>JAVMKO010000003.1:28829389-31453555 GCA_032164245.1 Sternotherus odoratus
ACTTGATAGTTAACTTTACAATTAACCTCAAAGTCTCAAAATTAATTAAATGCCAATCCATATAAGCCTTGCCCAAAATGAATTTAAAGCTCCGCTTTCCCAGTTTGGAGCTAGGTAGAGCTTGTGTAGCTATGAAAAGCTGACATCTTTTAAAAATATTAATGGCACTTCAAATATGTCATAGAAACACACACAGCAGCCCCTTCATCAAAAGACAAAGAAACTTTTAAAACTGCTATAAAATTAATTCTAAATGAGTGAGTGTGATTGGCTCCCCAGTGTACAATCTGGAAACGGGGTACCCCAGAGCCCAAATTGGTCTCCCTCTCACTCTGCAATGCTGCAACAAGCTGCAATCTTCTCCAGATCCTGCACTTACACAGCCATCCACAGGCAGGGACCCACCCAGCTGAGTTACATGAATGCTTCTCCTAGCCATAAATGAACTAACAATAGAGAGGCTCCAGACAATTCCCCCAGCTCCCAAGCCTAGGACCCCAGAGATATGCTATATTGCCTTAGTCAGAGCCTGACTGTAAATTTCTTACTCAGTCCACCCCTTCTACAAGGGAAGGTAGACGTGCACCAACTTTTGTACACTGAGCAGACACCTCAAGCACTTCAAACAACACACTGTTTTCGGTAAAGTATAAAACAGCTTTATTAACTACAGAAAGCTAGTTTTTAAGTGAATATAAGTAGTAAGCATACAGATCAAAGTTGGTTACCTAAGAAATAAAAAATAAAATCTGTGTTCTATACACTAGATGGGATTTGAATTAAGCTGTGTCTCACCCTGAGAGACAATACAAGCAGGTCACAGATTTTCCATACACAGGCTGGAAATCCCCTCCAGTGGGACCACCTTGCCAGTTCAGTCTTTGGGCTCCAGAAGTGTTTCCAAGTGTGGAGTTGTGAGGGGAGTGGGGACAAGCAATGACATCACTTCCCCCTTTTATAGTTTATCCACCTTACTGAAAAGAGCCTTTGCTATGCTGTGAGTTAAATAGTCTCCTTTGACTACATGCTATCTCTGAGAGATTTCCATTGTATATAGATCCTGGCGTAATCCTTTGTACTGTGGCTTGCTCTTAATGGGCCATCATCAGTTTCTGGCTTTGCCATTGTTGTACCTGAAAGCCTGGTTGTGGGTGTTTCCAACCTCACAACATATTTCAGTAACACACACAAAGCAAAACTTTATAACTTCCCAAACAATCCCACAGATATCATAATCCTATCACCAGGTAATTATGGGTGTGCCTGGGTGTTGCTTTGGGGTACAGAGTGTCATCTCCCCCCCCCCCCCCTTAGTTCACTGCAGGAGTATTAGACACTGATTAATGCAGAAGCAGTGGACCCAAGGTCCTCTTTCCTGATCAAGGCATCCACTACCATCTTCTCTTTCCCTTTTATGTGTAGTCTCCATGTTAAACTGTTGCAGGATCAGGCTCCACCATAACTGTTTGGAATTTGTGCCCTTCATTCCATTTAACCATATTAAGGGTGCATGGTCTGTTAGAATCTTGAACTTCCTATTACAGAGGCAAGGCTTCAGTTGTTTAACTGCCCACACTATGGCATAGCACTATTTTATGCCAGAGTAACTTTGTTCAATGGTGGACAGCTTTTTATTCAGGAAAGCGATTGGATGTTTTTTGCTGCCCTCCCCGTTTGCATCAGTACAACACCCTAGCCAATGTCAGATACAGCAGTACACAGTTCAAATGTTTTATCAAAGTCAGGACTGGCTAGCACAGGCTTTCCAAAGACACGTGCCTTTATCTTATCAAAACCTTTCCGGCATGCTTCTTACCAAACCACCTTACTGGGGTGGTGCATTTTACACAAGTCTGTGAATGTCACTGAACACTCCCCCCCACCCCCAAACTTCCTGTAGTAGATTGCTAGGCCTATGAAATATTGGATCTGCCTTTTAGTTTGGGGCCCAGGCCAATTTATGATAGCCTCCACAGTAAGAGCCTTAGGGGATCTTTGCCCCCCTCCAACCCAGTGCTGTAGATAAAGGAATTTGGCTGCTCCTATTCTGCACTTAGAGGGTTTGATTGTTAAACCAGCCTGTCAGGATTGCCTCCCCACTCTGAACTCTAGGGTGGGGACCGCATGAAAAAAGAAATAACACCCCCCCAAAGCTTATCTTATAAGCTTAGGTTAAAATGTTTTTCCCCAGAACACTTCTCCTGTGTCTGGAATTGGTCCATTGCCACCAGCAAACTCATTTGGGGAGTTTGGAACCCTTCCTTCTCCTTCCACAAAACCCCCAAACTTTTCTTCCCTCCCTGGGAAGCTTGAGAGACATGCCCGATGCAAAACCAGGATCTTACACCAAGTGATATAATTCAAGTATAACACTTACTGCTGAACTTGACTTGTTAAAAGATTATAGATAGGCAGAGTAAAAGACATAGGTGTGGTTCATCCCATAGCCAGAGAGGAACGCCGGAGAGATAAACCAAAACTAAAACTCTCTTTGTCTTCGAGGTTGATTAGCATCTCCAGTTCCTATTGGTTCCTACCCCCTTCTCAGATTACCTTTAGCTTAACCCTTTACAGGTAAACAGTAATTCTAGGCTACTTTATACTTATGACACAGCCTTTTTGAGCTTTGACAGCACAACCCCCAAATGGTTTTTATGGTCATCTCGTATGTTGCTGGTAACACTGTGAATTCATAGAGCCCTATGTCAGTGATAAAAGTGGATTTTTTCTGTGCATCTTACCATTATCTTGAGCTAAATCAAAAGTACTGAGATATTTGGACTGGATCAATATATCCAGCATATCATCAATTTTCCACATAAGGTATGTATCTGTTACTGTAGCAGCATTAAGTTTTCTATAGACAACACAAAATCTTACAGTGTTGTCCTTTTGGGAAACAATACCACAGGGGATGCCCAAGAGCTGTCAGATTCCTTAATCGCTTCCAGGTCGAATATATTGTGTCTCTCTATCTGAATTTGCTCTTGCACCTTGCCAGTAGCCCTATAAGGGGGAGGGTGTGTCCTTTTTGTGAGAATTTTGTGTGTTAGCACAGGGGTGGGCAAACTAAGGCCCATGGGCTGGATCTGGCTTCCCAGCCATTTTAAGCCAGCCCTCGATCTCCACTGGGGCTTGCCCCACTCCAGCTGGGGCGCAGAGTCGGGGGGGGGGGGGGGCCTCCATTTAAAATTTTTCAAGTAGCTCTGGTTTGAGAGGAAATGTCAAGAAAGGGCAGAAGATCATGTTTTCATTTTTAAAATTCCAGCCATATACCAGGTCTGGATTCATTCTCACAACACAAAAGGGAGCTGCAATGCCCACATAGTCCCAAGGGCTCTAAAGGACTTCTACTGAGAGTTTAAACATTGTTTGTACCAGCTGTTGATTAAAATAATTTAATATTATGTTAATTTTCATACACAAGTTGCTTGATTGGCCACTATTTTTAGGTAGCAATACTGTTTTGTTTTTTATTAAAAAGCATCTGCAGAAAGGTTGTTTTGTTTAGTCTGAATTGGGTCTTGTATTTGGGGAGGATGTGTTGCTCCTGGACTGGTCACCCTAACATTTGGAGGTCTGTAAGTGGAAAGGCTCTAGCCTCCCTCGTTTATCATAAGATTTACTAGTGCTAATTATATTTGCATAAGATACTAGAAAGCCAGATGCTGCTGAAAAGAATCTGATCATGACCAGAGATGCTATTACATAAAACAGAAGTTGCATTCAGATGGGCTAAAAAAGTTCCAACCTAAGTTTGGGTCATTTTAGGAGGAACTAGATTGGAAAATGACAAAACTACTCTGAGGGGAAGAACTGTACTGACCCAGTCCACCGCAGAGGGAAAGAGCCATATTGGACTAGATCCATAAGGTAACTTACCGTATTTTTCGCCCTATAAGACGCACTTTTTCTTCCCCAAAACGGGGGGGGGGAAAGTTGGTGCGTCTTATAGGGCGAATGCAAAAAAAAAAAAAAAAAGCGCCTTGCTCTCCCGTCCCCGCCGCGCGGGCGGGCTGCCGAGGTTCCCCCCTCCCCGCCGCGGGCGGGCTGCCGAGGTTCCCCCCCTCCCCGCCGGACCAAAAAAAAAAAAAAAAAAAAAAAGCGCCTCGCTCTCCCGTCCCGGTTCCCCCCTCCCCGCCGCGGGCGCGCTCCCGGCAGCCCGCCCGCGGCGGGGAGGGGGGAACCTCGGCAGCCCGCCCGCGTGGCGGGGACGGGAGAGCGAGGCGCTTTTTTTTTTTTTTTTTTTTTTTTTTCCGGATTTTTTATTAAAAAATGAGGGGGCGTCTTATAGGACGGAGCGTCCTATAAGACGAAAAATACGGTAGTCTGTGGGGAAGCCAAGATAGGTCTGCCCACAGGACAGCCCCCAAATAATCCCACGTGTCAACCCCAATAATTTGTTATATGGTCTGTACTCTATCTGATTTCAAATTTGAAAAATTGTGAGTCCTAGGTTTGTAGTTATTTTCATCCATGATAGAAACCTGTGTGTATTGAAAAGGGGTTCACCTAAACACTGGGAATATTGCAAAGAGTAGTTTTAATGGTTTTGTTTGCATCCCTGCCCATCCTGGCTAATAGCCACTGGTGGACCTGTGCTCTAAGAGTTTATCTAATTTTTTTTAAACCCCTGCTATAGTCTTGGCCTTCACAACATTCTCTGGCAAAGAGTTCCACAGACTGACTGAGCTTTGTGTGAAGAAGTATTTTCTTTTGTTTGTTTTAAACCTGCTGCCTATTAATTTCATTTGGTGACCCCCAGTTCTTGTGTTATGAGAAGGAGTAAATAACACTTTCTTATTTAGTTTCTCCCCACCAATCATGATTTTATAGATCTCTGTCATATCCACCCTTAGTTGTCTCTTTTCCAAATTGAAAAATCCCAGTCTCATTAATCTCTTCTCATATGGAAACTGGTCTATACCCCTAATAATTTTTGTTGCCCTTTTCTGTACCTTTTCCAATTTCAATATATCTTTTTTTTTTTAGATGGGGTGACTACATATGCATATAGTATTCAAGATTTGGATGTACCATGGATTTATACAGAGACAATGTGATATTTTCAATCTTATTAGCTATCCCTTTCCTAATGATTTCCAACATTCTGTTAGCTTTTTGACTGCTGCTGCATATTGGGGTCTTTTCAGAGAACTATCCACAGTGACTCCAAGATCTCTTTTTTGACTGATAACAGCTAATTTAGACCCCCATCGTTTTATATCTATAGTTGGGATTATGTTTTCCAATGTGCATTACTTTTCATTTATCAACATTAAATTTCATCTGCCATTTTGTTTCCCAGTCATCCAATCCAATGGGGGTGGGGGGATAGCTCAGTGGTTTGAGCATTGGCCTGCTAAACCCAGGGTTGTGAGTTCAATCCTTGAGGGGGCCATTTAGGGCAATCCTGCTAGTGTAGGCAGGCGGATCCTGCTAGTGTAGGCAGGGGACTGGACTCGATGACCTTCAAGGTCTTTCCAGTTCTAGGAGATTGGTATATCTCCATTTTTTTTTTTTTAATTTATTATTTTATTTTTTTTAGGGGGTGGGGGGATAGCTCAGTGGTTTGAGCATTGGCCTGCTAAACCCAGGGTTGTGAGTTCAATCCTTGAGGGGGCCATTTAGGGCAATCCTGCTAGTGTAGGCAGGCGGATCCTGCTAGTGTAGTCAGGGGACTGGACTCGATGACCTTCAAGGTCTTTCCAGTTCTAGGAGATTGGTATATCTCCATTTATTTTTTTTATTTTTATTTTTTTAATCCTGTGAGATCCTTTTGTAACTCTTCACAGTCTGCCTTGGATTTAACTGTCTTGAGTAATTTTGTATCATCTGCAAATTTTTCCACCTCATGTTTACCCTTTTTTCCAGATCATTTATGAATGTGCTGAACAGTACTGCCCCCAGTACAGACCCTTTTGGGGGGGCACCACTATTTACCTCTCTGAAAACTTACCATTTATTCCTACGCTTTGCTTCCTATCTTTTTTGTACTGCTTCTCTTTTTCTATAAATTATTTTAATATAATCTAAATAACAATTAAATTAATTATTAGTGTTATTCAGAGTGTATTGGTGTTTTACAAATTGGAAGTCTTGTGGTTAAGACATTGGACAGGGATTCAGGAGGCCGGATTTAATTCCCAGTGCTGTCACAGACTTTTTGTTTGACCTTGAGGAAGTCACTGAAACTCTATTGCTTCAGTTTCCCATCTGGTAAATGGGAATAATAATATGTCCTTTGGCTAAATTGTCTATTTAAATTATTAGCTCTCTAGAACAGGCACTATTTCTTACTCTATCTGTACACCAGATGGCACAACGGGGTTCTAATCTTTAGTTGAAGCCTGTAGGTGTTCCTGTAATATAAATAATAATATCCTGAATTTGTTTCAGGATAAACATCCTTGCTCTACGTAGGGCGGAGACTCAGCCACTAATTCACAATTTTGTAGGTATGCTGATGTTAGGGAAAAGTGGTATGTAGGAATTCAGGAGCTCCCTTATTTGAACACTCCTTCCTTTGGGAAACTCCCTTTCACAGAGATTTTTTTGTTTTCACTTCCCATGGCAGGCCAGCTTTTCCCCTAAATATGTTGGCTGGCTGCAGAGCAAGGATTTGTGGTTTGTCAAGGTTTGAACAACTTGCCAAGCTGCTGATACCTTCTGTTGGATCAGGGCCCAATATTTTCATTCTTAGTTGTTGAATGTTCTTTTGCTAGTATAACACTTTAAATGCTCAGCAAGAGCAATTTTTTCTCTAGCAACATTTACCTCTCTAATTTAACTACACAAGCCAATACAAATTACTGCGGATTCTAGCTGCAGTGATTTAGCCATACTAATAATATAGCATCAATAAAAAAAATGGATAGACTTAATAAAATGGCAAACATGGTTTGAAACAGATATTTTATTTCAGTAAAACATCTGATATGAGCTTAGCAATTGCAGCTGCAACCAGTGGTGTCTTTAAATAGTACTTGGTGGGAGATACACACATTCATTTCCACATTAAAACCCATTATCCTAAAAGCAACAATACCATTCAAATGTACTAGGCTGCATTAGTTTCCTTTAGGTATGGCTGTAAGCCCCCAAACCAGACAGCCTGGCACCTAGCTGAGGCAATAACCTTGAGTTGCTCTTTGGAGCAGGGCCTGTGTTTTTGCATATTTGTACTGAATCTAGCAGCAAAGGAGAGTTTTTTAGAAAAACCTAACAACATATGGTTGTTGTGACGTAGGATATTTGTGGCTATTAAAGGTATCCTACCATATATTTGAGGAACAGCATACTCCTGTTCATTCTTGGACAGAAACTGTTTCAGAAATATACCAGAGGGGAGCAATTATTACTAGAGACCCATATTAAACTTGGAAAAGGAGAATGACAGCTATTTGACATATTGACAAAGTGACCTTCTTTAATAGAGAGGCAAAAGGTATCTCAGATCCTAATGCGCAACCCTTTCTGGTCACTCATTAGGACTTCCGTGAAGGGAATCCAAGTCTCTGTGCTCTGGATCCCAGAGAGTTTTGAGCTCCTGAAGCCTGAACAGAGTCCAGCCACTGCCCTAATATCAGGGTCCCTAGGCACACTTTCAGGGCAAAGATCTTCTATCTCTATCCCCTTATAAGTGTTGGAACCCATTATTCAGCTTTCTAGCTGCTGTGGGTGCAGCACTCATTCTTCAGACTCCCTGGTACTTAAATACACCCTCTCCCAGAACTCCACCCAAAAGGTGTGAAGATTGTGATTTACAGTTTAAATCTCCCGGGGCATGCAGTAATTGTGAAGAAGTCAACACACACACACTGTTTACAAGCTAAAACATTTATGCTCTTTCTGATTAATCATGAATTACTTGGTATCACAGTAGCTTGGTGGGATGTCTCATGACTGGAATATTGGTATAAAAGGGTACAGCTTGTTCAGGAAGAAAAGGCGCAACTGCTAACTCTCCCAATGTGAGGGAAAGATAGAAAGCACAGTAAGAGCTCCACCAATATGGCTCCACCAAAAACTTTTTAATTACCTGATATTCAAAAAGGTATCCCACAAAAAAATACCAAACATGGATGAATTGCTGAGGAGAATAGCACAAGAATGTAGGCTAAGCCACAAAATGAGTAACACCTAGCAAGGGACATAAAAGGCAATAAAAAGAGGTTCTTTAAATACATTAAGAGCAAGAGAAAGACAAAGAAAAGTGTAGGAGAAGATGGGGAAGGAGAGCTATATGTGATGACAGCTATAGCTGAGATGAAAAAGACAGAGGTGTTTAATGTCTATTTTGCTTCAGTCTTCACTAAAAATGTTAATGGTGACTTAATAATATTAACAACATGGGGGAAGGAACACAAGCCAAAATGCCTCACCCGAATTCCAGGTATTTTTTATTGCTAAACCAATTAATCTTGGCAGAGACCAATCTTTTGTCTAGAGTAAACAGATTTCCAGTGATTGGGTTCCTAAGAGTCAGTTACCCTCTTTTATTCTTTTGACACCAGTCTTCAGCATTTCAACCCAACATGGAAGCAAACGTATCATAGAGAAGGCAAAAAGCTGCACATTCAAAATGGAGTTTGCAGCCTGATACGGACACACAGGTTTCAGAATCTCACACAGCATTAATGAATTGTACAGACATATTCCCAGCTCATCACAGAAGGATATATAAATTCAAGGGTCTGCAGAGACAATGCCTTGAGTCAACCCTCCTGGGCTAGCGGATGCCATAGGGTATTGAATGTATATGATCAGAGGGAAACCATTATGTAGCCTCTGAGTAACTTAAACTTGCAGAAGTGTGCACTGTTTCAAAAAGTAAAAAGTCATGCTGGCTATTTGGAAAAAAGGTTTGTCAACTGATAGCCATTTAAATGGAGTTTAAATAACTATCCAGCAAGGCCTGGGTGGTTCTGTGAGTTCAGGAGACTTGTTTACATTCCATTAGATATACCTTGACTTCTATCTTTGCATGTGTGGTAGAGATTAAGGCCCAGTTTTGTGCTGTTGAAGTCAAGGGGAGCTTTGCTTTTTACTTCAGTAGATAAAAGGTTAGACTCCATATGTGTTTCAGCATTTCAAATTTTGTATTAGGAAGATCACAATATAACCATTTATATTTATTATATTAAATATCTATTTTCTAATGCATCGTTCCACCAGTATTTTTGAGAAGATGTATCTAATAAGTTTTGTTTTTGTTGATCCATCTGGTTATAAACAGTAATCTGGGGCTTGATTCTGGGTCTATTGAAGTCCATGGTAAAGCTACCATGGACTTCAGTGGGGGAAGGATCAGGCACATGAAGAGAAATATATTAATTTCCTAGGTACCAGGTCTTAAAAGCCAATAATCTGTATCTGCCTGATAGAAAGGAATGCAAAGCACGGACACCCAAAGATGGACTGGTAGACAAGCCAAATTTGAGCAACACCCTATATATTTGAAATCTTATGGACATACAGAATAAAAATATGTCATACGAGTCCTAAACAAATAGATTTTTATTAATGCCGCAAATAAAAATCTGTAAACTGGTAAGAGATAAAACCAGCAAGTGGCACTATTTGACAACAATCAAGAGGTAAGCAGAAACTTTGAAAAGGGAAAAAATCTTTTTAAATAGTGTAAAACTGCAAGGTAAGCATTTTTAGAAGCATTCAGGAAGAAATGTTCTTTCATTACCAGCAGTGAATAGGAATCTCACTAGTTTCAAGTCCAAATTTCACTCGGAAAAATAGAGAGCCGTGAGCAAATTCATGGCTGTTTATATTGTTGCCCCTTTTCAACCTTTTAGCCAGCACCAGTGATTATAATGCTCTTTGTTTGCAGTCATAATCTCTTGGAGCAAGTCAGTGTTATTAGTCAAATTATACTGCTCCTGCAAACTGTAAATTTGTTATTCTAGAAAACAAATTATTTTCACCGGACTTTTCCCCCTGTAACTAATATATGAAACAATATGCCCCCATATTATATTTAAAGGCCTTCCACTAGTTCCCAGGGATATAGTGTCAGAGATTACCCTTAATATAATTTTCAAGATGATTTTCCATTTTCTTCATAAAGTCTGTGTCTTTTAAAAATATACTAATAAATCTCTAACTTCTTTCCCTTATTCCTGAATTAGACTTCTATTTCATGAAGACAGAAGGATGGTTAATCCAGTTATAACTTTAACAATTTCATGTACATTTTGATGTCAAACTTAGATCTATCCTAGCATGTATTTTGGCAGTTTTGGAGAAAAAAGGAAAGTCCCTCCCATTATGTTGTGGGAACCTCTTGATATCTATCATATCCTGTTCTTTATGCTGATTCCAGTATTTGAGCTTTTTTGGATGGAACTTCTTGTCTAGAGTTAAAGAAATGAAGGGTAGATGCTAAGTGTATTTATACATTTATAAATGTATTTATAAATGTATTTATAAATACACTTAGCATCTACCCTTCATTTCTTTAACCTATATCCTGTTTACCTATATCCTGTTAGAAGTTTAACAATCTTAGATTTAGTTATTAAGGTCAGTGCGATATTTGGGTAATACCTGAGATTCATATTGACCTGGGGATAAGTGTTTGGTCCTTTGGGATTGAAGAATCTCACATATGGTGAATTGGATTTTCAGTAACTTCTCACTATATTAGACTTTTTTGTGTAGATGGGAGCCAAGGGCTGGAATGCCTAAAGGATACTGTGTTTGGCTTCTTGTTAACCAGTGTGGCACTACAGAAGCTCTTTGTTACTCGCTTGGTGAATCTAATTATAGAATAAACCACCAGTTTGGGGGACTGTCTACCTGTTTCTTGCATTCTGCCCCAAGTGTGGCATTCCCAGTGTGGCCCATCCAGGCATCAGGGTCACAGGCAGAGACTTTTTGTTCTATTTGTACAGTGCCTACCAAAATGGAGTCCAGGGCCGTGAGTAGGGCTCGTAGGTGCTATCGTAGTATAAATCTATAGAATAAAATCCCCATAATGTCATGCTGCGTGTCACTCTGAAGCCCAGACTATCTATAAAGTCAGTGTGAGGTGATGGAACAGCTGCAAGCATGTTGAGGGCTCTTTTTGTTCAGAATATCACACTTGACTTTAATTACACCCATGCAACAGCAATGGGCTTTCGGTTACTAGTAAATAATATGATATAACTACTGAAAGAGTTGGAAAAATTGCCAGAGTTGGCAACACTCTTTGGTCTCAACTAATCATGTAAATTATTCCTTGGGCCTCTATTAGGCTTAAAATCTCTGCTTCCTATGGGACTGAAATAGAATGTTTTAGAGGGCACTGGCAGTTAATCTCAGCATGAAATTGCCTCCTAAAGCCAAAAGTCTTTGAAAGGTCGTGGAATTCTGGCAAGTCTCACATCAGGAAACTGAGACTGAGTCTCCAGAGCAGGAATCTAATCAAATACCTTCAGAGAAGTAGAATTTTACAGGTAAGGAATTACCCGTGTTACTTACCATGGCACTAAGTGATCTTTAACACAACATGTGATATAACACAAGGGCCACAACTTTGTCTAGTATGGTGAATCCAAATTTTTAAAACGATCTTTCAAAGTACTGTGTTCACTGAGAAACAGGTGTGTTCATTGTTGTTCCATTTTCCACTGCACAGTTCAGTATGTCTTTAACTTTTTAACCAGGCAAATGAGCCCGAAAGCAGTTTTATAGAATGAATTTGGTTAGGAAGTTCTTAAATTAAATACAGTCTGTAGCGGTCACCTAATTTTATATTTCTACATCTGTTTATCATAATCAAAACTAATTTTACTAATTTGAGATTACTAACTGATTATGTCCAATACGCTACCATTTTAGAAGTTTAATCAGATGTATTTAGTGCTTGTGAAAGGAGCAAAACTGGCTGTTATGAAGACTAAAGTCCTCTATCTACTGTACAGATAGTCAGACACAATGGAAACTTTCCCATTATAAAATGTTTCCACTGATTTTGTTTGTTGTTTACATTCCAAAGGAAACCATTTTTAAATGAACAATTTCTCTGTATTTTTGTAAGGGAATCATCTTAACATCCTATTACAGAAAAATGAAACTCACTAGGTGCTAACTATAAACACAGGTGAAACAGAAGTCTATTTTTGTTGTCCAAGGTGAGAGAAATGCAAAAAATAGACACATTGTATTGATGGTTAAAACAAAATTAGCTTTTTAAATTTCAGTTTCATTAATAACACAAAACACCAACTCTTGTTTATAAGATTAGGTGTAAGGAAATTTGGGAAGGGTGTTACTAGCTTTGCCTGTTACTTTGGGGTATGCTCATTTATTAGGTTTACTCTTCTGGGGAGGAGGGTTCTGTACTTCTATCAATGTACTGCTTGTGTCACTTGTGTTCTCATGAGTTCTACTTCTCCCTGCTGCAAGTTCCCTCCCAATGGAGCTATCCTGCAGGACTTAGGTTCCCCAGCGCTGGGTTCTTCCAGCCCCAGAATCTGATGAACGAACACACCCACACCCATCCTTCCTGCACCGGGTTAATCAGCACCCCCCAAGCTGACCCCCTATATGTCCCTGGACTCTGCAGGCTGGGTCGAGCAGCACATGGTCATCCACACTGAAATAGAGCACACCTGAGCAGGCTGGGTTGAGCAGCACTTTCAATCTGCTACTCTCATATGTCCCTGGACTCAGCACGTCTCTATCCCCACTTTCAAGTTACAATTGTTCTGGTAGTAACCCACTTGAGGAGCAAACCCTGCAGGATTTTTGGGTGCTGCAGGGATCTTTTAGTTTAGGGCTCGGCTACACTGGAAACTTCAAAGTGCTGTCACGGGAATGCTCCCACATTCCCTCCACACCTCCACAAGGGGCTTAGCTTAGAGAGCTAAGAGCCCATCCACACTAGCGCTTAAAGGGTATGATTAGACTACAGGGTGTAGCACTGTTTTTTATACCGCTTCCCTATTTAGCGCTACAGGTGTTGCGCTAGAGGGTGTTCATATTGAAGCCCTCTAGCGCCAAAGAGTGAACAGATTATCCGCGCTTCTGGCGGTACTGAGAGTACCGCGATAGGACAGGTATCCCACAGAGCACCTCTTCTGAAATCTGGCACAGTGCTTTGTGGGGAAGGGGGCGTTTACTGCGGCCATTCTGCATCCGGCTAAAAGTCAGCCCGCCCACCACAGCCCTGCCACCCGCAGCGGCAGGGGATCTAACAGCCCTGCCACCCGCAGCGGCAGGGCAAATGACAGCCCTGCCGCCAGCAGCGACAGGGTCCGGCAGCCCGCCCGCAGCGGTGGCAGGGCAAATGACAGCCCTGCCGCCCACAGCAGCAGGGCATCTGACAGCCCTGCCGCCCGCAGCGGTAGGGTGTCTGACAGCCCTGCCGCCCACAGTGGCAGGGGATCTAACAGCCCTGCAGCCCGCAGCGGCAGGGCAAATGACAGCCCTGCCGCCACCAGCAGCAGGGTCCGGCAGCCCGCCCGCAGTGGAGGAGGGTCTGACGTGGGGTCACCTGAGGAGGTGATAGAAGAGTTTTAAATGCTGGCCAGAGAGGATGCAATGGGGATTCTGGGCCAGGATGCTGGAGGCTCACTATAACGCAAGGGGTGTGCACATTGCAACCCTTGCGCTAAAACGGCAGCGCTAAAAGCTTTATTCCTCTCATTTTGAGGTTTACCAGTAGCGCTTTAAACCGTCAGTAAAAGCGCAAAAAGTGCCTTGAAAGTGTGTTCTGGCAGTGCAATTGTAGCGCTAAAGAAGGGTTTTAGCGCTAAAAAAGCCCCAGTCTAACCATACCCAAAGTGTTCAGATTTGCTGTGCCCAGGGGCGTGATTTTTCACCCCCCTGACCAGCAAGTTAGAGCACTATAAAATGTCAGTGTAGCCAAGCCCTTACGTATGAGGAGTGTTGCTGCAGAGTGAAAGAGGAAATCAAAATAACATCCAAAGGGGGCGGGGGAAGATGGGGGGAGAGAGAGGCAACCAGCTTAATCATGAAAGTTATTTATTACCAGGTAATAACCATAGGGGAGCAAAACAAACAAAATATTAAATCTAACTTAAATTTGATTAAAAAAGTCAGATTTATAAAACTATATCTGATCACACAAGTCAGGGTCAGAAGGCTATACTTAGAGAGAGAGAGAGAGAGAGAGAGAGAGAGAGAGAGAGAGAGAGCGAGCAAGCAGGGGTCTCACTCCATGAAGCTTGAATCAATCAGGGTCCCGGTGGTGGTGTTAGTGGAGGGTCAAGAGTGCTGAAGTCAGGCAGATCCCCCAGCACGATCAGTCAGGAGATGATGAGGTCCCAGAGGAACTGATGCAGAGTTTGGATTCAAGCATCAGAACAGGTACTTGAGCATAGATAGGGATTTATGTAGGGAAACAACAATGGTTCAAGGAAGAACACTAGATTTGTTTATGTGTAAACAATGTTTTTTTCAGGTTAGCCATGGGAACTGATCATTCCTGGCTTTGGGCCCTATTCCTTGCAGGGAGCTCACAATGCAGTTAGGAGGCTTCACTATTTTGCATAACAATAAAGGATTTTTTACTAGAATTGGTCTGATGACTACTGAGTTGGGTGTGTGCAGGCATGGGTTCATTAACATCTGGAGCAGAGATTCCCCCATCATGCAGTACTTCCCTGCTTTTCTGGTCCCAGAGTTCTTGTCTTGAAATCTCTGTTCTCAGTTCTGTATGCTAATAGAGATGCCTCCTTGCTCCATCTTTGATGCAAATGAGGCTAGGGGAGTTTCCTTAATTCTGTCATTCTTATGGGGTTTAGCTGTGACTCCCTCTGGCTTTTCATTGATTTTTGTAAGTCTTTCTTCTGATCGGTTTTGGTTCAAGCAGAGACTGGGATGGAGGAAAGTCTTTCGTGAGGCAGACAGGCTGGGTACTGCATCCTGGTTCCCCAAGAACAGAGTTGCTAGATTACAAGGGCATCTTAAATAAAGCACCAGATTGTTTCCTCTGATTTGGTGAGTGAAGGGGACTCAGATGATCTAGGGTTCTAGGGTGAGGGGAATTGTTGCCTTTATAGCTTCACCCCTCGTGACTTTAACTCCTGTTAATACAATTATACTAGTTTTTTTTTTCCAACTGCATCACATTGTTGACTCAGATTCAATTCGTGATCCACTACAACCACCAGATCCTTTGCTGGAGTGTTACTGCCTAGCCAGTTATTCCCCATTTTGTAATTGTGCATTTAATTTTCCTTCCTAAGTGTAGTGCTTTGCCTTTGTCTTTTATTGAATTTCATCTTGTTGATTTCAGACCAGTTCTCCAATTTATCAGGGCTATTTTGAATTCTAATCATATCCTCCAAAGTGCTTGCAACACCTCCCTTTGAGTCTCATCGACAATTTTTATGAGCACATTCTTCATTCCCTTATCCAAATCACTAATGAAAATATTGAATATTGAACCAGGCTCCTGCAGCTCAAAGAAACTGTGGGGAACAGGCTGGCCTAGTTGTGAAATTGGTTCCCCCTGGATGGGACTCAGACATCCCTCTTGGCATCACTCCTTGATATATCTGCAGCGTAATCAAGCAGATAGAGGACAGGGCTCAATTTTATTTCTGGCTCTGCCACTGATCAGCGGTGTGACCTTCAGTAAGACATTTCGGGCCAGATTGTTAAAGGTATTGAAACACCTTAAGATGCAAATAAAAGAAGAAATCAAAGGGAGTTAGGCTCCTAGGCACTTTTCACAATCCACTAGGCCACTTCATCTTTGTGTTCAGTTCTCCTCCCACCGGTCTTGTTTATTTAGAACCTGTCCAGTTCTCTTCTGTCTTGTCTATTTAGTGTATGCGCTTTGGGATGAATGCTTCTTCTGTCTCTCAAGGGAAGGGAGGAGGCTTGGCAATTGGAGTTCACCAATCTGTGGGTCCTGTTGAGGTCTCTCTCTGTCCCTCTAGAGAAGGGAGGAGGCTTTGGCTATATGAGTGCGGTCCCCTCAGTGGGATAATTTGGGGCCTGTTGCTATTTGTGCCCCCGTGGGGTAGTGTTCAGCTGTGTGTGGTCCCCTCAATGGGTTAACCTGTATCTGTGCCCCAGGAGGACATGGGGGTGGGGGGTGGGGTTCAGACCCATGCAAGGGGCCTGTCGCTCTGTGCCCCAGGAGGGGATGATGGGGGGGGGATCAGACCCATGCAGGGGGCCTGTCGCTCTGTGCCCCAGGAGGGGATGATGGGGGGATCAGACCCATGCAGGGGGCCTGTCGCTCGGTGCCCCAGGAGGGGATGATGGGGGGGGGGATCAGACCCATGCAGGGGGCCTGTCGCTCGGTGCCCCAGGAGGGGATGATGGGGGGATCAGACCCATGCAGGGGGCCTGTCGCTCTGTGCCCCAGGAGGGGATGATGGGGGGATCAGACCCATGCAGGGGGCCTGTCGCTCTGTGCCCCAGGAGGGGATGATGGGGGGGATCAGACCCATGCAGGGGGCCTGTCGCTCTGTGCCCCAGGAGGGGATGATGGGGGGATCAGACCCATGCAGGGGGCCTGTCGCTCTGTGCCCCAGGAGGGGATTGGGGAGGGGATTCAGTCAGGCGCTTCCCCATCTCCCTGTGGTGGAGGAAGCCGCTTCCCCCCTCTCCGGGCGGTGCCTCGCTGGGACACTCTCTGCTCAAGGCCGGGGCCCTCTTGAGCCCCTGCTCGGGCCGGGGAGCCAGTGGCAGGGCCGCCTGCCCAGCTCTCCGAGCGCGCCGGCTGGGGCGGTCCCACCGCCGTCCCTCCCCTCCGCTCCCCAGCCCGCGCCGGGCAGGGAGTCGCCTCCGCCCGCTGGCTGCAGGTCCAGGAGCGAGAGCAGCCGCAGCTGGGAGCGGAGCGGGCACGGTGGAGACCTGCTGCCGCCCCTCGCCCTCCTCCTACCCCTTGCACCATGGCCCGCTGCACCTCAGCGGCCGGGCTCGGCTTCGTGCTCCTGCTCTGGAGCGGGGCGCTTCTCCTCGCCGCCTCCCAGCAGCCGCCACCGCCGCGGGGCAGCGTGTGGTGCCCCAGCCGCTGCTTGTGCTTCCGCACCACGGTGCGCTGCATGCATCTGATGCTGGAAAGCGTCCCCGCCGTGTCGCCCCAGACCACCATCCTGTGAGTACCCTCCGGGCTGCGGGCTTCTGCAGCCCCAGCGGGAGGGAGGCCGGGAGCTTCCCGCCCTGAATGGAGAGAGAGGCCTGGAGAGGGCAGCTGGAGGGTCTGGGCCGGGGCACCTGGGGCGAGGGGCACCGTGCAGCCGCCGCCCCAGCTCTTTGTCTCTAGGCGGCTTGGAAGCCCCGATCGCTGAGTTGCCTTCTCCCGCTGGAGTCTTTTGTTAGCTCCAGTGGAGATCGAGCTGTAGAGAGCCGGGGTGAAGCAGCCTCCTCCGGCGCTGGGAGCTATGGCTAGGGTCAGTGACTTGCTCGCCGGTTGTTTCTGCCTGGTGCATTCCTCTCGCTTTTTGTGTGTGAGTCTCTCTGATTGTCTGCGGAAGTCACCGTTGCGCTTGGCCCGTAGCTATGTGGCTTCCCCCCCTCGAGGCCTGGAGCCAGCGGGGCGAGGGGTGGTGAAGTCACTCAGCGGGCTCCAGTTTTCCTTTCTTGGATCATTTCATTAATTATTCTCTGCAACATCTTTCGGAGGGAGCCGAGCCGCAGAGAGCTGTTTAAGAAGCTGTTGCTTCACCGTAGGAGACTTGGCTTTGATTCGCGTTTTTATGTGAAAGGTTTCATCGCACTCCACCCAGCCCTAGATGTTTTTAATTGAACGCACTTTTTGGTTGCTTTCATAAATCAGGCTGTTGAATTGTAGAGCTACTCGGTTTTGGTCAATCCTTGTGGATTTGTAGATGTTCTTAAATAAAAGTAATCTTGAAAAATGGTATTTTATATCGAATAACAACAGTTTGTTTTTTAAGTGTATATGATTCCTAAAATGTTTTCACTGAGACTCTTACTAGTGACTTGGTACAGTATATTTCATTGGTGGCAATGGATCATTTGGCAATGTTATACTTTTGGCTCAATATGAAGCATCACTGTGGACATATAATAATACACCAGGGGCCAAATTCTATACTGAATTATACCCAATACAGTCCAAAGCCACAATCTTACAAATATTTGTACAAATGCTTAACTTGATGAAGCATGAATGGTCACATTTATGTCACTCAGATTAACTCCTTGCTGCTTGTAGAGTTAAATTACATGTATGATTCTTTGCAGCATTGGGGTTCAGTTGATTTCAGTGGGATTGCATGAAGTGAAAGCCAGTAAAGAATTTGATCTAAATATTTTTGTTGATTTTTTTTAAAGAAACCAGTTTTATCCTTTTCCTCCATGCCCTTTTAATAAAAACAAGAATCCATACAAACCACACACACTTTGATTTAGAGTTCATTATGAGTAAAGGATTAACTCCAACTCCATTGACCTGTTTGTATGTTTCTTGGGATACAGAAACACTCCTGGAACTAATTTCTGCCCTCATTCCCACAAATGCAACTATGGAATACTACGATAGCGGAGCTTGGCCCTGGGTATTTTCTGCACCACCTACTGTAACATATTGACTTGTGATTTTCAGTTATTTTCAGAAAGGTCCCCGTAAAGTTTTGCTGCATTTCAGACTCTAAATATCTTAATATGAAAAGTGCAATTATTTAACATTTTTGATTCCCTCTTTGGCACGATGTGAATTCTTTTGGCAGGGTTGGAGCAGTCCTGAAATAGCTGTAAAAGTTTTAGTGAACAGTACAGGAAGTGAGTGGTTAATGTTTCTTGCATTTGGAACTAAGTACATATACAGAGCACATTTTATATTGGTCATTGAGCTTTACACAGATTTTTGTAGTCTCTGAATCACTTTGATTTTGTTTGTTTTTTTAATCCTAGCAATAGGGATGTGAGTCTAAAAGGTTTGGACACCTGGCAAAGATATTGATGCCTACAAAAGCAAAATATATTAGATTAAAACTGGAGAAGGCAGAGATCTCCTCACCATAGATATTTATAATTTGTAAGTAAGAGGAAAACTATGATCAATACAAACATATTTGTCTAACCTCTCCAATATCAAACCCTCTAGTCTCTCAAATTTGAGTAACCATTCTAGTCTATGATTTAATAGAGGATTTTTTTTAAAAGGTTAACATTTAAATATTCTCAATTGGCTTAAGACAGTTGTTCTCAAAGTGAGGCCTATGGACTGCTGGTGATCTGTTGAACTCTTACTATTCACATGGTGATGATTATCCTCCTTGTTTCCACCTACTGTGTCACTATTAAAAGGCAATTAGAAATATATTAAGTACTTTCCTAATAATACTTTTCCATATAAGCAATTTCTGTAGCTGCTACAATTATGTTATGTGGTGGTAAATGATAAGGAGGTGGACCACAAGATACTCATACTCTTAAACTATGGAAATGTTTAAGAATCCCCAAAGTCTGACACCGACGCTGATAAAATTGATCTAATAAGCAGTACCTTGATGATTTCCACTGGATATCAATATATTGAAAGTAATATATTTACTTGTAGCTCAAAGATATACACTATTAATACTTATCATTATTTATTACATACGTTTTTGAGGTACTTATTGCAGTAGTATATAGGCACCAAATGGTTACATAATTATGCTTCACCTTAGTGCTACTTAGTTTGTTAATAGTATGTACCATAAGCTCTCATAGAAATTTTATGCTTTTATGGAGACAAGTCGTCACCCAAGTAGGAGAAATGTTATGAAGGTCCACCTTCAGCAATGACTTATCTTTTGAGCATCAAAAATAAAATACTGTACATTTAAATCACTTTCAGTTTGTGAATCATCAGATTATATTTCTCTCTTTTGGAATAAGTATTTTTAAGTGCATTAAAGAACATAAGATTGGCAAGGTTGCAAACAATGTGGGGGTGGACTCTTGTCCGTTATGAACTAGACTGAGCCAGCTAACACATTTCACAGAGGTAAGAACAATAGGAATCTGTAGAAATTTTTCAGCCAAATCTATAAAGCATCTGTCAGTATCTATGATTACCTTCATTTTCTATTCTATTCAGCTATAATTTTATGTTAGTGTCATATTTAGTGTCAGGTAATACAAATAATTTGTCCTGCATGGCAACGATAGCAGGATTGTTTCAAAGTCTTAATTAACTGATTTAATTTAAATAAATTCATTCTTGCTAGAACAGGAACATATAAAAATCCTGCAAACAACACTACTGGAATCTTAGCATGTTTTCACTGGCAGCACTTTATTTGCCATTCTTAACCTTATCTTTTTCCCCCTCTGAATGTATGGTTCTACTCTGAAAAGTGACTGTAAAAATGGCATAATGTCTCATTGATTTCCAGAGCTCATTTTTCCCTTCAGTTTATAACTGCCTCACCATGGGAGCTGAGAGCTGAGCTGTATTCTTTTTGGCTTGCACATCACTTCCAGTGGTAGATTAAAACAAAATGGACCTGGATACAATCCAGACAAATGTTCCCTTCACAAATCAAAAGTCTTCCTTCTGCAAAAGAGCTTGTTGGAGTCTTGGTTTCTTACCCTTCCTGCTTCTGCACTCTCTGACATTTCCACTTCTATACTCCATACTTGGAGATTCATATTCTGGCTTTGATTCTTACACTAGTGCGGTCCTACTGAAGTCTTTGGAGCTCTTCATAAACACAACATTTCACCTGAGTGGATCAGAGTGCAGGATCAAGTCTTCTCTGTGTCCATGGCCTTTGTCCCAGTTCAATGGCTGCAGCTCCTTGAATCTACTTTCACTCCATCCCTGGTGCAGGGAATACCCTCTCCAAAATAGCTTGTAAACCACCTTGTTATCTCTAATCAGGGAGGATGAGGTGCTTTTCTAGCAGCTGATCTGGGGGTGTGAACACTGAGAGAGGAGAAACTGCTCTTCTAGTTAGCTAGCCATTCATATTCCCTATTCAGTTCTGAGTGTCAAATTTGCAACTAAATTGCAGCTCTGCAGTTTCTCTTTGCAGTCTGGTCTTGACGTTTTTTTGCTGAATGTTCCCTGTAATTTTTGAGAGCCATGTATGTGATAAATTTCTTCTGTGCAAATTTTTGACAGGCTGTGTGCACAAAAAAATTATTCTGTGCAAATTTTTGTGCGCCTGGTGTTTTGCCGTTTGCGTGGGATTTAGGACAGTTTAGAAGGAACAGTGCTTGTGATGGGACTATTGATAATGAATAATAGTAAGTCTTTACAGGATTTGGGGCTAAAACTTTACTTACTGGAAAACTACAGTTGTAAAACTACTTTTTATAATATACATTGCTCATATTAGAAATGTATAATGATTTATATGTTTGGGAGGGTTGCTGTATAAAATAATAGAATTTCTGAAGATTTTTTCCTCCCTTTATTAAAAAATGAAATGGCTGGTCCCATTTGCCTTAACCATTTGGTTCCATTCAGAATTTGATTTTAAAAAAAGTTATAGACTTACTACTGTAAACATGGGCAGAAATTCAAAACAATCCAGCGAAGTGAAGTGGTGCAATGAATGAACTAAAATGGAGTGCCTCAAATGTGGTGTTTGTTTTTTTTGTTCATTCTCTTATCTTGCTTCTGGGTTTTGTTTTGTTTTTTGCTATGGAACTATTACTGTTAACAAGATCCTACTGCTTCCACTACAAATAAAACTGAATGAGCATCTAAGGTACAGCAAGTAAAACAAGGATTGCCAAACTGTGGGTTTTATTTTATTTTATTTTATTTTTTGATGGTGCAGACTTTCCTGTGGTCTATCATGGTTTGTCTAATCTGTATTTATATGGCACTTCTTGGGGCTGCGATTTATGAGTTTGTAAAGTGCCCAGCATGGGCCCCCTAATCCTCGTTAAGGTCTGTGGAAGCTACTGGAATACAATTTTAGAATAAGTACTACACAAAATTATGAAGAAGTAAACGAGTTCAGAACAAAAGTTGTGTCCTCTTTGTGTTCCCCTGAGTTACAAAAGGGAACTCTAACCAAAACTTCTAAGATATACTCTGCTACCTTTTACTCTGATTTACCTTCATGACACTTTGCCATTACCTCCTTCTCTGTGGTGTCCTGCTGCTGCTGTTATTGTACTTTCTTTAGTTTTTCCCTTTTCTCTTTCCAGTTACCACTCCCCCAAACCTTATGGAATGTTCTGACTCCAGCATTCCTTCCTTCCTTCTTAAAAAGGATACCAAGCATAACATTCAACTTGCTGCCTGTCTAGCAGATGAGAGGAAAATAATATCACTCAATATATGCAGCGTTATATTTATAGTATTGGCCACATTTAATGTGGATTCTGCTCAGTGTTTATTTAGCATTAGCTAGATTGGTGTACATAGTATCCTTTTATTAGTCACTTTGCCTTCTTCGAGAGTATATAGAGTGTCTTTAAATGATTTTGATACTGTTTTCCAACACATTTTATTCTGCTATTTGTCTGTAAAACATCTCTGTGACCCTTAGTGACGTACATTTAATGATTATTTGAATAAATGTGTCCAAAGTACTATAACCTTTAAACTTTGTCTCAACTAAGGTTCTAATGTGGTTTTTTTTTTTTTTTTGGTGGTGGTCTTCTAGCAAACTTTTTCCTCTTGGCATTTTTTGAAAATATTTTCTAAGTGTAGAGTTGGATGGTCCTAGCACTCAGTCAACTCTGAATAGTTCATTCAAAAATCTGTTTAAATAAAAATATTTTACAAATGTGAAGAAGGAAGGCCTAACGAGCGGATGGTACAGTGTACATTTGAGTGAGAAACCAGCAAAACCATATTTTTATTGGCTTATTGCTGAGAGGTTGCTTAACATAACAAGCTGCCTTTGAGCAATATTGTAACTCTTGTTTCTTGAGATATGATCATTAAATCATGATTCTGGAAAAACAACTTTGGCGACATTACATTTTGACAACAACTTCCCTTGATTACACACTGGAGAGTAGGCAAGATCATTGGATATTTTAGAAACTACAACATAAGTTACTGGTCTCTTACCCTGACTTGGGGGCATTTTGTCTCCACAGAAAAGGACCCAGACAATTGTGTTCAACAATCTGCAAGGACAAAGTTCCATATTGCAGGTTGTAATGCAAAGTTCTCATAGAGCATCAGGATCCATTGTTAGTGTGACCGGCTGGAATTTGATTAAGTAATGATCATAAGAACATAAGAAAGACCGTACTGGGTCAGACCAATGGTCCATCTAGCCCAGTATCCTGTCTACCAACAGTGGCCAATGCCAAGTGCCCCGGAGTGAGTGAACATAACAGGTAATGATCAAGTAATCTTTCTCCTGCCGTCTGTCACCCCCCTCTGACAAACAGAGGCTAGGTACACCGTTTCTTACCCATCCTGCTAATAGCCATTAATGGACTTAACCTCCATGAATTTATCCAGTTCTCTTTTAAACCCTGTTATAGTCCTAGCCTTCACAGCCTCCTCAGGCAAGGAGTTCCACAGGTTGACTGTGCACTGTGTGAAGAACTTCCTTTTATTTGTTTTAAACCTCCTGCCCACTAATTTCATTGGGTGGCCCCTAGTTCTTACATTATGGGAACAAGTAAATAACTTTTCCTTATTCACTTTCTCCTTACCACTCATAATTTTATATACCTCTATCATATCCCCCCTTAGTCTCCTCTTTTCCAAGCTAAAAAATCCTAGCCTCTTTAATCTCTCCTCATACGGGACCCATTCCAAACCCCTAATCATTTTAGTTGCCTTTCTCTGAACGTTTTCTAATGCCAATATATCCTTTTTGAGATGAGGAGACCACATTTGTACACAGTATTGAATATGTGGGCACACCATAGATGTGTAGAAGGGAAATAATATATTCTCCATCTTATTCTCTATCCCAGGCACTTATTCTGGTCTAGATTGGAATTAGTCAATAATTTACAGATTTAAGCTAAATTGATGTAAACCGAGTTTAAACCAATTTTAGTGTATCTACACTGGGGTTTTCACCATTTAAGTAAGTTTAAAAAATAATTTTAGCTAGTTCAATTTTATGTGTAGTCAAGGCCTGAGACTGAAAAGACAGCAGGTAAGAGTATGGTAGTTATGAGCATGTTTGATTTTACTGCCCACCCCAAAAAATCCCTTTTAATAAGGGGAACAGAAACCTCCTAACCCTCACCACTTCTTAAAACAAAAACAAACAAACAAAACCCAATAGCCCTCCTCCCAGCACTCCATTCAAAGGATGCTCTCACAGTAATTTTTTTTTAACATAGTCAAAACAATTGAAATTAAAAATGCCCTTTTAATACGTGCCATGACCCATTCCTCATATTAAAAAAAAACAAAACCACCTTCCCCCAGAAAGTATTCTCATTTTAATCATTACATACCTTATGTAGCCTATTGTAAAACTAGGCAAATATCTAGCTGAGTTGATGTACCTCCTGGAAGACCTCTAAGTACCCTCAGCTGAGAACTGCTGCTTTACATTGTTCTTTAGTGTATAACTGTAAAATCCAACTGCCCCCTGGCTGCCCCTTATCTAACCACCTTGGTCCATTACCATGCCTCTCAGAGCATTAGGACTGGCAGGTGCTCTGTCCCGCAGGAGCCAGCCATGCTGCCACATTGCCTGGGAGGAGCTTGCAGCCCCACCGCCCAAAGTGCTGGTGTTATGGTGAGCTGAGGCTACAGGGAATAAAGGACAGCACGGGAGGGGCCGGGGGCTAGCCTCCCAGGCTGGGAGCTCAAGGACCAGTCAGGACGGTCCCGCAGGCCGTATGTGGCCCTTGCGCCATAGTTTGCCCGTCTCTGATCTAAACTATCCCTGACAGTTTATGAACATTGCAGCAACAGCGGAGACTCAGACTAGGCATCCGAGCTCAGATCCAGGAGGTCAAATGGGCTTGAGAGTCCGAGCTGCCGCCCAAGCCTCAATGTCCACACTCTATTTTTAACATGCTAACTTGAGCCAAGCAAATATGAGTCTGTCTCCCCGGGCTACGAAGTTCAGCTGGTGTAGACATACCCCAGTAGAGCTGGGAGTTGGACTCAAACTGCTAACTTGAGTTAAAAAGCAGAGTTGCAATGCCTTCAGTGCTATTTTAACCTAGGCTGACTAAAGTTAGCCTTTTTTTTTTTTTTTTTTGCAGTGTTGACATGTCAGATGTGTGTAGATAGCATATTTATTGACCATATGTCATCAGGAACTGATTAGAGCATCTCTCTTTATTTATGCCTCTATGTTCTGTGCAGAACACAGATCCTTCAATGTCTTCCATTTTTGCCAGTCTCCTGGCGAAATCTTAGCTTCCTTCCATGTCAATCAGAACATGTCGCTCAGTTTTTTGAATTCATATTTGACTGCTGACAACCTATTTTCTGTCAAGATGAGAATTATTTTTTTCTTCTTTAATTGGTAATATTTTTGGACTAAGTTCTGAATATCAAAATTAGTCTGAATCAGAATAACAGTTGTTTCTTGATTACTGGTATATTTTTCAAAAATGTCTAAATCATTTAGGAGCCTAACTTCCATTTACTTTCAATGGGACTTAGGCTCCTAAATGACTAAGTCACCTAGACACTTTTCAAAATTTTACCCAATAGAAGTCATTCAAGATAATATAATTATTTCAGGATGCCTGGTATAAACATGTAGGTATTGATTCATATATTAACTAGCATAATATATATTAGCTAATTTTTCTTCTCACTCCTATTCAATAAACTTTATAATAAAGCAGCCTTTCCAATTCTAGGTCTTTTCGGGTGGGGACTGTCTTTTTGTTTTGTGCTTGTACAGCGCCTAGCACTATGGAGTTCTGCCTCCTAACTGTTTGGAATACAAATTATATAGTTATGTAACTATTTTTATTTGCAGTTACTGTCAGTAATGATTTCAGAGATATACGGCCTCTTGTGGGTGACCTAGTATCTATGTCAGGGGTCTCAAAAGTCCTGACCTGCAGGCCATCTGTGGTCCACGAACCTCCACACTGCGGCCTGCAGAGAAGAGATGCATGCAGCCACGCGGCTGGCAGTGTCTGCTTCAGGCGCCTCACGCTGCAGCTCCTATTGGCTGAGGGAGAGGGATAGAGATACTATCACTAGTTGCTGGGTGTAGTCAGCCATGGAGGTAGCATCACTTTTTTCCACAATGAATATAAACAAGTCTAAATACCGAACAGAACAATCTGATGCACACCTTGCTGCAATCCTGAAGGTTTTAACTGCTCAGTCATTGAGGCCAAACATCAACAAACTGACAGAACTGAAGTGTTGCCAGGTGTCTGGCAAACACTAAAAACACCCTGGCGGGTGAAGAATTGTATAACTTTGTATGGCAGTTTTGCCATTTCTGAGAAATTTAAAATAAAAAATACAATGAACGTTTTCTTTTCTGAACACCTTAAGTGAAATTATTGGCCCACTAGGTGGATTTGAGGACTGGCACTGGCCCTAAGGTAAATTGAGTTTGAGACTCCTGATCTATGTGAAGAAAATAAACTTGCTTTCAAATTCCAGTAATAGTCACAATCCAGAGGCTCCAGACAACTCAGGCATTTCACAAAACAGTTTTCCATGAAGTTTCCTTCACTTTTTTCTCTGGATTCCATTAGGAATGGGATTTCTAATACTATTAACATATGATCTCTATCAAACTTAACTTGCCTGTATATAATTATTATGCTCACATGGTTTATATTCTGCTTATTTCTCTTCTACTCCCCCATACTATTCCTTAGAAGTATGATTGAATATGTATCTGAACACTAATCTTAAATGTTCATCTGTCATAGAAATGAGAGTGTACATTCATAAGATTATGTAAAGACAAAATATCTTTGATTTATTTATTGGCAGTTGAAATGGATTCTGCTTTGAAAAGTATCTTTATAACTTTGAGGACTATATTTCAAAATTCTGGTTCTTCCAGATGCTTTAATTTAAGAGGTACTAGATAAAACAAATGTGCAGGCATAGTGTGTGTCTTTATTTTATTTTTTAATCCTTGTGTCCACTTTACTGTATATCTGGAGCAAGATCTGAAAATAAGTAGAAACCGATTGCATATGATAAATGATTTTTCTATAGCACCCTGAACTTTGTGGTATTAATAACATCTGTTGAAGTGTAACTAGGAGTTATAAGAGACACTCATTAGCATTTTTTAAGGGGAAAAACCCTGTGACTAATACACAGTTAAAAATAGATAAATACTTTCCAACTTCTACTTTTCCCTGTAAAAAATTAATATAGTTTTTGCAGGAATATTTCATTATCATGAACAGGAATTGGGGCTGGCCAAAAATTTTCATACACAGTTTTCCCTTTGAAAAATGTAGTTTGTCACTGGCTGCTAGAATAGTGGTGTTTCCACATTCTCCTGCTTCCCAAGTCTTCATTTTGAATCCTCCTCCTCTGTGAATTACTCCAGTATCTATGGATCTGCATCTGCTTGTAGCTTTCCCCAAAAATGCTGCATGAAACTGACTTAATTCATATCAATTTCTGAGAAGGTTCCCAATAGCTACAATGAATATTGCTAATTATATTTTTACAGGGTTGTAGCCCTCTTTGGTCCCAGGATATGAAAGAGACAAGGTGGGTGAGGTAAAATCTTGTATTGATCCAATGTCTGTAGCTTGTTAGCGCCAATAAAAGGTCAATTGTCATTCTCTTACTGCTTGGGAAAGCTGTGAGCAGCAGCAGCAGAGGCAATGGAGTTGTCTCCTGCAGACTTTAGAAGACAGCAATGAATCATTTTAATGCTCATGTCACATCTGGAAGGTTATCTTTGGAACTTTAAAGGAAAACACTTTGGATGTAACTCTCTGGTGAGCTTTGACAGCCTGTATCTTTGTGGTGGGACAGACTAGCTGTAGCATCATCTTAAATGCCTTTGCCTGATTTCCCATATGGCAATTTCATGGTTAATCATTACATTCTCACAGTTCTCTGTCAGTGCAAGCTAATCACTCAGCATTCTCGACAGATATCTCATAATGAACTGTTCTGCTACTCTGCTCCATGTTCTATTTTTTCTCTTGGTGCATTATGGGATGGATACTAGAAACTACAGGAACTATGGAACTTGATGTCAAATTAACAAACACCCATTATTTCTTTCTTGTCAGTGCATACTATTTGCTTGCAAATGAAAGTGTGGATGAATGGATTTTGAGCCATGTGTACTACAGTATTTAATTTACAGCATTCTAGGTATTCAAAATATTGACAATTCTGAATTATTTTTGAAAAATAAAGTTGGTCCCATCTGCTCAGTCTGTGATGTTAGAGTTTTGGGTGTGCATGTGTATTTTTACACACCTGCTTTTCTTAAATACGTCTGTGTTTATGCTAGGATATCTTGTTCTAAAGATGTTCTTAGTAGCATTTTCTAATTTTTTTCTGTTTATTCCATTTTTATGATGGATTAATCAAATCTTAACCTGCACAAGATTTAATTGTCTATGTGTGTGGTATGTTGGGGACATTTTTTTTTCATTAGGAACACTGGTAGTAGAGTAATAAGTACCCAACTTAAATATGTTGTTTTTGTAGGTTGTGCATAAAACTGCTCTCAGTGCCCCAAGTTGTGTTTTCATTGTCTTGGAGCAAACTGGTTTGACCTCACTGATGATGTTAGGGCAGACTCAGTTTCCCTTGCTCCTTCTCCCCATGTATTCTTCCTCACCAGCAATCACATCGTTAAACCCCCAAGAGTGGCAGACTCAGTTTCCCTTGCTCCTTCTCCCCATGTATTCTTCCTCACCAGCAATCACATCGTTAAACCCCCAAGAGTGGCACAGCATTCGCTTGAGGCTTTAGACATTCAGTGTAATAGTGCTGCAAAACAAGTTGTTTCTGTATTGTTATCTATACCGAGAATGTGACCTTGCCTAGACAATCACGGGCTGTAGGTCTCACGAGATGAGCTAATGTATATCGCCAGATTGCATTATATGTATGTAACGATTTCGCTAGGGAATGAATAGACACCTATTCATAAGCTTGTTGGCATCATGTAAGCTTTCTCAAGGTCCCCACACCAGGTGCCTCAATAGGGCACTGACCTAGGACTGATGTCAGGGTTTGCTGATGTGCATGCTTCAAGTAGGTCTGTCCCTCCCTCCACCCATTCCCCCTCCCCTTTGAATATACTCTATAAAAGGCTGCTTGGTACTGATAATAAACGGAGCTGCTGCTAACCCCCTTTCGTGACCGAGAGGTGGGTGCCTCAGTTTCCCCTTTGATCAAAGTTAAGTTGTGTGTTTCTTCAATGGTCTCTGACAGCTTGTGAGCTCCTTGCCTCAACGCCGCCACTACAATCCGGAGTGTATGGTAAGGGGGAGAGACGTGCCATTAATTTTTCCCTGACAATGATAACAGACAATGCTGGTGCACAAGGAAGTTAACTGTTAATTTCAAGATTTGGATGCCAAATGGAAAGAACTAAGTGAATAATCAAAATAAATGATAGTTTTAAAGCTGATGTTAACTGATTGAGAGTGAAACAAAATATAAAAAAGTATTTGACAGGGTGTCATAAGTATGAAGTGCCTTAGAATTACTGTTTTACCTGTGAAGGGTTAACCTGAAACAGGAGAGGGGATGACGTATCGGAGCTGCTAATACCTGGCAGACAAAGGGGTTACTTTCACTTTTGTTCCCGGGTTTTATTTCGTTCTCTCCGTGGCTGCTCGGAGTCTGTCTGTGTTCCCCTGGCTAAGGGGAGGAATCACATCTATGTTTCTATCCTACATTTCAATAATCTTCTAAGAAAGCCAAAAGTCCAGCAGTAAGTGTATTCTTGAATTGTATCACTTGATAATTGATTCACGGTGTCCTTAGACTGTTAAGTTTAGCAGAGGGAGAAATTCCAAGGGAGGGGGCTCAATGAGGGCTGGGTGATGCTAGGAGGCTTAGTTTCTATTGATTTCTGTATAAGGAGTTTATGCTTTTCTCTTTTTCTTTTATTAAAATCTTTCTTGTAAGAACTGTCTGTTGTTTCTATTGGAGTGATCCTGGTTTGGATCAGGCTCGTCTCACAGCTAGTGAGGGTTTGTGTTCTCGAATCTCTCCCAGGTAAAAAAAGTGTGTGTCTGTGTGTGTGTTACTATCGGGGTTCCAATTTGCCCTACCCCATGGTTTTGGGGGCTCAGATTGGTGGTGGCAGCGTTTTCCAAGCCCCAACTGGAGAAGTTTGGGTTTTGGGGGAAAAGATTTAACCTAAGCTGGTAAAATAAGATTGGGGGGTGATTTTTCTTTCATGCAAGGTCCCCACATCTTTACCCTAGAGTTCAGAGTGGGGAAATAGAACCTTGACACAGGGTATATGTCAAGGCTTAATTCCCCACTCTGGCACTTCGCGTGCAGTAGGTGGAGGTCTTTAAGGATTCTAAAAAATTAATACTGGCCACTCCAGGATTGTACTAAACTCCCAAGATTACAGCTTTTCTCTGACCTTGGGTTGGTAAATGCTGCCACCACACAAGTGCAGAACCCCTTTGAGAGTGTAGGAAGGTGCACTTGGGAATTTCTTTCTGTGGGGTATCCTCAAGCCCTTTCACCTCTCCCAGCTCTGGGGAAGAGCTGAGAAAAGAGGAGGGGGGGGGGGGAAGGAAAAGAAATCAGCTGTTGCCATTAGCTCATTAAACAACATGTGCACAAATCTCTTAAGACACAAAAATCCAATTCTGTTCTTAAAAAAGGTAACTTTTATTAATTTAAAAAGGAAATAAAACAGATCTGGGAACTCAGGCTATTGCTAGATTTTAAAAGCTCAACTACAAGGATTAAGCTTGAGGTCCAGCTTAAAGTTTACAAGCAAAACCAAAGCACCCGGAGTTAGCACAAAGGAATCCAAAAGCCATAATGAAATAAAAGGAAAAATGTAATCACTTCTTCCTAGACATTTCCTGATTTACTTACATATATGGGGTTTTAAATGAGTAGTTTCTAGGTATGATACTAATTATTTTTTCATAGCTGGCCCAAGTTTTTAGTTACCGCATAGCTTCCCTGTCCACCTCTGCCCAGGAGAACAACAACAGATAGACAAAAGGGGGAGTCTTGTTTCAATTTTAAAAAGTTCTAGCCTTCCCTTTGGATCTTTTGGCCAGGTGTCCACTCACTTCCTTTTGTCTGTTCATTGCAGTGAGAATTGTAGAGCAATTGGAGAACAGCTATTAACAGGGATTTTAAGCTACTGGCTGGCTGTGTTTCCATAAAAGGAAGCTCCCCTCCCCCCTCTATTTATCAAGGTATATCTTCATTTATATGGAAGAATGAATTTTGTGTATTGTCTTATACCACTTTGGTGTCATTTTTTAAAAAAATAACAGACACAAGTTTTTGTATGTGTACTGCTGCTTCTTCCTGCTATTTTATGTTTCCCTTCTTTGTTTACTGTAATGACAGAATTACAGGAGATTATACTTTAAAACATGTAGTCTCCTATTTCTGTTTGGCTTGGATTCAGAAGAGTTGCATGACTACTTCCCCCTTTACCCACATTTTGAATTTATAACCAGTAGTTGGCTGAACACTGATGATTCTGTCATGGCTTTGTTTGTTAGGAGGAAGAAGGTAGACAATTTAGACTAAATGAATTTGATAGCCTGGGGCTGTCAGTATGTAAAACGATTAACAACATATACAAGACTAGCAAAGTCTCCTTGGAAATGACTGACACAGCTGTGGAATCTGTGATGTAACAAGCAGGTTTTCCCCATGTCCTTGTGTTTTTTTTTGCTAAGTAATTTAGACTTACTTTTGAGGGGCAAGGAATTAGAAGAGCTGCATGAAGGGAAAAAAGTTTCAAATGTATGATACAGCTTAGTCCAATTTTCTATAACATGGAATGAAATGCATTGGGTGTCAATAATATTTTTCCAATGTGCAAAGCACTGTACAATATAATACAAAGCAAAAATATACCAACCTTTTATTTCCTAAATGTAAATATGAATGTAGAATTTAAGGTAAATTGTTACATGATGAGAGGACTGTAGCTTTAAAGCTGTTATAGTAGAATTGTTTTTTGTTTGTAAACTTTTATTATTAGACAGACAAGGCAAGCATAACGTGGTCTTTCTATTGGTCTCTTTTTATCACCATATATATTTTAGTCTTTCAAAAAGCACTCTGCTAGGGTATCTCGTTGATCGCTCATTTCTGTTTTTAGGCAGACAGCACTGCTGTTTGTGCGAGTGAGTTCTCTCTGGACCAGCCGCAGCAGCATGGAGAACTTTGCCTCATGTTGCTTCTCAACCACAAATGTATCCCTGGGTGGGATTTAGTGGGCAAATGTTTCCTTTTCTTCTGTCCCTATTGCTAGTCTTGGGGTGTAAGCCACAACATATCTATAATCTCTTTCCCACATTGAGATAGGCAGTGTCAGCATAAAGATGGTACTAAGCATGTAAATAAGAGGAGTTTGCCATACAATGCAGTCTGCTTTCCTGACACCCTTAGATGACATCATCACTGAATCTTCTCCTCCCCTGCCATTACGAGGACACTCTTTCTTGTGGAGATAAAAGTAGTTATGCTTTGGAAACATCTCACTTTGCACAGGTAGAAGGAGTTGCTAACCTGAATGACCTGTGGGGCAGAAGAAGAACTCCTGTCCTAGAGATCCCTGAGCAAAGGAGCTGTTCTCTCAGCTTCCTGTGCAAAGCAGAGGTGTTCTAGTATATGCCAGCCACAGTCGTTTCCCTTTTCGTGTTGATGAGTCTTTCACATCTGCTTAGTACCTCCTTGGGGTGACCAAGCTGTGGTACACTGGTATCTTCTAAAAGTGGGCAGGCATGGAGATGTTGACTGAGGTGGAATCTGAGATCGGCTGCTTCTCCTTGTGGGTTCTGGGACAGAGGCTTCTCCTCACTTCATCGTCATTATTTATTTTTGGCAATACCCACAATTTCCAAATAGAAAAAAAAGGTGTGACTTCTGCTCTGAGAAACTCATCACATGGGAGAATCCTAGAGCAGTTTCACTGGACCCTGTAAGGTAGTTTGTCTTCTGAGAATAACTGCTATTGTAGGAGGAGGTGCTATTTTGGGGGTAGCCTCTTCTGCCCCATAAAAGGGGATGTCAGTAATAACAGAAGTTGGGTGGGAAAAGATAGACGAGATTGTAGGATTGGTGTGGGTGGGCTTCTTAGCATAAGTGACTGTATTGAGGCTACCTGCCTTGAAGAGAGTGGGGAGACAGGGATTCAATCTTGGCTCCTTTGCTGAATCTGTTATGCTGGGAAATGAAAGGATCTTGTAATAGACTGGAGCACGACAATTACTTAGTCATCTACTTCTATCCATGATCCACTATGTTGTTCAAAAGCATCATGAGCCAGAATTCACCATTCCATGCGCTGCATCTTGCCCTAACAAGGGGCAGGGGCTTTCCATCCTATATCAGGCAGGGAGCAAAGCTGTCTACCTGCAACGAGGAGGCAAAAGGGTATATAATAAAATACCCAAAATATTTTTAAAATTTAAGGTGACTTTAAAATAAATTAAAAACCCTAAAGTTCATGGAACGCTTGTCCTGATTTTTCCAACTGTTAAGTGTTAAATTACACTACAGAAGTGCATTTGAGTCAATCTGAATAATACAGTTAGTCTTTAAATTAGAAGCATTTGAAAACTACCATAATCCTGAAAATGAAGCTCTTCTAAAAAGCCCCCATGTTTTGCCAGTAGGATCAGCCATGAATAAAGGCTTCCTGACCAATTTGTGGCCATTTCATTTTTCTTTTTTCTGGTATAATTCTGTTCCCCTTGACTTCCCATATCCCAAGCCTTAAGCTTGCTATTGTTCTTGCCTTGTAAAACTTCACATTCCATCGAAGGAGACAAAATTGATGCTCTCCACTTAGGCTATTGTTGTTCAATTCTGGGCACTGCTTGTTGGTCAGCCAAGTCCACACACACACTGAACCTTTGTGGTTGCATCCAGACTTGCCTATGCTGGTGGTCAGAAAAAAATAGTGATGAATGACAAACCTATAAGTCTGCCATGTTCTTCAGATCACTCCCATTCTTCACACACAGGTTTGGTTCTTCTAAGCAGCAGCAACTTCTCCTGCGCTGTTGCTCCATCACTGAACGAGGAGGAAGGATTTGAGGAGCAAGAGAACACTGATTAGTGGGGAGGGAATCAGCCCTGCGTACCGTAGGAGCTGGCCCAAAAAAATCAACTCTCTAGGTGAATTACTGGGAAAGGACCCATAGAGTTAGAGCAATGAGGTGGTGGCTCAAGATGGGACCTAAATTCTGGTTTCTGGCACTTATGAAAATTGTTAGGATATTCAGAATATTGACAGAAGTTATTCTGCGATATCAGGGGTAAGCAAACTACAGCCCACGGGCCACATCCGGCCCACAGGCGAATTCTGCCTAGTCGCACGAGTTCCTGGCTGGCGAGGCTAGCTTCTCTCCCCTCCCCTGCTATTCCCTCCCCCCGCCCCAGCCTCAGTGTGTCAGGCACACAGCACTTTGGGGGGCGGGGCTGCAGGACAATTTATATTTATATAAATATTTAGCTTCTATTTCTAATATATTGTAGAAATTGGAGTTACGGTATCCAAGGCTGATATATTTAATAATATTTTTCAGTTACATAGCCTCTTGCAAAATCCAGTGGCTGGCTCCTGAAGTTAGACAAATTCAAACTAGAAATAGGATGCAATTTTTTTAAATGGAAGATACTTAACCATTGGAACACCTTTCCTAAAGATGGGTTAATTCTCCATCACTTGAATTCTTTAAATGTAGATTGAACATCTTTCTGAAATGTATGCATTAACTCAGCCAGAAGTTATGGATTTGATGCAGCAATCACTGGGTGAGGTTCTATAGCCTGTGCTAATGATCATAATGGTCCTTTCTGAAATCTGAGTCTTTCATCCAGCGATTTCAGTACTCTCTATACAAACATGAATTAAGCATCATACACTTGTCTTTCTCAGAGAGAGATTAAGAAATTATTATTAATCATCATAATATAGACAGAGAAACAGGAGCAACAGAGAATAAATGAAGTAACAAAGAGTCCTGTGGCACCTTAAAGACTAACTAAGGTATTGAAACAGGTTCAAGAATAGCAGCCGTGTTAGTCTGTATCCGTAAAGAAAATGAGGAATACTCGTAGCACCTTAGAGAAAAGAAACTACACCATCTGCTCAAGAAACTCCCTGAAAAAGCACAGGAACAGATCTATACAGACTCATGCGTAGAACCCCGACCAGGGACATTCTATTTACTACCCAAGATCCACAAACCTGGAAATCCTGGACGTCCCATCATTTTATGCATTGTCACCCTAACAGCAGGATTGTCTCCTCAGGCACTCCCAGCTATCTTCGAGACACCACTGATTTCCTGAGGAAACTACAATCCATCGGTGATCTTCCAGAGAACACCATCCTGGCCACTATGGATGTAGAAGCTCTCTACACCAGCATTCCACACAAAGATGGACTACAAGCTACCAAGAACAGTATCCCCGACACTGTCACGGCAAACCTGGTGGCTGAACTTTGCGACTTTGTCCTCACCCACAACTATTTCACATTTGGAGACAATATATACCTTCAAGTAGGCAGAACTGGTATGTGTACCCGCATGGCCCCACAGTATGCCAACTTTTTTATGGCAGACTTAGAACAATGGTTCCTTAACTCTCGTCCCCTAATGCCCCTACTCTACTTGCGGTATATTGATGACATCTTCATCATCTGGACCCATGGAAAAGAAGCCCTTGAGGAATTCCACCATGATTTCAACAATTTCCATCCCACCATCACCCTCAGCCTGGACCAATCCACACAAGCAGTCTATAAATGAGCTATAGCCCATGAAAGCTTATGCTGAAATAAACTGGTTAGTCTCTAGGGGCTGGTTTTCACTACCTGCCGGATCGGTGGGTAACGATCGCCCGCAGCGCCCCTGTCGACTCCGGAACTCCAGCTTTCCGGGAGGCGCAAGCTGGAGTCGACAGGGCAGCGTGCCGCCACCTGCCGCCGCCGTGAGGACGGTAGGTAAGTTGGCTGCAGATACACAAACTTCAGCTACGTGATTCACGTATGATATGATAATTTCATTGTGATTCACGTAGCTGAAGTTGCGTATCTGCAGTCAATCCCCCCCGGTCGTGAAGACCAGCCCTAAGGTGCTACAAGTATTCCTCGCATTCTTAAAGTATTGAAGAATAAGCTTTCGTGGGCTAATACCCACTTCGTTGAATGCATGTAAAGAATAAATGGTGACCATCAACTTAAAAATTACACTTTTGAATTATTTTGCTTGCTGTAGTTACAGTAATCTTAGCTATTACTTGTAACCACAGATATTTGGGGTAAAAACACAATTTTTTGTGTAACACATTTCAACATTTCCCCCTGTATAGTAAGTCAGTCAATTTTCCCATTTTTTGTGTGGTCTTTCATGCACCACAGTGGGGAGAGAGAGGTTTGTTTGGTTGGTTTTTCAATTGAAACATGTTGTTATAAAACCATAAAAATTGGCACGAGTGCAGAGATACAGATGTTGTACCTGGGGCTACTTTTCACCCTTAACCTCCCGCCCCACACCCAATTTCTAGATTTCAAATTATATGTATCCCTTTAAGATACAGAATGTGTCAGTGACTAGTTCAGGAATAAAATCCAAGAGTCTTGACTGTGTCCTGGACCCAAGACACTAGAAACCACACTTCCTCTGATTATATGGACATATATAATGTTGTTGTGGTGGTGGTGGTGCTTATTTTTTGTAAATGCACCCTGAATTAATGAATAGTGGAACCCCCCCCCCCAACTAATTCACACATAATGCAAGATCCTGAATACATGAATAAAATGAATAAGGTTAGTGAATTCTAAAAATATATTTTTATAAGAGTAGTTTAGTCATTTTCGTGTGTGATAATTTCATTGTATAGTGGAAGGGATCTTTAATGTCTGTTACAGGCAACCTACCAAATTAATCTTTCTCAGGAAATCAACATGGGACACTGTCTTACTAGCTGTCAACAGTTGATAACCTCCTATTTCTGGGGGGAATGATTGAAATTGTGGTGGAAGTCCAACTACAACAACACAGATATCCTCTAGTTATCTGCATATGGTGTCAAGTGTTTGGGGCAGTGGACTATTGTCAAGCTTTCTTGCTGGTAATGCTTGTTCTTTCAATACCATTTGTCATAAGTATGAAGTGTCTTGGACTTACTGTTTTACCTGTAAGGGGTTAATTCAACAGGAGAGGGGGGTGATGTCAGAGCTAGCCTACCTAGAGACAAACAAGGAAGTTAGTCTCACTTTTACTGAGGCTTTCGGTCTGCCTCCATCTTCCCCTGGCTCTGGGGGTATGGATCTTGCTACCTTTCCTTTCATAAGTTTCTAAATTAGATTAACAGTAAGTAGATTGTTGATTGTATAAGTTTGTAATTGATTTATGGTGTAATTAACCTCATCAGGAGGAGAAATCTTGAGGGAGGGGTTAGAGCTAGAAAATTAAGTATCTGTGTAAGTTGTAAGCTTTTCTCTTTTCTTTATTAAACCTTTTTTTGTTATAAGAAGTGGTTGGTTATTTCCCTTGAAGTTATCCTAGCTTTGGATCAGGCACAGCTTACAGATAGTAAGGGTCTCTGTGTTTAAATCTCTCTTCTAGGCTGCAAGGGTGTGTGTGTGGAGCGAAGACTCTGTGTTCTCAATCTCCCAGGTAGAAAGGGAGGGGAGGGGAGGGGAGTGTTACTCTCGGGGGGGGGGGGGTGTCAAGGTGCCTCACCCCATAGTCTTGGGGTAATCACTTTGATGGTGGCGGCTGGTCCCAATGCCCATCTGGAAGAGTTTGGGTTTTGGGGGGGAAAAGATTTAACTTAGGCTGGGAAAGTAGCTTAAAGTTAAGTGGTCATGCATAAGAGACCCCCCACTTTTACCCTAGAGTTTAGAGTGGGAGGAGGGCATCTCTACACCATTGATCAAGGGGTTCTTTTTTATGTGACTGTGGACTCTTGGCTGGGATGGACAAAATCACCTTAAAATGGTTTCACAAATTCCTTTCAAAGTGTTCCTATTGAGTGATTGCTTCTCCCTAGGACTCTTGGCTGTTGAATCCTATAGACCAGGGGTGGGGAACCTTTTTTCTGCCAAGGGCCATTTGGATATTTATAACATCATTCGCGGGCCATACAAAATTATCAGCTTAAAAATTAGCCTGCTATATTTGGTCAAACATTTAACTAACTCACCCCTTATGTGATGGCTGGAACTGCTTCTCTTTGGTGAGGCGTGTGATGTTACCTGGTATTAATGATGTTGCTACTCGCAACTGCTTTTCCAGGTTTGCACCAGGCACAGCCCCCCCGCCCCTGGCTCTGGGCACAGCCCCGCTGCAGGTCAGGGCCACCCCACCTCTCTGAGGCCGGGCACAGCCCTGCCACGAATCAGGGACACCGGCCCCCCACTCCGGCTCCAAGGGCGCGCACAGCCCTGCTGCGGGTCAGGGACACTAAGACTCCTCCCTCCTCTCCTGGGCCAGGCACAGGCAGCCGTGCCGCAGGTCAGGGGCACCTCCTTCCCCTAAACTCCGGGCGCAGCCCCACCGCGGGCTGGGGACCCAGGACCCCGGCTCCCACCTGCAGCCCCCATTACTTAGCTGGCAGTTCCAGCCTGGCTCCCAGGGTCAGCAGCCGCAGGGGCGGGGGTCTGCACTCCACGTGCTGCCCCGGCCAGAAGTACTGGCACCAGCTGCCATTGGCTGAAAGCTGATTGGGGGGTGTGTCCCTGCCTGCAGCTCCCGTTGGCCACAATGTAGCCAATGCTCCTGGTAAGTGCAGCAGGGAGCAGAGACCCTCCTGCCACTCCTGTGCCTAGGGGGCTGCAGGGTCCTAGTGTCCACCTTTTCCCGGAGCAGGGCCAGAGGGCCAGACCAAATGATTTCGTGGGCCTTATACCGCCCGCGGGCCAGACGTTCCCCACCCCTGCATAGACTTTAGTCCAGGTCACTCTTTTTGTGAAATATGTCTGGAATATTGTGGTGGAGATTAAGTATTACCACCTACAATACCATCAACATGCTGATACTTCTCTCTCTCCCTTTTATTAGGAAGAGAAACACATGGATATTTTGACAGTTGGATAGGGGCTGTTTGGGCTTTTGGAACCCATGATGGACTGTAGGAAAATTAGCTGGATAATTCTGTTATCCAGAATAATCTGCAGTGAGTTAGTTGAGTGTTAGAGAGACAAGGTGGGTGCACTAAAAGATTGTCATTTGGTTTCAGAGGTATTGATTGTTGAGATGAATAGGGACAGTTGACAGCTTGTGTAGTGTTGTTTCTTCAGGCTTCATGCAGACAGAAATGCCTCTTTTAAAACTCTATTACTAATTTTTAGCTTTTTTAAAACCAGTTGTGAGGATTAGAAACAAAACAAACAAACAAAAAAAAACCAACCACCCCCAAAATTTGAAATCTTAGATTTTGAAGTACAGTTTTGAATACAAGAAATTATGGTTGTATCTGTGTAATGGAAATGCTTCCATTTTTAAATCTAGTGAAGTAAATGTACATGCCAGAGAGCTTGTCTAACTACACTGGCAATTTACAGCACTGTAACTTTCTCACTCAGGTGTGTGAAAAAACACCCTCCTGAGCGCAGCAATTTTTAGTGCTGTAAAAGTACCGGTGTAGACAGTGCACCAGCGCTGGGAGCTATGCCCCTGGTGGAGGTGGGTTTTTTAGAGTGCTGGGAGAGCTCTTTCCTAGTGCTGCACCGCAACCATACAAGCCATGTTAAAGCACTGCAGTATTGCCAGTGTACACTAGCCTAAAATCTTGGGCATCTGTAAATAGATATAATAACAGTTAACTAACTTTTTCTATTTTATTATCAATCATTGAAATTGACCTGTGCTTTGTTAATTTCACTGGGACAGCTGATTGGAAAAGCTAGCAAGACAGTAGCACCAGAAGCACTGAAGCTAATAAGACTTCATCAATTTTCATTTGATTCACATTTGGAATATTATCTTCTCATAACAACAGCAAACATTTTATTCAATTAATTATTTATTAAAATGAACTTTTGCAGAAATTAATGACTTAGGGTTCTCCACGTTCAACAGGAAAAACATATTGTGTGTGGATTTTTATAGTCTATAAATGCAAAAGTTACTGATAAAAGGAGTGTGGAGAAACCTGCATGTATTTGTGAAAATTATAGAGTATTTGAATAGGGAAATATACAAATGAGTAAGACTACATGTTGGTAATTTTTATAAGCTACTTTGTAAAAAAGGATCACTGATACAAAATGAGTTTGCATCCTGTGGTAATAGTTTCAGTTGTGGAAGACTGTTTTAAAGGGTTTACCATTCCTTTTTGTTATGAAATAATAGTTATTAAATTGAAAAAATAAGAAATCCATTCACCAGTTAAAAATCCTATTAGTTATTGATCCAAAATTGATGATGGTTGTATTTTTATGTTTGGGTCTCTTTCATAGTTTGTGTTGTTTTTACTTGTGAGAATTTAAGATGATTGTGTTTTGATATCAAATATGAAAATATTTAATTGTTTAATTAACGGAGATCACTTATTGCTTTTAATGATTAGCCAGTGGGGAAGAAATCACCCACAAAATGAATTGCAAGGAGAATGAACATGCATTGTAGGTTTGATCCTAAAGAGTCTCTGAAAATAAAATTTCAGGTTTAATATTTTAAAATGATATTTTTAAAATTTCCTTTCTTGGGCTCGTGTTCTAGAAGATTATGGGCTTTTTCACAGAGGGATATTATAAATAGCTAATATTGTTGAGAATTAATTTTAAAAGAGTGACAAACTTAATCTTGTTTGTTCAATGTGTCACTTTTTTTTTTTTTAACTGGGCAGTCAGTAAAACAGTTAATGTGCCATTGACATCTTCCAGGTGCTGGATTGACTTGATTCTGTAACCTCTTTTGTGCAATTTTCATGCTTTGTTCTGTTTGAATGTTTTTGCTGTGGTTATGGTTGTTTTTCATTTCCTGCTGCAATGACCCTGAATAAATAAGAATAAAGTAGATATAAGCAATATAGTCTCATTGGCATTTGCAGATTTTTTTGTTCTGAATTGAGAAACATAGTGGCTTGGCATTTATGCTAGAGTATTTTCTGTTGCTGATAATTGGTCTTCAGCTGTTAGAAAAATATTTACTGTTTCCTTAAAAATAAAATAAAATATATTTAATTAAGAAAAATATTGTTTAATCACTGATTTTTATCTTTAGAATTTCTGTAATGTAGGCTATTAACTTACATCCCTCTTTAAAGGAGGAAGGGGGGTTCTTGAGATTTGCACTATTTTTCTTGACAAAGGAATATAACCAGTTAGGACCAACTACATTTGATGAGTTGGAGGTATCAACAGTCAGGGCCGGCAACGGGAGGGGGGGGGGTGCTATGGGTGCAGCTGTACCGGGCCCCGGACTTAAGGGGGGGGCCCTTAAGTCCAGGGCCTGGTACACAGCTGTACCTGTAGTTGTCCCCCCTTGTCGCCGGGCCTGTCGGAGGAGCGATCGGAGAGTGAGCGCCGCTCCGCGGGGGCGGGGGCCAGCGAGCAGGGCTGGGGAGACCCGGGGCCGGGAGCAAATGGCAGCCCAGCGGGGGGGAGGCGGGGCAGCCGCGGAGTGCCGAGCCCACCGGAGCCGGCAGCCGAGAGCGACGCTGCGGCCGCCGCTGGTGCGGGGGAGACACCTGCAGGCTGACCGCCGGGGAGCGCGTGGGGCGGGGGGCATGGCGGGAGCCGGAGAGACTCGTGGATAGGCAGCTCAGCGCCGGAACCAGTCGCACTCCCACTCCAGGTATGTCTGGTAGCCGGCGGGGAGGCCAGGCTGGGCGGGCGGGGAGTGGGGCAGGAGACTAGGCTGGATGGGGTGGGCGAGGCGTGAGTGCGGGAGGGAAGGAGGTTTGGGTGGGGGGGGGAGGCTGAGCTGGGCGGGTCAGGCATGGGGGCAGGAGGCTGGGTTGGGAGTGGGGGGGGGGAGGTTAGGTTCGGTGGGATGGGCCGGGCCAGGCAGGGGTGGGGGAGGGAAGGCGGCTAGAGATGGGGGGAGGCTGGGCGGGGGTAAAGGAAGATCACCCCCAACAGCGGGGTGGGCCAGGCAGGGATGGGTGGGGAGGGGAGGAGGTTAGGCTGGGGGAGGAGATTAGGTTGGGTGGGCTGGGTCAGGCAGGGGGGGGAAGGAGAATAGGCTGGGGGGAGGGGCCCACAAACGATCAGAGTAGGTGGCCCCAAAATTTCTGTCGCCGGCCCTGTCACCAGTTATGCTAACTGGAGTTTCATAAGTGCCATTACACACTGATAGGAGGATACATTCTTCTTGGAGTGATTTTCATGTCCATTCCAAACAGGTGTGAGTGCACGCCAGCCAGAAGGTTTTTTCCCCTAGCAGTATCCATAGGGTCAGCTCAGGCACCCCCTTGAGTGGCACCACTATGGCGCCCAATAGATGGCCCTGCCAATCCTCCACCGCCTCACTTCCTTCTTACCACTTGTGACGGCTAGCTGGAACTCTGCTTAGCAGTGTTCTTGTTGTATATGTAGTTTTGTTTTTGTAGTTAGTTAATAATTTCTCGTTAAGTTTAGTGAGTTAGTTTTCAGACCCCTGTTGTCATACAAGTTTTGGAGAAAGTGCAACGATGAGTGAAAGGCCCACTTCTAATTGTATCTATCCTTTGAATTCATCCCTACCTATTCAAATAGAATCAAAACCATGTTTCCTCCCTTCAACTTGCCAAATTAAAGCAATGAAGATTGTTTTACCATATTATAATATTTGTACCTACATATGGAGGAAAGATTTCATGTTTAAACAGGTGTTTAAGTAAAGATTTTGGCTGGAACTTTCAAAACTATTTATCCGAGCTCTTGATCTCCATTACTATGTGTAGTATCTGAATTCCTCACAGTGTTTAACTTATGGTAACATCACCCCTGTAAGGTACCAAGTACCAATAGATTGATTTGCACATGGGGCAACTAAATTACTTTCCCAAGGTCACAAATGACAATATGTTGTGGAATGGGTATTTGGACCTAGCTCTCCTGTATATAAAGATAAGATGGACCACTGTTTCAAGTGCTTTCTCTGAAAGGTGCTAAAAAGATTTAAATGATCAGGTGCCTAATTCCTATAGGTGCCTTTAAAAATCATAGCCTTCATTCTTTTTCACTGATAAATGTTGTAGATTTTTCCTCATTTTGAGGAAATTTTGGAATGAAGAGTCACTACTGGCATCTAAATGTCATGTTAGATACACTGGTGCATTGTACAAGTCTGGTGTTTGTGCATCCAAATTAACATTTTTTTTCTTCAGTAAAAGCTATAGAAGTTGTTTTTTTGGATGGAAAAGAGCAGCATCTCACTTTGAATATACTGTAGTTGTCTAATGGGATAATATAACTTCTGTACTGCTAACCCCAAGACCAGGTCTACATGCGGGGGGGTCGACCTAAGATACGCAACTTCAGCTATGCGAATAGCGTAGCTGAAGTCGACGTATCTTAGGTTGACTTACTTCAGTGTCCTCACGGAGGTGAGTTGACCGCTGCCACTCCCCTGTCGACTCCACTTCCACCTCTTGTGGTGGTGGAATTCCATAGTCGACGGGGAGAGCACTCGGAGATCAATTTATCACGTCTAGTGTGGACACGATAAATTGATCCCCGATAGATCGATCATTACCTGCCGATCCGGCGGGTAGGCTTGACATGGTCTAAGTGAGCTAATGTAATTTTGCCAATATTACCTCTGATGCAGGCAACCTCATTGCATCCTCTGTAGATGACATGTATTATATTGAGACAATCTGGCAGTGCTGCCTAACTCCCCTTTCCTGTGAAATTTAGTAATTTCTGTGCTTTTATTAATTTTTACATATGTATGTAGTGTTGTCATGACACATCTTTTGTATTGTAATTTGTAGTCTGCCACATTTTAGATATTACACTGAAAGAATGCATGCAATTACTGCTTCAGAGCAACTTCTATAAGAGTTTATGAAGTTTGCATTTGTCATGTTTTTTGCTACGTTCAGTGAGTTTTACTGATTGCATTCCAGTATTATAAAGCAAATGAGCAATGTATTTCCAGTATGCCTGGAAGAACTGTTGTGATGTAGGGCAGTGGTCTTCAAAGTGGAGTGTGCGAGACCCCCCACGGGGGGCTGCGGTGTCCCGGTGCCGCTACAGAATCGCCCTGGGACACCGCCAAAACGGAAACATTCTACTTTTGTCCCACCAAAATGCCTCTGAAACTGGAAGCTTTCTATTCGGCAGCATTTCGGCGGACATACCCCCGGGCCCCAAGAGGACATGGGGCAGCGCAAAGGGGCCGCCGAGGAAAAACTTTGAGGAATGCTGATTGTAGGGACTGTTGAGCAATCATAGAGAGTCTGTGAAGTTTTGATGATGTGGAATTGAGAGTCTTTCAGGTCACAAAACATAGGATTTCTATTTAAGTGAAATCCTTTATTAGAAAACTCTCAACTTCCTCTGTCTCCTCAATATGCTGTAAAACAGTAAAGTAGCTAAATGCATTATTTTAAAATTTGATTTGTCAGCTGAAAGGAGACTAGAATTTATAACAAAGAATTTTGTGCTTACCCTCCAGGAGAAAGACTAAAGCACAAACAAAAGAAAGATTACACATTATGTCTAAATCTTGGCATATGTATGAAGATAAGTTCACCCGTAGGCAGTTTTTATTGCAGGAACAAAGAGGATATTCAGTGTAAACATAAGCTCCCTGATTTACTCATTTTCAAGATTCTGAAGATATCATTATATGGAAAGTATGTTAGTGCATTCCAGCTGTTATTGCCAGAAACTATTTCCCCATGTTCTGTGTTATAAAGCTCTTTACTAAATATTGTACCTAGCAATTGACTCCACTGGTTAAAATATTCCTGGTTTTGTTTTCATTCTTTCTTTCACTGTGTGGTTGGTGTTAGTTATCTCAAGGATGTTTAAAGTTGTTGTTTCCATCACTTAGCCAGGAAGCTGAGGCTTTTGATTTCAAGAGTTTGGAGTAGCTTTCAGCCGCCCTTCCTCTTTTCTGTGTTTTGTTTGAAAGAATTCATTTGAAGAACAACTGCATGCAGTTTAATGTGTGCCGTTCATTAACTGATGAGAACTCTATTCATAACAACTTTCCTGTGCATTACCTGTATATTACCTTTGTATAGGAACATACAGAACTTTTCATGATAAATATCATACGTTTATCACTGTAAAGATTTTTGCTGATGTCCTGATTCCTTGCAAATAATGTCCCCATGTATAAAACACATGTCATAGTAAAGATATTTCATTATCTGTCAATAAATCAGCATGGCATGAGGAATCCTTTATTCATGTGAGTTTGAGTATCCACATTTCTGATACTGAAGTTTTTTGTTATTGGTTTTTGTTGATCTGAGAACTCCTTTCAGAAGATTTTCCTTGCTTGGCTGTATATAGTTTCCCTCCCACCATTCACCAATCTGAACATTCAGGAGGCAAGCAGGGCCCAATAGACAAAAGAACTGGTACAGTGAAGCCATGATGCTGGGGCACTATGTGATGTGTGTGGTGGGGGGAGTTCTTTCTACTGTATCAGATAAGCTAATTGTGGATCTTTTTGGTGGAGAATTAGGGAACCTGGATCCACACCTGTGGATCTGCCAGCTAAACACAAACATGTCCAGTGTGGTTCTGTTGCCTGCTCTGTCGTCCACAGCCCAGATCCCATAGAACTCCCTATGTAGGTGGTTCACTTGGGAGATTTTATGGAGCCAGTAGAATATATAGAGATGGATAAATGAGTTTCACCAACCCTCCTCCCACTTTGTTATGAGCTATGAATTATGCACAAAGGCAAGGACCCTTTGCCAAAATGGTGACCTACAGTAATGTTCTTCATACTGATATGTTTTTGTTTTTTACCCCACAGAGATCTACGATTTAATAGAATTAAAGAAATTCAGCCTGGAGCACTTAGACGACTTAAAAACCTGAACACACTGTAAGTTATTCCCCTTGCTCTCTGAAAATACTTTCCCCTCCTTCAGTCAAATGATTTTTCTTAGATTACATGCCAAATTCTGCTAATCTTACCTAAAAAGACAATGTGACTACTCACCTGTGTGTGGCTAGCAAGATTTGGCCAAATTGTGGATAAACATACACGTCTTTGTTTTTTGTTTTGTTTGTTTCAAATCTGTTGGACACTTTGTTAAAACTTTAGAGGCCTCAGAAAACACATCGAGAACCCCAATACTTTATTAAAGTTTATACACGTATTATGAAAGATTGAAAAATAGATTACTGTATATTAACAGTTTTTCACAACTGTGTTGTGTTTTTTAAACTCAAGGATGTGTAACATTGGATTCTCTAGACCAGCCAGTTATAGCCAAGTTGTTCAAATACTTTCCACCACTGCGTTTTTTAAACTGTGTGGAATACTTTAGAAATAGGCTGGGAAGGCTCAATGTAGGCATCTCAGAGAAGCAGCATCTCCTCTTCCAGCTCATAATCTAGAGTAGCATTTGGGGAAGAGATTTTTTCCCCCCTTCTCTCCATTCTCGGTATGTGTATGAAGCCAGATTATTTACGTTTTATGTGTTTTTCTTTAATTGCTCTCTCAGTTCTTTAAGGATTTCACTTTTGCCTCAATGCAGCAGAGCTCTTAAGCACATGATTTTGTAAGGAAATATCTAAGCACATTTGGATTTAAAACCGAGAAGGCATAAATTCATCAATGTATTTCCAATAATAATTGTTGATGTGTCATTTAGTTTATTTTGTTTACTCTAGTTTTTGATGCTTGGCTTATATAAACTTTCCAGTCACCCTGGCATTCTGGGTTCTTTTCAGTTGCAAACTGTTTTAACAGTTTATGAATTAACATACTGTTTTGATTTCTTTTTTAGGCTTCTAAACAACAATCAGATTAAAAGAATACCTAATGGGGCATTTGAAGACCTCGAAAATCTAAAATATCTGTAAGTTAATGTGATTTTTTTTACATCAAAAGTGAATTTAAACATAACTTCAGAAATGGGGAAAAACCAAACAATTTAATTTTATTCACATTCTCAGGTATCACACTGCTTTGAAAATCTTAAATATGATTCCTCCTTCTGTGGATAGAGTATAAATAGATGGCTTGGCATTTGCTAAAGTAATACTGAGCCCATCATAGCTATATTGCTGGTTTGAATCCAGGCACAGTTGATACTAACTGAAAATACTTGCTAGTTACAATAGAAATCTGTGTCCGGATTTGCAAAACATCTGTTAAGGATGGGATTTTTAAAGGAGTTCAGAGTTCAGCTCATAGGATCCTTTGAAAAGCTGCTGTACTTTTTTGTTTACTTCACAGAAACCTATTCCAGATTTGTGCAATTTTCCAAAAGATGTTTTCTTTCTATTTTGTATTCTAGTTGTTTTTATTCCTACACTGTGTTTTATGCCAAATAAACCATTTAGCAGAATCATTTAAAATCTTATGTATGGATATGCTTTCACTGCTGCTGGTCAAAGCTTTATAGCAATTTTAACAGTTGTGCCATGCGAGTTTAACGTTTTTTAGTTATATAGGTTATGTATGCACCATTTTCTCCTAATTTAAGGAAAATAGCAAAATATGGTCAATAAAATATTGGCTCATTCGTGTAATCAGAACCTGCAGCTAAAAACTGGTATCAGTACTGAGCTTTCTCCCAGGAATACTCCCTTGGGAGTTGGTCCTTCCAATACTGATTGCAAAGTATGGGAAAACTTAACTTCTGCAAATTATTAAATATAATCTACCTATTCATATACACTGTGTAGAAATGATGGTCTTCACTCTTAAGCAGTCTGATGTTGCACCCTTTTCAAAATTACTTTGTGAATTTTTTTTAAAAAATCCTGAAATAATTCAGATTTGTATAATTATAATATATGAATTCAAATTTTGCAGTATATTGGATGCAGCTATGAAATAGCTATATATTGTCCCCACATATTCTTCATATATATATATATATATATATATATATATATATATATATATATATATATATATATATATATATATATATGCACATATGCCATCTGTGTGCTAAAACTGATTTCATTCCATGTTGTTTGTTCATGTAAATCAATAAAAACATTGTTAATTATAAAACTGAAAGAAGAATAGGACCCGCCCCCCCACAGTGCAGTGAAATGATGAAGTCAGTTGTAGCTTTATCTGTTATACAAATGTACTTTTAAACTTTACTTATTTTCTGGTGTTTGTTTCTATCTTAAAGGTGTACAGTAATTGAGATAATGTTGAACACAACAATTTCAGTGAAAGGTTGAAAACCAGCACTTTTAAATGATTCCCTCGTGAGCTTCCCCAATATATTTGTCTTCCATTGTTATTCAGATCCCAAGTCTGTAATATCCAGATGAAGGTTCTTTCCTTTTCCTCTGCCTCTTTGAAATCTATGGATGTGACATTGCAGTTAAATAAATGAAACTTGGCAGTGGACTTTTGATCAATAACAGGACTTTGTCAGCAGAATTCTTTTTTAAAATCCTTCCTCCATTTGTTTAACTTAGCCTTTAATAAGGCTCTTTTTACTTTGTTTTTAGATGACTATTGAATGCAGTATAAACAGACACTGCTAGAGTGCAGTCAGAAGATTTGTCAGAAGTACTGATGCTAACCTGGTGTTAGCATGTCAGAATGGAACAGGTCACTTACATCGTAAAAATGTAGTGAGACTGGCCTGCAAGTTTCAATTAACTAAGCTGTCACACCAGGAGTGGCTCATGACCATGAGTGCCTACCTCAGGGCAGACTGTCAAAAACAGGGCAGACGATGAAAGCGTGTGGTTGTTCTATAATTAGATTTCACCAAGCCAGTTACAAATGTGAATTCCTGCATCCCTGGAATAGTCTTAACATGGAATCACATACAGACCTCTTAGACCGGGGGTTCTCAAACCGGGGGTTGCGACCCCCCTCGGGTCGCTGAGTGCTTCCAGGGGGGTCACGAGCTCCTGGCGCCACTTAAAAGCCACCAAATGAATTACTTCTGCGTTCGGTGGCTTTTCAGAAGACATACCGAGCTCTCGGCTGCGGTCGGGAGCGCTCGGCATGTCCGCCAAAAAGCCGCAGAATGCAGAAGTAATTTATTCGACAGCTTTTCGGCAGACATACAAGGGTCCACCACAGCAGCAAAGGAAGCAGAAATGGGTCGCGGTTCTCAAAAGTTTGAGAACCGCTGTCTTAGACTTTTCTATCTTGCCACCTAGACAAATTGGACTTACTGATAAATGGTCACTTACACCAAAAATCACACCACACTCAGGTTGTTTCTAGTCCCAAGAGACCAGTTGCTTATGCCAGATCAACTGGTACTCTAGATCTTACACCAAAGACAATGCTTGTAGCCAATCCTGTAATAAACTTTCTCAATGTTTATTAATTAGGCAAAAGAAATGAGAGAGTTGTTTACATGTTAAAACAAGTAATCTAAATCCTAAGACTGACAGAGTTGTAGTCAATTCAAAGTGTCCTTCAGGATAGACCCAGGGGAACTCAGCTTCAATTTAGAGTCTCTGGCACGTCAGAGTTCAAATAGCCAAGAACATAGAACATTTTCCTGTAACTTGGTTTTATGTCCTTTGTTCAGCTTTCAAGCCCACAGGATGAGGTTCCTTGTCCATAGTATTTCCCAAATGTGATAGAGCCATTAACTAGTTCTTTGTATTGTGATATTCCTTGATGCTGGATCTTATTTTGATAGTCCTTCTGTATGGGGATAAGGGGCGAGGGGAGGCACAATTCCCAAACTTCCGGTACAAGTTCATTTTCAAAGTTACAAAGCAAATCTTACATATTTTCTTATAGTGTAGAATACAGACATAACAAGTGAGATGCACACAGCAGTTTACAAGCATTTCCTAGTGTCTAAACACTAAATACATTTTTATAAGACTAAAATCTGTTTTGAGCTAAGCTAACGTAGATGTGAATTGGTCTGGTCTCCAGCTATGAATTTGTCAGTTCTTAGCTAAATGCCTGCAACCTGGGCAAGAGCAGGGAAGCAAAACTGGCCCCTTAACTCAGAAGGGATCAACTAAAATCTAGGTTCTTTTATTAAGAGCCGTAATTTTTTTCACCAGAAACATTGCCAAAAAATCCAAATTATTCTCAAACTTTTAGGTATTACTCACTCAGAAGGATCCTGATCTTGCTAACACTTACAAACACAAATAACTTTATGCACTTGAGTAGTCCCATTACATTCAGTGACATTATTTGTGTGTGAGGTTACGTATTGTGACTCTCCTCAGGGTGGCACAGAACCGTAAATAACTATTACCCCACTGCCGCAGTGAGTTTTGTTGAAGATTAAACTGTCAGTTCCCTGCCACATTATCTGTCTACTTCATCAGCAAACTCCTCAAAAATGCCAGTTTGAATCTTACCTTGCAGGCAACTATCAGTGAACCCCAGTTCCCGAATTCCCCAGCAACATCTCTCTCTGTAATGTCCAGTCCTTCACACCGGGGCCTTACACAAGTTAAGAGCACACACTAACCTATTAGTTTGCTTGTGGACTTGCACTTGGCTTCAGTATAGCAGCACTGAGATAGTTTATAATAAAACTAGGAATAAGTTTATTAATAAAGAACAGAGATTTAAGTGGTACTAAGCAAGAGACTGCTATGGTTACAAAAACAACACCACATTTTCTAGTGATTAAAAATGAATGCTAGCAAGTTACAATCATTGCCTAAGGAGTTCTCACATTGTTACCAACATCTCTAGCCCTTCAGGCCAAGGGATCCAACTTTCACAGAGTCAAAGGATGCTGTCCGCTTTGTTTCCCGAATGATGGGTAACTATCATATCTCTTCGTTCTCCCTTATATTTTCCAAGGTCCTTGTCTTAGGAGCCAAGAGGCTACAAATTCAAACTCTTGGTGTGCTTATTAGCTTGCCAGCTTTGTTTACTTTATATGTAAATGTACTTTCATTATCGTCTTCCTGTAAGCAGGATGGTCAGATGAGTAAATCCACATTCTTTGTCTAGGGCAAGCTGGATTTATGCACTGCCTTCAAAACCCGTTTTAAGAACATATTTCCAGCACATACATACACAACCTGTACATATATCACACAATGATTTTGGGACTATCATGTCACCAGTTTACATTCGATAACTTACATGACACCTCTTAGATACATATTATGACAACAGTATTTTGAGGTCAGTGAGTTTGTCAGGCCTGATTTGAGTTACAGTATGGTGTGCCCTTTGCTACTGGGCTTTGTGGGGTTCTTTGCGTCACGATTGTATGGCTTTTTTTTTTCAGGATTGGGAACCAGTGTTGTAACTGATATGGTTTACCTACTCTTCCTAGAAAACCTGTCCTTCCTTAAGGAATTTTAGAAATTTGTTTTGGAAAATATTAGCAGTTCTAGATGGTATTTGAAGAAATAATGTCAGTTTCTGCATATGAGAAAAGTGAATATCTTTTTAATTCTTTTTTCCCGCAAATTCTCACAGAAGTGCCAAATTTCAAATACTTGTAGTACATACTCTCTCTCTGAAAGTGAGCCTGCTCTTTCCACCTTTACTGTTCCACTGGAAGAACGGTTAAAATGTATTAAAGGAGAGTCCCAAAGGTTACTTCAGTTCCATAGGCTTTCAAAATTGTCTGTTTATAAAGGACAAATGATCAACAGGGTTCAAACAGAACTAGATACATTCCTGGAGGATAAGTCCATCAATGGCAGTTAGCCAGGATGAGCAGGGATGGTGTCCCTAGCCTCTGTTTGCCAGAAGCTGGGAATGGGAGACAAGGAATAATCACTTGATGATTACCTGTTCTGTTAATTTCACTGGGGCACCTGGCATTGGCCACTGTCAGAAGACAGGATACTGGGCTAGATGGACCTTTGGTTTGACCCAATATGGCCATTCTTATGATCTTAAATGTTGATATGGACACGATTTCACATTCTTCTTTAAGTGGCTGTACTTGCATGTTCCACTCAGGTGTGCGCTTGCCAAGCACACTAAAGCTGGAGAACTTTTTCTAGTAGTATTAATAGGGGTGGCACTTACACCCTCTGACCCAGTAGCCACTCCCAGGAGTCTTTAAGGGCTACACCACCTTGAATCCCCTCAGTTTCTTCTAACTGTCTAAGGCTTGAGTCACAGTTTTTTCTGTCCAGTGTTTCTGGAGTTATATATAGTTACTTAGTTTGTTCATTAGCATAGTCAGTTTAGTAGTGATTTTAGATGTTGGTTAGTGGTAAGCATTAACTTTTAGCCTGCTGCGATGCCTTTGTGAGGTTTTAAACACTGCCTGTCATGGGCTGGTGTAAGCGGGGTGGTGACTCACCCCTGCGGCGCCTCCTGCTGCTCCATCCGGGAATTATCTTCTTCCAGCCTCTGGAGCGCCCTCTGCAGGCGGATGTCCCGCTTGCTGCTGGCCCTGTGTCCCTCCTGGATCTCGGTGCCCTCTTCCCTTAGGTGCTGTACCCCTGCAGTACCCCCTCAGGTCTTAGGGTCTCCCCTCCCTGGGGAACCCCCACCTCCTATCTCCACCTTGCCTCAGTCTAGGCAACTGCCAGTCACCACTTGCCCCTGTTCACTGGGGCAGACTGCAGTATCATTGCCACTCATCACCGGCAAGGAGGGTTTGGCCTGCTGCCTCTGCCTCTAGAGCCATAGGCTGCCCCTTGCAACCCCTTGTTGGGCCTTCTCCTAGGCCCTGCAGCCTGGGGGTTTCTAGGCTAGAGCTTCCTGCAGCACTCTAGATACCTTGTCTAGCTTCCCCAGCAGCCAGGCCTGTCTGCCTCCACAGACCGAGGAGACTCTCCTCTCTGCTTCAAACTCTGGGCCCTTATATCAGGGCCAGCTGGGCCCTAATTGATCCAGCCACAGCTGTGGCTGCTCTGCCCAATCAGCCTGGGAGATGCTTGCCTCCAGCCACATCCCTTTGTAGGGCTGTTTTAAACCCTTTTTCCTGGAGTGGGGCTATCCCTAATAGTGTCCCCCACACTCAGTGCTTATTGTGATTGGGAGAAGGGTAAGAGAAGGTACTCTATCTGCAGGTCATTAAAAAGAGAATACAGGTAATGAGGGACTTGCACCTCAAGCAGTACCTTTTAGAGCAGGCCATGAGACTCATTTCAGTGCTGGGGACCTCTGCAGATTGTCTGGTTCCACAGAGCCCCACAGAGAGGATGAGAGATCGTTCTCCTTTCTTGGGTCCTCTGAGGAAGAGGTCTCATATGGCAGATCAAGGACATTCCAAGGCTCAGGGAGATTTCTCCTCATCTTCTAAGGGCATTGATCAGCACCATGAGTCCTTGGGTAAGTGGGATGGAGCCGTGCCATGTGCTGCATAGAGATCAGTTGGACACTGTACTGTCAATTCTGGTACTAGACATGAGGCATCAGTTGAGTCTGGTACTGATGACATTGGCATCGGCACAGATTGCCTCAATGCCACTAGTGTACCAGATGACATCAGACCTAGTCTGCTTTTCCCTTCCTGATTCTCCATTAATTCAAGACACTTCACCAGCTGTGGCTTCTACTGTACCTTCAAATGTGCCTGGGCTGATCTCAGATCTAGCTTTGTTACCAGCATCAACTCTCACATCACCTAAGGTTCAGAGTGTGGGTCAGCTTCCCTTTCGGTATTGAGGAGTCCATTGACACAGATACTATCTTTGGCACTGATGATACTTTCAGTGCAGACTTGAGGATTGGTACAGCTCCAGCGCCAACTGGAAGTGGAATGCCTCTTTCAGTGTTGACTGCTCCTCTGTTCTGATACCATTGCCATACAGTGAAACCTCGATTTAACGGACTAATTCGGGCGAGGGGGTGTCCGTTAAATCCGAAAGTCCGTTATTTAATAATTTTTTTAAATTATTAAATAACAGGACTTTCAGATTTAACGGACACCCCCCTCGCCCGAATTAGTCCGTTATATCAAGGTTTTACCGTCAACCCGCCCGCCGGGGTCCCCGGCTGCTGGGACCCGGCGGGAGCTGTCAGCCCGCCTGCCCCCGGCTCAAAAGCGCGGCGGCCGCTGCGCGCGGGCAGAGAGCCCGCCGGGTCCCAGCAGCCGGGGACCCCGGCGGGCGGGCTGCTAACTGCCGCCGGGTCCCAGCAGCCGGGGACCCCGGCGGGCGGGCTGCTAACTGCCGCCGGGTCCCAGCAGCCGGGGACCCCGGCGGGCGGGCTGCTAACTGCCGCCGGGTCCCAGCAGCCGGGGACCCCGGCGGGCGGGCTGCTAACTGCCGCCGGGTCCCAGCAGCCGGGACCCGGGCGGGCCGCAGTAGCCGGGCTCTGCCGCGCTGCACCATCGCCGGCGGCGTGCTGGGGCCTGCCCCCTCCCGCTCGCACGTTCCCGGGGCCGCGGGAAGCTCCAGCCCAGCTGCCTCGGCCGCCGATGACCTCCCGCTGCCGCCCGGTGCTGCGCTGAGGACTCAGGAGGCGGCGGAGCCGGGAAGCCCGTATGGCCGCTCCCAGCGAGCGGGTGGCGAGCGCGGCTGCCCCTGCCGCCACTGCGGGCCGGGGGCCGCCGTGATCCCGGGCAGGGAGCGGGGACCGCGGATCGAGCCGGGGGCGGGCTGCCGCCTGGCCCCCGGCAGCAGTAACCCTCCTTGCAGGGTCCCGGGAGCCGCAGTCCCCGCTCCCTGCCCGGGCTCACGGCAGCCCCCGGCCCGCAGTGGCGGCAGGGGCAGCCGCGCTCGCCACCCGCTCGCTGGGAGCGGCCATACGGGCTTCCCGGCTCCGCCGCCTCCTGAGTCCTCAGCGCAGCACCGGGCGGCAGCGGGAGGTCATCGGCGGCCGAGGCAGCTGGGCTGGAGCTTCCCGCGGCCCCGGGAACGTGCGAGCGGGAGGGGGCAGGCCCCAGCACGCCGCCGGTGATGGTGCAGCGCGGCAGAGCCCGGCTACTGCGGCCCGCCCGGGTCCCGGCTGCTGGGACCCGGCGGCAGTTAGCAGCCCGCCTGCCGGGGTCCCCGGCTGCTGGGACCCGGCGGCAGTTAGCAGCCCGCCCGCCGGGGTCCCCGGCTGCTGGGACCCGGCGGCAGTTAGCAGCCCGCCCGCCGGGGTCCCCGGCTGCTGGGACCCGGCGGCAGTTAGCAGCCCGCCCGCCGGGGTCCCCGGCTGCTGGGACCCGGCGGCAGTTAGCAGCCCGCCCGCCGGGGTCCCCGGCTGCTGGGACCCGGCGGGCTCTCTGCCCGCGCGCAGCGGCCGCCGCGCTTTTGAGCCGGGGGCAGGCGGGCTGACAGCTCCCGCCGGGTCCCAGCAGCCGGGGACCCCGGCGGGCGGGTTGACGGTAAAACCTTGATATAACGGACTAATTCGGGCGAACTTCGGATGCATCAGACTCTGAAAAATTTTGTCCGTTGCATCCGAAGTCCGTTAAATGGAGGTCCGTTAAATCGAGGTTTCACTGTATTGTCTTTCAGATGAGGCTGGTCATTTGTCTGCTCCATTGGAGGTGGCTCATCCACTACCATTGGACAATTAAAAAAGCTCGTTGAGATCGAGTATGAGGCTGTCTTTCTCTCAGACACACATTTATGAGGAGTCCAGAATTACTTGGCTGATCATCTCATTAGGAATTTCTCCCAGAATCATGAGAGGTGTCTGAAAATCAATGTGCTGTGGTCCATCTTCAGGGAATGGGACATTCCTGCTATTGACCCATTTGCAACAAAGGACAACAAGAAGTGCCATCAATTTTGTTTGCGAGCTGATCTCAGTCAGGGCTCCTTAACCAATGCATATCTTCTAAATTGATGGTCAACACTGATGTATGCTCCCCCCAATCTTACTCATTCTTCTGGTCTTCCTTAAGCTGGTGCTGGATCATGGTAGACTGATTCTCATTGCACCAGCTTGGCCAAACACTGTTGGTTCTTCAACTTCCTCTGTCTTTTGGTTTGGTTTCCATTCCTTTTCCTTTTCACCCTGATCTACTGACTCAATGTCAGGGTCAAATTTCACATCCAGTGCTGATATGTCTGTATCTCATAGTATGGATGCTGCATAATTAGTTAAGGAAGAGGAGTGCTGTTCCAAAGCTGTTTGGCAGGTAATAGTAGCAAGCCCTTTACTAGGGCTACTTCTTGGGCGAAGTGGAAATGTTTTTCAATTTGGTCACTAGCTTGGGGAATTCAACAGATGCATGTCTGCATTCAGCACATTTTTTAGCATCTTTTACACCTTCAGTCCTCTGGTCTGTCTCTCAGTTCACTGAGACTGCATTTGGCAGCAGTTTTGGTGTTTCATCCTCTGGTCTGGGAGAAGTCAGTTTCATTGAACTGCATAGTAGCAAGATTTATGAGAGGGATCATTTGTCTCTTTCCCATTGGTGAAGAGAGTGATTCCTTTGTGGGGCGTTGGTACTGGGCTGTCCTCATGGATTCTCCGTATGAGCCTGGGCAAGTTGTTCTTGGTCTTTCAAATGCCAAAAGACAGTGTTTCTTGTGATAATAACTGCTGCGAGAAGTGTTTGTGAATTGCAGGCCCTAAAGGCTTCTGCATACTAATTTTGTTTAAGACAAGGTGGTTTTGGGGCCACATCTTTACTTTTGTTTCAAGTGGTGTCACAATTTCATCTCAATCAGCAATATACTTATCTGTATTTTTTTCCCAAGCCTCACTCAACCACAGATGAACAGCCTCTTAGTTCTTTGGTTGTGAGATGAAGCTTGGCATGTTGGAAAGAACTAAGCCATTTCATTCATCACCTTGACTTTTTATTTCCTATGCACACTGCATGAAGGACCAGCAGTCTCTGTGCAAACCATTTCCATGTGGATATCATTCTACATTTTTGTGGTGTATGGGATAGCTTGGCCTTGGTTTGGGGCCTTTTCAAATAAGCTCATAACCTCTCTGGAGGCAGAATTGACTACATTTCTCTATGATGTTCTGATATTGGACATTTGCAGGGCTGCTCCTTGGTCTTCTATATGTACTTTTATCAAACGTTATGCTATTATGACTTCATTTAGATCAGATGCAAAATTTGGAAAGGCCCCAGTCCTTCTTGAAGTAGACTTCAAGCCTCAATCTCCATTAGTTACAGCTTGTGAGTCACCTGAATGGCATACGTCTGCAAGCACTCGAAGAAAAAATAGTTACCTACCTGTACTGTAACTGTTGCTCTTTGAGATGGGGGTGCAGATCAGACATGCCAAACCCATGAAAAAAACACAGAGATTGGGCTTGTTTTTGACTTAATTAGCTTGTGAGAGAGATGCTTGTTGGCTAGTTTTGCTTGTGGCTTTTTGCTTGTTTGGCTTGTACCTTGTTCTCTTTTTTGATCATATCCGGCAAGTAGGGTCAAAGGGGGGCAAGCAGGAGTGGGGGGCAACCAAGGGCAAGGTGAGGAGAGAGTCAGGGGTGTACAGCAGGCCCACCACAGTCCCAGACTGCATGCTGGGAGTGGGGAATATAGTCATAGAGTGTTGGGATTCTTAGGAATTGGCTTGTTTGGGCCTTGTTTTGAAATGGGATTAGTTTGATTTTTGGCTTATTGTGAAAGTCAGGGTGTTTATTTATCACAGCAGTTCTCAAACTTTTTGAGACCATGACCCCTTTTCATGCTCCGTCCGCGCGGCGCGACCCCTCCAGTCCCCGCCGCGGGTGGGCTGCCGGCTGCGCCCCGGCCCCCAGTCCCCGCCACGGGCAGGCTGCCGGCTGCGCCCTGGCCCCAGTCCCCCCTCGCGAGTTGTGGCGGCAGAAGCTCGCGACCCCCCGGGGAGCGCTCGGCGACCCCCAGTTTGAGAAACCCTGATTTATCACATGAATGTTGGCAACTGTGATGCAGATGTGTATTCCATTGCATCGGAATTTGATGTTCTGTGTGAAACAAATGAGGGGAGTCGGGATGGCGCTGCCCTTAATACCCATTGGAAGGATTATGGGGGCAGAAGGCATGAGCACCACCCTTATCAATAGTGCTAGGGAAAGTTCTCCAGCTTTGGTGTGCTGGACATGCGCACGCATCAGTGGAATACATTTCTGCACCCACATAGTGAAGAGCAACAATTACTGTACAGGTAGGTACTTGAGTTTTTTTCTGTATACCAAAAAAATGAAGTATTTAGAAAGTAATCTTTCTATATGTTCTATCCTTCCTGTTTCATAAAAAGAAGTACATTTTTTGGAAGGTATGTAACTGGGGTTATTTATTTTGTTTTAAAAATCAATGACAGCTACATTGCCACAATCTATCTAACACAGTGATATAATATTCTCTGAGGTAATAATATAACTTCAAATTCTGATGCTAAAAGTAGGACAAAATGATTTTTAGTGCTATTAGACAACTGGCTTTGTTTTGCTTTGAAGCCTTTTATTTCAATTTCAGATTCTTAATATTTGGTAGAGATTTTTTAGCCAGTGTGTAACCCCAGACCTCCCCCAAAAATGCCTCATCGCAGGTAACTTAGGTCTTATCCATAGCATAGCTAATTCACATATTTATTCTGCTCTGCAGTAACTCTGTATTACTTTGGCTGCATGCTCTCCGTATGCAACATACAATGTAAACACAGCTGTCAGAAACTAAGACTAGAATATTGTCTTCATTTATTAACTAAATAAATGATATACAGTATGTTTTATTCTTTCTGTGCTTTGTTACTCATTATATATGTATATGCTTTGTTCACTTCTGGTATGTCAGGTCAGTAGTAGTGGTACTACTAGAAAGATGTGAAAGAACCCCGCTTTCCGCCCCCCCGCAAAAAATCCTGTAATATATTCAATAGCTTGTGTAATGCTCTGGTGGGGAAATTCCTTCCTTTCCCTCAGCAGAAACAGCTTATTCTCAGGAGAGAAGGTGCTTGTCAGATGCAGACAGAGAAACTGTTCAGGCACAATGTGTAGCACTGGAAAAAGGCAGGTACAAGATAGGGAAGTGTGTGTGGAAAATGTGAGTAGAAATGTAGCTATGATAAGATTACAAAAAAAACCCTTATGCGTGAGGACAAGGAGATTGAATATGAACTGGTAGACAGGAAGCCATTCAGTGAGTTCAAAGCAGCAGATGAGGTGCTCATCATGGTGGGAGATGATTATTTTTAGAGAGAATTTGGGGCATGCTGGCTCAGGGAGAAATGAGAGGTCCAAGGCCAGACATGAAAGTTACAATAATCAAGGAGATAATGACCAGGACATGGAGAATAGTTTTAGCAATGAGGAAGGGACGGATTTTGAAACTATTAAGATGGAACAAGTGGCAAGATTTAGTGAAAGATTGGCTATAGAGCAATGGGGAGAGAAGTAAAATGTAATACCAAGACTACAATCTTGGGAGACTTCTTCAGGATCCTCCTCTGTAGATTCCCCAATATACACGCACTATCCCTCACCAGTTCATACAAAATTTAGCTGCTAATATTATCTTCCTTGTTTGATGATCTGAACCACTCTTTGAACCTCTTTAGGGGCTCCCCATCTGCTCCTCCCTGCTTTTACTCACTTGTGAAGTTTTGTGTCACCCTCCGTGAATATTGCTGTATTTTTCCACATGGCTGTCAGACTCTCAAACAATCACCTCCATGACTTTCTTCATGCAATCTTCTGTATATTAATTGAATGCTCTGAACTTGTTTGCAAGGGGCATATCACCTCCACTTTTAAGTCTCACATAAAAATCCACTTCTTCTAGGCTGCCTATAGTGAATCTTGTTGATATATAATGAAACCCTTTTTATTATTCACCTTCTCTTACTGCTGTCTGTCTGTCAGCCGTCCATCCCTACACTGTGAACTTGATGGGGCAGGGATTATCTTTTCCTGAATATTTGGAAGTATTCACACCTCACTGTAGTTGCTACTGAAAATATATGATAATTGTAGAATTTTGTTCCCCAAAACTCTATCTTAATAAAGTATATCCACATGTCACTAATACAGGTGGGCAAACCTTTTGGCCCGAGAGCCACATCTAGGTATAGAAATCCTATGGTGGGCCACGAAATTGGGGTTGGGGTATGGGAGGGGGTATAGGCACTGGCTGGGGGTAGTGTGCGGGTGGAGTGAGGGCTCCATCTTGGGGTATGGGCTTCGTAGTGGGGCTGGAGATGAGGGGTTTGGGGTGCAGGAGAATGTTCTGGGCTGGGACTGAGAGGTTCAGAGGGGGATCAGGCATGGGGCAGAGGGTTGGGACACACGGGGGTAGCTCAGGGGTGCCGGTTCTGGGTGGCGCTTACCTCAAACAGCTCTCGGAAGCAGTGGCATGTCTTCCCCCCGGCGGCTCTGCTGCACGCTGCTCCGTCCGCAGGCACCATGCCTGCAGCTCCCATTGGTTTCCAGCCAATGGGAGTTGCAGGGGCAGCGCTTGGGTCAGGGGCAGTGTGTGGAGCCCTCTGGATTCCCCTAACATAGGTGCTGGCCAGGGAACATGCCGCTGCTTCCGGGAGCCATGCAGAGCGCCCCCTGTTGCTGCTTCTGGGAGCCGGGCGGAGTGGCCCCGGACCCTGCTCCCTGGCTGAGTGCCAGAGTGGGACAAGCCCCAGGCTCTGTTCCCCAGCAGGAGTTCAAGAGACGAATTAAAATGGCTAGCAGGCTGGATCTGGCCCGGGGACCATAGCTTGCCCATCCCTGGACTAATAACTGTTTATTCACTCCCTTATAAAGTTCTAATAGGTTAGAGGTTGTAACAGGTTACAGAATTTATAGTTAGTTAAGTGATAGGTTACTCTGTCCTTAATTACACTTTTAACTACCACAATGTTTGCAAAGTTCCTGTTAGACACAGTTGGCATTTAGTGAGAGTGTTCCATATTTTTGGATGATCTGCTCAATAGTGTTTTGTCTCCTGCCAGATTTGTGTTCATTGGGTTGCTCTATTACTACTTGAAATAAATTTCTCTCTGTTAATGTCAGATCCTATTTCTGCATTAAAAAAAATCATATAACTGATCTGCAAGTGCAGCAAACATGTCTTACTGACATAGCCCATTTAAACCCCAGGTATTGTTCAGAGTTGGAGTCTCCAGAGAGGGCACATTGTGGAATGGGATCAGCTGACTACATGTCACAGTGCTCCTGGCTTAGCCTGGAGAAAATGAGAGCTGAAGACAGACCTGGAGTGAATTTTTACTATGGGGGCCTGGGAGGCCTCAGCAATAGACAGGAAAGGCTACCCGGGGGAAGGATCGTGTCTTCCCTCCTCTCCTTTCCCCTCTGTTCCCAGTATGCTGCAGTTTGGAAATGCCTCTGGTGGCTGGGAGCAAGTGTTTTTGAGTTGCCCTGTTCTTGTGTTGAATCCAGTATTACCATTCTCAAGAGATCAAAAATCATGAGTCAGATCCCCAAAAATCACAAGATTGGCCCCACAAGTCATCAGATATTAACAACATAATGAAACAATGGTTTTTAGTCTGTCTTTTGACTTTTTATAGTCTTCTGGCTATGTGTTGTGTGATAATTTCAGATTGAGAAGTCAACCTTTAATGCACACAAAATGCATGCTTCTCCCTTCCCTCAGCCCATACTTGTTACCTCCACATCCATGACCAAATGACACCAGTCACTCTATTTCATCTTCATTTGTCTAATCCAGTCTAGTCCAGTTTTCTCGACTAAAGTCCTCAAAGCACCCACAGGACCCTTTCTTTTTTGGATGACAGCAAAAAAATTTCCTCCTGAAAAGAGGAGGAGGAATCCTCATATTACCTAAATATTTTAATTGAAATAACATTATCTCCCTCATTTAACAATTGTAGGTTGCAGTAAGGTCAAAAAAAAAGGATATCTCTTAATAAAGTAAAAGGAAAACCTCTCTTCATCTAAGAAGGATACAGAATACAAATTCAGTTATGTCCAAAACCTGACTTCATGGGACACACTGGGTTTCCTTAGTGTAAGTGACAGGAGACTTTGATACCCTGATTTATAGAGTGCACCAGTACTAATGTTTTATAGAACACTGAAACATCTATGGCATTGTGAAAAGTTTAATTTGTTCCCCAAAATTTTCCCAAGGAAATCTTAACTATATAATTTAGCCAGAATTCGTACCAACTTCTAGAACTTCAAAGTCGTGGTGAGTTCAAAGTTTGTGTATATCCTGGGGGTACTTAGCACTTGCTCAGATTCATCCAGAAACTTCTTTGTTTTCATTCTCTAGTGGAGGAATACAAGGCATGTAGACACAACTTAGTATTCTCTATGTGTTGATTCTGGGTAGTACTAGCATGGATGTAAGTGCAACATACCTAGCATCCATGTCCCATACAGGGAAAAAGAATTTATTTTTGCTGTCTTAATGCTGTTATACAAAGATACGGACATGTATTTATTTTTGAATATTTTAAAAGATTATCACAGAGACAACTGTATAAATTTTCTCCTTTTTGTTATCTGAATTTAGTGAAGGAAAAATAGATTTCCATTAAAATGTAACAGTTTGGTCCAATGCTTAATTTGTAATGAAAGAGGTGCTAGGGCTAAAGCAATTGTTTTAAATTTCATAACTGATTCAGCAAGCTCCAAGGTGCTGGGGTTATGAACTATCAAGCCCTGACACAAATTAAGCACTGATTTGGTCCAGTCCAAAGCAAATATATATATAAAAAAACCCTGGATGCTGCAAGCAACCTCCGTTTTCTTTGGGAGATCCAGTTAATCAAACTAGTCACTTCCATCCATTGAGAGCCTATAAGGAAAATGAGGGCATCGTAGCAACCAGAAAGCCAAAGGCCCTCCAACTATCAGTGGGCACAGAGGTCCCCCCCCCCCCCCCCGCCCCATCTTCTGTGCCTTTTCTGGTGGGCCTAGGAAATGGATTCTCAAGCAGGAAGCATTTTTAGTGTGTACATGTTTTTGTTTTGTTTTTCTAATATGTAGTAGAAAAACTGTCTTTATGTGTGGACTTAATTCTTCTTTTCCACCTTAATGTAGCTCTTGTTTGTGTACTAATATTACTGATTGTTTCTTGTTTCAGCTATTTGTACAAGAATGAAATCCAGTCAATTGACAGGCAAGCATTTAAAGGACTTGCCTCTCTAGAACAACTGTAAGTGCCTTTTCTCTTCTGTGCTGTCATCTACTTGGTTGCCTTTCAGAGGAAAAGTGCACGTCTTGATCAGTATTATCTGCATGCATGCCTTGCATGTCTGGAATGGGATGTTAGTCAAATGTTCTTTTAATCATTTGCATGTGAAAAAAAATTGATCGGTGTCAAATTCTTCATTTCTGTGTTTGTCTTTTATCTGTGATTTACACTCCATGTGTCCTAGTGCACTGTGTAGTAGACTTGGAGAAGAAGCATGATCACAGACAAATATTGAAAACAGTGTGCATTAATTCAAGGTCTGATTCTGCTTTCAACCTTCGTAGGTTTTTACAATGCTTCAACTCCTATGGCTACACTGGAGTTGCTCCTGTTTTACACTAGTGTAAATGAAAATTTGAATCAAGCCCTGAAATTTATTTCAGTACTTTTATCTTTCATTTAAAAACCCTTTTACATTAAATTATGAATACTGTTGATATGTGTGTGGCTGATCATTGCCGTATATTGAGGGAGGCAGAGGGTGGGAGTGTTATCCTGAAATATGGAAAGTGTTTCAGTTAGTTTTCTGCTAGCAATATTCTGTAAGCTATTGTTCTCATACCGAGTTTCAAGTGAAGTAGAAACAGCGATAACTAAATAGATAATATTGCAGATCTGTCTGTGAAGTCCTGAAGTCTTAAAGTTCCATTAATTTTGCAGAGGATTTTTGCTTTGCAGGGTGAATTTCGTTGTCTGTCACTGAAAGAAAGAGAATCTCCTTTCCTGCAGGGCAATAGGAATTTTGAGTTTCCAGGCTACATTCATATGTCTGTATTTGTGCTGTACTTACCTGTCTCTACATTTTTAGCTATCATATGAAGTTTTATATGTAAGAAAACTACACTTTGGAAAATACACAGGAAATCCATATACAGCTATTTTAGAGGCCACTTGTGTGCCTTTTAGGGGAACAGGTTCTATTTAGCTACTAAGTGTGAAACACATATGATAACTGTCATTTGTCTCCTTAATGCCTTTCTCTTCCTCCCTCTCTAGCACTGGTTACTGCAGCATACTGACAGCAACTGGTAGGGCTTACTTGCATGCTAATAGCAAATCTTAATTTCTTCATAGTACGTTCATTATTTAGGTGCGCCTGTTAAATTACTAACTTCTGTAAAATAATAAAATTTCAGCTTATTCACAGGTGTGATATGCTGTAGGTAGCAAAAGACAGCTTGCCCATGCACTGCCTTGCTAGTTATCTGCATTATGACTGGGAGATCTAAGTCTCCATGGGGATAAATAACACATTCTTTATGGTCCTCTAATTTACGGTAGATATCAATTGTGCGCAGACTCTCTGGTTTGACAATTGTCATGTAGTATTGATTTAATTTAAGGTATGACTTGAGACCATTAGTCTTATTACTTATAAACTTAGAACTTAGATTTTGACAGTTTCTGTTTTAGTTGTAAAAGTGTGGAGTGACATCTGATGTCCTGCTTCCTTCACCTGGATTATGTTTGTTGTCCCAAGAAGTGAATATAATTTAGTTGCGTTTTTGAACAGTCTCCCCATTATGGAAACAATATCATTCTGCTAAATGTATATGCTAATATTACTTCTCATATAGAACTTTTAATTTGTATATATTCAAAGAAAGGGCAAGTATCATTATCCTCAATTTACAGATGTGGAACTGAGGCACATATATGAAATGTTTTGCCAGTGGTTACACAGCAGGTGTGTGGCAGAGCTTGGAAATAAAATCAAAGTCTTCAGATTTCTAGTACAGAGGTAGGCAACTTATGGCACAGGTGCCAAAGGTGGAACACAAGCTGATTTTCAGTAGAACTCACACTGCCCGGGTCCTGGCCACTGGTCTGGGGGGATCTGCATTTTAATTTAATTTTAAATGAAACTTCTTAAACATTTTAAAAACCTTATTTACTTGACATGCAACAACAGGTTAGCTATATATTGTAGACTTATAGGAAGAGACCACCTAAAAACTTTAAAATGTACTAATGGTATGCAAAACCTTAAATTAGAGTGAATAAATGAAGACTCGGCACACCACTTTTGAAAGGTTGACGACTCTTAGTGCCTTATCCTCAACACTGTGCTGCTTCACTATATTCAGAGCAATACAGGCTTCTTATTTCTTTAGTTATTAACAATTTTAAAAGTCAAATTTTGTACTTCAGTACACATTGCAACCCCTTCCAAAGTCTGAGAATTGCACGTACATAACAAAAGGAAAAATTTGGTTCTTAATATTTGTTTGGCATTCACACAGAATGAAACTGGATTTTTTGTGTGTGTATATTTTATTGTTACTATTTTCAATTAAAAATTATATATGTATACATTTTAATTTAATAAGGTAACAGAAAATTTTGTGGTTTTCTACCTGAGTTCCCTTTAAGTTATGATGTAGAGAGAGAAACCACAAGTGTAATTTGCTTCAAAGGACACAATTACATATGGAGAAACACAAGTACAACTTCTATAAACCCCTTGAATGCCTGAAGAATCTGAGATGTTAAATCTCTCAGAAAAGGATGGAGAGCTCTTTAGGGAGAGAATCATAGGAGACAAAAAGGGGAAAGGATTTTTTGACACTGAAAGTATGCCCTATCTTCTGCACAAGAAATAGTTATGCATATACATGTGAATTTATGTTGGCTAGGTACATTGGCTCCAGGTGTAAAAAAATTCAGAGTTCCTCCATGATTTAACAGAGAAAAGGTCAAAAGCCAGATTTATTGGCTGTCTAGTAGATTTGACATTAAAATTTTACTTGTCACGTTCACTTAGTCTTATTGCTTTGGCTGTTTCTCTGGTCCCCCTACTGAAATCACTTATTGGCGTACACTTTCTCCCTGATGACAGTGCTCATGCTGATGTGCCTTTTTCCTGTCAGCAGCTCATCAACACTGGACAGTTGGGCAATTGTCTGGTTGTTAAATCATGTATGAGGCCCTGTGCTGTGAAAGGAGTAGTTTTCGGAGGCAGTGGTTTCTGAGAGTATCCCCACTGTTTTTTCCCCCCAATCCCTCTCTCCACTTGATTTCCGATATCTGGCCATGTGGCAGGCACTTGTTCTTTGGTCTGGAGCTGGAACATGGTGATAGTGCTTCCAAGCAAGAGAGTTTCTGCTCATTAAATATGTTCCATCTTCTCATGCTGAGGAGTTGGTTTTTTGGTGGTTTGTGTTTTTAGTTTGTTTTTAATTACTGTTTTTTCCATATTTTCATTACTCTCCTCCTGAAACATTCACATGGGGGGAGAAAAGTAGGGCAGGATGTAATCAGGATTCAGCGTTCACAAGCATATTCACAAATCATTTCCCAGGTTACACTGGCAGCTTTGCGTCCTGCTTTCTCATCTGTAAAGTTTGGCTAACACATTCCTGACAGAATTGTTAATACCCACTAATATTCATAAACCAAAATTAACCTAACCTTGCAGCCCTTGATCATGAATAGCCTGTTGCCATTAGTGGAATTACTCTTGCGAGTAAGGATTGCATATTCAGACTTCCATAAGTGCCACATATTTTTTTAATATTCAAGGCTTTTGTACTCTAGAAGGAAGTTTAATAGCCAATATATATATATACACCAAATAGAGGGGATCTTTTTCTTTTTAGTGTTGCAGATAGATGTCTATTCATACACCAGACAGTAATAACTATTGGGTTGACTTTTGGGGGGGAGATATGTGCAGTTGTTGATACAACCTATCGGCACTGATTTTGTGTTCCTGAATATGTTTTTTTGGCCTGGTCCCCACTAGGGCTTAACGTCGACTTTAGCAAGCTAAAGTCGATTTAAGCTTGTACCCGTCCTCACATGCATTCCCTTAAAGTTGATTTAAAGAGACCTTAAAATCGACTTCTGTACTCCTCCCTAACAAGAGGAGTAGCTGAAATCGACCTCTCTCTGGGTCGATTGTCATCTAGTGAGGATGCATGGGACTTTAAGCCTCCGACCTTCCGAGCAGCTCCGCAGACCCCCCGCCTGCCCGAGCAGACCCGCGCTGGACCCCCCCGCCCATCCGAGCAGCTCCGCAGACCCCCCCGCCAGCCCGAGCAGCCCCGCGCTGGCTCCCCCCACCCGAGCAGCTCTGCAAACACCCCCGCCCGCCCGAGCAGCCCTGCGCTGGACCCCCCCACCCCACCGAGCAGCTCCGCAGACCCCCCCCCCGCCAGCCCGAGCAGCCCCGCGCCGGCTCCCCCCGCCCGAGCAGCTCTGCGAACACCCCCGCCCACCCGAGCAGCCCCGCGCCGGACCCCCCCGCCCGACCGAGCAGCCCCGCGCCGGCTCCCCCCGCCCGAGCAGCTCTGCGAACACCCCCTGCCCACCCGAGCAGCCCGGCACCGGACCCCCCCGAGCAGCTCCGCAGACCCCCCCCGCCCGCCCGAGCAGCTCCGCGAACCCGCCCGAGCAGCCCCGCGCCGGACCCCCCTGCCCGCCCGAGCAGCTCCGCAGACCCCCCCGCCAGCCCGAGCAGCTCCGCAGACCCCCCCCCGCCAGCCCGAGCAGCCCCGTGCCGGCTCCCCCCGCCCGCCCGAGCAGGGGGGGAGCCGGCGCGGGGCTGCTCGGGCGGGCACGGGGGTCCGCGGGGCTGCTCGGGCGGGTGGGGGGAGCCGGTGCAGGGCTGCTCGGGTTGACGGGGTCTGCGGAGCTGCTTGGGCAGGTGGTGGGGGGGGTCCGGCGCGGGGCTGCTCGGGCTGACGGGGGTCTGCGGAGCTGCTCGGGCGGGTGGGGGGGTCCGGCGTGGGGCTGCTTGGGCTGGCGGGGGGGTCCGGCGCGGGGCTGCTTGGGCTGGCGGGGGGGTCTGCGGAGTTGCTCAGGCGGGTGGGGGGGGTCCGGCGCGGGGCTGCTCGGGCTGGCGGGGGGGTCCGGCGCGGGGCTGCTCGGGCTGGCGGGGGGGTCTGCGGAGCTGCTTGGGTGGGCAGGGGGGTCCGGCGCGGGGCTGCTCGGGCGGGCGGGGGGGAGGTCTGCGGATCTGCTCGGGGGGGTCCGGCGCCGGGCTGCTCGGGTGGGCAGGGGGATCCGCGGACCTGCTCGGACTGGGGCTGGTCCCCTGGGGAGCGTGCCTGGCTGCCCCGAAAGGTGGTGCCAGCTGGGGACTCCCGGCACTGTGGGATACCTACCCACAGTGCAGTGCAATGCTGCCTATATCGACCCCTGCAAAAGTTTAAGGACAGACACTGTCGCCCTGCTGTCCTTTGTGGGGACGCACTAAGTCGATTTTCTAAAGTCTACTTGAGAAAATCGACTTAAGAGAAATCGACCTACTGCTTTAGTGAAGACATACCCTTTGAGAGGGGATAAGAGGAGGTTAGAATTGCCACAGCTTTAAGTCTTACTGATAGGGCAGTGGTATATTAGGTAAAAGACCACTCTTGAAGCAGCATCTTTGAAACGTTTCAATCATTCTTATGATATTCATAAAGAGGGCTACCAAAAAGATGTTGGCATGTCCATTGAAGGTTGAAAATCTTTGCTAATAAATCTACACATTTTTGCTATAGAAAATTGTTTCATATTAATTTATTCAACCACACAAAATAAATCAAGTGACTTCATGTGGTGGTCTGGATAGTAGGATTCACTAGGAAAATAGATAGTTGCAGGAGAGAGGGTCAGAAAATGTAAAACCAATATTTCTCTAAAAGCTTTGGTCCTACTGTAAATAAAACAAGTTTTATTACATATTAACTGGTTGATCCAAAATTTGTAGAAAATATACTGGTTTGGCATTTCTAATATTAGTTGATAATATGTATCTGGCTTTTTCTGAAAAAGAATGTTTTTTTGATCTGTGATTTTACGTTTTTTTGCAAATACTAGAATCTGGCTTTTCTTGTCAGTCCTATGGTACATATGGGCTTACTGATTGTCCCATGAGTTTTTGTAAATATTTAGTTTTGACAGAAGATTGTTTGAAGTATGATGAATTGACACAAATATATTGTTACTTTTACCAATATAATAAAAACTTTTAAAACCTTCCTCTTATGTAAGGTCTCTTTTTTTTTTTCATGGAGAAGTGTAGAGATCCAAAAGACAATTATGCCACTACACCATTAACCTGTAGTCATTTACAGATGTGCTCGGCAGCATGAGAAGTCCTTTACATACCAAGTTTCTAGCTGCACAGTACCACTTTCATTAAATAAATTATTTCAGTGATGTTTTGTTTAAAATATTTACAGGTATCTGCACTTTAATCACATAGAAACATTGGAACCTGAATCCTTTACGCATCTTCCAAAACTTGAAAGACTGTAAGTTTTATTTTTGTTTGGAAATGTAGGTAAACTGTAGTAGTCAAATAGCTTCTTTGACCAACCCAGATCAATAGTGGTGTAGAAAGTGAGAAAAAACTTTCTTGTCTTTAATGAAGCTTTTATTTTGTACTAAAACTTTCATGGTGTAAGAGACTGAGGAGCAAAGTGCTAAGCACTTTCTGGCAAGTGTAGAGCACTTTTATCTCCCAGTGACTTCTGGTCAGGCCCTAGATTGGGGAAATGGTTTAATAACACAGTTTTGTGTACAATTTGCAATCTCAAAATGAGTTCTAAATAATTGTGATTGACATGTGTGTGTCATAAAATAGTTTGTATGAAACATGACATAGGAAGATTAATTTTTTGTTAAAATGGCTCATTTTGAGTACTTTCCCTTCTAGTTGCCTGTCCTGTTTTATGTAATTTTGTCTCTGGTGTCGACTAAAAATGTTTCTTTCTTGGGTGCAGAAAGAGATGAGGAAAGGCAAGTCTTTTTTAAAAAAAGTAGCAGAAGAAAGCATTTAAAAATGTTTATTTGTATGTTGTAAAATTAGTGTCTCTTTAAGGAATTCCAGAAGAATGTATATGGAATGAAAATATTTCAAAATCTGAACTCATACATGAACTCCCTCTGTGTTTTAACAGATTTTTGCATAATAACAGAATAGCTCATTTAGTTCCTGGGACATTTAGTCATTTGGAATCTATGAAGAGATTGTAAGTAAATTAAATGTACATACTAAAATAATTGAAATAGTCTAATTATACTTATATTTCATCTTATAGTGTCCACCTCCTTTGGCTGTCTGTTCCACTGGCTAATTGTTCTTACCATTAAAGAACCTAGTCTAAATTTTTCCTTCTATGGTCTTTATCCTCCAATCTTTTGTGACTCTGACTAAACCCCTTCCTTGCTTTATTATCTTCAATTTATGTATAGACTGTGGACTTGTCTGCAATGAGACAAAAGAACTCTTAGCTTCTACAATCTTTCCTCCTACTTTTTTAAATTTCTTTGATCTTCTTTTAGAAGATTTGTTGCCCATTTTATTTTATCTAGGTTGCTTTTTCTAAATCCTACCTAAACTGTAGAGACTAGGCATAAAATTATCGTTGGCCCAAGTTCACAAAGGGATGTAGTCATTGCAGCACTTAACATTCAGGTGCTAGCTACCCAGTAGAATCCTCAAACCCTGAGTTAGTTGCCCAGGCTGCTTATATAATGAGTGAGGAGAGAGAGAGAGAAGCCTAAGAATGGGCTCCACAAAAACCAGCATACTCAGCGGGAAGTCACCTCAGTTAACCAATAGCATGCCATGGAGATCATTGTATTCTAAACCCTGACCATCTCAGAGCATTAGGCACCTAAGATTGGGCTGGGCAATCTATCTCCCCTTGAAAGCCACAGTTGGGAGCCCTCTCCCTAGTCCAATAGTAAGGCACTCATCTGAGAGGTGAGAAACTCGTGTTCAAATCTCTTCTCATTATGCAGACACGGGAGTTGAGCCAGGATTTCCTGCATCCTGGCAGAGTTTTCTAAACAGTAGTCTAAAGGTTAAAAAGGGATTTCTCCTCTCAAGCCATTTTGTGTAGTCTTAGGTGTCATTGGAGAACAGCTGCCAAATTCGGATAGGTGGGGGAACCATTATTGAGTGATGAGGATAAAAAGTATTGACTAGCCTGAGACAGACAGCACTGTCTGTGCTGTACAGTGATTGGGTAGCGGCTTGGGGGGGGGGGGGGGGAGGATTGTATGTGATGATGTAATTGAAGACTATATCATAATGCATATGCACAAGTGGACCTAGATGGCCTTCCTTTAATGAAGGTTTTTGTATGTAAGAATAAATAGACAGGGAGTATTGCCAAGTCATGTAAAATCTAATGAATTGTTCCAGCTGATTAGGAGTTCTCATTTTACACAGGCGTCTGGATTCAAATGCTCTGCATTGTGACTGTGAAATCCTATGGCTGGCAGACTTGTTGAAGACATATGCAGAATCTGGTAATGCTCAAGCAGCAGCTACTTGTGAGTATCCAAGGAGGATCCAGGGACGATCAGTGGCCACAATAACACCAGAAGAACTTAACTGTGGTAAGTTTTCCACTTAATGTTCAGGAAAAAAAAAAGTATTTTCAAAACCACCTATGTTCTTCATGGGATTTTTTCCCCATTGTTTTGGCCAGTGATGCTAGTAGCTACGTTCTGGCCATCTCTAAGTAGCTCTTCTGTGTATCCCTTCCCCACAGTCTGTTCGCTGCTTTTTGATACAGCTGATCCACTCAGTCTCTACTCTCGGCTTCTGTAAGAGTGTGCTACCCAGTCCCTGTGCTCTTGAGTATAGAGAAAGGGACTCTTGTCTGCCAGACCACTAACTTTAACTGCTCCCCAGCTTAAGTTAATTCTCTACACCCCCAGACTCCCACACTTTACCAGCTGGGAACTTGCGGACCCCCGGCTGCCACCATCTGTGTAAATCTCCAAAGCCCTGGAGTGGGGTATTCAGACTCCCCAAAACCCTAACTCTGAGAGCCAGATACTTGGAGGCTGTTTCCCCTCCCCCGTCCCCCTTCTCGGCTGAAGGTAGAGACAGACTCCGCTTCTCAGCTCCTACCCTGAGCTGGTCCTTTTACCTACTCCCCTCCCTCCTCTCTTCCCAGTCTGGAAACAGAAAAAACCTTAAGGGAAATAAACCAAACACTTTTTATAACTAACAAGATTTAATAAAGAAAAAAGATTAGAACATAGGCTACAGTACAACTTACAATTTAGAGTTCTATAACTCCCCCTCTGAAAAGGATAGAGACACTCCAAATAGGTACAAAAACTAGAAAAATCAACATCACTTACAGTCAGCTAATTAGAAGTATAAGAAGGAAAGTAGAGTCATTCTCATTAGCCAGAGACGCTTCGGGACCCTTGCCAGCTACATGGCAAGCCAAACTGAAACTAAAAACTCCCTCTCTCCCTCTCTCATGGCAGGGAAGCTTGTAGGTCACTTGTTCTCAGGTAACATTAACCCTCTCCAGCACTTTATACTTATGACAGCTTCTTTGACCATGCTGTTCTGCCTTTCCTCCTATATCTCCACTTGCTCACTTTTTAATCTCACCCCTCCTTCTGTCTCTCGCCTCTCTTTAATATCACATTAGTTGATAGTGCAATGGCACCATATAATTTCCTAGCATAGACAAGCCCGGGGGGAGGGGGGGGAGAGAAGCCTAATAATGGAGCATGATCATCCTGAAAAGATTTGTTTTTCCTTAACACCTTTCTATATGTGTCTGTAGTAAAAATTGAGAACGATCCATATCAGAATATCCCATAGCCCAGTATGTAGGCCACTCTGCTGAAAGACCTTTGTTCAAATCTTTTGGCTTCGTAAGGCAGAGAGAGGAATTGAAGTTGTAGGGGGCGAGAGGGGGAGGTCTCACATCTTGATGAGTACTCTAATCACTAGGCTAAAAGTGAATACAGGCAGCACTGATATCAACAATGCCGTATCCTCTTCGATTTTGTGTGAGCCACAGTCAGTAGGCATACTCATCGCATGCCTACTGGATCAGGCAAGATAGGCAAAGGAGCATCTGTTTTCACATGGTTTGAGGATCCCTCTTGGGCTTAGGCATCCGGGGTGAGGTGTTGTGCCCATTCCCAGAGGCAGAAATTTAGGTACCTACCGAACTTTTTCAGTGGAAATTTAGGCACTGAGTAAGTTTAGGCACCTACAGGGTTAGATGGAAGCCAAGCAAGGGTTTTCTGGGTCACAGTGGCACCTAAATCTGGGGTCTAGATTCCTATGTCCCTTTGTGGATAATGGACCGCAGTAAACATACAGGATAACCTTAAGTAGTCAAGATGCCAACAATCCAACAATAAATATGTTTGTATAAGGGATGTGCAGACATGAAATAAAACACTTACTGAAGATAAAACCAGAAAGTATACTGGAGAGAATGCTTTGTACATGCTTAGTATTATAAGCAATGGAATACACAACACTGGCTTCTGAGCTTGTCTTCTTTGCTTTCAAAACCCCTGTTGACTCCAAAAGGAGACCTGAGCATAAAACCACCGCAAGCTGGAGTCTTTAGTGGTCAGTTTTGAAGTTTAATATTATTTTGCATACTTCAATGCTCCTCAGACAATTGAAAGAGGGAAGGAAACAGAATCATTAAGGAATTGTTCCTGATTCCTCTGAAGTCAATGTTAAATCTCTTATAGACGTCAGTGGGAGTAAGATTAGGTCATTGGATTTCTATCGGTCAGGTTTGAGAAGCTTAGTCTACACATACACTGAAGAGTTTTGTTGCTGACAAGTTACTGTTACTTATGTTGCAATGCTTTGCCATGCTATAGCCGAAAAATATTCCAGTAGTCAGTATAAATAATTTGAAATGGCACTGTGCTTGCTGGAAGCTCTTTCTTGTAATGAAAATCAAATCTCTGTAAAATTAAATATATACTACTTCTTTGCTTCAGAATCTGATATAAATTTACACAAGCCTTTTTTTTATAAATTGATACTAGTAAATGTTGAGAGGTTAGAAAACCAATGATAATTTTTTGTAGAGAAAAATGTGTTTAATCTTGATTGAATCTATAGAGTATTTTTACTTGATACATTTGTGAAGTGCTTGCATCCGACGAAGTGGGTATTAACCCACGAAAGCTTATGCTTCAATACTTTAGTTAGTCTTTAAGGTGCCACAGGACTCTTTGTCACTTCTGCTATTCCAGACTAACACGACTACCTCTCTGATTTGTGAAAAATGTTCATCTATATACAGTGTGAGAGTGGAAATAAATACTTAATTATTTACATTAATCATTTTAAACCAAGCAAGTTTTCCTTGATAACTTTTATTGTTGATACAGAGAGGCCAAGAATTACATCAGAACCTCAGGATGTGGACGTTACCTCAGGGAATACAGTGTACTTCACTTGCAGAGCTGAAGGCAATCCCAAACCAGAAATTATCTGGCTTCGAAACAAGTAAGTTAAGAAAAAAAGGCAAGAGAAAAATAAATTGTTTGTATATGTTTGCTTTATTGTTGGTGTATGAAATTCACCATGTATGTACACAAACATAAAATACTTCAGATCATATTAGTATTATAAAAATTTAATATATTGGCAATTATAATTTGATCTATTTTTTTGAAGTTTGAAGTATAACAATCATATAGTAAAGAACCTTATATAATAGAGCCTGATATATGATATCATGATACCATGGGCAAGATTTTTCAACTGCACTTTCACTCACAAAATTTCAGAGACCTGCAAAACTCTCTAGATTAACTATACTAATAGGCTTTTGTATATAAAGATCAGGTAATTCTATAAATGCCTCTAATATGTAGTTTGCAGATGCATGTAAATGTGGAGTTTGCAGGTGCATCAGGTGTTGGTGAAAATTTGGCCAAGTGCACCCATTGCTTCATTACCTACTATGTGATATCTGTCTGCAGACCCTATGCGGTAGTTAGAAGATTAATTTCCATCCTGAATTAATATCACTTTAACAAATCAAAGACAAAACTTGAGAGCTACTTTTAAACATGAGATGGTAAAATATCTTACAAGGTTTTTTTTTAAAAAAACTTCATTTTAAAATCTCAGCACTGAAAACATCACCTTTTTATAATCAACAAAAGCATGTATTCAAAATCCACATATGAAAGAGTTTTAAGAAGAAACAAGAATGATTCAAGTGTGGGTTTGTTGACACTGGCTTGACACATTTAGAGATGTTTGGCAATGAGTACAGCTGATATCCTGAATAAAAAATTGAAATGGATGTGTGTAACTCAACACTTTTTATTTTTCCCTCCAAACTGTATAAAATATTTATACTTCTAAGATTAGTTTAGCTTTTCAATTCTGAAGTCAGAATGTTTGTTTTTTTAAATGTCACACTGTTTGGTATTCATCTTTGCTGCTTTTTGTTAAATTAATAAGACTAAAAATTCTATTATTACCACTGGACTTAAGACGCTAAAGATTTAGGTTACATTTATTAATACAATTACACTTTGTTCTTTGATTATGTTTTTTCTGTGCTTTTGATTTAAAAGTTTTAGTTCAGCAGATTTCTGTCTTTACAGTAATGAGCTCAGTATGAAAACAGATTCCCGTCTAAACTTGCTAGATGATGGCACTCTGATGATTCAGAATACTCAAGAGACAGACCAGGGTATTTACCAGTGCATGGCGAAAAATGTGGCAGGAGAAGTGAAAACTCAAGAAGTTACTCTTAGATACTTTGGGTCACCAGGTAAATAGATTTTAGATACGGAATTGTTTGTTTTTTTATTAATCAGAAGACCACTTTCATAATAAATACAACGAGGAAGACTTTGTAGTACCTTAGAGACTAACCAGTTTATTTCAGATGAAATTTCAGTAACAATGTGGCATTACCAATGAAAGCGGGCATTTGTTCAGGTCTCAAAATATATCCACCCATAAGTTGATGGTAAAGTGGAATAAACTGGTTAGTCTCTAAGGTGCTACAAAGTCTTCCTCATTTTATTTACGGATACAGACTAATACGACTGCTAATCTTAAACCTTTCATAATGAAGTACATTTGCATGTACTCCCCTCTGCTCCTCCAGTCCAGCTGCATGCTGCAGCCCCCTCCCCTCTGCTCCTCCAGTCCAGCCGCATGCTGCAACCCCCTCCCCTCTGCTCCTCTAGTCCAGCCGCATGCTGCAACCCCCTCCCCTCTGCTCCTCCAGTCCAGCCGCATGCTGCAACCCCCTCCCCTCTGCTCCTCTAGTCCAGCCGCATGTTGCAACCCCCCCTTTGCTCCTCCAGTCCAGCCACGTGCTGCAAGCCCCCCCTTTGCTCCTTGCAGTGCAACTTCCCCACCTGCCTGCTCAGAGTGACCCCCCACTTTGCTCCTCCTTGCCCCGTCCTGCCAGGCTTTGCTCCTCCCACCACTACCACGCCCCCTCCTTTGCTCCTCCAGCCCCCTACAGCTAGGCTGGAAGGCTTTTCCACAGTGCCTGCTCAGCTGGCCTGCTGCTCAGCTGGTGGGCCAGATAAATCAGGCTGGCGGGCCGTAGTTTGGAGAGCCCTGTTCTAGTGTACTGATCTTTAGCAACCTGAATTTTAGATGGTATCTCGGTCCCTCTCTCCCAGCCAATGGGAGTTATGGGGGGGGGGCGAGCCTGCTGCAGACATTGCCGACAGCATGGCTTCATGTGTGTCTCCTCCACAGGCCGCAGTGGTGAGGTTCTTGGACTGCAGGTGGCCCATGGGTCGGGACTTTGAGACTCCTAGCTTAATGTAACTTTAAAATTACATTCTTGAAAATGTTGTACCTACTTTAATCACAAATTACACCTATGGTTGCTATAATTGAAATAAGTTATTTAAAACCATTTTAATCTTTTTCCCCTTTTTGTGCATTAAACAGCACTTTGTCTATAATCAGTTTGTTTTTTCTGTATCAGTTCTTTCTTGGTGAAAAGAAACTTTAAACAGCAACAAATTATCCAATGTGTGCTTTGTGCTCTGATATTTTTCTGATCATAAATTCCTTAAACATGATTCCATAAGGGATTTTCTTCTAGCCTGTTGATATTTATAAGGGTCTGGAAATGGATGAAAGCCACATTTAAGCATGGTTCTCTTCTGACAGCCAGGCCAAGTTTCGTGATCCACCCACAAAATACAGAAGTATTAGTTGGAGAAAGTGTTACTTTGGAATGCAGTGCAACTGGCCACCCCCAACCGCGGATCACATGGACAAAAGGCGACAGAACCCCCTTACCAAATGATCCTCGCATCACAATAACTCCTTCAGGAGGCCTTTACATACAAAATGTGAACCAGGAAGATAGTGGCGAGTACACCTGTTTTGCAACCAACAGTATAGATAATATCCATGCAACTGCTTACATCATAGTGCAAGGTAAGTAATATTAAACAACGAAAGACATTATATTTTTCAAAACTACAAATTAATTCAAAGCAAACATATTTCTATTTTGTTTTGTAAATTGCTGGAAATGAATTAAACCATAAGTGCATTATTTTAATTGTGTACCCTGTTCCCTCTCCTAATATAGTCAATGGGATTTTGTCATTGACTTCAACGAGAGCAGAGTCTCAGGCCCTTAATCTAGAACTGGGGTCAGCAACTTGCGACACGCATGCCAAAGGCGGCATGCAAGCTGCTTTTTAGTGGCATTCTGCTGCCAGATGGGGTCCTGGCTGCCGGCCCTGCTCAGCCCACAGTTGGCCTGAATGGACGGAACCAATAGCCTAGAATATAAAATATTTTCAGGAACACTATATGTAATACATATCTCTTATATGTAGCCTATTACTCGCTAGTCTGTAAAAGTGGAAGTGATATTGGCAGTTATATTTTTCCATAGGTTTCTGATATCTTTTAAAATTTAAATTTGTTCTTTCCTCATCAGTTTTGGTATTTTCCCACTTTTTACTTTTAGATTGTAAACTCCTTAGCGCAAGAACCATGTCAACCAATACATAATTATTTTTCAAATTATAGAAAACAAATTGCCCTTAAGTGTTTAGTTCCACTTTTCCATCAACTAATGGGTGGATATATTTTGAGACCTGAACAAATGCCCGCTCTCATTGGTAATGCCATATTGTTACTGCAGAAGCTGGCCTATATGTTGTTCATTGGTTTTCTTTTGTATAAAGGCACTGTGTGTGTGTTACAAGAAAAGAGCAGCTCAGGCTGGTTGTGATCACGTTGTGTTTTCTTCATAATTTAGTTGAGGATTTTTTTAAAGAAAGAAAGAAAGCAAGATATTTTGAATCCAGAGAACATTCTCTACTTGATTATACCAGTCTTAAGGTACATCATATTTTGGATCTATTATTATAATTATGATTATGATTTATGATTTATTTGTATTATAGTAATGCCTAGAGATCCCAACTGAGATCAGGGCCCCATTGTGCTAGGCTCTGTTCATATATGTAAGAGACAATTCATGCCCCAAAGAGATTACAATCTAAAAGAGCTAGCAGGATCCCTTTCCCCACAGAACTGTGCAAGTGATATAGAAAATAAGTAATATCAACCAATGGAGCGTCTTTCAATTGTTGTTTAATGTGTTCTTTTCTCCCTCCTGTAGCTGTACCTCAGTTTACTGTCACTCCTCAAGACAGAGTAGTGATTGAGGGCCACACTGTCGATTTCCCTTGTGACGCGCAAGGCTATCCACAGCCCGTTATTGCCTGGACCAAAGGAGGTAAGAAGTTGATTAGAAGTTTTACTTTTAAACCTTTAAAATATTACATCCCTTTTAGAATCACTTATGAAATAGCAGAAGATGTGTACGTGTGTGCTATACAATTGCCTTAAGAGCTTCTTAGTCTTCGATGGAAATATCAATTTGGTCAGTTAATGTAAAACACTTTGTAGTTATAAATCTAAGTAGTCTGAACATATAATGTGATAATCTTTAACTGCCATCTGTAAAATGTTTGTACAAGAAATATTCTTTCCATTAATGTGGGGCAGATGAGACTTCCGCATTGATCCTGAGCTATTATCCACTAGCACTGGCACCTGTCGCACTGCAAAAAGACATTGACAAAATAAATAACCAAATGGACGTTCAAACTAGAGTTAGTATGACTTGGCATGGGCACAGGGGTCTACTCCAGTGGACTATATTTCAGGAATGGTACCGTAAAGATGCTAGGCCAAATTCAGGGATAATAGAAATGATAGTGTACGTAAGATCAGTAAGTAGATTTACTACATGTACCAGCGTGGTAGGGTAAGGTTATAGCAGGAAAAGCAGCTCACGGGAGGTTGGAAGTGGTGGCAGATAAAGCAGAGTTCTAGTAAGAACTTGATCATTGAGGCACTGACGATGTCTATGGATTTTCCCTCTCCTCCGCTTCTTGAGGTGACTCCAAACAAATGTTATGTATGTGGTGCTGCTGCTGTAGCTGTGCCGCTGTAGTACTTCAGTAAAGATGCTATCTATGCTGATGGGAGAGGTACTCCACTTCCCTGAGAGGCGGTAGTTAGGTTGATGAAAAAATTCTTCCATTGACCTAGCGCTGTCTATACCAGGGGTTGGGTCAGCTTTACTGCATTGTTCAGGGTTGTGGATTTTTTATACCCATGAGTGATGTAGTTATACTGACCGTAATTTCCTAGTGTAGACCATGCCACAGTGTTGTGTTCTGGAGAGTAGGTAATAGTTTCAAAGCATTTTTTCTAAATAATTTGTTTTATGAAACCTTTTTGTTATTTAAAAAATTGTATAGGTTTTATCATGGGATGTCTCTGAGATATAGATAGTATTTTATTTTACATGTTTGTAATTAGTAAGTAACAAATGCTGTGTTTCAGGGAGCCAACTCTCTGTAGATAGAAGACATCTAGTACTATCATCTGGAACACTGAGGATTTCCAGAGTTGCTCTACATGACCAAGGCCAATATGAATGTCAAGCCGTCAACATTGTAGGATCCCAAAGAACAGCTGTACAGCTAACTGTACAACCTAGAGGTATGTTCACTATATCCATATTTGCATCTGTTTAGAAAAAGTACATTTAGGGCCATATTTTAACAGCCATTGAGGGAGTATCAAGGGGAGTTAGGCAATTAAATACCTTTATAAATATGGGTCTTAGATTTATGTTAAAATACTCATTGGAATTCTTGACTTATTCTTTTCTTCTTGTAAACCATGTTTGAAAGTTGGAGTTAATATTTGAGTATCAGAGGGGTAGACATGTTAGTCTGTATCCACAAAAACAACAAGGAGTCCATTGTTACCTTAAAAATAACAGACTTATTTGGACATAAGCTTTCTTCAGATGAATGGAGTGAAAATTATAGATGCAGGCATTGTTATACTGACACATGAAGAGAAGGGAGTTATGTTACAAGTGCAGAACCAGTGTTGACAAGGCTAATTCAGTCAGGGTGGATAACCACTCACAATAACTGAGGAGGTGTCAATACCAAGAGAGGGAAAATTGCTTTTGTAGTGAGTTGGCCACTTCCAGTCCCTATTCAAGGCCAAATTAATGGTGTTAAATTTTCAAATTAAGTGTAACTCCCCAGTTTCTCTTTAAAGTCTGTTTTTTGCAGGTTTTTTTGTTGAAGTATGGCTACTTTTAAATCTGTTATAGAATGTCCAGGGAGATTGAAGTGTCCTTGTACTGGCTTTTGTATGTTACCATTCCTGATATCTAATTTATGTCCGTTCATTCTTTTACATAGAGACTGTCCAGTTTGGCCAATGTACATGGCAGAAGGGCATTGGTGGCACAATATGGCATAGATCACATTAGTAGATGAATAGGTGAATAAGCCCCTGATGGTGTGGCTCATGTAGCTGGGTCCTCTGATGGTGTTGCTAGAGTAGATATGGGGACAGAATAAGCAACGGGGTTTGTTACATGGGTTGATTCCTGGATTAGTGTTTCTGTAGTGTGGTGTGTAGTTGCTGGTGAGTATTTGCTTCAGGTTGGGGGACTGTCTTTAAGTGAAGACTGGCCTGCCTCCCAAGGTCTACGAGAGTGAGGGATCATTTTCCAGGATAGGTTGTAGATTGTTGAGGATTGCTGGAGAGGTTTTAGCTGGGAGCTGTATGTGATGGACAGAGCTGTTTTGTTATTTTCCTTGTTGGGCCTGTCCTATAGGACAGCAGGGAGGATGACTTCTAGATACTCGTCTCGCTCTGTCAATCTGTTTCCTCACTTCCCCAGGTGCTTATTGTAGTTTTAAGAATGCTTGATAAAAATCTTGTACATGTTTGTTTCTGTCTGAAGGATTGGAGCAAATTAGGTTGTATCTTAGGGCTTAGTGTAGACAGTGGATCGTGTGATGTGTCCTGGATGGAAGCTGGAGGCATGTAGGTAAGTATAGCAGTCAATAGGTTTCCGGTATAGGGTGGTGTTTATGTGACCATCACTTATTTGCACTCTAGTATCCAGGAACTGAATCTCTTGTGTGGTCTGGTCCTGGTTGAGGTTGATCGTGGAGTGGAAACTGTTGAAATCCAGGTGGAATTCTTCAAGAGCCTCCTCCTCCTGGGTCCATATGATGAAGATGTCATTAATGTAACACAAGTAGAGGGAGCTAGGGGATGAGAGCTGATGAAGACTTGTTCTAAGTCATCTATAAAAATGTTGGCCTACTGTGGAGCCTGGTCAGCACTGGTTCCCCACTGGTAAGGTAATTCCCTTCTCTTCGTGAGTCAGTATATTTATGCCCGCATCTGTAATTTTAATTCCATGCATCTGAAGAAGTGGGTTTTTTACCCACGAAAGCTTATGCCCAAATAAATCAGTTAGTGTTTAAGATACCACCAAACTCCTCATTGTTTTAGCTTTGAACCTAATCCAGCAAATCTCTTAAATACATGCTTAATTTTGGACATGTAAATAGTCCCATAATTCAATGGGCAGCAAAAATAAGGAACTCAGTTGTCTCTGTTCAACATCTAGCGCAGTAGGATTGTGATCTTAACTGAAGTCAACAGGAAAGTTCACATGCTTACAGTTATGCATGTGTATATGTGCCTAACAGAATAGGATATTTTTTTTGTCAGTTGGAAACTTTGCTGTGCATTCCAGATTCCTCGTTCATAAATTCTGACAATGTGTATTTTTAGCTTCCGGTTTCCCTTACTGTTTGCTTAATAAATGAAAAGGTCAGAAGCTGACCAGTATTTATGTCAGAGTACTTTTCTTTGAAGAAGATGCTGCTGTCGTTATGAAACATTTTTCTGATTTTGGGGGAGGAGGGGAGATTTATTTATTTATTTATTTTGTGGAGGGAAGTTTACTCTTTGGATAACTGTTTTCTCAGATTTTGTACGGCATTTTTGTGTTGTGAAAATTTAGCTTTTCTCCTGGGTGTCTTTACCATAAGACTGCAGTACATGTGTAATTTAGTAAGATGATTTTTCATGATGTGTTGGTGGCCAGAACCCCAACATTTTCTGTTCCCAGAGTAAAGGAAAGATGGCCTTCCCATAGTATTCGGAGTTATTCCTGAAACAGAAAATCAAACAACATGAAACATGTTGTCCATTTCCCTTTTTTTTTTTTCTTTTTTCATACGACTCTACAAAATCTGCCTCTAAGGATTAAGTGGGAGCATTTTAATTTGTGTTTTGTATTTGATCCTCTGTGTTGACATATCAGTGTTTCAAGTAATATTATTAACTGAAAATGCTTTTGAATTACATGTTTAATCTCACTGAGTTCAATCATTTCTCAGGGAAAATACTCATTGACTTCAGCTAAAAAACAACAACACTGACCTCAGTGAGGAATTTAGAGTGGGCAAGGACAGAAGCTGCAGGATTAAAAAATTATGTTCACTGACTAAACTCATTAATTAAAGTTAAATCTAAATATTGCTGATTTTATATAAAATATTACATTCAAGAAACTATGTTAAAAGAAGTTAGAAAATGCCACCAAAAAGTTGCCTGTGCAACAGAATGGATGGTGCTCACTTAAGGAGAAATTGCTCAAAATTTTGTGTTTGCCTCATTATTCACAATTTTGCCCTATGCCTTACTTGCAGTACGCTATTTAAACCCTGCTCCAAGGACAAAATTATTTATCTGAGCAGTTCTGTGGTGCTCCTCACTATAGTATCTGAGTCCTTTACAAATATTAATGAATTTATTCTTGCAACACTGCTGAGAGATGAACGAGTACTATTATCCTCATTTTGCAAATAGGGAACAGGGGCACACAGAGATGTAGGTCAAAAGTATCCATTAGTTTTGGGAGTCGCCTTGAAACACCTGGGACCTGATTTTTTTTCCAGAGTACTAAGCATTCGATACCACTTATATGTCAAAAGCACAGCATTTTTTTGTCTCTGGTTCTCAGCACTTCTGACATTTCAGTATGTGGAAGGGAGGGCACAGACTCCTCTGCCCATTCCCCAAACCATGACGCTTTGTACCCTGCCCCAATCCTGTGTTGCTCCTCATTTTTCATCCCAGTCCCATTCCCCTCACTTAGACGGTCCCGTCTCTACTCTTCAGGCTTCTCTTCCCAGGCCCAGTTTCAAATCCCAGCAAGTCCTAGTCTCACTCCTTTGGAGTATTTCCCTGTTCTCAGTCCCAGTCTCTCCCCCAGCAGCCTAGCTGCGTGTCCCAGTCAGTTGCAGTCCCTCTCACCCTTGGCTCCTCATCTGATGTCTCTTATCTCCCCTTCCCCATCCATCTTCCCCATCTCCACTAGCTTCCTGTCCCAGCTTCCCTTCCTGTGCTCCTCGTCCAATCTCAGTGTCTCCACCTCACTCCCACCAGCTTCTTTCCCCAGTCTCTTTGTCCAGCCAGTCCCACTTCTCCTTCTGCACCTTGCTTCTCATTAAATCTGTCTACCCTTCCCTTCTTTCCCGCATCCCACTGGTCCTCGTTCAGCCAGTCCTTTTTCTCAATCCCCACTGCAGCTCCTCATCTGGTGTCAGTCTTCCATCCATCTACTAGGTTCCAGCTCATTCCTGCTTGGCTTCTAGTCTTCTTGTCCAGCTAGTCACAGTCCCCACCACCACCTCCCTGACTCCCGGACCAAGTCTTTTTGCCTAACTTGACGAGGTTTTCCTCATCAGTCCAATTTCCCTCTCATCCCTCTACCAATCTCCAATCAGTCTCTCACCACTTTTATCCCAGTCTATTGCCCACACCCATCCAGCTTTTGTCCCCTCTATATTCAAATCACTCAGTTTTTTCCTCCATACTTCCTAGGCCTAGCAGGGGGTCTACTGAAAGCACAGGGGATAGTCTCCCAATTCTCAGTTCCTGTGCCTGACCCAGTGTGGCCTGCAGCAGCCCATAGCTGCAATCACAGGGTAAGTCCTGCTCATGTCTTGGGTGGAACATGCCCATTGTGCATTGAATCTTTGGGGGAATTTAGCTGCTAAAATCTAAGTTGTCTTAACAGAGCATTTGTGAACTGCAAATTTTAAAAAAAGTCTTCCAACTTTAAAAAATTTGGTCAGATTGACCAGAAAAAGCACATCCCTCACAGAAAGGCCATACATACCCCTGTCCAATTTCAAGTGCTGCTCCAAAGCACTGCACTCGAATTATTCAAAAAAGTTCTCCAGGAACAATAAGCATTTTAACATAGGCAAAACAACATATTTTTCCATAGCTTCATGCTTGGAAGTGGCTGCACTATTCTGCCTAATTTTTTCTTTAAAAAATTCAGCCTGAGGAAAATGGAAAATTTTAGCCCAGTGGTTAAAGTTTGGCAAAGTAAGAAGCAACTGAAAAGAGGTTCTTATAATGGGAAGTGTTGGGGAAATTGGTGGTGGTATGAGCCCCACCTATCATTCTTATTCTGAATTTTTCATGTGCAAATAGTAGGACAAGTAGTTTATTTGAAAAAGTTTTCCTGTTTAAAGTGCCATAATAAAGACTCATCTGTTGTATATGCAGCTCTTCCTGCATTCATTCAGCTAAGTTGTTGTATGCGATTTTGAACTATGCCTTTGTAATTTTCATGATTGTACAAACTTAAAATACTTTTACGTTGTGTCCATGTAACATTGTTTTAGTTACTCCTGTGTTTGCTAACGTTCCGAGTGACATGACAGTAGAAGTTGGCACAAACGTTCAGATTCCATGCAGTTCTCAAGGAGAGCCTGAGCCAGTAATAACATGGAATAAGGTAATAAACCTTTGTTAGATTGATTTAGAGTGCAGCGACATTTTCAGATTTCACCACAGTTAAATCAGGCTTTATTAGGTGTGCTGTGACTGATTGTTGGTTGGCTTCTAATTTTCTAATTATTTTGTGTGGTTTTTTTTCTTGAGCTCTTGCAGTAAGCACTTCCCTACATTTTTAAATAAAAATAAATTATTCAAAATTTGATTGACTATTTTAGCTTAATGTTAATTGTATATCCTGCAGAGAACAGTGCATGCTCTTCCATCTCATTTTGGCAAGAGCCAGGGAGCCCTCATCACCACTATGCCTCGCTCCTTACCCCTTTCTGGTGCTTGAGAAGCCCAGTAGCCTTTACTTTATTAAAAAATAAAATCTCTGCTGAATCCTTCCATGTTGTTGTATTTGCACTCAACTGCAATCCGAGTCTTCCGCGATGTTTGTGTTCCGGAGTACACTGTATTGCATATCTGAAAACTAATCTACAATTAGTAATCTACAATGACCATTGAGATTTCTGAAATTTAGTGCATACTAAAGAGTACACAGTATATTCCGGGGGGGATTCTGCAGGACGGCACACCCACAGAAAATGTTGTGTCCGCTTTCCCCACCACCACTGGGCAGATTTCTTGTGTTTCACCGCGGAAAATGGCAGGGAAGCTGTATGAGGAGGGGAGACGGGGCAATCATGGGTGCATTTTGGCAGGAGAGGGGGGGAGATTTCTCACCTCCAAATAGAGGCAAGGCATGGGGAGCACATGGGGTTACATGCCACTGCCCCTTCCTCCCCTCCCCCCTCATTCGGCAAGGGCAGAGCTGCCTTGGTGAAGGAGGCTGAGTCTCTGCTTCACTGACTCTTCAGGAGATGGTCCCTTGACTTTTGGGAGGATGATGGGCAACCTGGTGGGACAGAGATGAAAGTAGCTGTTTCTGGTGGATATTCAGTGTGATTAAGCTGGAGTTTCAAATCTGCGTAAGCATCTCTGGGGTCTCTTGTGGTTGAAAAAAAACACAATTCACCTACACAGTTCAGATGAGAACAGAAAAATAGTGGAAATAAACAAATGATAGTGCACTTGACATCAGTTTCTCTCCAATAATGGAAACTGACCTGCAGCAAAGCCCTAAGGTCAACCACTGCTCAGCTAAGAGGCAACAATAACATACTGGGAAGGCACAAAACACAGGGAAATGTGTTCAAAGCTACAGCACAGGGCCCAGCGGAGAGGGTACTGAACTCCACCTTCCTGCTGAATTGTTGGCAGTATTCCTCTCCTTCCCTGTGGAAGGGGGGATGGGTGGTACTCAGATCAGGCTACAGGGCTGAGTGCCAGCAGAAGGGCTACTGGGTACCACTTCCATGAGAGGGGACTAGGCTTTCCTCTTTTCCCAATACTAGATGGGGTGAAGGTGTGTGCGTGGCAGTGTTTCTGTTCTTCCTTCTCTGAGGATAATTAGCATTTGCCAAAGCATTCAGTTACAGAAGGTTGTATTCAAGTGAATATGAATGTGAATTTCTGTTCAAGTGAATTCAATCCATTCCCTCCAGTATATGGTCCCACAAGGTCTTGTTTTATTATTTGTTGGGCCTGTATTTTATATGGACGGCACACAACTGTGCGGAAATTTTCTGCTGCTGTTTTAAGTTCACAGACACAAAAATACGTTCCATGTACTATTTTGCATGCAAACCATCCTGTCTCAGTAGAACTGTTCAGTACTGTGAGTTATGCTGCTTTTTCTTGGTAAATTTTGTTGTTCTCTAAACTTTAAAAAAAAGTTTATCTGAGATTTATTAATGGATTTCTATTGGGTTAATTTAAATGATTGACTTGTCATATAAAATTGGTATGAAATAAAGATGATCTATTACTGTTCTCAGAGCAAGTTCACACTGCTAGAAGAAAAAAATATTCAAAATCTAAAAACAATTTAATATGCTAATAAAATTGCCAGAGATGATGCATTCAGAATAACTGAACATTGTGCTTTGCTGCAGGATGGAGTTCAGGTAACAGAAAGCGGAAAGTTTCATGTTAGTCCAGAGGGATTTCTTACCATCCGTGATGTTGGAACAGCTGATGAAGGTCGATATGAATGTGTTGCCCGGAATACTATAGGATACTCCTCAGTTAGCATGGTGCTAAGTGTTAATGGTAAGGTTTATAAATTATAATCGGTAGCAAGATATGAATTAAGTCATACAGTTTATACTATTTAACCTTAAAGGCACAAAAATGCAGCTTCAACACCAAACGCCAGCTTGTGAACTCCTTCCTCACCTAAGTGATTGATTTCAGTGAGACTACTCAGGTGAATAACAGCTAACCAATGTCAGTAAGAGGTTCGAAAGCTGGCCCTTGGGGAATAAGTCAGCCAAAATCTCTAATATTCAAGCATCTATATGACTTCATAGCCTAGCGTACTTGGAACACATTCATGATTGAAGTCCGAAAGAATGATTTGGGCTGCAGGAGGCCACACTAGTTTCCTCTTGAGATATTTTTTGGCTCTATCTGAACTTATTAGTCCCATGCACAAACTGACTTTTGGGAATGAGTTGACAATAAATCCTCTGGCATTTTTAAAGGTAGTCCTGTTGTGGCTAATTGGAAAATAGTTTGTTGCCACAAAGAATTCCTAAAAGTCTTAATTGTTTTATAAGCTGCCAGTATAAAAACAAATTACTTGGTAAAAATATAAATAAAAATAATAGTCTGTCTGAGAGACTACCAAAATCATTTGTAAGACTAATCCCAAATCTTTTCTTACTGATTGTACAAACTTATTTTTTCTTGAAACTGTTTTTTTATTGAAAATTTTATACAATATAGTGTACACATTTTTTCCTTTCAGCAACAAATTTAAGTCTAGGTAAGAATGGCACAATATCTGTGTAATATAAAATGGACACAAGCTACTGCATATTTTAAAAAAATATTTGGTTATTGTTTCTTGGCCTGAGTTCTGTTTTGCTCTTGATAACCTTATACAAACGTTTTACTGTGCTGATTGCCCTGGCCTCTGGCACATAACATTACATATAAAAAAACATGCAATGCATACAATTATATTGCATATAATAGACAATTCAAAACTCCCCTCTCCTCCATGTATAGCTTCATCAGTGATCCATAGTCAAACACAGACCTTCACTAAAAAATCTTTATTTCCAGTTAATGAGGAATACAAATCTAGTGAGAGTCTACAAAGGTATCAGCTGATCTCAGCCACCGTGGTGATGAATAGAGAGAAAGTTCCTTAAGTTAATCAGGACTCAAATGAAACCTTGAATTGCATCATAACAAATCACAAGCCTGTGCCATTCACATAGTGCAGATGTAGTGTACTAATTCCAACCAGCTCCAATAAGCAATAGCCACAATGTTCTTCAGTGTTACTGAATAATATGGTCAGACAAAACTCACTTTAGTCCAATCTTGAGGTGATAAAGCGATGGTTAACTGGCAGTTTTCCTCATGAAAAAGGAAGGATGGCTACATTTTACCTAATCATCTGAGCAAACAAGGTATAAGCCACTCATATTACCTGAGAATCCAGTGAAATGTGGCCATGCTGCACTGCATAATAATTTAGGACTGGAAGTGAAGAATATTATGCTATATGAACTATACTATATTTAACTGATACATAATCTCAGTTCTTCTTCTCTGTCCATGGCCAGCGAGGGGGGGAGTGCAAAAGGGGCAATTTTCCCTGGGCCCCTGTTTAAGATGGCCCCCAAACTGAGTGGTGTTGCGTCCCGGCACCGGGGGTCACAGCACCATTCACTCCAATTTGGCCTGGCTGCCCCTCCATCATGATGGACGGAGGTGTGACTGGACCAAACCTGAGTGGAGCTGTGACTCTGTGCTCTAGGTTGCAATTCCCAGAACATGGAATTGGGCCCAGTATTGTGGGACAGGAGCTGCTGCTACAAGGTGAGTGCAGAGTTGGCTCACTATCCAACCCTGAACCTCTTTCTGGAGCCTCTTGTTAGTGGTAATTTTTTTTTTTTTTTTTGGAAGGAAGTGGGGCTTCAGTTTCAGCTTCTGCCTGAGGCCTCTGTGTGGCCCTTCCTATGTCACAACATCCACACACCCATAGCCTCTTCATCTTGACGTTGCACAGACTCAGGCTGCAGCCCCTGACTATTTTCAAAGCATGATGTAAATCCAACTTTCTTATAAACTTCCCCTCATAAACAAATCTCAAGGAGCAATCTGGTATCATTTCTTGGTGGAGGGTAGGAGAGTGAGAATGAGGCTAGGAGTAGAAGAGAATAGGATCCTTCATGGTCAAATTTTTAATTTCGTATTTGCCATCTGGATGCTAATGTGATGGGTACATTAGAAAAGCCTTAGAAAGACTGGTCCACGCCGCTGAATATTTCTGATTAACGGACCTCAGGTTTTGTCAACTATACTTAGCTGTTTACAAATTCTATTTTTGTATTAAAAAAGAAAGGGCTCAGGTTTATTGATATTTCTGGAGGAGGCCATCGTCTGGGAGATCTTTCTCCATTGTATCCTACCCCAAATTGCAACTTCCTAAAATCTCTGGATTAAATTTAAGGCAGGATACAATGGGGATAGAGTTTATTAATTAAGAAAATGCTATTTGAAAAATTCGAACCTGCTTTTTAAAGTTTTTGTTTTTGGAAAACATTGAGACTCTTGGTCTTTGAATTGGAATCAGAGAGGTAGCCGTGTTAGTCTGGAATAGCAGGTCTTTGAATTGTAAACCTGCCTACCGTATCAGTCTAAAAAGTGAGGCATTGGTAGCGAATATTTAAAACAAAAATCAAAAATGTCTTTCAACATCCTACCATTGTTTCCATTGTTTAGATCCTGTCAGGGTTTGCTCTACTCACTGCTGGATGGTGCCGCCTCCTAGCAGTTCCGGGGATTAGCACAGTCAGGCCGATGCCCCTTTCAGCAGTTACACCCCATCAGTTCTCCTTTGCAGCTGTTCTCTCACTCCAGAAACCACAGCTATCTCTTTGTGAGTCAGCCCTCCAGCCTTCTGGGGGAGAAGGGGAGACAAGATGTGTATCAAAGTTCCTGCTCTCCAGTAATCTCAGGCAGTCTTTCACTTCACTGTCTCACAGTGCATTTCCCCCTGGCTGGCAGGGGAACCCTGGCCCACTCACTGCTCTGGGTTCCAGCTCAGGGACCCTATGCACAGCAGCCAAGGTCCATTTCCCTGCACATTGCTGTCTTTCCCTGAACTGCTTCCATGCCTCCTGCTCCCCCCACTTCTCTGGGTTTGCCAGTCTCTTCACTCCCTAGCTTCTGTGTGCCAGAAGCTGGGAATGGGTGACGGGGGATGGATCACTTGATAATTACCTGGTCTCTTCATTCCCTGTGGGGCACCTGGCATTGGCCACTGTTGGAAGACAGGATACTGGGTTAGATGGATCTTTAGGTTGATGGCTGTTCTTATGTTATGTTCTCCCTCCTCCCAGGGAGTAACTTTAGGCACCTTGTCTTTGCAGCCTCTCAAACACAACTCCTTTCTCCCAGGGAGGAACTGCAACATTCTCCCTGCCGGCCCTTCCACTTCCAATCTCCTGTCTTTTGTAGAAACCCACCTGTCCCTCACAAGTGAGCTTCTCTCTAATTAGCTCCACTGTTTTCAATCTAATTAGCTGATTGGGTCCAGCTGGTCTACTTCAGCTCTTGCAGGGCTGGTGTGGAGAGCTGTACACCCCATCCAAAAAATATTTTTCCAAGCACGTTTATCACTACACAGAAACATCACTCTGCTGGAGCTGTAACAGAACCAGTCGCTGAGCTTCCAGTTATGCAAAAGTAGTGAAACCTCTCTGCAGAGTGCGCTGGATGTTTTAAAAAGCACATTGAACGAAAATATTACAGTAAAGTAAAACTTTCATGTCAAACTAACATGAGCAAAGATGTTCAGAGTTAAAGCTGGTTTTGTATATTTGTATATTTGTATATTTTGTATATGCCATCCCGTTCTGGCATATTGACTGTGGTCTCAGATTAAAAGTTACAGTGCTGTTACTTTATTAATAAAATACTTATCACCTGTATAGCACTTTCATCTGAAGATCTCAAAGCTCTTTAAAAACATTAAGCCTTATAGCAACTGTATGAGGTAGGTAAAGATCAAAGAGATGTACCCACTGAAAACCTGCCTCTCCCCCCCCCCCCCTTTCCCTTCCCTCCCCTCAGTGTCACTTTATCAACCTCTCTGGGAATCTTTTGGTGTTGCCACTGGATCTGGTGGCCCTGAGACAGGCACTAAGGGGTAAATTTTATGAATCCACCTGCACTTCAACAGCAGAAGTTGCTGACTAAACTTTTCATAAAAACGCAGTCTCATGGACTCATGAGATCTTGCATTGCTAGTTCTGTGAAGATTTGTATGTGGTCTATGAACTTGTGATCTTTGGCCTACTTCTGAAGCTAGATAATGCTGAAAATAAAACAAAGATTTAAAGTCCCCCAGAGTGGTCTCTCTTGCTTCCTAGAGAGATCCCAAGAACCATGAACAAGTCCGCATAGCTATTTGGGAATCTCTAACAGTTTTTTAGGAAAAGCCTCTTTGAACTCATGTAATACAGCTATAGATGTTCTAAAATTAAAAATGAAGCCTATAAATATAGGGCCTTTGACTGTAGTGTTTCATGTTATCCACTCAAATCCATGTGCTTGGGGCCCAATCCAATATCCACTGAAATCAGTAGGAATGTTTCCATAGACTTTAGTGGATGCTGGATAGACTTTTGGTTTCAAACACTTTTAAGTGGCTTATATGCTGCACCACAAGCAGAAGCTGAGCTAGAATATTGACCTCACTTTTTTGCTTTGGTCATGTTTCTATAAGAACTGTAAGACTACTTAACAGCTACTGAAATAGTTTTACTCGTTTTTCTCACACAGTCTTATTTTTACAGTAGCTTCATTTTAACTGAACATTTATTTGTAACGCATTTAAAAACAAAACAAAACTTGATTCTGCAGATGTGTATCAATAGAGTTCCCAAATGATTGGTAATTTTAAATTTGGAGGAAGTAAAGCTTAAGGAAATGTGGTTTTCTTTGTGAAACTGAAATGATGTAGTGTCTAGACGTTGCTTTATATGAGTGACTTTTTTGCATGCAGTAACTTTTGCAATAATATGCTACTTCATGTTTTTCTAGTTCCTAATGTCAGTCGAAATGGAGATCCATTTGTAGCAACATCAATTGTTGAAGCAATTGCAACTGTTGACAGAGCTATAAATTCAACACGTACACATTTGTTTGACAGGTATCATGTACTTTGGGGTTTTTAATGGGGAAGTCAAAATTAATTTTGGATATACTTAAAGAAATGCTACAATCAGTAAACCTGTTTGACTACAGTACTATTACACATCTGAAAGATGAGACAATATAATGGTTTTAAATAACAAACTTTAAAATCTGGTTAGTTTCTGAAATTCTAGCAATTTAGCAAGAAAGACATTTTTAAATGAAAACTACACTAAGTGCCACTAACGAACAAATTTAGCTAATAGTACTTGAATAGTTATTTCAATTATGCTCAGGAAAATAACATGGTTTTATTTGGGGGGAAATAACATGTTTAAAAAGCTTGGTTTTATTCAAAAGCCTACTGGTATTTTAATGTTGGATCTAATATATTTTAATAAAAATTTAATCTATTTGCATGTTTAAATATGTTTTTCAGCAATCTTGTATTCAATGTAGATATTTATTTTTATTGTTGCTTTCCATTTTGGGATGAGTAACAAAGGTATAGTCAATCACGTCTAATTGCAAAAACTTTTTAAACCATTTGTAATCTTATAGCACTTGTGTATACACTTACAATTTCTTCTATTATCTGTTAGTCGTCCTCGTTCTCCAAATGATTTGCTAGCCTTATTTCGATACCCAAGAGATCCTTATACTGTTGAGCAAGCAAGAGCTGGAGAAATATTTGAAAGGACATTACAGCTAATTCAAGATCATGTACAGGATGGTTTAATGGTTGACCTAAATGGAACAAGTCAGTACCTTTTTCCTTACTTTCTGTGTTTTGTAGTATAAGCCATTTCAATTTATTATGCTTTCAGGGGTATTCATTTTAAAAGCTCTGTGCCCTATTGTGCAGCTATTACTCTTGGTGAAGTCATTGCAGTTCCTTGAGTGTGCAAGAGCTCAGCATCATGAATAAAGATTGTTCATTTGGGTCCTAGATTCACACATTGCTATATTTTGATTTAACTTGTTTCTCTGAGATGTGCTGGTACATTATTTTAATTCTTCACTATTTGACTTACTAAATTAAAAAATGATGCAGTTAAATTCTTCCCTCAGTTAAAACTAATGCAACTGAAGTACATGGGGTTGGATGGGTGTTAACAAAGAGGTGAATTTGGCTAATAGCTTCTTAGCAAGAATTAGAATTTTTTAGTATGTACTATTAAGGCAATATTTGTATTGCTTATTGCATCAGAAGAAAACATGGTAATCCCTGTTTGTCTTATCACAGAGAAGATATAATCTAGCAGCAAAGATTTGTGCACTGTTCGTGATCACTTCACAGAACAGTGTTTCTGTATTTTCTGTACCAGTTTTCCTGAAGTAACTGTTACTTGTTCTTAAAGCAGAGTACAGTATCAAACTAAGCTACAACAGTTTCTTGGCAATCTGTTCTCAAATTTAATTTGCTAGTAAGAAATATGGTTTTTGTTATTTTTTATAAATAGTAAGAAAAAAGTAAAGTTTAATATTTCTGCTCATTAACTGCTGAACTCAGAATTCAGAATTATAGTGCCCAGCCTGAAAGTTTAGAGCTAAACACACTTGCAAAGAACTGTAAGCTAATTGTTCTGCCGTACCTATAAGTTCTTGCTTTTGGCGGTTGATATTAATGTGTCAGTGCATGAGACATATGACTAAAGCGTTTGGAAATAATGATGGAGTTTTAGGAGATTTGCTGAGACGTGGCATGTAGCCAAATGTTATAGCTAGACTTATAAATATTTTTACTTATAAAATCTACTTTTGATGTTTATAATTGAGAATTTCACTTTAACTTTGACCCTGAATTAGGACAATATGTACAAGGCCAAAGACTGTAAGCTTTGTAGAATTAGACCACTATCAATTTGTTAGTAAAAATGGATGGTTACCCATAATGCTGAGCAAACAATTTGCAAGGAATTATTTATCTCACAAATTAGACTTCTTTTTTGAGTATAGAACATCCAAAAACAGATCATAATTTCATTGAGCTTGCTGCTAATCATTCAGAATCATTTGATATTTTCTTCAGTATTTATTAACTGCAGATTGCAAGAATTTGAATCTGAACATTTGAGAAATTTCAGTTTATTAGGATAATCACAAGGTTTTATTTTTTGTTTGTTCCATGAGTAGATGCAAGTATTTGTATTATAAATACTAGTGCATCCAAATCTAACATTCTTTTTTCTTGAATACTCATGTATGAAACACTGAAATTTAATTTTTATCAACTTTAATGGTAGTAAACACAATCATTCTAATGTTCTCTGAAAGTGAACACAATACAGTCTTGAGCATGGCCAACATTAATTCATTTAAAAATTCAAGCTAATAATCTCAACATTTTATAGTGTTGAAAACTGTTCACAACCAGAGCTGGCTTTTGGTCCCTGCATAATCCACAACCATGGCCCCAAGATTTCACAAAGCTAGAAATGTAAAGAGAATTTGTTTTCCTTTAAACACCCCTCCCCGTAAGTTTCTACCCCTAGTCCTTGCACTTGTTTGGTTTTCGTTTTCAAAGTTAACTAATGTAAACTGCAACTAAAGTTGAAAAGAAAAAGGGGATGGGTCCCACTTTTGCAAGAGAAAAATTGGGGGGAACCTAACAGTTGCCAGTCTATGAACTTTTGACTAAATGAAGCTATTACATTCAGTTGTATCCCAAAAAATCAACTTGCTAATAGTTTAGGAAAAAATCTTAAACCATGTATATATATAGTGGTGTGGTAATGGACAGGAAAGTGTTACATTTGCAGTATGGTGGCAAAAAATTAATTTTTGAGGCCAGCATGTCCGAAAACATGGAAGTTTGGTTTTGTTCACACCTTTGTACCAGAAATTTTGATGAAAACCAGGATTACCACAACATATAGTCATTTATCTCAACTGCACACAAGTAAATACCAAAAGGAAAGAGAGATTCGGAAGACAATAATAAATTAAGATATCTTAGAAAGGGGTGTTATTGAAAGGGAGACTTGATTACAAAGACAGGCCTTGGAGCAGCAAAGTCACAACATCCTCATCTTAAAGTGTAAAAAAACCAAAAAACAGTGTATTATGTTCTGTTCTTTAGTAGCCAGTGATGATTCTGCACCATGGTGTGCAGTGTTTGAGGCCAGAATAGTCCTGAATATATTATTTGTAGGGCAACTAATTGACAGTAACTCTTTGAATTTTTCATTTAGATCATATGTAACATTATTCTTGAGTGATTATCATTTACTTGTGCATGCTGTTAGTCTATGTAAATGTGTTATTTTATTACAGTTAACTTCATCCTTCCTCCAGTCTACCTATTCTTTGTTACACTCACTTGTCTTTGATTTGATTAAGGACCACAACTACCTATGTGTTTTTTATGGTTCCTAGCACAATGGGGCATTTGTGTTCTCAGCAGGGCAGAGAGTGTGTGTGTCTTTTTGTATTGCTATAATGTTTATATAACATCTAAAACAATACACAATAGTAATAAATATATGTTGAGGTAATCAAAAGCTTGTATAAGATAACAGAGTTCTGGAAGTAGAAAAACTAATGTTAGTTTTGGGCCAGATTTTGAAATCTTCTCAACATCCAGTTATGATCAGATTTTCAGAAGAGCTCATCTCCCATTTAGGCATGTAAATGAAGTGGGCAGATTTTCAAATTATTCTCAATCACAGATGTTTTGTGTTGAGTACTTTCTGAAATCTGCCTATTTCATTTAGCTGTGTAAGTGGGAGACGACATCTTTTGAAAAGCTTTGCATCATTGTTGTCATGAAAATTCGTTATTCTTTGAATTTGCCCAATTGTGTGGGATTTTTTAAATCAAAAGGTGATAAAATTATATCTACTGTATTTGTGATTTTGCATCCAAAATCTGAGAAATCTTTAATTTTCTGTATGCTTCTGTTCTGTTTCAGGCTATCACTATAATGATCTTGTATCTCCACAATACTTGAACCTGATAGCGAATCTGTCAGGCTGCACAGCCCATAGACGAGTGAATAACTGCTCTGATATGTGCTTTCACCAGAAATACAGGACACATGATGGAACTTGCAATAACCTGCAGCATCCAATGTGGGGAGCCTCTCTGACAGCGTTTGAACGTTTGTTAAAGTCAGTCTATGAAAATGGATTTAATTTGCCGAGGGGCATTGGACCTAATAGACACTATAATGGATACACGCTCCCCATGCCTCGCTTGGTTTCAACATCTCTAATAGGAACTGAAACAATAACCCCTGATGATCAGTTTACTCACATGCTAATGCAGTGGGGTCAGTTCCTTGATCATGACCTTGACTCTACAGTTGCTGCTCTGAGTGAAGCCAGGTTTTCTGATGGCCAGCACTGCAGTTCAGTTTGTACAAACGATCCTCCATGTTTCTCAATCATGGTACCACCAAATGACCCCCGAGTTAGAAATGGTGCACGCTGCATGTTTTTTGTACGCTCCAGTCCTGTTTGTGGAAGTGGCATGACATCTCTTCTCATGAATTCTGTTTACCCACGAGAACAGATTAACCAGCTGACTTCGTATATTGATGCATCCAATGTGTATGGCAGTTCAGACCATGAGTCACAAGAAATCAGAGACTTGGCAAGTCAAAGAGGTCTTCTGAGACAGGGCATTGTACAGAGATCTGGGAAGCCACTTCTTCCATTTGCTACTGGTCCACCAACAGAATGCATGAGAGATGAAAATGAGAGCCCAATTCCTTGCTTCTTAGCTGGGGATCATCGTGCTAATGAGCAATTGGGTCTCACCAGTATGCATACATTGTGGTTTAGAGAACACAACAGAATTGCTACAGAGTTACTGAAACTCAACCCACACTGGGATGGGGACACAATATATCATGAAACACGCAAAATTGTTGGTGCAGAAGTGCAACATATAACATACAACCATTGGCTACCTAAGATCTTTGGAGAGGTAGGCATGAAGATGCTTGGCGAATACAAAGGTTATGATCCCAATATTAATTCTGGCATAACTAATGAGTTTGCAACTGCTGCTTTTAGGTTTGGTCACACACTTATCAATCCCCTACTGTATCGCCTGGATGAAAACTTTGAACCTATTTTACAAGGCCATATACCTCTTCATAAAGCATTCTTCTCTCCCTTTCGGATTGTAAATGAAGGAGGCATTGATCCACTTTTAAGGGGATTGTTTGGTGTTGCTGGTAAGATGCGAGTACCATCACAGTTACTCAATACAGAATTAACAGAGAGACTATTCTCCATGGCTCGTACCGTGGCTTTAGATCTGGCAGCTATGAATATTCAGAGAGGCAGAGATCATGGAATTCCTCCCTATCATGATTTTAGAGTTTACTGTAATCTTTCTTCAGCTCATACTTTTGAAGATCTGAAAAACGAAATTAGGAATCCTGAAATCAGGGAGAAACTTAGCAGGTGAGCTTGAGGTGAAGGTGGATTGTTAAAAATTCAAAAATACTTTTATGTCTAAATGTGCATGCGAAAATAATAATTATTTTAATGTCCAATGTAGAAGGAAGTATTTGTTAGGAAAGGGATAAAGGGACTCTCCCACAAAACTTCCTGCCAAGATCAGGAGACATATATGGAGGGCTCAGGGTTCCCCAATACCTGCATAAGCTACAGAATGTCTTTTTCTGAGCGAGACTTATCCAGATATATCCAGTGATTTCTCCACTCCACCAGGAAGAGAATGCTAAAAGGGATTTAATATCATGGTCATATTTGCTGTGAATAGTTCAGATTCATTACCCTTATTTTTGTCATAGTACTGAATGCTTTTATAAATGTATAATTTTAACATAACTGTTTGTTTCTCTTGTTATAGGCTCTATGGTTCACCTCTGAACATAGATTTATTTCCTTCTCTTATGGTAGAAGATTTAGTTCCTGGTAGCCGATTGGGGCCAACTTTAATGTGTCTACTGAGTACACAGTTTAAACGTCTTCGAGATGGAGACAGGTAAAGCCAAAATGTTCATGGAAAATTAAATCGATTTTAGAATAGATTTTTTAAAAAATTGTTGAGTGACTTTTTCAAATGCAAACTCTGTTTTCTTTTTCTTTTATGATCTGAATATAGAAGTGAGAGTGATACGCTGATTTTATAGTTTGTCAGAACAACTGAAATAACAGCTATGCTTATTTATTTTTAAGACCTGTTATCTTTTATCTTGACAATCCTATATAATAAAAGGCTAGGGAAGTTTGTGTGAAGCCGTCATGTGCAGTAGAGATGGCCTAGATGAACGGCGTGCTGGGAGGTGTAGTTCGGCAGCACAACATGGCCGCCGCGCGTGTGCCGCCGAGAGGGAAGCAGGGTCTGGATCAGAGGCTCGGGGAGCGCGGGCAGGAGGGTGGCTGGGCGCAGGCAGGGGGCCCTTGGAGGGTGTGAGGGGGGGCTGAGTGAGCGGGGGGGCCTTGGAGTGGGGGGGGCTGAGCGAGCGGGGGGGGCTTGGAGTGGGGGGAAGGGGGAGCTGAGCGAGCGGGGGGGCCTTGGAGAGGAGGGGAGGGGGGGCTGAGTGAGCAGGGGGGGCCTTGGAGAGGAGGGGAGGGGGGCTGAGTGAGCAGGGGGGGCCTTGGAGAGGAGGGGAGGGGGGCTGAGTGAGCGGGGAGGGGCTTGGAGTGAGGGGGAGGGGGGCTGAGCGATCGGGAGGGCCCTTGGAGTGAGGGGGAGGGGGGCTGAGCGAGTGGGGGGGGCTTGGAGGGGGGAAGGGGGAGAGAGCTGAGCAAGTGGGGGGGCCGCGAGCTGTTACCGTTGGCCCGTGTACACGGACTTTTAGACTAGTAGCATATAAAGCTCCAGCAAGCAGTACAGAGTAGTTGAGCAGGGGACTGGGACCCAGGAACTTCTGATTTTCCTATTTCTGTAAATTGAACACAATAATCTTTCTTCAGTCATTGTCCACATGTACTCCACTTCCGATGCACATGCATCCATATGCATGAGATTGGATTCTGTTGGCCAGCAATGTCCACTGGGACCTTTCCTGCATTCTTACTGCCTGTGGCTGCATGTAACGGGGTCGGTCACTCACCCGGCGGCGCCCCCGTCTGGTCGTCTGGGAATTAGCTCTTTTTGACCCTGGAGCGCCCTCTGCCGGCCGACGTCCGCTTCTCCACGCTGGCCCCGTGTCCCTCCTGGACCCCAGAACCCCTTGCTGAGGGTGCTGCACCCCTGCAGTACCCCCCTTGCCTCAGGGTCTCCCCTCCCTGGGGAACCCAACACCCACTATCCCCAACTTGCCTCAAATACGGCCACTGCCAGTCACCACTGCCTCAGTCTCTCTGAGGCTGACTGCAGTCTCATGGCTACTCATCACCGGCAAGAAGGGGTTGGCCTGCTGCTCTTATCAGCCCAGGGGCCGCCCCCTTGCAACCCCCAGTACCCCGTGGGTCGGGCCTTCCCTAGGCTCAGCAAGCTGGGGCCCTCTCACTAGAGCTTAGGCTCCCTGGCTCCCAGCTGCCTCGCCCACGCCCTGTCCCAGTCTGGGTGCTCTGATAAAGGCTCCCAGCAGCCAGGCCTTGTCTCCCTCTGCTTGCAGAGGAGACTTCCCCCTTGCAACCCCAGTACCCCGTGGGTCGGGCCTTCCCTAGGCTCAGCAAGCTGGGGCCCTCTCCCTAGAGCTTAGGCTCCCTGGCTCCCAGCTGCCTCACCCACGCCCTGTCCCAGTCCGGGTACTTTGCAGCCAGGCCCTCTCTCCCTCTGGCTACAGAGTAGACTCCTCCTCTGGCTCCTGCCTCTCAGGCTTTTATACAGCCTGGAATGTTTGGGGCATGGCCACACAGCTGAGCCTGCTTTCCACTTAAACCTGCAAGCAGGCTCTCAGCCACAACCCCTGTCCTGGTCTACTGCAAACCCCATCCTGGGGCTTTCCCAGTCCTGGCCAGCAGGGAGCGGGGAGCACCCCGCTACTCCGCAAGATGGAAACCCTGCACTGTCCACTTTTCTGCACAACTTTACTCGTTTTGTGTGTGTGTGTGTGTGTGTGTGTGTGTGTGAGAGAGAGAGAGAGAGAGACTAGTTAGCTAGTAATACTAGCATATTTATTGTAGTGATTTTTGGTTGATTTTTTAGCTATATGTAAAAACAACAAAAAAATTCCTCTTACTAGTGTTTCAGACTTTTCCTTCCCTAATGGTGATTAACTGCTATGGCTGAAATTAAGCCCCTAGGCTTCAAAACTTGCCCTTCCTGTGAAGCAACTATTTCATTTAATGACAGACACTCAAGGTGGCTCTTTTGTCTTGGAGAGCATCATTTGCCCGATAGATGCTAGATCCATTGTTTCTTCTCCAAAGGATGTAGAAGGCAAGAGAGGCCCATCTTAAACATTGTCTCCAGGAGCACTCAATGCAAGCTTCCTCAGAACTGAAGGGAAAAGGGCCGTCTTGACCTCAGTCAGTGCTCCTGTGACCTGCTGCCCAACTCAGCTCCCAGGCTCACTCTTCTAAGAAAACTACATTCACTGAGACCAGTGGAGCAACTAAATCATGTCCTTCCCTTAGTTGTATGAAAGAGGTTGGGAGGGGCATAGTTCCTACAGTAAGTTCAGGCCTTGGTTACCCTCCCTGGAACCTATAGAAGGAGGCATAGATCTCTCACTACTCAGCCAAAGGGTATCCCAGAGCCCAAATGTGGCGCCTGTGACTCCCTGGCAGAACCTGGTCCCCAAGCCCATAGGGTGCTGTCTCAGGCAGTGGTCACATTTTGCTGGTGCCAGCCTTTCAGTAGTGATATTAATGTACACAGTGCCAATGGCTCGGGTGCTGAATCTTGCAACACAGGTGCTCCTGGCACTGACTTTCTTGGCAACAAAGTTATTCTTGATACTGAGTGATCTGTCAAGGAAACCTAGCTCTGCTACCATCATTAGATACAGATCTCCCTTCCTTGTGAAACTTGTGTTTTCCTGAGAAGGACATCTGGCATTGACTCACATTATACCCCAGTAAGAACAGGAATGTGAGGAACACCTGCAAATGGAGAAGCACTTGATCTCAGCAGTGATCTCCTTTTCCTCACCAGATGAAGCAGTTGTGCTCTCCACTGTTTACATCAATAGAAAACATGTTCCAGATGCATGGAAGAAATTGAAACAATACTATTGATGAAGAAAGGCAATCCAGAAGAATTGAGCAACTACTATCTGATCATATATCTCTCACAAGATTTTCACCTGCGTCATACTCAGTTGGATTAAGAAGGATCTTGAAATGCATGAAAGCAGAGAACCAGCTGGTTTATGCTCTGGGTACTCAACAATTGATCACATCTGCTCAGTTCAGCAGCTTGTTGAAAAAATGCAAGGACTACAAAGTACCATTGTGTCCTGAATTTGTCGACTACAAAAAGGCATTTGACTTGGTGGAGATTAACGCTGAACTCAATGCGCTCCATGAAATTGGAACTGACCTGAGGTACATTGACATACTGGAAGAAATTATCCACAATTGTTCAACAGAGATAAGATTATTCAATGTCCCATGATTATTATTATACATAGAGGAGACAGACAGTCACTGAAGATGTTTTCAGCAGTACTGGAGTCACAGTTAAAGAAATAGTATTGTGAAGAACGAATCAGAATGGATGGAGAACAGTTAATTCATCTTCTCTTCACTGACGATTGTGTAATATTGGCAAAGGACACACGAGAACTGGAGAAATTGCAGCAACTGCAAACACTTTTGCATGATATCAGGTTGGAAGTGTACACTTTGAAGATGAAGTGGATGTGGAATGAGAATTATGCTACAGGAATCATCACTGTAAACAGGAAAGTAATTGAGGAGGTCAACAAATATATTCACCTGGGTCAGCAGTTGAACAGAGACAACTGATTTGAAAGGGAATCCAGTAGGAGGAGAAAGGTGGGGTGGGCACATTTCAACAAAATAAAGATGTCTCTAAAGGATGATGAACTGCCCATGAAGAAAAGAGCTGTTTAATTCAACTGTTCTGCCAACAGTTATATATGGAGCAGAAAGCTGGTCAATGAAGAAAGTGGAAGAAGAAAAATTTGTTGTCACCCAGAGAGCAATGAAAAAGCAAATGTGTGAGATATCAGTCCATGATCACATTCCGAATGAGGAGATTAGAAGGCATAGAGAGGTGACTGATGTAGTGCAGGCAATGCAGGATGCAAAGCAGAGATAGGCAAGTCATGTAATCCAAAGAGAAGACAATAGGTGGACAATCTGCATCACTGACTGGATCCCCAGAGACCACAATCAACCACTGGGCAGACCAAAAAGACAATGGGCCAATCCCATGACAGAACTCTTTGGCCAGAAATGGAAGGAACGTGCTCGCAACAGAATGGATGGCATTGTGTTGGCTTGCATTCGTGGAGGTATGGATGAGGACAGGCTGGGCAAAGGTGATTATAATCCACAAAGATCATCTGAGCCACCCAGGAAGGAGCAAAGTTTCCATACAGAGGCTCTCTTCCTCTGATGCTGCACCTCTAGATCCATCTCATGGCAGCAAGTTTAGACACCATCATTGAAAGCCATATAGAGTATTTGGAGGGTCTATACCCTTCTTGCCAGCCACACTTCTGGCAACCATCTTTTTATTTTTGAGAGGCTTAGAATTGAATTAATTCAGACCACTGGGTCTGAGATATTAACAATTTGGAATATTATTCATTTGCAGTCCTTTCCTACCCCTCTTCAAGGATTCTTCTTAAAAAAACGGTTAAAGTATGAAGTAAAATCCTTCTAAATCTCTGAGCAGTAGAAGAAGAGCCTCTGGAGTTAGAAGGCAATTGGATTTTGCTCCCATTATTTAATAATCCTTAAGAACAAGGGGGACAGGCATCCATTACTAAATTTGAGACAATTTAAACAGCTTCATCCGCCATGTTCAGGTTCTTAGCAGCACTAGTGAGTTTTCTGGCTTGTAAAGTCCCTCTGGAACATCTCCAAAGCTTAGGTGAACCTATTAGTCCTTTGTTCAAAGCTTCAGTTTGTAGAGAAGTTACTTGATATGTGAGAAGCAGGATTGAAGACAAAATGGAGAAGATGTAGCTGCCTTTTTATATCCTTTGCCATGTAGTTTGTACAGCCTTTGTCACAAACAGACGCTGACAGGTGGATTACCAGGAGCGCTGGGAGAGCTCTCACTCAGTACTCCCACATGACCACACTCGCACTTCAAAGCGCTGCTGCGGGAGCGTTCCTGCAACAGCACTTTGAAACTTCAAGTGTAGCCAAGCGCCCACTTGAGGTCTTTGTAAGCTCGAAAGCTTACAAAGCAGAGGTCTTTGTAAGCTCAAAAGCTTGTCTTACCAATGGAAGTTGGTCCAATAAAAGATATTATCTCACACACTTTGTCTCTCTCTCTCTGTCAGTGAAAGAAGTTGTTTAGTTGAAGTCCAGAATATTTTTGTGCATAGCAGGAAGGACTCTCATAGATTGACCTATGCACCTAAATGGAAGATGTTCTTTATTTGGGCAATACTATGCCACTTGTCTCCCTTAGACACTCCAGTTCCTACCATTCTGGTCTATCTGATATGCCTAAAGCATTCAGGGCTATCCATCAGTTCCATAAGGTACATCAAGCAGCAATATCATCCTCCCATCCAAGGGGAAGCCATATGTTCTCACCCTATAGTTGCTATATTTATTTCATGTGTTTTCCCACTTTCTCTGAGCCCCCTTCTTTTTGAGACCTCAGTATAGTGTTAAGTGGGTGAATGGGGACCCCTTTATGAGCTGTTAGCAACTTGCTTTCCATATCATCTTTCTATGAAAATGACCTTTTTAGTGACTATAAAATCAGCTTGGAAGGTAAAGGAGCTGCAGGTCCTCATGGCCTTAGACCTTAGACTGTGCTCCCTAAAGACAAAATGATCCTTAGGTTTCATAATAAATGATTTTTCAAGATTGTCTCATGTTTTCATTTCAATTAGACTACAGTAGATTCTCGATTATACAGAAGTGGGTTAACCAGAATGTGGATTAACCAGGATGTAAAAAAAAAAATGCATAACTCGCAGGACCGGCTCTGGCTTTCTTGCCGCTCCAAGCACACACACAAGAAAACCCCACCAGGGTGCAGGGCAGGCAGTGAACCAACACACCCTCTCCCTGGTGCAGAGTGACTGGTGAACCAACCCCACCTCCCCATATTTCCTATGGATCGTGATTAGCCAGGATTTTATTAACTAGGATTAATTTTTTCCCTATCATCCTGGATAATCGAGAGTCTACTGTATTCACCTACTATTTTTCTTTCCTTAGGCCAAATTGCATACCCTTGGTGAGGTTAGGACTCTTTCATAATACCTTGAAAGAGCAAGACCCTTCAGGAGTTTCCCCCAGGCTGCTTGTAGCATTTGAAGATTGGGTGAAAGGTCAGGTAACATCCACCCAAAGATTGTCTAAATAAGTATCTAATTGTATTAGGGCATGTGTTCATATAAACCACTACAGCAGTACCTCTGCAGCTTCGCTGCTGTAGTGCTTTAGTGAAGACACAACCTATGCTGACAGGAGGGGTTCTCCCTTTGGCATAGGTAATCCAAGAGGCAGTAGCTAGGTTGAAAGGAGACCTTTCCTGTCGACCTCGTGCTGATTACACCGGGGGCTAATTAAGTTTAACTGCGTTGCTCAGGGGGTGGATTTTTCTCAGTTATACTGACCTAATTTCCTAGTGTAGACCAAATCTAATGTAGACATAGTGTCACTGCCTTAGATAGTTCTATGGGCTGGTCTACACTAGAGGGAGGGGTCGACCGAAGTTGCACAGCTTCAGCTATGTGAATAATGTAGCTGAAGTCAGCGCATCTTCGGCTGACTTAACCTGCCGTCCTCACGGCAGCAGCAGGCTCCCCCGTCGACTCTAGCTTGCACCTCTTGGCGAGCTGGAGTTCCGGAGTTGACGGGAGTGCCTTTGGTGATATATTTGTTACGTCTTGATGAGACGGGATAAATCAATCGCCAAAATATCGATCTCTACCTGCCATGAAGACATACCCTATGAGTTATTTAGATTAGAGCCTACTCCATCAGGTTTCAGGATCTTTTGTGTCTTCTGTGGGAAGCATGCCAGTTTCAGAAATTTGCAGTGCAGCTACGATGGTGATGAGTCGACACTTTCACCCAGCTATTCTTTAGCTGAGGCCTCAAGATTTGATGTCCTCTTTGACAGAACTGTCCTGCAGTCTTGATTTCAATAGGGGTTCTAGCGACCTTCTCCTAATTATGAAGTCACTTCTCACTAGTCACTGGAAGTAGAATACATGTGGAGAATCACTTGAGGTAGAAAGAACAGTTACTTTCCTTGCAGTAACTGTCTTTTTTTTTTTCAAGATGTGTTGTCCACATGAATTCCGTGATTTGCTCTCTTTCCCCTCTACTAGGGAGTTCTTGAATTCTAAACTTGGATTATGAACCACTTGGATTCTGAACTGAACAAAGGAACTGAGGGACACTACATTCTTCATGCCCTTAGGTGAAAATATAAAGGGGATAAATATTAATTATTATTGTTACAGCATCTGGCATCCCTTTTGGTATTTGACCCTCTTCTTTCTCATTGTGACATCTGAAAATCCACTTCCCTCCTTTTGATGTAACTTTTAATCTGTGATGTCTTGCCTGGTTTTGCCTCTCTTGAGGGAAGAAAGACAGGTTTCTTTTTATTGTGGATCCCTGGCAGTGATTAGCCACATTTAAATAGTTGCCACTATCTAATTAAGTTTATTTTTTTTATAATTAAAAGGTGCCTTAAGAGAGGGAAAATAGAGAGAGAGCATGAATCATGAAATGAAATGTAATATAAAACAGTGCCTCAGGCAAATATTGCTAAAATATCATTAGGGAGAGTGTATCAGAGCTTATCTTACAAAATTGTAGCTGGAACTTTAAACTCTTAGATCTATATATATAAAAGTCAAGTGGTGTATGTATGTGTGTATGTATGTATGTATGTACGTATGACTGCGAACTCCTCCCGCACCGTTTGAGCCAGAGACTTGAAATTTGGTACAGTGAGGGGTCTTGGGGTCTAGATGCTGGTAAGGGTCGAAAAATTTTCGGATCTCACCTCTGACGCCCCCCAGGGGTGAAAGTCTTTCAGGGCCAATCACATCGGCTGGGCGGTTAGGTGGTGATGATGTCATAATACCCCCCTCCAACAGACACCTCACTCGCTCAGCTCACCCCTCCCTCCTCCAACGGAACCCCGGAGATCCCTCAGTTCTCTGCCCCTCCCCCCTCCCAACGGAACCCCGGAGATCCCTCCGTTCTCTGCCCCTCCCCCCTCCCAACGGAACCCCGGAGATCCCTCCGTTCTCTGCCCCTCCCAACGGAACCCCAGAGATCCCTCCGTTCTCTGCCCCTCCCCCCTCCCAACGGAACCCCGGAGATCCCTCCGTTCTCTGCCCCTCCCCCCTCCCAACGGAACCCCGGAGAGCCCTCAGTTCTCTGCCCCTCCCACCTCAACCCCGGACTCCATCAGCTCTGTGCCCCCCCCCACCTGCGAAGGTCCCCGGAATCCCTCGGCTCTGGGCCCCCTCCCCCCCTACGACGGATCTGAGTTGGGTTTGGTGGGACGGTAAGTGAGGTGGGGGTGTCGGGTTCGGTCGGGGGGTGAGGTGGGGGTGTTGGGGTTGGTCAGGGGGTGTTGCGGTTGGTGGGGGGGTGAGGTGGGGGTGTTGGGTTTGCTTGGGGGGGGTGAGGTGGGGGTGTCGGGTTTGGTCGGGGGGTAAGTGAGCCGGGGGGGTGTCGGGGTTGGTCTGGGGGGGTGGGAAGGTGTCGGGGGGGTGAGGGGTGTGGTGTGGGTGTTGGGTTTGGTCTGGGGGGGGGGGAAGGTGTTGGGGTGGGTGCCCAGACCAAACCCGACACCCCCCCCGGCTCACTTACCCCCCGACCAAACCCGACACCGCCACCTCACCCCCCCACCAACCGCAACACCCCCTGACCAACCCCAACACCCACCCCTCACCCCTCACCCACCCCAACACCTTCCCACCCCCCCAGACCAAACCCGACACCCCCTGGCTCACTTACCCCCCGACCGAACCTGACACCCCCACCTCACCCCCCCCACACACCAATCGCAACACCCCCAGACCAAACCTGACACCCCCCGGCTCACTTACCCCCGACCGAACCCGACACCCCTACCTCATCCCCCCAAGCAAACCTGACACCCCCACCTCAACCCCCCACCAACCGCAACACCCCCTGACCAACCGCAACAGTCACCCCTCACCCACCCCAACACCTTCCCACCCCCCCAGACCAAACCCTACACCCCCCGGATCACTTACCCCCCGACCAAACCCAACAACCCCACCTGACCCCCCCAAGCAAACCCAACACCCCCACCTGACCCCCCGACCAAACCCGACACCCCCCCCCCCCCCGGCTCACGGTGCACTGTGTAGCACACAGATTATTAAATACACTGTTCGGTCGGGGGGTGAGGTGGGGGTGTCGGGTTTGGTCGGGGGGTGAGGTGGGGGTGTTGGGTTTGTTTTGGGGGGTCAGGTGGGGTTGTCGGGTTTGGTCAGGGGGGTAAGTGAGCCGGGGGGTGTTGGGGTTGGTCGGGGGGGGTGGGAAGGTGTCAGGGTGGGTGAAGGGTGGGTGTTGGGGTTGGTCAGGGGGTGTCAACTGTCTGCCCCCTCCCCACCTCCGACTGACCCGAGCAACGCCGGGCACTTATGCTAGTCATAAATAAAGTATTTGAATACCCACAGGTGAGTGTTGCAGCCCTCTCAGTACACTTTTCTGTCTTCTTTTTTTTCCTTTACATAAAACCTCCTTAAAATTTTAGAAATGGAATCCAGAACTATGTAAATCAGATGTCTGTATGTAGGTGAATGAAGGAGAAATTCTGACTCAGAAATAAGGTCTCCAAACTTCTGCTAACAGCATAAACTCACATATGTCACAACAGGTTAATCATGTTACCTGCTCTAGTGTTCATCTGTATGTTATCAGCAGAAAGACATGGTTTTCCAAAATACTATTTGGGAGCTATATTGAGGTGTTAAAACACTTCAGGCTGCTGTTCAAAGTATGCAGCTGCTTTGAAGTGCCACACAAGCCAAGGACACTATAGAAATAACAAAGGCTACCTTTGAAGAGCCTTTATTCTGGACAGGATGGAAGCTGTCAGTACCTTGTAAAACTGATGTGTCTGGTTAGGGGGAAATGAGTTAAGTGCAGCTGAAGTAAGCATAGCTCATTTGAGGACATAAATACATAGTTCAAAACCTCTAACCTGTTTTCCCATCCCAACATTTCTGTTGGCGCCTCTGTCTGTTAGAAAAACTATGCAGGTAGAAGTGATGAATGTAACTCATTTTACACAACCCATAGTGTGGTTCTTCAGCATCATAACTTTAAAGGATCTTCTCTTGGCAGAAGATTGTATTTTATGTTTGCTCTCTACACAACATAAAGAATATGGGGAAACCACACTGGCACAGTGGGATTACAAATAACTAGGTTTATAAATCATGTACAAATATAGAAGGCCACGCTACTTAAGTGCACTGCCACTGTGGCAGGGTTCTGATGCAATAGAAGACACGGAGGCCCATTTAGGGCTCCCAGACTATTTAAAGGGCTATTACTCAATTTCTATACATTACATACTCCTCTCCCTTTAGAATGAAAAGACAAACAAAAATTGGAAACATATTACTGTCAGTGGTGCTGACAGGATGATGTAAATTGTGTTTGAGAGGTGGTTTATGACTTCTTTCAGGATAATATTTCATAGGGATCACAGATATCTATATTGTCTGATGTAGCTGTATCAGTATCTTCCCGCGCTACAGTATTAAGGTCCCTGGTGGTGGAAACAGGGAAAGATTCACTGGTTAGTATGACAAATCACGGTCTATGGCTATATTGTAGGCTCAGTATTTCAGTAGGCATCACTGGTGTAAAACATCCTGCTGAACTTGTGCTCAAAAGCTGGTTCTCCATGACAAGTTTGTTGCTACTTCTGCCTAATGTAACAGAGGACCAGTCAGTGATGTCATCACTCCAGGTTCCCACAAATTAGCTTAGTAGTCTCTTACCAAGTTTCTCCCATATGAAAAATGTTTCTTTTAAATGCCTTTCCATATATGAGGTTTCAACAAGTCCAGACAAGACCTTAAATTACATCCCATAAACAGTATTACTGGTGTCTGATTTGTAGTAACAATAGAAAATCTGTATGCTACCTTTTCCCAGGGTTGTAACACAAATTGCTTTCTTGAATGTCTGAATAAAACTTTCCACTAATCCATTGGCGGCAGGATGGTAATGAGTCAATGTGATGTGTTTGATACAATTTCTTTTAATAAACAACAAAAACTCTTCAGATGTGGTGTGAGTTCTGTTATTGCTTAGAATCTACTCAGGAACATCTGTCTTTGAAAACAAGAGTTTTAACACTTCCACTGTCTGTGCTGAACTATTTGAATTCATACAGGAAAATATGCCATTTATAAACATATGTCCCATTAATGGTCCTGCAGATTACATGTGAATTCTAGGCCACAGCATAGTTTGTGATTCCTAAGATTGCAGTGGAGCATATTTAGGCATATGTTGCATTTATTGACAGCCTTGACACTGCTTTGTCATTTTCTCTATTTGTTTATCAATCATTGGCCACCACACAAAACTCCTAACTGGGACTTTCATTTCCAAATGGCCTTCATGTAATTCCTGGAATATGTAAGACCAGATCTTCATAGGAATAATCACTTTGGTGCCAAACAGTAGGAAACCTTGTTATACACTTAGCCAGCCAGCATTCTTAGCTTTGTGTTGTATAATAGTATTTGTCACTGGCAAAGGTTCCATTTGTGTCAATATAGGATATATTTATTGTCTCTGGTTCTACTTCATGATCCTTACTTGCTACTGCCACCAACAAACATGATAAGTAATCTTCACATGCATGTCGTTAATGTTAACGATAAAGGGAAAGGAAAACAAGCCAGAATAGAGAAAGAACAGGCTAAATAATATTTAGATAAGTTAGATGCATTTAAGTCAGCAGGGACTGACAAAATTAATCCTAAGGAACTAAATGAAGAATCTTGGAATCATTATCAATCACCTTCAAGAACTCATGGAGGATGGGTGAGATCCCCGAGGATTGGAGAAGGGAAGTCTATAAGGGGAACAGAGAGGGCACTGGGAATTGATAAGTCAGCAATTTCAATACCCAGAAAGATCCAAAAACAAATTATTAATCAATTTATAAGCACTTGGAGGATAATAGTGCAAGAACAAATCCTACAGCCTCGATGTTTTACGTCAGGGGTGGGGAACCTCCGGCCCGTGGGCCTTATACGGCCCACCAAATAATTCTGTCCAGCCCGTCTTTGTCAATGATGTGGCAACTTAATCTGAAAAAATCATATTTGTCTTTATTACCTCTTATAGGACCATACTCAAACAGCCTTGTCATGTACCTTTTGGAGGTTCTCAGTGTGTTCTTCATCACTTGCTCCCATGCCCAATATATCATCCAAGTTGCATGAGCATCACAAATGTCCTGTAATCCCTGGACCGGGACTCCCTGACAAATAGCTCATGTGGATGTTATTCCAAATTCTGATCTGCTATATTGAAATATGCCCTTGTGCGTGTTAATTGGAAGATACTTGTCAGAGGATCATAAGAATGGCCATACTGGGTCTGACCAGTGGTCCATATAGCCCAGTTCTGTTGCTGATAGAGACCAGTGCTTCAGAGGGAATGAACAGAGCAGGGCAATTTTGAGTGATCCCAGCTGTTGTCCAGTCCCAGCTTCTGGATGTTGAAGGTTTAAGGACACCCAGATAATGACCCTGACTATCTTGGCTAGCCATTGATGAGCCTACCCTCAACTGGATTTTCTATTACCTAATTCTGTTTTGAACCCAGTTATACTTTTGGCCTTCACAACAATCTATGAAAAGGAGTTCAACAGGTTGACTGCATTCTATGAGGAAGTACTTATTTGTTTTAAAGCTGCTGACTGTTAATTTATCAGGTGATCCCTAGTTATTGTGTTAGGTGTATGGGTAAATAACACTCACTTGGTCCACACCATTCATGATTTTATAAACATCTATCACATCCCCCCACATTCATCTCTTTTTTGTAATCTGAACAGTCATGGTCCTTTTAATCTTTCATCATGTGGAAATTGTTCCATGGCCCTAATAATATTGTTGTCCGTCTCTACATCTTTCCCAATTCTAATATCTTTTTTTGAGATGAGGCAACCATCATGCAGTATTTGAGATATGGGCATACCATGGATTATCATAAGTGGCACTATAATATTTTCTGTTTTTATTGTATATTGCTTTTCTAGTAGTTTCTAACGTTTTGTTAGCTTTTTTGACTGCCACTGCACATCGAGTGGATGTTTTCAGAGAACTATCCACAATGACTCCCAAGATCTCTTTCTTGAATGGTAACAGCTAATTTAGACACCAGTGTTTTGTACATATAGTTGGGGTTATTTTTTCGAATGTACATTACTTTCTACTTGTCAGCATTGAATTTTATCTGCCATTTTGTCACCTAGTCATCCAGTTTAGTGACATCCCTTTGTAATTTTTTGCATTCAGCTTTGGACTTAACCATCTCGAATAGAATCGTAGAATATCAGGGTTGGAAGGGACCTCAGGAGATCATCTAGTCCAATCCCCTTCTCAAAGCAGGACCAATCTCCAACTAAATCATCCCAGCCGGGGCTTTATCAAGCCTGACCTTAAAAACTTCTAAGGAAGGTGATTCTACCACCTCCTTAGGTAACCCATTCCAATGCTTCACCACCCTCCTAGTGAAAAGGTTTTTCCTAATATCCAACCTAAACCTTCCCAACTGCAACTTGAGACCATTACTCCTTGTTCTGTCATCTGGTACCACTGAGAACAGTCTAGATCCATCCTCTTTAGAACCCCCTTTCAGGTAATTGAATAGTTTTGTTCATCTGCAAATTTTGCCACCTCACTTGCGATCCCTTTTTCAAGATCATTGTTGAACATCACAGGTCCAGTACCAGGTTCTTGAGGGAGTCCGCTCTTTACCTCTCTTCACTGTGAAAACTGGCCATTTATTCTTACCCTTTTTTTTCCTGTCTTTTAACCAGTTACTCATCCATGAGAGGACCTTCCCTCTTATCCTATGACTAAAGAGTTTACACTTCGCTAAAGAGTCTTTGGTTAAAGACTTGTCAAAGTCTTTGTGAAAGTCCAAGTACACTGTACTGATTGGATCACCCTTATCTACTTGCTAATTGACACCTTCAAATAATTCCAGTAGATGGTGAGGCATGATTTCCCTTTACAAAAGCCATGCTGACTCTTCCCCACAAATCATGTTCATCTGATCATTCTGTTCTTTACTATAGTTTCAACCAATTTGCCTGGTACTGAAGTTACGCTTACCCTGTAATTGCCAGGATCACTTCTGGAGCCTTTTAAAAAAAATAAGCATTATATTAGCTACCCTCCAGTCATCTGTCTGGTACAGAGGCTTATTTGAGCAATAGGTTATGTACCACAGTTAGTCATTCACAATTTCATATTTGAGTTCCTTCAGAACTCTTGTGTGACTACCGTCTGGTCCTGGTGACTTCTTACTCTTTAACTTATCAGTTTGTTCCAAAATCTTCTCGACTGACACCTCAGTCTGGGACAGTTCCTCAGATTTGTCACTGTCTTCAGTCTCCATTTGTAGATGAGCTTGGGTTAGATTGATCTTGGAGAATTGCTTACTGCCAGCTGATGAGGAAATTATATACTCTGTTCTATGTAAAGAATACTGAACTACACAGACTACTAAAGGGTATGTTTTATCCACCAGCCACTGCTAAAAGATACACTTTCAGTTATGTAAAACACAAAAAAAATTATCCCAAAGTATTTCTTTTCACAAACTATTGGTGCACCAGTTCCACTCCATAGACTGCAGGCAGGACAGATATTCCAGGGGTTTGTATGTGCAGGAGAAAAGGGGAAACAGGAGAGAGGGGGAAATTGAGGAATGTGTGTGCACAGGAATGTCTGGGTGCCTCGAGAGGGTACGAATTTGGGGCATATTTGAGCATGCGCATAACAAGAGGGAAAGGGTGTCTTTGCACAAAGCAACTGTAAATTCATCTTAATTTTCAAGTATACTCTGGCTGCTTTGTCTCTTCTGCCAAAAAAATGTGTTCACCTAGGAAGATTTGTGGACAGAGGCATCATGGCTAATTAGAAAGCAACATGAAGAGAGAGTGTAAAGTCATCTGCTTTCAGGAACTCTGTATTTTTCCTACAATGATCTGTTTTTCAAAGAATACTATTTTGTGTTGATTATAATATCTCAAGATCTGTCTTTTTATTTTATTTTATTTACCATTGTCTTAACTGTCTAAGAACTTAACTTTTCTTTCTGTGAGACTACAGGTTATGGTATGAGAATCCTGGTGTATTTAGTCCACCTCAGCTGACTCAGATCAAGCAAACATCTCTTGCCAGAATTTTGTGTGACAACGCTGACAATATAACCAGAGTGCAACGTGATGTCTTTAAGGTGGCGGAGTTCCCACATGGTTATGGTAGCTGTGAAGAAATTCCTAAACTGGATCTCAGGATGTGGCAAGATTGCTGTGAAGGTCTGTATCCAGGGAGAGTATAGGGAGTGCATCCTTTGTTTCTGTTTATATTTTTTAATGGCCTGCTTTGAAGAAATGTTAAGAGATTTTTAGTTACTATTCAACTCTAATTCAAGCTGAACTAGGAACATGGATAATGTGCTTACAAAACCAACTTCGGATTGTGCAGAAGTAATATTCCACTTCCCATAGAAGTAATAAGCAGTGAAGGAATCTGGTCAGGAGATTGATTTAGACACCTTGTAGCTAAGGTTTTGGTTCTGTTGTATTAGCAGTTTACTTATAAAAGACACTGAAACCTTACTGGTTTTCGTAAATGACATTTAAAATTCTAGTAAATTGCATTGTTTGATTAAAATTTAGACTGTAAGAATCAACGCTGTACTCACTATACTTAAATGTATATGTATTAAGTAATCCCTGTATTTAATTGTTATAGCTGTGTAAGTAGGAAGCATCTGTTTTTGTTATCCTTCCTGTTTTGCTCAGTGCAAAATACTTTTCCACATGGAGGGCAGAGGAGCAGACACACTTAGTTACCAAAAGCTATTACCTCTTAGATTGCTTAAACAAAACCCAGATTAAATTTTTTTTAGATGCAAATTGAACATTAGTTAAAGGGAAAATAATTTTGTACCACAAAGTGAATATTTTTTTTTAATCACAAGATTTAATTAAAAGAAAAGAAAAGAAAAACTTCCATAAGAAGCCATATTGGAGAAAACAGGATTTAATTCTGTAGTTTTGTTAAAGTATATTATTTACACGTTAAGTGTAACGTGTATTGTTTACAATTTAGAACTCTCAATTTATAGTTTAATTTCCAAAATATTATTTGTTGTCTTATTTCAGACTGTAGAACTAGAGGGCAGTTTAATGCATTTTCATATCACTTCCGGGGAAGACGTTCTCTTGATTATAGCTTTCAGGAGGACAAGCCCTTAAAGAAAATGAAAATGCCTAAAACAGTGAGGTAAGGATTTTGTACTAAGATATGAAAAATGGGAGGTTTTTTTGTTTTTGTGTAAGGTGGAGGAAAATTGAATGATTTTCTGCACATGTATATTAGGTTCACATTAGGCAGTCTCCAGTCCATCAGTCTGAGACAGATGCCTTTCACTCTGATGCTTCTAAATGTGCAAAAGCAAATTGAGTGCTACAGTTTGTTGTCCACTTTAGGTCCTGTTTCTGCTTTGGCTTACCTTCCAGCTCTAATTTTTCTAAGACCTTCCACATGTGAAACAATAACACTTAAGCCCCCAGTCTCATTTGTTTTCCTCAGAAGAAACATGAAATGAAAAAGAAAAGCAGCAGAAAATTTTTGTTCTTACTGCATCCATCAATAACAGCATTTACACTCCTGCTGGCCCCTAGCGATACAAACAGGGACTGCACATAATTTGTGCCCCACCTTAATGTCTAGGTACTTGCTTAGAAGCCAGAGCAGGGCAAAATTGGGGCAGTAGCATTGAAATCAGTAATAATGGGCTAGATTCTCTCCTGCCAAAATCCATTCAGTTCAGGAATCGGGTTGAGAGGAGTTTGAATTATGGCTTCCTGATCCTCAAGTTGCACTAGCACTGATATAAGTTACAGCAGCGTAGGGTCTGCTCTGGTTTATGAAAACTTTGTACTATAGGAGACCCTATGCTACCTGTAAACGGGCTAAATAGAGGGGGGGGGGGGGCTCTTCTCCATCCAGATGTGCTCTGTCCCTGCCCTGACACACACCTTACTCCAATTGGTGTAGGAACCATTGTCACCTGTTTTATGATATCAAGTGTCCCCTTCCAGAGGAATTCTCAGACCAGCAGTAGCAGCCATATTCTACTTCTTTTGCACAATCTGGAACTTGAAAGGGGAGAATCTGTCATAGTGTGTTCATATCCAGATCTACAAGAAAGGAGGGACTTCAGGCCCTTACATAATAAGATCCATCTTGTCTCCTTTTTGTCTAGAAATTGTGTTCCTTGTGTCCCAGGTACCCCATGATTTAGATATTAAGCTGAATTCTTCAGTTATAACTCTCTCTAAGATGCAGTCACAGCCCAGACAAGAATCTCACCCTCATAAGCACCTTTTGAGGATGAAAAATTAATATAACTAGTCCAGCAGTAGACGACTTCATCTTCTCACTCTCCTACAGAGACGTTGGAATCCTCTCAGAATTGAAAGAATTGAAAGCAGGCCAGAAAAAACAAAGTTTTATGTACATTTTGTCATAAACTATTTATTTCTGTTTATATGTATAAACCTAAGACACTGTGTCTTTCTCAACCAGAGCCCCAAAATAGTTGGGACAAAATTATTCTGACTACCCAAATCTATACCAGAGTATAGCCAACTCTGTTACACATTAATGCTCTATCCAAACAATGTTTAAGACTCCGTACACTCCTTTTTTTTTTTTTTTTAAATCACCACAAATGTAAGGACTACCAGACTGTAGCTTTCACAGAACTGGTTTATGAATCTGAAGTATCCAGTTACATGTTTACAAGGTAAGCTAGCATGTATGAAGGCCTCACACTTCAGCTAATATAACATTCTGTTTCCAAGGGCTCAGATTTTAAAAGTAAATTTCTGATCAAGCCACTGTTCAGGGCCCTTGGATCCATTTCTTTCAAAGCCCGAAAGTGAGTGAGCCAAGATAGTGATCCCAGCCTTCTCTAGGACACCTCCTCCTTCAGAGTCAGTTGGAAGAGCTTATGAAACGAGAATACTGGGTAGGACAGAATGTGCAGTGTGACCACACTTTGGGTATATAGCGTATACCTGTATGCCAACTAGACCAATTCTTATATAACATGAACAAAGTATAGACAGGAATTTGCAATGTATTTATTGATTGATTTGATTTTTCTAACCATGAAAAAGTGTCCACCTCTAGTACTCAGTTCTCTTGACATTCTCTTTAAATATATTCAACGTACACATTAAATAAACTATCTTTCCTCAATTGCTGCCAGAACATAAAATTGTGGCCCCAGCAAATAACTGACAAAAATGCTCTTGCTCCAACAGAATATCCACTAGCTTCTTTTCCATTTTCTAGACACATAAATTCCCTCCCCACTCCTGAGCCAGGGAGAAAAGGTGGGCTTGCATAGGCTTCCTGAAGGGATGTTAGGAGGAGCAGATTCCAAAAGTAAAGAACCCGTAAGGAGAATATGTCACACCATCAACTTTTATGTTATATCAGTATGACTCTAGCTCAAGTTCTTTTGCTGACCATAATTGTGGAAGTATGACATGAGGAGAAAGGTTTAAAAATATTTAATTTAATCCAGAAATTATTTGGTGTAGAGACCTCTTGCTGTGTTATAATATAATAGATACAAAGAAAAAGATATCCTTGAAGTAAAAGTTGCATCTTGACTTAATTAATGAGTCCAGCATACTTTTAGTGTCCTAATAAGTGTTATGCACAGAGAAGTACCTCAAGTGCTATATAGACTCAAGATGAATATAGTCCCTACCCCAAAAGTATTTATACTCTAGAAGACAAATAGAAGTCAGGATATGCTTGGAAGCTCATATAAGGTAACAACTCAGAGGGTGTTTACTTGGCTTACTTTGTGTGAGTATTATGAAATGAGTGAACTGGAAGGCTTCAATGGTGACTCAGTCAGACAAATCCTAGCCTCTGCTGGCAAATTTTGCATTTGTAAAATGCAAGGCTATGCACATGAAACCATATGTTCTTAAGGCAAACAAAACATTTTATTGCTTCTTCTATATGTCTGATGAATTATAAACAAGACTGAACAAAATTCAGGTGTGGAATGACTCCACTGAGAGCAATGAAGCTACACCAGGAGTCAATTTGTTGCACAACATTTCAGCCATTTTAAGAACTTATGTATCTATATATTTTATAACACTAAGGAAGAATAGGAATCAAAAATGCACAACAAACACTGTAACTTTCACCTTGACTGTTAAAAGTCCTGAAGTAGCAGAAATTTGTAGATGATGGTTCTCCTCCCCAAGTGAACTTTTACCAACATTTCCAAATTTCCATAGCATAAACAATAATATATAGGCAGAAGTTCTTTGTCGCATATTTATAAAGCTATGAAGAAGTTAAGTCATAAAAATGAAAATCAAAAGAAAACATCAGTTTCTCCTACCCTGGTAACAAAGAGAATCTTTTGAACTTTTCTAGATAGAACAGAAATATTAATAGGGAGGAATTTCTCCCTGTTGCTAAGTGAGAGATGTAGAAACTAGATATACAGGTAGGATGCAAGGGCTGTATTCATACTTGATGTAAAAATTGTGTTACTACAGAGATGCCTATAACCCTCAGAAGGAATGTTTGGCGTACCCTGCTACATGGGCCCTGAGTGCTTCATGTGGTAAATGGTTTAATACTTAATACTATCTCTATTTTTACTCATTGTTTTATTAAATCTATCTACATGATATCATTAATACTGAATATGTCCATTTTCTATGATGACTTTACACAATATTTTAATTGAAGATTGAACTGATTAAAATGATTTTGGAATGTAAGTCTGCCAGATGTCAATTGCAATAGGCAATAGACAAGTGGCTTTAAATTATTCTGTACCGTGAAAGCATTATTGACTTAAAATGCTTATTAAATTGGAAACAGGCAAGTAAACCAACTTTTTCCATTTTCAAAGACTGAGGTTTTAAGCGTAGATGCTTTTTTCTATTGTCTATTCATGGGAAGAAACTTTTAAATGAGTCCAAACAGAATGCTAATTGCAGTTACACAAGTAAATCAGTATTATTCTTTCACTCTGGATTATTGTTGGATGTTTAGTTTAACTGCTTCACTGATTATTTTCTCTGAATAGTTGGCAATGCCATGAAAATGGTATTGACTAAAAACTTTTTCTATCTCCTAACATGGTAGTCATAACACTTTTAAGACTCATGCATTCTGTCCTCAAAACTTCCTGTCCCTGCTGGTATAAGGAGTAATACATTAATCTACCCTGATTCTGAGTCCATATCCTGCTACAATAGCACTGGTGTTCTGTTGTGCTTCATAAAACTCATACAAGCAGCTGGCTATACTTAATTTATTCATAATTTACATTTGGGATAGCCCTTATGCAAATAGCCTGTCTATTGAAAATGTATTGGGTGAATATTCTGATCTATTTTCATCTTGTTGCAGTGCTACAAAAGAGGGTAAACATTTTAATAATGCCACTTCAGCATCTGATGAACATATAAAATTACCTATGGTGAATGACTTCAGAGAATTTGTTTTACAAATGCAAAAGACTATTACAAGTCTCAGAAATCAGGTAAGAAGATTTCCTGAGCATTTCCTAATCTTAAATTTAATTTAAATCATTTTAAACTTTAAACAGCATACAGTGGACTCTCGATTATCCAGGATGATACGGAAAAAATTAATCCTGGTTAATAAAATCCCAGATAATCACCATCCATAGGAAATATGAGGAGGCAGGGGTTGGTTCACCAGCCACCCTGCAACGGGGGGAGGGCATATTGGTTCAATAGCTGCCCTGCACCCTGGTGGGGTTTGTTTTTTTGCACTTGTGGCGGCAACAGTGCCAGAGCCGGCGTAGCGAGTTACGGATATTTTTTTTTGACATCCTGGTTAATCCAATCCTGGATAATGGAGAGTCTATTGTATTTACAAAAAATATTCATCCTTCTGTGGTCTTAAATTTATAAACTTCCTTGCATTCCTCAATCAAAAATTTATTTTGTAATCTTTTGACAAAATAGAACACAGAGCATAGTGTACATATTATTGTTTATTTTTGCATATTTTGTTAATCTTATTTAAAACAAAGATTATACAAAGATTATACAGTTTGTCTTTGTTGATTTCTATCACCAAAACCTTGTGTAAGCAATGCATTCCATGTATGTATGAAACTGTTTATGGAATTAGTTTTTCCTTCATGCTTTTATAGTGTTTAAGACCAGGAATCTGGGTTTATGGTGTGCATCTGAGTAAAATCTGTTGATTGAGCCATATCTGTGATAAACTATGCCATTGTTATGACATAATGTGGTATGTGCCAAAATGCAATTGTAAGTAATTCTACCCAGGATTCATTTTTTAAAAGACTTTTACAGTGTGACATAAATCTGTTAATAATCAGACTAACTAAAGTAGCCATAATAGTAGTCACTTAAAAAAGTTAATATTTTTAGCTGTGTAGTAATCACTGCTGAAGCCTTTCCCCATCACCAGAGCTTTTCAGTGACAGGTGCACCTATACATTGCATGTGGACGCAGCATGTTTTTCACTATAGCGTGTAGCTACACGTATAGTGCTGGTATTCTGCATGCCACCGCCAGTGTGGACAAGGCCTAAAAGATCCCTGGGTGGGCTCTAAGTTGTACCCTTCTATCTGTGGTTCCAAAGAATCATTTTGACAGCTGAGCATTGCTGCACTGCTCTCTAGGTATACTACCCTGCCTTAAATAGACAGGTAAACTAGTTTTATGGCTCCTTTGCATCATTAGGATGGTCATAGAAGTCCAAAAGAGTGGAGAAGTTACAAATGCTTTCAAAGTGGCCATTTATTCAGTATTCTACAGTTGAATTATCTAATCTTCCTTTTCTTATGGCAGCCCTATGAGTTGAGTTTTCTCTCGCTACATTTGTCATCTTTTTTGTTTGATGCTCATGTGCTTATAGGTGTATATTTCAAGGGTAAGAAAGAAAATATCTTTGTAGTTAGTCTTCTTTTGTAGAGACACTTTCTAGATGTGTTGCTTGCCTCCAGCCTTTACATTTTTCAGCGGTTATAATAACTGAGTAGAACTGACCAAAAAAGGGAAATCCCTTTCTACATGTTTGAGGAAAGGTTTTGTCTCCAAAGTAGGACAAACCATCAAAAATATAAAAATGTAAATGGAAAGAGATCTCAAGAAAAGTCCGTTTAGAAAGAACCAAAATGGAACATTTTGACTTCCCAGTTCTTGTTGTTTTTGCTTATGAAATTGACATGAGCCTTCCAGTTTGGTGGCCAGAGAGGCAGAAAACCCAGTCGCATTGCCTCCCTGCTAGCCCTGGAGCTTCAGGAGGCGCTGTGGCTCTCCAGTCCCCCAGAGCCAAGGGGAAAGTGGGAGGCTGAAGGCCCAGGCTCCGTGCCTCTCCAGCACCTGGAGTTGGGAATGTGGGGGGAAACAGAGTCCCCTGGCTCTGGGCTTCTCCATCCCCTGGATCTGGGAGGTGGAGAGGCAGAGTACCTGAGCGTTGTGCCTCTCTGGAACTGGGGGGAGTCGTAGCGTCCTGTGCTCTGCTGTGTTTCAGCAAAAGTTTTGTTGAATCTGTAATAGATGAAGTGAAACATTTCACCACACCAAATCTCTATTATATCTGACCAACTCTAAAACTGAGTCATCAGGCAGATGCACCCACATGACTGTTGTTAGGGGATTGTATATAAGGTTAAGGAAAGAGTACGTACCTTAAGCAGGAAAAGCTTTACTTTGGTTCAATTATTAACGTACTTATTTTCCATCTTCAGATAAAGAAACTAGAGTCACGTCTTAGTAGAACTGACTGCACTGATGAAAAGGGTAAATCGTACTCCAGCAATGAAACCTGGAAAAGGGACCCTTGTACTATGTGTGAATGCAAAGTGAGTATGCTTGGAATTCATTTTCAGTGTTTAAAACATGTTGTGATTTGTTTTTGAGATGCAGCTTCTGATGATGTTGTACCCACAATTTTGTAGGTCCTAGTTATTGTTGATTCAATCAGTACCTGCAGTTAGTTGCTGGGGAAATTGACACCATTCAGATATCCATCTATCTAACAGTAATTACAAATTTAATAACTAGACATCTACATAACCTAATTTCTATTATTTGGCTGGTGCTAAATTGTACTTGCAAAATTGTGGGTAAAAGGGGGGAGACCCAGAAGAAGCTGTTCCAAAAGCAGCTTCTTTTAGAATATAAACATGGGTAAAAACTCATATACCAAAATGTTAATATTCCCTTGGTTTTTTACCTTTAGTGAAAAAAATAAAATAATGTAATTTAAGGAGAAAAAACGATGGCTTTGTGGGATCACTGAACTTTGAGTGAACTTTAGTTGATAAATCAATATATAACTTTTAAATTGTATTATTAATCATGTTTAGTATGGTAATGCCTAAGGACCAAGCAAGAATATAGCCTCACTGGCTAGGTGCTATAAAAACACAGAAAAGTAAATAAGAATTTACAATCTAAATCAGGGATGGGAAAACATTTTGGCCCAAGGGCCACATCTGGGAATAGAAATTCTATAGAGGGCCTTGAATGCTCACAAAATTGGGATTGCGGTATAGGAGTGGGTGAGGGTTCCAAGGTGGGGCCAGAAATGAGGGGTTCAGAGTGTGAAAGGGGGCTCCGGGCTGAGGCAGGGGAGTGGTGTGAGTGCTCCGGCTGAGGGTGCGGGCTCTGGGGTGGGGCTAGGGATGAGGAGTTTGAGGCACAGGACGGTGTTCTTGGCTGGAATTGAGGGGTTCTGAGAGCAGAAGAGGGGCCAGGGCTGGGGCAGGGGGTTGGTGCGTGGGGAGCAGCTCAGGGGTGCAGGCTCTGGGCGGGACTTACCTCACACGGTTCCCGGAAGCAGCGGCATGTCTGTTCACCGGCTCCTACACGAGGCACGGACTGGCAGCGCTGCACGTTGCCCTGTCCACAGGCACTATCCTGCAGCTCCCAGCCAATGGGAGCTTCAGGGGTGGCGTTTGGGGTGGGGCCAGTCATTTCCTATTTTGTATGCATACAACTGATTGTTCCTGTCTAAGTGGAGTACTTCGAATTTTTCCTTATTGAATTTAAACATATTTTGATAGTTCCATGGGGTTTTTTAGAAGGGTTTGATTAAGAAGTGATAAGCTAAATGGGGGGGGGGGAGTGAAAGGAGAGAGGACATTGAAGGAAGTGTCAGTGACAGGAACAAGATAGGGGAGAAGAGGGTAGGAGGGGCAGGTATGAACTGATGCTTAAGAGATGAGACTGTGAGAGAAGGGAAGAAAGAGTGTTAGAGGAAACTGCCATTTAAAAAGTTGCCGTACAAGGTGCTTTCTTCTAGATGCAAATTTAAAAAAAACTCTCAAAACAAACTATGATACATTGAGAATTTGTACCAGTAGCCAAAACCTTAGAAAGAATGGCTGGGAATACATTCCTGAATAATATAAGTACCATATCTCTTATTTTGTAGAGAAAGCTAAATAATGTGTTATACTGTTGTTATATTTATGCTAATACAGGTTGGTCAGATTACCTGTTTTGTAGAATCATGTCCACCAACTGATTGCTCTACACCAGTGAAAGTCAAAGGAGTTTGCTGTCCAGTCTGTTTAAAACAAACTAATAGCAAGGAAAAGAAGCCATAAATCTCCTCGAAGAATTTCAGATGTGTCCTCTTCAAATCATAACGATGCCTGCTGATGGCAAATACAGGTAACCAGAAGCTTAAAACAACAGCAAGAAATCAAGATTTTACATGGCAACATTCTAATGGTGCTGTAACAGTATAAGACGATGTATTATTTTATTATTTGCCCATAAAAAGAAAACCACAATGCAAAAATGTTGAAAGGGAAATAAACAGGTCAAGATAATTTTGTGTTAAGATTCTCAGGTTAGACAAACTGAATCTGGTGCTACTTTAAAAGGACACTGTCAAGTAGTTTTAGGCACCCAAACTGACTTACCTTAAAATGTTTACATTATAAAATCAGAACATCTCCCATTTATGAGAAATAAGCACAATAAACATATTTACTTTTTCTTTTAAAATATTTACTTTTTCATATCAGTTTGACTTGATGTTCAGTGTTCTGCTAATAAAGTCAGAAGAAGAGGAAAAACTAAAACAGAAGCTTAATAAAAACTATGTTCAGAGCTGTGCTAATACAAGGCCAGTTTCCGCAAGCCATCTGTGCTTTTCGATTGTTTAGTTAGTTATGCCGGTTATATAGCCAATGAAGTAAACAAAAAACAAAAAAAACCTGTTGTATTTCAACATCTCTTTACTAGAAGAGGAAAATTAATCAGTGTTTGACAAATTGAAGAGCATAAAATTGCTAGAAAGAAAGATAGATCATATATCTAGGAAGGTATTAAAACAATGTGTATTGCAACAAGTGTTTGACAGTGTTCCTTGAATGTTATTCCTCACTTTAGGAAACAGCACATGACTCATAAGTAGCATTTGATATTAAAATTATAAGTTTTCTAAGAACATATGTAATTGCTTGGCTACTTTTTAGATTCATTTATTTTAAGTCAGTGTAAAGTTAGCATCCAAAGTCCAGTTTGCAAACATGCTTCTCTCCATCTCAGACGTGCTCACATGTATAGTTACTAAGGTCCTGTTTTGAAAATGTGAAAACGTCACATGCCATTTTGCATACAAAGATAGCTACTGATTCATTGTACATATTGTCAGCAGACATATGTTCCTGAGTATATTATGGCACTGATTGTTTATGAAAAGAACAATCAAAATGAAGCATTTACCATTAATTGTTGATTGTGACTACTCCTTTCTATTTTTTTCTGACAAGGTATTTGAGTTTGTAGGTTTTCTCCATTGTTCAGCTAGTACATGCATACTTATAGCTGAGTCGCTTTATATGACTCATGTTAAAAATAATCCTCCAGTGAACTTCACTGCTCACATAATTCATTTTTTAGCACTATTCAATATATGTCTATGTCAATGCAGCATAGGTGTTAGCACACCAATTCTTCACCTTTTTAATAGCCATATATTATTACATTCAGTGAAAGACAACTATCATACCTCATTTTACAGTTTTGTTTTTCATTTATAGTGCATCTTCTGAAAAAATCCCTAGTTTCCTACAATTCAGGGTGCAGTCCTGCAGTCCTAATGCAGAACTCCTACTGAAGTTATTGATTCTGAGTTAATTGTTAGGATTTAGGAATCAGGGATTTGGGGATTAATGAAATCTGCACAAATGTAAACATTAGAGAGACAAAGTGGGTGAGGTAATATCTTTTACTGGACCAACTTATGTTGGTGAGAGAGAGAAGCAACATGTAAACTTGTAAGTCTTTATAATTATGTAAAGACTTAATTTGCATCGTAAATCACATTTGCGTGTAATAGCTAATCTATAGCAACATTGCCATTTCCACTATAATATTTTGGCACATAATTTCCCTGGTTAGTAGCTTTAATGTTCTATAATTTGATAAACTACATACTATGACCCTGCTTTCAAACTTTGGAATATATTACAAGCTTACTACAATGATTTGTTTGACAGTGTAGTAAGAGTAATATGTACATGTGAGTGGTGTGTTAAGCAAAGATGTATGCTAGAGCTACATGAGGTACTACCGTTTTATCTTTTGAAGAATATTTCAATTGATTTTTATATATAAAGTTTTGACTTATATAACCTGTTTTAATATTTTTAGAAACTGTGTGGAAAGCATGTTTGAGTATCATATGGTATCTAGGGCTTCACATTCCTTCTCCTTTTTTGATACTCTAGTACTTTGTTCTGTTTTCTTGAGAGTCCAAATCACACAGTCACCCTGGAAGACATGGAATTCCCATTGATCTACAATAAGAATTCCTCAAGAGAAAGGCTTGCAGAACCAAATCAAATATCATAATTTAAGTATGTATATGGTTATGTAGACCAGTAAAAAAAAAAAAGTGCTTCCAATGGATTATTAATTTTATCCTTTCCCCCCAAAGTTTATATTAATTAAATATCCTTAGAATTTCAGATCATAGCAGAAGAGCTTTTCCATTTATACACTATATAACAGTACCATGTATCTCATTCCTCCACTCCCTGCCGCAAAATAAAGTGAATATCTGTTGTTCTTTGTTCAGCATTTACTCATACAGTATATAAAAATATTCTGGAATAACTCTTGAAATGTTTATACCACTGTCATCTAGAGTTATTTTCCATAAACATAAAACAAAGAAAAAGCAGGTGCTCACCAACAATTTCAGATGTAATAAGCAATCAAGGATTTTATAAGTTTACTTTTATTACAGTGTCTGCAGATTCAGCACCCATATTGACATTTCTGAAACAGTGGCCAGTGGCTGGATGATCATTTCCTCAGTATCCACTGTGAGAATATTGCTGTAAGATGTTGCAAATTGTGCATATTTATTTACTTTTTAAAATTGTTACCAAAAGCAGTCTTTGTTATTTTTATTGTAATCAGTAAATTTACCAAAGAACTGTTTGCACTGTGTAATGAATGCTTCTCAGTTGAAATAAATGGACCACATTTCCAAATATTCTACCTGTTAATTTCTTGAATCTACAGTGTGTATGTTTTTTATCAAACAGCCAGACAACGATTTCCTCAAAGAAGCTTAGTATTAGCCCTCCATATCTGACACTAGAATTATCAATGAGTGGGATAAGTAAATGTCACTTAGGTTATAGATTTGTACTTAAGCGGTGAAAGTATATATGTACTATTTACTCCTTGCAGGGAGGGAGGACAGAGGGTAAAAACAGGATCAGAGAATTAGTTCTCTGAGAATTAGATCAGGATCAGAGAAAAACAGGAATTAGTTATTAGCAGCTGGACACTTTACAGCTTCCCTGGTAAGTCTGGTCCTATCTCCGTTGTGCGTAAGCAATAAAACTCTGGAACTTGTGCATAACCAACCAGATGGTCATCTCAGCTTCTTATCTACCAGCCAGTGATCTCAGCAGACACTTTTACTGAGATACGAGTGGCTGCTGGATTCACGAGACCTCAACATCATATTTCTAAGTTGGGTATTTCCAGACGTTTGTGCCACTACAACCAATATGGGATTCAAGAAATTTTGCTTGAGAAGGGGGTTTGATCTTTAGTAACTAGAAGATGCCTTCCTCATTTCATGGACAAAGGATCTTTTTTATGCATATCCACCAAAACTGTTGCTCATGAAGGTTTTCAATAGGGACAAGCAGGACAAGACTTGTTTGGTATCCTTACCTCATTCAACTTCTCACCCTCTGCTACAAATTCCATTCAGTCTCCATCTGCTGTCTCAGGAGGCAGGTCAAACACTTCACCTCATCTGGAGATCCTGCAGCTTCAGGTGTGACTACTTTATGGACTCTGGGTTAGAGGTTTTATATTATAGAGAGGCAGTAGTGTAAGAGGTGATATTAAACAGCAGAGGGGAGTCCAGGCATCACACTTATTTTCAGAAATGGAAGAGATATCAACTCTGGTGTACAAGTTTCTCCTGCCCACTCTTCTCTATCTGTTGACCTAGACTACGTGCTAGAATTAAAAGGATCAAGTCTTACTCTGAGTTTGGTCAAGGTTCAGTTGGTTTCTATAATAACCTTTCATTCACTGATAGAAGCTTTTGGGGGTTTTGCTTATCCCACTACATCAAATTTCTCACATGCCTGGTGAATCTTTTCCCACAAATTAGAGGACCTACTCCGGTTTGGGACTTGTTACTTGTCCTTAATTGTCTTCTGAAATATCCCTTTGAACCACTAGCCACATGTTCATTGCTTCAGCTATCAATGTAACGAAGTTTCTTGGTGGCCATCATTTCTGCAAGAAGGGTTTGTGAACTGGGAGCTTTAATGGCAGATCTCACACCCATTTACAGTGTTTTTCAGGGAAAAGGTCTCTTTATGATCATATCCTAAGTTTTTACCTAATGTATCCTCTGGATTTCATATTAACCAGACCATTCATCTCCACATTTCCCTACCCCCAAAACAGCATCAAACTAGGCAGGAAGCTGCCTTCCATATCCTGGATGTCAGAAGGGTACTAGCCATCTATTTGAAAAGAACCAAACCATTCAGAAAGTCTCCCAGGCTGTTTGTTTCAATTGCAGATGAATCTACAATCTGCCCAGAGATTTTCAAGATTGATCTCTAGTTGTATCATTTCATAGTATGATTCTGTCAGGAATGATCAAAGGAGTAGAAAATATGTCTTATGGTGACAGACTCAAGGAGCTCAATTCATTTAGCTTCACAAAGAGAAGATTAAGTCTATGGGGAATACACATTTAATAATGGGCTCTTCAATCTATCAGAGAAAGATATGACACGATCTAGTGGCTGGAAGCTGAAGCTAGACAAAATCAGACTGGCAATAAGGTGTAAGTTTTTAATGGTGAGAGCAATTAATCATTGGAACAATTTACCAAAGGGTTGTGTGGCTTCTCCATCACAGACTAGAGGATCATAATGGTCCCTTCTGGACTTGCGCTCTAGGAATCTATGAAAACTCAACCTTCTTCTAGACTACCAGCCCATTTTACAAGGCTGCAGTCTACTTCCATGGCATTACTCAAGAATGTTCCATTTAATGAGACTTGCAAGTTGGCAATCTTGACTCCATTCATACTTTTTTCAAGTAATATGCCTTGATACATGCCTCTAGAGTAGATGCTGTGGCTGCCAATGCAGTCTTGTTTTCTATGTTAGACTCTGTTCTGAAGCGCCGTCTTCTTTGTGGGGATACTGCTTGGGAATCACCTGAAACACAACACCCATTGGGATACTACTTGAAGAAGGAGAGGTTATTCAGCTTTTGCAGTAACTGGAGTTCTTTGAGAAGTGTAACCCTGCGGGTCCCTCCTTTCTCTCTACTTCAGATTTTCTTCTGCAGGGCTTCCTGGTAGAGAAGGAACTGGCTGGTGGTCATCCATGGAGCCCTATATATCCTTGCTACAGGGCATGAATGTATATGGAGCACATGCATAGACCAGACGGGCACCATTACCAAAAATCTCTGATCAAAGACAAAATAAGCTCACATGCACTTGAAGTGGAGCACGAATAGGGACACATCTGTCAAAGAACTCTAGATACTACACAAGGTGAGTAACCTCTCCTTCTTGCATATTAGCCACAATTTAGTGAGGCTACTTGAAGTAGTGGAAGTAGCAGGTAGTATCTATATAAGGCTTTTCTAGTTCTGTCTCTATCTTGACTTTTTTCATATATTTTGGATTTGATATAGGGTACTATATTGTCAAAGCCAAATGTGAGCATTACATGATCCTATTGGGAAATACTGTCAAAGCTGAGATAAACTGAGACTCTGTATGAATGTGTCTGTATGTGTGTGTGTGTGTCTGCCCCCCCCCCCACCCACATTTCTATAAAACATATGTGTATTAAATAATATATTATTTCATGAATGAAAAGTGAGAGGGAGCTGTTTGCAGAGAGGAGAGAACCTACTATCTCCAAGAATAATAGCAGAGTTCATAAGTACATTAACAGAGTTCATGTCTTCACTACAGTAATAGATTCAAAAAAATAAAGATTCAAATCTAGGGGACAAATTGTTTCCTTAATATGTCATTCTATTACTGTGCTTTAGTATTCATCACTGAGTCTCTCTCTTTTGGTAACTTGTTGTGATTGTAAAATAGAGGGAGCCTTGCTTAGAAGCTTTTGCTTCCATAAATGGCTTTGTGTTTGGCTAAGCTGGAGTACTGCCAGGGTTCCACAGAGTTAATTGCCAACTTTAATAATAAGGATTTCAAAAGCTTCAATCATTTAGGATAAAACTTTGTAGCTGCAACTAATAGAATATTTTGGGAAGGATTAAATTAGATTTTAAGTACTCTGGGCTAATTGGCATATTCCTGTTGTTTAACTTCATGACAGGATTGTCTGGCTGCTTGATAGCCAGAGTTGCCTTTTATGGAATGACTACCCACCACACACATAGCAGCTTAAAAAAAAGAAAGGCCTTGCATTGTAAAATAATAATACAGTATGCTGCTATAGTGCCCTGTCATTATAAAATCTAAAACAACTTTTCAGAAAGTGTCTTCAGCCACCCTTGCAGTTATACTCATTTTACAGATGATTAATTTGAGGTCCAGAAACCATTGCCCAAGATTACAGAACAAATCAGAGGTTTTGCTGAGAAAAGAGCTCAGGGAGCATAGCCTTAACTGGTGTAAATTGTCATAGCGCCATTGAACTCTATCTGCCCCCAGCTGGAGTCCTGACTTCCAGTCCCCTGCTTTAGAATCATAGAATATCAGGGTTGGAAGGGACCTCAGGAGGTCATCTAGCCCAACCCCCTGCTTAAAGCAGGACCAGTCCCCAACTAATCATGCCAGTCAGGGCTTTGTCAGGGCTTCCTCTAAGGAAGGAGATTCCACCACCTCCCCAGATAGCCAATTCCAGTGCTTCGCCACCCTTCTAGTGAAAAAGTTTTTCCTAATATCCAACTTAAACTTCCACCTGTGCAACTTAAGACTATTACTCTCCTTGTACTGTCATCTGCTACCCCTGAGAACATCCTCTTTAGAACTCCCTTTCAGGTAGTTGAAAGTAAATATCAAATACCCCTAATTCTTCTCTTCTGCAGACTAAGCAATCCCAGTTCCTTCAGTTTCTCCCCATAAGTCATGTGTTCCAGCCCCCTACTCGTTTTTGTTGCCCTCTGCTGGATTCTTTTCAATTTTTCCTGCAACCTCAATAAGGATTCTTTAAAATACTGCCAGCTCTCCTGGATTCCTTTCCCCCCCCTCATGTTTTTCTTTCAGGGGACCTGACCCATCAGTTCCCTGAGGGAGTCAAAGTCTGCTTTTCTGAAATCCAGGGTCTGTATTTTGCTGCTCTCCTTTTTCTTTCTTTTATCAGGATCCTGAATTCAACCATCTCAAGGTCACTTCCTTCCAGGTCCCCATCCGCTTTTGCTTCCCTCTACTATTTCTTCCCTGTTTGTGAGCAGCAGGTTAAGAAGAGCTCTTCCTCAGTTGGCTCCTCCAGCACTTGCACCAGGAAACCACTGCCTACTCACCCCTTAAATGGTCATATACTCAATAGTTGGCAGAAAAACACAAATGTTTTGCTTTATACTGAATTCGTGTATTGTTAGTGAGACTCTAAAATGTTGGGAATATTCCATAGTTTTATTATCATGATTAGAGCAAAGTATAAAAAGATGGTGAAACTAGTTTCTTTATCAACCTCTCTGAACAGTTTTGAAATTAATTTCCTGGAAACAGATTGTAATGTTGCATATTCTGTACTATGGCATCTTAGACTATCCAGCAGAGAGAGAATCAGCTTGTAGCCTTTTGAAGGTCTCTTGCACTCTCAAACCCCTGCATATCTGCGGATATCAGTGGACCATTTTTGTGGCTCGCAGATGAATGCAGATCCAAATTTTATATGTAAAATCCTGCAAATCTGCAGATATCTGCTTTATATCTGTGGATGCAGATATCCATGGATTATTTTTGCAGATCGCAGATTGAATGCAGATACAAATTTTGTTTCGGGCAGGGCTCTACACATAGTGTATAACAATTAGTACATTGCAGATTTCATTACATTCATTTTATCACCCACTAGAAAGAATGTGATCTATGACAAAAACTTGCTAGATTAAATGTGTCATCATTAAATACCCATATGAATATTGATAAGTGGCAACCTCAAATATTTGAAGAAATATTGAGCAGAAAAGTCTGTATCAAAATCCACTAAGGAGAAGAAAAATGTTATTTTTATTGAAATTAATGAGAGCAAAATAAATTACTAGATAAATCCTGCTCAAGCTTGAAGAACTGGAGGATGATTTCATTACCAAATGGAATCATACACAGTAGCAAAGTGATCAGGGCACAATATTCACATCATGATACACATCAATATGTGAATATGCTGAGTCATAGGGTTGTAATGATTTCTTCTAGTGACAATATCCTGAGGCAGACATTCCTGCTAATATCAACCTGTTTCACTGGTATTTTGTGCCTTCTGTCGCTCCATTTCATGCAACATCTCTTCTCACCCTTCTCTCCTGTCCTGGCCTGTGTGTGGGAGAAAGGAAATCTCTTCAGCTCCCACACACCAGTTCATTTTCTTAATAATCTATGCTTTATCCCAGGCAGGGATGGGAGTGCTCCTGTGATTGGAGCTCTGGTATTCAGCCTGGTAACAGAGCGCAGCATTGATCAGATATGCATAATCTACAAGGGTAACTAGAGAGCTGTGGGTAGCCCAGGAGCTATAAACTGAACCTCCTTGTTTAGATCCTGCAGCAAAGCACATAAGAAACTTGTGTAAAAAAAGCAAGAAACATAATGGTTACATACATTTAGAATATCTCTGTCTAGTAAATGCTTTAAGACGTCTTCTCCTAAGACTTCTTTACAACACCACAAATCACATGCATTTATTTTTTTTTGCTATATTCTGAAAACCAAACTAAATCACCTACTGATATCTTTTAAGGGGGCTGTAGTCTGCTGTTATTGGGATTGCAGCCATTACTGTGAGCACTGCAGTGAGTTTTCCCTAATTTGGCTTTCATAGGGCTCAGCATAAAAATATACCCACATAAAAAGAAGCGAGGATGTCCTTGGGGATGGAAAGACAATGTTTTTTATGGGGGATGAAAATATTCTAGCAAGTATTGTGCAGTTTTTCTTCACTATTTATCCCAGAGGGCCTTTTAGAATATGGAAACTGTTTAATTTATGCACTTCATATATATGAATATGCACCAGTCATGTTACAGATAGAAGTGGATATGTCCCCTACCCCCAACGCATCTGCCAACATATACAAATACATAAAGGAGCATACACTGTGTAAGACATATACTTGCCCAGAGCTGTGGGAAGGCTGGAAGGAATATCTATTGGTACATATTTGGCAGGTTTACTGACAGATATTACAACTATATGCAATATGGTTTATCTGTCACTGTGGGGGCAGGGATTGCATGGAACAATTATAGGGTTTGGGGAGAGGGTTTGCCACAGCTTGGCCAGGAACTAAGAACAGTGGGGGGAAGATGACGGTGAATCACTCAGTTGTAAACACTTCCAGAGAAGTACTATCCCCTGGGAAGACTTGCATATATTGGTCCAAACTTGGTTTTCCAATGACCAACAGATAAAGAAGAGGTTTTTGGCATAAAAAGGTTGAGCTTAAACTGACTTAGCACCTTCTTTCTGATGCAACAAAATGCCAGGACTATAGGTCCTATGGGGTCTCTAAAACTTGCTGAAAGACTGATACCCAATAGAGTCCTATTTTGGGGCTAGGGTGACCTCTGATAAGCTTTAAACAAGTGTGCGGGAACTTTTACAGTTTTTGTATGTTTTCTCTGTAATACTTTCACCTTACAGACATTACAATATTTGCTATTGTTTATTTTATTTTATTGTTTATTATCACAAAAATAAAAAGAGCAGTGCCTTTGATCATCTTATGTTGCATCAGATCATAAGAATAATCACGCTGGGTCAGATCAAAGGTCCATCTAGCCCTTTGTGTCCACCGCTTTCCTGGTCCTGATCTGATCAGAGCTAGTTATCTCGTCATCGTTATCTCACCCTTGGTAAACCCATGCTGACTGTTCCTGATCACTTTCTTCTCCTTCAGAATTGATTCCTTGAGGACCTGCTCCATGATTTTTCCAGGGACTGAGATGAGGCTGACTTGCCTGTAGTTCCCTGGATCTTCCTACTTTCCTTTTTAAAGATGGGCACTACTTTAGCCCTTTTTTCCAGTCATCTAGGACCTCCCCCAATTGCCATGAGTTTCCAAAGATAATGGCCAATCACTCTGCAGTCACATCCGCCAACTCCTTTAGTACCCTCGGATGTAGTGCATCTGGCCATATGGAATTGTGCTCGTCCAGCTTTTCTAAATAGTTCTGAACCACTTCTTTCTCCACAGAGGGCTGGTCACCTCTTCCCCATACTGTGCTACCAGTGCAGTAGTCTGGGAGCTGAATTTGTTCATGAAGACAGAGGCAAAAAAAAGCATTGAGTACATTAGCTTTTTTCCACATCCTCTGTCACTAAGTTGTCTCCCTCATTCAGTAAGGATCCCACATTTTCTTTGACTTTCTTCTTGTTGATAACATACCTCAGGAAACCCTCCTTGTTACTCTTAACATCTCTTGCTAGCTGCAACTCCAAATGTGATTTGGCCTTCCCGATTTCACTCCTGCATCCCTGAGCAATATTTTTATGCTCCTCCCTGGTCATTTGTCCAATCTTCCACTCTTGTAAGCTTCTTTTTTGTGTGTTTAAGATCAGCAAGGATTTCACTGTTAAGCCAAGCTGGTAGCCTACCATATTTACTATTCTTTCTGCACATTGGGATGGTTTGTTCCTGCAACCTCAATAAGGATTCTTTAAAATACAGCCAGCTCTCCTGGACTCCTTTCCCCCTCATGTTTTTCTCCCAGGGGACCTGACCCATCATTTCCCTGAGAGAGTCAAAGCCATGGTAAGTCCACTGAATATTGCCTGCAGTTTTAGTCACCCCATTTCAAAAAATATATATTAGAACTGGAAAAAGTACAGAGAAGTGCAACAAAAATGATCAGGGGTATGGAACAGCTTTTACATGAGGCGAGATTTAAAAAAAGACTGGGACTGTTCACCTTTGAAAGAGACAACTAAGGGGTGGGTATTTGATAAAGGTTTATAAAATCATGACTGATATGGAGAAAATGAATGAGTGTTATTTACCCCTTCACATAACACAAGAATCAGGGGTCACCCAGTGAAATTAATAGGTAGTAGGTTTAAAAACAAACAAAAGGGAGTACTTCTTCACACAATGCATAGTCAACCTGTGGAACTCTTTGCCAGAGGATGTTGTGAAGGCCAAAAATATAACTGGGTTCAAAAAAGAATTAGATAAGTTCATGGAAGATAGGTCCATCAAAGGCTACTGGTCAGGGATGCAGCCCCCTACTCTGAGTGTTCCTAACCCTCCAACTGCCAGATGTTGGGACTGGCTGATAGGGGGTAGATCATTCAAAATTGCACTCTTCCGTTCATTCCCTCTGAAGCATCTGGCACCAGCCACTATCAGAAGACAGGTTACTGGGCTAGATAATGTTTGTGTAGTTCATAGCACCATGGGGATGGGTTTCCTAGCCTCCACAATGTGGGGGCAGAGAGGTTTTCCAATGTACCAGTTTTCACTAGAAAATGCTTATTCCACAAAATTGAAATACTCTGCAGAACATATTGATTTTGTTAACATTTTCTATGAAAAATTATCAATACATTTCATTTTGATAAGGTCAAAGTGCTTTATTTTGATAAGGTTGAAGTGCTTCAATTCAACTTTTATATTAAAAGCTGAACATGACAATGTACAGAGGGGTTAGTTCAACTTAATTACATTGCACAGGATACAAAATTTTTCACAATCCTGAGTGATGTAGGTATGTTGACCTAAATTTTACATTTAGACCAGGCCTTAGGTAAACAAACCTCTGTTTGGACACTGTCATAAACATAAGAGTAGCCTAGAATTCCTTCTTACCTGTAAGGGGTTAAGAAGCTCAAATAACCTGGTTGGCACCTGACCAAAAGAACCAATGAGAGCAAAAGGTACTTTCAAAACCAGAGGGGGGGGGGGGGGAGAGGTTTTTATGTGGGCTCTTTGTTTGTGAGTTATCCACCCTTGGATTTTAGAGGAACCAGACATCGATCCTTATTCACCAAAATCATTCTGAACCGGTAAGTCCAGCCAGGCAAAGCGGGCTAGATTATCTTTGTTTTTTCACTTGTGAATCTTTTCCTTGTAGAGGGAGTTTTTAGTCCTGTTGGGTTTTTTCTCTGTAATTTTGACACTAAGGCTAGAAGGGCATTCCTCTAGGTTTTTTTTAATCTTTTGTGATTCTGTAAAGTTAACTTCCATCTGAATTTACAGGGGTAATTCTATTATCTTTTATTTAAATAAAATCGTTTTAAAAATCTGACTGATTTTCTCAACATTGTTTTAAAGATCCAGGGTTTTGGATCAGGCTCACCTGTAAGGAATGATGAGGGTTTTATTCTCAAGCCTTTCCCAGGAAGGGGTGTAAGACTTGGATGGGATTTGGGGTGAATAAAACTCCAAGTGGTTCTTTCCCTGAGTTTTTGTGCAACTCCCTTGGTGGTGGTAGCAGTACTGTTCCAGGTAGTTGAGCCTGGGGAAGTTTTTAACCTAAGCTGATAAAAATAAGCGTAGGGGGTCTTTATGTGGGTCCTCACATCTGTACCCTAGAGTTCTGAGTGGGGAGGAAACCCTGACAGACATTCAGAATTAAAGTGATTTTAATTTGGTTTAGCTTAATTCACTTCATATCGTTGTTGACTTTGGGGTTCAATAGAATGACATAGGAATAAATCTAGATAGTCCTTACCTATAATTCCCTTTGTTTTTGTCTCATTTTCATAACAGTGCTGGGGGATACCACACTACAGTAAGATGGCACTGTTCAAGTAGGGCATTGAACCGATGTCCCATGAAGATATTTCAGCAGGAAATAAAGATCAAAGGTTAAGTCTTGGCCCCATTGAAGTCAGTGTGACTATTGCCATTGTCTTCAATGAGGCCAGGATTTCACTGTAGATCTCAAGCTCCCCTAAAAATATTCTGGAGGTTATGGGATTTGCATGGAGAGAGGAGAGACCTGGGATTCCCTTTGAGAGAATATAGGCAGACTTTTTGTTTCTACTGGGTCATAGTGATACAGGAGGAAAGACATTGGGATAGGAACAGTTCAAATGGTTAGTTTGTGAATACTGAACAGTATCTTAGAAAAGCCTACCCAAAAATAAATAGTGACTACAGCTTAGATAGTCCTTGTCCTGCTTCATGACTGCTGCCTTCTTTGGCATATGACCAGTACTTGGTTTGTGTGTGTACGAACCAATTCCCATGGCAACTCGTAAAGATAGAAGGCCGCCCATAAGACAAGTGCCCGTTGCACAGTCCTGGCCATTTGGAGACACTCAAGGGCCTGAACCACTTTAAAGAGTACACTTTATTAGGCAGACAAGGAAAAGTATTTCACTATAAATTAAGTGCAGAGTTTCCGGGAAGGAATTCCTTCTACAGGTTCATCACTGCATTACCGCACAGTTTTAGGTGACAGTAGCCCAAGATGTATTTCCAAGACAGAAATCATGTGAAAAGAAAATATATTCTGTACAGGATTTGTCACCACGTGTCATCAATTTCTCATTCATTTTGCTGAAATCTCCTAAAAGGCAAAGAAAAAAAAATGCAGCCATGTGGGCCATGCTCTAATATTGACTGGTTACAAGTGACTGCCAAGCATTCAGCCTATTGGAACAGGTGCTCCCACTGCCTCACCTCCTGCCAGCAAACATATCAACTTACCCTGAGCAGTTTGCCAAATTATGAGAAATGTGGCTGCTATTTAGGATTTCAATTAGCAGGTTTTGGTCTTTAGAGACCAATGTGCTTCTCAAGGTTTCTATTGTTACATCAGTCATTGCACAGTAGAGCAAGGAGACAAGCACAGAGATCAGGGCTTACAGAGATATATTCATTAATACGTTCTTCTTTGGGGCCTTGAAAATAAATTCCTGCTAACTCACTGAAAAAACTACTCCCTTCCATCAGTTAAACTTTAGAGCCAATTAGCTATCTCCATGGAATACATTAACTTCAAAGTGTAAGACGGGAAGAAAAAAGTTCCATGGAATCTAGGACTTGATTGCACATACCTTCTTCAGTATAGAGAGTATTTTTACAATGTTTTACCATGCAAGGATTGCTCCCAGTCTCAAATGGAGACAATGGTCCATGGTCCAGATCTTCAAAGTAAATGCTTCTGAGAATCTGGCTCCCTGTACTTACTCATGTGAAGCATATGATTAGGGCCCTACCAAATTCACACCATGAAAGATGCATCACAGACTGGGAAATCTGGTCTCCCCTCTCCCCCATGAAATCTGTATAGTATAGGCTAAAAATACACACAAGTCGAGTTTTTACAGGGAGACCAGCATTTCATAAATTGGTGCTCCTGATCCAAAAATGAGATGCAGCGGGGGTCACCAGGTTATTGAGTGTTTGGGGGGGGGGGAAGAGTGTCACGGTATTGCCACCCTTACTTCTGCACTGACTTCAGGGCTTGCTTCTGCTGGCGGTGGCTGTACTTTCAGAGCTGGGTTCCCCACTGAGGAAGCATGTGCCTGGGGCAGCACATTGTAAGGGGCGGCATTCTGGTCAATATAAACATATTTTTGCTTCGGCAGTTTGTGCAGCTCTTTTTTGCTTGGGGTGGCAAAAAAGGTAGAGTGGCCCTGCCCAGCCAGCAGCCCCTGCTCTCCAGCTGCTCAGGTCTGAAAGCAGCACCACCAACACCAGCGGCAGTGCAGAAGTAAAGGTAGGAGTATCTCAACCCACTGCTTACAATTACCTTCTGACCCCGCCCCCCCCCCCCAACTCTTTTTTTGGGTCAGGACCACCATGAAATCTCAGATTTAACTAGCTGAAATCATGAAATTTACAATTTTAAAATTCCTCTGACAGTGAAATTTACCAAAATGGATCATGAATTTGATAGGGCCCTAGATATCATAGAAACATAGAATATTAGGGTTGGAAGGGACCTCTGGAGGTCATCTAGTCCAACCCCCTGCTTAAAGCGGGACCAATCCCCAACTAAATCATCCCAGCCAGGGCTTTGTCAAGCCTGATCTTAAAAACCTCTAAGGAAGGCGATTCTACCACCTCCCTAGGTAACCCGTTCCAATGCTTGACCACCCTCCTAGTGAAAAAGATTTTCCTAATATCCAATCTAAACCTTCCCAACTGCAACTTGAGACCATTACTCCCTGTTCGGTCATCTGGTACCACTGAGAACAGTCTAGAGCCATCTTCTTTATAACCCCATTTCAGGTAGTTGAAAGCAGCTATCAAATCTCCCCTCAGTCTTCTCTTCTGTAGACTAAACAATCCCAGTTCTCTCAGCCTCTCCTCATAAATCATGCGCTCCAGGCCCCTAATCATTTTTGTTACCCTTCTCTGGACTATTTCCAATTTTTCCACATTCTTCTTGTAGTGTGGGCCCCAGAACTGGACACAGTACTCCAGTTGAGGCCTCACCAATGTTGAATAGAGGGGAACAATCACGTCCCTCGATCTGCTGGCAATGCCCCTACTTATACAGCCCAAAATGCCACTAGCCTTCTTGGCAACGAGGGCACACTGTTGACTCATATCCAGCTTCTCATCCACTGTAACCCCTAGGTCCTTTTCTGCAGAACTGCTGCCTAGCCATTCGGTCCCTAGTCTGTAGCAGTGCATGGGATTCTTCCGTCCGAAGTGCAGGACTCTGCACTTCTCCTTGTTGAACCTCATTTAATTTCTTTTGGCCCAGTCCTCTAATTTGTCTAGGTCTAGATATGATGTTTGGTGTCTCTATACAATGAGTCCTGCAGCCGGCAAGCCCCTTTCGGTTGAAACTGCAGCTTGAATATGCATTCAGTCCAAGGTAATTCTCTGCCAGAAAGTTTTCAACATATTGGCTTGATTTCAGAGAGAAGCAAAAATAATTAGGGGCAGGAGTGACTGATTTATGAGGGACCTTGAGAAAGTTTAGTATGTATGCCTTAGTCAAGCAACCACCAAGGAGTGAACAAATACGATAGCCTGAATAATTACTTTAAAGGAAATACTTAAAACACACAAGGAAGGAAAAAAATGGAGGTATAAATAGAATTAACGGAATGCAATTTCTGGGAATATAGTATTGTTGGAAAATATTTATCAAATTCCTAAGATTCAGGAATAGTTTTTGAAGTGGTGAAAACTTAGTCACATGGGGGATTTAAATCATTGGGAAATATACTCTTCTTACACTAGTACAAATGCTGTGATAGAACCCTCATATCTTAGGACTCTCTATACAGTGGAGAGTCATATCACATACTAGGGTTCCAGGTTATTTTGCTTTACCTATTTTAATGTTGCTTTGTGTATTTTGCTTCCTTATGGATCTTTCTGTTTAGCTTAATTATAAAAATGTTATACAAAGTGTGTTGGGGCAGACCATGAAACATATACAAAAACTAATAAGTTGTTTATTCTTGAATTGCAATCAATCTAAATCCATTAATTATACTTTTATTTTTATAGCACCTAATTTCTTGCAGAGTCTACAAAGGGTCTATATTTACAAAGGTGCATTAGCATGATTTTAAAAGGATCTTTATTCTTTCTGAGTAGACTGTGTTGCAATAGATACTTGCAATAGTTATTAGGTATCATTTTATTAACGTGTGAAAACCTTAATTATTATCTTACTATTTTGGGTATTCCTTTGTTAATAAAGTTAAGGTAGCAAATAATCCTATCCTGAAACAAATCATGCATTTATGCATCAAAAAGTATAATACAAGGATTAAAACAGAAGCTCAAATCATGGTACAAACTGGATTGTTTCAGTTAAAAGAACTACACAAAGGGGTCTTCAAGGCTTCTTGTAATGTCATGGCTTCGTCTCATAATAAGCTGAAAGATTCTATAAATGGAAGGAAATGTTAGTAGTTAAAAACCCCAACATGTGTTTTGAATGAGTAATTTTAATGGGATTTGGTTGCCTCACCTTTCTGGACATTGTTTATCTGGAGCTTGCCGAAAGAGCCATTTGGACAGCAGATCAGTTGGATTGGAATGAGTGAGCTACACAAGCATGGCTGTAGCTGCCCCTCCTGTCTCTTCAGTCTTGGAATCCCACCAGGAAACCATTGGACCATCATTGTTCTGATCCTACAGATATTCTGACTGAGCCTGAAAGAGGAAGTCAAGTGACATCCCCACCTCAACTGGCTTTGGCTAATTCTTTATCAGCACATGGGGAGGCAGCAAGGATAGAACATTGGCCTGTGATTCAGGACAACTGGGTTCTATTCCTAGCTCTAATATCACTCTGTTGGGTGACCTTGGGCAAGTTACTTTGCCTCTCTGTGCCTCGGTTTCTGTATCTGTAAAATACGGATAGTGATACTGATCTCTTTTGTAAAGCGCTGTGAGATCTACTGCTGAAAAGTACTATGTAGGGAGCATTATATTATCTAAAATGTGAACCTGTGGTTCCTGATGGTATTCTCTCCCTAATGTGTCATTTTCCCTCTCTGCTTTTCCTATTTTTACCTTTTGTCTAACAAGATTCTGACTTGCAGGTCAAGACAAATCCACCTTTTGAAATGTTGCTATGAGCCTGGGACCAGAAGAGCAAGCAATGCTTTAAACCAGGGGTCTCAAACTCATGGCCCATGGGCCATCTGGGCCTGCAAACCTCCCCAATGTGGCCCTCGGGGCTCCAGCAGTTTTTGGGCTGGGTCTCTCCCTTGGCCCTACCTGCTGCCCCACGGGGCTCTAGCAGAGCTGAGCGGTGTCTTTCTGCTTGCTCCATGTGTCTGCCGGCCCTCCCTATGGCCCCTGACAGGGCTCTGCTTCCACATGCTGCTCCTGCCCCGTGTGCTCCTGAAGTCAATGGGAAGCTGTGGGAGCAGTGCCTGGGGGCAGCAGCGCACGGAGCCCCCCCGGGCCTGCTCCGCCTTGGAGCCCGAGGTAAGCACTGCACCCTCTGACTCCCTCCCAGAGCCTGCACCCTCACCGCCTGCCCATGCATCTCCTCCCACCCCCAAACTCCCTCCCAGAGCCTACAACCCACCCCCTCCTGCTGCACTCCTATCCCCTGCTCCAGCCCACAGCCTGTACCCAAACTCCATCTCAAAGCCTGCACCCCTGACCTCCTCCCCCACCCAAAGTCCCACCAAGAGCTTTTGGCAGGTGGGGGGCAAGTTCTGAGTGTCATGAGTTACATTATTGGCCCACCAGGAGGATTTGAGGACTGGCACTGGCCCTAAGGTAAATTGAGTTTGAGACCCCTGCTTTAAACAGCCTGACAGAGAACTGTGCCATGTCTCAAAGTGCCTGATAAGACCACATGTTGTGCCATAATTTACCAGCAGTTAAGATTAAGCATCATAGATGAAAAGTAGAAAAGAGAGAATGTTTCTTCCTTCATGCGTGCGTGAAACAGGTTCAGACGAGCAAAATCCACCACCACCAGTAGCTTAAGACTATCTAAATGAACTTTTAGTCCTTTCCCCACAAAAGGACAGTTCATATAATTAATGCCATCTAATAAAACTGCCAATCAGGGGGGCTTGGGGCAGTAAAAGACTTGGTAAAACAAAAGGGAAAAGGAATACGGGCAATTGCTAAATTTAAGACTTAATTAATTCATTAATCAAATGCCTTTTTCTGCGTGTTTACTGAAAAGTTGAAAAGATTTTCAGTGGTGGTTATTACAATGGGTGTAAAGCAACAAAAACTCACAGGAAATCCTGAACCACCCTGAATGCTTTATTCTTCTTCGAGTGGTTGCTCATATGCATTCCAATTAGGTGTGCATGCGCAGCGTGCACGGTTGTTGGGAAGATTTTTACCCTAGCAAACCCCACCGGGTCGGCTGTGGCACCCCCTGGAGTGGCGCCCTCATGGCACTGTATATATATAGGAGCCGACCCAGCGTCCCCCCTCAGTTCCTTCTTTCCGCCCGTGATGGTTGTTGGAACTGTGGAGATCTTGCTTGCGTCTCTCCACTCTCCCTAGCTTACCCTAATAGTTCTTAGTTCTTTAGTGTAATAGTTCAAAGTTTTCTTAGTTGTATAGTTGTATATAGTTAGTTGAGGGTAAGGGGCTCGCCCCAACCCTCCCCTGCTGAGGGCTCATGCCCAAGGCACCAGGCTTCAAGCCCTGCACGTCCTGCGGGAAGCCCATGCCGGTGGGTGACCCTCATGATTCCTGCCTGAAGTGTCTGGGGGAATCAGATCTGACAGAGAAGTGCAAGATCTGCCAAAGCTTCCGGACCCAGACCAAAAAGGAGCAGGACTTTAGACTTTGGCAGCTCCTAATGGAGGCGACACTCCGCCCGGCACCGCCATTCTCCGGTGCAGAGGTAACCCTGTCCGCCTTGGTCCGCAGCGCTCCGCCGGTAGCTTCTCCCTCGGCACTGAAGCCAACTCGCGCGCCAGAAAATTGCGACACCATGGCACTGAAGGAAATCGTTCCGGTGCAGCAATGGTCCCCCATGATAAAGAGGAAGCTGGACAAGGAAGTTCCGCCACCTCAACCAGGGCAGGCACCTCTGGACACACCCTCCAGTGGATCGTCCGGGACCAACAGGTCATACCGTGGTGCCATTGACTCCGGGCCCCGTTGTCGCGCCGTTGAGTCCAGACCACCTTGGCTCCCCACCGAGAGTGGTGGTAGAGCCATGCCTGCCCTCCATACCGGACATATTTAATGCGGCGCAAGACATCATCGTGCTTATGGAGCTGTACCCCCAACGCAACCACCTACCAGGGCGGTACAGTCTAAGGGAAAACCATGCCTGACCCGGGCCCCGGCACCGTAACAGCAGCCTCCACGCCGCTCGTGGTCCTGGACCCACTCGAAGTCCCAGCAACGCTCAGAATCCCAACACTGCTCTGAATCGTGGCACCGCTCTGAGCCCCAGCACCGCTCCAAATCGCGGCACCGCTTCGAGCCCTGGCGCCACTCTGATTCCCGGTGCCGCTTACACTCTCAGTGCCGATCTGAGTCTCAGAGGCGATCCAGATCCCAACACCGATCCAAGTCCCGGTGCCAATCACACTCTCGGTGCCAGTTGTTCTCTCGGCGCTGCTCTCCACCATGGCACCGATCGACTTCCCAGCACCGGACAAGATCGCCCTCCAGACGCCATTCCGGACAGCGATCTCCATGGCGTAGCCCTCACCGGTACCACTGCCATTCACACTCGAGGTCGCGATCTGGCTAATGGTACTGGGGCGGACGATGCACGCAGTCCCAGTGAAGGTCTCGGTCCCCCCTTCACGGACTCCAGCATCGCTGGTCACCAGAAATTGCCTGTCGCTCCTCTCCTGGTAGAAGGCCAACAGCTCCACCATGGCCTTCCCGATCGGCCTCGGGTTCATCCCGCTCTGGCGGGGGCTCGGTATTGGACCAACTCACCTACCCTGAAGCAGAGGCAGACGGCCATTGGCAGGACCCGGGCCAAGACCCTTTTGCAGGAGGTGCAGTCCTTCCTATCTTTGGGAACCATAGAGGAGGTTCCGGTGGAGTTCCAGGACAGGGGGTTCTACTCCCGTTACTTTCTAATCCCAAAGGTAAAAGGGGGTTTAAGGCCCATCCTAGACCTGCGAGAACTCAACAAGTATATGATAGAGTTGAAGTTCCGCATGGTCTCCCTGAGTACCATAATTCCCTCATTGGATCCCGGAGACTGGTATGCTGCCCTCAACATGAAGGATGCCTACTTTCATGTAGCAATCTTCCCACCCCACAGAAGCTTCCTACGTTTCCTGGCCGGGAACACACTATCAGTTCACGGCCCTGCCATTCGGCCTATCCACAGCACCGAGAGTCTTCACAAAGTGCATGGCTGTGGTGGCAGCTTTCCTTCGCAAACAAAGAGTGGCGGTACCTGGACGACTGGCTTATCAAAGGCAAGTCCAGACAACAGGTCCAGTCCCACGTGCAACTAGCCGTGACGACGTTTCGTCGGCTAGGCGTTCTACTCAACAAAGAAAATTCAACTCTAGAACCGACACAAAGGCTGCAGTCCATAGGCGCGCTGCTGGACGCCACTCGAACGCGGGCCTTCCTTCCCCTTGCCCGCTTCCAAGCCATGTCCACCACTATATCAAACATTCGGAACTTTCCAACCACCATGGCATGAGCGTGCCTAAGCCTTCTTGGTCACATGGCCTCCTCCACGTTCGTCAACAGGTATGCCAGATTACACCTGCACCCCCCTTAGGCCTGGCTGTCCACAGTCTACCGGCCGAACCGGCACAACCTCAATATGCTATGCTAGTCACAGTTCCCGAGATGGTCCTGTCCTCCTTGACCTGGTGGCAGAACTGGTCTCTAGTATGCGAAGGTCTTACCTTCCACGCCCCACTACCTTCGATGTCTCTGGTAACAGATGCTTCCCTGCTCGGGTGGGGCGCACACCTGGGAAACACCAGAACCCAAGGCCTTTGGTCGTCCAACGATCTAACGCTACACATCAGCATTCAGGAACTGAAGGCCGTTCGCCTAGCGTGCCAGGCGTTCAAGGATCAATTGCAAGGTCATTGCGTGTCCATACTAACGGACAACACGACAGCAATGTTCTATATCAACAATCAGGGTGGGGCCCGATCCTCCCCCCTGTGTAAAGAGGCTCTTCTCCTTTGGGACTTCTGTATAGCCCATGATATCCACCCAGTAGCCTCCTTTCTACCAGGGACTCAGAACGCCCTGGCAGATCACCTGAGCAGATCCATCTCGACCCACGAATGGTCAGTTCGCACAGATGTAATCCGCACGATCTTCCTGAAGTGAGGATTTCCCCAGGTCAACCTATTTGCCACTAAATCCAAGAGAAAATGCCTCAGGGGCAGCTCCCCAACTCCCTGATGGATGCCTTCTTCCTTCCTTGGACAGGCCAGCTGATGTATGCCTTTCCCCCCTTCTCCCGATCCAAAAGGTGCTGGTCAAAACTCGGAGGGACGGCGCCCACCTGATTCTGATCACGCCCGCATGGCCCAGGCAACACTGGTTCACCTCGCTCCTGGACATGTCAGTGGAAGACCCGATACCCCTCCCAACCTGGCCGGACCTGATTTCCCAGGACCACGGCCACTTCCATCACCCAGACCTGCAGTCACTTCACCTCACGGCTTAGAAGCTCCATGGCTGACGGATGCGGAACGACTCTGCTCTAGCCCAGTCCAACAGGTCCTCCTAGGCAGCAGGAAGCCATCCACCTGGTCCACATACTTGGCAAAGTGGAGGCACTTCTCCTGTTGGTGCACCCAGTGTGGTGTTTCCCCACGATCGGCCTCTATCCGGCTCATCCTAGAGTACTTGCTCTTCCTCAAACAACAAGGCCTGGCGCTATCCTCTGTGAGGGTACATCTAGCCTCAATTTCTGCATTCCATCCGACGGTCTCTGGCCAGTCGGTATTCTCTAACCTGATGGTTGCTAGATTCCTTAAGGGCCTGGATCAGCTGTATCCTCAAGTGCTACAATCAATCCCCTCCTGGGACTTCAATCTAGTACTGTCCCACCTTATGGGACCCTCGTTCGAACCCATGGCCACTTGCTCCTTCCTGTATCTATCTTGGAAGACAGTATTCCTGGTCGCTATAACTTCAGCGAGAAGAGTATTGGAGATCAGGGTGTTAACTTCGGAGCCCCCATACACGATCTTCCACAAAGACCAGGTGCAGCTGAGACCTCACCCCGCCTTCCTGCCTAAAGTGGTATCAGCATTCCACGTTAACCAAGAAATCTTTCTCCCAGTCTTCTACCCGAAGCCTCACAACTCAGCGCAGGGGCGACACCTACACACCCTTGACGTATGAAGGGCGCTTGCGTTTTATATTGAATGGACAAAGCCATTCCGCAAGTCGCCACAGCTATTCATAGCAGTAGCGGACCGCATGAAAGGACTGCCAATCTCTACCCAGCGAATTTCCTCGTGGATCACAGCATGCATCTGTACATGCTACGACCTCGCTAGTTCCCTGGTGAAACCATTTTCTGCCCACTCCACTACAGCTCAGGCATCTTCAGCAGCATTCCTAGCGCAGGTCCCGCTCCAGGAAATCTGCAGAGCCGCCACGTGGTCCTCAGTCCATACCTTTGCGACACACTATGCGTTGGTCCAGGAGACGCCGCCACCTTCAGCTCAGCGGTACTGAGTACAGTGCTCAGTCGCTCCGAGCCCACCACCTAGGTAAGGGCTTGCAAGTCACCTAATTGGAATGCATATGAGCAACCACTCGAAGAAGAAAATGAGGTTACTTACCCAGTAACTCTTGTTCTTCGAGCTGTGTTGCTCATATCCATTCCCCCCCCCCCCCCCGCCTCTTCTCTGTCGGAGCTCCCAGCAAGAAGGAACTGAGGTGGGCGCCGGGTCGACTCCTATGTATATACTGCACCATGAGGGTGCCACTTCAGGGAGCTCCACAGCTGACCCGGCGGGGGTTGCTAGGGTAAAAATCTTCCCGACAACCGTGCACGCTGTGCTTGCACACCTAATTGGAATGGATATGAGCAACCACTCAAAGAACAACAGTTACTGGGTAATGTGACAAGGTGGCTCCTCGGACTCCCCAGACTCAGGTCCTTTAGCAATTCTCTCTGGCTGGGTTTGGCTTCTCGCTGGCTAGGAAGGGCTAACTCCCTCCTGGGAAGGGACTCCTTCCTGCTTCCCTGCCTGCTGGCAGTCTCTCTGTCTCTGTCTCTCGCTCTCCCTCACTCCTCTCTCCTCAGCTGGGGATGAGTGTTTTTAAAGGGCTCTGACAGCCTTCTCAATTGGGTTCAGCTGATCCTGTTTTGGCCAGTGGTAGCCTTGCTCAGCTGGACCCAATTAACCTGCAGTTACCCCTCTCACCACAACCTTCTTTGGCAGTCGCCTGCCCTGGGTTTACCACAGTAAGTAACCTTGTTTTCTTTCTAAGTTAGTAAAAGAGTAGACTGTGTTGTGACAGATGATTGCAATATTTAAGGTACTTTTTGTTATTAAAAAAATTTAATATTAGCTAAACACAATACTATATAAGAAAATGTGTGCACTGTAGTAGACAACATCTCTCACAAATAGTCTCACATCTACCTACATAAGATATTGCTTCTCTGTGAGATGTACTGCCACGGTTGCAGGCAGCAGAGGCACGCAAGTTGAAATGGTGCCAGGCATGTAGCCTTTATTTTGATTTGACTGGCTAGTCCTGTGTTAAAAGTACATTGTCCCTATGGGGTGAGCTTGGTTTCTATGGTACTACAGTTTTCAGATCAATAGGGTGAAAGTTACCTTTTATGATTTCTTAGAGTGGGAGACTTTTCGGACCACACAAAGAATGAATATAGTGACCGGAAACACAGTCACAAGTTTAAAAAAAAAACACAACACCACACACAACTTGTTTGTATTAGTATCAAGGGGTAGCTGTGTTAGTCTGTATCCACAAAAACAATGAGGAGTCTGGTTAGTCTTTAAGGTGCCACCAGACTCCTTGTTATTTTTGTTTGTATATGTTACACTCACATACACAACCTGAGAGAGCCCAAGCCATAGTCTGCCATAGTCATACTCACCTATTCAAAGATATTATAGAGTCTGGTGGTTCTCTAAACAGGCGGTCGTTGATAGATGGGTGGTTCCTGGTGTGGGTCTCCCCAGTGAGGTCTTCCATCTGAGTCTTTCCACTTATCCGAGTCAGGGAACCTCTTTTATCTTGGTGTTCTGACAAAGTCTATCATTTTATGCATGAAGGTTCCAAACCTCCTTTTTCTTATCTGAACTTCCACATCCCATAAACTTTAGGATTCCCCACTTTACAGAGGTTAAGAACATAAGAACAGACATTCTTAGACTGAAAAGCTCATCGAGGCAATCATACTGCACAAGGCATCTAAACTCTTTGGGAGTCCAAAATGAATATATATGTACTACGCTCAAGTTTCATATGCATCAAACCATCCACTTAATGGTATTGTTTCCTAAACCATATGCCTTTTTATCTATAAAAGTCACCTAAACTATTTGTTTCTATAACACAAAAGATCAAGGAGTCAAGCTATACTGCACAGAGACTTACAAAATGAATTTCTGGTTGTATTTATCCTTTGCTACCAATTAGCCCTGGGTGGGGGTGAGTGCTCATTCCACAAGAGTGCAAGTAACCTCTATGCATCTCTGAGAGATGTACCTCTACTGGAGATATATAGGGCAGATACTTGAAGCTGCTTTTACACCTTCACAAAACATTATGCTTTGGTTCAATCAGACACAGCTATAGGGATAGCAGTATTACAGTCAGCCATCACTTCTGTATAGTTTGACTGCTGCTTGTTAATCTCCAATGTATTGAATACACACAGGGACCATCAGTTGAGGAAGAAATTAAGGTTACTTTCTTGTAACTGGAGGTTCCTCAAAACGTGTGGCCCTTATCTGTATTCCACTATCCCCTCTGCTGTAGATTATCTGGATTTGTGGTAAGAGTAGGAACTGGAGAGGTGCTAGTCTGCACTGCTCTTTATGCCCTAGGTTCGGAGCATGAGGAGAGCTATGGCACACGTTCAGACCAACAGCCATTGCTTGTAAGAAAACTCCAGACTGAGGTGTATGGTGCACTTGTGCATCCACCTGTGTGATACAGATAGAAACCATGCATCTCAAAGACCCTCCAGTTACAGGTGAGTAGCTTCCATTTCATTACCTGGTCTGGTTTCAGTGCAGTGTCAAAAGATCCTCAGGCAAGAATACAATGGTTCCATGAGGAAGTAGTCAGTGAGACAAGGTATATTTGCTAGGGTTCACTGTTAAGGCACGGCACCCATTTCCACTATCACCAGGGGCTAGGTTCACAAAGGCCAGGCACTGAAGAGTTGGCTGACACGTTGTGCTGCTTCCAGGTCCTTTTCTTTACAGAGACTCCACACACTTGCTTGGCCAATTGCCTCCTTTAGAGGGGTCTGTGTTTATTCAAACAGTTCAAAACAACACTCAGAATTCCAAAAAAATCTGTTCCAAAGCATGGCTGTTACCTCAGAGCCTGGGCTTAGCCTCCATCTGGCCTGCTCAGAGGTCACTTCCCCCAAACAACTGCTCCAGCTCTTTTATAAGGAACCAGCTGCTAGTGGGTCACTCCCTGTACCAGTTGTGTCTGGTTAGCTCATTTAGCAGGACTGTTTCAGGCCTCAGGTCTCCTGCAGGCAGCTGCCTCATTCCGTTACTCCTTTTGCTCTCTCACAGCCACCTAGACAATAACTAGTATTCACAGAGTCTGAATTTGGTGCCTCAGCTCCCTACAAAATGAATGGGGAGAAATATGTGCCTAAGAATGGGAATGTCAAAAGTCAGCACACCAGGCAGCTCCTCACCTAACCTTTCCAAGGGGAGATAAGCCCTACCCTTCCTTCCAAGACAGGTGCCTAAGATCAGGCTGCAGGGAGGTGCTTCCCTCTGGCTGGGATTCTCAGTTACAAAGCCTTTCTAAAACATAGCCCCAGGAGAAGGCTGTTGCTTGTAAATTTTAGCGCAGTGCTAAGGGCACTCCCCTGGGATATGTGAGGCTCCAGGTTCAACTCCCCCCTCCACCTGAGGAGAAGAAGGGATTTGAAATGGGATCTGCCACCTCTCACAAGACTGCACTAGGCTCCGGGTTATCGTGATTAGGGACTACCTTAGTCTCTCCTTTTGAAGCTGTTACACAATGGAAAAATAATTTTAAAAGTCACTGAAGTAGCGAGACGGGATCCTTGGTCTCCCACCTTTCAGGTGCGTGCTTTAGTCACTAGGCTACAGCATTATTCTCATGCTTGCTATCTCTCTGGCTCATTTACTTTCTTGGTTAAATACTCATCTCACAGGGGTGTTGTGCCAATATATCAAATTTATTGATGTTCGTGAAGCACTCAGATACCATAATGATGAGCACGATAGCAAAGTAATTGAAGAAATTAATAATTCTGTTTTAAGAGCAAGGATTGAATCCTGCAATAAATGAGGTCTGGGGGGTCACACGTAGAACAATGAGGAGAAAACAACTTATTCACTGACTGCCGTCTATCCTGCGCTCTGAATGAGGCATAGGGTCCTACATAAAATTAATGTGATCATGAAATTAATGACAGTATTATAATGCATATACAAAAAGGAGCCAAAGTAAATTTGCACAGGGAGTCTCAATTCTGACATTTTCTGACTTCTGAGTGCTTGACATTGAAACTGTAAGCATTCTTTTAATGTGGATTTTTTTTAATACAAAATTTTAAAGAAACCTTGTTTCAAGCAAGGTGTAGAGTGACAGTTAAGGCGTAGTGAAAGTAATAATGGTAGTCAGCTCTGACCATAATCATTGTACACACCCCGGGAATGTACTGACTTGGTATTCGATGGAAATGATATGGTAGTGACAAAATTCAATCTTTGCTTTCGTTTCACATTTCAGATAACTCTTTTTCTAGTATATATGGTTCAAGGCAACATAAAGAACCTAGAAAATGCAGTGTAATCTTTGTAATGCCATATAATTTACTATCAGATGGAAGTACACTGTCACTAAAAATGTTGTGCCTTCTAAAGATTATGGTTGACAGGATGTGACATACATTTGGCTTCATATGATGGGGTGGACTAAGCTCTGAGGCCCCCTGCTGGAGGCCTTGTGGTCCTGCCACACCCAGCCCCAGAAAGGGCAGTAGAGAGGTCATCCAAGCTGCCTACAGCAATTGTGTGGGAAGCAGCCAACCAGGGCCCAGCAGGTCAGTATAAGAAGAGTCTTGCTAGACTTGGGGGAGAGTGGATGGTGCTCCAGGCTGCTGGGACTCCATGAGGATAGCACCCTGAGGTAAGGGTGAAGAATGTGTGGGAAGTGGCCCAGGAAAGTATAGCAGCAGCAGCTTATTTAAAGAGACATTGTGAATGGCTGGGAAAGTGGCCTGGACTTTGAGGCACCCCAGAAGGGGAACTGAACTGCAGTGGTCCAGCTGAAGAGCTGGGGGCTGGAAAGACCCTGAGAGGGTGAAAACACTCTCCTTGGGGCACTGCTCTATTCTAGAGTAGGGACAAACTGAGAGACATCAGAGAGGGCACTGAGAGAGGCCCCCGTTGGACTTGGTATGAAAGGAGTTTGCATTGTTTGTATCTCACAGACAGACTGTGTATGGCTTGGCTAGAGGGCTGAGTCACTGAAGACCCATCACAAACAGAGCGTATGCGCTTGGCCAAGATGTGCTTGCAAGAGGTGAGTGTGACCCCCCCCCCATTACAGTCTCTTTTTATGCTGTTATCTTAAATAAGAAGTCTGCCTATTGATCTATGTGGATTTCTAGATGTCACATACAGTCTAGACAACTTTTTTTATTACTGGGGAAGAAAGGGGGGCTAGAGTTTAAAAATAATAACTCAAGTTGAGTATTGTTTCAATGAGCAATTTCACACTATGGCTGTATATGTCCAATTTTAATAAAGTGAGACAATGAGCTTCTATTCCAAATACAGTGTTCCTTTATGAATGCAATCCCTCAATTTTAGGGAGATCCTGACCCCTCCAAGGCCCCAGTTGTCAATGCCCATGATATAATAGGCACTCTGGCTTTCGGATTTTTCATTTGGTCAGAGGTAAGTAGTTATTTTCATTGCTACCATAGTGCAAAATACCAGACAAAACAACAATATTCTGATCTAAACAGAATATTTTTAGCCTTTTGTTTTCTCTGGCACAAGGCCACAGGCAGGGTCAACCCAAGTGTAAGATTTTACCAGGTGTAAAGCCACAGGCTAATCACTGTTTTTTGTCAGATTTGGTCTAGTCAGTGGACAATGAAGTAAATGTCATTCTTCTTCTAAGACAGTAGGGCTGTGGGGATATTGTCATAATGGTATTATCTACAGCAGCTAAAGAGCCACATCATGATCAACTGTAGTTAGAGAATGACCCAAAATAATTAAACACATTTATTATCCCCTGTTTACAGGGGAATTGAGGCATAAATAGGTTAAGATCAAAAGTGTCCATTAATTTTAGGTGCCCAGTTTGAGATGCCTGATTTTTTCAGAGTACTTAAAATTTTATAGCACTTACCGTAATTGTTCAAAGCAAGGGTTGGCCACCTTTCAGAAGTGGGGTGCTGAGTCTTCATTTAATACTCTAATTTAAGGTTTCACATGCCAGTAGTACATTTTAATCTTTGTAGAAGCTCCATTTCTATAAGTCTATAATATATAACTAAACTAAAGTAAATATGGTTTTTAAAATGTTTAAGAAGCTTTATTTAAAATTAAAATGCAGACAGGTGGCCAGGACTCGGGCAGTGTGAGTGCCAATGAAAATCCGCTTGCCTGCCGCCTTTGGCACTCATGCCATAGGTTGCCTACCCCTGGTTCAAAGCATGGCTCTTACTGATGTCACTTGCAGTGGTGATTGCTCAGCATTTCTATAAATGAGGCCCGAGGGTCTCAAGTTGAGCATCCAGAAATAGTGACCCTCTATGAAATGTTTGGATTAAGTGATCGTTGTCCAGCATCGCTCAGGACCTTTGTGGCAGTGGCAAGGTGAGAACCCCGTTCTCTAATACAGCAGTCAACTGTCTAAACCACAAGACAATCCTTTCTCATTCTGCAAATATTCATGACACACCTTTCAACTTAACTAATATATGAGACATGAGTCCTACATTCTCCTTCACTGCACAACTCTCATTCATCCCTAGAGCATATCCATCCTGTGTACCAAATGAGGTATGGTCTGGTGGGAAAATAGCAGATGATCATTGTCACAGTTCAGGGCAAATGCACCTATATTCCCTTTCCATGGTCCAGCAAGAGCACCCACTTTTAGGCTTCTGACATACTAACTATCACCTTGGGCAGAGATCCCTGTCTGTCTCTCTCCTGCCTGGGGTTTTTCCAGGCTGTACAGTCCCTTCCGTAACTGCATTATTCCCACCAAGCCAAATGACTTGAACAGTCAGCATCTGCATTTTGCTCTTTCTCCAGAGGCTATGAACAGTGTACATGCCCCTAGTTATAGATTACCATACAGCTTTTTCTAAGCAAGCACATTTATTGTTACGGTGAAAACATATCTAAACAAGAAAAGAACCTACACACATGCTAATAACTTACTGGAGACCATTGAAACTCTAACAGTTCTGGTAAGTGATCAGTCCTGCAGACCCCATGTTGGTTTTTCTATGGTTACAAGTTCATAATTGCTTTATCTCAAAAGACCACCCCTAGGAACATTTAATTATTTTATTTTTACAGCTTGCATCTTTCATCTTCTCCTTATGGAACGGCGATCTGCATAAAAAAGGACCCTCCTCAGGGAATTGCTTCAAAAGTCTGAGGTTTTTTTTGCATAAGCAGAGGTGGTAAATTTGTATTCACTTCCCCATAGAGATTTCCTGGTAATTTTGTTTGTCCCAGCAATTCATTCTTGTCTGGCACATTGTTTCAAATAGTGCTTTGAAGTTCATAACACTGGCCATGTCTCCCCTGCTGTAGAAGGGGAGACATGCAATTCCACAATACTACAGAAACTTTGCATTTTTAATACATTGGACTCCAAAGTATGTAATTCAGTAAGGTTTCTCAGGGACATTACAGGAAATTGCGATATCTGTCAAAATTAAGTAATTAAAGACTGTATCATAACAGTTTTGGAAGGTTCAGTAAATGTTGGTAAACATCAATTTCACCATACACACACACACAAGTACTTCCATCAATAGTAATGAAAATTTAGAGATGGACAAAGCAAGGAAAATGCTGTCTGAGAGCATATTAGCATTGAATGTATAGATATTTTGTTTTTATATTTTGACATGATGTTGACAAATTTGTCTTCTAATGGTTTTTAACCATTGGGATTCAAAATGTTAAACTTTCTGTCATTAAATAATCTTGGGTTGTCAACCCTGCAGGCAGGGAATATGTCTCTCGTCTCTCTCTATGTAAAGCACATTGTTGAGGCTCGGAATAAATGACAGTAATACTTAAGTCTGAAAAAAACTGGTGTAGCTTTTGCTTGTACTGAAGTCCAGCACCCCACACTGAACTGTGAAAATCCAAACAAATAAAAAAATATTTAAATAAACATTGATCAAATTCTATCAAGCCTAAGCATAATGCATATACGCAAAAGGTATATGCACAGATACTTTTTAATTCTGGCATTTCCTAGCTTTTAAGTGCTTTGCAATCTTAACATTCCTTTAATGTAATGTTTGGGCTGTAAAAACATAGAATTCTATCATGTGAACCCATATTGACTCCTACACTGTTCATCAGTGGGATTCAGACCTTTGTGTCCACTGCATAAAGCTCTCCCGCTTGAGCTAATAGAGTAACTTGTAGTAGTAGTGTGTTGTCATCCTCTGTGTGAATCAGCTAGTTGGTTTCACAGCTATTTGCCAGCAGCAGTGAATGTTAAACCTGGGTTCTGTTCCAGGTTCTGAGGGGAATGTTCACTGAAGGTTACAGTCCTGTTTTTCATTCTCTGTACTCTCTGGTTTCCTTATCTCAGTCTCACTCTAATCCCCCTCACCCACATCCATACACATATCCTGGGCTCCAGTCCCTTCTCATTGCCCCTTCCCCTTCACTGCAACTCCCATTCATTTCCCTTCTTCCCATCTCCTCCTCTTAGTCCACTCACCCCCTTCAGCTCTTCATCCCATTCTCCCCTGCCCCATCTCCATTCCCCTGGGCTCCAAATTGAGTTTAACTGAAAGAACCAAACATGTCAACAAGTTCCAATATATCATTCTTTGTATTCTAATTGAGGCAGACATTTCCTGTAAACTTGATGCCTGGATTATTTCCCTGTTAAAAAAATGGCAAATGGCTCATGAAATGATAGACTTCAGAAATACAATATCATTTCAACTAAAGAATATTTCATGGGAAATTCCAAACAAGCAATTGAAAATGAACTGTGGTCCAAGTCTCTGCTGACCATCACAGCAAAGTCAAGTCCCTAGGTTCATTTAAGTTGCTGCAAAACAAACTGTGGCATGATATCATCGACAGATGTTGGATATATCACTTGATGTATTTCTTGTGGTTAGTGGGTTGAAGAACTGACCAAACCATTATTCCTCTTTGTGTAAAAGCAGCAATACATCTGTTAGAAATTTCACTGGAACCATTGGGATTTTCCAGTAGAGTTATATAGCTGTACAGATGTAACTAGTGTTACATTGTTAGATATGGAAGATTTAGACATTATTTTGCATAGGAAAGTATTTAATATTTTATTTGATCACTATTAAAGGTGAACATCTTTTAACTTTTTATATTCTACATGTGTTTGAGGCAATAAATTAAACATTCAGTATTGGACAGCTTTAACATTTTGAACAAGTACCAACTATTTCTCAGTCATTGTTACCAACATACAGTACTTGCCATATATATGTCAGTATTTACCCACTAATATGCCTAGTGAGTATGGAGAAATGGTAACTATGGTAAAATATTGAATTTATAATCCTCACTGTATGAGGAAGACATAAGAGTTTTGCATATGGTGCATATTGATTTGGTTACATAATTAAGGTCCAATCAATTGAACATTTTAATGAAGAGAGACCAAGAACAACAGTAAAATGTAGCTCACTCTTGTTTTCAGATGCTGATGGTTTACTCTGGAAGTTAAATAACTAATACCTCATGCTTTTCAATGAGGTGCAAGGGATTTTATTGTAATGGAAGATGCCTGGTAAAAACTCTCCCCTTCTTTGAAAACATCAACACATTTGCTTTAGATGTGAGATGTAGCATTAAAAGGGGGCACTGTCAATGTTGTTAAGACTTAAACTAATCTGCTTTCAGAGATGTCTTTTTAAAGTGTTTTAATCCATCCAAAAATATCTTCTTCTGTGGGCCAGCAGCTGAAGAAATTTGGTGAGCCATTTGCGTTCCACATTCTGTGAAGCTAGCTACACGTCTTCGAAGAAAATCTGTACTCGTCTTTGACCAATGAATAGTCATTAGTCTGTGCCATTCCACATTCTCAACAGTATCTTTGCCTTACTGGGTGATGAAGTTTCAGGTGACTCTGCCAAATAAGTTCAGGAAATGCCTCAACTACCCTAATGTGGGTGAGTTCTAATTAGCCAAAGAAGACCTTATAAAGGATCCTGAACCAAAATTATTGGCTTTTCCATGGCCACTGTCACAGTTCAGGGCAACTGTATCTGTATTCTCCTTATAGGGTCCACCAGGGGCATCTACTCTCAGCCTTCAGGTGCCACAGCCATCACCTATCTTGGGCAGAGACACACGTCTCCCTCCCTCCTGTCCTGGGTATTTCCAGGCTCCACAGTTTCCTGCTTACCTTGTGAATTCCTCAGCAAAGCCAAAGAGTGGCTTTGGTCTCTAGTGGGGCGACGTGACTAATGTAAATCCTGGGAAGTGTTATGAAATTCAAAGGACTATTTGAATCTATATGTCAGACAAGAATGAACGTTTAAAGTTTAGTGGAGTTCCCAGAAAATCTCTAGGGGGAGTTGTAAGCAAATGTACCCTCTCCAGGTATGTATGAACTCAGTCTTTTGAAACTCATTATACTTCCCACGGTTTATATTAGTCAGATCCCCTCCCTTGAGAGGTTACACATGCTCTCACAATAGTACATAAACATTTTCATTTTAAAACAATTTATAAAATACTTAAACTCAATTCAGTAAGGTGTAACCTAGTTGAATGACATTTGTCTAGTTTATTTGTAGGAAATTACCATACCTGTCATAGACAGTGTTACTTACTTACTTACTTATGCCCGTCAGTCTTTGTCAAATAGAGAGATTTCTGCCAGCCATTTCCTTTTAACTTCTCATCAAGAGACCAGCAGCTAGCAAAAATGGCTGTCCCCCATCTGGTTTCTGACTTGTCATTCTGAGGACAGCAAAGCAGTAAAGTTTGATTGTGCAAATTCTGAAGATGGAAGGGGGAAAGGTCATATGATGTTAGCCATGGATGGATGCATCTCCCACAATCCAACTCCATAAGAGTTGGAAGGTTTGTTTGGATTGTAAACAATAGTAACTCTGTGCAACACCAGTCCTCTGAAATGTGGCAGAGGGGACGGTTACCTCAGTGGTTTGAGCATTGGTCTACTAAACCCACGGTTATGAGCTCAATCCTTGAGGGGGGCATTTTGGGATACGGGGCAAAAATGGGATTGGTCCTGCTTTGAGCAGGGGATTGGACTAGATGATCTTCTGAAGTCCCTTCCAACTCTGAGATTCTATGATTGTTGCACAGTTCTTTTCCTTCACCATACTCAGGTTGAAGATTTATTCCAAGACGGAGTCAGCAAATTCCGTTTCCCTCCAGCCAGGGAACTGAAACAAAGCAAGGTTATGGACCAGATGCTACTATCTGCTGAAACTATCTTGAGCTACATAACTCCTGTGTCAGTTGCCCCTCCCCAACCCTGGCATAAGAGGGACAGTGGAGCTATATCAATTCTCCACTGGTGTAATGTCCTGATGTGACATCCTAGCTGCCACACTTGGGATTGAACTAGGGAACCTCTAGAGCTAAAGTTTGTGAATTGACTTTTTAGCAAGGGGGGCTGCAACACCTCATATCCTCTGTGGGCTGGCACAAACGGGGACCTGTAGCACAAGGGAAAATCTACACAGGAGAGGCTCTATCTTGGGTTGGTACTAGGCAGCTCTGGATCATGGAGCCACAACTGGCTCCTTGGGGGCCCTGCATTTTCACTTCATCTCATCAGAGTGGAGGGTCAAGTACCACAAATCTCAGAACTGATGGGGTGGCAGCTACCTTTCCTCCCCCGAAGATGCATTTTTGCTATAACCATGGACTAGCCATCGGCTGCCTGTTAGCCACACAGTCTGTTGCAAGGCACACTCGCTCGCACGTCTGTAAAGTTCCTAGTCATTGACACCCCTTCCATTGGCCAGAAGGGTTATGGTCACAACATACCTACAGAGATATGAGAAAAATACATAAAATAGTCTGGCTAGAAGGCTGCAATATCATACTACTTTATTTCTTAGAATTCAGAATGGCAATGCACAAAACCCCTAAAATATAGAGCAAACAGGCTGCTCCCTAAGGTACAACTGAGCCAACCTTGCTTTAAGCTGGCTCTTTCCACAACTGTCCCTACTGACACACTTTGTAGTAGATATTAGCCTGCACACAAATCCAGGAATTCTCTTCCATCCCTCTTCCCTCCTCCCCACCAAAGTGATAGGTTGCAGTCCTAACACATTCCTCAATATACCACAAGCAGACTAAGGCAGAGTTGCTACAAAGCTTTCAACGCAGGGCAAGGAGGCGTACGGATACTACACATTGCTGGCAGTGAAGTCAATGATCGTGAATGTGACTTGAGGATGGGGTTCTGGCCATTGTCATTGGTGTGTGTGTGTGTGTGTGGTGCAGAGCACCTGGAACATGACTGTGGAGCTGTTTGTTGTATTTTATTCAGAGGTGGTTTGCTGCATGTTATCCTTTCCTTTGACTAGATCAGTACAACCAGGAATTTCCAGTGCTTGTGCCACGCAGGTGGACACAACTTTTGCCTGGATAGAAAAATCTATTCTGAAGATGCCAACATTGGATTTATATTTAAAACTGACCTTCACTCAACAAACCTATGTTATTTTTAAAAATATTTTTTTATTATTAATTATCAAACCCAAAGCCTTGAGTCACTCTGCCTATCCAAACCAGAGAGCACATGGTATCTTCTGCTTGTGTTATAACATTTGGGATCTCATTAGTTTACATTGAGTTCCACAGTAAGCCTGGGCTTTGTCTGGTTGGTTTTAGATTTAGCAGCACAGCAAGGTCAGGTTGGAAAAATAAACACATTCCCGAATCCTTAAGGCCTACAAGAGCAAAATAACTGGCAAGCTACTGTGCATTAATTTTAAGGCCTGTAAGACCCTTGACAGTATTTTTTAAAGGAAAGCTGCAATTCCATAGACTTAGTCATTTGTTTTTCAGTTTAAATAATCAAACTATTTTCTCTCCTATTAGCCAGCCTGGTTTTTGAACACCAGGGAGTTCTTATAGGCCAGCTTTTCTCAGTATTTTACTCTCTTCCAGGTGGCTGAGGAAAATAATGCATCTGTTTCAAATCTCAGTAGACCCACATATTGTAGACGTCACCAGAGTCCTAAAACAAACACGTTGTATAAAAGCTGGAAAGATTTCAAGCAGTCTCATAATTATGAATGTATTTAGTATTCACTATGGATGCAAAACAGCTTGGAACAAATTCTGAGCTTTCCTAACTGGCGGGAACAGGCTAACTATACAAGTTCCCCACTGTGGGTATGATGGGGGGGTGGAAAGTATTGTGGTTGGAAGGGTTCCCTATTGCTTTATTGGAGGCGAAGGTAAAAGTAAAGAGATGAGGCCTAGCATCCCCAAAACCAGTGACTCTGAATGGGGTAATAGCTTACCTGAACCAAGTTCTATTTCACTCTGGTGACATGAATGATAGTATCCACTGACCCAAAGTGTCATTAAAAGGCACATTAGGAGAGGGAGAGCTCTTAGTAATTCAAAGCAGATCCTGTGTTCAAGAATTAACTCCCTTTATTGTATCTATCTATGAATTATTTCACCAGGAAAAATCCATCTATGACACACCTCGTAGATGCTGGAAAATCATTATGACATCCTGGTGGATATTTTAGTTTGTCTCTAGCTGGAATATACCTAACATCATGGGTGACTTAAAAAGGTTTTAAGATGGAGTTTGTATAGAATTTGATCAAGACTAAAACAAGAACTATTTTTTTTTTATTGTCAGCGGATCAGGTCATGGCATCTCACTATAAAAGATTCAAAGACATTTCATTAGGCTTAAACTATTTTCAAATGGTCTAACCATCATCTTTGGGATGACACATTTGCCTCTGGACAGAGAAAGACTGAAAAATATTTCAAAGGTATGGGAACAGTCTTTCAGTCATTTTTGAGCTATGGGAGAGTGAAATTATTATATGTTTAATAACTATCATTATTAATAATAAATACCGGTACTTTAATACATCTGTCTTGACCCCTACACACTAGTGGGGTATCTTGATAATGCAATATAAGCAATAGCATAAACATGTTTTAAAATTGCCTAATCACACTTTTTTGAACAGGGTTGCGAAGTCCCAGTTAAGTTAATAAGACTTTAACTAAAGTTACTCAGATGTATAAGTGTTTGCCAGCCTGGACCCTAGACAGACAGATGGTAAAAGAAAAGAGAAAATAGAGAAAGGGGGAAGGGAGAAAACAAAGATAATAAATGTAAGGGTATGACTTAACTTAGAGATAGAGTTATGTCTTTATTTGTATTGTTTATTTTAAATGTTGACCTGTGTCTTAACTACTCTGGATTTTATGCCAAACTGTTGCAATTTCGATTGTCTCTTGTTTTTTAACTCATGCCTATTTCCTACCTTTTAAAAAAAAATATTTTGAACCATTATCTATTTCTATTTTATAACTTGGCTGTTTCCTTTTTCTTATTTGTAATTCATGATTCTTTCCTGTTATTTTCACTAGTGGAATTTAGGGGTGGGTTCCCCCCTCCCCCCGCAAACCCTAGATAATCCCTTTAAGAACATAAGAATGGCCCTACGGGGTCAGACCAAGGGACCATCTAGCCCAGTATCCTGTCTTCCAACAGTGGCCAATGCCAGGTGCCCCAGAGGGAATGATCAGAACAGGTTATCATCAAGGGATCCATCTCATCACTCATTCCTACCTTCCAGCAAACTGAGGCTAGGGACACCACCCCTGCCCATCTTGGCTAATAGCCCTTCATAGACCTTTCTAGAAAATTAATTATCTCTTTCATTTCATTTCATTCAGAGCTCTCACTTAGTCCTCATTCTTCTCCCCCCACCCTCCAGGTGTTGCCATTCCTTAGCTATCCCTTCCTTGCAGAAGTATCAAAGCCAAGCATAGAGAAAGGATGAGTCCAAATGGATGACTCCAGTGCTGCTTTTTTCTGTGGCTAGTGAACATAAGAACAGCAATACTGGGTTGGACCAAAGGTCCACTGTTCAATGCCAGGTGCTTCAGAGGGAAGTGACAAAACAGGTAATCATCAAGTGATCCATCCCCTGTTGTCCATTCCCAGCTTCTGGCAACAGAGGTTAGTGACACCATGCCGGTTAGCCATTGATGGACCTATTCTCCATGAAATTATCTAGTCCTTTTTGATCCCTATTATAGTCTTGGCCTTCAACATCCTCTGGCAAAGAGTTCCACAGGTTGACTGTGGAATGTTGTGTATGTTGTGTAAAGAAATACTTCCTTTTGTTTGTTTTAAAACTGCTGCCTATTAATTTCATTTGGTGACCCATAGCTCTTATTTTATGAGTAAATAATACTTCCTTATTTACTTTCTCCACACCTGTAATGATTTTATAGACCTCTATCATGTCCCCCTTTAGCTGTGTCTATTCCAAGCTGAAAAGTCCCAATCGTATTAATGTCTCCTCATATGAAAGTGGTTTCATACCACTAATCATGGATTGCTCATGAAGCAGAAAGTGGTGTACACACTAAAATACACAATTGTATGTATGTACACATCAAAAGAAGAAAGAACACACTAACATACAAGTATGAGCTTGGCAGGATTGCTTCATGACACTGCTGTTTCCGACTTAACATTTTTCCTGAGTTTATTGTCAGTGAGTATTTATTTATTTAAATAAGTTTTGAAGTCATGGTTAGAATTTTACCAGTAGCAGCTGGCCAACAAAACACTGCTTTAGGAGACAGATAGCAGACTTTACTCAAGGAAATACTAATTTTACAATTATGTTTTTTTCTCCTTGCTGGCCTCCCATCGGTCAGTGAACAATTGGTGAAGGGTATGGGTATTTGTGTTCCCAGCTGTGTATATTTTTGTCCTATTTGAACAAAAATGTCTATATTTAGAAAGGATCTTTTCCCCATATCTCCTTTATCAACCAATGTTGATAAAATTTTGAAATGGAGTTGGCTTTTTCCTTTTTTTAAGAGGCCCCTCATATTGCAAGGCCCATAATCTGACACTGCCTGTGCAGTGAGATCTAAATAAGGTTTTTGTGATTTGAAACAGTAAATGTATTAATGTGTTACTTGAAAAAAGACTGGCTAGAGAGAAGCCCAGTCTAGTGCTGCAGAGGCTGCTGATGGTAATGGGGGTAATTAAAGAAGAAAATCTCAGCCTGTTGGATTTTCTGCTGTGGGCCTGTGCGTCCCAGTTTGGAAGCAGGCAGCTTACAGCGGAGGGTCTTTCATTAAGGAAATCGCTTCATCTGGTACCGTAGGGTGACCAGATGTCCCGATTTTATAGAGATGGTCCCAATTTTGGGGTATTTTTCTTATATAGAGTCCTATTATTCCTTACCCCCGTCCTGATTTTTCACACTAGCTGTCTGGTCACCTTATCTGGTAGAGTGGCAGAAACTGAGTTTGACCTTTAGTGAATGATGCAAGGCACATCTGTTTTCTGGAGAAGGTGATTTTGAAAGTAGGTTGGAGCAGTGCAGGGATGAGGCTCAAGATGAGTCTTTTAGTATTTATTTAGATAAGGATTAATGTCAATGGGAAATTTATGTGACTATGGCATGCAGGAGTCAGCCCATGTTGTGCTTTTTGCTGTGATGTAAATAAGTTGCTGAACACATTCCTCTATTTTATGAACTGCAATTCCAGCTGCTCATTATCTGTAGTCAGTTCCTGCAATTGTCTCCTTACAATTTTGTGCCTCAGATCTCAGTCTACTTCCTGGGCTGCTTCCTTCCTGCTGATTGGACTCTGTGCAGTCCTATATGTAGCTAAACAACACAAGAATTTTATTTCATTAAGACATTGAGCAAATATAAATGTGGGGCAGGGATTTGGAGGGGATTTAACAGCCAGTTCTGTTGACCTTCTGTGATGGGTTTTAAAAGCTATTTTGCAATAAACCTCAAAGTGATCCTTCCATGACAGAACAGATTCTAGGTTCTTGGTTACTGAGTACTACCATGGGTTTATCAAATGTTGGATACATTACACTGCCACTGTCGGTACTATTCATACAACTGTTCCGCAGGAGCCCCAGAAGTTCTGGGGTGGGGAAATCAGTCAGAAGCCCAGGAGTGCTCTCGATGTTGAGGTGATGCTTAGAAGATGAGCCCTGAGACAAGTTGGGGAGGTGGTAAAGGAAAGGAGTGAAAGCCTTGCAGTGTGTGGGTAATGGGCAGAGCAGCAGAGTCACCTAGAGAGCTCTGGGAGTGTTAAAGTTAGTGCATAGTGGCATTTCCTTGAATAACCACCACTGCGTCAGAGACCTCAAGAGTGATTTTTCTGGGATATCAGATGGGGAACTATGGGGCAGTCAGAGGAAGGGAGATTAGACACTGCAGAAGGCTTGGCAGCAGCTTGAGAAGATCAATTATAGTCTGACAATGACTTTCATACCCTTTGCCCCTCAAGAAAATCAGTCAACACTATAGACAACTCTATTTTCACCCCTTTGTGACACTTGGATCTCTTTTTGCATACTTAGACTGATAATCACTGTGTACTTTTCTGCTAGTAAGCTGCAGAGATCAGGCCTTTTCTGTGCTGTAGTTAGGAATGGACTATTTTTCTTAACATTTTTTCCGCTTGTCCAGAGAACAACTCGTTGGTCTGGCGGTTACCATAGGGACTAGAAAGACTTGCAACAGGCTGTTGCACAGTGTTTGTGCAGGCTGCTATAGAAGCCTTCACAATTCCAGTAGCATAATACCATGTTATCTGCATTGTTTAAGAGTATATCTTTTCTGTTAAGTAAAAAATGCATTCCAAATTGTAGGCAGTTCACAAAATTCAACAAGTGATACGAAACATTTTTCTGGCTCATTTTCTTTCCACTTCTTTTCTCTCTGGCTTCTTAAAGACACTTTGAAGACTGAGATCAGTCATTGATTTATTTTATTTATTTAAATCTGGGGAGCGGAGAGTAGAGATTCCCCTAAGGCTAATGAAATTTTAATTTCTTTTATCTGCATTCTTGTTTCATGTAGTGCCCTCTTAGATCTACTAGGCAGACAAGCTTATTCAAGATTAATACAAAAGACACTTCATTTATGTGTTGGGAGGGGTAGGGATGGAGATCCTATTGCTATTAGTCATTAGATCAAAGCTATGTTATAGACACAACATTCTTTGTTCAAACCTCCAATATCACTCAGCAAATAGTTATGGGCCAAAACTTTCAAACTTTGGTGTCTAAATTAGATACTGTAAAGCTAAGCACCTTAATAAACAGATTATGATTTTCAAAGATATTGAGCACTTCCAGCTACAGATTTATTTTCAAAGCAGCTTTGTGTGTGCAGCCCCTTTGATAAAAAGACCATATTTAGCATGATGCCTAAGTATGGGTTTAGGATGGGAATTTCCAAAAGCGTAAGTGACTTAGGGACACAAGTCCCACTGATTTTTCAATGCAACTAAATTTAGACACTAGAGTCAAGATTTCAGAAGTGACTAGTGATTTTGGATGTCTGAATTTTTGGGTGACTAATTTGAAATAATCAGACCCCTTTAAATTATCAGAGGGCAGATGCTCAACACTTACTCACCAATGGGCCCTTTTAAGGTGCCTCTAGATGGAAGCCCCAAAATTCAGCCTCTGAACCCCACATCGCTTTTGAATTGCTCCTGGAGTCTGAAGAGGCTGAGACAATTGGCTACTAATCTAGTTAGAATAATAGAATCATAGAATATTAGGGTTGGAAGGGACCTCTGGAGGTCATCTAGTCCAACCCCCTGCTTAAAGAAGGACCAATCCCCAACTAAATCATCCCAGCCAGGGCTTTGTCAAGCCTGACCTTAAAAACCTCTAAGGAAGGCGATTCTACCACCTCCCTAGGTAACCCGTTCCAATGCTTGACCACCCTCCTAGTGAAAAAGATTTTCCTAATGTCCAATCTAAACCTTCCCAACTGCAACTTGAGACCATTACTCCTTGTTCGGTCATCTGGTACCACTGAGAACAGTCTAGAGCCATCTTCTTTATAACCCCGTTTCAGGTAGTTGAAAGCAGCTATCAAATCTCCCCTCAGTCTTCTCTTCTGTAGACTAAACAATCCCAGTTCTCTCAGCCTCTCCTCATAAGTTATGCGCTCCAGACCCCTAATCATTTTTGTTATGCTCCTCTGGACTCTTTTTCTAATTTTTCCACATCCTTCTTGTAGTGTGGGCCCCAAAATTGGACACAGTACTCCAGACGAGGCCTCACCAATGTCGAATAGAGGGGAACAATCACGTCCCTCGATCTGCTGGCAATGCCCCTATTTATACAGCCCAAAATGCCATTAGCCTTCTTGGCAACAAGGGCACACGGTTGACTCATATCCAGCTTCTCATCCACTGTAACCCCTAGGTCCTTTTCTGCAGAACTGCTGCCTAGCCATTCGGTCCCTAGTCTGTAGCAGTGCATGGGATTCTTCCATCCTAAGTGCAGCACTCTGCACTTCTCCTTGTTGAACCTCATCAAATTGCTTTTGGCTCAGTCCTCTAATTTGTCTAGGTCTCTCTGTATCCTATCCCTACCCCCCAGTGTATCTACTATTCCTCCTAGTTTCGTGTCATCTGCAAACTTGCTGAGGGTGCAGTCCACACCATCCTCCAGATCATTGATAAAGATATTGAATAAAACCGGCCCCATGACCAACCCTTGTGGCACTCTGCTCGATACCGGCTGCCAGCTACCTGTTGAGCCCGACGATCCAGCCAGCTTTCTATCCACCTTATGGTCCATTCATCCAGCCCATACTTCTTTAACTTGCTGGCAAGAATATTGTGGGAGACCATATTAAAAGCTTTGCTAAAGTCAAGGAACAACATATCCACTGCTTTCCCCTCATCCACAGAGCCAGTTATCTCATCGTAGAAGGCAATTAGGTTAGTCAGGCATGATTTGCCCTTGGTGAATCCACGCTGACTGTTCCTGATCACTTTCCTCTCCTCTAAGTGCTTCAGGATTGATTCCTTGAAGACCTGCTTCATGATTTTTCCAGGCACTGAGGTGAAGCTAACTGGCCTGTAGTTCCCTGAATCCTCCTTCTTCCCTTTTTAAAGATGGGCACTACATTAGCCTTTTTCCAGTCATACAGGACCTCCCCCCGATCGCCATAAGTTTTCAAAGATAATGGCCAATGGTTCTGCAATTACATCAGCCAGCTCCTTTAGCACTCTCGGATGCAGTGCATCCGACCCCATGGACTTGTGCTTGTCCAGCTTTTCTAAATAGTCCTGAACCACTTCTTTTTCCACAGAGGGCTTGTCACCTCCTCCCCATGCTGTGCTGCCCAGTGCAGTAGTCCGGGAGCTGACCTTGTTTATGAAGACAGAGGCAAAAAAAAGCATTGAGTACATTTGCTTTTTCCACATCCTCTGTCACTAGATTGCCTCCGTCATTCAGTAAAGGGCCCACACTTTCCTTGACTTTTTTCTTGTTGCTAACATACCTAAAAAAACCCTTCTTGTTACCCTTAACATTCCTTGCTAGCTGCAACTCCAAGTGTGATTTAGCCTTCCTGATTTCACTCCTGCATGCCTGAGCAATATTTTTATATTCCTCCCTCATTTGCCCAATCTTCCACTTCTTGTAAGATTCTTTTTTGCATTTAAGATCAGCAAGGATTTCCCTGTTCAACCAAGCTGGTCGCCTGCCATATTTACTATTCTTTCTACACATCGGGATGGTTTGTTCCTGCAACCTCAGTAAGGATTCTTTAAAATACAGTCAGCTCTCCTGGACTCCTTTCCTCTTTAGTTGAAGAACTTCTGCAAATTGGAGCTGCCTGGGATCTTCTGTTGAACATTTTGCTTACCTATAAAAGGTGGGTATTGTAAGCAAATGGTATTCCCATGCTGTTATATGCATGCACACGCACGCATGCACTTACATACACACACACACACACACACACACATATATGCATGCTGCATCTGGTCTAAACATACTCCTTCTTCGGGCTTGCCTTTTTAGTTGAGCTGAATAACAACAAACCATAAACTTCAGTGGAAGCATTATCCTAAGCATAACTTTTCTTCCTTAGTGTTTCTTTGCAGGCTCCTGTCTCCTTGACCCTGTGTGTTATTTTTGTTTGTTTGTTTGTTTGTTCTTCTGCCTTAGAGAGACACCCTATTTGGCCTGACTGCTAGCCAGGAAAAATAATGCTTCATTTCTACGTGGGGTCCTAGCTCCTACCACAGGGCCAGTTAGCATAAATGCAAATTAGCTATAGGTATTTATAATATAATATAAATGGAGATATACCAATCTCCTAGAACTGGAAAGACCTTGAAGGTCATTGAGTCCAGTCCCCTGCCTACACTAGCAGGATCGAGTACTGTCCCCTGACAGATTTTTTGCCTCAGATGCCTAAATGGCCCCCTCAAGGATTGAACTCACAACCCTGGGTTTAGCAGGCCAATGCTCAAACAACTGAGCTATCCCTCCCCCTTCCCATATCCCATATCCCTTCAGTAGGGGACATTGTCCAGGTGAACGACAACCGGGCTGCTCCACCACCCCTCTGTTTGGCCCACCTTGCCCCATCCGCAATAGTCATGTTGCACTTCACATGCAGGTGATGGCCAAATGTCTGCGTATGTGGCTTCCAGCCCCCTGAACCCTTTTCCTGTGCAGCAGAACTGCATCAGTTCCCCAGCCAGCACAACCCTCTCTGTTTCTTCTGGGTAATTGAGCTTGTAAAATGTAGTTTTCCCCCTTGATTAGACTATGTGGTGCCCCTTTGTGTCAGCAAGAACCCCATGGCTTGAACATTGCCATGCACAAAGTTAGCTATGCACTCAGCAAGAACCTTGTGCTTGATCAGATAAGTCCCCATGTCCCTGACTATGTGAGCGGTTAGGGCTGTGATGTTAGGTGAGAACTCATCTGTACTCAGATGGGATGGACTTCTAAAAATGCCATAAACTGTAACATACATAAGCACTGACAGCAGAAATGCCAGGCATTCCTTGCAGTATCAGGCTTTTAAATTGAATATGTGTGTGTGTGCGCGCGCGCGCGCATATAAAAAGAATCAGTGAATTAAATTAAGGATGTATTCTAAAAATTGTCTTAGCAGAGTTTACACACTCATTGTTAGTCTTTCCTTTGTTTCAGATAAGGTGCAGGACCATAAGTTACTTACTGCCCTCAGCTAGTTATATGGGATTGACTAAGTGGGTTGGGGGAAAATCAAAGCAGTGCCTGAGGGAGGGCAACAATCAAAGAAATTGCTATTGAACCAGAAGCAAATCTGCTTCCCTGCCAGACTTTGCCTGGACAAAAGACTCTTTAGTTTCCTTTCAGTAACCATGGTGGCATGGCTTTATTAGAGAGTTATCATCAGGCCAGGGTTAGAGCTGTACTGGATTGCCTTTGGCATTAGCAGCCAGATGATCTAAAGTAATCCATGAGAGAACAGCTGTCTTTATGAAGTCAGAAACATATGATGAATAGGTAAGTATGTAAGTGGGGAGGAGAGAAGTGATAATTAATGATATTCTAGAATGTACGTAATGTCAAATATTCTGAGAGTTGGTTCTCACTTAAATGACCTTGGCATCCAAGGTCAGGGAGATCACTGTCTGGGAGCAGAGATGGTCAAAACAAGAAACTCAAATCCATTTCCATTTGATCCTTTGAGAGGGGAGAGTTAGATTCCAATTTCTTTGATTCAAGCTCACCCCCTGACTTTTGATTTCCAGTCAGATCCCAAACCAAAGAGGCCTGTTTTCCATTTGCTGCTGAGATGCAATCACTGTCTCATAAAAAAGAGTGATTCTCAGGACATTGCATGAGACTTCTGCTAAAATCTCATGAGATGAGTTTACAGGATTTTCGTACTATAGGATCTGTGGCCAGATCAAATCCCAGCTCCCTTCATTTTTCAAACCTGAACTCTAGTCTGAACTTAATCCAGATCTGTAATCTGTCTTCTCATCTAACAAATACACCTGAGATTTTGTCATTCTTGGAATAATCAATAATTGTGTGAGCACTTGTGGTTGCAAGACAGTGTGATTGCACCTATTTACATGAGGGTTGAATTTGACCCAATAACTTGAGGGCTTCTATATTTATAAATAGCTAACTGTGCACATTTTATGTCTGTCTTCAAATTAATTAGATGGATGTTAAATATAGCAAAGAGTGGCTTGTCCCTTATGAAGCCTCCAGCTTCTATCGTTACTGAGGCCTGACCTCAACTAAAAAAGTTAGGGCAATCCAGCTATGTCACTCAGCGGTGTGAAATTCCACACCCCTGAGTAATGTAGTTAAGCTAACGTAACCCTCAATATAGACAGTGCTAGTTCAACAGAAGAATTTTTCCATCACCGTAGCTACCATCTCTAAGGGTATGGTTAGACTGGCGCTTTGTAGCGCTAAAACCCTCCAGGAGCGCTATAATTATCTAACCCTACACACTTGCAAGTCACATTTTGCGCAATAAGTCACCGTTTAAAACGCAACTATAAAACCACCTCTCCGAGAGTCAGAAGGCTTTTTGTGTATTCCCTGTAGCGTGTTAGGGCCAGTGTATTCACTCATTACGCGATAAGGAATCTCTAGCACCCCTCCGAGCCATGTAAGGCAATCAACAAGCCATTTAAGGCAAATGACGTGTAAGTGTTGTTTTGAAAATGGGAGAAAAAATGCGGAAGTACCTTTGCAGTTTCTCTCTAACAACTCACAGCAAATAACCACTGAAAATGCTTGTGGACGGAGCTGTGTGTCTTAAATACAGAGCCTGTCAGTTTTCGCTAAGGAAAAGTCACTGACAGCCTGATCTTGTCTCCCTGCGAACACGTTCCCAGTTCCCCCTCACCCCCATCCTTTGCAAAGCACGTTGCACCCAGCTGAATGCTGGGATACCTGCCCTATCGCGCTACTGTCACTGCCGCCAGAAGCGCTGCAAATGTGTGCATTCTTTAGTGCTACAGGGTTTAAATGTGCACAGGCTCTAGCGCGATACCTATTGCGCTAAATTGGGAAGCACTATACACAAACGCACTATAATCTTTAGTCTAACCACACCCTTAGGGAGATGGATTACCTGTTCTCATGGGAGAATCCCTTCTGTCATCATAGATGTGTCTACACTGACGTGCTACAGCAATGCAGTTACAGTGCTGCAGCTGTTGCATTTTAAGTGTACACAAGCCCTGAGTTCATTTCTCTGAAGCAGGCACAATACTTCAAATTAATAAGTACAGCAGCATGCAAACCTCAGCTGATAGTTGCACTCTTTGAGTTAAAAAAAGAAAGAAAAAAAAAAGAAGAAATTGTCCCTTTCCTTCCTGAAATGATTCATGGTGCTTGTCTGTTTCTGACTTAGGTAGCTCGTTAAGTGCTGTAAACACCCTTTGTGCAAGTAGGTTGAAGTTGATAGCCAGTATGGGGGGGGGAAAATGCTACAAGACTGGACAATCTTCTGTATTTGACAATAGTCCCACATTTTCAAGGTACTTTCTGCTGCCAAGAGCCTAAGTCATCAGGGTGAGCCGAGCAATAACAATGAACTAAATCACTGTAATAACCTGAGGCCTTGTCTACACTACTGGCTGGATCAACGGGTAGAAATTGATCTATTGGGGATCGATTTATGACGTCTCCCAAGGACGTGATAAAACGATCCCCAGAGGCACTCCCGTCGACTCCGGAACTCCAGCTCACCAAAAGGCGCAAGGCAGAGTAGATGGGGGAGCCTGCTGTTGACTGCTGCTGCTGTGAGGATGGCAGGTAAGTCAACCTAAGATGTGTCGACTTCAGCTATGCTATTCACCTAGCTGAAGTTACATATCTTAGGTTGACCCTCCCCGCTGGTGTGGACCAGGCCTGAGATTCTGCTCTTGGTGAGCATGTGCCCCATGTATGTGAAATCAGATTCTTCTGGCCAGCAGTCCACTGAGGCTGTACCTGAGCTCTTGATGCTCTCATGTCCCCACCCAAGGGCAGAAAGGGGGCAGGCCTAACTATCTCTCAGCTCCTTCTTACTGCCCGGGGCAGTGAAACAGAACCCCCTGCATTGTCTGCCCGCTTCCTTGTGCACTGTACTAGCATTAGTGTTAGTTATTAGTATTCAAACTAGTTAATTGTTAATTAGTAGTATGAGAGTCTTCCTGCTTGTTGGCACAGAATTTTTTTTTTAATTCAGATATTTAGTTTTTAGATTAGATCACCATCTCTCCCCCCTCCCTCCCTCCGGACAAGGGCTCTAGCAGTATGTCAGAAGTTAAATTCCCATGGTTCATAACCTGCCACTTGTATGAAGTTTCAATGTCACTTAACAAGCACTCCAGACAGGGCCGGCGACAGGGGGGTACAACGGGTACAGCTGTACCAGGCCCCGGACTTAAGGGAGGGTGCCTTAAATCCGGGGTGGGCCCGGTACGCTGCTGTACCCCCTTGTCGCCGGCCGGGGGGGGGGGGGGGGTTGGGCGCCGCGGGCGGCGGGAGACCGGCCGGGGGGGCCCCACACAATCTGAGTACGGGGCCCCAAAATTCCTGTCGACGGCCCTGACTCCAGATGCCTCTACTGTTTAGGAGAGGGACATATTCCTCTCTCCATCTCTAAGTGGACTCAAATAGCTAATGAGGCTCACCTAAAATTCTTCCTTATGGAGCACTTTATGCAATCCACTGTGGACACTGAAAGGAAGGATATAGCTAGACCTTTGTCCTCTGATCAGTCCCTCTCCATCAGCAAGACACGTCCCTCTCCATCAGCAAGACCATCTCCCAGCGAGACACGTCTACCCTGAGCTTCTGTGCTTCATTGACCAACAGGTTTCCATCACTTGTCTCTGTTCTGGCATCTATGATCTCAGCGAGGGATAGCAAAAACACAGCACCAGAGATGAGATGAGACAGGTCAATGTCTTTAGTGCCTACCAAATTACAACACAAGAGTCGGAAAGCATATGACTCATCTTGGGCTTAGAAGTCAAAGGACAGCCAATGGCTTGACAAAGGTCTCTCTGGCATCTTGGAATTATTGACTGTTAAATGTGTTCTTCGGTACCCACTAAACCTGTGGAAGCCCTTCATTCAGGCCCAACCCCTCAGCACCAATTTCCTTGGTGTCATCCCTATTGACACATACAGCATATATGGTACCAAATGATTTAGCCGTGGACATAGTTCTGGAGTCACCTTTTCTGGACAGATGGAAGATTGTACTGGCTAGACCACCAGTCACCAAGACCTCATTTCCATAGGCAAGAGAGATGTCAGCAGTACTGACTCCAACTCCAACCCTCCTGAAACTGAGGGTCCTGAGGAAACCAAAGGGAGGAGGAATAGCTCAGTGGCTCGAGCAGTGGCCTGCTAAGCCCAGGCTTGAGAGTTCAATCCTTGAGGGGGCCCCTTAGGGATCTGGGGCAGAAATCTGTAGGTGAGATTGTAGCATGCCTTATGCAGGCGGTCAGACTAGATGATCATTTTTTTTTAATGAAAAGTGACTTTTTGATGTGAAGATTTGTTTTGGTCAAAATTTTCTATTTTGTCAACAAAAACAACTTCCTATTCAGTTTTTGGTGGTTTTTTTAAGTGTATAAAAATTATCACTGAGGGAAAACATCAACAAATGAAACCAAAAAAATGTAATTGAAACATTTTCAAGGGAAATATATACAGCATTTTGTATTGTATCTATTGATAATACGGTAATATTAGTGCTTAGCACTGAGATTATGGTTTTCATCCATAGATACTAAAATGCTTTATAAAATAAGGTAAGTTTCATTATCCACAATTTTCTAAAGATAGAGAAATGGAGGCAAAGGGAGATGAATTGAGGCCCATTTGGTCAGTGGCAGGATGGAACACAATAACCACTGCACCCTGTTAATTTGTGTGGTTTTTTCCCCAAAAAAAACTAATGTAAATTTTAATGTGTACTAACAATGATTTCAATTCAGCTCATTTTTACCATTAGAAGAAGATAGTCTGTTACTGGATCTGGTTATAGAACAATATAAACACCATGGGCCAGATTTTCAACTGACATAGCTCCTTTAACTTTAATGGAGCTAGTGGGGCTTAAGCCCATGAAAGCTTACGTCCAAATAAATTTGTTAGTCTCTCAGGTGCCACAAATACTCCTTGTTCTTTTTGTGTTCTAATGAACTCCTGTGCATAACACAGCAGATAAAGAAAGAAAAAAATTAAAAACCCTGTTGTCTTTTCCCAAGATCCCAGAATAATACAAGAATGTAGGGAAGTGTCCATTATAGGAAAAGATTCTTCTTTTCTTTTAGCTGTTCTATTATAGCTTTAGCCAGCTTTGAAAGTTTTTTGTCTCCTACTGAGCCGCTCTTTTTTTCCAGCTTTGTTTCTCCAACTTGACGGTTAATTTGTTGGCTCTCTTCTCCACTCTGCCTTCCTTTCACTCGTCTTTCACAGCCTGTTTTCTAGATTTTCTATCCTCTCTGCTCTCCTTTTTGGAACAGGGCTGTGTGGAGACTCTTGGCAGGTCACTGTTGTTAATCATTTGCATGTGTTCAATCTACTTTGCTGTAAGACCTCTGAGGAAAAATATCCAGTGGGATTCCAGCCTTACTGGAAATTCTGATTGTTTTGGACTTTAGTGGATTCTCAATAAGTTTTGAATGAACATACAAATTTGAGTATTTACGCTGAGTGGATTTGAAGTCTTATTTTCCTTTGGGGTTTTTTAATAACTAAAGCTAAGATTTCCACCTCTTCCTTTGCTTCTCATTGAGGTAACAATCTGATTTTTTATTTTTATTTTTTGCATTCAAAAGCAGAAGTTTTCATAATCCTGATTGTAACGTGTAAGTTTTGTATTGGGTAGATGGTGTAAGAACAAAGTATGAAAGATTCTTTAGAGACCCCATTAGTGACTGGAATTGGTCCAATAATGTTCTTATTCAGAAGAAAAAAATCTGGGCATCTAAGCAAAATATAAGGAAATTAAAGCCTGAATTAACAGAGAAAGAGAGGGGGCAGAAGGGGCATCAGAAAACAGGATATGTGGATCAAAGATAGGGCTACAGACCTCACTTTTCCACTCCTAGGAGACAAAAAAACAATTGCAACAGGAACTAGAAACAAAACCCAGTCCATAGGTCTTGTCAGAAGGAACCATACTTGAGGAGCTGAGAAAATAATAAACTATCCATTGTGTACTAGATAAATTCCCCCTTTTTGCTCTCATCAGAGGATGAGATTGATACTCTTGCTCAGGGTGAGTCTTACTTCATGGTAAAAGTGGTTCCATTGAGTTCATTGTCAGTCATTGTTGGTAAGGGGCTTTCAATCTGACCCATGACATCTGCCATTAGATGGTGGTGATCTAAAGTGTTCGTGATATTAAAAATGATTCAACACAATCTTTTGCAAACTTCATTTACTCTTTTTCTTGCTATTCAAATTGAAAAATCTAAAATTCAGATGTTGTTGTGTTTGGTTACATGGTTTATGAAGAATTGTTTGTGTTCCCTGACTGGCTGAGTGTAATTCTTATAATCCTGTTTCTGGCATTAATGCTTATGAGTATTTGTTTTCCACAAGTATTTTCCTGAGGCACCATTACAGAATTCAGTTGCATCAAGATTTATGGAAAGAGAACACAAGAGGGTGAACACAGTCAAAGGAAACATGTTAAAAATGTGAATATTTGTAGAAAATGTTTGCTGTGTTTGCGCTGAGCCATTAATAAGAATGGAAGTCACAGGAATGTAGGAATCCCTCTCTGGATCAGATCAGTGATCCGTTTGGTCCAGTATTCTATCGCCAGCAGTGGTTGTTACCAGCTGTTTGAGAGGAAGGCACAAGAAACACTGCAGCAGGCAGTTGTGGAATACCATGCCCCCAACTAAAGTTTATTCCTAGCCTCCAGTAGTTAGAGGTCGGTTTATGCCCAGAAGAAAGAGGATTTATATCCCTTATAAAACTTTTGTGTAACTTTTAAAAATCCATACTCTGGATATTTTTATTATTCATATAAATGTCCAATTTTTTTTTTTTTGGGGGGGATCCTGCTAAGCGCTTAACCTCATTTATATCGTTCTGGAGCAGGTGAAACAAAAGTGAATTTTGCACATCACAAAGTAAATCAACAGTAGCAAAAACCATGCTCTGGAAACAGAGTAAAATTCATGCATACAGAGCAGAGAAATTCTGAAATTGTGTGCAGCAAAAAAGGAAGAGCAGGCTTATTCTGTTTAGATCAGGGTGAAAGGATAGGATTTGAAGGAAATAAGATGACTCAGAGGGGTTATTAAATAAAAGTATTAACATTAGTCCTGAAAGGAAATATATTAAATACACATTTGCAGTTCCCACTAAGAGCAATGGCAGCTGCAAACGAAGATCCAGAGTAGTATATGGCCTTATGTCAATTTACCCGAAATGCTGTTTTGTTTTGTTTTACAAAGGATTGGGTGAACACTTTCTGCAATTTAAATGTGCTACATTGTAATAATATTGATCACTTGAAATCTGTAAGGAAATTGTTCTTAAGAACTGAAAGGAAGAATATTTTACTATCTAGGGGGAAAATAAAAAAAGTATGGAGGAATGAAGCATGTTATCTTAACTCCATGAATTTTAGCCATATACCTAGTTAATGATATGCCATGGTAATAAGTACTATGATTATAAAACTGTCAAAATAGGCTCCACAAATCCATAAATAAATGTAACCACCATTGTAGGGAGAAAAAGAAGAAAGCACATAGTAGAAATATTAATAGATATTAGTGGAGGTGTAGCTGTCATGTAATAATTTTAATAAAAACTTTATGAAACCTACCCATTGAGATAGATTATATGGTTAGTGGAATGTTTCCTGAATACCTATATCACATTAATTCAATAGTGGTTATCACCAGGAAGAAGACATTAGCTCCAAGATGAGAGTATCCTAGTACATGCTGCAAAGACAATAGGAAAGCAATTGGCTCTGAAGATCCTACATCCTGTCTCCAACAAAGTTAGACTTATTTTGTCAGTGCTGGAAGCTAACAGATCAAAGAGCTATAAACCATTAAAAAGGAACTTACTCCCTTTGTGTGTGAGAACTGGTGAGACTGAACAGAATTTAAAGACACACTACCTGAAGCAAAGAGTGAACTGTGGTTTGAGAGTTAAGGGAATAGACTGACACCCAGACCTTGACAGGATCATCACATGGAAGATGGTTTGACATCTACTAAGATAGACATGCATATAATCTGTTTATTGTTTTAAAAGCTTGAAATGCTTTGTTTCTAAATAAACAATACTTTGAGTATCAAGGCTTTTTAGAAAAGTTGTAATTTGTGGGGCAATGGGCAGGGAAAGTTCAAAAATCAAGAAACTAATCTAAAAGACACAATAAAGTTAATTTAAAAAATCTTCTGATTTTTTTGTTGTTGTTGTGGTCCAACTCATGATATTTGATCTCTTTAACAATTTGACAATACTGACTCTGGCATTCAGTCATGACCTGCGGCTCTGAATCCTGACTCCAACTCTGTGTTGACCGTTGGTCGGAGTCAAAAGGCCAGAGCCAATAGGCTTGACTTCTGCTCTGACCACTAGACCTGATCACCTATGACTGGGTCTGATGACAGTAAATTTGAAACTGAATATCTTAAATAGTTAACTAAGATTATAAAACATTCTGCATGTATCTACCGTACTGTGACCCTAATAGTTCCTCAATGCCAACTGGCAAAGGGCCTACCATATTGTAACTCATATGAAGCCTGACACACTGTTGTCATAATATAGGGGGTCAGCAATCTTTCAGAAGTGGTGTGCCGATTCTTCATTTATTCACTCTAATTTAAGGCTTTGTGTGCCATAATGCATTTTAATGTTTTCAGAAGGTCTCTTTCTATAAGTCTTTAAAATATAACTAAACTATTGTTGTATGTAAAGTAAATAGGGTTTTTAAAATGTTTAAGAAGCTTCATTTAAAATTAAAGTAAAATGCAGAGCCCCCCAGATCGGTGGCCAGGACCCCAGGTAGTGTGAGCGCCACTGAAAATCAGCTTGTGTGCTGACTTTGGTGCCCATGCCATAGGTTGCCTCCCCTTGTCATAATATGTAAAATATATCTAAAAAGGATCATGTAAAGCATCACATGTAAACTGGTGACACGCTGGTGAAAATTGCTAGTGCAATGATTGTAAGTTGCTAAAATTACTTTTTAGTCACTAGAAAACATGCTTTGGTTTGGTTTTGTTTTTAACCTCCCTCTCTTTTTCTCTTACTTAATATTACTTAAATCATTGTTCTTTATTAATAACCTTATTCTTAGTTTTACTATAAACCATCCAAGGCTGTTATATTGAAGTAAAGTGGGAATCCTCAAGTAAACTAACAGGCTAGTGTGGGCACTGTCTCTTTTGAAGGCAGCAAACTTAATAATTTCTATGAGGGACCAGTAAGAGACTGAACTCTACAGAAATACATTTCTGGAGAATTTGGGAAATGGGGTGCACTGTATGTTACCTGCAAGGCAAGATTTGGACTGACCGTCTTAGGGAATTTACTTGTGAAGTGGACAGATTGGTGTGACAGAGAGCTGTCATATAACTCACTTGCTGAGGCAGAAGCATAGCACGATGGCTTAGTTCTGGGTGCCCTGAACAGAGAATCATACATACTTATTTTTTCCAAGTTGTAGGTGTATGCAGACAGGAAATGGAGCAAGTAAAAATACCCTGAAGTGCACTCAGTCTATACAGTTGTAGATGTAGGAGTTTGCCAGATAGGAGTGTTAGATCCTGGGTTTAACGTAATTAATTGGGAAATAGGTAAGGTGGGTTGACAACTATAGATCCATTGGGAAGGAGATCTTGGTAAATTGGCATGTAAGTAATTGACCAAATTGTCTTGAAATCTAATTTTAGACTGTTTTCCCCATGTTAGCACCAATGGAGTTGATAACCAATAGACACAAGTGAGAGCGTATGCTGAAAGACTCAGTCAAAAATCTAAACAATGTCACCTTCCTGAGATAGTAACTGAGTATGTGTTATTTTCAATTGTGGTTGTATGATTTGATTCTAAAAAACTGAATAAGAACATAAGAGCTTCCATTCTGGGTCAGACCATGGTCCACCTTACGCAATATCCTCTTTCTGAAGTGGCCCAAACAGAGCAGGTAATCTTGGCATAATCCACCACTAAAACTCCATAAAACTAAATCCAACTCTCAAGAGCTTTTTTTTTAAGTTAAGCAATCAAAATTAAAAGAACCTAAGAAAAGTGGGAAAGGTAATCGGCTAGACAGTTGCTTACTTAAGGTTTGTTTTGAACCTATCTTTCTTTCTTTTGCCTTAAGAAAACTGTTTGTTTACTGCTCCTAAGTCAGACCTGCCGAGGAATTCATATTTGGCGCCAGGGAATTGTAACCCAAGACCCTGTCTGAGACTGGGAAAACTGCATGATTCCATCCTGAGAGGTGATGGCTCGAGGCCTGAGACATGGAGAGGTCAGTGGTGCAGTTAGCCCAGTAGCTGTGACACAGACCATTTTGGAATTTTTCTGTATTTGAAGTGGGTTGATAGGTTCTACTTATTAATATTTAATATTAAATCTTGTCCAGAAGGCCTGGCCACACTGCACACAAACATAGCGGAGGGCAGTCCCTAGCTCAAAGAGCTTACATACTGAGCAAACAAGACAAAGCATTGGAGGAGAAACTGAACAGAAGTACTGAGAAGTGAAATGGCTTGCTCACGGTCACTCAGCAGCTCAGATGGAGACAGAATCCAGATCTTCTGACTCTACTAGCCCATGATCGCACACTCTTGCTATCCATTACCAAGGCTAGAACTCAATTTCATACTCATACATTAGAGATGGCCATTCTCTAATCTTGATCAGTAACAAGTCATGTTATATGAAACCTGGAGCAAAGTCTAGGGAGAAAAGAGAGCCTTGCCTGGGGAATTGCATTGCCAAGTATGGGCAAGAAGAAGAACTTCACTGACCACTGAACTGGAGGAGAGGTGGAAATCCCTTCCATTGATTGGGGCTTAAAAATAAAGTGTAGACAAAGCCAATATCTTTTTCTGCGCCTTTTGGCTTACTGGGGAATGCACTATTCTTGGGAGTTTGCCCATTTCAATAACATTCTTTGCAGAAAAGTCCCTTTTTTGATCAGACTATTTGTGGTTACATTTTATTTTTTTTCTACAAGACCAACATGATTACTGCTTCTACAGTGTATATATCAGTTTCTGCCCTGTAAATACCAATATGCTGAAAGAAGGCAAAAATCACAGGTGTTTCTGACTAATTTTAGCTAGCACTTGATGTTGCAATAAGAAAATATCATTAACAATCCAATTTGGAAGTGCTCTGTGCAACGGAAGAGGTGTCCTGTCAGCCAAAAAAGCTCCTAAAGGAATTTTATTTAGATATTAAAAAAATAAAATAAAACCACCCAGAAGAATCTATAAACGAATGATAAAATATATTCATATCCAGACCAGCAGAAATTAATGTGATGGATTTGTTCCCTAGGTATATAAAACTGGCTGCGTCCTGGAATGTCTCAGACTGTAAACTGTAATTCACTCTGTAATAGCTGCTGAATTGCTTGCTCCCCTTCACATATTAATTAATTGCAATTGTGTTTTGATGAAGAGGCTCAAAATGTTCAGTCTTGAAAAAAGGCCTAATCTTCGGAGCGGAGCTTGTTTTTCTCCCCCCATCCTCCCTATATACACACACTCCAGTTGGATGTTCTTTTTCTTATTAAACAATGGGAAATACCTTTCCAGCTGTGAGATTTACTGCTCCCTACAACTATCTGACAGTGAACTCTGGCAGTCTTTTCACGCAGAAGGAAGCAAGTAAAATTTGTGAAGGTTCTGGGCCTCTGCTCATCTGGCAGCTGACAGAATTCAACAAAGCCTTGCTTGGCCCAGAGCTGAAAGTGTGAAAGTTTTAATTGTCCATGTAAATATTCTAAGCCAAAGGGTCACTTGCACACTGAGGGAAACTCTCCAGCAGATCAGACTTACAGAACATATACCTGGTTTTATTTCAGGTATTTGAATTAATATTGCTTACTATTTTAGCTGACAAAGATGTGTTTCTCTCAATTTGTTTTCACTGAATATACTGTAGGCAGCACTACATGCTCTTTTCCATCTCTAATTTTTATGAAACATTCCATGTTAACAAATTTATATTATATCGTTAGACATACCTCCTCTTCATCCTGGACTAGCAGAGGTGGAAGATTGTGCAGTATGGGTACATTCTTGGAAAAATTGTCCATTGATTTGCATTAACTTGGTGGATTGATTTATGACCTCAAATGGCAACATTTTCAAGTAGTGTTAGACTATTAGAACTCAATCCAGTACTACCATTAGAGTCAATGGAAGGACTTCCATTGACTTCAGTGGACTTTGGATTAGGCTTCTACTGCATATTATGCCATTGGCAAGCTAATTTTCTCTAGAATCACATTTTTTTTTAGAATTTTTTTTTTATATGTGCAACCAAGTCCCACAGTTGACATGTCACAGTAACCTGAGCATTCTTAACAGGTGTCCCTGCTAAATATTCTCCCTCCTTTTGTAACGGCGTAAATGAATCATGTGTCACAACAGACTGCACTACTATCGGGATTGTTGGCTAACAAGTTCTTCTCTCAGGGTCACAGAGAAGTTGTATTAGGAAAGAGAAGAAAAAGCTTAAATAGCTGTACAATTAGCGGTTTGAACACCAAAAATGGTTTTGAAATGTATTTTATATTTTCTTTTCCGTAGTCAGCCCCTGTGTGGTCATACTGTCAACTTACATTTGTCACAACATTTAGATTTCCTAAAAAGCAAGTTTGTACAGAATCTAAACCAAACAAATGTTTCAATCATTTTTTTTAAATTAAATGGAAGCAGATGTTTTAAAACAAATAAAAATTCCCTTATAGTGTTTTTAACCCAAGCACTGCAGCTCTGGGATCCTGAAAATGAAACAGACTATGAAATAAAACCAACAACCCTGAAGCTGATTTATTGCTTGTATTGCCTAAGGTGAGAGAAATGCAGAAAGGAAACAGTCAATATAAATAGTGAAGTCGAGTTCTAAATACAAATATATTTCAAAGTTGTTATTATCAGAAAGCATTGTATAAAAGTGAAGGATTATTAATCATTATTGTGTATTTAATATTATGGAAACCCAGTAATTATCCCTGGGGTAACTCCACTGAATTAGATGTATTAATATCACTCAGAATGGTAACTGTGTTAGTTGGAATCAGCAAAAAACAACGAGGAGTCCTTGTGACACCCTAGAGACCACCAAATTTATTAGGGCATAAGCTTTTGTGGGCTAGAACGCACTTCATCAGATGCATGGAGTGGAAAATACAGGAGCAGGTATAAATACATGAAAAGATGAGTTGTCTTACCAAATGTGAGGTCAGTCTAATGCAGTGATGGGCAACCTTTTGAGCTTGGTGTGTCAAACTTCTCCAAAAAACTGAGCATAACTCAGGTGGTGTGTCACTTTGAGGAAAAAACATTATTTTGCTATATTTATAGTTTAAATAACATAAATGTATAATTGTTATATATAATTGTATTTAATAAACCAAAAACTAATTATTTAACTGACCTGCTCAGTGACTTCTTTGTTCATCCGTCAGTCGGTTTCTTTTGTTGGTCTTGATATTATTTAGCTTGTGTGGGGTGCCGTGAACTAAGATAAGTGAGGGGGAGGGGGAATTCTTTAACTAACCTGCCTATTAGTGACTTTTTTGTTGCTGAATTTCATTGGCTAAATCTTCAATTGAAGGTTGGTATTTTGTACACTTCAGGCCCAAGCAAGCGCTACTAACTTCATCTGTCAATCTGTTTCTTTTGTTGGTTTTGATATTATTTAACGCTGAGAATAAGGCCTCACAAAAGTATGTAGAGGGAAAAATTGTGAGTAAAGCCATTGCTATATTTTTCAGGGTGCTAAAAGTGTCTGGTAGTCGGTTCCAGGCACTCCAAATTTCCTGTTCGTAGTGGCACTCCTCTTGATTCTCCAAGCGGCACCTTTCCAGATTCTCAAGCTTTGACCTCAAGTCAACAAACACCTGAGCCCAGATACTGTCTTGAAATTCTGCAAGTTGCATCTCCAAATCATCAATTTGCATCCATTGGAAACCATTTAATTCCAAACTACTGTAGACTACTACATCAGGATACTTAATTATTTTCATGGTCTGTTCTAGACTTCTAAATTGACTAAATCTATCACTAAACTGGTCAAGTAACGAGTCTAAAACATGCTGGTACTTCATATGCAAGAGTTCCATTTCATTTTGTACAGCTGCACTGGCCTTCTCAAAATACTTTGTTACTCGAGGAAAATACTTATAAGTTTTAGTTTCTACATCTCGCTTGAAAATTTTAACTTTACTTTCAAAAGCTTTTATGTATCCAAACATAACATCAATACTTTTGCCAAAACCTTGTAACTTTAAGTTCAGTTCATTAATATGAACAGAGAGATCTGTAAAAAACATCAGGGTGTTGACCCACTTATCATCATTAAGCTGAGGAAAGTTTCCCAGATCCTTATAGTCAAGAAATACCTTAATTTCTTCAAAGCACTCCACAAAGCGCTCAAGAACTTTGCCTCGGCTCAGCCATCTTACATTATTGTACATCAGCAGTCCACTGTAGGTGGAATCAACCTCCAGTAAAAGTGCCGAAAATTCTCGCTTGTGAAGGGGGCGAGCAGCTATTAAATTAACTATTTTTGTAACAACTGACATTAAGTCGTTTAAGTCGGTGAATCCTGCCTTGGCACATAAAGCCTCCTGATGGATAATACAATGAAAAGGCACAATCGGATGTCCAATAGCTTCTGTAAACAATTTGACAAATCCGACTTTTTTCCCCACCATATTTGGTGCCCCATCTGTCGTCACTGACACAACTTTAGAGATATCAATGCTTAGGTCACGAAATGTTTGTATAACAACCTTATATATTTCGCTTCCTGATGTACTCGTTGGCACTGATACTAACTTTATCAACTCTTCTCTCATTGTGAGACCATCAGAATATCGACCAATAATGGCCAACTGAGCATGTGATGTGACATCAGTAGTTTCATCAAGAGAGATCGAAAAATATTTACACTTCCTTATGTCTCTCTGTAATTGATGTTGCACATTTGTGTTCAGTCTCATTATTTGGTCTTTGATGATATTTCTACTGAGTGGTAACTCAGATATTCTCTTAATAATTGCATCTTTATTCTGCATATCGTGAAATAGAACTGGTGCACATCTTAGGAGAGTTTCTTTAATAAATTCTCCCTCACTGAGCGCTTTTCCATGCTGAGCTATAGAGTGAGCAATGCTCAGACTTGCAGATGTTAAATTTGTAGAGCCTTTCATAAATTTAAGGATGGAATTAGATTGGCTCTTATAAAGGTGTAGCTGCCTGGAAATGTATTCCTTCCTTTCATCCTCACTTTTTTCCAAGAGTTGGGACTGCTTAGTTTCGAAATGTCTATTTATATTCCACGTTCTGCTTACTACCGTTTCGGTACATAAAACGCAAAATGATCTGCCATTTTTTTCTATAAAGCCATACATCTCGGTCCATGCCTCTTGAAAGGGTCGGCCACTGCTACTACCACTTCCTTTACTTAACCTTAGTTTTTTATTTTTTGGGTTCTCCATCAGGGGGGCAGTGACAGAAGATAGAATTATAGATAGCTTGTTAGGTCTGCAGGCAATTAGGGGTTAACTAGCCTAACTAACCACAAAATGGTGCATGTAACTGTCTTTTAGGAAAGGGCAGGGTTAATAAGCAGAAATAGGGGTTAATAAGGATGCACAACAGTAATAGTGGTGAAATGGAGTCTGCACTATGGAGCAAGATGGTGTTCCTTATGGGAATTAAAATGGCAACCGCTATTTTTAATGGCGGGAAACGGCACCCATAGCACGCCACAGGCCCTCGCCTCTCCCAGCCTCCCCCTCACTTATCTCAGTAATGATGGATTAGAAATCCATCACACCCCAGAACAGTAGATAATGGTTGCTGTGGTTAACTGTTATTTGGTTACTGGTAATGGCAGGGCCCCCAGAGATGCGTCCCCCGCTGCGTTCCACTGCTCCCTGCTCTGCCGGCGGAAGTGAGGGCAAAGAACCCGGCTTAACCGGAAGTCACAGAACTAGACGCTCTGTGCCGGACTTCTGTTGTTTTGGCCTACAGACCTCCGGCACAGAGTGTCTAATTATAGGGGAGGATGAAACATTTGTGTGCGCCCCGGTCCCCCTTTCCTGCTGCGGGCGGGCTGCCGGGAGCGCCCCAGTCCCCCATCTCCGCCGCCGACTAAAAAAAAAAAAAAAAAAAAAGCACGTGCGCCCCGGTCCCCCGTCTCCGCTGTGGGTGGGCTGCTGGGAGCGCACCGGTCCCCTGTCTCTGCCTCGGGCAGGCTGCCGGGAGCGCCCCGGTCCCACTTTCCTGCCACGGCGGGCTGCCGGGAGCACCCCGGTCCCCCGTCTCCGCTGTGGGTGGGCTGCTGGGATCACACCGGTCCCCCGTCTCTGCCTCGGGCAGGCTGCCGGGAGCGCCCCGGTCCCACTTTCCTGCCGCGGCGGGCTTCCGGGAGCACCCCGGTCCCCCGTCTCCGCCGCTGACTTACAAAAAAAAAAAAAAAGCACGTGCGCCCCGGTCCCCCGTCTCTGCCGTGGGTGGGCTTCCGGGAGCGCACCGGTCCCCCGTCTCTGCCGCGGGCAGGCTGCCGGGAGCGCCCCGGTCCCCCTTTCCTGCCGCGGCGGGCTGCCGCGTGCTCCCCGGTCCCCCGTCTCCGCTGCGGGGAGGCTGCCGGGAGTGCCCCGGTCCCCCGTCTCTGCCGCGGCGGGCTGCCGGGAGCGCCCCGGTCCCCCGTCTCTGCCGTGGCGGGCTGCCGGGAGCGCCCCGGTCCCCTGTCTCCGCCGCCGACTTACAAAAAAATAAAAAAATAAAAAAATAAAAAGCACGTGCGCCCCGGTCCCCCGTCTCGGCTGCGTGTCATCAGCAATGGCGACGCGTGTCAGTGCTGACACACGTGTCATAGGTTCGCCATCACTGGTCTAATGAGACAATTCACTTGACAGTAAGATACCAAGGGAGGAAAAAACAAGGACTCCTTGTTGTTTTTATTCATATCACTATGTCACAAACCAGAAACTTGCCTAGTGGTCAGAGCTGGTTGGAGCTCGAGTCAGCAGCCAGGAACAGGGCAGGCACAAAAGAGATCACAATGGTGGGCATGTGAATTAAGCAGCCAGAGATCAGTTGTTACTGTGGGAATCAACGTCAGGCTTGCTGACTGCCTCAATCAATCAAGTGGCCCTGCTGTGGCTCAGCTGTGCTCACGGGCTGCCCAGGGAGTGGGCAGCTGCAGGTCCTCATTCCTGACACACTGATGAGTTTTGGTTCCTGGATTTTACGTTTTTTATTGTACCCTTTTAAACTCTTTTTAAAAAAATTCAGAATGCAAAGTGCCTGCTTTTGCAACATGGGAGCTTTAAGTGAGCTAACATACTATCTAGTACTTCCAGTAATGCTGACTGGAGTTGCGCATCTAACTTCCACCAACAGCAGACATAGTTTTCACCCCTTCAGGATGTGAGGTTAGGGTTCTCCCTCTGAAGTCAATGGGAAATCCTCATCTCCTGCAGGAAGAGAATCAGGTCCCTTGATACCCAGCCACAAAATAGCAGTCTATGTAACAGCTAATGTTAAAGTTCTGCGCTGGCAAAACTGTTCTTACAAACCAGAGAAATAAACATCTCTGGAGACCCACCACTTAGTGCTAGATTATGCCTTTAGGCACAGCCCTTCACTTGCATAGTCAATCTGTGGAACTCATTGCCAAGGGAAGTTGTGAAGGCCAAATTGTAACCAGGTACAAAAAAGAATTAGTTCATGGAGGACAGGTCCATCCATGGCTATCAGTGTGGATGATCAGGAATGCATCCCATGCTGTGGGTGTCCTGAGCTTGTGGTTGCCAGAAGCTGGGAGTGGACAACAGGGGATGGATCACTTGATGATTCTGATCATTTCCTCTGAAGTACTTGGCATTGGCCACTGTCAGAAGACCAGATACTGGACTAGGTGGATCACTGGTCTGACCCAATTTGGCCGACTTTATGTTAAGTGGTGGTGCTTAAACTTCATCAACAGAGAAATAGTCCTAAAAGTCATTTGCCTCTACCAGTACCACATTACCTTTCTAAGTGATTAGACCTAAGATCCACGAGGTCTTTGCAGGGTTTCAGAGCAACTTTTATTCCAATTCTCTCAATGGAACAATGATTTACCATAGCTAAAGGTCTGACCATATACTTTAACTATCAAACCTCTCTGTTTCAGTCTGATTTTGTGGTTTTAAACAGACACTTTTTACGTAGGTCTTGCAATGTTGGACATTTGGGAAAGGCAGCTAGTTAGCTGAAAAACACAAATCAAGACACCCTGTAAGAGTTGGTCTAAAGCTAAAACATAGGTTGACCTAGCTACATTTTTCAGGACTATGAAAAATATTGTGCTCTGTTTGACATAGTTAGGTTGACCCCCGCTCCCACTGTATAAGTAGCTTGGTCAACAAGGATTCTTTCATTGACCTAGCTACTGCCTCTTGATGGGGATTTAGTGACAGAAAACTCCCTTCCATTAGTGCAGCGAGTGTCTACACTACAATGACATAGCTACAGTATTGTAGCTGTGCTGTTGTAGAGCTTGTAGCAAGAGACATACCCTACAACTTATCTGTCATAGCAGCCCTTTCAGTTCTGGCAGAGGCTCAGAGATTTGGCATAAGGATAAAGCAGGAATCAGTCTGACTTCAGATTAATACAGACTAGACACTGGTAGATGCTCCTAATTTCAGTATTTGTGCAGTGATGTGTTTTTGTTATGTGTGTTATAAATCAATACTCAAATACAATTAACAGTTAATCAACAAGGAGGCAGTCACCATGAAAATGAAAAAAAAAAGGTTTAATAACATTTCCATTAAAACTTTGGGGGAATGTGAATTTATCAATTGTTGCACAATAACAAAGGGCAGAAGGGAAACCTATTTAAAATCTTCTAACGAGACATTATGTGCAACACAGAGTAAAAAATGGTAAAATTAAACAACTGGCACCAGAGATTGGCTGATAACGCAAGATTTTAGTGTGAGCTGGGGAACAATCATATCTGCTTATTTCCAGAAGCTAGGCCATCTGGTCTACTTCAGTCTACCTATCTGATCTAGGGTTTGGTACCTTGGATTCAAATATGGAGATTGTGATTTTAAAATTAGCACTCTGCAGCTGTGTCATTGCTTAGATACCAAGGTGTTAGGCATCTTAAAACTACAATAGGGCTAAATCTTCATTTAGAGCCACACTTTCTCAGACAATGTAAAACTTCTTAATGAAGGGCAAATAGCAAAATCATTATGGAGTTGTGTCCAGCTATAAGTTAAATGCATAAGACCTGATTCTCACACTGTTGGAAAGCAGACGTAACTTCACTAAATTCATTGGAGCTGCTGGTGAAAAGCAATATATGTGAGATCGGGCTCAGTCCCATAAGTGTGATATTAGTTCAGAAGTTCCTTTCATTAAAATGATTTTGGCTGTATGGATTAGGGCAATGAGACATCACTCCCAATGACCAGGGCATGTGTTCCAGCTGGCCTGCAAAGGAGAATGTTTGCTGAAACGGTTTGGCAAGCAAACACTTTTTAAAAATGGATCAGTGAATGACTGATGTGGATAATACCTTATAACTCAGAGCCAAGATACTTGCTTCCAAAATGTTTGCTGAGTAAATGTGTTTGAATGGTGCCAGGGTTAACACCCGTTTCTGAAGTCCTCTACTAACAATAGAATTCATTAGAAGCAGCAGCAGTCCAAGTTTTCCCCACATTGCCACAAATATGCCTAACCTTGTAAGAGGATAATTTAGGGGCAGAACCTCAGCTGGTGTAAATCACTTAGTTTAACTGAAAGCAGTGCAGCTGTGCTGATATACACCAGCTGAGGATCTGACCTAGTTTTTCTTCAGGGTGCCTCTGCTATCACTGCTGATAAGTTTGCCAGCTTGCTTTGGGAGTTGCAAACTTGTTAATAAAGTGAGACAAATATGGGCAAGGCCTATATGATGGGTCCAAAACACACTGTTTTATCTTTACTCTTGGCTTTCATAGAATATGAGGGTTGGAAGGGACCTCAGGAGGTCATCTAGTCCAACCCCCTGCTCAAAGCAGGACCAATCCCCAACTAAATCAACCCAGCCAGGGCTTTTCAAGCCTGACCTTAACAACTTCTAAAGAAGGAGATTCCACCACCTCTCTAGGTAACCCATTCCAGTGTTTCACCACCTTCCCAGTGAAAAAGTTTTTCCAGACACAGAATTCTACTCGTTGTCCAATCCTATTTGTTGTTCAATGGAATGGTTTAATAAAGTGCTGTTGTTTCTTTGCCCTTCTCCCTTTCTTGTCCCTGCAAACAGCCTAGCATGACCGGCGTCTAATTTGTTGGGGATCAGCAAACAGAGGGGATTACTGGTACCTTACAAAAATTCCCCTATTTCAACTAGGTGACCATGAATGATGTCGCTCCTGAGGCTGACACAGAAAGATAAAGACTGAATGTTGCATGAATGCGACCAAAACCCAGGACCATTCGTGGTGATGGAAAGATCCTGGCTGCCGGGGAGAATAGATTCTCTGGTTTCCTGGTGCGTATGCTCCTCCTCTGCCTCATCCACAAAATCCTCATCTGCGTTGTGTGTGGCTGCTACCCTGCAGGTATCCACGGAGAGTGGTGTAGTACTGGTAGGGTCCCCCCCTACAATGGCATGCAGTTAACCATAGAACTGGCATGTTTGGGGCTCTGACCCAGAGTGACCGTTTGCCTCCTTTGTCTTTTGGTAGGCTTGCCTGAGCTCCTTAATTTTCACACAGCACTGCTGTGTCTCCTTGGTGTAGCCTCTGTCCACCATGCCCTGTATGATTTTGGCATCTATATCACCATTTCTTCTGCTGGATCAGAGTTCTGCTTGCACAGATTCTCCTCCCTATACAACTATCAGCTCCAGTGTCTCCTGTTTGCTCCATGCTGGAGCGCATTTGTGATTCTGGGACTGCATAGTCACCTGTTCTGCTGAGCTTGCTACACTGCCCAAACAGGAAATGAAATTCAAAAGTTCCCGCTGCTTTTCCTGTGTACCTGGCTAGTGCATCGGAGGTGAATGTGCCATCCAGAGCAGTCACATTGGAGCACCCTGAGGGAGCTCCTAGTGGCCAATACCATCGAATTACACAGCGCTGTGTTTACACTACCCCAAATTCAACCCAGGAAGGTCGATTTTAGCACTACTCCCCTCATTGGGGAGGTGTATATGCAACAAGGATACTGTATCCATCAAGGAAAAACAAAGGTTCTGCCATAAAGGACTTCATCATGTTCTTAAGCACACATCCAATTTCTCTCTGTCCGTGTCATCAGATAATGATAACTTCTGCTCTTCCTGCATAGAATTCCTCCTTACTGATAATAGATAGCACTTCTGCAAGCAAAGAATCTTCATTATATGTTTGATCCTGTCCCAATGAAGTAATAAGCGTTTCACCATTAATCTCAATGAGCGCAGGATTAAGCCCTGTTAGCTTTAGGTGCTTTGGAAGGATTTTTCTTGTATCTAGTCCTTCCACACAAGATGGGAGTCCACAAACATAGATGTTCTAGACTTTCAGTTGGTTCCCACTTCCTTTTTATTGTTTTGGGAGTACAGATTTCCTTAAGGATGTTTTTTTTTATCACTTTACGTCCACCTCAACAATAGCCATCTCTGCAGTCTTTTCAACATAACCCCCTCCTTTGCTTATACACATACACTTGCTCGCTCACTCTCACCTAGCCTAGGTTGTCACATTGAACTTAAAGCTGCCTCTCCACCTTTTTCCTCAAAGGAAGATAAAGTATCCCATAGTTCATAGAGATTGGTTCATCAAAGGTACTGGCATGGTTTTTACTGCTGCTTACAGAGGCTCAACCTGAAGGTGAAGAAAGATGGAAGAAATAGCACAAGCGACGGTGTGCCAGTCTTTAAGGTCAGCTGCAATGCACTCTGCTCAACAGCATAATTTTTATCTCCTTTATTTTTAGGTGTAAGGTAGGCCTAGTTTTAAAAATGAACTTTTGACTATGCCATGTAACAGCTCTTTGGAAGGCAGGAGACCTCTCCCCCGGACCCTTATACCTTCATTAATAGAGCTGGAGTCATAGAAATACATGACTGGAAAGGACCTCATGGTAAAGCAGAATGAGAGTTATTTTTCTTCCTTTGTTTTACTTTTCTAGGCTTGTTTTCACTGTGATCATTTTTATTTTACAGAAATTTTCACTGAGTCAAATGAGGTTTCTATTTTTCAAACTGTACCATGGCAGATTACGCTCCAGAGAAGTATTTGTGATAACAAGCAGTTCAGTGCCTTCCTGTGGGCTAATTGGAGTTCACTTGAAAAACAAGAGATATCTTCTGTTTATAGTTCCCTTGTAGTTATTCTGAACCATTAATTTAATCATCCCAAACAAAATGAACCAAAATGCTGTGGTTAAGAGTGACTTAATTCCTGGACAACATTAGCTGTCTGCAAAGTATACAAGGATTACCACATCATTATTTTTATTGTGTAGTAATGAAGTGGGATATGACTGTTATGCTCCTTTAACTTCTGGATCACAGGGAGAAAAGGGGGTTTTGGTTATTTGGGATGTTAGTCTTTTGTAAATGGATGGTTCACATAAACCCTGGGGGGAATGTGAGTTGGTTTGAATAAACTCTCCAAGAGACAGTCTCCACATTTGAGGGTAATGATCTCATTTTACATAGTTTGTGCTGGGGGTGGAGAGGATTTTAAATGCATTCAATAAAATGTCCTTGCTTTTGTTGTAACTCCAGCGAATACACATACATAAACCAACAAACACAAAGTGCTACTGAATTGACCCCTTGGCTTTCTGTGCAAATCACTTCTATCCTGGATTATATTTGAGCCGACTGAAAATAAATCAGGTTGACAACTGAGTACGAAGCAATGCAAGAGTGCTGTCTACTGTTGGGTTTTCATGTATAATACTGAGACCTGTCCTGAGCTGTCTGAGCTAGAGAGGCCAACTGCAGTGTAGCCATACCCTATACCAGCAGTTCTCAAACTAGTTGAGACCGCGACCTCTTTTTGTGATCTGGTGGCGCAGCATGACCCCTCCGCCGAAAAGCCGCCGAATTACCAAAAAAAAAAAAAAAACACGCGCGTGCGCCCGGGTCCCCCGTCCCTGCCACTGGGGGGGGGGGGGGGGGGGAGGCTGCCGGCTGCGTGCCGGTTCCCCGTCCCCGCCACGGGCGGGCTGCTGGGAGCTCCCAGGTCCCCCCCGTCCCCGCCACAGGGGGGCTGCTGGCCGCGCGCCGGCCCCTAGCCCGCCCGCTGTGGGGACTGGGGGCTCGGGAGCCCACCCGCGGCGGGGACTGGGCGCCGGGGCGCAGCCGGGAGCCCGCCACCCCAGCCCCAGTCGCCGTGAGTTGCGGTGGCAGGAGCTCGCGCTGCCCCAGGGAGCGCTCGGCGACCTCCCGGGGGGTCGCGACCCCCAGTTTGAGAAACCCTGCCCTATACCTTACCTGTACCTTAATACAGCCTAATACAATGAAGCTTTGGTCCTGACTTGAGCATTTGGGTTTTACTGCAGTGCAAATGTTAACAGTGTGGGGCAGGTAGAACTTAAAGGCAGCAGAACTGTCAGTTTCATTTATGCAAGGAGAAGTTATACAAGTAATTCCCAGTATCAGAAGGGTAGCCATGGTAGGCTGTATCCACAAAAACAATGAGGAGTCTGGTGGCACCTTAATGACTAACAGATTTATTTGGTAAAAAACCTACTTCTTCAGATGCATGGAGTGAAAATTACAGATGTAGGTATAAATATACAGACACATGAAGAGAAGGGAGTTACCTTACAAGTGGAGAATCAATGCTGACAGGGCAAATTCAATCAGGGGGGATGTGGTTCACTCCCAATAATTGATGAAGAGGTGTCAGTACCAAGAGAGGGAAACTTGTTTTTGTATTGAGCCAGCCACTCCCAGTCCCTATTCAAGCCCAAATTGATGGTGTTAAATTTGCAAATGAATTGTAGCTCTGCAGTTTCTCTTTAAAGTCTGTTTTTGATTGTTTTGTTGAAGTATGGCCACTTTTAAATCTGTTTAGTGTGTCCAGGGAGATTGAAGTGTTCTCCCTCTGGCTTTTGTATGATACCATTCCTAATACCTGATTTGTGTCCATAAATGCATCTGAAGAAGTGGGTTTTTTAACCACAAAAGCATATGCCCAAATAAATCTGTTAGGCTTTAAGGTGCCACTGGACTCATTGTTTTTATGTAATTCTGAGTTCATCAGTGGGAAAACAAAGCACTTTGCCCCCAGAGTGTCCTTTCATCTTCAGGCCATTCACTCTTCCTCTCACTATGTGAAGTTGTCTACACTGGCAATTTACATGCTGCAACTTTCTCACTTGAGGGTGTGAAAAAACACACCCCAAGCACAGCAAGTTTCAGTGCTGAAAACAGTACACCAGCACTGGGATCCGCTGGTAGCTATTCTGCTTGTTGAGGTGGGTGACAACACAAGCCACATTAAAGCACTGCAGCGGCAGCGCTTTAGCATTGCCGGTATAGCATAGCCCTTTAACTGGCTTGTCGTGCTGTTCCAAAATGTATAGGGTATTATAAAGAGCTGAAGAGCTAACTGTTCCTTATTGATCTAATGTGTTTTAGATGTTCCTACAGCACCCATTACAGTTTGGAGTATAACATATAGAGGAATTAAATGGTTGAACTGAAAACTCTGAGTTGCTATACAGGATGTGTTGTATAAATATATATTTGAAAAATCTTTTGAAATCCTGTAGATTTTGAAGTACAGGTTATTGTACTTTATTGGCCTTAGTGAAATCTAGTATTTAATTTAGCTGGAGAAAAAATCAGGTTTGTTTATTTTATTATTTAAGAAGGGTCTTATTCTTGATCATAGTCATTCTCACTGGTAGAAGCCACCGTTAATTATGGGAAGTGGCTGTCTTTTCTTATATTCTTATCTATTCTGCAGTAGACACATGCTTACTACTCCACTAATCAAAACCAGGCAAAATCTGGAGTCTGGATAAGCTCATGATTAGAAAATGAAAATGTATACTGCAAGGACTCTTATTAACCTATACAGTCACAGTCCATCTTATTGTTCAAAGTCAACTCATGCTTTTTTCATATTCCCTAATGCACTGTACATGGGCAGTATCCGGTATATATAATACATACAAATTTTGCTTACATTACATTTGTGTAATATGTAACCTCATTGTCCAATGTCTGCTCTAGAGCGTTCCTTGCTATAGACTCAGAGGTTCTCAAACTTTAGCAACCTGAGGCCCCCCATTTTGATTTAAAAATTGAGGACCCCCAACCCACCTGCTCAGCCCCAGCTCCAGCTCCCACTCCAACCCTTCGCTCAGGACCTCACTCCTGCCCCATCTCTTCCCATATCCCCACTCCATTCATCCCCCCTCCCTCCATCGCTCAATGCCCCACACCCTCACTCACTTTCACCAGGCTGTGGCAGGGGGTTGGGATGCAGGAGAGGTTGTGGGGTGCAAGCTCTGGGAGGGACTTTGGTTGCACGAGGGCATGAGAGGCGCGAGCTCTGGGAAGGAGTTTGGGTGGAGGCTCAGGGCTGGGGCAGGGAGTCAGGGTGTGGGAGGGGGGAATGGTGCGGGTGCCAGCCAGGCAGCACTTACCTTGGGTGGCTCCCCAAAGCACCTGGCATATCTCTTGGGCAGTGGCTCCTATGCGAGGAATCAGGGAGTCTCCACCCACTGTCCCTACCCTCAGAAACTGCCCTGTATCTCCCTTTGGCCGAAGTTCCCAGCCAATGGGAGCTGCAGAGTCAGTGCTGGGGGTGGGGGTAATGCTTGGAGACCCCTTGCCCCCGCCCAGGGGCTGCAGGGATGTGCTGTCTGCTTCCAGGAATGGTGTAGAGCCAGGACAAGCAGGGAGTCTGCCTCAGCCCCACTGCACCGCCAGAGTTTTAGCACCTAAAATCTCCCAGTTTGGCTTCAGTAACCTCCAGGAGATAGAGGAAGTGTGAGGAGTTGATTAGCAGGGTCAGCGGACCTCCTGGAGTACCCTTGGGGACCCTCAGGGGTCTGCAGACCCCAGTTTAAGAAACACTTCTATAGATGAAAGTTTCTTCGCTATACAAATGATATTTTATTCCATTTCTCAGAGCCAGGTGTCACACATCAGGGATTTATTCATATAAGATAGAATTCACACACGGTAGATGTGTTCCAGGATAGGCATTAAGTAGAATGCCTAACCTAGAACTGTTGTTTACTGATCTAATGTGTTTTAGATATTCCTACAGTGCCCATCATTGCAGTAACCAAGCGTTATATTTTCATCCATTGAACAACTGCCTAAACCAGTAATGCTCACTTTCTGTATGCATTCTGAGGCCTTCACCACTATGTCACTGGAACCTCTTGAATACTCCAGCCTCTTTACGCAAAGGCATTCTCAACCTCATGACAAAACATTTCCACAATATTTTTAAATTTTCAACATGGCAATATAAAATGAAGTCTCCCACTGTTCCAAGAATGGATTTCTACTAAGTGCTATTGTTCTGTGCACTTCAGTCTGAGAGCACCATTTCTTCTGTGATCGACCCCTCATGAAATGGTTTCTTCCAGGGGTCAGGTTGCCCTGATAATGTAGCGGGGGGGGGGGGGGGGTTTATCTTTACAAGCTGTTATAAAACAGTTTAAACCCAAAGTTAAATGCCATTGCAAACAATTGATTCAATTACAGTTAGTTAAACCTATAGCAAGTGGCTATGTTTTCCAGAAACAATCTACAACAGAGATCATCTTGAGTAAGGCCTCAGTGTTTTTGAGCCCCCAGACTCTCTAAGAAGGCAATCTCTGTAGCTGTTATCTCCCAGTATGTCTGGTAAGGCAGCCTTTTTAAAATCATAATAAATATGAAAAGATATATGTTAACATTTTATTTTCATTGGTGAGAATTGATGTATACAAACACCAAAGCAAACGTTTTAAAAAATGATGTGATTTTGGGTGCCCCGGTTTTTGGGTGCACAATTTAAGGCACATTAAATTGGCTTGATTTTTTTCAGAAAGTATTCAGGATCCATCTTCTGAAAAACAGAACACTTTAAGGTGTTTCAAATACGTATGCAACTATGGAGGTCCACAAAATCTAGAGTTGGTTGGGAATTTTTCAACGACATCCTATTTTTAGAAAATGTGGGTTCAACGAAATGGAAATTTTTTGCAGAAATATATTGGTTTCAATTAAACTTGTATTGGGAAGATTTCTCACATCTAAGATAGACTTTTGGAATGAGAGAGAAACTCCTAAATAGCTAGGAGCCCAGTGATTTGGACCATAAACTGGGAGCTTCAAAGCTGGCAGAACAGGGACTTAAACCTGTGTCTCACAATCTGGGGGAGTGTCCTAAACACTGGGATATTATCTGTTCTGGTGTTGGGGCATCTCCCTCTTTCTTTTGCGTGGAGAATTTAGAAAGGTCTTGCTTTCATCTCAATGCAGGTTGAAACCTCAAACTTCTTTTGGACAAATGGAATTGGTTTCTGATCAGTTGTAGCAAAATCACTAGTCATGTTTGAAAACGTTGGCATATGGGTCTAAAGTGAATTAGCAACAATGTCTGCCAAAGTCACAAAAAATGCCCTCAATTTTTCCATATTTAACTTGACTATTTGTAACCACATTTTAAAGAGATTTTAAAGGGCTCATGGTGATACTCTGGGATACAAGGTGACCAGTGGATTAAGTGATGGCAAGAATTGAAATAAACACATCCAGAGCTTTCCCTAGGCACAACTCAGTTTTATTTAAAAAAAAAAATGAATCCAAGTTATATTTAGTTACAGAAAGCTTTTTCACAGGCTAGCAATCTGAGATCAAGCAGAAAGCAATGGCTCTAGAAACTTTGTTAGGGCTGTATTGTGTCTAGATGTGATTTTAAAACAAATTAATGGAGCCAAAGAGTTGGGGGCATTGAATTACAAAGATGCTTGAGATGAGGTATGTAAAATAATAGGCTCTAAAGAGGGGTCATCGGCCTGGCTGTTCATTACTTACAAGGCAAAATGCAAAATAAAGATTTAGTAGATAAGAGAATGCAGGATTATTGGCCTTGATCTTTACTAGCAAAGTTATGTAGAGTTGTGTGTATAAACATCAGATAAAGTATATGAGAGACAGCAAGTCCAGGGGAATCTGGTCAGCATTAATGAGAATGCTTTTGTGTGGTCTCCAAACTACTCCGTCACAGAAGCAGGGATAAACTGAAGAGGGGAACCAGTAGTCAAGTGTCTATACGCCACAGAAACCCCTACTTTCATCCCCCCTTTCAACCTGCAGACTATGAGGAAGGGAATAGGTATGCATGGGGATTATTGTTATTACAGTAAAACCTCCATTTAACGGACTAATTCGGGTGAGGGGGTGTCCGTTAAATCAAAAAGTCCATTATTTAATTTAAAAAAAACCCCGAGCTGTCGGAGCAGCAGCCCACCTGCCACAGGGTCGGGGCGGCAGCTCCGCAGCCCAGCCGCTGCTGGGACCCGGGCGGGAGCCGGCAGCCAGCCCACCCGTTGCCGGGACCCGGGCGGCAGCCGGGAGCCGGCAGCCAGCCCGCCCGGGTCCCGGCACCTGGGCGGCAGCTGGGACCTGGCAGCCAGCCCGCCCGCTGCCGGGATCGGGGCGGGAGCCGGCAGCCAGACTGCCCGCTGCTGGGATCTGGGCAGAAGCCGGGAGCCGGCAACCAGCCCACCAGCGGCCGGGACCGGGGCAGCAGAAGAGCCGGCAGCCAGCCTGCCAGCGGCTGGGACCGGGGCAGCAGCCGGGAGCCAGCAGCCAGACGCCTGCGAAGGGGACCGGGGCCGCAGCCGGGAGGGGTCGCGGTCTGATATGGATCAAAAAATTTGTCCGTTGCATCCGAAGTCCGTTAAATCGAGGTCCGTTAAATCTAGGTTTTACTGTATAACATGGCACTATTTTAATATATCCACCCTAACGATACATGCAGAAAGAGGGTATGCTGGTCTTTCCATCCTTGTGTATTCATATATGTGACACTGGGAAAATAGGTGCCAGCTCTTGCCAAGGCTGTAGGCACCAGCTGAGCACTAACAAATTCATAGCTGGAAACCAGACCAACTCACCTTTATGTTAATGTTCAAAATAGGTGCTAGACTTATAAAGGTGCGTTTAGTGCTTAAACTTTAGGGCTATCAATTAATCACAGTTAACTTATGTGATTAAGTAAAAAAATTAATTATGATTAAAAATTGTGATTAATTGCACTGTTAAACAATAGATATCAACTGAAATTTATTAAATATTTTTGCATGTTTTTCTACATTTTCAAATAATTGATTACTCTTACTACAACAGAATACAAAGGGTATAGTGCTCAATTTATATTATTTTTTATTACAAATATTTATACCCCAAAAATGATAAACAAAATAAATAATATTTTTCAGTTCACCTCATACAAATTCTTCAGTGCAATCTCTTTATCATGAAAGTGTAACAAATGTAGATTTTTTTTTGTTTCACAACTGCACTCAAAAACAAAACAATGTAAAACTTTAGAGCCTACAAGTCCACTCAGTCCTAGTTCTTGTTCAGTCAATCACGAAGACAAATAAGTTTGTTTACATTTATGAAAGAGAACACTGCCTGCTTCTTATTTACAATGTCACTGAAAGTGAGAACAGGCATTTGCATGGCACTTTTGTAGCCAGCGTTGCAAGACGTTTATGGTCCAGATATGCTAAACATTCATATGCCCCTTCATGCTTCAGCCACTATTCCAGAGGACATGCTTCCATGCTGATGATGCACATTAAAAACATAATGCATTAATTAAATTTGTGGCTGAATGCCTTGGGGGGGAGTTTTATGTCTCCAGTTTTATCTGCATTCTGCCATATATTTCATCATATAGCAGTCTTGTATGACTCCGCACACATTTATTTTAAGAATACCTTTCACAGCAGATTTGACAAAAATGCCAAGAAGACACTAATGTGAGATTTCTAAAAATAGTTACAGCATTTGACCCAAGGTTTAAGAATCTGAAGTGCAATTCAAAATCTGAGAGGGAAGAGATGTGGTGCATCCTTTCAGAAGTCTTAAAAGAGCAACACTCAGATGCAGAAAGTACAGAACATGAACCAGCAAAAACCAAAATCAACCTTTTTTGGTGGCATCTGACTCAGATGATGAAAATGAACATGCATTGGTCCACTCTGCTTTGGATTGTTATCAAGAAAAACTCATCATCAGCATGGAAGCATGTCCTCTGAAATGGTGGTTGAAGCATGAAGGGACATATGAATCTTTATCGCATCTGGCACATAAATATCTTGTGACTCTGGCTATTTCAGTGCCATGTGAACACCTGTTCTCACTTTCAGATGACATTGTAAAGAAGAAGCAGGCAGCATTATCTCCTTCAAATTGTAACCAAACTTGTTTGTCTGAGCGATTGGCTGAAGTAGGACTGAGTGGACTTGTAGACTCTAAATTTTTACATGGTTTAACTTTTGAATGCTGGGGTTTTATCTACATAATTCTACATGACAAAAAGATTGCACTATAGTACTTGCATTAGGTGAACTGAAAAATACAATTTCTTTTGCTTTTTAGTGTGCAAATATTTGTAATAAAAATAAATATAAAGTGAACACTGTACACTTTGTATTCCGTGTTGTAATTTAAATCAATATATTTAAAAATGTAGAAAACATCCAAAAATATTTAAATAAATGCTATTCTATTATTGTTAAAAGTGTGATTAATCACAATTTTTAATCGTGAAATTAATCATGATTTTTTAATCGCTTGACATCCCTATTTATAATTGTAAAAGTGCTTGCTTTGAACTTGTAAACCTAGGCAGGAAGAATGATTTCCCTGACCATCAAGAAGGAGTATCAAGACTAAATGGGGCATTGTAGGACAAAACCCCTGCTGATTGCCCCATCCACCTAGGATGAAGTTATATGCAGGAGCCCTTACACCATGGGTGTCCAATCTTTTGGCTTTCCTGGGCCACATTGGAAGACGACGAGTTGTCTTGGGCCACACGAGTTGTCTTGAGCCACGCATTATGCCTACTATACACGAATTCTTTGTCACAATTCATTTTACGCGACATTAGAGTCCTCTCGCTCTTTATTTTATTAGTCAATTTTGTCAGTTTTTCAGTTTTTTTGGTCGAACTGTTTGCAATTATAATGCGAATTAATACTCCGTTATTTGTGGACGTAATCTCATAACGTTGTAAGTTTACGATTTTGTGTTGGGCCGCATTCATAGCCGTCCTGGGCCGCATGCGGCCCATGGGCTGCAGGTTGGACAAGCCTGCCTTACACCATCAGTTTGAACTCTGGGGGAAGGCCATGTAAACACGGTCACAAGAAGAAACAGTTATCGCTTTGCTGTTTGGACTCTCACAAGGGCTGGAGCTAAGAAACAAAAGTGAGCTCTCCAGGATCAACTTGGGTTAGTCCTGAAGGACATTCAGTGGACAGTTCATAATATTACATCTCTGTCACCTTTTGAAACCTAAGATTGCAACTTGTTTGCATTTATATGTTGCCTGATTTAACCTGTAAATATCTCTCTTGTTTCTTTTTCCTAGTTAATAAATCTTTAGTGGGTTTACTGAAATAAGCATATCCTGAAGAACTATTCACCTGCCTCTTCCATGGGAGTGTGTGTGGCAAACCCTTCCTCTGCTCCCCACACAGAGTGGTCTGGGGAAAGTTGTCTGAGGTGAACAGTGATTCTTCTCTCTCCCCCCACAAGACACTTTTCTGAGAGCTTCTCTATGGAAGAAGTAACAAAGAGTCTTGTGGCACCTTATTCTATGGAAGAAGAACACTTTGTTTCATAGCCACCTAACTACCATTATTTATCTCATTGTAAAATGTCTTGGGATACCTTGGGCATGAAAGATGTAATTTAAAACCCTACGGGCCATTTGGAGTACAAGGAAAGAGAGAGAGAGAGAGAGAAAGAAAGAAAGAAAGAAAGAAAGAAAGAAAGAAAGAAAGAAAGAAAGAAAGAAAGAAAGAAAGAAAGAAAGAAAGAAAGAAGCTGCTTAAAAATGGATATCCATTGCCTTCCAAGAGATATTATTTAGTATGACAAGTTCCTAAAATTCCTCCTCATGCATCAACCAAAATTAATTAGTCATGTATTCCACCTCCCTTGCCGCCACTAATGGAAAATAAGACTTTTTTTTTTTACTTCCAAAATAACCAATTAAGATTTCTGGCAAAAACATATTCTCCTAGGAGATTCAAATTTTAAAACCTGATTTTTTTTTATCAAGAACTGTATCCCTCTTTCAGAGAAAGGTAGGTATGTCTTAGGAATGTATAGCTAGCTTTTCTTCACTAAGAAATAAGATAATCTGAGGACTCAGTCAGAGTATTATTAGAACAACAGAGACATTCTTAGTTTACAGTGATAACATAGGCAAGGGAAGCTTGCCTGGAGGCATTCAATAATTTATCAAATACAGAAAACAATAGTGTCTCTCCCTCCTTCCCCCACCGTATTCTTCTGCTAGTGGGCGAGGAAGTGATACTAATAACTCTGCATGGAAGTTGCTGCATTGCAGTCCTTTAACCCCAAATCTTCCTTGTGGCTGTGTGGTGTGCTCTGATTGACTGTCAGGTGCTCCCTAATGGATGATTATTGGAACATTATCATCTTCTCTGTGTCAGCATGATTTGACTTTTTAAGCACATAAAATCACCAGGCAGTGAGAAATAACCAATTACTCCATGAGTGATTTATCCCTCTTGCAAAGCATATATTTAAGTCCAGCTGTCCATAACAGATGACATAGAAATACCACAAACCCGTGACAGTGAAAGACAAAACAGCCTTTGTTTCCAAAGGAAGGTCTGGGCAGGATTTACTTCCATTTTGTTTTGTAGAGTGAATTCCATACGTGAAATTATATAGCTGTGTTGGTGCAGAAACTTGTTTTGTTTTTATCAGTTCAATAACTGCTTGACTTCATGCCACTAAATCCCACATACTCGGAAAATGCAAGGTAATTTTTATAGAATTACACTGGACTCTTGGTATAGCCCACATCACTATGGTGTGGATTCGCGTACAGCGCGGTCGTTAACATAGATCACAAATATTAAAATTGGGATCCATGGCAATGCGTCCCCTGTATTAACATATCCCCCGCGTTAACGTGGGACTGCGCATGGATCCTGAACCCTGGGCTATAGCGAGGGTTCGGTGTACCTGTAAGTGCTATTTTGGAAGCCTGCATACGTCAAAAAGATTATTCAAATATATGGGCACAAAGAAGATGGGCATAAATGTCAATTGTAACAGAGAGAAGTCAACAACATTATATGACCCTGTACTGGCTCAATACAGGAATAACCGGGTGAACATCTGTGGCCTGTATTATGCAGGAGGTTTGACAAAATGATCATAATGGTTCCTTGTTGCCTTAAAAAACTATGAAATGACTATCTTGTGAGGTACCGAATAGTAGTACAGTACTGTTGCAGTGCAGTACTTGACTATCTACATGGGACAGTAGTGATAGGCCCTGTCTATGGATAGAGAGACTATGTTAAGTGCCTTTGGGGAACTGCTCTTGACAACAGTCCTTATGAAAAAGGAGCTGGCTTGTTTCCATGGACAGTGTCTATAGGATCAGGGAGAAGGTTAGTGGGGAAAGGGCCCAGTATCTTTAGAGCAGGGAGGAGATTAATAACAGAAAAAGTCCTTGGAGCTCTGAATGTGGTCTGGAAGCAGAGGAAAACCTACCAGTACTAAATCAAGAGCTGGATGAAAAATGGAATATCAATTACGTAAAGCATTTCCATCTTTTGAAGTAAACCGCTGGACACCCCCATCTCCAGGGCAACTGGCCATGCGGCCCACGCAGGGACAATCACTGCCACCTCCAGCACTGTGTGGTGAGCACCGGAACCACTGCCAGGATCCCACCACAGATTGCCACTGGTGCCCTGGGATCCCCAAGCAACACACACGCTGCTGGGTGCCTGCAAAATAGTGCATCTGACACCGTGATGTCGAAGCATGGGGCCAGGAGCAGTCACCATGATTCGGCCTACCCAAGGGACGGTTCTGCCTCTTGTAGCCCTAGGCACCTCTATATTTACACTTTGTTGAATTAATTTTTTTACAAATATTGGATTAAAGCTAATAGCACACTGGTATTGGATTAAAGCTAATAGCACACTGGTTATTAATATCATTGCCAAATTCATGTGTTACTGTTATATGTGAAGTTATGAATTCTCTCTGTATGCTGTTCCTGAAACGTGTTTAAGACCAGACAGCTTAGCCCAGGTAAAGGTGATAAACAGATCTATCCTAGACAAAGGAATGTGGGTTCACTTCAGTTTACATACTAATAGTAAACAAAGCCATCAAGCTAAACAAGTGAGCATCATCCTATTTGTGAACTTGAGAGACAGAGAATTAACATGGTTTATGAATCCCAGGAGACTGAGTCCTAAGGAGGCCTTCCTGATATGTGAGACAAATACCTTTTGGGATATAAGGATCAGAGAGTCACCCCATCTTTATCCTTCATCTTATGAGACAAAGAAACTAAACAATTTGATCTCTGTGATGGGTCCTGCCCAGTAAAAAGCTGTGAAGGAGACGGGGTGAAAGACACCACCTTGAAAAACATGTATTTTGCGAGATTAAGTTTTAGACTTTTAGATGTGTTTTCACTTTTATTTGCTTGTAACCATCTCTGCCTTTATAACTTTTACTTGGTATCACTTAATCTCTGTCCTTTTGTTACTACAGTTGTTTTACTATAAACCAATTCACTACTGTACTTGAAGAGAAGGGTGTATTTACCTTAGTTAAATAGGTGAGCTGTAATATACTGACTCTTTTTAACAGAGCAACAAACTTCATATAATCTCTGAATGTACAGGGATATGTGCTATGCATTGCTGAGAGAAACATCTCTGACAAGCTTGGGGGCTGAAATTCACTGGTTCTTACCTGCTAGGCAAGGTTTGAGCTGGGAAAGCTGGGAAAGCTTGAGATGTTTGCTGGTGAGGAAGACAGACTAGTAAGGTGGAACATGAGGGACTTGGAACCAAGATGGCATATTGGGCTCACCCTGCAAAGGGTAACTGACTGGGTGGAAGCCAGGGGGCTGGCTGCTGGTGTCAGGACTCTGACCGACAGCAGCATAGCATTAAGGCACCCAAAGTAACAAGGTAGGTTGTGATAGAATCCCTTACTGCTCTGGGTGAGCCTCAAAACAGCAAGATTTCACAATTCTCCACACAAAAATTCTGACAGTTTCAAAATAAATATTCCCAAAAGGCAGGACATCAAGGGTCATTTGGTAAGCTGGGCACAAGCAAACAATATTTGTTTTAATATTGCTAAATGTAAATGTATACATCTAGAAACAAAGCATGTAGAGGGCACTCTATCCCGGGAAGCAAAGACTCTAAAGGAGATTTAGTGGTCTTGATGGATAATCAGCTGAACATCTCTGAGTGTGGCCAAAAGAGCTAATACATCCCCAAGATCCATAAACAGGGGCATCTTGAGTAGAAGTAGAGACGTTATTTTACCTTAGTATTTGGCACTGGTGTGACTGCGACTGGAATACTGTGTCCAGTTCCTGGGACTGCAATTCAGGAAGGATATTGAATTAAATTGGAGAAGTTTCAGAAAAGAGGCATAAGAATGACTAAACTTGCCTTATAGTGATAGACTCAAGGAGATGAATCTATTTAGTTTAACAAAGAAAAGATGAAGGGGTGACTTGATTAAGTCAATAAGTACCTACGTGTGGAGAACAAATATTTAATAATGAGCTAATTAACCATTGGAACAATTTACCAAGGGTCATGGTGGATTCTCCATGACTGACAATTTTTAAGTCAAGATTAGATATTTTTTGTAACGGATTTGATTTAGGAATAATTTTGGGGGAAGTTCTATGGCCTATGCTATAAAGGAGGTAAGACTCAATGATCATTGTAGTTCTATCTGGCATTGGAATTTATGAACCTATATGACAGAGGAAGCTGGTGGTATGATGTTCCCCATGAGTGTCCCTTGACTTTGAAGCTTTTGCTACCTGATTGGTTTTCAAATCCACAGTCTTTCCAAGCATGCTATAAAGCCCATCTTTTGAATATGTATTGGGGGAGCCATGACATATTTTTTCCTTTATGAATTTGAAGGGTAGGGAGATTTTTCCTGTGATTTTTTTTTCTGACTTGTGGCTGTATATAAGTGGGTATTTTCTGCCATTTTGTTTTGCAATGATTTAATTGCTTAGGGATTTAACTAAGGGTAAGAATTAGAACATGGAATAGGAAGGTATTTTCTATTCAAATCAAAACAAATAGATTGAGTATCATTTACCCTGGCAGAACAGAGATAATTCTATAATCACCACCAGAAAAATCAGGTTAGGTTTCTGGTGCGGGACCCTGTGAAGCTAGACACTGCAGGATGTACCACCCAATGTGTGCTGAGTGGCAGCCTCCCACAGCCTGCTGATTGGCTCATGCCAATATATGGACCAGGAAGCCTGCATAGAGAGTTCTTTGAGGAATGATACAGACTGCCTTCTTGTTTCTGCTCCAGCCCTTGCCTTGCTGTGAACCCAGATGCTGGCTTTGGACCCTGGTTTGTCCCTCATCTGCCACTTGCAACTTGGTGCCTGACTGACTTTCTGGCATCCTGACCCAGCTCAATCCTGACTATGCTGTTTGTTTCCTGATTGCAACTTGGTACCTTACCTATACTTACAGACTGTTCATTGCCTGGCCTTGACATCTCTCGACACTGCAACAAGAACTTACAGTATCTAAAGTGAATTTGAACTCTTTCCCATGACTGGATTTGATGCATGGAAGATTGTGTCTCCATGAGGCTTCTTTAGAATCTAAGTAACAAAAACCTTATGAATAATTTTGGAAACAGTGTATGCTCACTCTTTAGTAAGAATGATGCGTTAATTGAGTGCAGATGGTTTGGTTCTCTGGTTAACTAAATAATTAAATAAGTAGGGTGACCTGATGCAAAGGGAACTGCAACATATAATACAGAAAATTCTTACTAGTTATAGCTAAATTAAGCTAATTTATTGTAATTCACTCTCTAGATATTGGGGTCACATCTAGAGAAGGCTGTTTATTCAAAGCCACTCTGATCAACTAATATTTCTAACTGCTGCCTGTCTAGAAAGATTAAGGTTGTTCAGCATTTACAATTTGGCAGAATTTCTCATGATTTTTTTTCCTCTGCATTAAATGACTTTGCATCTGCAAAGGTTTTGTTTTCAATTTTTTCAAAATGAATGTACTAACATCACACATGAAATCTGACTGTTTACATGTTTTTGATATGACATGCCTGGTGACATTCCGTGGTGTCTAGGTTATCAGCCCTAAACAATGGCATTCTCTCTGACTGAAACCAAACCATAAAGGGGCAAAGACATCTATGGGGCCAATGGTGACTGAAGCTGTTTGAACTCCATTTTCTCCATAATCTTCCCCAAAAATATTAAGTTAGAGAATGGGGTAGTAGAGGGTGAGCCTGTTCATGGCAAGAGGTGGTTTGTTGAGCAGTTGGTTTGCCATTCCTCACTGAAAAGTAGCCAGCACTCTTTCTTTAGAAACTAAAATATTGAGAACCCTTGTCCACTGTAGTCTCAAAACGTCTCTGGTGGTCTTGACTATGGTTCATATTGCAAGTAATTTGCTACAACTCTCCAAATACTGATAAATTCTTATTGAGAAAAGCCAAGTGGAACATCTCTAGGAAATGTGAATCATAGAATATCGGGGTTGGAAGGGACCTCAGGAGATCAGCTAGTCTACCCCCCTGCTAAAGCTCGCTGATCCACAGCTAAATCATTCAACAGATTTTTCCCATCAAATCTCTAAATGGCCCCCTCATAGATTGAGCTTGTAACCCTGGGTTTAGGAGGCCAATGCACAAACCACTGAGCTATCCCTCCCCCCTGCTTCACAGTTAATCTCCTCTTCTCATATTGCTCCTATATTGCCAACTGCACTAGTCCAGATCAGATAACTGTTTTTACCAAATATGTAGAAAACATCCTCACACTATTTAATGAAAGCAAGAGATGCCAGATTCACCATTCTGCAGTTTGAGATAACCATTTACCACATAGATCTCTTGGTTATTAAATCTAAAGTCTATAAAAGAGGTGAGTATGGTCTTTATATAGGTGTGTACTATGTTTTTAGAGTAAGTTAGGAAAGGTGAACTCAAACTCTCCAAACCCTTTCCAGCTGCAAGTGCTAAAAGCAGAAAAGAATTCCACCCCTGACCATGGCACATCTGGCCAGAGACTTACAGCTGTGAAGTGAGTTTGCTTGTTATAAAATAGGGCCCTTAAACTGATCATTTGAACATGAACCTTATGGGAGTGATTCAAGTGGAAGTGTCACCTTTTCCTATAGTTTCAGTTCTTCTATGGAATGTAGTCAGTTTTAAAGTTGTTTTCTGTCTGCCCTGCAGTCACATCACGTTCATATCAGGATCATATCATCCAGTGATGAAGCTAAGCTTGTGCATTTCTATTCTATTTAGTTGCTTGATGTCTATTTTAGTGTTAGCTTTCAGTGTCTTCTTCAGAAGAGGGAGTCAAATGGCACTCAGTGGACAGTTGGAAAACCTATTCCTCCTTTTCACCATTGCTTATGGCACTGGATACAAGCAATAGTTTATCATCTAATTCTAGAAATAGTACCACTGATATACATGGGTACTGATATACATGGATGTAGCTGGATCTTCCAGAAACTATTGCTATGTCAGAGTGCATCCACCACCTAATGTTTAGTAATGGTAGCCTTTCTATCTCCTACCTTTAGCAGTGCTGCTACTGATTTTGGCCTCTTGGACAGTGTAGCCCACCTTCCTAGTTGGAAAAATGAAAATCCCCATTAATTTAGGTTTGTATGTATAAAGGAGACTGATTGGCGTACAGTATATTTTGGAGAGATTCAGTTTCAAGACCTTTTCAAAAGAAAGAAAACAAAATTTACCCTGGAAAATGAATCATGCACTGCTGAGTAATAGGAATGTGTGGGCTGGTTTTGGCTCCATGTTGCACACAAATTCAAATGCTGAGTTGAACTTTTTGGAGTTTCCATCTCTTCTTTTCAGGTGAATGGCATGCTCAAGGATTTGTATCTAATTTTGTATCTGGGGGCAGTTGAAATCACCTCTCCAGATGTTACTAAATAAAGGCAAGGAGTAATCAAGGAGCCTAATTTCCTGTGAAGTGGAAATGACTTAATAGTTTCACTGAGTTTAAGGCAAGAAGGGACTATTAGATCAGCTAGTCTGACCTCATGTATATCACAGGCCATTACATTTCTCTGTTATCCCTATAATGAACCAAATAACTTGGGTTACACTAAAGCATTTTAGTCCTCAAGAGACAAAACTGTTAGGTGACACAGGAAGAGAACAGGAGACACTGAGGTGCCATCAGTCCCTGTGGCCCCTGCCATAGCAGGGAATTGAGTAGGTGAGATATGTCTAGGTGAATCAATGAGTCATATCTTTATGAAGTGTTGTACAGGTGTTGGTCCCAGGACAGGAGAGAGACAGGATAGGTGAGGTAATACCTTTTAGTCTGTTGGTGAGAGAGACAAGCTTTTGAGTTTACACAGAATTCTCCTTCAGGTCTGTCCTCATAGTGTCACAGCTAAACAACAATCTATAACCCACTAACAACACACACAAGCTGCCTTATACCCCCACTTTCATTTCTCCCCTGTGACTGGAGGGTGTGTTAACAGACCACTTCACCTTAAGCAGTCCCTTGAAATATATGTTAACTACATATGTTAACAATCTGTTCTGCTTTCTATTTAACTGAGACACTGAGTATGTTTCCCAGACCTGCAGAAGAGCTTGAAAGAAGTGCAAGTAAGTGTGATAGCCTGTCTCCATCACTAATAGAGTTGATCTACTTACTTTTTAAATATTGTTTTGGTTTTTTTTTATCTATTCTCATGCAATAGGTGATCAGGAGGCAAAAGGTCCCCTCCTCACCATTAAGCTTCAAGTTTTGGCATACCTAGAGAAGTTCACATTTGCATACATGCCTCCCCACTCCTCTCCCTCCCTCACAACTGCCTCGGAAAATTAAATTTAAAAGTTCACAATGTTTCAAATAGTCCTTTGAAGCTCATAAACCTTTCCAGAGTTTATATTAGATTGGTCCCTAGAGAAGCTGCATACAATTCAATACAATAATACATAAATGCTTCTATTTTAATACAAAGAATTCCCCACATACGTAAACTTAATTAAATAACATTTGTCCAGGATATTGCCATATTTGTCCCAGTGGCCATTTAACCAGGCATTTCAGATCACTAACAGTAACCTGTCCTCACTGTTTACTACTCATCAATATTTGTGTTATCTACAACCATTAACAGCAATATTTATATCTATATTGTTGATAAAGATATTTACTAGTGTTGGCCCAAGAACCCATTGCTGGAGGACCCCCAAACAGAAAAGGCCCTGCTCGTTGACATTTCCCCATTAACAACTACATTTTGAGAGCTATTTGTAAACCAGTTTTTTAATCCATGTGACATGTGGCCTGCTAGCTCCATATAATGCAAGATTTTTAATCCAAACGTCATATGGTACTAAATCAAATGCCTTGGAGAAATCCAAGTTATCAACACAATTGCCTTTATTTCCTGTTCAGGGACATGTTTCTAATTTATTGTAAACTCTAAGCAGGGGCATCTGAAGATTGTAGATTATGCTGTTCTTCCATCTAAGAATAAATATTTCACATTTTCTGCTGGCTTAACTCCATTGACTTTAGTGCAACTGGCCCAGGGGAATTATATAACAACCATTTGGATAACAGTAGATTTTTGGCTATTTCAAAGGGAAGCATTTAGCTGATTCTACAGGACTTACAGAAAGAACATAGGAAGCTGAGTAAAAGCCAGTCCAAGCTCTGATTTCATGAGCTTGATAGCAAGTGAAAAAAATAAATGTATCTCATGTAGGAGACTACTTGTGCCCTTGTTCTCTTAAAGACTAGCTGGATACACGTGCCTTTACTAGCTAATTTAACCCATGTGCAGTCCACATCACAACTTTAAATGTGGATACCATTATGTATTCTATAGCTATAACTTGTACCAATAAAAAGTAATTTAATACCTTTAACTATTGGGATTGAAACATTTGTGGACCTTGATACTTTCAAGTAGATCAGTTCAAAATTAAAATTTGAAACACATATTTAGTTCCCCATGCCCTATATCCAGTCTGGCTCCCCAAATGAGAGAGTGACAACCTAAGTAGAACATAAAACCATGCCAGAAGCAACCCCCCCCCACAGTTGAATGGCATCTTCCCTCATGCCGTAGTTTAACCTGAGGCTGATCATTTATAGCTATTGCATGTAATTAATAGACAAACCTTAGGTTAAGATACACAGGGCTACATCACAAGGGGGATTTAAGCTTAGTGTTGCAATGCCCAACTTTAGGTGACCTGCTATCTGATGCACTGATTCTCAACTGGGGGTCTGCAACCCCCAGTTTCAGGGAGTATGCCAGGGACTGGGCTTCAGCCCCAGGTGGCAGAACTTGGGGAGGGAGCACCACCTCTCCCCCCAATTCACCTCAGTGGGTCACTCAGCCTGTCTGAGTTGGGGAGTTGGCACAACCAAAACTTGCAGCATCACTGCAGAAGAGAGATCTCCCTGTGGCATCAGACGAGGTGGCCTCAGAGTCACACCACTGCTCTGCCCTGATACATCATCACTTCAGGGAGCCAGGTCAAATGGAAGGTAGAAATCTGGGGAGCGGGGTATGTGGCCCTGCGTGCCCCCTGCATCTCTTCTGGCTGGGGGGTCTGCAGGTTTGTCTATTTGAGTTTTAAGAGTCCCAGGTTAAAAAAAAAAAAGGTTGAGAACCACTAGCTGATTGGAAACCAGAGTTCCAAATTAGCTGCCCAGGCTCCCTATGCCACATATGGAGAAGGTTAAGCACCTATGAACTGGATCCACCAAAGCCAGAAAACTGATTTGGGAAATGTTGGGGAGAGTGGTGTAGCCTAAGCACCACCTCTTGAAAAGATGTAGCCATCTGAGGCCAGGTCAAGGGGGAATGTCTCTCTCAGTTTGGGATTCACAGCCATGAACCTTGCCCTGGAATTAGGCACCTAATGCCTTTCTCTGAAAACATCACGGAGAAGGACCCACAACCTCTCTCCCTACCCTCTCCCATAACCTTTAGCCTGGGGGGTCAGCGCACTCACCTAGCCTATAAGAAACGCATGTTCAAATCCTCCCTCAGCCAGATTTTTTAACTTGAATTCACATCGCCCGCTGCTCTACAAGCTGCCCTCACCACAAGGCTACATGATGTGTAAATCAGCTACTGTGTCCAGTGACTGGAAGATAGCTAATGTAACGCCAATATTTAAAAAGGGCTCTAGAGGTGATCCTGGCAATTACAGACCAGTCAGTCTAACGTCCGTACCGGGAAAATTAGTTGAAACAATAGTAAAGAATAAAATTGTCAGACACATAGAAGAGCATAAATTGTTGGGCAAAAGTCAACATGGTTTCTGCAAAGGGAAATCGTGTCTTACTAATCTATTAGAGTTCTTTGAAGGGGTCAACAAACATGTGGACAAGGGGGATCCGGTGGACATAGTGTACTTAGATTTCCAGAAAGCCTTTGACAAGGTCCCTCACCAAAGGCTCTTACGTAAATTAAGCTGCCATGGGATAAGAGGGAAGATCTTCTGATGGATTGAAAACTGGTTAAAAGACAGGGAACAAAGGGTAGGAATAAATGGAACTTTTTCAGAATGGAGAGGGGTAACTAGTGGTGTTCCCCAAGGGTCAGTCCTGGGACCGATCCTATTCAACTTATTTATAAATGATTTGGAGGAAGGGGTAAACAGTGATGTGGCAAAGTTTGCAGATGATACTAAACTGCTCAAAGTAGTAAGGACCAAAGCAGACTGTGAAGAACTTCAAAAAGATCTCACTAAACTAAGTGATTGGGCAACAAAATGGCAAATGAAATTTAATGTGGATAAATGTAAAGTAATGCACATTGGAAAAAATAACCCCCAACTATACATACAATATGATGGGGGCTAATTTAGCTACAACCAAACAGGAAAAAGACCTGGGAGTCATTGTGGATAGTTCTCTGAAGGCATCCATGCAGTGTGCAGCGGCAGTCAAAAAAGCAAACAGGATGTTAGGAATCATTAAAAAAGGGATAGAGAATAAGTCGGAGAATATCTTATTGCCGTTATACAAATCCATGGTGCGCCCACATCTTGAATACTGGGTACAAATGTGGTCTCCTCATCTCAAAAAGGATATACTGGCACTAGAAAAGGTTCAGAGAAGGGCAACTAAAATGATTAGGGGTTTGGAACGGGTCCCATACGAAGAGAGATTAAAGAGGCTAGGACTTTTTAGCTTGGAAAAGAGGAGACTAAGGGGGGATATGATAGAGGTATATAAAATTATGAGTGGTGTGGAGGAAGTAAATAAGGAAAAGTTATTTACTTGTTCCCAAAATAGAAGAACTAGGGGCCACTCAATGAAATTGGCGTGCAGCAGGTTTAAAACAAATAAAAGGAAGTGCTTCTTCACACAGCGCACAGTCAACCTGTGGAACTCCTTACCTGAGGAGGCTGTGAAGGCTAGGACTATAACAGGGTTTAAAAGAGAGCTGGATAAATTCATGGAGGCTAAGTCCATAAATGGCTATTAGCCGGGATGGGTAATGAATGGTGTCCCTAGCCTCTGTCTGTCAGAGGGGGGTGATGGATGGCAGGAGAGAGATCGCTCGATCATACCTGTTAGGTTCACTCACTCCGGGGCACCTGGCATTGGCCACTGTCGGTAGACAGGATGCTGGGCTAGATGGACCTTTGGTCTGACCCAGTATGGCCGTTCTTATGTTCTTATGTTCTTATGATATTTTCAGGTGGGGTTCCTAATCTCTCCAGTTCAATCTGTAACACTTTGTATAAACAATTAAATAGACATTAGGCTTGGGTGCCTAGACTGAGTAGATTTTTAGGAGAATCTTTTTGATGGAAACTAAGGGCCGGCCTACACTTACTATGCTTAGTGAAGCCACTGCCTATGCCACCAGGAGAGCTTTTCCCATTGGTGAAGGTATTCCACCTCCCCAAGAGGTGGTAGCTATGTCAACAGGAGAAGCCCTCCCATCAAAATGGCATTGATTTCACTGGGAGTTAGGGTGTGGCATAGGGAGCCTGGGTAGCTAACTTGGAACTCTGGTTTCCATTCAGCTAGTGGTTCTCAGCCTTTTTTTTTTAACCTGGGACTCTTAAAACTCAAATAGACAAACCTGCAGACCCCCAGTATAACTCCGTCGCTAAGAGGTGTGGAAAATCCAACATAAGTTCCTAGTGTAGACCAAGTCTTAAGCATTTACAAGGCACAGAATGTATGCACAAATGAAAATATAGTTACATGGCTAAGTATTTTTTGACTTAGAGCTGTGAATGTGCATGATCCACCTTAAACTTTATATTTCTCTCTCTCTCTCTGAAAATCTAAGTCAAAAAGAATAGCTCAGGGAAAGTTCCTGGAAGGCTGTTTTTGAAAGTGACAGAGCAGGTTCTTTGTATCATCAGAGTTATGCCTAATAGCAGGGCCGGCAACAGGGGGGTACTACGGGTAGAGCTGTACCGGGCCCCGGACTTAAGGGGGACCGGTACACAGCTGTACCCGTAGTCGTCCCACCTGGACACCACATCTCCCTGGCCACTCTTTCCCAGGCTGTGTCTGGGTGTCAGTGCCCGGCTGCCTCCCGAGCCCTTCAGACGGTGGCTCGTCCCGCGCCCCAGGAGCTGCCCCGAGGCACCCCCGGCTGCAGCGCTTCCCCGGCCCATCTGCAGCAAGAGCCGGGCCAGCCCTTGGCGGGGGGTGGGGGGTGGGCACCATAGGATGCCGGCTCCATCGTCTCCCCCACCCCGGCGGCTGCAGAGGACTGGCCGGGCGCGCCGCTCCACGGGGGCCAGCGAGCAGGGCTGGGGAGAGCCGGGTGCGCGCAGCCCGGCTGGCGGGGAACCAATGGGGGTGGGGAGGCGAGGAGGTTGGGCTGGGGGAGGAGATTAGGTTGGGTGGGCCGGGTCAGGCAGGGGGGGGAAGGAGAATAGGCTGGAGGGGACTGGGGGGCCCCCCAACGATCAGAGTAGGGGGCCCCAAAATTTCTGTCGCCGGCCCTGCCTAATACTGAAGGATCAAATTGTGGGAATGAATGAGTCTCCTTTTCCCTTCTAAGCATCACTAAAAGCCAAATCTAATTAATCTTTTCTCAAGATTCATTGCTCATGAGTCACTTCTGAGTTGCTCTCTGATAAACCATTGAACCTTTGCAAACCCTGTGATGTCCTATTTGAAGAATTTCACATGTTTCTAAATGAGGCCTCATCGGGGCCAGAATTTTTTTTTGGAGGTTTATACTCCATATCTCAGTAGACATGTCCTGGGACTTAGTTTGTCTTACTTTATTGCTTCAAAAGAGTAGTTTAGTATTCACAGGTAGTTTAGTATTCACAATCACTACTAGTTCTCTTCCTTGATCTAGGTCTATGACATTAATATCAAACATTATAAATAGGGCAAATGATTAAAAAAATTAATTGTGAGATTAAAAAACCAGTCATGATTAATCACAGATTTAACTCTTCAATAATGTTAATTCTTCATCCCACAAGTAAGCTCCAAAATACTTACTTACCATACAACAAAGTTCCCGCACTGCTGCTAAATGCATGGGAAATATGCTTATAGGCACTTTGTCAAGCTCTGTGGCTAGAAGAGTCAGCAAAACCTACTCATTCATGTTTCTCTCAAGCCCTTCTGCACGCTTCCCCCCCCCCCACCATCACAGACAAAAGGACCATGCTGTGTTTATACTGCACTGTGAACTGTTTCATTGTTGCTGATTAAAGCCAATGCATATCAAACCTTTGTGAGAATTTACAGTTCAGCAATAAATTCAGTACATGCCAGCCACAAGCCTATTAAAACTTCCTAGGATTACCTTTATTTATTGTTCTAGGATAAAGAGTAGGAACTCTGATGAATCCCACTATTTGAAAGGAGGAAAATCCTTATGTAGCTTTCTATGGAGTCCAGATGCTAATGTTGAGTCTGAACTATTGATTAAGCTTAATCTTATCCCAGACTTGATGTCTGAACTTTTAATCAAAGCTCTGACCTGCAAACTACTCATGACACCCCCCCTCCCCTTAAGTAGCCATCTCCTCTTTATCTTTTGTAACTTACATTTTAACCTGTTTTATCCTGTAGAATCTTGATTGATTATGCATGACCATTATGATCTGTAAATCACTTTGTTTACTTCTGTGTATAAATATTGATGCTCACCCCTAGTAAATTTGCCACACTACTCTGATGTGAGTGTGAGCCCATTGATCAATGAATTGAAGTCTGTGTAAGTGGTTTCTGACAGTTTGTGAGCCGTATACCAGCTCCGCACGAATCTCGGGTGCTGGAGAGGTGAGTAGGGACTTGCTTTTTACCTAACAATTTGGGGGCTCGTCCGGGATTCCTTCTGGTGCGGTGCCTCTGTCCAGTGGTCAGATCACTCATATACGAATTGGCAGGCGCCACGGGAGATTTCTCCCAGCCAATTCAATATTGAGGGGTCGTGTACTAGACAGCAGGGTAAACGCCAGTTGGAGGGCTCCTGTCAGACACCATGGGTCAAGGGACTAGTGTCCCTTTTCAGAACCTTTTTGAGCATTAGGAATAAGTTGTGTTATGAAGAAAGACTCCCAGTACAGACAGGAATGTCTAAGAAGTTGTACACGCTGTGTGTAAGGAATTAGACTGGGAATACCGCGGTATGGGCCAACCTGGAGAAAAGGTTGCCTTTGTATGGTTCTTTCGAGCAGGCTGCTTTAAAGAGAAGTGGAGAGCCAGATCAAAAAAACCATCCGGGACAGTTAAGTTACTGATTTTGTTTGAACTCTGCAGCAGAGCTGTAGAAATCTTTAAAGATTATGACAGTCAGGTATTCTCCCGAGAGTGAACCCCCTCCATGTTATTTCGATAAAGGGTGTAAACCATGGCGTGTTTTGACCCGCCAGTTGGTCCCCACTGCACCTGCCCCTACTCCTCCGCAGGGGGACTCTCCAGGGAGCAGAGGGGAATCTGCAGGACTCAGGATCTGAATCTGTGCAGAGGGTAAGGAGGAAAATGGTACGGGAGAAACCTCGGGAGAAATAATCACTTGGCAATAGGCCAAAAAGAAAATCCCAAGCTGTGTGTCTAGGGTAGGAAAGTGTGTGTCTGTATCTTCCTTGTCTGTCTTTTTTTGGTCTGTTTTTCGGCTTGTAATAGTTAAATGCAGTAGTGCCAGAGTTAGTTATAGATTCAGATAGTTCTGAGTTTGTAACTGCAAGGGAAAAAGAATAGCTCTAACCCTTTGTCCAGTGAGTTTGTAAGATTGCCTAAGAAGAGATTTTAGAGAGAGATGTCTGATGGGCGAAAGATAATCATGAATGTGAATAAATCCTAGTGAGAATTTGTTGTTGCTCAAGAAGCTGTTCCTTAGAAGCCCTAGAGTGAAGAGAACAAAGACAGAATTTCTGTGAGTAGTGAAGTGTTGCCTAGAAAAGTTCCTAAAGAGAAACAGGTAAACAGTTTGATGCAGTTAAAGTGTAAAAGTGATTTGAGTGGGGATAGCTTTGAGAAAGAATTGAGACAGCCCTATATCCAAGTGGCTGTGTTTCACCAGTGATAGAGAAACAAGATTGTTTTCAGTACAAACAGACTGGTCACTTTAAATGTGAATGCCCCTGGGGAAGTTACACCAAGAACAAATGCATCCCTGCACCACCAGCTCGTTAGAGAGACAAAGTTGTTCAAAGAGAAATGTCCATGCTAATTCTGCAGGTAAACAAAGTCTGTGTCCCAAGTTAAAAAAAAATAGTACAAATCTCACCTCTAGAGTCTAGACACTTTAAATGTGATTTGTAGTCTCTTACAGAATCTAACATCTGATCCCCTGTGAAAGCAAAAGTAAGTAAAGAAAGAACAGAACTTTGAGACTAGCTTATTAGTAAAAATAAATGGTATCCCTTTTAAAACTATCCCCTGGACTTACTTCTCTGTCTGTGAAAATGCAAATTACTTATCTGTTAAACAAGACAGCCCTTCAGGGCAAGCAAATTTAATTTTGTTAAATAAAACCTCAAAATAACCCTAATAAACCGAAATTCTAATAGTGTTGACACAAAAGCATAGAAAAAATAGTAAAGAAAAATAATTTTAGTGAAAATAAGAAAATGTTTTAATGTCTTTAAAATGTCTGTAACTAAATCCTTATAAGAAGTAATCCAAGCACAAAGATTAGTTTGCAAGTATGCAGCTATGCATGGTTTAGCTAAATTTGTTTGTAATGCTAATGGTGTTTCAGATCAGTGTGTGTTACAAAAGAAAAAGTTAACAGTAAAAGATTCTAGTAAAGATAATTGTATCCTTTTAAGTTGTAACTAGCTTTAAATCCAAAAAGGCAAGCCAAAAAAAACATCTGTGTTCATGCAAATTACCTAATTGATAAAAAGTGACTAAAACCTGGTTTGCCTAAAAAACCAAAAGAAAATAATAACTGATTCCCTTTAAAAAAAAAAAAAAAGTGGAGATATAAAAGGTTCAAAGAAAGCTGATGCCAGCTAACAAACTATGCACTTACTGGCACAATAAGAATTGTATTTTATGTTCTATGTTTGTCTTAAAATGTTTTGTCAATGTGGCCAAAACTGTGTTTGTAATAAATTGTACATAAGGCAATATACTGCAGAATTGAAATATAAATATTTGTTTATTCAATTTGTAATATAAAATTGTTTTTACAAAGTTAAGGTTTAAATATACTTGTTATAATTTCACTAGCTAAGAACAATGTGAACAATAATTTTCAATTGAAATTAAATACCAATAGACTTCGGAAGCATTAACATGACAAATTAACTCACTCCTCAAATTGTACATGGAATTCTTCTGGCTACCCCCAGATTTCTAGCCAGAGGGTGAGGGAGGGAAGAAGCTATTAGACACCAGAGGTACCAAGTGGCCTCAACAGTTGGTATGCTTGTCCTGTTCTGTTACTCCAAAGCTCTGTAATTCAGTTATTTTTATTATAAAAATGTATGTAAAACTAAAGTACTGTATAAAAACAATGTAAGATAAAGAAAAGTGTGTGTGTGTGTGTGTGTGTGTGTGTGTGTGTAAGAGAGAAAGAGAGAGAAAGAGAGAAAAAAGGGCTAAAATGCCCACTCAGTTGTAAAGTTTGTAACACTGCCAAGTATTAATGAAATGTGTTAGGTTTTTTTGTTGTTACTCACAGGTAAAGAATACATTACCTAAAGATCCTAAACAGCCTTGCTACATCTTGGGACTAATGTAAAAAGATTTGCCTGTCATATCAGCAATTCAATCGAAAGAAGTCACAAAGTCCATCCAGAAACTGGCCCTGAGCTGTCTTTCTTTTTAAGAAGCCTCAAATTAACTTTTCTGAACTGCCATCCTGTGTATAGCATTTCCTACCAAAAGAGCAAATGCTTAGACTGTGGCCAAATATCTCTTAAATGATTTTATCCCTAGGTATGGGTACCCAAGATGACAGACTTAAACCGTGGGTCTCATTTTACAGAAACAGCTTTTCAGCAAGTTATGAGTGCCTTAAGAGTTCAGTAGAAGTGCCACACACCTTGGCACCTGCAATCTAATGGCCAAGTTAAAAGAACACATATGCAAAGAAACTGGTCTTAACTGGATAAATGCATTACCCCTTGTGCTGCACAATCTCCATGACAACTCCTAGAGGTCAAATTAAGTTATCACCTTTTGAACTACCTTTTGGCAGGCCTTCCTCAGTTTACCTAGTCAAATATTCCATGACTGCTGATTTGGTGCTTGAAAAAGCAGGACTAACTTCTTTTGTTTTACAGCTCCAGAGACAGACTAACTCTCTCCGCAGATATGAGACTGCTTTTAAATGTAAAAGCACACCCGATAAAACCTGGTTCTTGAGTCTTTGTTAAAGCCTACAAGGAAGTTCTGCTCCAGCCCCTGTGAAAAGGACCATACCGGGTGCCTTGGCCACCCCAACCATCATCAAGGTGGCAGAAAAGGAAGCCTGAATTCACCATGCCTGGTGTAAGCATGCCCTTTTCCCAGATGACAACGAGGCAGCTGAGGCCTCCACCCTCAACGGACCAAGATAAGAAGTAGACGACAGCGGGGCAAACCCAAGCCCTAGCAACTAGAGAGGAGACGAAGAAGAACCCTGAAGAAAAGTGGCTAGCGAAGGCCGTGCCGAGTCTCAGCCTGAAGATAAAATTCGAAAGGACTTAATAATGTTTATCAAATTGAAGTATTAATCAATTTTAAGTTATTAATCTTGTTTTAGATTAAGCAAGATTTATTTCATGAGTATAATGTGTTTTTTTATTAGATATTCCCAGAAAGTGAAAACCTGTATTTTGAAAAATAGAAGTGATAAATGTGTACTCAGTTCTTAGTAGATGCAGGATAGAAACTCCTCTGTGTACCTACCCCTCTGATTACTGTTAACATGACTTGAATGCTACCAAAATAGAGATCTGGTCCAGCATAATCTAACATGGGCCCAAACAAGAATAAGAAAACAAACAAGTATTTCATAGTAGCTAACAAAGAGTAGATGCAAAATCTACTTCAAATATCAGTGCCTCTGCATAACGCTGACTCGTGTAGAGTCTTTTTAATAGAAGTCACTTAGCATTTTTTTGTGACAAGTAACTCCTGGTTGAATAAAAAAAGAGCTTCCACCAGTAAATTAGCACTTTTTAGAACATATTAAGTATGTAAAGCTACAGTCTATCATGAATTGCCCTAGAACTAAACGGGTTCATGTTACGTAGTTTAACTGAAATCACCTACTCAAATTTGCTCCCAAAGTTCAGAATGTTTGTTTAAAAGACAAACCAAGCAATTAATCTCAGTGAGAGTCTATCCTGAAACAAGTGAGCAAGTCAAAATGGCCTGAAACATAATGTTAGCTGCCCAAGGAAGAATATATGCTCTCATGAATGAGAAATGCTATGTCTTTGAAAATAATATCTACCTCAACACCCCAATACTGGGTGTGCCCAAACTGAATAGTACCTATAAATTAGTGCATAATTTAAAAGCTGAAAGTAATTTGCTTTTAAAATATAAAAGAAATTATCTTTAAAGAAGAGGGAATTGTTAAGAATGTTTTTCTAACTTAAAAGCAACTGTATTATGAATGTTGTGTAGTATGATTTTAAATACAACATGTATGCCCCACTCTTTTCAAGTTAGCACAGGCTGAAGTTGCCAAGCTGCCCTTGGCTCCTTAAATTTTATGTAGCTTTTTGATAAATAACTTATACCAAAGCTACAAATGGGGGAATGTTGAGTCTGAACTATTGATTAAGCTTAATCTTATCCCAGACTTGATGTCTGAACTTTTAATCAAAGCTCTGACCTGCAAACTACTCATGACACCCCCCCTCCCCTTAAGTAGCCATCTCCTCTTTATCTTTTGTAACTTACATTTTAACCTGTTTTATCCTGTAGAATCTTGATTGATTATGCATGACCATTATGATCTGTAAATCACTTTGTTTACTTCTGTGTATAAATATTGATGCTCACCCCTAGTAAATTTGCCACACTACTCTGATGTGAGTGTGAGCCCATTGATCAATGAATTGAAGTCTGTGTAAGTGGTTTCTGACAGTTTGTGAGCCGTATACCAGCTCCGCACGAATCTCGGGTGCTGGAGAGGTGAGTAGGGACTTGCTTTTTACCTAACAATTTGGGGGCTCGTCCGGGATTCCTTCTGGTGCGGTGCCTCTGTCCAGTGGTCAGATCACTCATATACGAATTGGCAGGCGCCACGGGAGATTTCTCCCAGCCAATTCAATATTGAGGGGTCGTGTACTAGACAGCAGGGTAAACGCCAGTTGGAGGGCTCCTGTCAGACACCATGGGTCAAGGGACTAGTGTCCCTTTTCAGAACCTTTTTGAGCATTAGGAATAAGTTGTGTTATGAAGAAAGACTCCCAGTACAGACAGGAATGTCTAAGAAGTTGTACACGCTGTGTGTAAGGAATTATACTAATTATTTACACTGATGCTGAAGCATATCACCCAATAAGCATCAGACTTTAATCCTCTCACCGAGGTGGAGTACCAGCAGCGCTTCAGACAGGGAGTCAGAGCGCTCTATGTGCCTTGCCAGTGTGAACGGGGAGTAAGGTAGAGCGCTCTGGGAGGCTTTACTGCAGTATAATGTGCAAGTATAGCCAAGCCATTAGAACTAGTCAGACATTTGCATGCTACTATTTGAAGGTGTGTCAAAGCAGGTAACTTCTGGAGGTAGCCAATGATATTCCAGAAATTAGCTGCCAGATATGCTCTCTGCCTTCACATCCCATAGAAGAAGAATTTACCTGAGTTGGCTTTTAAATGTGGTTTTCTCACATCATTGCAGACATTTCAGTAATGTTCCCAGATCACCAGGTTGCCTAAAGAAATCACTGAAGTCCAAATTCAGCCTTCATATATGTGCATGCAATTCATAGTTAAAAATTTAAAATTTAAATTTGACACTTCTATGCAATCAAATTTGGTTAAAATATCGTGTTTATCACATTTCAACAGGTCTAGTGCCTTTATATGTGCATCTGGTTAACAAATGCACAAGAATGATATTGTCTTCCACAGGAGGTGATATTGGGTATGAAACCTCTGATTTAGGGAAAGAAAGATCATCTAATTTCATTAGTTCAGTCTGTTTGTGCCTAGAAAATATTTTTTTCCCCTCTGGTCAAGTTATGGTAAAATTAATAACACATTTAATAACACTGAACTTTGAGATCTATGGATTAAAAAGTACTATATAACAGTGGCTCTCAACCTTTTCAGATTACTGTACCCCTTTCAGGAGTTTGATTTGTCTTGTGTACCACCAAGTTACACCTCACTTAAAAACTACTTGTGTACAAAATGAGACATAAAAATACAAAAGTGTCACAGCATACTGTTACTGAAATATTGCTTACTTTTTCATTTTTACCATATAATTATAAAATAAATCAATTGGAATATAAATATTGTGTGAGCATAAACAAGTCATTGTCTGTATGAAATTTTAGTTTGTGCTGATTTTGCTAGTGCTTTTTATGTAGCCTCTTGTAAAACTAGACAAATATCTAGATGAGTTGATATACCCCCAGGGAGACCTTTGTGTACCCAGAGGGTACACGTACCCCTGGTTGAAAACCACTGCCTATATCTATCTATATATATAAAAGTCAAATGGTGTATGTATGCGTGTATGCGTGTTTGTATGTGCACTTACTCCTTCCACACCATTTGAGCTAGAGACTTGAAATTTGGTACAGTTAGAGGTCTTAGGGTCCTAATCAGGGTAAGAGTCGAAAATTTTTCAAATCTCACCTCTGACGCCCCCCAGGGGTGAAATTCTTTAAAGCCCATTCACATCAGCTGGGTAGCTGCGGTTCTCTGTGACATAGTTATGATGTCATAATACCCCCTCCAACGGACCCCGCATTCGCTCAGCTCTCTGCCCCCTCCTCCCTCCAATGGACCCCACACTCGCTCAGCTCTCTGCCCCCTCCCCCCTCCAACAGACCCCGCACTCACTCAGCTCTCTGCCCCCTCCCCACTTCCGACGGACCCGAGTTGGGTTTGGTCGGAGGGTAAGTGAGGTAGGGGTGTTGGGTTTGGTCTGGGGGGGTGGGAAGGTGTCGGGGTGGTGAGGGGTGAGGTGAGGGTGTTGGGGTTGGTCAGGGGGTGTTGGGTTTGGTGGGGGGGTAAGGTGGGAGGTTGGGTTTGGTTGGGGGGATGAGGAGAGGGGTCGGGGTTGGTCTAGGGGTAAGTGAGGTATGGGTGTCGGGTTTGTTTGTGGTGGTAGGTAGGGGTGTCGGGTTTGGTTGGGGGGGGAAGTGAGGTGGGTGTGTAAGGTTTGGTCTGCAGGGGGTGAGGTGTGGGTGTTGGTCAGGGGGTGTTGGGGTTGGTAGGGGGGTGATGTGGGGGTGTTGGGTTTGGGTGGGGGGGTGAAAAAGTGAGTCGGGGTTGGTCGAGGGGTAAGTGAGGTGGGGGTGTCGGGTTTGGTCGGTGGGGTGAGGTGGGGGTGTCAGGTTTGCTATCTGCCCCCTCCCCCCTCCAACGGACCCCGCACTCACTCAGCTCTCTGCCCCCTCCCCACCTCCGACGGACCCGAGCAACGCCGGGTATTTTCGCTAGTATATAAATAAAATACTATAAAATGGATGATAAATACATTTTCAGGGTGCCTCATTGATCTAATGAGTGCTTGGTGGCTTAAAGTAACTAATCAAACTGTGCAGAATCACATAAAAAGCCAGGGGCAACACAGTCCAATAAAACACAAGAGCAGGTCAGAGGGAAAAAAAAGTCTCTACCTCTCCACTGTAGAAAGCTCACTTCCAAACAAAGCTGTTTCAAATAGTTAAATAAACATTATGTTCAGCAGATAAAAAAAACACTGACTAGATATTTGTACTGCTGCTCAAAGGTATTCAGTTTTCTCCCTTTTAAAAAAATACTTTTTAGCGGATGTAATACTGACTGGCACCCTCTTGACTATTAGTAGCTTTCGTAACATGGGCATCTTCTAAAAAGCACCAGATAGAAATCATCCCCTTATTTTGCTCAGGGTGCCAAAAACTGTCAGCTGGACACACCTTTTAATATTTACTGAAGCAAGCTCAATTTAAATCAGTTATGGAAATGAGAGCAGATCTGGTTCCCTTACCTATCCCGAGCCATCCAGTTCCTCTAGAATCTAGTATCCAATCCTAAATGTTCTGGGCACGTCAATCTTCCATGTACTTCAGAGATTGGTCAATATCTTGTAGAAGAGCAGCTCAGTGCATCACTACAGGAACTTTGGTTCTCAAGCATATTACAAAAATATCTCTAACTGTATATGTACATGGAGTAATTGATTCCATTTTAGTTCGGTCTTCTGAATCCTTAGGACAAAATTTCTATAACATTAACTCTCTTTCAACAGCTACTGGAAATACCAGACGATATAGCTGGATATGCCATTTTAGCCATTTTACAAGGTAAACGCGAGATTAAATTTTATTTTTCAAGTGATATGCTGTGACATGGCATTTCCTTCCTTTGGGAAATAAAAGTGAATCTACAATCATTTTCCAAACAAAATATCACAAGGTATAGTAACACTGCCATGTTGTGGCCAGGAAAAGTGTATCAGCTAGTTTCAAGGATTATTCACAGAAACTTTAGTTTTCTCTCAAATGTTGCTGAAATTATAAACACAAAAATATTTAAACAGAAGTTGAGTTTTCCTTGTAAACAATAAAGGGCCCAGGAGGATGGAGACAGATTCGGATTTTTGGCTAAGTGTCTGTATCCTTGTTACCCTTATAACCTTACACACTATTCCTAAATGAGGAACACAGTATTCATTGCCACCTACACCAATTTTGGTTTAAGCCTCAAATTTTTAATGGTATGCAGGTCTTGCTCATCTTTGCATTTGCAAGGCCTAGTGCCCAGATCCTCAAAGGTAGTTAGATTCTTAATTCTTGTTGATTTGGGAGCTAGGAACCTAAATACCTTTGAAAATCTGGGCTACAGGGAGGTAGATTGCTGAGTCCCGGTTCAGCTGTTTCTTTATGCTGCTTGGACTTTTGACCTCCAGTCATCTGGAACAAGTAATCACTAGTCAATAGCCTTTTCCTCAGGCCATAGCTTCAAAATGCCAGGTTTTTGCATAACTGCGGTTGTTGAATTTAAATTAACTATGGCCCGCGGTCCGGAACCTGCCCTCGAGCTCCTCCTAACCAGCCCCCCAAGCTCCAGCTGTGCCGCACGAGCAGCGCTCAGGGTGGGGAGGGGTTGATCAGTGTGGCCTTGTGTCTGGCTCCACCTGGTAAAAGGGCCAGGGCACAGGGGTGGGTTGGATAAGGGGCAGAGGTTCTTGGTGGTGGTCAGGAGACAGGGAATGGGGCATTGGATAGGGCGTGGGAGTCCCAGAGGGCCTATCAGGGGGCAGAGGTGTGTCTAGGGGTTGGGGCAGTCAGGAGATGGGGATCAGGGGGGTTGGATAGGGGGTGGGGTCCTGGGGAGTGATTAGGGGGTGGGAGAGGTCCGTGGAAGAGGAAATCAGGGGACAAGGAGCAGGGGGCTTAGGGAGTGGGGTCTTGGGGGGGGTGGTTAGAGGCAGGGGGTCTCTGGATGGGGTAGTCAGGGAACAAGGAATGGGGATCTTAGATGGGGGTGTGGTCCCGGGGGGGCAATTAGGGTAGGGGGTTTAGGGAGGGGTCAGTCAGGGGACAAAGAGTGGGGGGGACTTAGATGGGGACTTGGTCCTGGGGGGGGCAGTTAGAGTGGGGGGGGTCTCCGGAGGGAGTGATCAGGGGGACAAGGAGCGGGGGGGCTTAGATATGGGGTGGAGTCCTGGGGGGGCAGTTAGGGTGGGTGATGTCTCTGGAGGGGGCAATCAGGGGACAAGGAGCGGCGCGGGGGTTTGGATGGGTCGGGGATTCTGGGGGGGGGCAGTCAGGGGGCGGGAAGTGGGTAGGGGTCAGATAGGAGGCGGGGCCAGGCTGTTTGGGGAGGCCTTCCCTATCCGGCCCTCTGCACAATTTTGAACACCAATGTGGCCCTCGGGCCAAAACGTTTGCCCACCCCTGCCCTAGTGACATAACCAACGCTGGGAAATAGGCCAAAGAATATCCAGCCAGCTTGCTGAGTTTAATAAAACTATTAATGGCAAAAAACTGGGAAAATGAGCAGAGAGGAGGCAAACCCTAACTGGTGCCAGGGCCCAGAAAAGAAACCTGGAAATATGAAATGCTTTTATTTAAACGAGTATGGTCATAAGGTCTTTGGCTGGTTCTGGGAGATCAAGGGAAAATGTGAGCCCATAATGGGTCCAGGTGTCAGTGACTCCACTAATTGCAGAACCAGAACCAGCCCTGCTCATCCATTTGTTAAGCCTAACTATTTAAGACTCAAAGTGGAATCAACACAACATTGTTTCCAGGTGCAGGCAGATGAGAAGAAGGACCAGAAATAGAGGAATACTGGGGCCCAAGTAGCTCTGGCATGCCCAGCAGTGGAAGTCCCTTCAACAGTTATCCATAAGAAACTCCTAACAATTCAGGGAATAATGGGAACCCCCTCACTTCCTTCCAACATCTGGTGGTTTAGATCCTTCTTAAATGAGAGACAAGCAGGGGGCCCGAGGATGTTCTCACAAGACTGGGAGAGGTCTTGTTGGGGAATGACTCAGAATCCTGGTCCCAGGCCACTTGTGTTGTTAATCCAAATAAAAAGCAGAAAACAGTAGCCCTTTGGCTCTGACTCTGGGCTGCATGCTGACAAGCAGAGAGGAAGTCCTGGGCTGCTGCCTAACAGTGTGAATGTAAGCCTGGGGTTGAGCAGAGTCCTATTGATGGCTTGCCCTTGGGACAGGCCAGGAAACGGGAACCAGTCCCAGAGAGCAAGCTGAGCCAAACCTCCTAGCTCCTGCTATGGAATTCAAACATAAACAATTGACTGACTCCTCCCTAGAAATGCCTAAAGCTTCAGCTGACTACCTGGGCAGATCCCTGACAGAAGGACAGTTGGAAAAGTTTCTATGGGATCTGGGGCTACTGTAGAGAGAGTGGATGTCACCCAGGGATATTGAGCCATGGAGAATATGGCCACAATTGGTGGTAACACAAAAGTACTGACTTAGGCTATACAGCATAGAATCATAGAAGATTAGGGTTGGAAGAGACCTCAGAAGGTCATCTAGTCCAACCCTCTGCTCAAAGCAGGACCAACCCCAACTAAATCATCCCAGCCAGGACTTTGTCAAGCCAGGCCTTAAAAACCTCTAAGGATGGAGATCCCATCACCTCCTTAGGTAACCCATTCCAGTGTTTTACCACCCTCCTAGTGAAATAGTGTTTCCTAATATCCAACCTAGACTCCCTTCTTCTTGGTCTTTGATCTGCTAGCACTGAGTACTGCCTAGCTCCATCCTCTTTGGAACCCCCTTTCTTCAGGTAGTTGAAGGCTGCTATCAAATCCACCCTCACTCTTCTCTTCTGCAGACTAAATAACCCCAGTTCCCTCAGCCTCTCCTCATAAGTCATGTGCTCCAGCCCCCTAATCATTTTCGATGCCCTCCTCTGGATTGTTTTCAATTTGTCCACATCCCTTCTTTAGTGTGTCTGGGGAGAGAAGGGGGGAAGCCAAAACTGAACACAGTACTTCAGGTGTGGCCACACCAGTGCCAAATAGAGGGGAATAATCACTTCCCTCGATCTGCTGGCAATGCTCCTACTAATATAGCCCAATATGCCATTGGCCTTCTTGTCATGAAGGGCACACTGACTCATATCCAGCTTCTTGTCCACTGTAATCCCCAGGTCCTTTTCTGCAGAACTGCTGCTTAGCCAGTCACTCCCCAGCCTGTAGCGGTGCATGGGATTCTTCCTTTCTAATGCAGGAGTCTGCATCTGTCCTTGCTGAACCTCATCAGATTTCTTTTGGCCCAATCCTCCAATTTGCCTATGTCACTCTGGACCCTATCCCTATCCTCCAGCATATCTACCACTCCTCCCCCAATTTAGTGTCATCTGGAAACTTTCTGAAGGTGCATCCCATCATCGAGATCATTAATGGAACTGATATTGAAACCTTTTGTGAACTAACACCCTGCTGACTGGAATAAATATCTACCTCACCCGCTGTTTGCCTATCAGTAAATTCCCCAGGAATCCACAGGACTCTTGTCTTTAGAACTGGTCTATGGGAGGATGGTGGGGGTTCCCTGCACAAATGAAGGTGGAATGGGAAGGTACAGCCTTTCCTGAAAAGGAGGCCATGAGAATCTTCTTAAAGCTCAGGAGAGACAAAAAGTCAGGTATGGTTGCACTGTGTGCACATTGTCATATGATATGGGTGCCAAGTTATTGTGCTCATTCTAGTATTGTGGAATAAACTCCAGGATCCCTGGAAAGGGACATTTAAAACAGCTCAATAAAGTAATCTATATGGTTGGGATATCTAATTACTCACCTTGACACCAAGCATATCATATGAACATGATGAAACCATGAGATTCTGGTCCTGGCTATGTGTCTTCACTGGGAAGATGAGGGGGTGGGAGGATCTGGTAGCAGAAATAAGGTGTCATGTTTTGCTCAGTAGATAACATTCAGTACATTCCAAAGAGGAATGCACTGAAAAAGTAACATCCTGACATTCTTTTACATAACCAAGTTTTGCTAAAACATTTTATTTACAATGTTTGTTTTCTTGAGATAAGGATTATAGCTACACCAAACTGGTACCTTATACAAGAGAGTGGTGCCCTAGACTTGATAACCACTCTTTGTGTTGCCTTTTAGACCAAATGGTGGTTACCAGTTACAGGATACAATTTGAAATTAAAAACTCCTATCAAATATTCAATATAATATAATATAATATAGCAAAGCTTACATCAATTTTTCAAAACATAGCATTAAATAAAGTTAGAAAAGTTGCACTTTTAGGGCAGGCATAAAGACACTTGGGTGAAATAAACAGACTGATGGCTTATGGGAAGAGTGTGATCTTCCTTGACACTTGGGGAGTTTGTCCCATTGATAGAGAACAAAATTTTTAGGATTTTTTTCTTAGCTAGGACATTTTATACAATTAAATAAGAAAAAATATATTCCTGTGAGATATTTTTCTCCAATCACCATATCTTTGAAAGTAATGGTTACAAATTCAGTAAAGACACAGGCATATTTGTAATGGTCTAACATTTTAAGAATAAGTTATAATAATTTTATTATTACTACTGCATGACTACTGAGGTCTTTACACCACAGTCTAATGTGTAGTATATTATAAATCCATAACAAGTGATATTTATTTGTAAGGAAAACTAAATATGTTACAAAAATTAATCCACTTAGCAAAAAGACAACAGCTGATGCTCAGCTTACATAAAAGTTCCAGAGATTGATTTCTCAGTCCTCTGCTACATTGGCAACAACTGATTCTATAAATTACCTGCTTGTGAAGAACATTTCCCAGAGAGGTGTGCCTCAGAACTACACTATCCTCAAAACTAAGACAAGAAAAAAACTGCTGTATAGAATGTACATGAACAAAATTTACTTCGAAAAGAAAAGGAACATAAAGGTATATCAGACAATGAAAGACTTAGACATTGTAAATTAAGTTACTGTGATTAACAATACACCCCACATACACCCCTACCAAACAGTTAAGTCTGACTATGCACAACAATGTAATTCAGTCTTTGGTAAAACACTGTTGCACTTCTCAGTTCCCACAGTAGATGGTGGTGTGCGATAAAGTATGTATTGTACCTGCTACAATACTTTTCCAAATAGAGAGAAAGCAATACAGGATTAATATACAGCTCTTTCTGCTGGGTCCACACAGACACTTATAAAGTTTTTATAAGCTATCATACATAAAAAATATTATTTGATAAATATTTTAGTTTGGAAATAAAGATATACTAAACTGATAGCAAGCCAAAATGGAGATCTTTACCATAAAAGGTGCTGAGATTTTGTAATGAGTCCATGTGTTGCTTTAGAAAAAAAATAGAGACCACATTTAGTTGTTTAGATGGAGTAATCTTTTGTCCCTCATTTTAGGTCTTAGCTCTAGACCATGGCAAGATACGAAGATCTTGGTCTGGTAATTTCCTCTAAGAGCAGCTCCTAGACACTTCCAATCTTATCTGTCTTACACCAGACTGTTACTTCAACGTGAATCATTGTGAATTAGTATTTGGTATACACGACAAATACAGGGCAGGGGCAAGAAAGCTAAAGTTTAGTGCGAGTAATACTTACTCAAGAGAAGTCTCTAAGGACAGTGAGTTATATTGTTGTGCTCCAAGCTGAAAGATAAACAGTACCTACAGAAAAGAAATGAGTATATCATTTAGATCGCTACATGCCAAATTCTGACCTCGCTTACCCAACTGACTCCAGTAGAGTTCCTGGAGTAAATGACAGTAGACTGTGACTCCACTAATCCGCTTTAAAAGAACACAGGGTACTCATAATTTGAGCATTTTAATTTCTGGTTTCTTTTGAATTAGTAAATTATTATTCTTATGGAGTGCAATACACTGTTCTCACTGCCCCATTTACTTTTTGTTTATGTTGCATAAGCAATGTAATTGGAAGGTTGTTTGCTAGGGAACTATGATGGATTTACTTCTCAAAGTGCAGCAGAAAAGTACAAAATTAAAACTAGAAGGACTGCTCCTGCTCCCACTAAGGTCAGTGACAAAATTCATAGTGAATCCGTGTGAGTAGCATATATTCATTTATTCTTTTTCTTTTGCATGGTGATAGGGGAACAGTATAAGAACAACCATACTGTGTCAGACCAAAGGTCCATCTAGTCCAGTCTCCGTTCTTCCAACATTGGCCAATGCCAGGTGCTCCAGAGGGAATGAACAGAACAGGTAATCATCAAGTGATCCATCCCTGTTGCTCATTCCCAGATTCTGGCAAACATAGGCTAGGGACACCATCCCTGCCGATCCTGGCTAATAGCTATTGATGGACCTTTCCTTCATGAATGTATTTGGTTATTTTTTGAACTCTGTTATAGTCTTGACCTTCTCAACATCCTCTGGCAAAGAGTTCCATGGGTTGTCTATGTGCTGTGTGAAGAAATACTTCCTTTTGTTTATTTTAAACTTTCTGCCTATTAATTTCATTTGTTGACCCTTAGCTCCCATTTTATGAGGAGTAAATAACACTTCCTTAATTACTTTCTCCACACTTGTCATGATTTTATAGACCTGTATCATATGCCTCCTTACTTGTCTCTTTTCCAAGCTGAAAAGTCTCAGTCTTATTAATCTTTCCTCATATGGAATTTGTTCCATACCCCAATCAATTTTGTTTTCCGTTTCTGTACCCTTTCCAACTCCAATATATCTTTTTTGAGATGGGGAAACCACATCTGCACACAGTATTCAAGATGTGGGCATATCATGGATTTATATGGTGTCAATATGATATTTTTGGTCTTATTATTTATCCCCTTCTTAATGATTCCCAACATTCTGTTCCCCTTCTTGACTGCTGCTTCACACTGAGTGGATGTTTTCAGAGAACTATCCACAATGATGCCAAGATCTCTTTCTTGAGTGGTAACAGCTAATTTAGATCCCATCATTTTATATGTATAGATGTGATTATGTTTTCCATTGGGCATGACTTTTCATTTATCATCACAATGGTGAGCCTATAGGTGGACCTTGAGTCCAGAGAAGAGGGGGTAGCTGTGATGAACATAAATTGGGTAATCGTCTGTGATGTGCCAGACAGTTTGCACCACCATTCTAGGTAAAGTGGCCTGTTAACACTTCTGCAGTCATAGGATAAACAAAAGGGGTTAGGGTGTTACAGATTATTGTAATAAGCCATAAATCCAGTGTCTCTGCTCAGTCCATAGTCTTTAGTACAGCAGCATTATGAAGTTAAACTCCCAGGCCACTTTACCTTGAATGGTCCCTTAGAATATTTGCTAAACTACTTATGCTACACAACCGCTTCCACCTTGCATTTAGCTGTGGTGCTTGGAGTACCTTTCCCAGATCTGAGGAGGAGCTGAGTATCTCTCACCACTAGAAGTTGGTCCAATAAAATATATTACCTTAGCCATCTTGTCTCTGTATCCTGGAACCAACAGGACTACAGCTAAATTGGTCCTCTCAAAGTCAGGGTTACTTACATCTTTAAACTGAAAAGACCTTTGCCTATAATTCAATAGTCACCTTTATGGTATGCTAATAACTTCATTGGAAGTTGCTACCAAGTTTTATGCACCTCATGTAATACTCACTCTTTGTCAACACCTCTTTTACTACAGTCCTCCCAGCCATCTGCATTGCCTATTCTACCGGTGTCCTCTCTTCTTCTTCATGTGCTTTTCCCTTTGCTGGATTCAAGCTGGGGAGGAGAAACTAGTCTGGAGAAGCAGCAGAAACTTGAGGTGCATGAAGCCAGTGAGCTGGTGAGGATGTAATAGGGGGCAATTCTGGCCCCTCCGAAGCATGACTGCCCCAACTATTCCCTGAAGTCAGTCCCCCAGCCATTGGTTGCCACCCCCCACGCTATCAGCTGGGTAAAGGGTGGCAGCTGTCTCTTCATTTGAAGTCATTCCTTCACTGCTTGGTGTAGGGCATGGGAAAGGAAATCTATGACATTCTACCATCCATGATAAGATTTTAGGGGTATAACTCTGCTCAATTTCCAACAAGTAAGGTATTTCATAAACGAAATTGTTTCCTTTCTTTAGGAATCAATAGAAATGGGAAATAAAAGATACTGCCTAATCTCAGGACTGCAGGCAACTTTATATTAGAGTCTGTGCTCTGTTGAAATAAAATTAGCTATGTATCTTATGTTTATTTTATATATATATATATTGTGGCAAAGCTTTGGCCTTGTCCCTGTGGGTACTGCACCTCCAGGCGGTTTGTGCTAGCCTCAGAGGCTCACTGTGATTAGCTAGGGGAGGTAGAAAGGAGAGGAGCCCGGGCCCACCCTCTACTCCGGGCTCCAGCCCAGGGACCCTAATAGTATCAGCTAAGATGGCTGACCTTTTAGGCACCAAACACAATACAATTCCCTGGGCTACTTCCCCACAGCAGTCCCCCACTTCTTCAAACTTCTCTTCACCTTTACCTCAAGTCTCCTTCCGTGCATATATGTTGTCTACCACTCAGTCTCACCAACAACACAACCTCCTCTCACAGCTCCTGACATCCACACCCACCTGACTAACTAGGAGGGTTTTTAACTGGTTTCAGCCAGTCCCAATCAGGCTAGCTATTTCTAATGCCTTCTAGAATCTTCTTAATTGGCCCCAGGTGTCTTGATTGGCCTGGAGTAGCCTTTGTTTGGCTATACAGGGAACAGAGACCTGCACATCCTGAGGGTAGTCCGGCATGGAGAACGTTGGTGCACGCCTTCCTCCGCCACCTCTGGGGGCTTCGCTATGACCCGCAGCTCTTTTTTCTCCACCGGAGGGGTCTTCCGCAAGACCTCTCGGAGCTGCCGGCCTTCTACCAGGACCTCCTCCAGACCTGGAAGCTCTTCGAGATGACCAGGTCCTTTGTGGCCACCGAGGGAGAGGATCTCCTCGCGGAGCCCCTGCTACACAATTCGACCCTCCGTGTGCAGGTGGCAGAGTCTCCCACAGTGCGCCGGAGGTTGGTCCTGGGAGAAATCACTAAAGTTGGAGACCTCCTGGACTACGACAGAGGGGACTGGGTGGACCCCCATGTGCTCGCTCGACGCATGGGGCTCTCCACCCTTGCGACCCCCCTGCGCGTACTCCAGGAGGTGAGGACCGCTCTGTCTTCCGTCTCTCTCAGTTTCCTGCAGCGGGCCCTGAGAGAGGGTTCTCCCTGCCCGCCCCTCACCCTGAGCCCTCCGGAACTGGTACTCGGGCCCCGGCTTCGTGAGCCCTCCCGGCCTCCCCACTCCCATACCCCGAGCCGGCTGCACACCTTGCAGCCGGTCCCGTTTCGAACCACGCCGAGGGAACAGCTGTACACACTCGTACATCTCCTCACCCTCGCGTCCCGCCCCAATACCAAGTGGCAGGACTACCTACCACCGAACGAGGGTGAGCGGCCCCGGTGGACCACCTTCTATTCCACGCTGATTCCACGGCCTGCCGTGGGTATTAGTTGGCGGCTCCTTCATGGAGCCGTGAGCACAAGCTGGCTCAGCTTAATTGGACTAACCTTTTCACCTCCCCCCTGGCTCTTACCTACTTTTCTATAACTGCCTGTTTGTGAACAATTGAACACTTCTACTGCCTGCATCCGACGAAGTGGGTATTAGCCCACGAAAGCTCATGCTTCAAAACTTTATAGTTAGTCTTTAAGGTGCCACAGGACTTTGTTAACTCTGCTAAGACCTCTAACTGTACCAAATTTCAAGTCTCTAGCTCAAACTGTGTGGAACATAAGAACATAAGAACATAAGAACGGCCATACTGGGTCAGACCAAAGGTCCATCTAGCCCAGCATCCTGTCTACCGACAGTGGCCAATGCCAGGTGCCCCGGAGTGAGTGAACCTAAAAGGTATGATCAAGCGATCTCTCTCCTGCCATCCATCACCCCCCTCTGACAGACAGAGGCTAGGGACACCATTCCTTACCCATCCTGGCTAATAGCCATTTATGGACTTAGCCTCCATGAATTTATCCAGCTCTCTTTTAAACCCTGTTATAGTCCTAGCCTTCACAGCCTCTTCAGGTAAGGAGTTCCACAGGTTGACTGTGCGCTGTGTGAAGAACTTCCTTTTATTTGTTTTAAACCTGCTGCACGCCAATTTCATTGAGTGGCCCCTAGTTCTTCTATTTTGGGAACAAGTAAATAACTTTTCCTTATTTACTTCCTCCACACCACTCATAATTTTATATACCTCTATCATATCCCCCCTTAGTCTCCTCTTTTCCAAGCTAAAAAGTCCTAGCCTCTTTAATCTCTCTTCATATGGGACCCGTTCCAAACCCCTAATCATTTTAGTTGCCCTTCTCTGAACCTTTTCTAGTGCCAGTATATCCTTTTTGAGATGAGGGGACCACATTTGTACGCAGTATTCAAGATGTGGGCGCACCATGGATTTGTATAAGGGCAATAAGATATTCTCCGACTTATTCTCTATCCCTTTTTTAATGATTCCTAACATCCTGTTTGCTTTTTTGACTGCCGCTGCACACTGCGTGGATGCCTTCAGAGAACTATCCACAATGACTCCCAGGTCTTTTTACTGATTGGTTGTAGCTAAATTAGCCCCCATCATATTGTATGTATAGTTGGGGTTATTTTTTCCAATGTGCATTACTTTACATTTATCCACATTAAATTTCATTTGCCATTTTGTTGACCAATCACTTAGTTTAGTGAGATCTTTTTGAAGTTCTTCACAGTCTACTTTGGTTCTTACTACTTTGAGCAGTTTAGTATCATCTGCAAACTTTGCCACATCACTGTTTACCCCTTCCTCCAAATCATTTATAAATAAGTTGAATAGGATCGGTCCCAGGACTGACCCTTGGGGAACACCACTAGTTACCCCTCTCCATTCTGAAAAAGTTCCATTTATTCCTACCCTTTGTTCCCTGTGTGGAAGGAGTAAGTGCACATACATACACGCATACATTCACACACGCATACACCATTTGACTTTTATATATATAGATATATAGTCTATTGCTTTTACATGTTCTTTCCTCTGATTTTCACAGATGTTATGCTATAAACGTTGAGAAAAGTTTTGTCCTTGATCTTCTGATATATGTAGCATGGGAGGCAGATGTGTGGTAGCAGTTGGGTGGAAAGTTTCTAATCCTGAGCCATTGTGTCTATATAGAACACAGTGGCTCACAGAAGGACCTGGAAGCAAGAAAGCAGCACATATTCACTTTCCTTCTTCTCCGCCCCCCCCATCACCTTCTGACAGCAGTAGTATTAGGAACAGGCCATAACTCTCAAGTTGTCTGACTTTGGGGTTTGGAGTGCCACCAACCGTATTAGTCAAGTCTCCAAATGAAAGCTTGAAGGCTTAAGACTCTGTTCTAGCTTGATCCTGTGTCTCCTTTAATCTTGTTGCCCTTTCTCTAGTGCACCTGCGTAGGACAGGACCAATTTTTTTCCCATGATTTATCAGCTAATGTTAAACATAGATGATGGTCTGCCAAGAGTTACCTGTCATTTACAGTTTGAAGAGAATTTCTGAGGTAAAGAAAAGAAAAATCATTTTCCATAAGAAACTTCAGTTGTGATTGCTTGATCTGAGGAATATTAATTAAGGTATAAGGTAGTGAAAATTGACAGTCATGATATGTCCTTGAAATTATTTGGCAACACCATTTGTCACTGACAAAGCACTTTCGTCAGTGGAAAAAACTATCATGATAAAGAGTGAGCTGTTCACAAACTATCTGTAAAGAATAATTTGATTGCCCCTTTTCTGTTAATAAATTTACAATTAGATTGATGTTTATTAATTGTTTATTTGGGGAGGCTTTCCAAAGCTATATGCAATAACTAACATGAATGAGTATTAGTTATAGTAACCAGTTTTTCAATATTAAAAAAGGTGAAATCATTAGTTTGGATTAAAGTCAGTGCCCTTTCATCCATCATAAATCCCATTAACTTTAGAAGGAATTATGCTCATTGTCACTTATTTTGTTCCATTGTTACTATAGACAAAAAATGAGACATTTATATGTCCTCTCAGGCTTGAATATACTTTCTCCCCCCCCCCCCACTGCTATAGTTATTCCAATGTAGCTACCCCAATGCCCCTATTATAGCTGCACCGCACTGATATAAAAAGATGATTTGCAGTGGGCTAGACTTCTCAAGGCATTTAGATGCCTAAAGAGGAAAACAGGCACCTACTGGTATTTCAAAAATTATTTAAAAAATGCCTAGGTACTTTTGGAAACCCTATTGTACGCCTATCTTCAACTTTAGGAACCTGAATACCTTTGAAAATCTTGCCCTAAGTCACTTTTGAAAATTGACTTTGCTCTTAAGTCACTCAGATGCTTTTGAAATTTTTATCCAAAGCCTCAGTCTTTTCCCCTCAATCACTTTCACAGTTCTTTTCCTATTGCTCCCCTTGCCCAATATACTAATTCCTATCTCTTCTAAAAGCACACATCTTCCACAATGCCCAGGCACATTGGTTTTGAATTAATAATGACAACATTAAAGACAACCGAATTTGAGATTATTCTGTCTTCTGGGAGGTGGGCCAGAACTGTTGTAAATGAGGATAGCTGCATTGACTTCAGTGAAACAATATCAAGTTATACCAGCTGAGGGTCTGACCTCCTAAAATATAGGCTCTTTAAGTACAAACAATTAATAAAAGATCAATAAATATTTAAAGAATAATATACTTTAGTATATATATTGTGCTCTTGCTAATAACAACTATTATATTTTCTTAATCTGAGTAATAATTACTCCCATGTGCTCAGATATAGTGACAGTATATTCATTTCTTTGCTTTTCCTATACCTTCAGCAAAAAAGCTATGAATATTTTGCTTTATAGGACACTTGAATACAAATGAAAATCATTATCATAAAAGGGCTAGAAAAATAGCAGATAATTAAGACAGGAATACTGTATTTTTCGCCCTATAAGATGCACTTTTTCTTCCCCAAAACGGGGGGGGGGGAAGTTGGTGCGTCTTATAGGGCGAATGTGCGCCCCGGTTCCCCCCTCTCCGCCGCGGGCGGGCTGCCGGGAGCGTCCCGGTTCCCCCCTCTCCGCCGCGGGCGGGCTGCCGAGGTTCCCCCCTCCCCGCCGCGGGCGGGCTGCCGGGAGCGTCCCGGTTCCCCCCTCCCCGCCGCGGGCGGGCTGCCGGGAGCGCTCCCGGCATACCGCCCGCGGCGGGGAGGGGGGAACCGGGATGCTCCCGGCAGCCCGCCCGCGGCGGGGAGGGGGGAACCGGGACGCTCCCGGCAGCCCGCCCGCGCGGCGGGGACGGGAGAGCGAGGCGCTTTTTTTTTTTTTTTTTTTTTGGGTCCGGCTTTTTTATTAAAAAACGAGGGGGCGTCTTATAGGCCGGAGCGTCCTATAGGACGAAAAATACGGTAAATCATAGAAGTTCCTAACACTGGTAAGATACCTTATCTATTTAATAGTATAACATTGATCTGGTTTCTATCTTTTTAGCTATGTCTTCAAAAAAGAAGCCTGAGAATCGTAGTTAGGCTGAAAGTACACACTTATTGCATGCACGGTCCTTCTACTGTACAGCTGTGTAAAATTTAAATTTTGCAGAACTTACGTGGTATGGTCTTTTTGTTAGAGACTCAAAATTCATTCCAATATTGTCAAATGTTCACCAAGATTTATAAATATTTTGAAGTAACCTGGTTTCAGCCTTGAAGAACCCTTTCATTATCTTTAGTTATATAACACAAAGAATGTTATATAACACATAGAATGAACAAAAAGCGCTGACATCATAAAGTTTGGATCCTAAGGCCACTGTAGTCAACTGGCAGCCTTCTGTTGGCTTTAATGGCCTTTGAATTGTGCCCTAAGTTTATACTTGAAGCAAAGAGTGAGTGTAATAAACAATAAAGGGATAGGAAAGAATATTAATTATAAAAAGTAATAATACTTAGCTCTTATATAGCAATTTTTATTAGAAGATCTCTCAGCACTTTGAAAAGCAGGTTAGTATTACTATCCCTATTTTATAATGAGCCATAGCGATGTGTAGTAGTTTGAACAAGGTCGCCGAACAGACGAGGGGTAGAACAGAATGAAATCCAGGTCTTCTGAGTCTCAGTTGAATACTTTTGCCACTGGGCCATGCCACATAGCTCACATGGTTGCTCTGTTTTGGCACATGCCTATTGATAGTTTTATAAAGTTATTTAAAAAATATATAATTGTATATTGCATTAAAAAACCTGGACTGATTTCTTGTCTCACATTGAAAGCATGCTAAACTGCTCATACCTGAAAGCAAGATCAATTTGGGTAGGGGTGTTCATCTTAAAAAAGAGATGACTGGTGTGGGGTGTAATGATAGAGGACTATAAAATAATGAATGGTGTGGAAAAACTGAATAAAGTGTTTCCCACAATACAAAACCCAGTGTGTGTGTGTGTATGTGTGTGTGTGTGTGACCTGATGGAATTATTAGGCAGCAGGTTTAATATAAATAAAGTAAGTTCTTTTTCACACAACCCACAACTAACTTGTGGAACTTATGGCCATGGGATGTTGTGATGGCCAAACATGTAACTGGATTCAAAAAAGAACTGGACACATTCATGGAGGATAGGTCCATCATTGGCTATTCGCCAAGATGGTCAAGGATGCAACTCCACACTGGGGGTGACCCTAGTTCACTGGAGTGGAAGATGGGTGGATCAACTCAATAATTGCTCTGTTCTGAACACTTTCTCTGAAGCTTTGATACAGGCCACTGTTGGAGACAGGATACTGGGCAAGATGGTCTGTGGTCAGACCCAGTACGGCAGCTCTCATATTCTTATGAAATGGTACACTGCTCCATGCTGGGAGGCACAGCCTGAGAAGACTCCTTAGGTGGAGCACCTCTGAATGGTTCAAAACACAACCAAAATGGGGACTACTTGCCTGCTTCATGCAGGAAGTGCTAAGGGAAAGATCAGATGGCAGGGCTGGATGAGGACAGGGCTGGTGAACCTGCTACTGGTGGCAGAGGTGCTGGAACAGTTCTTTTAGTGGGGATGCTGATAACCATTGAACCAAACTACAAACCCTGTATACAATGGAAACCACTTCAAGTCAGGGGTTGCTGGAGCACACCCCAAGCCTGCACCTCTAGTTCCAACACCTATGGCTGGTGGAACCTAAGTAACTGCAGCACACACAAGTTCTGTGCACTTGCTGTTGCTGCAGGAAAGGTTGTGGAGCTGCATCATCCTCACTGGGAATCAGGGGGTTCAAGTCACAATTTTGGTTTTTGTGTTTTGTGAGTTTTAAAGGGTGTATTATTCTGGTAAACTCCATGCTAAAATATTAATGTGAGTAGCAGGGCTGTGATCAGCACATTTATTCACTTCTTGCAACATACATCAAAATGCAAACCTATCCAAAAATATAAGTACTAGGAGTCTGACTCTAAATCAATAATCGCACCTACATCATCACCCTTTCTTTTCAATTATTCAAACATTCTCATTGATTTATCTTTCACTTTTATATTTTAGTGTTTTAGAAGGGATGAGTACAAGCTCTGCATATGTGAACCTTTGTAGAGCATGTGAATGATCAGCTGCTATGAATACTTTTTTCTAAAACAGAATTAGTCAGCCAGCATCATATAGAGAGGCATTAAAACCAAGTACAAATGCAGCATATTGTACTGGGTTATATCCCAGGGAGAAATATCTTTATGAGAAGATAGGCCTGAAATTTAATAAGCCAGAACAGTTTGAGGTTGATTTTTTTAAATTATAGTTTTCCCAATTTAAATATAATATGTATACATCTGTATATAAATTACATTGGAAATCTCCCTTACACACCCCACAATTTATGGGAAAATATTAAATGGATTATTTTCCACCAAAATCCTGGAGGTCCTCTGCCTTCATTTCAGAACCCTCTGGATATAGCTGTGTTGCAAACTGTGCTCTTACAGCAATCTATGTAGTGTGTGTTGGCAGACTCTCATAACTGATCTGTGACCCTAGTCAGAGCAAGGTTTTGGTTTCAGTTTTGAGCCTGAATCTAATCACCACTGAAGTCAAATGTAAATTAGATATATGTAAGATCAGAATTATATGTTTTCTTCCTTTAAGTTGGAAAATTCTCTAAACCAAAGTCTAAAGCTGTAATGGGAAAGGGCAGGGGGGGAAATGCATAAACTCTCTTTAGGGGATTTCTTCATCATGCTTGTCATACAGTCTTATTTGCAAGGAGAACACAAACACATTATACTTCAGTTGTATGCAATAATATTTTTGCTAAAGTCAGTTCAATTGGAGCAGCTCCCATGACACAAGACGGAATTGCACTGTCTGCATGGAAAATGGCATATACATTTTGTTCTCTAATGTAACAGAGTTTGCACATTCTGAAGATTAATGTTGACATGAGAGGTACTGTAACCAGCTAAACACTGATGAAAAACCCCAGACATATTGTGTCAGTTACAATTTTAAAACCAAAATGCCTGACTGAAGGAATACAGTAATTGATAAGGTTTTTACGTTAGTGAAATCTAGCTGTTACTCAAAAAAGCACAGGTGGGAAACTGCAGCTTTTTGGATCTCACTAGACTCTACAGCTTGACTTTGTTTCCTTTTGTGCCAGTTTAAGGCCTGGCCTAAAAGGGTGTGATACCACTGAAGTCAGGAGAGATGCACCCATTCAGATCAGGGATGCCTCCCTACGTTACTGAGATTTTCCTCTGTCCCTTTCTCTCTCTGACTCCCTGTAACCTGGGATGCCTTTTACAATGCCTTGCAGCTGTAGGCTCCAGCCTGGACTGCTCACAAACAGCCTCCAGCATATAAGTCACTCCCAGCGATGTGTATTGACCAGCCCTCTCTTGGGCAGTACAAATATATTAAATCCATTATTCCTTTAAGGGAATAATGTGCACACAACTTATTATCCCAAATGGAGTTACCCAGATGCTTGAACTTGAACACACTGAATGAGATAAAATAATATAACAAATGTATTAATTACAAAAAGAGAGATTCTAAGTGCAAACAAAACATCAAAGTCAGAAATGATTACAAGAAAAATAAATAAAACACGTACTGGTGCCTAACTTAAACTACATTAGATTCAAAGTGAAGTTTTCTCACCACATACTTTCAACAGTTTTACTGACCAAACCCTTTAGATCAGGATCCCGTCCCCAGAGTCCAATAGCTGCCTTTCTCTCTTCAGGTACAGTAAATGCCATGTCTGACTCTTGTTTTTATATTTCTGTTCCCCCTTTCAGAAGCATTTCCAGAAAGGCAACAGGCCTTCCTGTGTGGAAGGAAACTCTATGCTGTTTCTTTGCTAAGATATAGATTTTTGCCCCAGCCCTCTTTCCTGCCACAAAATAGACATTTAGCAAGTAATGGTGCATTGGCCTTGTTTACACCTGGCTGAGGCATCAGCTTGTCCTCTGTCTCTGGGAAACTGATATGGCCACTCTCCAGACTTATCTGGAAAACATACTTTTAGTCATGATATCAGCTTAAGTTTATAACTTAACGTATAATGCTGTCATATGCATTTTTGCCATATTAGTGATCAGCACATCATGAGTTTTTAAATGATACCTCCGAAAGCACATCTTAGCCAAACATTATTACAATAGTGTGTGGGGTGTGAACACAGGGGTATACAGTATCATGTTTAACTATATCGCCAAAAGCAAACTTTGCACTGCTTCCTACTGTTCTACTTCCCTCTGACATATACAGCAAGTACAGGCCCACAAATGAACAAGTCAGTCCCTCAGAAAATAACAAGTTACACTATTATCATATCCACTATAAGATCTGCACATCTTATCAGAAGCTCTGCATGAATAGGCTCTTGACTGAAGAGTTTAATCTCTACTCTTCCTTTATTTTCAAAAGTGCTGGCAATACTTAGTCCCTTTTGTGTGCCATTTATTCTCTATGCTACCATTTCAACGTACCCTCCATTCCTGGTGAAATGCAAAGAATCTGCTTCCTTCCTTTAATCCAATATTTCCCTACTTTGTGACAATACAGACCCTTCTCATATTTGTCTTTTCTTCTCCACTCCTATGTATTTCTCCAGTTCTCTTGACCTTTCCATCATCACATGGTCCATTCACAAAAATACCTGGACACTTAACCCTCTTACCTCCCCTACTGTTTGGTCCAGGTCTTCACATGAGCTGGAAACCACGGTCCTTTGTGTAGTTAGTAGCCTCCTTATTTCTGCCGATGAAGACTCTTTCCCTCCTTGTTCTCCTTCATTTCAATCTAGTTTTTGATAGTCTGGACCCTTTATTCCCCAGAACTGTCCCTATAGCTTTGCAGGCTTTTCTGTTCTACCCCTACCCCCATCACAATACTACACCTCCTCTCTATCTCATACACATATTTCCCCTCCCAGTGCTTAGTTTTTTACCAGTGATGATAGAACAACGATCTTGGTGCCATGTTATGCAGAATGGCATAATTTGCTTGTGCGTTATTTCTTTTTTAATACTTGTTCATTAAGCAAACACAATTAATTACATTAATATTTAGAGAGCATCCTCCATGCAAGCACCCCAGGATGTTGTACAAAGCCAATATAAAATGCACACAATAAAATATTAATAAACTAAATTTTATTAAGAGCTTATTACATTTGCTGTGAAAATTGGCACCAATTGTGAAGCTTTAGTGCAGGATGAAAATTAATCTCATAAATGAAATAGTTGAAACTACTATTTGCATCTGCAATATTACACACACAGACAATGGGACTGGTTCGCCTCTCGCTGGTATAAATCCAGAGTAACTCAGCTTAAGTCAGTGAACTCAGCACTCCATGTCAGGAGCAGAGAAAAAGAAATCCAGAAGAGACATCAAGTCACAAATGCACAGTTCTGAACTAAAATGCAACAACAAAATCTGTTGTCAATTATATCAGCTGCGTGGAAGAGGGAGACCAGAGAGGAGGTGACCAACGTCCAAAGTTGAACTGCAACAAAACTTGGGGGGGGGGGGGGAGGGAAACTTGAAACATTTCAATTGTTTTTATTAATAACTCAGCTATTTTGAATGGCACTTGTCATGGTGCTGTGAGATTTATCTTTATCAGCCAAAAATCTCCACCTTTAACAAAAATAGTTAACTTTTTTGTTCAACAAGACAAACATAATACGATATTTCATGACAATTGGCATGACCTTTGCATCTATATCACTCTTCCTTTTGAACTATACTATACTTACAGTCCATAAGTTGAACATATTGTATGGTTACATTACTTTGAGTGTTTAGCAAGTCTTTACTGCTTATGTGTGAGCTGTAGTTTTCCAAAGGCTTATAACTTAGCCAAATGTGCATAGATTTTCACAGGAGGCAGCAAAAACCACATCCACAACACAGAGATCCACCCCCGCCAAATTTCAAGGAAAAGGTTACCAGAATTTGGGAATATGGGCAAACCAGTGTATTTGTCCCTAGCCCCTCATTCTTTGAAGTGGCCTGAAGCAGATACCTGGCATAGAAAATTTCAGCTCAAATCATTAAAGTTTGGGAAAGTTATAAGGAACTGTAAACAGGGTCCTATAATGGGGAGTGTTGGGAAAGCTAAATAATAAGCCACCTTCACCTATAATTTAAACAGTTTGATAGGTTATTGATTTATAATAACTCCGCTATCTTTTAAAAGTGGGCAAAATGAATTAGCTGTCAATAGTTCTACTTTATGGCAAATTGATCAACCACACAAGTCCTTAAAGAACATGCAGTTGAGTTTCCTTTCTACTGGAGCTAGAGTTTAAGACTAGCAATAGTTATAGCAACATTTAATAGTGCTCTCCCTCTGATGAAGGTGAATTTGTCATTTCAAAGTGATAAATGGAGATCATTAGAAACTTCCTGTTATCTTGTAATGCCTTACAGTAAATCTGTATTACAACATACTATATTGTGATTATGCCTTATACCGCAGTAATATTATTCACCCATCCCTTTGAAAATATGTTGTGATGTTGAAGAAAGAGAAGGCAAGCAAGGAAATCTGAAGACCTAGACTGGAAAATCTCATTGCTAGTCCTGTAAACAGTTTTGCATTAGCCACTGGCAGTGACAGTGACACAAATAGTTTGTCAATGAAATATCTTTGTGAGTCTCAATCGTTGGTGAATCTGTGTTGTCATTTGTTTCCTGCTGCCTGCATGCTTTCATGGTTCTATTTGTTCTTATGCCTTAGGAAAGTTATTTTTCCATGCACCCTGACAATTATGTCCTTTTTAACTGTTGTATTCATAAGATGCAGCTTTAAAAAAAATAATCTATATTTACCTGTTTGCTCAGTACTTCTTCTTGTTCTGATATTTAGCATGAAAAACATTCAAAATAAAGTATTTTTTCTCTCATGTTCCTTTGCAAATGAGAGATTAATATACAAAATCCATCTTCTTGGGAGTGTCTGGTATTAGTCTAAAGGAGAGAGGAATACAGTGGAGCCCCACCATAACGTGACCGATGGGTTCCAAAAAATCCCATCGCGCTAAATGCGGGGTCGCATTATAGCGGGGCCCCACTACCCGGCAGGCGGGGGTTGCGGCTTCTCTCTCCGCTGCCCAGCAGGGGAGAGAAGCTGCGGCCCTGAGCCTGCTGGGACAGAGACTCTGGGGCTGTAGACTGCAGCCCCGGAGTCTCTGTACAAGCAGCTGCCCCTGCGCCTGCTAGGGGCAGGGAACACCAGCGCCTGCAGCCCCGGAGTCCCCTGTCCTGGCAGGCGTAAGTGGCAGTTTCTCTCCCAGCTGGCTGCCCATGCCTGTGGGACAGGGGACTCCGGGGCTGCAGGTGCTGGCGTCTCCTGTCTCTGGCAGGTGCTGGGGCAGCGGCTTCCAGAGAAGCCGCTTCCCCACGCCTGCCGGGACAGGGGACTCTGGGGCTGCATGGAGCCCCGAAGTCCCCTGTCCTGGCAGGCGTGGAGTCGCAGCTTCCACAGGGATCTCCCGGGCTGCAGTCTGCAGCTCTGGAGTTCTCTGTTCCTGGTAGGCTTGGGGCCGCAGCTTCTCTCCCCTGCTGAGCAGCGGAGAGAGAAGCCACAGCCCCGGCCTGCAGTCCAGGAGCACTCTGTCCCCCGCAGGCAGGCCAAGGCTTCTCGGCGCCTGCCAGGGACAAAGAACCCCAGGGCTGCAGATTTGGGAGCCACGGTATAATTGCACTATATCCGGATTCGTGTTATACCGGGGCGCATTATACTGGGGCTCCACTGTATCTGAGAGGAGCAGTAGCAGAAGAAACAGTCTGATTTGCAGGGCAATAATGAAATAGTTAAAATTAGATCACCCGACAGCAGTACAAATGAGACCTCTTTCTGAAAAAATGCAGTTAGAGTTGTCACTGATATGAAAAATATTCATAGACATTTTTACAGGTGCTGTACACACGGGTAAGCGGCAAAGTCACCTTGAAAACTGTATAAATAGATAACCGTCATTAAGACATTGTGTCTTAAAAATGAAGCTTGTGCAGGAATCACTAATTATGAATATCAGCAGAAAGGACAGTCAGAAATATTGCAACATCTTGGCCCTAGTGCAATTGTCATGCCTGGATCCTTATTTCCTAGCACATAGATTCATTTTTTTACCTAATTATTATTCCTAATTCCAGGACAGAGATTTCCAAATCAAGAAATTTTAAAATATTTAAGCATTAGTATGTAAAAAGTACAATTAATTCAGATAAGTACCATGGAAGGAATGATCATATTTTAAGTATATGTGCCAATGGCTAAACATGCAACAATGTATAGCTGGGATAAAATATAAATAATTAAAATGGAGGAAGTATTTCACTTAATAATATTCTACAGTAAAAAAACCACCACCTGTTTCTGACTTTGTCTGTGTTTTCTCTTTATTAACAGATGTAAAGAATCCTTTTCAAACTTTCAGAAGGAAAATGTGATGCACTTTTGCAATAGATTTCTCCAGGTTTAGTTGCTTTAGTGGCACTATGAGAAACAGGGTAGAATAAAATGAAACGTCATTTGGAACATGATATTAAATGGTGACATGTACTGCCAAGAGTCTAAACAAATGTGGGTAATGCAGGATTGTAATAGTTATGGAAGATCTTTGTACTGAAAGTGCAGAACAGTCTGTCATAAATATATCTGGATCATTCCAGCTGCTTCTTAATGAGCTCTTTTTAAAAAAAATGTAAGTACAAAGAAGTACATTGTTTCTGTTCATTATCTTCTAAAACTTTGTAAAATAATTACATGCAGAGTAGTATCTGGGGACCATTGGCATGATCCTAAGCAGAAGAGAGAAAAGTTAACATTAATTTCACATCTAAATCAATCTAGGCCCTGATTCAGCAAAAAACACTCATTCACATACCAGAATGTATTGCTGATTTGGGAGGCCAGTGGTTTTCTTTTGAGGACCATGGCTGATTAATGATAATAACAATACAATATATTGCTGTTTTCAGCCAAAAATTGCAAAGTGATTCTCATACTTTACAGATGATGGCCCTGATCTGCAATGGGAAGGGTGTTTGCTCTCATGGATCCGACTGCAGGCTAAGCTCCTATTTATTGTTCATATACAGCAATGCCTTTGTTCCATTTTTGCTGAAAACCTCACCCATTCCTCTATCTCTTCTTGCCTGGACTATTATAATTCCCTTTTGTATGGTGGCCTAAAGTCCCTGTTACCCAGTCTGTGCTCAATAACACTACCTGCTTTCTTATATGGACATAAAAATGTATCATCCCTTATCTGAAAACAATTCTATTTCCCATTTATTCCCATTTATTTCTGAATCCATGGATTTACTCCAGCCTATTGTTACCTTTCTTCTGATATCTTGGGGTCTCCTGTATCTAACATAATCCTTCCTCCTCTGGTTCTTCCCAGAGAAAGGAAAAAAGGTTCAGTTGATATTTGGTTTCAGGGGTGGGTAATACATTTTGCTTTATCTGAATCTGTTTATTCATTTCTATTTCTGTGTCAAGAATTGTATTTGCTTACTTATTTTCATTTACTATTTTCTGCATGCCTGTAAAAATTTGCTACAAAACTTTCTAATACATCCATTTTTCATACCGTTAAACTAAATATGAGCAGCTGATCATATAAAAATGTCAAACAGCAAACCACCAAACAGTACCCTCTGTTTTGCAGATGTATTTTGGAGGCTCACTGAAAACCTGACCTAAAGTTACATTTTGGGAATGAAACACTGGCCCTATAGAACTCAATGGGAACGCACCCATCAATGTCAATGGGGCAAACTTTCACTCAAATTTTAATAAATTCCCTGCTGTTTTGAGACACATTATACCTTATTAGCTGGTTCAACTAATATTTTGGGCAGTGAAGTCTTCATTTCATGGTAGTTTTTGCTGTCTGTTTCTGCAGATAGATGTGTTCTATCCTTTAACGTGTTTGCTTGAGCTAAACCATTAGCAGACTGTGTCCTGTTTAAAACAAACAAACAAGTTATTATCAAACTACTCCAATTCAGCATGAAATCAAAATATATGTCCCAAACTGATAAACAGTTTTTGGGAAGTATCAAACCTAAAGTCTTATTCAAACCTGTGAGGGCAAAGAAATATATAACAATTTCCAAACTTCAGAATAAAAGACATTTAAAAAAGGAGAAGAAGTGGACTTTTTACTTCTATTTTAAGATGCTGATGATTCAATAAAACACTTAAATATGTGTTTATATTTAGGCACATATTTAAGTGCTTATTGTCTGAACAGAGATATTTCTCAGAATCAGCACTTAACTAATTAGCTGGTGGGGGAACAGGGAATCACAAAAGGCAATTGAGGTGCAGGGAATGCAAGCTGTTGACAATTCTATTACATTTCTAAAGCACAGATAATAAAATGTTCTAAATTTCTTGGGGATGGCCAAAACCTTCAAAGTCTGTCAGGTCCAATGTAGTAGTGGTGGCAGTAGTTGTAAAATTAAAGGCAAAAAATTATATTATTGTGAATGTGAAGGTGTTGTGACATTTTTAGACATGGAATAAAGTGGTTAGCAACCGGAAAAAGCTTGAGCAACATGCTATATATGTACTGCCACTCATGTTTCTCCAGCAGATAGGTATCATAATTCACATTCAGCTTCCCTCCCACTCGCAGGTTGCTTCTGTTTTGCAAAGGCAGGATTTAATCCACAGCTGATTACCTTTTTTTGGGTAAAAAACATATTTTGCATTTCTCCTACATTCTAATCTATTGGAATATATAAATGGGTGCAACAGGACTGAACAAAACTGAGATTTGCACTTGAAGCAGGAAATAGTGTTTCACACTTCAATAACAGAACTTTGTCTTCAAATGTTATCCATTAAGCCCCCAGGCCTGCACATTGTCCTGCATAGGAGGATCCCAACCCTTGTGTGGTATCTGAATTTAACAGGCTTCTGCACAGTTGCAGGGACCACCTATGCAGGGCCGGTGACAGGGGGGTACTATGGGTAGAGCTGTACCGGGCCCCGGACTTTAGGGGGGCCCCGATACACAGCAGTACCCGTAGTCATCCCCCCTTGTCGCCAGGCCTGGAGAGCGGGGAAGGGGCGGGGAGGCGGCGCGGCTCTCCTCCAGAGCGGACGAGCGCGCGTGTCCCTGGCAGGAGCAGTGAGCCCGGCCAGCGGCAGCGGCGCAGTCTGGGGGAGAAAGTGCGGGGGGGGGGAGGGGTGAAAGCAGCAAGGGCGGCTCGTGCCGCAGGACCCCGCACTGCCGCCAGCCGCTGTCAGCTGGGGGGGGGGGGGAGCGCCGGCTGGGCTGCGGGGGGGCGGCTGGGCTGGGGGTCTCCCCAGCTGCTGTCAGCTGGGGGGGGGAAGTGCCAGCTGGGCTGAGGGGGCCCAAACGATCAGAGTAGGGGCCCCCCAAATTTCTGTCGCAGGCCCTGCACCTATGCAGCTCAGCTTGCAAAGCTGGGCCTTAACTTTTCCAGGGGTAACTCTCCATAATAATTTCTCCTCCAACATTTATTAACTATGGCAGAGAAAACATTTAAAAATACCTTTTAGAGATTTCATCCATTTTTTCAGTTTCCTGTCACTAGACAGCCATTAGCAAACACAGGAGCAGCATCTGATGATGTCTCACAGATAAGCCACATTTCAAAGTCACGTGTAATGTCACCAAAGTCAGGCCCGTGACAAATATATAGCCTTATTCACTACAGAAGAGTGCTGGTGCTCAATTTAGTGATGCTTAAATGAAAACATCTGACACCCCCATCAGCCTCCTAAGTAATCAACTTCTTCCAAGTAAATATTGTAAAAATATGTTGGTTAAAGGCATGTTCACAATCTGCATCTAAAGGGACGTTATGAAAAAGATATTGGTAAGAGCACTCAGCTGCATGAAATGTGAATTTGAAGCTGGGATTTAGTACAATGCTATTTGAGGATGCTGATGAAGCATTGCTAATTCATCACCTGTACAATCTTCCGGCTGCATTTTGGCTGTTAAGTATGCTGCGCATGAAAGTGGGTCAAACGTAAATTAGCTCAGTACAAGTGTTACATTGTTCCTTTCCTCTGAATCATCCAAATGGAGATATGCTTTATATGATCCACAGGGCAGTCAAAAGATTTAATCCCAGGAAGTGTCCACTTATCATCATTGCATATTATCTGACGGGTGGACAAATATAAGCAGGCAAAGGAGGCTTATGGGGAAACAATAGAATAATGCATATGAAAGTTGTGCTATGTAAAGTATTCACATCGTATTTTGATAGGAACAGAGTTAAAGGTGCATTCCTCCAGTCCTGTGTTCACTCACACACTGCACTATGTAGCCCAAACACCCAGTGTTTGAGAATAACACCTGGCAAAAGTATCAGACACTAATGCCATCAAGAGCATTTTAGTATCTGAAATATATTTGGAAAATATCACTTTTTATCCATAAAGAATGGACTAAACTGTAAAAGTCTAACATAAGGATGTTTCTTCTCCTCTGAGGGCCTGATCCCTGTTCAGTGGGAATTGGATCAGAATCCCTTTTTGTAAATGTAACTCCAAATGATTTTAATAAGAGTTACACTAATCAACAGGGAAAACACACTCCATTGAGACTTTCATAGCTTATAGTCTCTTCTCTGGTAGGGAAGACAGGAAGACATTACTGGTCATTCATGCAATGGATTTCCCACAGACTGGATGAAATTGTTTCTTTAGGACATTTACACTGTTGTGGTCCCTGCCATTGATTTGCCTGAAGATGAATAAATTAATTTGCTTCCAAAATGCCACTTAAGCTTGCTAAGCACTAATATTTCCCTGGAGCTCTTTCTCTCAACCCTTTTGTTATAATGGAAAGAGAGCAGCGCAAACAAAATGGGATAGAAGGTGGTAAAACGTGCAAAGCCCAAGTACACAGTGTGTTTGGGGAAGGTCCCCAGTGAGTGAATGGCATGAATTCATAGAATACCAGGGTTGGAAGGGACCTCAGGAGATCATCTAGAGCAACCCCCTGCTCAAAACAAGACCAATCCCCAATTAAGTCATGCAACAAATTTTTGTCCCATATTCCTAAATGACCCCCTCAAGGATTGAACTCACAACCTTCAATTTAGCAGGCCAGTGCTCAAACCTGAGCTATCCCTCCCCCCAGGTTAGGGAGCAGCAGCAGAATTTATTGTTGCAGCTGCTACTGCAGCCTCTGGGCTATGCCAACCCAGAGAGTTGCTGTATTCTCCTAGCTGTGGGGATGTGGGCCAGTTTATCCAGTTAGTTGCAGACCAGTGGCCCTACCCCTATTATCTGTATTATATATCGGTAACTTGCATATTCTTTATACTATTTATAGTAGAATGTTCTTTATATATCTGTACATAGTCAATGCTTTGCTTTCTTTAAAATAAAACCATGCCTAATCTATGCACAATTTAATTCAAGCTCCTTTCCTGTTGTATTTGCAATAAAACTGAACATTTTTACATTTCTTGTTGAAAAATTGCCTTTTCCATAGGAGAAATGTGGAGAGCGGGTATCTTCTTCCCCATGTAACATTGCAGTATTCGGTGTAGGCAAACAGTGGGCCAATGCCTCAACTGCTATGACCTGGCATATCTTCACTGACTTCTGCAGAGCTACCCCCATTTAAACCGGCTGAGGATTTGTCCGAGGGTGAGTGAATATGGTGTATATAGCAATGATTTAATGATTTGAGCTGGAGCGGAATTTTCCTTCAAAATGTTTTCTATGAAAAATATAGTTTTCACAAAAATCAATAGTTTATGCTAAAAAAATCATCTTTATGTTGGGAAAACTTAAAATATGTAGTTTTGGGCTGGGTCATCCCAAACTGAAACATTTTGATTTGTCAAACTGAGTCAAAACATTTTGTTTCTGGTCATTTTGCGATTAATCCTTGTCCACCTGAGCTGTTGTGATGTCACATAGAACACATCCTTCTCCCCAGCTAGCTACATCTCCCATGATGCATCATAGTCTCCCCTATGGTGGAACCTCCATGAGACATCCCAGCCCGTGGCTGCAATGCATCACATGAAATATAGTCTGGCTGGGAAGCCCAACTGATAGAAGAGAATGGGTGCACGAGGAACCCAAACTACTACTCCTATAAGGTAGTGTGGCAAGTCAGCAGATTCATTTCAGTATCAAACTGCATCAAAACAAAACATTTAAAATTCTTCTCAACAAACCGAAATTAAATGCTTTAATTCATGAATGTAAAAACATTTCATTTCAATTAAATATATCATAAGAAAATGTTTTAGGATTTCTAAATTGATTGCAAATTCTTCTCAACTTTCTGCTCTGTGAAAAAAATTAGGTGCCTAACTTCCTTTGAAATCAATGTTAGGTGCCTAGATACCTTTGAGTATCTGGACCTAGGTTTCGGACTTTTGGACTTAGGCTCCCAAAACACTTCTATACCTTTGAAAATATTACCAGAAGAAAATTAACTAAAATTAAATGCTTCAATCACAATGACCAGAGTATCAGCATAGTTGTTTTACTGATCTAAGCACAGACAGGTCAAAGAGACTGTCCACCTGAGCTGTTGTGATGTCACATAGAACACATCCTTCTCCCCAGCTAGCTACATCTCCCATGATGCATCATAGGAACTCTTGAACTGTGTGTTTAATGACATGAAAGATGGAGTGTATCTCCACACAAGATCAGATGGGAAACTACTCAACCAGTCCAGACTTAAGTCAAAGACCAAGGTCAAAAAGGTGCTAATCAGGGAACTTCTATTCACTGATGCTGCTGCCCATATAGCCCACAATGAAGAATTCATTATATACTACAAGAATTCATGGACCACCTTTCACATATTGGCAAGGCATTTGTTCTCACCATTAGCATCAATAAAATGGTTGTACAGTGAAACCTCGATTTAACGGACCTCCATTTAACGGACGTCGGATGCAACGGACAAATTTTTTCAGAAAGTCTGATGCATCCGAAATCCGTTTGTGGAGGGTTCCACCGGGGTTTGAGCCAGGGGTAGGCTGCCGCCCGGCCCCTGCCACCATTCACGCTCCGTGGAGGGTCCCGGGAGCCGGGACCCTGCAGGCTCTCTGCCCGCGCACAGCGGCCGCCGCGCTTTTGAGCCGGGGGCGGGCTGCCGCCCAGCCCCCGGTACCATTCACGCTCCGTGGAGGGTCCCGGCTCCCGGGACCCTGCGGGCTCTCTGCCCGCGCACAGCAGCCGCCGCGCTTTTGAGCCGGGGGCGGGCTGCCGCCCAGCCCCCGGTACCATTCACGCTCCGTGGAGGGTCCCGGCTCCCGGGACCCTGCGGGCTCTCTGCCCGCGCACACCGGCCGCCGCGCTTTTGAGCCGGGGGCGGGCTGCCGCCCAGCCCCCAGCACCATTCACGCTCTGTGGAGGGTCCCGGCTCCCGGGACCCTGCGGGCTCTCTGCCCGCGCACAGCAGCCGCCGCGCTTTTGAGCCGGGGGCGGGCTGCCGCCCAGCCCCCGACACCATTCACGCTCCGTGGAGGGTCCCAGGACCCTGCGGGCTCTCTGCCCGCGCGCAGCGGCCGCCACGGTTTGAGCTGGGGGCGGGCGGGCTGCTAACTGCCACCCGGGTCCCAGTAGCCGGGACCCCGGCGGGCGGGCGGGCGGGCTGACAGCTCCCGCCCGGGTCCCAGCAGCCTGGGACCTGGGCAGGCGGGCTGACGGTAAAACCTTGATTTAACAGACTAATTCGGGCGAGGGGGTGTCCGTTAAAGCCGAAAGTCCTGTTATTTAATAATTTTAAAAATTATTAAATAACGGACTTTCGGCTTTAACGGACACCCCCTCGCCCGAATTAGTCCGTTAAATCGAGGTTTCACTGTACTAGGATATGGGGTATAAATTTCTGTTTTGTAAGAAAGTTAAAGTAGGAGATGAAACTTTATTCACTACTAGCTATCCATGAATGATACGAGCCAATTTTCAGACCAGTACTTTGGTGTGCTAAAGTCATTCAGCCAATACATGAGACAGATGCTTTATACAACATTTGCAGGAGAGTGAGGTCAAAAAGGTGAAACAAGCTCAAACACTGTTGATTCAGGACCAGGGGAAAAGAGTAATCTGGTGCTCTAGATAGTCTTACCTTTTGAACTGGCTGTCTTCCTGCTATGGGAATTAGCCATGTGACAACGACCTTGGCTTGACCTCATTACAGAGGATAATCTTATAAAGCATCACCACTATTCCTTTACAATTCTCAATCCACCAAGTTAATCAACACTACTTACAAAGTACAGTCCCAAGCAGACATGTACACTTGGAGGTGAATTTTGGGATTTAGCACATCTCTGAACTGGGAGTGATGTGGAGCCACATTGCCCTAGAGAATAATAAGGGAGGATGCTGATAATGTGTTCCTGGGAAACTCCACTGTAGTGCAGCTCCCCCGAAATACCCTCTCCTCCAGGCTTTATAAACAGATTTAACTCATATGAATTTCAAGCAAGTGTAAACATGTTCTAAGTGACTTAAACCAAGTTATACAGCACCTGATTTGCCAGCTGTTGTAGGCGCACTAAGATGACTTTACGAAAGCTTTTCCTGCTACACTTAGAAGCGAGATACCCCTGTAGTTGTTGCAATTGCCATTTTCACCTTTATTTTTATACAAAGTAATTATGTTTGTGTTACACATCTTTTGTGGTATCTTGCCACCTTTCCAGCATTTAAGTAGCAGCTGATGAAGATATGGTAATAGGCTCTCTTGCCCGCACTTGAGGATTTCTGATGGGATGCCATCTATTCCAGGGGCCTTGCCACTTGATAACAAATCAATGGCCTTGTTTAGCTCTTGTCTACCCTGAATCACACTGCAGATTTAGGACTGGAAGATCAACTATAGACATGATATTTTCTCTGCATCAACTCCAAGAAAAGTGCAGAGAGCAAAACCAACCATTTTACATGGCCTTTGTGGACAGTCAGAATAGCAGGTCTATTTGCAGTACTAGAAAAGATTGGATGCCCACCGACCCTGTTAACTATTATATGTTCATTCCCCAACAACAGGAAAGCAACTGTCCAGTTTGCCGGGTCCATTTCAGACAGCTATGGGATGAAAAGTGGAGTGAAGCAAGGATGTGTTCTTGCACCTACACTCTTTGGGAATGGTCTTCTTGGTACTCTTGAACTGTGTGTTTAATGACATGAAAGATGGAGTGTATCTCCACACAAGATCAGATGGGAAACTACTCAACCAGTCCAGACTTAAGTCAAAGACCAAGGTCAAAAAGGTGCTAATCAGGGAACTTCTATTCACTGATGCTGCTGCCCATATAGCCCACAATGAAGAATTCATTATATACTACAAGAATTCATGGACCACCTTTCACATATCGGCAAGGCATTTGTTCTCACCATTAGCATCAATAAAATGGTTGTACTAGGATATGGGGTTCCACAAGATCCTCAATTACTTTAAATGCAAACCAGCTAGACGTAGTCCAAAAGTTCAGCTATTTAGGTTCTACAGTGACCGCCAACCTCTCACTTGATGAAGAGCTAAATGTTCACATTGGAAAGGCTGCCACCACCTTTAGCAGACTAACTAAAAGAGCATGGAATAACTCAAAGCTTATAATCAAGACCAAAATGTTAGTGTACCGAGCTTGTGTCCTCAGCACTCTCATGAATGGTGGGGAAACATGGACAACTTATGCTCATCAGGAGAAAAGGTTAAACAGTTTCCACCTATGCTGTTTACGCTGCATACTCAACACCAAATTGCAGGATAAAATCACAGAGGTTTTTCAAAGGGCAAATTTACCAAGTGTGATAGCCCTGCTCAAACAAAGATGACTGCACTGGCTGGGCTGTTTGAGTAGGTTGAGAGATGGATGCATACCCAAGGACATGCTACACGGGGAGTTATCAGAGGGAACAACAACAACAGGATGTCCCAAGCTTCACGATTACGACACATGCAAGCGAGATATAAAGGAATTTGGAATTGATCCTGATCAATGGCAAATCATCATAATAAGTGGCAACATCATCTCCATCAGGGTATCAAAGTCCATAACAGAAGCTGGCTCCTACAGCTTGATGAGAAAAGAGCCCATGGGAAGCAAGTAGTTCCCAACCAAGATACATACATTTGCCATAACTGTCAAAGATCATGCAAATAAGAATGGCCATACTCAGTCAGACCAAAGGTCCATCTAGCCCAGTCTCCTATCTTCTGACAGTGGTCAATGCCAGGTGCCCCAGAGGGAATGAACAGAACAGGTAATCATCAAGTGATCCATTCCCTGTCACCCATTTCCAGCTTCTGCCAAACAGAGGCTACAGACACCATCCCTGTCCATCCTGGCTAATAGCCATTGATGGACCTATCCTCCATGAACTTATCTTATTTTAAATCCTTTTATAGACTTGGCTTTAATAACATCCTCTGGCAAGGAGTTCCACAGGTTGACTGTGCACTGTGTGAAAAATACTTCTTTTTGTTTATTTTAAATCTTGGATTGGACTCTTCAGTCACATGAGACATTGCAAACCATCTACATCCGTCTACATCACAGTCACCACTGTCTCTTGCAGGTGAAAAGATGCCAACAACAGCACCAGAGATTGTAACCCAGGGATTATTTATCTCAATCCAATTCTGGGTGCAACAATATTCCAGAAAAAAGTTATTTTTCTAGTGTGAAATCCACCAAAAACTTAAGTGAATATAAAACCTGTTACTAACATAACCATTTTCCAGCACAGTAACATTATCTCTTTCATTTACATTTCACATGTTTGGTAGGGAAAAAATAACCAAAGTCATATTCTTCATCAAAGGCTTTGGGAACAATTTCAAATAATATTTTTTAAAAGTGCTCCATGCTTCTGAAATATTTATTGTCTCCCTCCACACTTCATTACTTTTTGAATGACTCTGCATTTCAATGCGGTTACAAGCAGTTATTTTCTATCAAATACATGAGTGTTCTTTTCTCCTTCTTAGAGCACTTCTGAATCCTGGTTTTTCCAAGGTCTACAGGTCTCTACTCCCAGAATGAGGACATCTAATGAATCTCTATATTATGATTAATTTAGGCATTGATCCTTCACATGACCTATGTATATCCTTAACTTTAAACACACAAGTATTCTCATGGACTTAATTTAGGTGACTTCTATGGGCCACCATAAAATTCAGATCTAGGCCTGGCATAACCCAACTTGTAAGCATTTTTAGATCTCTAGCTTTGTTTAGTGGCCCTCTCTAAAAAGATATTCCAATACAAAATACTGCAATTTGTTTGTTCAGAGTAAAGGGCTATACAGTAGGGAATACGATATAATCTCTGGATCTCTGCCTCACATGCTACTAATAACTGCAACCCATCTTTCCTCCATGCCCACAATATTTTCTTCTATTGACTGTTTATTAGTATCAGTTAAGATCTAAAGTATACAAGATATAACTGTCCTATGGAGACCCTGCAGCCGGTTACTGAAAATTTCCTATTACTACGTAGTAATAAGGAACTTGTAGTTCATGCCAGCAGAGTCTAAACGGGCCAATAAGTGTGTAACATACCCTGCTAGTGCCCATTGCCCTACCATGTAGACAAGCCCAAACGGTTATTTTGTAAACATACAATTATTATTTCTTTTATTACATAAATTGCCAGTCAGCATCTATTGTGTTTTGCAGTAGAGAAGATGCTTTAGTAATAAATTATCTTAAATAAAACTCCCCATCTGTCCTAGCTGTATCCAGGGATTAAGTTCAGAGGAAAATAGTTTCAGAGGAGGTTTCTTCTAGGGCTTATATGGCATTAGAGTCTGTTATTATAACAGGGAGAGAGAATGTTTAACATTAAAAGAGTGGAAGATTCTGAGAAATAGCCACAAGAAACACATTTGTTCTGGAAAAAGGAGAAAATAGGAAAACTGCTCTAGCATATTGGACATGGCTTATATTGTAAAAAAACCTATCTTTGCAAAAAAGATTATTTCTGTTATACTGCCAAGTTCAATATCTGCAAGGTAAAATTGCAAAGTGGACTTTCCAGCATATTTTCTAATTCGATAGTTCATGGCTCAGTGATCTTTACTCACTCATGATGAGCTGTCGCTTTTCCTTTTATTTTATTCCTTCTTTTTCCATTTGGGTTTCCCCACTGATCATATATACAGAACACCTTCTGTTTATATAGCACATTTCATCCCAATAGAATTTAAGGAGGCTGCATGTACATATTGTTGAAATGCAGCCACCGCAGGGATGGAAATAAGGTAACCAACGTGCACCACAGTTTTACACAGCAGGATTCGTAGGAGGGGAATTGACTAACAAGTAACTGATCTCAGAAAAAGAATATGGATAAGTGAGTTGTAATTGTAGTACCCACCCCCATTTTTTTCCAGGGGATTGCTTTAGAACTCATTTTCTTATGAATATCACCATAGGATAGTGGCAATGAAACAGGTTTTATAGTTCCATTCTTCTTTTCAGGTGCGAGATTTGGGTGACATATCAAAGTCATCTTAAGCATCTGGAGTGATACCACCAGTGATGCTTTAGGAAGATTCTCCATATCAGATGGTAAGAGCATGGCACAAGTGCAAGCATCCCCTCTGAAGCTAACATCACCAGTGTTGAGGCAAATGTTATGTAACATCAACTTTGCTGGGCTGGTCATTGTGTGTGGATGGCTGGTACTTGTCCTCTGAAGCCAGTCCTCTTTTCTCAACTTTGTTATGGTAAGAGGCCCCACGGGGGACAGAGGAATCCCTACAAGGACACCCTGAAAGAATATGTTAGGAAGGGAGGCATTAACCACATGAATTGGGATGAGCTGGCTGGCAATAAACTGTAATGGCATCACACTATATATAAAGCCTCACTCTGTTTTGAAGAGAATTGCCTTGCTCTAGACGCTGAGTAATGACAGAGGAAGGAGAATTCTGGTATCCTGGCCAGGAGTTGTGCGCTCTCCAAACAACTGCCTCTTATATATGTGGAAGAACCTGTAGAGCACGAATCGGACTCCTCAGCCATCTTAAGTCTCATCAATGAGAGACTCTTCCCCCTCACAGACATCAGCCTCATATTGAGGGATGAATGATTATAGTGGCGGCAATGAAAGCCATTGAACAAAATTGTAAAACCTGTATATGAAGGAAAACACTTCAAGCCAGGGGTCCTGCTGTTCCCCGAACACCCCTAGTTCCAGCACCCCTGCCATTAGATCTATTATGGCCACAAGCAGCCAGAGCCTTGGTCTTAGATGTCATCCATATTTCCTCACATCCCATGGTGAATGTAGCTAAGATTCTGTTTTCTATGTACTGTTCCTTTAATTGTAAGAAGTATGTCTGCTGGGGAAAGGATTAAGAAACTTTCAGAATGGACAATCTTACAGAGTGAAGGTTACACTTTTTCTCATGGAGCTTGTGTGTTCATTCCATCTTCTGTTGTTGTCCCATTTGATGTAATGGAAGACAAAGAGAATTGATTATTGGGTTTTCTATAACAAAAAACCAAAGAATATAAAAACTCCATGAGAGAGAAAACACAACATGAGATCTTACTCTGTAAGATCCCCCATCTGGAAACCCCTCATGTCCCTTCCATCTAATATACAGCTATACGGACTCTTGAATTTTAAGGCACAGCATGTGACAGATATTGCAACCACATGCAGTATCTTTAGGGGAATATTGTATTAACCTTATGAATATTCTGCATATTGTTGTGTTCTACTCCATGGGGGAGAGTTACCACAGCTCCTCTAGGAACTAAAAAGAGTGGGGGTAATTACTGAAGTGCCTGGGACTGCAGACTGCTCCTGAGAAGTACCACTCACTGGGGTAGTTTGCAGTACAGAAGGTCCAAGACACATAAAGGGTTTTTGGTATATAAAAGGTGGATTTTAACTTAGAGCCCGGGCAGCAGCCCGAGTCCGAACCTGAACCTCTACTACACAATTAACTAGCCCCTGTAAGCCCAACCCCCATGAGCCCAAGTCAGCTGGTATGGGCCAGCCACGGGTTTTTAATTGCAGTATAGACACAGCCCTAGAGCCCTGAGACTTGAGTGAGCATTCCTGGAGCAGACCATAGAGGGGGGTTAAACGTGTCAGAGGGAACAGTGCTACAACAACACAAGTGCCACAGTCCTGGTCCCGTTGAACTCAATGGGAATTTTGTCATTGTCGTCAATGGGGCAGGATTTCAGCAGATAGCGATCGATCGGGGATGGATTTATTGTGTCTCATCTAGACATGATAAATCGCTCCCCGTTGACTCTGGAACTCCAGCTCACCAAGAGGCGCAAGCAGAGTCACCGAGGGAGCCCACTGCCACCGTGAGGACACCAGGTAAGTCGACCTAAGATGTGCTGACTTCAGCTACGCTATTCACGTAGCTGAAGTTGCGTATCTTAGATTGACCCTCCCAGCCCCGCTAGTGTAGACCAAGCCTTAGTGTATCATTGTCATGTATTTTTAATAGTTTAAATTTAAGATTTACATTTGAATTTAGACAAAAACAGGACTTAATCCAGGTTATTAGTCAGAGCAGCCTTTGTAGCCAGGCACAGTTTAGCTGGTTTAAAAGATGTCTTAGCACACAGTACCTCTGTGGCAACAAGCACTTCCACAATTTTTAAGGGTCAGTAGCTCATATGTTTGTATCAATACAGTATTTAGCTGCTACATTTGCAGCTGATCACAACCTCTGACAAAAATTATAATCACACAGTTAGCTGGGCTAGAAAAAACTAAAGACACATTCAGCACTATTTTCATGAAAAATGCCCCTGAACAATTTGGGTTTTGTCTAAAGACAATAATAGAGGTTGTTCAAACCATGAAAATTCTCATCACAGAAAGGGAAATGGTGAACAAGTTAATAATTCTTATAAGGTAATATTCTGATTTTGTTGTAAAAAGTTGATTTAATTGAAATACTTCCTAGTAGACAGGGGTGGTTATCGTCTTGGAGAGAAATGTCAAAACCTCCCTAAAGCATTATGGCACACATACACTTTGAGCTGTAACTCTCAATTTCTCATTTACAGATGCAACCACGGGATGTTTAATTAGCACAAAGGGTCAGAACCTTTGTTTAACATCTCGGCCAGTTGAACAGTGCCTTCAGTCTTAGTTTATTTGCCTTGACTAATGTTCTGACACAGTGAGAGTGGCAGTGTACATTATTCTATGAGCTCCTAGAAAGAGACAGAAAAATAAATAAAATAATTTGCCTTCAGTTGTCAGTAATTAATCTGGATCTTAAACTATTAGAGAGAGTGCTTTCCTAAACAAAGCAGGGGCAAATCCTGGTAAGAAATAAAAGAGAAATTGGTTCTCATCCATTATTTTTCATTTTGTAGATCAGTTGCAATCCTCAATGCTACTTTGATGGGGTTCATCAAATACTAATATTTCCCGGGTCTCCAAAATGTGAATGCCCCACTTTTTCCTGCAGCCTAATTCTGATTCAGCAATCATTAGCAGCAAAGTGATAATCTCAGTACTACCATATTAAAGTGTTAATAATTGAGAAACCCTGATTGAGAATCAGGACCCCATTGTGCTAGGCATGCTATAGACATATAATGAAAAACCCCACAACGGTCTCTTCCACAAAGGCCTTGCAGTCTACTCTTATGATGGGACAACAACAGGGGAAAAAGTCAGGGGGAAGGACGATGACAATAATTGTGATTAAAATCAGCATACTAAGTGCCTCGCCTTCTTCACACATTCCACAATCAGCAGGATAAAGTTGTTTTTCAAAGTTACAAGGTGTAAAAATAACATTTTTTTGCATTGCATCTCTAATAGACCATAAAGCACCAAGCTGGGGAAAAGGCAGATTTGCTGACATTTCAGAGTGAGTGCAGTGCTTATGATCTGAACTCTTTTACCTTGAATCGCTTGTGCATAAGTTAGCCCAACAGTAGCAATGTCTGAGGTTGTCTGTGTACAGTGTGTCTATGGACTTGACATTTATATTTAAATATTATCTGTCACACCATGTGTTAGTAGGCTTCACAGAAATCCATTGAAACACAACCTATGTTTTTGCTTCTAGTGCCAGTGTATCTTGTGCCTTTCTCACCTCCACTGCCTACGGTGTCTATTTTGATACACATAGAGGAATGATCAATTGTAAAGAGGCACATGGTTGTAACGTGACAATGCTTTCCTAGAAGATAGGCTTTCTTTACTTGTAGTGATAGGTCAGCTGAATATCTTCAGCCGCCATTTATACTCTACTGTAATGGGCCTGCTACCTTGTGAGAAGGCAGAAAGCCATCCTTCTAGCAGATGTGTATAATTCTGCTGCTGGTCAAGACCCTATGCATGGTAAGGGCAATAGTCCAATCTGGGAATCTTGCTGTTCACTGAGAGCATTAGTGTTCAACAGATATGTTGGCATTGCCCCTCCAGCATCCAATTCAGAACCAAATTAAGTTTTGAAAAAATATTAACTATTGAAACCAAATGTGCTGAGTTTATATCTTCAGTACATGGGGTGGAAAAAAATTACAGTAAACATGTCTCAGTTCCCCTTTAACCTTCCAGTAGAAGCCACACAGATATGTATAAAGTGTTTTACTGATGATTTAGCCCTGTGATTCTCATTGGATTGTGATTAGTATTAAATATATAAGCATACAAGGCTTCTTTTCGCTTGGAATTTTTCTAAAGAAAAAAGGCATAGGGTAGGCATGGTGAAAATGACATTTGTCATGAAAACATAATAAACATGTCAAGTGGATTTTATTTTTCCATTGCAACTTCAAGATAGTGAGCAAATATGAACAAACCAGTATTGTTTGCTGATTTGAAGCTCTTCCTTAGCCTCCTTTGCAGCCCATAGTTCAGCTTGATGCTCTCAAGTTTCCTAGTGAAATGAATTCATCTGTTTATTTACAAACACATCAACCCACCCACTTGAAAAATCCCCAAAGTCAAAAGTCATGGATTTTTTTTTCATCAAAACCTGAAAATAAAAATGTCTAGGGCTCCCATGCTAGCTTAAAGAAAGGCAGCATTTTTATCATGAGCTTGACAAATGTGTCAAATGTCATGCTTCTTGTCATCCCCAGTCAGCTGGGTTTCCTACCTCTATAGGGTGCAGTGTTGAGACTGCTGGCCAACTGGAGAGCCTGCTGTGATTAGTCAGTGCTTTCAGCATCATACCTATTGGAGTGCAGTAAGGAAAGTTCATTCTATTCTTCCTTTTGATTTCTAGCAGTGTTTAAAGAAATGTCTTATATAGGCCCTAGGTGCCTTTGGCACAGAAAGGTAACAAGATTACAGCAAATGCAGCAGTCTGTCCGTGCCCTAAAGCCCAGATTAAAAATGAAAGCCAATTAAAGCCATGAGTGGCCACTGATAGTTTTTTCAAATTGAATGTCTTTCAGAGGATCCTAAGCTTGAGTTCCAAAATTTGAGCAAAATTTACTGTGATAAATAAAGTCTCTAGCAATGATGTATCATTCAATACTTTCAGAGAATACACAATAAACCCATAGTAGAAAGCAAGTGTGTATGCAAAAAAGTACTGTTTCCCTGAAGGCAAATGAATAAAGGGATTTTGGCAGGATAAATTGTGTTCCTAACTGAACTATGTCCCTCAGAAGAGGCTGAGGGAACTGGGGTTATTTAAACTGCAGAAGAGAAGAGTGAGGGGGGATTTGATAGCAGCCTCGAAGGTGGGTTCCAAAGAGGATGGAGCTTAACTGTTCTCAGTGGTGGCAGATGACAGAACAAGAAGTTGCAGTGGGGAAGGTTTAGGTTGGATATTAGGAAACACTGTTTCACTAGGAGGGTGGTGAAGCACTGGAATGGGTTACCTAGGGAGGTGGTGGAATCTCCACCCTTAGAGGTTTTTAAGCTCCTGCTTTACAAAGACCTGACTAGGATGATTTAGTTGGTATTGGTCCTGCTTTGAGCAGGGAATTGGACTAGAAGACTTACTAAGGTCTCTTCTAACCCTAATATTCTATGATTCTAAATGCTAGCACTTAAAACCACAATTAAATATAGGCACAATTTTATGCAAGAAGGACAGCTTTAAAAATCAGGCCTTTAGTATTTCAGTTTCCCATTGGGTAAATGTGGATGATAATGCATATGTCAGAAAGAGTCATCAGACAATGTTTGTGACTTGCACCACTGACATCAAGGAGAATTTTACTGAGTTACTGTGTCTCAATTATTCCTCTGAACCTTCCCATTAGATTCCAACAGCCTCAGAGAGCAGGATTCTGTTTAGGAATCCAGAATCTTAAAAGGGTTATCTACAAAACCAAACTCTTAAACTTAGTCAGTGTCTTCACAGGCAAAGAAGTGAAAGCAGCAGCAAGTGGTTTTCTTTTAAAAAGTATTTCACTTGCAAATACATCCTTTATTTTCTCCCATCTTTCAGAACACTTTTATTGCTAATGAGATAGTATTTCAATTGAAGTCAATTAGTTAGTTGAAAAATCTTAGGTATCACTGAAATTCCATCTGATGTTCTTTGCAGTACCCAAAGAGGGGATAATGCCTATTCATATTTTCATTACAAAAATATGATAAAGAGACTAGAATATCTAATGTTACATTAGAGAGAATTACACAGTACAGATGATTACAAATAGAGAACTTCCTGTCACCTGTTGGCTATATAGAAAGAAAAAGTTTGAAGAAGTTTGAAGTAAGGAAAGTTTCAAAAGGTAAGAAAAATATGACCGCATTTCTAGATAAAATAGGTGAAAACTTACCACTGGCAAATTACTATCCAGCTTAATACTGCCAAACCACTGACCATAGTAACTCCTAAAATGATGGAGACTAAAGAGCCTTTAGGAATCCTTCCAGAATCTGAAACATTAAAAAAAAAAAACATGTTTCATTTGCACCAGCAAAAACAGCAAATGGCATTAAAGTGTAAGTCACAGTAGTTTTCCAACAAGCAACTTCATACTTTCTGCCATGAATAGGAAGAATTGCAAGGCCACTGCTCTGTTCTCCTTCAGATCTTTCTTTCAATCTCTACCCTGCTACCTATAAAATACTGGAAGTTGAAGCTGGACAAATTCAGACTGGAAATAATGTGCATATTTTTAACAGGGAGGGTAATTAACCATTGGAACAATCTACCAAGGGTCATAGTGGATTCTCCATCACTGTTTCATTTTAAAATCAAGATTAGATGTTTTTCCAAAAGATATGCCCCAAGAATTGTTTTGGGTAAGTTCTGTGGCCTGTATTATACAGGGGGTCAGAGTAGATGGTCACAATGGTCCCTTCTGGCCTTAAATCTATGATTTCATACTTAATACTGGATAGCCAGCAGGTGTGATGTGACTACTGTTTATCATGCAGAATATATCATAACTATTACATTGTTATTTTGTGATTCCTGCCCCTCTGTCTGTTGTTTCCATCTGTTGTCTCTCATCGTCTACCTAGAGTGTAAATCCTTTGGAGGCAGGAAACATGTTTGTGTTTGTGCAGGCAAGAAACACATATGATGCTAGAGCTTCTGCAATACAAATAAATACTACTATTACTAAGGGGCATGCATTATTCAGTCTATAAGAAATCAGGCTTATGTAGCAAACTGAGTGCCAGATTCTGCACCTCACTCTTACATAGGCCTGGTCTACACTAGCAGGGAGGATCGACCTAAGATACACAACTTCAGCTACATGAATAATGCAGCTGAATTCGATGCATCTTGGGTAAGTCTTCACTACAGCAGTAGGTCGATTTCCTTTAAGTTGATTTTTTAAAGCAGACTGTATAGAGTCGATTTTGTGTGTCCCCACAAAGCACAGTAAGTCGACAGTGTCTGTCCGCACAACTGTTGCAAGCGTTGACATAGTGAGCGTTGCACTGTGGGTACCTATCCCACAGTTCCCGGAGTCCCCAACAGGCACCATTTCGAGTGCTACACTATGGGTAGGCATTTCATAATTTCGTGCCCTTTTTTCGTGCTGCAGACCCCATTTTGAGCGGTGTACTGTGGGTAGGCATCCCATTATTCGTGCCCTTTCTACGCGCTTCGCTAACGCCATAGCACTGCAAGCATGGAGCCCGCTGATGCCACCGCTGCAGTACTGGCCGTTGTGAAGACCTCGCGCACTGTTGTGGATTTTATGCTGTACCGTCTGCAGAGGAATGCGATCCGATGACAGTGATGAGAAGGAGATGGACCTGGACGTGCACAGCAGGGACAGGGACACTGACACTGATATTTTTGGAAGTAGGGTGACCGACAATCTGGCAAATTTGGTGGCAATGGGGCAGGCTCATGCCATGGAACGCCGATTCTGGGCCAGGAAAACAAGCACCGACTGGTGGGATCGCATAGTGCTGCGGGTCTGGGATGACTCCCAGTGGCTCAGAAACTTTCGCATGCGTAAGGGCACGTTCATGGAACTTTGTGACTTGCTTTCCCCAGCCCTCCGGCGCAAGAATACCAGAATGAGGGTGGCCCTCACAGTTGAGAAGCGAGTGGCGATAGCCCTCTGGAAGCTTGCAACGCCAGACAGCTACCGGTCAGTCGCGAATCAGTTTGGGGTGGGTAAATCTACAGTGGGGTCTGCTGTGATGCAAGTAAGCAGGGCAATCGTCGAGCTGCTTCTACCCAGGGTTATAAACCTTGGAAACCTGCAAGCTACAATAGATGGCTTTGCCGCCATGGGATTCCCTAACTGTGGTGGGGCTATAGATGGGACTCATATCCCTATCCTGGCACCGGACAACGAGGCCGCAGAGTACAGAAAGTGGAAGGGATATTATTCTATGGTCATGCAAGCAGTGGTTGACCACAAGGGACGTTTCACCGACCTGTATGTGATGGCCGGGAAAGGTTCATGATGCTTATGTGTTCAGGAACTCTAGGATATTTAGAGAGCTGCAGCAAGGGATTTTTTTCCCCGACCAGAAAATTACTGTGGGGGGTGAAGAAATGCCGATCGTTATCCTTGGGGACCCAGCCTACCCCTTAATGCCCTGGTTTATGAAGCCCTACACAGGAGCCCTGGACAGGGGTCAGGAGCTGTTCAACTACAGGCTGAGCAAGTGCAGGATGACAGTAGAGTGTGCATTTGGCTGTCTGAAGGGGAGATGGCGTTCGTTACTGATTCGCTCAGACATCAGCGACAGAAATATCCCCATTGTTATTGTTGCTTGCTCTGTGCTCCACAATCTCTGTGAGAGCAAGGGGGAAACGTTTATGGCGGGCTGGGAGGCAGAGGCAAATTCCCTGTCCGCTGCTTACCAGCAGCCAAACAGCAGGGAAAGTAGAAGAGCGCACCATGAGGCGCTGCGCCTCAGGGACGCCTTGAAAACCAGTTTTGTGAGTGCCCAAGATGGCGTTTGAGAACCCGCTCCCTTGCTCTGCTCAGCCCTAAGCCTGCCGTCCTTGCACCCTCTTTCCACACACCCCCATGTTTGCAGAGGAAATAAATTCACTGTTTTAAAAATCATGGTTTCTTTATTGCTGCATCACAAATACAAATACAGGGGATCACTGGCAAGGTAGGCAAGAAGGGGTGGGTGAGGAGGGAAACCAGCAGTCGCAGCGGTGGAGGAGCGGGGGGGGGGCAGACAGCAGCTTTTACAAGTTTTTAGAGAAACTCAGCCTGCTGCTGCTTGTGATGGCTTGTGGGGTAGAGTGGGTTGGTCCCCGAAGCTCCCCCCCCCCCCGGGTTCTCACCCCGCGTCTGGGCGGGGAAGCTATGGGACTTGGGGAGGGGGGGGAAGGTGGTTACACAGAGGCTGTAGAGGCGATCTTTGGCCCTGCTGAAGCTCCACCAGACAACGAAGCATGGCACTTTGCTCCTCCATTATGCGGAGCAAAGCATCCATCCGCCGTTCTTCACGTTCCTGCAACTTTTCTGCTGCAGCTCTTGATTCTTGCCTTAACTGTAACAATTTTCCCCTCCATTCTGTCTGCCGTGCGGCCTCAGCATGAGAGTTATGCAGAAATTCATTAAACATGTCATCGCACGTTTTTTTTTTACGCCTTCGTATCTGTGTTAGCCGGCGTGATGGGCAAGAGGGAGGATTCACAGATAACTGTGCAGCTGGTGAAGAAAGAAAGGTATAAGGTTATGAGACATATACAGTTGCGGAGAACAATGGGATTACTATGCAGCGGGGAAACACAGTATTCACAGGCCTGATATGGTTTCTGTACAAGATCATATTCCTCACCAAAAAGTTACTGGATCAGTCAAAAGTCACAGAATCACCTCATGCAGGAGAGAGCCTCACCACGGCTGTTGAAATCACCATGCAGCCCGCTAGGGTAAGCTCTTTACAGCAGTGCTCGGATATTCCAGGGTAACCCCACCCTCTTCCCCCCCACCGCGTGGCTCCCTGTGAACCGCGAAATGCAAAACAAAAAAAAAACCTCTCTGGGTTTGGGTTGGCTGCGGAAGCATCCGCTTGTAGGCTCAAAACTCCTCTAACTGCTCTCGCAACGGGCTGGTGGGGGCGAAAGGGGGGGGGGGCTGGGGGGCTTAAAGGCTGTCTCGCTCACTGTGTCCAGACTAATTGCAGTCCGTGTTTCAAACAGGCAACCATGACCGACATCACTTTGCTTAGAATTTCTCAGAGAGATAGAGAGCGCATGCTCCTTGAGTCGCTGCAAAGTCCTGGTCCATTCGCCGCAATGCTAGCCTGCTCAATGATACCAGACTACTTACTACTTTCGTGGCATGGGATGGTCTCCTATCACAGGGGACCACATAAGGCGACTCTCCCCAGAAATCTGGTGCGGAAGATTCATCGCTACCTCCTGGATAGCTTCAGTGAAATGTCCGTGGAGGACTTCCGGTCAATACCGGAGTATATTGACAAACTCTTTGAGTAGAAACTGACCAGCAATGAAAGCAGGCTAAGTCCTTAGGGCAAGTTAATCATTAATAAATGCTTCCTTTAAAAATCATGAGTCATGTAATCCCTTAAAAAAAACCACTCACCAGAGTTCCCTTCGCCAGCTTGGGTACCTGCTTGGGAGGGTTGGCTGAGTACTGGATCCAGGGTGATAAACAGCTCCTGGCTGTCTGGTAATAATACTGTTTCTCCGTTTGCATCCTGCTGTTCCATGATATTTCCCTCCGCATCATCCTCCGCCTCCTCATCCGAATCGTCCTCGTCCCTGGCCATTATCCCATGTGTGGAGTCCACGTAGACCAGTGCGATGGTGGTGCGGGCACCCCCCATTATCAGATTCAGTTCATTGTAGAACCGGCATGTCTGCGGCGGACCCCCTGAGCGGTCTTTGGACCCCCCAAAACCTCTTTGGCTTTCTGGAACGCTTGCCTCAGCTCCTTAATTTTCACGTGGCACTGCTGGGCGTCCCTGTTGTGGCCCCTTTCCAGCATGGCCTTGGAGACCCTGGCGAACGTGTTGGCATTCCGTTTGTTGTTGCAGAGTTCCAACATCACAGATTCCTCTCCCCAGATAGCGATGAGATCCAACACCTCATTATTGGACCATGCTGGAGCTCTTTTCCTCTGGCTGGTCTCCTGTGTTGCTGAGCTCTGCATGGCATCTTGTGATGCTGAGGTCTGCATGGCGGCTTGTGCTGCTGATTTCTCTGAATGGCGACTGAGCTGTGCAGGTGAGCTGGCCATGCTGACCAAACAGGAAATGCTATTCAAATGTTCCCGGGTCTTTTCCTGTCTACCTGGCCAGAGCAGCGAGTTGAGAGTGCTGTCCAGAGTGGTCACAGTGGAGCAGTGAGGCAGTCCAGAGCGGTCAGAGTGGAGCATTGTGGGACAGCCTCTGGAGGCCAATAATGTCCCTTTCGTCCTCACTAGTCCACAATTGATCCAGAGAGGTTGATTTCAGCGCTACTCCTCTCGTTAGGGAGGAGTACAGAAGTCGATTTTGAGGGCCCTTTAAATCGACGCAAATGGCATGCATGTGAGGACGGGTACAGGTTTATATCGACTTAACGTCGCTAAAGTCGACATTAAGCTGTAGTGGGGACCAGCCCGAAGGTCGACTTACCTGCCATCCTTATGGCGGCAGCAGTTGGCAGAGGTCTCTCCCATCGACTCTGCCTTGCGCCTTTTGGTGAGCTGTAGTTCCAGAGTCGACTTTGGGGGCTGATTTATCACATCCTGACGAGACACAATAAATCGATTCCCAATAGATTGATCTCTACCCATCCATCTCAAATGGTAGTGTAGAGAAGGCCACAGATGCACAATTGGAAGGTAAGGCATAAGGAGCTTTCCATCATTTCTTGTATAGCCTACATCTAGGTAAGTCAGAATGGTAGTCCCTGCATTCAGTGGCACACGAGGACTGCTCCCTCCCTGTTCAAAGCACCACAAAGCAGACAGAGAGAAGGTGGAGAAACAGATGAGTCAAATCCTGAAATCCTTGGTCAGATTTTACTCAGTACTTAATTAGGTAAAACTCCCACTGAGAAAGGAATTCAGCACCCTTGCAGTATCAAAATCATGATCGGCCAAGGGCTGCTCATTAGCCTGACATATGTTGTCAGAGAGACAAGATGAGGTAATACCTTTTATTGAACCAGCTTCTGTTGATGGGGGAGACAAACTTCAGTACCACACAGAGACCTGAAGAAAATCTCTATGGGGCTCGACAGCTTCTTTCTCTCAACTTTCTAGAAGTTGGTCCAGTAAAAGATATTACCTCATCCACCTTGTCTCTACTATCCTGGGACTGACATGGCTACAAATACACTGCATATGTGTTTAGATTATATATACACAAATGACACCATTACAGCTGATATAAATTGTGCCTTTGTTAACCATCTCAGAGATTTCAGTTAGAGCTGGTTGAAATTTTTCAGTGAAGTATTTTTCCATTGCTAAATGCTGGTTCTTTTAAACCAAAATATGAGTGAATGAGACTCACCCAGCCTAGCTAGTTGTCTTGTGCTCAGGGTACTTCTCCTGCATAGGGAAGACCAGGGTTCAAGTCCTAGCCTGGCCTGATTTGGAGCAGTGACTTGAACCTGAGTTTCTCAGTTCCCAGATGAGTGCTCTAACACCAGGCAACCTGCTAGTCTAGGGTAAGTGTCTCACTGTCCTGTTTTTTTTTTTTCAGAAAGAATTTTTAAAAAGTCTCATTTTAATTCTGCATTGGAATGGAAATAATTTTTGAAACCTCAACATCTTTGTGAAACAGAATTGCAATTTTCTGGCTAGCCCTGATTTCAATACCTGAAAGTGAACTCTCTTCTCAGCTCTAGGAGTGATCCATTTGGAACACACTTGAGACTTATCAGTTGAGTATTATTGATAAATTTGCCCTGCCAGTGTCCACGTTCTTCTTTCTGCACTAAAGATTTAGTCTATTGGATTATTAATTTATGAAAAAGAGTGTTTCTCTGAGCTAGCCAGGGGGAGCTGTAATAAACTTGTCTCAACTATAAATTGCTTTTTTGTGTATCTACCATACAAACTGGTGAAATAGTCTAATGAAGCAATTTATATTTTGTTTACAAGTCAAAATATTAAATTATAAAAAGCTATTAATTAAATTCAATAGTCAAGTAAGAAAAGAAACCAAAAGTAGAATTTCCAGAAAGAGACTGTGTAATCTCAGTGCTAGCAGTAATCCTCGAGGCCGCAGCGAAAGCCATGAAAGAAATACAACAGCAAAACCATTGCTGAGGGGTTAAATGCTTATTAGCCACATTAGAGAAAAACAAAATCAAGTGAGAAAGAATGACAATCAATGCAAGATGGCTTAACTGTTTCATGGCCAAGTAACTAGAATATTTAAGATGATGAATCCAGGAAATGTGTGGGATTTACTGATGAAAGAAGTTAAATGGGATGGTGAATAAGATAGTGTGATTTTTAAAGACAAGAGGTGGAAATATGCTATATATAAATCAAAGTTTATATCAGAATAGACAAGCAATTATTAGCACTGTAGGGAAATAGAAAACATATGATATTAATAAGGGCTGCTTTCTATACATAATTCCACCCAGCCTCAAAAAGGCTATAGAAGGACATGTCTACAATTCAATTAAAAACCCATGGCTGGCACATACCAGCTGACTCGAGCTGGCAGGGCTCAGGCTAGTGGGTTATTTAATTGCAGTGTTGACATTCAGGCTTGGGCTGCAGCCCAAGCTCTGAAAGCTTCCCACCACACAGGGCCCTAGAGCTCATGCTCCAGCCCAAGCTAATATGGCTACACCACAATTAAACAGCCCCTTACCTTAGCCTATGTCCCACAAGCCCAAGTCAGCTGGCATGGGCCAACTGTGAATTTTGAACTGAAGTGTATACATGCTTTTAGGGTGTGTCTACACTGCAGTGTAAGCCCAGGGTCCAAATGCAAGCTCAAGTCTAACCCCCCTTCCATCTACACACAAACCATACTAACCCAGTGCTTGGCAGAGGACTGCACAGAGGGTGGAGGATCCGAGTCAGAGTCAAGCCAGGACCCAGGGTTTAAACCCTATTGCTTTGCAGTGTAGATACATCCCCACGCAACCCGTGCTCTGGGACTCCGCCAAAAGTATCCTCCAATCATATGGGCTGAATTTCTTTGTCCTCTGGACAGGCACGTTTGGTGGACAATCAAGTTTTCCCACACTGCATCATGAACAAAGGGCGAGAGCAGCCACATTTTGGGAGGGCACTAGGGAGTCTGGGACTTGGGTTGTTGGACTTGAGTCTGCATAATACAGTATAGATGCTGGAGCCTCAGTTTGGGACCTAGGGTTTAACAATTCCTAAACCTGGAATTCCTAACCAATTTCCTATACAAATGGGTATAGATGCTCATGCCCTAGGTTAATAAATCCAGAGTCTGCTAGCGTGAGTGCTACTAATCCTGGGTTTATATTGCAGTGTAGACATACCCTAGGGTCAGATTCTTCCACCCTCACTCAAATTGAGTAGAATCTTGTAGGCCTATTAAAATCAATTAGATTAATCACTTTGGGCCACAAGTAGTCCAGTTCACTTTGATTAGTAAAGGGAGTATAATCTGCCCCATGAGAAAAGAAAGTCTTCCATGACAGTAGTTGCTTGCCAAGCATACAAAAATGACACAATACAACTAGGTCCCCAGAGCCCAGAGTTGAGTACTTCTAGAATGTACTGCAGTTTGTAAGAGGATTCAGTGCACTCGAGTCCACCAGTGTTACTACATAACTTTACAATTCTTACAGCTTTACGTAATGCTGAAATAGCTTAGGCATATATCGATGGTTAGCTCCTAAATGCTCTTATCAATCTCTGTCCATCTTACCCTGGGAGTCTGGGTTGGGATGATGGTTCTCTGGCTAGAGGTTCCCTCTGAGGCTCAGGAGTCACTCCTGCAGTCTGCTGCTTAGCGCAGTCATGTTCATCTTTCCCCGCTAACTGCAGTTCCTTCCCTTTTAATGGTCTCATGCATGACTGACAGGGCCAGAGGGGTGGGACTATCTCTGCCCCTAGCGCCTCTCTTGCACATTCCTCATCCTTGTGGGGTGTCTATACACTCATCACATCACCCCGTAATCTTCTCTTTGGTAAATTAAATACATTGAGCTCCTTGAGTTTAACACTCTAAGGCAAGTTTTCTAATCCTTTAATCATTCTTGTGACTCTTCTCTAAACCCTCTCCAATTTGTCAACATCCTTCTTAAATTGTGGGCACCAGAACTGGACACAGTAGTCCAGCAACTGTCACGCCTGTGCCAAATACAGAGGTAAAATAACTTTTCTACTCCTACTTTAGATTCCCCTGTTTATGCATCCCAGGATTGCATTAGCTCTTTTGGCCACATCACATTGGGAGCTGTTCTTCAGCTGATTATTCCCACTTATTTTTCAGAATCAAAGATCATTACAGAGTAAGGCATAAAACCCCCTAAAGCACAGAAATGTTCTGAGATTTCTTCATGATCCCAGAGAAATTATTCATTTATTTCCACAATGAAAGCAGAACTTAGCTGAATTTCACATAAGAAATTCATAGAAAAATTAGCAATTTTAGATCAGCATAAAACATTCACAATACTGAAAAAAATGTTACCTGGCTAGCTGTTTGTCCATCAAAGATATACCATTAGGATATATCTCAAATTCAGATAGATGATATTTGGATAAGAGAAAAAACAGGCAAAATCTTAACCTAAACAAAATTATGCCCCTCATTCAGCTATATACCCCAATATGCTGCTGCCATTGGATGGAACACTCCTGATTCCAATTCACTCCTTTCCTTCTAAAATGTTCCCTCCAAAAATTTCCATTGTATGAATTTTTACAAGGGAAGTGCGTGAAAGAGGGGCTTTCATGGCATTATCAGATATATTTGTAAAAATCTCCTTCTAAATGACTTACCCATGGGCCACTAAACAGTCCCTCTATTATTGGTTCAAAGGGGTTTCCTCTTACCCTTTAGTACAATTTATCTCCTGTTCCAGTCATCCTTTTTATAAAGGATGACTAAATACCATTGAGTGACTTCCTTAATATGAGGCCATCACAATGAAGAAAGAAGAATTCATAAACCAAATCATTAGCAACAAATCAGTGTTACAATATTTATCATTGTTCTGAATGCAAGAGGTGTGGGCTGAACATTTCAACAATTTAACTCGTTAAGTTCCCCCAAACAAGTTTTCTGGTACGGGTTTGTGACTGAGTGAGAAATGTTTCCAACTTCAGAAAAAAAAGCTTTGGGCCTAATGATGAATCCTGCCCATAGAAAGGGAGTGAAGGTGTTATATAAATATGCAGCATAGAATAGTTAACATTACTAGAGCTCTTCACATTTTTAAGATTGAAATCTTCATAATAATGTGAAGTGCTCTCACAATTTTAAATCACTCAAAACTGCAGAAGGCCCAAATTCCAATCACTTCCAACTTCTTAGCTATGATAATCAGCCTGTTGGTTTAGAGAGGAGGTGGTTTGCATTCTCACACAGGTTCACAAACTCATTACAAATGTATCAGGAAACCACTTGGAGTTTGAAAAAAAATGCTAACAAAAATATTAAATCAACACCATTAAAAAAACCAAAAACAGCCAACAACCTAGATGATATTTAAAAGCAATACAGTAAACCCTCGATTTAACGGACCTCAATTTAACGGACTTCGGATGCAACGGACAAAATTTCTGAGCAAGTCTGATGCATTCCTGATCCATTTCTGGTGGGCTGGATGCCGGCTCCTGGCTGCCGCCCGGGTCCAGGCAGCAGGCGGGCTGGCTGCCAGCTCCCGGCTGCCGCCCGGGTCCAGGCAGCGGGCAGGCTGGCTGCCGGCTCCCGCCCGGGTCCCAGCAGCCAAGACCCAGGCGGGCTGGCTGACGGCTCCCGGCTGCCGCCCGGGTCCCGGCAGCCAGGACCCGGGCAGGCTGGCTGATAGTTCCCGGCTGCCGCCCGGGTCCCAGCAGCGGGCGGGCTGCGGAGCTGTCTCCCCGACCCTGTGGCGGGCGGGCTGCTGCTCCGACAGCTCATTTTTTTATTATTATTAAATAACGGACTTTTTGATTTAACGGACACCCCCTCGCCCGAATTAGTCCGTTAAATGGAGGTTTTACTGTACAGAAAAATCACAGGTTAAGCCTTTGCATAGTGGATAAAAACTATCTTTTTGACCATGGGTGGCTGTTGAGGCCAATAATCTATTGTCAATTAATGATAATGGTCCAAATGTACATTTTTGCACTTTATTTAAAAAGATCTCAAAGCGCTTTACAAATTTAACCCACCTTTGGGATCAGGAAGCTCTTTAACAGTACACAGGAATACTGTACACTCTTTACTTAGTTGAAATTGCATGAGCAACAATTAGTAGGCAGAGTATAATTACCCACACAGGACTTTAGCTAAGACCATATAGCTAACATCCATTATCCTTGTGGAAAGTACAAAAAAAATCTTTAATTATTGCAAGTGATTTATACATTAGTTTTACATGGATATCAAAAGATTGGACCTCCAGGAACACAGTAACTTCAGAAATAGTGCTGGAACATAGGTTTAGCACGAATTCATAAGGAAGTGTGTGCCTTGACTGTTTTCTCTTCAGATATTGACCTGACCACACAGTAATTAGTTAATGAAATCTGATGAGATCCCAGCACAAATGTGGAATGCCTGCAGTTTAATCCTTGGATCTAGGGAGAGGGATTGTGTTCTTCTTTAAAAGTCTGTCAATAAATATTACATCCAAAAGGTAATTTCTGTTGATTTATAGTCAACAGGAATAAACAGTTGTTGATTGATTGGCTAAAGTGAAGCTGAGGTATTAATCACTCTCAAAAGCATTTATGGTAGTTATACTATAAAGCAATTCAGATTATTCAGCAAGATGGGGCATGAGAGGGGGACATGAGCCTGCTGACCCAGGGAATTTATTATTGAATGAGGTTTTCTTCTACAGCTTTAAACTTGATCCACGACAGGAGTCAGTATCCCTAGATTCCAGTGGTTATTGGTACATTTATTGTTCATAGGCGTCTTCAAAAGAATCAGACTTTTAAAAAATTTAAACATAGAATCAGGCATAGAGAGGCTGAGATCAGATTACAACCCTCCCACCCCACTCTTGCCATACACAGAGAGCTAGATTGTGACATCTATCTCACAGCCTTGTATAGAGGAACATGGAGCCCCAGGATGGGAGCCAGGAGTCCTCCATTCACATGGGCATGGGGTAGGCAATTTGTTCCACCCACTCAGATTACTCTCCACTCATGCGCCAGCCCTGCTTCATGAACTAGTACAGAGAGGGAATGGAGTCATGACCTCTGAGTGAACATGGTCACCCAACTCTGGAGATCAGCAGGAGCAAGTAGTCTCCATGTTCTCCAGAGCACAGGAAACACAACTTTGGGAGCACAATATTGGGGGAGTTTCTTGCACAGCCTCATCTGTCAATGCCTTGATCATATTGCTCTGCCTCCAAGGCCTTTTCATAGAGCTTCCCAGGGTCCCTCTGAGTTCCTGACTGGGTCTTCAGTCCCCAGCCCCACTTCATTGCTCCCCTCTGTTGTGCATCCAGGGAGAAGCTGTTCACTCCCTGCCTCTTAGAAAGCAGGTAGGATTTCTGAACCCTCTCATATCCTGTTATACAACAAACCAGAACAGAGTTAAATAATACTTTTATATCCTTGTGCGGGGTTGAGACATCTACACTGTCTCTTCTGGAAGCTGATATTTCAACAGCACCAGAGACATATAATGCACTTTACAAGCAAATGAAAGGCAAACCCCAAGGCTGTTGCAATCAGTTAAACAAAGACGTACATTGGATAACAGCTCAATAGCAAGAGGGTGGAGACATTACTGGTGAGGACTTCAGCTCTGGATGGTTCCATGGAAGATATTTAAGGAGGAATTTGAAACACAAATGGCTAGTAGTGTCACTCTGAGGTTGATTAGATGAATGGATTAGCAAGGGTGGGTTAAGAGGTGTATAATTGCTAAAAAAAAATAGATCTTTAGAACAGTGATTCTTTTTTCATTTTGCAGATGCTGTTCTTAAGATATATCCTGTTGTGTACCACCCTCTTCTATCCTCTCAGTCCTATACCTTACCTGTGACAACTATACTATGTGTTTACACTGTTAAGCATGACAGTGTTACAGATACAAGATGAAAATAATCTTACTCTGAGTGTGTATGGCTGGCTGGCTATGCCCCCCACCCTTTTCTGTACCTATGCTGTTTATTTTTCTCACTGGGGCTAGGACTTCGCATATATTTTTTATCAAATCTTCCCCTTGTTGTTGCAGACTCTGATGATCAAATCTGTCTGAGTTAATTTGAAATTTAGTTTTACCTCTCTGGATCTGGAGTAGTCCACAAAACAAATTTGCCCATGTCTGAATTTAAAGGAACGTGCAGCAAAGAGAAACAAGAAACACCTGCACAAAATACAGAATGGTGTCTTTTTTCCCCAATTCTGTAGATTAAAAAAATCTGGGAACCCTGTATGAGTTTTTACATGTGACACAACCAACAATATGTGTCACTCCTTGCAGACTGACATATGCCTCAATACTATGAAAGAAGCAGTTCTATGGACCACCTCAAAATGCTCTGAGAACCATTAATGGTCCCAAACCATGGTTTGACAAGCATCAATAAGTGGTTTTCTGTTTGCAAAGAAATAATATATGGCATGACTCTTCTGAGGTATTATCAGCTGACATTTTCACTGTGCAGTTCAAAGTAACATCCAGCTGGCTTCAGGATTCCATAACTGAGGTTTACTGTGAAATGGGAGACTAAGGGCTTGTCTTCACTACCGCAGGGATCTCCAGCTTCAAATTAAACCTATTTTGCCCAGAAGAAACTCTAGGGGAAGATGGCAATGCAATGATGGAGATGCAGACCTCCTCACTGGAACAGGGTAGCGATTCACACCCTTATGCACGAGCAAGGCTAAATTGAGCCCATCTCATTGGCCAACAGGAAATGGTTTAATGGCCTCAATTAAATACATAGGTGGGTAAATCACATAAACTACTCCTGTCATTTGTCTGAGCATAGAGGTGTAGGACTGAATGGGCTATAAAGACTGTATGGAGATTGACTATTGTATGGTCTGTTTAGTCGAGAAATCAGACTAATTATAACGGTAATTTCTGGCTTTAAAATCGTGAATCTATTGAATCTCTCTATCAAGGCATGAGGTATTCTCTCTGTGAGAAGCTTGAAGCTTTCTTTGCTTACCTCTCTCCACAGCTCGGGCAAGAAGAGGGAGTTAGCATCCTGAATTTTGTTCAAACAATGAGAGAAAATGATCTAATAGAGTGTGTGTGTTTTCTAAACACTGATCAAGAGAAATCTAGAATATACAGGCATTTACTCAAGCCTCCATAGGCTTAACAACTTATAAAGTGAAAGTATTTGCTACAATCCATGGTTAATTATTATTACTACTGCATCTCTTCTCGTAAAAGGAATTTTGTGTATTCTAAAGCTCATGTTGCCCTTAAAAAATTTCCAATTTAACTCTGATGACTTGATAATGCTATCTCAGTAATATCAATATTCCCTATCTAGTATCTGACTCAGGTAGGTAGTGAGTCAAATACAATCTTGGGGCATAACTAAGGAACAGTGCAAATGCTGCAGTTTAGACTGTAGATTTGAAGGGTGACTGTTGTGTGTGTATATATATATTCAATACTCTTGAGTTTGCCTGACAAAATCTGACTGTATCTTTATAGGTCTGATTGTTTAAATTCTTTCTCTGAGTGTATATATATATGACATATTTTGTATAACAAATCATTTTTGACCCCAGATTTACAATTTGCACACCCAGACCACTGGAACAGTTTTAACGGATGGTGGGATCATTACATTACCTACGCATGTTCTTCCATCTTCTGCCAGTTCGTAAGGATCTGTGCAGAGACACTGGTAGCTGCCTATGGTGTTAATGCATTTAGCAGATGTGTGGCACGATGGATTAATTTGGTTTTCACATTCATTGATGTCTATAAAGTGGAAACACATTGATAACAGAGAGTCAGAAACTAAGAACCTCATTCACTACATTCTTGTACACATCAACTGTCTGTAACAGGTATTCCAAAGAGAATGATATATGTGCACTAAGAATCCTATATAATAAAAGACTAGAGAAGTGTGTGTGAAGCCGTCATGCGCAGTAGAGACGGCCCTAGACGAACGGCACGCTGGGAGGTGTAGTTCGGCAGCACAACATGCCCACCGCGCGTACGCCGCTGAGAGGGAAGCAGGGTCTGGATCTGGGGCCTAGAGCAGGAGGGTGGCTGGGCGCAATAGGCGCAGGCAGGGGGGCTCTGGCCGGGCGGGGCGCGGGAAGGGGGTGCTGGGCCGGTGGGGCGGAGGCGCCCGGGCACGGCACGGCCAGCTGTGCCCAGCCTAGCCGGGGCCTTGGAATGGGTGGGAGGGGGGCTGAATGAGCGGGGGGGGGGAGGCTAAACAAGCGGGGGGGGGCTGTGGGGGGGAGGGGAGGCTGAACCAGCGGGGGGGGAGGGGAGGCTGAACCAGCGGGGGGGGAGGGCCATGGGGGGAGAGGGGAGGCTGAACAAGTGTGGGGGGGTGGGGGGGGAGGGAAGGGGAGGCTGAACGAGCAGGGGGCTGAGCGGGGGGGGGGGCCTTGGAGTGGGGGGGCTGAGTGGGGGGTGTTCTTGGAGAGGGGGGCTGAGCGGGGGGTGCGCTTGGAGTGGGGGGGCTGAGCGGGGGGGGCGTTACTGTCCACAGGCTTTTACACTAGTTAAATATATATCAATAATGTCAATATTACTCCTTTCTTATATGTGGGCAAAATAGCAAAGCAATTATGTGTAACTTTTTACTGCTGGAACTGACCAAAAAAAGAGAGAGAGAGAAGAGAGTAATTAGTGCAGCCATCAAATAATTTGTGGTGGTTTACTAATAGTTAAGCTATGGACATTTCCAAATTATAAATTACAAGTAATTGAATTTCTGAAAGCACCATGTCATAACATTAGATAATCTTGCACGTGCACACACACACACACACACACACACACACACACATATATATTCACCATGAAATATCTTGGTGCTTTCAAATTTCCTGTGAGCCTTCCCTTAGGGTACAGTGCTGCCAGTCCTACTCTCTTGCCATTAGATCACCCTTTTTCTCTCAGAAACTTGTATAGTTTTGAAACCATCTTCCGCAATGCCTCTTGATTTAATTACTTGATTTATTCTTAACTTACAGTACTATATTTAAAGCATGTAACAAAGTAAGAGCTTCCTACTGTAAAGCTCAATTAGCATCTGCATTAAGTGGGTTTTGATGGTTTTCTTTTAATAAATGTAGTGTTTATTATACTGCTTGTTTTCCTATAGCAGATATACAGCATTTTGTTTCTTTAGTACATTACTTAACATACTGTATTAACAAAACTAGGACAAGAGATGAATCATTCATGTAATTTATTTATTCAGTTTGCAGCCAGAACTTTAATCTACTGAAAAAGAATTATTATAGTACATTTAACAGCTTTATTTCTTGATATGGTATTTATGTGGGTGGAACTCACTGGATAAGTAGGATTTGAATAAAGGAGAAAGCTGCAAATTTCATTTGATTTTTCTATATATGGTATACAATTAAATTTAAAAGTTTTTTCTTCCACTGCCACACACATGCTGATAAACAGACTTATTGAGGATAATCTGTAGTACTTGCATTCAAATTAATTTGCTACTATCCATGAAGTATTCCTAAATATGGCCCTTTCCAGGGTTCATTTTCTTGAGTGTTCTCATGAACTCTGAACCATTTGAGTCCATATAAACTCACAAAGATGAACACACAGGGGGTGTGGAATCCTGCATAAAGTGAACTCACATATAGTGAAATTCCATTAATGCAATGTTTGCAATGCTCCCTCTTTCCTCTCTCTCTCCTCATTTCCTTCCCCCCGTAGAAGAAAGGGTAGGGGGAAAGAAAAAGGGGAGAAATGGGAAGAAGAAGGCAGAAAAACAAAAGCCTCCCCTGAAAATTTTAATAAACATTCATTAAAATCGCTGAATGAACAAGAAAAAGATATCTTTACAATTTTTCAATCAGCTGTATGTTTCAAGTTGCAATAGTTATAGCACTTAAGTAAAGCTGTTGGGGGCCTATTATTAAAATAAAAACATTTTGTGACTTTTTGTTTTAAGATTAAAATTCCTATTTTTGTAGCTCTTGCCTCATTTACTGGCTGGATGCACAGATTGCTCGTGCTGTACTAGTCATGTAGGGGAGAGAGTCCACCAGAAAACTGCCTGGAATAGTCCCTAGCTGTTATTATGAAAAGGAAATGTACACTTCTCACTTCTTTTCCCTTATGAGATTCCCACTGCAAGATACCAAGCTTCATGCTAGTTTGCTAGTTCATGTTTTACTAGTTAGTTTTCCTTGGCATCATTACATAAGCCCAACTGCTGGATCAAGATTGTAAGAGACTGAGATTCTGCAGCTAGCAAGGGAAGTGTGAGTAGCTGTGGAGTCTCATCAATATCACCTCAGAAGGTTAGCGATCTTTTCACCATATATAACAGCTTCTGTGGCTGCCAGAACATGGAAAGGGAAAGGAGTTTTGTAATAGTTTATTTTTTAACAGGAAATAATAAGAAAATTTTAGTTTTGGTGAATCATATTAGTCTTGGTCATTACGAAGTGTGAATACAGATACCTATACAAAGTGGTGGTTGAAAATTCCATCCTCTGCTTGTACAGGTTAATTGTTCTTCTCCTTGGAGTTGATACCCATGTTGACATGAGTAAATCACCATGGATTTTCCAAATCCTGAACAATATACAAAGTTTCCATTTGCTATTCCCTTTGGGAATCCACATGTTTCCTCTAGAAATATAAAAAGGACACATTATGAGATACATTTCAGCTTTACTAGTTTTATCTCTCACACATCACTCTCCATGTCTACTCTATGTTGACTTCAGTGGGACTGCTCATGTGCCTCAAGTTCAGCAGGTGCTTTTAAGGGACCTAAGTGCAGTAATTAGGATATCACTATGTGGTAACTCTTGTTAAATGTTGACTTTTTAATGGTGAGTGCTGTACCATTATTATTACTTGTATATGGTACTTATGTGGCCCTTATTACTGCAGTGCCTCACAATCACTAATGTACTTATGTTCAAAACATCCCAGTGTAGTATGGAAGTACTACTGCTTTACAAATGAGGAACTGAGACCACATAACTTGCCTAAAGTCACAGGAAATCTGGGTTAGAGCAGAGACTTAAACTCATGTCTCCCAAGTTCTGGGCAGCACTCTAGGTCACTAGACCACCCTTCCTACCCATTTAGTAAAGATGCTTAATTGTCAGATTACCTTGCTGATTGCTTTCCTGCCACGCTTCTAAATTTATTCCTGGTATATTGTCACATGATTCAAAGTCTTGAGGAAACTTCCCAAATCGAAAAGCATCAAGTGGCACTTCTGAGAGGCCTGTGTTATCGCAGATTATACGGGACAAAGAATGCTTTCTTAGTTCAAGCCTTTGAGTTTCAGTGAAAACATTATTGTTTTCCCACCAAAATCTGCAAAGATTGGTAGATGCTTGTTAAAAAGATTACATTCCAGGTGTTAATTATTTCTGTTTGCAGAATGCACTATTATTACGAGACAAAAAGTAAGCTTTCCATCAAAACACAGTTAAAGTATATCTACTGTACTAACAGCAATACAACGACAACTACATTGGTTGAAGATTTATGTGCCCAATGTAAAATCAGTTATGGGCTCAATCCTGCAAAGTGCTCAGTTCTCCTGAAAGATGCTAAACACCCCCAGCTCTTGGGAAAGTCAGTGGGAGTTGAGCGTGCTTAGTATCTTACAGGCGTGCTCAGCACTTGGCAGGACCAAGGTCTAAAACCTTTTTTCCCTGATGAGGGCACCTTAAGAACCATCCCCTAAAATTAGCAAGATCAAGAGGGTGAAATCGTCTTGTAAAAGGGTGGGGAGGGGAATCTAAAGAGGTGGTTCTGACATCAGAAGTTATCCATTAGATTAATGAACTGGAGGTGGCAGGAGGTGGGATGGGGGAGTGTGTTCAGAAGGTTGAGGGAAGAACAAATTGACACTGCTCTTGAATTCTTTCCTTCTTCACTATCAACCTCTTCCCACCAGGAAATCAGATACCCTCCCCAGCTATAAAGAATGGGGATATTTTCAACACAAGGATGATCACTATTCATATATGCAGATCCGGTAATCAGTTATTGCTTTTCATTAATTAAACATAAATATAAAAGTAAACTCTTAGAAGAGAAATGTGAAAGTAAATTGCTTGTGCCTCATGCTCAGTGTTACATGTGCCAGTATAACACTTTGCATTTGTAACTTACATGTCTCAACAATACAGAATTTGTTAAACGTATGTTACAGGACATGTCACCAAAATCTATATAAATGAGCTTAAGAGGGAGCTGTTCATCCTAGGGGTAACAATGAATTCAGACATGACAAGCCATAGTATAGTCTACAACCAGGCAGTCAAAAGATCAGCTGCAGAATTTTGGCCTCTTCCTGAATCCCAACACAGGGTGAAGCATCTGAATAGGAAAAAGGCAAGGGATAAAGGAGTAACTCCAGATGGAGCTTACCCTGAGATCAGCTGTTGGAAGAGCATCTCACTCTCCCTGATTAGAGATAACAAGGTGATTCAGCCTGATTGAACTAACCTCATTATCTCTAACCTGGTTCTTACCTTCTTATTTATACCTGTCTCTGGATACGTCCACTGCCAGCATCCGACGAAGTGGGTACTAACCCATGAAAGCTTATGCTTCAATACTTTTCTTAGTCTTTAAAGTGCCACAGGACTCTTGTCGCTTCTGCAAGCCCAGACTAACACGGCTACTTCTCTGATTACAGATGGAGCAGAAACATTTTTTTTTTCCAAATGATTCTATTGGAGTTAAAGTGCGGACAGATTTTTGCCAATTCAAAAGGGAATAATGTCAGTTTTAGTCATGTTCAAGAATAGCAGCCGTGTTAGTCTGTATCGGTAAAGAAAGCCAGGAATACTTGTAGCACCTTAGAGACTAACTAGTTTATTTCAGCATAAACTTTCATGAGCTATAGCTCACTTCATTGGATGCATAGAATGGAACAGAAGTAAAATGCATTTATACACACAGAAAGAAAGAAAAAGAAAAAAAATGTGCATTAGCTTTTTTTCTTTTTCTTTCTTTGTGTGTATAATTGCATCCGATGAAGTGGGTATTAGCCCATGAAAGCTTATGCTTCAAAACTTTATAGTTAGTCTTTAAGGTGCCACAGGACTTTGTTACCTCTGCTATTCCAGACTAACACGGCTACCTCTCTGATTCTAGACTTTTCCTTTCACTCTCATAGAGGAGTGACAACCAAAACAAAACACTACATTTCTTCAATATTTATCAATCAACTTGTTATCACAGCCTGTCTATACAATCATCTTCTTCTTCTTTCTTAATGCCTCCCTAATCAGGGTCAACAAATTTTATTGCCTTCTTCCAAAACTCATAGTTGTACACCTTGCTGTTGTGCAGTTGATCTCACTAAGGTCTTCTGATATTTGGTCCATGGATGAATCTTTGGCCTCTCCATTGCTTGTGCACGATCATTGTAAGGGCGATTGATATGTTAAAAATGCATGTATTTTTTCCTCTTTCCTCCCTCTTTTTGTCAATGTTTTTATAACATTGAGGGACAGCGACCTTTCTTCTCATATTTGTGAAGCACCCAGCACCCTTTGAGGTGCTATGTACAAATAAACAGAATAAATACACTTACCGGTCACCTTCCCTCAGGGCTTTCATTTGCTTTCCAATTATACAAGCAAACAGTGGGCCAGTTCTAGCCCCTGGGAGGAAGTTTTCCGCTAGGCCACCAAGCCAAACATCAATATTGTTTGGATTGCTGTACAATTCCATGATTTTTTCAGCTACCTTCTTATTAGCTATAACTGTGTTCAGGTCAGTTTGAGTTTCCAGTCTTGGTAAACCACAGAACTCTCGCCAGTCACTGTAACCTAAACATATTAAGTTTATAGCGAGATTAGCCTTGAAATCTGACTGTTTAATATAGCACTCAAAATTAACTCATTTATAGGAGCCAGATTCTGATACCGTTATTCATCACACCAACCAGCACCTTCCTGTGAAAATAGACCTACTAGAATTAGATGAAATCAATGGGCCTATTCACAGAGTGAGGTACTACTTAGTTGTGAGCAAGGTGGCAAAATATGTCTCTTTAAATACATTGAAGCTACCTTATGTTAATGAAGGTAAAACTAGGCATAAAAATAACATTTCCATTTCTAAAAATTCTGAAGATTTGATGATAGAGCAAAAAGAAAAATGAAAAATTTATGGCTAGGGCAACTTAGAATGAAAAGTCTTAGCCAATTCATTGTACCTTGAATCTAATTTTTAATTAAAGAAAGGGAGAGACAACTGCTCTGTGAAAGTCTCACTACATTTGGCCTGCAGCTGCAAAGTTGCCTCTTAGAATTAATGAAATGAGTGAATGAAGAACAAATTTCAGATGCACACAGAGTCCGGACAGTGCAAGCAGTAAACGTTATAATCATAGTGTGTCACGCTGATACCAGAACAAGGAAAAATGAGAGAGGATGAGAATTGCTTCATGATATAAAAAAAGGACATTTTCTCTTTTCCAGGTCTGGAAAAACTAAACTATTAAAACCATTTTGGTGGGTCAATGGCATCAAATGATACTTCTCAGGAAGGGCATTGGTAGCATATGTAACTGTGACAGTGTCAGGAAACTGGTATCAAAACCAGGCCCACGGAAGTCCTTAGATGGCATCTATAGCTTCCAAGCTACAGTGATAATGATGAACCACCACCCCGACCAGCAGCCTTAGTGCTAAGTATCTATAGCTTCACAGCAGCCACACCCAAAGCCCGTTTGCCAAGGCAGACAGCATTCCCATGGGATACCTGGACTATAAAAGGTCCCAAATGAAAGAGGAAGATATCTGAGCATCAGGCCATTGTCTGCTGGTTGTTGCCTAAACTGCCTTCCTGCATTGCCTTGCTGCCTTGCCTGGCACTGCTTTGCCCCCACGTCCCTTAGTTTGGATTCCCCAGCTACCAAGCCACTAAAGAATGCTGACCATTGCTTGAGAGTAGCTCTGATATTGATTGCCCTGCTGGCTACCACACCATTCACACACTATTTGATCATGACTCTGGACTTTCCCATGTCTGCTTCAGCCACTGAGCATTAGAGTGCCTTTGTTTTCTGTGAACTGCATTGCTCCATTTCTGAGAGACAGAAGACACACATACACACACTAGGCATTTCCTTTTGGGTACGTCTGCATTGTCCTTAGTGATGTAATACCCAGATGACCTATACAAAAATGATCTAGCTTTGATCGTGGATGGTAAAAATAGCAATGGGTGGGCAGAAGCTTACGTTAGCAACCCAAGTACATACATAGGACATTGAATGGGACAGTACTCGAGTTGCTAGCTCAAGTTGCTGCCCATGCTGCCGTGGCTACACTGCTATTTTTAGTGCAGTAGCATAATCACAGCTAGTGCTTGTATGTCTACCTGAAGTGGGAATTACACTGTGCACTTGCAATGTAGCCCAACCCATAGAGACTACATTTTTTTTCCATATTGTTCTCCTTAAGCTCAAATAAAAATCATTTAAACTGAAGGCTTATGGTTGTCCTTCCCTTTTAGAAAAACCTAATAGCTCATTGAAAAACATGGGGGAAATTGTTACATCTGTTGCAATTTTTTAAAATAAAATTTAAAATTTAGAGATTTGAAAAATGGTGACCAAGTCTAATAAAAGTCATGGATACTAAAAAGCCACTCCAGATACATACAGTAACCCCCCGTTTTATGGTTTGTCCCTTTCACACTAAGGAGGTTGTTTTCATGTTAATGCTCATGACTATTTTGTCTTCATTATAGCTACTTTTTACTCTCGCTGTGTTCCTAAAAGAGACTGGGGTAACGTATGTGTTTAACAAGACATAACTATCACTTAATAAACGTTGGCCAATTTCCAGTATGCTTCAAATACAAGTAGTTATGTCTCAATTGTTAGCACAGAGCATCTAGAAAAAAAGTAATAGACCTGGGAGTCCATGATCACGTCCACGCTGTAAATTTAACGATGCTAAGTCCAGTGACCCATTATTGGACAATACGACAAGCCTTTCTGTTAATTCTTCAGTCATCATTTGATCCTGCATCAGTAGTTTTGCTGAGTTTGCTACAATACCTCTTAGTAAAGGGTCCAACCCTCCTTTAAAACATAAAACCAATGCAGTATCAAAGTACATGTGAAAACAAAATCATTATAAATGTTCTTAATATTTCTGCATGCACTTTTCCCTCGACATGTTTAAAATTATTCACCTTAAATGTCTTTAAATTCAAACAAAACAATGATATGCTCCATTTTGAATAGAAAATAATAATGCAGTTAAGAGGCACTGTCTGTTTCTTAAGACAGCAGAAACATCGCTAACAGGCTGATTAAATGAGATGTTTTTAAAGAACGGTGTTGGTGTGCTTCAAAAGACTAGTTAACAAAAAAAAATTGTCCCGGTTGACATTAATTCTTTGGGCACTGTTCAACAACCTGAACCAATGATGCAATTAAATGAATGCTCTTGATTTTATAAGATTTTGAAATGCAATTAGGAAGAGGTTTGAAAAATGCTGCAACAATGTGAAAAGATGTAATCCGCATAAAAACATACCTTCTTTAATGAGCCTCCAGGGACTAAAAAAAACTTCATGCATATGAAGATTTGGGAGGTCTGGGTCATCTTGATACTGAGCATTAAGTTTCTTTATTATTGGGTGTATTGTTGCATGACCAAATCGAAAAGCAGCTGTAGAAAATACATTTGAAGCCGTGGGATTTATTTTGTGATCATAGCCTTTATATAGACCAAGATACTGATCAAAAGCCTCTGGGCCAATGATTTTTGGAATATAGTCTCTTAGAGTAATAATCTAAAACACAGAAAAAAATCTCAGTTAATATTTACATAATATAATAATGTTTCCCACTAGTATAGTGCCATTCCATCCAGTGATCTCTAAGCACTTTGCAGGCATTAATTAACACTTTCAACAACCCTGTGAGGTAGGTAAGTAGTATTGTCTTAATTTTGCGATGGGACAAGGAACAAATCACTTGCCCAAGGTCATACGGAGAGTCAGTGGCATGGCTAAGAATGGGACCCAGCAATCCAGACTGTCAGATCCCTTTGTGCAACCACTAGAGCAAAGCCTGGCATGGACAGATTACTGATATTGTCTATAGTAGCTGCCTTTGACTTCAATGAGCTTGAGAACTCTCTGATCCTGAGCATTGATTTAAACCAGAGGTGAGCAAACTATGGCCTGCGGGCCATATGCGGCCCGCCGGCCATTTTTATCCGACCCACGAGCTTGGTTCTGGGCTGGGGGCGGGGCTGAGCATGGCGTGTCCCAGGGCCCCGCGCTCCTGGACAGGGCTGGCCGAGCGCCGGGAGCCGTGGGGCCCCAGCACTCCTGGGCCAGGGACAGGTGGAATGCCATGGAATCCCAGCGCTCCCAGCGGGGGCAGGCTCAGGAGCGCGGTGTGGCAGCCGCAGGGCCCCAGCGCTCCCAGCCCGGAGCCGGGCAGGGCGACGGGGAGCTACCTGCGGGGCCCCTGTGCTCCTGGGCTGGGCCCAGCATGTGGAGCGATAGGGCCACGCGCTCCCCAGCCTGGACGCAGCCCCAGCCTAGCCGCAGAGCTCAGCACTTGGGCTGGAGCGCTGGAAGGTAAGCAAGGGGGATTAGGGGCAGGGTCCCAGGGGGTGGTGGAGGTTAGGGGGTGTGTGTCTCAGGAGGGGTCAGTCAGGGGGGCTTAGATATGGGCTTAGATATGGAGTGGAGTTTGGGAGCGGTGGTGGTGGTTTGGGTAGAAGGTCTTGGGATGGGGCAGTCAGGGAACAAAGAGCGGATGGCTTAGCGGGTAGGGTCCTGGGGGCAGTTAGAGTAGGGGACCTCTGGAGGGGACAATCAGGGGACAAGGAGTGAGGGAGGAAGGGTTGGATGGGTTGGGATTTCTGAGGGGGGCAGTCAGGGGGTGGGAAGTGGGGGGGGGGTCAGATAAGGGGCAGGCCCAGGCTGCTTGGGAAGGCACAGCCTTCCCTACCCAGCCCTCCGCATTATTTTGAACCCCAATGTGGCCCTCGGGCCAAAAAGTTTGCCCACCCCGATTTAAACCCTAAAAACTGGATTAGGATAGCATAAACTACTGAGCCTTTAAACTAAACCAGCATAAACCATGAACAGATTTTGTTTTCAGTCACATGTTTACTCCCAGAATCCTTTGATAGACATTTGATACAAAACTGCAGCCAATTTAAAGACCCCCCACAAATTAGATTGTATAACGGAAATGTGATAAACATCTCCCATCAAGTGCTTTTATAATGTAATAGAATTACTGAAGCATATAAAAAAGCTCATTAGTAATACTGATGAACCCTCCCCCCTGCACCTGAAGAAATGATATATTGCAATGAAATAAAATGAAACTGCATTACAGATTAAAGATTACATTTGAACTTATTAAAGCATATGGGATGAATATGAAGTATAGTGAACTTAAAATATATTTTAAGTTTGATAGAATATGCAGTAAACTGAGCAGACAAATACGTTAAAAGCTTGATATAGTTCATATTGAAAATCAAGGAGGAATACCATAGTCTCATCAGGTTTCATTATCTTTGGTATGTCACACAGAAAAGCAAGCTCCAATGAAGTCTACAAGATATGAGACCGCATATTTGCCAACATTCACTCTACACAGAGCAGTATGGGCAGCTGTTGCTCAGTCTTTTTCACCTTCCACTTATTCCACTTTTCTAAATAGCTATCTATATATACATAAAAGTCAAGTGGTGTATGTATGTATGTATGAGTGCGAACTCCTCCCGCAACGTTTGAGCCAGAGACTTGAAATTTGGTACAGTGAGGGATCTTGGGGTCTAGATGGTCGTAAGGGTCGAAAAATTTTCGGATCTCACCTCTGACGCCCCCCAGGGGTGAAAGTCTTTCAGGGCCAATCACATCGGCTGGGCGGTTAGATGGTGATGACGTCATAATACCCCCTCCAATAGACACCGCACTCGCTCAGTTCACTGCCCCTCCCTCCTCCAACGGAACCCCGGAGATCCCTCAGTACTCTGCCCCTCCCCCCTCCCAACGGAACCCCGGAATTCATCAGCCCTGTGGCCCCCCCCCCACCTGCGAAGGTCCCCGGAATCCCTTGGCTCTGGGCCCCCTCCCCGCCTGCGACGGATCCGAGTTGGGTTTGGTGGGACGGTAAGTGAGGTGGGGGTGTTGGGTTCAGTCGGGGGTGAGGTGGGGGTGTTGGGTTTGGTTGGGGGGGTCAGGTGGGGGTGTCGGGTTTGGTCGGGGGGTAAGTGAGCCGGGGGGTATTGGGGTTGGTCAGGGGGTGTCAGCTGTCTGTCCCCTCCCCACCTCCGACTGACCCGAGCAGCGCCAGGCACTTATGCTAGTATTCATATAAAAAAGAAGCTATCTCAAGACTTTGCACAGCTACTTGTTTAGATTAGATTTTTTTCCATGCTGTCTGTCAAATAATTTCTTTTTTTAATTGCTGGAAATTAGTAATGTGGTTGGCATTTAAAAATTTAACATTTGCCAACACTTATCACACACACAGGTATTGTTAGCTCCAGTTGTAACTTTAGGTTTCAAGTCAGCTTTGTGGCCTAGTAGTAGCATATTGTGCTATCATATATAGGGCTGGAGTACGGACTTGTTAAGTTTGGACCCTCCCTTCTGAGGCAAGCAGAGATTGGAGATATGGGGGAGGTAATACTTACATCTCCAGGACCAGAGTGAAGCAGGGAGAAAGGAGAGTGAGTACTTTGTTTCATTATCAAGAAACCCAAACTGGCCAAAGTAGAACAGAACAATATGTAAATGTGACAAAGTGAACTCCAGGCACAAGCACAAGGGATGGCCTTACCATGAGGCGAACTGAGGTGGTCAACTCAGGTGCCAGACTTGGGGGGTGTAGGAAAATGCTACTAGGACCCAAAGGGTAGAAAATGGTGTCTGCTGCTGGTGCATATGTATTCTCTCTGCTCTAGCTGCACAGAGATGGTGGAGTGCTGTGCTGGCGGAAGGAGGGCACAAGAGACCTTTCACAGTTTTGGCCCAAGTGACGGGGTATGGGGCCATCATTTGAGCTCCCTGCTTCAGGTGCCAATATGTTATGGGCTGGCCCTGCACAAGCACATTGGAAATCTCTGCCATATAGACATAACAATTCATGGACTGCCTTTGCTCTCCTATTCCAATAGTAGGGCCACAAGGCAGCTAAAGGCCAGATCTCCGCCTCCACCCTTGGGACTGAAGTAGGAGGACAGTTCACATTCAGGTTCTCCATGCAGTGCTGAAGACAGGGGCTCCAATTTTGCATAAGGTCATTACAATTATAAGGCTAACAATATAAAGGAGCCTTGTGTATGTGTTGTCCTGTGCTGGAAAATTCAGGGGTTTGGTAGGATTTGGGTTTGAGGGGTGGTAGTGCTGCGCCATCTGTGTTTTACAGAAAATCAAAGGAGAAACTGAGGAGGACACTGGAGAAAAAAATCTGGAAGCTGACATAAAACTACAAACATTGCATATCAGAAACTCTGACACAACTGTTGGAGCAGGCTCACAACCTAGTTAACTTGGGCTTGTCCCAAGAGGTGTTGAGAAACAATAAAATGTATTTAAAGACTTACACTCTTGCTGAAGTTTAAAAAAGAAGTCTAAGCACCCTGAGGAGATTCAAAATGTTTTTTCTGTGCATTTGATATGCAAAGCAGTATATGTGAGACAGAAGGAAAGTGTGTCACCTAATCAGAGTGAGTGATTACAGACGTGTTTCTTTTCATATTTGCCATGCAATAATCATCATAGTTTGTTTTAATACAGTATTCCTTATATATTCAGCCTCTTCTACATAAGTGACAGAACATCCTTGCCTAAAAACACTTCAGCACAAACAACGCCAAAGAGTTATAGCTTTACAGGGAAAAAGAAACCCAGAGTTACTGCGCTACCCTGCACTAGAATTTATCATTTACTTTGAGACTGTTTATGAGTGATAAATTAATATTTGTGTGTTTGGAACTGCATGGATAGTTTCTGGAATGTAGGGCACAAAGGGTCAGATCCTGCTGAGTACACTCTAATCCCTGAGACATTAGTGGAATTGGAGGTAAAATCAGGTCCTCTCAGGAGGCCCTCAGCACCTCACAGCATGAACTCCATAAAGAACCTCCTAAAGAAGTATAGCTAAATCAGTGATATCAATACCTACCTCTTCTGAAGAGTGACATTGCTGCAACAGTTTACAACTTCCTAAAATATGGGTATTAGTGTCGTGGCAGGTACATAAATTTAGTAGCCGAATTACTTCTTAATAGTATAACTAGACAGAATAATTTAATGGGACAAAATAGAGTTCTGATTTGCTGACAACTGACTAAATCCTAAGGTTCTTCCCCAGGTCAAACTCCAAGCCATGGTACGTTGCCAAAATGTTCACAATTGGCTCCCTACTTAACTGTATATCACATCTGGTGAGAAGGTACATGAGTCGTGAGTGCATATGCTTGCAGAGTAGCCTCAATAGTATCTGCTACTAGTCCCATCGGAAACAAAATATTGCATTAAAGGGACCATTGGTGTGATCCAGCATGGCAATGCATAAGCTAATTGAATTCAGGGGACAGATTACTACCAAGAGGCTTCCAAGAGTTGCAAGTGGCCTTCCAATACAGGACTGGTCAGAGCATAGACGCTGACTCTGTAGATGCTGCAGGGCTGGAGCACCCACAGAAATAAATAGTGGGTGCTCAGCACCAACCAGCCAATCAGCTGTTCAGTGGGCCCTGCCAATCAGCTGTTTGGTGGTGGGCAGAAGGCACTGGGGGAAGGGACTGAGTGGAAAGAGGTGGAGTGAGGGTGGGGCCCTGGGGAGGAGGAGGCAAAGTGGGGATGGGACCTCAGGGGAAGTGGGGGGTGGAGAAACCACCCAAAAATGGCACCTGTGGCTCAGAGAGTTTAATTTATGGTTTTGTCTGAACAGATTGAGTGTTAACATTCACATACTACATCTTCCATTACTATTCAGGAGCAGAAAACCTAGCTAAAGATGCTGGCCTCCACAATGGAGTGTGCTAAAAAGAGTGAGCAAATTTCTAAATACCTTTCTCTTTTTAGTGCTCCCCTTGTGTACATACTTGTTGTGAGAGGTTTTCCATTGCAAGACTAGTCCATATTTTATTATATCACTGTAACCCTTCTGCCCTTCAGAATTGGCAGCAACAAGGGCCGGGTTCAGTAAATAGGGGTTCCCTCTCAACAATACAATGCAAACTGGCTCGAGCCCCCACCCAGTGACCTGGGAAAATCCTAACACACCCCTGGGCGCCTCAATGAGGCAATACTTCCCCCCTTGCAAGCACAGATCGGTGTAACAGAAGATCTTTATTAACATGAGGTAAATGACATCACTAAACTGGGAAAAACACCACACCTAGGGTTCATACACCAACCCGTGAGCAAACTGCCCCTCCCCAGCAAGTTTGGGCTGTGTCCTCTCCTGTGGGTTCAGGAGTCCAGCAACCCAAACGTCACCCAAAGTCCCACAAGTCCAATAGCCCAAAGTCCCTGGAGTCCAGCAACCCCAAAAGTCACCCAAAGTCCCAAAAGTTCAACAGCCCCAAAGTCTCTGGAGTCCCTGGTGGAAAGTCACTCTGCCGAGTCTTACCTCCCAGGCTGGGTGGAAGTGGAGAGCAGAGTGGAGGGTACCTTCATGAGGTCCGAGGCCAACGGCCCAGTCTCTCCGTGGGGTGCTGGTGGCTCCGCTAGCCGCCCTGCTAGCCGACTCAGGAACTGCTCTGCCCGCGGCGCGACTCTGCTCGCTGTCTCAGGAACTGCTCAGGAACTGCTCGGCCAGCTGTCTCAGGAACGGGTCAGCCGGCACCGGGGCTGCTCGGCCAGCTGTCTCAGGAACGGGTCAGCCGGCACCGGGGCTGCTCGGCCAGCTGTCTCAGGAACGGGTCAGCTGGCACAGGAACCACTCTGCTTAGGGCCCCCCACTAAAGATAAAGCTCAGTGATTTTCAGCTCTTAAGTGATTTCCAGCTCTTAAGTGATTTCAGCTCTTGAGTGATTTCAGCTCATAGCGGGGGGCCTTAGTGCAGAGGCACCACCAGACCCAAAACAACTTCAGCTCCGTGGGCTGAAGTTAGACTCCTAAAGGAAGCAAAAGTCAGCTCTGACATTCCACAGGGGAGAGAGGCCAGGTGCAATAGGCCTGTGCGGCCCTCAGACAAGGCCCTGACCACAAGGTCTTGAGCCTGTCTACAGCCTCTCTCAATTCAGTGAGTTTTGGAACCCCTGTCCCTTGTTTACCGAGTGCTACCTAGCTGAAGGCGAGTCCCTCCAGCATGCCAAAGGCCAAATCAATGTCCCAACCCCTCATTCACACAAACATGTTAATCAGCACTCTATCATTCTTGCCCCAATACTACAGAAACTGGGGGTCCCACAGTAGCCAAAGTGATCATTTTGGCTGTTAGAGGGCAGGCCAGGTGCAGTGGGTGTGTCTAAGCAAATCAGGTGTTATTTTCCAAAAGCTACTGCAATTTCTGCAACTCACCACTGGATGTCACCCATACTGACAGTGCAAAGTCATTGCAATTCCTGGAATTCCCTGACACTGCTTACATCACAATTGCCCAGGAGAAGTTACATTTTCCCAAGAGAGTGCAATACAAAGTCTTGCTGCTAACACTAAAAAGTAAAATAATCTGTCCTTCTGTTTAAAACATGGATCCTTTCCTGGAGCTTTAAGTTGTTCTTTACATGGGAAACAGGATATGCATCTTCAATTTGTGTAGCTCATAAAGAATTTTATATACATTTCTGTTTAAACAGTATATTTTTATCTGCATGTGCAATTTCATTTTTCTTGCTCCTCAGATTTAGTACATTGCCCTTAGAGTCTGGCTTGCAACAAGGCTTTAAGCAGTATCCTGAATGCACATACAAAAAAAACACTCCCATTTCGATTGTCATTGCAGGAAGAAATGGATGGTTATTGCGCCTTAGAGATATTCAGTCCAGCTAGGGAAGAATAAACAACCGTCCCGTTACAAAGCAGATGTGAATTGACTTGGACTATCCAAAAGAAGGACAAAAATAAGGCTGAAACAGAAATTACTTGCCCATGAAGAACAGTGCCTATTATTGTCACAGAACGAGATACTGCTCACAGCTAGGATGACCAGATTCCCGATTTTATAGGGACAGTCCCGATTTTTGGGTCTTTTTCTTATAAAGGCTCCTATTACCCACCACCCTCTGTCCCGATTTTTCACACTTGCTGTCTGGTCACCCTACTTACAACAGATTCAGATCTAGATGAGGCAGCATCAGACTTTATTCTGAGAACATAATGCAGTCCCTAGTGGGTAGGGAAACAGACAGCCGTTGCCCTGAGCAAAGACGGGTACTCACTAACTTCTTATATATTGTAGTTGGCATGGGTGACCTCTGGTGGGCAAAGACCAATAGGGAATAAGATATATTAATTTAATTGCAGGCACAACATGGAATTAACTGTAACCCTATAAATATGCACCCTCAAGGAGAGACTAGACTTGGATTATTTAGCCCAAAAGATGAAGTTATAGCAACTGAATATAGAATCACGGAATGAAGTTTTAGACAACTTCAACCATAGTTTTTGCCTGTGCTCAAGTTATTATAACACTCTAATAAAGTTACTACAATTACATCCACTGAGTGAGTGTCCCTAAATGGGCTAGACCAGCTCAAATATATTACTCATATGCCACAGGCTGATCTCATTAGTCTGTGTACTGGTAGAGATAACAATCAGCCCAGACTTGCACAGAATAATGCCTTGTGAAAACTACTTTGTTTAAGGGCATGATGTTTCATATTCCTACCCACTAACATCAGAGTGCATAGAAGCCTAAGTTTTGAGATTTCTGATTTGCTCTTTTCCTCTACCAGGAACTATTCAGAGCTTGTTAATACAATGATTTTAAAGCACGCAAGCAAACAAACAAACAACACTTAAGAGAGAGAAATTGATGTGAGGGAGCTGGAAGAGAGGCTAATGGCCTAACTATCTAAACTAGGCTGATTACATACTGATTCCAAATAAAAGGAGTTATTTTTCTGTGGGTTTCTCTGTTGTGCAACCAGTCGTCTCACATCAATGCACATGGTTTCCTGACGGACACATTCTATGTTTACTGCAAACAGAGAGTTCAGGTGTAAGGAGAGCAATATTTTTTCATGATCATTAAAGTCTATTACTCTTCAGAAAAATCCACAATCTGGTGTCATAAATATTTCAGCTGCTAGCAATTAGAGACTGTGTGAAGGGTCTGTTGTTTCCAAAGTGTTCCAAACCTGATATTTCAGATCCAGTGCTATGGATTTTAACATAGAAACTGTATCAATGTGAACAAGGAGAAATAACCATTTTCCCCACTGGAAGACTGCTAAAGAAAAGTTAGTTTTATAACCTAAATATAATTTTCACATTTAAATTCATAGTTTAGAGTGTACTGGTAACATAAAGAGTTTTTACTTGATTTGGATATCTGGATGCAATATTTGCTCTACTTGTCTGTGAATCAATAAATACACTCTGCAATCTAAGAATGGATTTTTCAAACCACAATGGAATGGTTGGGAGAGACATCATATTTTAAAGTAAAATGAAAACAAAATAACTCATAAGAGTGTCTTAATGTAGAAGATTGTAATTTTTGAAAGTAACCCCCTGGTAGAAGTTAGAATTTCAGTTTAATTATGAAGATTTCTACTCATTGATTTAATATGAAACTCTGTATCTCTACTTTCCTGTCTGCTATGTTATTTTCCATATTGATTTCTCCTTCCCAAGTTTTAGAGCCCAAAGTCTATGCCCTAGGGTTCATACATTAGTTTGGTAGTATGAGGCTTATGGTCTTTTTATGGAAGGAGAATATTTGTTTATAGATTTTACATTAGAAAGACAAACTTGTGTGCACGATGGGAGACTTCCCTACTTTTTACTTGTTTCCTTTCCAAAATTACTATAAAGAAAAGCCATAAAGAGCTAAGAGACTTCAGTAGAATAAATAAATAGAAGGAAAAGTCTGAGGAAAGAGGAAATGCACCTAGAAAGTGCAGTAAAAGACACCAGAAAAAATGACAGCAGAGAGCGGTGGGATCTGAACAAGTAAAATAATCTAAATATCAAGACGTTTGAGAAAAGAATGAAAATCTGACAACAAAAGTCTGAAGTGCAAAATAGAGACAAGGAAAGAACATGACCCTCAAAAGCCATTCAGCTCATGAAAACACATTTTCACTTCTGTGCCTAATTAAATTGTAGAAGAGCCATAGCAATAAATTGACAATTAAGTAGTCAGCCAACCTGATGTAGAGCACCAACAATTTTGCGAGCTTCTTGGTAAACTGTTTCCGAGCCCCAATGCCTGTTCATTTTTTTCAGTGCTTTAGCCAGACGGTTGTGTTCTCGCAGCCACAAGGTGTGCATAGCTGTTAATGAGATTACTTCATTAGACCTGCTGTCCCCAGCCATAAAGCATTCGATCCTTTCAGCATCATCTGAGTTGGGGTCTTGCACACAGGGAGATGGGACCTGGTCTACAAAAGGTAGATATTCCCGATCATTGTCAGAATATCGCACATTTACTCTAAGGAGGCCTTCTTTGCTTGTAAAATTCCTCAGTTTGTTTTCCACAGCTGGTGTGCTGCCATAGACAGTGGATGCATCAAGGAAAGAGGTTAAACCATTGATCTGTTCTCTTGGTTTCAGTGCTGATAGATTTCCAAAGAGAATGCTATGATCGCCAGTGCCACATGCAGGAGTTGAACGGTAAAAAGGCATGCACTCTCTTCCTGTGGATAGTGTATCATTGGCAAATACCTGTGTAATAAAACAGACATTTATTGCAGTGAAAATAACATAGCTGGACTGGAAGTGACTACTTTTGCTTCAGAGTACTAGTCTTTGTACAGTGCATATAGACCAGGGAGATTTTGCATGTAGACCAGTTCATAGAATCATAGAATATCATGGTTGGAAGGTACCTCATGAGATCATCTAATCCAACCTCCTGCTTAAAGCAGGACCAAGCCCAACTAAATCATCCCAGCCAGGGGTCTCCCAAATCTGACCTGAAAAACCTCTAAGAAAGGAGATTCCACCACCTTCTTAGGTAACCCATTCCAGTGCTTCACGACCCTCCTAGTGAAAAAGATTTTCCTAATATCCAACCCAAACCTTCCCTTCTGCAACTTGAGACCATTACTCCTTGTTCTGTCATCTGCTGCCACTGAGAACAGTTTAGATCCATCGTTTTTGGAACTCTCTTTCAGGTAGTAGAAAGCAGCTACCAAATCCCCCCTCATTTTTCTCTTCTGCAGATAAAAAAATTCCAGTTCCCTCACCTCTCCACATAAGTCATGTGCTCCAGATACCTAATCATTTTTATTGCCCGCCACTGGTCTCTTTCCAATTTATCCACATCCTTCTTATAGTGTAGGGCCCAAAACTGGATACAGTACTCCAGATGAGGCCTCAACAAGGCCAAATAGAGGGGAATGATCACATCCCTTGATTTGCTAGAAAGTCCCCTACTTATACAGCCCAAAATGCTGTTCACCTTCTTGGCAACAAGGACACACTGTTGACTCATATCCAGCTTCTCATTCACTGTAACCCCTAGGTCCTTTTCTGCAGAACTGCTGCCTAACCATCGGTCCCTATTTTGTAGCAGTGCAAGGGATTCTTCCATCCTAAGGGCAGGACTCTGCACTTGTCCTTGTTGAACCTCATCAGATTTCTTTTTCCCCATTCCTCCAATTTGTCTAGGTCCTTCTGTATCCTATCCCTACCCCCCAGCACATCTACCACTCCTCCCAGTCTAGTGCATCTGCAAACTTGCTGAGCATACAGTCCACGCCATCCTCCAGATCATTAATGAAGATATTGAACAAATCTAGCCTCAGTTCTGATCCTTGGGGCACTCCACTTGATACCGGCTGCCAATTAGACACAGAGGCACTGATCACTGCCTGTTGAGCCCGGCCATCTAGCCAGCTTTCTATCCACCTGATAGTCCATTCATCCAGTCCATACTTCTTTAACTTGCTGGCAAGAATACTGTGGGAGACCATATCAAAAGCTTTGCTAAAGTCAAAGAATAACTCATCCATTGCTCTCCCCTCATCCACAGAGCCAGTTATCTCATAATAGAAGGCATTAGTTTAGTCATTGACTTGCCATTGGTGAATCCATGCTGATTGTTCCTGATCACTTTCTTCTCCTCAAAGTGCTTCAAAATTGATTCCATGAGAACCTGCTCTATGATTTTTCCAGGGACTGAGGAGAGGCTGACTGACCTGTAGTTCCCTGGATCCTCCTTCTTCCCTTTTTTAAAGATGGGTGCTGCATTACAATTAGGGCCTGACCCAAAACCCATTTAAATCAATGAGATATATGGAGAAGCTGTAATGTCAAATGACATCAACATCCCTTTTACTTCAGTGAGTTTGGGATTATGGCCAAAATGGACATTTTGTGAGTTGATTAGCAGGTGTGCACAATGGTGGCCTCTCCTCTGAACCTCTAGTTACAGAGCTTCTCTCCTGTAAGCTTTCTGAAATCAGCAGTCAGAGGAGGATAGGATCTCTTTACATTTTAGGAGACCCAAGAAGGAAACTCTGAGTCAGCTATTCTGTTTAAGAAAATAAAATTAATCACTAAAATAAAAACAATCATGTTTTGGAATGTCTGAAGTCTATCTGCCCTGTTTAATACAGAGCTACTTTTATGAACTGCACTTTTCTGAAAATCCCATCATTTCCAGATTCTAACAGTGTAATGAGACATGGTGAGCCATAATAAGTATGTGTCAAGACCAGGCGTTTAAAAATATACACCTCCTGTTAAAATACACACTGCTGTTAAAAACATGATTTTGAGTTTCAAAGAATATGCAATTATGAACTTTTGGGAAAATCTATACTTTCTTACACATTGATCTTTTACCACTGGTAAGCAAGTGCAGGTATCACTTACTGAAGTTGCTGAAATATCCCCCAGAGGGGAACCATCTGCAGACGTTTGATAAAGTAAAACACATCTGCTTTGAAGAGACACCTGACCTAATCCACTTTTCCTTTTCATCCTATTTGCTTGCTGTTCATTTTTCAAACAAATACTATAGCAGCAAAGAAGCCTGGATAGACATATTAATGTTACAGATATCCTATGAGGTGATATAATTACCTTTCACATTTGTACATTGTTTTGCTTAATTTTTTTTTATTTAAACAAGTTACTTCAGCAGGCTCCCAAACCAGCGTTGACATGGGCACAAATTTGAGACAGCTGGAATATCCTATGAAAAGATCAAAGGGGTATGGAGGGGCTGGAGGGAGACCATAGAAGCAAGAAATCTCTTTGGGGGTTGTGGAAATAAAATCTGATTTAACGGAGGTGAAAAAAGGCTAAAAGGAGCTGTGGAATGGAGCTTAACAGCTTTACATGGTGCTGGCATTTTTATCTTGTTTGTTAAATAGAGTTTTCCAACTACTGAAAGCTCATCACTGTAGGGAGTGCTATCATCATGTTAAAGTAACACTTGTTTATTTTCTAAGCTTATTAAAACCTGCCTGCTTAAGAAATCCTCTCACTTCTTAGCCCATTAGCTAAGTAGGATAATTTTAATAGTAGGTTATTATATTTTGCAAGTAAACATATATTTTGTTTATTTTGCTGTTTGTTCCTTGTTGTTAAAATCAATTATTTATTTTCCCTTGGGTTTCCTGTTTAGAGTTTGTCCCCATTATTAAGTCACTTGCTGTTATGGTGGTCTCCGCTTCCCTTTGGGTGGTAGAGTGGGCAAAAGGCAAGGTTTCCATTCCAAATATAGTATCTTCTGACAGCTACAGAGTTCTGTGTGCATTTGACTACCTCTTGCTTCTAGTTATCAGGAAAAGGTTGAAAGAGTTTGGCTATAATTGAAAGAAATGTATGTTTGGCCTTTAACTTAGTAAACAGAGATGGCCACAACAATACAAACCAAGAGTCTGTGAAGTTCACAGTGATTATTCTTTGGTTAACTGCCTCTGCAATTTCAATTCAGATCATTCTGTGCCCCAGTGGAGGAAACCAGCAGTAATGAACATTAAGGGACTGACAGAACTGCATAATGAAGTCCTTTTCTTTTTCATGGGCTAAGAAGTGTGCAGCCAGCAGCTCAATGTGCAAATGAAGGTTTCTTATGTTATTTTTTCAAATGATATCAAACATGACCTGGAAAAAAATCCTTTTTTATTGAAATGAATATAAAATGGTATTTCTCTCTAAAACCCATGAAGAATATTCCTATCAATCCATTTCTTTGCAAATAATAATAAAGGAGGTAAAAATCAAAACAGCAACAAACAAAAAAACAAACCAAAGCCCACCCAGCATGGCTATGGTAGCTTTCCTGGGTTAGCTTCACATAAACTTAAAATTATATTATAAATACACAAGGGAACTTGCTGATGGTGAAGTGTAGCAGAATGAAAGTCACAAATTGTTTCAATGCACTGCATTGTCTAAGTCCTATAGCGAGTTGGTTCTGTGGAAAGTGACCACACAATCAGAGGTGTTTGTTGCAGTTTTTTAAAGGGAATTCAGGGTTTTCTACATTGATAGCAAAGAAAACTCAAATCCTCTGTTTCTGTACAGAAGATTCTGAGAGGCAGGACAGTCCAGGGCTCAGAAGACAGACCTAAATTCTATGTCTGGCTCTAACACTAGCTTGTTGGGTGATCTTGGGCAATAAACAGACCCATCGGGCTGATGGGGATAGAAGCAAACCTCATGCTATCAGAAGGGAGATGGGACAGCATGACATCTGCACCCAGCAGGCAAGAGAAGTTTGGTCTGAGTTTTACTTTTTAGAATAATTAATTGTGAAGGTTTGTTGGTTTATAAAGATGGGGGAGTTGAACAAGTGATATGAAATTGAATCAACTGATTGTATAAAATATTACTGTAATATAAAGCATATTCAGTAAGGTCATTAATGAAAGTTAAAGAAAGACTGGTGATAACTATCATTGTGAACTGTGTATATTGGCATTATTTAAGGAATTACAGATACTCATTGATATTAGGTTGTACAGTCTACTCATACAGAAGCAAATGTCACAGCTATTTTCCTGTCTCTAATTAAGTATTATGGAATTACAAACAACGGAAGCCCTGTTTGCATAAAAAATATGGGGGGGAAGGGCAGGAAGAGAGGAACAGCATGAGGCCATCCTGCCTCCTGAGATAATTTAATTGAACTATGGAAGATACAAGCGAAGACAAAACCCATTTTTTTGCATCCATCACTTAGGGAACAACCTTGTAAGTTGAGAAAGGTGATCCTTCAATCAAGGGGGTGAAAACCCTGCTTAGGCAAAGATATGTCACCTAGGAAGATAGGAGAAACCAGAACCTTGTACTTTTGTGGAAAGTCCTGACTGAGGGGAAGTCAGCCAAGGCTGGGAAGAAGAATGATGGGAAAGAAAAATATCTTGAACAAAACCTGCATCTTGCTTGGTTAACCGTATTTTGTTTTGTTTTATTTGTAACTTTTTCATTCTTCATTCCTTAAGCTCGAACTCACCAAACCCTATTTATATTTCATTAATAAATGTATTCAATTTTACCATAAACCAACTCAGTGCTATATTTAAACCCCCCTTGTTAAGTTAATAAACTGTGATGTGCTTTTGTGTCTTTAAAGGAACAAAGAAATACCATATTATTTCTCTGTACTGTTCAGGAAAGGGCTGGACATTGCATAGCATATAGTTTTGGAAAAAATTGGAATTGGGAGTGTGCTGGGCTCATCCTGCCATAGTAACAAAGGCTTCTGGAGTCAGGCTGCTGGGGTCAGAGCTCATGAACCAAGGATGTCTAGTACACAGACACTGAGGGCATGCTGGTAGACTGGTTGTGAGCAGCTCAGGTTGGGAGTTACAACAGTAAAGCACTGTGAGTCGCCCAAGGTTATGGACAAACAGTGACACAACCCATCACTGGTCTGGACTGTACCTCAGAATGTGATGGCTTGTTATGTGGGGCCTCTTTCTTTCTTTCTTTCTTTCTTTCTTTCTTTCTTTCTTTCTTTCTTTCTTTCTTTCTTTCTTTCTTTCTTTCTTTCTTTCTTTCTTTCTTTCTTTCTTTCTTTCTTTCTTTCTTTCTTTCTTTCTTTCTTTCTTTCTTTCTTTCTTTCTTTCTATTTTGCTTTTCAACATGGAAAACAAACAACCCTTACTTTAGCTTTTAGGAGAAAGCTGATCCTTAAGGGAAATTTTATTAGCTCCTTTTTCAAAGTTAGAAAAATGCTTCCTCTGGTCACAGTAAAGAACTGCTTTATGTAAAGTTTCCTATTGCCTTGACAAACGTGCATGTGAAGTACTTGGCACATAACTCAGAAGTAGAAGCACATCATCTTCATCTGCCCTGCTTACACAGGTATTAGAGCCGAGAAATCTAATGGATATGGATGTACTTACATGCTGAAGAGAGATGATATTTTTCACAATTTAACAAATATTTGATGGAATACAATTTGTTATAAAATGAGAGCTTCAAAATTGCTTAATTAATGTGCCTTTTTGTTCTAAGGAAATGTCAGCTACTGCCCTCACAGTTTCTAAAACTTTGAAAGAAAGTAAAACTCTGGTAATAAGCACTCTGCACATGACAGGGTCCATTAGAAAAATGAAACATCTTCATCTGATATTCTCAAAATGCAGAGTTTACTAACTTCCCAGGAGATGTGTCATGGCATGTTTGATATGTCTTGGCAGGTAAAAATGTCAAGTAATGCTGAAGAGTATGATTAACAAGAAGAAACAGATTCAAGATGATAAGGACACATCTCTTAGGAGCCTCTTACCTGAGAAATTATAAAAAGAAAATTGGGGGTTGAGGGGAGACTGCTCAAGATGATTGCTGTCCTACTGTATCTACCTCATGCTAATGGAAAAGAACCGCCAGACAAGAAGCACATCACAATTGAGAAGCCTAACTAGTCAATAGAATGAGTAAATATTCAAATCGCTTGCAGATATCATTACAATAAATGTCACTGTCATTGGTTTGGATTCATCCAAGAAGCAACGAAGAATAGAGATGGGCAAAAAAAAAGGTTTGAAGGTTCCAATGACATTAGCTTAGTTAAGAAAAGAATCAGAAAGTTAGGATATTAATCTAAAATTTATTTTCTACATTTAAGCAGTCTGAAACTCCCTCCATGATCTCCCTAACAGCCTCACTTGCTACTCAAACGGCCTTAGGTCTGATCATCCTTTGCCCTGCGACATGTACAGTCATTTATGCAAGTGGCAGATGAACGCAAGGTGGGCTACTTTACAATAGCAAGAAAACTATAACCAAGTCTTTTGTCTCAGGGGAATCCATAATTTATCACTAGGAAGCTCTGTACAGAAGTGGAAGCAGTGCCTTCAGGGTAGAAGCAGTCACAGGAGTGAAGTCCAGTTTTAGGATTTGAACATGAAATTCTTTACTGAAGCTCTGGTGTGTATGGGGGGACAACTCAGTGTTATTCATAACATAGGGTGGGTGGGAGTCGGAACATTCTTGCAAGACAGCATGTAGAATTGTAAGGCTCAATGACAGTACATTTGTGAGTTTCAAGTTGTATTTCGAGTTTGCCACCTATCATCTGTGTGAAAGAATGATCTTACTTATAAATTAATCCGGCATAGTACAGAATCATGTATCTATGTCAGCTCATCTGTTTTCCTACTAGGAAATAACTAAGATCTTGAAGTCCAAAAGTAATGACCCCATGTATGTGAGTTTCTGCAAAACTCTCAAGATCATTTTAGCCACATAGTGAGAACACACCTCCTTTCAAAATTTTGCATTAGCTGATGGAAATATCCTTGCCTTCCCAAGGTAAAATTACTTCACTTTAGCTGTGACAGTTTAAAAAGAGAATTATTTATGACTATTTTCCTACTTTCCTCCCTGGAATTCAAAACCTTGATGCATGAAAATAGTAACAATATTTTTTCTTGCCCAATAAGAAGAGTTTTCTACCACATAAACCCAACAGCTAAAAATCATTATATTTGTACTAAATATCTTTGATATCCTACTTTTAGCTACATATTTATATGTGAAAATGAATACAGGATTATCTCTGTATAAATGTATTTATATAAATCTTCCTGCATCATTAATTATTTAATTCAGACTGCAAATATTCTATTCTTTTTTGCTTTGTTATTTCTGAATGATCTGCCAAATCCTTTGGTCAATCTCCAAAATCTACTTTACCTGTTTGCCAACTAGTGCTTCACTTGAATAAATACATTTAAAATCATACCTTTATTGGAAAACATGATTTTTGGTTTTCACATGTCATCTTGCATTCTACTCCTCTTAGAAAGGCAGCTCTGTTTGTGCTCTGAGGTGTGAATGAAATGTCATGACTTATGTATTGTCCCCACACCATAATGATATCAGAATATAGATTGTCTTCCATAACAGCCTCATTAGATGCATGAATAATTTTTCTTGTCACTTCACGAACCTAGGAAAAAAGAGCTAATTTGCCAGGTATACCAAATATTATTTACCTTTCACATACAGATAAAACACTAAAAAAGAAGAGGAAGTAGTGATAAAAGATTTCATTTTTGCCTGGATATTTTATTTCATGGAATACTTCTAATGGCTTGCTTTAAAAAGACACTGACAGGCAGATATTCCTGTTCAAAAGCTGATATGTCAGTACCACAAAGCAGGTTCAAAGATATGTCAGCTGAGTTTTTTTGTGTCGTTACCAAATGAGTAGCACATCTCTGATCAGCTTCTTTTCTGAGTCTTTTGAATCTCATGTTTTCTTTTGCAATGTCTAAAAAGTTTTCATTCTATTTGTTCTGTTTTCTAGTCTTTTAACAAAGGTGCACTGTTAGCAGGGCAGCCTCCAATTAGTGCAGTTTCTGAGGCTTCACACTGCTTCGTGCCATAGAAGCTATTCACATACACAACATTTTAGGTACCAAACAGAGACCCAAATGTTCAACTCAATATTTCCAGGGAGAAGGAAGTCAAGACCCAGTGAATCTGGCTGTTGGGGATAGCCAGCTCCTCAACATGCTGCTTATCTCAACTCTGCAGAAGCCCTTCTAAGAGATTTACACGAGTGGATGCTTATTCAACATGGCATAGTTGCCTCCTCACCCAACCAAAATCATTAGGGCAAACCAACACAAGTTAATATTGACTGAGCCAACATTACCTTTCACAGATTTCAATTTGGGGCTGTGAAAGATCCTCTCATGGACAGCAACCTGCTTAGTCATGCTGCTGAGGGAACTGCACAAAAATAGTAGGTTGGGAGACAGTACAATGGCACACACCCTTTGTACAGATGGCAGGGGTATGTGGCCCAAAACCCAGCTGTATCGCAGGATTGCAAGTTGATGGGAAACTCTACCCCACAACACAGGAATGGGGAAAAAAATCACTGAAAGTGCACGTTGGTGGCATTTCCAGTATCCCACATTGGAATAACTTATTCATGGGAGCATAAAGGCCATCTGTGGTTACTGTAATTTACTGGAAAAGGTTTTAAATATCACTGTAACTATGCATTGTAAATGAGCATGGAGATGGCTTTGAGCTACACTGTCTTCTAACATTCTTACAATAATTCGAATATTTATCCCTTACCTTGACTCTGCATGTTCTGCTATTAAAGAATAACTTAGATAAAAGAACACAAATTACTGAAATCTGCAACTGAGGGGAAAAAACAGCAATGAAAATATATTTTTTTATATGACACATTTCATATTCGTATATTGTATGGTATTTTAAAGGACAGTTTAAGATAAGGAGGAGGGAAGCTTGTTGGTGTTACGCTGAATGTATGATCAGATTCCATGCAATAGTACAAGCTTTGTTTTAATGTGTTTCACTCCATTAGCACAAGACTTAATGAACCTGGAAATATGTGCAAGTGATAACATCCACTGTAAAATTTCTCATTCAAATGTCAGTTTTTCATCTTTAAACCCCACACTGTACTGCTTAAAGTTATGATGCCATTTAATTTGTAAAAGGACTTGAAAGTGACATTAACACTAAAATCTGTCTCCCATCATTATTAAATATGTGAAGGGTAAAATGACAAGCCTATGAACACAACAAAAGACTGGTTTCTGAGTCAATGCGGTAAGGGGTAAATCTGACAATTGCAGATGGGCCTGAACCAGACACACCAGATCCAACTAAACATAGGGAACTTTGCATCCAGTTTCAGACATAAATGTTTTGGTTCAGACCTTTCACTATTGCCATCTCCGCTGTATTATAACAATTTGCTGTGCCAAAATCCATCAAGTAATATTGCAGTAGTTCCTTACATTAGTAGTTTGAATTACATAATAGATGAAATCATGGTATGTTGGTAATATTTGTGCAATTGTGTTACCTTAATGTGCAAATAAATTGTATTTCTGTATATAAATGTACAATATATTTACCTGCGGTACATTTCCCGTTTATGTTGTCACCCAGAAGCTGCCTTATATAACTACTGTGCATGTAATAGCCCCCTTATAGTGAACTAATGCTTTCTTTTTCAAAGGTTCTTATCACAGCTGCAGAGGAAATGTCTCTCCATTTACCTCAGCCAAGAAGCTCATTAAAAAGGCTACAAAATTGTGAATGTACATAGAATAGGATTTTCCACTGGCCACTTTATAGACCAAAATCTTAACACAATTCTCAAGTACAGACTTTTATAAAACAAGTACTGTGTGAAAATCTGGTTTGGCAGTACCTCAGAGCAAATTTCAATTCAGTAGTTATTCGATCTAGACCATTACCATTCTATTTTCAGACAAAATATATCTGGTGATATAAACCAGTGAATGCACTACTTTGATGAAGTTATTGGAATATGAATTAAAGTTTTAATTGCCAAGGCGTTGGCTTCTTTCTTAAATGTCAAATCCATGCCTATATTTCAGGTACTAATTAAATATCTAATAATGGTCAAAATCCTTACTCAAAGAAAATCTAACTGAAGTCATGCCTAAGTAAGGTTTGAGCAAAAAGAGAGGACTCAGTAGATGGACTCCTGATTATATGCTTAATTAAAACACACCATTCTAAAATTTAGGCCATGTCTACACTTACAAGCTTACAGTGGCACAGCTGTAAGATTGTTCATATAGCCATGTTGGGCTGATAGGAGAGAGCTCTCCTGTCGACAGAATAAAACCAGCTCAATGAGCTGCGGTAGCTATGTTGGTGGGAGAGTATCTCCCACCAATATAGCGCTGTGCACATGAGCACTTATGCGGGCAAATCTTATGTCACTTGGGGTGTTTTTTTCAGAAAAGTTTTGTCGACATAAGTGCTAATGAACCATATTCATCTGCAGTTTGCTTTCATTGATTTAAAAGGCATTGTATGGTCCCAGGCATGCATGTAGCCCAATGCAAGTGTTTCAAATGATTTCATAGTGTTCTAACCAATGGCAGCTGAGATCCATTAAAGAAGAAGTTGGGATTCCATCCTTTGGGCTGGCTGATTCCATCTTCATAAGCTGGAGGGAGCCATCTAGCCAGAGCAGTGTTGGAGGCTCCCCATCTAGGATGTTCCCTGGAGAAATAAAAGACTAGAAAATGTTTTTTTCCAACAGTTTTTATTTTAAAATATTTATCAGACATTTCCCAAGACCGGGCTATTTATTTAAGAGATCTCTGAAAAGACACCAAGACATACCAGAGATAACTTGACCCAAAGGAAGGGCTAAAAAGTCTTTATTTACTAACATAAACATTTTCAGGACCTGAACTTATGTTCCTAGCTTAAGCTACTATTAGGGTGACCAGACAGCAAGTGTGAAAAATCTGGACAAGGGATGGGAGGGAGGTGTAACAGGAGCCTATATAAGAAAAAGACCCCAAAATTGGGACTGTTCCTATAAAATTGGGACATTTGGTCACCCTCGTTACAGCTCTTGCTGGCCTTCATCAAGTGCTCGTGTTTAGAGCTGGGAATTGGGAGTTAGGGCAAGGAAAAGTGAGCCTGGAGGAAAGAGGAATGATCAGTGGGTTGGTGAGGATGTAGGGAGGCAACACATCTTAGGAGTTGGGATCATGACTGGGAGTGAAGAAACCTAACGTGAAATCTTGGCTCCAATTAAGTCAATGACAAAACCCCCTCTGAGGCCTGGATTGGACCCAGGTAGTCCTCCTTCCATCATAAACATATCTAATCTACCTATCACTCAAATTCAAAATACTTTACAATGGAGAAAGGCTGGATCAATAAATTGGCAACTGATCTCAAAATAAGCAGTCAGAAGCACAGACAGACCCAAACCAAATCCTCAGAATTTGTGGTGACTCTGGATCTTAATTCTATAAACAGTCCATATTTTTACAATGAAGTAAACTAAAATCCCCTTATCTGCCCCCTCCCCACCAATCTGTGATGTTTAAAACTCAGATTCATGTTCTGTAGCTTCAAACCATCTCATGATGCTGTAATGGCCCATGTGAAATCAGTTTAGTGCTTTCAATCCAGAGCATAAACACCTCTGCTCTAGCACAACTGGCATCCCTGAAAGCCTGGGACTAAATAGGTATTCAAATTGAATTTCCCTGTCACCATAGAGGTAGAGTTGAGGCACATTGTTTCCGTGTCATCTCAGGGTAGAGTTGAGGCACATGGGTGGGGCACTATGAGAAAGCTGGCGCAGTTCTGTTGCAAAAAGCAATACTTACGTAGGTGTCTAGGATGCTCAATCTAGTACATTTCATAACTTACTAAACACACACAATATTCAAAAGCATAGATAAAATATTAAAAGAATATTAGGTTTAGTCTGATATTCTGAAGCTGGGCCACAAAGAATGTTCAGAGACAGAAAATGGAATTACACAGTGTTACACATACATTTATATGTCTATGGAGACACTAAATGGGGAACAATTATTTTATTAATACTCCACTGATCTTCAGCATACCAAAGTGGCTCAATTTGCAAAGCTATATGGGACATTAATACACTTAATTAACCACAATAATTCACCCTGGAAGGTTGAAATGTGCCTTAATAAAGCATTCAAATTAGTTACAGTTGATTTGTCTTTATTGAAATTGCATAAAGTACTGCACATAGTGTAGTGCTATTCCACTCAATTAAAAATAATGAAATGTTAATTTAACTGTTTAACCAGTGATTTTTCTTCTGACTGCTTTTATATTTTAGCAGCTCACTAGAATGTTACTGCAGTAAAATCCCTTTCAGATGATTTTTATTATTATGTAAAGATGAAATTAATGTCATCTTAAACAGTGCATCAAGCCTGTGTAATTTAACAAACACACTTGATTCTTTATTTGTGGATTCCTTATCCATTCTCTGCATTCACATATTATAATTCTACTTATTTTTAATAGTATCTGCTGTTTCAAAACTGAGCACTTTAGAAAATTCATTAAAAGGCAATTTATGATCAAAATGTAGAAAGAAAAGACTCTGTGAAAAAGATGCAGAAATGAATCAAGTTTATATTATTCAAGCAAACCTCCCGTAAAGTCCATGGAATTCTGCAGGAATTAAGGGAGCAAGATTTAGTCCCAGACAGTTGAAATAGAAGGTTGGTATTTTATAGATTCCTATGATGTAATCAAATATGATTCCTTCCATGTCAAGTGGAGATTTTCCACTCACTCACACTGACATTACACACTTTCGGATTGCTCAAAATGTGTTTTGTTGTGCCTTAAAAGGGACCTGAAATTTTAAGACGCAGTTTATTACCTGGATTTATATCTTTTGAATGCATTTTTTAGTGTGCCTGGTTTTGGAATCAAGATGTAGAAAGGAAATATTTGAATTAAGGTGGTATGACTATATAATACTTTACTGAAGGACTCCGTGTTTCATATTTTTCTGAGATGTCTGGGACACAACTCCGGAGAAGCACAAAGAAATAGCTGCAAGCATGGATCCTTTGTTATTACACTTAATTTTTCATATGAAAGGAACTTCAACAAATGGCCATAAGAATGTAAGAATGAAAATTATATCATGAATTTCCTTTGTTGATTAAAGATAATAACATAACTAGCTGGACTACTCATTTCTGTGATAACTAGATTTTAGAGCTAGAAAACAAATTATTTTAGCAAATTTGCACATGATGCACTTCGGAATGCCCAGCCCTTTCACTCCACATGCATCAGCTGCCAACAGAATTCCATAGCTGTTATTTTTAAACATTTGAAACAGAAATTCTGAATTTCCTGTTAGAGTTACAATTGAGTGAAAAGTTCAAAATCTACTCAAACTGATTATAGCAGAATAAAAATGTGGCTGAGATATTCTCCCAGTCCCCAACACATACAGGGGACTTAAGGACATCTTTACAGCTGGGGAGAGGGGGAAGCATTATGGAGCTTATAATGATTTTCAAAAATAACTATTTTCTAAACAGTTTATTATTTACCAAAATGAAATTTAACTTTGCCTCGGGTTTATACCTCTGAGATGCCTTTGAAAATTCTAATCTCTCTTTTGAAAACAATTTCCTTGTGATAACAACAGCACTGTCTGCTACCAACTACTGCACTACAGCACAATGGGAAAAGTGGAGGTGCGGGACAACAACAATTCGGCAAAACCCTACTCATGTAAAAAGTCATCTTAAGCAGTGCAAAATAAAAAAGTACAAAGAAGTATCCAATGAAAGCATGGAATATGAGATCTCATTCAAGATGGTAAGCCCCCTGGTGCAGTATTCATGTATCTACCTTGGAAAAGGAAAGGGCTAAATATAATATGCCATGTTTTCAATCAAAAGTTTCAGAGGTTTCAGAACAGGAGTCAGATTCCTAGCTAGTGTAAAATTATGTAGCTCCACAAAAATAAATTGAGCTAAACTGTATCATACCAGTTGAGGATCTTCCCCATAAAGCATAAACATCTAAGCCATCCTTCCCTGTCCCTAACATAACTGGAACCTCTTAATCTTCAAAATCCCTTCCATTTCCCTAAACAATACAAATTACTCAGATCAGTGTCACTTAGTTGAGGACCAAAACAAAACTAAATAATTGCTCAAACATGCTTTTCCTCCAAACCCCCAGTATTAAAAAATAAGCTGGCACATATTTTTGGACAGCAAAGCTAAGGACAATAAATCTGTTAATATCTATTTGAGTGGGTAATTTGGGAATGGCTGATGCCATGTGAATAGTCTCCACACAAGCCTACATTTAATCCTACTACATTGTGCATTTGCTTGAAGGATTTCACAGTGAAGTAAAGTTATCTCAATGTTGTTCATTAAACAGTCCATAAACCAAGCTATTTGCCCCAAATATGCATACTGTACATATTTCAGATAAATTAATCAGAATCACAGCTACAATTGATTGTAGCTGTGATTCTGATTAATTTATGTGAAACTAAGTAACCATTTCATTTTCTTCTGTGTCAAAAAACACGACGGTTCTCTTCCTGTTACTCATAAAGGTAAAACAACACAGGTTACATACCTGTTATTGCAGGCACCAGTGATGAGGCGGTATTTATTGGCAAGGCAATTATTTGGACATTTTGGTGGCAGCATGTAAGGCAGGCATCCAGATATATTGGCAATCATGCTCAGCAGATCAGCTGATAAAAGATCTGAAAAAGACCCAGCCAACCCAACATGACCTGTTTGTTTGCTTTGTTTGTTAAAGAATAATGTATCTGTTACAGTGGAATCGGTTACAAAAGTCAACGTTAGTCAGCTGTTACCCCAGTTACTTCTGCTAATGTATTGTTTATTTAGAAGTATTCACCATGTAGTTTATATGAGTTAGGCCATTTTAGCTAATCATCTTCCCTGATGCATATATATCCTGGACATCTAGATATAAAGAATTCTTTCTGCTCCTTGGCTAGATGAAGAAGGTATATAATATTTATTAGGTACAAGCTCTGTGAATTATATTAGAACTAGTTAAATTATTAATTGAATTAGTTAAAAATCACTGTCGTTTTTGGGATATGAAAAGCTGCATAAAACTTAACAACAATATCTAAAGTGAATTGGGTATATGAGAAACAGAAAGGGAAGAATCCAAAAAGCTAGTGAAAAATTAGGGCCAGTATAGTTAGAGGTAAACTGACCTTGTAGTACACGGAAGATTAATGTGACAGCAATCGCTAGGTGGCACAATTTCACTTCTTTGCATCTCTATGGGAACGGCCTTGGCTCTCAGAGCTTATCTTGTGGGAAGCCTCTCCCCAGCTACAGCTGGGAAGCTGTTTACCTACTCTGTGTGAATTTCAGCTTGTGTGAAACCAGACAGGGAAACTGAGGCAGGATTGCAAAACATGTGATTAGTTATTCATGAGCTATGCATGAGATGCAAATGAGCATGAGTATTTCTGTGTCTGTGTGCCCTTGTGTGTTGGGCTTCTTCCCTGGGCAGTGCTCCACTGTGCCAGGTCTCCTATCTGCGGCCGCACTGTCTGTGGGTTCCCCAGCACCAGATGGTCGCTACCTTCAATAAACTCACCACTTTCCATCTAGCCACTGTGTGTGAGCCTCGTTTCTACGGGACACTTAAGGTACCCTGCAACAGACCTAAACACTGGAAGGTGCTAACACCGCACTTTAAGAGTCCAGTGCTCTCTTTACGAAGGCATCGAAAGCTAGCCATTAACAACTGCATTCCTTTATTGAAACATAAACCAATTCCAACACAAGTGACCCTGCCTGATCCCAGAGCCCCACAGTCTGAGTGGAGTATGACCTGAGGTCTCTGCAATCACACCCACATCCATATGTAACAAGGGCTATTCCTCTGCACTGAAGAAGCTCCAGGCAAGAGATGGAGCCCAGTGGCCATCAGTTTTCATTGGGAGTCACATGATTTTAACCCCTTTTGGGGCCAGCCTTAGAGAAAAGCAAGAAACTCCAGCTCTCACATGAATTTCAAATCTGCTGGAGACTGGCTTCTCTTCTGCAAGAGGTGGGGAAAGGGAAGGCAGCCAATAACTGCTGCTGCCGGAAGCAGGCAGAGCTTTACCCCTTTCCCCTCAGGAGCCAAAAAGAGGTTTTGGGGAGGGAAGGGAGAGGAGAAGCATCCAGCGCCATTTTCAAAGAGAGGAAGATGGGGAGGAGGGTGCAGAAAGAGTCCAACAGCTCAAGGTAGCTCTGATGCACCATGAAAAGTAAGAAGTCCTTCCATATCTGGAGGAAACGTATTTCAGGAACTCAGTGCCCCAGAGGAAAAAGATACAAACAGTACCCTTCTCTGTCTGCCAGCCTTAGCCTCCAACCTAAGAAGCTCAACAAAATACACAGGACATTCCGTATATTTGTGAGGTGATTTGCAGACAATACAAGTGCATGTGTATGATTGCATGGATGATAATGGCTAAATGCTGCTGTTTAGATCCTCAAGCACCATAGCAGTACAATCAAAAGTAAAACATAATAGAGGGTTACTATTTTGTAAGATGCTTTTAAGAACCAAACAGCATTTGCTATGACTCTAAGGTGTGGGTATGAATAGTAGTCCTGCCTGCATAAAATAAAAATGAAGTCAACACAGTTCTAATCCCTCAAGCTATCAACAGGGATTTCTTCTTGTGTATTGTGTATTTACCACTTGGATGCAGTGAGCGTTTCTGCTTCTGGTGAACTTTTTTTTCCAGCACTGGTGTTGAAGTTTCCATTCTTTCAGCTTCTTGGAAAATATCTTGGCTTTCTTGTTCAGAAAATTTTGAAAAATCCAGCAGCAGAGCCGGAGCTCTGATTCCCCTCCTTTGGAGATTTCTATAACACAGATAAAATGTGTATTTTTAAGTATAACCTCTAAAAATATAGTGATATTTGTAATTAGGACTTAAATGGACAAGACTGAACCTGGGAAGATTTTTATCATCTTTTGATATTTAATTGATGGTACCCATATTAACAAGGGAAAATACATTCCATTCAGTGTCCCCTTTTTATGAAACTTATTAATAATTATATACAGAGCTCTGTCTAGACAGAGAAGGAAAACACTTGTGGTCTGAAACCACAATATAACAAATCATAATGTGTGTGCACATATTGGAAATAGTTAAACATTTGACTTAGAAATACTATAGTTTAGGAAAGAAACCAACATATAAGTTAAGGTTCCTTGAAGCTGAACAGAAGTTTTCCAAATATCTAATTAGTTGTTCAGTTACTCCATGAAAGGGAATAACATGGAAAACTATCATGCCAAAAGAGACGTTAGGTTGTTCACAGAAAACAAATTAGCCATGACTTTGCAAAACAATATGGCAACAAAACAGGCCTGTGAAAATTCTAAGGCATAAAATCGTAACAAGAAGGTGGTAATCCCTCAGGTAAACATGCACTCTGAATATTGCATTGTGATCTGTGCCTCATTTTTTCATCTTAGTTGGAAACACCATCACTTGGGATGGTTCAGACTAGACTGAAGCAAATGCTAAAGATATTCAGCGGAAAATAACTGCAGTAATATTCTGTCATTTCTATAACTACATCAGAAATAATCCTGCTGGACAGAGGACAGAAGGAATGTCACTCAGTATCTCAAGTGGCAAATACTTATCAAGAACAGAAGGAATATAGGCATAAACTTTGCCAGAAGAACTAAACCACTTCACCTTTATGCTTGTTGTGAGTTGATGATACTCTGAAACAACATTTGTTTTACATAGGAATAGGAAGGGATACTTTGTGGACAAAATACTAATCAATGCCAAATACAATAGTCACAAGGTGGCATTAACTGAACAGTGAATTCAAATGGGAGGTTTGGTTTAAATGTCACACTTAAAATCACAGAGAACTTAAGGCATAAAATATACAGTTAAGTGCTCAATCAAGAAACAGCCCACTCAATCAAACTTGAGACCTCAGACAAGTGTCTATAGTAAGAAAAACAGCTCCACAGAATGGGTAGCTGGCTGAATTCCAATTCACTGTGCACCTGTTCATATTCTATCAGTGAAGTGCTATAAATGCTATCGCAAGGAGCTCCCACAAATATTTAACCATATAGGGTTTGTTCCAAAGCCACCTAAAGTCAGCGGAAAGGCTCCCAATGACTTGGAGTGAGTCTTGAATCAGATCCCTAGAATGTGAAAAACCCTCAAGGTAAGCCAAGTTCAGTTTGGTGATGTGCTCTCTAGGCTCATGATTTACATATAGTTTGGACAGAAATCTGGTGTGCAGCACTTTGCTTAGCATAGAGAGAAATTACCAGTCTTCCAGGCCTTATGTTCACAGAACTCCACTGTTGCTGAGATCTCCATGTGAAAGGATAGTGGAACTGGGTCCTGATTAGAGGTAAGCAAAAAATTTTGACCAAAATTTTATGGTGAAAAATGTAGATTTGGTAACACCAATGTGTTTCACAAATTGTTTGTTTAATCGACAAACCAACCAAAATCTGAAAAAAAAAATCAAAATATTTACAATGTAAAAATTAAATGTTTTGATTTTTCTGGGTCAAAACAACTTTTTATTTTGAAATTTCCTTTATTTAATTTTAAAATTATAAACACATGTAAAAATGCTCAAAATCAAAATGAAATGTATTCAACTAAAATCATTTTTTTCTTAAACTTTTTCATTTGCCGACAAATTAAAATATTTTTGATTTTGGTCTGATTCAAAATGATTTTTGTCCTGATTTTTTGAAATTACCAATTTACCAAAAAATCACTTATTTGCCGAGTTCTAGTTCTGACAAGGATAAAAGTAATCAACAATTTCACTGCTGTGTAATTCAGAACAACTCCATTGAAGTCAAAGGAATTAAAGAAGTATAAAAACCAGTGTATGAGAGAGAAAATTCAGGCCTCAGGTGTCAAGAGGTAAGCATAGTTTCCTAAATCCTGAACTGTATGAGCAACTTGCACAGATTACACTTAATTTTCAAATTCTCAAACATCAGTTCGCAATTAGCTTAGCCTTTTAAATTGTCCATTTAAATAAAGATGGAAAATTTTCTAAAAGATTTCTCACCTGTATTGGCCATACTCCTTCAGCTTTAGATATAGTATTTTTCTTTTTTGTTGAACTAACATTTATTGAAGGTAGTGTCTGAAAATTCCTAACCTGTTTTTAAGCTTGAGTTACCTTATGCTCCTCAAGAGATATCCAAGATCAGTGAAGTTTTACAGAATATTAAATGAAACTCATTCCATCTTTGGACATCTCCCTGAGGACTTGAGTGTCAGTGAATAACTGGTAATGTTTAGTGACCTTCTGCAAGAGTAGTTTCTTATCTGGGGCATAGAAATTGATTTTTCACTTCCTAGCATATTCAGATGATCCCTTTTGTCCACTCAACTGGGTATAGAGATGCACCAGCAGCAGACAGCAGCTTGCGAGGCATCTGAAGTGGTGGCATCTGGAACAGGCTTTGCAAACAAGGTTATTTCCCCCCTTGATTAGAACTATAAAATCAGGATCGCTCATGTGCAGTATAGTACAACTATTTATTTCTGATTGAAGGCTCTGAGCCATCTTTAGTCTGTCATTAAAACTCAAACACTTCCAGGAATGTCATTTGTCTTTTTTTCCCCCAGATAAAATGTATTCTGCTTCCTTAAGATATTCCTCCACCTTTAAAGACCCAACTTTAGTCATTCCTAGCTCTTGTCTGGTTCAGAAAATCTCATCTATTTTCATTAGAATTAGGCTAACCTCAAAATATTTAGCATTTGGGTTCAGTTAACATACAAATCTTTGAGTTTAGGGCTCATCTACAGCTTGTTCAAACTAAACATCTTGAGTTTATACCAAATGGGCCCAGGAATTTCATGGGAAGAAGCTTTTTAAAAAGATTTCTGAGAGGGCTTAAGTGAGGTCTTTTCACACATCACATCTCATCTGTAGTTTCTCTTTACACCAAAAATTTAGGACACTTTCTATACTGTATCCGTACCTTCTACATTTCTTCATATTATTTTTCTTAACTTTTGAAAATGCCTTTGTATTCATTGGATAAATGGAAACTGCATATGTTGCTTTCTTCACTGTTCTGATGCAAACTCATTGATGATCATCTCTGAAATCTAATTTCTTGATAAGATGGCTTTCCATGGTAAGGAGTGTAAAATCATTAAGAAAAGTTTAGCTCCTTGTGACACTGAGAGAGTGTTTAACTCGTTGGCTCAGCAAAATGAATAGTTAGTATTTGTATCAGGAAGAGAGAGAATCCCATTTCTGTAACAGGAAAAGCTGACAGCAAAATATACTTTTAAACAGCTTTGTACATTTCTCAAAGGCCACTATCTTTACTCTTTGAATCAATACACTGCATCTCTTTGCAGACAGATATCATAGTGATGGGAATATGATAAGTAAGGTTGTCAAAAATTAAAAGGAATTTTTTTTTCTAGAAAAATGGATTTTTGGCAAAACTGAAATTTTCTACAGAAAAGAAAAGGAAAGATCCTTTTAAGTGGAAGTTTTCATCCAAAACATCTAAAGATACATTTTGTTTATGGCCAGTTCTTCCTTATTGTGACAGATCTAGTCAAGCTCCTCCTGCTGTACACTTGCTAGACTGCTGTGAGGGGATCCAAGCTCTGAATCCCATGGGCCCTTACCTTTCTGGTGATGGGCAGATTTTAAATCCTGTACTTAGCTTTGGTCCTCTCAGCACATATTCCAGGTAAAGACCACCTTTTTTACACTCCTGTTGGCCAGGGGGAGGGGAAGAAGGGGGCCTACAGCCAAATGCTTAGTCTTTGAAACTAGTTCTATCTCCTCCAAAGCCTTCACAAAGGTTTGAGTTTTCTCTCTTTAGAGAGACATAGCAATGAAAACAAGCAGATACTCAGACATCCTTGAGAGAGGATTCTAAAACACCATTATTCTTTACTTAACTGCATGAGAAATACATAGATCTATACAAAATAATGAACCTATATGCATTTTCCTGTCTCAGATGTCTTACCGCTCTGGAGAGTTCTTTGGGCCTGGTCAGAGCCTTCTGGGGGGGGTGGGGTGTGTGTGTGTGTCCAGGATCTTTCCCCCTTCAGAATCATAGAGTCTTTCCAGCTGGCCCTATAAGAGGGTTGTGGGCCAGAAGCTGGGAGGAGTCTCTCTCTAGCAGTGGAGAGAGAAGGACCTAGCTGCTGGAAGCAAGTTACACAGAGCAGAGCAGGGTTGGAGGAATAGGGCAAAGGGAGTGGGGAGCTCCAGCCTAGTAAAGCTCCAGGCTGCTGGCCTTGGTGAAGACCTACCCAGGTACTGAGGTTGCAGAGATGCAGCCTAGGATTAGGCAGAAGCAGCTGGTCTCACCCTCCCTTGCCAATGATGAGTGGCTATTACACACTGCAGTCTGCCCCAGTAAGTGGGGGGCTAGATGATAACTGGCAGTAGCCACTGAGGCAAGGTGGGGTTAGAGGGCTGGGGGTTCCCCTGGGAGGTGAGACCTAGAGTGAGGGGGTACTGCCAGGGGGCATCACCCCAAGGTAAAAGGGTACTGGGGCCCAGGAAGGACACGAAGCCCTAAGGCAGGTGAGACACCTGCCACCAGGAGGTACTCTGAGGACTGGAGAGCTAATTCCCTGGATGACCAGAAAGAGGTGCTGTGCCGGTGAGTCATTGCTTCACTACAGCTCCATTTTATACATGAAGAAACTGAGACATCAGTAAGTTAAGGCCAACATTTTCAAATTTGGTTGCATAGCTGTAGGTCCCAAAATCCATATTTAAGCAACTAAGCAAAAGTGACCTTCTATTTTACTCCGTCTACTCAAAGATCTGCAAGAAGCTTTCCTGGGATCTACGAGTCTCAAATCACTTACACCATACACAGATAAACCTTGTTTGCACAATGGCCACAAATGTGAAAATGCTGGAGGGCATAGGAGAGAAACAAATTTGGGGTAGCACATAAATGTAAATATTTAGACCTAACTGTACACAGAAATCACTTGATCTCACACCAAATAATGGTACATTTTACACTGAGTGCCCCCCGCTGATCACCTTAACCAAACTGTGATTAAATCGCCGTCTTCACTGTTCTCCCCTGACACTCTCCAGGCTCCAAATTCACTGTGAAAAATCAAACTAATTTTCCCATTTCTTTTAACAACTCACCTCTATTCCTCCATCAGGCATTTACTCAGTCCCTAACACCCTCTCATGCCAGAACCTGCTTAACATGGTCTCACTGGGTGAAACTCAGACTAGTTTGCCTCAAAGATTCATGCTGTCTAACATCTTTCACAGGATTCAATCAATCAGAAAACACTTGTTTGCTAGAGTATTTTTTGTTTTTTACATAGTAATGTTTTACTAGTTAATGAATAAAATATTGCACTACTGTGCAGCATATGATATTATACAAACTAGATTGGTTCACAACATGTGAAAGGATGATGTGGTATTGCATGCTCCCCTAAAGAGATATCCTTATGGCCAAACAGGGGTCATTTTGGATTAATGGCAAAACTGACACACACACCATGTTTACCTTTTCAGTGTATGGTATATAGGATTATCCACTGTGCTAGCCCTCTCCTGCATAGCACTGGTAATGTAGGTATCTTCAATTTCTCCTGTACATTAAAAAATTAAAAGTTAAATTGGAGGAAACAGTCATCCACAGAGTATCGATAATTGTGATCTTTACTGATATACTTTCCTTCATGAAATCCACTTAATATTGATATAAGGCTTTCTGTAATGTTTCCATTGAAAGGATTTCCCATACTTTCTCTTGTGACTAATGTTGAGGAAGCTATTATTTTCCAGAAAAAGGAGCTAACATCACATATAGCTGCCTAGCAGTAATTATGTTATTAATGGGTTCTTCTCTGAGTCAATAACCTCCTTTGGGCTGTAACTTAATAGAACCATTATGGGGTCTGCGTGTAAACTAATTTTAGTTACCTTGAAAATTCTGTTTATTTTCCTCCAAAATATTATCTTAGGGCAGTTCCACCATACACGCACAAAGATCCCTCTTCTGCCAGGCTGTCTCCTGCATTTGACTCCCTTTTATATATTTCCTTAGTTTAAATGGAGTGAGTTAAAATTAATAACATACTTTCTAATAATTTTGTGTACTAGTTATACAAATGATAAGGTTCCAGCCTTCCTCCAGATATTTTAAAACTGGATTCAAACAAGATCCGGATAGCTCCTCATTGTTGCAAACAGATGTCTGGTTTTAGACCTTTTTTCTATTTTTCTATAAAGGTTCTATCTTCTGGCTCCATTGGTAATAATTGGTTATACCATGCAGAGACCAGGACTTTTGACATGATTTTTCCCATAATTACTGTTTCTATGATTGTTCATGGTCTCCTAAAAATTGGGCTACCTGAATGGGATTTGATATACTATTTTAGTTACCAATAAACCAGAACTGGCATATTAATATTACCCATAAATAATTTGATGACATTGATTGCCATAAATAGGTCATTGAGGCCATTTTCATCCCATGTATTTTATATTGGATTAGGTGAACCCCAACTGAAATTCTGGATTGTTTCTGATGAATATAAGTGAGGTTGGAAAGGGGGTGTAGCTTATCAAATTCCATACCCAAAGCATCCTTGTGAAAGGATGATGTGACGTTACATGCTCTGGATTGTTTTTCTTTTGTACTGATCTATATCTTCTAGGTTAAAAAGAAAAATAAAACTATGCTAAATATATGTTTAGAATCCTGTTGTTCAATTTCCACCCATATTTACTGGGAATACCAGAGTTTTAGGCTAATAGTGATATTAACGGAACCATCCAGTAATATTTTAATAAATTTCACATTGCCAATCTCCCATCCACAATGGGTACATAAAGAGAATACTAACTTACAAATGAGAACTTATCATCCCATACAAATGTAATAATTCTTTTTTGGGTTGCCTTTGGAGATTTTTTTTGGTACCCAGGTTGGTAGGGCCTGAAATAGGAAATTGAGTTTTGGCAACCAATACATTTTCATTAAGCACTACAAACAATCTAAGGCAAATGTAGTGTTTTTCCACTACAACAAATCAGTTTTGAAATACCAGAAGAAACATTAATGTCATTTAGCTGACTGAAGTTAGGAGACGTATTGATTCTTAAGAACATTTGTTTGGACCATACAAACTCAAATTTATCTTGAAGCTGTTTAATTACAGTTTACAGCCCTATAGTGAATATTTCAGATCTCTTATAATTAATTTTCCAGCCTGATATTTCACTGAATTGATTATTATTTTTCAGAATGGAAGTCATAGTTTGTACTGAATCTGTACCATTAGTATCATATCATCTGCAATCAGTGCAATTGTGTGTTCTATTTTTCATTAACTGTAAATGCTGTTATGCTATTATTCTTTGTTTTGTAGTGCCAGGTGTTCAATAAAGAGAGAAAACAACCAGGGGGAAAGTGGACAACTTTGGCTCCTCTTTGCAGTTTAAATTCTTTGGAGCATACTCTGTTAATTTTTATCCTACTGGATTGGAGAATCATAAAATATCTGTGTCTTCATAATGCCTCAAAATCCATCTCTGACACCTGTGTTTTGAGAAAATGCCATTTTATGAAATCAAAGATGTCAGGATCTAAGGATAGCAGCAGACTCCCCCTCCTCCATATTGTGAATTATTCCTATGATTCATCTAATGTTATCACTCATGTGTCTCCTTCGTATGAAACCTTTTTGTTCAATATATATCAGCTGAAGTAGTACTGCATCTGTTCTTCTAGCAAGAGTATCTGAAAAGGTTTTACTGTCTACATTAAAAAGTAAGATTGACTTGTTCAAGCCACATAGTGTGTCTTTTTGTGACTCCAGTACTACTATTTTCTATATTTTTATGGGTGTTTTCCACCAAACCATTTACTCTGCCTGCTTCATTTTTTTGAGCATTGCTTATCGCATAGCCCCAAACAAGATTCTGATCTGAAACACATGATGTAATTAAATTTCTGCCTCTGCCTCTTTTTAATGATAAACAGAGGTTTTAATTTCCATACAATGTTTTGCCAGAAATAACTGCTTTTCCCCAGTGTGAAGTTTGTTAAGCTATTTTGGATGAACTAGCCAACTGTTTTGTTAGGTCTTTCCAGGCCAAGATCTCCCTAACAATTCACCTAGTGGCACCAAACTTACAGTCCATAGCAGGAATCAAATTTGATCTCCTGTTTGGCAGTTATGGTCTAGAAAAGAACTCAATCTCCCATGAAAAGCAATGCTGTTTTTTCCCCTAGCTATCTCAGATCTAATCTTATTTGGCAATATGCATATACAGTACTTTGAAATACAAGAACTTCTAAGATTATTCCCATCTTAATTTACCTAAAGTTATAGAATAAAATGATACACTACAGATATAAAAAAAACCCTGCTCATTCATCTTGTCTACTCTCCACTATGGCAGAAGTGTTCTCAATACAATATTTTTGAATCTTGGTTCAATCCAGTTTTAAAAGGACTTAAACAATGGGGCTTCCATAATTTTTCCACCCATGGTTCAATAACGTTACTGGATTAGAATTCACTGCATGTTCTGAAGTTCATAGTCGTTTTGAAGTTTTACACTGTCTAAATTTATGGATGGTGATTCTAGGAAAGAAGTCAGAGTTATGTGTGTAAATACTGTATGTGACTTCTGAATGCAACCAAGAAAATACAACCAATCATTCCTAATCACAAGGTACATGAATCAGACACATCCACCACAGGTGTAAAGGGTGTTCGTTATGGTGAATTTATAAAGCTGTAATTTAAATTTTTTAAAGGAAAACAATTGTGGAAAAACTTTCACTGAAATCAATCATTGCCTCTTCTGGATATAAAAAGTATTATAAGCTAAACTACCAAGCATTGCCTGTGTGTTTTCAGTTTCAGCAACAGTACAATCAAATGCTGAAACAGGAAATAAAGAATTTTGTTACTTACCAAAGAATACATCTTTGCCTTTCAGAAGAAAAGCAAAGAAAAGAGCTGTGCAGGCCATTGTTGCTGAAACTCCCAAGAAAATGAACACTCTCATCTGAAAGAATGAAGAGATTATGGTGGGTGAAAAAAAAGGGGGATCACAGCTCCTAGAATAAATATACAGTATGCACTCTAGATAATTTGCTCAGCCCAGTAATCCAACACATTGGTTATTACTTCAGTTTTTTTTAAAATTCATAGTTGATTCATTCATTTTTTCTTTCATGGTGTTACTGAAAGTCTCCTGGGAAACTTCTAGTTAAGTGAAATGCACATCCCTTAGCACACAATATGGTTTTACAGCAGTATCTGCATTTAACCCAGAAGTCAGACCGGGGTAATAGAATAAAAATAAATACTTGACCACCCATTTTCTACTTCCCACACAAATAACATGATTTCGATGCAATCTGAGATTGTAATTTTGCTGTGCTTGTCATTCCACACTAGGCAATGAATCAGGTTCTTACAGAACCACATCTATCTAATCTTTCTAAAGAGCTAGGTGTCATCATGGTATCAGAAATATGTCTATGCGGCAAAAGGGACTAAATTCTCTATTTCAATGCATTGGTTTTGTGACATGCCTTGTAGCAATGCAAATTCATTTAAGACACCCTACTGGTACCATTTTTCAAATATGGTGCAATGACTTGCATTGAAAGGCTTTAAAAACACAAACCAAAAAATCATAAACAAATCAGCTCTGAAAACTGCAGGAAACAATATTGCTCATAGAAACCTGAGCAACAATATTGCTCATAGAAACCTGACAACAACCCTTGTTACATTTCAGAAGTTAAAATGATTAATTTCTTCTAAAAAATTGAACGCAATAGTTTTACAATCTGACCTTTTTTTCTGTTGAGATGATCTTCTAGAGTTTTGTACTTTATCGATAGCAGTAACTCTTCCGAAATGTGAAAGTGAAGTGCTTCGTAGGGAGCAGGCAGACTATAAACTGCCGCTATGCACTAATATTCACTCAAGCTTTAAGAAATGAAGTGGTCTTGAAGTCTCTTTGACCAAAGCTTGTTTATACAAATGTGGCAGTTCACCTCGATGTTAGATATGCTTCTCTCTAGCATGCTAATGACATCAAATGCTACCTGTCTATAGTTTCTTTTATGTTTCAGACGTCAGTCTTTTAGACAATGTAAACTAGGGCCAGGCAAAGCCATTTAGCTAAATTAAGAATGTTGCCATTCCCTTAAACCATTGCTGAATTCAGATTTATTTTAAAGTTCTCAAGCAACCTGAATTTGAGACAGCACTTCTGCCATCATATGCTACTATGCATTTTACTGCCACTATCCCACAGAAATGCACTCCCTTTCATTCATTCTGAACCATGGCCCATCAGCCTCCAGAGAGCCAGTTTATTACAGTAAAACCCCGATTTAACGGACTTCGGATGCAACGGACAAAATTTATGAGCAAGTCCGATGCATCCAAAATCCGTTTTTTCGGGGGCTGGCTGCTGGCTCCCGGCTGCCGCCCGGGTCCAGGCAGCCGGCGGGCTGCCTGCTGGCTCCCCGCTGCCAGCCCGCCCGGGTCCCAGCTGCTGGGGGCGGGCGGGCTGCTAGCTGCTGCTCGGGTCCCAGCAGCCGAGACCTGGGCGGGCGGGCTGACAGCCCCCAGCAGCTGGGACCCGGGCGAGCGGGCGGGCTGACAACCCCCAGCAGCTGGGAACCGGGCGGGCGGGCGGGCTGCTAGCTGCCGCCCGGGTCCCAGCAGCTGGGACCCGGGCAGGCGGGCTGACAGCGGGCTGACAGCCTCCAGCAGCTGAGACCTGGGCGGGCGGGCTGACAGCTCCCGCCCGGGTCCCAGCAGCCGGGGACCCGGGCAGGCGGGCTGCTGGCTGCCAAGAGGCGGGCTTACTCACGGCTGCCAAGTAAAACCTCGATATAACGGACTAATTCAGGCGAGAGGGTGCCCGTTAAAGCCGAAAGTCCATTATTTAATAATTTTTAAAAATTATTAAATAACGGACTTTCGACTTTAACGGACACCCCCTCGCCCGAATTAGTCCAGTATATCGAGGTTTTACTGTATTCTCTTCTCTTGGCAGCAACTAGTTCGCATTTTTGATGCTACATTTTCCCTTTAATAATACTCTTGATCTACTATTTCCTCTTAATCCAGTATTTCATCTTATAGTATTCAACTAAGAGGGGACTTTTACTGCTCCAGTATGCAATCAGCCAATAGTGGTGGGTTTGTCTTCATGAGGCTGCTCCAGGATCGATCTTCTGGCGATCGATTTATCGCATCTTGCTAAGACCCGATAAATCGATTGCCCGCAGCTCCCCTGTCGACTCTGGAACTCCAGCTTGCCGGGAGGTGCAAGCTGGAGTCGACGGGGGAGCACGCCGCCGACTGCCGCCTACATGGGGACGAGCGTTAAGTCGGCGGCAGATACGCAAACTTCAGCTACATGATTCACGTAGCTGAAGTTGCGTATCTGCCATCGATCTCCCCCCCCCCCGCCCCCAGTGAGGACAAGCCCGTAAACTTATAAGCAAAAATCAAAGCATTCCTATTAAATTCATAGAATCACAGGACTGGGAGGGACAGAGAAATCATCAAGTCCCATCCCTAGCACTCATAGCAGTACTAAGTATTCAAGGAGAAAGTACCTATGTCAAGATTTTCATTTAGAGGACTCTGAACATTCTTTCACTGTTTAAGGCTGAAGTGTATGCCCTCTATGTTTATTAACTGAAAAGATCATAAAAGTACCACTAATCTATGCTGATGAATTTAATATAAGATCTGGACTGTGCTGCTTTTCTTTGCTAATTTTAAAGACATGTCCATAGCTGTACTCCTGGTTTTCATTGATACTCAGCCCGAGGTTTTAGTTACAAGCTATATTGTACATACAAGCGATATTCCACATTGATTATTGGGGAATCATTTATACAGATGAAGTTTTGCTTTACCATTTCCTTTAAAGACTCCTATACCAGAGGCTGCTAGGGGAAATGAAAAGGACAAAATTAGTGGCCTGATAATAATTTGTAAAATATATACTTAGACTTCCTGAGTCAACAGGTTCAAATCCTGGCAGTTTACAATGGTTTACAATGTTAGTATCTAAAGGGTAAATTAAATGAGCCCTCTGAGTTAGCACACCACCTAGATGTTACCTTCTTTGTTCTCTGGCTAGTTGCAGACTCAGAAGGACAATATTGTATCTGTTGCATTCTGGAAGGTTAGAGATTTTAAAATGAGAACTTAGAGTTAGGGATAAAGAGATTAATCTAAGACATGAACAGGTTATAGCCACGGAATGGTGGATTTTCAGCAAACACAAAATCTAATAAATACTTTTAAAATTAGGCCAAGAAAAAATCCTTCCTCTCTCAGTTTAGTAACACACTGACTACAGATCAGGTTATACATGACCTGTGCTATGCATATTTCTCCTCACAGCTCTACTAACATACCTCAACCATGTCCAGCAGATCACAGGTTGGAATAAGAAGGCTCTTCAGGTTCACAGCTTATTCAGTGCTTGGCCTCTTTACACAGGCCAGAAATGTACCAGTTAGTACCAACTATGGGTAATGGTAGATGTTTCTTTGCTGGGACCAGGACTATAGCCAGAAAAATCCTATCAGGAAAGGTAACAGAAATTTGCCTAGTAAAAATGAACCAGAAACTGATTAAGCACGGGAGGATTTGATCTTTTGTAATTAGAAGTGATAGGAAAGAAAACAGAAAAAAAAAGACATGACAGTGTATTACAATTATGAAAAGTATAATTTTAGAAGTTTTTCTTACTCTGCAGTAGTGACTGCCTTCTTACACATATTTGCATATATTCTGCTCTTCTGACTTAATTAATTGATCATTAGGCTGTGTGTTGTCTTAAACAGCATTTTAGTAAATGTCATTTTGTGTTACTAATTATTCTTTCAAGTTCTGTACATTTAAACATTACAGCAATGGCAGTAGCTATTAGTAGAGAGTAATAATCAGAAATAGCTGCAGTTTTCAAGCAGTGCTAGCGTAAGAGATAGGGCAGGGGTTCTCAAGCTTCATTGCACTGCAATCCCCTTCTGACAACAAAAATTACTACACGACCCCAAGACCAAAGCCTGAGTTCCTCTGAGCTCTGGGTGGGGGGTGGAAGGGCCCACAAAGCCTGAGCCCCATCGCCCTGGGAGCCAACCCAAAGCCCAAGGGTTCTAGCTTTGCTGTCCAGAGCTGAAGCCAAAGCCCATGCCCCACCACTCAGGGCTTCGGCCCAGGTGGTGGGGCTCACACTTCAGCTTTGGCTCCATGCTCCAGCAATTCTAACCCTGGCGGCGACTCCATTAAAAGGGGATCACGACCCACTTTCGGATCCCAACACACAGTTTGAGAACTGCTGAGATAGAGGATGAGCCCAAGAAGCCAGTGGAACATGATCAGTAAATGGAATAATGCAAACTGGCAGCCACATTGAGAGATTAATTAGAGAAACTCTTCAAACAGTGAAAGCTTCTACATTATAAAAACATTTTGTTAATTGAAAAAATCAGATTTCACATCTAATGAGATAGTGTTGATCTAACGTCATGAAAATTCATAACCACAAACGTGTGTATTTTGAATTAGCACCCATGTTTTTATTAGATTGTCACAAATCAGGAGAGTAAATGATCATCTAAAGTTAAATACAACATTTTTCAAAAGCACAGATATTAAGAGGCTACATTGCAGCTAATCTCTGCAACAGCTAACATTCCAGTGGGCCTTTTGACAGAGTTATAAAAACATCATAGACACTTGACATCACATCAAGGTCCTGCAAAAACAGAGTTGCTATTTTTGATGCTCTGCTGAGTTTGACGTACTCTTTATCTAGTATAAAGTGCTTTCTAGTAGGCTCTCAGACTGAACAAAGAAAGTTTTATGGCTTTTCAATCTATGCCCAATATTAGGATTAACAGGAATATGAGACTATTGAAAAAAGCAATATTAAAACCAGTAATTAATAACAAATTCATATTTAAAGGACTATTAATGAGAATCAACACTTAGTAGAAGTTTAAACTGGGGATATCAAATAATTGAAGAGGGAAGGCAGAGGGATTTTTATGTTTTCAATGCATACATAAATGTTTTGGCTGCAACAAAAAAAGCTCTTAAATGTTCCACTTGATCCACCATTTATATAATTACTAAATACCTGAAGATATAAACTGGAGAACTAACTTACCTTTTATGGTGGGAAAGATTTTTCTTTTTACCGATTACACAGTTTTGTATGTTTCATTGTTCTTATCTTGTTAAAACAGGAAAAATAGTTTTTTATTAAGGTTTTTTTATTCACTTTTACTTTTTAATGCAAAGATCACAAATACCAAAAAAACCAACAAATTTACCATTTGTAACTTACAGCTGAATGTTACATGTATATGCAAAAACATTTTTAACACCCCTTATATTAAACTCTAAAATCAAATAGAACAATACTTTACAGATAACTGAGAGAAAGTGGGGACAGTCAAGGGGAAGGAGATCTGTACTGCCCATGCAGCCTTGCGTGTTCCTTAGTTCGCTGTTTCTAAAAATGGAGCCCAGACTTCTTCAGCTGTGTGTAGCTGATCCCTTTTCTTTAGCCACTAGGTCAGAATACTATTGTTCTGTTCTCTACATTGATTTACTTTTCCACCTCTGTAAAATCATTCACTTCATCATCATGGCTGCCCTCAGAAACTACAAATGCTGTGCTAAGAGACCAAAATTCACAGGTAAATATCCTTATTTGCTGTTCTCAATTGATGTTTGATTGCTAATGTCCAAAATCATTGTCATAAAGTGGCAACTTTTCACAGATATTTAACTGGAGGACATTCCAAAACATGTGGGGAAGTGTGTCCTTATCTTTACCAGATTGTCAGCATGCATCCAAAGAGTTTCAATTTATCTCGTTTTTGCAGTGTTCACTACATTCGAAAGTGTTGTTTTTTTTTTTGCTGAATTAAATGTAAACAAATCCGGGGGGGGGGGGGGGATAACTCAGTGGTTTTAGCATTGGCCTGCTAAACCCAGGGTTGTGAGTTCAAACCTTGAGGGGGCCATATAGGGATCCGGGGCAAAAAAATCTGTTAAGGGATACTTGGTCCTGCTAGTGAAGGGAGGGGACTGGACTTGATGACCTTTCAAGGTCTTTCCAGTTCTACAAGATAGGTATATCTCCATCTTTTTTTTATAGAAGCAGGTTTTGCATCACATAATACAATTGACTATTGGGGAACCTTTAAAGGATACTCCAACTTTTTATTGCAGGTTTTAGTATTACCTCAAGACCCAAAGTATCCTTTTTTATCAAAAACAAATACATGACTAACACAAGTCTGGAGAGTTTGTGGAGTATCATTACTACTCAAAACTGATGCCACTGGTTGAGAGAGAGATGTGGTCCCTTATATGTAAGTTTATCCCTCCCATTCTCTAAAAACAGGCCAAAAATCTCTGACAGGTAGATAGCATATTCCCAGATCACGCAATCACAGACCTTTTCTGTGTCCCAGGCTAGAAGATCTTAGGGGTTCAGGCCATCACACTGCACTGCTATTTTATCTACTAACTGTACTAAGTTATCTGAGCCATGCCAACGTTTAATAAATCCCTCCTGGTTTGAATGTATGACATGGGCCAGGATCTTTATGTGCTAAGTGTGGTGTGAACATAGAAACAAAAAATAATCCTTGCCCTCAAAAGACTTTGCAATCTAAGTAAAGGGTGCATGGTCAGACTGCCAATTGATGACTTGGAGACAGAGTGGGTTAGCTTCCCTGAAATTAGAAAAATGTTTGAATTTATGAATAAGTTTTGTGGAGAGGGAGGTAGGAACATGTAATCTTTCTGTTCTGTTTATCCCTCACCCCATCACACAGTACCATATCCTTTATCATGGACTCCAGTACCATTCAGGTTCTGGCTGGCTTACTGTTACTGGGGGAAGAGTTATCTATTATTGGCTCTGGAACCTGATTAAAGTTGACAGGGATGTGCATATCTTTGTACAACTCAGTAAACTGCCCATGAACAGTCTTAGGGTCTCATCCATGTTGGTTAGCCAGGATCATTTCAGACCTATTTACAATGACTCAGGGTATGAGAAACCTACCCTGACTTTTCAAGCGAATATCACTAACATTTGCTGTTTGGTTTCTATGGAACAGCACAGAGATTCCTATAGATTTTGGGGTGTGACACCAGGACATAGCTTTAGTACAAATTCTATGTTGACCATGGTCTCTTTCGACAAGACAAAAATGTTCTGACATTTAATGGGGGTGTCAAATCCCCTGATTTCCCAAGATATTAGTTTAAGGTTTAAAGCCATAAATTAAGAGCACATCTTAATCAAAAGCACCTTAGTGTTTTTAATGTTGAGCAGAAAGAGAGTTGAAGTTATCTGTCTGTCACCCTATGCATCACTCTTGTGGAAACCCATGGTGGGGGCGGGGGGGAGGAGTAGCGGGACAATCAGTCCAAGATCATTGTAGATCATTTGATTACTTTGCAGCCAGACATCCATGGAGATATGGGATGAGTGTAGAAAGGGTGAAATGAGGAACTGACAGGGATGCACTGCCCACCTCATCTGTCAGGACTACATAGTGCCAGCAGGTTCCACACACTCACTGGGTCATGAAGGTCAGGCGAGAGGAAGGGGAAAGAAAGAATAGTGAGGTGACGTGAAGGGATACCAAGTAGAACATAACAAAAAGAAAAATAAACACATTATAACTATAACAACATATTAACATCATGTGATTGGCATCACCTGAGCATGATGCCATCCATTCCCAGGCATTGAAAAGAACACTTCAAATTATAACAAACTCTCTTGAATTCCAGGGGAGTGGGCCTAAGCAAATCCCATGTGATGACTGGTGTGTGTGTGTGTTGCCTTCCTGCTTACAAACTCTTCAAAGACAACAAAAAAAATGTTGCAAATAACAACCCTCATGGGACACATCACCCACAACGTGGATGTGTGAGGTTTATAGTCTATGTTGTGCACCCTTCATGGTGTTTATATCAGTCTCTGTGACTTTAGATGCATGGACTCAGCAAGGTACCAGATATGGGACTGTCTGTAGCTTGAGATTACATGAAGCTCCTTAAACATCACAGTTCCCACCGGGAGGTAATTTTTCACCCGAATTGCCATCCCCTATTTCAAACCATTTCCAAGCAATAAAGAGCTAATCCAAAACCTATTACTCCAGCCTTAAGAATATGGGAGTAAACCATTCTCTCCAGACACATAGTTTGTGTGCTAAATGTGTTCAATGCCTGTCTCTGCAGCAGCATAAGGAGATAAGCAAAAAGGTCACGGGTAGCTACCGTTATTACCATCCCTAGGTTCATAGTGCAGATACTCACCAGTAATGTTATGGCCTGGTCTACATCAGGGTGGATCCTCTTCTATTCTGTTCCCAATTATATGCATTTCCAGCTGGGCTGCCTTAAGAGATACCAGCTTCCAGTGCGTAGAGTCACCAAGTGGTTGCTAGGAAGAAGTTCTGATTGGATTTGGTATTGCCCACCAGTGCAGGATTTGGGTGAGGGAGGGTGTGCTTCTCCCTCACATCAGAAAGCTCGCTAAGGCAGTGACAACCACTGTGAGTTGCAGTGTGCAATGCCATGGCATGAAGTACTCAGCAATGAGACAGTCCAGACTATATCATTGTTGTCATCACTGAAAAATCTCATACAGAGACCCCAGTATATGCATGGGCTCCATCTCCACCATACTTAGCCAAAAGTCAGGCCAGGGGCGGGGAGGCCAAACATAATAGGTGCCAGTGGTTGGAGTAATCAGAAACAAAACATCTCAAAAGTAGCTGATATTTAAAACACTCTCCACAGCCTGAGACTTTTGGAATGAATGGGTCACTTCACCAGAGAGTAGAGAAACCTCTGCTTTAGCAGTTGCCATGGCCCCACCAAAAGTCAGCCCCTGCTCCACAACTCCCTTGCTAAATTTTGAAAAGCCAATATATTATCTGGGTGACTGCCCAAGCAAAGCTCTCTTTTCTCCTTGTCTTGTATAGATTAGTTTATTTGATTGTGTACCTGAGGAATTTGATTACCTGGGCTCTGGATTTAGACTCAGGGAGAGGCCTGTGTGCTCTTTCAATAGCAGCTATAGAGTCCTCAGACAGATCAAGTATTTTCCTTAAAAGTCTGGCATTAAAATCCAGAGATTTCCCTCGCGGACTCCAGAGATTCTAAGATTGTTTATGTGTGATCTGCCTTCCAGATCAGCCATTCCAGATGTAATTCATTTTATATCCCTGAGGTGTGTCTCAGTTTTGGCATCAATGTCCCATATTTGATCCTTTACTGAAAAAAATTACATCCCTTTGCCACTGACAGCCTACCTGATAGAAGCTGCAAGGAGGATTCAGTAGCAGACACTGTAATTAGGAGCGTGGTAAAAGGAGCTTTCCTGTGAGGGTGTCTGCAGCCACCTGCGTGACCAGTCAGCGCACTTTCACTATCGTCAGCAGCAGACATTTTGGGTGGAGCAGGGAGTCGCTTCTCTTCCGGATTGGCAGTCAAAGAGGCATTCACCCTTACTGTTGAGAGCTTAGTTGGCAATCAGCACCATTAAAGGTTTGTGTTTTGGCATTGGGAGATGAAAAAGCAGACGTCTGGAGGTGAGAGAGGGTGTAATCACCCAGAGCACTCAAGAGAGGACTCTGCATGTTGCACAGTCCCCTGGTGAATCAAGTACCATAGATTTCTCAGAAGTGAAGTCGACACTGTACATAAGAGGACCTCTGCTAAAGAGGAGTTAAGGTTAGAACTACACAGGTCAGTGAACTCAGCAGCAAACATTACAGATTGATAAAGCCAGGTATCTGTGGGCCCCTTCAGACTAAAGAGACTGAAGTCCAGGTATTCAGAAATCAATGGTTAACACTCCCCTGGATGAGTTATCTGAAGTTTTCTAATTTTCTAGACATGGAAACACTGGTTTCAATACTGCAACTATTCTCAGGGACAGGTTCAAGGATACGTATTCACAGAGCAAATGAACTTTCTGCTCCCCAGCCTTCGGGTTGTTTATGAGTTAATATATTGTCTCCAGATTCCACATCTATTTCCTTTCTTCTTCTCGGGTCCATTCACTATAGTGCAGGTAAAGTTCACCTCCCATTCTGAACATGTCATCATATTAAATCCCTCCATAGATTTCTTCTCTCTAATTCCTTAGCAAGTTTGAAGTCATTAGTCTCATTTTCAACACTGTCACCCCTGCCTAGATCTTGGTTATCACCTCCCTCTCCTGTTTTATACTTCTGGCTCTTGATTCAATTAGAATGTACTCTGAGCTATGAATGTTCAGATCACTCTCAGACCTTTTCATCTCCAGACTTTTTTTTATGTTCAGAACAACCTCCATCCTTCACTAAACAAAGCAACCACATTCCACCTCTTCAAATTTCTTCTGCAAAATCACCTATTTAGGTTAGCATCTCATCAGTAATCTCCCAGACCCACACCTACTTCTACTCCTAAGCCTTTAATTTTGCTAGTATTAACAAATGCAAAAACCATCCCACAACCCTTGGAATGAACAGCATGCCAAACCAGCTTCACAGACACTTTGTTTTAATGCTGCATCACTTTCAGTGTTGTCAGCACTGTCTGTCTAGAGTGTAAGCTTTCTTCTTACATCTTAAAGCATCTAAAACACCAATGGCTCTATGTAAAGAATAAATAATAATAAGAAAAATAAATTAGGAAGCAAAAAAATAATAATCACTAGTGGTGTGTAGTGTTCTTCTGAATAGTATTGTCTCCCCTTTGCCTCAGTCTTTTTTTCTCATTCTTTTTGCCCATTTCTGTTCCATTTTCTTTTATTCGGATTTTGTCCTCTTGCTCAGCCTTTGTGATGCTGTTTAACTGAAATATAACCGTTTATAGCATTGATATTGCCACCGTTAAACAATTGCAACAAATCTTGTAAAATGTATGTCATGTAAGTTGTCAATGGAAAAGTTATGATTTTTGAAATAAGATTATCCTGTTTAAATGCATCATCACTATATCTGAAGTTATGAATACTGGATATGTATCTATAGCTTAAATGAATTTGTTCCTGGGGTAACACCCACAGGGTAGTTTATATCCAGTCTAGCCAGCCCATTGCTGGTTGGCCTATTAAGAACACTTCACTCTAAGAATGGGCCATAGAGGAAACTCATTCCGCCAGATAGTTCTTTCTGTGGACACCTCAGCATGGATATGGGAAATGGCTGCCCCTATGAGACATCATGCCACATAACGACATGTGATATGCTCATGTGACCCTGAAATCCATCTTGTGCCAGCAACTTTCTATAACCTGGAATGTGAGCTTTGTTTGAAACCGTATATTTCGAGGCACATGGTAAAATATTTAAAAGACCCCCCTGAGATGACTCTTGTCTCTGGACTGTGGATTTACAATAAAATGAGCATATTGAAATATGGACTGAAGACCTTCCAATCTTCTGGAAGTTACCAGCGAGACCCTACAAGCCAGCAGTCGTAACATCACTCCTACAAACTTCCTATAAGGACATTGCAATTATTGTATGTATATGTATATGATATATTAACCATTTTAATTTTTTCTTCTTTTCTTAATAAACGTTTAGATTTCAGATACTAAAGGTTTGTTTAAATTGATTTCCAGTAACCACTCATCACAGAGTCCAAAGTCTTGGTGGTGAGACAAAGGCTAGCCACCTAAACAGACTGTGTTTTTGACTTCTTGTTAACCAGTGTGGTGAGACCAAAGTTTATTTTTGCTACTGACTTGGTATAACTTAATGACCACCTGTTTGGGTAAGCCTAGCTTATTTTTCAGCAGTTTGTCTGAATCTGGCATTTTTAGCTGTGGCCCACTGAATCACGGTGATAATCCTCTTCTCTCATATGTATTACCCTGCTTTTCTCACTATTCTTCACTCACATTGTTTCGATAGGTCATTGGAATATGAATCCAGAGACCTCCGTTCTTGGTTTTCTCACTGAGTGAGCTTAGGCAAGTCACTTTGTTCTCTACTCTGTTTTTTTCTCCAACCCTTTTTCTATCTTGTCTATTTAGACTGTAATCTCTATGCAGGCATTTCTCATCTAATGTATTCAGCACAATGGTGTACTGACCTCAGTTGGACCTTATGAGCGCCACTGTAATACAAATAACTGACAATAATTTCTCTCTCCCAGGAGAGTTCATTTCCATTTACTTTTGTTCACCTCTCACCAATTTCTCAGTCTCCCTATTCCTACCCTTGCATATTTCCCTGCTTTCCATTAAGACCCTCAGTCACTTTCTTCTCTTATCTCTATAGAGCCCCCCAGTTCATTTAAATCCTCCCTGGAGATCTTTTACATCCTCAAACCTCATTTTTCCCTTCCCATGACCCCAAGACTGGGTGGTACTCATGAGGTACCTCCATGTCTTCAGAGCAACTTCTAAATCATTGGGGGAGAGCTTCAAACCATACTCCAGTGGGCCAATCTTAATACCCCAAATGTTTGTCATATCACAAATATCTCCAACTTCTTCCATCTCTGTTGTGTCTGGGCTCCCCTTCCTCTGCATGGACATCTTGCCACACTGTTTTGTCCCTCACTGTCATTGCCTAAGCTATCCCTTCTTTGGGCTCACATTACTCAATTCCTATTCTCATGTCTCTTTTCACAACCACTGGACCCCATCACAATCCTCTGCCCTCCTTTGTCACCATGCTATCTGTTTTCCCCAGTTCTTTATCCCTTCACCCACTTATTTCCTACTCTCTACTTTTCTATCACTTTGTGGCCTCTCATGGTCTCCTGCTCTCCCTCATTGGGCCTACCCAGCAGAGGAGGTGTTTGTGAGCTGTACAGAGTAGAGATGTGGGATGGTCACAGAGTCAGGGCAGGATTTCAAGGCACTGTAGGGCCATACTGTGCTGTCTGCTGACTAATATGTGTCTGGGGGGTGGATGAGTGGAGAAGAAAACAGGTTGGTCCTTGTGGAGAGGAAAGGAAAAGTTGGACTGCTTGCTGGCTGGGAGTATTTGAACTGAAAATGTAGCAGTTCTGATCCTGAAGCGGTTTGTTTACCTAATAGCTGGGAGGTCCCAGACAACATTCACTGACTATTACTCCATAGAGAAACCTACAGCTACTCTATACATGAAACTCTCACTATCTGCAAATTGGATTCACACATGGATCTATCATACTGGTAGAGGACTGGTATTAAAAAAGATATATTGGAACTGAAAAGAACAACAAAAATTACTAGGAGTATGGAACAGCTTCCATATGAGAAGAGATTAATAAGACTGGGACTTTTCAGATTGGAAAAGAGATGACAAGGGGGGGGGTAGATATGATAGAGCTCTATATAATCATGACTGGTGTGGAGAAAGTAAATAAGGATGTATGATTTACTCCTTCTCATAACACAAAACTAGGGGTTACCAAACAAAGTTAATAAGCAGCAGGTTTAAAATGAACAAAAGGAGGTATTTATTTACACACCACATGGTCAACCTGTGGAACTCTTTGCCAGAGGATACAGTGAAGGCCAAGACTATAACAAAGTTAAAGAAAGAGCTAGATACGTTCATGGAGGATACGTCCATAAATGACTATTAGCCAGGGCAGAGATGCAAAACCATGCTCTGAACTATCCCTAGCCTCTATTTGCCAGAAGCTGGGAATGGGTGAAAGGGGATGTATCACTTGATGATAACCTGTTCTGTTCATTCCTTCTGAAGCACCTGGCACTGGCCACTGTCGGAAGACAGGACACTGGGCTAGATGGACCATTAGTCTGACCCACTATGGGCATTCTTATGGACACCGCCTGTTTTTTGGCCATGTGAATTTTTCCTCACTCATTTCTTAAGTATTTCACCTCTGTTTAACAAATCCAGGCAACATTTTCTTTTAGCTGCACCAATGCAACTCCATGAGCTTAAATGGGAATGCACAGGCATAAATGAGGATGAAATTTAACCCAGCTTCAGGAACATACCTGAATAGTGCAGGGACAAGATCAGCTTTTACCTTTATTCTCATATATATTGTTAGCCCCATCTGAAATGATCTTCCTTTTCAAGTACCTTAAAATCAACTTTGCAAATTCTTCTTCATTAACAATCATGAGTTACTGCACTGACAGCAATGATAGGAGAATGTAATCCATTTGGTTATAAATGAACTGTGACATTTTTTAAAGGTCTTTTGCCTGGTATATGTCAAGAAAGTTTACAACTGATAGCAACCAATATAGAAGAGAATAAGAAAATATATTTTTATCATTTCAGAAACAATCCTTATGCAAAGACTTTGCCACCGTAGAAAACATAAAATATTTTTTTCAATCAGAAAGAATTTTCCTTTCCTTTTAAATTTAGATCTCTAGGAAATAATTCAGACCTGCAATTCTGAGCATGGAAACATCTCAAACAGTTAATTTTATACTGGATATAGCAATTAATCTGTTGACTGGAAGAGTACAATTTACTACCACTAGGAAGGGGAAAAAGTCAAATATGTCTCTGCAGAATACAATTTAAGCTGTATATAAATGAAACCTCACTTATAAGGGCCTACACTTTTCAGCTAGAATGAATTCAGCTTTAAGCCAGAAAGACAGCCAATTTGTTTAAGGATTTGTCCCTGGTGGGCTGAGTAACCGATACCCAGGGAAGATTCACATAAAGGTGATCTTTGGGCTTGGTTCTCACGTGAGACAGTAAATATTGATAGAGGCCAGATTGCTATGTTTGGAGATACACACATAGGTAAGGAATGGGCTCAGGCAACTTCATAAAGTCAAACAAGTTGCCACAGCAGAGGGTGAGGCACCTGGTCAGGATAAAGCAGTGGATCCAAAAGGCTCAGATATTTACTGTGCGTGCTGTAGTTCCAGAACAAAATGTAGGGTGGAAAGGGCCCTAACCAGGGATGCCCTGACAAGTATTCTGATCAAAGCCAGATTCTGGTCCAGGCAGGCTAAGTGGTCCATCCACACAGCGCTCATTGCAAGATTAAAGTTTAAATTGATTTTCTATGGTATCATTTACCCTTCCTTTGCTCAGGATAAACGCTTTTATCGGTTTTGGAGAATAAAGCCCCCAAACTAAATACTAGTTGATAGGTAGCATTTCTTCATTTGGACTATCATAAGGTGGCTAACTTTTTCTATAATTCAGATTAGAGAAGTTAGCCTCTCCTCTACCAGGTGATGCATTAGCGATGTGAAAAACTTATCACTATTTATAGAATGTAATGAAAGTTATCTTTAATCACATAACATTAATATCAGCCACAATCAAACACTCAGCTCTTTCTTACTGCAAGAACCAAGTGATTCTCTCTTTTAGATTTAGATTACGTTTACAAAAAAAATTAAACTGTATTCTTGTTTCAAAATTTTCATCCCCTTTAGGAAGCTTTCCCTTTCACAGTGAATTTTCTATATAGCTCAATAACTATTTTATTAATGACAGAGTCTGATTCTGAATATTTTTCATATATCAACTATAAGGATTTTGTGCAAATCTAAAGACTTCTGTCTATGGGGCTAGATCCATTAAAAAAATCTATTGAAAATATGTGGTTAAAGAACGTGCTTTGAAAGTCATTGGTTTCTCCTTCCATGAGCAACTGAATCATCTGACTCAATGCTCTGTAGGATTCCAACACCCGGTGTTCCTTTGTTTTTTGGCCTGTATAAAATGTTTCCTATCAGAGGGAAAATAGAAAAGCAAATATATCAGATATTTCTAGATCTTTGGGGGTGAAATCTCATCCCTATTAATGTTAATAGGAATTTTATCAATGACTTCAGTGGGTCCTGGATTTCATCCTTGGTGTCTTAATATTCATTAAAGGCCTCATTCAATGCCCATTAAAGTCAATGTGATTCCTTCCATATAACTAAATGGGCACTGGATTAAGCATTTAGAATGTAAACGGTGGTGTCCCAGCAGGATATAGGAGACTGTTCGTTGTCAACTGAGTGCTTTACTGCTCCTACTGCAATAATTTATTTTAAAAATGGTTAAGAATTCTAAACCACTAGTGGTACCATACAGACATTAACCTGTTGGTAATAGAACCCTTGCATTTATTTTATAAATAACTAAATGAACACAAATAATAAGTTATTTATTAAAAAACCTCTATACAAAAGTAACGTCCATGGAGATAAACAGCTTTACATTTCCAAAGTGCTTCTCATACATTGCTATAATATTTGGTTTGCTAATTTACACTGTACATTCACAATTAAAAAACAATCATTGGCAAATACTTATTGATTCATGATGGGTATTATTTTTCCTAGTGGATTTTAAGAATAGTGACAAGAAGCACATACTGCATTATAGAAATCACCTTTGGAGTACAATGTGTACATGTACCATCTGTTAATATTCTGATGTAAAGACAACACAGTGACAATAGCAAGCGTACCACTGGAAAGTGGAACTATAGTATACTGCACAAGAATAAGCTTTTTGTTAGAAAAAGGTAGTTTAAAAGTGCAAAATATATACACTCTTCCTTTGTATGACTTACTGTTTTCACCTGTGCAGCTTATTAAATCCTATTTTAATCATCTGAACTGATCTGAAAAACATATGTAGTCATTTTAGTCACGTATGTATTATGATCATGCAGATATTTAAAAATTGCATTTCCAAAAATGGAAAGCAATAAACATAAAAAGCACTCTGCATTTTAGGTATGCATTTTATCTTACATCAACAGTAATGCATTAAAAATAGTAACAAAATTGTATTGCCATTGTCATTTTAGAGGTGGCACGTGAATATCTACTGGACTCCTAAAACATCTTGTCAGTTTTATTTTATGAGTTAATAAGTTTAATGATTACCTATTGATAGTTGCCTCTACAGCAAACGTAGATGACCATGTTATTAATGCATCACCCTAATTATTGTGCCCCTTTGTTGAGCTAATAGTAGCCCCTGAAACAATCTGATGTCTTTGATTTTACTGGCAGAAACCTGCAATAAATGAACATATTTTTAAAAAAGTCAGTTCATTACTAGATGGCAAGATGGAAGAATTCAAACTGCTCTAATGTGATGGTTCAGAATTTTAAACACAACTAGATTTAGAACTATAGGCAGTGGTCTGTTTACACTGCAAACACCTTTTGTACTGAAAATCCGGCACTGATATTATTTTATGGACAAATTGAAATTATCTGTATAGTTTAAAAAACAAAAACACTCTCCTTTATAAATCCATGTTTTTTGCTGGGAAAGGTGATGAGTTTTTCCCCCATTTCTTAAAGACTTTTTTTTAAAAAAAGATTTGCATATAACAAAATGACAGTGTAATTGGATAGCAGATAGAAAGCAACAGCTGACAGAAAAATTGAGGACCCAACTATGGAGGTCCTCAACACCTACCTAAGTCTATAGGGTTTCCATCCCATTGAAATCCCCTGATTTTCTGCAGGATCACTCCCTAACATGATTTGAAACAGATTTTAGATAAAGAGCTCACTGGATATGAACATATACTTTTTTTAACCCCTTGGTTTTGAGAAAGACATTGAAGAGACAACCTGAATCACATTTGATGTTCAACAATTTGAAGCAGTTACAACCCATGGAAGCCATGTTTCCTTATCATCCATCATTATATTTGCTTCTGAATAAAACTTTTCAAAAGTCAAGGACTCAGAGAGTACCTCTCATAGCAGGAATGTTATAAGAATGTAGACAGACAGATCGAAGCGAAAAAGCATCAGTTTAATGAAAAACCTCTACATTCCATCCCACTTCCTCTAATGCGTTTTTGCAAGTTTTGGCCATAAATGGAAATTGCTTTTTGCTTTTCAAACAAGACTGCATGATTAAAAACCCATGAGACATTTCTATATTTCAGCCAAACTGGAAATGAAATATTATAGGACATATTGTAAATGTTTACAATCATTTTGTGAAGCAAAAACCCAGTGCACTGTTACAAACTGGATATCTGACACCCACAGTGGTTAAAATTAATACAGTATATGAGATATAGAATATTACACATACTGTGGCAAAAGAACATACGGCACCTCCCTAAAAGCTAATTTTTATGGTGCCGAGTGTAATGACTGTTTTTCATTTCCAGAAGAGTCACTCAATTTTCAGTGGATTTTACTTGCGGCCTTTTAACTTTCCGGTCCTTTAACGTTACTACAGCTAAGTGGTGAAACTAGAGCCTATTAAATGCCCTTGATGTTGAAATCCTGAGTTATGCATGTTGTGATAGGATTTACCAGCATTTTCTAGCAGTCTTGTTTCTATTGCAGTTGAAATTGGAAATTGGGCATCTAATTACCTTAGACTTTTAAAATAATCACGTCTACATTATTTTAATAATACTTACTATATGTATGATATCCATAACAAATATTCAATCTTTATTTTTAAATGTTCTTAAGTAAAAACAATAATACAAAATGTATCATATTTTTGAGAGATTTTTGTGCTCTTATTGGTATCAGGTCAAATAAAATTGGAAAGCAATAACACTGGGCTCTACTGACCTGGAATGGTATGACTAATAGCTCGTTAGAAAGCTCCAACTACCTCTAGACTAGTTTCTTCCCCAGTGCACAAGAAGCTGAAATACTCCAAAGAGTTGTGAGGGAAATAGAAAGCAAATCTGCATATGACTATACAGCAGAACTCTAAGAAGAGTCATGTTGTTCAGGATGGGACAAATGGATATGCTGTTAAAAAATATGAAAACAAGGAAGGGTATAGTGAAGGTTGAAAAAATGTAGTTAATAGTAGATAAATGGTTGGTTGACTGTCACATACTGGTCTCCTGACCAGCAGTGCATGCCAATAGTCAGTCCTCAGGGATACTGGAATATCATTCCCAAATGCAATGCAGTGGAAAACTCCTCATATAATGGAATTTATTATTCTATAGTGAAGAAGAGTGTACACTACAATAGGAGCTACATGAAGTATTTGCAGTGAGGTTCATTAGCAGCTACGGAGAAACAAGGCAACAACCTTCCTTGAGTGCTATACTGAGCAAGCTTGAGCTCTTTGCCACACTGCTAGGTGCATACATGCCAGGGAAAGCACTAAGGTTCACCCAACAGTGCTGTAGAAGGCTGAAATTTCTACCTGGCATAACATGGCATGTTGTTGTATCATTCTTCCGTCCTACTCACCAAGCTTCCATTTGTGTATGGCTCCACTGTGTCTCTCACTGTGCAGCCCCTTAGTACAAAGATGACACATGCAGCTAAGGATCCTGCTGTGTACACAAGTGACTGATTCCAATCTGACTCACTGTGCAATATTTTGCAACTTGATTTCTTTACGGGACATTGGTCTGTTCTGTTCAGAATGTCTCTACATCTCGGAGGCCGATTAAATGTTCAAGTTTATACTTCTTCCCCCCCAACTCCCACTAGTGACGCCCTATGTATAGCCACTTGTAACGAAATAAGATGGCCTGGTTTCCATTTCCAACACTGCTCAAAATTGTGGAGCCAGTGGAAAGTCAATTAACATGTGCCTCTTACTCTGTCTGTAAAGCTGGAAAACGTTTACCCACCCCTTTAAAGTGCTTTGTCATCTAGAGATTAAATGTGCCAGGTAAGTGCAAAATTTTATTATTTACAATATAATTTTTCTTTAGCAGGTGCTATCTTTTTTTACTATAATCACATATCTTGAACTTGTAACATCTAATTTCTAAGAACATTATACAGTGAACATCACTTTATCACAAGAATCTTAGGTAAAATCATGTGAAATTTTCAAAATGAAATGATAAACCCTTCAAAATCCAGGGACATTATTTAATTATGAATTAACAAAAGGATCCAGTTTTTGTAGAAAATTTCAACAAGGTATGCGATAATTTGGAACAAAAATAGAAGTTTTTAAGTGAAAGAGAGCCTGATTTTTGAGCAAAGATGATTTTGCAAAGAAAAATAAGAAATGTGTTTTCATGTGTTTTCAATATGAAAATTATTTTTTATTTGAAATTTCAATCATTTCAATCTTTTGATAAATTTCACTCCATCACTCACTTTTTTATGATGCTGACATACCATAGTATGCACACACCTTTTTGATTAAAATTTGGCAGCAAAACCAGAATAGCCAGATGTTACATTGGATATCATTATAGAATGAGCAGCTACTTAACTAGATATCTCAACTTACTGAATGACTGGTTCCTCTGTGGTTTAATTCATGACAAAAGCATTACATTTATTTATTTAGGGCCAGATTGTTCCCAGTTCTTGTCCATGTGTCTTGGTGAAGAGATGGGTGTTTGTGGTGGTGGTGGGGTGCCACAAAAAGGGGTGCCTTGACCCATGCACCCTGGCCTGATTCTGCAAAAAAATATGCATATGCTTCACTATACTAAGGTGAGCAGTCCCACTGGAATCATAGAACTTGGCAACAGTGACCATAACATAATTAAATGTAACATCCTTATGAGAGGGAAAACACCTACCCCAAATTAAAAAACATAGAAAGAGGACCAAAAAATTGCCATCTTGCAAAACAACATAGTAATCAAAGCAATTAGAGGGAAAAAGGCATCCTTTAAAAATGAGAAGATAATTTTACTGAGGAAAATAGAAAGGAACATAAACCCTTGCAACTCAAGTGCACAAGTATAGTTAGGCAGGCCAAAAAAAATAAAAAAGTGAAGACTCAAAAGACTCAAATTAACAGCATTTTCTTCTTTAAGTACATCATAATCAGGAAGCCTTGCAAACAATCACTGGGACCCCACTGGATAATCAAGGTGCTAAAGAAAAACTCAAGGAAGACAAGCCTTTGTGGAGAAACTAAATTAATTTGTTCCATCAGTCTTCACTGCAGAGGATGTGAGGGAGGTACCCATGCCAGAGTCATTCTTTTTAGGTGACAAATCTGAGAAATAGTCCCAATTAGAGGTGTCAGTAAAGGAGATTTTGAAACAAATTGATAAATTAAACAGTAATAAGTCACCAGGACCAGATGGTATTCACCCAAGAATTCTGAAGGAACTCAGCTATGAAATTGCAGCACTACTAATTGTGGTATATAGCCTATAATTTAAATCAGCTTCTGTACCAGATGACTAGAGGATACCTAATGAGGCACCCCTATTTTAAAAATGGCTCCAGAGCCATTCCTGGTAAATTCAGGCTGGTAAGTCTATCTTCAGTCCCAGGCAAACGGATTGAAACTATAGGAAAGAACAGAATCTTCAGACACATAGATGGACACAATTTTGCTTTTGTAAAGAGAATCTTGCCTCACAAAACTATTAAATTTTTTTTGAAGGAGTGAACAAAATGTGAGTAAAGCTAATCAAGTGGATATAGTATACTTGGACTTATAGAAAGCCTTTGACAAGGTCTCACATGAAAGGCTTTTAAGCCAAGTACTCTTCCTTAGGATAAGGGGGGATGTCCTCTCCTGGTCAGTAACTGGTTAAAATTCAGGAAACAAAGTGAAGGAATAAATGGTCAAATTGATTGAGGTAAATAGTGGTGTCCCCCCAGGGATCTGTACTGGGACCAGTGTTATTCAGCATATTCATAAATGATCTGGAAAAAGATATAAACTCTGAGGTGACAAAATTAGCAGATGATACAAAACTCCTTAAGACAGTGAAGTTCAAAGCAGCCTGTGAAGAGTTGCATTCAAATCTCACCAAACTGGATGACTGGGCAACAAAATGGCAGATAAAATATAATGTTGATAATGCACATTGGAAAACATAACTCCAGCCATACATACAAAATGATGAGATTGGAATTAGCTGTTATTGCTCAGAGAAGAGATCTTAGAGTCATTGTGAATAGTACTCTGAAAATATCTGGCCAATGCTCAGTGGCAGTCAAAAAACAGAAGCCAGGGAACCATTAGAAAGGGATTGATGAGTCAGTAAATAGCATAGTGCCACTATATATATGCATGGTACACCCACACCTTGAATACTGCATACTGTTCTAGTTGTTCCATCTAAGAAAAGATATATTAGAATTGGAAAAGGTACAAAGAGCAACAAAAAAATTTAAGGGTATAGAACAGCTGCCAGATGAGGAGAAATTAAAAAGACTGGGACTTTTCAGTTTGAAAAATATATGACTAAGGGAGGATATAGTAGAGGCCTATAAAATTATGACTGGGTGTGAAGAAAGTGAATAAGTAAGTGTTATTCACTTCTTAGTCAACAGGTTTAAAAGAAACAAAAGGAATTATTTCTTCACACAACACAGAATCAACCTGCAGAACTCGTTGCCAGGGGATGTTGTGAAGGCCAAAACCATAATTGTATTCCAAAAGAATTAGATAAATTCATGGATGATAGGTTGACTATTAGCCAAGATGATCAGGAATGCAATCCTATGCTTTAGGTGTCCCTAGACTCAGAAGCTGGGAGTGGATGATGGGATGGATCACTCAATGATTGACTGGACTGTTCTGTTCTTTCCACCTGATGCATTGGGAATTGGTCACTGTTAGAAGATAATATACTGGGCTAGATGGACCATTGAACTGGCCATTCTTATGTTCTTAAAAAACGGAAAGAACGTGTTATTGCAATATTGGGACCTTTTGTGTCAGAATAAAAATGACAAGATGAAACAGATTGTTTAGTTGTGATACTTGGGGTAACTTTCTCAGCCCTGAAGAAGAGCTCTGTGTGGCTTGAAAATTGTCCCTCTCACAAACAGAGACGGTTTGTCCAATAAAAAATATTACCTCATCCACCTTGTCTCTTTCTTGTATCCTGGAATCAACACAGCAACAAATACACCTCAGAAAGGAAAATATGGCAGATAAGATTACTTTGCTACTTTTATAAAGCAATTTTCCTCTAAACCTCAGAATTTCTGCTTAGCATTATTCTGCTTTTTATCCTCATTTACATAAGTTCTTAAACCAATAAGAAGCAGAATACAGCCATGTGATAAAAACAAACAATATCTAAATCCCACTCACTAAACATTATTTAGTGAAAATCATCATCAATACCTGGTCAATCTTTGAATCTCAAAGTCCCAGCATCCAAAGAGTTATTTTTCAGCAGTTTCTGAAATCCAGAGAATAACTAGCTTACTATTTTCTCCTTTACATTCTATGATACTGAACTGAACTTCCAAGTGTTTCTCCCGAAAAGCTAGTTTTATCAACAAATGGGTATGGGCTCCACTGGATATTGGGCTTAAGAAAATTCATATCCAGAGACTTTTCCCTCCAAAGAATCACCCTCCCCCCTCAAAATGCGACTGTTTTCTCTTTCTTCTCATCTGAAATTCTCTGTCTGTACACTCACCTACCCAGCATCTTATTTCCTTTTATTACATTAGTAGACAATACCACTGAATGAATCATTTTACCTTTTTCACTTCAATTGATTTGTTAATCACTTCTGCCTTCTGTTCACTCATGTGGCCAGGCAACTGATTTTGCCCTTTAAAACTACTATAAACTTCAAGAAGCTTACCTGTTTCTGCCCAGAATTTCAGCAGCATAATATTTTGTTTTGTGCCACAAAATGGGGGATGCAGGAGTCTGCTGGGCACAGTTAGTCACTGGTTAGGGACTTTAAACTGTTTTCACTGAGTTATGAAATGACAACCAAAGTAAAATTATATAATTAGTTTTTCTAAAATAAAATCCCCCTTTTTTCCATAGGGTTTTATCCCTAATGCGTGAATTTGCATTCAGGGCTTAAAGTTGGTTTTACTATTTTACCTGGTTTAACCACAAACAAATGTATCCCTTACTCAAAAACACAAGCAAAGTGGGAAATAAAGCTAAGAAATGACGACTCATTAATGCAGCTACGGGGCTATTTCTTTATAATTCATTTAATTAATGTGCAAGATGCACTGCTAAAGATAGCAACAGAAATGTCAACTGTTAATGTGTTCAAAAAGAAATCAGACATGCATTTCGAGAAAAGAACATTCACTAGCTACGCAGGTGAATGGACCTAGATGAAATGAATGGCCTCCTCACACTTGAGAATGCTCCAACGCTACCGACTTAATAAAGACTGTGACTTCCTTAGTCTAATATTAAAACATTCTAACCAGTGTGAAATCAGCTCGATGCAATTAGAAATTATAAATGCCTTGAGAAAACCATTAAACTAGTTTAGAAAGGATAGCAAGTAGATTTTTAAAGCGTGCTATTTTTTTTTGTTCATATTCCATTATAAACTATGGATAGGACGTTGTTACTGGCAAACAGAGTGACATAACCCATGGTATAACTGACTTTGTCCTATTTATACTGGGGACATTTTCTAATTTTTGTCTTGCGCTCTTGGCCTTGATTCAGCTCCCCCTTCTAAATTTGCTCAGAACAGAGCTAATCTACATGAGCCATCTGAAGCTGGACTCCCATTGGAAGTTGCCAGGGTGCTCAGAAGTATTGAAAATTGGGTCACTTATTTCAGAATCAAATTATGGATTTAGGTGCCTAACTCCAGGGGCCAGATTTTTCTTGCTCATTAAAAAGGGCAGAACTAGTTATGAATCTCTGAGTCTCAAGGTAGGTCTGCTCCAGCCTTGCTAGAAATTAGAATACCTGATGGGCTGCTCTAATTTCTGAAAGCTTGCTAGGGTCCCAGAGTGATCTCCACTCTTCCTTTTTCTCATGTATCCCTCACATGCCTTTTACATGGGGATGGTGTTGTCCTAGGAAACAGACCCTCTGGTTTTTTGCCAGCTGAAAATTTCACTCTCTCAGGGGAGTCCTGAACTGCTCAACTGCAAACAGATTACAACATATTGAATGGAAATGGGTTTTATAATCTGGCCTCAGATGACTAACTTTGAAAATCATAGTGATGGTGCTTAAAAGTGTGGGTGCAGCTGGTGGGTTGTATACACCAGGGCTCCAAAAATTTATTACGCTGGTGTAGATGAATCAATGTTAGCAATGGTAGGAAATATTGGGGGAAATGTCCCTAGTGTAGAAAGGGCCTTTGTATTCTATTCCTTTAGTACTGGGATAAGAGATTAGTCCAAATTATCCTAATAATTGGTATCAGAAAGAGGTAAATAGGATGTTAACTGAGTAGGCAGATGTCTCTTATATTGGTTGACCAGATTTTACAAGTTGGTGACAATCAGTGAATACAAACATCAGGGCCTGCCAAATCTTTCTCTTGACAGCTTGCATCTGGCATATCTAATCCAACAGACATTAAAGTCACATATGGTATATTTTAATTTGTAAACTGTATGTCCCTTCTCATAAATTGAGCAAGCAGTTTCCATTCTGTGGGTTTTGCTTATATGTGCTGTTCGAAACGGTTACATCAGCACACATTTTTACAATTTCCCAAATCTGATATATCAAAAAATAATGGTTAATTAATTATATATAAAAGTCTAATTTTTCCATATTGGTAGTTACTTCTAACCACTGAAATTTCAGCATACTGGTGTGAATAATATTTGTGTTATGTGCAGATTCTATTTAAACTGTATGATAGATATAGAACCAGAAATATATCCATCCCACACAACTAAACAAAGTTCTACACGGATTGTCCCTAATTCACCTGACGTACGTTTTTTCTACAGTTTTCTTTAAGACTTTATAAATATGCAAAAGGTGTGATGTGTGCACACATTTCCATCCCAAATTTAAATATCTGAATACAGAGATGACTATTGTTTGGAAGATTGGAAATTAATTGTTCATATCATTCACAGGGAATTTTCATTTAATTCATAAACAAATAATATTTCAGGTAAAGTGTTCAGGATGATTAAAATTTCAAACAATCAAGATTATTCATCTTCCCACCACTTGTAAACTGCTCTATGTCTTTTATTCCACATAAGGGATACAATCTTTTCTACCGGACTTGGCAATAATGCCAAGAGGTGTCAAAATAGGGTCTCTCTTTATGGTTAGGCCAAATGCCCTTTTTGGTGATGTGCTAGGGATAACAGAGTTTTTGTACCCCAGCTAATGAGATTTCTAATCTGGAGTCTGATTGGCTGGCAAAACAACTTTTGCATATCACTGCTGATTTCAGTCCCTATTTCTACAAGTTGGAAAATCAGAGCTGTTTTCACCCTGTAATATTGGAATCAGTCCAATTACTCCTCTGAAAAATATTCTCCTACTTAATGTGAAAAGTCATCTTGCTGGGGAAAAAAAAAAGGATTGGTGAAAAATAAGCCCTGGAATTGCAGTTCTCTGTCTTTAATTTTTCACCTGTTACACCATTACCAAGTTTCGGTATTCCCCAGATGTTTCCTATTCCTTTTCCCTATCATAATTATAGGAAAATATTACCCAATTTAGGCTTTAATTATAAGAATTAACTATGATATATCAGATTCCAAAATGTGGTATTTGCTGATAAATACTGTGTCTTTAATGGTAATCACTTTATTCTTAGTGAAGTTACAGCAGATAAATAGCAACAAAAGTGCAGTTCCAGAGCTTCTCTCTGACCATTTGTCTTGGTCATCTATTAGAGAATCAATAAAATCAACATTACTGTATCTCCATGTAAAAATATATTATTATTATTATTATTATTATTGTATAACTTCCCAGAGTCAAGGCTGGGAATGGTTGAAGCTAGAAAACCATTGCATTTATTTGAAGAAAAGTAAATAAATCTCACTGAAAGATAATAGATTTTTGAAGAAAAATGAAGACAAATTTTTGTGAAGTATTTCATGAAAAATTCACCACATTTTTCAACAACACATAGGACTAATAGATTTATGTCAAATTTTGATTTTTTTCTGCAAAAATGGGAACGTTTTTCTTGTGAAACACTTCAGGAACATGTTTCCTCATGTTCCAACCAGTTTTTAAAACATTTATATAAATAATTAAATAAAAATTGCATTTAAAATAATTGTAAATCTTTTTCCCACTAAGGTGAATTTTTTTTTAAAGATTCAGCTGGGGAATAGTTGCCCAGCTTTGGTGCAACAATCAAAACAGTGAACCAATTATGCACTGTACTTATGGATGTTTTTAGGGTATAGTAAGCAGGAGCAATTTACCTGAATTCTGAATTTTAATTGAAAAAAAATGCTTAAAGACACAGTAAAAGGTCTCTGTAACATTTAGAGATGCACTATGTTCCAACAAAGCGTCCTCTCAATAATATAACCAGTATACCCTATTTTCATTCTAACTCTCGCTAGAGAAATCTTTTCTACTAGACACTTTATAGTAGCCACTGCCTTGAACAGCAGGTGAGTTTTTTTCTGTCCCTGACTTTCTTATCTGACAATGAGAAAATAAAACTATGACTCACTCATTCTCTTAATCACTATATTACCCGTGCATTTCATTCTCAGTGCTCCTCCACGATGGCTCATAGGTGCTATTTTAGCGTGAAAGTCTTAGTTTTAGACCTGATATACTGTTAAGAATAAGTGTAAATTCTCCATTATATGTTTGTAGGATACTTGGAGTATCATTCACATTTAGAAGAAAGTGTGTATTTTCCTGTTAATGTCCATCCCCTTGTTTTGGGTGTCTGACAATTCTATAATGTGGAGTTCCCTGTCTGGAGATCTATTCAGCCAATGATCAGCTAAATCAATTCTAAGAAAGTGTTCAGATTGGAATACTCCCCCAAATTGTAAAAGTACTCGAAGTGTATCTTGGAAGAGTGTACATTAAATGTTCTCCATAACTTGTCATAACTGGGAAAATGACTCTTTACATTACACATGTCATAGTACCTTCTGTCAAACATTTAAGGATAAAAATATCTTAATGATGAACAGGATCCCAGTATATGCCACATTGAGTGGGGTTGGGTGGATTGTCTGACACACAAAACAGAAAAAATGAGATTAAGATAAAATTATTTTTCCCTTGCCTTTGCATATTTGACAGTCTTAAAATACAATATAAACAATAGTGAAATAACTATGGAATTTCATTCAAAACATAGCCAACCAAGGAGGCACACCAAAAGATTACAGCCTGCGAAATTATCTTCTTCCAGAATCCTGCCTCTGCAGATGAAAGTCTGTCTTTTAGTGTCTTGAAAGGTAGGGGAAGATGCCCCTGCCTAGCTCACAATATAAAGGACGATTTCTGCGATGCCTCAGAGGAGCCTGTATTACATCTATTCCTAACAGTGCTATTATGTAGGGATGTGTGACCCTATGGGAGAAAGGATTTCCAGAAAATAAAGGAAAATTTTCTCCTCAGATTGGAGGGTCTGCTGAGGCAGAACAGTTCTGACAGTTTCCCAGAAGGGACAGAATTGGTCATAATCTGATTGGTCTGGTTTATCTCTAAACTACATGCAAAAGACTAGCCTCCTCATTTGGGTCCCTATAGACTATTACTGCCTATACACTAGAGATGGACCTGCGTTTGGACTAGGAGAGGATCTCAGTTTGAACTGCTGTAAATAGTTGGCATGTTGCAGAGGTCTGGTTCAGCCTGCTATGGAGATAATACCGAGGTGCAAACTTTGAGGATGGGGGAGAGGTATTTCAGATACAGTGCTTCAGTTTAAGTGCATTACTGATATTTAGGATTATCACTCACCTCTCACTATACAGATTCCCCCCCCCCCCCGATCAGTAATAGTAAAAGGGAAATGGAGATTCTCATATGAAAACAGATTGTACCAGACAAAACGGAGAAATGAATCTAGAAAAAACAAAAAGCTTTTAAATTGGTCAGCACAGATACAAAGCACCTCTTGGAAATACAAATCTTATCTAAGGCCTACAACTCTTATACTCTAATACCACAGCTTCCACGTCTTATTCTTTGTGATCAGAGCTGAAGAGATGTCCTTGCTATATATCGTACTCTGGGGGTTTTGTGTGTGGTTTCAGTCAACCACAACAGTTCCTTACCCTTCAATCCTGATTCTAGTTTCCAACATTGCTACTACTATTATGGCTGTTCAAATATTTCCATTTAAAATATTTTTGACAGAAAATTGGGTTTTGGTTAAATGATTTTTTTATGAAAAGTGCTTGCTTTTCATGGAAATTTTGATTTTCTTTTTGTTGAAAAATCATATGCCCCAAAGTTGAAATGTTTTCTGGTTTAGGGCAAAAATTAAAACATTTCAGCTGACAACAAACACTTCAATTTTGATATGTCGCTGTTGTGCCTCATAGGAGTTACCATTTTGGTTGCCTCTTCCCCACATTCGCCTTTATCTGGAGTTAGGGTGACCAGACGGCAAGTGTGAAAAATCAGGACAGGGAGTGGGGGATAATAGGAGTCTATATAAGACCCCAAAATCGTGACTGTCCCTATAAAATCAGGACATCTGGTCACCATAGCTGGACTTCATCTCTCATTTCTCACTGAAAAGTCAATTTTTTTCTTGGAGACCAATCCTGTTTTCTGACTTGCTCTAACTAGTATATACAGTAAACCCTCGATTTAACGGACCTCGATTTAACGGACTTCGGATGCAACAGACAAAATTTCTGAGCAAGTCTGATGCATTCCTGATCCATTTCTGGCGGGCTGGCTGCTGGCTCCCAGCTGCCGCCCAGGTCCAGGCAGCGGGCGGGCTGGCTCCCGGCTGCCGCCCGGGTCCCAGCAGCCGGGACCCGGGCGGGCTGGCTGATGGTTCCCGGCTGCCGCCCGGGTCCCAGCAGCGGGCGGGCTGCGGAGCTGTCTCCCCGACCCTGTGGCGGGCGGGCTGCTGCTCCGACAGCTCATTTTTTTTATTATTAAATAACGGACTTTTTGATTTAACGGACACCCCCTCGCCCGAATTAGTCCGTTAAATGGAGGTTTTACTGTATTTCTGCATCAGGAGTTGTAAATCTGCAGGCTTTTAAGAGAAGAATCTAAGGTTTATTCTTAGTATACCTGAATTTTACATAAAAGTTGAACAAATATTTTTCAATTTGGATTATTAAAATTCTGTATTTTTGGCCAATGTTTAGTTTTTATCTAAAACAGTAATTTGAAACCTGATCCCAATGCCAGTTGAAGTGAGAATCTTTCCAATGACATCATTGGACTTTGACTGAAGTCCATAGTACTTTATAATTTTATATATAATGAAATTTAGTTTTTCTAGTTCAAAAAGATTTAAATATTCAAATGTCATCTTTACAATGCACCAAAATCCTCATTCTGCTTTCTGTTAGATTGCTACCAAGAATTTGTACTATCCTGTACTATAAGTTAACGTCACCCATAAACAATTCTTTATAAAGTAGGCACTAATACCTACATGAATATATTTAACCACAAATGTCTGATGAAATTAAATATGTTACTAATCAAGAAGTCTTTTTTATAATCCAATAAGAAAGTTAAAAACATTATTTCTTTTAAATATCTATGTTAATATGATGACTTGCTTTAAAAGAGTTTTCAAATTCAGTAAGAAAGCCAAATCCTACAACTCTAATTCGGAAGACAGTTCCATTGAAGACAGTAGAGTTGCACTAGAAGAAGTTCTCCATGAAATGGAAAAGTTGATAAATATTTTTTATTTTTAAATATAATGGGATAGATCCTCACAAAGCTCCATTGATGACAATGAATGAATATATGACACAATAATTATTTTTTTCAACATAAAATCAACTAAAACACATCAGAGAAAAAATACCAAAGAAATGTAATGGGAGTTTGGGTTAGTCCCTAAATAAATATTTGTGTTGTTTATGAGGACATTAAAATGACAAATATAATGAGCCGGAGTCTAAGGTTTTCTCATTAGGGCCTAGACTGTAACTTGGGATTCGGCAACCTTTCACTTGCACCCCATCAGGGTAATCTGCTAGAGGGCTGCAAGATATTTTGTTTACATTGTTTACATAGCCCCTTCCCCCACAAGCTCCCAGTGACTGCGGTTCACCATTCCTGGCCAATGGGAGCTGCGGGGAAGCGATGGCCAGCACGTCCAAGAGGAGCTTCCATTGAGTCTTTGTGGAGTATTACATGGTCAATATTGCAGAGATTAATTCAGATTTTTGTATCCATATAGAGCCCTAACTAGGTGAAGACATCACATCAGATCTTGCCTGTGTCCCTGTATTCACATAAAAGGTAGCCAATATTTTAAACATAGTCATCTGATTGTATCTAGTATCAGAGAAGTGCAGAAGGTTCTGTACAAAGAGTCAATCAAAATATAGAAAAGCACCAAGAGATAATTATGGTAGTAAGCAGGTCAGAGATCAGGTACACAAAGATGATTGAGCTGAGCATTATTCCAAGAAGAAACACTGTATGACTGTGAGCTCTGAACTTATGAAAGAGTTACTATAGCTCAGATATGGTACAATGTTTTGGAGCTGTGTGCATCAGGCCTGCTTGAAAGGTAGTAAAACTTATTGTGAATGACTTACTGTCCATTTGGGGATATCAGTTAGAAGCCTCTGAATATCAAAGTAAACTAAACTTCAGGAACTTGAGTTTGGAAGAACTGGTCAGCTCAATGTTATGCAACTGAACTCTATGATGAGCCAATAAAACAGAGCAAACCAGCCCACATTGAAGAAACCATACATTATTGCCCAATGAGGGCCAAGACTTCATCTTATGTATATGAATCTGCATTTGTTGAAATCAATTGGATGTGTGTTTTGCTGGACTTGGGCTTTTGTCATGAATTCTCTTGGACTAATTTTCTCTTTCCCATCTTTTGGTAGTTGCTGGTTGTACTACTTCCATTTGAGATTGAATACTTCTCTTAATCCATGTTTCCCCATTCCTTTCTTCAGTCCCCAAATCTTATTAGACTACATAGAGTAGTTTCACATTCTCCCTTTTTATCATCCAATAAATACTCCATTTGGTTGCTCCTAGAAAATAGAAAAATGAGGGAAATTGAAAAATTGGCTTTTTTTCCCTAACACATAATATGTCAAAATGTTAAAAGATTAAACTAGAAATGCTAGTTAATAAACACAGGTATGGAATAGTTGGCATCACAGAGACTTGGTGGAATAATATGCATGACTAGAATATTGGTATAGAAGGGTACAGTTTCCTCAGGAAGGACAGGCAAAGAAAAAAGGAAGAGGTGGTTTTTAATATATCAAAGATGTATACAATAGGAGTGAGGTTGAGATGAAAATAGGAGACCGACTTGCTGAAAGTCTCTGGATAAGGATAAACGGGTAAAAAACAAGGGGTCATCACCTAACCAGGAACAAGAGGTGGATGTGGCTATTTATAAACAACTAACAAAATCATCCAAAGCACAGGACATGATGGTGATGGGAGAATTATCTGGATATCTGCTGTGAAAACCACACAGAAGGGCACAAATTATCCAACGGGTTCTTGGAATGTACTGGAGACATTCCAATACATGGAGGAGCAAGCAACCCAATGAGAATCTGTTTTAGATTTGATTTTGACAAATAGGGAGGAACAGGTTCAGAATTTGAAAGTGGAATGCAACTTTGGTTAAAATGATCATGAAATGATCATAGTTCATGATTCTAAGGAGGAAAAACAAGGCAATGAAGATAATGGATTTAAAGAAGGCAGACTAACAAACACAGGGAGTTTGTAGGTAAGATCCTATGACAAGCAAGACGAAGGTGAAAAACAGTTCCAGTGTGTTGACAGTTTTTCAAGGAGACATTATTAAGGGCACAAGAGCAAACTATCACACTGCATAGGAAAAATTGGAAGTATGGCAAGAGACCACCCTGGCTTAACCAGAAGATAGTCAATGATCTGAAACTCAAAAAAAGAATCCTACAAAAAGTGGAAACTAGGTCAAATTAGAAAAGATGAATATAACAAACAGCACAACTATGTAGGGATAGTTTTAGAAAGCCAAAGCACAAAAGGAGATCAAACTAGCTAGAAACAAAAATGGTAACAAGAAAACATTCTATAACATTCCATTACTAAGGGGGGGGGGGACACAATGACAGAACATGTGGAAATGGCTAAATGACTCTTTTGTTTCAGTTTTCACTAAAAAGTTTAGTAGAAATTGGATATCTAATATAGCGAACACCAGTGAAAAAATAGGTAGGATGTAAGGCTAAAATAGGGAAAGAACAAATTAAAAATTACTTAGACAAATTATATGTCTTCAAGTTGCCAGGGCCTGATGAAATATATCCTAGAATACTCAAGGAGCTGACTGAGGAGATACCTGAGCCACTAGTGATTATCTTCCAAAAATCATGGCAAATGGGAGAGATTCCAGAAGACTGGAAAGGGGAAATATAGTGACAATCTATACAAAGGGGAATAAGGACAACCCAGGGAATTACAGACTAGTCATCTTAACTTTAGTACCCAAAAATATAATGGAGCAAATATTAAACAATCAATTTGCAAACACATAGAAGATAATAAGGTGATAAGTAAGAGTCAGCATGGATTTGTCAAGGACAAATTATGTTAAACCAACTTAATAGCTTTCGTTGACAGTGTAACAATCTTTGTGGATAGGTGATATATTTTGATTTTAGTAAGGCTTGTGTTACAGTCTAGCATGACCTTCTCATAAACAATCTAGTGAAATACAACCTAAAATGGAACTACGATAAGGCAGGTCAATAACTGGTTGGAAGACAATTACCATAGAGTAGTTACCAGTGGTTCACAGTCAACCTGGAAGGGAATATCAAGTAAGGTCCTTCAGGGATCAATCCTAGATCTGGATCTGTCCTATATCTTCATAAACTATTTAGATAATGGCCTATTAACTTTATGGATGATACCAAGCTGGGAGGGGTTGAAAATGCTTTGGAGGACAGGAATAAAATTAAAAATGATCTGGACAAACTGGAGAAATGGTCTGAAGTAAACAGGATGAAATTCAATAAGGACAAATGCAGAGTACTCCACTTTGGAAGAAATAATCAGATGCACACGTACAAAATGGAAAATGACTATGAAGGAGTACTGCAGAAAGGGATTTGGGGGTCAGAATAGAAATAAGCAATCATCATTCTGGGATGTTAGCAAGGGAGTGCAATAAATGAGAAGTAGTTCTTCTGCTCTATCATGGGCTGATATGGCCTGAACTGGAGTATCAGATCCAGTTCTGGGTGCCATACTTCAGGAAAGATGTGGTCAAATTGGATAAAAGTCCAGAGGAGAGTGACAAAAATGATTAAAGGTCTAGAAAACATTATCTAGGAAGAAAGATTTAAAAACTGGGTTTGTTTAGTCTGGACAAGAGAAGACTGAAGGGGACATGATAACAGTTTTCAATTATGTAAAAGGTTATTAAAGGAAGGAGAGAGAAAAAATGTTCTGGTTAACCTCTGAGGGTAGGACAAGAAGCAATTGCAGCCAGGGTGGCTTAGGTTGAACATTAGGAAAATCTTCCTAATTCTCAGGATGGTTAAACACTAGAATAAATTGCCTAAGGAGGTTTTTAATGGTAGGTTACACAGCCACCTGTCAGGGATGTTCTAGATCATACTGAGTCCTGCCTTAAGTGCAGGAAACTGGACTAGAAGACTCTCAATGTCCCTTCCAGTCATATGATTTTATGATGATTTGTTGGATTTAGCTTTCTTGAATTTACAAATCATTAAGTTTTGGGAGTTCCACTGGCCCAATCTGTGTTAAAAAAACACCATAAAGCTAACCACATTGCTGTGCTTTAACACTTAATTCAGAATAGAGTCTGAAAGAGAATGCAATTCAATAAATGACTTGCTTGCTCTTGTTCCTTTATTATTAATAGTTGTTAGCTTGATGCTACCTTGCTTCATTCTTCTTGCAGGATTCTTTATAATTTATTTTAACATAGTTCATTACGAATTGTGGGACATATTTGTGGACATTTCCTAAGGGGCTAAGTAACTGAATATTTTAATAAGCTAATATCACTCTTTGTAAAGTTTTTATTCTCAACATTTTGAGATGCACATACTGGGGGTTTTATTATATAATACTCACATTATAACATTAAAAACTCTTGGAGGCTTGAATATGTATTTTCAGTCTAATAGTAACTTGCCTGATTCTCCACTTCATTGCACAAGTTTTTTGCTAGTTTTTTAATGATTGTTTAACTATGTGTTTCAGTATAACAGAGGAAAGTATCAACCACATCATTCTTACTCACAAGCTCAAAGTATATTTTTAAATTATTCTTACTAACAATTGAGACCAGTCTATAAAATTATTTTTAGTTTGTGAATGTATAATGTTAAAAACTCAAACATCTAAAACATTTTGGTTAAAATCATGTTTTCAAAAAGACACTAACATGTTTTTGAAAAAAATATTTAATATAAAATTAAAATCACATTTGTTAAAAATAGAAGACCATATTGATTATAAATATTTATTTACAATAAATAAAAATAAATATTTATCTTTTATGCTTAGTTGACAAGAGGACATAACTCTTCTAATACGACTTGGTGAAAATAACAAACACTGTAATTGCAAATGCTACCCTGATGTTATCCGTCAAGTTAAAATAGTTATAGCTATCACTGTATTTAGAGTTTTCTGTCTACCTTCTTGTTTTGTTTAGTATCTGATGCTGCCTCACAACTCAATTTGAGAAAAGCTGTGGTTTTCATTAGAACAGCATGGAATGCTTGAGATTTTTCTGAAGGGAAAGGCTGTAAGATGAAAATGCCTTTATATATATATATATATATATATAAATATATATATATATATATATATATATATATATATATATATATATATATATATATATCTAAATGGCTGGTAGCTTTATCTGTGCATTTAGGCAGATTTTTTTCATCAGAAAGGATACACTATGCAGAAGTAGGTTAGAAAAAATCCCCCAAGTAAAGCTATATTCTTCCCTTGTTAAGCTCACTGATGTCAGCTGGATTTGCGTGCAAGCTTATGAGGTCAGAATTTGACCCTCAGTGTTTAGAAAATGATGAGAAAATCTTTATGGGTAGATACATCTACCCCATACCTTATATCACACAAACAAAAATAGTTTTTCAAGAAGATAATTATTATCCTATGTACAATCCTAATACATAGGAGCACAACCAAAGATGGGGAACACAGTGCTATACATGAATGAGTGGAAGGATGAGTAATGAGGGGATTTATCAACGGACACCAAAGAAACCCATGGCCAAGGTTTCAAAAATAAGAACTTAAAGTCAGGTTCCTAAATCCAAATTTAGGGCTCAAATCTTCCATGGTACTACAGTAGCTGAGGCCTGGCCTGACACTCTTCACAGGACCCATCAAAGCACTTAAAAATAGTTAACTTTACATTGTCAATTAGGACTAGTCATATTCTGAGATTTAAGCATGTGGATATGTACTTTTCTGGATCAGGGTAAGAGTGCTCAGCACTTTGAAGAATCAGCCCCTTTGACACCTATAGAAGTAGCTTGAGGTGGGATTTTCAAAAGCGCCTAAGCAAGTTAGAAGACTATTGCACTAACTTCCATGGGAGATGGGCACCTAACTCCTTAAATACTTTTGAAAATCTTGCCATTTTCTCCCATGGTGAAGCCTATGGAAGTTTCTGTGCCCTCAGCCCATTTGAAGACCAGGCCAAATGTTAGGAGCCTAACTTCAGGCACACAACCGGCAAAACTTGGTCCCCGGTTTTACACCATGATGCAACTTCTGAGAAAAAAATCAAAACAATATTAGAAATATTATGTTAGGAACATTTTCATTCCAGGATTTAGATTAATGTTTAAAGAAAACAAATAACTCAGTTTGAATTAATGTTTGTTAACTCATAAGATTTAACAATGATGAAAACAATATGAAAACTAGTAGCATTTTTATTGATAGCACAACTATAGGCTCCTTATAAAATCACACAGAATTGCAATATTGTGCATCAAATAACTAATTTCTTTAAGAAAATAATTTATTTGCAATAATCACAACACAGAATTGGATTTCAGTTACTGTACATGTATTTTCTTGCAATGCTCTGGCTGTCTATAAATACTGGATCCAGTGATGCCACTTTTGCTGCTATAAAGGAGTGAATACAGTGTAAAACCGCTGTCAGATCTTGAAATTCAAGTTCCTGAAAGAAGAAAAAAGACAGAATAGAGGTGAATCATTAGGGATCCAGTCATTTTAAGTAAAGTGAGAAAAAGATAGGTTAGCAAATAGTGTTATTTACATGAAAATCTGGAACTTTAAATGGAATTGTAAGGTTAAAAATAATAACCTTAAAAGATCAATTCTCTTATCTGGTTTACTAGCAACCCTTTAATTATGACAATTTACTTTTCATTCTTTATGCTGTTTATTTTTATTTTATTTTTGTTTGCATTTTACACAGCATGACAACTGAAATAGACTATTCAGTTTGCATTTATAAAGCAACAGTGGATTCATGTATCTCTGAAAGAATTTGTTATGGAAAGGTGACAAACTGAAGGAAATTTCCACAGTGAATATAACATTTGCAATGTATAAGTCTGGAAAGAAACTTCACCTGATGTTTTCTGTGTAATTCCTAAGTATTACAGTCTATTTTAGAGTGGTCTGGGAAGATGCATATTAATACTGCTTGCTTTAAAAAGTGATGACACACATAATCAAACTCTGGCTTTGTGAGAAAGTCAGAGTTGTCTCTCATTCTCTCATAAATTCCCTCCTACTTTTAGTAACTCATACCTTACTTTTTGAGCCAACTTATATCACTTCTTTCTCCAGTCGCTACCAGCCAGTAAAGGGATGATTTTCTGGTAGAGGAATATAGCTTTAAAATAGGTCAATTTACTGGATACTGTAATCCAGGGGTCTCCAAACTTTTCAGCCCGAGGGCCGCATTAACTATCAAATAGCAGTTTGGGGGCCGACAACACACTCGAGGTCCAAATAAAAAAGAATCAAAACATGGATGTTGTTTTTAATTATTTATTTAATATTATTTTATTCAGTTATTATTTAATAACACATTGATACACTACACATGAACACCTGTTCACTACACATGAACACTACACATGAACACCTGTTCACTACACCTGAACACTACACATGAACACCTGTTCACTACACCTGTTCACTACACCTGAACACTACACCTGAACACTACACATGAACACCTGTTCACTACACCTGAACACTACACATGAACACCTGTTCACTACACCTGAACACTACACATGAACACCTGTTCACTACACATGAACACTACACATCAACCCCCCAACTGACCCACCCAGCCAGGTCTCTCCCCCCCAAACCTCCTTTCCTCCAACCCCCAACTGACCCACCAAGCCAGGTCTCTCCCCCCAAAACCTCCTTTCCTCCAACCCCCCCCCAAATGACCCACCCAGCCAGGTCTCTCCCCCCCAAACCTCCTTTCCTCCAACCCCCAACTGACCCACCCAGGTCTCTCCCCCCAAACCTCCTTTCCTCCAACCCCCAACTGACCCACCCAGCCAGGTCTCTCCCCCCCAAACCTCCTTTCCTCCAACCCCCAACTGACCCACCCAGCCAGGTCTCTCCCCCCCAAACCTCCTTTCCTCCAACCCCCAACTGACCCACCCAGCCAGGTCTCTCCCCCCCAAAACCTCCTTTCCTCCAACCCCCCCCCCCCAAATGACCCACCCAGCCAGGTCTCCCCTCCCAAAACCTCCTTTCCTCCAACCCCCCCCCCAAATGACCCACCCAGCCAGGTCTCTCCCCCCCAAACCTCCTTTCCTCCACCCCCCCCCCAACTGACCCGCTCAACCCGGTCTCTCTCCCCGCCCCTCAACTGACCCGCTCAACCCGGTCTCTCTTCCCGCCCCCCCCAACTGACCCGCTCAACCCGGTCTCTCTTCCCCCCCCCCAACTGACCCGCTCAACCCGGTCTCTTCCCCCCCCCCCCCAACTGACCCGCTCAACCCGGTCTCTTCCCCCCCCCCCCAACTGACCCCGCTCAACCCGGTCTCTTCCCCCCCCCCCCAACTGACCCGCTCAACCCGGTCTCTTCCCCCCCCCCCCCAACTGACCCGCTCAACCCGGTCTCTTCCCCCCCCCCCCCCAACTGACCCGCTCAACCCGGTCTCTTCCCCCCCCCCCCAACTGACCCGCTCAACCCGGTCTCTTCCCCCCCCCCCCAACTGACCCGCTCAACCCGGTCTCTTCCCCCCCCCCCCAACTGACCCGCTCAACCCGGTCTCTTCCCCCCCCCCCCAACTGACCCGCTCAACCCGGTCTCTTCCCCCCCCCCCCCCAACTGACCCGCTCAACCCGGTCTCTTCCCCCCCCCCCAACTGACCCGCTCAACCCGGTCTCTTCCCCCCCCCCCCCAACTGACCCGCTCAACCCGGTCTCTTCCCCCCCCCCCAACTGACCCGCTCAACCCGGTCTCTTCCCCCCACCCCCCAACTGACCCGCTCAACCCGGTCTCTCCCCCCCCCCCCCCAACTGACCCGCTCAACCCGGTCTCTTCCCCCCCCCCCCAACTGACCCGCTCAACCCGGTCTCTTCCTTCCCCCCCCCCCAACTGACCCACTCAACCCGGTCTCTTCCTTCCCCCCCCCCCCAACTGACCCGCTCAACCCGGTCTCTTCCCCCCCCCCCCAACTGACCCGCTCAACCCGGTATCTTCCCCCCCCCCCAACTGACCCGCTCAACCCGGTCTCTCCCCCCCCCCCTGACCCGCTCAACCCGGTCTCTCCCCCCCCCCCCCTGACCTGCTCAACCCGGTCTCTCCCCCCCCCCCCCCCGACCTGCTCAACCCGGTCTCTTCCCCCCCCCCCCCTGACCCGCTCAACCCGGTCTCTCCCCACAGACCGTTTCGCTGCCTGGCAGTGGGTGGCTCCTTGTTTCGCCGCCTGTAACTGGGTGGCGGTGCGGCGCGTCCTGGCCCCAGCTCTGAGCCGTCCCTGGCCGGCGGCGGCAGCGGAGCACGCGGCGCGTCCCGGCCCCGCGGCTGGCGGCGGCAGCGGAGCACGCGGCGCGCCCCGGCCGGCGGCGGCAGTGGAGCACGCGGCGCGCCCCGGCCCCGTGGCTGGTTCCCGACCCCTGCCGCGGGCCCGATGAGAGGGCCTCGCGGGCCGCATCTGGCCCGCGGGCCGTAGTTTGGAGACCCCTGCTGTAATCTATAAAGTGTCCACCTGGCAAATAAATCATGGGGATGTTTTTCATTTTGAGTGGAAAACATTCCTTTTCAACAGGACATTTACTAAGCATGCTTAGTTACAAAATATATCCTTTACTCTGCTATAATTCAAAGCACTGGACATTTGCGTTTGCCATAATAGTATTTTATGATCTCTCCTAAACCAAATTGCTTCAAATAGTACTTCAAATACTTGAAACTCAAGGTTGTGTTCTGGAAAAAAAACTAATTAGAGCACTTCACCATTGAAGAATAAACATTTATTGGGCAGGAGCTGTTTCTCTGTATGACAGAACACTTCCCTAAAATTTTCATAAACCAAGAAAAAAATTGTTAAATTCCCAGCTATTTAGGGACTCAATTCTGCAACCCTTATTCGCACAATTAGTCCTTACTCACCTAAGCAGTCCTATTGAGATCAATGGAAATACTCATGGGAGTGAGGATTACTTACATGAGTAAGGGCTGCAGGATCAGGCCCATGATTACCAACTAGCACTTTCTGAAAACGAACATAAATTTTCATATTAATTTCATTGATAAATACAGTGATCATACATTTACAGAATTTTTTACTTTAAGCATCCCAGGCTGTTCAGAAGTACTTTATATATAAGGAAGCACAGCAGCATGACATAGCAACTCAAAACTGAACGAAGAACGCCCATGTCCAGCTGAAACTGCAAAGAGAATTGTAGATAAGCAGAATATACTTGGAATTTGACTAAGACACCAGGGTTGATCCTACTATGATTAACATGGATTCAGGATTTTTAATGGACACAGTTCATCAGAACCTTAGTTTACATCACTATTTCTAGATACAAAGTGCTAGAATGAAAGACTATTGGTATTTCAAGGGAATATTTCCTAGCATCGTTTTTTCCCCTAGTTTTAGAGGGATCAGGTTTTTTCTCTGTATATTGGCCTTATAATGTTTCATTTTTCCATTTTCTGTAACTATTGCATTTCTAATTCTCTTGTGATTAACAAACTTTGCTCAGATAGCTAAAACTTTTTGTTTCTTTTCAGAAACTCTACTTTATTGACTTTTTAGCTTGAGATACTTAGCTTGATTTCCTTGGCAGCCAAAGATAAGGAGAAAATTGCCTTTGTAAACCTCTCACACACTGTAATTCTAATGTACTATAGTGGACTTTGTCTACCCTACAAAGGTAGGCTGATGTAACTAGCCTTATGTCGATCTGTTTGTGCACGTCTATAGTTAAATTTATCTCCCACAAACATAAGTGCCCCATTATGGCAACACAGTAACACCACCTCCCCAAATGGCTCTGAGCCATGATTGAAGTACAGGGTTTGATGCAGTGTAAGTGTGGATACTGATCATCCTATAGACCACGGGTGGACAAACTTTTTGGTCTGAGGACCACATCGGGGTTGTGAAACTGTATGGAGGGCAGGGTCTGGAAGATTGTACCTCCCCAAACAGCCTGTCCTGCTCCTCCCACTCCCACTTTCCACCCTCTGACTGCCCCCCTCAGAACTCCCAACCCATCCAACACCCCTTGCCACGCTCCTTGTCTCCTGACCACCCCCTCCAGGGACTCCTTATCCCTAACGAACCCCCTGGGTACCCCATCCCCATTTAGCCCCCCCTTCTCCCTCACTGCACGGACCTGTATCCACACCCCTGCCCTTAACTGCCCACCTGGGACCCCAGCCCCTATCCACGCCCCCTCCCTGACTGCCCTCCCCCCAAAACTTTACCCCTCCAACCACCCTCTACCTGTCCCCCGACTGCCCCCCGGAACCCTCTGACCCTTATCCAACTCTCTCACCCCCTTACCATGTTGCTCAGAGCTGTAGGAGCTCACAGCCCTGCTGAAGCCAGCCATGCTGCTGCACTCCTGCCCGGCAGGAGAGACGAGCCAGAGCGCTGGAGGCAAGGTGCGCTGAGGCTGCGGAGGAGGGGAAATAGCAGGGGAGGGGTTGGAGGTAGCCGCCCTGGTTGGGAGCTCAGGGGCCGGGCAGGATGGTCCCGCAGGTCAGATGTGGCTCATAGACAGTAGTTTGCCCACCTCTGTTAGAGACAGTCCTCCAGCAGCTGTCCCATATGTTTGCCCTTGACTAGTCAGAGTTTCGTCTCCTTTCTGTTTTTCTCACTAGGATACAACTTCAAACGTGGGGTTTGATTTTTCCAAGATGAGGTGGCAATGAATAAGAGTAACATACAATAGAAGTAACAAAAGGACACCCAAGTTCTGAAGATGTGCTTTCACAGATGATCAGCAGCAAGCTACAGAGGTTTCTAAGATAAGCAAATGTTAAAGTGCTTTACTAGACCAGGCCCCTACCTATAAATAATATTTTAAACACATTTTTATGGGTTGAATATACAATTTATATCTTATCTTTCTCCAAAAAGCCAGCATGCTCAGATGTTATAATTCATCAGTCTTAATAACCTTACGTAGAGTATGATCCTGAGATCTATTGTGGGAGATTCAGTGATACTCAGTGTCCCTGTCTTTAAATTAAGAGCCTATATCAAATGGGTAATTTATAAAAGCTACCTCTATTGTAAGATGTAAAAGAATGGATTTTTGCCTTAACCTGTATGGGTTTTTCTCCTGTGATGTAAGCATAAATGCCAGCACAAAAAAGTATGGTAACAAATCCATGAATTCCAGGAAATTCAGAGTTATAAACACCTTGTTCTTAACTCATATCATTATCTGCATTTATGTTATTGTACAGCATTGATGACCATGCAGTATATTAGTATTCTAGAATGCCCTTTGATTTTTAGGCCTTGCAGAATGAGTCAATCATGAGGATAATTCAGCTAATTGTGGATATCTGTATATGTTTTAGTAATAAATAAATACATTAATAAAACGCTTAACATTATTTAAACTCTACATTTCACTTGTTTCCCAACTAGCAGAAGTGCATCTGCACATTTTGGTTTCAGCAAGGAAGAAATACATGAATACATAATTATCTCGGGAACAGCTAGTCTTTATGGTAATTCTAACTTCATTGACACAAAGCAGTACAGGATATCTCACAAAGAAATCTGTCTCAGTAAGATTCCAGCCTGATTTCTAAAACAAAGAGCTCTGGATATGCTCCACATAATCACATAGAACCAGACTTTTAAAAGATCTCCATGCTCACAAATAGGTGCAGATTTTCAAGAGAGTTCATCTCCCATTTAGGCAGGAGAATGAAGGGACGTCTGTTTATTAGAGCTCAGCATATTGGGTTCTGCCGGGTACTGATCACTTTGAAAAAGTCTGGTCCTTATTTAGGTGGCTAACTGGGAACAGAGTTCTTCTGAAAAATCTAAATATCTAAACCCAGTTGTGGGCGCTGAGCACTTGAAAATCTGGCCTCTGGAGAATCAGTTGTTCAGGACTCATTTGTACTTCTTTAAAGTTTGTATTATGATAGGGAGAAGAAAGAGGAGCATAGCTTCAGCAATGGTGTCTGGAAGCAGTATACCTCTATAGGATATGAATATCTCCTGGACACTGAGGGGAGCATGCTGAGAGGCATCCCTTGCTATACATATGGAACAGGTGTAGCCTATGCTCACCCCTGTGCAGCCTGGCCCCGCACCCAGATTTACCTCCTCTGTAGCTGCGAATACCAAGAGCAGCTCAACTTGCCTCCTCCTCCTCCACCACCACCTCCAATTCTGGAGATAATGTATTACTACCTATTGTATTAAGGGAAAGAGTGGCCATAGTAAGGCTTCTAATCTGAACTGTACCAAACCTTTTATACAGTACACCCATTACAAAATTCCCCATTCTGGAAAGTGCTGAGCAGCCACAACTCCGAAGGATTTAATGTGAATGGCAGACACACAGACCCTTTCAAGATCAGGGAATACTATGCTATTAGGAAGGAAACATAACATTTCCAAGACAAACATCACTTCTGCCCTACAGTAAAAGCAGTAAAGTTATGAACACACCTATGTACAGCCAATAGCCAATGTAACTGCTAAAGAGCTGACTGTGACTTTTTAAATTATTTATAGCTAGTTAAAAATATTCACATTATTTTTAAAAAGGAAGAGGCAAGAATCTTTCAGGATCCTGCTTTCACGTGAAGCTATTCAATAGATTAAGAATTATAAGTTCAGAAATTATCCTGAAAGAATGAAAACGCTTTGGGAACTTAACTACAGTGTTCGCTTTCTTGTAATTGGTAATAACTGACAGCAATTAAAATATTCATTCAAGTTTCAGATGCAAAATTAGATCTTATTGTGAAAGAAAAATGAAGTGTAAAATGTTAGTTAAAATCTTTTGAAGAAAGTAAACCCATATACATTTTTTATATCAGAAGCCACAAAGTATTTTTTTCTGTCTTGCCTGACAGATATGGAGCACGTATAGAAATAAGTTTTCTAAATGCACATTTTATATACAGTAGATGTAAATTATTAATCAGTATCTCAATTGGATATAAATACAGAGAGAGAAGAAATATAGTTGTTTATATCTTACATGAGCATCAGTTTTGACTAGTAAGGAACTTGAACACATATGCTGAAGATATGTTTAGCAGAAGTCATTTTAAATTATATTGCTAACTAAGATTTGGGTCCTGCTTAACATGTTACTCACTATAAAACTCCCCAATCAAAGATAGGTGTTCTAATATTAAATTAATTGGTATTTGTGAAGCAGTAAGCTGCATTAGTGATAAGTGCCACGTAAAAGCACACAAGGAAATTAATAATTCTGTCTTCTGAGCAGGATTTGAATAGTGTGAAGTAAATAAAGCACTGGACCATTCAATGAATAATGAGGTGAAACAAAATATGGAAAAGCTTTTCATTAAATGAGCACTGTCCATTCTGTGCACTGAAAGAGACAGGGGTCTCATGGAAAAATAGTATGTGACCCTAGTTAAAGACTGTACTCACAATGGACAAAGTTGCACAGACAACCTTAAGTCTGTCATTTGCTAATATCTGAGTACTGACTTTGCAATCTTAATAATGTTCTTTCAGGATAGGTTATTTTGTGTAATTATATTATTATTATTTATTATGTGCATTAAGGTAGTCGTAGGTAGTACAATCAAGGAACAGGTTCACTTTGTCTTACGTGCTACTGACAAGAAAGAAGACAGTCCTTGTTCCAGAAACCATACAGTCTAGGTATGTTTCAGGATATTTAGCTGGATAAAACAGACTGTGAGGAAGGCTGAAATAACAAAATGAGGAGTGTAAGAAAGAAAAAAAATGGCTTGTTTCTTCCCTAAACAATGCCAGCTGGGTAGCAATTTTTAGGTGTAATCCTTGAAAGTGTTTCCTTTATCAAGATGATTCCTCAGCTGAGTTTCATGGATGGTTCTGAACAAACCCAAGCCCGCGAAAGGAACCAGAAGTGATTGAGATAAAGCAAGAGCAGCCATTTTGAGAGATTTTGATGAGTTTCTAGGGCTGACTGGGAGGCTGAGGGATTGGGTTGCCAGAAAGGCAGTGCTGTGTGTATAAAGTGGGATACATACAGTTTTGTTCATATTCATGGTGCATTATACATTAATGTAAACTTTAATTTTAGAAATATTTTCAATCTGGCCACCTGATATCAGGCATTTCTCAATTTACTAAAATAAATAGAGGAGGCATGCAGTATCTGGCCCAGTATCCACAAAGCAGCATATGTTGTTAAGGCCTCTCATATCAAATGTCTAGACAATTCTCTCCACAAGTCATAAGCTCCAACTTAAAATAATTCTCCCGTACATAAGCAGGAAATGCAATTTGCCATTCTTCAAACTCCATTAATATTCAGCCTTTTTTCCCTCCAAAGTTGATCAGAGACTAATTACATGCAGTTTGACTTTCTAGGATTTGTTTGGTTACTTTTTTTTAATTGAAGTGTATTTTTTCACTCATCTAGAATCTAAGAATACAACACAAGGAATTTTGCTCAAACTGTGCAGAGAGAAAGAGAAAAAACCTTTGTCCAGACACCATGAATAGAAATTTCATTCCCAAAGGAGAGTTTTTCAGAAAGCTACAAGCATATGAAATTAGGGGTAATCCGGGAAACACTTTTGCAACATTAACTATAGTGTTTGCTGCCAAGTGAGCTTCATTTGACAGCTACTACCTCATTTATTCAAGAGAAATGAAACATCCATTATTTGATTACATTTGTGTTTCTCGTTATTGGCTGCACTTCCCTATTTGGCACCATCTGCTTCCTTGAAATTCTTCCTTCGTTACCTTAAGCTCATATACTCTACCAGTAATACATTGGAATAGAGGAGAAAATCAATGCTGTATCCTTTTGTGTCCAATTCTGAAGCCTAAGGCTAAGTCTACACTACACACTGCTGGCATCAGTGTGTAGGGTATACCTAGCTACTATAAATTGCTGTGAAAAGCAAGATGCATCCACACTGTAATGTGTAGCTACATCTGCCAGTGAAAGGGAGCTGCTAGAACCTTTCCCTGCTGCCTTCCCACTGCCAGAGTCTTTCCCTGCTTCTGGAGCCTCTCACTATGGTGGTTGGGAAAGGCTCCTACAGTGGGGAGACAGTGGGACACTACACTGCTAAAAAATAGCAGTATAGATGGAGGAGGCACTGCTAGGATGTGCAGAGAGCCATCCAGGGTACATACTCACAAGGTTCAGGCATGCCTTTACTTTACTCACCTTAGTCTCATTCTATTCAATAAGCTTTCATTCTCCTCTATCAACATTTGTACTGTACATAGACATTTGTGTGTATATGCTCACATATACTCTGTACTAACATAGCATCTTCAATCTGAAGAGCTCAATGTTCTTAACAAACAATGAAAATACTTTTGAAACAAGGAAGTATTTTTATTCCCATTTTACAAATAGGGATATTGAGGCACATAATGGGCAACTGACCTGTCCATGGTCACTCAGCAAGCTTACTGAACCAAATCTCCTGGTTCCCCTACTAACACATGCCTCTATTCATATAAGATCCAGTATGGAAACACTCACTACTGGGTGTGGTGCTTACTAAACAGGAGTAATTCAACTGAATATAGTAAGCACTTTGCTGGGTACTTAGCACAACAGTAAATAAAAAAGCTGTTAGAAAATAGTTTTTTTCTTGACAAATGTTTTGACTTTTTGTTAAAAATGTTTTAAATGTTTTTTAGCAACCAAAATTTGAAAAAAATTATGGTGAAAACAGCCAAAACCCAGAATGTGCCTTCAAAGCCATGCATGACTGTTGTTCTCTTATCTGATTGTATTTTGCTGTTGCATATATTGTAGCTGTAGCTGTGTCAGTCCCAGGATATTTGACAGAAAAGATGGGTGAGATAATATTCACACTCTTGAATGAACTCACAGGAAAATGATACAACACAAAAACACCCCACTACTGTGGATGACCACTCTTCACAACACGATCACTCTATATCTGACCTATCAGTTCTCATCCTCAAAGGAAACCTGCACAACACTTATTGCTGTAAAACTACGCTTAACAGAAGCCACTTCAGAGAAATTATCATTCTGAATGAATACACCACAATTTTTCAGAATACATCTCAGGAACAGAATCACATAGATGGTGTAATAAATCTATATACACCACAGGACTTATGAGTTGCACAGCTTCTAGAGGATATGAAAAAAAATAATACACGATTTAACTGTTGATTGTAAATATTCGCACAGTATTTAATCAAAACTTTAATTTCTTTGATATAAACTCAATTTATTTATTTTTTAAATAGAGAGAGAATATACCAACTACCTTCATCTCAATTTGTTTGGTGTCCATATTTTGAAAAAGCAGCTTTACTCTTGTTTTTCCATCGTCTGAAGACCCCTTGAGCTGAGAGAATTTAAATCTCCAGAGCACATTCTGCAAAAAAATAATGTTAACTAGGACTCTGGCATTATACTCTTATACCCAGAACTTTGAATTATTGAGCAATTTTGACACAACATCAAGAAGTTAAATGTAATGCAAAATAAATGATGGATTAATATATTTTGGGCACGAGGACAGTTGCATAACAAATATAATTTATCAGCTCTACTTCATATACAACAGGAAAAAAGACACACTTTTTAGTACTTCCCTACCAATGTAAGGGTGTACAGAAATCAGGGTAAAATCCTGTGTCTACTGAAGTCAATGGGAGTTTTGCCATTGACTTCACTGGGCCAGGCTTTTACCACAGATCTTAAATCTCAGCAGCCTCTCTTTTCTCATCTGTACAATGAGGGGAATGACAGTTCCCTACCTTACACCAGTATTGCAGAGCTTAATTTTAAGGTGTGTAAAGCAGTTTGAAATCCTTAGATGAAATGTGCCACAGAAATGCAAAGCACTATTGTGTATGTTATGCAGGATCAGAGAGGTAGCCGTGTTAGTCTAGATCTGCAGAAGCAACAAAGTCTTGTGGCACCTTAAAGACTGCTAGTCTTTAAGGTGTCACAGGACTCTTTGTCACTTCTGTGTTATTCAGTTATTTTTAAGCCAAGAAATAAGAATCACCAGGTCTATTCCAGCATCAAGTCTCTTACATAGCAATATATGGAGCTGTGCTACATGAACCATTGGGTTTACTGGGGTATTTTTAAAAATTACAAAGAGAGACCTATTGAAATCAATCTTGGGAAATTAATTGTCAAAAATCACTGTAATTTTCTGCACTTCTCAAAATGTTTTCCATGCATTACTATTGGACTTACAAACATAAAAAAAAAAAAAAAAGAAAGAAACCAAACATCCAGAGTACTATTTCCTTCTGATGTTTCTGTAACCTCCAAAAACATTAATGGAAATGCCTATGCATGAGGTGAGTTTAGGAGCTGGTGGAGGAAACAAGAATAGTTCTCGGTTGAATGCTTTGAAAGCCATTTAAAATGAAATAATGGCAGAAGAGCAGTTTACTGTGTTCTTATTTTTTAAATCTGGCTTTTTTTAAAAAAAATCCACATTTGCAAGATGTTTTCTGCCTGTGTATGTCTCATCTGGAAAGAGCAGACATTTTGACTGTGAATATTTTTCAATATTTGGAAGATAACACTGACTGGATTTTGACCCGGATAGCTTCTCCGTGGTTGCAGCTCCAATTAGAGCAGGAAGAAATGCCAAGTCCTCTGCAGTAGAAGTTAGATTATTTTCAGTCACCCAGAAGATGCATGTATTGGATAGCTTTGAACTACTCCATGCAAACTGGACTCCTGATACATGTCGCTTGTAAAATCAAGAAGAGGAATGTTGAGTTATTTGTTATTTAGATGATTGATGCTTGCTTACTAGAGAGCAGGGTCTCAGCTTCCCTTAAATGATTAATTAAAGAAATGATTGCTTAATATTGTTATTAATTATTACATCAGAGACCTCGTATTCCCTTGATGCTGCTGCTGACATATTTATATTATCTGAGTGCCCAAATGCACCAATCAATATTGGAGATACATCATGCTGGGCACTGTACACATATAGAGGTAAGCCTGAAAGGCTCATCATATAAAGAAAAGAACAGACAAAGGTTATGGAATGAGTACACCAAGCAAATCAGCCTGGTGAAGAATTGGCACAGCTTTGATAGTTACATGTAATTATTTTTCTTTTAACTGGAGGAAGAGATATAGGAAAGGAGGAATAGGAAAAGCCGCATTCTTGGTTTAGGAATGATATGGGGTTTGTATTGGTCACACTGGGTGCTAAGCTCCTACTAGCTATGGACAAAGATTATCAAGTTAGTCAAAAGTCAACTGAAAAAGATACACCTAACTTCTCTATATGGTTGGGGGAGGGGGGAAATTTTGTGACTTTCACAGGGCTCTGAATAGTCTCTAATCCTTTGAATGGGAGTGGAAGGGTACCAGATAAGGACCTCAATCAGAAAAGTGTTGAGAGGAGGCAGAAAATCCTAATTTTCTCCTTCTGTACCTCCCGCCCCCACTCAGCTGAGACACCAGTATGTAGTACCTCAGATTTCCTAACACAACAGCTAAAGAATCAAGTGTTCTAAAGCATATACTAGGGAAGGCTCATAAACCACAATACAAAGTAGCTGGACAACCTATCATATTACAGAGTAGTTGCTGCTATCCATTGCTGCCTCAGCAAAATCAGCAACTGTGGGCAAAGAAATGCTTTTCTCTCCTACACTGTATTTATGGGGAGCTGATATTTTCTGCCTGCAGAAAAACACTGGATTGTGGTGAGGAGCAGTGGCCCTTTCCTCTAATTTTCTTCTTCCTGAAGTTAAACAATTGGGGAAGTGGCCATGTAGAATCACCTGACAACCCCAGTGAAGGGGGCCTCAAGGCCCCTGGTATGAAACAGGGCTGATGAGAAGTGTCTCTGAAGGCAACAACAGATGTAGGGGAAAAGGGACACTTTTTGAAGGTCAGGGATGAGTATGCAAAAGGCCTCAGCTTAATTTCACAGAACATTCATGGCCAATGCTTAAGGTTGAAATAGAATTGTGAATCCAACTACCTTCTACCCAGAATTGTATGCAGACAACAGGGCAAGATGCTCCCAGCAAATCCCTCTAGTTTCCCTTACTGTCATAAGAGTCTTGTACTTTCTTTTAATGTGTCAATGTGAGATTACTGTTGAGGTTCAGAAATATTCTGCAGCATATTCCCCCTAATAAATTGAATTAGTCAGGGTAGCATGTATTGATCAGGTACTCTGATCTGTCATTAAACAGTCATTTCCCTTTTTGCTCCTGAAAACGGATGGGATAATTTGATAATTTAGTCTACAGAATAGAAGAGTGACACTGGGATTTGATAGCAGTCTTCAACTACCTGAAGGGAGGTTCCAAAAAGGATGGAGCTCAGCTGTTCTCAGTGGTGGGAGATGATAGAACAAGGAGAAATGGTCTCAAGTTGCACTGGGAGAAGTCTAGGTTGGAGATTAAGAAACACCATTTCACTAGGAGGGTGGTGAAGCACTAGAATGAGTTACCTAAGAAGGTGGTGGAAGGCCACCTTAGAGACTTTTAAGACAAAGCCCTAGGTGAGATGATTTAGTTCGTGTTGGTCCTGCTCTGAGCGGGGGGGGGGGGGGGGGGGGGGGAAGAGTTGGTTAGACTCAATGATTTCCTGAGGTCTCATCCAACTCTAATCTTCTGTTTCTATATTAGATCAGCCATTTTTCTGTATCAAATCTATAGCTCTCTATTCTAAATTAAGCTATTTTTAAAAGTCTTGTCTGAAATTTGTGGACAGTTCTCCATTGACTGTATAAACTGTTATTTTAGACGTTCTTGCTTTTTTAATTTTTAAAAAGTCTCTCTGTCCTCTTAGTGGAAGTAGGAGATCATCATACCAAAACTCATTGAAACTAAACAGGAAAATCTAGCCAGCTGTCACCATTCCCCCATGTAACTTGTTGCTGTTTGTAATGAGCTGGGTAATGTTCTTCAGGGAGGCATTTAGTTTTCATTTCACACTAGTGTTCTGTTTCAGAATATAAGACAGGAAAACAAAGGCTAAGATTTTTTTTAAACCCTATAAATATTTATTTTACTTGGCATTATTCATCCCGAGGATCCTAGAATGCTCTCCAAACTCTACATTTACAGGAATCACTTTGTTTCTCACTGAATTGCAGCCAACTGTGGAGTGGAATGAAGAATCTATTTGAAAGTATCTAACAGCACTATGACAGCAATTTAGCATAAGATGTGTACGAAAAGCCATAGCCAACTGAAACTGCTGAAACAAGAAAGGTATGCAGAATGTATTTGTGAAAGCCAATACAATGTAGTTAATACCAACACTCTTACAAAAAAGGAAGAATGTGAATTTACAGTTCTTGAAATTTTATATCCTAATAAATAATACTGTACATGCTATGGAATTATTCCAGATTTACACCAGCATCAATGAGAGCAGATCTGAGTCATGAAGTCTTTAAACAAAGCCACTTTCAAAATACATATACATATCCTAAAAAATAAATACTTTGGTCCACATTTCAAAGAAGGACATATTTTTGCTTTCTTCTAAGTCCAAAACAGTGCAATCAATTTCCTTCACACATGTTAAAATATATATATATATAGCTCTATTCGAAGAGTAACCCCCCCCATGTTAAGGTTAAAAGGTGATTTATCTATTTATTTATTGCCAGAGTGACTGTGTTGCTAAAAACACAGATCCTCAGCTGGTGTGAATCAGCATAGTTTGGTTACACCAATTTATCTAAGCTCAGGAGTTGGCTCACAAAATACAATAAGGTTCATATTAAATTTTAATTGAATGGTGGAACATTTTGCTGGCTTTGCATCCTCTGCAGATGTAGTAGTAGCTCCACTACTGCAGCCTCAGTAAACAGGGGTCTGCCACTGCCAGCTCCCTTCTCCATCCCCTTTAGGAAATCTAACACCGGCATTGGTAGAGCACAAAGACCTGCCTTTGCTGGGTCTTGCAAGGCTAGAAGGGAAAGGAAGGTTTCTTACATATTCTCCTTGCTTCTTGAAACTCCACACAGGACTAACCCCAATTCAGTCTTTTAATTGTCTTATGGTACAGGGATGGCTTACTGTTCTCCTAAACAATCCGGTTCAAATCACATACTGTCCATCTTGTGGTTTTGGGGGGTGAAACCTTAGAAACTGAGGTCTGGGTTAAATATCCAATGGCTTTTCTTTTAAAAATAATAATTTGTCTGTGTGTCCTTGGTCAATATGCCCCTTTCCATGCTAGGGCACAGGTGGGCTAGCCCTTTCCAATTCACAGCTGGGTGCATTTCAGTGTGGGACTGTATCAACAGACTTTGTAATGTGCTTTGGGATCAAAAGTGCTAGGTAACTGTAAGATATTATTTAAACCACCTCATTAACAGTAGAATAGAACAGATTGTTTTAACTCCTTTTCCTCTTACCTTTGTTTTACTGTCAAAACAGGTGAATCCCAAGGCAAAGTCAACCGTGAAACACAGGGTTACTCCTTGCCAGCTGCACATATATGTTTTAGACTGGAAAAAAAAAATAATGTTGAGAATACAGTTTTATTATCATTGTTCTTTTTATCCAATAACAGTACATCTCATATTCTGTTTTTCACAAGGCACCAAGCCCATAACACTAGGAGAGAATTACAGGAGTCTGATAAAAAAATAAATAAGTTATGTAAAAATAATATATATTTACAACATAGTATCAGAGATCTTAGGGTTTTTTGGTTTGTTTTTTTTTAAAAAACAGCTTTTTAAAACTTGGCCAGATCTGACATATACCTGCCAACTACAAAAAGAAAAACTAAAATGAAAAAGAACCATTTGTAAAACCCTCTGAGAGAGATTTTGATGACTACTTAGAACTGACTCCAAAGGCTAAATCAATTATATAATAATTGGTACTCACATGGTTTCTAACAAACTTTGTGTACATAATCAAATCACTGGTGACTAACTAGGAGATAAGTATCTGTCTGCTTCACCTCTCTGTCTACTTTAACCTTTGCAAATAGTCTGTTTGATTTTGCAAGATTTCTTTGAAGCCTAAACCAATTAACTAGCACTTCTCTCTAGACAGCCACTGAAATATAAATGTTAATTCTTTGACCTCTTTTTAGGTTAAAAAGAGAGTTTGAGGTTAAATTTATGCAAGTGCTTTCAATTAAAAGTCTATTAACATTTAAATTTAAATTTACTTCTAACCACATTTACCTGCATCCACACCTTGGTATTGCAGTTACTGACCAAAATATACAGTGTTCACATTTAACATATATTTATGTCTTCATCTGAACTGGATTCAGAATGTAAAAACAGGCAGTCTTCAGCGCTTCTGGCTATAAATTTAAAAAGGGTCTTGAAGGTTTTCACATTGACATCAACAGCAAAAATCCCACTGACTTCACTGCAGAGAGCTACTGAGCCCCTTCTCACAATCCCCACACCCTGGATTTACAAAACACTTTCCAAAACATTTAATATAGCCTCTTGATTTACTAAAAGCCTGATTTTTCTCAAGGGAACAATACCTTAGTCTCATAAGCAGCAATGTCATCTCATCTTTAGAGATTTGTTTATTTACAATTTTATATCTCTATAATCTTTCTGAAATGCCAGATCTCAAGAAAGAGGTTCCAACAAATGCATGGTTTGTAAGAAATTAATACATTAATAAAACTCTAGGTAGAAAGTTGATCCTTTTGGTATTAAAAAAATAGTAGTAAAGCTTGAGATGTTGAAAAATAGATATTTTGACATTCTTGAATTTTAATATTTACTGCTTTGAAGGTTCTCATTCCAATATTTCAAAAAATCGTATTATGATCAAAATACTTTTTTTTGTCAAACTTAGTGATATTCTAACATAACTTAGAACTTTAATTGAGTTACAACAATGACATTTTATATAGCTACATTTTTTAATGGTTGCACAGTTGATGTAATTCATCTATCAGTACTAGAGCTGGCTAAGTAATGGGAAAAAAGATTTGTGAATAAGCAGTTTGATTTTGATTTGCTGCTGTTTGTTGATCATACTATTGGCAAGAATATTAGTGACTGCCATTAAATTATTAATATCTTTAGGAGTCTCCAGCATTTCACATATTCATTATAAAATGTCATGAATTGTTATTCACCATTTGTACTACATTATTCTTCTACCGGAAAGATTCTACGGAATTCACCCCTTTTTGTCAACTGTTGAGAATAGTACACTTCCACCTTAACTGAATCGGCCTCATAGCACTGACCCCTCACTTGGTAATGCAGCTCCCATATTTTCATGTGCTGTAATATTACATTACTTACTGTATTTTTTCACTCGGTGCATCCGATTAAGTGGATTTTAGCCCACATTTGTTAGTCTCTAAGGTGCCACAGGGACTCCAAATTGTTTTTGCTGAAAAGATTCTGTCATCCGGGGCCTGATTCCGCAAAGATGACAGGTGACAGAACAAAGAGCAATGGTCTCAAGTTACTGGCAGGGATGAATTAGTTGGGGTTAGTCCTGCTTTGAGCAGGGGATTGAACTAGATGACCTCCTGAGGTCCCTTCCAACCCTGATATTCTATGATTCTATGAAAGCACTTAAACATTTGCTTAACTTTATGAATATATTTTTTAAATCAGGAAGCTGAAAAAACAGGCACATACCTAACCAATCACAGGGTCACAAATAGCGAATATTAAAAGGGAGAAGTTCACAAAGAATTAACCTGAAATAGTTGGTGAATATTGAGTAGTTATGCAACTAACAGGACTGGTTTGCAAATGACTGGCAAACTAAAATACAACAAAAAAAAACAAAAAGACTAAATGTGTTGCTTTTTTCAGTTTGATAAATACAACCAAAATTAGAAGACACTTTAGACTTTAATTTCTCTGTACCTCAGTTTCCCATCTGTTAAATGGGGATAATAATAGTCCCCATCTCACGGAGTTGTTGTTAAAATAAAGTCACTAATAGTATCTGAATGCTTCACATCTAAAGAGATAAGTGCTATTGAAAATCTCACAAGAAAATTAATACTTCTGTCTTTAGAGTATGGTTCAGATAAGGCATGAGGACACACGCTGAATAATGAGGATAAAATAAAATATTGAATAGCTACTCATTAAATGAGCACTTCCCATTCTGTGCACTAAGATAGGGACCTTATGGCAGGGCTGGCAACAGAAATTTGGGGGCCCCCTACTCTGATAGTTTGGGCCCCCCCATCCCAGCCGCCCCCCCCCATCCCAGCTGACAGCGGATGCCCCCCCCAGCCCAGCCGCCCCCCCCCAGCCCAGCTGACAGCGGCTGGGGCCCCCCCAAGCCCAGCCCAGCCGGCGCTCTCCCCCCCCCCCCCGCCAGCTGACAGCTGGCGGCAGCGGGAACGAGAGCGGCGTGAACCGCCCTTTCTCCCCCCCCCCCTCCCCTGGACAGCGCTGCTGCCGCCGGCCGGGCTCACAGCTCCTGCCGGGGCCAGGCTCGCTTGTCCGGGGGAGAGCCATGCCGCCTCCCTGCCCCTTCCCCGCTCTCCAGGTCCGGCGACAAGGGGGGACGACAACGGGTACAGCTGTGTACCGGACAGCTGTACCCATAGTACGCCCCTGTCGCCGGCCCTGCCTTATGGGAAAAATAGTATGTGACTGTGTCATTAAAAGCTGTTTTTATTGTACATGCACACACACACAAGGGGTTCGAAATCAGGTTACACAGGCAACTTTAATTCTGGATAATTTGACTGCTTGATTCTGAAACCTTAACAATATTCTTCTTAATTTAGTTTGTGTGTGCGCGCTTTCCTGGATTTTTTTTTTAAAGCAAAGAAATAATAACAAATTCCATCATGAGGCATCATATTGACACCAACATGAATGATCAGTAAGTTAGGAATATTTAGATCCACAACACAGACCTTTGCCACAAGAGTTAACCTACTCCTGCTGTGTGGACCAGCACTGAAAAGGATGAGACACACACTTTACCAGTGGATTTCACAGATATTTGCTGGAGATAAATGGTGAGACTCTGGAAACGTGGGTTCTATTCCAAGCTCTGGAAGGGAGTCTACTTGGGACTCTGCTCAGACTCTTCTGCCCACTCCTTCCAAACAGGATTCTTTCTGCTCCATCACTGACAACCTAACTTTGCCCCAATCTTATCTCAACCTGACCCCGGGCTCCTTGTCCCAGTCCCAGACTCAGCATGGCTTGTAACAGCCTAGAGCTACAATTGAGGAGAAAGACCTGCTCAGCCTACGGTTAAACATGCTCAGTGCAGACAGAATTTCTGGGGATTGTAGCTCTTAAAATCTAAGATGTCTCTACTAACTATGTGCAAATTGCAATTTTCAAAGGCTTAGAACTGAGACAAATCTGAGCAGATTTTCATTAGGATGGCAAAAGGCACACCCGGACATAAATGCCATCCCCTGCAAAATTTTAAGCTGCCACTCCAAAGCATTAAGGGGTGCAAAAGGTTTGCAAATGAAGTCACCAACATTTTAAACATGGCCAAAACAATGCATTTTTCCTTAGCCTTGTTCTTGGAAACAGATGAACTATTTTGCTGAAACTTCGAAAAATATTACAGCTTCAGGCATTCACTAGGCATGGACACGTTCAGTCCAAATAGTAAAAAAATAGCAATTTATAATCAGCTGAAAAATAGGGTCTCATAAGAAGAAGAGTCTGTCAGCCCTAATACGAGGTTGTGCTTTCACACTTGCCTATAACATGTACTTGATACATCATTACCTTCAATGAATACAGCACCCAGAGGCTCTGCTTACGAATGAGGCCTCACTGTTAGACACTATACAAACACAGAAAAACAAAATCCCTGCCCTGACAAAGCTTACAACGTAAGAACAGAAATGGCATATGAAGAATGAGGAAGAGGGATAACAATATAAACATAAACTGGAACAGGTACAGAGAAGAGCTACTAGGATGATCAAAGGACTGGAGGACCTATCTTATGAGAGGAGACTAGAAGAGCAGGCTTGTTTAGTCAAGCAAAAAGAAGGGTTAGAGGGAATAATATTGCTCACTATAAATACATTAATTAGGTGATTACCAGGGAGGGTGAAGAGCTATTTAAACTAAATGGTGGAAGAGATTTAATGTTGATAAATGAGAAGTAATACACATTGGAGAGCATAATCCCAACTGTACATATAAAATGATGATCTAAATGAGCTGTTACCACTCAAGAAAAATCTTGCAGTCATTGTGGATGGTTCTCTAAAAACATTCACTCAATGTGCAGCGGCAGTCAAAAAAGCAAACAGAATGCTGGGAATAATTAAGAAAGGGATAGATAATAGGACAGAAAATATTGTGTTACCTCTATATAAATCCATGGTATGCCCACATCTTGAATACTCTGTGCAGATGTGGTCGCCCCATCTCAAAAAAGATATATTCGAATTGGAAAAGGTTCAGATGAGGCACATAATACTGCAAATAATAGTCTAGTCTCCTGTGGACTGTAATACTTTAGTCTAGTTTCAGTTGGGTTTACTGTGCTGGGCGGTGTTGGTGGGCTGTGATAAATAGGAGGTCAGACTAGATGATCTGGTGGTCCTTAAACTTTAATGACCCTACATATACTTTTCTCTTGCAGATTCAGACTCTTAGTGTAGCACTTCATACCATTCGGCCAGACTGAAAAATTGAGTCTTCATTATAAAGTGTGATAAAAAAAAAAACCCTGACATTCTTCCAGGGAAACCTGCAGAAAACCCATCCCAGCTGGCAACCACACTGTGAATCTGTAACGAGAGCAGGCAGGATAAAAGGGAAGGGAACTGAACTAACAAAACATATTAAGGCTGTTTCAGAAACTCTGGGATGCAGAACACAAGCTGGACTTCAGGAGACCCAGAACTGGACAGATGCCTTGGGAAACCTAATTAGCCTGCTGTGGCATGAACATTTAGAAAATTGTCACAATTTGTATTACAGGGTTTATCCTAGAACTTTTCTTTCTTTCTGAATTATAAACAGTCCTTGACAATCTAAAGTTTCAATTATCGTATTAGTACTAATTCCTGCAAAAGTTTAACAGTTTCTTAGTGATGACTGATTAACTGTCAATAAATAAAAGCAAAATGTAATTTGTTAGGCTTAGGAATTTTTCTCAGCTCCCCTTCTGCTCAACACGTGCAGATCCAGAATGTTTTATGAAATATTATTTAAAATCTATACTTAATAATTATGTGTGCTGGTTTGGAGGTAACATGCAGAATAATAGCTGAGCACGAAGGATTTAGAGTGAAGAAGTAATTCATCAAGCACATTTCCAACTGGCAACAGAGAGTTCACTGTATTTCATACTCTAAGCTATTTTTTTCAAAATAAAATTTCTCATGAACAAAATGAGATTCAGTGACACTGCTCATGTAAGAATGAAAAATATATTGAGAAAAGTGCTGTTGTATAGATTCATTTTAATAGAGTTGACCTGCAGAACTCTATTTAGTGCTCTGGTTACTAATGCCTTATCAAGCATGTTATTTCCATTCTGTGAATCAGCTGAACACTGGCTCAGGTTTGGTTAATTCTTATACAGTAATTTCATTGGGGGGGGGGGGGGGTGAAGGAGGAGAGAGGAGAGCACTACCTTCCACTTATACCTACAAAAATGTTAATTTTTGTGGCACTGATTCATATATAACATATTCATTCATTCTGGGTACAGCTTCATTGTGTATAATTCAATAGCAGGAATCTTACTTTTTATTGCTTTTGATCCACATACAAATATTATTCCTGCATTCATTATTCTAAACTAATACGAATTTTACACCAACCATATTTTGCAAAATGTACTTTTTAGAATAACCATTACAATGGGCAATATTATAATTCATAAAACAAAATTAATTTATACCTGTTCCAGGAATCATTTCCTGTGTAAATTCACAAGCAACTTTATACATTTTTTTTTATATTTCTGTATTGAACTGGATTTTTCCTGTACATCAAAAATATTTTTGGACTCTAATTTTCAGAATATTCATCTTTTGCACAATTCCATACATATTTACAGCACTATATAACAATTAATGAAAAATAACAGCAAGAATTGATGCACTATCAAAAATAGCAATGTTGCATAAAAGTCTATTTTTTTCTTAACAGGCATGTTTAGTGCCAAAAATCTGATTCTTAATTCAATTGTTTGTGCTTAAAACAAAATTATTTGTATGCACTTTTTAAATTTTTTTTACATTATTTGAATGTAAGGAGCATATTTTTTCACAACTCAATCACTAAATGAGCAATCACTGAAAAACAAGAATACAAAGACTTCATGGAAACACAATTTATATTTGCTTAATTAAAAAAAAGTATCTACTTGAAACACAGGAAAATGGCCATTATAAATTTATTCTGGTGATTTATGTCCTATAAAAATTAGTGATTCTTGCAAATCACAAGGAACAATACTTAGCATTTTACAATTCTGAAACATCAAGCAAACATCCAAAAACTACTGCTATTAAAGTCAATGGCAAACATTGTACAGTTTGTCTGTCACTTAAGTCCCCACAATGAATGTATTAAAATTTATCCACAACATTAAAATAAAAGAGGAATTGAAGATTTTAAATGAACTTTCAGAACTTTCTCTTGAAAAGTATCTCTAATACAAGTCTAGCCGATGTATTCTTTTTTGCAATAGTACAGGTAATGGAAGGGCTGAAGTGGAATAATTTAATGCAATAGATACATTTTAGCAAAGGCCCTAATTTGGCAAAGAACTGCATGAATGTGAGGGATATGGTAGAATTCATTGGGACTACATGCATGTGTAAAGTGACTTGTGTGCCATTCTCTCCTAGACTGGGAACTAATAATATCACTTAATTTGATTAAATTATAATTTTCTTTCAGATAAATTAATTACTTGTCCCAAATCTAATAATCAGGAGGCCAAGGCTGACCATTTGAACTGAGAATAGTTGTATAGAGTAACACTGAACCTTGTGTATGTCCCATTCAGTGAGACATTATACCAGTTTCACATGACACTTAATACATTCTTTTTATTTTTCTTAGTTTTAAAGTGAACTCATCTGAAGTATAGAAAAATGGGAGGAAGAACTGACAAACATTGCTAGTGTAGGATCCAATTGAGTGTTCTCTGCCAATACTAAGGATTGATTCTGTAGAACTGGAAGAAGATTCTTGCCACAAAATCTTATCACTAATGGGGCACTGAAAGGTTTTTGCAGCTGACAATACTTAAATAAAAACATATAAAAATGTTATATATATATATATAATATAAATATAATATAATATAATATAAATGGAGATATACCAATCTCCTAGAACTGGAAAGACCTTGAAGGTCATCGAGTCCAGTCCCCTGCCTACACTAGCAGGATCCCCCTGCCTACACTAGCAGGATCGAGTACTGTCCCCTGACAGATTTTTTGCCCCAGATCCCTAAATGGCCCCCTCAAGGATTGAACTCACAACCCTGGGTTTAGCAGGCCAACGCTCAAACCACTGAGCTATCCCCCCACCCTTATTTGCTTATTTTGTTCATTTGTTTGCTAGTACACACACAAGGCAGGGATTTTTAAAGCATTAGGCCTCACCAAACTCCACTCCCACTGGAATCATTGTTCCAGCCATACAAGAAGAAAGACAAGATGCAAAGGATGTGGGCAAATTAGGATGGAACTTTATCAACTCATCTGGAAAATACCTACCAATAAATCATACAGTGCAAATCTGTTCTTTACGTGAATCCTTTCCACCTACTTGGGAAGGGCTGCCATCAGTCCTTCCACCCTGGTATGACCCCTTGTGGAGGCCCTAACACCCTCCACTGATATGAGGACCAAAAGGGGGGCATTAAAAGAGAGCTGTACCAGATGTAGGAACCCCAATCCTGCTGTCAGCTTTCTTAGGGGCGACCTTCCCTTAAGTCCTCTTCCAGTAGTGCACATGTGCCACAAGGTGACCGCAGCTATTAACTTGCTTACATTCTCTCCACCCTCAGACAGTTAATTATTCTCTACCAAACATCAGTGAAAACTATATTCAATCCCCACTCAGACACGTGTTCCCTATCTTTCCTTTCCAAGGTCAGCATGAGCCATTCCAACTCTGACTCAGGTGATGACCCCAAAGGTGGGAATGCTTAAAGGAGCAATGGCCCTTTTTTCCCCCCACTGGCCAGACGAAAAAGGCCCTGCATTCAAGGCTGAGGGGAGTGCAATAGTAAAAACTCCTGTTGACTGAGGAACAGAGTTAAGCCAGTACTGTGTTTGAAAACCCCATACTGAGAATATAAAAACTCTGAGAATGAGGAAGCAGAGATAAAGAGAAGAGTATTCATTTGACATAAGGGACAAAGAAATATTACAGCACCCTTGATATAATATTATGAGAGGAATCTAGAACTAAAGTCCTTAGATTTGAAGAGACTGTAGAATCTTGCTCAGTAATGTCTTTCCATATATAATAAGTCATGAAGAGACGATTGAAGCTTGAAGCTTACAAGGGCTAGAATACAAAGTATATGTATTTTTGACTTTTAATGCATCCTTTAGAGTTTTTCTTATGTCAACATTTCTATTTTTCATATAATGCATTTTGAAAAAGTCTGACTCCTTGCTAATTATAGATGTGACATAATGTCTTAAAAATCTATTAAAAAGGGTAACTAGATGGAAAGGAAACACACAATATTAATAAACAGTACATTAAGGGTATAATTAATAAATACACTTTTCTTTCTCTGTTCCACAGATGCAACCAACTTAACCCAGGTGAGTGTCCTAATCACATGACTACAGAGTCATTTCCTGACCCTTCTCCTGCGTGTTTATTTCAGTATTTATCCACAGTAGAACAGCTTCAATGAGAGAGTGAAAGCCCCATATCATACTATCCTAGAGCTCAGTGATTTGAACACTCTCCTGAATGATTGGAGACCCTTCTTCAAATCCTTTCTGCCAAAAGGGGATGGAAATTCAACTTGGGTCTCCCACACTCCAAACAAATGCTCCTACTACTGGCCTAGAAGTTTACGGTGGACATCCCCTGTTTTGTGTTTAGTAAGACAGACATCAAACTCATTTCAAGAAGCAGCTTGGAATTAAATGGCAGACCACAACATTTATTAAACTTTAACACAAGGCTACCCACTCATCACTCATACTGGCCTATATGAGGCATTTAATTTGTTCTAGTACATAGGTTGCAGGGCTCCTTACCATAAACCCATTAATGGGTGTCTGGCTTACAGGCTCCTTACCACACACTCCATACACATGTGGTGGCACTTGTTGGCCTACCCCTCAGGACTTAGCTCTCTCTGATTCCTACCACCCTTCACCTGCCTGTGTGTGTGTACGGGGGCAGACGGGACACACAGAAGGTGCAGTAGGGTGGGGACTTAGTCCTTTGATGGCCACAAACTTTGACCTCGACCACAAAGGCCACAAGGTCTCACTATCACATTAGCCCAAGGCCATCCCCAAATCACAGGTCATTTACGTCTGGGAAATGTTCATTTTCTTCTCATAACTGCACTGGAAATTGGCTACAAGTTGCCACAAATAAACACCTCCACCACTGTTCCCTCTAAGCTGCGCGTGTGCATGCACACACAGATCCTAAACCCTGTGCACATGGGAAAACACCACTTGCACAAAAATTTGCACAGAAGAAATTTTTTGCACACACAGCCTGTCAAAAATTTGCACAGAAGACATTTTTTGCATGCATGGCCTGTCAAAAATTAGGGGGCACACTGACCACCACCCCAGTTAGGTACTAAGCATATTCCTACTTAACCCACTGTGGCTTGAAGGTGCTGTGAGGAAGGCAAAAAGCTCCCTGACCCTCTGCCAATTGGCTCATGGGAGAAAAAAATCCTTCCTGACCTCCAAAACAGACAATCAGCCAGACCCACGGGATCTGTCAGGCTGGGATCCCATTCCAAGATCAGGTGGGCAGGGTGGATTGAGGCTCTACATGGCCCCTGCACTGAGCTAAACTCTGGGAGCTGGGGAATGATAGCCACTTAGCAGCACTCTTTCCCAGCTGGCCAATGGGTGCCAGACACCCTCAGGGAAAGAGCTACTATTGTCCCTTGGGAAATGTCTGCCAACCTTGCTACTGGGACCGTCCCCTTTTCACTACCGGCCCGATCAATTTCCCCCACATGTTGATGGCATTTCGATTCAGATGTGATCATTGGACCCAGGTCTCTCTCTATACTAAGGATGTTTGCAATAGAGCCAATGAAATCTACGTCTATATGCAAGTATACAGTGACATCAGTTTAAAAATTTGGCAGTCCAAATGGAACTGTATTGATTTACACCAGCTGAAGATCTGGCCTATTTTAGATGCATCTGGAGTGGATCGTATGGTGATATTTTCAGCTATTTTATGAAGTAACATATGAGACAGACAAACTGTTGTTTCCCTGTTTTCATCCAGGAATAAGCAACAGCAGAAAGGATTAAGGATAAAACGGAGGCCCCATTGAAGTCAATAAGAGCTTTGTATTTATTTCAATGGCGCCAGGATTTCACTTCAACTGCTGTGGTTGCCAGTCTAACAGGAGAGGAAGTCAGACTACGTGGGCCTTTCAAAATCCTTGTTCTGGTACAACCCAAAGACAGACTGGCCTTCACATGGTGCAACAGCCTCCCATATGATTGCAACAAATGGAACACACATACGTATGGATTTACCAGCCCTGTATTTAGCTGATTCACTATTATTTGGATTGTTGTTAACAAATAATTCTCACTAGTGTCTAAGAGAATGCAAGAAAACAGAGCTGAGAGAAGGGCAAATGTCTGAAGACTCACATGGGAAACATCAGTGCGAGACTGATCTGCTCATTAAATGGAATGATGCTTTTACTAAGTTTCTGGGGAAAAGGGAAGTATAGATTTTAACAAAAGATGGCTCTCAGCCACGCCACTGAGTTCTAATCTGTATGTTACCAGACTTCAGAGGTGCTTGGCTCAGGGGTCTTTTTCAGATGGAACATTCCTAGACTATATAATACCGAATAACAATCTTCTTTAGAGATTTTAAATCAGACAGACAACAGAATTTTACATTATAGCAGAGATATAATTTTCTATGTATGCAATATGAATAATTTCTAGAATCTTATTGGTTTAATTCCTAATCAATTCTACAGAACTCTCCCATAACATAAAAATAAATATAGGTGCAGGCCACAAGATTCAGCTCTCAATCCAAACTTTTCCAAAGTTCAGACGTGTTTGGATTTATGGTTCTGATTTGGACCACCTAGGATTTAAAAATGTGTTAATACTCATAAGATTGTATTCTGGTTTTATTAGCACTGTTACTGTCCTTCCACAACACATTAATGTGTTGCATTGTGAATTATATATTAAATGTTAACTTGTGTTCTATTTTACATGAAAAGAATAAACTGTATGTATGCACAGCTAAGTTATATCACATTTAGGTAATATTTTATCATTTAATATCCTTTTCATATTAAGATCTTCTAGTCCTGTTTACAGTCGAAGGAGGTATATAACCTGATGCTTATAATTTAGCCCAGCATTTTACTGGCTGACTTATTCAAAGTTTTTGCAAACATATTTACAATTAATCCATACGGTCCTCAAGATTTTGTAGCTGTTCTTTGCACTAGATTCAAAATGAATCAGGCTTCAATGACATATCTAAAAGTTATCAGGTAAATTGGAATTATAGTAAGCTTCCTGTATATAATGAAAACAATCTAAAATGTAATTAATTAAACTGGTGCTTCTGGTAACAAACTGATAATTATCTTTTAATGACCCTATAAATCGAACCTAATCTAATTGCTATTTAATATCTCACCTGAATTTATAGTAGTTTTTTTGGTTTGTTTTTCAATGGAGAGTATGGTGTAAATTTTCAAATTAGTTTATGCTTTTCCTGTTACTAAGAGGAGTTCTATGCATAATTCTGCTTCATGTAAAACTGCTTAAAATGTAAAGATAATGATAATACTTGGCAACTTTAGAGCAAATTTTAATCAATTACATAAACCTTGTATTTTAAAGACATTAATTAAACTTCACAATACATCTGTAACTCAAGTATTTGTTAACTCTATTTTTATTCATTTTCATGGTTGCTTTTTCTCTACAAGGGTTGGAGTACAATTGATTCATAGATTGTAAAACCAAAAGGGACCACAATGATAATCTAGTCAGTCCTCTTGCATGACATGGACCACAGGTCTTCCCTGAATTAATTTTTGTTTTAACTAGATAATATGTATAGAAAAATAATCCAATTTTGATTTTAAAATTTCAAGTGACAGAGAATCCACTAACCTCGGTAAGTAGTTCCAGTGGTTAATAACCCTCACTTTTTAAAATCTGCGCCTTTATTTCTAATGTAAAATTTCTGACTTCTGCTTCCCTAATCCACACAAAAGAGGAAAGGGATGGTCTTATACCCAGTATCCCAGTGGTTAGAGAACTCATGTGGGAGATTCAGGTTCAAAAACCCACTCTCCCCGATTTGAATCAGGGACTTGAACCCAGGCTCCTAAATGTTCTGAGGTGAGTATCTCTCAATCCTTTTGAAACTGTTCCATTTGGTATGAAATACATAGTCACTGGGCCAAAGTGGGAGTGAGAATGCCTCATCATTGGCACGCTCACCTCGGAGATGACCTCACGCTCACCTTTTCCAATGAATATTCAACGTGGAGGCCATAAGGTGTGTTACTTCAGATTTGTGGTCTTTCCAGACCGATGAGAAATGCCTAATGACCACAGATGGGAACAAAATTTGAAGGGGACATGGAGACAGCATGGCATTGATAAGTGACATGGAATCTCTAAGCCAGTCAAAAAACAGAGATGTGACGATGGTTGTTTGAATTGGTGCCACTCCTGGGTATTTAAATTATCAAGTTTTACTGGCACAATATTTGTGGAAAGCAAATTCCAAGTAGTATGTAGGAGAATTTATAGAGACTCAAATTTAAATGTGCATGCACAAATATTGCCACCAGAAATGATTTCACACTCATCCAGTAAGAGAACAGATGCAATTAATATGTAATTTATGTAACCAATTGTAACTATCCAATCCAGTTCAAATGTTGAATGCCAAGAATCAAATTCTCCTGCCAAAAACTCTTTGCTGTTAATCCATAGACTAAATATGTGTGCAAAAATTCATTGAATAAACAACAGATAATTACACACAAGAAAATGGAGATATGCAAACAGGTATTCATTCCATCAGAAGAAAGAGATGTTGAATTTATCATATTTGTATATCATTCATTATTAATTAGTTGCACACCACTATTATTTACATAGGTGAAGTGAAATACCACAATTTATTACATATACTATTGTTGAATTTCCCCAGCCCCCTCCATAATTTGCAATATATCAATGACAGGAGAGGAATTTCTTTTTTTTCATATTGGAAAATCCTGGAGCATGCTTTTTACAGTTGAGATATTTCCTCTCCCTCAACTTGATACGCTACACAAACATACTGAGGTCAACAAATTAACTTTCATTCTCAGGCTGACTGGCAAGGTTAATTTTGATCTGACTCGTAGGATTCTGTGACAACTGCCAACTTGTTGAGCTATAGTATCAAAGAGAAAAAAATGGTCTTGGGGGTTCTACCATTTGGACACTATATCATCACTAATAAAAATACAGCAGAGAATGGTTAAAAATGTGACATCCTCAATCAAGCTTTCTACATGCTCTCAGCTAGTGCCCAACATCAGACCTAACTTACAGTATGTAGTAATTTATACTAAATAACGTTTTTTGACCAAACAATATAAATGATTTATGAAATCAAGTTATGCAACTGCATTAGTACTGCAGGAAGCAGTTTCATTTGCTTCATGCATACAACAGAATGTTTGGATTCCTACATTTCATCTTGCAGACAAACCAAATATTTCTGAAGTCCTGTAAAGTTCATTTCTCATTCTTATTCCTCCATCATTTCTCTCATCACATGCATATACACTTACTGGTTCCTATAGAATTTCTTACACAACTAGAATCAGGAAGTAAATGTCTTGGATTTTATATTTAACCTTTTTTTTTTTGGTGTTTGTAATTGTTTAACTCCAAGCCTCTAGACAACTTGAGAGATATTTTCTCTTCCCATTTCTTACACTGATTCAGGGATTCTCATGTACATGCTAATAGAAGGCTTTTGACCAGACATTTTTTCAAAGTATCCTTTCTGTAAGATAACTCCTTCGCTGTGAAACCCCAACATTCATGGGTTTCTGAACTGTTTTTTAATCCTTCTGTTAGCATCAAGTGGAAATCACAATCCTAACCAATTCAAATTCAAGGGCAACCTCTTTTTGGTTGAATTGTCCTTGCCACTGTCTCACAAATTGGTGGTTTCCACCCATCCACTTAGATACACTCCCATACTACGGACATCTCTTCCTCTGTTCTCTCTTGATGTTACTATAGAGAGAGATGCAAAGATACAATTCAGTCATGATATTAACCGACTTCTGTGCAAGTCACAAAACATTCAGCCATCCTATCCTACACTCAGCTGACAACCAGATAATTCACTTTGAACAAGGCAAGAGGTAGGTTGGTGGGGGTGGAACATAAGAAAGCAGTACAGAGAGAGTAGAGAGTGCTACTATAGTCATCCTGGCGGGTCAAGAACAAGTAAGGAGGTCTGGAAACAGCATCAAACTTAGTTACAAAGCCAAATTTGAACATATTGTGTTCATTGTGGGACCATATCTCTCTTCCTTCACCAATAAAGAAACCATAAAAATGCTGTGATGTATTAATCTGAGCTTTGCTCATTAACAATCTTGTAAATAAATCAGAGAGGGGTTTGACAAACTCAAAACTCTATGTATGAATATTCCATAGATATGTGGTTAAGGGAAACTCATGAGGGCTAATTGCGTTCCTTGTTAAAATTCTGACTGGAGTTCATCCCATTAATTCTTCTATGTCAAGGATGACTTACCCTGGAGGCTCCTGAAAATAGTTCTGAAGCGCAATTTTTTTGTCTTTGGATTACAAGTGATAGATATTTAAAAACATTCCAAATGAAAATGGCCCTATTGAGAGATAGCTCTGAAAGGTCTAATACCCCACTTGTCCAAATTACCCTGCGCTCTACTACTGATAATTACAATATAAACATTTCAGCAAAGTGCAGTTAATTATGTTCTCTTGCCAAGGACTGTTTTCGCCTCTCCTTGGTTACCGTTACAGGAAAATGGTTGTTTTTCTTTCAGAAATTGGATCCCACAGTTCCTGGCTCCCTCCCCTCTGCTATCATATGCGCCTTTGAACATGGCCTTCTGACAGTCTAATTTTATGGCAGTCTTTTTAAAAGAGATTAGCACCACACCACTTGTATTCCTGCTATCCTAAGCATGGCCACCATTGCCAGGAGAGATTTTTAAGAAGCATAGATTGTTATCTTCAACAGTTTCCAAAGCATTTTACAAATATCCCAATTTACATTAAGATTTCCTCCAGGCCACCATAATATTTCATGTGAAATGAAAAGAGAAGCTTCCCAGTAACCTTTGTTCTCAGCATTATAAACACTTTACAGTCCTGCTCTTAAAAACAAGAAGCTATTCTGGAGCTTAATGTAATGAATTAGATCAGATGGACTAAGTAATTAATCAAAAATATGGCTGAAAGGGTTCAGACTTATACATTTACATGTCTTGGAATCCTTATCTTAAAAGTTAACACACAATAAATCAGAAAGTAATTTTTCACAAATTGCCATTTTGACTTCCATGGCTTTATTGAAAATATTTCCGTGAGAATGCAATTGCCAAAAAAATAACAAATACGGATGTATTGTAAAAAATCAGCTTATAAGCAATGGCACATACAGTATTGTTTTAATGGTTTATAATATAACACTTTTGATTCTTGCTGAAGAGTCTGCACATTTTCTGTACTGAGCCTGCGTGTGTTGGGATTAAGATTCTGAAAGGTGCATTTCTCCAGATGAGTCCATGAAAAAGCTCAATTTGAAAGAGAGCAATTAGAAGCACATGGCAAGTTGACCTTTAGGCTGATTATGGAGGAACCAAGGCTGACAAATTTGGGAAGTAGCTTTCAGGGGGCTTCAGTATCAGAGGGATAAAACTGTCAGAGAGTTGTAAAAAATGTTTATAAAGTTGGAAAGGAAGTATGTGTACAAGCGAATGTGAAGATGTGTCCTGTTGTGAATAACTGTCCCTTCACTTAGAGATCATCAGAATTTTCCAGAACAGATTTTGAGACTAAAAAATAAGCATAGTAGAAATGTATCATTAAAAAAATAGCTTCAGAGCCATTTGATACTTCCTTTTTATTCTCCACTTTAGTTATATACTATCTGCTATTCACACAGCTGATAGATAAGACAACTATGTGGTAGTTCAGAAAGATCTATAATTTCTTGAGGAATTTTTGTGGGAAGAATACTTTATAGAGTGAGCATGTGTAGTCTCTACATCTCCCAGAAGCCCAGAGATTTTTCAAGCCTGATCTCAAGGCATTTTGAGGAACAAATCAATGTGCACAAATGCAAAGAAAAAAAAAGTTTTAAAATAAATGCATTATATATTATATATAAATGCTGCACACCCGGGCTTGAAGTGGATTCCATTATATATGATTTTGGTCAAATGCTCTCAGCATTCCTTCTATAAAAATTGTTACATCATCCCTGAGGTGGCCTACTGGTTAGCACCACCTACTGCCACCTCCAAGAGGGCAGGGTTTCCAATCCTAGTTTTCTAGTTTTCCTTTAATCAGAAGTGTGGTGAGGTGTGTGTGTGTGTGTGTGTGGGGGGGGGGGGGGGTTGGGTCACTCCTGTAGTAGGGGCAGTGGTAGGGGAACTGGGTCTGCTTTTTCTACTGGGCTCTGAACCAGGGCTCTAGGAAGGTCAACAGTATCTGGCCCTCAAAGGGGCCCTCTGAATTACTCTCCATGAGTCAGTTCTTGACACTGCTTTTCTCTCTCATCTTCTAGTACAAGATTAGATGAAAAGGAAACCAGGCATCAGCCCTGTGACAAATGACCAGAAAGGATTAAGCATCCTGCAGGATAAATTATTCAAATTCAACCCTTAAAGACATATGGGGAGATAATGTTTGTGTTTTTGTGTATTTTTATATGTAACATTCAAATGAACCATATATATAGGATATCGCTGTGTTCATCTCTCTTTGAAATGTATAGCAAATCATCTGCAAATGGTGGAAAAACAGGCAATTGCCTTATGTTAGTTTGTGTAAATAATTACTGGCGATGCTTAGGAAATGGGTCCACTTCAAAGTACAGTACACCTGAGTGCCTATTGCTCGGCGAAGGACTACCGTCACAAGAAGACCTAAAACAGTATAAAGATGTTTGAGTCCCAATCCTTATTATCTCAGATCTGCTTGAGGCTTCATTCAAGGGAAGCCTAAGCCACAAGGACTGAGATCCCAGTCCTGACTGGACCACCCTGAATATAAACATTGGACTATAACTATGAAAGAACTTTTTGCATCTACAAAGCTCACCATCTCTGCTATGAATCTGAATCTCAAGATTGACTCATGTATACTGATCTTTTAATTGATGCTCTTTCTTTTCTTTTCTTTTTAAAAGAATTTTAGTTTAGTTAATAAGAATTGACTGTAAACGTGTATTTGGGTATGATCTGGATTATTCATTAACGTCGGAGGTAATGTGTCCGATCCTTTGGGATTAGTAGAACATTTTTATATTATGAATAAGATTTTCAGTAATCTTCATCATACTTGACGAATCCAGGTGGAGGCTTGAGGATGGGTTACTTTAAGGGAATTGTGTTGTTGGCTTCTGGGTAACCAGTGAGATATTACAGAACAGCGGTTCTCAAACTTTTGAGAACTGCGAGCCCTTTTTCATTAATTGGCTACTGTGGCAGACTGTCTGTCTGCCAAAAACGGACAGACAGTCCGTTTTAACGGCGCTGGGAGCTCACGACCCCCCTGGGAGCACTCGGAGACCCCCAGGGGGGTCACGACCCCCAGTTTGAGAAACCCTGTTATAGAACCTGTTTTGTGCTGGCTTGGTAAATCTAAATATTAGTATATCCTGTGAAGGCTCTTTTTCCAGCACCGTCTCCCACAGCATAGTGTATTTTCAATGTGCCAGCGGTATGAAATGGTGTGTATTGGAGGGTACTGTGCTCTGGTACCACCATTAGGAAACCAGCACGTATTATATTAGCCATGCTAATTTGCACTAGGGGCTGAACCAGTTCCCCAGAAACTCTGGGAATTTGGAACGGGGAAGAAGGAAAGCCATCTTTTTTCCTCCTCCATCATGCCTCCCCAGAGCTGGTCTAGTGCATCTGGGGATACAGCTCTAGCTCATCAGCTTTTAATTTGCTTACTGTACATAATGGTAATATCCTATTAGCAAGATTGAGAGTCCAGGGATTATCTGAATTAAATGAATAGTATGAGACTAATTCTGCTTTCAGAACAGCCTTGTAACTCCCATTCAGGAGAAATGTATCTTTATATCTGAGAAAAGAATAAGGCTGAGATGGAATTTATCATCACGTCTGTGCTGTCTTCAGAGCTAGAAGGAATAGGAAGAAGGGGGTGCAGAGCTATCCGCAGCTGGAGAGTTACCCAAGAGCAGCCCTGCAGGGAAACATCAAGTCCTGTCCTGAGCCAGTCCTGCCTGGACTAGCACCTAGGAGCCTCCAGCTGGGGCACACCACAGGGAAGATCAAATCCAACTCCACAGGCCTCCTCCAGCTTCAGGAGGGCTCTGGGGCTGCTGGGTCTAGTCTGGTTCCCCTCCCCTTCCAGCTGTGCAGGGGATGGACAAGTCCTGTCCCTCCCCAACCCAGCTGGAGCTAGGAGTCCCCTTTGCGGGGATACTCCTATGAACAAAAGGAAATTGGATTTCATGGGGAAGGGCTTATTTCAGAGTCCATGATGTGTTTTTCACAATTGTGAAATTGTTAGGGCCCTACTTAAGCCCAAGAAATAGAGCAGTAGTATTGCACTATGTCTAAGTTAGCAGCCAAAGAAAGAATAGCTTATTGCTGTACATAGCAAATTATATGAATCTGAAGAAATTTGGATTCCCATTTCTATATACAAATGTTGAGATGGCTTAAAGATTACCAGATCTCCATTCCGTTTAAGCTCTCCTTTCCCCCCTCACCTCCCCAGTCTTCTCCCTCCCTACTCTGCCTATTTATGTATCATTTTCTCCTATTTTATTATTGTTACCCCCACACTAATATGTTATGTCTATATACTATGTCTGGTCTTGCTGCTTTGACAAGTTGCAAAATTGCATATTTCCATAATTCTACTGGAGATCCAGTGAAGAATGCAGTGTTTGAAAGGCACAAAAGTTGTAAGTTATTTGCATCTCTGTACTTTTCATTGCCTATGTCTTTGTGAAAATCAATTTTAACAAATCACAAAAACATATAAAAATGTTCCATATGTTACACTTATTTCAGCAATAAAATGGCTGTAGTAATTAAGTCACGTATTACTTACCCCTGTTCTTTGAACTTCCAAGAAAATTGCTCTTTGGAATGATTTTTCCCATGCCGCCAACTCAGTGCCAAGCTCTACGTTAAAATAATGACTCTTGCCATGTCCAACCATGACACTGAAACAATATGGCCTCTGGTCTTCAAGCTCATAGTCCTGATGAATACCTAAATACAAGTTTGCTTGTAGCCAGCAATCATCAGCAAGCCAGAGCTGAAAGACATGTTTTAAAGTGATATTTCAACTACTCACTAAACAAATAATTAAGGCGGCATTGTCTTATATCTTCAGCAAGTGACGTTGAATCAGAATTCCTGTTTTTAGTTCTGTTACTGACTGTCAATTTAAACTGCTTGGTGACTCAGTTTATCTATCTATAAAACTGTTATGTGATTACTTACTTTGCTCAATGCAGTGTCATGACAATCAATTAATGTTTGTAAAGGCTACTGCTTTCAGACCTACTGCTCTCATTCACAAGGTCAAAACAAACGAGGTAATCTCTATTTCTCGTTCTATCACCTAATCTAATTCAGGTATTTCTATCATTTACGACATATCAATAATATAAACAATGCAATCTGTTATTAAAAACAATAAATAGTTATATTTTAAAAGGAATTAATATTTCATGTGGAGGTAGGTGAGGGAGAGAAGGAAGTGGTTGGGGAGAGAGACATAAGACTTCCTGAAGGTTCAAGCAAGTATTATGGAGTGGTACCACAGACACTGGAATTAGGATGTTAAAATGGATCAAAAGCTTCAAATTAAGGCTCTGACAGAGAGCTGGTGGCTGCCACTGGATTTCAGGAAGAGTTTCTCAAAGAGAGCTCCAGAATCCTACATAGTGAATCTAAGCTTTGGGACTCCAAGCTGGAGAGAGACAGAGATACCTATTATCAGTGTTTTGGGAATAAAGATTTTTTTCAGATGTTCATGGGCATCTGCTTAGAAAGGAACAGTATTTAGATTTCCTTTTACTTTGTGTGTGTGCTTTTGAATTTATGCTTTCCTTAACAATATGAACAAACAAACCTCTTGTGTTAATATATTTTTGATGTGTAAACCATACCTGCTTGGTGTGGCACTCTGACCCCCTCTACTGGTGGCTAGATCAACTAGAGATTTATGAGTCTGCTGCAGACATGGCTAAGGGCTTGTCCTCACTGGGAGGGTAGATCGGCTGTAGATACGCAAGTTCAGCTACGTTAATAACGTAATTATGTTAATAACGTAGCTGAAATCGATGTCTCTACAGCCAACTTACCTCCCGTCCTCACTGCAGCGGTGGTGACGGTCCCCCGTTGACTCCAGCTTGCGCCTCTTGTGGAGCTGGACTTCCGGAGTTGATGGGGGAGCCACTGGCGATCGATTTATCGCATCAAATTGATCGCCATAAGATCGATCTTTCACGCACGTAGTGAAGACGAGCCCTAAGAGAGCTCAGACTTTCAGCTCAGACAATAGAGACATTAAGGTCCAGAGGTCCCAGGTTTGATTGCTAGTGCTGGCAACCCAGTTGGAATATTAACATGACATATGGTGGCCCACAGAGGGAACTGAAGGAGGAATCCTCTGAGGCCCAGAATGCACTTCACTGGTAAGGGAGAGCATAGTATGTAGGGCATGCCTGCTTGGTGTGGCACTCTGTCCCACTGTGGCTAGGTCAAATAGGAATTTATGAGCTTGCTAAGAGAGGGTCTCTTTTAGCTCAGGCACCATAAGCTCCTGTGTCAAGCACCAAAAGACTCAGGCTCAATTCCTGTTGCCAAGAGTTTCAGCATTGCAGATGAAAAATGATTCTTTCAAATACATGAACCCACCCGATTGACTAAATCAGACAATAAGGACTTTTGGCTGAAGCACCTAATTAAAATATTTTATTTATGAGTTTTCTTTGCATGTTCTTAATGCAATGTTTTGTTCAAATGCCTTTATAGTAGCATTCCTCTAAGCTAATAGTTAGATTTGAAAATAATTACCTGGTATAAATCCTTTAAAGTTAGTGGAGTTTTAACAGGGATACATTTAAGCTAATTATATTCTTATTTTAGGTCATGTAATTAATCTATTCACCAATTGATGCAATTTATCTGTTACAAAAATTTTGTACACTTACAATTCTAAAAAGTTTTTAAAAAGTTAAACAAATTGAAAAAAACAACCACCACCATCCAACAACAAAAGTTGTTAAATAAATAAATAAAATAATATATATATATATATATATATATATATATATATATATATATATATATATATATATATATATATATATATATATATATATATATATATATATATATATATATATAAGTTCTTTTTGGAATTTAAATGAACTATCTCTTACTTAAACGATGCCTTGCAGACACTGTACCCTGATGTAAACAATAGAAATGCTTAAAAAAATACCCCCCCAAAATTAGTTTCTTTCATTTTGCAATCTAAGTTCAATCATGTAGAACTCAGAGGTGATATACAGTGGAATCTGCTCATAATGAAACTCAGCAATACAGACACCTTTGTTTACAGTGAAATGGAGAGAAATCCCTGAATTACTTAAATGTATTTTAGCTTATTTATACTCATATAAGGGTTCTTTCCATTATAATTGGGTTTCACTCTGCTAAACTCATGGGAATGCAGCAATTTATCATGGGCTAATGCTAGAAATGACAATATGGTGTGGCAGAGGTCCCCCAGAGCAGCAAGTGCTGTTCTGAAACTGGACAGAGTGAAGAGATACCTTGCAATCCATCCCGGGAACAACAGGATATCCTTACAAAGAAGATTTTAGTGAACTAAAATACTTCATTATAAGAAGTATCCAAATACTTCAGTTGGTTATTGTTTGATAAATATACAGAGAAAAGAAATCTAAGTTTGAAAGCTACCATTAATGCCCATCTCCATTTTTAATTTATATATATATATATAGGGTCTTTCTATAATTAAATTCCCAAATGGCATTTAAAAAAATATTTACCAGTTTCAGATTATATTAATGCTCTTGATTTCTCAACTATTTCTTTATTTTTGTTTGATGACATGGAAGATGGGAAGAACAGACAGGTGTGTGCAGCTAGGGCACATTTTTCTGCAGTGATCTTGGCTGAAATAATTTTTTTTTATTCCCACTGCACCTCCCTTCAAGACGATAGGTTAGGGTGAGGGAGAATATCCAAGTTTCAGCAAGTTTTGGGCAGGGGGCAGTCCCAAAATGGAAATAATAACCACATCCCATTTCATATCTCTCCTATTTTACAAAAAAAACTATTTTATAAATGATTTTTATTTTATTTTTAATCAGGACTATTACTATTTGCATTCCCTCACATATAATGGTAGCTTTGTTAGTGGTGTGGAAAATTACTTGATCAAAGAAATTACTACTGACCTCGTCTTGTCTTAGCTTGTAGAGATAGTGATTATTGACCTCCCCTTGTTTTGCAGCTTCAGAGACCTGAGGTTGTTGAAACTGACCTCCAGATGCTCCTTATGTTGGAAATTTGGGGGAGAGGGAGAGGAATAGAGAAGAAATATGCCCTGTCTTCTCCTCTGCCTGAGGATCTGGTCCCCTGATTGTAGCTCTGCAGAGTCATGATATTGGATGCTAAACTTCTAGCTGCTGCAGGCCTGAATATTGTCTGTCCTGGGTCTTAGGCCAGTGTAAGTTTTATTTGTGTGGGAGCATGGAATTTCACATTTAATTGGATGGAAGGAAACATTTGGCCTAGAAAAGAGAAGACTGAGATGAGACCTGAAAACAGTTTTTAATGGTTTGTTATAATGAGGACGGTGTAATGAGAATGGTTGTTATAATGAGGATGGTGATCAATTGTTCTTCACGTCCATTCAGGATAGGATGAGAAGTAATCAGCTTAAGCATGCAGCAAGAGATATTTAGTTTGGGTATTAGCAAAAACTATGAGGATATTTAAGCACTGGAACAGTTTACCTACAAGATTGTGGAATCCCATCATTGGAGGTTTTAACATATTAGAAAAACACCTGCTAGGGATGGTCTACGTTTACTAAATCCTGCCTCCAGTGTAGGAGGATGAAGTGGATGACCTCCTGAGGGCCTGTCCGGCCCTATTTTCTATAATTCTATGATTTTCAGGATGGGTTGAATTTTAACCAATGTCTGTCTGATGCTGAGGCTCAGTGATATGAATTTTTATTAATAGGAAAAGTGCAGGAATGAGAAATGTGTGGGTTAAGTGAAATAAATCACATTATTTCATTAAAATGGATGGCTATCACCACTACATGAGTGATATGACTGTGTGTATATAAATGTATGTAATGAGTAACACCACATCTGTGTACACTAAAAGATACCCAGAAGCATCCATACCCTGAAGAAAAATAATCTCCAAAGACACATTTAGCTTCTGAGTTTGGATAGGACATTTAAAATTAGGCAAGCATCCAATATATCTAGTCTTGAGAACGGACTTTAAAAGCTATTTACTAATTTACTTTCCACCTGCAACAACAGTACAACTGTGCTAGTTAGAACTGGCTTCTGAAATCTTTTAAAAAAATATTTTGTAACACAGTAGTTTCTCTAGTGCAGTCTGGGTCTTAGAGGCTGTAATGGAAAAACTTTAATCTCTTCCAGAAATTAAGGGTTTTTTTCCATTTTAATTAAATCTGCTCTAAATTTCTATCATTATCATTTATACTGAAGTGTCAACAGAAAGGAGGTTAAAGTGTTGCAGTTGAGCTTTTGTGTTTTAGCTAATGTATTCACCAAGACTGACAATTAAGCATTCATTTATTAAAATGTCAAGAACATTAAGAGTCGAATCTAAGGTAGTCTATTTCCCACTTTTTTTCTTAATGAAAAAGCAACCATAGAATTTGCTGTAAGGAAGGATCATACTTGAAATTAACCTTGCATGAATAGTAAAGGAAGGACTGAGCATCAAATCAGCAATGGCAATCTTCAGATGAGAAAGAAAACACCTCTTTTTAAAAGACACCAGCAGTATCTACATCAGAAGTGTCGAATCATTTTAGCCTGAACAAGTTTCAGAATAGGACAAGGAGACAGGATCAATACTTTTGGGACAGATTCTCTGCCCCATTTTGCTACCATTGTGCTGTTCAGATGGTACAAAGGCAGCAAAAGCCACCCACCCTAAAGGCAGAGTTGCATTAAGGCAATACAAGGCCCTAGACATACCCTCACATGGCTGTGCTCCTGCAGGCCCTGCCCAACCCCACTCCCAAATTGTTGCCTTCCTCACTACTTGAAGTGATAGTGACAGGAAAACAGCATGGGGCTCTCCCTCCCAACAAGAATGGCAGCAGCTCTTCTCTTTCCATATTCAATACAAAAGGTTGGAGAGTATCTGCTTGGGCTGGTGGGCTTGGACTCCAACATTCTTTGCCTTTGGCAGTACACAGAGTACTCAGTTGGGGTGGTTTCCCTCTACTAAATAGTTATAAAATACAGGCTTCATTTGGAATAGTTGTTTTATTAATTGCACTCCAGAGCAGTGGGGCTTGGAGTTGACACCCCACTATGATGCATGTGAACATTCTAGCCAGAATATGGGTAATGGCCCCTTCTGTGATTCATCAAAGCATGCTAGGGCCTGTGACTAGCTCATGGAGCACTGGATTCCATCTTGTGCCTGTACTTTTCCACTAACTGTGCTGGGCACTTTATTTGGAACAAGGAAGTTCCCTCCACGTGGCAGGAGCTATAAAGGTGGGGAAGCAATATCATCACTTAGCCTCACTCCTCCCATAACTGAACAGCTGAAAACACCTCAGGAACAAAGACTGGACTGGGGAGATGGCGGAAGGGATTTTGAGCCTGCGTATGGTAGATTGGTGGACTGTTTGTGTCACCAGAGTGAAACATTGCTTGATTCAAATCCTGTCTAGTGTATAGAACTTAGATTGCAATTTTGTTTTATTTTTTAGGTAACCAACTTTGATCTATACAGTTATTACTTACCATTACGTAAAATCTATCTTTCTTTAGTTAATAAATGCATTTTATATTTTTTACTTAAAACAGTGTGTTGTTTGAAGTGCAAAGGGAAATTTGCTCAAGAACCAGAGCTGGTGCATTGTCCTCTCCACACTGAGGGAGGGGCAGATTAGTAAATAAATTTACTGGTCAGGGTTTTGACCAGGGCAAGATGGTATAGCTCTGGGGTCCTAGGCTGGAGAGCTGGGGGGAATTGGCTAATCCCTCTCTACTGTTGGTTCATGAGTGGCTGTGTAAGTGCAAGACCTGGAGAGGATTGCAGCTTATCCCAGCCTCACAATGTGAGAGGGGCCCCACACTAGTATGCCAGAGGGCCCAGTGGTATTCTTGCTCCAAATTGCACTCTGGGACACTCGTCATGGGCAGTCCCCCATGGACACAGAACCAGTAAATCTTGCTGCTATACCTCCCTGCCCACAGCCTCTAGTGCAGAGGACACATCAGTGATGGAGTGGAGCATCATGGATAGGAAGTGTAAGTGGGAGGAACGTGCTGCTGTTTGGTGAGCTCCAGCTGTGACTGTTGGAGATAAAGCCTGCTGGTACAAGTTAGACCAGTCTCCATGATGCTCTAAACTGGCCTGAGACAGATAAAATGGCTGGTGGATCTCAGATTATCTGAATTTTCCCCTATCCTAGGCTTCCTTGGGTGACGGTGTAGGGAGGAGGAGCCATCCTTTGCTAGGCACTCCACTACAGTAGGCAGAGTTAGTTGAGCTCCTAATCTGATTGCCTCTGCCCCTGGGGATTTCCCCCATCAAATAAGCACACAATGAAGCAACAGCATGTGGTGGATTCAGGAAATGCTGAGCAGCTGCTCAGAGCACATGCAGCTCACATCAGAGCTTCTCCAGGAACTGAAGCCTCTGTTTACCTCCCTGCAGTGGAAGTGATGCCTCTGTTTACCTCCCTACATTGACTGATTCAGAGACTTCTAGTTAAAAACCACAGGATATGGCTCAGGGACCACGTATTCAACATACAGTCAGATATAATTTCTCTTCTTAACACAGTCAAGTTGGAGGGCCACGTACTGGACACTGGTGATTTATACTGGACACCAGTGATCTGTCTTTGGACAGTAAAGGATAACATTTGTCTGTTTACCCAGCCATTCCTAATACACCCAACCCCGCATTTAACAAAAGAGGTTTTTTTGGGGATATTTTAAAGTCAATTATTGTTTTACAAAAATGCAACAACCCACAGTTACTTTGTCTGGTGTAAAACTAAATAAAAATATTAAAACAGAGAAGTTGGATAATACAGGAATGAACAGCATTACTCTTTGTAAAGATAGGACTATATTCTGAATTGTAATGGCTCTACTACTTGTAATCTAGTGCATCACTAATCTGTAGTAATGAACTGAATTTTAAATTAATTGCTACACAAATTAAACCCAAAATACATTCAGATTAGATTATATACAAGACATTCTAAACCATATGTTAAATCACTGTTTTAATTAAGGTACATCTTTCTTTTTTAAAAATGTCCCATAAAATGATTTCCCTCCACTAAATAGTTATAAAATACAGGCTTCATTCGGAATAGTTGTTTTATTAATTGTTTATATGACAGGAACTAATGCTGATAGGTCTTCAGATTGGAAATATTTCAGAAATGTGCTCACTACAGATGTGATCCAAATTCTAAATGATCTAATATTTAGGCAGGAAGTAATTACAGATTAAGACCTGGTTTTATAGCAATAGACTATCTATTTGTGGGCTGGTTCCTGTTAAATCAAATTAAGTTGAGTCTATCATTTATATAATTAAATATTAGGAAATTGTAATCTACCTTGGTTAAATGATACAGACTGTAATTCTCAGAAGACCTACCTTGTGAACTTTAAATAGAACCTCACAGAGGTGATAGATTTTTTCAGCTCGTACCCAGTCTAGTGTGCTTACCTATAATACCAAAAACAAAAACACCACACTATTAAAAGTATATGGCAAGGTTTTAAAACATTTAAAGAGATTTCACGAATGATTGTTATGTTGGATGGTTTAATCAAAAATGCCAACCAGTGTCAATTAGTGTATTAATCTAATATCCGATATTAAGGAAAGAGCTCCTAATAGCATCCTGCTTTCATTAGTGCAGTATCCACAGTATTCTTACAATTAAAATGTGTTAATTGTAATGATTTGTTGTGTTTTTACTTTAACATGAAGGAAACCTCTTAGCAATCTCTGTTGTAATGTAAATCAGTATTGTTTATTTTATAGCATGTTTAGCAAATAACTGTTTCAAGCCCTGATTCATCAAGGCACAGGTCTCTGGAGAGTAAATCTGATGGACATCAATGTTATTTTTACAGTTCAAATATCTGTAATAAAAGTAATATAAATTGAGCACTGTACACTTTGTTGTAACTGAAATCAATATATTTGAAAATGTAGAAAACATCTAAAATATTTCATAAGTTTTACTTGATGTTCTATTCTTGAACAGTGTGATTAAAGCTGTGATTAATTGCAATTATTTTTTTAATTGCAATAAAAAAAAATGGGTTAATCGCAGGAGTTAACAGTGATTAATAGACAGCCCTTCTCGGGACATTTAAAACTAAACCAGATACTAAAAAATATAGAATGCGGGAACAGTCTTGCAGTAATAAGGAGATGGAGTAAAATTAATAACTAACTTTCTGATTCAGACACAGGATTTAGTTGTCTGTTAAGGCACTCACGGTAAAGCCTGTACCCTAAAATAGAGTGCAACTTCAATCTCAGGATATCACTTTGATTCTTGTATATAATTACAATTAGTAATACTTAGCATTAAATAATGCTTTTCATATTCAAATCACTGTGTCTGCACTCATTAAATTATGCATATTTTTTCTTCTCTTTAATCTCTTTGCAAGGAGGAACACAGATAAATTACAGTCTGCTGGTGTATAATTGTTGCTATTACTTCAAAAATAATGTTGCACTTATTTTTCAATTAAAGGAAATATTAATAAAATAGACTAGTTAGGCAGTCAGAGTCTTACAAAAATCACTTCAGTGCTACTTTCTTAATCATATTGAAAAGGTATTATGTAATTATGGGGATGCCATGTAGCTCCAAAATTAAGGTTGCATTAAGAATTGCACTTGAAACAGGGAAGAAACTATATGCTTTCCCTAACTAACTAAATAAAACTGTTTACTATCCAAATTTACAGTGTTTACTCTGAGTAGAGTACTGTACATTTGCTGCAAATTTTTACTCGAAACATAACTCCGTTTAACTAATTTTGTGTTAGTAGCTTTTGATTAAGAATGAGCTGAACAAGGTATTTTGGCAGGACAAGCCACCTAAGGCGGAACTGACAGAGGCGGCATTCTTTGTCAAACAGATGGCCTTACAATTTGAGCTTCACTAGATGAGTAATAAGCAAGGAACTGTTCCCAGAATTTTTCTCCTAGATCTTGGGAAGACCTCAGAAGAGAGTCTGCTCTCCTTTACTATGACTTTATATTAAATTTATTTTTAAAGGTGAGACCTGGCTTTCTCTAGAAATTCATGCTGCCTTCTGTAACAACTTGTGGTGCTTCTCCTGTGGACCACGACTTTTGTTATATTACCTTATACTCCACATTCACTCCATTCACTCTCTACCTTTGCAGTCTTTTCAATACAGATGTGCTAAAATCTCTCTGAGTTTGGCTGTCTTAAGGTCTCAGAAATTAATGAATCACTCTGTAGCATAGCAAATCCAGAATTCAGCCTGATTTCAGCCTGCTTTTGTCTTCTGCTGCTCATGCACGTGTTCTGAGATGCCCATACCTCACCATAGTGTCAAACTGAATGCTAGAGAGAAGGAGCTGTGCTAGTGTACCTGTACCCTGAATTGTCACACTTTTATTCTCTTTTAAAAATCTCTACAAAGTATAAAGAGGGGCTAGGGTGGGTGCCATAACAGACAGAAATCTTGTTATAAAACCGATTGTGAAGATGGTAGTACATCACAAAGAGCAAGTGAGGTGAATTAAATTTGTCATTAAAATAAGTTTTCCTTGCAAAAAAATGTTAACAGTAGCAGAGATCCTCTGCTTTTGTCTCCCCATCTTTATATTACTGGGATGTACCATGCAATCTTTGAGCTTGTATAGCTGGGAACTGGGGTACTGCCTTATAAAAATAGAAGCTTTCCAGTATACCTTAATTATAACTGGGCTCTTTAGAAAATGTTAAGTAAACAAAATTATTGTGTAATCATATTTCTTTGGTGTTTTATTTACATATATTATAAATAGGTTTAAATAGCAAGCACTCAGACAGACTCAATCAGCTACAATAAAAGAACATTTTTTTTAGTCCTTAATTATTCTCTTTAGCCAACCATGATTACAGAGAAATTGCCAAGCCTTATACTTTCCAATGCCTTGAGGGTTCCCCTCCCACACTTAAGAGACCTCTTCGGTAACATCCATGGTACCAGACATATTTTTAACTACATTTTGTAAAGACAGAATAAAACCTGTTATCTGTAAACTTTCAGATTTTGTCCTGAACCCCAATAAAATGGCCCTTCAAACGACCTGATTGGCAAATCAAGTCATATAGATATTTTAGACCAGGCAGTGCAGGGTAAGAATCCTTAGTGGGCCCCACCAGTTTCTTTACTTGTTGGTTCACCAACCACGGCTCCCAATGGCTGCGGTTCACAGTTCTGGTTCAATGGGGGCTGCGGGAAGCGGTGGACAGCACCCTGCGGTACCGCGTGCCAAGGTTGCCGATCCCTGTTTTAGACCCAGGAGCAAAATCAAGTCATGTAGACATTTTGGCCCAGAAGCAAAATCTATTGGAGAGTTCATTGAAAGCTAAATATATGTCTATTGTAAGCCCATTTGTGTTATCTTCTGGCAAATGTTGACTTTTTAATACAACCATCGTATTAATCAGATTTTAAACTAATTTTCCTCTATCTAATGTATTTTTAGAACATTACTTTATTATGTAGGCACCCTACTTATGGCAGGGTGACTACTTATGGCAGGGTGACTAGATTAAAACATTATTATTTTAATAACAAAATTCAAAGGGTTTCAACCGGCCACCATTTGTGACCAGACAACTTTGTGTTTATAAATGGTTAAGTATGCTTGTTAATAAACACATGTAGGTGACTGATTTTGTCTCGTCTGTGGACAAGTGTTTGGGTTTGTAGTGAAAACTCTATCACGTGTCTGTGAAAGCCAAAGAACCCAGCAGTAACAGGTAATGGTGCTTGAAACACACAAGGGAAAAGTATGCCTGAACAACTGCAGGTCACTTTCCAAAAATGTGGCGCTGTGGGTCAAACAAGTGCAAGTACATGAGATTTTTTTCCAGCATAAGAGAAATCCACTACTACTACTTGCAGTATTAGGGAACAAGGATGGAAGAATCCCCAAGATCTGTAGTTCACAGTCTATTGTATATAATTTGTTCTCTGGTGACATTATTGTATGCAAGTCTGCTTATTCTAGATATTGAGTTTTATATCTAAATGTGTCCATTTTTTGCAAACTGTTATGTTTACCATGTAGGGACAATATCTGATAACACAAATGTAGACATTACCAGGGCCACACTGTAGCACTTCCAGATGAATAATATTAACCTATTAGTTGATTAATTGCAGGTAACTCATGCAATTAACTCAAACAAACTAATTGCAATTGAAAAAAATAATTGTGATAAATGCACCATTAAACAATAGAATACCAATTGAAATTTATTACATATTTTGGATGTTTTTCTGCATTTTCAAATATATTGATTTCTATTTCAAACACAGAATACAAATTGTACAGTGCTCATTTTATATTTATTAATTTATTACAGGTATTTGCACAGTAAAAAAAGAAAAGAAATAGTATTTTTCAATTCACTTATACAAGTACTACAATCATGAAAGTGCCACTCACAAATGTAGGGTTTTTTTGGTTACATAAATGCTCTCAAAAACAAAACAATGTAAGACTTTTGAGCCTACAAGTCCACTCAGTTCTACTCAGGGGTGAAAGTAACTACAGGCACTTACTGGTACGCTGCTGGGCTGGGGGCTGACTCTGCCCCCAGAAGGGGTGTGGCCTCAAGCCCCAGGGCTCTGGCGGCTACTTAAAGGACTGAAGTGGCAGAGGCAAAAGGAGCCCTGGGCCCTTTAAATAGCCCATGGACACCCGCCCAGAGCTCTGTGGGCTATTTAAAGGACCAGGATGGCAGAGGCAGTGGGAGCCCCGACCCTTTAAATAGCCACCAGATCCCCCGCTGCTACTCCAGGGCTCCAGCAGTGGGGCTCTGGCAGCAATTTAAAGGGTCTAGGGCTCCCGCCACTGCTGGAAGCCACAAACCCTTTAAATTGCAGCCTGGGAAAGCCGGGCGCCCCAGTACGGCACACCAGCTCTTGCCAGTACTCCATACTGGGGCGTACCAGCTTACTTTCACCTCTGGTTCTACTTCTGGTTCATCCAATCACTAAGAGAAATAAGTTTGTTTATATTTACTGGAGATAATTTTGCCTGCTTCATAATTACAAAGTCACCTGAGAGTGAGAACAGGCATTTGCATGGCACTGTCGTAGTTGATGTTGCAAGATATTTATATGCCAGATGCCTTATAATGTATTAATTAAATTTGTGGCTGAACTCCTTGGGGGAGAATTGTATGTCTCCAGCTCTATTTTACCCATGTTCTGTCATATATTTCATGTTATAGTAATCTTGGATGATGACTAACACGTTCATTTTAAGAACACTGAAAATTTGAGAGAATGCAAAGATATCAATGTGAAATGTCTAAAAATAGCTACAGAACTCAACCTAAGACTTACAAATCTGAAGTGCCTTCCAAAATTTGAGTGGGATAAGATATGGAGCATGCTTTCAGAAGTCTTAAAAGAGCAACACTTTGATGTGGAAACTATAGAACTCAAACCACCAAAAAAGAAAATCAACCCTCTGCTGGTGGCATCTGACTCAGCTGATGAAAACTTTCAGGTGACACTGTAAACAAGCAGCAGGCAGCATTAACTTCTGCAAATGCAAACAAACATTTTTTCTGAGTGATTGGCTGAACAAGAAGTAAGAATGATTGGACTTTTAAGCTCTAAAGTTTTACATTGTTATATTTTTGAATGCAGGTTATTTTGGACAGAAGTCTATACATGTAAGTTCAACCTTCATGATAAATTCCCCTTGTATTAGGGGAATTGAAAAATACAAATATTTGCACTGTAAAAAACAAAAGATTTGTAATAAAAATGAACAAAGTGAGCACTGTCCACTTTGTATTCTATATTGTAATTGAAATCAATATAACTGAAAAAGTGGAAAACATGCAAAAAATTTTAATAAACAGTATTCTATTATTGTTTAACAGTACAGCATGATTATTTTTAAAAATTGTGTAATTAATCACCATTAATTTTTTTAATCACTTGATAGCCCCAATAATAAACAAAGCAAGTATAAGTAGATTGATCAAAGCTTTCAGTTATTTAAAGGTTTTGCTGTGTATGTACCACACTAATCAAGGAATAGAGTTTTCCTTTTCCATGGATTTTTTCCCTCAAGTCTGGATACAGTTCCTGAAATTTAGATAAGACCTTAGCTTTCATACATTTAATCCATCAAGATAGACAGTGTGGATGCTTAACTAGGGTATCCATAATTCAACTTTAATAAACATGCTGATTTTCATAGATGATGATGATTTATCACGTGCAGAAACTATTTTAGCAAAGCGTAGCTCCACAGTAGTTGCCTTTCAATTGCTAAACATCACTAGATCTGAACCTTTATGAAGTATTTCTTCTGAATTCTTCCCATGACTGGCATCTATATGGGTTATTTTCATAAAAATATGTCAGCTCCATTTACACACGGGACTAAACCAAGAGTGAAAACTGTGGTGGACATGCCTGATATAAATAAGTAATAAAGCTGTGAACAGGTGCCTCAAGATTGAAGATAGTCATTTTATCTGATAGCCCACCTAATTTTTATATTTAAATCAAAACACACACTGTAACAATTTTAAATATAAAGTGGTTCACCTGCTGATGTTCTCATGGTGCTGTACAGCATAACCACAACATGATTAAAATAGAACATAACTACCCTCGTAAAATCAAGCAAACCAATCACAATAATATATTTGTTTGTGGTACAACAATTAATTGTTGTTGGAGTTATCTTAAATGTTACACTCAGGACTTTCACTTTATATAGGCCATAAACAAAAAGAATAGTAGTTAATTACTTACTAGAGAGCTTTTAAAAATATTATTAGAGTTGAGCCAAAGGGTGAATCCAAAATTGGAGTGGCACAGAGTTACACATTTTTGGAGCCATTATACATGTAGAGGTCAGCTGTGAAATTTAAATCTGGATCCAGGTTGAAATTGTGAACTTCTCCAGTGTCTAGGTTTGCTGGATCCTGCCAATTTCCAACTGCTTATTTCTTTATTATTTATTATTATTAATTATTATTATTATTATTATTACTACTTATACAACAATAAAAAAGATAAAGTGATATTTAGACTAATGAATATTTAGACTAAAGAAATAAACATAGTCTGAGAACAGCCCTCTGGGTGTGTTGTAGAGCCACAGTTTCACATAACATGGCATTTGTGACATGAATAAAAAACAGAAAAACTGTTCATTGAGCTTTAGAATTTACCTATTTAGTCATTTATATCATAGTCATTTCTACAGTATCTGATCAATTGGCATGAACATGATATTAATATAAAATGCCACGTTAGTTAGCTTGGTTACTTTTTCACAGGGAGCAATACCACAACAAACTATCTCCAGAAACATGGAAATGAAGTAGATATATCAAGATAATGCATGGAAAATGCTACAATACATTTATTCTCACTTGTCTGATATCCGCAAAGAGCTGAATTTTGATAAATTAACTAGTTTATGTTCAATTTGTATCACTGAGATGAATAGTTTTAACTATATCAAATATTCCGTTTCTACAATAAGCCTGAAAGCCATAATTAAGATTCATAAAAGACCGTCATTGTGTGTTGTATTATTTATTGGCTTAATGTTTTCTTTCCGCTTTATTGTCTTTTCACTAGAGACAGATACAATAGGTTAATTGATTTAAATATTAGTCTCTGAGCTGAGGCATTTTTCAGCTTACTTGCATTTTAGAGATCAGGATTTAATTTTAAATTGAGTCCTTCACATCTAGCTTTTGTTAACTCTAAATTAAGCAAAAGATTGGTACTTGGCCATTTTTGACTCCCGATGGTACTAATGTAATAGGACCATTTGGCCTGGAACTGTAGCATAGTGCAAGAGGGACTGTGTTATTGATTGCTACTGTCAAAGGTTCATAAATCATCCTTTCTATCTCTCACTTTACTGTACTCCAGTAAGATGGTTTACATTAAAGTTCTTGGATTTGTTCCTATTTCAACTGAAAGCAATGGAAGTTATACTATTGACTTCTGTGGGGACATAAATAGGCAGTTTATTTGCCGTTGTTTTTTTAATGTTCCTTTTTGTTTTTTACATTTGTTTTCCTGAGAGCAACAGCACTGTACTGTATAAATGGAAGAAAAAGAAGAATAGGAAGGTTATGATGTGATATGGTATGGATTGTTTTGAGATTTTAGAACGCTCTACCTTATTTTTAATTCCCTTTCTTTCAGTGAAATTTTAATTACGGAATTAGTTAACTGTGAAGATTGAGGTCCTCCATTTTATCTATAGAAAAAGTACAACTCAGACAGTAGCACTACAATTTAACCTACACTACCCCACCGGTATGCTGTAACCTTTGGGGAATGTCCCATGTCTAGGATGTGCAGGCATAACTCATGCCCTGTGAACATTCAACCCATTGGCTTTTGGCACGGATCAACACCAGTTAGTGCTAACCGTTGTGGACTCCTTTCTTAAAAGAGCTAGAGTAAGTACCAGCTCATTTCACATACAGATAGGCCTCAGAACAAATGTAAGATGGCAAATTTTGGTCACAACCAACCTGGGGGGAATTTGAACCAGTGCCTTAAAAACAAAAGCTGTGTGTCTCATTAACAATCCAATTTCCCCAGAACTGTATGACTGGGATTATCAAAAGCGCCTGAGGGATGCCAAAATCACATTGCAATTCAATAGGATTTGGGTGCTTAGCTCCCTTAGGCTCATTTGAAAAACCCAGCCTACAGCCCTATTTAATAGTAAAGAATTTATTTCCGGTGCTTGCAAAAGGATTGCACCAGTCATCAAAACTTTACACAAAATAAATTGATTTCTTACCGGTGGAGTGCTGAAAATGTAGAAGGATGAACCCTTCAGTGCCAGGAACTTGTATTTGTAGAGTTGAGATGAATCAGTTCCCTCTAGTCTTTCATTCGCCCAGCCCATATGAATAATCTGGAGAGTAAAACCTTTGAAAAATTAGAACTCAAGTTCCAACAGAAGCATAATACACTCTTTACGCAGGAGTTCTCCAGATCCCTAGACCACCACTCAGTTAATGGAAGCCAGTGGCCTTGGATTTGAAACCTGTTGTCCCATCGTCCCCTTTGTTTTCGTCACCCCTGCTTCCCAAATTATACTTCATGCTGGTGTGTGGGGAGCCCCCTAGAGGTGTGATCCATATTGCACAGGCATTCTGAAACCTGTCAGCCCTGTGCAGCGGTATCACATTGATATCCGGAGTTTTGAGTGTCTGCCTCAGCTATGCGGGAAAGTGGATGGGACTGGACTAGACTAGAGACAGGAAAACTTATTCTGATAAAAAAGCTATCCAAATCTTTCCCCATACTTCAACCCAGCCATTTAGGGTGATTCCAAAAATGTCACTTATTTAACACACTATGTGCTGCTGCAATTTCTAGTTTTGACCAGGACCTGAAATAGTGATATTGAAATATTACAAAAAGGCTATTCCCATAGTATTTTTGGCCCAGTGAAAACCAGGAAACACGATTCATTCTATGAGAGCTGCTTCCAAACAAAAGACACGTGGGTAAATCCATAGGTTTATCAGAAACCAAGTGGTTCACTAGATATTGAAGTTTGCCCATCACTAAAAAAATATCACATTCTGTGCTTCTAGGGATTTACACTTGCATACATTTCTTCAAATGAGAATTATAGGTGTTTCTGTGCTGGTAGAGTCAAATTCCAAGGATTTTTGTTGTCATCTCATAATTTTTGATTTCCTTTAAAGTTATTACAAATAATTTTTTAATTATTTTAAAAGTTGTTTTACATATTTTAAGTAACCTTGAAATTTGGACATAAGATTTTATCATCTCTTTCTGAGCTAGATACACCCTGAAGAACCACATTCTAGCACCGTGCTAGTACGCTAGCTGGTATGCTTAATTTCACAACACCATGATATGGCCTTTAATATGCCTTGAAATATTTATCTGGCCTTAATTATCATGCTCTGCAAATGTTCAAATGTAAATGGCAAATCTTGATGCTCCTGCTGAGTTTTTGTACTCAGCACAGAATTTCCAAAGTATCCAAGTAACCGAGGAGCACATATTGAATGACACTTCTGAACTCTCATCCTCAGCCCTCACACCACACAAAACCTTATTTCAAACCAGTGGGAATTTTGCCTGAATAAGGGATGCATTAACATGTGTAGGAACTTCAGGATTCATCCCTGAGTGAGATTCGAAGACAAGAAGTGACTCATTTGTATTATAAATTGGAGATAAACTTTTGAATGTGACCAGAGCACGGAGCTGAAACAATGTATAGTAAGAGCATAGATTGAACACAGAAACACGTTGCTATGGTCACATCATTATCTTAGCATGATTCATACTTTGTTTTATAGCTCAGTTATTTAATACATAAATATCTGTGCTATCAGTCAACTTATTTAAAAAATATTCTATGTCAACATAGTGCTATTGCTTCTACACACTCTTCTACTGAACTATAACTTCATTAAAATGTTAATGCCGTAGGAAACAGTGCAGTAAATACAGTAGACCTTCCAATTCCCACTTTGCTATTGTGTAAACTCAATAATTCTCACCAAAATATTGCTTCACCACTCATCAGCACAGCTTTAATAACTGAATGCTCAGACACTTCATTACGTTAACAAAATATACCACCATACTGCTCAGACTCTCCGAAAAACAATTGCACAGATTGCTTATACTTGCATGTTATCATAATAAATAAAAGGCAATAGCCAAAGCAAAGGAACAAAGTACATTTAGTGATGCCAGATCCTTGATATTTTTTACATATTTTTTACACCATATTTCTTTGTTTATCTGCAATTTTGCAAACCTCGTTAGCCCACATTGGGTTTCCCAGTCATTACTGGAAAGTAAATTAGATCCTATTACAGAGTCAAAGATACAGAGAGTTGTGCATGATACTAATTTGCAGTTCTAATGACCCCTCCCAAATCTAAGGATCTCAAAGCTTCATAATAATTGGTAGGGAGAATGGAACATAGACAATGTAACATGCTTAGGTTATATGTCAAATCAAAAATGGCAGAGCCAACAAAATTATAGCTACATCTCCTATATCTCAGTCCTGTTCCTTTACAACAGTAGATCAGGGAAAAGATGTTGGTTTTGTTTAAGGTTCAGACAGGGAAATCAGAAGGCTGGTATTCTATTTCTGGTCCTCCACAGAGTTCATGTGTGAACTTGGATGAAACACTTACTCTCTTTACAGCTATGTCTTTTACAGAGAAAAAAAAAGAGGAACATGTTTACATGTTTTTATGATGTAAAATCCCAGTAGCGACAAGACACTAGTTTATACTTCAGTGTAGCTAGGCATGATAAATCCCAGGTAGGGGGAATATAGTGTTGGCCTTGACAAGCTGCATGATGGTTAAAACCTACCTGTGCCTTATCACCTGGAGGATTTTATACCAAGATAGTTATCTCAATTTGCCTATCCCAACATCTTTTTTTTGCAGTGAAAATATAGTATGCACCACAGTTTCCTCTCTGTATATGGATCTCACAGAGTTGTGAGAACTGAATCTTTAGTACTTGTAAAGTATTCTGAGATCCTTGAATGCACAATGTTATAGAAGTGCAAAGTATTATGGCTCCAGTCTGGAACTTAAGAAATTCCATTCCTATTTAGCAAACCACATAAGCACATATTTTAATTTTAAGCACAGACTTAACATTCACTGTGCTTTGTTGAAGAGGGAATGATTTAGGCACATGCTTCAGTGTTTTTGCTGAACTGGTGCCTGTATTATTATTCCATGTTACTGTAATGGTTAGTGACAAAAGATTTGGTTTGAATACATCCTTCTCCATGATGTACCCAGACTCTCAAGTATCTGCAAACTCTGGGTTGAAGTCTCATGGTAAGATGCTCACTCTGATTTCAACTCCATATGCAGCACAGAGAAGTGCATAGATATTAAATAAAGAAAAAATACTGAAATAGTAATTAACTGGACTTTAAATCTCTGGAAGAAAAAAAAAAGATTTGTTCTGGTTCAATTCACATTTTCAGTAGATATTCAGGTCAGGTTTTATTTAACTCGAACTGATTTTCTCCTTCCTTTTAATAAACAATTCATTTATAGTTTTTAAATGGCGAAATTCTGCTTGCATGAGTTTTTTTTCAGAATATGAAAATGTTGTGTTTATAATACTGTAAACACAATGAAATAATTTAGACACCTAATCACGGTGCCTGATTTACCAGTGCCAATCAGTAGATAACTAAATTCTGTCATATGTTCTTATAATTTTGCATCTACAACTGATTTTTCACTCAAAATGTTGGCACACAGGTAAAAGTCATTTTGTTACAATTTAGTCCAAAAAGAAGGGGGAAACTGATTTGAATTCAATTAAAATTACCCAAATATGCACTCCGAATTAGAACTGAACCTGCACATCAGTGGGACTACTCACTCACTTAAAGTTATGCATGTGCTGAAGTTTTTTGCTGGAATGGACCATAGAGGGCAGGCTGAGGCCATTTGAAAATGTGGCCTTTTTATTAACTAATTATTTCTGAACTCTAATATCATCCATTTAATTTATAATGGAAGCAAACAGATGAATTATCACAAGGAGAACTAATGACTCTACTTCATCAAAATCTATAGAAAATCAAACACACCACAATACCTCTACTACGTTTCAAATATACTGGATTGCAGAAAATATTCCATAGTGCCCAGTTTACTTGATAGAAATGGCCCACAAAATTAACAGCTCAAAATTATTAAAATAAATTAGTTATGACATCTAAGTTTTATATGTATAACAATGTATGTACAAACTAGATATTGTAGAGCTACAGCTCCAAGAAACAAAAGAAAAACCACCAAGCCGAAAGCCAAATAGAAGAATACTACAAATGTAAATACTGATTGTACCATTAAAATGTAGTTGAAAATGAAGAAAAAGAAATGTTTTGTCTCCTCTACTGGATGATAGCTCCCTACGCATGCCAGAAAATGATTAAATGACTTTCAATTTTCAGTTAAAAAAAAAAGGAACAGCAATTATTTAACTTCACTTTGTCAACAGTTCTGGGAATTAAAACATATTTTTTTGCTATAAAGTACAAGTGAAAATATTGCTTTGCTGACTTATGCCATTTTGTATAAAAGAATTCAAAAATGCATCTGGTAAACCTGGGAGGTGAGTTACAACCTTAAATAAATTAGAACAGTTCCATTGACTTTTAAGTTCCTGAACTGGGGACTGTCATCAAAATACCTGACACTTAACTTCATAGATTTTATTAGGTGCAAGTAAACAGAATTTACAATTTTCTGGAATTTTTAAATCTTTAGTCATTGACTGTCTAAATCAATAAATTTTAATAATTATCCATCTTTTGTTAACGAAGTGATGAATAAGGAGGAAGAAATAAACTGTTTCATACATTCAAAAGAATTCCATCAGATTTTTACTGCTGATTTAGTGTGTGTGCATGCGCATGTTCACATTTATATGTACCCACTGACGAGGCTACAGTATAGCAAAATGATGTAAAATTTTTGTTAGGCATCTTGCTACGATAAAAATCAAAAAGAAAATTGTATCTTGGATCCTTTGTTTGGTCTTTTTATTCAAACACAAATGATCGGTTAGAGACAGCAGTTTTTTTAAAAAGGTGATATTATGGAAAATAAACTAGTAGCCACTTTTGCATCCCTATAATGGTGCATATTTCAAGAAAATTAATAAATGACAATCAAAGCTAGATAGATTTCTAAAACATTTGACATATTATAAAAAATGTCTATTCTCCGGTCGCCCACCAGTGCTTAATTTGTGTCGGGGCTTGCTGAAGATGAGCTCTTTCATTACAAATTAAGCACTGCCCCTTGTATATCTATGATCTCATTTTCTTCTTCGCTTACTGACTTCCCCTCCCCCAAACGTGTTCATTTTTTCCCTACTACTCACCTTCACTCTCTCACACACAACTTATTCTTCTCTCCTTTCCACTACACATCCTCACTCACCCAGGCACTCTTTTTTTCTCTCTCCTTTTGTTCCCCTCTGTAAACTTTCCCTCCCTCCCTTTTCCTTTTTCTCAGACAGGCACCCTCAATCTCTCCCCCTGCAGGTTCTCCCACACTTGCCTTTCTCTTCTTAACACTCCTCTACATTCATTAGTTCACCTCAGTGTGAAGAGGTGTCTGCTGCAGAACAGCATAAAGCAGCACTGCAAGATCTGTTTCCTTCTCCCCCTGCAGTTGCTGCAGGGACCCAGGGTTATACCAACAAGGAGTGTGTATGTGGTGGGAGGGAATGGTTTGGTCCAGGAAAGCATCACACAGAGAAGCGGCAGCACATGTGTATATTTTATTGGGAAGGGCAGAAGCCTTTGGCTTTAAACCCAGCTCATAGGTAGGCAGAATTGAAAGGAGCATTCCTAAGAAGGGGGAGAGACAAATTGTGAGGGGAACATGTCCCGCTCATTTCCCCCAGTGATTGTACCTATGGAAGAGAAGCTCAAGGCAGAGACCAGGTGGAAAAGCCAAATACAGAACATACTTCTAAATCCTAGACAATGGTAGCCTTGTACTGTTTATATTTGGTCACTTTATCTTAAACATTTTAAGAAAGATTGAAGAATTCTAGAGAAGATGATTAGAAGTTTGGTAGGATATTGCAATGACTAGTTTGAAAGACTTTTAATAAAGAAAAACAAAAACAAAAAATATTTTTTTGTAAGAACAGTGGACACAAATCTGACATCAGGAATCATAACATTCAAAAACCAGTAGGAGAACACTTCAATCTTCCTGGCCATTCCATTAAGATTTGATGGTTTCAGTTTTGAAACAGAAAAACTTCCAAAACAGACTCCAATGAGAAACTGAGGAACTGGAATTAATTTTCAGATTGGACAAAATAAACCAAGGGCTTAACAGAAGTTCAGACTGGTTCTCTCATTACAGTAATTAATTGCATTTCCTGACTTACTGACAACAGATCTCCATTTCAAAAGGTGTATCTTCCTCCTAGTGATAATGGACCGTCTACATTTAACAGCCCTCTTAGAATTGGTATACTAATGTACAATTTTTTTATTTTTTTATTTTCTTTTTCTTTGTGTGTATAAATGCATTTTACTTCTGTTCCATTCTATGCATCCGATGAAGTGAGCTATAGCCCACAAAAGCTTATGCTGAAATAAACTAGTTAGTCTCTAAGGAGATATGGAGGAGCTTTCCACACATGTAAGTAGCAGGCACAATCAGGACCCAAGACAATATTAAGGCAATATATCATCAAACTGCAGCACATAATCTGTTTATCACAGGGCAGTGGGAGGGATGATTTGCCACGAATTACATATACAATTCTCTTGCTGATGTGGGAGGAGGGAATCACTTTACACAGAGCTTCAGGTGTCGGCCATAGTTTAAGTAAGGATGGTCGATAGCTGACTTGATGGACCTTTGATAGTGATCAATTAATACTTGTTAAGGTAATAGTCTATTTTATAAATCTTTTTGACGAGTTCACCAAAGCACATTGTTGTTATGACTACTACTTTTAATACTTTTACATTTGTAAATTGTTCTATTAATTACATTGTATACAGAATTTCTTATCCTTGGACATGATAACGGTCAAAATCATGTTTTGCAGCTATAGGGTTTATTATGCTGTTGAAAATTTGCTTGGTTAAATGCATAGATATTAAAAAACATTTATAAATGTTGCTTTTAATTTTTATAGTCCAGTGTAATATTGGTTAACTACCCACTCATGATTGTGTGTGTCTTGATCATCAGGTGACCTGTGCTGTTAGACTTCTTTTAGTCATTCTCAAGGGCACCCTTCTAATGACAGGTTTGGCCACCTTCATGCAGCCCTACCACTCTTAAAATGAATGTCTGGGATGCACCTTCTCCCTACCTCCCATGTTAACTTAACATGCTCAATTGAGTTTGACCTCTGTATGCCCCTTTTCTCTATAGGTCAGACCAGCGAGCCAATTAAAGTTATGCAAAAACAGCTTCATCAAAACAAAGCATTATTTATTCTTTCACCCACAGGTGCAGAGCATGCAGAGTGCAGGTATAAAACAAAAGAAGCCTATACGCACATTTCCCCTCACCACCAATGTAATCTTTCCTTGGAAGTTATGGTAAGCTCCATTCAGCCCAGTTACCCTCATTTGTAGGCTCGGCGAGGCAGGCTGCTTGCTGCAGCTTCTGTCTGTGTACATTCAGCCTGTGTATCAGACTCAGTCTGCTGGCAATCTGTCTTCCCCGCCCCATCCATCCCCTTCCTGCCTAGGCTAGCATCTTTAAAGTTTTAATATACCTTTTGATCCTAAAATCAGCCTGAGAAGAGTAAACTTTGCCAACCTAGTGGGTGACAGACCGGGGATTATTTCCCACTTAATGATTTCCACAAAGACTCTTGGTATTCTCTATGGTATGCCAGCAACTTCTCTTTAGTTTCCTGCTTATAGCCTCCTTTTGAGTTAAGTTTTTGCATTCAGGCAGGATAATATCACACTGATAAGTGCACCTCATATTCATAAAAATAGAATACAAAGAACTTGTTCACTCTCCAAAACATGTCATAATATATTTTTGTAATAATAAGAACACGTATCATTGTATCAATAATATTAGCATACAAATACAGTGGGGGGAGGGTGGTACAGAAGAGTCCTTTGTTTATCCTGGTGTTGCTCTGCTTCATGCTGGCTTCATGCACATTCGAGAAACAATTTGTATTTGCTGCCACCAGCCTCATGACCGTTGGTCATTACTACGATGCAAGGGGGTCCCAGCTACATCTATTACACTAATAGTTGTGAGAGGTGGTAGCATAGGATTAGCTATAGTGGCATCTATAAAACCAAAAAGTCATCCTATGCATGGGAGAGCCTATGCAGAATAAGCGAAATTAATTTAGGGCTGCTTTATGCTAGAGGAACAATGAAAATCATTCAAAGTGTGGCTCCAAATCAGGGCCAGTACGTACAGCACACAAGTCTGACAAATATTATGGTCTTTTAATCCAATTACATTTACTTTGAAGGCTTATCTTCTCTTGTTACTGTTTAGTGAAAATTCCCTTATGCATCCAATAACGAGAAGTCCTTTTTTCCCCAGTTTTTCATGTATAAGCTCATCTATCATATTCTGGAGATCACATAGGTTGGATACCAACAAAACAAGATTCAGGGTCTTGAATATAAGTATGTTTCTCCTCTCTAACCCCTTTCTGTTTAGTTCAATCTGTAGAAAATGTTTTTGAAATAAATCATAAATAGTCTTTGTTTTGACTAAGACTGCCACAACCTTTTATCTCTTTGTAGTTTTATTTCCCCCTCTGTATTTTCCTCTAACATCTTCCCTTGCTAATACCTCACAGTCCCAATCACTGTGTGTTTGCTATTTAATTCTCATGCAAGTCATGCTTTCATGTAGTTTCTAACAGAAATCAGAATTAATTTTCCAAATTGAGTGTAAATGTTCATTCTTATTATTTTCATGTAACTTAGGTTTATTTCTGTTCATGCAGATCATTTATGTTCCCTCTCTCCTCCAGACTGTAGTTAGTATCCCAAAAGACTGTGATAATCTGTTGTGGCAAAGCTCTGTCCTTGTCTCTGTGGGTCATGTGTTTCCTGGAAGATTTTGCTAGCCTCAGAGACTCACTGTGACCCTCCACATAGCCCTTCTCTCTCTAGACGCAAGAGTCACAACTACTGAGCCATATTCATCATAAGCCAGCAAGGGAGGTGCGGAAAAGCAACCCTCCCTCACGCAGTCTCTTGTCTCACAGTCTCAGTGATTAATCCACAGGAAAAGCGGGGATCTTGGGCCCACCCTGTACTCCAGGCTCTAGTCCAGGGACCCTAATAGTATCAGCTAGGGCAGGGGTGGACAAACCTTTTGGACCGAGGGCTACATTGGATTTCAAAATTGTGCGGAGGGCTAGGTAGGGAAGGCTGTGCCTCCCCAAACAGCCTGGCCCTGGCCCTGCCCCCTATCTGACTCCCACCCACTTCCTGTCCTGACTGCCACCCGCAGAACCCCCGACCCATCCAACCCCCCCCCCGCTCCTTGTCCCCTGATCACCCCCTACGAATACCCCCCCACTTTGCCCCCCCAGGACCAACTCCCTATCTAAGACCCCCTGCTCTTTGTTCCCTGACTGTTCCCGCCCAAGACCCCCCCACCCTAATCACCACCCCCCAGGATCCACCACCTAAGCCCCTTTCCCCCACTTACCGTGCTCAGCCAGGCACTGGGTTTTGCGAGAGTGCGGGGTCCCTCGGCTGGAGGCGCTCGGCCCGGCGCCCAGCGCCCTGGCTCAAGAGCAGGGGCCCCATGGCGGGTGTTGCTCCACCGGGCTCCATGCCAAGCTCACGAGCCAGATAAAAATGTCCAGCAGGCCGCACATGGCCCGCAGGCTGTAGTTCGCCCACCGCTGAGCTAGGGTAACTGACTTTTTAGAAACAGGACCAATTCTCTGGACCACATCCCCACAGCAGCCCCCACTTCCTCAAGATCCACTTCACCCTTACCTCAGGGCCTCCTTCCTTGTGACTGATACGGTTTGTACTGCTCAGTTTCTTCAACAGCACAGCTTCCTCCTATAGCTCCAGATGCACACACAGCTACTTGACTAACTAGGAGGCTTTAAAGTAGTTTCAACAAGCCCTTGATTGGCTCCAGGCATCCCAGTCAACCTAGCAGTCCTCCTTGTCTTCTGGAAAGATCTTAATTGGCCCCAGGTGTCTTAATTGACCTGGAGCAACTGCCATTTGCTTATCCTAGTAACAGGGATTTGTCCTAGGACTGTATTTTGAAGTAAACCTTAACCTTTCTATTTTAATAACTAGACAAAATTGATTTGGGTAACAGTTTACATATTCAGAAATCATTTGTGTTGATTGTAAGAAAATGAGAAAAAAAAAAGATTAATGCTATGAGGATTATGCACTATTTCTTTAAATCTGTAGCAGGAAGCCTACAGGAAGGGGCTTGGGAAGCTTCTAAGAAGTCGTTCTACAGAGAGATGCCTCAAGGCTAATACTAATAAAGTTCCTTGTTCAGTATCAGAAGAAAGCGACTCTCTCTGTGATTCTTTTGCCAAATGACGGATGATAAAGGCCTGATGCAAAGAGCCCACTCACTTCAATGAGAGTCAAACTATTTACTCCAATAGGTCTTGGATCAGGCCCTAAAAGGACAACAAAGCATTCTAAATAAGGATCCCTAGGATGAAGAGAAGAGAAGGATCAGAAAGCACTTCCTTGGTTTAACATAGTGTAATTTAAATGTACACTAACTCATATTAACATTGCAGACAGGATATTATTTTAACCAATGGAACCAACTAGTATGAGAACTTATGATATAAGGCAATGGGAGTTTCATGCGTGGAATGGCTGCAGATAAGAATCCACTATTTTTGAGGCAGCTGAAATATATATCAACTGTGGTGTCATTGGTCACCCTGATTCCCACAACCTCTAAATCTCTGTATCTGTACAGATTGCTATCTAGACAAGCCATTGGATGGTGGGACAACTGGGCTCATGAAAAATGAAAGAAAGGCAAAGGCATCATGAGACCAGATCTGTGTAGGGCAATGCCAGGGCACTGCAATGGGGTGAGTCATGCCCTGACAAGTCACAAGTGAGCGCCACACCACCTTATCTCCAAAATAAAATCAAACTCCAAATAGAGCTATTTGGAATACCCTGTACATGTGCTTTAGAGCACAAACTACAATGATAAATACTGGATTAACACTTGATCAATACTGCTCTATTAATGTGGAGAAGAAATCACACAGTTTTACAGTTTCAATGAGACGGCAGGATGGTAACTCCTATTAGACTATAAAAATCCTTAAGAGATGATACTGTGTACAGAAAAGTATCTAATTTTTAATGTTTCATAAAAATATGCAGTGATCCAATGGTGTTTGTCTTTTTGGAAATTAAGTAACAAATCTTATTGCCTCCTGATAATACACTCAAGTACTTTCCAGTTTCTAGAACAGTATGATAAATTATATCAAGCAGAATCAGAAGGTGATAATGTTTGGACAGTGGTAATTGTAAATATCCTTCATGTTCAACAAAATTATGTACACTATATGTTACAACCTGGCTCAATCCCCATCCCTGGACAGGCACCGGTTTGTTGTCTTGTGATTATCCTAATTGTAAGCTTAAATGTAAAAAGTATGTGGAAGTTCATAAGATGTCACAATACCTTATGACTTTTTTTTTTGCCTGCTTGGGAATTAACCATGTAATTTCTTGTGTTTTATCAATAAACTCCTCTCCCAGGCCTTTCCCTGCTTTCAGCAGCCCATGTCCACTCTGCTCTTACCACAGGGTTCAGGAGCCAGCTGGAAGAGGGACAGCAGGGAGCCCTAGGGCATACCATGTGTAAATTCCTGGGGCCAGGTTACTTTTCTTAGCTCTGGGTCTCTGAAGCACACTCCCAGAAGCAGACCCCATGTCTAATACCCTTCTTGGACAGTGAGACCCCATAGTTAGGCTGCCTTAGATCCTGGAACTCGTGGATGGCCCTTATGAGACCCTAGTGGCTTAAGTGCATTTTTCCAGTGTACACTGAGCTTAGGCTCCTGCTTTAACTTTTTCAGGACAACATTGCAGGAAAGCAAGAACACAGACTTAGCAAATGAATTTCTTAACAACAAACACTTCACTCTGGAAAGCGCCAGAGAGCAACAGATGTGTAAAAAATGGTCAATGGTCTTTGATGACACTCTTGTTAGCCATTCTGGTGTTCAGTGATTACTTAGTGCTCCATGGACTTCAAAAAGATCTGCGTTATTCTGTGATGGATTCCAACTGGCTGTGCAGCATAACATGAGCTTCTGCAGTGCCCCACTCAGACTCTCTGTCTGGGAAGCTCAACCCTTAAACGCACATCAGCCCTTCTCACCAAAACTTAACTTAATATCACTCTAAAAAAAATGACATTAATATAACACACAATTACAAATGCTTATGTGCAACCTGTAACTAACCCTACTAAAAATATTACATTGTCTTTGAGGTACCCCATGCTGTCACTTGGATCTGCAGCACTCTCCTCAAACCTCAACACTGCTGCTCTTAGGAGGGAAGCAAGTCCATTTGTTCCAGTCATTTTATGTCTTGGGACTCCACTGTCTCAACCTGCTATGGTCGTTGCCTGTCTGAGGCCCTCTTGGGTAAAATAGCAGACTGGGATTTGGAAGTATCACCTATTTCTCCTCTGTATGGTCCATTAATGTGACAACCTTATGGAGCAATCTCTTGTGACACCACTGCTGTTTGAGCCATTGTTTCCCATCATAGATATGCACAGTATCATTTACATGAAGTGGTGGTAGCTCCCTGGACTTCAAATCATACTGATATTTTTGTTTTGCCTTCGCTCTCTCTTTGTACATCTGCTAGTCCCCGGTGACTCTGAAATAAGTTTGTAATAGAGCAGGTATTCTTGTTTTCCAAACTGAACAAAATGTCAGCAGATGATAACAATGCGCTGTTGAGATCCATATGTGTTTCTGCCTCATGATTCTTTTCAAGTAGTATTTGGGATTCTCTGTCATGTCTATAGTGTTAGATCAGTGTTCATCCTCCATAAAGACTGCATAATTTGCTTTGCTTGGCAAATTTTAATTGCGCTGTTAAGGGTTTCTTCTTCCAGTAGTCTATTTCAGAATATTTTATTCCAGATCTCAGCCACAATCTGGCCTCTTGTCAGAGACTCAGTTAGCACCCCCCCTCCCACCCCGAAATGCAAGATTGGCTCTTCAGCCTTAGATCAGTAACTAGTAACTAACTCTTCTGTGATTTCACCTTCTTTTTGTACTCACTGTTTAAAAATCACTCTCTCATGTTTCATTTTGATGTGGAGTGCAATACTCATCAAATGTTTATAGTACAGTTTCATAGCTAGCCCCTGCCTAAGTGAACTGAAAACTATTACCAAGTGCTTCAGAACTAGCTATTGTCAGAAATAAGGCTACCTTCTCACGGTCGTCTTTCTTCCTGGCACCCATTGCTTGCAGATGTAGAATAAAGTATCCTTTAAAGCTTCTCTGGTTATCTTCCATGTTTTAAGCCAGTTTCATTGGGTGGAGCTTTTAACTGTTCCATTCTCCCAGTCTAGGTATTTTATTAGTTCCTTTTTACTCCTGGTTCTGTGTTCAGTGATCCTTCAGTGCTTAATGTGCTAGAAAAAAGATCTGATGTATTCTGTTACCCATTTCAACTGACTGTGCATAACAACAACACGAGTTTCTATAACACCCCCTTGGACACTAAAAAAATAGTCCCCACCACCACAGCCCTCTCCAAGGCATTTCCCACTCTAGCATGAGCACACAGTGTCTAGAATAAACTGATGTAATTAAGATTAGGTTGGTTTTCAACACAGATGCAATGCCTTATTTCAGGTTCCAAAGCGAAGTGAAGGTCACAATGAAGATGTGATGAAGTACATACTGACCTAATCCCCCAGTGTAGAGAGCTCTATACTGAGAGGAAGGCTTCTCCTGTTAACACAACTACCACCTGTTGGGAAGATAGAGTACCTACGTTGACGGGAGAGGCATAGGTAGAGTCTTCAGAAGATAATAATATGATAAATGAACTTGGGGGTTTAAAGTACGTGGTGAAAACTATGGTTCCAGAAAAAAATAGAAATGAAAGCCATACATCCAATCTAACTATACAGGAATGCTCATGCTCAAAAGCAAGCAAACTAACTAACTCAGTCCACAGAAAGCTTCCATCTTATTTTTGTAAGTATTTACAAGCCTTAAATACACAAATATTTCTTCCAAAAATTCAAATCAAAGTAGCTTTTCAAATCTTCTTCAGCTTCTCAAATATTTTTTTCACCACCTACCCTGTAAGTTTTATTCCCTTCTATAGTCAGATGCAGTAACAAATGGTACAGATTCACAAACCTAGGTAATTTTGCATTGATAGGCTCCGTTAATCGTAAGCATCTCAAATCCTCTTTGCCCACCATTTTCATTTATTACTGCAAAGTTTTCTTTCCAAAGTCCAAATAACCACATTCCCTGCTGAAATGTACACAGGAGTTTCATGTATGGTTGAACATTTCTTTAGGGCACAATTTTATAGAACATTTCAATGTCATATTGTTGATCCTTTTATTCACTTCATCTTGCAAAGGTCTATATAATCTTTGTTTTCTTTTCCATTTTTTACACAGTACCTTCCCCAGCAGAGTCATACCTTAGCTTTTGCTGTTCCTGAAATTAATATTCTGATTTAATTTCTTATAATATGTTTGCATATTGAGTGTAAACAGTATTGCTCTATCAAATATTGGAGAGATAAGTATTTCTTTTGAAAAACTAAGTTATGTGTACTAAATTCATATTGATGTAACATTAACATTAAGAAATGAACCACTTGCAAAAGTCAGGAATTAAGGGGAAAAGCTCATCCTTAACTCTGCCCCATTGTTTTATCCCTTTAATATCTTGAACTAGAGCATTTAACCAGATCCTGCAAACCCTCCTTCAGTAGCACTCCTATTGATTTCAGTGGGAATTTCATGCATGGGCAGTGTCCGGATTTGTCCCTTTGCTAGTTAATAAAATAAAAACAGAATTTCTTATTCAGCCTTTCACATAGTAAGTTATAAAACAGATGCTATTCAGCCTATGCTTGATTTTGGCATTCACAAAAAAACATAAAAGTGCTTCCACGAATGCATTAGGTAATGAGAGCACAAATTACATTATTAGTATTTGTTATTTATACAGTAGCACAGGTAGGCAAACCAATTATACAGATATTATATTAGAGAACTCTTATTAAATATTCATTTAAATAAATAGCAGTACTTCAAAAAAGTGTCTTAAGATGCATATTATTCCCTGCAAATATTTATTTAAATATCAGTAATTGAGAGATAATCTACCAACTGACATCTACTTTCAATTATATGTTTTGCTATTCTTAATTATATATTTTATTCATATTAGGCTGTTTCATGAGGAAGAACTATATGAGAAATTAAAGTTTCAATGGAACATCCATTCATTTTTGTTTTGATGTAACTTTTGGGCTCATTCTCTGTTGCACTTCAAATTCTTTATTAGTTCTCGAGTATTTAATTCCAGAAAAATTGCTTCTCCTATAAGAAAAGTGAAGTGGTTTCCTAGATACAAAAATTGCTAGTGGGTTAGAAATTTTATAAACCTAAAAGTTTCTATAAATTTCCCGGCAAGATTTTACAAACAAGGTGACAAAACAAAGTAAGAGATGAACTAATGTGTGAGTTGCTAATTACATAACAAACTTATGTTTGACTAATAGGTTTTAGAATGATTTTAGAATCAGCCTTTGATTCCAATTCAGTTCAGTTTATGAACATCATTTTCATTCTAGAAATATAACCTGGTTAATTCTCACTTCACCAATCTGAAAACCCATAAAACAACTCATAAAAACAAAAAGTGGTGTCTCCCCATTTCTTAGCAAGGATTTAATAATGGGCTGCTGCAATGATGGATCATATTTCTAAGATTTCATTACTGGTATAAAATAGAATGCAATTCATTTGCTAGACAATTATGATTGTGGAGGAAAATAAAATTATACTTTTCAAAGTAAATGAACACAGTGCATCTGTGATGGAGTATCCTTACTTTTTACTATTGTGTTTGTTCTTACTTTCGAATTTACAAACTGGATTGATCTGCAATAGATGCTTATAGGGCTTGTCTTCACTAGGCTGGTCCGGGATCGATCTTCTGGCGATCGATTTATTGCGTCTTGTTAAGACACGATAAATCGATTGTCGACTCCGGAACTCCAGCTTGCCGGGAGGCACAAGCTGGAGTCGATGGGGGAGCATGCCACCGACTGCTGCCACCATGGGGATGGGCGGTAAGTCAGCGGCAGATTCGCAAACTTCAGCAATGTGATTCACGTAGCTGAAGTTGCATATCTGCCGTCGAGCCCCGCCCCCAGTGAGGACAAACCCTTAGTGTTACCAGTTTCAAAGTAGTAGCCATGTTAGTCTGTATCTGCAAAAAGAACACAAGTACTCCTGTTCTTTTTAGTTATTAGTGTGAATTAATGAGATTCTTTTATATTAAGTAGCACCTCTCAGAATCTAAAACCTGTTTTGCCTAAAGAAAAATGTATATTTAGAACTTGCAATCTGAGTATATGTCTACATGTAGCTCCAATGTTTTTGCATCCTAAAGCAAATGCACAGAGGCAGATTCCCTCCCCCCCAGCAATTTTTGAAGAGATTTAGTTAATGGCAAATATTTATGGACAATACAATTAAAATCTTACCTGGTCTGATAGAGAGCAGCATTTATTTGCCATTTTCATCTGCAGAAAAACAGAGATTAAAGAATAATCAGAGAGATGAATATATTGATGTTATGATTAGTCATATTATTTCATCATCAAAGACATATTTAATAAACATATGTATATGGTTCCATACAAAAATGCAACATTAAAAGAAAACGAAGCCCTCAAAAGTCTGGAACTGACAAAATTAAGACTGCCTACATAAATTTAGCTCTGCTGCTCATATGACTGCATTATAATGCACTCTTTAAATAAATATTATCTTCCTCACTTGCACCCCAATACAACAAAATGTTTAAGCACTTAGAAGTTAAGGACATGCTTAAGAGTTTTGCCTCAGTGTACAATTTGGAATGGGACAGAGATGAAGGCAGTTGTTCGATATTTCCTTTTAGTTCATTTTTCAATGTGACACTGCACATCTCTCTTGCTACACAATATTCAACAGACTACACCGAATATGGAATTTTGTTGATTTAGACTTTTCTATGTCTCCCTGACATTTTTGATAGATTTCACTCCTTTTAAGTGAATTATTATTACTACTATACTGAAGACACACAACTTAAATACAGAGAGATTAAAGTGACTAGTCCAAAATTGTAGACTTTAGTAGTTGTAGGGACAGAACCTAATGTCCTGAACCTCAGTTCACTGCCCTAAGTATCAGACTCCTATAAGCTAATCAACCTATTTCTCCTAGAGACTGAGAAGAAAGAAAGATGATTACCGTAAGTTTTTATTTTGTAGCAGTTGGGATGTGTTCATGGCAAAGTGTACCATAAAAATCATAGAACTGGAAGGGACCTCGAGAGGTCATCTACTCCAGTCCCCTGCTCTCAAGGCAGAACTAAGTATTATCTAGACCATCTTTGACAGGTGTTTGTCTAACATGCTCTTAAAAATCCCCAATGATGAAGATTCTGCAACCTCTCTCGGCAATTTATTTCAGTGTTTAACCACCCTGACAGGAAGTTTTTCCTAATGTCCAACCTAAACCACCCTTGCTGCAATTTAAGCCCATTGCTTCTTGTCCTATCCTCAGAGATTAAGAACAACATTTTTTTTCCTCTCCTCCTTGTAACAACCTTTTATTTACTTGAAAACTGTTATCTCACCTCTCAGTCATCTCTTCTCCAGACTAAACAAACCCATTTTAAAAAAATCTTCCCTCATAGGTCATGTTTTCTAGACCTTAATCATTTTTGTTGCTCTTCTCTGGACTTTCTCCAATTTGTCCCCATTTTTCTGAAATGTGGCACCCAGAATTGGACACAATACTCCAGTTGAGGCCTAATCAGCATGGAGTAGCATGGATGAATTACTTTTTGTCTTGCTTACAATATTGCTATTAATACATTCCAGAATGGTTTCTTTTTTGCAACACCATTACACCGTTGACTCATATTTAGCTTGTAATCCACTATGACCCCAGATCCCTTTCCGTAATACTCCTTCCTAGGCAGTCACTTCCCCTTTTGTATGTGTGCAACTGATTGTTCCTTCCTAAGTGGAGTACTTTGCATTTGTCTATATTGAATTTAATCCTATTTACTTCAGACTATTTCTCCAGTTTGTCCAGATCATTTGGGGGGAGAGGGGGGGCAGGAGTTCAGAGATTTGAGCATTGGCCCCGAAACCCAGGGTTGTGAGTTCAATCCTTGAGGGGGCCATTTAAGGATATGGGGCAAAAATAGGGATTGGTCCTGCTTTGAGCAGGGGGTTGGACTAAATGATCTCCTTAGGTCCCTTCCAACTCTGAGATTCTTTGATTCTGAATTTTAATCCTATTCTCCAAAGCACTTGCAACCCCTCCCAGTTTGGTATCATCCACAAACTTTATAAGTGTACGCTCTATGCCATTATATAAATCATTGATGAAGATATTGAACAGAACTGGTATGAAGCACAAAATGCCACACTGGTGGAAAGGATAATGGGAAAAGCAAAAGGACTTGGGAAATGGGATGGGGAGAGGACTTCATCAGGAAAACTGTAGCATGTGTTCTGTTTGTAAATATGATGGTGACTATCAAGCTTTTCACAGGAAGCTCATTATGGATTATGCAGTAATTAGTAGTGTTGAACTGTCCGCACAGTAGCATCAGTACAATTCATACATATGCTATTGGTAGACACATTGACATTCCCAGGTACCCTCCTGTGGCTGGACAACAGCTGACTTCCTCTATACTCAAAGATAACATTACCACCTGCAATCTCCTGACTTTGCTGAAAATGTTTCTGTGAATTAGGTCACTGCTTTGCAACGAGCAGATGTTCCTGATTGTAATGAAAGGCTGGCAGTGCCTATATTAGTATTGTCTCCTGCCATCAGTGTGGCATCTAAATATATCCTTTTTGTTGAACTCTCTCTCCACTGTATGCACTGATGAACTGTACACTATAATCAAAACAGTGCAATGCTTAATCTACAGGCTTGTTGAGATGTTCCCTAGATTGAAGGTCTGACACAGCCTGTTAAGGGAATTTGAGCATATCGTTCCCAACAAGGAAGGATACATGCACATCAGATGTACTATTGTGTTACTCTGGTGATAAGTAATAGAAAAAAGGTTGAGGTATCAATTACTTTGGTATATAGCAGCAGGGGTGGCCAAACTGCGGTTTGCAAACCACATGCAGCTTCTACAGTTCACCGCTGCAGGCCAAAACCCCCAAGCCTCAGCAGGTGTGCACAAAAGGCTGAAGCCGTAAGCACTGGCATTACAAACTTTACTTTTAAATTTACAGCAATATCTTAATTCCAATACAAGTACCTTTTTATTACTGCTACAACTGTGACCACTTCAGGGAATTGTACTGCTTTACCTACATCCGTTTCTAAACTCATTATACAGTACAAAGTGCATACAGACCAACCCTAAATTACACTCCTTGAATTACAAAGTTTCCCTTCACATACTTCAAAAACAAGTAATGCAAACTTCTGAAACCAGATTTCAAACATACTTTAACTGCAAGAATTTAAAAAGAATACATTTAGGCCTCATCCAAAACTCAATGAAGTCAATGAAAAGACTCTTCCTATTGGGCCCTACAAAAATTTTGAAAGTAACAGAGTCACCTTAAAGTTCTGTTGTTCTCTATTATAAAATAAGGTTGCATTTTCTTGGAGACTGCAAGGTGACGTGTTATGCTACTACAGTTTCATTTCTTCCCCCTCATTCTTTTGTTTTACATATTATATCTTAGATACAAATTATTATACAATGCTTGGGAAATTAAAAAATAATTTAAATATACCAAATGCAGGAAAATATGCAGAAAGTAACGTACATTTTGAAGTGTCAAATCACTGATGTTAGTTGATAATGCTCTCAGCCAGTCAGCACACTCCTGCGCTGTATAAAACTGAAGTATCCCAGTACTAACTCCATCGAGTGCAAGCACTTCAAATGCATTAGATCTGCAGTAAAAATAAATATATGTATGTAACAAAGTTTTCATAAACAATCCAATAGTTCTCAATCTTCATCTGATTTTTAGAACTTTTTACAACTTTCATTTTTCAAATTTACAAACAGAGATAAAAGCAACAGAAAAGGGAAATAATAACCTACAGTATCAGGAAACACAGACACAGTAAATGGTTTATCTTTATCAAAGTTTATATGTTTTGAGTAATTATTCACTTACTGTTTTATAAATATACATATAATCATTAAACTTAAGATATTTTATTAAGGATGCATCAATTAAATCTAAGAAAACAATTGTGCAACCTCTTGTTAGCAAAAAAAAGTTTGACACTAAAAACTTACAACATGACTCACAAAGCAAATATCTTCATCTATTTTTAATTACTTGAAGTGCTGTAGGTTTAAAAAAATTACAAGCAATCATTCTTTAGAGCCCATTTAATGTGTATGAAAATCCAAATACTTTATATTTCTTCAAAGGGTCTATGAGCACCCAAAAATTGAGGCACCCCAAATCACTAGCCACCATTGAAAATGTAGACCAGACTAAATATGTTCTCTACCTATGAGACTGTGTTCACAAACAAAGTAGCTATTTGGCTGATAAAGCATTTGTGTCACTGCTTTACACTCAGTAGATATTGTGACATTACCAAGACTTATAAGAACTTTACACACCCACTTTAAATCACTCTACAAAAGCTCACGACACTAATTTCTGACTCAAACTAAAGATAAAACACTCCATGCAATCATGGAATCTCCACTTCAGCAGATGAGTCAACTTATGTAATTTTACCTACTTTGGTATGACGAAGTATTCTTGGTCAGAAAGGAACAGTTACTGAATATTTCACACATAAATGATATTCTTGAGGGGCCTGTAATTTATGCTGCCCAGTGGAAGAGGCTGAAGACCTTCAGATCTTGAAAGACTTGTACTGCATGATAACCACTAAAGAACTCGGGTCAAAGATGGCATCATTGGCTCTGAGAGGCCACATATTCACACATTTCTAATGTGTCTATCACTGTAGCATACTAGCATTTTCTTTTTAGGTCTGTCAGGAGGATCAGGTTGACAGAGTCTAACCTTTTATGTCTGTGTTTTAGGTAAAGTTGAATTGAATGTGAACAACCATATTTCTGTGTTCTAGGTGGCATGAGAAAAAAAGAGGTGCTGCATATGTGGAAAAAAGTATTGGAAGAAAGATATATTTGCCCTTTAGTATTTAATATTTTTAATTTTAATTGCTGTTTAATTGCTCTCTCTCTGTTATTGATCTCAGGCACATACTATCCTTGCCAAAATACTAGAGTCTGCTCTTTCTATTTTGAATCTGTCCCCTTTTCCTGGATTTCAAGTAATTGTAGCCAGAAAAAGAACTCCCAATGATTTTGGCTTTCTGTTCCCTCAGGCAGTCCAATTATCCTTATCTTGTTGTGTCTATTACTGTTTTCATTATCTTCATTATTTCCTCCAAGATCATAACTTTATTTTCTAATGACTGCAAGCATATCCGCACGGTAATGTTTGAGCCCTGCACCGTAGCCACCAGCTGTTCTCTACCCTCAAGCTGCTCACAAAGGCTATCCACATTCACTGTGAAATTAATAAGTGATTGCTGCCAGGTATTTTGCATTTCTTCAATGTTAAAAGCTAATTCTTTTGCTAAGTTGGGAATGATTGCATATTCCATCTTGACAACTAATTCTCGTCTTGCACAAAGTAACTGTTGAGCAGAAAAGAATATAGAACATGGATAGGGAAAAACGAGCCACAGGAGAAATCAAGGTGAATATGAAGGAGAAAGTGCATTTTTTGCTTTTCAATTATTTTGCAAAACACTTCAAGAATCTGCTTAGTATAGTACAATTATTCTGATAAAATTTGATCCACTTAGAGGTAGTGTGAACAGAGCACTGGACAGGGATTCAGGAGACGTGGGTACCATTCCTGACTGCCATTGGTCTGCTAGGCAGGTAACTTCACCACACTACAGTAAAACCCCGATTTAACGGACCCCGATTTAACGGACTTCAGATGCAACGGACAAAATTTATGAGCAAGTCCGATGCATCCCAAATCCGTTTTTCGCAGGCTGGCTGCCGGCTCCCGACTGCCGCCTGGGTCACAGCAACAGGAGGTCTGGCTGGCGGGCGGGCTGGCTGCCTGCTCCCGACTGCCACCCGGGTCCCAGCAGCCGGGACCCGGGCGGGCTGGCTGACGGCTCCCACCCAGGTCCCAACAGCAGGCGGGCTGCTGCTCCGACAGCTTGGTTTTTTAAATTATTAAATAACAGACTTTCTGATTTAACGGACACCCCCTCGCCCGAATTAGTCCGTTAAATCGAGGTTTTACTGTATGTCTTATTTTTCTCATCTGTAAAATGGAGATGATACTTACTCCCCTTTGTAAAGCACTTTGAGATCTCCAGATAAAAACGCTAAAAAAGTACTGGACATTATTATTAGATAGGAGATTACAGAAAGAGAAGGCCAGAGAGAACATAATCAGAGGTATGAATATTCATTTCCCAGATGAATATTTCCCAACTGAGTTTGTATTAATTAGATGGTCACTGTAGCTACTTGTCTTCTCCAGATTTAAAGGACCAATAGCTATAAAGATATTCAGAGAGAGCTCAGCTGAACTCCGATTCAGCAGTCACCGGGAAACCAGCTGTTAGGGAAAGGTCTGAATTCCAACTCTTCTGAGGGCCAGGGATCTCAGTAGATGGCATCCCAAAATTTTTAAGGCTGGGGCCTGCTATATTTGAAATAGTCACGTCCTTTTGATTTACTCTAATATGATGTTTCCTAATACAAATCTGAATGCTTGTCTAACAGCAGTTATTTCCTCCATTTAAAGTTTCACTGCAGAATTACAAATAGACAGACTAGGAGTCCTGTTCAGTGGTCAAGTCACTTTTCTTTGCTGTGTTTTGATATCTGATTTTGGTGCTTCCTTTGCTTATAACATTATCTAGAAAATTTGCCCTATTACTGTATGTAGCTTTTGATGAATTTTATTTCCATCAGTGTGGATTATGACAGGATTAGCATGGGAGTTCCCAGAGAAACTTTGTAGCAGGGCCTCTGTATTACTTCATCTCTCCATAAATGAAAGTTAAAATCCGCTGATTTTTTGATAATCTGAATTTTGCATCACTTCCATAATTCTGAGTAATGACCAAGGATATTTATTTGCCATAACTAATGCTGGATATGTCGTGACTGAGTCAAAACACAAATATGATTTTATAAAAAATAATTAGTCACATTATTGCAAACAAAATATTTTTTTTAAAAATAAAATTGTTTTTAATAATTTAATAATACTACCTAATAGTTTTAAACCACTCAAAGATAAAGGTCACTTCCTATATCTTTCAGAAATCTGTATTTCAAGAACTCTGAAAATGTAAAAAGTCATAGAAAAAGTTAATTCAGTAACAGCTTGTCTTCCGTGGATATTTCATAGGGGAAGTCTTTTTTTATTATGATTTTTTTTGTTACCAAAGTCATGGCATAATATACAGCCATGGCACTGTGGCCTGGAACACATACTAAATCTTCAGCTGTCAGAGTAAGGAAAATTAGTCTCAACACCCAAAAGAGGGAACTGGATGAAAGTCTATTTATGGTCTTCAAGTCTGGGTAAGATTATTGAAAATGGCTTATTCAGAAGAATTCCAAACACACCCAGTAATTCAATGTAAACAGAGCAGTCAGTGCAAACCTACAAAAATGCAGTGTGTTAGACATTATCCTTTTCTTCATCAGCATTGTTTTTTAAAGTTAAAGCTTGACTCAGCAGTTGAATTCATTCCTTTTGTATGCACTTTCTCCTTATCCTCATGTAGCAGGATGGTTACCCGCTCCAGTCCTGAAAAGGTTAAAAGCCAGCCCTTGGAGAGGGCTGGGGCTGAGAGTAAGGGCTCATAAGGCAGGTTGATTGGGGGAAGTAGCCACAGCTGGGCCACACCCCAATCAGGCCACACCTGGCCCTGTTATAAGGGCTCAGGGAGGAGGTAGGTAGAACAGTCTCCCTCTAGCTCTGAAGGGAGATGGACCTAGTTGCCTGAAGGGAGCTAAGGGTACTGAGGGTGGAGCAATGCTGAGGAAGGGGCAGGCTGAGCTGAGGAGCTCAGACCTGGCATCCTTCCAGGCTGCAGCCTGATAGGAAGGGCTAAAAGGGTACTGGGCTGCAGGGAAAGACAGCAGGTCCCAAACCCCCTTACCCATAACGACTGGCTTTTACACTACAGTCTGCCCCAGGGAGCAGGAGCTTGATGATGACTGGAAGTGAGCATTGTGGGTGGCATGTGAATACAGCATGTTTATTTTTCTGTGTGTTGTATAACAACATAATATACTTGGCTATAACTATCAGTTATACAAATTAGGGCCCCTATCCTGCAAAGACTGAACTTTAAGCATATGCAGAGAAGCCTTTGCAGAATCAGATCAAAAGTCAAAACAAAACTGTCAATACTTGTTTGGAAAGTATAAAATGATTGCTGAAATGAAATCAAAATATTATATACAGAATATAAGATGAAATTTGGTTTCATTCACTTTATTGAATCAATTGGCAAAATAGATGTCAGTACAGTTAAATAATCATTAACTTTATCATATCGATGAATTTATTTATAGTTTATTCAGAATCATTAGGTTGATTAGAATCACATGCTGTTTCTTAATAGCTTCTTTAGCATAACTGGAATGTATGGGAGAGGTAAAATCCTTCAGTTATAAACCATCCTGCTCCTTTCTATTTAAGTCTTTTAGGCACACTGCATTTATCTAATGACGTTTTTACAGCTGACTTGGTAGGTCAACACCTTTAATCTCAAGGTATAAAGCATGTGTGTCTCTAGATATTCCCTGACCCAGAAAATGGCTAGTAAAATCTAGATTTAGATAATAATTACCAGCCTGCCCTGTCAGTTTGGTGCCAGTTCAGGTAGTTTCATCTCCTGCCTTGTAGGCACTTTGGCAGCAGGACAGTCTACAACCTGTAGTTGTAAAATGTGAAAAATGAACTGCATTAATCTGTGTCACTACCACAGTAAGCCTGATGTACTTTATGGTTAAATTATGGCAGATGATTACTTGTGAAAGTCTTTCAATTTTCCATGTAACATGCATGCATAACTCCCATTACTACTGATTGAACTTAAACATGTGTGTCTGGGAAAAACAGACCTCTATGTCTGACAACACATGACGAATTTATTGCATCCCTCTCCATAGTTCTGCTTTAAAGTTTCCAAACTCAAGGGTTTTTAGGGGACATTATGACAATGCTGGCATAGATTGTTTACACCGTTTATTATTATTGTGCTAAAACACAGTTATTTTTAATATAATATGAAGCAGAGACATTTTCTTTTCTATGTTAAACTTCTGAAAACATATTAGTGAACAAACTCACAAATTATAATGCTAAGAATCAGAGAGGTAGCCATGTTAGTCTGGAATAGTAGAGGTAACAAAGAGTCCTGTGGCACCTTAAAGACTAACTGAAGTATTGAAGCATAAACTTTTGTCGGACGCAAGCAGTGGAAGTGTCCGGGGCAGGTATAGATAAATAGGCAAGAACCAGGTAGGAGATAACAAGGTTAGTCCAATCAGGCTGAACCAGCTTCTTATCTCAAATCAGGGAGGGTGAGGTATTCCTCTAGCAACTGAACTGGAGGTGTAAATTCCAAGAGAGGAGAAGCTGCTTTTGTAATTAGCAAGCCATTCAAAATCTTTGTTCAATCCCAGATTGATTGTGTCAAATTTGAAAATGAATTGCAGCTCTGCAGTTTCTCTTTGCAGTCTGCTAAGAATGCAGTATGCTAAGAATGTGATCCATAAAGTTTTCTTTTTTGCAGGGGAGAGATTTAAAATCTAAAACAGTCAGCTCTTTCCAGATTCACTCTTTATATTTTAATGAACAATATACAGTAATTGCACTGGGACGCAAGCAGATCTGCCAGGCCCTGAATCCTTTTTAGTCCTCTTCTTCAGGCCACTGATCCTGATGCATTCTCTGAGGAAGGAGTAGGTCTGCTGACCAGGGCCTCCTGGGGGTGATCCTGCCCAAACATTGCTGTCCTTGGTGCACTCCCAAATGATGGTGGTGGTAGGAATGTGTAGATACAGATATGAGCTGGTTGAATCATTTGTCAAAAATATTTTAACTGCAAATGTAATCCTTTCTTTGGTTTGTAAGTGAACCTTGTCTACAATATATTCATTGTTACAGTCACTGAATAGCACGGACAAGAAATTTTCAGCTCCTGGGCTGTTCATTTCAATGATTCATAGGGTGACCAGACAGAAAGAAAGGATTGGGGTGGGAGGTTATAGGAGCCTATGTAAGAAAAAGACCACAAAATTGGGACTTTCCCTAAAAAATTGGGACATCTGATCACCCTAATTATTCATTAGTTGTTATTCATGATGTGTGATTCCAGCTGTGTTATTTATATGTACTGTGATATCTGAACCTCTCACACTTTACGTACTGTGATCTTACAATCTCTTTATTGGGGGGTTAGCACAGGCATGCAAAATTGCTGCAATAATTACATGTAACAAAAGCTTTTTGTTACTGGAAGATGGCATAGAAGGGGGCACAGTTGAAGGTCCTCTCTTGGTGCTGGTGTAGCTTTGATCTACAGCCATGGCAATTTGCTTCAGAGATACCTCTTGAGACATTGGCGATGCTCTCTGTGGATGTGTCAAGAAACGTCTACTCATGCTGCCAGGCAGCACAGTAACTTTGTTGCGTTATTTATCTTCCTAACAGCCTGGTGACATATTAAATTATTATTACCATCTTCATTTTATAAATGGGAAGCTGAAGCAGAGAGACACTAAGGCTCAGATCCTCAAAGGGATTTAGGTGCTAACTTCTACTGATTTCAATGAAAGCTAAGAGCTGAACTACCTGTCAGAATTTGGGCCTAAGTGTCTTGTAAGGCAGCCTGTAGTGGAGCAGGGTGCAGCATTTGGGTCTCCCAAGTCCCAGGCTATTGTCTTAACCACTGGACCATCCTTTTTTTTTTTTTTTTTTTTTAGGTGAATAGCCATGCATGCTTCATGGTTATGGCTCTACCTCACTGACTTAGATGACAAACTTTTAAAACAAGAGAATCATCAGTATAGTATATTTCACTTTTGATACATGACAAATGAAATCATTCAGGATAAAATTCCTCAGACTTTTAGGATTCACAGACATTTTCATCAATATCTGGCAATCATTCTCATGTGCAAAATGCATACTCCCAGGAAAAAGATGTGTAAAGCTAAGACCTTATCCTATGTTACATCCCCTCTTAATAATCATTTATGTTGAGAAGAATACAGAACGCTGCCAGTTGATGATAGCTGGACAGGTGACAAGTTAGATTATGCACAGAACTAGTATATCAAAAACTGCTTTATTATTCCTACCTCTTTTCTCCCCCAGACTCCTGACTCTGTTTCATCCACCTGCTGCATGTTATCATTATCCTAAGGTTACAAGATCTTTTAGGTAGGGACTAGATGCATGAAAGACGTTAGGTGTTGTGATGCTGAGAATCAGAGCACCGAACTTTCACATGCTCAGAAAATCACTGCAATTCACAAAGCCTAAGTTAGGTGCCAAAATTCCTGATTCAAAAAAATGGGAAGAAATAGGGTTGTGATCCCTATAAGCCAGCACACTAGGTGGGAAGCCCTGTAAACTTGGCAATGGGAGATGCTAACAAGAGGGATGTATCCTAAGCCCCACTTCTCTCATGGGGATAAGATGCCTAAGTCTGGGATGCAAGGAGATCCCTATCTCTGCTTGTTATTCTCAGCTGTGAACCCTCTCCTGGAGATAGGCACCTGTGCCATTTTTTTCAAGAAGCAGAGGAGGAGGAGATTTGGGTGCCCACTTTATAACTTTTAGTCCAATGGTTTGAGAAATCCCCAGGATGTGGGAGACCCAGATTCAGTTTCTCCCCTGATCCTGCCAGAGTGGGAGAAAGTCAAAGTATAAAATGGTGGCATCTTATTAATCAAATCTCTTCTCTATGTTTATCCTGACAGATTGACTTGCTTTAATGAAAAAAGTCACTTTTCAGTCTGTTTTGCTTCTGTCAGCACTGCAGAGTTTAATGTGGCTAAGAAAGATAAAAGCATTCTCTTCATTACTGTACATCATCCTAACAGATTTAAATTAGCCACAGAGGTTAGGATTCCAAAATGTATTCATAGTAAGCACTATCTGAGAATAATTGAACTGAAAGATGAGAAATGTACCAGTCCGTGAAAGGTATTGCCAGCTATATATTGAAATGTATCCTAACATGCTGTTACTGTTTTCTCTGAAGATATGGCATAGGCTGAGTTCCGGCTTTAGTGGTAGTACTTCTTCACAAGGCAAGTGGGATCTCTCTCTGAACTCAAGGGTTTTTGGCTGTTTTCTATCCTCCAATCTTCCCCTTAGAATTGGGAAATGAAACATTTGTTTTCAATTACTGACTTTCTGGTCATGACATCCATATGCTAGGATAAGTACAATTCACAATGAATGGTGTTGTGTCATTTGAATTGGCTGCCTGTTGATTTCTGGATATTGTTCACACTATTGTTTATTAACCTATAAAGTGTGGAAGAACTTGGCACCCACAAACACCAGAAACCAAGTAGGTCTGAATTTGTTGATCTGCAAATGATTTTCGATAGCCTTTAGGAAGAGAACAGAATGGTGAATTTTTAAATCAATTCTTCAGTTTATATGTAGACAGGATAAGGTACAGCGGTAGTTGGTTTGTAAGAATTGTGTTATGTACAATTTTGTGAGAAATGACTAGAGAATGAGATATGTGCCTTTCAGGTATACATATATTAAAATAAGTAAATATTTCTAGAACAGTTTAACAGGGTGTTCTGAGTCCCACAAGGAAGGCTTCTCAAAACCCTATTCAAGCAGCAAGACATCATGGGTTTCATTGTTCTCAGGGATCATGTAACTGCAGGCTACAAAGTAAGATTTGCTGAGAAGATGAAGCAGGGTATCTAAGGCAGCTCCTGCTCCCCAATAAGAAAGAGACCAGAAAATAGGCTACACCTATTATGGGGTCTTTCTACAGAAAGAAAGAGAGAGATTGATCCCTGGCTAATATAAAATGTCCTATAAACTCAGAGGGAAATCAAGGCACAGTGGTGAGGGGAAACTGAGGCAGTCACTGCATCACAATGGGACACAGTGAGAGCTCCATGCTGAACTGCTGATTTTTGGAGGTTAGGGAACAATTTGTTTTCTGTTCCTGATAAACATATTAGATGAAGTGAAGTGAAGCAGAACATATTAGATGATACAGCGACAATGGCAAGTTGCTTTGTATGTAAAACCTACTAGTGCCTCAAAGGATCAACAGCCTTCAAAAGCTAGGGGATTTCCCTTCTGCTTTGTGCTACAAGTGAAAGACCCTGGAGTAGGAACCATTTGAATGATATCTACAGGAAAATATTTTCCCCTTTAACTCCATTAAACAATGTGAGGCCAACACCACCAGAGGTTCTTTATTGCTGACAGAATGTTTAACTAAATTCCAGTTAATTAAGTTCCACCACAAGATGGACTGGGACTTAAAGAAAATGCTTGGAAAATGTTCCGGATTATTCTTTGAAAGTGTACTGCTTCTTTACCTGCAGTATTCAAAAAGCATTTTCCCCCCAGTTTTCCCAGATGATGTGTTGCACTGGGATACTGATGTCATATTTCCTCAATCATGTCTATCCTAGCAAACCTAACACGTCTGAGACAGACTAGAATATGGTGTATTGCCAGCACACAGAACAAAAGGTGAAACAATGCTCCCCCTTCTTAAAAACAAAAACACCACACGGCCTGCAATCAGTTAAGAACAATAATATTGCCATGAAAAATCCTCACACTATTAATATTTCAAACTCAAATTAATCAATTGTTTTGCCAATGTGATAATTTGAACACACTCTGATATTCATAGGGTGGGAAATACTGTGTATCACCTGGGAATGTCTTCTCAGCTATATGGGTGGTACCATTTACCCTGATCTTTCACAAATTCTGAAGATTTCTTATAATAATATAACAATAAAACCGACACAGAGTAACAAAGAAACCACATTGACACCAAGTGACTTAGCTGACAACATTTTTTCTCATATTTAGGTTGACAGAATACAGCAGTGACACTAATCCAAATAGTCTACATGGTAATTTGGCTGATATTATTTTGCTAACTGGTCCTCATTCATGCAGAAATTTAGTATTTGGTACACTAAATGTAACATCTAGTGAATCTCTTTTAAATTAAACTAGATCAGATGTTAAAATATTCAAAGCCAATTATGGCAAATCAATATATTGAGTTAAATGTTGAGAAAAGTCATTTTGGGGACACCAATGGAGTATTACTAAAAGTAATGGGATAGATAAAGGAAAGTGTAGGAAGATTAACAAGGAAAAGTCCCAACAGGTGTTTTAGAACTAGAGCGGATTGGATAATGAAAAATCATATTTGCAAAGAAATTGATGAATAAATGGATGATCTTGCTTCAAGAAGAACATTGGCACAGGTTATTTATTATTCATAAATATTTGAATCACTACCCTTTGTTTGTTCCAGTAGCAACTCAGGGTCCCAGTCAGGGATCAATGTCTCTATTGTACTATGCAAACATGTAATAAAGCCACAGGGCTGGATGCACAAAAGAAGTAGGTGCCTAAGTCCATGTTTTAGGTACTTAAATCCCAATTTAGGGACCACTGCAATGCACAAAACTCCTGTGAAAGCCCTGTAGGCATCTAAACTCACTTGGCCTCTTAGGTTACCAAGGAGAAAGTTCCCTAGAGCCTGTGTTTCTGCCTTAAAGCATGCACACTGCCATCCAGTTCTAGGTATCCTGTCTTCCACTTACGTCCCAGAGTGATTGACAAACCGGGGAAGATAGGCCCTTGGCTGCTTAACTCATACACGGGTCCTGGTCTGGCAGGTATTCTCAAAGGCCACCTACCAGATTGGTTCCCATTCAAATTCTGGCCAGAGGAGGTGATGTCCACCTTATAACTTTTAGTCCAGTGGTTCATAGTAGTCTCCCGAGGTTAGAGACTCTCTGTTCAAGTACTACACCTTAATTATTGTAAAAAAAGAAGAAGAATTAACAATTAAAGAGGAAGGTGCCATCTGGTGACACAAATGAGCATTGAAAGGATCGGCTTTCCTGTTAAAACCAAGCAAGGTGAATACTAAGATACTTGCTATTTGGAAGAGAACCAAGATGAGATTTTTTTAATCCATTCCCACTAGAAATATACTAGAATCTAGCTCCACAGACAAAATAAACAGATATGGTTCAATAAGACCACCTAATTATCCTATAGTACTTCTCATCTGTAATTCTCAGAGTGCTCTACAAAGGAGGCAAGTATCATTCTCCCCATCTTTATTAAAGAGAGGCAAACTGAGGCACAGAGAGGTGAAGTGTCTTGTCCAAGGTCGCTCACAAAGCCAGTGCCGCAACCAGGAATAGAAGATATAGCTTCTGAGTCCTAGTCCAGTGTACTATCCAATAGGCAACACTGCATCTCTCATGGTAGATGACTATACCAGTGCAAACATGTCTGATACAACAGAAGTCAAAAAAAGTCAGCACAGTGCTATAATCAATAATGTCAACACACTAACATGATATTCTTTGTAAGATATTATAAAGAGAACAGCAAAGATGAACTTGAGTAAAGTTTCATATAGTTTATAACCTTATGACAGACAATCTCAGTTTTGTTCACATACCTGTCTGAAATGCTTAAAGGAAAGATTATTTACAGAAAGATAGAGGAAAAACTGAAAATGCACCTTACTCAAAACAATTGTGGTTAAAAAAACAACAAGTAAGATCAGCAAGGTCATTTCAAGTTGTTATAACTGCCAGACAGCAAGAATAACTGGATTGACTTCTACCCTGTTTGACAGTTTGTATAACAAAGCAAATTCACAAGCAAGAAACAGAATATCTGAAAGATTTGTCAGAAACGTAAGATGTGACTTCTCACATTGCCTCTTATTCATTTCTTACTTGTTCCAGTGCAGATAACGTGTTTGGTGCCGTACAAAGCATTTTTTCTCTCGGCCCTGACAGAAGATGTAAAGAATGTCAAAAAACCTTTTCAAAACAGCATCAGACTAGCAGGCACAATTAAATTAAGGCTAATATTTTAAACAGCCTACTAAATACTGAAGATCTTGTAACCTTCTATAGGGAAATATTTTTAAAATGCCGGCCATTTCTTCATGGCCAAATTTCTTCACTGATCTTCTCTCTTCAGAGACAGATTTAAAAATGCGTCTCCTCCTCAGGTCGAACTGAGGCAACTGGGTACTGAGTAGTGGCCCAGCCTGGATGGTCAATGTAAACAAAATGTGTCGCGAGCTGCCTTCAGATTTCCCTGATGGGAGACATGCCGATGGTTGCTGATTCCTGTGCTCGTTTTTTATATTTTGTATAAATCTAAAGCCTTCTTTACAGCTGTTTTTTTCTCCTCTAGAAAACTGTTAAAACTTTGACAGCATTTAAAATGTGGGCAAGAAACAGCATTCTTATCTATTGTTTTACATAAGCTTTTTTTTCCTTTTAAGTTAGCAGGTGTGTCTGTGTGTTTTGTATCAAGTTAAAGATTTCATTATAAAAGTTTTCTTTGAGGCAACACTTTAAAAACCCTGTTTTTTTTTTAAACAAGATGGGTGTGTTATCCATTGTTGTTGTTGTTTAAACGAGCCAAACAACTGTTCTTGTTAAATTCTGAGATTCGAACAGGAAACAATGGTCTTAAATTGCAGTAAAGGAAGTTTAGGTTGATCATTAGGAAAAACTTCCTAGCTGTCAGGGTAGTTAAGAACTGAAATAAAATGTCTAGGGAGATTATGGAATCTCTGTATTTGGAGATTTTTAAAAGTAGGTTAGACAAACACCCGTCAGGGATGGTCTAGATAATACTTAACCCTACCTAGAGTTCAGGGGACTGAACTAGAAAACGTTGGAGGTCCGTTCCAATCCTACAGTTCTATGATCCTATTAAAAGTGCACATGACTGTACAAGGACTCGGAGGGCAGTAAAAATGTAAAAAAAAGTGTGCAGAAACCTGTCAAAAATACATGGTGATCAACCGTATCAAGGGTACCGGTATTACTACTGACCCTTTTTTTCTTCCCTTTTCTTTAATAAACTATTTCCCCTCTCTTTCTTTAATAAAACCTTTTTGCCTCTCTTTTTTAAGAGCCTTTATTCTTCCTCAGTTTTCTTGAGTAATCTTTATTTTCTTCTTTCTCTAATAACATCCTTTATTTTTCTCTCTTTCCTCTGTCTTTAATAACCTGCCTTATTTTTCACTCCAATAACCTCCCTTATTTCTCTCTCTCTCTTTAATAGCCTCCCTTACTTTTATCTATTGTCAGAACCTGCCTTATTTTCTGAATGATCTATTCTTCACAGGTAAAATCACATGCACACAATCATCCTTAACATTCCCCAGGGGAAAAAAAAACCACCTCTATTTCCCCCCAAATGTCTGACTACACCAAAAGAGCATGTGACCAGATATGAAACCTGAGGACAGGATTCAAGGCAAAAAAGGAGTATGGAAGCCTGTCAAAAAGACTTGGTGATGAGTCCTATCTTACTTACCCTATCTTACCTACTTACTTTTATTGCCTTTTTTTACTTTGTCTTCAACAGTCCTCCTATGCAGGTTATAAATCTCAAGAGAAAATAAACAACATGGTTTTGTATAATAATATGAACTACAAATTTTCATCTGTCAAGTAAAAAACATTCTTCCACAGCCAACAACTTCACAATAAAAATTCAGTGCAGTTAGTTAACCCACTTCTTTCCATTTCAAATTACGAACCTTAATTTGTCTGTTCCAGCTTTATATCTTGAGATTCGAGCCATCAACAAAGGAACTGATAGGGTGTCTAGCCAGCGCTTCTCATATTTTGGTTCATTAGCTATGGGTGAAGAGGGCGATGATGGTGCCTGTAGAGAATAAATGAGAATCAGTAAGCACAGTCTATCAGATCATACAGTGCAGAAAGCATGGAAATGCATCTGGGGCTGTGCGGTCTTTAAAAACTAGTAATGATATAGTAATATAATTGTTAAGAAACTGAGTTTAGGAGGGCATTTATGTGAAGAACTCTATACATGGATCCTGGGATACCTGCAGTAGGTGGAATCCTCAACATTATAACAGTAACATAGGATGTGAATCAAAGATGTTCCAGATTTTTGAGGATCTGGGTAAAGTGGAAATTATTGTTGTTCTGATTTAGGATGAAAACGATGAGCACCCCAGCATTCCAAAGAAAACCTTAAATTAAAAAGGAGCAAATGCCAGCTAAAAACTGAATTATATTAATTTAGGACAAACATTCAATGACAAAGGAGCTCAAATCAAATAAGAAATGAGGTTTTACAGCGACTGATAATATATCTAATTCCTAATTTATCACAATGAAATCTTTCATTTGAATTACTGCATAAAGATACTACAGAATGGAACAGGAATGATTTAAAAAGAATTCTTTGGGGAATTAAAAAAGTCTTCATAGAAGCACAGGTACTGAAATGGTTTGAGATTAAAAGAAAGGGCCAACATTTCAGTCGATAGAAGATCACATGAATTCTGAACTGTTCTTCTGTAAAATGATAGCCTTGGGATTCTGTATCACTCAATAAAACACAATTAAAACTTAACTCAGAGTGAGAAAGAAAAGGTGGTGATTGTTTTTGGTTGTGAGTGATTTCATGAATATGCTTATGGAAAACAATCAGCTGAAGCAGAAACAAACTAGAAACTTTTGGAAACCATTGTTTGAAGCACCACTTAGATTTCAGTACTGCTCTGACCCAGCAGGGTGTGGTGAGGATAAATAAAAAATGTTGAAATATTGAATATTGCAGTAATGAGGACCATGTCTCGTATATAACTTTCACTGTTTTTACTTGTTTGGTAAGAAGCCCTTGCTGGTTATGTGTTTCACATTTATTAAGTACTTTTTCAGTTTTCATGATCATCAATTTTCATGATCATTTCACATTTTTTATTTATCCTCACCACACCCTGCTGGGTTAGAGCAGTACTATTCCAAGGAGAAGAAAATGAGGCATTGCTGAAGATCATAACAAAAATTTGTAGCAGAGCAGAGAATTGAACCCAGATCTCCCAAATGCCAGGTTATTATAGAAGAGCCTCAAGAAGATATTGATGTACATATCTCTTGAGTACTATCTATTTCTAAAATAAAATGAGATAGGAAACAAAATGACCCAGCCTGAACATTGCCAACCCTGAGCATTCATTAGTCAGATGCCCAAAAAACTAAATAACAAAACAAAAATAAAACACCACACCTTAAAAATCCATGACTCTTAAAAAAAATAGTAATACACTCTGGATTCTTTTTTATTTGTGTCTGATTTTTGATCTTTTAATCTTCACATCTTCAAGCTACAATCAGCTACTATGAGCAGGGCTAAACTCTTATTTAAAAAAAAAAAATCAAAGCTGTATTCTCATGTGATAACAGACAGACAAGGATTTAAGAGGAACACCAATTACCATGACACTAATGATAAAATTGCTTGGGTTGATAACACTGCTTTTATATTGTAAACTCTTTGGGGAAGGGAACATCATTTACTATTTGTATACAGTGCCTAGAAAGGGGTTCTCAGACTTTTGTACTGGTGACTCCTTTCAACTTGCAAACCTCTGAGTGCGACACCCCCCCCATACATTAAAATACTTTTAAATATATTTAACACCTTTATAAATGCTGGAGGCAAAGCGGGGTTTGGAATGGAGGCTGACAACTCGCAATCCCCCATGTAATAACCTCGTGACCCCCTGAGGGGTCCTGACCTCGTTTGAGAAACCCTGGCCTTGAATAATGGGGTTCTGGCACAAGTGCTACTGCAGCATGAATGTTAAGTAAAAATGCTACTATCATCATCTTTGGATAGTAATTGTAGATGACTATCCAATACAAAAAATGTGTGTCCTGCAAACATAACAACGTACTGGGACAACTGGGATGAAATGGCTATGTACATTGGGATTCTGTATAAATGATATTGTGACATATCACAGTCCAAGATTGGAAATGCTAACTATAATTCACTGTACCCATCTGGATATTGAGAAATGTAAGAATAAAGTAAAAGTCTGTTGTGGCTAAGTCTGACTGATGCCTAGTGTAAAATGTGAAATAAATACAGGAAACAGAATGGAAAAGAAACACTAAAACCACATGAAATTCCCAGTCACCATGGTACAACATTGGAACAGGGTTATTTGAATTAAACAGCAATATCTACAGTAAGTTATTTGTGGACCACTAAATGGGTTTACACATCAATGTTGTGATGACATGTAAAGTAGAGAACTTGATTTAAGCAAAACCATGGTAGATTCAAAGGATCAACATTTTTCATTGAGAGACTAGCCAGCTCACAATGCTTCATGAGGTTCACCAATTAAAACAGAAGGAAAAAAGATATCTTTGTAATAGGATCTTTACTTCAGTCAAGGACAGTTAACCTTTAAGTTAAGAAACTAAAATGGAAGAAATACAACAACAAAATGTTAAACAATTACTCTGACTGCAAATGGGGGACACTGTTAAATTCTAAACTGAAAGTGAAAAAGTCAGATTTGCCAAGATAACAGTTGGACCATCTACACAGTGATTGTAACAACCCCCAAAAGAAGTGATGACATCTAAACATAAAGAGAACTTTGGCTCTCTCTGTCACGAGGACATCCAGGACGCTCCTGAGCTTGCATGTTGACAGAAGGAATAGATGTCAACTCATTGACAATGAAAAACAACACCAAGAGCAGTAAACAGAGTCTGTGGTTGTTGGATCCACCTTAGCAGTGGAACAAATGATTCCTTTTGTTAACTGGCTGTATTAGATTTATGATGGCTATTACTGATTTAATTGCATTTAATTATTGTAAATGAGGGGGTTGGGAGAAGAAGATGCAACAGTAACCACTGGAGTCAGTGGACACAGACTACTGCCATGTGACTGAAGTACATGATTATTTGTAACCATTGCACACGACCAAAGCCAGAAAATCATCATTCCTGTGTGTCACACCTTTGTCACACTTTTAACTGCCTTGGCTTCTCTATGCCCCATAAGAAGTCTGGTTACTTCTAGGCCTATACTGTTGTGTAATTCTGATCAGTGGCTCCACATGTCATTTTGCACAGGCAGGAATGGCTGCCAAGTAGCAAGAACTACAAACATTGAGTATGGGGGAAGCACATGAGAGAGAACAGCAGCTTCTATTTCCTAAGAAAATTGTGCAGACATATTAAGATCCCCTAATATATATTGTAGTCCTTCAAGCATATTTTACCTTGTTATTAAACAAAGGACAAGGAATGGAGAATGCCATGGAGTTTAGAAGGCCTATGATGGCTTCACTGGGCTATTTACACAATTTGGAAAATTAAGAATAAGATTTACTTACCACTAGATCACACACATTGTATATAGCCATGGCATATTCCCTGCACAGCATAGCTTTCTGACACATAGTGGGAATGCACAAACTACTACATTCACATGGCTGCCAGCTCTGCAAGGGTTCCATGCCTTTCCATGTACCCTCAGGAAGCAGGGAGAGAGGAGCAAAAGGTTTGGTATTGGATTAGAAATAATTATCATGTCACAACCAGTAACTGGTTAAAAGATAGGAAGCAAAGGGTAAGAATAAATGGACAGTTTTCAGAATAGAGAGAGGTAAATATTGCTGTGCCTCAAGGGTGTATCTGGGACCAATGGTGTGTCTGGCACCAGTGCTGTTCAACATATTCAGTAATGATCGAGGAAAAGGGTAAACAGTGAGGTGGCAAAAATTGCAGATGATACAAAACTCTTCAAGATAGTTAAGCCTAAAGAGGACTGCAAAAGGGTTACAAAGGGATCTCACAAAACTGGGTGACTGGACATCAAAATGACAGATGAAATTCAATGTTGATAAATGCAAATGCACATTGGAAAACATAATCCCAACTATACATACAAGATCTTGGAGTCATTGTGGATACTTCTCAGAAAACATCTACTCAATGTGCAGTCAAAAAACAAAGTAACAAAATATTGGGAATCATTAAGAAAGGGATAGATAATAAAATAGAAAATATCATATTGCCTGTACATAAATCCATGGTATGCCCACATCTTGAATACTGCATATAGATGTGGTTGCCCCATCTCAGAAAGATGTATTGGAATTGGAAAAGGTACAGAAAAGGGCAACAAAAATGATTAGTGGTACAGAACAGCTTCCATATGAAGAGAGATTAATAAAACTGGGACTTTTCAGCTTGAAAAAGAGATGATTAAGGGGAACTATAATAGAGGTCTATAAAAACATGACTGGTGTGGAGAAAGTAAATAGGGAAGTGTTATTTACTCCTTTTCATAACACAAGAAGTCATCAAATAAAATTAATAGGCAGCAAAAGGAAGTATTTCTTCATACAACGGAAAGTCAACCTGTGGGACTCTTTGCCATAGGATGTTGCCAAGAGTATAACTAGGTTTTATAAAATAACTATGTAAGCTCATGGAGGATAGGTCCATCAATGGCTATTAGTCAGGGATACAAAAACATGTTCTGAAGTGTCCCTAGACTCTGTTTGCCAGAAGCTGGAAATTAGATGACAGGGAATGGATCATTCCTGATTACTTGTTCTGTTCACACCCTCTGAAGTGCCTGGCATTGGCCACTGTTAGAATCTAGGATACTGGGCTAGACAGACCATTGGACTGACCCAGTATAGTCATTGTTATGTTCTTAACCAGAACCAGGATTTTGGTCTAGGCTCATCTCCAATTTTATTTGGAGAATTTTGGAAATTGCACGTGAAAGCAAAAGTGATGTGGGTGACTGGATTGGAGAGACTTTCAAAAGCTTGCAGATATTCAAATTTCATTAGAACCAGCTTCTGATTATTAGCATTTTTTTTCTAAATGAGAAAAAATGCATGCAATACAGAATAATTTCTTTAAGTATTTTATATAGCTACTGTTATAAATTTGGGATTTTTTATAGTGCTCAGCATTGGCTTAGCCCTGTTCCCATTGAAGTCAATGGTTAAAAACCCTTCAACTTCAACAGGTGCAACTAGGCCATACTGATTGCTTTTGAAAATTCTTTAAGTTTTGTTATTATTGTTGAGCATTTACAGCTTATGAAAGATGCTGATTTGACACCCCTGAAAATGAGAGCAGCATGTAGCATTATTGTAAGCCTTTCCACATTACCTCTCCAAGACCTTCAAAAAATTGGCTCTCTTGGGACAATCTCTGGGATAAAATAATCATTTATACTCGATATTCATTTCACACCTTAGTCTTTCTCTTTCTGATGAGATTGTCAAATAATATCAATTTATTTCCAATATCTGTTTATTAGGAAATGGACTGAATTCAGGAATCTTATTTCAGACAGAAGACTGAACAAGCGTCTGCTTGTAATGAAATCTAGTCACTAGACCAGACTTCAACTGGTGAGGAGAATTTAGGAGACAGCTTCTGTGAAATTTTGAAACATATTCGACAAATAACTCATTGGCGTCAACCAGCAAGTTCTCTGATAAGTAGCAGAACTAACCAGACATGCTTCCACGTTGCTGCTTCCACAGTGAACATGGGGAGAAAAAAACATGAGATTGGTGGAAGCTCACAATTTTTCATGTCCTTGTGACAAGTGATCTGCAGAGCTTGGGCAACTCTCATTGTCCCCTGTAAGGAAAATATCATGTCTAGGGAGATAAATAACATTTTGAATCTTCTCCAGTAATGCAATTTACAGCTTCAATTAGGGCTATCCTTTGACAGCCATAATACAGTGTTCAAGATAATTAATTTATTTTTATCAAATGGAATCTGGAAAGGATAAGCGAACTAAGCCAAACTTGTAAGTACATATTATGATCTAATTTTTGAAGAGTCACATTCACATCTCTACACTGAAACCTGTTTGGAATCCAATTTTCCTCCTAAACCTTTAGCTTGATTATGGGTTATATATTTTTATTATATTTTCATAAAATGAAAAAAAAAATAAGGGTATGATCCTTCACTCTTTACTTACCATAAACTCTGACTTCAAGATGGCAATATTTGACTTCAGTGGGTATTTTGGGAAGAATTGCAGACTGGGTCCTTTAGAAGTTAATATATTTTAACACTGAAAGACTTTCTCCATAAGAATGAAAATTTGTGAAAATATGGAAAAATAAAAAAAATAATTTTGCATTTCCTGATGAAATCTAAAATTCTTAAATTTATTTTTTAATATCATGTGCATTAGCATATATAATCATCTTGAAATTAGGTTGATGATTATTAGTTGTTCCTTGCAAGTGTTGTGCTAGGTTTTGTACATACACAGAACAGTACCTGGTCCAAAGATTTTATGTATTGAGAAAGGCAAATCAAACAGGCAGAGAGAAAGGGGATCAGTAAACAAGTAAAGATAATTAGTATGTCCATTTGTTACAACAGAATTTTCTTGCTATATTATGTATCAATACACTCATGCTCTCTACATAAGGTATGTATTCCTACAAAGGGTGTGAATGTAGCACCCTTATGACTGTGAACACTTACTAGCATAAGTAGTTCCAATAACTTTATTGAGGTTTCTTACATTAGTAGTAGCTCACCAACATGAGTAAAGGGTCCCACAAGGAGGCCTATTATTTTATTGCATATAAAAGACATAGGGTGGATCTCCATAGCCTAGTCGGCCATGGATGTAGCAGAGCCAATCTGGTTTCACAATGCCAGGTTGAGAGGTAGGGGAAATGATGTGGGAAGATAGCATTAGGGATCCACAATACATGCATGTCTAAGATCACAACAGGAGTTCCCTGTACCTTGCAGATGGGATTTTTCATGGTGAGGCACCTGGCAAAGCGGTAACATTAGTGGAGCCATTACTGAAAGATCCATCAACCATTTCTCTCCCATGGTGGTGGAGTGCACCAGCTGCAACACCTGCTGAAGTCCTGGGCTGCAGTCAAGAGTAAGGCTGCAAGTCTGTGATGGAGGCGACGGAAGTCATGGATTCCATGACTTTCTGTGACCTCTGCAGCAGCCAGCAGCAGCAGTTTGGATGTGTGGGAGGGGACACAGGGCTAGGAGCAGGGGCTGCTTACTTCAGGGTTGGAGCCTCCCTGGCTCCCACTGGCATGGCATCCCACCCCACAGCTCTTGAGTGGCAGAGAAGCATGAAGGGGGTCTCCATGCCATGTGTAGCCTGCGGCCGCAGGGCCCAGCCCCACAGCTCCCATTGACTGCCGTTCCTGGCCAATGGAATCCGCAGCAGCTGGCACTTGTGGCAGGAGCAGCAGAATCCCTGCACTGGTCCCTCTGCCATCTAGGAGTTGGAGGGATTTGGGCTGAGTAGGAAGCCCCTGCCAATCACCTCCTCCCTCCACAGCATCAGCGGGGGTCCCAGGCCACCTCACCCAGCACCCACAGCACCTCCAGACTGCCCTTCCCAGACCTGCACCCCCTCACCCAAGTTTTAGTCAAGGTGGGTGTTTTTAGTAAAAGTCATGGACAGTTCAGGGGCCTGTGAATTTTTGTTTATGGCCCATGTCCTGTCCAAGACTTTTACTAAAAATACCCATGACTAAAATGTAGCCTTAGTCATGAGTAGTGGCTTAAAGTAGAGGGATTAGTTCTCTCCTTTCCCAACAGCACTACAGACCTTCCCAGCATGCAGCCTAATAATTATGCTGAGTAATGGGAACAGAATTTAACCCTTTCTCGTTATTTCATAACTTGTTACATTTTAATTAATAGCTATTCTATTTCATTTCCAGCAGTGTTTGTTATTGTTACCATCAGTGTTTCAAGAAAGTACTTTGTTACATGAGGCACTTCAATCTGTCTGTGCCATGCCATATAGCTGCACTTCCAGGAGAAAATATAGATAAACTAAAGCAGAGAACATGGAAGAGGAAAGACTAATACTAAAGAAAATCAAGAATATGGTTCATTGTCATCTTCTTACCTCCTCAGTAAGACATTTTCAAGCCTTCTGCCACCTTTCCAGTGCTGGAATCCAGGTGTCAACATTTTAAAAAATAAATTTAATAAATTCATCCCACATTATTCTATTTAATGCTGTTACCTTGTAATTTATGGGTTAAATGTTGTATTAAATTTATTATCTGACTGGAATTATTTCATGAGTTGTTATTCTTTGGAAACAGCTGAAAAGCCATAGAAATCCAACTAACTTCTCCATCTAAACTGACTTCCCCAAAACAGGTAATTGTATAGACTCGGATCCTTCTTTCCTGGAATTCTCTAAATGTCTGAATTACTATAAACTTTCAACGCTGATCACAACTAGCACTGAAGTGCTCAAAAGACATCTTTGACTCTATTCAAGATACTGTTTCTTGTGATCAATAAAAAAATTTCTGAGTTTGGAGCTATCTGACATGAATGGTAAAACTGCATGGTTTCAGAAGGTCATAACAACAGAGTCTGAACGATCCTTAAATAAAATAAAGGTCAAAATGGTAATACAAAATCTTTTGAAAACAGTCTGCATGTCAAGGATGTGAGTCCAGATTCTGCTAAGAGTATAGAGACGTGTTAAAATGGAACTCTGATATGTTAAGTACATAGTGACTTTTTGTTATCTTAAATGCACAGTAACTTTCAGGGTCTATGTGGCATGCTTCATAAAGGATTACTTGTTAAATAAACTAGCTGAGAAGAAAAATCTACAAAGATAGAATTATTTCTTCCACTTTGAATCTTCTAAATTAAATTATTTCAATGCCCAATAAAGCTAGAGAGATTTGTTGGAGGGAGACATAATGCACTTTTATATTTGAACATTCTCGTTTCAATCTGTCCCCAGTAAAGTCAATGGGATTTTTGACATTGACTTACTAGGAGCAGGATGTAAAACCCACTAACGTACCTTTGAAAGATCTATTTTTTGAAATTATGAGCCAGATTTTCAAAATGGTGTCTAAATCTTTTTTCAATTTAATGAATTTATAAACCAGGTCGAAATCCTTTAGAAAAATGGGTCCTCTGATAGGTGTAAGTAATTGTGAAGGGAGGTAGAGTATTTCCAGTGGAGCCCATCAAATATATTGTTATAAAATTTCAGCCTTGCCAAAAAATGTTTTTCCTTCAATAAATTGACAAAAGCTTTCCTAGAGGGCTGCTGAGGCCGAGCTACCTGAATCTGCTTCCCTGTCTCACCCCCAGCTTTGGGGCTAGAGTAGCAGAGATCCTTGGCATTCGGCTTTTCAGCTTATCCAGCTTATCCAGGTTTAGGACCTGGATACCTGGGCTTTCTGCTCTGGCCCCACAGATGGGGGAAAAGCTTCACAGGTAGATGCACTCTCATCAGTACCTGGACAAGAAAGGTCTCATAAAATTGACCAAAGCTTTCCAGGGGGGGATGATGATGCTGATTCTGCACCTCCCTGGCTTTCAGCCTCCCTCACTTGACAATTTCACAACTTCTCAAATCAATTTCATTCTGGGGGGAGGGGCAGATGGGAAGCAAAAATATTCCACATAAGTTCTCCTGAAATGGAATTTTTATTGGAAACCCTGCTCACGAAAAATGTTGTGTTTCTGACATTTCATTCCTATTTGGGGTGAACAATTTTTTCAAAAACTCACTTTTTTTTCTGTGGGATAGAGTTTCCATTTTCTGGATGGTTCTTTTGCCAAACAAAGGGAGCAGCTGGGACTGGGGATGCAGTACTAATTAGCATATCTTTCATTTTTAAAATATACAAATATGCAAATTATTTATTACTGTTCATTAGAGACTCAGAAGACATTTTATTTTGTTGTTTGGTTGTTTTAGAATTTGTTTGGAATCCAAATCTACCATACTTAATTAGTCACCACTCTCATGTAGTTAATCAGAGTTAATTCTTCTGATGAATTCCTTAAGACCTTGATCTAAAAAAAAAAAGCACTTAAGCCCGTTCTTATGTCCCTCCTTATTTATGAAAGCACTTAGAATCATGCTTAACTAGATGCATGTTCTTAAGAACAGATTTGCTTTCTTGAATTGCGTCCTAAGTTTTTGTGATTTTTCCATATATTATATAAGTCCATGGGAGCATTCCCTTTCTAAGAGCTATAAAATCGAGCCCTACATTGGATGAAGGTCGCTGAACTGATTTACATCAGAAACATAAAAACAATATGTTAAGGGGGAAAAGGGCACACATCATATATGTATTTATTTTACCCTTAAACATATATAGTTAACCTTGGCAAAACATATTTTTGAAATAATCCTTGTAAAAGAAGACATCTCACTGAGAATGTCTTTAACTGAATGTTCAACTCAATTTCTCTCAGATATCTCTCATAATGTAGTGCTAAAATAAACCGTTGTGGTGTTTTTCATAAAATGGACTGAAATGATGACCTTGTGGTGATAATGGCCTGATTGTAACTGTTTCTGACTTGCATCATTAACTAGTGTATGTTATGTGTTATAACTATATGGAACCAAGTAATTTGACATGGTGAAAATTATATATGAAGGAACAAGTTATAAATTATAGATTAAAAAAACACCTTAGATAACAAACTAAAAGATTTAAAATCTTATTTACTTTTCACTGTTTATGCTATTAGATTACATTTTGCATTTCTCTCAGACAGAATAATAACAGATTAGTGTGTTTCATATTTGTTTGTATTTAACTTGACTTTCCAGTTTTTCTGTAGTACCACAATGTCAATGAGTGTTTGGCAAGCACTAAAGAAATTTTATTCTTAACCTGCTTATAAAGGAATTTTTAAAAATGGAAACATTTCATTTGTTCTCGGGTTTAGTTCAAACTTAGTTTTATCAAATTATGAGGCCATTTGACCTGATATATCTCTTCATTCTGGCTTTTTCTTCATTTTGAAGTTTAATTATTTGGGAGTCACTTATTCAGTTATGGTGAAAAAAATATTCGGGGGAGGGGAGGGAAGAGGAATGAATACTTAATTCTGATGCTGTACCCCATCTGGCTCCTGAAACTTTCCTCCATTTTTCAGGCCATTACAATATTTACATTGCATTCTTCCCCTAGGAAGAAAGTGGGAAAAAAGTAGCAATGCAAGTTTTACTCAAATCCTATACAGGTTCTTATATTACATTCATCACCATACTATCAGAATGCTTGCCAGTAGTGCTTTAAGCAATATGACTATCAACTGTCACGTTATTTGTTTACTAATCCTCACCCCAGGGGAAGAAGTCTGTGCAGTAGAGTATTGTGCTTTGTGAGAAATTTAAAAGAAAACCGTATAGCATATATGCACTTAGCACCATGGGTTGGAATCACAATTTGTGGGACCAGAATTTCTTGATGAGTGAATGTCTTTGTGAACTGTAAACTAGTTGAGTCCTGGGCATGGGTAGAACTGGAGCATGTATGGTTATGTATGGCATTTATCTTTATTAAATATGTGATGGCAAGGTTTGCTAGTCTTGAGATAATGTATGTACAGTAGGAATGGCTTAATATTGTTGAATCAGATTTGCTGTACATCTTTTAGAACCACAATAGATCAGAAGTACATCTACGCTTAAGGTAGCATGAGGCCTATGAACAAGGCATGCTTTGCTAGCATGGGTATGAATAGCCGTGTAGACAGTGTGGCATTGCTTAGGTGCGTAGAATACGTATAATGCCCTAATTCCTATACCCTAGGGTATAAAACATACATGGATTTCTATAGGCCAAACCAATGCCCTCCACATCTGCACAGGTATTGTTATCCTATATGATGCTGGAGCCTTTCCTTGCCACAGTAAAATCTTCCAGCAGTGGGGAATAGTTCTGGCAGTGGAGGAGGCAGCTGGAGAAGGCTCTGGCAGCCCCAGCTGGAGCCTTTCACTGCCACTTGTGACTATACCCTGCAGTGAGTATAGATACAACCTGCCTTTCACTGCAACGTGTAGCTACATGTACCCGTCACATGCCGCCGCAAGTTAGACAAGATCTGTAGCAGGGTGACCACCCACTCCCTGCCTGAAAGGGCTGGAAGAGCCCAGGGAAGGGGTTGTGGCTGGGAGCCAGCAAACTCCCAGGCCTGATTAGGGAGTAGGCACAGTTGGGTGGCCACACCCCAAACACTCAGAGGCCTGATAAGAAGGCTGCGAGGCAGAGAAAAGGGTCAGTCTCCTCTGTATCCAGAGGAAGACAGGCCTAGCTGCAGGGAGCCTGAACAAGGTACCTGGATTAGGGCAGGGCTGGGGCAGGGCAGAGGGAGGTGGGAAGGCTCTGGCCAGAGAGCCCCAGGCTGCAAGGCCTGGCAGATGGCCCGACCCAGGGGTACTGTGGTTTCAGGGGGCAGCCCCAGCTAGCAGTAGAAGCAGCAGGCAACCCCCCCTTGCCAGTGATGAGTGGCAATGATACTGCAGTCTGCCCCAGTGAGCGGGGACAAGTGGTGACTGGCAGTGGCCAAGTCTGAGGCAAGGTGGGGATAGTGGGTGGAGGGTTCCCTGGGGAGGGGAGATCCTTAGACTTGAGGGGGTTCTGCAGGGGTGCAGCTCCCTCAGCTAGAGGGCACCGAGAGGGACACGGGGCCAGAGTAGGAGCGGGACATCAGCCGGCAGAGGGCGCTCCGGAGGCTGGAGAGCTGATTCCCCAGACGACCAGCAGGAGGCGCCGCCGGGGTGAGTGTCCGCTCACTTACAAGGTCTAAACATGATTTTGCAATATTTTTAGAACCGCTCCTGTAGAATGACAGGGATGCCTGTCTGAATTGGGGCCTAGTTAGGAAAGCCTTAAGTGTGTGCACAGCTTTGAAGTCAATGGGAATTAAACACATACTTAAGCACTTCCCTGAATCAGGCCTACAGATATGTAGCATGGCTCAAGTAAAGTAGTGTGTCCAATTCTGGGTGCCACATTTCAGGAAAGATGTGAAATAATTTGAGAAAGTCCAGTAAAGAGCAACAAAAATGATTAAGGTCTAGAAAATCTGACCTGTGAGGGAAGGTGAAAAATTGGGTGTAATCTAGAAAAGGGAAGACTGGGGGTGAGGGAGGGAGATACATGATAACAGTTTTCATGTACATAAAAGGTTATTACGAAGAAGAGGGAGAAAAATTGTTCTCTTTGAGTTCTGAAAACAGGACAAGAAACAATGGGCTTAAATTGCAGCAAGGGTGATTTAGGATGGACATTAGAAAATCTTCCTGTCAGAGTAGTTAAGCACTGGAATACATTGCCTAGGAAGATTGTAGAATCTCCGTCATTGGAGATTTTAAAAATTAGGTTAGATAAAGACCTGCCAGGGATGGTCTAAATAATACTTAGTCCCGTCTTGAGGGCAGAGGACCTTTCAAGTTCCTTTCCAATCTTATGATTATATGATCTACTGCTAATGCATCCAGATCTGGACATGGAGTTGCTTCAGGATGGTTAAATGCAGTCTCATAATATTCTCTGTACCTTTGCAGAACCTTTTCTTGTTAATGTGCATAGACTGAATGAAAAGTCCAGTTTAGAGTCAAAGTGATTGAATAGTTTTACATGCAGTTTGGAATTTTTTAATCTAATTCCTGCTTCTGCCTCTTTTGCCAAGTTCTCAAAATAAGCTTTATGATCCACTTTTGCTCTCACTTAAAAATATTTTGTAAATGTTTATGCCATCATAGCACTGTCTGGCTTCAGATTTATTTTGCAAAATTTGAAATATCTCAATTGCACAGCCAAGGACATTGCTTCTGAGTTATGGGATGGCATCTATGGCTTCTGAGATGCCTGTCTTATGGCCATTTAGGCTAATTCTACATCAGCCAAAAGTGTACTTAGTGCATCAACTTTGTTTTTCACTGTCAACATTGTGTTAGCAAGTACTGAATTTTTATGTGTGGTGCCTCAAACTTAAGTGAAATTGATCAACAAATGCTATTTTAGCCACAAAAAATGTTGACTAGTGTTTTCCGGGGCTTCTACACCTCTGTAGTCCCCGTATGACATTGCTATACTACAATTCTGGACTGATACAGGGTCCAGTTCATTCTTCATCCGGCCATTCTTGGATATCCACATTTCCTGATAGATATCTAAGCACCTGAACAAACTGCCGGTAATGGTAATGTAGTGAGAAGAGCAAAAGGACAGTAATCTCAGAGTTATCATTTATTGCTCTGGAGCAAAATGGCCTGAGAATAGTTCTGAAGCCATTTCTGGGATAACTAGGTACAATATAATGTCTCCAAGTACAATATGTTGTGTGTGCTGAGGAGTAGATTGCATTATTGCTGCCAGTAGCTGATAGAATTAATCTTTAATAGCATCTGTGGCTTTCTCAGTGGGGTTGTAAAATACAGTGATGGATAGCAGGCCATGGCAATGCCTCTGGTGTATAACATTGAATCAGAATAGGGTCCCACTCTGTGAGTGATTTATTAAGAAGTGGTTGGACGATGAGTGCCATCCTGTCTAGTGCCTCCAGAATACAGTAGACTTGCATTCACCACAAAATGTTGACCTTTATTCATAAGTGTCACACTGGCTATTCCAGCATCTGCAATGTTGCATTGTTTCAACTCTTGGACTAGCGAAACCTCGTAATGACCTTACTTAGGATTATTACATTTCAGGTGGAAAATCTGTTGATGATTTAGACCTTATAGAGTTTGGCCTAAAATGTGGCTGATATTTCATTCACTGGCTTGCTGTATCTCCCTGGGACAAAGAAGATAGAGCAGTGATTTTGTTTGGTGACACCAACCCCCTTCTTAGAAACCCTTTTGCATGTAGCAGATGTTTCAGAGGCTGTAACTCTTCCACCTTCACCACAGTTTGTGGAATAATTTTCTCTCCTCTAGATCCGCTGTTGGCCTTTACTTGTAACCCTGAGCAGGTGCCCTTATTGGATACTACTGTTCAGAGCAGGTAGATTAGCTGATCCTTCTTTATTTATTTTTTGGATGAAATATAACATGGGTTTGAGCCATCTCTTATTTGTAAAACTGAAGCCTTCCACCCTGATCATGAATCATTATATTATGTTTAATTTTTCAATGGATATTGAAATTAGACGTGAAAGGTCAGTAAATGCTAGTAAATGTTCATTCAGGTTGCACTTCTTATACATTTTTTGTTTCTTTTATCTCTGCAGTATTATTTATACTTTCAGAAGGTTATCTAAGGCCCTGAGTCAACAAAACATACGTGTACTTCACTTTAACTTTGGTGGAACATAATTGAGCACTGTGCAGAATAGAGATGGGATTATTCACCTGCTCAATCAGGCCTAAATTCATAAAATGAGCACAAACAAGGTTTGTTGAAGTATTAAAAGTGGCAAAGGTGAGCCAGATATTCAAATACTAATAGGGTTGGACTTTCAGGCATGCCTAGTTTTGCTCCTACTTAAGTCAATAGTAAAACTCCCATTCATTCACAGTGAATTAGACTCAGGTATCACACTTTTTAAAATCCCAACCTAGAGATTCTATATGCTGTTTTACTCATTTTTTAAAAAATCCTAACACTGAGAATAACTAGAATATAAAATAATTTCAGAGACAGTAGTGAAATTTCCATTACTTGAGTTATTTAAACAGATTGGACAAATAACTTAAAAATATAGTGAAGGGAACAAATCTACAGTGGTAGAAGAATGGAAAAGGTCATTTTATAGCTCCCCCCCCCTCAGATTTTCTCAGAAATACAAGCTTACTACAATTGTATTAAAAAAAAAAGAGTGCTTTGCTTTTCTAAGGAAAGTACAGAAGATGACACCTTTCCTCTCGTATTTCATTAGAACAGAAAAAGAGAACCAACACAGTTGTACTGTTTATTTTCTTTTGACACCAAGTGCACTTAAGCCGTGACTGCTGCAGCAACAGCTGCTGCCATCTGAAATATTGAAATGTGCCTAGCAGTGCTCATCTATTGTGACTTTTCCTTTTTTTCCCCTCAGCATTCCCAGTGGAAGACTGAGAGAATGACGACTACTTTCAGAAGCATAGCCAGTACTAAACAAGGTAGCGATACTTAGTATTTGTTACATTGTATGTTCGTACATTTCTAAATGAAACAGCATGAATTGAAAATCAACTAGAGATTCAAGAAATACACTCTCAATAGTGTTGCCCCTTTTCGTCCCAAGCAGCTAGTCAAAGTTCAGGGTCCTGGGGATGTTCCAGTTGGAAGTAAAGGAGCAGTGTCTTAGCTTACAAACCCTAAAGCTCTTTAGCCAACATCAGGTCCAAAAGCTCCATCACAACTTTTTACACTTACACTCTCTCTCTCCCTCTCTCTCTCTATTTCTCTATGCCAAACAATACTCAGCCAAAATCTCCTGGGCACGTTCACACACCCCTTTTTGTCTTAACTGTAAGCATAATCCCTCCCCTATGTTATTTGAAGGGTGAATTCACACCTATCAACCTCAATGGGGGGAATTAACTCAACTCATAACAAGGATTCACCCAGTTCATAACCATATATTTCATCCTGATAATGGAATCCTAGATCTTCAGATGTGGAGTGTGGTTGATTCTACCAGATATCACTAGGTGAATTACTTTCATAGCCAGGGCACTCATCTGAAATTTTGAAACTTAAAGGAATTTTTTTAAAAAAAAGCTGCAGAAAACAGATATGCAGGATAAATTCAAACTTTAGAACTCACTAGACAATAAGACCAAAATGGCCTGTTCAATTGGAAATGACTATCTAAATGTTCCAAAACAGAGCATATATCGTAGAGATAGGATAGAAGGGGGATTTCCTGGAATGCATCACTGGTCTGGCTACTTGCAGCCTAAACATTCCCCAGCTAACCCTCTTATCTCACTTACACATTTCTAAAGCACCTGTCACTATAGGATCTGTCATGGTTGCAAGGCTAGCTGCACCTCTTCCCCTTTATTAGTGTCTCCACGATCACCTAGCTCAGGCCTTAGGTCTCTTCTCTTAACTGTCTTGGGATAGAATCATGTGATTCTTCCACTGGGATCTAATCACAGTATTGTGTTTGTACCAAACATTTATCATCCTTCAGGTCCAACTGAGCTTTGGGTTCCAGCATTTCCTCCTGGTGAACCTGTAAACTGTGACAGAGTGATCAACAGCCTTCTTAAAACAAAGTATTTTTGTATAACAGTTGGAATAAAGCATCTGAGGGGAAAAAAAGAGGATTTTTAAAGAAATGCACAGCATATTTAGTCTCATCTCATCTTATGCTTCACCACAAACTAAGTTAGATAGAATTCCCTCTTAAAATACAAGAGAACAGAACAGAACCAAGTTAAATTCTTTTAGGAAATGGGCTCTTGGGACCCAGTCTGGACTCAACTTAGATTCTGGGAAACAAGGTTTCTGAAAGCCTCACCATGTGTCTGGGCTCAACTATCACATTGTTCAATGGTGTCCTTTTTACCAGGCCAAGATATTAATTCATGCTTCTTCATCAAACTAGTTTTCCCAGTGGACAAGTAAAGCCATGTAGGGGAATACCCCTGTGATGGTCTAACTACCAAGCAATGGATCAAGCTATTCAGACGAATGGCTTGTATTTACTTGTCTTGTTACTGTATCTATATATGAGTGTGTTGGGAGTACATAGGGACTTCTCTGTATCCCTTTGATAGTCTAACTCACAATCCCAACTACATTGGAGGATACAGCTCAATAATAATTACTGAGCAGCCTACCATTCATCACAAAATCTAAGAACCATGTAAAAGGTGTATAAAGAAGGCATAAACAGTTCTAAAGGGCACTTTTCTCTTTCTCTCACATAGTTCTAGTGAGTATGTAGATATTTTTATTTGATGTGACTCATTGCTAAGGAAACAGTTTATTGATAAGCATGTGTATTTCTGATGTGAGCACTCTTGAAAGCATGGTCTTGCAGGTAAGGTACTAGACTGGATGGCAATCAGAAACTATGGTGAAGGGCACCATATAAGTACCCAAGATAGACAGTCAAATCAGTAAAAGGGACATAGTAATCCCCCTCTCCTATCTCTTGTCTGTCTCGTCTCTTTAGATTGCATGCTTTTTGGGGGCAGGACTTCTTTCTCATGATCTGTATGTTTGTCTAATGCCTCGTACAGTAGGGAACTGATCTTAGACAGGGCCTCTAAGTGCTACTGCAATATAATAAGAAAAATAACAAGCATGTCTGGGCTCAATCTGATCTTCTCTGTCCAGGAGTTCCATTAAAGAGTTTTGAGAATCATTACAAAGTATGGCACCAAATTGGGCAACTTTTAGAAGCAAGCAATTCATGAAAAACAATAGTCCTGGTCCTTTTTTTTCCACGGTTTAAATGAAATTTATTAAAAAAATAGAAAAACCCTTTGGTTTGCGACTGACATTTTCATGACCTCTTTGTGGCCCTGTTTTAATCACAGTTAACTTTGATAAAGTATCTCTGCTTCTATGCTTTCAGTGGGCCACCTCAGAAGCTAAGACCACTTCCTTTTCAGAACATTTGAAATCTTGTCTTTTCATCTGCTTTTTCATGGAGTTTTTTTTCAAACTTTTTCCTATGAAAGAAGGTCATGACTTTTCTGTTGGGACAGGTATATACCATGAAGCACTTTGCTCTACATTCTCTTTTTTCCCCATAGTTGTCTCCTCTCGTGAGGCTGTAAAACTTCAGAGGGATCAGATCCAGGGATATTTAAAAGCTATACAGTTTCTAGATATTCACCTCTCTTCTCTTTCTCTCCCTACAAGATTTTCAGCTTTGCCCACAATCTTCAGTGTTCCATGTTCAATCAGAAACAAACTCTGATTTTCTTTGTTTTAGGTCCATATAAAACTAAATTATTTTTAATTTTATACAATAACTAAAAATCATCATATGGGATACCCAAGACCAGTGACATAGTAATCACCCAAAAGGAGAGAGTATTCTCAAAAAGCACAGTAAAGGGGCAAATCATATAGCAAAATAGTATCCAACATACTTAGTCATCAGCCACACACTAAACTTTCTATCTGGTCATTTATATTGGAGCTCATCACTATGTTATCTGGGAACCATAGCATAAAAAACACACATTCCAGAGGGATGGTGAAGGAAGTAGCCTACAGATGTCTAGACTCTGGAGAGGTACCAAGTATCTGAAAGAGACCTTAGCAATAGTTTTCTAGTATCCAAAAATATTATTTATCCCATAACCTCCATCAGGAACAGGTCCTCATTTTGTTATTCATTGTAGAAACATAAATGGTTCCAGCCTCAAAGAATTGTCTACATCAGCACATTGCAAAGTTTTCTGTCCATGGCCCCTTTCCAGTTTCTTGTGTCCTCTCGCGGCCCGGGGGTATGTCCGCCGAAATGCTGCCAAATAGGAAGCTTCCGCTTTCAGTGGCACTTCAGTGGACACAAATAGAACACTTTCCCTTTTCGGCGGTGTCCCGGGGCTGATGCTGCGGCAGCGCAAGGACACCGCGGCCCCCTGTGGGGGGTCCTGCACACCCCACTTTAAAGACCACTGGTCTACATATCTGGCCATGTTAATTCATCATCTCATTATTCTTTTCTTTCTCTGTCTCTTTCTCATCTTTCTTCTTCCTACTATTAAACCATGTCTTAAAATAGATGTGAACTCAAATAATGGAAATCCAACAATAACTATTTCAAACAAGCATTTTCGTGATTTCTCCCATGGTGACCTCACACATGGGAGGAGCTCCTTGTAAATCTGCAAAGTTGCTCCATTCTGTTTCTTCAAATCCCTCCTTAAAACTCTCAAGGGCTATGATACCTATAAAATACTTGACAATGATAAGGCAGCTAGTGTGCTGAGACCACTGCCTATCATGCTGACCAATATTGTCTCCCTGTTTCCCTATACTCCCTGGCTGTGTATACCTATTGTCTGTTGCCTTATACTTAGATGGTAAACTGTTGATTTTATTTCCCAAAATAATTCCTAGAGCATCTCTTTTATAAAAAAACACCACTACCCTGTCTTGGTTTAAAAATTGCTAGTGATAGAAAATCTACCACCACACTTAGTAAATTCTTCTAATGGCTAATTACTCTCACCATTACAAATGTATGCCTTATTTCCAGTCTGAATGTGTCCTCCTAAGATTCCCCTTTCTAAGCATCCAAAGATTGCATTAGCCCTTTTGGCCACACTGAGAGATCACATGCAGCTATTTATCCACCACAACCCTTAAATTGTCCAGAGTCACTGCTTCCCAGAATAAAGTCCCCTGTTCTGTAGCTACGGCTTACACTCTTTGTTCCTAGACATACACATTTACATTTAGCCATATTAAAACACATATTGCTTGCTTGCTCCCAGATTACCAAGAGATGCAGGGTTGCTCTGTATCAGTCACCTGTTCTCTTCATCATTACCACTTCCCCAATCTTTGTGTTGTCTGAAAACTATCAGTGATGGTTTTAGTTTTTCTTCTAGGTCATTGATAAAAACGTTAAACAGTGAAGGGCCAGTAACCAATCCCTGTGAACCCAACTAGAAACACACCCACGTAGTAATAATTCTCCAGGTCTAGCTACATTTTGAGACCTATCAGTTAGCCAGCTTTTAATCCATGTAATATGTTCCATGTTAATTTCATATTGCTCTACTTTTTAAATCAAAGTGTCATCTGACACCAAGCCCTAGTGATGGAGTGAGTATTAACCTCATGGATCAGTTTAGGAATGGGCATCAGGAAGGAATGTTGCTATGGGAGAAAGTACAATGAAGTTTCTGAGAGCAGCCGACAAGGAGGCAGTAAAGACAGACAAGACTGCCTGAGCTGAAGGGATGAGGGGACTGACACTATGAACCCAAAACACATAAGCATGATGAGCCTTGATAATATGGAGAAGAAACATGAATTTGATGCATTGTGCATCAACAGACCTGTTACAGCAAAACTGTGGCCCACAGTGAGTGTGTCTGCATATGTGCATTCATTATCCCAGTCAGAGCTCCTGAGACAATGAGCTGGACTGATGCACAAGGCCTTTAGGAGTGCTGGGGAAGCATGGGGAAATTTTCTACCCTACACCTTACCTGGGAGCAATATGTGTTTTCCTTGTTTCTACACTAGCCTCACTCTGTTGGTTGAAGTGACAAGTTGTCAGCGCTATGGCCTCATCACCGCTCCTGCCCTTCCCATCCTCTTTGGGAAAGTTGGCACCCAAGTGTAAAGATTAGGACTGTGACAATCCTTAAGCAAAAGAAGGGTGCTAGTGAGGATGTAGGGGCTGCTTGTGTCTTTTTCCTTTCTTTGTGTACACACAAACTTCATATTAAAGCAGCAACAGTGCTATCTGCTAAAACTATCATACATGTCATAGCTTTGGTGAATAATTGCCTGCCTTGAAAAGAGGCTCTAAACAGCGTATCCAACAGACCATTGCATGCTGCTACATCTGCTCATTTCTTAACTACATTCTGAAGAATTGTAAAATCGCTGGCATTCATTTTGGTTCAACTTAGACATATTGTTAATACAATTTTCTTAATCCCCTTTCCACGCCTTCCTTTTTTCATTTTCTCATTCCTAGCATGTAAATTGGCTTCTCACTAATTAAATCTTGAAATGCCTTCTGGCATGGCAGGAACATTTTGACTGCTTTATTTCTATGAAATTCAATAAAGCATATGAAAGTTCACTTGAAAAAGTATCATTTCAAACTTTTAGAAGTTAACCACTGGCTTCATGATAATACCCTAGACAACTAAATACTTTAGAAGAAAATGACAGATTCATTTTGATTCACCATTGGAAATTAGGTTTGTGAACATAGTGGTAACACAGATAATCACACTAACTGGAATCAGTTTGCTTACTGTGTTAGTTGAGTTTCCATTCAAATGTAAACCACTGTCAAAGAGAGGTGAGGAAGCTCCACTGCTATGATCACTGGATGGTCCAGGGGAACCTGAAAATCAGAAGGTGATAGATAATTGCTTAACTATGTTAAAATATTAAACAATCCATTATTATTTCAATGGAGCAAGGATGACAAGATGAGATTTGGTGAAAAACATCATACAAAAACAAATGTGTGATTGCCTTTTAGCATGACAAGCAACATCATGCATCTGATCATACATTGTACTTTATAGGATGAGAAAGATGAAGGCAGTTAGATATCTTTATGTATAAACTGTTCAGTTGGATTACTGTCATGTTTAAGTGTTTGTCAGATTAAACCTTTTTACAGTAAGGTTGAGTTTTTGAAAGCTGAATAGAGAATTTAGCCACTAATCTCCCATTAAAATTAATACCTAAATTCCCTAGCCACACATTAAGGGCATATGCCTGCAATGGTTTGTAAATGCATCTTCGCAATTGGCTTGAATGGTGCCTAATAAGTGGACATGTAAACTTTATTAATGGATCTGATTTTTTGTTGTTGGTGGTGAATGCCTTTTATTTTAGAAGTGACAAAGTCTTGTGGCACCTTAAAAACTAACTAAAGTATTGAAGCATAAGCTTTTGTGGGCTAATAGCCCATGAAAGCTTATGCTTTAATACTTTAGTTAGTCTTCAAGGTGCCACAGGATTCTGTCACTTCTGCAATTCCAGACTAACACGGCTATCTCTCGGATTTTTGTTATTTTAGAGAATTGGAGATATTCATTATTTTAATTGGGAAATTAAATGAAAGAAAACATGATTGCAATGTTAATATTACATGATTATGTGCTCAAAAGACAAGTTTTGAGCTAATTCATTTTTGTGCATATACCCATTAGGAGGTTGACTGTAAATATATTGTTTGATGGCAGCTTATCTGAGATATGTATGTCTATTTAGGTTATGGATAATATATATTATAGGAGAAAATATGTGATTACATAATTAAAGACTATTACAAATAAATGCCAAAGAGCACAAGGTTTAGGTTTTGCTTTTAGATTTAATTCTGACATTTTTTAGTGGTTTGTTTACGTGCTTAATTGTGCAATCTTTACATTGAAATGATGTATGTTTTACATTTCATTTACTATGGCAATCTGAATATACTGACAAAAGCATGTAAAAATCAAACTCACTGCTCCACATTCATTATCACCAAAATTCATTATGCTGTCTGCAGCAATCACTTCAAATTCCTCTTAAATCATTTCTCATTAATAGGTTGATCAAGTCTCTAACTTAATAACACATAACAGAGGATGACAATCATTCATGTCCATATGTTTTTTTTATGCTTCTATTCCATGCATATTTTTTGGGCTTAGCAAAAATGGAAATACATTCACAGAACTGTACAATAAAGTTCATCTTTTCCATAACAATTTATGCACATATTTTAGTTAGAGAAGAAAGAAATGATTCAACTTTATTTAATTTTTCCAAGAAGCCAGAGCACCTGTCTTTGTATCTCTAATAAATGTTTGTTATATAGCTAGATGTGCTAAAACCACATTTGATGGGAAAGTTACAGGATAAACCCCTACCACATTTGGAACACTACTGGGCATGTTTGGGGTTTTTAGTAGTTTCTTCAGGCCTTTAAATCTGCAAAAACTAGGTATTTGAAATCAAAATGCCTTATAGCAGTGGAAGTTTGCTGATGTTCATTATTTTACTAATCATGCTTTCATTTATTTTATAAAATATGTGTGTGGAAGAGTTAGAAACATACAAATATAGCTTATCAAAACACATTGCCTGAATTAAATCAGAATTGCCTGAATTCACAGAATAAAAAAATTCTATATTTTGTGTGAAGATCATACTCTAAAAATACCTCTTCTAGTCTGGTAGGTTGCCACTAGCACTGGATTTAATGGATCATATTTATGGATAATATCTCTGCGGCCCCTGGTGAGGAGGCGGCTCCGTGCATTGCCCCCATCCCCAGCACCATCCCCGCAGCTCCCATTGGCTGGTTCTGCCTGCAGGCACAGGGAGTGCTTATGTGTATGGGCAGCGCATGGAGACACATTGCCCCCCTCCTTCCCAGGGGCCACAGAGACGTGCCAGCAGCAACCCACTTTCAGGAGTGGCATGGGGCCAGGGCAGGCAGGCAGCCTGCCTGAGCCCTGCTGAGCTGCCGGCTGGGAGCCACCTGTAGTAAGCACCTCCCAGCCGGAGCCTGAACCTTGCACCACCTCCTGCACCCAACCCCCAGCTCAGAGCCCTCTCCTGAACCAAAATTTCCTCCTAGAGCCTGATCCCCTCACTCTTCCCCCATCCCAGTACTCTGCCTCAGCCCAGAGCTGCCTCTTGTACCTCCAAACTCTGAAAGTTCACCTACTCGCCCCCTCCTGTACCCCAACCCCTTGCCCAAGCCTGGAGCACTCTCCTGCACCCAAACTTCCTCCCAGAGCTTGCATCCCTCACTCCTGCACCCCAACCCTCTACTCCAGGCTCAGCCAATGCACACCCCAGAGTTGAGAATGTTACACGGATTTGTGACAATCTCTGAAGGATTTTTGATCTATAAACCACAAACAACACTAACAAAAAGTAAAACTCATGAAATGTCCAGTGGATTCTATGAGATTAGATGAAGTGTGACCATATGACTCCTGCACCCAAACTCCCTCCCAGAGCTTGCACCTGTCATCCTGCACCCCAAACCCTCTGCTCTGGGCTCAGTCCGGAGCCCCATCCAACACTCTCAACCCCTCATTCCAAGCCCAGAGCCTGCACCACCCCTCCCGTACCCCAACCCTCTGCCCCAACCTGGTGAAAATGAGCGAGGGTGGGAAAGAGCGAGTGGTGGTGGGGGGGAGGGGGATGGAGTGAGTGGGGCTTTGCCTCAGGGAAGCGGCGGGGTAGATCATGGATTGATCTTAAATTCAAAAAGTGATCTTTAGTGTAAAAAAGTTGGAGACCACTGATTTAGTTATTGCAACACAGAGCTCAGCAAAGCCTATATATATTTAAAAATCTGGGCCTAATATTCTTACACGTTGAACATTAATAATAAAGTACATTAAAGAATAAACCTCCTTGCAGTAAAACATCTGAAAGTAAGATAACTATTTCTGTCAGTGTCTGCTCATTATGAGAAATATTGCAAAGAGCAAAAACAATTTCCTGTACCCATTAATTTCTTCTTACCCAATGGGAGCTTTAGAAATGATGGAGCTTCCCTGAGGTACTGTACAGTGATGGTAACTTCATCGCCAGCATTTCGCAGTAGGTGTACCTGTCAGTGTGACAAATAATAGCTACTTTTTATCAAAAGAGAACCAGGCACAGGAAGCAAAATAGTCTGCAACGAACCTCCATCTCTGTTGTTTTGATAGAAATACAACAGTAATGTTTATCACTGGAATGAAGAATATCTTGTGGGTCAAGCCACCCCATCAAATGATAAAACCAAGTATACCCACAGTTACTGAAAAAACTGAGAAAAAATAAAAGTTGAAGGTCATGTGTGTTTACATACAGGCAGGAAAAAAATGATCTCTGAAAACAATTTCATATCCTACACCAGTGGAGATAGGTAAGTGGTACATCAAGGACGAAAAACTGAAACGTAGTGAAAGTTTTACATTTCTGTTTCCTGATTGCTAGAGACTTGTAGCAGGAGTTCATTTTCCTTGGCCACCTAACCATGTTAACAGTATACAAGATTTGTCTTTTAAATATGTACTGAGTTAAAATCATCAAAAAGGTTTGTACTATAAGGCCTCTTTGCATATAATTGTTTGCTAACTCAGATAATGAAAACAAGTGAAGTCTATTGTGGAGTTTAGCTGAGTCCTGGCCTGACATGAGTAATTAACACATGGAGGGAAGCTTCACTTTTTGGAAGATCAAATTAGGAGAGTAAATGAATCAACATAACACTGGTGTATGCCACATAATAATACATGAGTGCCGAAGTCAAGTGAAAAAAAAGTCTCACAAGGAATCCTAACCATTTCCTAGAAAGGATCTCCATTCCCACTCACTTTCATCTGCACCTCCCTGCTTCAACAGTACCCCGCTCACTTCTTCTTTGGTCTCACTGAGCTCCTGCTCCCCACCTAGCCTGTTCTCTGCTCAGTGAATTTCCCTCTTGGCTCCAATGCTCATGCAGATAATTCTCACCGCAGTATTTCTCTCATTGTTGATGTAATTGCAATTGTGCCATGAGTTCAGCAATATTTGACGTTTTATTTAAAGTCCCAGCTCCTGCAGCCAAGTGCTTACATGAGAACCTCAGTTTTCATTTAGAAAAAAACCCTACTGGGTCTAGGGGAAAAAGCTGCAAACATGGCCTTAGTGCACCCTGGAAACCCAAAAACCAGAAGGAAAAGAACTATTCATTCATTCATTCAAAATCTCACAGTTGCAAAGCCAGTCTCATGATTTTAGGGTATAACTCCTTATATCTGAAGATGTGTGGTTGGCAATATTGGTCTTCCCTGTCCCCCAATATACAGGTAACAGGGATGCCACCTATAATAGCAACCACGACACCTCTCCTTTCGCTCCCCATCCTCAACGGAATATGCAAACATACTCTTGATGGCTGTTAACACACCCGCATCCTCCCTAGCCTCCATTTATCTGTATACTCATCCATTGCATCTCTTTGGGACTGTCTTTGTTTCATCCTTTTGCACAGTGTCTAGCACCACAGGACCATGGTTTCTGATTGGTGCCTCTATGGGCTACCACAATATAAACAAAAACAGAGAACTGACAAGCAGAAGATGGAGAACTAGTGAGCTGGCAGGCAGAATGACTTGTTCAAGGACACACAAAGTTTGTGGAAAGGCTGAGGACTGAGCCTCGCTATCCCAAATTCCAACGCAGAGCCTAGGCCACATCATCATTCTTCCACCGCAACTTCTATGAAAATTGTTCATTAAAAGCTGAGACTGAGTTGTAGCTCTGCCAGTCATGAATTGTAGTATATCACATTCCTGAATAGTTCAGATAACTGATTGTTTTATGTGCAGCCTATTGCATATCTGCACATATTTTAGAAACTTCAGCTGGTATAAATACCTGAATTTGAACCGTTAGCTGAAATGAGTAAAAAGGATGGTAGAGAAAGCATACTTTGGGAGTGCATAAGATCATTTAGGTTGGATTTGTAAAGCATCTTTGTTCACAGTAAGCTTTCACGTTATTTTTTAGAATTTTTCACATTCCTCAGTAATTGGACGACCATTTCTTTTTTAATTAACACTGATTTAATAATTCTTAAAACCCTTATTTTGACCTTTTTGAAAATCTATCAAAACCAAGATTTTTTTCTCTCTCCAACTACAATTTGTACAGTTCGGTGCCTGAGCCATGATACCATGCCCGTACAGAATTGTTTTGAAAGATAAATCCAGTACTGGCAAAGTAGTACTTTCCATTCAGGTCACAAACGAAAAAAACAACAACGTAGGGCAGCTCAGATCTTTGGTAAATGGAAAGTCAATATTAATCCATCCTTCCTTCACAGTAAAGGTTTGAGCAGAAAGAAAAGTGAGTGATCTCAAGTAACACTTTACATTGAAAAATTAGTTTTGTGCCTTGTAGCTTTAGATAAGCTACTTTGTATAAAGAGGTGGGATACTCATGGGAACCTACAATAAATGATGTCTTGGCTTTAGTTTTAATGAACCCTGTCTTATGCTCTAGATTCTTATGTATCCTTCATCACTTATCTAAGTGCATCACAGTCATTAATGCATTTTATCCTTACAACATCCCTGTGAGGTAGGGAAGTATTACACTTTTTACAGAAACTGAGGCACTGGGTATTTTAAGTGACTTTCTGAGGGCACCCAAAATCTCTGTGATTGGTTAGGGACCTGAATCCAGGTCTTCTATCAGACAGGTAGCTATGTTAGTCTGGAATTGCAGAAGTGACAAAGAGGCACCTTAAAGATTAACTAAAGTATTGAAGCATAAGGTTTCGTGGGCTAATACCCACTTCGTCGGATGCATGAAGTGGAAGTAGGCAGGAATAAATAAGAGGCAAGGACCAGGTTAGAGAGAACATGGTTAGTCCAATCAGGCTGAACCAGATTGTTATCTCTAATCAGGGAGGATGAGATCCACTTCTAGCAGCTGATCTGGAGGTGTGAACACCGAGAGAGGTTTTGTAGTTAGCAAGCTTTTGTAGTTAGCTTTTGTAGTTAGCAAGCCACTCATAGTCTTTCCTCCTAATGTGCTATATGTATAATTTGATTAATTTTAGCAAGATCTGGGATTTTAACAAGTTCTGTTTTGAAGAACCTCCTTGATAAATTGGATGACAGCTGAAAAAATGAACAGGATTCATTTTATTGGCCATTACTCAAGCCTCCGATTCACATTGTTACAACAGTCTATTTTAGCTTTGCAACCCGGTAGCCATAAACAGTGCTTACATAAAGCCGTCTATGTGATGAAAAATGCTTAAGATAAAGGTTGAGGAAACTGTTCGTAAAGTCTTGTATCTGTTTAAAGAAGTCAGTATTTACTTTTTTTTAATCAGTCACAGGATGATGAATGTGGCTTCCTGAACTCCATTAATACACACATTAGGCTTTGAAATGAATTGATGTACTCTTTCGAGGCCATTCATATCAACTAATTATTTTGTGCTATTTATGCTAATCTGCATGTTAATGAAGCCTTCAAAGCAACATCCAATGCTTTTAAATTTGAAAAATACATTTCTAAACTAGAAAGAGTAAATCAAGATACTGTTGCGCTCCAAAGATGGAATGTCTTAAATTTTGACTCATTAACCAAGAGGATATCATTTGGAGAAATGTCTTATTAGGATGTCTTTTGAATGGTTTTTAACTTATTACATTATTCTAGTTAAATATTGTAACTAATTGAGAAAGTTTCAATATTTTAAACCAACTGATATAATTTAGTCCCTATCTAACTGAAAAATATGTGAAATTCCTCAATGCTCCTTTCATGTATATGGACTTTGACATGACTTGTGTGTCTTAGAATTAGAGAGACAAATAAAATTAGATTCTTTGGAAAGCAGTGCAGAGCCACGCAAAGAGTTCATGCCTGCAAAAAGTCAGTCAGGGAGTTGTGGCAATGCAAGGTATCCACAACCTCTTCTCTTCTTTGTCAGATATGTTCATGTCATACGCTCTCAATCTAGCGTTGCAACTAACCATGGGAGAAACCAATTCTGACAATATGGACTGAGACTGTAATAGGAAATATAGACATAAACATTAACATAAATGGTCCCTTTCGGGGCTTCAGTCCAAGACGGCACCTAAAATAATCATTTTCAATATCTGCAGAGAAGTCTGACATTCTTTCTGGAAGAAAAGGGCCTGCATGAGACACAGAGAGAGCGACAACCACAGCAAACATACCTGGCATGCATATTGCTATGAACATAAAAATCAACACAAAACATGTACGCAACAAAAGACTGTTGAAAAACACTGTTGTGAAACACCATAGTACAATGGAACTTATTGAACTCAAACAAATAGCAGTGGTTTCTCTTTAAAAACCACCTGAAGAGTTAGCATGGCCAACTGACTTTCCTCTGCCAGGAAAAAAAAACAACATATCTTGACATAGGTGATTTCAGCAATCAGCACCATCTGGTGATACTCCAGCAATGACAATAGTGGGGGGAAAGTTGAAAAGCAAGCAGAAACAAACAACTTGAGTTTGCTCTATGATTTCCAGGATAAATAGACTTTCCAAAGTGCACAAGGGAACAACAGGAACAATCCTGACCTCGTCTTTGTCATTTCTGAAAGTTCAGAAATGAGGTCATGGCAAAAATCCTAAAAATCACAACATTGACCAGTGCAAGTGACAAGAGAGGCTGCAGTACAACCCAAGAAAACAAAGTAGCCGCTGAGAGTCAACTTCAGAAAGGCTAACTGGGAAGGCTTTACAGATGAATTAGATAGATCCATCTGTCATGCCATTCAGACACGCATGGACTATGGAGAGTTTTTCTCCATGGTGTGGAAGACTGCCCAACAGAAAATCCTAGGCGATACTGGATGCTATATATATCTGGACTTTCAGGACAAACAAGAGAATAATATTAAAAATACGTCAAATTGTTTGATGTGGATTTCTTCAGTGAAGAAATTGTGCTCAGGATAATGCTTATAAGAGAGATCCAAAAGGAGCAGTGCAACTACATGAGGGAGCTGAGTGAAACAACAAAAGTGTGCTATAATAGTAAAAAAATATGGGCGACTATTTGCAAGCTGAATACTGAAGGAAAACTATCAGTGCATATCAGTGCAGTCTCTCCTAACCAAGTAGCACACCAATTTATTCTAAATGGTAAAATGATCCACGAAGCAAAGCACAAAATCAAAGAGATTAAGCAGGAACTTCAATCACTTCTCAGAGACAGTGAAGTCCACAATGAGCCCCTTAACATTAAGGAGTTGACAATAACTATGAAGATACTTAAATGTGGAAAGACAGCCAGACTCAATGGATATAATGAATGATTATTGTACTTTGAGATGACGGCAAAGAGGCTACTTGAGTTTTTGAATTCTTGCATGGAGAGAATACAGATACCAGGTTATGAAAATAGGTTAAACATGGCTGCACCACTCAATCATGTAAAGATGCTACTTCTGCAGAGTTACTGAGCAATACTCTTACTCTGCTCAATGTACAAGGCTATACAAGTGGATTATAAAGGGTAGAACAGCACCAACAGTGGAAAGCCAGCTGTTTGAAAACTAAACCAGTTTCTGCCCAGGGCTTTCATGCTGTGGTCAAGTTGAAAACCTATCTCAATATTTCAAAGTTGGCTTTGAAACCTGCAAAGTGAGAGTGGCTGCTTGTGTTGATCTATTTATGACACTTTGAATCATCATACACTTCAACTGAAACTGGCAAGAATTTTGAGACATAAGATGGTCCAGGCCTTCTCCACCCTGCTCCAAAACTGACATTTCTTAGTCAATATGGATGGTCAGAGAAGTTGATGGTATACTGTGACGGGGTTGGGACTCACCACCATGGCACCTCCTGCTATTTAGTTCAGGAATTAGCTCTCAGCAGTTCTGGAATGCCCTCTGCTGCTGGTGTCCTGTCCTCTGCTGTGCTGTCCTCCAGACCCATGTTGCTCCTTTCTCAGTGGCGTCCGCTTCCAGACAGCCCCCGTTTGATTCAGGACACTGCCCTCCGGCAGTGCCCACTAGTCCAATCGCACCCCCTTCCAGAGGGGGGTGCCACAGTGGCCGACCGCAACCACACAGTTTAGCCCCTCACTCAAGGGCCAGTTGTAGTCTGTTATGGCCACTCTCCCATAGTCAGGGGCACCACAAGGAGGAAAAGGGGGGACCCAGGCCTGCGCACTGCTCTGGGTCCTGACCCAGGGATCCTCAATTGACAACCTCTCCACCCTGTCTCTCCCACTTCCATACATCTCCCTGGGCCACTTCCCCTCTGACCCCTTGCACCTGTTGGCCCCTTCTCTTCAGGGCCTGTAGCCTGGCAGATAGCAGGCTGAAGATCTCCTTTACTCCCACAAGCTTGCCCAGCACTGCACTGTCCTAGGTGGTGGTCTCTTCCTCTCAAGAGACCTTCCTTCCCCTTTGAATGTCTGGGAGACACTGCCCTGCTTGTCTGCTGGGCAGCCTTTATATGCTAAGCCTGGCCCTGATTGGCTGTTTCCTGATCAGCCCTAATTGGCTGTCCCACAGGCCCTTCTTGATTGGATGCCAACCTGCGCAGCTACTCTGGCCTGCCCTAGCCCACTGTCTGATAAGGGTGGGGCAATTGCCCCACCATATATACTCATATGTGCAGTAGAACCTCAGACTTATAGATATCTCGAGAATGAAGGTTATCGTAACTCTGAAATGTTCAGTGACTCTGAACAAAGTGTTCTGGAGGCAGAGAGGTTGGAGCTGCAGCCACAGGGTGAGATGGTATCAGGGCTTCAGTTGGGGTGGTTGTGGGGCTTCTGACCCTCGGCATACCAGGGCTCTGGGGGGGGGGGGGGCTCAAGGCTTTAGATCTGGAGGGGTGCTGGGGCTCAAGACTTCAGCCAGAACTCAAGGCTTCAGCCCTGCAGCTCCATTCCTGACTTCAGCCCTATTGGTAACAAAAATTGGTTACTGTAGCAAACTATAATGCCTGCCACACCCACCATCTTCTGGGACCACAGACCTTCACCACCCCAATCCTGAGGGCTATCCTGACCAAATCAAGCTACAGAGAGGGACCCATATGACATCATAACCTTTACCAGCTCCAGCTGAATCCCAAATCCCACCTGGATTGAAACAAGATCAGACTGCTGTAAAGAATAATGGTTATTTGAGAAAAAGGGAGTGGATTTATCTTAGTCTGAAGCTGTCACAAGAGAGCACTGGATATTTGCAAAGAGCATCATAATAATACAGAGTTTTCAAAAACAAAACTGAAGACCAATTTGGGTAACATTCAAATACTTTCCTTGTTTCATTGCTATTATAAGCCAAACCAGTGAATCATGTCATGGAGTTACAGGCTTGCAGGATGAAATCCACCCGCTTTTTTTTTTTTTTTAAAGGGTCATATTCCCCCCCACCCGACCATCTTCCTGTATCTCTATTGCCTGCTAGCAGTTAATAACAACAACATTAATTTAAATATCTATAAAACACTGCTGTGCTTCCACATGGTCAGTTGGTGGAGTTTGTGTTTTGCCCCATCTACAGATGTAGTTTGGCTAACTCTTATGCCACTACATTCTCTGCTGATGGACAAATATATTCTCATTCTCCCTCAAACCTTCAGTTTTTCTTCTGGAGTAAGTTGGAGACGAACCTTTTCATGATTAGCACAATTAACACAGCTGAAAAGTGCTAATAGGTGTTTACCAGGCATTATACAAAACATTAGAGAGGTAGCCGTGTTAGTCTGGAATAGCAGAGGTAACAAAGAGTCCTGTGGCACCTTAAAGACTAACTAAAGTATTGAAGCATAAGCATAAGTCGTGCAAGCATCCGACGAAGTGGGTATTAGCCCACAAAAGCTTATGCTTCAATACTTTAGTCAGTCTTTAAGGTGCCACAGGACTCTTTGTTACCTCTATTATACAAACAGTTAACTATAGCATGACATTCTGGATAGATAGATAGATAGATAGATAGATAGATAGATAGATAGATAGATAGATAGATATAGATATGCTATCTCTATCTCTATGTAGCAGTTGTAGATAGTGACCCTGTGTTATTCAGTCTTCCATCACCAGTGATATGTAGAGCCTTTTGGAGAGGTTAACAGTTCAAATGTGCCCCAGATTAAAATATGTCAGAAAGGTGTTATCTGAATGTTGCTTGATGCCCAGATGGAAATGAATTAGTTTCAACCCATTACCTAGTGGTCAGGTAGTCACATCACAAAAACATAATTAGACCCAATACCTTTGTTAGTAGACTCTCCACAATGATCAGGCAAGTCTTAAAAAGACAGTTTGTGCTTAGGAAAATATTTCTGCTTTTTGACTTCTTCCATATTGTAGTAGTTAACTAATAGTAATACCTCCATGCTGTAAGGCTGACCATACACAGATATGTCTTTTTGTTCTGAATAATCTTTCTTAATATGCCAGCAAACTAATAATGCCTTTTATTTTACTTACCTGTTGAGTAATTTATTAAGATATTGGACTGAACTTCCCTGTCTCTTTACACCATCCATGCACTGAAACCTCAGTGTAGCTGGGTCTTGTATGTGGAACCAGAATAATTTCAGAGAAACCTACCACAGAGACTCTATATAATCATCTAAATTGCGCTTCCAGCACCTCTCCTTTATACCCTCCTACCTTTTTGGTGTCCCTATGTACCAAGTTCACACACTCCCCATCCTTAGAAATTTGTCTAGATGTCTCAAGAGATTCACTGTCTTCAAATGCAGTTAGCAAGTCACGTGGTCATCACATATCAATCCATGAATACTTCTAATGATCGAATCCTCTTTCACCACAGCCTATGTTTCACATGTTACCCACATCTCTTAGAGGGTCCTTTTCATTATATTAAGAATGATCAACCTTCTCTAACTGTGTTACCATGTTCTACCTCAGTCTCCTCCTAGTATGAGATGTAGATTTGGGAAACCCGTTTTGTGGTAGATGTGAACCATGAGGTCCTTATAGTCTGCCTCTACAAATAATGCCACGTCTCTGCTCTTTCATTTCGATAATGCCAGTCTCATTTCAATAATGCCATGCACTGAAGGCCATAGGTTGCTTGCAAGGTATGCACATATATTCCACAAAGTAAATAGTCACACATTCTGCACTCCATGAAATAAAACTAGGTAGCCTCAGACCTGACTTATTTATTGCTTGTCTTTTGGCTCAACTGATTCTATTAGAATTCCTACTTTGATTGTGTATTAGGTTATTATTTATTTTAATATAGCCTCAAAGACTTATTTATGCCTGGCACTATGCAAACAGAGGCTGTCCCTGTGCCAAAGAGTTTACGGTCTAAAGATACAAGACAGAAAAAGATAATACAACACAACACACTGCTGTTACTGATATCATCCTTAGGTAATGCTAAAGATCTCTCCTTTCTAAATCAGCATCAAAAATATAAAGTCCTCTAACGCTGACTAATCATTGGGCTGATTGGCATCAGACATGCAAAAGTTCCATTTATTTTTGGCTATAAATCAGCAGAGAATTTGTGACTTCAGTACAGATGCTGTTAACAAAAGATTCTAAAGGGAAATGAATTACTCTGAGAAGCAAGGTGTGAATCTAACCATGGGAAGGGCTAGCAGCAATTATACAATTTAAGAGCAAAAAGATAAGCCAGACAGAGAACAAGTAACTTCTATATTGAGTATAGTTTAATCTTTTTAACAAAATTAATACACAGAAAGCTATCTTTTCCCTCCATGTTCAGTAGGAATTAATATAGACTAATCAGTAATGCATTGTGGGCCCCATACAATGTCCTTACCTAAAAATAGCACTTGCATAATTGCATACCACTACAAGTAAGCTATGCAATAAAGGGGAGTTCTCTGCATTCTGAATCAGCCTATAGCCAATTATTTTATTTAATCATTTAATAAATTTATTGTTGTGGTTAATTATAATTAATGTGTGGCAGATAGGTTTAAGTAGGATAGTATTATACGAGTATAAGGCTGGTAAGTGGTATCAATCAATAAGGCTACAATCCAGTTGGGCAGCTTCCTAGCCCTTTTGTCAGAGAGGTGTGGGGGGAAAGTAGGAAAATCATGCTGGTAGCTGGAATGGCCAATTCCCTTACACATAACACATAAATCCAGTCAGAGAAAACCACTGTAGAAAAACCCAGGCAGCTAGTCTTCACCAAGACAGTTAACCTCAGCACTACCTTCCTCTTCAGAGGCTAGAGTACATTGTTGACTTGACTGGATTAACTGCATAGAACACAAGGTATGGATGTGGGAGGTGGAGTAACTGGCCTGGATACAGTCAGCTACCCCCTGTGGCCTGACACTTCCTGCTGTTCAACCTACTCATACAAATTTGCTAAACAAGATAAGCACCGCTTTAGTTCATAATAGTTCTTGCAAAACAGGTTTTTGACCTGGATCTGTGGCAGAATAGCTCTAGCAATGACTGCTCTGCATCAGCCATTGCTACATATATCACTGCCAGATGAGTAAGAATCTATGCAGTTCTAAATTTAAATAAACTGTGCTAAATGACAAGAAATAGCTAATAAATATATTTATGTCACTTATCACTTAGAATAATTCCCCCTACCACATTATCCAAATAAAATCTTATTGAATTGTTCACAGATTTAAATTAAAGGAAGTAAATTCTCTTCAATAGCTCTTTCCTTCCATTTGTGCCCTTAAATATTTTAAAGTGCACTTTACCTTCTTCAGCCACAAGACTCACCTCGATTTAACGGACTTCGGATGCAACGGACAAAATTTCTGAGCAAGCTGATGCATCCGAAATCCTGATCCATTTCTGGTGGGCTGGCTGCCGGCTCCTGGCTGCCGCCTGGTTCACGGCAGCAGGCGGGCTGGCTGCCGGCTTCCGGCTGCCGCCCGGGTACAGGCAGTGGGCGGGCTGCGGAGCTGCCGCCCCGACCCTGTGGCTGCTCCGACAGCTCGTTTTTTAAAAACAATTTTTAAAAATTAAATAATGGACTTTTTCATTTAACGGACACCCCCTTGCCCGAATTAGTCCGTTAAATGGAGGTTTTACTGTAACGCTGGTTTTCACTGTTCTCACCATCAAGAGCAACATACAGAAAGAACAAACAGCTATTCTGTGACTTTGCAAGCTGCTGTCTTAGTTTGATGTTGAAACTACACATTGTTGTGTTCCACTCTGAATTTATACTTGCACAAATCTCTGTGTGAAGAAAGAACCATCCATATATGCTGGATAGGCAAATAAAATCTGAGCCCATCTCAGTTGTTTTATGAAGCAATGAAAGTTTTTTTAAAAAATTGCTCATGGCTAGCTATCAAATGTAGCATGAAGCACCCATCCTCGGGACTATAACTTTGCCACGCTTCAAAAACTCCAGGGCCTTCAGAACACCAGCATGACTTATCTTTGCAGGATAAACTAAGGCATTAGGTCACTTTCATCTCATATCAGTTGTGCCTCAAGTAAGCCGGATTTAACAGCCTCATAGGAAGTTATTTGTGAATTAATATTATACCCATCAGATGTTCCAATACACTACTTGTAAAGATAAGAACTTTTGTTGACATGTCAAAAATACATACAATTTAGAATTTTTAGGGTAAATAATGACAAAATCACCAGGAAACAAGACACTTCCTAATGTCTTAACTAGAAAACTTCTAATATATTTAGTTACTTTGAACACACATGAACAACAGTATCTAATTGTCATTGTCCCCTAAGATACGCATGTAGAGCTCCCACTGAAGTTGATGGGAGTTCTGTGTTTATCTGCTGGAGGGAAAATGGCCCTTTGTAAACAAGCAAAAAATTAGTTACTGAACTCATCTTATTTAAGTTTATATACCCTGGAGTATCCAGTACTCAAGGGTTCATAAGAATGGCCTTACTGGGTCAGACCAAAGGTCTATCTAGTCCAGTATATCCAGTCTTCTGAAGGTCATCTGTGCCGGGTGCCCCAAAGGAAATGATAGGTAATGATAGGTAATCATCAAGTGATCCATCCCCTTTTGCTCATTCCCAGCTTCTAGCAAACAGAGGCTAGGGACACTAGATTCTTCAGGTATATTAGAAACTTTCCTAGGTGATAGTTAAATGACTATTTTAGTGTGAAAGAAAATACAAACTCTAATCAACCTAGATTGATCTAAAGAGACTAAATGCAGGTCTTGATCTGATCTTTTTGTAGCTATTATTGTTCCAATTTTCTTTGTGAGTGTTTGTATTCATAACACACCTACCAACTGCTAGTGAAAGGATTATATCTGATGGGAACTCTCTCTAAATAGAGATAGCCTGAAAACCTTCACCTTCATTTGATTAACTACAGCATGAAATGACAATGAAAATAATTCTGGCTGAACGATGGTCAATAATCAATGCAGCTGCTGAGGGCTAAACTAAACTAGAAGCTTGTGATGTTATCAGAGGCATCAGTTCTTGTGCTGCATTATAAGCTGTAGATATTTTGGAGGCCCTTTCAGTATCCCCATTGTACACACCTCCAGTCCTTTACCTTTTATACTGCAGCATACATGCCTGGTGAAGGAGGTGGGGGAGGGTTAGTATCTTCGGAGACCATGTATCTTCAAGTAACAAGTTGAGCAGAGGACCTAAGAAGACCCACCTTACCCATAGTTCTCCCACCTGGAGAGCTAGAGACAGAGTAACTGGTTTTATTGATATCAATATCATGGATCTGAGTCTTCAAAATACTAAGAGCCTTCATATGTCATTGATTTCAGTGAAAAATCATGCTCTATAGGAGTTGACATTGACTTTATGTTCCCGTTCTTTTTAAAAATTCCAAATTAAAAATGTTTATGAAATGTTTATGAAATATGTAAGAAATAAGAGAACATGAAATGAAAACTTTTAAAATCCAGCATCCATAGAGATCAGGGAAAAATATAACAACTCAATAGCCACAGTCTTATCTTGAATATCTTATCAATAGTGATTTTTTTCTGCATAGATAAAAATTTTTGCTCAGCATATAGTTAATGACAAAACTGTAGTTGCTTCTCATCCTATTATTCCACATTAAAATGCTAGTTTGGAGAAAGATTAAAGGTCTTTCTCTCTTACAGTTGATTTTATACCAGTGTAAATCCACTTACTGACTTCTGTGCCCCTACTGTGCCGAGCAAAATGGAACCTCAATCCTGATTGAGGCCTCTCGGTGCTAACATAAAGCAAACAATTAATAATAATATATCTGAAAGAGTCCAAGAGGATCATCCCCCTTGTATTTCCCTTTCATTTTACAATTCTTGGATATAGTGATAAATATTTGAATCACATTAGAGTGGGTTGACAGCTAATAATGGCTGGAACAAGCAAGACTCCTTGTGCCGTATTTACACTTCCCTTTTAAAAAAGAACACAGTACAGGAAAGCTGGATTGCTGAGTTTTACATGAAGACCGTGAACTTTCTTTTTCACAAAGTTTCCACAGAAGTTAGTTATTTTCATGCATGTGATGAATAAATTCCAGAGGATAAAACTGTTGAATAACTGACACATAGGAAACTATTTAGCTTTTAACCAAAAAGTACTTATAGCATGAGGGGTTGTGAGAGATGTGGTTGTGGGATCTGTTAAAATATGACTCACAAAAATCACATACTATAACTGTTTTTGGTATCTAAATACTCAGTTGAAGTGTAGATAGAGACCTAGATTTCAGAATTTGCTAGTACAAGAAGTTAATTTGTCTATCAGTTTTAATTATAGTAATTCCGCTTTTGTGCTCAAAGATTATGCAGGCACATCGTAAGTGCTGGTAATAACAAACTACTTGCTGCTCTTCTCGTCAAGGTAATTAAATGGTTGTAAAATAAATGTAACTTTATTTCTGAGGGCATTTGGCATACAGCATTGATTGTTTAGATTTCTATCTACAATATTTGGTCTTATTTTTTTAAGTGGCATTCTAATCTGCTATTTGTTGTGTGGACTGATATGCCGGACCCCAGAATGCCTACTATGGCAGATAGGCACCTGAAAAAAAAGATTGTTATCTATTTGCCCCCAGCAAGATGCAAAATGGTGATGAGGAAGGGCTGTTTCCCTGTAACAACCACATCATGATAAAAATACTATAACAGTCAATAAGGTATGTGACCTATAGTTTAGGAAAGCTATGAACATCAAGGACTCAGTGCTGCACACTGATGTATTCCACACATGGCATACAACTTTTTACAAACCTACCATTCCGTTAGTGCCCACATACAAAGCAGCAGCTAATCTAAGATTTACAGGGGTGCATGTTATAAAAGCATAATTCTTAACTGTGAAAAAAAGCATCAGTACTAAATCCATTAATAAAACCTTACTGAAAAAAGGGTTTGTTTATTTCTTTCCATTCCTACTTGAGCCTTAGATGCTCACAGCCCCTTCTCTAGTTATCTGTACTCAGGTTAACAAATGAGTACAGATCTGTGCTTCTCACATAACGCACAGACTAAAAGCACTTTTTCTTGACTGACACAGGCAGTAACAAAGGACAGAAAATAGCTCATGGAGAACTATTGAGATAATAAGAAAATGAGATGTTCAGAGCCTAAACAGTTGTTCCTGAAACAACAAATACAGTAAAACCTCCATTTAACGGACTAATTCGGGCGAGGGGGTGTCCGTTAAATCAAAAAGTCCGTTATTTAATAATAATAAAAAAAATGAGCTGTCGGAGCAGCAGCCCGCCTGCCACAGGGTCGGGGCGACAGCTCCGCAGCCCGCACGCTGCCGGGACCCGGGCGGTAGCCGGGAGCCGGCAGCCAGTCCGCCCGCTGCCGGGAGCCGGGCGGCAGCCGGGAGCCGGCAGCCAGCCCGCCATTAATGGATCCGGAATGCATCAGACTTGCTCAGAAATTTTGTCCGTTGCATCCGAAGTCCATTAAATCGAGGTCCGTTAAATCGAGGGTTTACTGTACATCCAAATGCTTAAGAGAAACTGAGACTTGAATATTCCACATTTAAAGAGCTGTTCTTAACATTATGATAATTTCACTTATGCTTTTCAATAGCCATTTAGATACCTGGGGTGAAATCCTTGTCCTTGACAAAACTTTCATTGGAGACATTGGGGCAGATTTTCATCCCTTTTCTACTTTCTCTCTCTTCCTTCCTCACTGCCTTTCCCTGCACAATGCCTTCAAAAGATAAGTCTGGGAGCTTAAATTCCTAAATTTGATAAACACTAAAAATCACGTTCTTAGAAAGACATTGGATTTATGGTTTATTACAACAATCTGTAACTCTCTACTTTTTTTGTCCTATGACTCCTAAGGCATTAATGGGCCACTTCGCTTGAACAGTCCCTTAGAATGTGTGTTAATGTAAGAAGTTAAACCATTCCTTCCACCTTGTATTTAGCTGTGACACTGAGTACCTTTCCCAGACCTCAAGAAGAGCTCTGTGTAGCTTGAAAGCGTGTGTCTTTCACCAAAGTTGGTCCAATAAAACATATTACCTCATCTCCCTTTTCCCTGGAACTCCTATGTGGTCTCTCTAGAACACAATATTCTTTATTTAATTATTCTATTTCATATCTCCTTATGCTCCCCAAGGAGAAACATACATACACACTTTTTTCTACTACACGTTCCCTATCATTTTTTACAAACACCGAGTCTTTATTTCAACTCCACTGCACCTATATTACTCAAACATGTACTAGTTTCAGGAAATAACTTCCTGACATCATGAACTGGAAGTGAATACTGAGATAATATAGTAATTTAGTGATAAGTTTTCAAAAAGAATCACATTATTTATATTATATTCACAGAATAGGCTATAGTTCCACTTATACTTTGCAATAAAGTGTTTACATTCATTAGGAAAGTAAACTTGTCTATGTTTAAAACTGTTTATATTTAAAAGTGCTTTTCAGATATATCCTCAATGTTCTTCTTAAGAAACAGTAACACTACTTCAGTATACCTTGGTCATTTCCTGTCCACCACTCACCCTGAACCCAGCATGATGGGGAACAGCACTTTGGTCAAAGATACCTGAAGGACCAAGCACAAGACCAAGTCCAACTTTGCATCGGGCCATCTGATTGCTCACACTTTGGTCCTAAGTGTCGGTGTACACTGCAGCTGGAACATACAGTAAACCCTCGATTTAACGGACCTCGATTTAACGGACTTTGGATGCAACGGACAAAATTTCTAAGCAAGTCTGATGCATCCGAAATCCATTTGTCGCGGGCTGGCTGCCGGCTCCCCGCTGCCGCCCGGGTCCAGGCAGTGGGCAGGTGGGCTGCCGGGTCCCGCCTGCGGGCGGGCTGCCGGGTCCCGCCTGCGGGCGGGCTGCCGGGTCCCGCCTGCCACCCGGGTCCCAGCAGCGGGCGGGCTGCAGAGCTGCCGCCCCGACCCTGTGGCGGTTGGGCTGCTGCTCCGACAGCTCGTTTTTTTATTATTATTAAATAATGGACTTTTTCATTTAATGGACACCCCCTCGCCCGAATTAGTCCGTTAAATGGAGGTTTTACTGTACTTTCCAGCCTGCGGAGATGACACACACTAGCTCTGCTCAAGATAGCACACTAATAAAAGCAGTGTGATGTTCGCACATGGATAGCAGAATGGACTACTCACCTGAATGCAAATGTGCCCAACCCTCTTGGTACATACTTGGCTAGCCCATGCCGTAACATCCACACTGCTATTTTTGGCAAGCTAGTTCAAGGAGAGCTAGTGCGAGGCTGCCTACCCGGGTTGGAAGGCATTCCTATTTGCAGTATACCCATACCCTAACGGGACCCAGATTGTATGGCAGGGCTGAAAACTCTTCCTACTTAAGCACATGGTACCTGATATATCCATCTTCACTCATCATTGTCCCCTCATAGTAGCAAGGAAGCCTCTTTCTTTTTACTTTAGAAATGGCACAGCTGGAGAAAGCAATCCTCCCGTCCTTACCCCACTACCAACTTGTTTGATGGGGTAGCCAGTCACTCCACATGTGCTCCATCCCAGGCTGGGTTTTCTGAAAGGATGTGGTTTTGTCTCTCAGTCCCAAACATATACAGTCTGATGTTTTTCCAGTATATGTATCTTTAATCCTCTGTTTCAACCATGACATGACTTCAGTACACAGCTTCTCTCCTCCATCCAAGCTCACCTTCTGGGCTTCCTCCTGTTTCCTGTTCCTCCCAATTATATGTCCTCACAGTCACTGAGCTAATTGTCTCATTAGCCCAGCAATTACCACAAGTGATCCTCCCTAGAAACAGATTGATTGCTCCAATTAAGCTTGCAGAATTTTTTTGTGTTGCAGCAACTGCTGTCACAGTGCTCATTCAAACGTGACTTTATCCATGCCTGTGAGACAGGTCAACAACACCTTAATAGCCAGTGTGATCAAAGACAGCTGAGAGACTGAAAAAAGCCAACAAAGATTTGGTCTGAAATTCTGGCCCCACAGTAGTCAATGGGAATTTTGCTACTGACTTCAACAGTGCCAAAATTTCACCACTGCTCTTTGTCTGTTATGAGATTTCAGTGAACAAAGCAAACAGGATCTCTATATTTTACATATAATGAGTTCTAAAACCAGATTGAAAAGGCCTAAGAAGATCTGAGGCCTCAAGATATTGCCAGAATTGCCTTGCTTTAATTTTCTCAATAATATACCTCCAAATGGAAGATCAGAAACGGGGAAAAAACTCATGAGACTGGCATCATATTTCTTTCTTGACCGTAGGTGTTACAAGTTTGTATCTGAGAGGTGCCTTGCAGATCTGTGACTAGTTCTACTGACTATTACAGTGCTTATTTCCATTTTGTTAAGTCACCTCAATGGGCCTACTTCTGTATCTAAAGTTAAGGAACATGCATAAGTGTTTTCAGGATCTGGGCCCCACATTTTAACTTAGATTACTAGATTTATGAAGAATCAGAGAGGTAGCCGTGTTAGTCTGGAATAGCAGAGGTAACAAAGTTCAAAACCTTATAGTTAGTCTTTAAGGTGCCACAGGACTTTGTTACCTCTGCTAGATTTATGAAATAGTTAAAGTATATTCAAAACCAGAATAGCTTATTACATAAAGGGAAAAAAAGTTATTCTGTGTAGTATATAATAGCCTGTTATAAGAACAGCTATTGGTCTGCTTTTTCTATCCTAGATGCTCATTCCTGTCTTTTCTATTTTATGTAATAGAATTGTGTAGTCTTTACATGTTACATATTGAATTACTTCCGTATATATTGTTCATCACTGTTGGGGATTAGAATGCATTTTTATATACCAGGTTAACCTAATTCAGTCAAAAAAATAAACCTTAGCTATTTGACTTCAATAGGATTGTTCACATCTGTCATAAGTGTGAAGTGTTGTCTTGCCTGTGTGGGGTTAATGTTACCTGAGAGGTCAGTGTCATCAGAGGAGTCTGGCTAGACACAGAGAGACCAGGAAGTGAAGTTTAGTTTGATCTGGGCTTTTAAATGGACTCAGAACCCTTTGTCCAGCTATGGACCCCCAACCTTGTCCTTTCTCTGTATGTCTTCATAACTATCTAAAACAGTAAGTAAGATTGTATCCTGCATAACCTTGCATTCAATCTTGGTGTCCCTATCTGTGTCCCTATCTGTGTGGGGAGGGGGAGTTATTTTATGCAAGAAAATTGAGGTTAGAAAACTCTATACCTGGGTAGTGTATTAATTGTATGCTTGTTCTTTTCTTTATTGAACTTTTTATATCTGGTAATTCTAGTGAAGTGATCTGAGCCTTAAATGTGGGAATCTCACAGAGAGTGAGACTGGAGTGCTGTGGCTGCCTTGCCTTGGGCTATCAGGGAGAGTAAAGCAGTGTGAGGGTCCCTTTTTCTCAGGGAGAGAAAAAGGGGGTTTGGGGGAGTCTGGGTACTCCTCTCCAGGGTCTTAAAGATTTACTTGGATGGTGGCAGCTTGGGTAACTCCATTTCCCTACTGGTAAAGTGTGGGGGTTTGGGGGTGTAAAGACTTAACTTAGGCTGGGAAGCAGCTTGTAGTTATTTGGTCTGGCATAAAAGAGTCCCTCCTCTGTACCCCAGAGCACAGAGAAAGGGGAAGGACACTCTTACAACATCCTTAAAATTTAAGCATGAACACAGGCATTTGCATGATTGGGACTCCCCCCTGCCCTGATGTAGCTGGGTTCCAGCAAGTTAGCAACTTCTATAAAAATCTGTGAATTTGAGTTCTAGTGAGGTCACTGAGGCATGGAATACAGTCCTGTAACAGATTTGATTGTCGTTTTTAATTTTAAAACCAGAGATCTCTGTAAGCTCAACAGAACAGTTCTCTTAAGTGTGAAATTCTGAATTTGCTCCAGCAGTCATATTTAGCAAACCAGGTAGAGAGATTATCTGAGACCAGCAGAGTCAACTGTCACTTTTCATGTGGCTTCCAAAAAGAGTTTGCATTTTAATGTGAAGGTAAGATTAATGTTTTTAACCATTCACTGTCCAGTACTACTATAATATTCCAGAACCTACTCTAGTTTCACAGAAGTTTGACATGTCACATTTCATTTTAGCTACTGCAGTACTAGAGAAGGATACAAATTTCCTAAGCAATATTGACAGACAAATCTTATGAACACCAACCAAAAAAGAACAAATAACATATGTCTGTAGATTTGTATGCCACAGTTATACTAGAGTGATTTCAGATGTTCTACTTTAGGATATCCAGTAAAATCAAAAATAGGCACTGAGCAAAACAAGGGTTAAGGGAGCACTGCATTCATCTTAGAACCTTAAAGGTTTTTAAGGTCAGGCTTGACAAAGCCCTGACTGGAATGATTTAATTGGGAATTTGTTCTGGTTTGAGCAGGGGATTGGACTAGATGACCTCCTGTGGTCCCTTCCAACCCTGATATTCTATGATCACATAACAATATGCCCAAAATTGAAAACATAGAAAAGACAAAATGTTTATCACTTTTCCATTTAATATAATGTAATAATGGACTATCAGGTGTCCTTTCTCCCCTTTTTTTTTCAGTTAATGTTTCTGGTTTATAGAAGAAATATATACCAAATCCTGAAGCCCTTATTCATTTTTCTTCTCAACTACAATGGATATCAATGGGGACTTTGCCTATGTATGAGCCAGGGGAAAAAAAGGTAGAATAAGCATGTCAGGATTAGTCCCAAGATAGTCAAACAGAATAAAGACTAAAGATGGGTCAAGAGAGCTGAGCTTTGGTTTTGCAAAATTCAATAGTACTGGTGTTCTGGGTACAGGATCAAGTTTTTATCTGAAATACCAAAACCTTAAGGCACTTGAAGAGGATTGGCTACAAGGTGCCAGGCCTAGTTCATTTCTAACAGGAACCACACGTGAAATGCTCACCTAGTTTTGTGACCGCTTTTGCAGTAGATTTCAGTTTAATTTGAGAGAAAAACTGAGATTTGAGGCCCATATTTTCCAACAGTTAACACATTTCTAGAAAAATTAATACTAATGAAAAATATAAACACACAGCAAGGGGAGAATGGTTGCCTTCCTAGTACATGCAGAAATTTTACACAGACCAAGACAGCATTTCGGATTTTACAATTCCACAGCAATTATGCTGCCATGCTTTCCCCTCTTAAGTACTGAAACTTGACATGTTTATCAGATGTACTGGGAGCAGTAATTACTGAATATTCTAGATCACCAACTCAACAATCATTACTGCCATCCTCAAGCTGGCCCTTTCTATTACCTCCACTCAGCTCTGCCAGGGCTGGCAGGAAAGCCTCTCAAATACATAAAACAAAAATCTTCACAATCAAACACTGCTTTCTCCCTAGGTATTCTGTCTTGGGTGGGTAGTTTGGCAGTGCTACTCCACAACTGGGAGGCATAATCAGTTAAATTCAGTCTCATTCTCTCTGGCCTGGGAGAGGTTAGCAGCCAGTCTTCTTTTTACTAGTGTTTCCCTTCCTATGACAAAGAAGGGAAAATTAAATGCTGCCCTTATTTCTAGAACTTGCCATGTTTGGCAGAGACAGTGCTCTTCCCTACACTACAGGCCCCTCATCCCAGGACCTAAAAAGAGCAGTTGTCTAGGAATTTTCAGATACTAGCTAAGACCCGAGTAAAAGATTTTTGTGTAGATAGTAGGGAGATTTGGGGTAAAACCCAGGAAAGAGCCCAACGTATGATTGCAGTGAAGACATACCCACAGCATCTGCCTCTGTCATTCTCTGGACCTTTATCTGTTGCAGAATGACTGAAATGGTTTAGCTTCACCCTAACACTTCCCCTCTGATCTTAAGACCATTATACCCTGTTACAAGTCATTTTAAAGAAGAGTCATCTGTCAGCAGTTACCGCATTATGGTATATTTAATATTAGATCTGGTCACATAATGGAGAAATTTAGTTATGAATTCACTGGGAAAATTGAGCAAGAAATTATTTGACCAGCTATATTAAATATATCACATCGCTATATGCCTGTACATATACAATTTCTGATTACATTCCCACACTATGTGGGCTGTGGGTAAATGGTGGTGGCACAGCATAGTTTGTATACTACAGACTTTTCTAATGTATGAAATTCTTTGCATGGACATGATTCTTGCCAACAATGATTTGCCAATAGTCTAAAACTAAATGTAAACAAATAAGAGTCTTTTTAAAGCAATCCTTTAAAATTGTCATGTAAACCTAGCCTTCCCAATGTTCCCCATACCTCTGTCACATACTACTTTCATCCAATGTACAGAAAACCGTGTAGTGAATGTGGCACACTCTTAAATCTGTCAAGTGACAGAGGCTGACAAGGCAGGGAGCTCTGAGATGAAAGGAAGACACTGACAAACATGACTCATGTGGTATCAAAAGGCCTAACCAAGCTCTACCAAGTCAATAGGAATCTCTCCACTGACTTCAAGGAGGTTTAATTTTAATTTTTGTAGGAAATTACCATTGAAGAAAAATGTGTGTAACAGACTTAGGCTTGCAGATAAAGTATGAAAGGAGGAAACAATGCACATTCACTCCTTGTTTTAATAAACATAAATGACTTCCAATGCCAAGGAAGACAAAGACTGATGAGAGGGTAAAATAAGGGCCTTGAACTGTGAAAGAGACAATTGTATTTATATTCCAGGTTTAGAATACCGTTTATCAGAAGAAGTGTGTTCTGTTTGTACTATGTAGGGTGATGATCTGATTAGCCATTGTGGAGGTAAAAAAAATCCTTCACCAGCTCAAGCAAACAAAAACTGTATCACTATTTACCGTCTTCACCTCTTCGAATCCCCACCAATCATATTTCTAAAAATAAACTTATTTTCAAGGATATTCAATTATTTTCAGTACTTCAGTCTGTTGTACTATTTATTATACCAGTATCATTTCCATCAATCTTCATCTCCATGTTTTCAATTTTTCTTTCAGTCATCAACATTCTTGAACTGAAGTTTTCAAACTTCTTATCTGCAGCAATTGTAAACTCGCTTGGAATACATCCAATCGTTTACCAATATCCATGGTGTTTTGAAGGCTGTCATGATTTGATGAGCCAGACCCATGTTTTCTGATAGTGTGAAAATGAAAACATACATGGTCTCTCAATGCAGATTACACCAAGCTTACAATGCAGTTTCCAATCTTCCCTAGAATTGTTTCTTTTTTGTTTAGTGTATTTTAAGCTATCCATAATGAATGTGATCCAGATAAAATAATTAAAGATATAACATTCCGGAAATTGTGAAAGTAAATCTCAGAGAGCATTCCTGTACAAGGCAACTCCACTTCATATATTCTAAGGCCTTGATCAAGAAAACACTCAACTCCCATTTACTTTGATGGTATTGAAGCACTTACTTAAGTGCTGCTCTGAATAAGGATGCTTGCTTAACTCAAGGCCTAAGACAAGAATGAATATACACAGCCACTCCTGGACCCCACTGTGGCCCATTTGTCTCTGTCTACCAACACAAAGCTGCTTTACTGGTAACCTGAGGATTTCCTCTGCCTATTTCAGTATTTTTATCTGGTTGTGAGGTGCCTATGGAATGGTGGCAGTGTATGGGGAAGGTAGAAGAAAAGGAAAATGGCAAGAAGAGTGGTGAGAAGGATGTACCCGGGGGAGATGATGAGACTAGGAAAAATGGCAGAAATAAGGTACAGAAAAATCAGAACAAAAGGCATGGTAAGGAAGAACTGATATGACAAGTTATCAGGTGGCACAGGACAAATGGATAACAAGAGAAAAGATCATTAATACCAGCACCAAGAACCAGAAGACTAAGGGCACTGAAAAATGGGAATCTTAGTTCACACCCATAGTGTCCACATTAGAGCACAGCACTTTGGTGTACACTGCTATTTGGAACAGTGCAGTCCCAACTGTGGGGCAGTGCAGACATGCCCTAAAAGCATTGATATGGAGAAAGACAAGATCTGCGATTAGGAGTAGAAGAGGACAGGAAGGGCAGTTTGCTGTGAAGCTGTATTATTGTTCCCAATGCTGCTGGGAGCTCTGGCTGGCTGTTGGGCTTTCAGGGAATCTGGGGGCTTTTAAACTCCACTCCTGGAAATGCGGTTTGTCACATAGGAGGCCACCTATGGAGGTGTTGCCAGCATCAGTCATCCTGAGGTAGGATCCCAAGGGCTCTAGTTGTGCTTCAGAGGCTAAAAAGGCCCTGTTCTCCTAGCCTCCTCACCCCCTAATGCTGCTGATGGACCTTTGTCTAGATCTGAAAGTAGTGTTTAATTACACATTTATCCAAACTGAACACCTGTCACTAAACTACAAATGAACATATACAGAAAACCTTCAGCTTAAAAAAAGGAGAGAGAATTTAACTGTCTGCAGCTGGCCATAGCTCCTCCCTAGCAATTATTCTGAAATGGTAAAAATTGATAACAGGGGAAAATAAAATAAAATAAAATATCTAAGGTCTCCCTAGGACTAGAAAGTTGCCCTGACATTCTGAAAGATGGAGAGAACCCTTGAAAACTATTTTAAAAGTTTAGGACTAATTAGATTCTATACCATGTGCTATGCTTCAGTGGCCACTGTCCCTGCGTGGCTTAGCTCCTTGTTACATGATACAAGATTGTAGCAGGCAGTAAGTGATCAGGATAAAAGTGAGATTATGAATGTATTGTGTAAACCTTCTGCCAGATGGTTAAGAGCAGCAGTGAGGGCTGGGTTCAATGCATCTAGCGCTCCTCTTCACAAATATATGAACTGACTCAAGACCCCTCCCAGAAACCTAGGAAAATAAAACTAACCCATCCTGGGTGTCCTTAACAGCCAGACCTTCCCCACCTGCAAGCATTCAGAATCTGTTTACAAACAAGTGAATCTTTGTTAGGGTGAAGGGAATACATTCAGAAATGTAGGAAAACACAGCAACCAAATACACACACACACACACAGAGAGAGACAGAGACAGAGACAGAAAGAAAAACAAACAAAAAAAACAACAACACAACACCCTTTCAGTTATTTGGCAGTAGTCCATCTAACTCCCTTCCTACCCACTGGTGAGAATGTCCCAAAGCTGAGTCTCATGATTGCACCACATAGGTTTTCTGCACATAAAAGTAGTAACTCTTTGCTTATCAGTTTTCTAGTTTCCAATGAGTGATTTCCAGGTGAAATAGCTTTAATTACATTTGCCCAATTATCCAGCTGTCTGTGATATTTCGTAGGTGTCTATCACCATGGTACCTAAGCCCTGACAAGTATATGACAGGAATTACGCAGAAAAGAAATGTGCTCTATAGTAAATGGATAATTCCGTGCTTTATAGTGTTTTCCTCATAAGAATGCAACCATAATTCATTTAAAAAAAGAAAGAATACCCGTTTCAATGAAGCAGAGATAAGAGAATTTGTTTTTCCCCAATGAGAAACTTCAATTCAATTATAGGACAAGACAGATGCTCTTGCCATCTCAGTTCTATAAAACAATGAAGAAAACCTCTTTTGATAATTTTTCTTTTAAGTAAACCAAATGCTTAATCAAATACATGGGCATAACAATATCTGGTAATCTTTCTGATCTACCCATGAGAAATCGTCTTCCTCCCCAGAATTTAAGTCAGTGGCAGATGGTTCCTTTCTTGAATACCCCAGATGAATGTTATCAAAATCAATGTTCTAAATCGAGGTAGTACATTGTTCTGTCTATCATAATTCCCTTCACTTTAAGACTCATAAAAAGCAATACAAAAATCATTGGAATTAGGGCCTCCCAAAAGTTAGTTGGTTTCAGCAGAAAAAAAGAAAAGCAAGTATGTATGTATGTATGTATCAGACTTTTTTTTAATTTTATTTTCTACATTTCGAGTTCAAAACAATCTTTTACAACAAACAAATAATCTTTCTGCACATCTGATAATCTCTTACACATGATTTATATCTGGATCTGAAATTCTAAATGACTGTACATTAGCTATGCTTTCTCTATTCCTCCAGTCCAAATACTGTATTTTTTACACCCAAAAGCCAAGCTAAGGTATGTATGGAAAGACTGAATGATTCTTATTAAGTAAATTTCATGTTTATTAAAGTTATTTTTACTTGTATTCCCATATATATATGAGAGAGGATCCTTCCGCCCACTCTAAAATCTAGGGCAAAAAAGGGGGGTCTCATTGACCACTTAACTGTAAGCTACTTTCCCAGCCTAAGTTAAATCTCCCCCCCCCCCTCAAACCCACACTTTACCAGTTGGGTATTGGGGTCCCGCTGCCACCATTCATGTGAATCTCCAAGACCCTGGAGGGGGCACATGAACACCCCAAACTCCCCCTTCCTGAGAGATCGGGACACTCAGATACTGTTTCACCCCTCCCTTTCCAGCCCGAGAGAGAGAGAGAGAGAGAGAGAATGAAGCACACCAGCTCACTGCTGTGAGCCTGCCACATCTGAAGCTAGGACAATTTTAAGGGAATAACCAAACACTTTTTATAACAAAAAATGTTTAATAAAGAAAAGAGAAAACTTACGACTAATACAACTTCACAGATATAAAGCTTTCTAACCCCTCCCTCAAGATTTTTCCCCTTGAAAAGGTTAATGACACTCTAAATCAGGTACAAAGCTTATGCAATCAATATGCTCTACTTACCGTTCATCTAACTTATGGATATATGAGGGAATAGGAGGAGATGGGGTTCCATAGCTGGAAAAGAGATTGAGTCAGCCCAAAATCCTCCAGACGAACTAACTAACTTTCTGGTTTTTTCTTCAGGTCTGCTACTCTGACGTCACCCTTCTCTCCTGTTCAGTTAACCCCAACATGTAAAACAGCACTCCAAGGCACTTCACACTCATGACACCATAATATCTAGATGCCCTTATGACAGAACAGAGCTTGATTGTGCTAGGCAATGTACACATACAACATAAATGGCCCCTACCTCAGAGAGCCTGCAAGTTATAAAAGGTCATGTAATATCTTACCAAGTCTCAGCTTCACATTATACTAGTCACTCTGTACATTAGTATTTGCTGCTGAGATATCTCCATGTTTTCAACAAGATACTGCTTTGGAATTAACCAGAAAAGTTACTTGATTCTGCAAATAGCAAAGTTGCTTAAACTTATTCTCTCCTCCTCAATCCTGCAAGGTGCTGAGCACTCCTGCTGAAATCAGTGGGAATGGAGAGTGATCATCAGCACCTTGAAGGATCAAGCCCTTTTCCCCACAGGAGGACCCACTTTTAATGTGAGCACCTAAAGCTAGAAATCAGATTGTTTATAGAACCAACTTCAGTGCCTCATTCTGTACTACTGAAATCAGTGGGAGCTTTGCAAGACTTAGCAGATGAGCATTTCAATATATTCTCAATGCTTTGGGTGACTCTCATATGATAGGTAGATTTTCTACCTTTTTCTTACACATAGTGTACATAGTATACATATGATGGGGTGTCTGCCCCACACTCACCTTGCAGGATTTAATGCAGTCCAAATGGGCAAATTAACCAATTAGGCAACTAATTAAGGAAGCTCCGCTGGATAGGAATAGATGGTTCCTACAAAACCGAGGAGTTGAAAGCAGAAGAGGCTACTGGGAAAAAGAGGACACTCCCAGGAGAAGGGGGGGCGGGAGTAGGAACTGCAAGCTGCAGTCGGTCCTTGGGAAAAGTGAGAAGACTTTCGGAACTGGTAGGCCCAGGAAAGACAGGGGAATCATTAGTAGGAAACAGCCCAAGGAAAGAGCAGTGATGCCAGAGAGAGAAGGCCCAGACTGCTGAGCTGAAGGTCCCTGGGCTGGAACTTGGAGAAGTAATCAGCCCTGGGTTTTCCTACCAGCCACTGGGTGAATGGCACTGACGCCATGAGCAGGAAGACTGCCTAGGACTTTTGAGGAGATAAATCCACCCAGAATGGGGAAACACAGATAGTGACACAGCCAGAGGGCTGAGCCACAAAGAGGGCACTTTGATTCCGGAGGCTGTAAAAGGAGCTGCAGGGGGACAACAGAGATGGAGCGTTTGGCATTGGCCTCGAGCTAATCTCCAGAGTACCAGCAGGAGGCACCTGCCCAGTGGTGAATGGTACATCCCATCACATAGGGTAATAACAAATGTTTTCAATGTATTCATACTAGATTGTGAATGCATATGGAAATTATCTTTTCAACATTTACAACTGTACTGCATAGTCTTCATATTTTCAGCAGTAGGTCTTAAAGAATAAATCTGTTTATTCTTGTGTAGGCACATGGATGTCAATGTATTATATGCAATTTTCAAGGGTGAGTAGTAGCCTTATGAATGGTTTATATGGAAGAAACTTCATGCAGCAGAAAGATAATGTCAGGTATCTGGATTGTGTTGCAGCACCTCTTTCCTATGAATTTAATCATTTTTTGTGTGGTATCTATTTTGTAGCGATATAGTGTGAGATCCAGATCTGACTGAGGTTGAAGGCAAAGTTCCCATTTAAGGAAATGCAGGCACAGGGCCATAGGGAGTACAGGGTATACACCATGCCATAATTTTCATTATTTTAATATGCACTTCATATATTTGATCTGGCATTGAAGTATAAAAGTTACATAAGACTTACCACTTCTTCATGGGTAGCACTTTCCACATTTATGCCATTAATCTAAAAATGAATATACAAGAAAGTGATTTGTAACATATAAATAATGTAATAAAAATAAACATTAAAACATGCTTAAAATAAGTATGTGTGTGGAATAAATGTACAATTTACTGACCTGCATTAGTGCATCTCCAATAAATAACATTCCTGTTTGGTCAGCTGTGGAGGTTACAAAAGCCGCATGTTAAGTGAAAGACTTAAATAATGACATATATTGCTTCAGTACTTGTTTAAGCACACTGTTTGGAACAATATAACATTTTAAACTACCTTTCTTGAGAAAATGCCAGCGGCATAACAATCAGGCATCATCCAGTAAAGCTAAATAGATTGGTACCAATTTTAAGCAAATTAAGAGAGTTACTTTCAATGCACAAAGGACTTATTTAATATGGAACACAAATGTCATTTCTCACTAATGAATGATTTCATTAAATTATGTGGAAAGTCTGATTCACATTTTTCATTAGTCTTGCTCAGACAGTAAAATAGGAATTCCAGAAGCTACTTAGCATCTTTTTTTTTTTTTCTGCCTGGAATAAATTTACAGGAACTGGTATAATTAAAGAAGCTGTGCCTAGAATTTAATAAAAGTATTTAAGATGAAGTTTGAATTCACTCTGTTCAGGAGAATAACACAACATATTATTTCAACCAGCAATTTGCATATTTTCTACATCATGAAATCATCAGGAATGACACCCTGGAGGGACACAGACAACAAATCTGCTCCAAATGTGAACAGTCACTTTTGGGAGGTGAATTTCTCCTACTTCTGAGGACATGAGTATTCAATGTGCACTCAGGGAGTTTACCATCTCATAGATTGAAGATGATCAGCTGTTCACACACTGATCCTGCAAACATTTATGCACCCAGGTAGTCTTTTCTTATGAAACTCTTTTGAGACTACTCATGTGCTGAAAGTTAAGCACACATGTAAGTGATTTCAGGATCTAGGCCTGAGATTTACAAGATTTTAAAAATATAACACTCAACTTAATATTTTGGGAAAGTGAAATGGAGGGAAGAAAGAGTCTGACTACACAGAACTCACTCAGCTTCTGCCATGTTGGATTTGACAATATGAACAATGAAACTTTCATCCAAAATAGTTTTGTTTCTGAAGACATCAGGGTTGAATTTGGTGCCATCACTTTGGTTGGATAAAATAAGTATCTTTACTTTATTAATCTAACTTTACTTGATATTTGTTAGTATTTAGGCAACATTTAATCATTTCAAATGACAGCTTGTAGATACTATTAATATAAAGTATATATTTTTTGGAATTCTAACTTACCTTGTATTTAAAAAAAGAATAATCATGCTTGCAATCTCTGGCGTGAGTATATATATATATAAATAAATAAATAAATAAATAAAAGTCAGCCACTAGTGAGGGAAATGCAAACAAAAGGAACATAGGATACGTCTATGCTGCAGTTGGGACAACATAAGTAGGCACACCCAGGCTACCTCTAATCATGCTAGCTCACAAAAAACAGCAGTGTTTCTGTGATGTAATAGATGGTGACACAGGATAGCCCCCTGTGTACCTACTTATGGTCCCAGGAGGGACTGTACTCAGGACACCAGCCTGTGCCACCACCCAAACCACCACACCTACACTGCTATTTTTAGAAGATGTGGTCAATGAAAGCTAGCTTGGCATGCCTACATTTGCTGCAAATGCACCTCTTGATTGCAGTGGTCAGAAAGGGTAGCATATGATTCCACTGAACGAACATCAAAATAAGGCACTTAGTATGTTTAAGTAAATGTTTGAGTTTCTACATAAAAGCCATGCTGTATAATTGATTTTTGTGCAAACTTCCTAGTGACATTGGTGAGAGATCTACTCTGGATCAAGATCAATAAATGGCCTAAAATTTATACTCCAGTCCATGAGTTTAAATTTAAAATGGAAGATGGCTCTCCACAGAATGTGACTGGGAGTGATGAACCAGATTCTAAAGGACATACCATTTAGATACCCAGCCAACAAGAAGCATTCCATCTACAAACACTGTCTTATACAGGTACTAAAATAAATTGAGATGAAATATATAGCTCCTAGTGAAGTGAATGGGAAGATTCCATGAAAAAAGCCCAAAATGTTGTTTTACTTCTTCTAGACATTCTAGATCTTGCTGACAATTGGATACCAAATTTTTATTTTTATTGACAGCTGGTGGACACTATTTTTATATGTGACTCTCTAGACATCTTTGGGCAACAAAGGAGCAAAAGGAGTCTAATCTATGTGAAGGATAGTTTCACATTTTAGAAAGTGCAGACACCAGAGCAAAAGCCATCTTCAATTTACTTCATTCCAACAGTGAAATTGAGCTTGAGAGTAATAGGGAAGGCCTGGTATGAAGGAATCACAAGCTGTCATAAGCCTTTCATTGTGTAAGACTCCTCCTCATGCCCTAAAGGGGACTGGGAAGGGAAAAGGAGTGCTAGACACATGTTCCTTCCCCCACCTTCATCTGCAGAACATCTCTTGTGCATGGAAAGGGTACCACCAAGCGTATTCTTCACCTAGTGAAGGAATGGAGTAGTAGGTGTTCTATCCCAATAAGATAGGCAGAAATGATAATTCCTTTCCCTGCAGTGGTGCACTTCCACACTGTCCCCAGTACACGTCAGTTCCTATGTGGCTCTCTAGAGCTGTTAGAAAGGGTATGTCTAAAATAATGACCCATAGCATGGCCACAGCTGGCCCAGGTCAGCTGACTTGTAGAGCCTGTGTGTATACAAATTTATACATGTAGATGTGGATATCTGCATATATAAATTGGTATGCATGGAACTGCAGGGCTGTCCTGGGAACCACAGTGACAAAAGGAGCAGAACGTGGGGCTACCGCTCCCAGGAGCCAACACCCCATGCCAGCAATCCTCTGATGTGGCCGTACTGCCCCCAACTCCACTTCCAGCCCTTCCACACAGCTGTCTGCCTTTCCTGTCTGGGGGTGCGTGCACCGCATGAACACAGTAGCATGACCAGTGGGCAGGGCTGGAGTGATACAGCTGTGCTGGAGGAGCTGCTGGCATGGGACACTGGCTCCTGTGAGCGGCGGCTGCACATTCTGACCCAGCAGATGCACGTTCCGCATCTTTCACCAGCCCTACGGTTACACAGATATTAATTTATATCTGTGGATACCTGTGGATATAAATTTGTTTCCGTGCAGGGCTGCACTGACTTGGGACCTCAGTGTATAAAATTGCATCATAGACATTCCCAAAGCTCTGAGACCTCTGCCAGGGGAGTGCATATGAAAGCCCTGGCTCCAACCTGAACCTGAATATCTACACTGCTATTTTTAGCCCTACAGTCTGAGCTCTGCAAGCTCAAGTCAGCTGACCTGGGCTCTAAGACTCAGTGCTGCAGATTTATTGCAGTGTAGACTTATCCATAGTAACAGACGACCCATCAGGGGAAAGAAAATCAAAGCCAAATATTCTACTAGAACTTCAAAATAAGAAAGAGATTGAACTTAGTAATTATCAGTTATGGGTAGCTTTAATCCCTTATAAAACATGGACCACTTGAGAGAAAAGCATCTCTAGCCATTCAGAAGATAATGGAACAATGAACAATACTGTTCATTACATGTTAATTACATTTACTGATTCACAGAATCAGTAAACCTAATGTTCCTGAACTTCACTACAGCATGGGTATATAATATTTCACAAAGTTATACCTGAAAAAACAGTATTTCAGACTGACTTAAACTGAACAATTTCTGAAAGAAAATAAGCACAAAGTAATGATAAGCAGCACTGTACCATGTTTTACAGGAATTTTTAGTGGTTGCTTTAGGGATTAGTGTCAGAACTGTTCTTACTCAACATCTTATTAATTATCTGAAAGCGGAGTAAACAGTATATTAATTATATTAATAGATTATACTAAATTAGGAGGAAAACTTCAATATGGTCCAAAGTGTTTTAACTAGGAATAAAGTGCAAAATGGAAAGAACCTATTAGACTGTGGAAAACCTCTCTCCCAAGGCAAGTGGTGGAAGGCCATTCACCTAAATAATTTAAAAATATACAGACAAAATATAGTGTAAGAAACAAGCCTTCATCATATAAGGGACTGAAAAAACTAGCAGTTGTTTTCCCTCTCTGTTTTGTTTGGTTTTTCCCATTCATTAAGACTGTAGATCTTATATTTGTGTTAGTATAAGAGGGCGAGCTCAAACTGTAGAAGGCTAAATTATCAACAGTGTGAACGCTAAATAATACAAGCACAAACTTCAGCACATCTATGCAAATCCTGATTTGTACCTTCATATTCTATGCACAAACAGAGTTAGCATGCAGAGACAAGAGTAGACATAAGTTAGTGTGCATATTTTCAAAGGTTTGCCACGATACATATTCTCACCCCATTTCTATTTTGTTATGTTTAAGTGGTATTTTGGGGAAGTGAATTCTAACAGGCAAACAGAATAGAAGTAGCGTTAGGGCATTCATTAAAATAGTAGCATCCAAATTCACTGCATTCTCAACTGATTTTTTAGGAGATACAAAATGCAAATACATTTAGAAACAGATCTTTTTAGTATGATTGATTGCCCTGGGGCTTATGAATAGGGCATTACCTTTATGCTGAATGGTTAGAAATACAATTGCTGAAGTTTGCTTATTTTAATCCAATTAACCACCTTTATCTTCTATTATATTCAAAGTAGCACTGTTTCAGTGAAAACAGTGAAACCTGTGCCTTGTGAGTGTACAGTTCATTAAAGCCAAACTTTATCAGATCATGTTCATTCTCAATCCATTTGTCCTGAGCAAACAACCCCTACAAGTCTTTAATCTCTGTTCCTGGCAAAAAGCTTTTCTTGGCTTGTTCTTGTCTATTTACATATGAATCTTTTCTCCTATTCATCATGTGATATAAAGCTGATAACTCACCCCCTAAAAATGCACATAGAGGTTCCAGAAGGAATATTTTTAAGTAAAATGTGTTGTGAAGAGCAAAACTCCCCCTCTCTAACACTGGGGTAACAGAGGGGGCCTCTCCTATGGCCCCTTAACTATAAGCTGCTTCTGCAGCCTAAGTTAAGTCTTTACACCCCCAAAACCCACTCTACCAGTTGGGAAATTGGGGTCCCACTGCCACCACTCAGTGATTACCCCAAGACTATGGGGTAGGGGCAGCTTGACTCTCCCCCCCCCCCCCCCCGAGTAACCCTCCCGACCCCTCCCTTTCTGTCTGGGAGAAAAAAAACACACAGAGACTTAACTCCAGCGTCCCCTTTTACCCTAGAAGACACAAATCCTCTTCCCCCTCCCTTTCCAACCTGAAAGCAGAGAGAGAGAGATTTAGACACAGCCCTCACTAACCATGGGCTGCCCCATCTAAAGCCAGGATTCCTCTATGAAAACAACCAAACGCTCTTTATAACTAAAAAGGTTTAATAAAGAAAAGAAAACAACTTACAGCTAATATAACTTTATAGATATAAAGCTTCCTACGCCTCCCTCCAGATTTCTCCCCCTGAGAGGGTAATGACAGTCTAGACCAGGTACAAACTTATGAAAATCAACTTTACTTACAGTTCAGCTACTTATGAATATAGGAAGGAAAAGTAGAAGTTTTTTCTCCATAGCTAGAGAGAGAAGAAGAAGGGTGTTGCCCAAAGCTGGGACGGAAGGAAACAAACTAAACCTCCCTCGCCCCTGCCTCGTGGAATGGGGCTTTTACGTCACCCTCTTTCAGGTAAAGTTAACCCCATACAGGCAAAACAGCACTCCACACTTAAGATGTGTGAATATGGATTTTTAATGTCTGACAATTTTTGATATACTAAAGAGGAATTAAAACACCAGCTATGGTGCAACTCTCCATCAAGGTAAAGAAAAATTTGCCATGACTAGATAAAGCCATATTATACAGAGCTGAATATGTGACTGCATGAACAAATGTATTCTACATCTTTTTAAAAGTCCAATCTTGAATGTGTCATGTACTCTTAGAAATCCTTTCCATGGCTGTAGCTGCAATGTATGTGTGTATAAGAATGGGAAAGAAAACCAAGCCGGACTTCCTTTCTCTCAGCTAGCCCAAGACCTGGTACCCACAAAATCCCATCCCCCTTTTTGGGCAACAACCAAAGCAGCACGTCTTCTGACTCCCAGAGACTGGCCGTGGGGGAGAGAGGAGGAAGGAGAAAGCCAGGCCAGGCCCACCCAATCACCCTGTGGATTCTGCACATGGTTCTTGTAAGCGCCTTCTTCCCCTAGGGGTAACAGGCCCTGTACTGCTTCCAGGTAATTTAGTAAATCCTGTAACTCAACTTTAATAGATCTTTGCAGTGATATTGAAGGTTCAATGTCAAACCCATCTGATGATGTCTGAGTTTGTTATAGTTTAACAAAACAGAATTTGTTTTCACCCATATTTCTTTCCAAAACTCCTAGGAAATTACATTAATCCTATATTAAAAGAAAGTTGTTTTAGTTGCATAGTCAATCATTTGAAAGTTAGGAAAGGCCGGTACAGCTTTAATTTTTGTGTTTGAATTATCAAACAAACAGTCTTTAAGTACATTATCAAGATACTATTTTTCCCACAGCATGCTTACTTATTTAATGCAGAGTTTAAAATGTACAAAGACATAATTAAGGATGAATTCTTTCTTGTAAGATTCTTCTACATGTGGCATTTCCTAACTTTCAAGTATTTTTCTTTGCAACCAAAATGTTATTTTTAATATTAATGTTAATATTTTAACATATTTGTTATAAGAACAAAAAAAAATCCACAACTGAGCAGTTTTTGCCTAGCATATTGACTTTAAATATGGATCTATCATTGAGTTCAATTTCTTAATTTCTCTCCCAAAATCCTTTTGATTTTATAGTGAAACACTGTTAGTAAATTTAGCTCCTTCATCTTGTCAAGTTCCTCTGGAAGAGGGTGGTTATCCGAGACATAGCTGCAAATGGTTTTAACATTGTCTACAATACAAATTTAAACAAAGTTTTAAAGAATGGTTGGATATATACTGTAGAACTTCGAGAAACCAGAAAGAGGAGATGTGATTGCTGTGTACTAATGGCTCAAAGGCTGTAATTAAAGGCTGTTAATTTCAGCTATGAATATTTTTTACATTATACTTAATAATTAAGTTTGTTTTTGGGAAATTAATACATTTGATGGAATTTAGTCCGATTACAGAACTTAATTTTTTTTTCTATTAGGAATTCACCTCACAGAAACGCATGAAATAATCTTAAAATTCTTAAATGTAAGAACATTTATCTACACTAAGGTCATGTCTACACATGAAAGGCTTTGCAAGTAAAGTTATACCACCAGCATTGATCTCCTAGTGTGGATGCATCTTACATCAACAGGCAAAACTGCCTGTATGGTTTACTCCAGCTCCTTGCCCTCCACCCCAGGTGAAAAGAGCTATACTGGTAAAAGTGCGTTGAGTTTCTCAAGTAATAATCAGAGAGGTAGCCATGTTAGTCTGGAATAGCAGAGGTAACAGAGTCCTGTGGCACCTTAAAGACTAACTAAAGTATTGAAGCATAAGCTTTCATGGGTATTAGCCCATGAAAGCTTATGCTTCAATACTTTAGTTAGTCTTTAAGGTGCCACAGGACTCTGTTACCTCTGCTAATAATATGCCTACACTAGGAGCTTTTATCAGCACTGCCATGTCTGCCAAAAATCATACTTTGTTGATAGAGCTATTCAGGCAAAAATTGGGATGATAGACCTAATTTAAAAGAGACCCTGGCAATTACTCCAGCGTAATAGTTACAGTGATAGGTATAATACTTACTATTTATAAAAATATAATTAGGAAAGCAGGACCTGGGGAATAAACCAAGCACTTAAAAAATATTAACTAATTATGATTTTCTTGGCAAGAGGAAACCTCAGAGAACAAACCTGTTGTTTTTATTCTAACTATGGTTTATTTCTTCTTGCTTATTATTTTTCACCCCACTGATATCACTCAAAATGTCGTGTTATAGCTTTTATTTATTTACTGTCCCAAGATTATTATAGTGTTAAGATGTTCACACAAACTTATTGAGAGGAGAATTGTATGAATTTGTAATGCTGTGAGCCTTATTTCATACACTATTGTTGAAACGGAAGGAAAAAGCAATTTCTACAACACAATAAGCAGCTCTGACCTTACACGAATATGAAATAAAGCTTGTAAACCATATATAAATTCCTGGAGCAAGCCTGTACAATAAGTCTTCAGGCTGAGTACCTCAGGAGGTAATTGCATCAGATTTCACAAACCAGGTAGGATCAGCCCTGCTGAGTACCTGGATGGGAAGCCCTTAAAAATAGACTGAATAGCCAGTGATGTTATTGATTCAGTAAGTTTAACTAGTGCCCTAGCATGATGTAGGGGGTAATATGTCCACACTGCAATGAAATACCTGCAGCTGGCCCGTATCACCTGACTGAGGCTTGCGGGACTCAGGCTAAGAAGCTATTTAATTGTGGTGTAGATGTTCTGCAACTAAGGCAACCAGACATCCTGATATTTAGAATCAGAGAGGGAGCCGTGTTAGTCTGGAATTGCAGAAGTGACAAAAAGTCCTGTGGCACCTTAAAGACTAACTAAAGCATTGAAGCATAAGCTTTCGTGGGCTAAGTATATGCATCAATACTTTAGTTAGTCTTTAAGGTGCCACGGGATCCTGATATTTGTCTTCCATAGGCAACTATAACCTCCCCTCCCCCTGCAAAAAATGGTCCTGATTTTTCACACTTGCTATCTGGTCACTCTTTCTGGGACCCAATCCACCTATGGGATCCCAGGGTGACCTGAGCTCCACAAGCCCAAGTAGCTGATGAGTAGCCAGTCAGGGATTTTTAACTGCAGTGTAGACATTCCCTGTTCCTAGTCTGAACACTGATATTGGAGAGAAAATAGTTGTAAAGCCAAGTTCCTTACTCCCAACTACTTGTGGTCCTTGAAAATCCTTTATCCCTTTTTTATAAAGGCAGAAATGTTAGTCTCAGGATATGTTTATGCTGCCCCACAGTTCACACTATTGGGGTGTGAATAGCAGCGCTCATCAAAATGTTGCACTCTAACTCCCATATGTGGATACCGTGAACTAAAAGATTCTGAATTTGCATTTGTGGTTTCCTGTTTGAAGAGGATTACCTTAATGTGAGCTAGGAATCTTTTAGTTCACACCCACGGTGTCCACACAAGGGCACTTACAGCACTTTGGTGTGTATTGCTATTAACACCCTCACTGCTCACTCTGGTAGTCCAAACTGTGGGGCAGTCTGCACAAGATCTCAGTGTTCTGGCCAAATTCCAGCATGAGTAATTACTTAAATTCCTGATTTAGGGCATGTCTTCACTACCACTTTAAATCGATGTTAACGACGTTAGGTCGAAGTAAACGTGTACCTGTCTTCACATACATGCCCTTATCGTCGATGTAAAGGGCCTTAAAGATCGATCTTGGCACTCCAGCCTAACCAGTGGCATAAGGCTAATCTCGACGTTCCAAGCTCGACCGTGGGCTAGTGAAGACGGAACCCGACATTAATAGCCTCCAGAGGCTGTCCCACAATGCTCCATTCTGACCGCTCTGGACTGCCTCACTACTGCTCCACTGTGACCGCTCTGCACTGCACTCTGAACTCGCTGCTCTGGCCAGGTAGATAAGACCCGGGAACATTTGAATGCCATTTCCTGTTTGGTCAGCGTGGCCAGCTCACCTGAACTGATCAGTCGCCATTCAGAGCAATCAGCACTAGCCGCCATGCAGAGCTCAGCATCACAGGAATCCATGATGAGCTCATCTACCCTGGAGACCAGCCAGAGGAGAAGAGCTCCAGCATGGTCCACTCGTGAGGTGCTGGATCTCATCGCTATCTGGGGAGAGGAATCCGTGATGTTGGAACTACGAAACAACAAACGGAATGCCAACACCTACGGAAGAGTCTCCAAGGCCATGCTGGAAAGGGGCCACAACAGGGACACCACACAGTGCCGCGTGAAAATTAAGGAGCTGCGGCAATCTTTCCAGAAAGCCAAGGAGGCAAACGGACGATCAGGGGGCGCGCCACGGACATGCAGGTTCTACAATGAACTAAATGCGATAATGGGGGGCGCCCCCACCACCATCGCGCCGGTGTGCGTGGACTCCACCGATGGGATCATCGTCAGGGAGGAGACTGATTCCGAGGAGGACGAGCATGAAGAAGAAAATCTCACGGAGCAGCAGGAGCCCAGCGGAGAACCCTTGTACCCAGAGAGCCAGGAGCTGTTTGTCACCCTGGAGCCAGTACCCTCCCAAGCCTCCCAGGGGGGTAAGTGTTTCTTTTTTAAGTGATTACATGACGCGTGATTTTGTAAAGGAAGCATTTATTAATGCTTGCCCTAAGGCATTAATGCTTGCCCTAAGTAACTTGCCCTAAGGACTTAGCGTGCTTTCATTGCTGGTCAATTTCTACTCAAAGAGTTTGTCAATATACTCCGGGATTGACCATAAGTCCTCCGCGGACATTTCAAGGAAGCTATCCAGGAGGTAGCGATGAATCCAGCGCAGCAGATTTCTGGGGAGAGCTGCCTTATCTGGTCCCCCGTGATAGGACACCAACCCACGCCACGAAAGTAGTAGGTTGTCTGGTATCATTGAGCAGGCTAGCATTGCGGCGTATGGACCAGGACTTTGCATGGACTCAAGGAGCATGCGCTCCCTATCTCTCCGAGAAATTCTCAGCAAAGTGATGTCATTCAGGGTTGCCTGTTTGAGATACGGACTGCAATTAGTCGGGAGATAAAAAGAGTCCCAGCTGCAAGAGTCCCAGCTGCAAAGTACTCTTTTCTGCTGAGGACCGACGAACCGAACCCGCCCCCCCCCCCACGAACGCTGACCGCCGCCCCCCCCCCCCCAGCCCGTAGCGTTAGCTGGCAGGGAATCCGAGCCGTCTGCACGCGGTCTGAAGAGCCCCAAAAAGACCTTAGCCCTTAGGCATTTGCTTTGCAGTTTGCGGTTTCAGTGGGAGCCAGCCACGCGGTGGGGGGAAGGGGGCGGGGTTGCTCTACAGTATGCAGGCGCCACTTTTAACTTACCATGGCCGGCTGCACGGTGATTTCAGAAGCCGTCTTGGGCTGAGGCACGCATATGTGTATGAGATGCTCTGACTTTTCTGTGAGCTCTCCTCTCCTTTTAGGTGTAGAACATGACCTTGTACAGAAATCATATCAGGCCTCTGAATACTGAGGTTGCAAACAGCATACTACTCCCATGGTGTACCGTCCGAGACTGCATCTGCCTCCTAACCTTGAATGTATCTGTCTCATAACTTTCAACCTTTCTTTTCCCACACACTTGCCCACAGATGAACAACAACAGTTGAACTCCCGCCCTGCACCGCAGAAAAGAAAGCGTAAAAAGAAAACGCGAACGCGCGATGAGATGTTCACTGAACTCCTGGAGAACTCGCGCGCTGAGGCAGCCCGCCAGACGGACTGGAGGGAAAAAATGATACAGGCAAGGGAACGAGACAGAGAGGAAAGGAATCGAGAGAGAGAGGAAAGGAGAGCCGCTGCAGAAAAGAGGGAAGCCGCTGCAGAAAAGAGGGAAGCCGCTGCAGAAAAGAGAGTAGAACGTGAGGAAAGACGCATGGATGCTTTCCTCCGCATAATGGAGGACCAGAGCGACATGCTGCGATCTCTGGTGGAGCTGCAGCATGCCCAAAGACCACCTCTGCAGCCCCTGTGTAACCACCTCCCCCCCTCCCCAACTCCCATAGATTCCCCACCCAGACGCGGGGTGAAAACACGGGGGGGCAAGGCCCGTGGGCCGCTCCACTCCACCCCACAAGCCAGCAGAAGCAGCAGCAGCAGCAGGCTGACTTTCTCAGAAAACTTTTAAAAGCTGCTGTGTCTTGCCCACCCCTCCTCTCCCCCCTTCCCCCCCTCCTTTGCCCGCTCCTCCCCCACTGCGACTGCCGGTTTCCCTCCAGGATACCAGGACAGTGATCCCCTGTATTTGTATTTCCGATGAACCAATAAAGGAACCATGATTTTTCCAACAGTGATTTTATTTCCTCTGCAAGCATGGGGAGGGAGGAGGGAAAGCATGGGGAGGGGGGAGGGAAAGAGGGTACAAGGGCAGCAGGCTTAGAGCACAGCAAGGGAGCAGATTCTCAAACGCCATCTCGACCACTCATAAAACTGTCTTTCAAGGCGTCCCTGAGGCGCAGGGCCTCACGGTGGGCTCTTTTACTTTCCCTGCTGTGTGGCTGCTCATAAGTAGCAGAAAGTAAATTTGCCTCTGCCTCCCAGCCCACCATAAACGTTTCCCCCTTGCTCTCACAGATATTGTGGAGCACAGAGCAAGCAGCTATAACAATGGGGATATTTCTCTCACGGATGTCTGAGCGAATCAGTAAGGAACGCCATCTCCCCTTCAAGCGGCCAAATGCACACTCCACGGCCATTCTGCACTTGCTCAGCCTGTAGTTGAACAGCTCCTGACCCCTGTCCAGGGCTCCTGTGTAGGGCTTCATAAGCCAGGGCATTAGGGAGTAGGCTGGGTCCCCAATGATCACGATCGGCATTTCGACCCCCCCCACGGAAATTTTCTGGTCGGGGAAGAAAGTGCCTTGCTGCAGCTGCCTAAAAACCCTAGAGTTCCTGAACACTCGAGCGTCATGAAGCTTTCCCGGCCACCCGACGTAGAGATCGGTGAAACGTCCCTTGTGGTCAACCACTGCTTGCATGACCATTGAGTAATATCCCTTCCGGTTTCTGTACTCGGCGGCCTCGTGGTCCGGTGCCAGGATAGGGATATGAGTCCCATCTATAGCCCCACCACAGTTAGGGAATCCCATGGCGGCAAAGCCATCTATTGTGGCTTGCAGGTTTCCGAGGTTTATAACCCGGTGTAGCAGCCGCTCGACGATTGCCCTGCTTACTTGCATCACAGCAAAGCCCACTGTAGACCTACCCACCCCAAACTGATTCGCCACTGACCGGTAGCTGTCTGGCGTTGCAAGCTTCCAGAGGGCTATCGCCACTCGCTTCTCCACTGTAAGGGCCGCTCTCATTTTGGTATTCCTGCGCTGGAGGGCCGGGGACAGCAAGTCACAAAGTTCCATGAAGGTGCCCTTTCGCATGCGGAAGTTTCTGAGCCACTGGGAGTCATCCCAGACCCGCAGCACTATGCGGTCCCACCAGTCCGTGCTTGTTTCCCTGGCCCAGAATCGGCGTTCGATGGCATGAGCCTGCCCCATTGCCACCATTCTTGACAGATTGTCAGTCGCCCTACTTGCAAAAACGGCAGTGTCCATGTCGTCCCCGCTGTGCACGTCAGTGTCCCTGTCGTCCCCGCTGTGCACGGCAGTGTCCCTGTCGTACCCGCTGTCCTTGTCCATCTCCTCCTCACTGTCGTCGGGTTCCGGAAAGCGCAGTTCTCCCCGGATCGCATTCCTCCTCTGCAGACGGTGCAGCAGGAACTCAGCAACCGTGATCGAGGTCCTCACAACAGCCATTACTGCAGCCGTGGTGTCAGCGGGCTCCATGCTTGCAATGCTATGGCGTTAGCACGGCGGAGAAAGGGCGCGAATTATGGGATGCCTACCTACAGTGCACCGCTCGGAATGGGGGTGGGCGGCGCGGAAAAAGGGCGCGAAATTTGGAAATGCCTACCCATAGTGCAGCACTCGAAATGGTGCCTGCTGGGGGATCAGGGAACTGTGGGATAGGTACCCACAGTGCAACGCTCGTCATGTCGACGCTTGCAAAAGTTTTGCGGACAGACACTGTCGACGTACTATGCGTAGCTGTGCCTAGTGAAGACACACAAAATCGACTTTATACCGTCGCGTTCACAACATCGACATAAAGGAAATCGAACTACTGCTGTAGTGAATACATACCCTTAATTTTGCTGGGAATTCCAATTAGAGGTGATGGTGTTCTTCGCTTTCTGTCCTAAATTACTGTTAACATATGCATATACACACTTTTTTTCTTTTTCTTTTTTTTTTAAAAAGAAAAGAAAAGAAAAACAGCAACCTTTCCATTTGAGGAGAATAGAAAAACATTATTTTTCTACCTCTAGTTCAAATCCATTCTGTGGAGAGGGCCACAATCTATTTTTAATTATGGCCTGGAGTATAAATTTACTCTTGCCAGTAGAAGGACTGCAAAGACAGCAAGGATGCATTTGTGTAGTAACTAAACTTTAAGTTATCAATCTTTATTCAGAATAGTGCTGGTTCAAAAATGACTCCCCCCCCCCCACACACACACACAGAAATTTGCCACAACAATGACAATGTTCACTTTTGTCAAAATTCCATGGGAATTTTTTTTTCATTAAAATATTACAAAATGGCTGAAAATGGGAGTTCTAGTGTGTTATTCTGCTCTTATGTATATCACTGAATCCCTGGATGTGTGATGAATAACAGGAGATGTAGACTAGCTGGGAATCCCAGACAGAGGAGGAAAGGAACATGAAAAGCAAAATACAACCCCCATGAGGCACTACAACTCACATTTTCAGACAAAACACTTCTGGTTTCAGCAGAAATATTTCCACACAAAAATGAAAATTGGAAAGTATGGGGGGGGGTGAGTTGAAAACCTAATTCTTTTTTCATTAGAAGCAATTAGATCAGCTCTGGTTCATATCTTTATTGGCACATTTACCATGTTGCAGTAGAAAAATATATTCCCTTCTAGAATCACCACTGTTAATGGCTCTTCCGTCCTCATCCTCCTTTATTTTTGTCTGTCTTTCTTACCACTGCTTTCCAATACAGCAATTCACAAATTAACTCCCTCTGGGCTACTGTCCTACCCATTTCCACATTCCATCCACTAAAACAATCAGTAATTATATAGTTAATTCCAACATCCAAAGTGTTACCAGTAACTGGATGCAAGATAGTTCATACCTCTCTGAACTATTATTTCGAGCTGTCTGCAGATGCAGGCAGACAGTCCTACATCATTTTGACTTGGTTAGTTTTCAGCATATTCTTCACTACTATGGGGTTGCTAGATTTTTTTTTTAAATGAAAGCTTAGATTCCAAATTCTGCATATGTCATGCCAGCCCCCAAAAATTAAAAAAAAAAAAAATGCTTCAAGAGGATGTGACAAGGTGGCTCCTCTGCTCCCCTGTCTCAAGTCCTTTGGGGGGCTGCTGCGGCCCTGGCACCCTTTCTTCCTCTCTCAGGGTCAGGCTCCTGCAAGCTAGGAAGGCTAGGTCCCCCCTGGGAGGGACCCTTAGTTCTCTTCTCCTACTTGTCAGCAGCCTCTCTGCCCCTGCTTCTTCCAACTCGCCCCTCACACCCCTCTACTTTCGCCAAATTCGCTCCTCTATCTCCTACTGCCTCCAAACTCACTCCTCAAACACACTCTGCCTCCAACCTCACTCCTCAAACTCCCACACGCCTCTCTGGGGAAGAGTCTCTTTTCAAGGGCTCTGACAGCCTCCTTAATTGGCCTCAGCTGGCCCTGCTTCTGGCTGTGGCAGCCCTGCTCAGCTGGACCCGGTTCCCTTGTGGTAAGCTTTCTAATTGCAGGCCTTCCTGGCAGCTGTCTGCCCTGGGTCTGCCACATATCCCCCCCCCCCTGCGCAACACCATGGGGTTGGGCTACTTGGGTCGCGGAGCAGTGTATCCTTGATAGCCCGTCTGCATTCCCATGCAGGGGGCCGGACCGATGTTGCACGCGGAAGTGGAAGGGCTGTAGTGAGAGGAACCATCTTGTAACCCTTGCGTTGCTGTCCTTATTTCGGTGCATCCACTTCAGCGGGGCATGGTCCGTAACTAGGGTAAACCGTCGACCGAGTAGATAATAACGGAGGCTCTCTATGGCCCACTTCACCGCCAGGCACTCCTTTTCCACCACGGCATATTTCCGTTCTCTGGGCAAAAGCTTCCTGCTGAGAAATAGGACTGGGTGGTCTTCTCCATCCCTCATCTGGGAGAGCACCGCCCCCAGCCCTACCTCAGAGGCGTCTGTTTGTAAAATAAATTCTTCTTTCCAGTCTGGGGCTATCAACACCGGGTCGGTGCAGAGGGTGGTCCGCAGGTCCCCAAACGCTGTCTCGGCGGCGTCCGACCACTTTACGATGTCTGGGCCCTGGGCCCTCGTTAAATCAGTTAACGGGCAGGCCCGGGTGGCGAAATGGGGAATGAATCGTCGGTAATACCCAACCAACCCTAGAAACGCTCGGACCTGTTTCTTTCGGATTGGTCGGGGCCACTTCTGGATCGCCTCCAGTTTGTTAAGTTGGGGCTTCACTACGCCTCTCCCTACTATATAGCCGAGGTACTTGGCCTCTGCCAGTCTGATCGAGCACTTGGGTGGATTTGCGGTCAGCCCCGCCTTCCTCAGGGTGTCTAAGACGGCCTCTACCTTCCGCAAGTGCGTCCCCCAGTCTGGGCTATATACGATCACGTCATCCAGATAGGCGGCCGCGTATTGCCTATGAGGCCGCAACAATTTGTCCATGAGCCTCTGGAAGGTGGCAGGGGCTCCATGCAACCCAAAGGGGAGGACCGTATACTGGTACAACCCCTCCGGGGTGGCAAAGGCCGTCTTTTCCTTGTCTGCCTTGGCCAGGGGGATCTGCCAGTATCCCTTGGTCAGGTCTAGGGTGGACATGAACCGGGCTGCTCCTAACCGGTCAATCAGTTCGTCTATCCGGGGTAGCGGATACGCGTCGAACCGAGAGACGTCATTCAACCTCCGGAAGTCATTACAGAACCTCACCGTGCCGTTTGGCTTAGGCACCAGGACCACGGGGCTGGACCACTGGCTATGGGATTCTTCAATGACTCCTAATCGTAACATCTTCTGGACCTCCGCTCTGATCTCCTTCCTCTTTGCTTCTGGGACCCGGTAGGGCTTGACGTGAACCTTTACCCCTGGCTCCGTGAGGATGTGGTGGTGCACTTCAGTAGTCCGGCCCGGTGTCTCTGAAAACACGTCCTGGTTACGCCGGATCATGCGGACCACCTCCGCTCGCTGGTTCGGGGTCAGGTCCGGGGATATCCCCACCTGGCCGGGCGGGTTGCCTTCCTGGGGCGGCGCCCCCAGCGCAACCACCAGAGCGTCTCTCTCCTGCCACGGTTTTAACAGGTTGACGTGGTAAATCTGCTCCTGCTTCCGGCGTCCCGGCTGTCGGACCTTATAGTCCACGTCCCCCACGGCTTCTACTACTTCGTATGGCCCTTGCCACTGGGCCAACAACTTGCTCTCCGCCGTGGGTACCAGCACCATCACCCGGTCTCCCACCTGGAACTTCCGGCTTCTTGCTTGGCGGTTGTAATATGTCCTCTGGGCCTCTTGTGCCTTCTCGAGGTGTTCCCTCACTATGGGGGTGACCTGGGCTATCCTCTCTCTCATCCGCGCTACATGTTCAATGACATTCCTCCCTTGGTTTGGCTGTTCTTCCCAGTCCTCCTTGGCGATGTCGAGTATGCCCCGAGGGTGGCGTCCATACAACAGCTCGAACGGGGCAAATCCCGTGGAGGCCTGGGGCACCTCCCTTACAGCAAACAGGAGGTAGGGGAGTAGGGTATCCCAATCCTTTCCGTCCCGACTCACTACCTTCCGCAGCATGCTCTTCAACGTCCGGTTGAACCGTTCGACCAGGCCGTCAGTCTGGGGATGGTATACCGACGTCCTTATGGTCCGCACACGGAGTAGGGAACAAAGGTCCTTCATTAATTTGGACATAAAGGGGGTCCCTTGGTCAGTCAGGATCTCCTTTGGTATCCCTACTCGGGCAAAGATCTGTAGCAGCTCCCGAGCTATGGTTTTGGACAGTGTGTTCCGTAAGGGCACAGCCTCGGGATACCGGGTGGCATAGTCCAGCACCACCAGTATATGCCGATGGCCTCGGGCTGATTTCTCCAGCGGGCCCACCAGGTCCATGGCTATCCTCTCGAATGGGACCTCAATGATGGGGAGGGGCACTAAAGGGGCCCGCAAGTGGGGCCGGGGAGCGTGCAATTGACACTCCGGGCAGGAGGCACAGTACCGCCGGACCGCTGCATGGACCCCTGGCCAGAAGAACCTCTTCATGACCCGATCGAGGGTCTTCTCCACCCCCAGGTGGCCCCCGAAGAGGTGGCTGTGAGCCAGGTCCAATACGCCTCTCTGTAGTCTCCGTGGCACCAAAAGTTGCTCCACCAACATATCGGACATCGGGACTACCCTATACAGCAGGTCCCCCTTGATTATATAGTACGGCCCTCGGCCCTTACTTTTCCCCTCTACTGGGACCCCATTTACCTCCACCACTTCGCTACGGATATTTTGGTAGAGTGGGTCGTTGGCCTGATCCTGCCCAAAATTCTCCGTAGCCGGGTCAATTGGCCCCAACTCCGGGGTCTCTACCTCTGCCTCTCCTTCGGGGACCGCCTGGGGGGCACTAGGCCCGGCGTCGGTCTCCCCTCCCTCTCGCCTGGTCCTCCTTCCTTGGGGGCTCCCTCGTTCTCCCACTAGTGCAGCCCTCCTATATTGGGTGAGGATTTTCGTCCCTAACGCCTTGGCTGCCCTCCTCTCCCTCCGAGACTTCCGGGACCCCCCGCCTACAGAGAATAAATCCGGGTCAAATTCCCGGAAAGCTGGTGCCCCGGGACCCCTCAGCGTCACCTCCGGGACCCCGGCACTAACTCCTTCTGTCCCCCGCCCGGGGAGCAGGCTGTCAAAGTCAGGGAAGTCTCGTCCAATGAGGACCGGGTAGGGGAGCCTCAGGACTACGCCCACCACTACTTTCGTGGGGTGTCCCAGGACGTCTAGGCTTACAGAGACTGTGGGGTAGTAGTTAATATCCCCATGTACACAGGATACTGCCGAGCGCTTGGCCCGGGACAGCTGGTCCTGGCTGATCAACATCCCGGAGACCAGCGTGACCGCGCTCCCTGAGTCCACTAGCGCGGTGGTCTTAATACCATTCATTTTAACGGGTCGGGTATATCTATGGGGAGCCATCGCAACCCCCACTTGGTTCACCAGGTCGCACGGATCCCCCATACCCCCCAGGCCACATTCCATGGGTTCGGCCCGGTTTGGGCACTGGGCGGCTAGGTGTCCCATTTCCCCACAAGCGTAACAGCGCCTCCCGGCTTGGGACAGCCCCCCAGTTTTCGGGCTGTTCGGCCCTACCCCCCGAGTCCCGTTCCCCCGGTCCCCAAGTCTGTCCAAGCTCTCCGGCCATCCCCCAGCCTCCTCTTCTTCCTCCCTATAGCGGCTTGGGGTCTTGGCCATCCGGGGCTTTGGTCTGGAGGCTGGCCTTCTGGTTGCCCGCAACCCCTCCGTGGTAGTCCGTGACAACTCCTGGGAGGCAAGGTGTCTCTCTACGAGGGCTACCAGCTCGTCGTAGGAGGGGGGATCGTTCTTTCGGACCCACCCCCTTAGCTCAGGTGGTAACCCCCGCATATACCTGTCCAGTACCAGGATCTCTATCATCTTCTCCGGGCTGTGGGTCTCGGGCCGTAACCACTTCCGGGCAAGGTGGATCAGGTCGAATAGCTGAGTCCTCGGGGTCTTGCCGGCCTCGTATCTCCACTCGTGAAACTGCTGGGCCCGCAGGGCTGGCGTCACTCCCGCTCTGGCCAGGATCTCAGCCTTCAGCTGGGGGTAGTCCGCGGCGGCCTCAGGCGCCAGGTCGAAATAGGCCTTCTGGGCCTCCCCGCAGAGAAAAGGGGCCAGGATGCTTGCCCACTGTCCTCGGGGCCAAGCCTCACGCAGGGCCGTTCTCTCGAAGGCAAGCAGGTAGGCCTCAGTGTCGTCGCCTGACGTCATCTTCTGCAGGAAATGGCTGGCCCGTAGTGGCCGGTCGTCAGGCCCCCCACGGCCCATGGTGCTCAGGGCTTTCATCTGCCGCACCACCTCCTGCAAGGTGGCTCGGTCCTGGGCTGCCTGGGTTATCAGCAACTGGTTGGTCTCTTGCTGGATCCTGACAGCTTCCTGCTGGGCCGCAGTGGCCTGGACCAGGGCCTTCACCACCTCTTCCATCTTGGGGGGAGAAGGGTCCGGCCACCAAGTCTATTTACTCTCTATCCCACCTCTGACACCACGTGTGACAAGGTGGCTCCTCTGCTCCCCTGTCTCAAGTCCTTTGGGGGGCTGCTGCGGCCCTGGCACCCTTTCTTCCTCTCTCAGGGTCAGGCTCCTGCAAGCTAGGAAGGCTAGGTCCCCCCTGGGAGGGACCCTTAGTTCTCTTCTCCTACTTGTCAGCAGCCTCTCTGCCCCTGCTTCTTCCAACTCGCCCCTCACACCCCTCTACTTTCGCCAAATTCGCTCCTCTATCTCCTACTGCCTCCAAACTCACTCCTCAAACACACTCTGCCTCCAACCTCACTCCTCAAACTCCCACACGCCTCTCTGGGGAAGAGTCTCTTTTCAAGGGCTCTGACAGCCTCCTTAATTGGCCTCAGCTGGCCCTGCTTCTGGCTGTGGCAGCCCTGCTCAGCTGGACCCGGTTCCCTTGTGGTAAGCTTTCTAATTGCAGGCCTTCCTGGCAGCTGTCTGCCCTGGGTCTGCCACAAGGAGCAGATCTGTCCCACAGACAAATATTTCCCACCTCTGATTTAGCTGCTCACTTTTCCTTTCCAGATGATGCAAAGAAATGAGCGGATCTTTGCAGCAAACTGCTCATCAGAGTTCCCTATAAGAAATGCTTACTTTCCTCAGAAGGCTAATTCAGACCAAGATTTTGCAAGGAAAACGAATACATCTGGAATATAAGCAATGTTTAATATTCTCACAGGGATCTGAACTAACAAGGGTAAGTATAGTTTCTGTGTAAACAAATATAGTTTTCTATGAAACAAAAAAGATAAAATGAAACAAACGTGAAGGTCCATATGGGACCTGGGATCAAAAGGTGAAGTGAACATTTAAGAATTCTACTTAAAACATCTCAAAGTCCCATGATAAAAGCCCATATAAGGAATTCAAATTCATTCTGAGCTCTTGGCCTGGATTAGAAGAAGATTTCTGACTTCTGTTGAGAAATTTGAAAGAAACTCCAACCTGTCCTAATGGAAGGGACTGACAAGAAGAGATGGTACTGTAATGATCTTCTGGGTATCTGGCCAATATTACCTTATTTTTCAGAGGGCCTATAGGTATGCAGAACTCAACCACTCCTACAAGTACTGGGTGCTTACCCTGACTCGGACAATGACCAATGCGGGGGTCAAAACAGTAGGAGATTAAGTCCTGGTTTACACAGGGGGAGGGGGAGAATTGACCTAAGATATGCAACTTCAGCTACAGGAACAGCATAGCCAAAGTCAACATATTTAGGTTGACTTACCAGGTGTCTTCACGGCACTGATTCAACTGCTGCCGCTCCCCAGTCGACTCTGCCAGCACCAGTGGAGTACTGGAGTCAACGGGAGAGCTCTTGGGGATCGAGTTATCGTGTCTAGACTAGACACAAAAAATTGACGCCTGAAAGATCAGCGGGTAGTGTAGACCTTTCCTAAGAGAACTGGTAGAAGCCCTGGAGTCAGGGAATTTTCCCTTGCTCTAATATTCATTGGATGTTGATAGGTCTGCATGCCTGTAGAGCTTTGTCATATTTAAGCACTTTTCTTCCTGAGAAGTGACTTTTTACTATAGGCACTCAAAAGGTTCTCTGATATTGGCAGACTGGTGGCATGAGCGTCTACTGCAGTTTGGCATGTTGTTTGGGAGAAGTGCCAGAAGACACTGCAAGAAGGGGGACTAGTCTAAGTTTCTTTAATATACACAATGAGGGAGTTGAGAGGAAAGAAATTCAAACAACAGGATCCTCAGCCTTATCATTTTTTGCATGAGTCCAGCTGTTTGAATGTTCCTAAAAGTGGAGACTCTTCTACCATCTTTCTGAAGTGGAGCTAGAGAAATCTGGAATCTGTCTCAGCCTCTAAGGATGGAATCCTCCAATGCAAACATAATGGAGAAACAGCTAGATATTGTGTCTAAGCTGGGTTTGCAAGGATGCCCTCCCAATGTCTGTTCTCACCATCATGGGTGTTAGGAAATGAAATGTCAGTTATGAAAGGAAAATAAACTCGGTTCTATAGAAATTCAGACAAGCAGATCCTCTTCATTTGATCTCATCTTTATGGAGGCAAGAAACACTCTAAGACAGAAATGGCTGCATTTTTATTCTCAGTTTATAAATACCCACCATGTTCCACCTTAATAGCAGTTGGGGATCCTTTGAGATCAAAGGCTGTACTGTGTACAAATGCAATATATTTCTATTTATTATTTGAAATATATACTTCACAACTAAATCTTGTGAGTTCCATCTTTTTTTGTTTGTTTGTTTTTCTGTTGCAACAGGAAAGAGGCAAGTATTAAGCAGCAAAAACAACAATTGCACTTGTGAGTGCTTATTTCTACAGCCCCCAAAAAGCAGCGTTACCTGCCAGGAATAAGTAATGCTCCATTCAAACTCAGAGTAACTCTTAATTATAATAAAAAAATGAAGTCTTTCTAGGGGGAATGTTGAAATAGGCTAGTTAAGCTCTGTACATTTTCTGCATATTCTCTCTATAGAAATTGAGGACATTTTCCAAGCCCAACAACAGTTTAAAAACAATTACAATGTTTTATAGATAAAATATAAATGGTCAGCTATGGCTTTCTAATAAACAGATGAGGAACTAAACCTTTACATTGCTGTAAGTTTCTAAATCCATTACTTTTCATAAAAAAAAGGAAAAATGAGTCTGTTCAAAAAACTAATACTCAAACATACTCCAAAATGGACATGATTAATATCACAGGTCAAAGGCTTACTGAACTGAATAACGTGACATCAAATAAAGTTATGAATTTTGAAAATTGTATAAGGAAATAAAAGGAAGGTAGTCAGGCTTCTTCAATCTTTCCTCTTGAAAGATAGATGTCATTGGATTTCCATTAGATCCCATTATCTACCTTAATAGAATGCAAGAAAGTGAAAGAAAACTGTACGGATGAAAACTGGGAAACAGATGACAAACTGAAGGGAAATCAGAAACAGGAGAAAAATGTGCATTAAATGAGTTATAAAAAAGGAAGTGATATAATAGGAATTATTCTAAAATAGAATAAAAGGTATCTATTTAAAAGGGATGAATTATTATAACATTTACAAGACCAAAAATAGCACTTTTTGAAGTTGTATGTCTGTTACCAAAGGATTCTATCAAATATATTTTACCGATACATAGCGCTTCATCACTAAGCCACCGCACCCGTCCCTATTTTGTCCTTCAATCAAAAATGCTGTCCCATGTCTGACCATTCTCCTGTCCAAAAACATCCTGATGCACCTGCTTCCAGACTTAACTAGTTTCTTTCTATTAGCTTAGAAAGTTTGTTGAATCCCCCTAGAATGCTGACCTAAAAGCAAGGATCCAACCTCCAAGTTCCAAACTCTCACTGCCTTCACTAAGACTCTGCCTCGTACTAGACACACCTAATTGACTAAAGCAGTCTGAATGTCACAGGTACAAATCCCTCTACACAGGAAAATTTGCATACATCAGAAATATCCCTGTGCCACATAAATTAGACCCAGTCAGAAGTTGAAATATGTGTTTGGAACAAACTGTAATTTTGTTACTGTAATTCACCAGCATTTAGTTCTCCTGCTGATAATGGCCCATCTACATTTAACAGCCCTCTTAGAATTGGTATGCTAATGTACATTTTTTCCCCCTTTCTTTCTGTATGTATAAATGCATTTTACTTCTGTTCCATTCTATGCATCCAATGAAGTGAGCTATAGCCCACGAAAGCTTATGCTGAAATAAACTAGTTAGGCTCTAAGGTGCTACAAGTATTCCTCACTTTCTTTACAGCATTTAGTATTAATTGTAAATTCATAGATTTTAAGGGCAGGAAAAAACAACAACATTACAATCATCTAGTCTCTGCTCCTGCATAATACAGGCCACAGAACCTCATTCAGTAATTTCTGCATCATGCCCACCGCTTCTATCTAGGAAACTTTCTAAAAGATTTTCTGTAGTTTAATCTTGATGTAAAGACATCAAGTGATAGAAAATCCACCACATCCTTGGGTGGAAGTTGTTCCAATGTTTAATCACCCTCACTGTTAAATATTTGCACCTTATTTCTAGTCTGAATTTGTCTAACTTCAAGTTCCAGTCACTGGATCATTTTCTGCTTTTGTCTATAAGATTAATGTTGTTCCAGTAATTAATTACCCTCATTGTCAAATAAGTAATTGTGGAGTCTAATAAAATATATAAATGATCATTAAAATAATTAGCAATATCAGAGGGGATGGGGGAATAGCTAATGCCGTACCTGTCTATAAAAATGGTACACGGGTATGTAGCTTCCTTGCCATGTTGTGCTCTTTACAGAAGCAGTGCTCAGAAGCACCCACAAGCAGACAGATGGGTCAGCACCAGAAACAGTGGCTCAAAAATGAAATTTAAACTCCCTGCCTAATCTGTGTGCTTGAGACCCATATAGTCACTGGGGGCGGGGACAGAGAAGAGGAAGAGGAGTTATTTGTCCAGAATGCCTGACACCTGGGGGTATGCCTACACTGTAGATGAAGGCAATACTCTGACTCAGGTTTGAGCCCAAAGACCCTCTTCCATTCACACACATCAGTCTGACTGAAGTCACCAAGCACTCAGGACCCAGCTCCTAGGACCCTGCTTGGGGTAGGTCCTGTTGTGATTCCGGTCCAAGCCTTGTCATTTGCCAGTGTGGCCAAAGCTCAAGCAGCAGACCCAAGTAAAAAGCTGGAGTATGGATGCATTACCATAACTGAGTGACCAGGGTATAGCAATTTTAAGCCCAGGTTTACAATGTAGTGTGGATCCTCGGGCACAGGCTTGGAAGCAAAAAGCCCAGGTCTCAAAGACCTGGGTTTTCAAGGCTGTGTCCATGGTCATCTGCATATGGCTTGGATATTTGCATCCAGCCTGGACTAGCACAAAAGTATATCATCTGGGAGAAGGTAAGAAATTCAGCTTCCAACAGCACAAGGAAACACAGCCCCACATGTTGCTCTCTAACAGGACCTATTCCACTCTAGAGCACGATCAGCCTGCCTGGCAATGCGACATCACAACACTGAGTAACACCTATAATACCCTTAGTTAAGAAAGGATCCACACTACATTGTAAACCTGGGCTTAAAATTGCTATACCCGGGTCACCCTACCATATTCCAAATGTAATATAGTTCAAGCAAGATAAGGACTGAAGCGGATCTGCCATCAACTTGGGAATCATGGGAATGTATTTAAAACTCTATTCAGAGACTTTGGTTTTGTGTCACTTTATAATCTCTTAAATGAAGCTCTAAGGATTTTTCATATACAGTGCTTACATTTAGTGATTTGGTGAATAAAAGAATTATTTTAGGTATGAAAATCAGATACTAATTAAAACCATCAGTAGCAGGCGGCGACTCACCCTGCGGCACCTCCTGCTGGTCCGTCTGGGAATTAGCTCTTCCAGCGTCTGGAGCGTCCTCTTCAGGCTGATGTCCCGCTTGCTGCTGGCCCCATGTCCCTCCCAGACCCCGGTGCCCTCTTACAGAGGGTGCTGCACCCCTGCAGTACCCCACAGTCTCAGGGTCTTCCCTCACTCGGGAACCCTCACCCCCTATCCCCACCTTGCCTGTCTAGGCAACTGCCAGTCAACACTTGCCCCCGTTCTCTGGGGCGAACTGCAGTATCATTGCCATTCATCACAGGCAAGGGGGGTTGGCCTGTTGCCTCTGCCTCTAGAGCCATGGGCTGCCCACTGCAACTCCAGTACCCTTTGTTGGGCCTTCCCCTAGGCCCTGCAGCCTGGGGGTCTCCAGGCCAGAGCTTCCCCAGCTCCTCTTGCCTTGCCCCAGCCCTGCTTCACTCTAGGTACCTTGTCAAGCTCCCAGCAGCCAGGCCTGTCTGCCTCTGCAGACAGAGGAGACACTCTCTGGAGCAAACTCTGGGCCTTTTTATCAGGGCCAGCTGGGCCCTAATTGACCCAGCCACAGCTGCTTTCCATTGCAGCCTAATCAGCCTGGGAGCTGCTTGCCCCCAGCCACAACCCTTTACATCTATTTGGGTACCCGAGGAGTGGGCGGGCCTAGGCCCGCCCATAACTAAAGTCCCTCCCCCAGCCTGGCGGGAGGGACACTAGGCCCGGGGCCAACTAAATACGGGGGACAACTAATGACAAAAAGGCAGGGGAGTGCGTGAGGGTCACAGGTTCAAAACCAGGGTATAGGACGGGGACACCGAGCAGAGAACCCCGCACAGCGCCCACTGCTCCGCGAAGCCGTCGAGGGAGCCAGTGGACGCTGCCCAGTGGAACTCTGCCCGGATGCGTGCCTGGAGAAGTGACCGGAGGTTGGCCCCACAGTCGCAGCGGACCCCCTCGTCTAGCATCCTCCTCCTGGTGTTGTAGATGGAGGTTTTGGCAAGCGCCAGGAGGAGGTTGACGAGGAGGTCTCGCGACTTTGTGGGGCCACGGATAGGGTGCCCAAAAAGAAAAAGGTGTGGGGAAAAGTGCAGCCAGAACCTCAATAAGAGGTTCTGGAGGAGCCGGAATAGGGGCTGCAGCCTGGCGCACTCTAGGTAGGCATGCGCCAGGTCCTCCCTCTCACCGCAAAAAGGACAGGCGTCGGGCACGGGGAGGAACCACGCCAAGTACACGCCCGTGCTCACGGCTCCGTGAAGGAGCCGCCAACTAATATCCCCGGCGGGCCGTGGGATCAAGGTGGAATAGAAGCTGGCCCACCGGGGCTCCTCACCCTCCTTCGGTATCAGGTAGTCCCGCCACTTGGTGTCGGGGCGGGACGCGAGGGTGAGGAGATGAATCGTATGGAGCACGAGCGTATAGAGCTGCTTCCTCGGTGCGGTTCAAAATGAGACCGGCTGCAAGGTGTGCAGCCGGCTCGGGGTGTGGGAGCGGGGAGGCCGGGAGGGCTCACGAAACCGGGGCCCAAGTACCAATTCCGGAGGGCCCGGGGTGAGGGGTGGGCGGGGAGTACCCTCTCGCAGGACTCGCCGCAGGAAACCGAGAGAGGCGGGAGGCAGAGCGGTCCTCACCTCCCAGAGTACGCGCAGGGGGGGTCACAGGGGTGGAGAGCCCCATGCGCCGAGCGAGCGCACGGGGGTCCGCCCAGTCCCCCCCGTCGTAGTCCAGGAGGTCTCCGACTTTGGTGATTTCTGCCAGGACCAATCTCCGGCGCACCGAGGGAGACTCCGCCACCTGCACACGGAGGGCCGAATTGTGAAGCAGGGGCTCCGCGAGGAGATCCTCTCCTTCGGTGGCCACAAAGGACCTGGTCGCCCCGAAGAGCTTCCAGGTCCGGAGGAGGTCCTGGTAGAAGGCCGGCAGCTCCGAGAGGTCTCGCGGAAGGCCTCCCCGTTGGAGAAAAAAGAGCTGCCGGTCATATCGAAGCCTTTGCAGGGCTGTTTTAAACCCTTTTCCACTGGAGTGGGGCAGTCGCCCCACTACACCATCTCTGTGGGATATTGCTCTAATGATAACTATTATATTACAAGCCCAAATTACGTCTGTCTTTTTGGTTTAATAAGTTACTACAGGTAGCCTTCCAAGGTGGATATGCAGAATGAAATTACCCAAAGACCTAGCACAGAACTCTCAGAGTAAAAATACTGTATAATTTACTTCTGAATAGATTGACAATACGTAATGATATTCTCAGGGCAGGAAAATGAATTTGAAAAAGCCACCCTTTCTAGTGGTGATTAATTTTCCTTGAATGCTTAAGGACTGAATACTGATTATTCAAGCAGACATATCAAACTCTTGCATTCAGGCTCACTACATTTATATAGTTATGAGAGATCTGATCCATTTTTCTGTATTGTGAACTTTCTCATTTCAGATCCCAATTCAGCACAACACTCAGCTTAAATCCATCCCTATTAAAGTTAAGCAAGTGTGGCCCAGTGACGCACACAGTTCCCTACAATTAGGGTAATAGTCTACTGCTTCATACTTCAGAATTTCACAAACTCAACTAATCTCATTGCCTGATGGATCTCCAAGTTCCAGAAAGAGGACACCACTTTAGCACATGATTTATCTTTAAGCTTGTGCTTAAATCCCTTTGACTTCAATGAGACTTAAACATGAGCTTAAATGTTATCCTGAATCAGAAATCAAAACAGGTACAAGGGACTGACACTCTAGCACCATACCTGCTCCTGAATAAATTGCAGGGACGCCCCTTCTCTCATGATTCAGCACCTATTCTGAACGGTGGCTTCAGGGGCATAAAGTGTGAAAACCAAAGAGCTGGCAAAGCTCCTGTATGGCTCATCAAACTAGAGAAAGAACTACAGGCACAGGCCCAAATGTGAGAATCTCATGCACATGGTACCTTTGGAGAAAATACATTTAATATTTTTTTTTGTCAATCTTTGTTTTTCAATAATAAAGGGAAATAAGATGGGCAAAAGTAAAGACTACAACAAAAAAACAACATGAATATTAACCAAATTGTTTATAATTTTTTAAAATTATGTTAGGAATCATTATTCAAATATGAAGAACCATTCAGCTTCTGCACGTCCACAGATCTACTTTGTATGATCTGCATGAGTTTGTTAAATGCCCGTTAAAATATTATCCATCTGAATGAGGGCATAATTTTCTTCTAAACCCCATGGTTTAGCTTCAGGGTGTTTGTTTTTGTGCAATTCAAAAACATGAGACCCATTCTAACATGATAAGCAATGCTATCATATGAGAGCCACCACAGAAGAGACTTCCTGAAGAATTGATAATACGTGCAGGCTTTCCACTCAAAAATATCTTTGCTTGGCATCCATGCTCTAGTGAAACTGGTACAACACCTTGATGAACAAGCACAATGTCTTCCAAACAGATGGTCCTGAATGTATGTAGCCAAGAACATCAAATATGTTTTTGGAGTGCAAGGCTTCAAGCCAAGAATATTTAAATGGCTGTCTTTTTTTAGCTCATTCCAATTATTACAGGGTATATGGCATTATGCTCATAACTGGATTAAACAAAAAACAAATTCTCCGGGACAACACAATGTGAGGTATAAATCATTTTTAGTGTTCCATAGGGTGGAGCGAAGGATGTTTTCAGATTAAATCTTTAACCAATATTGGCTCTCAGTATAAAGTTCTTTGTGAACTGGCAAACCCAAAACTCTTCCCCTTCCACCTGGGCTTATTTAATTTTATTTAACTATTTTGATTATGCTTTGGTGATCTGAATCCACCACTCTGTTTCATTACGGATGCATGTCTGACTCTAATGTTATATCAGATACATGCACAGTCTAATTACAGTCCAACAGCTCTCACAGAAATGGAGTGGTGAAGTGGAGAAACCATCACATAATTGCAAAGCCCATGATTCTATGGTCTGAAATAGAGTTTGTATTGCTTGGCCAATAGGAAATACACTGTATTTACAAAATAAACCAGTGCTGATGTAAATAAAAATTTCATATGGGCATAATTATTATTTTAATATTTTTGAGGAACTTTCAAAGCAAACAGCTTTAGATACAGTTTCTCACCATTTTTCCTAGATTAATGAGGATAGCTTAGTCATGTCCACAATTAAAGAAGGGGTTCAGGAGATGGCAGAAATCAAGAATAAAAACAGAATTATACAATTTATACTGTAACTCAGAAAAAAGATCCATGTATATGGACCCTTATTGCCCTCTATAGAAGTACTTAGATTCTATCTATATGGACATTAGGGGCTATCTGAACACTTTGAAAGACAGGAGTTTTTAATTGTGAATTCATTGGGAGCAATAATCTTTCTCTTTATTTGGCTGCAAAGTAAAACCTATTGTACATTTTATTAATACAGTACCATAAGCAAAATTAATTCATATAAGAGTTGTACAAATATAGTAGGTATCAACAATCCATAAAAGTGTCACACAGTCATCTGCACATAAACTGCACAAAAGCGTGCCTTTGCAGAAAGCAAAGGACAATGCTACATTAATCTATATCACTAAAAAGAAATCAGTCATCTCAGAGAAAAGAAGAATGGAACCTGGAAATCCTTGTTAATATCAAAGCTTCTAAAAAATTGCACAAAACTAAAGACATCAAGAAAAAGAAAAGATGGGGGAAAGTAAAACCCTAACACTTTTTTCTTTTGGGATCAAATTCACAATTTGGGGCAAATTATATTCATATCAATAATTATTTGTTTATAGCACCAGAAGTGCATATAGTGATTTCCATGGCTTGTAAAGATATGGACCCAGCAACAAAACATACAATTAAATATTTCCATCAGGTTTGCCCTAACTTAGTAATCATTTCTTCCTTCTAAAGATATTGTACTCAAGTAATTAACTAGCTATCCTAAAATATCTGCACATCATAATCAGATGTACCTTGCTCCTTCTAAAGTAATTTAGGTGGGTAAAGATCAGTCACTGCCTACAATACGTAAGATCTATATTTTTCAGTTCTCCACTTCACATTCCTTTAATTCCATCTGTCTAGAAAGATCCAAAAACATAAGAAATGTTTCCCAAACAGTTAAAAAAATATGGGGTTCTGCCCCCCAAAAAAGCAAAAGAAAGAAATCACATTACTATTACTTTTCCCAAGAACTCTTCCCTCTTTTAGATATACATAGTAAACCACTTTGCTCCTAATAGGACATAGCTTTCAACCCATAAGGGTGACTCATATTTTCTTCCAAAAGGCACTGATAATGAACTCTATAGTTCATCCACTGTCTTATTCCATAAGGGGTTCAGATATACTGGCATTGAGCACTGCATATTAATATCTAGATAGCTTGTCAGAGATAACTCTTTCCTTCTTCTATACCAAAGTTTTCCTGTGTGTAATATTCCATCATCTCCAGGAAAGACCACCTTTTTCCTTAACAAGTTTTAATACCATTTTGCAATCTTATATTTCATTGTCAATTTATGAACATTCTCCTCCTCTTCCCACTTACTGTACCTACCCATAAGGTAACTTCAATTTTCCTCAATATTCTTTATGCAATCTTATATAATCCACTGCATGTCTAACACATTTTCACACTGATATTTATGTGCTGGTATTAAAACGCACATTTGTGTTGGACCAGTGTGGACTCTGATGTTAGTGTCTCTCATAGGTAATCATTTTTATTTGGAATGTATGTGCGTTTGATTTCATTTGTTGATTTGGCCTTGAGCTCCCATTCACGCTGGCTATCAAGAGCTCCAGCAAAATACATTTGCTAGGTCATGAATGGAAAATTAGTATGTAAGAGAGAGGCCACGGAGGACATGAAACACTGGTGATGTTTTTCCCCCTTTGTGAAAGCTGTTGAGGATGGTGTAGACTTCAGATAGATAGCTGTAAAAGGCAGTCCTTTTGATTAAACTGTGATTTTTAATTTATTAGAGTACTGGATGAGCACCTAAAATTCTACTTTAAACATTTGATGTCATAATAGCAAGCTTGTTATTTTGCTTAGGATTTGGGCTTCTGCATGTGGTACTGAGGAACTTTTTTTGACACCCACATTGAACTCTCAGTTGAGTGAGTTACAGTAATCTAATCTGGACATTACAAACAGAACAATCACAGTTGCTAGGCTGCTATATGAGAGGAGTCTCCTACTGAGTTGAAAGAGGGAGACATATTTCTTATTGCTGTTGATATTTGAGCATTTAAGAACAGTGATGAGTCCAATAAGACCTAGACATTTCTCACTATCTTGCTAATCAGATGTTGGTGAAATTAATGACACTGGATTTTTCCACTCTTCCTACTTGCAATCTTGATGAATGGAGTGCAACTAGACACAGCTCTTTTCAATCAAGATGCTCTCTTGACGCACCTGGGGCTATGACTACATTGCAATTTAAACCCATGTCTGGACTGTGCCAGCTGACCCAGGCTCATGGGGTTCAGGCTAAGGGGCTGTTTTGCAGTGGTAGATGTTCAGACTCAGGCTGGAGCCTGAGGTCTGGGACCCTGCTGCCAAACAGGTGAGGCAAAAAACACAAAATAATTATTTCCATCCTTGCCCAATGCATCATTTAATAGCTATTAAAAGCCTATTAGAAGCAGCAGGCAGAACTGGGAGGTGGAACCACCTCCAACAGCTTCTTGTGCCTATCCATGGGGCCTCTCCCGATGGGGAAGTGGCCGGGGTGGTGCAGGGCACAAGTCCCATTCTTACCCCCACAAGGCTCCTGCAGATCAGGTTTAATTGCTACAGTTCTGCCAGGGCCTCACCAAGAAGTGGCTACCACAGCAATGCACGTATAAAGTGACTCTAGGAAGTGGTAAATTGTCCTGGTAATAAGGCAGCTTATTCAGGCACTGTTAGCCATGCCAAGATTTGAGCCTCAACAACACTACATTCTTTGAATGTTCTGGCATTGCGTTTCCCTACTGCTGAGAGTGAGTGGTGACTTTTAAATCAACTCACAAGTTGTCCTTAAATCTGTATATATTTATCAATGAAATAAAAATATATGCAAAATGTATTTTATAGCTTGTGGAGACCTCTAGTTAGTGCCTCACATTGCTGGGCTGACTAGCTGCCACAACGCAAGGGCTTTTCAGTAGTACAGAAATCACTGTATGATATCACTCTTTCTCAAATTAATTTACTTGCTTCAAGCAGTAGCTCATCTTATTACTCTTCTCAGAGCTATATTTCCAGCTAGGCTGTCAATTTCATTATTATTAACACCTGGGATATACAAATTCATATTCACATTGAGCACGTCCGACTGTTCATTCAGAAGACTTGAAATCAGTCCGTCTTTCTCTATCTTTCTTTCGCCTTGCAGCTCCCTGCATGATCACTGGTAGAACTGGCAGGTCAGATTTCTGATTAAAATATATATATTTTCTAGCTTGTACCCTAAAGAATACTACTAGGGATAGCCCTCTTTTTGCATCTCTTACAAACAGAGAAGGTATCTCAGAAAAAGGAAATTACTCTTCCCCAAGATCATCAATGACAGTTGTGTCTGCATAAGTTCTGTCAGTCTCATTAGTATTAAATCCTTTATTAAATATAACCCTGGTAAACTGAAAGTATTGACATGTTGGGAGAGGGAGAAGTGATTTCTTTTGATCTTGTGTATGGGATCTTTCTATCACAGAGATTTTATATCTCCCAAAGATAATGTGGTGTGTAGGAGGTCAGATTTCCAGTTTCTCATGCTCTTCATATGTAACTTTTACTTTCATACTGAAGCCGGACATGATTTTTAGGAAGGAAAATGTAGCTACAGTATTAGAGGCACCACTGGGTATTTGTATCCATCAATATATTGTAAGAAAGAACCCTAATTGGATCAGCAAGTCATATCTTGTAATAATCATCAGTGTCATTTTCTGTGGTGCTGACATACAATAATTCAAAATGGATTGGATATTATTATGGAGTGCACAGTCAAAATAGCTAGTTTGTACACTTATCCATGTGCTTGTGGGACTGACTGAAGAGTCTAATCTTCAGCCTCAAGCGGCAGTAGGCAGTGCATATATACGGCTTCTCCCGTGCTCTGTTTACTAGGTGAGTAGTTCTAGACTGTTTTCTGGCCCATTGGCCATTACCCTGCCATTGCCTTGGCCCACCTACAATATCCCCTCATCAGTTCCAAACAGGGAACTACAGCAGCTCTGCTCCACAGTAGACAGAGGCATGGATTTGCACTGTGCGAGCTTACCATAGTGTAGCACTAACCCCTATTCAGTGCTACTCACTGCCTTCCTCAGAAATACAGGTGCAAGATTTTTTCCAACATATGTCTTTTAGAGACAGATTTTCAATCTTGAGTTCAATAGGTACCCCAAAAAAACATGCATGCACCCAGTTTATGCATGAAAGTTATAAAAATTACCTACATTGTTACAAATGTGTGTATCTGATTATTTAACTAAAATATACAACTGCAATTGTTGAAAGAACATGTGTCCATGATGAAAACTTTGATTGCTCTAACCATAAAATAATGGTATTTGCATTATTCCTAGTTGCCTACTTTTTATTTCTTTATTACTTTTCTTGCTGTGAGGGACAAAAATCTGGGGTACTTAAGTATCCTGTGGCAATTAAACTGCTAAATGTTTCACCGAGAACTCTGGCAGCCTTGTAGAAAAAAAAAAACAGGCAGCAGACTGTTTGAAAGACCTTCAGAAGGAATAATATCAACATTCTCTTTGCAGTCATCTGGTGCCAGAATATTTCAATTCTTTCTCTCCTTCTAACTGTTTTCCCTATGTCCGGGATCCTTTTGACCTAGTTGATAATTGTTAGATAGTTATAAATTAGGTAGTAGGTATTGTTTAAAGTTATAATAAGTGTTGGTTAAGCATAACCAAGAGGGAAAAGGGCGGAGATGGCTTTTTCCCTCCTCCCAACTTGGCTCAGACTGACCTGTGACGCGACGGAACTGTTTATAAAAAACCTATCCAGTGTAAGAGAGCTGGCTGATTCAGGGAAATGGACCACTCTCTATTGATGCGTGCACCTGTCAATAAAGAGTTTGTTTGGACTTTGCTGGTTGTTGCCTGTCTCTCTGTGGTCAGACAACGAACCTTTGCCGGTCGGGATTTGAGTCCCTAACATTGCCATGCTTACACTGTGCATTTCTAAGGATATGTCTTCACTACCCGCCGGATCGGCGGGTAGCGATCGGTCTTTTGGTGATTGATTTATTGCATCTCATTAACACACAATAAATCGATCGCCAACATCGCCCCAGTTGACTCCAGAACTCCAGCTTGCCGCGAGGTGCAAGCTTGAGCAGATGGGGGAGCGTGCCACCGACTGCCACCACCATGAGGACGGCAGATAACATTATTTACGTAGCTGAAGTTGTGTATCTTTGGTATATCCCTCCCCCTACTGTAGACCAGCCCTAAGAGTGAAGTTCACTTTAGTGCCCTCTATGCTGGGATAAATTGCATCCTTAGTGCAGGTCTTAATTGGTACATAGGGTCTTATGTAGATTATTTGGACTGGGTGATTGTCCGTGTAATGCTTTAATTGTGTGTTTTATTACACCAATTCATATATTTATTCAGCATTGTTGATGTCTGCCTATTTGCATCTACGCAGGTTTAGACATACCATATGGCAATGATTTACAGTTCTGGATTCTAGTTGGCTTAAATTTGTTTATCCCATGTTATTAAAATTAAATGCTGCAGTCATTTTCTCATGTCAATTCCCCCCCCCCCAAAGGAATGTTAAAGGTGGTGTTTATAATCAGGATGTGCTACTGTCAAAAAAATTGTCCAAAGGGAGCATTTATCAGATACAATTTTAACTACCATTCCCCAAGAACTTTATAAGACTACAGATTATTTGAAATCAGAATCAGAGACAACTGTCCATATATAACCATTCAACATTTGCTGAAAGACTTAAAGATACCATAATACTGAGGTAATGATCCATAAATATACTTAATTCTGAGTTACAGTGAACTGCATTTTCAAAAAAGACTATCAAATAGGTGTCTGGTGTTATGCATATAAGTATAGAGATGTACATTTTACCTGCTTGGTCTTTAAATATTTTTGATATGACGACAGGCACTTTATGCTCAGCACCACCCTGTAAAAGATGTGTATAAATAATGAAATCTCAGTGGAGGCCATCGTGCACTAAATATACTGAAGAGGAATGAAAACAAAACATTATCCATACCTTTATACTTAATCCCAAGCCACCAACTGGTTGTCTACGAAGTGTAACAGTTCTGTGCTTTAAAAAAGGGTAGAAAAAGTAAATTTAGGTGAAAATACAATGCCTGTACATGCATTTAAAATGTACGCTACTAAACAGTTTCATTTACCTATATTAATTTTGAAAATTTGCCCTTATATCAGAGGGATGATGTACACTCCATATAGAGGGCTGATGCAAGACTATGAACATGACATAAATCCACTTAACTTAACATAGAGTTTCATTTATAGAGAGGTCTTTGAACAGACCTTTGTAGGGATGTGAATTTCACTTATACATTTTATTATGATTTTTTTGTTTGTTTTTTTTAGATCTAAGGTGACTTTTTTCAATTCAGAAAGAAATCAGCTCACATACTTTTTGGTTTTGTTTATATAAATGTTTTGAAAAGGAAAAAAAATAAAGAACTTTGTTTCAGATTCCTCTTGTCATAGCTGGTTTTATTTCCTTTTGTGCCTTCACTTATTCCCTTTACACTCATTTTGAAGTTGCATGCACCTATTTTTCAAATCCATATATTCAGAATTGAAATTACTCACCTGTAGTACACATTAAAGACTTTTTGGATCAATCTGCTTTATACTGTTACTTTCTCTGATTTATTTTTTAAATTGTGCTGAAAGGAGCATGAGATAAAATCTTTAAAACATGTACTATAATCATCCATCTCATGTTTAATAGTACACTGCATTTTGACATTTCATACATGCTCACATCTTGGTACTTGACATCATAATAAGGTATCACTATCTTTATACTTCATTTCTTGATGGTAAATATAAAGTTGTACAGTTCTTTTTTTTTTTTTTTCAGTCTGGCAACAGTTTGTTGCCAATCTTTTCCACAATGGCATGTCTTATTACTTGGTGACTCCTGGACATTTAAGGTTACATTTCTCATTCGACATATCAGAACATTTGTATTCTTATTCTCAGATTTGTATTTGTTGCTTGTCTAGTACAGATGCACAAGTGTAATCTTTGGTCTTCCGACAATCCAGCCCAAGATCTCATTATATTTGAAAAGTTAGTTTTACCTTCTCTCTAGTACTCAGCTTAACATATTGACACAGGAAAAAACAACTTAATACATTTCATTCTGCTATTACACTGACAAAGCCAATGCACATTTTAGGGCATTTCAAGGATACCAACTCTGGTACCTTCTTTGAGTTTTGTCAAATCTGCAGTGAAAATGTTCTTAAAATGAACAACACATGTTGGGTCATCATCTGAGACTGCTATAACATGAAATATATGGTAGAATGCAGGTAAAATGGAGCAGGAGACATACAATTCTCCCCTAAGGAGTTCAGTCCCAAATTTTATTAACACTTCTTTTTAAATGAGCATCATCAGCATGGATGAATGTACTCTGGAATAGTGCTGAAGCATGAGGGGGCATATGAATGTTTCAAATATCTGGCAAATAAATACCTTGCAATGTTGTCTACAAAAGTACCATGTGAATGTCCATTCTCACTTTCAGGTGAGATTGTAAATAAGAAGAGGGCAGCATTGTCTTCTGCAAGTGTAAACAAACTTTTTTGTCTTAGCAGTTGGCTAAACAGGAAGTAGGACTGAGTGGACTTGTAGGTTCTAAAGTTTTACACTTTTTTTTTTGAGTGCAGTTATGTAACAAAAAAAATCTAAATTTGTAAATTGAACTTTCATGATAAAGAGATTGCATTATAGTACTTGTATGAGGTGAATTTAAAATGCTATTTCTTTTTTATAATTTTTACAGTTCAAATATTTGTAATCCAAAATAGTAATATAAAGTGAGAACTGTACATTTTGTATTCTGTGCTTTAATTGAAGTCAATATAGTTGAAAATGATAATTGTGTTGTGACTTGCAACAAATAGTTGGACTTTTAGCAATTTCTATTTTTCATCCTGTGCTACCCCAGGTTGAGAGTGTTGTTCAGGCCAATGCACGAGTCTGTGCTCAGACTCCTGGTTTATTCTGCTTTGTGTAGCTAGTTTGGCAGAACTTTTTTTTTTTTTTTTGGTGCAGCAGCATCATGAGTGCCTTCAGGGTGCTGGCCTTTGTGCTCTGTAGCTGCGGTACCCCCTCAATGACGAAATCAGAGGAAGAAAAAATTACTGTCACCCAGAGAGCAAAGGAAAGGCGAATGTGCAAGATATCACCCTATCATCATATACTGAATGAGGAGATCAGAAGAGGTACAGAAGTGACCAATGTAGTGAAGGCGATATATGATGCATGTCATGTAGTCCACAGATAAGACATTAGATGTACAACCTACATCAGTTACTGGATCTCCAGAGACCACAAGCGACCAAAAATGCACTCGGCTGATCCCATGATAAAATTCTTCGTCCAGAAATGTAAAGAATGTGCTCTCAACAAAACAGAATGGTGTGGCGTTGGCTTGTGTTCTTGTAGGGACAGACAAGGACAAGCCAGATGAAAGTGGTATTTGAAAATGTAGAAAAACTTTCAAAATATTTATAAATTTCAATTGGGATTCTATTGTTTAACAGTATGATTAAAACCACTATTAAAAAAAAAACACGGTGATAATTTTGTTGGGTTAATCACGTGAGTTAACTGTAACTAATCTACAGTCATATTTGTAATATAATAATGTATAACTTAGAGATACCAATCTACTATCTGCATCATAATGATACTGACTTCCTTGGTAAAATGCTTTGAGATCTACTGATTAACAGTGCTACATAAGAGCTAGGTATTATTATTATTATTATCATAATCTCTAACAAAAATACATTAATCTGATGTAAACAAAAGATAAACACACTTTTTTAAAAACCAACTTATTCTTCTTTCTAATATCACACTATTGAGCAAATATCATTAAGGGAGTCACACCAGGAGTAAATCTAGTCTTGTAATTAGAATATAATTTAAATGTACATTTCACTACATGTTTCCACCAAGAAGTATACTTATCTGTGTAAACAAATTAGTCCAAAGGAAGAACTATGCCAGAGCAAACAGGATTATGGATTTAATGGCTCTCACAGTTTTAGGACACCTGATTATCGTGTTATCAGAACTGTATGTCCACTGGTAAAATAGCATTGGTCATTTTATAACCTAAAAGCAAGCAAGAAGTGATCCACTGACATTTTTCCATAAAATTAATTTATAACCAGTATTCATTTATGCATATGTTTATACGGTTGAGAAATTTATTAAATACTGTCCACTAGTGCAGAATTAGGGAGGCAAAGTCTAATCATCACACTGCCCAGATCTTTGTATTGTGTTCTAATCTTTATTAACAAATATGAGTTAAAAATTCAGCTGATACACTTTAGTGTGGTAGAAAAAGATTTCCATTAAAGCAGGACAGTAACATACTTCATTCATGGCTTTACTTGTAAGTAATGAAGTAAGAGTTCATTAAAAGAGTCCGGAGTGGAGCTGTGGTGTGTGAAAGTATCTGAAATCTATAAAAAAACACCTGTTATATTGATCACCAAACACCTCACTCTTGAGGACAGGCTACTTGGAATAAGGGAGTAGAGAGAAGGGTGATAAAGTAAAATTTCCAAGTCTGAGGCTTGGCCGTGGCATCAGTTACCTGAACCTGGGTTAGGAAACATGAGATTGTGCCATAAGCGTTCAAGGGCTTTTTGAATTTCAGTGAGAAGCTTTCTGTGGGGGGGGGAGAAAAGGATTAAAATATATCCTGTTTATAAACACAACTGTTAAACAAAATTCCACTCTCAGATCTGCAGGGCAAAACTCATCTCCTGTATCCTTTTCTCCCAACACAAGTAAATCTCTTATTGACATCCATGGTAGCCCCACACAGAACAGAATCTTGCCAAAATCAAATAAAACCTCAATCACACCCCTTGGTATTTCCTTCTTTAGCTGGCACTTTTTGAGTGTACCGTACATCACTTTTATTTTGAGCCTAATTTATTTATGATCTAGGTACATTATAATTGAAGTCAAAGTCAGCCTTTCAACAACAAAAATTGCAGAGTCACTGTGTGATGGCTATTTCATTTCACTGTAGGTTTGGAAAGCACTTTTCAAAGGGCTGCTAACTGCCTTTTTGAATGGAAAAGTTGTCAAAAGTCTAACTGAAATTAATACTTTTCTGCTTTTCAACTAGTATTTGCTTTGTCAGTTATATTTACATTTATTAAAACCTTTCACCTTGAAAGATTCCAAAGTGCTTTTTGTGTGTGCTCTAAATATGATGCTTGTTCACCTGTCCAGTCTGGGCTGGGAAGCAGCACTCAGTCTGCAAAAGCAGAACACCACAGCATGGTGCACTTTTTGTTTCTATTCCTCTTTGGAAGTTCATTGAAGAATTGCCCCAAGTGAATTTTCAGGGAGTGGTAAGTAAGAAGATTATTGTTAAAGTTGGAATTTGGTCAGAACACCGTGTGGAAACACTTCTGTTCCTATGAGTGTTGTCAGTGGCTCGGTGATACTTAGCATTGGGCTTGTGCACTGCATTATTAGCCTGGTGCAATAGGTATGAGATTTTTTAGCTTCACCAAACATTTAAGAAGCGGTAATATTAGCTACTGGTGAAAATAGCAGCAGCAGCAGCAGAGGAGAAAGGACAGGTGTAACTGCTAAAGTCTGAGACACAGTCAATTTGGTCGATTCATATCACCTGCAGTTTTGTGACAGAATATACTGCAGTTTATTCTGAGGCTCTTTTTAACTTTGCCTCAGGCTTGTTTTGCTCCAGAATGGTGGAATATTTTATTTAGAATTGTGTTTTCCCACATTGAACACTTAACTGGGATTAAGAATAGGCCAAGAAAGTTTGTGGTATTGTGATGTTTTATATTTTGTACTGTTATATTTAGCCACCGGAGTTTATAAACAGAACTAAACATTTTCTCCAAATTCTCTATGATTCTTCTAGTGAGAGGCCTAGGTTGTGTTGCTGTAGCCACTGAGCTAGGATTATGACTTTTTTAATGCTGGAGAATATTGGGATTTACAAGAGGAAAAGCTAGATAACTATTGTTATTAAAGATTTACATTGTAGTAGTGCCTAGAGGCTTCAACATACTTGGCCATATGGCAAATGAGAGTCCCTTCCCTCCAGTCAGACAGGAAATAAGGCATACATTTTTAATAGTGAGAGTAATTAACCACTGGAACAATTTTCGAGGGTCATGGTGGATTCTCCATCACTAACAATTTTAAAATCAAGACTGGATGTTTTGCTAAATTATATACTTGAGGAAATATTTTGCAGAAATTCCATGGATTGTCCTATCCCCAGGGTCACACTAGATCGGGGTAGGCAACCTATGGCACACGTGCTAAAGGCAGCACGTGAGCTGATTTTCAGTGGCACCCACACTGCTTGGGTCCTGGCCAACAGTTCGGGGGGGGGGAGGGTCTGCATTTTAATTTAATTTTAAATGGAGCTTCTTAAACATTTTAAAAATCTTATTTACTTTACATACAACAATAGCTTAGTTATATATTAAAGACTTGTAGAAAGAGACCTTTTAAAAAGTTAAAATGAATACATTTAAAAAATATTTTTTTACAGTGAATAAACGAAGATTCAGCACACCACTCCTGAAAGGTTGCCGACCCCTGGACTAGATAATGGCAGTAGTCCTGCCTGGCCTTAGAATCTATTAATCTAAACATGTTTAGAGTTTGTAATCTAAACATGAGAAAACAAAGGGGTGTGAGAGATGGAATCACAGTCCAACTATGCATAATTCCTAGGTAGACATAGCAGGTTCCATCCAGACCAGAGTTTACTTCTAATACTGTTGGAGTTACAAAAGGTCCTAGATGCTGCCTCTCTAATACTAGACTTACTCACTAGAGCTCATAGTACATAGGATGTGTGTGTATATGTCTGAATATTGTCTATATGTTTCTTCTTTGGTTTTTTCTGTTGCTCTGTATCAATAAATTACCCTTTACTTAGGGGACTGACAATTTTATACCCTCCAAACTTGAACTTCACCTGTGCAGGCAGCTGAAAGACAGAAATAGGCAATCTTCTCCATTGTGAAGAAACTAGCAAAGGAAAGGTTTTCTTAGAAAAGATGAATAAATCCAAGGTACTTTCATTTTTCTGGGGTCCTTTGGGAGTTTACGCCTTTTAATGCAAATTAACCTGTCTCAAAGAAAAATAAAATAAAAAGAGTCCCCACTGATACCTTGGCATTTTATGTATTGTGGCAATAATTCCCAGCGATTAGATTATTTCCATAGATCTTTTAGTCAGTCCCCTGTTCCTTTGATGTTCTGCACAAGTATGTCCTTGTTCTGCTCCATTTAATCCCTTTACACTTATCCCTAGGCAATCTGATCTACTGTCATAGCTTCAGCTAGTACAAAAACTTTCAAGTCAATCTTTCTGCTTTCACCTTTTCCCCTTCTGTGCAGCTCTGCATCTCTGTCCATCTGACCTGTCTTCCTAGATATCTAAACTCAGCATGATTAAAACTAAATTTATCCATTTCCCACTTTCTGCCACTTGTATCAATTCTTCCCTTGCCATCTGTCAGAACTCCATTCTCTCTCCTGTATAGCACTTGAAAGCCAGTGCTGGAGGAAGCATACCCAACTCTGTCAAAGAGGCAATGTATGTCTGAATCAAATTGAGTCTATATTGTTCAATGTGTGGAAATATAGGACACTGATTGCACAAGCCTGAACCATGCCCAAGGGCAACCCACTATATTGTATTCCAAATAGCCATCCTGTCCAGGACAGACGTTAGATACCTCACCGAAGGACTAACATTAATAGCCATCAAAACTTCAATCAGGGACCAACTACTTTGATTCTCTCTCAACTGCTGGCCAATGCCATGAAACAATGAGTTTCCTGCACAGATGGGTAGAGTTTCCTTGCAGAGGGGTGGGGCAAGCATAAGTGATGAGTCTGCAGCAACTTAGTTTGAGTTATGGGACAGATATGTGGCCCTATTTAAAAGCATGGTCCTGCTCTGTGCAGAAATGCCAGCTATCACCATACATAAGAAGGATTTGCAGGAGAAGTCTGCCTAGCCTGCAATGCTGACAAGGCAGGGGCTTATAGAAGGAATGAGATAAAGCTAGGGGAGAGTGGGCCTCTGGACATTTTTGTTTTGTTCAAAGATCTATAGCTCTTGAGTGTTTTTAAAGTCCAGTAACTGTGGTTGAAAAATTCCTTTGCTAAATCTGTGTTCCTTGCTTCCTTGCCAAATTGTCACAGAAGGAATTAATCTAGAAGCCCAAAAGCACCCACAGGCCATTTGGAGTATGTGTAAGTGGGCGGGGAGTGCTCTGGAAATCTTAAGGCACTGAGATTGGGGTCTAGGATGGCTAGATGGTGTCAACCCATGTCCTAAGAGGTCTGGGCCTGGAAGTCTGCTCTGGGGTTACAGTGCTGGAAATTGTGACTAGGCTCTACCTGGTAAGTAAGTCTTTGCTGTGTTCCTGTTCTAGACTGTAATCATTAAGCTTAAGAGATCTTGTGCCCAAATCAAAGGTGATTCTGGGTGTAGAGAATCTATGCTAATGTAATTACAACTGTTTTCTGGCTCCCTGAATGCATATGTTACATGGAATTAGATCCACACACTTAAACAAACTCCCTTAGAGTATACTATTGCCAACATGTACTTTACCTTACCTCACCTTTAAATTTGGCCCACTAAGTCTGAATGTAAGGGAATCTAAATTTGTAAAAACACATATTTGGGGGGATAACAGGAAGTAGTAATATAACAAATTAAAACAGATTCCCTTAGCATATGGTGTGGCCTAACTCATCGTCTTTTAAATTAGCTTGTCTTTTTATCTGCTTTCAAAGTTTTGTGAAGAAAACAATGGCACCATATAAATAATAAATGTCTCCATCTCAGAACAGTACCTCGGGAAATCAGATGTAGGGGATGGAATTAGTATTAAACTTCAATAATCTTGTATTCCTTCTACTTATGGTACACCAAGCTTCAAGTTATTCCTAAAAGTGGAATCTTTTACTAGTAGTTATTTTCCAAAAGACTTGAAATCCTCTTCTGTAACAACAGATTCTATGAAATCTCAAATATACAAGAAAGAATGTACAAAATGATCATCCGATTGTATCTAGCCTTCCCTGCAAAGGCTCTACAAATGGTGGTGATAACTCAGATGCTGAAACAATTAAGTGAGAATGCAATATTTGATCAATTCCAGTCAAGCTTTCTGCTTTTACATAGCATCAAGGCTTTCCTTTTGAGAATTTCTAGTATGGTTTATAGAACTGTACAGTCAAATACCCATGCTTTAAGTTATTAGATTTATCTGCAGCTCTGGATACAGATCAGCTAGTAAGTCATTCTAGAAAGATAGGATAATGTTAGGTTAGCTTGACAGAAAAGTTTACCTCAGAAAAGCCTTTCATATCTTCATATCTACCACAATGAAGTGATATAAATGCAGCTTAATAGACAGTCAGCAGCCAATAAAATTACTAAAGTTTTAGCTTTACCTGCTTTCTCTCAGTCCACATTCAAAATGTATACTTTCTCTTTCCTAGGCAAGCTTTTCTATATTTCTACTTATGTCCATCATTGCCCAATCGCCATAGTGTCAGCAGTCCACAGCATTGAGGAAAAACCTTTTAGTTACTAAGTACATTCTACCTGAAGCGTAATAATGAACAACACCTATTAATGAACCAACAGACATTACCTATTTTCCATATAAGCTGTTCTACACTGAGGGATGTAAGATGAGAGAGAGATTTGGCTGTGTGCCACACTTATGTTGTATTATCAGTTCACCACTATGGATTAATGAGATGTACACATTATTTCCAAATAGCACTGTAGAATGATCTACAAGGTTATTATAAAACCATCTCTGCTGAACCTCCTAAAAAGAAATAAGCCAATTGACTTGGAGAAAGGGTGTACAGAATATATTTTATAGATACAGACATATGTATGAACACACTTCTTTCCCCCTTCGTATATTTGTCTCCTTAAATTGTAAGCTCACAAGATAGGCACATGTCTCCATATATGATTTGCAGAAGAATTATGCTGAGAGATGCAGTTAGTAGAGTAGTATTGTGATGAAGATTTCCTTAGTCAAACATTGCTGGAGTTAATGAGTATTTTATTACTCTTTTATGTCATAGAAAGCAACCAGAAAAGAAGAGCCAGCAAAAAGCCACAGAAACAGTATTGAGCATAGCCCTGAGTAGGGACATAGACATTGCTCCTTGGGGCAGAGGACTGGCTTGAAAGACAGGCTTGAAAACTGAAAGCAAGGAAACTGCCTCCTCTTGATTATTCCTCCTGTGTTCAGGGAAACAGGACTTGGAGTGAATTCTTTGTAGGACTACACCAAAGAAATATCTGACTCGTTTAATCAATGTTCCTCCTAACAGAAACTGTGCACAAGGTCCACAGTATTGGCTAATAACTTGAGCTAAGGTCAACAATGTGGTGCTGGCTTTCTTATTCCCAGCTGCTTCTTCAGATACACAAGCTCTTCATAAGGAAACCACTTGCCTCAATCTACTACAGATTACACAGAAACAGGAAGAGAGGAAACAAGAGCCAACCTTAAGGACTGGAGATACCATTGAGACTGGAGCTGTCAGTCACCATCTGAAGAAATATTAAAGAGAGAAGGGGTCGGAGTAAATAAAACAGTAAAAATGTTTGAAAGGAAGGAGGAGGAGAAGTGGACCAAGCAGCAGAGGAACACTACACCAGGGGAAAGCAGCACTATATAGATGAGAGGAGGCAATAACCTAAAGAAAAAAATTAATTAGTTTGATTAACCTTTTCTTTTAAAAGGACAAAACACTTATATAGTGATTGTCATAAGCGTGAAGTGCTTTGGAGTTTCTGTTTTACCTGTATGGGGTTAACTGAACCTGAGAGGGAGAGCTCCCATTCCATGTAAGAGCTCCCGTTCCACGAGACAGGGCGGGAGGATTTTAGTTTCAGTTCTCCTCTGTCCCGGCTCTGGGCAACTCCCCATCTCTTCTTTCCAGCTATGAAGGATCCTTTTCTCCTTTTCCTTCCTATATCCATAGATTAGGGGAACTGTAAGTAGAATTGTACCTGTATAAGCTTTGCATCTGATCTCTGGACTGTAACGTTTACCAGAGAGAGAGAGAGAGAGAGAGAGAGAGAGAGAGAGAGAGAGGAATCTCCGGGGAGGGGCTAGGCTGGTTTATGCAAGACGATTCAGAATAGAAAGCTTTATATCCGTGAAGTTGTATTAAGTGTATGCTTTGCTCTCTTTTCTTTATTAAACCTTTTTTGTTATAAAAAACATTTGGTTATTCCCTTAAAGTTGTCCTAACTTTGGATTTGACCCAGTTCCCGGGTAGGGGGGTCTGTGCATCTAAGTCTCTCTCCTGAGAGCAGGGGGGAGAAGTGGGGGCTGGAAGCCTGAGTTCTTTTCTCTCTCAAGTGGCTTAAGGGAGGGGGGGGTCAAGGTACCCCACCCCATAGTCTTGGGGTGATTACTGAGTGGTGGCAGCTGGATCCAATCCCCAACTGGAGAGTTTGGGCTTTGGGAGGAAAGATTTAACTTAGGCTAAGAAAGTAGCTTACAGTTATTTGGTCTTGCATATAAGAGACCCTCCTCTTTACCCTAGTGTAGAGAGTGAAGGGAAAGACTCTCTTACAGTGATAAATACTGGCCTAATGATACATTTTGTGTCCATAATTGCTGTAGTTACTACATAGAGATTATGAGATCAAGACTGAGGTGGGAACTGAACCATGAGACAACCTTTCTATGTATATGTGTTCCCCCCATGATCAAATTTAACTATTTAGCTGCAAGTGGTGTTTACATAAGAATGAGGTGAACATAAGAATGGCCGTACTGGGTCAGACCAAAGGTCCATCCAGCCTGTACACGAGACAAAAGGGAACGGATTAAAATCCATGAACATTGGGCAGGTTTTAAAGATGATGTATCATGGTTTAGTAGTAAACAGAAATGGAGTCAGAATAATGATAGTGGAAATCTTACAAGATAAAGTAGTTGACATCCAAAGGATGAGTGACTGGCTAACAAAAGGCTGGAATAGTACCTAGCAGAGACTAACTATTTAATGTTATATATGGATATGTGCTGCAAGCTGGTTGTACAACAGATGAGGAGGAATTCCATATACCTCTGGACCAAGTGAAATGTGAAGTACTACAATCTGAATTATCAAGTTATCACTAAAACTTGAGCACCAAGTAAGTGACAACTATTTTGTGTTTATTCCAGGAAGGTCAACACTGGACACTGTGTGTGCAGCCCAAATATTGCGGGATAAGTACAGAGAGAAACACAAGCAATTGCATTTAGGGTAGTTGCACATTCTTCTGGAGGCATATGTTCGGATTATCATTGACACATTCCAATGTATATGCAAAATTCAAAAAATATAGTAAACAATTGGAACCTTAAAGATGTCATAACAGATCTAATCAACCACATTATTACTGTCGTCACCCTTGTCCTTCGTCATCTTCTACCTTACCCTCATTAGTTTTATCTCATAATTAATCTATATTTTTTCTACATAGGTACTCGCATGGACCTTCACCACAATATCTCCTGGGCACTGAAAAACAGAAATAAACTCTTTCCCCCCCTCCCCCTCCCAGCAGTGGTTGGGGGAAAGTAATCTTGATTACAGTTTTTTTGTTTGTACTTGTTTAAGTTTGTGTGCAGGTGAATGAGTGGAAAAGTTATGGAATGAAAAAGTCTGTTGATTAGCAAAACATCAGGAAAATGGTGGGATGGGCAATGAAATATAATACAAACAGGATATTGACAACTTTGTTAATGTATTTACTAAAGGTACCCATATCACATCACGCTAGGCCCCCTAAAATATTCAAATGATAAAATATTTTAAAAATAAGATAAAATTAATATTAGCAGAAATGACATGAAAAAGAATTTCACCCATCAAAGAAAGGCCCATACTCAACTGAAATTAAGTCCTCATAGAAATTCCCCACGTAAACACACAGATGTTGCAATGTGTCCAGAAGCTTTAACACAACAGTGACGCTGTTAGACCAAGTGAGTGAGTGAATTGAAGGACATCCCCTGAAAATTCCTTGCATGGAATCACCTGATATTTCAATCTTTCATTGTCAGCTGAGCTTCCCAGTTTATTACAACTGCCTGAAAGCAGTATGAAGACACAAGTGTTCTCTAAGATATGCAGAGCTCAAGCCATGAAGAGATTTACAAGGTAAAATCAGATTGCCCCTATCTTTCTCTCCTATAGTATCACCACAACACAACTACTGCCTTTTCCTTTCTAATGTACACAAAGTGCCTTTCACACCTACAGGTTTACTTATGACTTAACTAGGGCAATCTCTGGGAATTTCAACTTCTTCAACACAAAATTGCTCGCTTTATATCTATGCTCCACCTTTTATAGTGGCCATCTGTCCACTTCCAGTTCAGTTTCAAAGTCTTGATTCTGATCTTTAAGTCCCAAATATTATCGAAGCCTGTCTCTCTCTCTCTGGCTTCAGCTACACTACACTCAACTAAACGAGACGTGATAAATTGATCCCCAATAGATTGATCGCTACCCACTGATCCGGCGGGCAGTGAAGACGTACCCTCTGTGTACCCTACAATGGCAGTTCTGAAGAAAGATGACACTGAAGCTGAAGGTCCTCTGGATGAAATTACAGGGTCTGCAGGCAGAGAATCCTGAGTGGAGGATCCTCTGAATGTGGTATTTAATTCCATCAGAAATCCAGATGAGTACAAATCTAAAGACTTTTAGACAGTGATGCAAGACCCAACTTTTTGTACAGGTTTGATTTCAATAATCAATCATGATAATGGCTGACCATATTTCCTTCTAAAAGGTAATGACTACTAGCCACTTTCAGTCAAGAAATAGTCTGAAATGAAGAAGTTGAATAGAACTTAATTTAATTTAATACCCTTTGTGATAGAAGTAAGGCTTCCTAATTTATGTACAAGATACTATTGAGACTGGCACATTAAAAATGCTTAGGTAGACAACAAATTGCATATAACTAATTAGGTACTGAAGCATTTCATGACGCTCAGTAACGTGAAAGGTATACGGAAGATGATTATTTTGGAAGAGTCATGTCTCAACAAGCCAATCACGTTTTCACTTCACTGAGTGGTATCCTATATATTAGCTTGCACATTTTTATAAATAAGTCACATTCACATGCAATATTCTGGAACAATTACACAAGAGAAAACATTTCTAACTACTATTAGCAATTTGTATTGTATTATTCTTGGATGGCATTATATAAATATTAACTGTCCAAAACTTTGTTAGGGACAGAGTTAAAAAAAAACCCTCAGATGAGTCTGAGAGATGTGAACACAATCTTCAATTAGCATAACTGTAAGGATAAATTCATCATAATCCCCAACCTAAGAGAAAAGGGTTATGTGAACCTGCCCATGAGTTTTAAGATGGATGGAGGAGCTTTTGCTGAGCACTGTTTTGAGTAAAGTGTGTATATGAAGGAAAAGAGAGGGAGAACAGAACAGAAACAGAGAATGGGGTAGGAGCAAAAAAGGCAAGAAAGCCATGCAGCAGCCAGTGAGCTTGGTGTACAACTCTGGAAAAAAAGCTATAATTTTGGGGATCTAGTATTGGCTAAAGATGCTTGGAAACCATTATAATAGCTAAGAAACTATTATTCTGTTTATGGTTCTTCCTCAGTTTGGAAAAGCAGGAACTTGTACATTCCTTGTGAACAAACAAGACTGCATGAATGAAAATACCAGGCTCCATTGTCAATTTATACCCCAACTGGATGGAACATTCTGAGGGTCTGAACTACAACTAGTGTGTGTGTTGTTGGAGTATATACCATTTCCTGCTTTAGAGACTCTACAAGGAATCATAAACTCACATAATGTCACATTATGTTTAGCTGAAAAGATGTATAATACCAGAGGTAGACTGAGGCCTGGTCTACAAAAGAAAATTAGGTTGGTTTAGCTACTTTGGTCAGGGATGTGAACAATCCACACCCCTAAGCAGTGTTGCTAAATCGAGCTAAATCACCATGTGGACAGTGCTTCCGCCTGTCGGGGAGTGGATAACGCCAATGGGAGATCCCCTCCAGTTAGCATAGCTAGTGTTTACACTGAAGCAGTGCCACTGTACCATTTTAAATGAAGTTCTCTATTGACTACGTCTCTGAGGAGGCTCTCATGCATGATTTATTCCAGGAACCCCCGATACAATACAAGAAACTTCTTGTGCTCATTAAATGTGGTATAACTACACTTGTTTCCAGAAGAACACAATGTAACTACCCTTTCTTGCAAATCTACCACTTTGGGAACTTGTCCACATTCCATTGTATACCTTAGCTTGCTAAATTCTTACTTATATGGCACATATGCATAGCCATCCCATTATGCATAAAGAAAATATTACTTGGTGATACAGAAGAGGACCTTCTGCGTGGCCAGAGTGCATGACAAAGCTAAAAGTTCTAATAGAGTTAGCACTCAGACTGCATTTGGAAAAGAAACTGTAAAATGTCCAAACACACATTTTTACATTCCAGGTGTTCCTGGAAAAGTTTAACATGAAGGAAGTGACTGTGCTGCTCTTGAAAAAATAAAGGAGAGATTCTGGAGCAACGAGTGATGTAGTCTAGTCTCTTTTCAAAGTGCTCTCAGAGGGAACAGAACTTTCTTCATTTAATTACCTAACTAACCATCTCCCTGGTGATGAAACGCTGCATTCCCAGTATTTATATGCCAGTCCCTATTCTGCTTGCAATGTTACACTTAGAGCATGTGTACACTTACCTCTGGAGTGATCACTCCAGCGGGGGGAGGAGGGATGTCGATTTATTGTGTCTAGTGAAGACGCAATAAATTGACTGCTGAGCACTCTCCCGTTGACTCCAGTACTCCACTTGAGTGAGAAGCTCAGACAAAGTAAATGGGGGAGCATCAGCAGTCGGCCTACTGCAGCGAAGACACCGTGGTAAGTAGATCTAAGTACATCGACTTCAGCTACATTATTCATGTTGCTGAAGTTGCGTAACTTAGATTGATTCACACACACACACACCCCCCACACACACAGTGGACAAGGTCTTACTAAAGTAGTGGAGTTGGAAAGGAACCTATGGTGTAATAAAATATTATTTTACACACACACACACACACACACACACACACAAATATTGTTTCATTCTTTACATGTGTCTTTGATAGAATATTCCACATTTTTATAATCTCATATTTTGATTATTTGGGAACATACACACATATATAGTTGGAAGCACATAGATATAGAAGTACTTACATTTGTACTGTGATCACTTCCACTAACACAGATGACATCTTGTTTTTGAATTGTTAGTACTTCTTTTGTAAGCTTCAGTTGGATGTCATAGGCATTTTCAGATCCTTCATCATATAACAGTGCAATGCCTGTTTTAGTCTGTGGAAAGAAAGTACAAAAATACAAATAAAGCAGTTTAAGTACAGGAGCATTTTATGTTGATAAATAATAAAAGGTCTTTTCATTTCAATAGCTTTTGCACAAAAATGTACATTGATTAAAACACTAATGGAGGATCAGCTTGCTTTCTGAGGTTTTAAATTGATTCAAATGCTCATTCAAGGATCTGATCTTCACTCACACAAAGACCTATTTACAGTTATTGGGCAGCGTAGATGAGCCTTAAAGTGGGTGTAAGTGTAATTCATTCCCACTTTAAGACCTCTTTCCAATTCCAGGAGGAGAAGTGGGTTCAGTGGAGTGTTTTGTTTTGGAAGGATTTTTTGTTTGTTTGCTTGCTTTAAATATACCGTATTTTTCGTCTTATAGGACGCTCCGGCCTATAAGACGCCCCCTCGTTTTTTAATTAAAAATCCGGACCAAAAAAAAAAAAAAAAAAAAAAAAGCGCCTCGCTCTCCCGTCCCCGCCGCGCGGGCGGGCTGCCGAGGTTCCCCCCTCCCCGCCGCGGGCGGGCTGCCGGGAACAGCCCGCCCGCGGCGGGGAGGGGGGAACCGGGACGCTCCCGGCAGCCCGCCCGCGGCGGGGAGGGGGGAACCGGGACGCTCCCGGCAGCCCGCCCGCGGCGGGGAGGGGGGAACCTTGGCAGCCCGCCCGCGCGGCGGGGACGGGAGAGCGAGGCGCTTTTTTTTTTTTTTTTCCCTATAAGACATTCGCCCTATAAGACGCACCAACTTTCCCCCCCCCCGTTTTGGGGAAGAAAAAGTGCGTCTTATAGGGCGAAAAATACGGTACATGCTGCGATGTGTTTTCATTAGAGAAGGCCAGGTTTAAATAAATGCACATTGCACTTGGAGTGGGCAGTGGTGAGGTTTGTGATGGTCTTTCATTCCTGGGGAAGTCCATTCCAGAGTCTCAGACTGACCTCAGGAGAATCCTCAGGAAAGTTTGGTCTCTGACACAGTTGAGCTTTACCTTTACTGTCCAGAGTTCGATTGTGCCAGAGGACTAACATTTTACATTCCAATTTTTTATATACACAAACACACACATTATATGTTTCAGTTTGTGAAAGTCAAACTAGATGTCCGCTTCTGAAGTTACAAAAGACTTAAATGTTATGTATCACAGTGAATCAAAGTACACTGTCATCAGAATATTAAATGGTAAGAATGGTAAGCTACACTGAATAACTGAAATATGCTAGTTTACCTACTAAAAGCCATCAAAATATAGCTGGAGCCAAAATAAAAAAGTATGTTTCCAAGTTTTCTGTATATGATTGTGTGCAGCATATATTACATAAGATAAAAAGCAATGTGACATCATGCCACCTGTAACATCCAAATACATTAAAAACAGAAAAAATAACATTTTCACATTTTGGTCCTCCCATTTGTCTCTAGTGAGGGAGATTTGGTTGAATAATGTTTGCACAATAAGGACCAAAATATCTAGCTGGTAATGTCAATGGATTAGAACATTTTCAGAAGATAATGAGCTTTAGACAAATGATTCTATTTGTATTCTATATAGTAGAGAAAAACCAAAACATCTATTTTCAAAGCAGAAATGAGTGATTCTATTTGAGTTACAATATTTATCAGTCTAGGAATTTCTAATTTGCCCTTCACAGTGCTATCAACATGCTGTGACTATTTTTATTCCTACTATACCAAACAGTTGATGTACACATATTCACACTGTCTGATAGATGCTGGTGCAGTAGTAGAACGTCTGTAACATTCACAAGGGAAAACATTTTCATGTCCACCACGAGACATATTTTCACTGATTTACATGACTTCTTAAGTTCCTGATTTGGTCATTTGATTTTTTTTTTGAGTGATTTAGGTGCTAGAACAATTAGGATCCCATCACAACCATGGGAAATTAGATTAATTAATTTGTGCTCTATTGACTTTACAGGACCAGATTGTAAACATCATATTGGAGGTTCGTAGATTTTAAAGCCAAATGAGAGCAACTATAATAATATAGTCTGATCTCTTGCATAAAACAGACCACAGCATTTCATTTAACGATTCCTGTTGTGGAGAAAATTATTGTGCCCTGCTATGTAATGAACAATATCAAGCCCAATAATTTGTCATCCAGTTTGATCATTTCCTTTAAAAAGACAGTGTTAAATTTCACATGCTTTTTTATCCAATTTTTGTGTTCTATATTATATTAAAAAGAAATAAGCCCTTGGCATTCAATGCACAATACTCAAAAGTCTTATAACAAACTGAAGGTACATCAAATTTGGGACTTCAGTTGTTTGATAATATTTTAATTTCTGTACCATTAAGGAGGATGCTCTTTGGTGGTGGTTGGTGAAGGATTACGCCTGGCCTACACTAGAAAATTAAATTGGTTTAACTACACCTTAGTGGTATAGTTAGGCTAACCTAAGCCCCTGTGTACAGTTCTCCTGTACAGAAGAATTCCCCCTGCAAGTCAACAGAAGAATTGTTCCATCATCTCAGCCACCACCTCTCAGGGAGGTGGATTATCTCTATGCCAGTGGGAGAACTCCTTCTGTCCACATAAGTACCCCGAAGTGCTACAACGTCACATCTGCAGCAGCACAGCTGCACCACTGTAGCATTTAAATTGTAGACAAGCCCTCAGTGTCCATTAGGGAGGACTGAAAGAAGTGCAACACTGTCTGAGAAGGATGTAAGGGTTCTTTCACTTCCTAACATTCTAAAGTTTTCAGTTCCTTGATATTATCAGATGATTTACTATTTTTTTTGTAAGTGACTGTACAGGCAGTACTGGTAAATAAAACTGATGGCCTATACAACTGCAGATATTTTTTAAATGAGGAAGAAAAACTTTGTAAAATCACCTTACTCAAATTCGATTTTATTCATACAATATCCCATTTTCGTTATATTTGATCCTGATAGCCCATCATTGCTACTACTTGCACAGAGACACCATGAAAGAACAGAATTCTGCAAAACACTCTACATAACCTCATGGCAGCACATAATGGTGACTAGTAATAGCTACATGTGTTTTATAGCAATCCAGTAAAAATACCCCGAACTTCTATTTGTAATAGCTTATTTGGTAATGTTTGGAATGTGTGAAGTAACTGATTGAATTCTTTAGCATTTTCCTTCACACCATTTCAACTGAAACTCTGAATGGAGCTCCTCTCTTCTTGTTAGGACCCATTACTCACCTCACACTCCATCCAGCTCTTGATGTGATCTAAGGTGACATGCAGCAATATCTTATTTGCTTACCAGCTCAATAAGATTAATGTAGATTTCTTTCAGCCCTTCAAGTTTGCCTTTTTAGATCATTATAAATGGTTGTATATCAGATTTCAGGCATTCACCTGTTCACTCAGTGTGTTAATAGATGCCACAAGTAAAATAATTTTATATGCACCAGTTAGGATCTTGTTAGGAGAAAATGCCTTTTCAAACTAGCTCATTTTAATAGGGACTTAGGGACACTGCAGAATTGTAGCGCGTTTATTTATAGCGCGTCCCATTTAGCGTGATAGGGATTGCGCTAGAGGCTGTGCACATTAGAACGTTTAGCGCTACAGCATGGACACATTTCCGGGGCTTCTGGCGGAACAGGGAGTGGTGAATTATGGGCAGGTATCCCAGCATTCAGCTGGGTGCAACGTGCTTTGCAAAGGAGGGGGGTGAGGGGGAACGGGGAACGTGTAGGCATGGAGACAAGTTCAGGCTGTCAGTGACTGTTCGTTAGAGGAAACTGACAGGCTCTGCATTGAAGTCACACAGCTCGGTCCGTCAGCATTTCCAGTGCTTATTTTCTGTGATTTTTAAGAGAGAAACTCAAAAGGTACTTCTGCATTCTTCCTTCCCTTTTCAAAAGAACACTCACACGTCATTTGCCTTAAATGGCTTGTTGATTGCCTTACATGGCTCGGAGGCATGCCAGAGATCTCTTATCACGCAAAGAGTGATTACACTGGCCCTAACACGCTACAGGGAATACGCAAAAGCCTTTATCACCCTCGGAGAGGAGGTTTACAAGTTGCACTTTAAACAGAGACTCATTGCGCAAAATGTGCCTTGCCAGTGTGTAAGGTTAGAGAATTATAGCGCTACTGGAGGCTTTTAGCGCTATAAAGCGCCAGTCTAACCCAGCCCTTAGTCTTTGCATGTATGGGGGTATACTCTGTGATAGCTATCCTTATGTTTATTGCATTTTTAGTGTAAAAACAAGTCTCTATTCAGAGTAGTACAGCCACCCCAGCAGCTGACTCCAGAAAGGTTGGAGGCTCTGAAAGAGAGGCTTCAGAGGGAGATGTATCTCCTCAACAATGACAAAGAGTCCTGTGGCACCTTAAAGACTAACTAAAGTATTGAAGCATAAGCTTTTGTGGGCTAATACCCACTTCGTCGGGTGGGTATTGGCCCACAAAAGTTTATGCTTCAATACTTTAGTTAGTCTTTAAGGTGCCACGGGACTCTTTGTCGCTTCTGCTATTCCAGACTAACACGGCTACCTCTCTGATTCTCCTCAACAATGATAACCATGATGAATTAGGCATCATGGGATAGATTTTTCAAAGTATTTAGGTGTCTAAAAATACAGCTAGATACTTAATGGCATTTCAAAACGCCTCGATGAATGACGTCCATTGAAATCAAGTAGGTGCCTATGCACTTTTGAAAACCCCACCAGCTGCCTATGTAACCCACATACCTCCTGGGTGTGGTGCTCTGTCCCCTCCAGTGCCACCAAGACCACTTAGAGATTAATGAGCCTGCTCTACAGCCTTAGCTAAGGGTCATGTGTGTTTTAGCTCATGCAATAGAGGCTCATGACTAAACTCCAGAGATCCCAGGTTCAATCCCAATGACAACAGGGGTCTGTCGGCACTATAAGTGGAAGCTCATCTGGGATCTCAACAGGAAAGTTTCCAAAGCTCTTGATGCGCTTCCTCAGCTACAGGAAATTTGTAACCTATACACCTCCTGGATGTGGTACACAGTTCTCTCTAGTGCAGCAGTTCTCAACTGGTGGTCCATGGTAACTTTTTAAAAATAAATTTTAAAAAAGGAGGTGGTCCATGAAAATGTTTTAATTGGCCTGGTGGATCATGGACTGAAATGAGTTGAGAACCATTGCTGTAGTGGCACCTAGACCACTTAGAGATTTGTGTGTCTGTTCTGCAGCCTCAGTTAAGGCCCATATGGCTTTTACATCATTCACTAAGCTCCCGAGGTCTCTCAGTATTATGCCTAGTTGCCTCTTTAGGTGCTTTTGAATATCAGTCTGGGTAACTGCGTATGATCTTACTGAGTAAACAGGTGGACTTCCTAACTTGCTTCATATATGGTCCAAAAATGGTATGGTCCAAAATTATTCCCACCTGGAGTTTTCCAATTACCCTTTTTGACTCAAGTGGTTTGTCAAAATTTGGGGCCTTGCAGATTTTTTTCACAAGAAGGAGAAATTGATGATAGAGTCAGGTGTTTCTTTGGTGCAATCCTGTTTAGTTACAAAGAACATACAAAGCCATTTTCCTGAATACAGGAGAAACCAAACAACAGAAGACAGTTTCTTTGCTCATAGCTCTAATCCACTTTCAGTCAGCACTTAGGCCTCGTCTACATTACAAAGTTAGATCAACGTAAGGCAGCTTATGTCAAACTAACTCTACTTGTCTACACTAAAATGTAACTCCCACCCATGTAACTTGCCCACTAATAACACTTAACACCACCTCCACAAGAAGTGTAGCACTTGAGTCAATGTAGTTAGCTTGATGCAGTATCAGTGTAGACACTGTGTTGCTTACATCGCTGCCTTTCACAAGCTGTCACGCAATGCTCCACACGGACATAAGAATATAAGAGCGGCCATACGGGGTCAGACCAAAGGTCGATCAAGCCTAGTATTCTGTATTACAACAGTGGCCAGTGCCAGGTGCCCGAGGGAATGAACAGAACAATTAATCATCAAGTGATCCATTCCCAGCTTCTGGCAAACTGCTTCTGACAATGAAATTGATTCAAGCACTCCTGGTGAAAACGTGCAACGTTGACACAAGGAGCATAGTGTGGACATGCAAAAGCAATTTAATTATGTCAGTGGCTGTACATTGATGTAATTTGAGTCTACTTAATTGTGTAATGTAGACTTGTCCTTAGCCCAAAAACTCTCTTTCTAGGCTTTACTCAGGGCCATGCTCTTAGTGCTTGTTCTGGCTTTGTCTGTTATTTATTTGTGTGTGTGTTTCTGCACTATGTAGTGTAGTTATAGCTGTGTCCATCCCAGGATATTAGAGAGACAAGGATTTTTTATGGGACCAATTTCTGTTGGTGAGAGACAAGCTGCTGTGCCACACAGAGCTCTTCTTCAGGTCTGGGAAAGCTTCACAGCAAAATTCAAGATGGAAAAGATTGGTTAGCATAAGTAGCAAGCACATAATATTCTAAAGGACTATTCAAGGTAGAGTGGCCTGTTAACACCTCTGCAGTCATAGGACAAATGGTGGGTGTGGGTGGAGGGGCTAGTGGGTTACAGATCATTGTAATAAACTATAAATCCAGTGTCTCTGTTCAGTCTATGATTTTTAGTGTCTAGTGGAGTAATGAATCTAAGCTGCCAGGCTCATCTTTTGAATGTGTTGTGCAGGTTTTCTTGGAGGATGAATACTGATAGGTAAGATATAGAATGATCACTTCGTGAAAAACTTTCAGCCACAAGTGATACATTGTTTTAGTCTTTTATCATTTTCCTGTGAGTTCAGTCAAGAGTGTAGTGATTGTCTGATTTCACCTCCACACAGTTATTGAAACTTTTAGGGCACTGGATGAAGTACACCCCATGTTGTGATAGACACATTTAGGATCCATGGATCATGAAAGGTGTGTTGATCAGTAGAGCAGGGGACATATGTTTGCAGTTTTTGCATCTGTTGTTGTGGCAAGGTTCGGTGCCGAACTGGTATGTCCTGGTTGGTGGGGAGTTCTTGTAATGATGAGATTGGAGAAGTTTGGGGTTTATGGCTGGAAATGGGAGTTCAGGAAATATTTCTTTTAGGATGGAATCCCATCAAGAAGGAATAATGTTTCTCCTTCCTCTCTCATTCTTCTCCGCTCCCCCCCGTCCCCCACGCACAATTACAATACCCAGCCAACCCCATTACCCACATAGTTGAAATTTCTAAGCAGCCCCATATGTGCCTGTATTATGGCGACATGGACCTGTCTTATGGTTTGGAGACCTCTACTGTTTAATAAAGAAGCATAACAGTTTTTACAGCTACCTTAAATGAAGGGTAGCAGTTGCACCCACTAGCTTTTGTGATGTTTTGGCCAACTCACACCTTTATTCTGAATGTAAATAAACCCATCACTAAACATGATTCTAAATCCAAAGTGTTCTATCAGATTGGTTGTTGCTAGGATCATTCTGTCCCTGTCACCAGTTCCCTCTGCCTCAGGGGGTCTTACAGCCCTTTAATTACCCGGATTGGAGCTAAGAGGTCTCACCTGCCCTGACAGAGAGACGGAAAAGGGTCATTTCCCACGTGCACTATTCTACATGTCACCTGTTGCACCCTCCTTGCCATATTAACTGCCATTAATGTCTTTAGGTGTGGTCAGTATGTATTCAGTAACTCCTCATCTAAAGTCATCCCAGTTAATGTTATTTCATTGTTATGTTGCTAATCAATTAGGGAACATGCTCTTTAAAGTTGTGCAATCCCCCTTCTAACATCCTCAGCTGCCCAGCAGGCTGTTTCTGGCAGTTCAATTGCCAGTAGTTCATACGTCCCTTTCCTCACTGCAATGTGCTGCTCCTGGCTTCTGCCTTGGAGCTGCTCCTGGAGACTCCTGCTTGCTGGGAGGCGGGGGACAGAAGAGATGAGAAGAAGAGGGGGGCTAATGTCAGGGTGTCTCCCTCTCCCCTGCTCCTGCACCCCGCTTACCCCATCTTCCATAGAGCAGACGGGACACACGACTGAGGGATCTGCTGCCCTAGGCAGCAGCTGCAACTCCTGCCTTGCTGATCTAATTAACAAAGTCGTGTACTTTTGACCCCACTCTTGATACTTTAAAGGAAATGCATATCTCTATCTCCATCTCTCAAGGTGTATGTCTCTGCCCTCCCTCCTTTCCTGTTGCATTCTAGAGTGTGAGAGTTAACCCTTGAGGGCTGCGCAAATTGTTAGTTCAAATACAGTGGTTCTCAAACTTTTGTATTGGTGACCCATTTCAAATAGCAAGCCTCTGAGTGTGACCCCCCCCCCCCCTTATAAATTAAAAACACTTCCCTGGGAAATATCCCACCCCTGACTCCTCCACCTCAACCAAGCTTCACAATCATCATCACTGTGTACCAGTATTAAATTGTTTAAAACTTATACTGTGTGTGTGTGTGTGTATATAAAAGTACATATAATATATACTTTTGTCTGGTGAAAAAAGTTCCCTGGAGCCTAACCCCCAAATTATATTAATTCTTATGGGGAAATTGGATTTGTTTAACATCGTTTCACTTAAAGTCACATTTTTCAGGAACATAACTACAACGTTAAATGAGGAGTTCCTGTACTGGATTTATTTCAATTTGTTTAAAGAGTATGTTCACTTCTGAGCAGTTGCTTCTGGCCGGGTTAAGTCTGTCAGTCAGACCTTAAACATAGTTCACTCTTTTCTTTAAATAGAAAAAGGTAAAACTTTCTACCCAGGGGCTGCCCATTAGCAGTCTGCTATGAGTTTCCTTTACAAAGGAGTGAACAAAATCTACCTCAGTCCATCATGTTCTAGAGAGCTACAGCTACCTTTTTATAAGTTTCAGCTTTGACCAAATTCCTCATGTCTTTGGTCAACAGTTTTACAATTTTCCAGGCCAAGGCAGGATTGTTTTAGTGAAAAATCTTCCTCAGATTCTTCCCTCATGCTCCTTTTCATAGTGTATTTTCTTATGCAGGTAGGCTATCAGCTTCCTTCATTTACCCTCCCCACCAAAATTTATCTATTTAAAAAAAAGACTATTTACTTCATCTAAATATAAGCCCCTTCTAGCAGATTCAGAGCAAATAGAAACAACTTCGCAACCTCAAAGTCCACTGCATTCTGACTTTGGTTTTTTCTGTTACAAAAATAGATTCTGTCAAATTACAGCACACTCCTTTTTTTCCACCAAAAAAATCACAAGATGTACCTGTACCAAAGAATGTATGGAAATATTTTTCTTCTAAAACATTTTAGCCAAGTAAAATCTAACAGTAAAACTCTCCAACACAAAACATGTACATTACACGGCCTGGCTGGGATGACTTAGTTGGTGATTGGTCCTGCTTTGAGCAAGGGGTTGGACTAGATGACCTCCTGAGGTCCCTTCCAACCCTAATATTCTATTATTCTATGACCTTTTCAGGTTGGTGAACGAATTCTTATTCAAAACAAATATTTTTTGTTAGCCCCTTACATTTACTGTAAAAGGAAAAATAGCAATGGTAACGATGATAAGCCTACATAATTTATTTGTGTATGTTTCCAAAGCATAACAGAGAATACTTAATTCTAATGGGTAGGATGTGAGAGGAGTGGAGAAGTTAGGCTTCTCTTAGTTTTGAATTGCAATACATTTTTTTAATGCCTTGCATCCCCAACTGCCTTTCATGACCTGTCCTGGGAGGTAGTTAAGACTCAGGCATCCTCTGAAGAGCTGCAAAAGGATCTCTCAAAACTGGGTGACTGGGCAACAAAATGGTGAATGAAATTCAAAGTTGATAAGTAATAAGTAATATAGCTTGGAAAACCTAATCCCAACTATACATATAAAATGACAGGGTCTAAATTAGCTGTTACTACTAAAGAAAGATCTTGGAGTTCTGTTCAACAGACACCTGGCACTGGCCACTGTTGTAAGACAAGATCCTGGGCTAGATAGACCTTTGGTCTGACCCAGTACAGCTGTTCTTTTATTTTTCTACTGGGAGTAATGACCCACTTGTTGAAAAACACTGCATTACTGCACAGAGTGAAATCAACTCCAAGTGGATAAAACCTGAGAAACTGGGCTCTATGATGTGGCTGGAAGTGAAATCTACCATTCACTACCAGGCTGGGGACAGGGTGTGTTGCCTCTATCATACATCCTAGCCATTATTCACACCAATTATGTGGAGTGCTATTGCCACTGGATCTTTGTAAATGTGTATTCCATGAGCCCTCACCTGGCCCATGCCAACAAGCTTTTGGACCGAGGCACTTGTGTGTGCCTGCTGCTACTCCTCATAACCCTAGTGAGTGCTTTTTGTAGAGTAGATCATTTTCTGTTCCTCTGCATCATGAATTTCACCCTTAATAAATATGTATATGCTTGTTGTCTTAATGATACTATTGTTGGAAATATATTTACAGATGAGCTTCCTCAGTATAGGACAACATCACTTTGCATCATACTTGCACTGCATTGCTCTCATACTATGGGATTTAAAGGTCACTTCAAAGTTCTTTTAATCACCAATAGCTATTTATCCTGCCTCAAAGAGCAGATTATTATGAGTGACTAAAACTCTGAATTGGATTTTCTCAGATGGAAGAGCAAAAGTCAGTATATCCTGGGCTTTAGTCTTATTATTAAAGATGACTGCAGGACAATTCCATCTGTGGCAACTTTCAAGGTTTTTAAATTTGTTTTCCTTCCACGTTGGAATAAAAATAAAACCTGTGATGTGGGTTTAAGTCCCTATTCTGCCTGATTCAGAGCAGTTGTCCATCACAGATTAAGCAGAGCAGGGGCTTGAACCTCACTCTCCTACACCCCAGACCAATGCCCTTTTAAGTAGGTGAATGGTCACACTATTGTGGGGAATTTTCCTGGCTTCTATACTATCCAGGTGGAATTGGATGGTGAAAGGATCCTTTCACTCTCTTTACCCACATCTCTGCCTGACCTCAAGGTCTCCTCTTCCTCTCCTTCATACAGCAGAGTCCTTGTATCCAGGATAAGGCTGGGCTCAGGATCCTTTAAATCTCCCTCTGTTTGGATGAACTCCACTGTGGCAGTACAATACTTCCTTGTTAAAAGGATCCTGTCTTTATTGGATACCTAAATTCTATATATTCCTCTAGTTTAAAGTATCCATTCTATACAATCCCACCTAATACTATGAGTTACTATAAAAATCTAAAACCAAGAGGGTAGATCATTATGTTTCAATTGAAAAACAAAAACACCAGCCTCAAACTCTCCCTCCATGCCCATCACCCCCACCCTAGAAAACAGAAACCAAGAACTGGAAAAAATATTCTAAAGTAAAAGAACTGAGTTAGAGCTGAGACATAAAAATACACTGTCCAGCAAAATAAATGGTCAATGCAGTCAGACCAAAACCAAACTACAAAATCCCATTAATGAGCACAGAGCAAAAGTATTATATTATAGTTATATTATGAACAGAGAAGTTTGATTACTTGCTCATAAGGAAAAATACTGCTATGTAAAATAATATAGTTACAAACAAATGGCCAACTCACATACAGGTGGATATCAAATCAAATGAAGTCAGATACAAGACGTTTTTTTTTCCATTCAGTCATTATATTCATCAAAGGTAGGAATGTCAGAAGACTACAGAAGCAACTTGCACTTCAGTTGCATAGTCTTTAGATGAACCAAAGGAAAAGGTGTTTGCTTGTATTGAAGCTACAGAAATCAATTAAAAACATGGCCAAGGACAAAGTGTGCTTTCTGTAGAATATTTTATGACATCAAGAGAGAAGCGTCTCCCCAGTTTTCAGCCAAGTGTTTAACTTAAGGATTAAAGGCTCTCATTCAATAGAAAAGCAGTCTTTTAAAAGAAAAATTATACCATAAAGGGGAAGAGATCAGGGTCTGCATGGAGGCATTGCAGAATGAAAATATATCCCAAAATGCTGCGACGTAGTTTATGTGGGGTAATTATCATTTGACAAAGAAAATATATATATAAACTGAATGTAGTTTGTGGAAACCTTAAAGACCTTTACTGCAGGGCAGGCTCTCAATGCACCAAAGGCATTGGATGGACTATTTGAAACAAGTCCTTGTGAGGTTTGACTGCAACTGTGGCCATTAAAAGGTGAGCTATGAAAAAAAAAATCTTTCACAAGATGCTACTACTTCTATTGGCTAACAAAACAGTGTTACAAATTTCAGAGATGAGGCTAACATTCATTGGCTAGCAGCTGTAACCATTATAAAATGCAGACTCCCATGTAACTCCCCAATGTAGAATGGGGGTATTTACTGTGTGAGATTATAAAAATATATCTTCTAAAATATAACAAACTGCAGACATTATGGTCATTAGTAGACTATGATGAATACTAGAATGAAATTCTGCTAGAATCAGTGGTATGAATGGAAAATACAACAAATCTAGATCTTGAATAAATATATTTCTTAGGTAGACAATGTATTTTCTTTATGTGATTATTACCCTTTTTGCATTCTAACTTCTCAGAAACCTAAGTGTTTTGCATAACAGAAAGATTTGGAACCTGAAAGGTTAATTCTTTTAAAGGTTAGAGCCACAATTTAGCAAACATCATTGACTTTAATGGGACTACATAGGTAAGCATGTGCTTTGTTTTGATGGATCAAGGGCCCTAGTGCTCAGCACTTTGGAGGATCAAGCCCAAAGAAAAGGTCACTGTATTATTGCAGATGACTATGAAGAGGCTTGTGATTCATGAAATATTTTAAGAACAGTCAGATACTGTTAAAAAGTATTCACTGAATAAATTATTCAATGAAAAACCAAACATTTGTTGAATTTGACAAATACTACTTGACCAATTTAAATTTTTTTTTAAAAAAAAATCCCTATGTTGCAAGAGAATTTAGTAAGAGGGAACACTACTCTGTTTGCAGGATTCAATGCTTGCCTTACCTAGACTAGCTTTTAGATTTTAAGAGCTTGCTTTATCTTAAACTCCCTTATATTCATAGTGTGTTTTATACATAACCACTTAGTTTCAAGGACAAAATTAATAAATATTAAATATTAGCATTTCCTGGGCAGAACTGCACAAATATTATTTGCAATATAATCCTGCAGCCTCCTTTAATGAGAAGGTAAATATCAAGTATATAATAAAGCAGAACATGTAGCTAACCTTATCAGAGTCACTTATAAACAAATATTCCTTAATCTTTAATTCAGGGGTTTTTTACATGATCAAGAGGGAGAACAATTAATATGGCTCTTATTTTTAAAGAAATTGTATTTGTTCTCACAATCCTTCACACACAGTTATTATGTTTTTCTACCAATGGAGAATGGAGATGCAGTGCTGTATGTTTTGCACCTGGGCATAAAACAATCAAGACATCACAAAGCACCCGACAGCAGTTATGTGAGATGTGATTCATACCACTTAATTCCAATAAAAATAATAACTCAAACTAGAAGAAAGTAAGTGGCAGCCTGGTCAATATTATAAATCATAGTTTGTGACAGAAATCTTTCACTCTCTTGTGGTGAAAAAGCGAACAAATTCAAAAGCAAAAGCAACACAAAGTTAATTTCTGCCCAATAATGAAAAACAGCCAGTCTTAACTTTTGACAGTGAGTAATTTTCAATGTCACATAGCAAGAGTTTTCAGACTCGAGGCATACATAACTAAAGTGACCTTATAGCGGTCTGACCTTTAGCTAAGATGTATTTGGAGTATGCATGTCTTCTTCTCCGCTTAAGGCATAATACCATGTTTATAATCTTCTTGTAACAGCAACTTGCTTTTTTTCCCCCCTCTCTTTTTTTAATCACAGCTTTGTTCTTGGCTAACAGCTGAGGTTCGTGTTCCTAGGGACTGATTCATCTCCTCTTTTCTTACCCCTTTTGGGCAGGTTCAAATCAGATTTTAAACTAAAACTTGACAGAAACTGGATGCCCCACTGCACCCTTCTGGAAACCTGCCATAGCATCCAGCAATGGTGGAGAAAACTTTAGTCTGATGCTTCTTTTCAGCCAATTTAAAAGACAATCTACCAAATCCTGACCCCATTGAAGTCAATGGCAAATATCCTTAAGGTGATCAGGAACAGTTAACATAGATTAAGGGCAAGGGCAAGTCATGCCTGACCAACCTGGTTGCCTTCTATGATGAGATAACTGGCTCTGTGGATATGGGAAAAGTGGTGGACGTGATATACCTTGACTTTAGCAAAGTTTAGGTGTGGTCTCCAACAGTATACTTGCCAACAAGTTTAAGAAGTATGGATTGGATGAATGGACTATAAGGTGACTAGAAAGCTAGCTACATCGTTGGGCTCAATGAATAGTGATCAATGACTCAATGTCTAATTGGCCACCAGTATCAAGCAGAGTTCCCCAGGGGTTGGTCCTGGGGCCGGTTTTCTTCAACACCTTCATTAAATTATTTGGATGATGGAATGAACTGCACCCTCAGCAAGTTCACGGATGACACTAAGCTAGGGGGAGAGCTAGATCTGCTGGAAGGTAGGATTAAGGTCCAGGGTGACCAAGGCCTGGTCTACACTAGCGAGGAGGATCGACCTAAGATACGCAAATTCAGCTATGTGAATAGCGTAGCTGAAGTCGACACATCTTAGGTCAACTTACCTGCTGTCCTCACAGTGGCAGTGGTCGACAGTGGGGTCCCCCGTCAACTCTGCTTTACGCCTTTTGGTGAGATGGAGTTCTGGTGTCGACTTTGGGATCGATTTATCGTATCTTGATATGACAATAAATCGATCTCCAATAGATCAATCTCTACCCGCTGACCCAGCAAGTAGTGTAGACATGGCCCTAGACAAATTGGAGGATTGGTCCAAAAGAAATCTGATGAGGTTCACAAGGACAAATGCAGAGTCCTGGACTTAGGACAGAAGACTCGCATGCACTGCTACAGATTGGGGACAGACTGGCTAAGTGGCAATTTTGCAGAAAAGGAACTGGGGATTACAGTGGTCAAGAATCTGGATATGAATCAACAGTGTGCCCTTGTTGCCAAGAAGGTAAACAGCATATTGGGCTGTATTAGTAGGAGCATTGCCAGCCAGATCAAGGGAAGTGATTATTCGCCTCTGTTCGGCAGTGTTGAGGCCACATTTGGAGTATTGCATCCAGTTTTGGGGGCCCCAACTACAAAAAGGAAGTGGACAAATTGGATAAAGTCCAGCGGTGGGCAACAAAATTATCAGTAGGCTGGGGCACATGACATAAGGAAAGGCTGAGGGAATTGGGCTTATTTAATATGCAGAAGAGAAGAGCAAGGGGGAATTTGATAGCAGCCTACAACTACCTGAAGGGGTGTTCCAAAGAGGATGGAGCTTGGCTATTCTCAGTGGTGGCAGATGGTAGAACAAGGAGCAATGGTCTCAAGTTGCAGTGGGGGAGGCCTAGGTTGGATATTAGGAAAAAGTATTTCACTAGGAGTGTAGCGAAGGACTGGAATTGGTTACCTAGGGATGTGGTGGAATCTCTATCCTTAAAGATTTTAAAGATTGACAAAGCTCTGACTGGGATGATTTAGCTGGGGTTGGTCCTGCTTTGAGTAGGGGGTTGGATTAGATGACCTCCTGAGGTCTTTTCCAACCATAATATTCTATGATTGTTTGAATCTAAAATTTGCTCCAATAGGACTATAACTACTAAGATGAAGTGTATTTTTCAATATTCACTACAATTTTTAAACCACCAGAACCACAGATTTTAATACGAGTTCACAATATAAGTAAACTAAGTAAATATACGACATTTTTATTAAAGCTAAATTTATCTAAATTTAAAGCAACAGGGAAAGGAAATATTTTTTAAAAAATAGGAAAATGTGATTGTGTAACGTAACCAAAAAAACAAAAAATGGAAGAAGGGGAAGGAAGAGGTATAGAATATGAAACTAGACTTTATTCATACTTTGAAAAGTTCTAGATTTCAAGAAACCTGTTCCTTTGTTTCTTGGAATATGTGCATTTACTGATAATCAAATATGTAAAATTGTTTATATAGAATTACAAATGTTATATTTCCTTTCTTAACATTCAGAAGGTTTCAACATAATCATCAATATACATAACACCTTTTCAACCAGAGGAGCAGTTTCTCCCCTTCCCCAATTATGTAAGTGGTTTATGACAATTTATAAATAAGACTATGCACCCAGTGATGATACAATAATTTGAAAAGATGTTCACAATGCAGAATTTTTAAATGTCCACTTTTATTACTTACATCACATTGTATTACATCCCTCAACTAAAACCTTCATTAAAAATAGCCTTGAGGTTTGATGTTGGTATTTTCTGTTAATGACATTAGTCTTGCAACTGCAGTGATTAACAGGCGGCTCTCAAACTGTGTGATCTTAATCATTAGAAAGTAAGAAGTAATGTCTTGTTTAATTACTGTCAGAGCAGTGTGTCACCAGCTAATTAGGTATGATTGATTACTGTCATCCTCACATACCTCTCAAGACATCAGACACAAACATTTGACTCCAATAATGCATGTTTAGAATGAACTTTCAGAATGTCTCTGAGTAAAAATTACAGGTTTAAAAAATTAAAATGTCTTGCTTTCTAATCAGCATTGAATAACATAATGCCATGGCAGCTGAATTTACTAAAAGTTAATCAACCCCACAGAAAAAACTATTTTAGAATCTTTTAGTGGACAGTTTTAACTCATCACTAATTACTGATTATATCCCATTTTCCAGCAAGTGGGCAATGGGAATGGAGTGCCAATGGATTCAGTATTTCTAAGAAATATGTAAAGATGCACCCATGCTTGCATAAATACTGCCGCTATTTGAACAAGAAATATGAAACCTTGGACTTCTCCTACTAATGAAAATTTAATTTGCAAGTACCACAAGACTACCCCTTTTTTGCAGAGTATTTGAAACCTGGCAAAGAAAACCCTGATAGTTCATTTTACCATTGCTATTAATGTTATTGTTCAATCTGCACTGATAGGTCTTTGATTCACACTTTTGTCTCTCCTATAGATCTGTAAAAAAAAAAGAAAGATGTGAATGAAGAACATTTCTTCCAAAGTTTTGCAGCACTGAATGCACTTCCTCAGGAAAGCCTCAGTCCATTTTCTGTATCTAGAATATAGAATTAATATAACTATATATATATAACTAGTTAGTCTCTAAGGTGCTACAAGTATTCCTCGCTTTCTTTAGAATATACAGGTATGACCAGACAATTTGTCGTCTACTGTTTCTACCATAAACTGGGGACTCTGCTTCATTTGCTGTTATCTGTCCAACTCTAACTCCCTTTCTATTTATTCTAATTGCTCCAGCATTCTCGCATACTTGTTCAAACACTTGCTTGAAGCACTTCAAGCACTTGAACAGACATCTTCCTTTCAATCTGACTCTAATTCAGGGTTACTCTGCCTATGCCAGATAGCCAAGGCTGTCTCTAATGACTTAATTTCTGAGATGTCTAAATAATATTAGCATCTCCCTCAGTTTAAGTGACATAGGTTTATGCTACAATTTCATAAGTATGAATTTTGATATGTCATTATAATTCTGATGTTTTGTTATTGTGAAGACCCTACAATGTACTCTCTTTACTTTTGAAGACTCAACATTTTTGTAGTAAGGTTAAGATAGAGTCTAATCACAGGATATTATGAGATTTTAAAAAACAGTTTTATGCATTGAATTAAGAATCCAGTAAAAAAATAAAAACCTTGACTTTAATTTATAATTATTGTTTTTACAGGGAAGTTACTCAGATAAACCCTTATGTTAGAACTGAAAGTCCTTCTAGCCATTTATTTGGCTAGCAACCTGGAAAATGAGGAGCTACTTCAAACCCATGTTTATCCAAAGGCTTAATGTCTTTTCCAAGTTCATCATCTCTTGCCCCCCTCCCCTCCCTTCTGCACCTAGTCTTGACAATGAAGCTCAACTGCAACACTAGGATCAGTTGCTTTTTTATTTTATTTATCTATGCAACAGAGAGGAGATGGATGGGGTGAATTAGGCTGGCTGAAATGGTCAGAAAAAAATACGGCTTTAGCAGCAGTATTTCTGATCAATATGAAAGGGGAGTACATTGTGGGCAATCAGGAAAAGATCACAGTAGACAAGGTACAAGAGAACAGATGAGAAGGATAGCAATAGAGACCATGAAGAAAGAGAATTTAGAGATGTTAAAGAGGAAAAAGCAATAGGTTGGTAGTAAGTGGGAAGAATGAGAGAGAAAAATCAAAGTTCTCTATCAAAATTACGATGCTGGGGGACCCCAAAAAAAGGTGGAGGGAGCTGGCACATTCCCTTTCAAGACAAATTCTAAACATCTTTAATTCATAAAAACAACAAAAATTCTTGGAACAATCTGCATCACTTACCAATGTCTGTGCCTACTTCTGTATGCAGTCCTTAAAACACCCTCCCCCGACACTTTTTTTCTGTTTAATTTTTTAAAAATGCAAAATGTTTCATTTACAAATATGAATGTACAGTATATATTTCATTCGAGCCCTCTACTGCCACCTGTTGTCTTATTTTGTAAACTTTTCAATATAGGGGTCATATCTTTCTGTTTGATAGCTTCTACTACAACAGGAGAAGATGGAACAAAATAGATGTACTAATAAAGTGAGACCATTATGTAAGAGTATCAAGATCTGGAGTAAAGCATATCAACTTCAATCAACTCTAATAAAGGACAAAAATAGAAACCTTTTCACTAAAAAAAAACAACAAAAAACCTATAAAGAGATGGAGAGAGAATTTTAATGAACTCAATGAAAAAAATTGATAAGAGGTGAAAAACTTCTGTTTTCCAAACAACTGAGCCACTTTTGTTTTGTATTGTCTTACCTGTCTTCAGGCATCTACCAATCTATCATCAAATTCTATCCTCACAGTTGGTAAAAGACCGTGTCCAGCTCTCCTGTCTACAATTCAAGAAGGATGTTAATAATTTGGAGAGGGTACAGAGAAGATTCAATGATTAGGGACTGAATAGTTGAAGGATTAGAAAACATGTTTTATAGCAATAGGCTGAAAGAGCTCACCCTGTTAGCTTAACAAAGAGAAAGTTAAGGAGTGACTTGATTAGGATCTCTAAGTATCTACGTGAGGAACACATATTTGATAATGGGCTCTCCAATTTAGCAGAGAAAGGTAGAACAAGATCCAATGTCTGGAAGATAAAGCTAGACAAAGAAAAAGCTAGACAAATTCAGATAAGTTCAAAAGAAATTATTCTGGGGAAGAACTATGGCTTATGTTATACAGGAAATCAGACTAAATAATCACACTAGTCCCCTCTCCCTTGAGATCTATGTATCTTGGAATGTTCTCTTTCATATGTCATCTTCTGTGTCACCACCATAACCTCTACTCCATTACATATATTAGGCCAAATTCTACACTGGCATAGGAAGGCCCAATTCCATTTACTTCACTGGAGTTGTCTCTGTTTCCATCAAGAATTAATTTTACCAAGTAGCACTAACTTCAAACTTCAAAGCAAACATTCATTAAAACATATTGATCATTGCACAAACATTCAACAGGAAGGAACTCTTGTCATTGAGGTAGTTTCACCACAGAAAATCCTTTTTGAATCAAGTACACATGACACTGCACAAATACTTTATGAACTACACCAACTATTTTGGAAAAAACAGCCTTTTATCTTCACTTTTTATGTTAAAATTAAGCTTAGCTTAGTGGTGTGATGCATTTTTAATTCAACCTGTGGTGATGGCTTCTCTGTTCCACTCTACAAAAACATTGTTATACCATCAGCAGAGTTACTTTTAAAACAAAACTTTCTAAAAACTGCTTCTTCGCTTGTATCCCTGGACTAGGCAAAATGTCATTGAAACTGGTAAATGTGACCACCACACTTCATTTAAAAAAGCTGTAAAAACAGTTAAGCAACCCCTCATCTGAAACAAAGGCATATTCAACTTTGTCTGGGGGAGGAGTTGTAGATACACTGGTGGGTAGAGAAAGGCTACAGAGGGACCTAGAAAAATTAAAGGATTGGGCCAAAATAAATCTGATGGACAAGTGAAGAGTCCTGAATTTAGAAGAAAGAAATCCCATGCACTGCTACAGATTAGGGACTGAATGGCTAGGCAGAAATTATGCAGAAAAGGACCTATGAGAAACTGGACATAAGTCAACATTGTGCCATTGCTGCAAGAAGGCTAATGACATTTTACATTGTATAAGTAGGGGCATGGCCAGCAAATCACGTGAAATGATCATTCCCCTCTATTCGGCCTCATCTGCAGTCCAGTTTGGGGCCCCAAACTACAAGGATGTGCAAAAATTGGAAAAATTCCAGCGGAAGGCAACAAAATGATGAGGGGATTGGAGCACATGACTTATGAGGAGAGGCTGAGGAAACTGGGATTGTTTAGTGTGCAGAAGAGAAGAATGAGTGTGGATTTACTAGCTGCTTTCAACAACCTGAAAGGGGGTTACAAAGAGGATGGAGCTAGACTGTTCTCAGTGGTATCAGATGACAGAACAAGGACTAACGGTCTCAAGTTGCAGTGGGGGAGGGTTAGGTTGGATATTAGGAAAAACTTTTTCACTAGGAGGGTGGTGAAGCACTGGAATAGGTTACTTATGGTGGTGGGGGAATCTCCTTTCTTAGAGGTTTTTAAGGTCAGGCTTGACAAAGCCCTGGATGGGATGATGTATTTGGGGATTGGTTCAGCTTTGAGCAGAGGGTTGGACTAGAAGACCTCCTGAGGTCCCTTCCAACCCTGATATTCTATGATTCTATTATTTGAACAATGAACAGAGGGCTTTGCTGGTATTGTTCTGAGAAAAGAGTATGTGTGTGTGCACAAGAGGGAGTGGGGAAGGGTGGAAAGAAAAGCAGCAAGAAGCCCAAATTAATATTAGTTAGACCGGCGGTTCTCAAACTCCCCCCCCCCCCCGCGACCCATTTTTACTTTCTTTCAGTGCTCCGTGGACCCCTGCATGTCCCCCAAAAAGCCGCCAAATTGATTACTTCCGCATTTGCCGGCTATTTTCAGCGGACAAGCCGAGTGCTCCCGAAATAACTCGGCATGTCCACCGAAAAGCCACCAAATGCGGAAGTAATTACTTTGGCAGCTTTTCAGCTGCGCAAGGAGCTCTCAACCCCTCTGGAGGCAGCCGGTGACCCCCCGAGGGGTCGCGACCCCTGATTTCAGAACTACCGAGTTAGACCAAAGGGAAAACTGTAAAGATTGTATTGGTGCTAACTGTAGCTGAGTCACTACTTGGAAAGAAATTGACAAAAGATACATTTTGTTCCTACCTACATTTTCACCTAGACAAGAGAGAGATCACTTCAGGAAACGAGTGGACTAAAATAATGTATCAGTTTCTGTTTGTGAATAAATGGTCAGTTATAGCCATAAGAAAAACAATGAAAACTCTTATGCTATAGGATCCTCCATTTATTTTTCTTATCCAGCACCAGCAGGATGAGTGGTATATAATAACCTTGATTGTGAACTGCTTCAAGGAATATGTGTTTTGAAAATTAATTCCCATAAGGTCTTTTATAGCAAATATGCACTTCCCTTGATCAATGATATCTGTCACATGGATAGATGAGCTGTCTTTATGCTGAATAGTGCTGAGTACTTTTGTATTGACATACTGTAATCTCTTATCCATCGTGTCTTTGCTTTGCTAGCTTTCTTAGGAATTACTAGAAACTTGACTTTTCTATAATCCTTTTCTAACAGATTTCTCATCTATGTGACAGCTTCCAAGGGCATACAGCTTTGTGCTGACCTTGTAGTTTAAGGTGTTTCTTGTTTCTATTTAGCCTTTGATTTTACATAGCTATTTAAAGATTTCAAAGATTGTATTACAAATGGCAGAACCGTGTACAGGGCAGAGTGGGGAGAATGAACCTGTGTAAGGAAACAGCAGGGGAAGAAGAATGTACCAGTTGAGAGGAGGCTGAATTAATATGTCGGGTGTGTGTATGTGGAAATAGAGGGCTGGTCCCCACTATGGGGGGGAGGGAGGAGGGGATCGACTGCAGATACGCAACTTCAGCTACGTGAATCACGTAGCTGAAGTTGCGTATCTGCAGCCGACTTACCATCCGTCCTCACGGCGGCAGCAGTCGGTGGCACACTCCCCCATCAACTCCAGCTTGCGCCTCCTGGCAAGCTGGAGTTCCGGAGTCGACAGGGTCACCGCGAGCAATCAATTTCTCGCGTCTTCACAAGACGCGAGAAATTGATCGCCAGGAGATCGATCGCTACCCACCGATTCGGCGGGTAGTGAAGACAAGCCCAGAGAGATAGAGACAGAAAGAGACAGTTCAAGTGAAGTCTTATGTATTGGGACAGGAAACCTGAAGGAGAGTGCATCCATGTATGTACACGCAATGCTGACTTTTAAAGTGTCACCTTCATAACCACTGGCAATACTGCAGTGTCCCTATAAGACACTACCATCCAAGCTTACTTTAATGCTCCTAGAAGATTTAGTGAAAAAGAACTAACACTTTATTCAAGTTTTAACAAACGTGTTTAGACCCCATAAGAAAAGTAAATCTGAAACCATTTTTCCCCTCATACAAGATGTGAAGAGAATTTCAGTGACAGCTTGTGCCCAGCATCCTAGCACACAGAGTAAAAGGCAACAATACCAGACTATAAAATACCCCAGTTGCTGTCATGATTTTATTGTAGGTCTTGCAATACCTGGACTAGAGAAGAATTTCACCTTTTAAAACAAAAGTAAGTTTTTATCCCTCATGGCTTTTGACAAAAGCTTGAAAACAAGACCTGAATGCAACCTAAACCCTCATTTTATTGTTTATTTTAAATCTTGTGAGTTTTAAGATCTCAGATTTTGGGGCCTGACTCAAATTTTAAATGCCTGGGGCTGGCAATAGTGAAATATTTATCATAAAGACTAACAGCAGATCAACACAAAATAAAGTTCAGACTTGTACTGCCACGTAAAAAGCAATGGATTTTAATCTAAGAAATAAGAATGTTACGTCAGACAACAGGGAAACATTTTTAAGAGAAAGTACAATTGAGAGTTAGTTATGCCCGTCACCCCAATTACTAACAATTGAGAGGTGCAATTGATTACCATGGAGATATTCAAGGCAAAAATCAATGATGATACTCAAGAATAGTCAAGAAACATTCAAGCAGATAAAACATTCATGAAAATGATGTACTGAGTACGGTACCATTAAAAACACAGGGGATGAGACTACATTATCCAACTAGTCTTTTCAGACTTGAATTTCTTTATACCAATTCAATTCTCTGCTTCTCTGATACCACGAAAAGCATGACCAATTAATGCACTGGAGTTTTAGTGTTCTTGTACTTGAGTGAGATTTGGTAACAAATGTCTTCATCTAGAAGTAACAGGGACACAGTAGGGTATTTAGAAGTGTGGTAATGTGCTGACCAGATAAGAAGAAACGGTAAATGTTTGTTTTAAATTCTTGTACATAACACTAATATAAATAATAATCTGAGTCTGGAAACATGCCATTCGATGAGAAATTGACAGCAGATTTTGTACATTGCCAAGTATGATACTCTGATACTTTCAAGGGAAAGTATTTAGTTTTACATTGTTATTCATGGTTCTAGCTGAACATATAAATCAAGTGAAATGATGCAATTGAATTAATAAATCCAAAACATGAAAGCCTGCAAAAATATTTTATTCTCTTAGATTTTTATTAGTCTAATCTAAATCTATAATAACCCCAGTCAATGTCTGATCGCTGTGTACCAAATATATGAATTCCTTAATGGACAGTAAAGGAATTACAGCCCTTTGAAGTCTGTTTCTTTAATCTAATAGAACCAAATCTTTCCATGTCAGGTTCTGATCACGCAGAAACAATGCCTTCCACCAAGGATCAGGATATGAGGATCCTGGGAGGGGCTTTCTATGTTGTGTTGTTTGGTTGTCACTAAAGCATGCTGTAAGTTGGGGAATCAGCCAGACATAGCTCCTCAGAGGCAAGGGCAAGAAAAGTAGCCAACATCCGTGTGGAGAATCAATTAACCCATTAACAACCATTGTCCAGCAAGGGAGCTAGGACTCACCTGCATGAAGCCACAGCAGGGGAATTGCTCAGCCTTGCCTAGAGATTCAGTAAGCCCCTCCCCCCCCCCCATATATGCCTGGCCTTGTGTTTTCCAAGCACATGGGCTGAGGGTATAAAATAGAGTGGACACATACTGGGCATTTTCTCCTGCCCCCACTACACTGCAAGCAACCAAGACACTGAGAAGATGTCAAGACTCCAACAGGGGGGACTGGCCCAGATTTAAGGGACAAATCTCTGTATTAAGGACTGCAATATCCGGGGGGGGGGGGGGGGAGGAAAGGGGAACTGCTTAATCTACTTGCTGCCCAGTCTAATAGTGTTGAGAGTTTAGACTATGCTAATATTTTATTTCTGTTGGTAACTAACTCTGATTTTTGCCTATCACTGAATATTACTTAAATCTACTTTTTATAGTCAAATATTGTTTAACTCTTTATCTTCACAGTGAGTTTGTATGAAGTGTGGGGCAAATCTGCTCAATTTTGACAAAGACTGGAAAACCACTTTCCATTGATGAAGTGGTGAACCAATTAAATACATTTCCACTGCCCATCTTGAGCAGTGCAAGATGGTATATTCCTGAGGTACAGTGCTGGGAGGATTTGGCTTGGATGCTTTTCTCCCTGTGATTCATGCGTGACTCTGCGATCAATGTAGTTGGGGGTGGGGCTCCACATGCAGTTATGCTGAGTGATAACAGCACCTGCAGGGGCTTGCTGCTGGTCACTAGCAAGGCATTGTGAGAGACAGCCAGGCTGGAGAGTTAAGGGGGTAAGGCTGCACCCAGGGAGGATGAAGAGGCTATCTCAAAGAAATGAAAGGTAAGGATCTATAGAAAAAAGGCCAGGATTATCTTGACTCAGTGGAATTCTATCTATCAAGTGCTTCCTTGGCCTAATCACAAATCTCACCAGGTATGCTTTTCTCCTAAGACATGTTTAACTGATCCCTGATGTGGCTGAACACAACAAATCACAAGGGTGAAATGAAAACTGCTAGCAGAAAATAGCATTAACCTTCACCTCTTCTTGCTACTATGAGTATCTTTTATTTGATTTAAAACCACACAAAGTTTTCTGGGAAGAAGGGAGAAGAAACATCACTGTTAAAAAGAGATTTAGAAATGTATTAAATGCTGTGAGGCCAACTCTTCAGTGAGCAGACCCTCAGCTGGTTCACACTGTCATAGCTGAAGTCAAAGGAGCTATGACAATTTATACCACACCTGCCGAACATTCCCTTCCCCCAGCCCCCGTCTTTTACTTAGTATTAGCTCACTTAGTCCTCAGGAAAATATTCCTTTGAAACATCAGTTAGAATTTAGAATGAGTGAAGATCAAGTAAGGACCCCAAGGGCTAGCATCACAATATATAACAAACTCTTGCAATCATTAGGCACACAAAAAAGTACAGCCTGACAAAAATGTATAAAAGGTAAGTGAGGAGAACAGTTTCTTGAAACCAGTTCAACAACTTATAAAGTCACAAAGCTATCTGCTGAATACCATGAATGGACCCTTTTCCATTCACATTTAAGGTCAGTAAAAGATACAGAAAATAGACCTTGTATAACAAACGCTTATGGTGTATTAGATATTCTTTCAGTTTAGTGAGTGAATAGAATTAACATATCAGTTGTAAAAACAGAAGGATTAGCCTTTTTCTTGAACTAGTCTAATGTTCATATAATCCAAAACACAATTTCCACATTTCCCTCTTTTTTCATAATTTTATAGGGTTTTACAAATAGTAATTAATTTGGCTTCACAACATTCCTCTGAGGTATTAGGTGAATAAAGTCAGGTTAAGTGATTGGCCCTGATCTACACAATGAGTCAGTAACAAATCCAAGAACAAAACTCAGGATTAACCATAATGTGTAGTATAGTTGAAAATAAAGAACTAATTGTAATGTCAAGAATCAGAGAGGTAGCCATGTTAGTCTGGAATAGCAGAGGTAACAAAGAGTCCTGTGGCACCTTAAAGACTAACTAAAGTATTGAAGCATAAGCTTTTGTGGGCTAATTGCATCTGAGGAAGTGGGTATTAGCCCACGAAAGCTTATGCTTCAATACTTTAGTTAGTCTTTAAGGTGCCACAGGACTCTTTGTTACCTAATTGTAATGTGTATTCTTTACTCTCTTTTATACTTGAAGACAATTAGAAAAATAAAGACTGGGTTACAATTTTCGTTAAAAGAAAGCGTCAACAAGAAAATAGACAAGCAACAACATGAAAAAATGAGCAGCAAATGATGTTTGATTGCTGTCATTATTTTCTCCCACTCTAAAAGACAAAAGCATCTGTACATCACTGAGAAGCAGTAACAATAACCTAATAACAGCCTTAGAAAAATGTACTAGTGAATTTGAAGCCTAGCTAATCTGATGTTAATTTATAGACTACAGGCCTGCATACCATCACTTGTTGTCATCAATTAGCTTAACTGTTAGCAGTTGTCTGTATTGTTTGAAAGACTTGCAAATTTTCAGGATAAGGAATAATGAGATCATAAAGGTAGACAGAGAAAGTCATCCAATACCCCAGAGAAACTTTATAGTGGTGCTAACCCTTCCTCTATCTTTATAAAACATTCACCGAAATGTAGGATGACCAGAATGTCCCAGTTTTATAGGGACAGTCCCGTATTTCAGCCCTTCTGCAGTTGTCCCAACTTTTATTAAAAATGGGCAAACTGTCCTGTACTTTCTGCCTCCCCCTCCCCCCCACCCCCCCATCAGTACCAGCGGGTCCTACTTCTGGCCGGATCCCTACTCTCCAGTCAACCACAGTGAGCATGTGTGTGTGTGTGTGGGGGGGGGAATTTCCAGTGTCCATCCATGGTGGTAGGTGTGCAAGGCTGGTGGTAGGGCAAAGCTGCAGCACGGGGAGCCGGGCCGCTCTCCATGCTGGGACATCAGCACAACTTCCACTGTGTGCCAGCTCTGGAGAAGAGGAGAGGGGATTTTCCGCATGTTCCTGCCCCAAACCTACAGGCTCCACAGTGTCCCCCCAGGCAGGGGCTTATCCCCCTCTTTGCCCACCTCCTGCAGAGAGCACAGGACTACTCCATCCCCTATGCACTTCCCCTGTTGAGCCACCTCTTGCCAGGCTCCATGGCTGCTGAAGCCCCTGCAATCAGGTTCCCTGGGCCCTGGTGAGCAATGCATCCTTAGGGCTTAACCCCTTCCTGTCCACACTGTAGCCAGGGGACAGGAGGTGACTGGGTTATGTCAATGGCCAGCAGCAGCCTGCAGGTGTTAGCTGCCTTTCAACACTGTGAGGACAGAAAGGGATAAGCTCTGCAAAGACACAGGCCAGGTCATCCCTTTGCTCCCCACTCCCCACATCCTCATCCCCTGTGGTTTGAAGCAGCTCCTGTCCCTTCCCTCCCGCAATGATAAAAGGCTGCTGCTGGCCCCATTCTGGCATGAACCATGGCAGAAATCAGGGGGTGGGGGAGAGAGCATGTGACCATGCATTGCCTCAGGAAGACACAGTGCCAGGTAACAGGAGCCCAGCCAGGCATAGAGGGCAGAGAGTGCTGGGCAGGGAGGGTCACAGCAGTTGGCAATGTGAAAGAGGGGTATAGGGGTGTGTGTCACCCCTCTCTGTGTGAACCCGAAGGCTTTAAAGAGAAGAAAGTAAATAAAATGAATGCAATTATGCAGTATTTCTTTTTAATGGGGGCTCAGTCAACTTAATGTTAATTTGAATGTTTGTACTGCATCGTTCGGATTGATTGCCATTGAACTCACTGGAAGACGAGACATTTTACCAGGTATCTTGTATTCAGCATAGGGAAATATAGCCACCCTATTGAAATTATACCAATTTGCCGTTAACACAAAGGAAAACTAATTCCCAGGAAGGTGTACTTTCTCTGTTCACCCTCTCAAATTGTGTTTTTATATCCGTAGTGAGATATTTTCATCTTTAGTGGAACAGTTTGGGGGATTTTTTTTTTTTGGTGGGGGTGGGAGTGGGATTGGAGAGAGAAAAAAAAAGTGAGCATTGCTCTTGATAAGCACCCCCAATTCAACCTCTCCAGTTTCCACAGATTTCCAGGAGTCTTATCTACCAAACCTTCCTACTCTCTCTGAAACAAGATCTCCATTCTATTGTCAATCCCTACACCTCACCTTAGCCGTATTAAGTGATCTAGGCTTTTCAATCTAAAATTCCAACGTCCTTTTAAACAGAATGGATCTCCTGGGGCTTCTCTTTCTTGTCTCTTTGAATCATAGATGTTTATCAAAGGATAAAACTGTGACTTTGGGCTGTGACCTTGGGCTGCTTCAGTTCACCCTTCTTAAAATGTGAGATAATACTTATTTCAGACAACTGTTATGCATATTAATTAGGTTTGGGATGATGCTTTTGGAATTTCTCTGTGAACACTAAGGATTTGTCTACACATGAAAATTATTCTGGATTACGGTAGGGTATGAATTAAAAGCAGAATAGGTATTCCTGAATAACTCCATTTGTGGGATACACCTATTGCAGAATAATAATGTCCACATATGGAATTATGACAGATTTGTTATTCTGGCATAACTGCATATGTAGACAAGCCCTTAGTGTTAGAAATGCTACATTACAATGTTGAACTATTAGTGCCATTCTCTGTAGTACTGACAGTGCTTTAAAGCTCAGTCTAAACTGCATGATGTACCTCTTGTAGCTCTTTTTGTCAGTGAAAAATATATTATTTCGGGTGCTTGTTTAGTATAGCTTTCTCCTCACTTGGATCTTCCTTTAATTGGATTCTCCCCCGTTGTCTTTCCTCTCATATAGCTTGTGATGAAGGGAAATTTTATGAGAGAAAGTCTCATTTAAAGGGAGTGGGGGATCCAAATTCCTAGTAAAAAACAACACAATTTACAAGAAGTGGACGCAGATAAACAGAAGCTGTGTAGCCAACAAAGGTGTTAGACAAAACACCTTATACATTCATCTACTCCAGTTTAATTGTTTCTCTTTCAAGTAAAGAATGGAGAAAGTTTCAGTATATCATAAACTAACAAACCGTTATACAGAGCTATAATGGCAGAAAGCCTCCCTCCCAACCTTACCCTCCGAGAAGAGATTGTGTTACTTCAAAGCACTTGCACCTACACTCACACTTATCAGAATAATATTTTGGGGTTCAGTACAACCCCCAAAGTAGGCAGAATATACCTACCTATGGTAGTACTAGTCAATTTCATCCAGTAATGAACAAGATTTTCAATTGGAAAAAATAATTCTAATAAGCAGTGTGCTCATATATACAAGAACACTGATTGACCTCTTAAACAACGGGAATTTGCGTATGAATTTCCATACTGCCAAAACACATCTTAAATCTTACACTTGAGGCCAGCAGAGTATAAATTTACAACACCATTTTAAAGTATTCTCTATGTGTAAAATTCTGTCCTCATTACACTTCAGTGAGGTTGCATGAGGCCAACTAAAAAGCAGAATTTGGCCCTTTAAGTTTGAGCTATTTTCCCATTTTCTATTTTAAGATGACAGTATTGTTATTCTTTCCAAGATTACATTAAAGTGAGAGCAGGTCTTATTAAGCAGATAAACAGATTGCTTGGCTTAATTACTTGTCAGCTGTGTTGTTATTCAAGACACCTCATTCCTAGTTTATGGGAAGCCAACAACAGCTGAGAAACACAAAATAGTAACATCTGCAAGCTGTACAGTCACAAATCATGGGGAAGATAGTAACAGATCTGGGCTTCTTTTATTAATCATCTATTCTATTTGTTCTGTCTGAATCCAATTCTATAGCTATGCTGTAAGAAGAAATCCCATTGATGTTTTTGAGAGAATTCCATAAGAGTATTGACTTCAGAATCAGACATTTAATCTGTAATATAAAGAACTTCCCCTTAAAGTAGTTTAAGTATTCATTGTTTAATATTCATCCCTACAGTTAAAAGAACAAGTTTATGATTACAAAAACAATGAGCACTTTGATGAGCAAAAAAGGCCAATTCTTTTTGCTATAATTAAAGATCTCTATATACAGTAACCATCTAAGCAAGTGAGCTGTCTGATATTCCTAAAATTATCTCATTGCTAACTGACAGTCACTGCACTTATATATTATTCATTGCTTAAAATTCTGGTATCAGATATTAAAAAAATGGGGGAAAAAAAAGATGGTAGCACAGTATGAGTCATTTTTGTACTAATTTCAAAATTAACAAATTTCCTTCTCACTTTTTCCAATAAAATGTCACACAATAAAGATGACGACCTATCTATGTGATTCACCCCATAGAGATGCATCCTCTGCTTTCTGGGTAAAATTTTGGAGTCACCGTTTCCTTGTCCCTAGAATCAAGTAAAGCCATTGTGGGATCAAGGATCTGCACTTGGGGAATGGAGCAAGCAATGAAATGAGAATTTCAGATCAGGCATGTTATCTAAATTGCTATCCCTCCCTTATAGGGAATATAGGTAGAAATGTATTTAAAAAAGTAATAAACTGCAGGAGACGTGTTACTTGCACTTTAACATTTCTTTCTTTGAGCCTGTGCTTTGGAAATTTGGGTTACACACTTTCCTGCAACTCCTAGTAGAAGGAGTGTGCTCCATTCCAGTCTTCTGATAAACCAGAAACTTCTCAGGCTCTCCAATGAGTGGCACCTCCATGTTATTTATTTATATCCCCACCACCAACACAAGTACAGTGTTGTACAGTCAAGTATTTACAGTGGTTTCCTGTCTTTTCCTTCAAGGCCAGAGAGGAACAGAGATCTGCCTCCCTTTGGATCTCAGAACATAGTAGGTTCAGCTAACCGGAGGAGCTAATTGTGCCTAAGTGATCAGAGAGCTGGTTCACATGTCAGCTTCTAAAAAAGTCACTCTCCTATATACAAAAGTATTTATCTAAATTTATTAGAATCATTTCAACCCGTGACTAGGTCCCAACAAACTGATCAGACAGCTGAGTGGAGTGCAGGACGTTGTTGTTGAATGCAACTACAGTAAAATGAGATGGGCCAGACATGTAGTCAATGGACTACAGCCAGGGGTGAAAGCAACTTAAAGGACTTACCGGTACTGCAGAGTCCTGCACAGGGGGCAGAGTCTCAGTCAAAAGAGGCACAGTCTCAACCAGAAGAGGCAAGGCCTTTAAATTGGGATTTAAAGGGCCCAGGGCTCTAGCTGCAGAGGTGGCAGGGAGTCCTAGGATTCGGGGATGATTTAAAGGGCCTGGGGCTCTAGCTGCTGCTACCGCAGCAAAGACCCGGGTCCTTTAAATCACCAGAGCTCCAGGGTCTCCTGGCTGCTGCTGCTACCTTAGGGCTCCGGCAGACCTTTAAAGGGCTGGGGTCTCCGCTGCGGCAGTGGCAGCCGGGAGCACCTGGCCCTTTAAATTACCACCAGAACCCTGCTGTTGCTACCCCAAGGCTCCATCAGTGGGGCGTGAGTGGCGATTTAAAGGGCCCAAGAGAGTAGTGGCCGTGGGAGCCCCAGACCCTTTAAATAAGCACCAGAGCCTCCCTGTTGCTACTCCAGGGCTTTAGCAGCAGGGCTCAGGTGGCTATTTAAAGGGGTCCAGGCCCTTTAAATTGCCACCTGGGGAAGCCTGTCCCCAGTATGGCACACCGGTTCTTTCCAGTATGCCGTACCAGGGCGTACCAGCTTATTTTCACCAATGACTACAGCTGTTGCCGAATGGTACCCATAGAAACTGAAACAAACACTCGACCAATCTCCAAATAGATGGTAAGATTTTATCATGAAAAGGCATGGCCATGCGTGGAGAAGGAAGAGGTTAGGGAAGAATGAAAGATGCATTGTGATCAGCGCAATCTATGTGAGGACTGAAGGACCTATTGATCAAGGTGGCGATAATCATTTATGAACTTTTATTCATATTTAATCTCATCTTGCCTACCAACGCACCTGTAAATACTCAATTTACAGATATTGCAGTCAGAAAGTCAACACAAAATTTTTCATGTGTGTGCAATGAGCTTAAAGGGAGTGGTTCTCCTGTCACTACTTTGTGTGTCAAAGAATAGAGTGTGATGGCTAAAGTGCAGATCATGGATCAAATTCACATCCCCTTGCCCACGCAAAATTGAATGGAATAGATCTGGGAAGGGGGGCAATCACATTCACACTGACTATGTCCAAGGGAGTTAGGTAGCTTTTCAGCTACCAAAACACATCTGCACCCCTGTGCAGTATTATTTTACCACTGGATCTACCATATTGCTGTTTCCTTTCCTTTCATAAACTTCTCTCCAAGTTTCTACAGATCATGAGGAACTGGAAGAAAGCCCAGTTCTGCCATGTAAAGGAAACATGGAGATTCATTATACACTTGTTTCATGGTTATCTGAATTTTGCAGAGCAGAATCACTGGAGTATAACATTATTGGTGTTTGTGGATTCACTTCCCATGGTATACATAAATTTGTAGCAATAGCATCTGACAAAAAATCCTAGTTTATTGTGTCATACAGGATGACAACATTATTGATAGATGTCAAAAGTGAGTATATTAAGACATATATATTTCTAAGGGTGTTAGGATGCTTAAAAAAGAATATTGTGAACTTTATATAAAGCTAATCCTGTAGTGCCAGATTTTGCAACCAACTGATACTGATAGCAATTTGTCAAATGCTAATAAAATTATTTAATTCAAATCTGAGAACCCCCAGATCCAAAATGACTGAAATACAGAGCTGCCACTAGTTTGATAATACAACTGTTCAAATATTTTTATATTATCTGGAAAACTAAGAAAATTGCATAACCTTGGCTTAAAAATACACACAATAAATCAAATGAAACAAGTGACTTGTTATTTGGACAAGCAATGATCATGCTCTCTAATGACCCTGATTCAGCAAGATACTTTAGCATATGCCTAACTTTAAGCATGAGTAGTCCTATTGATGCCAATAGAACTACTAATGTTTTCTGACTGGGGCCTTAGTTTGTACACTACCTAGCAAAAGAGTCCTGACAATGCCTACATATTTAATTTGAGAAGCTTGCTGAAGGAGTAGAAAGATGGCCATATATCTGTCTTTGTATCTTGTACAGTTTTTCAGATCAGCTGACAACAACAAAAATCCACTACAAATTGCCACTATAATGGAATTTAGTGTCTCCATTCTGAACTTTGGCTTACAGAGGAATCTGTTGAAGAACTTCAGACTGAGCCTCTTGTCTTTAGAGCCCTTGAGCACTAGACAGAGGATCAAGCCGAGTACTCGTCCTTCGAATTCCCTAGGAACTCAATTACTCCACTTTGAAGCAGGTGATCTATATTGAAGTTCTTGTATTCTAATGTTTCAGCTGATTGCAGAAAGAAGGGGATGCCAATAAACTTAGTTTTGGAGTTGCATTCAAATCTAATGCAACTTATCTAAGGATGGTGTAATACAGGCTGGTTAACTCTGTAAGATTTATTCATCTGATATATTACTGATCCAACACTTGAAATTTCCTACCACTTGTCCTCTGTTTGGGGAACCACATCAGACTGGCTCAACCCGTAGTTATGCTTGCTTGAAGGATGCATAGCGATTTTCTGAAATAACTTCTCTATATAATGTCTCAATATATTAAATCAGCTAGTTGGATATCACTTCTGTAATTCTTATCTGGATCTGAATAAGTATCAAGACCCATAGAAAGATCTGTATTTACTTTTTGAACTAATTGGCATTAATAAGTAGAGCTGGGTGGGAAACAGTTTTCCTGTACTGTGAAACTGCAATTTCAAAATTTCCCCATTCTGCATTGGGACAACACTGAGACCTGTGAAAACTGTTTATCTTCCTCTATCTCTCTCTAACAAAACAAAAAAACAACAACCCCAAAACAAAAAGAAAAACAACAATAGCCAAGCTATTCAATTGAGATGTGAGAAAATGGCAGAGCAGGGACTTGAATCTGTGTCTCCCATATTCATAATGAGTGCCCTGACCAGTAGACTATTAGAGATCCTGAGGTCAGGGGGTCTCCCACACTCACCAGAAATTCCATCCTTAACTTGAGAAATCTATCCTAACAAAGAACTGCTTAATTGAAAAATTCTTGATCAGCTCTACTGACAATGATCGTCTTAAAGAATGCCTTTCAAGAATTTTTCAATTAAACGATCAGCAAAAAGCTTGCCCTATGGGATATTTCATGTTGATTAGTATCGGAGTTATTTGTGTAGTGGTTTTTCATACCCTTGGCCAGAACTGGTGTAATGACAGAGATATAGCTCTTTGCTTTTATAATAAATTTCTGGCTATTCAGGCTACAAGGAAAGAATTTCTGCACCTCTTGCTGTTTGCTTCACTAGAAACTAGAGCCTTCAAAATTTCCTCTGTGGAGGAGTGACCTCTGAGGTGAGACTGTAGTGTTCTTCAAGCCTTCTCATTTCTTTTACCTTTCTCTTTACCATTTTTTTCAGAGTCATAAGGGAAAGGGGAGGGGATAGAAATTAATCTCTCAGGACTCAGTTGTTGAGAGTATGCTGACCTTTTTCCTCCCTTCTTCATAGGGTGAAGGGAGTGTGGCCTCCATGTGCAGAGATAATAGGATATTACTGATGAGAGACTCTGAAGGGAGACTCATGACTCCTACTGTGCAACATAATATGTAACAGTTAAAAGAGTTCACTCTTTAAAAATGATCCCTACGTTGCCTATTTGACCTTTTAGGGAAGTTCTCTAAACAAGCCCATGTTTTGGAAGTGAAAAGGAAATCTCCTAGAGCGGCAATATTGTCTCACTGCAACACATGGTGAGCAAGGCTGACTCATATCTTGGAGAGAGGACATGGGAAATGGTCAAAAGGAGGAAAATACCAGATAGTAAAGGGCTCTTTAAGTAGCCAAGAAAGAATTAACAATAACCAATGCAGGGAAGCTAAAATCAGATCAATTCAAATTAGAAATTGGGTTTTTAAAAACAAACAAACAAACAAACAAAAAACCAGTGAGGACGATTAACCATGGGAACAAGCTACTGAGGCAAGTGGTGGGATTCAAATTAACACAGTACTGTATGTCTTCCGGAAGATATGCTTTAGTCAAATTCCAATACATTATTGGTCTTAAAAATATGGAAAAGGAAATTTAGATTCTGAACTTCTGCTTACTTATTTAAAAAAACAAAAAAAAGAAGCATATTTAAATATATAGTAATTCCTCCAGCTATAATAATCTTAATCTTAATCATTCAGTTTCTTTGTGCAGAAATATTAAGAACCCAAGATGCATAGCAGTGCAGATGTATCACTGGTCACATTTCTTTCTAAAGCATTACTACAGTTGCTCAGTCCCATATGCCTTGTTATCTCCCCAGTTTATCACACCATCATAAAGCAATACTTTGAGCTCTTCCTTTAGTGGATTGCTCTGCACTTAATCTGAGTTCATCATAATAAATTCTAGATCTCTCCTATTTTTAAATGTGGGAGTCATGTCATCACTGTTATGCTGGGGCAATATTTTCTTACACTTCATACTCATACTCTTTTGGATCTTTTATTTTTCTTTACAATATGGTCAGAATTGAAGGAAACATATTTCTAGTCCTTCAAAAATACAATCCTGTTTTTGCACCTTCTTTTGGTATTTTTATTATTGTAACACTAATACTGTAGTTTCCTGGATAAAACATCATGGGATTTGACATCTGATTCAGAGCTTTCATTGGAGAATACTTTTAATTAGATGACAAAGTCTTCTCTTTAGTATCTTAGGAAGATTGTGACCTAGCTGGATTTAATGCAGTGCTGGTTATATATTTTATCAACTGAATATATGAAGTAGGTCAGAGACTGGCAACCTTGCCATGTGGCATCACAGGGTAAGCACTCTTAGTGAACCCCACCAGTTTGTTTACTTGCCAGTTCACCAATCATGGCTTCCACTGGCCACGGTTCACCGTCCCGGTCCAATCGGCCCAGCTCCAGCCTGCCCTGCACGAATTAAATCTCAGCCATCCCTTTCTAGAGGGGCCCATTCACTGTTCTGCCCTGGGGCCCGGAATTGCTGTCGGTGGGTCTGACCCGATCCTTTCACTATGGACACTTCTTGAGGAGTGGAGATGTTCTCCTGAAAAACTGGATCCTGGTTCATTTGAAACCAGGCAGCTCAGCAATGGACTGAACTTTGGGGAAGGGACCTACTTTAGTAGATAGGAAAGGTAACTATAAACAAGTGTAGATCCAGATTCACATTTTATGATTGTTTTGGTATTTGATTCTACTAATTCTTGCATTTATTGCTAACTCGCCATTCTTTCTTAAATGAACCTACTTTCATTTTATTAGAAGTGCTCACAATTGCTGTGTGGCAAGTAGTGGCTTAAGCTAAAACTAGTAAACTGAAGTACATTGCACACCATTACGGGAAGCGGATCTGAGATTTCTGTGAGTAATCAGTGTCAACCATTGGAGAATGATCCAAGGGGATGCAGGGATTGGGATGCACTTATTGTTAACCTGAAAAACAAAGCCAAGACTGGAGGAGAGTGCGTGAGTGGCAGACAGGCTGGTGGGGTTAGGGAGCTGACACCAAGCCATGCCCAGGCAAAAATCCCTCATGCTGGAGCCAGGGAGTGACAAGTTTACTTCAGTCCTTGGTTCACCAAGAACCATCACCGTGGGCATACATATCAAATGATCTATTTTGAAATATTTCCTCAGTGCTGTTTTAAAAATAATACACAAATATATACTGAGGAATAACAACAGCAAGTTACTGGCATATATTTTGTTCAGTGGAGTTCATTCTGTTTTTAACATTAGGAGAGCAGGGCTATTGCATTTCTCTTTGTTGTCAATTTATGAGTATTTATTGGCCTCATTCTGAAATTACATGTACTCATCTGTCAAAACTTAATTGGTGGTATTTCAGGTTTACACCAGCATAAGTGGGAGTAGAAACTGATTCTGAATCTTCAGAACAGGTTTATAGTTGCTTTTATGACAGATTAGCTTATACATTTCAAAGCAACATTGTATGCAGTACAAGTGAACAAGACTTGGGCAAACACTGGCAAAACGAACACTTTCTCTTGAGACCAAATCTGTGTAGAAAGTTAAAGAAAAAGATACATGCAGAAAGAGGTATTGCATACAATGAACTGGCACAGCAGTGGTTCCATTTAACACAATTAATATTTTCACTAGAATTATGAAGTTGATCACATTGCAGAAGCAATACAATTCACCTCCCTCAAGAAAACATCACACTTGCAGTGTTGTCAGATGATTGCAGAACTGCATGGATTTGACTAAGGAGAATATACCAACATTATAGGAAGGGAAGCTGATAGTTTGTGAAAGCATTGAAGAGATGGAGCGGGGGAGGGGGTGGGGGTGAGCAGGGGAGAGGGATCATTATGGATGGGAAAATACAGAGTGATTTTGCAAAAAAGGAACACTATTAAATACTTTACAATCTTTTAATTTCATTAATTATTCATTAATTAATCTTTTCCTCAAATTAACCTTTTCCCCACAACTTTTGCCCTTTCTCCTTCTGCTTCCCCAGGAGCTAACATATCTTTGTTTTGTTCAGTTTCTAGTCATCATTAAAACAACTTTGGGAATAAAAATTGCTAACTTTTGCTCACTGTTGACAGTCAGGCTCAGCACCAGCGGAGCAACACTTTCTGGGGGATGTCTAAGCTTTCTCAAAAACAGATTGGTACATTTTTAAGTGCAGTATATTTAGAATGTGGAGGCTATCTCCCACCAGACAGTGGCAATTTTAATACAAGTCAAACTTCGACTAGCTTGACAAGTGTCTCTTCCACTAAAAGCTTTTTAAAATGTGTATTACTTGTCAAAAGTACTGAAAATGCAGCTGTATGTGTAGAAGATGAAATTCTGATGCAGATGGAGTACTTTACATTTTAATTTGTAGTTAAAATGCAGTAAAATGGAAGAGATGCATATGTAAAGGGCAAAAACAAGTGGAAATTGAAGGATGCAAGACAGGATCTGCTCTGTAACACCTGCCTACATTTATTAGAGTCTGCAAGGTAGATGAGGATAGAGAAACATAGTTCTGCCATATTATTCCAGCACTATTCTCATCTGTTGGAGGAGTGAAATTTTCTTTTTAATGTAAACTTAGAATTATTACAGATGATGCCTAGAGAAAGGAAGAAGTATCTGTGTTGTCTTGCTATGCCAACTTAGGGCTACTGGAATCTGCACTAGACAATACACATATAAAACATTATTTATGTAAAAAAACAAACCCAACCACCAAACAAAAATCATCATATGCAAAAATGTGTTAATTCAATATTAAAATTTGTGCAGTACGAGTCAAGGAATGGCAAAGGTAAATCCTAGCAGTTACATTAACTAGTCTGCACTGTACATTGTATGGATCAAACTATGTTTATCCATGGGTGGGTGCATTATAACAGAGATGAGCTAGTGAGTCCCTTCAACATGATGCACCAGTACAGAATGTAGCCATAATTTCGTTGGTACGGCTCTGAATTCACTAGGGTGTGTAGGGTGGGCTAGAGCTGCTGGCATCAGTACGACAGGCCAGAGGGGTTATGTCAAGGTGGGTGCGTGGGCCACTTGGCCACTGTTCTCTCTCGCTCTCATTTATTTTATATATATATATATATATATATACACACACACACACACACACATACACACACACACATATACTAGCAAAAATACCCGGCGTTGCTCGGGTCCGTCAGAGGGGGGGGAGAGAACTGAGTGAGTGCGGGGGCCATTGGAGGGGGAGAGGGGGGAGAGAGAGCTGAGCGGGTGTGGGGGCCATTGGAGGGGGGAGAGAGCTGAGCGAGTGGGGGGCTGTTGGAGTGGGGGGAGGGGGGAGAGAGCTGAGCGAGTGGGGGGCTGTTGGAGTGGGGGGAGGGGGGAGAGAGCTGAGCAAGTGTGGGGTTCATGGGGGGGAGGGGGGAAGAGAGCTGAGCGAGTGGGGGAGGGTGTTGGAGGGGGGGAGGGGGGAGAGAGCTGAGCGAGTGGGGGGCTGTTGGAGTGGGGGGAGGGGGGAGAGAGCTGAGTGAGTGTGGGGTCCATTGGAGGAGGTGGGAGGGGGGAGAGAGCTGAGCGAGTGGGGGAGGGCATTGGAGGGGGGGAGGGGTCAGAGAGCTGAGTGACTGTGGGGTCTGTTGGAGGGGGGTATTAGTACATCATAACTATGTCATAGAGAACAGCAGGTGTTAACCTGCTGGCCAGCTGATGTGAATGGGCTTTAAAGAATTTCACCCCTGTGGGGCATCAGAGGTGAGATTTGAAAATTTTTCGATTCTTACCCTGATTAGGACCCTAAAGCCTATAACTGTACCAAATTTCAAGTCTCTAGCTCAAACGGTGTGGAAGGAGAAAGGGAACGTACATACACACACGCACACACCATTTGACTTTTATATCTATAGATATATTACAGAGAGAGAGAGAGAGACTCCTATACAGTTTGAAACTGCCTTCTTCTGATTTCCAGGATCTCCTAAGATTCACAGGAAGGCCTGGCAAAAATGGAGCTGCCAAGAATTTAGGGGTCAAGTGAAATAAATGAATCTCTCTACTTCTCTCCCATGGGGGAGGTTGAGGAAAATAGTGAATCTTTTTCTCACTCCCTTTGTTGAGGTTCCAGATAGGGAAGTATCCTTCATCTGCTATCCCTGATCCCTCCCTCACACCATGGCCACCTGCATCTCCCTTGCTTCTGCAGATCTCCTAAGGTTTGCATCTTTGGGGTTCCCATCTTACAGGCCTCAGGAGTCCCAGTATCTAGGGAATGGGTCAGTGCAGGAACAATAAATCGAGGGGGAAGGCATCTCACCATTTTTCTGTGGAACTTCCGAAGCTTACAAGAGGTGAAAACCCCTAGCAAGCCATAAGAATGGCTGTCCCCTCTCGAGCCTAAGTAAACTCATTTAGTTTCCACTATATACCTCCCAGGTTTACGAGGCTCAACAACCCCCTTTGTGAGACTTTTGATGGACAAAAGTCTCTTTCTATGAACCTCTGCCTAATAACCAGATCACACTCAGATCCCTGAAAGGGAAAGAGCTAAGGTCTTCTTAAAAAGTTCTGTGCACCTAAGGTCACTGAATATAACCACTATTCTTTAATTCATTATTACTTATTACATAAGGTTACCTTATGCACATGGTATTACTTATGTTACATTTTTTATACTAATTTAATCAGGTAAAGAGCGATGGTGAGACCAAGTCATTGGCCTTTTGGTCCTCTGAGGGAAAGGCAAACTCTGAGGACATTTTAAAACTTATTTTTCAGGCAAAGGGGCTTGCCATACTCACAAGAAATTTTAAGAAAAAGCCAGAGGGAGCAAAAGATCCAATACGGATTGGGTATGTAACTTAATATCTCAGTTTGAGGATGAGTGGATCTTAATATTTATCTTGAAAAGGGACAGGTCTTGGCATCTAATATGGAAGAATTCCAATAGATCTCAGACTCCTTGTAGCTGGTCAAGCTGAAGAAAGGTCATACTGAAGCAAAAGATCATCTTCAAAATATAGCCCAAGTGGATGAAGCAGCGGAAGAGGAAGGACACTAACACTATAGCAGTCTCATAACTAAACTCTTTATTGACCTTCTTTTTAGCTTTCTTTCTTCCAAAGACAAAAACCTATGTTGATTATTTTTAACTTTATGGTGTACTTGGAAATAGCACTATAAACCACCTGTGTAACATTACAGTAAACCCTCGATTTAACGGACCTCGATTTAACGGACTTCGGATGCAACGGACAAAATTTCTGTGCAAGTCTGATGCATTCCTGATCCATTTCTGGCGGGCTGGCTGCCGGCTCCCGGCTGCCGCCCGGGTCACAGCAGCGGGCGGACTGGCTGCCGGCTCCCGGCTGCCGCCCGGGTCACAGCAGCGGGCGGACTGGCAGCGGGCGGACTGGCTGCCGGCTCCCGGCTGCCGCCCGGGTCACAGCAGCGGGCGGACTGGCTGCCGGCTCCCGGCTGCCACCCGGGTCCACACAGCAGGCGGGCTGGCTGACGGCTCCCGGCTGCCGCCGGGGTCCCAGCCGCAGGCGGGCTGGCTGGCTGACGGGTCCCGCCTGCTGGCTGCTGGCTCCCACCCGAGTCCCGCCAGCTGGCGGGCTGCCGGCTCCCGCCTGGGTCCCAGCAGCGGGCGGGCTGCGGAGCTGCCGCCCCGACCCTGTGGTGGGCGGGCTGCTGCTCCGACAGCTCATTTTTTAAAAATTATTAAATAATGGACTTTTTGATTTAACGGACACCCCCTCGCCCGAATTAGTCCGTTAAATGGAGGTTTTACTGTATACGCATTTTAATCCTTTACATATTATTTATTTAAAGTTGATTATAGTGAGTAATTTAGAAAACTTTAAAACAACAAAATTGCCAATTATCACCAAATGAAAAATGGTGGCATGTGATACTCTGATCGTCAACTCAACTTGCCCTTGTGTCATTTTTAGACGATAAGGAGTCTACAATGGAATGATAACCCATATAGTCTTCAGCCACTAGGTGGCACTGTGTAAAATAAATTATTTAAACCAACCTCAGCTATGCCTTTTGGTGTATTAAAGGATCTTATAATGAAAACATCTGGAGTGCATAAGCAAGCTCTGCAGCCCGTCCATATCTGGAACAGGGACATAACACTGTCTACAGCAGGGACTGTCTCTATATCTGTTTTTGTATCCCAGAACAATCAGACTGCAATCCTGATTAGGGTCTTTGGGCAGTACTGTAACAATATTGTGTAATAATATTTTTAAAAGAGATTACTATGTGTGAGACATTTGGAGTAGTGTATGAAAGGTTCAGCATGGTCTTTCCTATTGGTAGCAGTGGATAGATCTGGCCATTAATGAGGTGTGTTTTAGTACAGTGAATGGAGAGTATAGATTAAAAGCTTCTAACTGCACAAAACCACTCACTCTTGCCCTGTCCCTGTGCCAACCCTTCTTCAAGGCCCCATCCCCCCACTCACTGCATTCCCTCTTCCCTCTGTCACATTCATTTTCACTGGGTTGGGATAAGGGGTTGGGGTGGAGGGCTTCACCTGAGGGTGTGGGCTCTGGGACAGGCAAGAAATGTGGATTCAGGGTGTAAGAAGGGGCTGTGGGCTGGGGCAGGAGGCTAAGGTGAAGACTCTGAGCTAGGGCCAAGGATGAGGGCTTTGAAGTATAGGACAGGGCTCTGGGCACCCCCAATCTCTGGGATGGGGGTATGGATTCTAGGGTGGAGCCAAAACTGAGGGGTTCAGGGTGCAGGAGGGTGCTCTGGGATGGGTCAGGGAGTTGGGGTGTGAGCTCTGTGAGGGAGTTTGAGTGCAGGAGAGGCCTCAGAGCTGGGGCACAGGTGTGGCAGGGAGTTTGGGTGTGGGAGTGGCTCAGGGCTGGGCCCGCAGGCTGGGGCACAGGAAGAGGTGTGGGCTCTGGGGGGGGAGGTTGGGTGCAGGATGGGTCTCAGAGCTGGGGCAGATGTGCAGGAGGGGCTGCGTGGTGAGGAGCTCTTCAGGAGGGAGTTTGGGTGCAGGAAGGGGCTCTAGACAGGGGTTAGGGTACGAGAGGAGGTGCAGGGAGCAGGATCTGGGCAGTGCTTACTCAGGGCTCCCTGGAAGTGGTGACATGTCCCTCGGCTCCTAGGCATAGGGGGCCAAGGACTCTGCATGGTGTGTGCTACCTCCACCCACAGGCGGTTCTCAGCCAGTGGGAACTGTGGAACTGGTGGTCAGGCAGGGGCAGTGCGTGGAAGCCCCCTGGCTGTCACTGCTTCCAGGAGCCAGGTGGGGATCCTGCCAGTCCCGCCAGCCGGACTTTTGACAGCCTGGTCAGCAGCGCTGATTGGAGCCACCAGGCCCTTTTTCAGCTGGACTTTCTGGTAAAAAACCAGACACCTGGGAACCCTAAATAGAATGAGAATGTTTTGTAGATCACATTGAACTGCATTTGTGAAGAAGCTTTTATATGGTATTACTCCATTAAACTTGGGTCTAGACAGGTCTATGAAAAACAGTGCAAAACTACCAAATGCACCCAGATATTAAAATCTCAAGAGAACCTGGCTATCAGTAAGAAAATTATGAATTGTAATTCAAAAGCTGGAACATAAGGAAGAAGCTAATTCACGCGCTTCTGCGTAATCAGCACACTAACTGACCACATAACTTGGATTTTTAATATTGCAAAAGATCAAAAAGGGCATACTAAATATTTGATACAATAGAATAGGGTAAAAACTGCAGAGCTGCAAGGCAGAGCAGTACATTTTATAGACTTAGAACAAAAGGAAAGATTGACAAATGGGATCTCAGACAGTGCTTTATGATATACGATTCGACATAACTAATCAGACCATCAGGTAATTAGGACCAATATTCTGCCTCCAAAAGTAGCCAATATCTGATTAAAAGTGAAAACCCTCAATTACATGATACTCTTAAGACTTAAAGAGCTTTACATTTTCAAAACTTGCTAGCATATGAATGTTGATCAATTAATCAAAGTAATAAAAAAGGATAACATGCTTACCCAATGGTGCAGTGCTGCACATAAAGGCCTCCACAATAATTAACTTGTGTTCTGAAGTGCAAAATTACCCTTCTTATTATTTACATGTACTACAGTAGTAGTAGTGCCTAGAGAAAAAACTTCAGGGCATCATTGTGCGAGACCCTGTACAAATACCCAAAAAAGACAATTCCTGCCCCAGAAACCTTGAGACCTATGTCCTTTATCCAGCTAAGCATGTGACTTCAGTGGAACTTTAGACATACTTCATACAGAACATGAGTTTATGAGCTTTTTTTAAAAAAAGCCACAATACTTGAGTCACTGAAATTCTTTCAGAAAACTCAAGGACATTTCCTACATTATTCTGTCTCTTCAACTACATCTCCCACCTCTCACTATGGTGAGGACATAGAGAGCATTTGACTCTCTCTTCTATGTAGCAGATTCAAAAGGTATTGAGACAGAAAGAATGTGGTAGAAGTATTTCAGTCCTCCCAGAACAGCCTGACTGACTACGGCATGAGAAAGAAAACAAAAGGAAGCAAAGACAGTAAGGGAACTTAAGGAAAAAGATTACTTTGGGATTGAGGGTTCAGAAAAAAAATCCATCTCAATTTAAGCACTGTCTCCATTGTTGATGGCGACTAAATTGCAAATATTAAAATCTGTCTGCCTGCAGTGATTTGTAATTTGATAGGAAAATGACCATTTTTATTAGTTAATTTACAATAGTCCCCAATGGTGATCTGAGAATTTAGCTGCTGATCCCTATGTAAAGAAAACATCCAGAGATCAAAGGAAATACCCTGTTTCCCCGAAAGTAAGACATCCCCCGAAAATAAGACGTACTTCCAGTTTTGCCTCTCGCTGTAATATAATGTAATGTAATTTTGGGAGCAAAAATTAATATAAGACACTGTCTTATTTTCGGGAAAACACGGTAGCAGCTAGAAAACTAGAAACAAATGTTCTAATGCCACAGTGATTGTGTATGATAGTTTTTCTGGTAGAAAATGATATTGAAACAGGCAGTATTTCTGACTCCATGTCTCTGAAGTTCCTTTTATGCTACTGCTGTTGGTTGTACTTAATTTAAGCTGATTCCTACATCAGCCGTTGAGAGTTTTAACTGTGTCCTTCCCAATATTACCTCCAATAATGTAAAGTAAAAATAAAGTATCGTTTATGAGAAAGACCAAAATATTTTTGTACATCTTGCATCCCTGCAAATAACAATTGCATAAGGAAACAGTCTCTCAACCTCCTTTTCTTTTATATTAACATACACATACTAATCTTGTTTAAAAAATAATTTTGTGGTGGTAGCACCCAAAATACGTTAGATACTAACAAGCACATAGAATGACAGTCTTTATCCAAAGGTTTACAGTCTAAAAATATTAAAATGCAGCTTTCTATTTTACTTCAAGTATAGGTAAGACAGTGAACTAATCTGAGTGCAACACTTTAAAGAACAGACTAAAAGGCAAATTCATATTTACAGCCTACAAAATATTTTCAAATCTCACTGGTCATTAGATCACTACATCTTGGTGTGTAGGATTATATCAGCTAAAGAAAGGATCCACCATCTTGGTTTAGATAGAAATGATGGCTACAGAACAAATCTTTGGAATTATGATTGCTCAGAACATCTACACATCATATCTAGAATGTACTTTGCTGTGGTTACACCAATCCATTCCAAATTTAAGAATTAGGGATATGAATGTTACTGACTAGAGAATTTCCTAGCAACTACACATTTGCTGGGAACACCTCAGAATCTGTGGTGCACAGTCGCTAGAGATCAGAGACATTACATTAAGGTTAAGAACATATCTATGCCTCTGTTATGTAGAGTAGAATCCACTGCAGCAAGATTGTGGATCACTTGCTTGGCTGCCATCTAAAAGCCCAAAATTAAATATGCTGATGACATCACTTTAGTGATGGATATCCTTTAAGACACAGAGCTAGCCTTAATGGTCTGGACAGTTTTATCTGTTTTTAAACATCCTCTATTCTGTGGTTATAAGATATGAATTAAAACACTACAATACAGAAAAACAAAATAACTTTCCTGCAAGTGTCTCCTTGCAGCACATCTCCTGTAACAACTCTTGTAACAGAGTCTCACCAACATAAAAAGTGAAAATAATGCTAATTCAAAGCTATTCAGTATTTCACACAATCAGCATCTTTGAGGTGTTAGGTTCCCTTGGAGATCACTTGAAAGCTAAAAAAAGGGAACATGGTTAATTTTCTAATGTTTAGAGAGCAATAACATGAACATTTATTTGTTGTGTTCTATATGGATAAAGCTTGAATTCCGTAGAACTTTTCTCTGATCAGATTTACCTCATATGATCTTAGCACTCAATTCTTTGACTTGAGGACATTTGATTTTAAGAAGAAAAAAAGATAAGGGGGCTGTTAGGGAAAATCCAGCTATAGGACTTTTCATATAACAAAAAATATAACAGATGCTCGATTCTGCTTTCCTATGTTGACTGCCATTACAACAAATATAATACCAGGATCTAATATAGGCATCAGTTTCAGACACTGTAAAGCACTTTACTGAAATGTTACACATCAGAATAACTTATCCTCTAATACAATTCAGTCAGACTTCTACTTCAGTAAGAGAAGTTATTTTAAAATATAACCCAGTTACCAAAAGCATTTGAGAAGTGTTACTTATTTTTTAAAAGTTTCAAAACCCTTTAAGATCTTACAAACAAAACATGAATCATTGCTTAACTCCACTAACGTCACATCTACACTATAAAATTAAATTGACCTAACTTATGTGGACATACAGCCACCACAGTAATTACATCACTTGTGTGTGTCCACACTTTGCTCCTTGTGTTAGCAGTGCACATCCTCGAGTGCTTGCATCAATTATACTATCTGTGAAATTCTGTACCTCACATTAGCATCCTGGGACCCCCCAAATTTACTGTAGTCTTCTGATTATGTTTTGTACAAAGTATACCTTATGAAGTATCATTTAAGAAGTCTTTATATGTTGAACCTTAATATCCTGTTGAATTGCATGTACTATAATTGTATATGAAGTTATGAAGCATTGCTATATGTGTTACTGAAAATATTGTGAGGTTGGGAAACACCCACAACCAGACTTTCAATAGGGACAAAGGAGCAACCAATCACCAGACAGGCGTTAATGGCTCATCAAAAAAAGAACCCACTATGCCAGAGACTTCTCAGAGAAGGCATGTTCACCGGGCATGGAGGTGGACTAACCCATGTCACACCAAGGATTTTTCTAGCAATTGAAAGAAAGTGCAAAAGAGAGACAGTGACATCATCATTTGGCCTCTCTTCTCCTGCCCCACTCCTCATCTCAACATCTGGAAAATCGTCTAGAAGACAAAAACTTTGAACTCAGGAGACTGGTTCCAGGCTAGAAGGGAATTCATCTTGAGTACCGAGAAACTGTTTGATTCAAATCTTGCTTAGTCTGTTAAAGTTAGAATTTAGACTACAAATTAATTTTTAATTTCTTAGATAACCAACTTTGATCTCTGTGTCCTCTACTTATAATCATGTTAAATCTATCTTTCGATAGTTAATAAATCTTTTTTTATATATTTTACCTAAAATAGTGTCGTTTCTGCTTGAAGTACTTGGGGAGTCTCAACTTAGATTACAAAGACTGGTGCATGTCCATTCCACACGGAGGGAGTGGCAAACTAAATAATGAGTTTATGCTGGCCAGATTTCGGATCAGTGCAAGATTGTACAATTCTAGGGTGTAGGGACAGAGTTGGGGGGTACTTGCTGAAGTCTGTCCATTGATGGTTCACGAGGGGGATCGTTCATGTAACTTAGTTGGATGTGTTCCTGCCGGTGGATGGCTGTGTATGTGCAGTGCCTTGTGTAAGTGCAGAGGCTTATAGCTTGAGAACAACATCACAGTGTGAGAGGCAGCCCAGGCTGGTGGGTTCAGAGCGCTCAGCAGTTCCACAGTCCAGGTTGCACTCCAGGGATCCCGTCACACCGTAATCATAGGCTCTACTGAATATTCTTAGCCACCCCACCTCTGTGTTTATGTGTTTAAAAATAGTTTCCCAATTAGATGCCTTATTTAATTTTCCCTTCTTCATTTCTTCCTAAAAAAGGCCAAAAATGGGACACCTGAATATAGAAATACATTCTATTGCATTTAATATTCTTTTGCAAATTTGCAGATACAGGGGCATTTGTGAGAGCACTACATAGCCTATAGTTACTAAAGTATTATCTTCTAGCTGTTACACATTGTAATTATCATATTTTCTCTGAAATTCTGGTTCTCTTAAAATCTGTCCAAAATTTTCTATTTAGAAAATAGACAAAGCAATAGTGGTAGCAGACGACAGAAAAAGGAGCAATGATCTCAAGTTGCAGTGGAGGAGGTCTAGATTGGATATTAGGAAAAACTATTTCACTCGGAGGGCAGTGAAGCATTGGAATGGGTTATGCAGGGAGGTGGTGGAATTTCCGTCCTTAAAGGTTTTTAAGGTCTAGCTTGACAAAGCCCTGGCTTTGTGCAGGGGATTGGTCTAGATGACCTCCTGATGTCTCTTCCAACCCAAATCTTCTATGATTCTATTATTACAATTATTGATGACTTTCAAAGAGTTAGCTTCTTCCAATGTCTATAGATCCCATGAGAACTCACCTTCAATACCTGAACTAAATCTTTATTTATAACTAGACTGAAATTCAAAAAGTTGAGATGAGCACTTCTGGTTAGCAGGCAAGACATTCATGTGCTCAGCTGAGTTTATCTGGATTTGTTTCAATGTCTTTGGCAAAGAAATTCTGCTGGAAAATTTGTGATTGCAGGCACTCTTGTGAGATTTCCAATACAAATACCAGATGAGATTCTCCTTAAAATTTTGGGTTTGAATAAATTTGAGTTTTTGTTCTTATTTTATGTTAATCAGTTCCCCCAGGCCTTAAGATACATCTTCGCATACAAAATTACAGTTTGCATGTGGACTGATTGTAGTGGAAAATCAGAAAACCTGTTAAGCCATGCGGATTGTCAAAATTCATATAAATGAAACTACTGACAACTATTCTGATTTAAACAAGTTGCTACATTAATCTTACCGTGAAACAAGTTAAACACTTGGGGTAAAATCCTGGCCACACTGAAGTTACTGCCATCAATTTCAAAAATGTAAAGCTATTGGAGTTCAAAACCTTAATTATGCAATAAGTGTTGTGTACCATCCAAAGATTAGCCAGATGTGGGATTATGCAAACCCTTTCTGCAGGATGAAAAAAAAATGCACATTAATTTTATGTATGGGATATTGTTACTTTAGGAGCTACAAATGAATGGGAAAACATAAGAAATCTTCTGCTAATATCTACCATAGCATCCATTAGTCTATGGTCACACTTAAACCCATATGATACCTTGAAAACAATAGACCAAACCAGAAATGTTTTAAGGATGCAGTAGTTCTCTGTCATAAGCAGAAAGACAAAGTGGGTGAGGTAATCTTTTATTGGAATAACTTCTGCTGGTGAAAGAGACAGAAGAAGATGGTGCCATGAAAGAGATTACTTGCCCATCTTGTCTCTCTAATATCCTAGGACCAACATGACTACTACACCACAATAAGAATAAAAGTCTATTTTTACATGCATTTTTTACTGTACTGCAGAAGTGTCCCATGGTCAGGAAAAGCCCCCTTATGTCAGTATTATCTTCCTCTCACACATGTTCAACTGATTCACAATGACAGGATTACATAAGATGCCACATCCTCTATCATGTGCATATAGTGGTTAAGGTCACTTAGTGCGCAGGTGGGTCTTGTGAAGATCCAGAGGCTGATACAGCAGGCACCTTTATCTCTTGGATCACACCGAGATAACAGGCAAGCATTGGAACCACTATGAAGCACAACGACCAAACTACAGAGAATAATTTTTATGATAAAGCTTTTGAATATTTATGTAATGTATTGCTAATGCACCACATACATATGAAGGATGACAGTTATACATTCTGCATACTAAATTCGGTTGATCTACATCCACCAGTCTTTTTATATCTCTATTCATACATCCATATAAAGGTATGCATGCTTGTGATAGGTTAAGATTTTTATTTTTACAAGTAATTCTTAAAATATTGAAATTTGGTTTGATTTTTGGAGTAAATGTAAGTTTGCTGACTCATTTTTCCCTTTTATATTTTTTCTCAAATAAAATTCAGAGGAGCAATTACTGCATTATGATTCTAGTTTCCTGACATGTTCAATATGATTTTATGCATAAATAATTATAAACCAGCTATGCCTATATTGCTCCCAAATGTTTTGATCACAAATTTTGATTTAGAATTCAGGGGATACCTTCAAAACCTAATTCAAATACCAGGACATATAATTTCCCAGCAGTACACCAAAATCTAATGCAACAATCAGCTCTTACCATTTTCCTTAAAAATAAAGAGGGAAATTCTAGCCAGTAAAAGTGGTGGTTATTTCCTCATTTGCGCCAAGTGTCATGGTAAGAATAGACAAATGATTAATTGGTCTTCACAATCACAGGATAAATAATGGCATATGTTATGTTAACATAAGAATTAAATATGAAATAATCCTTAAACTGGCTATAGCAGTGTTTCCCAAATACTGAGTCCCAACCCATCAGCAGGTTGCAGGAATGGTCTATGTAGGTTCCCCAGAGGTGTTTTCCTCCCTCCTCATCCACACTTTTACTGAACAGCAGGCAGTGGGATGGGGGGTCAGGATCTGGGTGGAAGAAGTGGCTAGGGCCAGCAAACAGAGAGTTGGTAGCCTGGTAGTGATTGTGGCCTGGCAACAGGGAAAGTGGGGCCAGTTAGGACTGCAGGAGAGAGGCAGAGCTGTACAAGCCAGAGGTAGAGGTTTGGGGCCCAGGAAGGGGAAGGGAGTGGGAAGCTGAGGTGTAAGAGTGTCCTTCCCCTTTCTCTGTGCTCTGGGGTACAGAGGAAGGACTCTTCTATGCCAGCCCAAATAACTACAAGCTGCTTCCCAGCCTAAGTTAAGTCTTCACACCCCCAAACCCCCACACTTTACCAGTAGGGAAATGGGGTTACCCAAGCTGCGACCATCCGAGTAAATCTCCAAGGTCCTGGAGAGGGGATACCCAGACTCCCCCAACCCCCCTGTTTATCCCCCTGAGAAAAAGGGACCCTCACGCTGCTTCACTTTCCCTGATAGCCCAAGGCAAGGTAGCCACAGCACTCCAGTCTCACTCCCCGTGAGATTCCCAGATTCAAGGCTCAGATCACCTTACTAGAATTACCAGACAATTCTTATAGGTATAAAAAGTTTAATAAAGAAAATAACAAGCATATAATTAAGACACTACACAGGTATTGAATTTTCTAACCTCAATCTTCTTGCATAAACCAACTCCCCCTCTCTCTGCTAACTACACAGATAGGGACACCAAGATCGAATGCAAGGTTATGCAGGATACAATCTATCTTACTGTTTTAGCTAGTTATTGTCTGTTACAGCTTTCCCCCTATTCCATTTTGTTTCTTACAGCTGTCCCCTTACTCCATTTTGTTTTTGTTCTCCTGTGGCCGCCCCTCCCTGGCTGTTAAGTTGTTTACCAGGGCCACTGCCCTTCTCAAAGGGAGGGCCCCTTAAGTTGTTTACCAAGAGCCATTGCCCTTCTCAAAGGGATGGCCACTTGTGCTGCGTGCTAAGTGGGACAACTGCCCTGTTCAAAGGGTTGGTCCTGTTATCACCTTGTTAAACCTGGGCTCGGTGTAGGGTAGGCAATGTCCAAAGCTGTAAGACCTAATGTGTTTTTGAGATCCTGGGCATGAGTCATAGGCCTCATGTGCTTTTGAGTCATGAGGTGGAACCCACGCCTATGGTCCAGGACTCTGCCCAGGCATGTCTCTATGCTCACCTGCAGTTTTTCCCTGTATCTCCTCCCCTATGACAGAAGGAGCCTATCAGGATTACTGGCGGGGAAACTGCCTGAGTTTGCCTTTAAGAACAGGCATTTTTTAAACAAACATCAGAAAGGTTCCTGCATTGCTACCTGGTCCGATCAGCCAGGAGTTCTAGGGGGTCCTTTCTCCGCTCTCGTTTTATTTTTGAGCGTACCCCCGTTTTTAAACCCACCCCCCACGAAGAACGAATTGCTGCCTGAGAGACCTCCTGATTATCAAGACCGTACCGAGCCCTCCTTGCTTCTTCTGATGTTGTTGCTGCTTCTGCCTTTGCTGCTGCCTTGGGGACTGGTAAGAATCCCTCTGTGAAACTTTCTATACTTTTATTACTTTAGCTGCTGGCTCTGTTTCCCCAGCACACAGACTCAAACTAAACCTTGGTCTGTGTCTTAAAACCTCTCAAACTCCTTGGTCTGTATCTGTAATCTATTTCTTGCTTTGCAGCGCCTTTGCTGCTAGAAATAAGCCTGTGCCTTCCTGGACTGTATCCTGGGCTGCCAGCTTGCAGCCACCACTAGTTAAATCCCCCTCCCCCCTTGGAGCTGTATCCTGGGCACACACCACTCTGCCCTCTGAAACTACCCCTAGTATAAGGTGCACCCATTAGGTTAGATTTTTGTCTTTTAGTCTAGATAAGTTGTAATTTCATTTTGCATAGCTGTAGTTAAGTTAGGTTTGGGAAATTGCTTGCATTGTACCCTGTAAGTTAGCCTTAAAGAAATGTTGCATTGTGTTTTGTTACTTGCTAATTTGTGTAGTTTTGGTTAAGTTAAATCATAGATAAGATTTTGCTGTGTTTTGTATAATTGTCTCTCTGCTGTTTAAACTTGCAGCCTGTCTGTTCTGTGTCTCCCTGAGTTTAAATCTCCCTCCACCACGTGCTCCTCTTCCCCCATCCCCCAACCTTACTTATCTACCACTTTCTCTCTCTCTCCCTCTCTGCTGTTTCAACTTACAGCCAGTCTTCTCTCTCTCTCTTTCTAGCATAAAACCCCATTGGTTACCCCTTTTCTCTCTAACACACCTCACATTTTACATTTACATTTTTACCTAAAATTGTTGGTTATTTAACACATTTTACCCATACTGTTAGTTGGTTATATGCTGCTGTGACACACTCTTTACATAGAAATTGTTAGCTACCTGTTACATTTATACTTCAGTGTTAATTGGTTACCAACTGTATTGTACCCCACTATTGAAACCCCCTATCCCATTTACTAAAAGAAACCCCTCCCCAATTGTCTACTTTAACAAACCCCATACCCCTCACTATTCAATTTTCCCTGTTTTTGCATTTTCTTAATAAAGTTTATTTTGCACCCCACCTGTGTGGTAATTGCTCCCCAAGATCCCATATACCTGCTGGCAGGGACAGTTATGAAGACATACAGGGAAAGGACAAGGTTGAGGGTCCATAGCTGACAAGTGGTTCTGAGTCAATCCAAAGCCCAGATCGAACTGAACTCCACTTCCTGGTCTCTCTGTGTCTAGCCAGACTCCTCTGATGACACTGCCCTCTCAGGTAACATTAACCCCACCCAGGCAAGACAACACTCCACACTTATGACAAGAGGTAATAGTGGGTTCACAAAAAAGGCAATATGCAGTTGGTGTGTCATCTTCCCTCCTTCAATTCTCTGCTGAGTCACATAAGAGGAAGGCAGCCTTTAACCCTTTCACATGTTCTATTATGGAACCATTTGCACTTACTTGTTGATACTAATGCCGTTGCTGATTCCCTTATGGGGACTGGCTACCAATGCCTTGCATGGCATAACACCAACTTATTGCAAATGGAAAGGCCTTAACCTGCATATGCTAAGGGATTTACTCCATCCTTCAGTGCATATGCATTGAGGGGGAAGGTACTGTGACATAGCTGTTCCTCTGGATCATGTTTTATTGGTAAAGACTAACTGTACATAAACAAGCCAACTGAACTGGCACCAGATATGTTAAAAAAGGGAGGGGTTGGGGTGTGTGAGAGAGAGAGAGAGAGAGAGAGAGAGAGAGAGAGAGAGAGAGAGACTAGGCTGTGTCTTATCCTTTTTACATCCTTAAACACACACCAGTATACTCTTTTTGCTCAAATGTTCCAAAAACATTCACTCTATGAATGAGGGGAAAATGCAAAATTTCAGTCTGAAAGTTAGAAATTTGACTATGTTATAAGTATCTGAAAATGCTTCTGTCATAAGTGTGGAGAGGCTTAGGAAATCGGTTTGCCTGTTAAGAGTTAACTCAGGGAGGAGAGAGAGTGTCGACAGAGGGGTCTGACTAAACACAAAGAGACCAGGAAGTAAAGTTCAGTTCGGTTTGGGCTTTAAACTGACTCAGAACTCTGGTCCAGCTATGGACCCTCCCACCTCATCCCTTCCCTATATATCTTCATAACTGGCTAAAATAGTGAGTAAGAATTGTATCCTGCATAACCTTACATTTGATCCTTGGTGTCCCCCTCTGTGTAGTTAGCAGAAAAGGGGGAGGGGGGAGAAGTTTGTTTATGCAAGAAGATTAAGGTTAAAAGATTCTGTACCTGTGTAGTGTCTTAATTGTATGCTGTATTTTCTTTTCTTTATTAAATCTTTTTAGTTATAAAAAGGTTTGGTTCTTCTCATAAAGAAATCCTAGCTTGGATTTATCGCAGTCCCCAGGTACAGAGCAGTCTGTGTGTCTAAGAAAAAAGCTCACAGGGTGAAGCCTCAGGGCGGTTTCTTATCTCTCTTGGTAACAGACGGGAGGGGGAAGGGGGAAGGGAACAGCGTTGAAGGTCCCGATTTCTCAGGGAGAGAAAGAGGGGGAGTTGGGTGTCAAGGTACCCCACCCCACAGTCTTGGGGTGATTACTGAGTGGTGGCAGCGTGGGTAACCCCAATTCCCCAGCTGGTAGAGTGTGGGGGGGCTGGGGGTGTGAAGACCTATCTTAAGCTGGGAAGCAGCTGGAGTTAGTTGGTCTGGCTCAGAAGAGTCCTTTCTCTGTACCCAGGGTTCAGAGAAGAGGGGGTGACACTCTTACAGCTTTTTTAGTATGAAAATGCTAATGTGTTACGCTTGCCTAAATAGCCTCCATACCCAGCGCTAATGTACAGAATAGAAATGCCCACTCATTATAATTAGTACATTAAAAGCAACACAGTGCCAGGTCACACCAATATTTTAGGGCTCAACCCACTCCTAGCTCTGGTAAATTCTTCCTCTTTGCCCTTCAGATTTATTCTTGTTTTCCATTCTTTCCTAAATCCTTGAACTTCTACTAGCATGCAGCCCAGTCCACCATAATCTGAAGCTGGCCAACAGCATTCAGATCTCTCTTCCTCTGACTCACCTCTCTGGCTGTGAGGCACAGATCTCTAAGGCACTGTCCCTCCACTCGGACGGATTAGCCCCAAGAGATAGATGCTCTGAATAATCTAATTTGCAACTACCACATTAGAATCTATTCACACTAGTCCTGTATCGACACAGTTGTCCTTTTATTCTGACTGAGCTCACAGCAATAGTATGACAGGGAACATTACAAACTTGTTGTGTGAATAGGGAAGTACAAAAAGTAATACGTTCTTACAGATTGCTCAGTTTGGAGGGACAGCATGGTCACACTCTGTACTATAGAAATCTATGTATTTAAAAAGCTGCTTGGAAGAAGTGGTTTCAAAAAGGGTGACAACTACGCAATCAACCACAGATAATTCTATGGGAGGGATTTCACACAATTGTGTGATGGCAATTTGTCACTTTTTAAAAAATGTGCGCTATATCTCACTTTGATCTAATCTTCTTAGTCCACGGATATAGGTTCCTAGGCTAGAACAAATCTCTCAAACTTACTGAGGTGGAATATCAGTGAACTGAGCAACTAGACCAAGACACTTGCTTATTCTCTACAAGATACATGACATTAACTAGTAAGATACTGATGCAACTGACACCACCTCTAGTAGTATTAGTAACGTATCCAGTGTCACTGCTACTGTCAAACAATATTTTTTTTAAAAGAATTCTTCCTGAAGACCAGCCTTATGTCAGGTTGACAAAAATCAGATAATTTTAAGAGTCCCATATTCTCTCCTCATCTTTCAAACTGGTTTGAAGTCAACTAATATAGATTACAAGAGCTCTGCAGACGTGTTCATCTACAAAAGCACTTTGCAGACTAAACCCCAATTCCCTAAACACTTATGAAGGTGAGTAACATTGACACAGTGGGATTGCTCATATATATAAGAGTTGCAGGATAGGGACCTAATTTATGAACAGTGGACTAAAAGGTACCTGACCTTATTTGGGTGTAGAGAGATGGGGGAGAAACAGTCACAAGGCCCTTGTTACTCAGAAGGCACATACAGTCTGCTACAGCCGGTGGTGAGTCAATCAGAATTCCTCAAGGAATTCAAGTTGTTGTCCGACCCACTGCATTATCGTGTAATTCAGAGCTTAGTGTAATGAAAAGCCTATCTCTTTTCATATGATAAATAAAAGACTCCAGATTGGCGATTAAATACACTAAGCAATCTGCATCTGGAACATTTCAGAACAGTTTAGGAAGAAAAGTCAAAGGATTCCTTTGCAAAAATTGAGATAGGTATAATGTAACTGCTCTGTTGGAATTTGGCCAGGCCATTCCTACTCTTATGAAACAATTCTCATATTTTAATATTCATCTGATAGACACTATTTAGCACCTGTAGTCCCATAGTTCTTACACCAGCTATGCTATAAGACTACATGAGTTGGAAAAAAATATTCTATTCTATTCCATATAGGTTCTTATCACACATTCTTCAATGCACTATCGGAGTATCTACAGCAGGGCATTAAACAACATGATTAACATCTGTCATGGGTTTCTTGTTCTCTCTTCTCATGGGAAGAGAAGTGTGTGCAGTGAATTGTACTGTTTTGGTAGGGTAGTATGCAGGGGTTTTATATTTTTAAAATACATGTTTCTATGTGTTTAATGTTAGAGAATGCTGGTCAAAGAAATGTGCCCTGCACTTAGATCAGAAGGTGATGAGGTTTGCGATGCTACTTAGTTCCTGGGAAGTTTATTGCACAGTCCCAGACTTGCCCCTGAAAAAAAGTTTATATGCAGACAATCTTTATGCTTATTGCAGAGAGTTCCATTTTGCCAAAGGAGCATAGTTGTCGACTACAGTCTTCATTCCAGAGTTTTATGCAATTGTTTAGATACTCTGGGGCCAGGCCATGGAGCATTGTGAAGATAAGGATTGAAATCTTAAAACGTATGGGCTATTCTATGGAAACTCAGTGTAGAGAGTGGAGGGTAGGTCTGATGTGTTTGTGGAATCCCATGATGCTGAGGAGACTACCTGCAGCACTCTGTACTAGCTAGAGTTTCCTAAGCACTGATGCCCAAGTAGGTCACATTGCTATAGTCTGGCCAAGAGAAGGCAGCATGAATCACTGAAGCCAGGATGGGACAGAGTCTTCTTCCCAACTGGAGATGGTAGAAAGCCATACTTGTGGATGCTGCCATGTGAGAGCTTAGCATCGGTGAGGACCCAAGAGCAGTTCCAAATTTCAGATTGAATTGACCAGCTGTGGATGCCTTCAACCAAAGAAGATTGCACCATGGCTGCAAGATCTTCACAATGCTTTTCTCTGCCCACCAGCAACACCTCTGGCTTGCTCCAGTTCACCTTCAACCACTGTTCTACATCCATGACCTTATCCCATCCAGTCACTTGGGCCATATTGGTAGTAGAGGTGTGCAAATACATGGGTGAAAAATAGGTGGTCTGTTGTCTGCATATTGCTCACACTTGACTCCATGTTGTCTCACCAGTTCACATAGTGGCTGCATATAGATGTTGAAAAGGACTGAGAGAAAATATATTCTTACGAAACCAAAACAAATCAGGGGCCTCACAGAGAAGATGCAGTTTTTCATCATTATTAAGCATGGAAGGACTCTGACCGGTTTAGCATATTATTCTGGACCCCTGCTACCTCTCTCATAAAACACAGCAGTATCTCATGGTCAACGCTGTTGAATACCGCTGAGAACGGATGTTGTCCTCTAGCCATTGACAGCCTGGTAGCCAAATGAACACAGCAAATCACCAATTTTTCTCAGAAATACATATACCAAGTACAGCCCTAACAAGCAGCAGTTTATGTGGATTTAATTGTTCAAAGCAAAACTTTGCTAAGGTGACAAATACAAGGACTAGGTATTACAGTCTTTGAATATTTCTAGAGTAGAAGGTGTCTATCATCTCAGTAGCATAAATCCTTTCAGTACTCTGAGGAAAGGTTATAAATATGCAGATTTCACAACTGCCATTCTCACAAACATGCAAATATTAATTAATGAACATTCTAAACTATCAAGCTTGATTTTTCTTTCAAGGTTTCAACTGAATGGACCTATCAAAGCACTGTCATTATTGATAAATAAGGCAGAAGTCCCTAAATTTCTTTTCTGTATCAGTAAGTGATTTAAAAAGAAACAGTTCTGTTTTGATTAACATCTAAGTGTGCTAGCATGTGGAAAACATATAGAGGGTTTTAAAGAATTTTTTCAGAGGGAATTATCTTGAAACATATTAAAAACAGAATTAAGTTTATTATATGACATTTAAAAAATAAAATCTGATGCTTTTCAGATAATTTTTTTGTGAAACAATATTATGGGCAAATATTCCCAAAACATTCCATTTTTTAAAGTTTACTAAAAATAAGCACATTGCATCCTAGGAGTAGGATTTTATATTTGTATTAGAGGTTGTAATAATTGAAAGGCAGGAACAGACTAGAACAGTCCTTATGGCTGATTATGGTCACCCCCTGTTTTAGGATAAGTTCTTATCTACTATGGTTTCCTCTATGTATTATAAATTAGGATCTCTAGTTAAATATACATTTCTTTGTTTTAAGGTCCAGTAAGTGACAGGATCATGTATTGTGACTATGTTAATGATGTTAACAAAGTCCTGTGGCACCTTAAAGACTAACTATAAAGTTTTGAAGCATGAGCTTTCGTGGGCTAATACCCACTTCGTCGGATGCAGGCAGTGGAAGTGTTCACAAACAGGCAGTTATAGAAAAGTAGGTAAGAGCCAGGTGGGAGGTGAAAAGGTTAGTCCAATTAAGCTGAGCCAGCTTGTTATCTCTGATCAGGGAGTGTGGATTATTCTTCTAGCATTTGAATGGGGTGTGTGAACATGGAGAGATGAGAAACAATGTCTGTAATGAGCCAACCATTGTAGATCTCGGTTCAATCCCAGAGTGTGTGTGCTGAATTTGCAAATGAATTGAAGTTCTGCAGTCTCCCTTTGCAGTCTGGATTTGAAGGTTTTTTTCTGCAGTATGGTGACTTTCAAATCTGTAATAGAGTGTCCAGGCAGGTTGAAGTGTTATAATATCATGTTAATATAATATCATGTTAATGATATTAGGGGCATGTTGAAGGCCCATGGCCCAGTGTCAACTGTTTTAGTCACAAGATTTAGTAAGGTTTAATTTACAATGTGGGGTTTGGGTTTTTTTGGTTCAAAATAAAACACTGCTGTTTATATACATTTGACGGTCTCTGTAAAAGACTGTGTGAATGAGTAGTGTATGTATCAGGAAAAGATAAGGTGTGAAAGCCATTGTTAAAGTCAGATGGTTAAGGAAGGAGGAGTAAAAAGAGACTTGGAAACACCAGGAGACAATCAGAAAACATCCATTGTGTTCTGTGCTAAACATGTTAGCAGCATTGATGACCTCAAAGGTGAGGCAGGCACCCCCAAAAGTGAGGCAACAAATGGGAGATGATGGGAAGCCTGACAATAACCATCAAATGATAACAGCAAAAAACCCCAAGATTAATACCACTTAAGGACTAATGGTTATAGGGTGACATTGCAAAATGCACGGACTCAAATGGGAATTCACAACTATAAAGATGGGGTGTTTTTCCATGAAACTCTGGGTTCAGTCCTGAAAAGCCTTGGAGCATTGGGATCGCAACAAACAGAGCCCAGCTCCTCACTCATTAAAAAGCCATTAGATTGCCTCAAGCTACGACAGACTGGTAACTATAAAGACGATCTGTGTGTGTGTGTGTGTGTGTGTGCATAGTATTTTCAATAAGAGGCATATTGCTTTTCCCCCTGAAAAGATCCTGTGTGCTTTTTATAAGCATAACCGCATTGTAAAGCAAAGCTATAGCACTAAGTAAACTATCGGTAACACAGAATAAAAACCTGAAGTAAATACTACTGCAAAATAACCACAAAGGCTAAAATAAAATACATTACAAATCTTAGTATTTTCTTTTAAAAAGACTTACAAATATCCATTTCTTCTCTATTTTGAAGTTGGAGGATTCTAATATTATGAAGGATTTGCTTCAGACAATAAGAAAGATTATTTTTGTTTTTATTAGAGTGCTATATTCCCATAATAAGGTGATCAAACTCTGAATTCCAGTGCTTCATGCCGTATTTCATGCCAGAATTATTTTAATTTCCATACTTCTGACCTGCTAATCGGCAATTATAACACAATACATTATCAGAAGTTCATTATTGTTGTGCTTTTCCTCCAAACATAGTATACTTTACTCATGAACAGACCTACTTTGGTGAAATCCTTGCCTGAAAAAAGTAACATCATTCACTTAGCCTTTCCTTTCTCAGAGAAAATGCTCCAGGCATTCAACATTGTTCATTAATATTAATGAAAAAATTCCTGGCTGTTTATATTTTTCTTTAGAATTATAAATAATTATTTAATGCCCACACTACTACTTTATATAATCAACACGTAAAAATATCTTTTATTGCCACAATTTCTGTTTGTGAAAGAGAAAGTTTTCAAGGCACACAGAGCCTTTCAGGAATTTGGTTTGACAAACTATTCTGAAGAGATAATTTCAAGCATAAGGAACAGCTTGACAGAGCAACAGACACATTTGTGAAAGGAGATGAAAATTAATTGAAAAAAAGAGTGTCATCACTGATCACTTCCTCCATCCGGTCCCCACCTCCCTTTTCCACTGGAGGGGAATTCCAAAGCATGTCAGGGAAGAAGGAGTATAATAGAAAATGGTGCACTTCAGAAATCCTGCTCCAGTGGAGCAGCTGCTACGAGTTTTTACTAGCAAATGTTAATTACAACATCCCGCGGATTATTTGAAGTTTGATAGGGAGCCAAACCAGCACTTAGCTATCTGGAAGGGATGCAGGAGAGGGATAGAAAGTGGTACAACTCCGCTTTTCCTCAGGGCCTGCACCAATTTCAGGTTGGCCAGATCTGAGGTGAAAGTAAGCTGGTACACCACAATACGGCGTACCAGCAAGAGCCAGTGCGCTGTACCAGGGCAGTTTGGCTTCCCCACGCACAAATTTAAAGGGCTTGGGGCTCCCAGCAGTGGGTTGGGCTGAGGAGGGGATTGGGGGGGAGGCCCCTTACCGGTACAGGGGCTGGCTCTGACACACACCCCCTCATCCCTGTCCTGCCCCTTCCTCCTGAGGCCTCACCCCTTCCGGGGGCCAGAGCTGACCCCAGGCGAGCCCCCGTACCGGTAAAAAGCTTCAGCTACTTTCACCCTGGTCAGATCCAAGAAACAGACTCTAAGTTTCTCACTATAGATTGAATGGGGAAAATCTCAGTATGCAGTTATCAAGTGATCATAACTCTGATAAATCAAAATCCCCTTTTTCAGACCAAAGGCATGTATACAGTTCAAATCCCCAGACTGCAACCCTACCTGAAAACTTGATTTCTAAAGGAACTAAACATTTGTTTTTATTCTGCTTATGAACTCCCCATGGGAAAAAAAAGGATCGTACTCAAAGTTTTCAGGAAAAACAAATCTTCAGATACCAATCATAAAAAATGTCAGCCTCAAAGATCAACATTTTGTTAAATTATATTTGTACTAAAACAGAACATTCTAATGGAAACTGTTTTCAACCTTAACTTTAGCAATAAGAACCAGGTACCTCGTATAAAAGAAGAGAACTAGATTTAGCTAAATCCCAAATCAATCATAGCTGAAAACGTTCTAACCCAGTGGCAGTCAGACATCAGTAGTTCAGAGCCAAATTAGTGATCAACATTACCTAAAAGATCCTTAGTAGTGTGCATTCATTTTTTCCATACACACACACACACAGTCTCATACATAATTATTTTTACAGAAAAATGACTGCCTACATATTTTATCAACTACAATTGGTTAATAATATAGTAAAAGCATCCTTATTGGTTAATAATTAAATCACACAGTGTTTTAATATCATGAGCTGCAAGAGACATACAGTAAACCCTCGATTTAACGGACTTCGGATGCAACGGACAAAATTTCCGATGCATCCGAAATCCATTATTGGAGGCTGCCGGCTCCCGCCGCAGGGAGCCGGCTGGGTTGACAGCTCCCGCCCGGCTCCCCACAGCGGGGACCCCTGCGGGAGCTGTCAAACCCCCCCACCAACCCCCCGCCTGGCTCCCCGCAACGGGAGCCGGGTGGGGGGGGGCGTTTGAGAGCTCCCGCCCGGCTCCCCGCAGCGGGAAGCCGGGCGGGGGGTTTGACAGCTCCCGCCGGGCTTCCCGCTGGGGGGAGCCGAGCGGGAGCTGTCAACCCCCCCGCCCGGCTCCTCGCAGCGGGGAGACTGATGGGGGTGGGTTTGACGGGCGGGGGGGCGGGAGCTGTCAACCCCCCCCGCCCGGCTCCCCGCAGCGGGGAGCCGGGTGGGGGGAGGGGTGGGTTGGGCTGACTCACGGCTCCATATAACGGACTAATTCGGGCGGGGGCGTGTCCGTTGTCACCCGAAAGTCCGTTATTTAATAATTTTAAAAAATTATTAAATAACGGACTTTTGGTTTTAACGGACACCCCCTCGCCCGAATTAGTCCGTTATATCGAGGTTTCACTGTATTAAAGAGCCTCTGTGGCTTTCGAGCATCAGGGTGAGTATTACTTTTTTAACCACTTAATATCTGAGCTGGAAGTCTTCTTTCCATTAGTGTAATAAACCTGTGTCAGGTAATAAAGAACTTGAAAATAGGGTGTAATTAAAAATATATATGGAAAACAAGGAACAGATAGTCTAATGAAAGAAGAGGTAGCATCAACAAAATCTTCAATGATCTAGAAGATATTGCCCTAAGAAATCTAGTACTTATTTTGTATATTTACATAAAAATGTATTAGTGATGCACAAAGTATGAAAACTCGGATGAGACGGGTTTTTATTACATCCCAGGGGGAGGGGAGGCACTACATAAAAAAATCTTGTTTGGATGTGAGAGTTTCACTTTTTGATGGCTTGTCTTTTCTTGATATGCTCAGAACTTTGACTGGCATTCCTTAATACTGAAAACTCTTCACCCCCACACTTTTTAGGTTACTCTTTTCTATTTTATGCAACCAGTTCGAAAGTGGTGTCCTTTTAAACCAACACCAGATATATAACAAAAATCTTACAAAGAAAGACTTGGATATAGACTGAGCACATTCTCTCTTTCACATATTTAGCATACAAGAATGATAAATAAGTTAGCGACTCAATAATACATGCAACAAGATGTCACTGCTAAAATAATAATTAGCTCTGAGAGTATACTGAAATTATCTCATTGCTCAGCTCCTTAAACAAACAAACTTTTCCAGCCCTTGGCCACCTCATGACTCATTTACCTTAACAATAGTCATTGTGGATGCTGTATCATTAGTTTTATGGGAGACAATAATTGCTGCTGCAGACATAAAATAATTCAGATATATAGGCAGATTTATGCTACAGTATATTTTAATTTATATCCCATTAGCCTTTGATCTTTCTAACGTCAATTTAGACACATTAAAGATTGATATTGTAGAACACAGTTCAGGGCAACTGCATCGGTATTCCCCCCTCCAAGGGAAATCCACTTTCAGTCTTCTGGCTCTGCAGTTGTCACCTCTCCTGGGCGGAGACCTGCATGTCTCTCCCAGCTAACTGTTTTTTTTCTAAGCTGCACAAATCCTTGCCTTACACTGTGAATCACCTAGCAAGACAGAATCCCTAAGCAGGCCTGTTTTGCCTTCTCCTCGGAGATCACAATCAGTGTTAGTGTCACAGTTAAGCTAGCACACAGCTCTTTTTAAGCAAGCACAGTTATTCTTAACATGAAAGCATTACAGAGAAAACATCACAAACAATAAAAGAACCTACACACATGCTAATAAGCCTATCCAACTCTAACTAGGCCTCTGGCAGTTAAACAATACTTCAAACCTCACCAAGTGTTTTTTTCTATGGTCAGAAGTTCATAATGTTTTCTGTGGTCACAAGTTCATAATGCTTTTTTTGACCGACTTATAGAGTAGCGTGTACCCATGTCAATATGGGGATAGTTGAAATCCCCCCATTATTACTGAGTTTGCTATTTTTATAGCCTCTCTAATCTTCCAGAGTATTTCACAGTCACCACCATCCTTGCATTTGTATACAAGCACTTATAAAATTTGTCACTTTTCAGCTCTCTGCCATTATGTGATGTCATTGAATAGGACTCTTTCATTTTACTACAAAAGCGACAGAGTCTTGTAGCACCTTGCAGACTAACAGATTTTAGGGATCATGAGCTTTTGTGGGCTAAGACCCACTTCATCAGATGAATGCTGTGGAAATCTCCAGAGGCAGGTATAAATATGCAGGCAAGAAAGCAAGATAAATTCAGTCGGGTTGGTGGTGAACATTTTACTGTTTCTCTTCAGTTCCTGCCTGTACTTTATCAACTTCCATCCTCTCGTCCTTACTAGGATACAGAGAATCCCCATTAATAGATCCATAAAGGTATGTCTTGAAAGACAAAAAGGGTTTATGATAGCCAGGGCTGGCTCTACCTTTTTTGCCACCTCTAGCAGCTCTGCCGAAGAGGGAATAGCGGCAGACCTGCCATAGGCATGCCACTGAAGAGAGAAGAGCGACAGAGTTGCCGCAGGCATCCATCGAACAAGCCTGCGGCAGCTCCGCCAAAGAATAAAGAGTGGTGGAGCTGCCGCAGGTGTGCCGCCAAAAGCTGCCTGAGTGCCACCCTGACAGCGCCCGGAACGCTGCCCCCTGTCATTTACCATCCCAGGCACCTGCTTGCTAAGCCAGCCCTGATGATAGCGATGTTAGCGTGACATGCCTGAAATGCTTATCAAGACACAGGTTAGAACTTCTGAAGCTATGTTGGCTGGCTGTATTTTAGCCTAGGTTCCTCCCTGGCTAGCACTATGCTTGCTACCACAGTTTCAGATATGTTAACCTGCGTCTTGATGGGGATTTTCAATCACAGTGAACTAGCTTAGTTCACTACTGAGCTAACTACTGACACTACAGAAACACACACACTCGTTTTCACTTTCAAGACAGAGCTTTAGGGACTATGTCTGTGACTCAATAAAACAAATTAGTTTGTAAATAGTTTGAGAAATTCCTGCCTCAGAGTCAAAATATCCTGCCTCTTCAATAGAACTGCAATCAATGGTACTTCTGCTGTTACTGAACAGTGAGCTCATAGGCAACCAGACGCCTTGATTTGTAGAAACTTAGTCTTCTGAACAACCAATGGATGTCTGCTGAGCTCCACTGTATCAGTAACGTATTTCATCGATACAGTTTGGCATTCCAAGAATACTGATTTTAAAGAAAAGATGAATGCATATTCCCCTTTTAAGACTTCTAGATTGTCTGACCTAAGAATGTTATGTGACTACATTTGAAGTCTTTTTGTAAAAGAAATCACTTCAGACATAATATGTAAAATAAATAATTATACTGGACATGTTCAAGTTTTGGCCAAATATGTCCTTTATGTTAATAAAACCTCAAACTATTTTATATGATATGGTAATAGTTCATATTTCATTAGTATCTTTAACTGGAATTTTCACTGGTCATTAGCAATAATACTTGTCAACAATATAGCTATCAATTTTTAAAAGAATTAAACATTTTATGAAATGCCCTCAGTTGAAGGAACACTTTGCATTAGTGTATATAAATATGTATAATTCATTTCTTTAGTTCACATTATAAAAATACAGAACAGTGCCAATTTGAATACATATTCATGGTACATAGAGTGAAAGAAAATCAAAGTAAACTTTGAGGTTTAATTCATTTTTATAAGTTTCCTATTCATCAGTATGGACAATGTATTAATAATGAATTTCAATTTGATTTTCCACACTTTCTCAATTAATCTAACTTTCATATACTGTAATAATTAAAGACAATTATTATTACCATACACATTCACAATGCAACCGTCTGTACTCTGGCAGAGGACAGCATAGCAGTCCTACTAGATTCTGTTCATACCTCTCACTAGTCAACCAGAAGATTTGTTATTGAATTGCGTAAGGGACTTTCTTCCCAAGAGCAAAGTCCTTTACTTCTGCATTCTGCTCAGAAATGTAGAGACTGGTGATAGAATCCTGGCATCATATGAAGTCAATCAGAAAACGTTCTTACTATGTAATACAGAACACTGATTGCTAAATCACAATCTCTCTTTAAATGATTTTTTCCCATATCTCGCCAATTCTAGTATACAGAGGACAATATTCTCCACTTTATACTTATTCAGTATATAATGCCAAAACATTGTGCTAGGCACGGCCAGTATCTCTTATGTGATGGAGCAAATCGGATCAAAATTGTACTCATAGTAACCACAAGGATTAAAGCGCTTAACCCAACAATCATCCTCATCTCTCTCTCATTTGGGGACATTATCAAACTAAGATGGAACAATGAAAACAGAAATAAAGCTGATTGATATTGATCAATTCTGTATTATTTTTGTATAAGTTTCACAGTGAAAGTATCAGGGGATAAATGTATGGCACCACCAAGGAAGCTAAAGGGCCTCAGAGAAAATAATAGAGCAGTTGTTGCATAAACGGCAATTTAAAGGGTCAAAAATCTCATTTTAGTAACTGCTCTACTTGAAAGGACAGCAGGAAGGACCATTTCCTTCCACAATAAAATCTATACTGTATTCTTTTGGGAAGAGCTGTCTTATTTGTGTCACTTAGTGCCCTGGAACACCACAGCAACATTAAAGTCAATAAATATATGAATGGTCTAAAACTTCCAGATGTACTAATACAGAGTGACACAATTTTATTTTAAGGTCATTTCTCTCTTTGTTTTATATGGAAGAAAATTAGCAGTAACAACATGTTGCACGAAGTGAAACATTTCAGCACTACTGTGCATTTGTACTAAATGTATAAAAGTTCAGGTACATAGCTCCTGTCTTCATTGTACCAGAGCCGCATTTCCCAAACCCTGACCAGTCCTTAGCCAACTGTAGAATCCACCGTCACCAAGATGGCAGACAGCTGTTATTGCCCTCCTGAGCCGCATAGAGCTAGGAAACAGCTCAGAATCTGGCCACTGAGAATAAAGTGGGTTTAAATATTACCCTTCAGGTTCTACAGAAGTATATACCCACTTTACACAGGTGTAAATAGCCACACAAGGTGTGATAGAGAATAAGGCCCTATAAAGTTTAAGAAATCTTAAAAATGTATTTTTTCATTATATTTGTGTTGTCCTTTGTTGTTGTAGTTCTTGGGGTGCTACTGGTGCTTTTGGAGGCAGAGGCAGGCAGAGGTAAGACCAATCAAGTACTGCTGCAGCTGCCTTCTGGCCTTCCCAGAAAAAGGGCAAGGGACACAAAAGGTGGAAAGAGTCCCCTTTCCCAACCAAAAAAAATCAACTGCCAGCTGCACGCAGCCAATAAAGGAGTGACTTGACAGATGACAAAGCCAGTGCTCTGTGCTGTCAGAATTATTAAGGGGTAAGCAGGGAACATGTGATTGAACTGGAAGGGCTAATTGCTGCATTGTGTCACATATTTGGCCCTTAACTTTGTATAGAATAAGTGCAATCAAAATGATTGAGTGGTGATGTTTAGGTACGCAATGGTACGCAAAGGGGTTCAAACAAATGCTAACTTTCACCCCTACAAGGGAAGGAGAGGACATTATTAGAATAATAACTATGACCCTACACTGTTCCTACTTTCTAAACCATTTAGACATCACCATCACCTTTGTTCTTCATTGTTTATTTTCTTAATTAATGTAGCAAACTGATTGCATAAATCCACCTGCAAAAAGTTGGATTAATCTCTACTCAGAGCAGCGGGAGGAAAAAAAAATAAACAATTTAAGAGATTTCAGAGTTTAAGGCCAAAAAGGACCCTTAGATCATAGTCTGCCCTCCTGTAAATATCACAGTTCATTATATTTCACCAAGATACCCATATATTCAGCTCAATGACTTCAGATACAGCAGAGCAATTCAGTCTTCAGGAGACTAAAATATTGTGTGCCAGAAAAAGCAAACGGGAGCCTGGGACTCCATCAATGCCTGAGGCCTCTGCAAGTCAGGGAATTGATTAGCTGGGATATGTCCAGGTGACCCTAGCAGAGGATTCATTCATCATGCTAGAGAGGAAGGGTGAAACCTGCCTATCCCACCAGGACCCTGCCAATGTGACCTGAAGAAAAATGCCTTCCCAATCTGAGGATCAGTTAGTCGCTGAGCATCAGAACAAGACACACCAGCCAGACATTAAGGGCTTCCTACATGAACATAGTTTGCAGCAAAGCTGGGGTGAAACTCTACCTTGCACTAGTCTGCCATGGACTAATGGTCAGTGTGGACCCTGCTAATGTGCATTAACAATTTGTTCATGTGCTTTCATCTCGTCCCATTTAAAAGAAGAGGAGACGAGAGACACCAGATTTCTAGCTTATTACCAGGGCTGGCCCACAACATTTTGGCACCTGAGGAGGGGAACTCAAATGAAGCCCCCATCCCCTCTCACTTGGGCCAAAACTTTGAAAGGTCTCAATTCTGCCTTCTTCCTGTTCTACTCTCATGGTACTGCTCTGCTACCCCAATAAAGGAGAACTAACAACTTAAAATGCCTTGTTCAAAAATTTTAAGTAACATTTAACTTTCAAATGTCTGAACAGCAAATGTAATTTTTTCTTGTCTGCATAGTAAACATTGATTATTCAAACAGATAAAAATGCCAAAGTGGTGCATTCCATGGCTTCTTGGTTGAAAAGATTTGAACTGCTTCCTGAAGGTCCACAATCTGGGTCAGCTCATGCTTTATTGAGATGGTTGCATGGCCAACCAGCCTCTCCTGTGTCATTGTGGAGTATAGATGCATTTTTGTTAACTTCAGCTTGGAGAAGCTGCGTTTTTCACTGGCAACTGTTACAGGAAGTGTTAAATGTATGCGCAGAGCAACAAAAGCATTTGGAAATAGGGTGGTTATCTTATTTGTGCACATATATTCCAGAACAGCCTTTGGAATTGATTCTGCTGAAATGTATTTTGAAAGGGCTTTCAGGTCATAACCTAAATCACTTGCATCAATATCTTGGATGCCATCATGTGTCAACACTGTCTCTAGTGCCCTGCATTGTTGGTGTAGGTCTTCTTCAGGTATAATGAGGTGTTTTGGAATGTCACACAACATCCCAAATATGCTGCTGTGTTCCTTAAACTACATTAAACGTTCTTCAAGTGAGTGTATTGCACAATCTAGCAGCTGGTTGAAGAATTCAACTTTGAATTGTTGTTTGGGGTCTTTTATGGGATTGTCCTGTGCCTTGTAATCGAAACGTCTTCTTCAGTGACTCTTGTATTATTGAATGGGTGGGAAAATAGCTTCAGTGTGAAGTTCCTTTACCAACTTCTATGCACTCTTTTGAATATTTTGAAGTCTCTCACCTGAATGGTAAGACTATAGGTATGATTTTGCTTTGTCCAGTTGTTCCATTACTCCAGATATATCAAGGTCAACTCCTTGGAGTCTCTTGCTTACAACATTTATTTCAAACAGTATGTTATGCCACAAAACTAAGCCACACAGAAATTTGAAGTTATATATATTTCCCTCTGCCACTGTTCTCCCACAAACATGTGATGCATAGTGGTTTCAGTGTCAGAGAGGATGTTCCCAGATATTGCTTCAAAATTTTCCATCGGTGAGTTGGTGAGAGGAAAAATACATTGATGCTTCGAATTACATTTAAAAAGTCAGCAGCCTCACTGGAAACTGATGCTGCATCACTGACAACCAAGTTCAATAAATGAGAACTGCATGGGACAAAAAAAAAAGCTTGAGGGTTTAACTCTCAGATCTGTGTCTGCACACCTCTGTTCTTTCCTCTCATGTTGACACCATTATCGTAGCCGTGACCAACTGTCAACTGTCGCAATTCCTGTTTCTTCCAGCTTTTTAAGAAGCACATTTGTAATACTAGCTCCTGTAGTATCATCAACGTCAATAAATTCTAGAAAAATGCAGGGACATTTTCACTAGGTTCTGTTGTTGTTACAAAACACACCATTCAAGTAATTTGTTCCAGATGCTGATGTCAGGTGCTGTCAGAATAACAGAATAACAATAATCTGCCACAATCTTCTGTTTGACATTTGTTGCCAATAACTCTATGATCTCATTTTGAATTGTTTTTCCAAGATAGTGGTGTGTTTACATTTCTGGGTGGAGACTCTTCTTAGGTGCTCCTGGAGTACAGCATCAAACTCAGCCATTAGCTCCACAATTATAAGGAAGTTTCCATTGTTTGGCACATACAGCTGATCTGAAGTGCCATGCAGTGCTAGGTTTTGGGGAGCAAGCATTCTCACAAAGGCAATGAGCCTTTTCAGAATATTTTGCCAGTAAAAAGACTAATGCAATCTTCTCTTGATGCTGATCATCTATGGTGGCCTTTAGCCTTAATCTCATCTCAAGCTCTTTCCACTTATGAAATGCTCTCTGGTGATTTGCTGCCTTCTTATTGCATGCCAGATTTCTAGTCAGATTTTTCCAGTCCTTTGTTCCTGTAGAACTCAATGTGGCTGGAACATAAGACTGCAACAGTTTGCAACAAACACAGTATGCAGTATTCTGGGTTTTTGAGTACATAAGCCATGGCCTCTCCACTTTGTCATCATTGACCCTCTCCCTTGGAATTTCTCCCTCTGCTAATTTAACAACAAAGTACACCATGGATCAATTATCAAACAATGCAGCTCAAGATTTCAAATCACTTACTGCTGGCCTTGGTTTTCTTAGAAGATTATAGAAATATAGAATAGAAATATAAGTGTGATTCCTCCCATAGCCAGGGGGACTCACAGACAGACTCCTGAGTGAGCCAAGGGGAGAATGAAAAAGGCAGGAGAAAATGAAAGTAAAACCCTTTTCCTTTGTTCCCCATTGATTACGTCATCTCCCTCTCTGGGTTGCTTCAGGTTAACCCTTCACAGGTAAAACAGTAATTCTAAGCTACTTCATACTTATGACAGCTACATCCTCCTATTTCATTCCAAATACAAAACAGAAGCATATGTTGAACATTTCCAACTCTTTTACATCACTGTTTACAATTATATTATCTGCACCTATCAATGGACTTAGGGTACCAGACCTAGGTATTTTGTTGTTGTTCCTAATATATTTAAAAATGAATTCTTTTTGTCTTTAATTCAAGCAGCCATTGATATTTCAATTATTCATGTAGCTTTCTTATCAGTCATGTACCTTACAACTTGTATTTGTTATTTGCCGATTTTTTTATCCTTCACTTTTTATTAATTTATTTTAGTTTTTATCACCACTTCTACATCTTCTTTTAAGCAATCTTAATTCTGCCCCCTTCTGCATACACATTATGCTTTCATATTTAATTACACAATCGTATTTCTTTCCCTGCCTCATTCAGTGCTCTGAGAAGATGGCGCTCAGGGAAAGAGGCAGTTATTCAAAATGTCCTCAGTATGCTGAATAATAATAGCCTAGTTTCATGAACCCATCCTCATACTGGATATACTCATGAAGTAATGCCTGTTCTACAATGGAGCAGAAGCACTAGTAACATATAAAAGGTACACGCAGCAAGGGAAAAAAAGGTGTGTGTGTGTGTGTGTGTGTGTGTGTGTGTGTGTGAATGAGAAAGTAAATACTGAGAGTTGAGTAAAGTGACAAGAATGAACTGCGTTACACTTGGAGTAGCAATGGTACGGTTACATTGGGTGGTCTGAATTACTGTGAGAGTATGGTACACCCAAAGTATGCTGCAAAGGGAACAAAATACCAACCTCTGGTTCCATGTGCTGGAAAGGGGCAAGCTGGTAGTGGAGTAATGGGGAGGCAGTCATTTTCCTAACTGTACAATAAATCTGCCCAAATATTAATACATTCCTTAAATTCAGTAAGATCTCCAATAAGCCAACTCTGAACTTAAGTGGATTTCATGAGTAGTGGCAAGAATAGAAGATGAGACAGCTATATGAATAAAGCATGCAAAATTACCAAGAATCTTGGCTAATCTTGAGGGCCCTGCAGATATAGGAGGGGGTTGAACCCCTTTGTTTGTTTGGGAGTTAAAAAAAAAAATCACACCTACCACTCAACAATCAAAGGACCATGGTGAGGAGGAGAGGAGAACATTGTAGACCAATCCTCCTTCTTGTGACTTATTTTGTGGGAAACAAGGAAGTTGGCAAGGAAAGAAGAGGGAGGTGGAACATTGCAGGATCATTAATTTACTTTACAAATTAAGCCACTTCTGTTTCCATTAAATCACAAATTGAAAATGAGTCCAATCAAACCATAAAGGGTGTGTATACTGCAGCTGGCAGCAATCCTCCCATCCCAGGCAGACAGACTTATGCTTGTGCTGTTGAGCTAGTGTGCTAAAAACAACAGTATATACATTGCAAAAGTGACAAAAAGAGTCCTGTGGAACCTTATAGACTAACAGACATATTAGAGCATAAGCTTTTGTGGGTGAATACCCACTTCGTCAGACAAGTGCATCTGACAAAGGGGGTATTCACCCACAAAAGCTTATGCTCCAATACATCTGTTCGTCTATAAGATGCCACAGGACTCTTTGTTGCTTTTGCAGACCCAAACACGGCTACCCCTCGGATTCTTGAGTATAGACATTGCAGTTTGCACTGGAGCGTAGGGTCTTTAGTGTGGGGGTGAACTTGAGGTCCAAAACCTCCAACCCGAACTACAACATCCACCTTATTGGAGTCCTACTAGTGTGAGTCTGTCTAACCAGAGGCAATGTACCCAAATCTACAAGAAAAACAGAGTCTCAAACACACAAACTAATTTTAAATAATCTTGTGCACAGTATAACCAAATCAATTTCCTTCCATCACAACTTATTTTTATCATGTTTTAGTTTCCTGTTTTCCCCAATGACCTTAATCATGGACAATAAAATCTAATCTACTGGGGTAGGTAATGGAAAAGTTAAATGAAGAAACCAAATATGCTAATATTGATTATATGCATATCCCCATAACTTTTTCTTTTGAGTTAATTTAATCAAGTGCATTATTAATTAGCATCCTATGAATAGGAAATTGAAAGGGACTTTTGAAGTAATTAAATGAAAATAAATGCAACCAGTAAATGTAACTCAGTAAAACTAATTTATTTGTGATTATATCCTCCTTCTACCCCACAAAGGACTAGAAAGCACATTTTAGGAACAACCCAGAGTGTGCAGACGTGCTGCCCAGTAGACAAAATGGAGAACAAGAGGGACAAGGAGTGGGGAGACCATAGTCCCCTCTTCTGTGCTGTAAGATGGGACAGAGCAGTTCTTGGCCTCAATTCTAGACAGCACTTATGCAGGTGTTATGCCCATCCTTATTCAGATCAGCAGCTAAGCACATGCTTAAGCACCTTTTTCAAATAAGAATGCTTTGCTAATTTGGGCCCAGGAGCTTCTGAGCACAGGGACTCCAGTTCTGCCTGGCCCTCATGCAGGCTAGGAGACTAGGCAAAGTGGTGGGGCTCCTTGCACACTCCCTCATACGAGGTATCCCTGTAAGGGCCAGGGAGAATCTGACCCGATAAACTCAGCTTCATTTCCTGAAAGGTTCAATCAACTAAACAACAACAATTCTGATTGCAGATAGAACTGTTTTGCCTGGCACTGAAAGTAAAAATAGAAGGCACTGGGTGGACATTTAACTCCTTCTGTAAGTGCATTATACCCAGCTAATTAGCTCACATATTTTAAACATACTTTTAATACTGTTTTTATTTCTTTTGTTTTGTCGGGTTGTAAATGACTTTTGAAGAGACTTGATTCCATGCCTAACACTGCAACTGCCAAAATAGTATAATGAAAGTTTTTGCATTTTCGGTCTATCTGAAAATCTTTAACAAGCCACAAAGTTGCAGCCTAAAAATGTTAAGTTAATTTGCAGCATGGTAACGATATTGTTGTAACATTATAATGAAAATGTCATACAAATGAGAAAGATTTATCTCTATTTCATCGATTCTATCTGCCAATGACATAATATTTGTGAAGATATGACATGAATGTTCACAAAATATTCCCTTTATAAAAAAGCTTTTGAATTGATCCAGTCCTAAATAGAAATCCATTATGACAAATATGTAATGGAATTATAGATGATTGGGCTGGAGAGACTTACTGAGCTATCTTGTTCAATCCCTGGCTGGCTCAGGAGCTTTTTTACAACATACTCTCATCTCAAGTGTTATAACAGCTTTTCTTAAGCACTCATGATGGTATCTCAAGTATACCTCTAGATGGACCATTGTATTGCCTGTTTTTTCAGGGCTGTTTTAATTATCACTTGGCTGCAGTTGCCAGGGTTTGCCACTATGCCAACGCATAAGAAAATTCTTGTGCCAGAAGTATTTCTTAGGGGCCACTTCCACCAACTTAATGGACCTTTTATACCACTGAAGCTACAACATAATGAAGAATTAGAAAATATGCTGTTTGTAGATTCAGTCACACCACCTACATGTGAGAAAATGTCATATGGGGGTTTAGCTACCACATGCTGATGTCATCTTGCTATGGGATGGGTCCCCATCTGAACTTTCCTGGACCTCAGGATGATTGGATCCAGACTTTTGTGCATAAGAGACAACAGAAAAATCTGGATCTTTTCCAAGCTCTTATAAAGCCTTGGGGTTTTGGTTTGCACCTGTCCCTATAAGTTACTGGTTCTAAACCTTCATTTTGGGCATGGCTTTGGACGCTATAGTGGGAAATGGCAGAGGCACACAAATTCTCTACTACAGAAGGATTAGGAAGGGTTGGTAAATTGTCCTCTGCACTCTCAGAAATACTTGTGGTAATAAACTGACCTCGTCAAAGGTTTGGAAAAGCCAGGTACAGGTATTCGACAGCAGTTTAAACAGAAAAAAAGAAGAGTGCCTTGGAGAGTGAACACATATGGAAGTGGACTGCCACCATTCAGTCTTTCCCATAGGCGAAGCATAAATTCCCCAAATCATTATCAACAGATTATACAAATAATCAGAGGTATAAAATATGCATTTCTGTACTAGTCACTTTCTGAAATAAATGTCTAGTGCACTGAAACTTTGGTCACCAGTAAATACCAGAATTAGCAGTGCAAAGTTCCATGTAGAAGATAGTTCATACAGTATTTGTCATCTTCATAGCACTTTGTGACAGACTCTAGATAAGGGTTTGCAAGTTGTTGTTCTGGATTTCACCCCTCTCCTGTGACTCTTTCATTCTGCCTTAAGCACAAACTCAAAACAGAGTGTTGTAAGGCTGAGCTTTCCAACGTTTCCACTCAGAGATAACATGCTTCACCCTAGTGATTTAGTTTCTAGTTCCTATTCTGTTTTCCAGATCGGAATGCCTGCATGGGAGTTCAACCAGGCAGAGCTATTCCCCCCATTAAGAGAGCTCCTCTGAAACCAAATATAAAGTAGGTGAAACAGGGCAAAGCACTTTTAAGTACATTGTTTTCCTTCCTCCTTGAACATCCTAATCCCGTAGGATATTGGAAGCATCCCTCATTGTTCCAATCAGAAGAGAAAAATGTTTTGTAGTCATTACATTCTCCCTGACATTTATACTGACAAGTTGAATATTGTGTGTGTTATCCTCCCACGAAGAATACTGAAGTCATTAACCCATAGTAATGCATAAAATGCATTATTATTTTCTTATTACCTTACAGTACACAATGCAAAACATGTATAATAAGTGTAGCCGTAAAATACGTACAGTACACGGAATTGAACTGACACTAGCGTGCAAGCTGCTGTATTAGAAAGAAGTGGTACTATATGCTCCCATCGAGTTGACATTTTATAAAACTGTAAAACTGACAAGAAATGATGCATGCTGGGAGCAGTGCACCCAATATTCCTCTGTATTGGGCAGATATCAGAGTGCAAATCCACATCTACTATAAACTGCCATGATATGCATATGTGCATTTTCCAGAAGTTGATTGCTATCAACAGTATCATTCGGTGATGCTCTTGCTTACACAATGTCCAGAGACCAAAAAATGTCTGAACTAAGCACTGACTTCTACAAAAAAACAAACAGCCTTATTTTAAACCACGCGTTTTGCATAGATTCTTACGCAACCAATTACATATTTCCAACTAAATCTGGGGGTTGGGAGAAAGGCCCATTTTCTACAGTGTACACAGACAAATGCTTGCTTCATTTATAAATATAAATATAAATGGAGATATACCTATCTCCTATAATTTGAAAGACCTTGAAAGGTGAGCACAGTTGCCCAGTTGTGTATCCACAATATGCACATTGCCGTTTTGACACATTGCCATGTGCATAATTGTACATGGATCTCTGTGTACCCAGCTGTGTATGTATAGGATAGAAAATCATTCATATTAATTTTTAATAAACAAGTAAATTCCCTCTGTAGAGCCATATTCAAATGGAGCTGTTTTAGATATTTGTGCAGCGTGGAACTTTTTATTTAAAGTGAAAACGGTACTAGGTGGAGAACTAATTTATAAATCTTTAAGTCACAAGTGAAAATTGTGACTTCCAGATGTGACTTGTTAATATACTGGCTCAGTACACAAATTAACTTCAGGATGTTCATGTTACTGGGCATAGTGATAGGGGAAAGAAGCCCCCTTCTCCCCCCCACACACACGCAGACCAGCTACAACAACAGCCCCTGCTCTGCTTTATTCCTCATCCCTGGTTATCTTTTTAGCCTACAGTGTGCTTAAAAAAAATTAAGTTAAGTTTCCCATGAACACTTTTTCTCTTTCTGAGAAATCTTAAAGGAAAGGAAAACAAGGAAAAAAGCAAATCAACAGAAAACACTAGAGTACTAGTGTTTTTCATTTTCCCTGGGCTCAGGCTACCATTGATTGGTTGAGTTCAGAAAGGCCACACAAATCAGACCATGCAGACAGTCTACAAGGGTTTCCAGTGGCCTATCCACTCCAGTTAAATTAACGAGTTCCTCACGGTCTTCAACTTCGTTATGCCATCTGACCTGTATTGTTCAGAACAGAATCTAGACAACAGAGAGAAGAGGAGCCCTCAGACTCTATTGTCCATGTGGAGAAGCCTGACCGCCAGCTTCCCATCAGGCCTCCTTTGAACTGGAAGTCAAGGTAAGGAAAGAGTTTGAGCAACTCAGGGACCTACCCCACTGCAATGAATTAAAACCCGGTCTCTGTGTACACAAACAGGTGAAGACTCCTATAAAGTTGAAGGATAAGTTAGCAACAATGTGCAACCCAAGTGATACCTGCAACTTTCATTTGATTATTCATCGTAAGTAAGCAGGGTTTAAACTCTCAGAGTATTTCCCAGAGCCTCCCCACTCCCACACAGCCCAACATGCTATAAAACCTCCAGGGAAGTTGAAAATATTTACCGGAGCTCTGCTCCAGTCAGTTCCAGCTGAATTTAATCTTTCTTCTGTCAGCTTTTTAAAGCCACAGTGCAAGGAACAGAGCACCCACCCCCCACACAGTTATGAACAAAATGGCTTGCTCTTTCAAGTGATGTGTTAGCATTTACATTTACTACGACATTTTGTGTGAAAGGGCTTTTGTATTATTATTCAATGGGAAGCATTGCTCTCCTGGTCTCAAGGATCTGCATCCTGAGTTTGTTTTGCCCCAGACTCTCACATTCTGTTGCTTAAACACAAAAGAAATCTACCTATTCAATTGCATGATAAACCCCCAGACACTGGTTGAATATTGCCACAAAAATCCAGATTTGGCTTTGGACCTGTTGTCCTTTGGAGTTCAGTGAAATTTATTCTTAGAAGAAAGTTTGAATGTGGGTAAAATAATTGAAAAAAGTGAATAATTATTTTTGCTACTTTTATTGAGGTTAATTATATAGTTTTATATTGGAGGTTGGAATCTCTATGATCTCTGACTTATCTAAGTCACAGAAAGCATAAGAAAGGAACCGACTCCCTTCTCTTGTGGAATCATCGTCACAAAGCATGCTCACTGTCACTCTGGATTCTTTGACTTAGCTATGCCCTAGCATCAGATAGTTAAAGACACTTGCAAGCTCTACAGACTTAAATCATGTAAACACACTTCATAATACTAAATAGCTCAATCATTCATAAAAATTATCTTCTACTCCTATAAGAAAGTAAACAACTCTGCCACTAATGTACCAAACGAATATAGTCCCAGGGTAATCTTTATTATATGTTTAGCAAACTACATGTAAAAGCAACCATATGCATCCAACAGCATACTAGAGAACAAATATGGGGGCACAATTAAAAAGATGAATAGGTTGTGTAGATAGCGAGCAATGAAGAGTGAATGATTTCATGTTCTGCCCAATGCATCTGAGTTTTACGAGGACTTTACTTCATCTGAAAAGTAGCTAAAACATTTATCTGACAGATTTACATTTTTATAAGTGGCATTAATTGAGCTTATTTCATTTTCCCATCTTTGACTAAGAAGCTTTGAAAGAATCTGTGAAAAAAGGCAAGCTAAAGCCACTATTATATTAGCTTTGTTAGTAAGTATTAAATGAGCATTAGCTAATAGATAACCTGGTCAAATACAAATAAGTTTTATGATTAGTGACTGAAGTTAGGATTATACTATTCCATAAAGTAATTTATTAGATATTCATATAGTCATGGCTGCAAATGAAGGCATGGTAAATATATTATTAGTCGTTAACATCAGAAACTCAAAATAAGAATTTTACATTATATTAATTTTACCATTTATCTGCAGTTTAGTGAAGAAATGGGAACATATTTCACTGCAAAGCTTCTTTCTTCTAATCAGCACAAGCAATTGATATGTTCACTAAGCATCAGATCCTGAAAACTAGCACTTGTAGACATACCACTGCAGAGTCAAACTGAGGTCAAAGGGGCTCAGGGAATGTGTACATGGTTCCAAAATCAGGGCCTAAGAGAGATGGCTTGGTTGCAATGCAGAAGTAAGTTGCCTCCAGACACAGGACCCTGGCCTACAAGGGATATAGGTGTCCAGCACTATGGGTATGTTTACACAGCAATTAAACACCAGCGAGTGACCCATATCAGCTGACTCAGACTCATGGGGCTTGGGCTGCAGGACTCAAACTGCAGTGTAGATATTCAGGCTTGTTGCATCTTCAACCTCCAATACCACAATCAAAGGTGATTTTATCATCACCATCCATTCTTATGGCATTATTTCCAAACCCCTGTCTTTTCTGATTGACTGTCATCGATCTAGTCTTCAACCACATAGCTGTTAGACTGAGCAAAACACTCAGCCATACTGGCCATGGTCAGAAAAAAAATGGAAGTATGTAGGTATCACCCATATGCAAGAGATATCACATTGCATACTTTCTTTATGAAGGCTCTTAATATCCTTTTGTGCATATTGAACAGGAAGGGCAAGAATAGAACCCACAAAAGCCCCCACAAGGATGGCAGAGGAGCAATCTCCATTTTGGGCTCTCAAAAAGAAATACATCCACAGAAGCCATGCCTTCATTAAGGTAAGTAGGTAAGCCAAAAATGTATCTGATCTAATCTAAAAATTTCACAGAAATTTTTCAAAATCCAAAAGATTGCCTGGATACACCTAGAACTGATGTGACATTTTCAGTTGTCTGTTGAATACTAGAAGTTTGCTCCATTAAATACTTAAAAATGCACTCCACTACTTTGGTAATGACTAAAGACATGGTTGTGGCTATTTCAGACCTGTTCCTGCATCCAGTGTGCACAAACACAGATTCGTATTGGTTTAGTGGGAGCTGGGCTTGCAAGAAATACAAGACTAGGCTCCTCAAAAGAGAATATTTCCCTGAATCATTTAAAATATTCACACTTTCCACCCTTGAAGCATTCAAACATTTTTTGCCTTTATAGACAGAGGAAAATGACAGACAAGTATACTTATCTAACATCATCCATTTCAATTTATTATTTCCTTTAATTCATTTCAACAAAGTCAGCTAATATAAATATGAAATATATGTATTCATGTGCACATACATTTTAACTAATTACTGTTACTTCACTTGTCAGTAATCACAGATGAGCAATTACTACATTTCTTTGTTCCCACAGTGAAGAATGCTGTTCAAGAAAATAATTCTTAAAAGGTTTTTCTTAATAAAGCAAAATTTTACTGAATATGTTGAAGCAATTTAATTTCTAAATTGCTACCATGTATGAGTTGCTACGGTTTTATTTTTTCTCTCTTTTTAGCAGAAAATCATAGAAATATAGCACAGGGAGGAACTTTCACAGGTAATTTAGTCCAGCCCTCTGTACTGAGGCAGAACTAGGTATTGTCTAAACCAGGGGTCTCAAAAATGCGGCCCGGGGGCCACATTCAACCCGCAAAGCCCTTCCCTGTGGCCCACGAAGCTCCCTGGCACCCCCACATTGCAGTTTCTGGGAGGGAGGAGCCAGAAGCGGAGGCTTCTCTGCTGCCTGGCTGGACCGTTGCCACTCCCCAGCTACCAGGGACTGCTGCTGCGGCTTCAATGAATGAGCTGGGGCGGCACGTCCCAGGCGCCCTCTGCAGCACTGGCCAGGAACGATAAGCCAGGCTCCTCACTGCCCTCCCGCCTCCCTCTGTGGGAGACTTAATGCTCCTGGCGGCTCCTGCGAAGCGCCCTGTCTAGGCCACTGCCGAGCCCTAGCTTCCAGGTGCTGCTGCTGTGACCTCAATGAGCTGGGGTGGCGCTTCGCAGGAGCCCTCTGCAGCGGCAGCCAGGAGCTCAGAGGAGGAGGAGGAGGGGTAGGGGCGGGACCTCATGGAAGGGGTGGAGTGGAGGCGGGGCCGGGGGAGGCATGTCAGTGATGCAGCCCTCAGGCCAGTGCACTAGTCCTCATGCAGCCCTCATGGTCATTTCAGTTTGAGACCCCTGATCTAAACAATTCCAGACAGAAGTTGTCTAATCTGTTCTTAAAAACTTCCAATGACAAAGATTCCACAACTTTCTTAGGTAATTTGTTTAGGTGCTTAGCTTCCCTTACAGGTGGAAATTATTCTTAATATCTAATCTAAATCTCCCTTGCTGCAAATTAAGCCTGTTACTTCTTGTCCTGTCCGCAGTGAATAGGAATAATTTATCACCCTCCTCTTCATAAGAATCTTTTACATATATGAAAACTGTTATGTCCTCACCCAGCCTTAATTTCTTCAAACTAAACAAACCCAGTTTTTTCCCCCTTGTAGGTCATGTTTTCCAGACCTTTATCATTTGTTTGCTCTCCTCTGGACTTTATCTAATTTGTCCACATCTTTCCTGACGTGTGGTGTCCAGAACTGGACACAGTAGTCCAGCTGAGGCTTTATCAGTGCTGAGAGGAGTGGAAGAATTATTTCCATATCTTGCTTATAATACTCTGCTAATAAATCCCAGAACGATGTTTGCTTTCTTTGAAACAGTGTTACATTGTTGACTCATTTATTTTGTGATTCACTATAATCCCCAGATAATTTTCTGCAGTACTCCTTCCTACACAGTCTTTTCCCTGTTTGTATTTGTATAACTGGTTATTCCTTCCTAAGTATAGTACTTGTACTTGTCATTGAATTCCAGTCTATTTCTCAGACAATTTCTCAAGATCATTTTGAACTTTAATTCTGTCCTCCAAAGTGCTTGCAACCCCTTCCAGTTTAGTACCATCCACAAACTTTATACATGTACTCTTTGCCATTATCCAACTCATTTGTGATGATACTGAATAACTGAGAAAGAGGACAGATCCCTACAGGACCCCAGTTGATGTGCCCTTGATGTGCTTGATTATGAACCATTGATAACTACTGTGGAAGTAGAAAAAGGGAAAAAGAGGATCTGAGTACAGCCATCGTGGTTGACTTAGAGACAGAGCAAAAAGATGAGCTTGTGTAAGTAAGAAAACAGCAAGAGAGGCTTTTTTGCTTCAGGAAGATAAGTGTGGAATGCGGACATTGAGCAAGAACCATTGAGATAAGTAGGCTATCAGGAAGGAACATGTATAAACATGAAATAACCGTTGATGTATGTAATGGGAGAGTATAAATACTTGTCTTTAAGCTGCTTGTTTTTGAAGATGGGGGACACTCCGGCCAACTGCAGCCTTCCCTTGCAATTACTCGTAATAAAAGTGTCTCTGACTTGTTGCTAACAAACGCAGAGTGAAGACTTGTTTTCTTCGCACTACTCTATGTATGCTTTTCCAGTCGGTTGTGCACCTACCTTATAGTAGGTTCAAATAGACTATATTTCTCTGGTTCATTTAAAAGAATACCATGTGACAGAAGTTTAACATTTTTTTACTGAGACAACTATATTTGTATACAACAATTTTTGTATAGTAATTACTTTTTATTACAATGTTAGGTGAGATTAAGTCAAATGACTAATAGAAGATTAGGTATATTATGTCAACACATTTACATTTGTTGCCCAAACTAATCTAATAAAAAAATTACATCAAGTTTGACAAGCCCTATTTTCTATAAACCATATTGATTGGTGTTAATTATGCCACCATTTATTTATTCTTTACTGGGTGCATCCCACATCAGCCTTTTCATGATTTTGCCCAGGATTGAAGTCAGGCTAACCAATCTATAGTTTTCAGGTTATTCTACTTACCCTTTTTTAATATTGCCAAAAACATTAGCTTTTATCCAATGCTCTGGAACTTCCCAGTCTTCCAATCTTTTTTTTAAAAAATCAGCATTAATAACTCGGAGAGCTGTTCTTTTAATACATTTAGGTGAAATTTTTCTGGTTCCACGGATTTGAAAATGTTGAATTTAAATAGGTGCTGTTTAATATCCTTCCTCATTACTGATTAAATAGAAAGTATTTAATTATCACTGTAAACTGTGAATACATCTTCCTCCCTTTTGAATACAGAACAGAAATATTTATTGAATACTTCTACCTTTTCTGCATCATGGTTGATGGTTCTACCTTGTCTCAGTTTCAGATTGACTAGCATGTTTTAAGCACCTTAAGTACTCAGAGCAGAGCTCCCATGGACTTTATTTGCAGTTGAGAGCACCCAGCACTTCTGAAAATCAGATCCCAGATGTTTCACGTTGCAGTACCCAAAAATTAGGAACTCATGGTAGCCATCTGTGAACATTTTGCTTTGTGATTTCCCTAAAAATACACAGGAACACTGCAGCAGAGGTAGGGTTAGAAATCTATTCTACATGACAGCAGTCATTTCTCTTAGTGTAGGTCCCCACCTCCTTCACCACACAGCATTCAACTTCAGAAACAAAACAAGGGTCCTATAGACAATAGCCTCATTTTTACACAATGGCATTTCACTCCCAGAGCACAATAAAACCTGTGCACTGATTTAGGTAGGGGTCCTGTGGAAAATACAGTATAGGATTGTGTAACAAAGACTGCATCAGAATGCAAACACATAATGTGATGAATTAAGGTTGCACAGACAATCTTAATTCTGGTTTTTCCCAACTATTGAGTGTTTGGCTTTGCATCCATGACACCCTTTTCATGCAATTTTTATATTTAACTATAATCTTCTACATTTGTGTGGACTGTCCACTAGAGGCAGCATACAACGTTTGCTTTGCCTGAGAGTTTCACAGGTATTTGCTAGCACAGGGATCGGCAATGTTGGTACATGGCCTGCCAGGGCAAGTCCCCTGGCAGGACAGGCCGGTTTGTTGACCTGCCATATCCACCGGTTTGGCCGATCACAGCTCCCACTGACCGCAGTTCACCAGCCCAATGAGGGATGTGGGAAACAGCGGCCAGCACATCCCTTGGCTCACGATGCTTCCCACAGCCCCCATTGGCCTGGAGTGGTGAACCGCGGCCAGTGGGAGCTATGATTGGCCAAACCTACAGATGTTGCAGGTAAACAAATGGGCCTGGCCTGCCAGGGGGCTTACCCTGGTGGGCCACATGCCAAAGGTTGCTGATCTCTGTGCTAGACAGAAGAGGAATGCTGAAAATCAAAAATAATGGATGGTAGGGAAACATGGTTCCAGACTTTTGCCTCTGTTCTTCCAGGCTCTCCCTATGTCTTTCTGCTCCTTCCCCTCCTCCCCAGTTCTTTTACTTCAACCTCCCCTCTGGCTCCTGGCTCACACCTCATGCCTGCCCCTCCCAGTTCCTGACCACATTTCCCTCTTGTCATCCCCCTCGAGGCTTCTATCATTTCCCTTCATTCCTATCCCTCCCATGTTCCCACTCCACCCAACTTCTATATTCCTCTCACCCATACAGTATCTCTTCCCACTGCATACCACTCCTTTTCTTTTCAGTCATGCTGCTTCCTCCATCCTCTCCATGTTGGCTGGATGCGAGCAAAGAGAGTACACCAAGAGCACAGGAGAGGAGTCTCCCTGATCGGAGTTCCTATATGAAGCACTACAGTGGCCTCCAGATAGCCAAGAGGAGCAAGTGCAAGAAAGTCTTGCTCAGCTCCTGCATCCGTGGAATGCAGCATGTTCAATCTCTCCATAAGCATGAACAGTCAATTCATTATGTCAGAGTTATGCAGGAGAATAAGCATCCTCAATGCAAACAGAATTTTTGGAGAATTTAGCTGCTAAACGCTGACATGTCTTCCTTTGCCATGTGAAAAGTGCATTTTTTTCAGAGGCTAACTACTTTGTCAAATCTGGGTGTGTTTTCATAAGGACAGCAAAAGGCACTTCCCTGTGACCGGGGCCACCTCCCTGTCAGACTTCAAGTCTCTTCAAAGCATGGTACTACAGCTTCTCAATTAATCGTGATATTTTTATTTTTATTTTAACATGAGCAAAATAACATTTTCCCCTAACCTTGTTCTTGGGAACAGTTCAGGCTCATGTAGACACCTGGAATGAAAATTTCAGGCCAAAATAATTTAACTTGGCCAAAATTATATGCAATTGAAAACTGAGTCTTACAATGGAAAATGTTGTGCAATGTTAACTACGGGTTTGTTTACATAGGAGACTTAATGCTTAGCAAACTTGAGTGGGAATTTAAAGCACACTGGCTACTCCAAACTAACTCTCCATGTGAACATTCTTACTGTGCACTAAGAATATCCACAGGCAGCTTTGCAAGTATATTAAGCTAATGCACACAGAGGCATTCAGTGTACAGTAAGAGAATCAACATGGAGAGTTACTACCAGCTACTGCGGGGTCCCCCCCATGTAGAGAAGCCCTAAATGCATTTCTAGCTCTGCCGCCTATAACCTATATAAATAGCTAGCTAATAGCTAAAGTGCTAATAGATGGTAGTCAAAAACATGTAGCGTAGTTCCGGGAATTTGTAGGACTAATAAAACTCCTTGTTGGGTCCAGCTAATAAACTTCCCATTTTCACCTACCAACCAGACCACCTTTCTTATCTTGCCTTCCAATCTGGTCCTGGGATTCTGCCTGTTCAAGAAAAGATTCAGGCTGAATCTGTCCATGTATCATCTGATCATAAAAACGGGTATTTATTTCTCCTCATCTTTCCCTTTTGCTCGTCATCTCTTTTCATGTTCCCTGTGCTTGGTTGTTTAAACTGTGAAAGTGTGCAGCTTTTAAAGCAAGCTAAGGATGTTTGATTGGAACATTAACTTTCCTGTAATTTAAGGAAAAGTTTAAGAAAAAAATGGGTTGGCAACACGTGATTTTTCTCTGCATGTTTAGGGCCTAATCCAATGAAGTAATTGGGAATCTTTGTATTGACTTCAGTGCATTTTACATCAAGCTGTTAATAAAGTAAAAAGGTTAATATAATGTAGGGTTGTTGGAAAGTTATTGCCTGAGACCATGAAGAGAACATGGTCACAACACTATTGTTGGAGGCAAAGTAACATCCTAAGTAACTCACAAACTATGACATAGTTAGGCCAGGCCTCCTGAGGTACTGCACAGCAAAACTGTCAAGGCATGCATGCAGTAGGGGGCCAGACTACACCCCTAGAAGAGTGTAACAGTGGGCTCACTCCCTTTTCATACTGCAGAGCCCGGTGGTGAATTCTGATTCCTTCAGGAAACATTCTGCCGTGAGTTTCCTCAGGGGCAACATGGCTTCTCAGCAGCCCCAGAGTGTGGCTGTGCCTAAAAGGCACAGCTGAGCCCTCAGGCAATCATGCCATTTAAGTCAGTAGACATTTTGCCTGAATGAACACCTTGTAAATCCTAAATTTTAAAAAAATCCCAGTTGGTTCAAAGGGGAAAAAATAAAACCCTATATCAGAATTGTGTTAAGAGTCTTATTTAAACTGATTAAAGCAAGGACGTTAGTGTAGGCTTTTTTGTTACAAACATCATCAGCTGAAAAAAAAAATACATCTCAACCCGCTGAGGCTCAAATCATCATCAGTTTCTAGGTTTGGTCCCATCTATCTGGCGGCAGCACTTGAAGTTCTTCTCCATTCCTGTCCGTCTTGAAACAATTCCTTGGAAACTCTGTAACTAACCAAATCCTTTTGTGTGACATCCATCCATCTAATTTTGGATCATCCAATCTTCTCCTTATCCTCCACTTCTAAAGTTTAACACACTGGTGGGTAACTGCGGCCTCTGGACCACATGCAGTTTATCAAGTTAATCTGATTACGGATTGTGAGGCGTTTTGCTGACATTGACCATCCGCATGCATGGCCCCCCAGCAGCTCCCAGTGCCCACAGTTCACCGTTCCCGGCCAATGGAGCTGCAGGAAGCGGCAGTCAGCATGACCCTGCAGCCAGCCGCTTTCTGCGGCTCCCGTTGTCCAGAAACATCAAAATGCAGCCACCGGGAGCTGTGGGTGTGCATGCCACTGCGGATAGTCAACGTGAGCAAAATGTCTCACAGCCCACAATCAGATTACCCTGCTGGACCGCATACAGCGGTTGCCCATCACTGGTTTAACACCATTTCCTGTTAAGTAGGTTCAATGCCAGCAAAAAATTGCCATTATCCAGCAGTTGCTAATAAGCAGAACACAGGTTTATGTGGATGCAACCAAGCCCTGGTCCCCACTAGGGCTTAAAGTCGACTTTAGCAAGCTAAAGTCGATTTAAGCCTGTACCCGTCCTCACATGCATGCCCTTAAAGTCGATTTAAAGAGAGCTTAAAATCGACTTCTATACTCCTCCCTAACGAGAGGAGTAGCTGAAATCGACCTCTCTCTGGGTCGATTTTCAGCTAGTGAGGATGCAGGTGACATTAAGCCTCCGACCTTCCGAGCAGCTCCGCATCGGACCACCCCCGCCCGCCGGAGCAGCTCCGTGGACCCCCCCCCCGCCCGCCCGAGCAGTCCCGCTCCAGACCCCCCGCATGCCCGAGCAGTCCTGCGCCGGCTCCCCCCCCCCCCCCCCCCCGCTCGGGCAGGGGGAACCGGCACGGGGCTGCTCGGGTGTGGGGGGGTCCAGCGCGGGGCTGCTCGGGTGGGCGGGGGGGGGTCCGGCGCGGGGCTGCTCGGGCGGGCGGGGTTCTCGGGGCTGCTCGGGCAGGCGGGGGATCAGGCGGGGCTGCTCAAGCGGGAGGGGGGTTCTCAGGGCTGCTTGGGCAGGCGGGGGGGGGGCATGGAGCTGCTCGGACTGGGGCTGGTCCCCTGGGGAGCATGCCTGGCTGCCCCGAAAGGAGGTGACAGCTGGGGACTCCCGGCACTGTGGGATGCCTACCCACAGTGCAACACTCCCTATGTCGACCCCTGCAAAAGTTTAAGGACAGACACTGTCGAGTTGCTGTCCTTTGTGGGGATGCACTAAGTCGATTTTCTAAAGTCTACTTTAGAAAATCGACTTAAGGGAAATCGACCTATTGCTGTAGGGAAGACATACCCCAAAGGAGGAAGTATTGGAACTTAACTTCCGTCTGCTATGCTGCAAACTATCTGCAGGCTGTGCAGCAGCGGGAACAGGAGCGGCAGCTTGTGCTGGGGGGTTCTATAGGGACTAGAGGTGTTAGCTGCCCATAGAGCTGCACAGTAGCTCTGCCTGGTCTCTCCAGGGGTCTCTCCAGAGTATCCCAGCACTTTCTTTCCTGTGTGAAGTTCACCATTAGGGTGCAGACCAGAGTGTGCAGCTTTGGCAGCTGGGCTGCAGCCCCACTCCCTCTTACTGCCCTGCTCATAATGTCCCCTCTCACCCTGCAGCCTTGTCTCTCCTGTATGGTCCCTGTGCAGAGGGAGGTTTGGAAGGCTGCAGACAGGGATGGCACATCCCAGCATTTCCTTCTCTGGCTGAAGCCTCACAAGACGTGTTGTAGATAGGGTGACCAGATCGGAAGAGTGAAATATCAGGACACATTGGAGGGGGTGGGGAAATGAGGGAGGGTGCAAGGCGAGGGGTGTGAGCGGGGGGGCGGAACACAACAGAAACAGGCGCACAGCCCTGACCAGAGTCATGAGGGGGCACACAGCCCTAGGAAGCTGAAAAAGGGGTTGTAGAAACCACGGGGCCAGGGGTTAAATATACTATTATTTAGTTTATATATTTAATGAAAATAAATGAATAATCTGATAGTGCTATATTGTTATTGTTTTTATTTTGCGCCCTCCCCTCCCCTCCCCCAGACATGCAGGGAAGACCTGACGGCCCTGCATGACTTGGTTTATAAAGGGTGGTGGGTGGCACCCTACGAGTGACTCGAACTTTGGGGGGAGAGGGTGACTTTTTTTCCTTGTGTGCGGGGAACAGCAGTGCCAAACTGCCTGTTCCTGCACCCGGCTTCGACCTTTGGTCCTGGCCACACCACGTGCTTACCATATAACCATGCCCCCCTGTTTTCCAATTGCACTTTTGTGCAGCTGTGCCCTGCATGGTTTTAAACTGCGGGAGGTTTTTTGTGGCACGGCGTGGAAGATAGCAGAGGTGCTGGCTTTGTTGGCGGGCAGTTTTAAGGGCTCTCCCCCACCAGCACCCCCCAATGTGCCCCCACTGGCTAGAACCCAAAAACATATAAATCTCCCTCATTGCCCAGCCCCCCCCCGTCCCCACCTCCCAGACACTCATCCCATCACACCCTACTCCCTTCTCTGGCCACATTCACCAGCCCTACTGGGAGGTCTTTGGCTCCTAGGGTGAGAGCAACAAGGGGTCTCCAGACTCTTCAGGCAAAAGAACTAGCTCTGTGGATCTCAGTGGCTAGGAAAAGTGCCAGTGGGAGCTGCCGGAGCCTGGAGCGGGGCTTGCAGCCAGGTAAGCATGCAAAGCCCCCTCCCCCAAGAGCCAGAGGGACCTGCCAGGGGCTGTGGTAGGAAGTCCCAGCGATGCTTACCTGGGGAAGCTCTGTTCTCCTGTCCCAGGAAGTATCCAGCAGGCAGGTCCCTCTGGCTCTTGGGGTCGTCCAGATTGGGGCAGAAGTCAGCTGTGTGCTCCTGCCGGCAGGCGAGTGAATCAGCCGCCCTGCCGGCAGGAAGCAGTGGCTGCCGGTGGGAGGTCCCGAATATCAGGACAAAACAGCGTCCTGACCATACCTTGGTCGGGACCCGGGACAATTCCCTTAAAATCGGGACTGTCCCGATAAAATCGGGACGTCTGGTTACCCTAGTTGTAGATGAGGCTCCCCCCCCCCACACACACACAAATGGCATTCATAAATGACATACCATTTCCTACATTCAAATCCCATTAATATTCAAGTCAATGGGAACAGATTGGTTCCTGGCCAAATATTCCTATTGACCAACCGTTGCTAATATCTGGGTTGTTATTAAGAGCAATCTACTGTATGGATCAGTAACTTGTTAAAAGATAGGAAACAAAGGATAGAAATAAATGGTCAATTTTCACAGTAGATATAGGTAATAGTGTTGTCCTGCAGGGATCTGTACTGGGACCAGTGAAGTTCAACACATTCATAAATGATCTCGAAAAAAAGGGCAAAGAGTGAGGTGGCAAAGTTTGCAGATAACTATCTTGAGTAATTTTATAAGTCCAAAGCTGACTGCAAAGAGTTATAAGGCATCTCACAAAACTTGGTGACTGGAAAAAAAAATTAAAAAAAAAAAGACAGTACACAAAGTAATGTTCATTGGAACACATAATCCTAACTATACATACAAATAATGGGGTCTAAATTAGCTGCTATCACTCAAGAAAGATCTTGGTATCAACATGGATGGTCCTCTAAAAACAGCTGCTCAGTGCAGCAGCAGTTAAGAAAGCTAACAGAATGTTAGGAACCATTAGGACATAGATAGCTAATAAGACAAAAATATAATGCTGCTATATAAATCCATGGCACGCCACACTTTGAATACTGAATGCAGTTCCAGTCACCCAATCTCAAAAAAAGATACATTAGAATCTACAGAGAAGGGCAATGAAGAAGATTAGAGGTATTGAACAACTTTGATATGAGGAGAGATTAAAAAAATATAGACTAACCATCTTAGAAAAGAGATGACAAAGGTGGGAGATGAGAGACCTCTATAAAATCATGAATGGTGTGGAGAAAGAGAATAAAGAAGTGTTATTTATCCCTTCCCACAACACAAGAACTCAATGAAATTAATAGTCAATGGTTTTGAAACAAACATAAGCAAGTACTTCATCGCAAAACATACCATCAATCTGTGGAACTCTTGGCCAGTGGATGTTGTGAAAGCCAAAACTATAACTGTTTTCAAAAACAAATTAGATAAACTCATGGAGGATAGGTCAATCAATGGCTATTAACCAAGATGGTCAGGGATGGAACCCCATGCTTTTTATGTCCCTAGGCTTTGACTGCCAGATGCTGGGACTGGACAACAAAGGATGAATCATTAGAAAATTATCCTGTTCTGTTCATTCCTTCTAAAACATCTGGCATTCACTACCAATGATAGACTATTGTTCTGATCTAGTATGGTCATTCTCATGTTAAACTCATTATCTTAGGTTATCTTTTTTGGACAAATCCTCCAAAATAATATTAGTATCAAACTCATTTCTTAGATCTAATAATAAAATAAAACAAATAAACCACATGTAATAATTGCAGTTACAGAAAATATACTGTGTATTTTTCTGCAGTACCCATTCTGAGTATAGAAAAAAAACCCACAGTAAAGTTAAATACTTCAGTATGATATATGTTGACTTTAAAAGCATAGCTATTGTATTTACCATCGGCGAAAGAACTATATTTCAAGTTTTGTTTGTTTTTTGAATTCTTACATACCTTTATACAATGACTAGAAAGATCAGTAATATCAGTTACTGGATCTGTCAGAATGATTTGTTGATCTACTGTGGTTATTCAGTCAAAACCTCTCCAGTCAAACACTGAAAATGTCAAAATCTATATTTGCTTGGGAGCCTGAATTCCAGATTCTTGGGAAACTGAGCTTTGTGTACTAAAAGTGATTTTTATTGTGTGAAGAACATTGACAATATCTTTTTATCTTTTAATAAATGTGATGTGTACCTCTGTTTATATGACTGCTAACATATAGGCAATGCTAACATGCATTGCCAACATGAATAAAGAGTTAACTCAGTGCTGGGTGGTTTTACATATACCCAGGAAGGCAGACAATGACTACCTCAATTACTCTTGCTTAATGGAAAATACCAGTGAATCCACTACTGGACGTTTACTTTCAACCCCTCTCCCCCATGGTGAGATGCATAAGCAAGACTAACCAGGTTCAGGAATCCCAGGACACTCAAAGGAACTTTGAAATTGATAGAAGACATGACTGTGAAGTCAAAGGGAGAGACACTAAGGGCTGGTCCCCATAGGGCTTAACGTCGACTTTAGCGACATTAAGTCGATATAAACATGTACCCGTCCTCACATACATGCCATTAAAGTCGATTTAAAGGGACCTCAAAATCAACTTCTGTACTCCTCCCTAACGAGAGGAGTAGCTGAAATCGACCTCTCTGGGTCAATTGTCAATTAGTGAGGATGCATTTGACATTAAGCCTCCGACCTTCCATAATGCCCCAGTCACCAGTCTGAGCAGCTCCGCGGACCCCCCTCCCCCTGCCCGCCTGAGCAGCTCCGTGCCGGCTCCCCCCAAGCAGGTCCGTGGACCCCCCAGCCCGCCCGAGCAGACTGAAGTAGGAGGGGCTAAGATACAATTCACTCTGAACCAAGCCACATTGATTTTGTGTTTCTAAAATGTCCTTAAAATTTTTATTAAAGCTAATGTTCAACATGAAAACATACACAGATTGAGAGGTAAGGTACTGGACATTATAAAAGTGACAGAGTCCTGTGGCACCTTACAGACTAACTAAAGTATACTTTACTTTAGTTGATCACTGTGGCACCTTACAGACTAACTAAAGATACTTTACTTTAGTTAGTCTGTAAGGTGCCACAGGGCTCTTTGTCACTTCTGCAATTCCAGCCTAACATGGCTATCTCTCGGATTCTTAAATATAAAAGTCACAAGAAAAACCTCTTTAACTGAATATGAAGAAGCTATCATATCATCTGTTCTCTATGTACTGTATTTCATTGAGATTTCCCAAGTGATACCTTCATTTGTTCATTATTAGAAAATGACATTCATTGGCTTTTGTTAAGGGCAATACAGAGAGATGCATTCTGGAAAATCCCCGAGGAATTTATACATTTCTTATTCATCAACAAGAGTTTAGGATTGCTTCAGTTATTATGCTGAGTCAGTTTTCAAATGACATTTTCATTTTGTCTGTAGCATTCACAAGAAACATCACAACTTCTAAAGAATTATTTTCCTCCTGGAAACCAATAATGCAGTATTTTCAACTGACTGTTTTTAAGGGATATATTTTTTTGCTCTCATCTTAAAATAGTATTTTTGATATTTTTGTAATCACGTTATTTTCATCATAAATACATTTACCTTTTTGCAAAAGAAATCTGTTGAACACAAAGAATAACAAGGTCTAAATATGTTCTCAATAAAACCAGGTGACAGAAGATCAATTCAGAATCCACTGGAAAACCCGTGCTTGATTAATCAAATTTTCTAGTTATAATGCAGCAGGTTAACCAACTACTTGAATTTCAGCACCTCCGTTGAAAGTTAAAGGTTATGAAGAGGTGACATAATTCTCATAGTGTATCACAAGTTTTCCAGTCTCAATTACATTCTTACCTGGAGCCTACTGTTCTGTTTAGCAGCACATTATCAATGCACAGTTGAAGAGCATGGTACTTCTATTAAAATATTATGGATATAAAATACCGTATAAGGACTCATAAGATAAACCATATAAACTATTTATTTAGAGAGTCTCTAATTTAAAAATTATGGGTATGCAATTAACTACCCATGGCTGGCCCATGTCAGTGGGCTCAGGCTACAGGACTAATGTTCTGGTATAGACAATCAGGCTCAGAAAAGAATGGAAGCTCTGGGACTACCCCACTCACAGGAAGGTCTGCAGTGCAATTTTATAGCCCTGTAGCCTGAACCCAAGTCAACTTATAAGGGCCAGGCATGGGTGTCTAACTGCAGTGCAGACAAGTCCTATGGGCCTATTGTCCATCACCTCACCATCTCATTCCAACAGGCATGCAGTCACTCCCTGGGAAGGGAAGTGTTTGGCCCAGGCAAGATGCCAAGGAAAGGAAGTTTGGGTCTGTGAACCCAGAGTGGGGTGGACAGATGATAGAGAAGGGAAGCAGGAAGCAGATAAAGAAGGGGCTCGATCTGGGAGCAAGCAGACCATAGTTGCTAGACGATGGGATCCCTGGGTGGGAACCTGGATTAGTAGGTGGATCCATGTTCCTCAACCAGACACTGGGGAAGTGGCATAGAATCTGGCCTTGGAATAGAAGACTTCCTGGGATGGCATGCGGACAGCTGACCTATTGGGAGTTTAATACTCCAGAAGGGGGGAAAAATAGTGATCTGACCAGAGGGCTGAGTTCCAAAGAGGGGCACCATGAGCCCTCAAGAATGAGGAGGGATGGAGAGGGAGAAATCTGAGAGTAAGCAATCTTGTGAGAAGAGGGATGTCAGGGCTGAATGCAACTAATCCCCAGACCCAACCACAAGGAGGTGCCCAACAGTGATTGAACCCTGTGTGGTTGAAATTATTTTTCCACATAATATAAATCTTTATTCACAAAACTTTGTTTCGTTTGTAATTTTCAGTCAGTTCAAAAGGTTTTTTTTAAAAAAAAAACTTTCCCCCTACTTTTTGAAAACCAAGGATATTTCAAAATTCAGTTTTCTGTTTTCCCCTCCCTTTTTCCCCAGGGAAAAAATGTGGGGTACTGGGGAAATCCACAAAGAGGATTTTTTAAAAACTGAATTAAAAGTATTTTTCAATCAAGAAATCAAACAAAAAAATTCAAGTTATATGTAATGTAAGAGATCCGCTCTTCCCCCACGTCACACCAGGCAGGAGACTCTTTTGTGGCTTCCAACAGTGCTCTTTATTTATAGTGCAAACCCCACCACCGATCTACAACTCTACACAGTTCAGCTGAGCCCCAGCCCTCAATCTGGCTGGTCTCTGGAAGCAGTCAGCTCTACAGGTTCCTAGCCTCAGTTTCACTCACTCACTCTCTCTCTCCCCCCCCCTCCTCCCACACACACACACACACACACACAGGGCTTCCTCCCTGGCAGGCTTTTATCCTCTGGAGAGGCTTCCAGGTGCAACACATAATCCTGAGCCCTCTGCAGCCCAGGTGGCTGATTAGCCTTCCCTCCCTCGGAGGTTTGCAGAGGCTTCCCTGCACTCTTAAAGGGGCAGCAGGGCTGGGACAGGCCCCACCCTGCCACGGTAATTTTAATAGAAATTTATTTATATTTGTAAGAGAGTGTTCATCCCCTCTCTCTGGACTCTGGGGTACAGAGGAGGGACTCTTCTATAGTCCCTTAAGTATGAACTGCTTTTCCAGCCTAAGTTAAGTCTTTACACCCCCCAAAACCCACGCTTTACCAGTTGGGAAATTGGGGTACCCAAGCTGCCACCATCCATGTAAATTTGCAAATGAATTGTAGCTCTGCAGTTTCCCTTTGCAGTCTGGACCTGAAGCTTTTTTGCTGCAGTATGGTGACTTTTAAATCTGTAATTGTGTGTCCAGGCAGGTTGAAGTGTTCTCCTACAGGTTTTTGTATATTGCCATTCCTAATATCTGATTTGTGTGCATTTATCCTTTTTCGTAGGGACTGTCCAGTTTGGCCGATGTACATAGCAGAGGGACACTGGTGGCATATAATGGCATAAATAAATAAATAAATAAATGGAGATATACCAATCTCCTAGAACTGGAAAGACCTTGAAGGTCATCGAGTCCAGTCCCCTGCCTACACTAGCAGGATCGAGTACTGTCCCCTGACAGATTTGTTTCCCCAGATCCCTAAATGGCCCCCTCAAGGATTGAACTCACAACCCTGGGTAAACCACTGAGCTATCCCTCCCCCCCCCCCCCCATATGACATTGGTTGATGTGCAGGTGAATGAACCAGTGATGGTATGGTTGATCTGGTTAGGTCCTGTGATGGTGTTGCTGGTGTAGATATGTGGGCAGAGTTGGCATCGAGGTTTGTTGCATGGATTGGTTCCTGAGTTGGAGTTATTGTGGTGCAGTGTGCTACAGAAACTGCAGAGCTGCAATTCATTTGCAAATTCAACACAAACAATCTCGGATTGAACAAAGACCTACAATGGCTTGCTAATTACAGAAATAGTTTCTCCTCTCTCCATGTTCACCCCCCCCCCCCCATTCAAATGCTAGAAGAATAACCCACCCTCCCTGATCGGAGATAACAAGCTGGTTCAGCCTAATTGGACTAACCTTTTTACCTCCCACCTGGTTCTTGCCTACTTTTCTATACCTGCCTCTGGACACTTCCACTGCTTGCATCCGGCAAAGTGGGTATTAGCCCACGAAAGCTTATGCTTCAAAACTTTATAGTTAGTCTTTAAGGTGCCACAGGACGTTGTTACCTCTGCTATTCCAGACTAACACGGCTACCTCTCTGATTCTATACAGATAGGGACACCAGAGATTGAAGGCAAAGTCTATTCAGGATACAACCGTACTCACTGTTTTAGCTAGTTATGAAGACACAGGGAAAGGACGAGGTGGGGGTCCATAGCTGGACAAAGGGTTCTGAGTCAGTCCAAAGCCCGGACAGAACTGCCCTCAACTTCCTGGTCTCTCTGTGTCTAGGCAGACTCCTCTGACCTCACTGCCCTCTCTTAACCCTTAACAGGCAAACCAACTTCCTAAGCCTCTCCACACTCATGACAATATTGTTTTCCCCACTAACCCAAGGAGGACACATTTTGACCGACCACTGACACTTGCTTATATTAAAAATACTAGCACGTATTATTAGATGTCTTTGATGCAATAAACTCCTGTCTTTTTTGGGGGAGGGGGTTAATCTCACATGCTGCTTTTTCTCTCCACCGTCTTTCCCAATCTTCTGTGCTGTTTATTTTAGCTAGAAATAAAAGAGTAACCTGCTCTCTGTGGGACTTAGCTTGCCTCTCCCCCACATTTTGCAATCAGAATTTAACTGAAATAGATTCTGGCACTGCACAGATGTTATGAAAAGATCAAAGTGAATGTTGAGCCTAGGGGAACACATTACTTAAGCAACAGTCCTCCCAGTTCCCTGACCTCCCACACATAGCCACTTCCCTTCTTATAATAATCCATAAATGTTATTCCAAAGTAACAATCTGTGAGCAAGCACCTCTCCCAGGTATCTCTACTGACACAGACCACAAAAACTCCATCCCCTTCCTGGGTTTTGGCTTTACTGAGGAAAAAACAAAAACAAAAACCCAACAAGCCACTAAGAAAAATCAAACTTTTTCCCCAGGTCTGACTGCTTCTCAGGTTTCTTCCTCTGGACTGCTCAGCAAACAGAGGAGATCCACTCAACCTGCTCTTATATTCATACGAGATGAGTCACCTTCCATAGTGAATCAAAAATACCCACTTAACACTTTCCAGGCAAGATCTATTGCTCCTAAGAGGGTAAAGTGTTTCAGCCAAAGTGTCAGTCCTAATTACCCAATGCATAAGCAGTAGTGCAGAGGTAATAAAGTATTAAATGACATAAATAAAACATGCATCTAACTTGCTGTCCCAAGACTATTGCCATGTATATTGGATGCTGGTTATTAGTAATCCTGATGGACAACTTATAGGTATTAGCAACATTTTCCTGATAACTGATTTTGACTTATTAACAGCTGGGCACTGTGTTGGCCTCCCTGCATCAATGCTGAAAAAGAAAGCAACTCAGGATAGGGAATGCAACGCTTAAGATGGCAGGCTCATCAATGGCCTGACACAAAGGAGTTCAACATAAGGAATGCGAAAAGAAACAAGACTCAGATCTTCTGGTAGCTACTACATGGAAGGCAGAGAACCACCCACAAATTCTAGATGAATTCTAGCTACACAACATTTTCATTGCTGACAAGACTGCTCTCTTCTACCAGAACTTCCCAGCCAGAGACCTGGGTATGCAGAGGATAGACTTTTCAGGAAGAAAAAAAAGCTATGGACTTTATTACATTGTTGTGTTGTGCAAACATGGATGCGACAGAGAATCAGCCAGCTTCTTACACTGACTGGAAAGAGCAACAACCCCTGCTGTTTCTCTAAAATAACCTGAAACTTCACTCGATCTACAGGAACTCTGGAAATGACCTCACCACACATTAAGTGGTGGGGCCATTGTCTGGCTTGTAAGAAAAGGAGGGTAGCCCCATTTAGGGTTAGATAGCCAGAGAGTGACTTACTATAGCAGCTTCAGAACTGGTCATCCTGGGAATACTGACCCATCACCACCTTCAGATGACCAGAATAGAGAGAAGACTATTTCTATCAAAGCATGTGCGGGTCTTTTACCTGGACCAGGCAAAGCAACAAGAGGAGCACAGAAAACTTCACTCTCTCATGGAGCCACATGTTAGATCAGTGAGAAGGGCAGTCTGGGGAAAGCCCCCACTTCCATCCCATGGTGGCAGAAAGCAGACATTTGGAGCAGAAGGGAAAGAGAAAGGCGTTTCAGTGGCAGGGCTGTAGCAGGCTGGTGAGAAAGAATAGGGGGTGTCCTCCCCCCCCCCTTCCAGCCAACCATAGCAGGCATGTTAGAGCAGATGGGGAGGGAGTTCCAAACCCATCTCAGAGGGTTCAAAGTAGGGTTCTAGGGGCCATAGGAGACCGGGAGGCAGGATGATCCTTGCTGCATGGACAAGGGGTTGGACCCAGAACTAGAGTTGATGGATCCCAGGGTGATCTGTCTGCCAAACTGATTCCCCTCTACTGGGAAGTAATGTCAATCCTAGCGAAGCAAATGTGGTGTTTGGGGGGTGGGGGAGCCAACAGAGAATTGATTCAATTAGGCTGGTTACTGGCTTCTGAAATTATTTCTGCATGACTACAAGGTTTACAAGGTGTAGAGGCTCACCCAGAAGCAGGACATTTGAACAAAAAGATCGCAGGACAGGAGACAGACATGGCTGGCACGGGATGGGTTTGACCAGCACCAGGTGGAGGTTGTAGGGGAAGAGTGTGAAAATAAGTCCTTTCTGTCCAATGCCGTAATGGGTGTTTGTAGAGGCACGTCAGTGGGGTCTCTTCATCTCCATCTCCACCCAGGAGGAGACACCAAACTAGCCGGTCAGTGGAACTAGCAAATAGGACAGGAAGTGGGTAGGGGACAGCTTCTGGTGTCCTAGGAGCTGTGTCAGGGATGTGTGGAGTAAAAACACATTCTACAGATGCTAGTGGCATTATACAGCGGTTGCAAGCTAACCTTCAGTTTGCAGCCTCTGGGAGCTTCTGTGGACGGGTGTGGGGTCTGGCAGTGGTAATAGTGGAAACTCAGCTTGCCCTCAAGTTTAGGGAAGAGAAAATAGTCAGGTGAGGCAGACCTATTGCCAAGGGATGGGATCCCTTAATTTGGGGGGGGGGGGAGTGATTTTTGAGCATCTGACAACTCACCCACTGGTAGAGAATGTGAATTTGTGGGATGGAATTGCTGCCCTAGAGACATGTGGGAGGCAACAGGGTTCTGAGGGGTCCCCGAAATGGTCAGTCACTAGTATGGTTATCCCAGGGTGGCTGACTCAATGGGACTTTGTCTTCTCAGTACTACTAAAGTAACATTTTTGAGAGGTGAATATGTAAATATATTATCACTGCTCCACAGGGAGGTGCTGACAGAGAATAAGCTGGGCAGAGCAAGCCAGGCAGTGGAAGGGCCCCTCTCTTTTTTTCTCCACTAGAGTTAACCAAAGCTTTTTAGCCACAACCTGAAAGAGTCCATTAGGATAACACACTCATCTGAATTTGCTCTGCCCACAAACAAAAAAGGTATCAAAGTAATAAATTGCTTGTCAGAAACCAGCTTCCAGTATCACTGCCTAGTGTAAAATTGTACTAAATTTCTCAAGTGCTGAAGAGGATATTGGCCATCCCATAGACCTAGCTTTATCAAAATAAAATTGACCTTCAAAAGAGGAACCAAAAAGGTTAAAGTCAAAGAACTGCACCACACCAGTTGAAAACCAAACTTGATATCACTCTTGGCCCCCAGGCTACCATTCCTCACTGATAAGGTTGTACACATGCTTAGGTGAAAATATAGCAACATTTTAATACACTAATTCCAACACATTTTCAATCAGTAAAAGCAAATTGAAATATGAATGATTTATTGAGGTTTAAGTCATTTCATACAAATCAAAAACTTTATTTTTACATACCTACAGCAAAAACAGAAAAAGAGGAAAACATTCCCTAATACATGCTACAATTCGGTCATTCATAGGCTCTATTCAGAATTTAAGATGTCTAATGGGGGTGATACCCACAGACTGTGACTTTAGAAATAGAGAAGGGCCAAGAACTAGGATACAGAGGATAAAGAAGTAGAGGAGATGTGGATAATTCACTTAGAATAACTGTTCCTCCATACAGTAATTCTGAAATTCCTTGGGGAAAGGGGATTCATTGTGTGAATATGTGTGTGTGGAGAGCTATGTTTTCCCCAAGAAGGTGTGTGTATTTTCACCTATTCTGTCTCCTGCCTCTTTGCTCCACTACAACAGCTATACCTTCTTCCCCTTAGCTCCTGCCTACCCATATCCCAAACCTCATCCACCTTTGAGTCAAACTACTTCCTCTTCCTGACCACCTTGACTCCTGCAAGAGAATTGAGAATACAGGTGAGAAAGCCTCCTTGCTCTTATTTCCAGCACCTGGCCGCACAGCAGATAGGGGGAGCAATTATACAGAAAGTCCTCCTCAGCTCCTGCAGTCCTGGACTGGATCATATTCAGTTGTTCTGTGGGGAAGGCACAGAGTCTATAGGGTTGAATATGCACAGTGCAGACAAAATCTTCAGAAAACGTATCTTCCAGGTTCCGAAAACCTCCAATCACACATGAAAACTGAATAAGCAGGCCAAATGTGTGTGTATTTGATTGGGGATGGGCAAAAGGTACATTCCTGACTCCTGGGCAACATCCGCCAAATTTCAAGTCCCTGCTCTAATGCATGGAGGCACTAGCATCAACAAAATGGTTGTAAATGTTTTAGAACACAGAAAAAAAAGTTTTCCTTAAACTCATCTGAGAACCATTTCAGCTGAAATTGAACAAGAGGAAAGAGAGGAGGCGGCGGCAGCAGCTGCAGCAGGCAGGCTTACCCTTGATTTTCTGAGGGGTCATGGGAAATTTCAGCTCAAAGGGTTAAAATAATAACCAAATGGCAAAATTATAAGGAACCGAAGACAGTTTTGAAGCAGAAAGTGGTAAGCAACCTCATCTATAGATAGAGCTCGTAGTGCCAACTTTAATTATATGCTTATTGCAGTAGCGCCTAGGGGTCATAGTCCTGTTATAGTGGGCACTGTCTCCACATATAATAAAAACACAGTCCTTGTTTCAAACAGCTGACAGTCTATGAGAGACATGTTGAGAGACAAAGAAGCACATAAAGCAGGGCAAGGTATTAATGAAATGATTAGGTTTATTATGATATGCAGAAGGTATAACACATCTGTTGTCTATACACTGATGAGTATTGTGGAAGCATCACAGCAGTATCTATTTATAATACCATAATCACATTTGTATTTGTAAAAAGTGAATGAAAAAATGAAATAGTCTCTGGAAGCTTTTTTTTCTGCATATGTTAGGTTATTATAAATAGACTGTACATACTTTAATATAGTACTTTTTCTAGTGAGCAAGTTGCCAAAAGCAGAAAAATTCAAAAGTGATAATAAATAGGACTGTGATTCAGAAAATTTAGGGGGGAAAATGGACATTAAATAAAATTATTCCCAGGTATGCAACCTCATCCTTAGCAAAATTAACAGCATAAACCAGAAGATTAATTTGGGTTTGTATGGTTGGACAATTTAGAAATGGCAAGGACAACTGCATATTCTGGTTAATCACAAGTTGTGGCTGGAACATGTGTTTTCCCAATGCCAGATGTTTTCACTTAATGAAAGCAGACTGCTGTCCTCCTCAAACAAGTGGTCCTTTTACTCACTGTGTGTTAGTAGAGATACAGATATAAAGTGAAGGATGGGTGCTTTGTTTTTTTCTCATACCTGACATCCTTGCCCTCCTCAGTGTGACAGCAATTTGTTGAAGGACAATTGCTCATATGTACAATTTCATGCTGCCAAAATGTGGTAGTTTGGTACATATTTTTGACATTTAACAATTGAAATAGCTCTGTCAAAAACAATATTATTTTCCCCAATATCTGTCAAGAAAGATTGAGTTGATAAGTCAAAAAATGTCAACTTGTAGAATGAATGAAATCTCTGCCTCAGTATAACTTAATAGAATTCCTACAAAGATATGTGAATTGTGATTAAATCTAAGTCTGTACTATCGGATATTTATTATGTGGTTTTTTCGGCTATGCATGTAAAATTGTTCCCAAATAGACCTCATTTCACAATTTCACTCCCTCCCCCGCATAAAAAACCCACTCATTTACAGTATCATATGATTGTTTATGTTATCGGTCATCACTTGTGACAAATTGCAAACAACAATTTTATTTGGTAAAGGCAAATATGCTTATTACAGCAGTATCTGTGGTATTTTGAGCAGGAACACTAATAGTGTCCATATTAGCAATGAATATAAAGTTGATTTTATATGGATTCGTGTATTTAAAATACTCTACTGGGATATGGAATGCCACCATTTCGAACATAAATCGTAGTGCCAGAACTGTACTCTATAGCTACTGATTTAGAAACACAGGGACAAATACTACCCTCTGTTACACTGACTTAAAAGGGAATTTGCAAAATTATAACTGTAGAGTAAATCTGTCCCACTGTATAAAACATTTGTAAATGCAAACCCACTGGAATCAATACAAATGTAAATCTATATGCAGATGACATAATTAAGTCAATGCCCACTTTAACCATTTCTTTTCTGGCATCATTACACCGATTATTACCAAAAAAAAAAAAAAGGACCCTGATTTGTGATGCACTCCCATTGACAATATTTACCCACACAACTAGTCCCACTGAAATTAATGTAACTGCATTCATAAGTGATACTATATACAAGAGTTGCAGAACTATACCCCCAAAAATAAAATTTTTAGAAATTTTGATTGCTTTCTTTGGGAACTCACAAAATGAGACTCAGGCTGACCTTATGCTGTTCTTCCTTTCCTGTGGGTTCCTACTGATTCATATTTAAATAGGGCTTCCATTGTTTTTGGTTGCACCTTTCATAATTTCATTGCACAATCTACCTGTCTCCAATCTAACTACTGTAAATATAATGAATTTTCTAATGCTAAACACTGAAGACAGTTCACAGAAATGTATTTCATTTTTTCTTCATTAAATTTCTGCTTGTGCCCCATTATATATTGTCATGAAGTAACAGAATATTTCCTGAAATATTGCACACTCAGTTCTCAAACTGGTGTAACACAGCTCACAATCAAGTGATATGCAGAGCTGGACCAGGGAAATCCAGTGCCTTCAGCTTACTATGACATAGGAGTCCCAATGTGCTGTTCCTGTGCTGTGACCTTGTAACCTGATTTGAAGCAGGGAACAATGTCATCAGGTCTCTCTTTCTTCTACCCCAAGAGTAGCAGAAGTGTAGATTTGACCCAATGACCATGCTCAGAGTCCTAAACACATTACTAAGTACAACCACATTCCTTCTTGTAACAGGCTAGCTTGCCCCATAAGGGCTCGAAGTCTTGGAGCTAGCCAGTCACGATTACTGAAGAGGCACACCTCTGTTGTATCAGGTCATTCTCTATAAAAAGCAGCAGGTGGCTGCAGTGAAGCTCAGGAAACTGTAGGAAGTAAGAAAGGCTTCTGAATGGAAGACCCTACTATCAAGGGATTTGGAAACTAGAGCTAGAAGCCAGAGGATCCAGGCATTTAAGGCCTGGGGTAGGGTAATCTGCTTAAACAAAAGATTGCAACTTGCTTAAGTTTTCGTCACTAGAATACATGTTGTGTTTTGCTTTACTTGCAATCATATCTGTGCCTTCTATTCTTATCCTTTAAAGGTTTGTTTAAAACTGTTAATAAATTTATTCTTGTTTTATTACAAAGCTATCTCAGTCCTGTGTATTAAACTGAAGGGTGAAGACTTCAGCTAAATTACCAGGCTGGTGTGTATACTGTCTTTTAGGAGGCAGCAAACCTCATAGCTTCTGTGACGGTCCAGTGACAGGGAATGGATCCTGCAGAGGAGATTGTTTTGGGGGACTGGAAGAGCTGTTGGTGTGACCTTCAGGGACTAAGTAGGCTGGTGGAAGGCAGAGAGAGGTCATTGTGCTGTGAATATACTGCTGGTGTTAGGGATCTAAATCAAAGCTGAACAGCACAGTACAGAAGCACTCAGGATTACAATGTGTCACTGATTGCCTATGGGGCAGTGTCAAGTCAGCTACAGAAGCAGTCTCAGCAGGACCAGGGGGAGTCAGATTGTCCTATTCATGTATCCCACCAATACCCCTTGAACTGTGCATCACAGATGCACCTGTGTGCATACCCCTGAATGGGGGAGGGAGCACAAAACCCCATACAGCTCTACCCTCATGCCAATCCAAACATTCATGAACATATGAATGGCCTTACTGGGTTAGACCATTGGTTTATCTAGCCCAGTATCCCATCTTCCAACAGTGGCTGGTGCCAGATGCTTAAAAGGAAATGAACACAACTGGGCAATTTATTGAGTTATTCAGCCCTTGTCATCCAGTGCTTGCTTCTGGCATGCCTGTATTGTTTGTCCATAAACTCACTATTCTCTAACAACCAGATCCCATCGTCCTTCAATGTGGCTCTGAATTTGCATTTTACCCTCATGTAATCAGCCCTGATAAAATGTTTATTTATATTTCTTTATTAAAAGGAATGCTCTGTTCAAAAGACTCCAATCATTCCACTCAAGTGTTCTGAATAACAGCATAAAATGCATTATATTACAAATTCCCTCATCAGGATTGGATTTTAAGAATAAAGTCTCCACAATTTAATCTCTGCTTCTTACAGTAAAACAATATAGGACAGAAATCACAGTTTGAGGCAAAGTATAAATTTTTTCTTTGTCTCCATATTGTTTGAACACAAACACCACAGCATATGGTATGGGCATTATAAATTCAGGATTAGAGAACAACAAATAATGAAACAGATGATGCCTACTGAAAGACACAATGAATAAAATGAAACATCAGTTAAAATAAGAGATATGCAAACTTTCTGCATTTGTTGTAATTCAAAACACCAAATCAGAACTACCGGTATGTTTGTTTACTCATAACACAGATGCTTTAGAATGGAATCTCTCTCTCTCTCTCTCTATGCATCATTTCCCATTTACCTCATTGTGTTACACAATCATATGCCCTTCCTATCACCATCATCATCAGGTCAATGTTTACGTAATACTCAGTTTACTTAGGGCTGGTCTTCACAGGGGAGGGGGGGGCAATCGACTGCAGATACGGAACTTCAGCTACGTGAATCACATAGCTGAAGTTTGCGTATCTGCAGCCGACTTACCTGCTGTCCTCACAGCAGTGGCACGCTCCCCCGTCAACTCCAGCTTGCGCCTCCTGGCAAGCTGGAGTTCTGGAGTCGACGGGGGTGCCACGAGCGATCGATTTCTCACGTCTTCACCAGACTTGAGAAATCAATCGCTAACAGATCGAGCGCTATCCACTGATCCAGCAGGTAGTGAAGACCAGCCCTATGCCTCACTGAATATACTGAGACTTTTCAAACTCTTCCCCTGAGCTTGCACATACCAGAATGTTAGGAATCATTAGGAAAGGGATAGATAGCAAAGAAAATATCATAATGCCTACTGTGTAGTCCATGGTATTCCCACACCCTGAATTTTACATGCGGTTTTGGTCACTCCATCTCAGAAAATATATATTAGAATTAGAAAAGGGACAGAGAAGGGCAACAAAAATGATTAGAGGAATGGAACAATTTCTACATGAAGAGAATTTAAAAGAACAGAAATGTTAGGCTCAGCAAAGGGGGTGGATATGATAGAGGTGTATAAAATCACGAATGGTGTGGAGAAAACGAATAAAGAAGTTTTCTTTACTTCTTTGTATAAGAACCAGGGGTCACCCAATTAAATTAATAGGCAGCAGGTTTGAAACACACAAAAGGAAGTACTGTTTCACACAATGCACAAACAACACTTCCAGAGGATGAAGGAAACGTATAACGGTTTAAAAAAAGAATTAGGTAAATTTAATGGAGGATAGGTCCATCAATGACTATTGACCAAGATGATCTCTAGCTCTCCAACTGTCAGAAGCAGCTGGATACTGTGCAAGATTGACTACTGACCTGAACCAGTATGGCCATTCTAATGTACATGCTGCCAGAAAGAACAAGTCCTACCCTATTTCAGTAAATAGATGTTATAAGCACAATGGAAATGAGCTGTGAAACTGACAAGAAAGCTTGGCAGCTAGAACCCAGCTTTCCCCAGCTCCCCTGGAAAGTTGGGCAGCTGGAATCTGCTCCCGGCTAGGAGCTGGGTCAAGAAGACCCAGCAGCTTCGCTCAGCTCCTGGTGGGAATGGGAAGGGGAGAAGCCCCAGGCAGTTTCCCCCACCCCTGGGGGAGAACAGGGAAGGAGGGCAGCCCACTGGGAGCCTGAGCACTCAGGTCCCCCACATTACCCTTCTTGGGGCTGGTCTTCACTACAGGAGGGGATCAACTGCAGATACACAACTTCAGCTACGTGAATCACATAGTTGAAGTCTGTGTATCTCCAGCCGACTTACCTGCCGTCCTCATGGCAGCGGTAATCAGCGGCGTGCTCCCCCATCGACTCCAGCTTGCGCCTCTCGGCAAGCTGGAGTTCCGGAGTCGACAGGGGCGCCGCGGGAGATCAATTTCTCGCATCTTCACCAGACGTGAGAAATCAATCGCTAACAGATCGATCGCTACCCGCTGATCCGGCAGGTAGTGAAGACAAGCCCTTAGGCTAGTGGAAGTGCTCCTGGTGAGGACACACACCACCAACCCAAGGAGGGTAGTATGGACATTCATCACCACAGTAATATAGATCAACTTATATTTCTAGTCGAGACATACACTCGGTTAATGAAAATCCGATGTACTTTAATTAACAATTTTATCAAAATTAATTATCTTTCCCAATTGCAGAAGGGGATATCATTAGCTATGCTAGTACTATTTAAGTTCTTCAAAAAGGTTATTCTTGCATAGACTGGAAATTCTATTCCCATGAACACCATGAAATTAGTTCAAACTCTCAGGTGAACTGGTGTCTTTTGAAGAGCTAATGTACTGCATGAATGATTATTTTAAAACAGTCTTATGAGATTTTGGAGGATTTCACAGCAATCATAAATACAACAGAGAATGTAAATTAAATTCATGTTAGTGATTTACTTACCCATTTCTATATTTCTCATCTCTTCCTATTTTCTCTCTATTTCAGGAGTGATTAAAATAGTTTATTTCTGAGACTGCTGTTTTTATTATTAATATTTTTTTCTGCTGTACACATGCAACTCAGTGTATTTGTACATTAAAGTCCAAGAGTACGGGGGAGGGTGTCATTTTTAATGTGTTTTATTCAGGTTGTGTGTGTTCTTGAATGATTTTAGTTTTATTAGTGAAGAAAATTTTCACTAAACTTATCAGAAATGAATCAGATCACCGAAGGTAAAAGAAGAACATATCTTACCATCATTTTCATAGAATGTTAATATTTAAAATTAATTTGACTAATAATTATATTAACTATTGATTCTCCTTATCTACTACTGTATGGTGAGCACTCAAGTCACTAACAGCTAGTGGCACTCAGCATGCTACAGAATCTGGCCCAAGGTCAGTAATAACAGAGGTGATGGGATATTCTTAAGTATCAAAGAAAAATGAGTCAGTACATTTAACAATTTGCCTTCCATTTGGCGGCTCTCTTTACCTGTCTTCATTTTCAGCACTGAAATGTAAATGAACACAAAATTCCCATAACAGAAAAAGCAACTTTCATTAGTATTTCTTTAAGGCTCAGAAGAGAAACAAAAACCAATGTTTTTATGATGAAGGGCTAACCTTTGGAGTACCCTAGTCATCCAGTACATGGCTGCAGGCTATAAAATGTACAGTCTATTCCTGTATTGAAAAGATTGGACATACAATAAAAGGCATAAACTTGAGCATGCCATGGGCATATCACTCAAGGGGTAAAAGAGAGAGAATCAAATACTTAGAGACTTAATGAATTTTACATAAAAAGATTTTTTTAAAAAAAAAATCACATAAGCCAAGAACACAGTAATTACTTTGGGCAATCTCACTCAATTATTGACACTAATGTCTCTTATTTTCTACAATCTCATCCTTTTATCAAAGTCCTCCTGACATTAAATTTTGAAAATGCTCAGATAATCCTCAGAGCTTTTCAAACTCAGATGCTAAAATGAGAAAAGAAGATCTTTTCCTCATAATTATGTGTAGTGTCACTGGCAGGTTGTTTTCTTGGCTACCTCAGGATTATATCCATTCAGAACCTACCCATATGACACAGCAAGTCAGAGGTGACACCTAAATTCTCTCCTCCTGAGATGAAGTTTTTCTCATGACTTATTCAAGCAAGGCCCTTAAAGTAAGACATTACATGTATGAGCAAGGTGAATTAGATTTTGCCCTAATCTACATTTCAATCCCCTAATCACATTACCTAGGCCAGGGGTCTGCAACCCGCGGCTCCGGAGCCGCATGCGGCTCTTTCATCCCTCCGATGCGGCTCCCTGTGTGTTCTAATTTTAACCGGCCCGCAGACTGTTTTCTATGCGGCCCGCCAGCACTGTCCAACCAGTGCGCGGAGCCGCAGCCGAAAGAGAGGGGCGGGGTCAATAAGAGGCGAGCGGCGGGGGGGGGGGGAGAAGAACGGAGGCGGAGCCGGGGCCGGGGCACGAGGCGAGGCGGAGCCGGCGGAGAAGTGCGAGTCGGGCTGGGGCCGGGGCAGGAGGCGAAGCGCGGCGGAGCCAGCGGATAAGAGCGAGCCGGGGCCGGGGCCGGGGCACGAGGCGAGGCAAGGCAAGGCAAGGCAAGCTGGGGGAGGGGGGGAGTGAAAGCACGGCCGGGGGGGAGGGGAGGAAGAAGAGCGAAAGCACGGCCGGGGGGGGAGGGGAGGAAGAAGAGCGAGAGCACGGCTGGAGGGGAGGGGGAGGGAAGAAGAGCGAGAGCATGGCCGGAGCGGGGGGGAGGAAGGGGGGGGAGCGGGGGGGAGGAAGGGGGGGAAGAAGAAGAGCGAGAGCACGGCTGGAGGGGAGGGGGAGGGAAAAAGAGCGAGAGCACGGCCGGAGCGGGGGGGAGGAAGGGGGGGGAGGAAGAAGAGCGAGAGCACGGCCGGAGGGGGGGGAGGGAGGGAAGAAGAGCGAGAGCACGGCTGGAGGGGAGGGGGAGGGAAGAAGAGGGTGGGGGAGGGAAGAAGGGGGAGGGAAGAAGAGTGTTATTTCATTTTAAATGTCAAAAGGGTTTTGTGGCTCCCAGTGTTTTCTTTACTGTGGGAAACGGGTCCAAATGGCTCTTTGAGTGGTAAAGGTTGCAGACCCCTGACCTAGGCAGACAGAAGTAGAATGTGTATACGGTTTTTTGCTTAGGACCATTCCTATCCCTACTGCTCTAATCGGTGATGCGAGCACAGCAAGCCATTCATCTCCAACAAACAACTCTGTGCTTTCTCCCATAACATACATTATGCATGGAAACACCCTTTTTGAGAAAAGCCACTATCCCATCATGAAGGCCCAGAGTTTGACCAGTTTTATGTCATTGAACTAGAAACCTCCTAAAATAGCCACCTGGATGCTAAATCAGTCATGAGATCCTGAGCTAACCTAAAAAAGTTGTCATCAACATGGGCTACTAAGATATTCAAGCATTAACCCTCAATAATGCCCAGATCAAGTGTGAAAAACTGTTTTTCTACATTTCAGGAAGTACAACATGAAGTAGAGAGACCAAACACCATTCCCACTTTCACATTACCTTAGACTTCATGAGTTGGACACATTTGGTGAAATACAGTTTTTGAGCAGTAGACTTCCTATATTTAGATTAAGATGCTGCCAGTATCACCAAATGTCTCCTTAGTCATCCTATTAGCTTATATTGAACCAACTACCAGACAAGAGATAAACTTACTCGTGCTCTCTTACATCCTTCACTTGAGATTGATTCAAAGCCCAGTGAAATTAATGGGAATATTGCCACTGACTTCAGTGGGCACTGGATGAGGTCCCTCTGCAGGGCGACACCCGAGAGCCCCTTTTTTCTACAGTTTTTGTTCCCTCAGACTCCACTTCCCCCCATTTCTATGAAGAGCTGAAAAGAAGGATGTACCACTTTCTGAGTGTACTGATTAAGTATTTAAAGTGAACTACTCTATCATATTTAAGGCCCTACTTGAATTGCAGGATGAATGTCATACAACTGTAGCTGAGTTGTGGACAAGACATAAAAAATCATAGAATGGGAATAATGGATCTTTATTAATTGTGATAATTTGAAAAAGGCAGTGAAGACTTATCTGCTTAATAAAAAATTGCTGGAACAATATAAACACTCAAGTATTATGTTATGCCTCCTAATTTTTTTGATAACCAAACATTTTACTGCTACTATATTACAGACATTAATGAGTGGCGCTGACAGGATGAGCCCCAGCCACTGTCAGATCAGATAATGGGGCTCTTCTGCACTAATGGGGAAAAAGGTGTCTTGCAAACCTCAATATGTATGCAAAATTTTGGACTGTTCAAAGTAAGCTAATTAAAATCAAAATTGCAATGGAAGCCTAACATTGCAGGATCTACAATTTCCGCATCATTGCAAAGGAAGTAGGTCCTTAATTATAGGATAAAGTAGTATGTGACTATTAATATGTGCTTAGGGCACTACATCATTAGCAGACTTCCTTCCTATACTGTACAACCAAGAATTATAAAGTCTCAACTCATAAGCATTTGTCTAATCATCAGGGATATCTCACCCTTTTGTGCATTGTTCTCACAGTAAGTGCTTCAACATACATGCAACCTTAGACAATTTTGTTTCCAAATTGATTTTAAAGTAAAAAATATTAATAAAACCCAAAAAGTCAACAAGAAAAAACAATTTAAGAAAATGAATATTAGCAATAAACACTGTGTACATTTACATATGAGAAAAACATTAATACTACAAAGGATAATTTAAGACCATCACTGAAATCCAAACAGCACATGTAAGTTATGCAGAAATGAATTGTTTCACTCCCATAATTTAAGTAATTCCAGGTTATGTAGATAACTTGTTTTCCCTGGGGCAAACTGAGGTCCAAAGTTCAGTAAAATAAAAAATTCCAAGAAAAGGCCCACAATGTCCCTCACAGCACAACTCATCAGCTTCAGTGGGTTTCTGGTCCACAAAAGGACTATGGGATCAGGTTTATGGCATGTAAACTCTCTTTACATAACTAACTGCTGTATTGTTGGATGTCACAGAATAAGGGAGAATGGAAACTGCCTCAAGCACTGATTAAAGTTTCATCAATTTCAGCATGTCCATCAAAATCTGTACTTAATTTTCTATATCTATGTTTACATTGGGTTAAAAATGGTTAATTTGCAAGTGTCATTTCCAAATACCTTGGAATTTCTTTTGCAATAATCCCCTTCTCACTCAAATAAACTATTTCTAATCCATGTTCTGGTGGGGGACATACCCACTAATCTTTCTTGGGCCAAGGAACACACAAATAGACAATATTTGCATTTACATCACACACCCAGTCACTTTATACAGTTGACCCGTTTTCAGTTTGGGGAACATGAAAAAGATGACTTTAAGAGATGTAAATTAAACGGAATGGAACAGACATGGGAATCAGTAGCCAGAAAGACATGAAAAATAAAACAGGAAACAGCAAGGATTTCTACTCATAACAAAGAATTTGGGGTGCCCATCTTCAGACACCTTACAGGGACTTGATCTTCTGACAATGTTAAGCATCCAGTCTCAAGTAATCAGGCCGCTTTAGAGTATATCAGGTTGGGGCACCCAACAATAGACACATTCATAATCACTAGTGAAGTTTTTAAAAATCCTGGGCAACATACGTATGTACCCAGCCACTTAAAATGGTTAATGATTAAAATGGTTATCCTGAAAATGCCATTAAAAACAAACGTTTTCTTTGACAGATTTCTTTACTTGATGCTTAAAGTACATTTGACAGACTCTGATAACTAAATTTCAAATATAATATTGATGCACTGAAAGTATTGTTTAAGCTACATGATATTTATCTGTGTGTTAAATCTTCCTTTAAGAGTAGTTTTCTTCGTCTATAAAGTATTGCATACTTGGTCTTGTGCATAGCTTTAAAATATTTTTAGAAACACTTTACCTGTCTTACTTTAAGTAAAAATAGGATCAGCGCAAGTACAGTTAGAAAGCAAACACTATTCTGATATACTTAATGAAAATATGACATGCCTCCAAATTCTGGTCCAACTAGGAGAGTGGTCTTCAAGCTACAGAGCCACACTAAGCCTAACCAAAAGCCTTTCACCTGCTGCTTAATTAATAGCTCCAAGATGTGATTTCATAGCCACAGAACTGAAACTGCTATGGAGTTAGCTGTATTATATAGTTGGACATATAATACCACAGTCCCTGGTGGCTGTATGTGGTGTATGACAGCTGTGCTCAAGTCTGACCCATGCCTTCTTTGACCTACTTTGGCCATTGGCATGACCTGGCCCTCCAGCCAAGCTAAGTGACAAGAGTTCAACACTTTGTAGGACCTCAGAATCTTTTACTAAAAGTTAATCAGAAAACTACAAAATAACTGATTTTTCAGCCTGTCTGGGTTCAGCTGGCAGCTGTCTTCTTCTCCCTCTAGAAATAATTTCCAAAATATGTCTATTAATACACATATCCACAGATGAAATTTCCCAACATCTGTTTCAAATTACTAGATTTTGTAAGTAAACAAACCATAAAAAAGCAAGGATATTAAATCAATCTTTTTTTTTATTTATTTGACAAGCATATTTTAGATTTCATCATCTAAAATAATGTTTCATAGCAGGCCCCTATTCGGTGCAGCATATTTTGCAAAATGGTGCATTCTTAGTAATTGGAGACCTCACAACAACACTCTGCAGTTAAATCTTTACTGAGAAGTGGAAAGGACAATTTTTTTTGTGCCTGGAATTACAGGGTGTGCAGATTAGTGAGGGCAAATTAGCAAGTTTCTGCTGTGTGCATATATTTTCATCATTTACCAAATTAAGCAGGGACCACATGCTCTCCCCCCCACATTGAAAAGCCACTGTGTTGCTGATTGCATTTTATTTCCTGCTGAGTTTTAGACATGCTAAATTGGTATTTTTAAAAATAAACTTTTAAGTACAATTTGAGCCTATCAGTAGTTTAACTGAATACTGAAGTTACTCATTAAACATAATCTGGAAAATAAATACATATACTTAGAGTTTGAATTTGATAAATTCACAAAGCCTTGCAAGAAACATTCAATTACATACTAATACATTACACTTAGATAGATCTCAAAGCAACTATAAGTATTAATGAATTAAGTCTGACAATGTTCCTGTGAAATAGGTTAGTAATAATATTCCCATTTAACAGTGATATGCAAATGTCAGTCACCACATGGCCAGCTCTGCTCAGGCTGCTGGTCCAGGGCTGCTGCCTGATGTGCATCAGTGATAGGGTGGGAGACTAAAATTTGGATTTTAGGATAGTTTTGTAATCTGCACCTTAAGCCCTTCTCTCCTTAGGGGTGAGGGGAAATCCTGGGACTAGACGCAGCCTGAATCCTGCGTAAAGAGTATGCCTGTAATCAGTCACCACAGAGAACTGAGGAGTCCACAGTCATCTCTGAACCTGAAGATCTGCTGTGGAACCGAGAGTCACCATCTTTAAGTCAGTCAGGAAAATTGTTTTGGAAACTCCTTATTCCGACCTGTGTCCTCAAGCCGAGGGGTTTAGAGGTTTTATTACCTACTGCCCTATTAAATCTGCAGAGAAACTTATACCTTATTACACTTTAGTCTTTTGGGCTGTACTGAACCCAGTCAGCTGCATTGCTAACAGCTGCACAGAAGATATTGTGGCCACAGGTCATCAAGGGGCCCTACTAAGTACACGTACCAACAGAACATTAATTTTATGTTTTTGCTATAGCATGTCACATGATGGGAAATTCACAGGTATCAGTATGGGCTTGAGAATAGAGATATATTTATCTCCTGTTTAATATAATTACTGTATTAAATATATTGTGTGTATTATGTGTTGGAAATCTCTAACTACCTGACAAGTAAATGATGGCTACCCTGTGACTAAAATTTTCCTCCCAGGCTGCTCTGGTGACCCTGCCAGGAAGGAGCGGATGGGGGGAGGTTGGCGGCATCACCAAATAAATTCATATGGGAAGAAAAAGAAGTTACACCCTGCTGGGTGGGTGGTGGGATCCAGAAGAGCTCAGGCCTGCCTATCAAAACCCATAAGGAGATTGGCACTAAAAGAGGTAGACAGTTGTATAATGAAATGCTACACAAGAATAGAGCCCAAATTTTCTGACTCCAATCTTGTGGATTAGCCAGAGGAACATATTTCTTCTCCTTTTGCAAGTCCAGGTTTTTCTTCACTCACTGTCCGGAAATCTTCTTGTGAATCTCCATGGATTTCTATGGTTTCTTAAAGGACTCATCAAACACCCTCTAAATGGAGAAGGTCTCAAATAATTTAACTTAAAATATGTAAAATTCTAGGGCTAGGGGTTTTGTTAAACCAATGTTAATGCAATGTTATATTTTTGAAGACTAACACCAAAGAACGAGAAAACATTGATATTCTCTCTTTTCTCTTCCTTCCGCATCTTGTAGCTCAGGGCATAGGAAGAGAACCAGTCAGCAGGGTGGACAAATGAATTTGGATGAGCTGCCAGTAAAAGAAAATGAGCTGATTGGGCTAAAATCTCATTCCCATTTCAAAAGGAGGAGGCAAAGGCCCTGACAGCAGAGCAATGAAAATCAGAGTAGTTGTCTCTCCCTCAATCTCCACTGATCAAGAATGGAAAGGCTGCTTCATCAAGATCAGGGTTTCTTTAAATTAAATGAAAGAAAAGATAAAATAAAAAAAAGGGAAGCCAGTCTCATGATGGACATTCCTAAACCCAGGATTTATGCAGGAAAGAGTAACTCCTGTGAGCTACATGTACTCTAGGGATGGATGTCCTGAGAACTGGGCCCAGAGCAGTATGTAATGGGGAAGTAATTTGCATGGAATTTCCAATTTTTGAGCTCCTCCTCAACCTAGTCTCAAGAAAATGCCGTCTCAAAAAAAGATTCCACAGCAGGCTTCCCTTTTCTCTGGATCCGTTTCACTATTGCAGAGCCAGGGGCTTCCGCCTTCCAAGATATTCCCATTCAATATAAACGTGGGTATATTTGCTGGATTGAGCTCTGAGCTCTAGTTGTTTAATCAAAAATCAATACGCATACATAGTTTGAAATTCTGTTAACTTGATCTATAGGATATTGCTCTGTAGTTACAAGACAGTTTATACTGTGTAGTTGACATCACAAAGTTAAAAACTGGAAATTGCAAGATCTTCTAGGCATGACTGTTTCTTCTTTTCTATATATAGAGAGAGTCTAGCACTTTGTGAGTATTACAATAGTTTATAATAAATAATTTTTTGGCACAATCCTCAAATGTCCATACATAAAAAGATGCTTAAATGGACCAGTTTAGGCTGTGTGAAGAAATGAATCAAAATGAATATGAAGCCTAAAAAAAGTTGATCTGTTGAGACAGATCTTTTTCCATCAAAATTATTCTATCTGAATCATCATGGAACATACTACAAGTTGATCATTCTCATACTGCAAAGCACAATAGAGTCTCATCACAGTGAACAGTAAACCCACAGGGGACATTGATCAGCCATCTTCCTTCACATTTCATGGTCTTCACACAGCCTTGAGAAGTATATCCCACTGATCCCGTCCAATCAGCCACATTGTAAAACTATATTTGCCACAGGCGCCCTCCTCCCATAGCACCCATCACCAGTCTCTGCAAAATTTACTTTGACAATCTTCCTCCAGTTATCCAAACCACATGACAAAAACTTGAGATTGTAGAACATCTGATCATCTTGATGGTGTGGCAAAAATTGTAGTGTTATGAAATGTTAACTGCTTATTGTGTAAAATGTACTACCTGCTTCTGGTTAACTGCTAGAGAATCTGTATTTCAAAATGGAGTCTATCAACTGGATAGGCATGCAGCCATAATCTAGGACTGAGACTGCACATAGCATCTGTCAGCTCATGTCATGCATCTGCAACATTGTCTGCCATATCAGTGAGTGTTATGAGCCAACGGCCAGTGGCTGTGACGCTTTTCAAATCTGTATACAAGCTATGTATGTGGCATTAGGTTATTGGCTGTATGAAGCTGTGACACTCTTTGAATGTATTGGTTGTGTGTAGTGTGGTAAACCCAGGGCTGGAAGGCTGTGGTGAGAGGGGAAAACTGCAGGTAAATTAGGTCCAGCTGAGAAAGGCTGCTGCAGCCAGCAGCGGGGCCAGCTGGGACCAGTTAAGGAGCAAGCCAGAGCCCTTTAAAGAGACTTCTCCCCAGAGAGGGGTGTGGGAGTGAGGAGTGTGTTTGGAGGCAGGAGGAGTTAGAAGATTGAGTTTGTGAAGCAGAGGGAGGTAAAGGCAAGTGAGAGGCAGTTACAGGGAGGCTGCCAGCAGGCAGGGAGTCAGGAAGGAGCCCCTCCCAGGAGGGAGCTAGCCCAGCCTAACCAGCGAGAGGCCAAACCCAGACGGGGGGAGCTGCCCAGAGGACTGGAGCCTGGGGTGCCCAGGGGGGCCCCCTTGCCACAAGTGGTGTCAGAGGTGGGATCGTGAGTAGACGTGCTGGCAAGACCCCTCGACCAGGGCGAAAAGCCCCCCCCCCCTTATTCAAAAACATAAAAAGAGAGAGAGAAAATGGAGGAGGTGGTGAAAGCACTGGTTCAGGCCACTGCAGCCCAGCAGGAGGCTGTTCGAGTGCAGCAGGAAACCAACCAATTACTGATGTCTCAGGCAGCCCAGGACCGAGCCACATTGCAGGAGTTAGTGAAGCAGGTGAAAGTCCTGGGCACCCTGGCCCGTGGGGGTCCTGATGCCCGGCCGCTGCGGGCAAGCAACTATTTACAAAAAATGACGGCGGACGACGATACCGAGGCCTACCTCCTCGCGTTCGAGAGGACAGCCCTGCGAGAGGCCTGGCCCCGGGAGCAGTGGGCCAGCATACTGGCCCCTTTTCTGTGTGGAGAGGCCCAGAAGGCCTACTTTGATCTGGCAACCGAGGCTGCTGCAGATTATCCCCAGCTCAAGGCTGAAATCCTGGCAAGGGCGGGAATGACGCCAGCCCTGAGAGCCCAGCAGTTTCACGACTGGAGGTACAAGTCCGACAAGCCACCAAGGACCCAGCTGTTTGACTTGATTCACCTCGCCCAGAAGTGGCTGCAGCCTGAGACCCACAGACCAGAGAAAGTGGTGGAAATCCTAGTCCGGGACAGGTATATGCGGGGGTTGCCACCCGACATAAGGGGTTGGGTCCGTAAGAACGATCCCTCCTCCTATGACGAACTAGTAGCCCTCGTGGAGAGACACCTAGCCTCCCAGGAGCTGCCTCGGACTACCAAGGAAGGAGTGCGCCCGAGTAGGAGGCAGGGCACAGGGCCAAAACCCCGGGGTACCATGCCCCCAAGCCGTTACATAGAGGGAGGGAAAGAGGCTGGGGATCAGCCTGAAAGCATGGAGAAGCTTGGGGACTGGGGGAACGAGACTCGGGGGGTACGGCCTAACAGTCCGAGAACCAGGGTGCTAGCCCGAGCGGGTATACGCTGCTACGCATGTGGGGAAGTAGGGCATATAGCGGCCCAGTGCCCAAACCAGGCCGAACCCATGCAATGCGACCTGGGGGGGATGGAAGGTCCCTGTGTCCTAATAAGTCAGGTGGGGGTCGCAGTGGCCCCCCATAGATACACCCGGCCCGTTAAGATGAACGGCATTAGTACCACTGCGTTAGTAGACTCCGGGAGTGCGGTCACGCTGGTCTCGGGGAAGCTGGTCGGGCGAGACCAACTGTCGCGGGCCAAGCGCTCCGGAGTATCCTGTGTACATGGGGATGTCAATTATTACCCCACCATCCCCGTAAGTATAGACATCCTGGGAAACCCCACGAAGGTAATGGTGGGAGTAGTCCCGAAGCTCCCCTACCCGGTCCTGATCGGGCGAGACTTCCCAGGGTTCGATAACCTGCTCCCCGGAAGGGAGGCAGAAGGTGTTAGTGCCAAGATCCAGGAGAGGGTGCCAAGGGAGTGTGGACCCCCGGCCTTCCGAGAGTTTGACCCAGGGCTATTTTCCCTGCCGGGGGGACCCAAGAAGTCTCGGAAGGAGAGAAGGGCAGCTAAGGAGTTGGGGACGAAGATTTTGACCCAGTACCGAAGGGTAGCGCTGGTAGGGGAACAAGTAAGCCCCAGGGGGAAGAGGACTCGGCGAGCTGCGGGGGAGCCCGACGCCGGACCGAGTGCCCCCCAGACTGACCCCGAGAGGGAGCCGGGGATAGATCCCCCGGAGCTAGGACCGATTGGCCTGTCAATGGAAAGCTTTGGGCAGGATCAAGCCAATGATCCAGCCTACCACAATATCCAGAAGGAAGTAGTGGAGGTGAATGGAGTCCCAGTAGAAGGGAAAGTTAAGGGCCAAGGACCGTATTATGTGATAAAGGGGGACCTATTATACAGAGTAGTCCGGATGTCGGACCAAACCATAGAGCAACTCCTGGTTCCCCAGAAACACCAGAGAGGCGTGATGGACCTAGCCCATAGCCACCTCTTCGGGGGCCACCTAGGGGTGGATAAAACCCTCGACAGGGTCCTGAAAAGATTTTTTTGGCCAGGAGTCTACGCGGCTGTCCGCCGATATTGCGCCTCCTGCCCGGACTGCCAATTGCATGCCCCCCGGCCGCACTTGCGGGCCCCGTTGGTACCTCTGCCCATCATTGAAGTCCCCTTTGAGAGGATCGCTATGGACCTGGTAGATCCACTAGAGAAATCTGCCCGGGGCCATCAGCACATACTGGTTGTGCTTGACTACGCCACCCGATACCCGGAAGCTGTGCCCCTACGGAACACGATGTCCAAGACCATAGCCCGGGAATTGGTGCAGATTTTCTCCCGAGTAGGAATACCCAAGGAGATCCTAACCGATCAAGGGACCCCCTTTGTGTCGAAGCTGATGAAGGACTTGTGTGACATGCTCCAAGTGCGGACCCTGAGGACATCGGTTTACCACCCTCAGACGGACGGTCTGGTCGAACGCTTCAATAGGACATTGAAGAGTATGATGCGGAAGGTAGTGAGCCGGGACGGGAAGGATTGGGACACCCTGCTCCCCTACCTACTGTTTGCCGTGAGGGAGGTACCGCAGGCCTCCACGGGATTCTCCCCGTTCGAGTTGTTATATGGACGCCACCCTCGGGGCATACTCGATATAGCCAAAGAGGGTTGGGAGGAACAGCCGAAGCCGGAGAGAAATGTCATCGAGCATGTGCTACGGATGAGAGAGAGGATAGCCCAGGTTACCCCCATAGTGCGAGAGCACATGAAGAAGGCCCAAGAGGCCCAGCGGACGTATTATGATCGTCGGGCGGTGAGCCGGAAGTTCCAGGTGGGGGACCGAGTAATGGTGCTTGTACCCACGGCTGAAAGTAAACTGTTAGCCCACTGGCAAGGGCCCTATGAGGTGATCGAAGCCGTGGGAGACGTGGACTATAAGGTCCGACAGCCGGGACGCCGGAAGCTGGAGCAGATCTATCATGTAAACCTACTGAAGCCTTGGCAGGATAGAGAGGCTCAAGTAGTCGCGCTCGGAGCAACCCCCCGGGAAGGGAACCAGCCTAGCCAGGTAGGGATATCCCCCGAGCTGACCCCAAACCAACGAGAAGAGGTGATCAGCATGATCAGACGGCACCCGGACGTGTTCTCGGAGACACCAGGCCGAACCAGGGAGGTATGCCACCACATCCGCACGGAGCCTGGGGTAAAAGTGTGTGTCAAGCCCTATCGGATCCCAGAGGCAAAAAGGGAAATGATTGGAACAGAAGTCCGGAAGATGCTGAGATTGGGGGTCATAGAAGAGTCCCATAGCCAGTGGTCCAGTCCCGTGGTCCTGGTACCCAAGCCCGATGGCAGTGTAAGATTCTGCAATGACTTCCGGAGGCTGAACGACGTGTCCCAGTTCGATGCCTATCCGCTACCACGAATAGATGAACTGATCGACAGATTAGGAACAGCGCGGTTCCTGTCCACCCTGGACCTGACCAAAGGCTACTGGCAAATCCCCCTTGCCCCAGCGGACAAGGAGAAAACAGCCTTTTCCACTCCAGATGGTCTGTTCCAATACACGGTTCTCCCCTTTGGATTACATGGGGCCCCCGCCACCTTCCAGCGGCTTATGGACAAACTGCTGCGGCCGCATCGTAAGTACGCGGCCGCTTATTTGGATGATGTGATTATCCATAGCCCCGACTGGGAGACACACTTGGGGAAGGTGGAGGCAGTGCTAGACACCTTGAGGAAGGCCGGTTTGACTGCGAATCCCGCCAAGTGCTCAATTGGACTAGCAGAAGCCAGATACCTCGGGTATGTAGTGGGGAGAGGCCTGGTGAGACCCCAGCTTAACAAGCTAGAGGCGATCCAGAAGTGGCCACGACCAGTCCGGAAAAAGCAGGTCAGGGCATTCCTGGGGTTGGTCGGCTATTACCGACGGTTCATTCCCCATTTCGCCGCCCGGGCATGCCCACTAACTGACCTGACGAGAGCCCGTGGCCCGGATATCGTGAAATGGTCGAACGCAGCAGAAGAGGCGTTTAAGGATCTGCGGACGGCCCTCTGCACCGACCCCGTGCTAATAGCCCCGAATTGGGAGAAGGAGTTCTTATTGCAGACCGATGCCTCCGAAGTAGGGCTAGGAGCAGTGCTGTCCCAGATGATAGATGGAGAAGACCACCCCATTCTGTACCTCAGTCGGAAGCTCCTGCCCAGGGAACAGAAATACGCCGTGGTAGAGAAGGAGTGCCTGGCAGTGAGGTGGGCCGTAGAAAGCCTCCGCTACTACCTGCTCGGAAGACGGTTTACCCTGGTCACGGACCATGCTCCGCTGAAGTGGATGCACCAGAATAGGGATAAAAACGCAAGGGTCACCAGGTGGTTCCTCTCACTACAACCCTTCCACTTCTGCGTACAACATAGGTCCGGCCTCCTGCACGGAAATGCGGACGGCCTGTCCAGGGTACACTGCTCAGCGACCCAAGTAGCCCAACCCCATGGTGTTGAGCAGGGGGGGGGGGATGTGTGGTAAACCCAGGGCTGGAAGGCTGTGGTGAGAGGGGAAAACTGCAGGTAAATTAGGTCCAGCTGAGAAAGGCTGCTGCAGCCAGCAGCGGGGCCAGCTGGGACCAGTTAAGGAGCAAGCCAGAGCCCTTTAAAGAGACTTCTCCCCAGAGAGGGGTGTGGGAGTGAGGAGTGTGTTTGGAGGCAGGAGGAGTTAGAAGATTGAGTTTGTGAAGCAGAGGGAGGTAAAGGCAAGTGAGAGGCAGTTACAGGGAGGCTGCCAGCAGGCAGGGAGTCAGGAAGGAGCCCCTCCCAGGAGGGAGCTAGCCCAGCCTAACCAGCGAGAGGCCAAACCCAGACGGGGGGAGCTGCCCAGAGGACTGGAGCCTGGGGTGCCCAGGGGGGCCCCCTTGCCACAGTAGTTATGACGATAATCAAACCTTGTATATATGTTCTGACCGCCCAGTGTTCTGGGGCAGTCAGGTTTGGAGTATTAACCCCCTGACCCCCTATTCGTGCACGAATAAACCTTTTGTTATTCAGGTTACCTTGAGACTCTGCCTGTTCTTTGAAAGTGATTGGAACAGACCTCCAAAGGAACAAACACATTTGTGCAACAATGGTATCCAGTATATCTCCAATTATTATTCAAATTTGGACAATTACCTCCTCATTAGTCATGCGTGAGATATAGCTAACCTGTAGCAGATGCTTGTAGCATTTCAATTCAAAGGCAAAAAAGCTACCAATCATCCTGTTTCCTTAACAGCCACGTCTCACAAGCATACAGTAAGATCCTGAAGGCAAGGCACTGCAGCAATTTCATTTTACCCTTCATGGTAATACCTTTGTTTCTCCAAATGTGGGTTAGTGTCCGTAAGCCACAGTCACAAGTCCAGTTCTATGTGAGATCTCTATGTTTAGCATCCCTTGTAATTATACTGCTCAAGTACATGAAGTGCTCAGTGCACTCCAGTGTTTCCTTTAATTTATTAAATACAGTAAACCCTCGATTTAACGGACCTCGATTTAACGGACTTCAGATGCAACGGACAAAATTTCTGAGCAAGTCTGATGCATTTCTGATCCATTTCTGGCAGGCTGGCTGCCAGCTCCCGGCTGCCGCCCGGGTCCCGACAGCGGGCAGGCTGGCTGCCGGCTCCCGGCTGCCACCCGGGTCCCAGCAGTGGGCGAGCTGCGGAGCTGCCACCCCGACCCTGTGGCGGGTGGGCTGCTGCTCCGACAGCTCATTTTTTTTTATTATTATTATTAAATAACGGACTTTTTGATTTAACGGACACCCCCTTGCCCGAATTAGTCCGTTAAATGGAGGTTTTACTGTATTACCAAACAATGAACAGCATGAAGTACTAAAATATTAGTGATGGAGACCATTAAATATCTAGTGTGGCAAAGCTTTGGCCTTGTCCCTGTGGGTCCCGTGCTTCCAGGCAGTTTATGCTAGCCTCAGAGGCTCACTGTGACCCTCCACGTAGCTCTTCTCTCTTTAGAGACCAGGTCACAGCCTACTGAGCCATTTTCATCATAAGCCAGTGAGGAGAAACTATCCTCCCTGGCACAGTCTCTGTTGTCTCCCAATCTCAGTGATTAGTTAGGGGAGGTAGAAAGTGGGGAGCCTGGGCTCCCCTATACCCCAGGCTCCAGGGACCCTAATAGTATCAGCTTAAGATGCTGACCTTCTAGCCACCAAACACAATACAATTCCCTGGGCTACTTCCCCACAGCAGTCTCCGCTTCTTCAAACTCCACTTCACCCTTACCTCAGGACCTCCTTCCTTGCGTAAATGTTGTCTACCACTCAGTCTCACCAACAGCACCACTTCCTCCCACAGCTCCTGACATCCACACCCACCTAACTGGGAGGGTTTTTAACTGGTTTCAGGTGTCCCAATCAGGCTAGCTATTTCTTCTGCTTTCTAGAACCTTCTTTATTGGCCCCAGGTGTCCCGATTAGCCTGGAGTAGCCTTTGTTTGGCTAGCCAGGGAACAGGGACCTGCTCATCCTGAGGCTGATATACCTCCCTTCCAGTACTCTCCAATACCCTTCTGGTCTGACTCCGTCACACTAGATAGATGGAAAACAACAGTTGCAGGAACACACATTCCAGGGTCATAGCAGTGTAGAAGTGGCTGGGGTCTGCATTATAAGCACAGGGTTGGTACACAGAACAAGCAATGGTTCTTTTGCACATATCTTCACCACTTCTCCCCAGTGATTTTCCTCAGAGCTACATCATCAATAATACACCTCAATGTGTGAGGAAGCATAACAGAGTTGTATTAAAAAACACAAGGCAAATAGACACCATATTTGAGATCAGAATCTCAGCTGGTGCAAACTATCACAGCTTGATTGATTCCAATGAGAGCTATGATAACTTACAGCAGCTGCATGGGTCAGATCCCTCAAAGTAAGCATGTTTGAGGCTTGTTGTTCAGTTCTGCTTTCATTTATAGTGCAGATGGGGGAAGTATGTTTTTTTATTTTTGAATATTAGGTCTTGTGTGCGTCTCACACACACAGTATATATACACATACATATACACATAGTATTATATATATAACACACCAGAGCCAACAAGATATATATTCCTTACTGTGTAGCAACAAGTTATTAAATCTGTCTCACTTCTCCCCTTCCTCTTTCCGTTTTCAAACAACTTGATTAACTTAATATAGTCTCTATTGCTTTTACAAGAAGGAAGCACTACAGAGCTCCTTTTATATTCAAGTCAGTGATTACAATAGTATAACATTATTGATAACCATATCCTTTTAAAGTACATCAAACACTTAATAAAATTTGAACTAATGGTTAAAATCCAAAATAAAACACTAAATGCAGGTAAAATTTCATTTACAAAATTTACATATGCACAATCTGATATAAATATAGATAAGGAGAAACTACCGGAATGATCAACTATACCCATCCTTCGAAATCTCCTTCCCCTACATTTTCGGTTGTGCTCCTTACTTTACTGCAGAATTTATATAAACCATATGATCACACTAATGTAGGATTCCCAATTTTGATTGGACATATTCCTGGTGGTTCTATCACATGACATAATTTTTAATTAAGGATTAATCTTTAATTTCTAGAGACTCCAGGACAATTCTGGAGGGCTGGCATCCCAACACTAATTTTTTGTTTTGTGTAAGCAGCAAATTCTTACTAATTAATGAATTCCCAATTTGTATTGCTCTATTCAGTAACAAGTTACTCTAAGAATGTAAAAGATATCCCCTCTGACAATACTGAAAATGTCTCATCTGAAATAAAAGGAAAACTACTTTGCTGAAGAATCTGGGTGAAATCTTGCCCCTTTGAAGTCAATGACACAACTTCCAATGATTGCAGCAATGGGGCCCGGGATTTCACCTTATGTGTTTTTATTCAAGAAGAAATACTACCAAAAAATAGGTCTAATCAGTCATTTAACATTTAACTTCATTTTTCCTTTGCTTAAGAGCTGTACTTCCTATTTACAAATGCATCTAAAATAGAGGGTTTAAAATTCAATATGCAACATGGAAATAGAGATAATTTTATTCTGCATAACCCATCTTTTCAACAAATAATTAAATAATTCTCTAGACAAACTTCATTGATCATTGTCAAGTAGTCATGTATGGTATGTGAGTAAGTTAAATAATGTTCTTGCATGAACACCTTTTTATTTGTCTTTTCTGTAAGAATATAATTTATTGGGAGTGACACAGATTAATGAATAAAGCTGCAGTTCTTCCATCATTGTTCAATACCAACAAGTGATTCTTGGTTTATATCACAAGAACATGACATATAAACTGGTACTATAGAAAGTACCATCCTGGACTGAAATTTAAAATAAAATCTCCTATTCCTGCCGAGTTTACTTTTGTAATTCAAACTAAATCATAGCAGTCTGGGATTATTATTTTTTGTGATGCTACATTTCTTACACATTTTCTGTGAGTTCTTGGGTTGGTCACAATTTTGAAAACAAAAACAAAAACAAAGAAAACAATGCCACTGTATAACAGAAATAGGTTAAATAGTCTCTGAGGTGAGTACCCTAACCATTAGGTTTTTCTCTTTGTTCCAGTGATTAAGTATTTTTATACAAATGCAACAGTTTCAACAGAAGAGAGAGAGAGACACTCCAGAACACCCAAAAACCTGGGGGGCTAAGGCACTTACCTAGGATGTGGGATTACTGGATTTGAGTCCATGCTCCAGAGAAGGGATTCAAACCTGGGAGCCCTAACGACTGAGCTATTGGGTACAATGCTACCACCATTTCTTCTGCTATGTGAGTGCTCCCATAGTCCCCTTCTGAATCTAGTCCTCAAAACTGAAATGTTTTATTTGGAAATGTCGAAACAATTCATTCTGATATTTCCAGTACTTTTTCTGACCAAAATAAATCTCACTCAGCTGTAGTTCAGAGATATGAATTTAAGTTAGATAATCTATTTCTAAAAAACTAGCTGTACTTTTCTTGAATATTTTGCAAGATTAGAATTTATCCCCAACCAAAGGTATAGCCTGGCCAGGACTAACTGGTCCATGGGATAGAAAACCATGTCTCATAAATGTCAAAATACTGTCTGTAGCATCTAAATCATTTTTATAACAAAAAAGATATCTGACAAAGACATGATTTGTGGGAAAGAATGCAAAATGAAAATTAAGATTCTTCAAATCCACAGCAAAAGCACAATTGTTTGGAATCTGTAAAAAATGTTTTGTAAAACTTGGCACAGAAATGTTCACCAATTAACTTTGCATATTTGAATCCTTAAAATTGTGTTTCCTGTCAGAGTTTGTGAACTAAAATAATTTCTCCCTACCACCACACCCCTAAAGAGTTACATCATCCAGGAAGAATCACATATACATCAAAATGTAGTTTAGCATTAACCCACAAAATACGTGACTTCACTATGACAGCCAGTTTTGGCAATTGTGGCTTGCAACACTGAGGTTCAAAGCACCACTTAAAACAACATGGCATAAAGTGGGTGTGACATGCTTCCCAGTGGTTGAAAGGTACACAGAACTATCCTGGAAGGATGGGGCAAAGTGACAGAAGTGCAAGTTTCCCTCATTTTTTTCAAAAATTTTGGGGGAAAATGTTTCTACAGACAACAGATGTATTTATGTTATCTAAGTAGATTTGCAGATAAAAATCAGGTCAGGTAGGAGCAAGAAAACTGGACAAGAACATAAGAACACTGGTTCCCTCTCCAGGAGTGTCATAGGCAGTTATAATGGTTCCCGCTATCAAGGAGATGTATTTACTGATTTGGTGTGTACACACGAGCACAGGTTCATGAATTAAACTACATGGTTCTCTAGTGGGTGGCCCACATGAAGAATAAAGGGTTAATAATAGCTAAGGAGGCTATTTAGCTCAGGTAGCAAAAGACTGTTTATGTAGATGAAAGACCATGAACCCAAGCCTACAAGAAATAAGCAGAAAAATCAACATAGTTGCATTATTTGTACAGTATTTTGGCATAGTTGTAAAAGGAGAAAATAAAATGGAGTAATTGAAAGTGATACTGACTTCAGTGGAAGCAAGGTTAGTCCCAGTAGATTCAGCAAAATACTCATGGACCTAGACAATTTATTTTTCTTTGCAAAACCTTATGTACCTGTAAATTGTGTCTCACGTATACAAATCATGATCGTATGAGGTACTGAGTGCAATGGCATGACCTCTGCCACTCATTCACTGCTATTACAGAAGTGCTGATTGCAAAATAGTGTATTCTTTTAGAAAGGAATTATATATTAACAAATGCAGCTCTTAATGGACAGTTTAGTTACCAAGAGATATGTTACTTAGTCCCAAACTAATATATTATTTTAAAAAATAATAGGTTTCAAAACAAATAATTATGTTTATATCTATGAAAGGATAGATATTTTCTCATGTCATCACTTGCACATGTAAAATTATAACCACATTGTTTGTTTGATAACACACACATTTCATACAGCACTAGGTAGCCCAGACTCTTCAGTCATAAATCATGGTGGAGCTTTGTTATTCATGTAATACAATTCCAGGCTTTCTGTTCCCAGAAGAGTAATGTGCTGTTCATCTTTTCCACATAAACCAATTTTCTTGTATATTTAAATTAGTTTAAAGCATTCCTTATTTCAAAGATTTCAATATTTCTGTTAGTAAATTAAATAGAATAGTTCTTAGTTGCTGAAGTACTCTGTTTAATAAACAGTCTATTTTTAATTATAATATGCACTTACAGAATTGCAAGAAATATAGTATGTAATCATAATATAGTAATCTTTCATTGGATTAGCAAGAAAATCCTGAGAGACAGTTACAATAATATGTCATTACAAAAAATGATGCACTCTTATGTCTTGTCTTCCTGAGAAAGCAAAACTGATCTGACAAAAAATGAATTTAAAATTTTCCATTTTAAGGTTATTAAGACTTTTATACTTGGAATACTAAGTAATTTCTAATTTTATTTGTCACAAGAATACTGTATGCTAGTCATAAATAAACTATTATACTAAAAGATGTCAGTAATGAAGACCAACGTCTACAAGGATCCCTATGTGATTTCATTTTAGTAACATTAACAACTGTGCTCAATTTCCTCTATTTATCTATCCAAAGTACATTTATGGCCTCTTTTACCACAGTATCTGAAATTTATTTACACACAACACCCCTGAGAGTACAAAAGAACTATTATTCCGATTTTACGGAGGGAAAAATGAGACAGAGATTAAGTCTTGGACAAAAATCACACAGGAAGCCTGTGGAGGATCACAGAATTGAACTGAGGTCTCCCAAGTCCCAGGCTATCATTTCCTAACTGGCCTTTCATTTCCTTCTGGAGTAGAAAAGAGTATGCAAATACTGTACCACTATTGTTATTTTGCCTAAGTTTCAGACTCATGAGTACTTACACATTGTGTCTGGATTCTAATACATATAAAAGTAGACAATATATTCTTACAACAGCAAGTAACTATTGGCAGCAAGGATGCCTTTACAGTAATGTGGTTGATGACTGGGTACAAAAATGTTTAGGTTTCCTCTAGAGAGCTATGTGTAATACTGAACAGGGATATCAAAACATGCACGTACATTACCTCTAATACATTTCACAGACTAAGTGAAGGTAACACATTGGGAAAATGTTTAAAGTTGCAATAATGGTAAAAAAACACTTTCCTTTCTTACGTGTTTTGCTTCTCCTTTATGAAAATCAATTCTATCAATTTCAAATAAATCTAGATAGCACAGACTCTGCATAACTTGACAGTTCCCACTCTGCTTTCTCTTATTAAATCTGGTGGATATAGTTATTTTACCTCATTCAGTTGCTCTGACAAAATGTGCAAGAATCCCCAAATTGGCATCAGTTTCTCTCCCTCCTCCCATATTTTTTAAATAAATATAAATCTCTCACGGTCCCATCACTCCAGAGAGGCAATATGTAAAGGACGAGAGAGCACTTCCATTCTAAATCCCTATTTTCAGGCACAAGTTGCCCAAACGTTCCCGTTCCCCTCCCCCTCCCCAAACAGTAATCTGTTGATATACAGGAACCAAATCTTGGTAGATACCTGGAAGCAAACATAATATCAAAGTTGCATTAATATGCACTTGTATTCCAGTTGTGAGCAGCCCATAGAGAGCTTATGCAATCTCTCTCTTCTCAGTAGGAATAAATTGGGATGGTAAGAAACTCTGCTCAGGGGATGCAGGACAGCTGTATTTGTGTATATGCACAGTAACTGAGGCAATGACCATATTGTCATTATGCACATTTCATGAAGTAAACTCTTCACGTATTTCAATGGATCCAGAATTATAGATGCCATTTTTCCAATGAGCATTCCTACATGAACGTACAAACCACTTCTTGTCTTCATACTGTGGCAGAGCTCTGACTTTGTCTCTGTGGCTCCCGTGCTTCCAGGTGGTTTATGCTAGCCTCAGAGGCTCACTGTGACCCTCCACATAGACTCTTTCTCTAGGGCCAGGGTTACAGTCTACTGAGCCCTTTTCATCATAAACCAGCAGGAGGTTGGTGAGAGAACTCCCACAGTCTCTGTAGCGATAACAAGGTGGTTCAGCCTGATTGAACTAACCTTGTTATCTCTAGCCTGGTTCTTGCCTACTTATTTATACCAGCCTTTCGATACTTCCACTGCATGCATCCAACAAAGTGGGTATTAGTCCACGAAAGCTTATGCTTCAATACTTTTGTTAGTCTTTAAGATGCCACAGGACTCCTTGTCGCTTTTGCAGATCCAGATTAACACGGCTACCTCTCTGATTCCCACAGTCTCTGTTGTCCGTATGGGCTTATTCCTGGAGGGGTTTAGCCTCCTGCACTGACAGGGGCCTATCTTCCCTCCCAGGAGGTTTTTCTGTAGTGATGGGTTGGGCAGAATCCGGGCCCACTCTCTACTCCAGGTTCCAGCCCAGGGACCCTAATGGCACCAGCCAGGGCCGGCGACAGGAATTTTGGGGCCCCGTACGGCAGACCGCACGGTCCCCCCCCCCCCAGTCTCCCGCCGCCCATGGCCCCCCCGCCCCCGGCCAGTCTCCCGCCGCCTGCGCTCCCCCCCCCCCCCCGTCTCCTGCCTCCCGCGGCCCCCTCCGCCCCCCGCCAATCTCACGCTGCCCGAGGGCCCCCCCTCCGCCGGTCTCCTACCTCCCGCGCGGCCCCCCCCCGGCCAATCTCCCGTGCCCCCCCCGGCCGGTCTCCTGCCTCCCGCGGCCCTCCCCCCGCCGATCTCCTGCCTCCCGCGGCCCCCCCCGCCGATCTCCAGCGGGCCCCCCCCCGGCCGGTCTCCTGCCTCCCGCGGCCCCCCCCAGCCGATCTCCCGCGGCCCGAGCTCCCCCCCCCGCCGGTCTCCTACCTCCCGTGCCCCCCGCGCCAGTCTCCCGTGGCCCCCCCGCCGATCTCCTGCCTCCCGCGGCCCCCCCCGGCCGATCTCCCGTGGCCCCCCCGGCCGGTCTCCTGCCTCCCGCGCCCCCCCCCGGCCGATCTCCCGCCGCCCGAGGGTCCCCCCCCCCGCCGGTCTCCTGCCTCCCGTGGCCCCCCTCGGCTGATCTCCCCCGCCCCCCCCGCCGGTCTCCTGCCTCCCGCGGCCCCCCCGGCTGATCTCCCACGGCCCGAGGGCCCCCCCCCGCCAGTCTCCTACCTCCCGTGGTCACCCCCCCCCCCCAGCCGGTCTCCCGCGGTTCCCCCCCCCGGCCGGTCTCCTGCCACCCGCGCCCCCCCCCCCGCCGATCTCCTGCCTCCCACGCCCCCCCAGGCCGGTCTCCTGCCTCCCGCGCCCCCCCCCCGCCGGTCTCCTGCCTCCCGCGCCCCCCCCCCCGCCGATCTCCCGCCTTCCCCCCCGCCGATCTCCTGCGGCCTGTCTCCTAACTCCTGCGGGCCCCAACCCCCCGCATGTGCTGCGGCCGCGTGGCCGGCCGGGAGAAGCAAAGGGGGGTGGGGCTGGCTGCCGGGAGAAGCAAAGGGGGGCGGGGCTGGCTGCTGGGGGCCGGGGGAGGGGGCTGGTGAGTGCGGCAGTGGCTGCCCGAGCCGCGCCTCGCTCACAGCCCCAGCGACAACGGTTACAGCTGAGTACCGGCCCCGGACTTCAGGGCCCCCCCCCTGAAGTCCGGGGCCCGGTACAGCTGTAACCGTTGTACCCCCCTGTCGCCGGCCCTGGCAGCAGCTGTTGGCAGCCAACCTTTTACTGCCAGAGTTGCTACATTTCCTCACAGCTCTCCTGCTTCTCTCTTCTTCACCCTTACCAATGGATTGATGGTGTCTTATTACCCGGCCCTTCAGCCACACTTCCTCTGCTCTGGCTCCTTTTAGCCTGACTGGAGTGAGCCCTTTTACAGTATCAGAGAGGCCTTAATTAGAGTCAGGTGTTCTCACTAGCCTAAAAGCTTCAACTGACTCTTTGCAGGCTAATTGGAGTCATGTGTCACCCTTAGCCTGGAGCAGCCCCTGCTCAGGTCAGAAAGGGAACAGAAAACTGCTAATCCAGTGGCCAGTATATCTGCCTTCTACTACTCTTCTGTATCCAAATGGCCTGGGTTTAGAAGCCTCATTTAAAAAAAAAAAAAAAAAAAAAACCCTACTCCAAAACATTAGGTAGCAAAACACATGCAATTCTCAGACTAGAAAGACAATTCCTTTGTACTGTTAATCCATTTAAAAATAAGAGACAGGAGAATTTGATTTGTGTGGTCATCTGAAATTGACTCTGCAGAAGGCATTGAAGAAATGTTGGCATTATTTACAAGACTGCATGGACACCGGCTGCATGGTACTGCATTTTAAACAAGCTGAACAGCATTTTTTACATCACTGGCGTGGCTCTTAAAAAAATGTTGTAATTGATCAGATCTTAGACTATATGCTTTGAGATGTAGGAACTGTTTTTTATGAGCAGCAAAAACTGGACTCTGATCCTCATAAGAGCCTCTTTGTGCTAGTGCAATATAAATATTCAGTTCTAATAATCATTTGCACTAACAATTAATTATTAGGACCATGAGTTGACTTTATTTACAAATTCAGAACTGTATTGATACTTTTCAATTATAAATAATTCTTTATAGTATAATTTTTGAAAGCCAAGCTAACGGCATCAGGTTTTCAAGGGAATGAAGCATTCCCTCCAAAAATCTTTAAAAACTACTCAGCTAAAAGCTATTTGTCACGCAGCAGGAAACAATGAGCTACCCTAATGTTCCACTTTTCCCTTCTGTGAACTTTAAGCAACTTTCAACCTACCACTGTAAAATCAGAAACAACTGCACTGTCTTTTCTCATCAACCAACAGTGCAAATATTTAGCCAGCATCTACTAATTAGCTTTTTATTGAAAGGTGTAAACCAAAGTATGTAAAACCAGCTGTATAAACAATACCTTATTTTAAGAGTCCCTATTTATGAAAAACAGTATGTTTTCTTGACTGTCATTCAGAAAACAAAGCAGCATTCTAGGAGCAATGTTCAAGTTTGAAACACTTATTCCTTCATAGTAGCAAGCTTATTAGAATTAATCAACCCTTAAAACAATGTAAGGAAGTAATCCTGATTCTTTCTAATGAAAAGACAAAATAAGGTAAACTAACCAGTATAGTTTTATAATTAGATGTCTGAAAAATTCTCTTCAATGAAAGAATTTTTAAGTAGAAAACAATCTTTGAAGGAACATTATTAAATTGCTGAACTCTCTTAGATGAAGGGATATTTTCACATAAAATGCATACAATATTGTTTACAAGCAGCCAGCATTTCTTAAGATATCTTAGACTGATGTGAAACTTGATAATTTCATAATCTGACTAATGGGAGGCTTTTCCACCTATTTATCAGAAATAAAACAAAATATTTGTTTCGGTATCTACAATAACTTGCCAAAATGAAATAAATTCTAGTGCCTTTATTCATTCAGCACTGAAAAAATGGATTATGTTTATAAATACATGCAGCAGCTTTTCTTTAGAATTCCATGCAGAATTGGAGAGAAGGGTCATAAGAGTCAATAGGAAGGATTATATGAGAACCAAAGAAAATTGGATTGCCAAGAAACAATGAGGCACAGACAATTTCATAGCTCATAATTTTTCAACTGATGAACTGAAGGGTACAGAAGTAGGAATTCTCAGGTATAAATTTGCTTTTTTGCAATGAACCACTACACATAAATTGAAAATCAAGTGTTCAATTTAAAATCATTGGCAATGGTTTATGATTAAGTTAGTATTTTCAAATCATTCCTGATGAAGAGAAATATTATTCCCATTTTACAGATGAGCAAATGGAGATACAGATTAGTTGGAGTGACTTGCCCAGATCAGCTGTTTCTGGCTTATGTTCCAGTAGTGCACACTATTTCTGAATCATTGCTACCAAACTTCTGATTTGTATAGCTTTCTCATGTTTTTCGATAATAGTATTTTTTTTTTGTTCATACAGCCTCAAGGCCACTGTAATCATTGTTTCGTAAAGGAGGGTCACATCAACAAATGCAGAATGGTACTAAAAATACTTGCAAGTTTATTATCTGCTAGTTAGCCAAAAGGATGCACCCATTATTTAAGAGTGACAAATTGAAAGATTCAGAATGAAAATTGTTTATAGTGTGCCATTTTAATATAAAACACTTGAATATTTTGTACTGCCATAGTTTTTTTCACAATTGCAATGGAACAAAGGAAACAGTTCAGCATCCATCCATACTGAAACGTTACATAGACAAAACATTTAAAGCCACACAGAGTGAGCCATGGCTAGTAAGCAAATCTACTAGAACCTACAAAAACAGGTCACTGTGGCTTACAACACATGCAAGAATTAAAACTTTCCCCTTGAGGTTTGAATGCATGATGAACTCATCTTGATCACTACTTCATTACCAAAAACCAAAGATTATAATGCCTTGAAAGAAACTTGCAGTTTACTATATTAACCATCCATGCACTGTCAAAGCTGTAACAATAAATTCCACTTTCACAAACTGATTCATTCCTGATTCCAACAAGAGAGACACTTGTGTTCATCAGTTACCCATTAACTATCAAATATTTACATACCTGATTAGCTCAGAGTCACTTTCTAATTCTTTATATCTATGATTGACAATCTAAGTACAACTGTACCCATTAGCTTCCCCCCCCAGTTGCTCAGCTGATTTGTTCTGCTGCACAACACACAGTATGTTTGAAATAGTATCACTTCTTTTTTCTCTCCCAAAAATTACCATTTCTCACTTGTTAATACAGTATAAATAGGTTTTCAGAGAGATGTTTCTTATTTTTGCCACATTTTCATTTTTCTTTGTTTTGTTTTTGTTTTTATTTTAACGCTAAGGAAACTGCCCTCCCACCCCCAAAAAATTTCAAATAAAACTCAGTAAGTTACATATGCAGGCTTCTTAAAACCCTGTCAACGTTTTTGTGTTTTATACACAAAGCTATGTGTTTTATTAATTGAAAAACAACTGTCTGTTTGAAAGTCTTTGGTAATCTATATGAAGACACCAGACTATGGCATGCAAGGTGTGAAAAAATCATCAGTTCTTTGTCTTCTTCAAGCTTCTGTCAGACATTTTGAAGTCAAGACACATCTTGGATAATGACAGAGCACTCAGGTCCAAACCCAGCAAACAATTAAGCATGTGCATAGCCCCAGTGAAGTAACATAAGAGTACCCACATGGCTAAAGGTAAGCACATGCTTAAGGGCTTTTTCTGGAGCACAGCATAACACCTTCCCTCTATCTGGATCACAGATTTTGTAGAATGTTTAGGGTCTCAGACAGACACTTTGGTAATAGGGGCCATATGAGAAGCTAGAAGTTTCTGCTTTGTTGCACATCCAATGCCCCACTATGCTTAGAAAACCCGTATAGTCACTCACTTGCCAGTCTGGTTTCTCACTGGGGTCAAACTGACTCATCATAAGTGCTATATTACATTTCATTACGTTTATACCCTGGGCTCAGGTGCAACCTGGATTAAGAATGACAATGTATATTTCAGAAATTGTTCTGATGCCTCTTTCCCCCCCACTTCACCAACAGTAGTCAGTGGCAAAACTTTCACTGTATTTTAGTGTCTGTGGATAAATGCCAATGCGTTAATATCCTCTCTCTCTTCCTCCTTCCACCAATGAGCTAGTTACCTGATCCCAGATGTTTTGGTATTTATGCTTCTAAAAGCACTGTCCTTTGCTCCTCAGCCTCGCTACACAGAGAAAACTCATCACAACTACAGCACTGATCCTGCTGATGAAGAGAAATATGACTGGCCATGAATTCTCACTACAAAAAAATCCTTAGTCAAAACTTCAAACGGTGTGCTACAAAAATAGGCCTATAAAACATACAGAATAGAATGATTTTTTGCTGTATCAAAATAAATGGAAAACTCATCTTCTGAAATTTTCTACTCACTTGAAGTCAGAAAAATTGTGACTTGAAACCAAAACTTGTACAGAAAAGGAAAATGTTTATGATTTGGGGAAGTTCCTGCCAATCTCTAGAAGAGCATCAGCAAAAAACCTTCAGGTGTTCCACATAAGAACATGAACCAGAAGAGCAATGTACATATTTCTTGACCATCACAGCAGCTCCTCCCCAATGTGGTGGGTTTTTTCAATGGCACTTTTCACCATTGTTCCAGAAACATAGAATGGTAGGCATTAATTCCTCTTCCTTGGTCAACTGTGCCAAGAAAACCATATGTAGTGTTTCATGTAATATTTCAGTTGATTCTATACAAGTTCTATACAAATATCTTGCTTACAGCAGAACAAAAAATTGGATGATAAACATCACTTAAAGTGTAATTTTAGAGCAGAGAGTGGGAGGATATCCTTGATTAAACATTCAGTTTTTAAAACTGTAAACACTTAAGAGGTGTCAACGAGAAACTGAGGAACTGGAATTAATTTTCAAATTGGATACAATTAACCAGAGGCTAAATAGGACTTGTGAATGGTTCTCTTATTACACTAACTGATTGCATTTCCTGAGTTAATTTACCTGACACAGAAATCCATTTCAAAAGGTATTTTTTCTCCTACTGATAATGGCCCATCTACATTTAACAGCCCTCTTAGAATTGGTACTAATGTACAATTTTTTTTGTTTCTTTCTGTGTGTATAAATGCATCTTACTTCTGTTCCATTCTATGCATCCGATGAAGTAAGCTATAGCCCACGAAAGCTTATGCTGAAATAAACCAATCTCTAAGGTGCTACAAGTATTCCTCATTTTCTTTACGGATACAGACTAACACGGCTGCTATTCTTGAACCTGGATTTTAATGCGTCTGTAACTAAAATATGCTTTGCATCATTTAGTGCAGAGACATGAGGCATTTTTCACCTCTAATTTACTGAAAACAAAGTACCACACTATACAAGCCACATCAACAGAATGTGCGTTGTTTACCTTAGAAAGTCTAAGGTGATCGTGAACCGTGAAATGGGACATGACTGAGACTGTGGTTCTAGTCTCCAGTGAAAGAAAAACCTTAGCTGTTGGATTATTCTTTTTGTTTGTAATAGGATAGGATAGAAAGGCCCAGTCAGGATCAGGGCCTCACTGTGCTAAAGATCCTAAAATACATAGGAAGACACTGTCCCTACTCCAAAGAGCTAATGGTGTGTATGCACAGACAGAAGGGAACATCAAAGATACTTGGTTAAATCTCTCTCACACGCATACACAGAGATACCTGGAGAGGCTGCAGTTAGAAGTGAAGATTCTCAGAACAGTACACATTATACCAGGATATGCTGGTTCATATACTTTAGGAGAAAACACTGGAGAGTTTCTGAGAACTGACTTCCACTATTTTTCTGGCTACATATCGTGAGACTATTTCAGCTACTTCTCCATGGTACAAGTACCAAACAAAATAAAGCACAGTAGTGACAGCAAAAACAGCCCAGAAAACAAAGTGACAAGCAACCCAAGTGCTTTCCTTTTATATTGCTAAGTCAGTTAGGGTGAAATCCTGCCCCCTATGGAACTCAATAGGAATTTTACCATTGATTTTAATGGGACAAGTCTACCATAGTTTCATTGTGCTACAACTACAGTATTGTGGTTACACTTCTGAGCTATTCCCAATGCAAAAACATTTTTAAACACAGCAGAGGATTAAGGTTAGAAAAAAGTGTGTAGTCCACCTGATTATCTCCAACCTGGCTCTGACAAACACTCAAGCACAATTGCTTGTAGCAGAAGAGCTTTCTTTATTGAGCCAACTCCAACAGCCTAATCACCAATGAGCTTTTTGAATATTCTGTGTTCTCCTGATTTTCAAGTGCCTATAGGTCACGCCGAATATGACAAACAGGGATCAAAGCCGAAAGGAAGTTCCTGTTTCGATGGAGTCTCTGGCTAAACCTAAACAACAAGTACGAAGGTGAAATGAAAAATATGGGAAAGATGAAATCTGGGATGAAATCTACTGGCTAGCCCAAGATCGAGTTGAATGGAGAAGAATGGTTGGCACCTTATGCTCCACTAGGAGCGAAGAGGACTAACTAATAGGTCCAGTGAAGCAGTGATGGCTACCCATTGCCAGATGGCTGTCGAAGTGGTTGCTCATATACCACTTCTGCTGGATAAGAACAAGTGCATGACTGATGCATTTCTCAAGGTGTAGAGAACACTATCCTACCAAATTCACAGTCCGTTTTCATCAATTTCACAATTTTAAGATTTATTTTAAAAATCATAAATTTAATAATTTCAGCTATTTACACATAAAATTTCATGGTGTTGTAACTGTAGGAGGTGTGTGGAGTTCACAAGGTTATTGTAGAGGGGGTTGTGGTACTGATACCCTTACCTCAGCACTGTTGCTAGAAGCAATGCTGACTTCACAGTTGGACAGCAGCAGCTGTTGGCTGGGAGCCCAGCTCTGAAGGCAGAGTTGCCGCCAGCAGCAGCGCAGAAGTAAAGATGGCATGATATGGGATTGCCAGCCTTACTTCCACAATGCTGGTGGTGGCGCACTGCCTCCAGGGCTGGGCACCTGGCCACAGATGCCACTCTTTGGCCGCCCAGCTCTGAAGGCAGACTGGAAATAAGGGTGACAATACCATGACCCTCCTAAAATAACCTTACAACCCCTTTTGGTTCAGGGCTCCCAATTGGAGAAAGGTTGGTCTCCCCCATGAAATCTGTATAAAGCACGCACAAGACCAGATTTCTTGGATGGGGAAAACAGATTTCATAGTCTGTGATGCATTTTTTCATGGCTGTGAATTTGATAGGGTCCTAATAATCTCCTTTTATTCTGCATATTCATCACAAAATTACAAACTCTATACCTTATATTCAAGATAAGGTTTCCCCAAATCTTGGCTGCCCTGCCTCTGTCCTACATCTGAGAGAGGCAGATTCACTGCCAGCAAACATATGCTGTACCAGCACTAAAGACATATGCGAAGATTTTCAAATGACAGTACTCCTAAACCAAACAACTTAAATAAATGGCCTCATTTTCAACACAGCTGAGCACTGAACACATTTTATTAGTGTCAATCTTATAGTCAATCTTAGATAAACATTTAATAAAGGCATTCAAATAAGTATATTTCACTTCTTGTTTCTGGGTGAGACTGCAAATTCAATGAGACCAACGGAGATATTTCCAGACCCATTTTGTTTAGATTTAGCTAGCTTGGATAAACTTCCAACCTTTTGGATTCTTGCCTAAAACAAAAAGAACCTCCAGATCTTTTGGAGGTTTATTCACTGCTATAATTTCTTAAGTGTTAAATGGCATTTTGTCTGTATCAAGTGTGCAGCACTGCGCCCTAACAGGAATATTCTCATCGTCAAAATTATGACTCCCAATTACTTGAAAATATTGGATTTACATGACTTTGGAAAACAGACTGATAAAATATGCTTAAGAAACATTTGAATAATTCATTGTTTGCCATTTTTATTCAAACTTTCTTGTTTCCTTATGTTTTTAAAACTGCTATGATTACAAATCACTGTGTGAATATGGAACCATTCAAAGACACAGATAACCAAGGCGGTCATTGGATATACATGTTAGTTCATTTAATCAAGTCAAACATGGCTATGTGTATCATGAAATGGAAATGGCTCCAGGGAAATACTATGTATAACTGCTTCTTTCAGATAGCCTACTGCATGTGCAATTACCCAGCAACTCACTGGAAACAGAAAACAAACAGTACAGAGAAAGGTTAAATCTTGCTTCAGTTTATGGGCTGTTTTTTTGAGAAATGATTTTGACATGTCAATCTGTGTCTCTCTTTCACTAGCTATTAACTCACTCTAGAATGCTATCAAATTAACATGGCACAGGGTAAATGGATTAAAAACTGGGTAACTGATAGGTCTCAAGATGTGTAAGTAAACAAAGAATTGTCAAATGGGTGCATTTCCAGGGTGGTCTTGAAGGGACTGGTTCTTAGCCCTATTCTATTTAACATTTTTATCCATGACTTGGAGGAAAACATAAAATTATCAATGATAAAGTTTCAGATGACAAAAATTGGGAAAGTGGTAAATAATGAAGATAATAGGTCACTGATTCAGAGCAATCTAGTTACTTGGTAAACTGGGCATAAGCAAACTAGATACATATTAATACAGATAAATGTAAATGTATACATCTAGGACCAGAGAATGTAGGCCTTACATACAGGATGGGGGACTATCGTGAGTTGCAGTCACTCTGAAAAAGATTTTGGGATCATGGTGGATAATTAGTTGAACATGAATGCTGAATGTGACACTGTGGCCAAAAGCACTAATGTGATCCTGGGATGCACAAATAGGGAATATTGAGTAGAAGCAATAAAAATATTTTACACCTATATTTGGCACTGGTGGAACCACTGCTGGAATGCTTTATCCAGTTAAGATGCCCACAATTCAAGAAGGATGCTGATATATTAGAGAGGGTTCGTAGAAGAGATGTGAGAATGAATAGAGATTATTAAATTAATATAAGGTATGTTTTCTAAACTAAATAGATTGGGTTCCTTGAGTCTAACAAAGAGAAGATTGAGGGCTGATTTGACTACAGCCTATAAGTACTTATGTGGAAAACTAATATTTATTAACGGGCTCCTCAATCTAGCAAAAAAAGGTGCAACATAATCCAATGGCTGGAAATTGAAGCTAGACAATTTCAGACTGGAAAAAAGATGTAAATTTCTGACAATTAAGGTAATTAACCATTGGAACAATTTACCGAAGGGTTACCATGGACTCTGCATCATTGACAATTTTTAAATCATGATTTGATTATTATTTTTAGAAGCTATGCTATAGGAATTTTGGAGAAGTTCTGTGGTCCCTTCTGGCCTTGTAATCTATGAATTACCACTTGGAGTTGATATGTTTTGTAATTATGGTGTAAATATTTTATAAAATCAGTCACAGAATTACAGATATCTTTTTATGATTCTTCTATTTTTAGAATACTGAACAGCAGTGATGTACATAAACATTGTCAAGGAGACTTGGTATGAACATTTTGAAAAAAGTTAGCCTAAATTGTTTAAGTAGATTTTTAATAAAACCTTTGAAACTGCAAAGTGATTTTTTAAAAATCTTTTAAAGACTTAAGTGAGATTCATGTGTATATCCCCAAACCTACAGGTAATCTGAATTAAGACTCAAAATGAAGGTGGTTGAGTCACATTTCAAATGACACAGACATTTTAAAATGACATTGACAAACTGTCCCCAAAATGTACCTTCTTTAACAGAAAGAAAATCATATGCAACATAATTGGAAAAAGGCTTTTATAACATTCTCTCATAGGGGCCTGATTACGTAAGGTTCTGGGCAACTCCTAGAAGACAAATTAACACCTTCAACTCTCACTGAAGTCAGTGGGTACTGAGGGGATTCAGCAGCTCACAGGACCAAGCCTTTGGTATCTTATAGTCACTTTTTAAAAAAGCAACATTTCAAAACAGCACCAAGTTCTTTATTGAAGTATATATTACACTCAAATACCACACTTTGGTATGTTTTTCTTATTTAACAGGAACCACTTTACCCCCCAATAGGTCCAGATGCAGGGGAGGGGGAAGGAGTTACTTTGCATTTATTTTAAATCCCATTTTTGCCACACTTTCTCCAACTCCCTTCTCTCATTTCTGCAGGTAGTTCCTACATTCCATTCAGTTATGATTGAGGCAGCTATATCTGCACCATGAGTAGGGGCTCAAGAGATACAGTCTATTGATCAAAGGCTTACAGGATATATGTGATGCCCCTGGTGAAGAACGAGTGTGTAGTGATGTATCTGTGCTAAAAACTTATCATTTTTAGCATTTGGTACGCAGGCTTTAGGAGTTGATGTCCGTTATCTGCAGAGTACTGTGCTCTAAGACCCCACAGGCAGGTGGCCAGTTGCCATGAAGATGTGCAGCTGAATCTCTGTGGTGAGGTGATTGTGAGTTGGCACTGAAGGAGGGACATGATCTAGGATCAGCTACTGTTTGAAGACCAGGGAGGTGCCATCTGAACTGATCATTGTGCACCAAAATGGCTGGCAGGGAGCTGGCAAGACTCTGCAAGTGGACAGGATCAAAACCTATGTCATTTAAGATGTTAAAAAGGCTAAATCTGTACATAAGCAGGGAGAGTTGGTGATTATCCACCATGGAACTTCATTTTCAGTACCTGAACTAATCACAGTGGATGGGGTACACCTCTCTGACCTGGGATCAGATATTTTCCTGTACTACATTTAATGATGGAATTGTTAATCTGGGCATCCATTTAAGAGAAGGGGCAAAGTGAATTGCTATTGCTCCTGGTGGCAGATGCCCAGTGCAGGTATTAATTTAACATGTTCTGGTTCCCTGATAAACCAGACTTGGAATCAGGATTATGGAAGAGCATCCCCTAAAGGAACTGGCAGAAGGGGATGGGCTCCGAAGGCCTAGTAGTGTGAGTACCACCCACTTTCCCCCATACTCCCAACATTTGTAAATGGGGGAGGGTAGTTAAAAGCTTGTAGGAAAAGGCTGGGTCCAGCCCGCCCCAAGGTGGTATGGATCACAAAAGGAACGCTGATAGTTTAGTATTAAGTTAATATAGTTGAATCTAGTTAAACCACATTCTTTGTTTCCTGACTTTCTTCCTGTGATGGGACAATAACCCGTTGCCTTAATTTATTGTCTTAAGGACAGTTGCCTATGGACATTTATTTGTGGGGGTTTACAGAATGCTATAGATTCATTGCACAAACACACTTGCTACAAACCTTGTTGGGACTTCACGCACTACTACCAATAAAATGTTATTTAACAATAATTATGTTATTGTACAGAGCCAAGTTATTATACAATGGAAAACTGAGATATCCCTCTCCCCATTATTTAAGTGTGTTGCTAAATTCCAAACTCTTAGAAACAGCACTTGCAAGTTTTCTCCATAGTATTTGATTTTGTTTTTTTGTTAAAGAATATACTTTTCAAACCTGATAAGGAGGAGGTGAAAAGCCATTTCAGTTGAACTCTAAATCAAGTCTCAGTGAAGCCAGAAGTCTATCATACACTTCCAATATTATGTTTACTGAAGATATTTTTTAATAATTAATGCTATTTAAATTGTGCTACAAAATAAAAGAATCAAAACCAACAATTCTTACTCAAGAGCAATTCCCACAGGAGTCAATGTAAGGACTTGAGGATTTGTCCACAGAGAATAAAATAACTAATTATTTTAAAGCTAAGTCAGCAATAAATATCTAGTTATGTTATTTGAACTCCTTAATACTATGTTGTTGTATGAATATGTAATCTCTCTTCTATGCAATCCCCCACATACGTTGCTAATACAGCAGTCACAGAATCCACTTTTTGCTGAAGTAGTGTGCTCCAGAATCTAGGGCATTATTAAAAAACTTCTATCTATTATGGTTATGAAGAAAACCTTCCAATTGTGATTTAAGTTCAAATCAATGCACAAGTGCCTGACTCTTTGAAACAATAGCTTGTAACAGAGGAACAACTACACACTTTATCTCAGTGGGGTGTTGACTTTGAAATGTAATGAGGGTATTCTACTGCAACATTGTTAATTATTTCACTACTAATCATTCCAAGAGAAACATCCAGCTAACGTGCTGTACCACTATTCTAAGTCACTGTCCTACATTCTCAGATGCCAAAAGCTCCATATACCCACTTACTGGCTGATAAAACCTTCAGATTTCCCCTGACAACTTCCAGTACAAAGTGATGGATTTTAAATCAAAATTCTGCAGTAGATGGAAAATTTTAAGAACAGCTAAAGTAAGTTTAATATCAAATTAAGTAAACCAAAGTATATTGAACTATTGTATTATTTCTGTATTTAATTTCTTCAAACCTCTACTTTTTTATTTATCTGAAGTAGATACAGAATTTCTAGCCTGCTGCACCAGGGTACAACAGAATCCAGGCTACTTGTTGAAAAATTTTGGTCAGGTTTCTAATGGGATACTGGAGGCTCTTACTATGCTATCAGGCGCAATTCTACCTTTGAATTAAAATGTTTAAGAAAAAAAAGAAAGAAGCAACAAGTTGCCCCACTGTGCTGTTTTTATATTCCTTAAAACCAACAACAACAGGTGCACAATCTACAGAAAGAAAATTGATGAAGAGAGTTGTCAACTCTCCAAGTAAAGTTATAAAGAGAATCAGGACCAATTAATCTCATTAGTCCATGATGACAGAGCAAGTACTAATCTTTCAAGATGCAGCAGGGCAAAATTAGCATCAACACTAGGAAAAAATATAACAAACAGATAATTTAACAAGCTGCTAAGGAAAGTTATGGACTCATCATTGCTAGAGACATGACACCTATCAGGGAACAGTCAGAAATAATAAAATCTATCTTGTCATGATGCAGAGGAGTTCTCTAGAAATTCCAAAAGAGGTGCCTTCTAACTGAAATGATGTTATGAGTCAGCTGTTATATTTTAACTCTAGGTTATCCTCTTAAGCTGGTAACAGTGAATTGGGAGAGAGGTGCTAGTGCAGGGTGGGCAGACTTTTTGGCCCACTGGCCACATTGGGTTTGCAAAATTATATGGAGGGCCGGGTAGGGAACGCCCCACCCCCAATCCAGCCCCCTCCCACTTCCCGCCCCCTCAGAATCCCCGACCAATCCAATCCCCCGACCCGGTCCCGTGACTGCCCCTTCCAGAGACCCCTAACCACCCCACAAAGACCCCACCCAATTGCCCTGCTCCCTGTACCCTGACTACTCCAACACCTATCCACCCTCCTGCCCCCTAACCACCACCCTGGAACCCCACCCCCTCTTCAACCCCTTGGCCCCCTTACCATAGCTGCTCAGTGCAGCTCTGGGAACATGGGGGGGTGCAGGCAGCCCTGGCCCCCGGAGCACTGCCCACGTGGCACGGCGCAGCTCCGGGGGAGAGGGTGAGCGCACAGCCCCAGCCCCCAGAGTGCTTCCCGCACAGCATGGCTCCAGAGGAGGGGGACGCGCCCGGCCCCACAGCGCTGCCCACATGGTGCAGCTCCAGGGCAGGGGGAGAGCTCGCAGTCCCGGCCCCATAGCGCTGCCAGCACGGCTCCAGGGGAAGGGGAGAGCACGCTGCCCCAACCCCACAGCGCGGCTCCAGGGCAGCCCCAGCGCCTCTGGAGTGTTGCTCACGCAGCGTGGCTCTGTGGGATGAGAGGAGGCAGCCTCCCTGGCTGGGAGGAAAGACGGGACAGTCCTGCAGGCCGGATCCAGCCTGTGGGCCGTAGTTTGCCCACCCATGTGCTAATGTACCACTATTTCTCACAAAGTTCTAGGTTGGTAGGGAACTTACCAAAACCTTTCACAATAAACCTTCATTTCTTCTTTTACCATTGTGAATTCTTTCTATTTCTATCATTTGGGTTCAGACAGAAAGCAACATCTTAACCAGCAAAAGTTGACAAACTGCTATAGCTAGTTATTGCCCCGGCAGAAACTCAATTCCCACCACAAAAACAACACACACCTCTTTCTTTCCCAAGGGATGAGCACTTCACAAAACCTGATACGGTAATTGAGCTTCTATATTCCGAGCCTCCCTCTGAATCTACACTAAAGGATCTATTTACAATGACCTTTGATTTGTGTTAGCTAAACTATTTTATAAAAGTCAATAACACGTTTCACCATGGTTTGGCCTGCAAGTACAGAAGGGGCCAAACAGTGTTTAAAATGAATTTCTAAACAGAGTTTAACTTTCTGTAAGGTTGTTTCTTAACTACCTACCTAATAGACATGAGATTTACTTTAGCGTAACCTAAATATTTAAGATACATTATGAGAAATGTTTTATAAATCTTTCTCTCACACATACACACAATATATGAAGAGTGTGGCAGAATCATGAATAAATTATATGGGCAATGAAGTTAATATTTGGAACAAAACAAACATTTTAAAACTTATTATGCATATTCTATGGCAACATATGGAATTTAAGTAATAGAGGAAGAAATGGGTCAGGATTGTAAACTCAAAAGGGAGAGTGAACAGAGAAAGGTTCCCAAAACTGCTCATGTATTTGTCCCACAAGAGAGAATTGATGGGTTCCCTCACACAAAAATTCTCACAAATAAAAATGGTTGGCAGGTTGGTAAAGGAATTAGTCTTGTGCTATCAGATCATTTTTTCATAGCTCTCAAGGTCATTCTAGTATATTAGAGAAACACACTGTGAAGACACTGAAAAGTAAACATGTCAAGTCCTCTTTGATCAAGTTAAGACCTTCTACACAGAAAACGTTATTAGCTGACTGGTAAAGTAACAACCAAAGTTGTTATGAAGGCACGACAATTTAGAAATGCTATTTTCTTGCTTTTTAGATATTAAAATTAATTAAAACTGGTAAAGTCATGGAATCATTTGTGACCTAGCCTAAATATAATCTAATCTCATTTGAAAAGCATGAAATTACTCTGACTATATCTATTACTTCACTCTTGACATCTGTTATAGCCATTCAATAACCCAATTACTAAAAAAAAATATTGCAGAAGAAAAGAGACAGTAGAACTAGGTCTAGATGGTTCACAAAAACAAAATAATTGTGACAAATGGAATGACATTGTCTGAATTACATTTAGTGAACCAAAGGGAGGGGGGTGTTAAATGGGATAAACTGAAACAAAAAACCCCAGTAACTTTCATAATGTGCATCATTACGGCAATCACTGTCTTTTACCTTACCCTGTATATCTGAAAATCTTTGTTTTACTGTATGTAAGCAAATACTGTCAACAGTTTATACTGAATGTGAAGACTTCAAAATGTTTAGTTACTATGTGTAAGGGAACTGTTAGCCCCTTACTAACACTCAGTGGGGTGTTTTCATTATTAGCTCCCAGGACCTAAAGGGGGAGGGTCAATGGTCAATCAGGACCCTGAGACTGGCGGTCCCCAGGGGCAATGGGGAGAGGCCAGCACTCCTGACTGACAAGGCCGGGGGACTAATCAAGGAGTCAGGAGGGGAGGATGGGTCCCGTCCTCCATGTGTGTGAGCTGGAATTGCCTGGGCAAGAGGGAGAGGAGCCAGAGCTGAGCTGGAGACTAGAGCTGGGCCAGATCCGGAGGGGCCAGGGAAGCAGCCCAGAGAGACAGACCCTGTGCTGGGAGCAGAGCTGCAGCCCCAAAGCCAGAGCTTAGCCCAGAGGGACAGACCTGCCCTGGGAGCAGCTGCAGAAACCAGAGGCAGAGAGGTCAGTGCTGGGGGCAGAGACATAGGGGCTGCCTGCAGAGAAGCCGTGTGCTGGGAGCAGAGCTGGAACAGCCAGAGGGACCAGAGGGGCTGTTCTGGAGGCAGAGCAGCAGCAGTCGTCGTGCTGAGGCAGCGTGGAGCTGACACAGAGGGTGAAACTGAGCTGGAGCCGTCCAGAGGCTGGGAGCGGGTGTGGATCCCACCAGAGGAAGCGTCCAAGTCACAGCAACCCTGCAGCACAGCTAAGAAGGAGGCCTGGGCCCTACAAGGAACAGACTGAAAACTGTCCTGACTCTCCAGAGACATTATGTGTAACGCTCCCTGCCATGGGGCAGGATTTCCCTAACCGTTCTATTTCCTCTTTGTTCATTTTTAAGATAAATTGTTAATTAAATAATTTGCATTTGCTGTAAGTTTTATGTGGGTCAGTGAAGTGTCCAGTGCAGAGGGAGCACCCCGGAGTGGGGACACCCTAGCCTCTGACCTAGGTAACCACAGCATGGTTTGGGGTTAAGTCCCCCAGGAATCCTGGGCCCAGCCTTGTTGGGGTTACGAGGACTCCACCAGACAGGAGAGTGGAAGGGGAGCCCTCAAGGTCAGGGAGGCCTCTGGGTAAGGGAAGTGGGAGCGAGGACTCAGATCCTTCCGCTAGCCCATTTCACCGGAGTAGTACAGAAGCCAGGAGAGTTCCCCACAACAGCGGGACTATTCCCCCGCTTACATATGCACTGAAGCTGGAGTGACTTGTTAAAAGCTGCTTTAAAAAGGGGATAACTGGAATTAAATGGGGGTAGCAGCAAATGAGCGTCAAGGACATATGGACATCAGTTGGATAAGATCATCAGGCTAGTGGCAGTATATTGTTCTGTCATGGAGGTTTCCAAGTTCAGGGTCAACAGGAGGAAGGAAAAACTTTCATGTAACAACTCTAAGTAGCTCTCTCCCCCAGCTAGTATTTAGAGCAGCAATGAGAAACAGCTTCAGATGTAAACGGGTCATTGACGATTTTCAAGTGGTTCACAATTTTATACTCAGTTCATTCAGTATCCAGAAGTTTCCTCAAACAGAAGAGAGTAATATTTTGTCTGGAATTTTTGTAAGAGTTTGCTTGTGAAATTTCTGACACTTCAGATTCTTGTAAAGGGTGAAAACCAAAAAGGATATTAACTCTCCAGTCCACCCCCAACATTAAAAGTTAGTAAGACAATGAAGACTTGTGGCACCTTAGAGATAATAGTTCTTATCTCCTGTCGGATCGAGATTCCATTTCAAAAGGGTTTTTTTTCTCCTACTGATAATGGCCCATCCAAATTAAAGAGACTCTTAGAATTGGTATGCTAATGTATATCTTTTTTTTTTTTTGCTTTCCGTGTATATAAATACATCTTACTTCTGTTCCAGTCTATGCATCCGATGAAGTGCGCTATAGCCCACAAAAGCTTATCTATATATATATATAAAAGTCAAATGGTGTATGCGTGCATGCGTATGTACGTTCCCTTACTCCTTCCACACCATTTGAGCTAGAGACTTGAAATTTGGTACAGTTATAGGCTTTAGGGTCCTAATCAGGGCAAGAATCGAATTTTTTTCAAATTTCACCTCTGGCGCCCCCTAGGGGTGAAATTCTTTAAAGCCCATTCACATCAGCTGGCCAGCAGGTTAACACCTGCTATTCTCTGTGACATAGTTATGATGTAATAATACCCCCCTCCAACGGCCCCTGCACTGTCTCAGCTCTCTCCCCCCTCCAACGGCCCCCGCACTGTCTCAGCTCTCTCCCCCCTCCAACGGCCCCCCCACTCGCTCAGCTCTCTCCCCCCTCCCCCCCTTCAACGGTCCCGCAGTTGCTCAGCTCTCTCCCACCTCAGGTAAGAATCAAAAATTTTAAAAATCTCACCCTCCCCCTCCTCCAACGGTCCCCCCACTCGCTCAGCTCTCTCCCCCCGCCCCCCTCCAACAGACCCCCCACTCGCTCAGCTCTCTCCCCCCTCCAACGGACCCCGCACTCGCTCAGCTCTCTCCCCCCTCCGCCCTCCAACGGACCCCGCACTCGCTCAGCTCTCTCCCCCCTCCGCCCTCCAACGGACCCCGCACTCGCTCAGCTCTCTCCCCCTTCCAACGGACCCCGCACTCGCTCAGCTCTCTCCCCCTTCCAACGGACCCCGCACTCGCTCAGCTCTCTCCCCCTTCCAACGGACCCCGCACTCGCTCAGCTCTCTCCCCCTTCCAACGGACCCCGCACTCGCTCAGCTCTCTCCCCCCTCCAACGGACCCCGCACTCGCTCAGCTCTCTCCCCCCTCCAACGGACCCGAGTAATGCTGGGTATTTTTGCTAGTGCTGAAATAAACTTGTTAGTCGCAAAGGTGCCACAAGTCTTCGTCCTCTTATTTACGGATACAGACTAACACGGCTGCTAATCTTAAACCTATTAAAAGTTAGGATCATAGAAATGGTTGAAAGTTTGAACGGGGTCTAATTTTTCTGACCAAATTTGGTCTTATGTAATGGCTACAAGAATGACAGAGTATTTTGGCGTTTTCCCACGGATTGGAATGGGACTATTACTAATTTCCTGTTGCATAGAGTCTGAAGGAAATACAAATATCAACAATTAAGTATGTTTACTCTGCTATTTTTATAGCTATGAGAATTCAAAACAAGATATGGAGAGGGGAAAAAAAATTCTGTGGTTGGCCCCATTTAAAAGTTTAGATAGAGAATGTCTGTGAGTGGAGAGGTAGAGATGCTGGAGAGTAGGGATAGGATCCAGTGTAAACTAGACAAATTGGAGGATTGGGCCAAAAGAAATCTGATGAGGCTCAACTAGAACAAGTGCAGAGTACTGCTCTTTAGATGGAAGAATCTCATACACCGCTACAGGCTGGGGACCGACTGGTTAAGCAGCAGTTCTGAAGAAAAGCTGGATACAAGTCAGCTGTGTGCCCTTGCTGCCAATAAGGCTAATAGCATACTGGGCTGTATTAGTAGGAGCATTGCCAGCAGATTGAGAGAAGTGATTATTCCCCTCTATTTGGCACTGGTGAAGCCACATCTGGAGTATTGCATCCAGGTTTGGGCCCCCCCACTACAGAAAGGATGTGGACAAATTGGAAAGAGTCCAGTGGAGGGCAACAAAAATGATCAGGGGGATCAGGTATATGACTTATGAGGAGAGGCGGAGGGAACTGTGCTTGTTTAGTCTGCAGAAGAGAAGAGTGAGGGTGGGATTTGATAGTAGCGTTCAACTACCTGAAGGTGGGTTACAAAGGGGATGGAGCTTGGCTGTTCTCAGTGGTGGCAGATGAGAGAACAAGGAGTAATGGTCTCAAGTTACAGTGGGGGAGGTCTAGACTGGATATTAGGAAAAGCTATTTCACTAGAAGTGTGATGAAGCACTGAAATGGGTTACCTAGGGAGGTGTTGGAATCTCCATCCTTGGCTTTGTCAAGCCGGGCCTTAAAAATCTCCCTGCCTGGGATGGTTTAGTTGGTGTCGCTCCTGCTTTGAGCAGGAGGTGGGAGTAAATGATCTCCTGAGGTCTCATCCAACCCTGATCTTCTATGATTGTATGAATCAAGATTAGAATTCTAACAGACTTGAGATCAGGATTAGAATGCTAAACATGACACTGAAAAAGATGAAGCCCATTTTCAGAGAGAAGCACAAAAATCTATGGAAGTGAGAGAGGGTGTAACCAAAAGCAATACGCAAATAAAATTAGAGAATGCTAAAGTCAAACCTAAAATCAAACCAAAATAATGACCACCTCAAATTTCTGGCAATGCTGACATTTGCAAAGAGAAGGACGTTGCAGAAAACTAACAGATGATTCTGTGGAATTGCCATATTTAAAGATATTGTGTATCTAAAAATATATATGCAATGTTAATCCACTATCATAAATATAATATGAATTAAATATTGCAAATAACTGTTCCAAACACATACTAGGTAATAACTATTATTATTAAATGAAATTACAAATAGGCAAAGATACAATTGCATTTCAGAATACTAATTCACCATATAAATTTGAGGAAAGGTGGGAGATCTGAATTTGTCAGCTATGTTATTAATAAAGAATTTATTTTAAAATAGTATAGAAGCATAAGCTTTGGTGGGCTAATACCCACTTTGTTGGATGCATGCCTCTGACGGGCATGCATCCGACGAAGTGGGTATTAGCCCACCAAAGCTTATGCTTCTATACTTTCGTTAGTCTTTAAGGTGCCACAGGACTCTGTTGCTTTTGGGTAGATATGTATATTTAATGGCATTGCAGTGAGGAATAAAAAGATGTTGCAGTACATTTCTTTGAGTTCTTTACTCTCAACCTTGACAGGTATCAGAAAGGACTAACCATGGCGCTGGAACAGACTGCGAAAAGTAAGCCCTAACTTTATTCCCAACCGTTCTTTAACAATATAAAGCACCATCTGGTTCTGTTCGTCCTTGGAACTAGTGTATGATGAAGGAGACAGAGGAGGAGAAAAAGGCAGGGAGACAGAGAAAGTGCACAGTCACATAGGAAAATAAAACAAGGTAACTTTTCTTTGAGGAATTGAGCAGAAGAAACTCATTAAATAAAAATAGTCCAAATTATGTGCTGACTTCTATCCTGCGAGCCTCACTGAAGTGAATAGGCCTCACAGGAATCCGATAGAAAGAATTTGTTCCAGTGTGTCTGAACTTACTGCTGGTAAAATCTAACAATCAAAGTGGGTTAGGTTACTTTACAAGAATGGTAAAGAGATGCGAAATCATCTACGGTTTACACGGTAATGTTCAGAATATAAGCGGAGAGGTTATTATTTTGTTACATCTGACTCAAAGCTGGTACATTTGCAGGTATCAAGGTCTCTGCCACCTCACATTTTGGAGAGGTGGTCAGAAATGACTATAGTACAAAAAAATAGAATAGCCATGTGTCCAGACACAGAAGCCATTTACTTAGTCCAGCAGCCGCATATGATTTTCTTTTAAATCACAAACTCATCTGTACCAAGTTATACCAAATGTAGGTGGAAGCTCTGCTCTTTCCCTAATTAGTATTATGTATAGGAGGCACTGACAGATGCAGTTCTGAACCACAGCTGCGACTAACCACCAAATGTCCATGCCATATTTAAGGAGCTGTTATGCCTGAGAAGCACTAAAGGACCTGCAAACTCTGTGCCAGTTTTCCTACATAAACCAGTTGAGTACGAGTTTTGAAAACCTTGAATTAGTAAATAATTCACACTGATCTTGCCTAAATATTTAATTATATGAAGCTAAGCAATTTTATTTAGAGACAGGGAAAGCTGGTTTTGGATTAAAACTGTAGTTCCATCTGGTTCAAATAATGCATCTTTAATAAGAAAGTTTACCTGCCATGAACTGCTACTATCCACATAGTGATTCAATATCTACTAGTTAGATTTTTTAAGTCTTAATTGATGTACTGTAGTACAGTCATTTATTTATTACATCTTATAGAAACAAAGTGAAAAGACATTTCCTTAACCTCCAAAAAAATAATAATCTATATTTAAAACCACTATTTTCCATTTTCCCACTTGTCATCATTTTAGGAAAAGGAAATATTCTTGTTACCTGTTAGTTTATTCTATAGTCTAACCTGTTCACCACTCCTTTGCAGTGATGTGGGTGTTCAGAGTTCTAATCCCATCGCTACCACCTCACTTTTATGTCTTTCAGTGTTTTCATTTCAGACTGAATTTATTCTTGTTCTAATTTATTTCCTTCAATTTAAAAGTAATGACAGCCTCAATGGATTACCTCAGTTTACTGACATCATAAAACATAATTAAGATTTTAAAGAAGTATTACATTGACCAATACAATAACTGAAAGGAAGAGCACTAGAGTCAATTTTTTAACTTTTGTAAATTAGTTCTAGTTTATAATGTAACCTTTCTGACACTCCTTACAATAACTCTGATGGCAATTTGTAAATATGACGGAATGGTAGCATTGCAATTTTTCTGTGAGGAAGCCCTTCGTCTCTCCACACAAAAAGAGACAATAACTCTAGTGACATATATGATGATTCCGTGATTAACTAACTAAAGGAGTTAATCGAATTATGGTTCTAGTCCATTTTCCATTAGAGCTGGGACTATCAGACTGGCAAAGCATAAAGAAAAAACAGAGATATGAAGACATGGGACAAGTGCTTTACAGCCACACCTGAGGGCATGGTTACACTTACAGGATTATAGCGCTTTAGGTTATAGCTGTCCCCGTACAGCAATAGGTATTGCGATAGAGCATGTCCACACTTAGACCTGCCAGCGCTATATCATGGCCACATTTGCAGCACTTCAGGTGGCATTAGGAGCAGCGCATTAGGGCAGGTATCCCAGCATTCAGCTGGGTGCAACGTGCTTTTCAAATGCGTGGAGTGAGGGGGAACGTGTGTATGCGGAGGGAGAGAATTTCATGCAGAGACCGGCTGTCAGTGAGTTTCCATTAGAGAAAACTAGCAGGCTCTGAATTTCAGTCACACAGCTCCCTCTGTAAACATTTGCACTGCTTATCTGCCGAGTTAAGAGAGAAACTCTGAAAATGTACTTCCACATCCCTCCAGCTGAGTTCAAAACAAAGGAAAGAGACGTCAATTGCCTTAAATGTCTCGGGGGTCTCCAGAGATCACGTATAGCTTTGTAATCTAAATACCCATTCACACTTGAGATAATACGGACCAGTGAATACGCAATAGCTGTTAATCCTCAGGGAAGGGAGAATTTCCAGGAGCGGTATAACTGTGGGTTTATAGTGCAATACATGCCTTGCCAGTGTGGACAGGTAGTGAATTATAATGCTCTTGGAGGCTTTATAGCGCTATAAAGTGCCAGTGTAACCATGCCCTGAGACTTCTGTCTTATTTTAACATTTGCCCTTAGTTCAAAAGTCATCCTTTGATGTAATCACCTTATAAAATTTCCATTTCACTATAAATATTTTAAATAAAAGACCAGTCCAATAAAAAACTCCCCCAAACTTAACACACTTACCTGTTCTGGATGTAAGATAATACATGGGAGCCTGTACAAGAACAGGTCTATTTTTACTAATGAAGTATCTTAAAAAGCAGTATTTTTTTTTATTTTAAAACTGCTTTCATATAAAAACAGTTCTCCCCCTACCCACACTTCAATTAAAATGCATGTTTTCAAAGTGAAAAAAAATGAAGAAAATGGAAATTAATTTCTGGATACAAAGATTCTGAAAGGAATAACAAGAATCATCATGAAAAAAATTACTGTGAAATATTTTTGTCATTTTTACACAGCTCTGTAAGGATGTGTTATTTCATTCCTTGCTTGAGGAGATCTTCAGGTCTAAATAGTTATATCCTAACAAGGGAAGACACAGTCTCAGAAGAAAAAGAGACAGTACACAAAGAAAAATAAAACTTAGCTAGACAAACTGTATAATTTTTTTTATTTTGACTTATGGGCTATCTATTTTGATACCTTCCCTTATTAGGGTGCATGCAATGGTGTTGCTGTTTTGGTTCCAGGATATAAGAGAGACAAGGTGAGTGAGATAATGTAATTTATTGGACCAACTTTTTTTCAGGTCTTCTGAACAGGAGCTTTGTGTAAACTGGAAAACATGTGTCTCTCACAAACAAAAGTTGGTCCAATAAGAGATATTACATTATCCTCTTTGTCTCTCTAGCAGCTATTTAGAATTGAAAGTTTCCTCAAGCAAGGAGTGAGTGGCATGTCTAAATCATTCAGACATTTACGTTTAAACATCTGTACTGCAAACTTCCTTAATTAATCTTGATCTGGTTGAAGTGTTGATGTTTTAATAATCATATTAGTTATATATCCCCAAAAAATGTCTGGGGGAGAAGAGCAGGAACTGGGAAAAATATTGCTCAACGGTCAGTACTGAAGATCTCCTGAGAGTTCTTAATGTTCCTTTTCCTTAAAGGAATAGATATAAACAAGAAAGATTAATGTACTGATAGTTTATTGATAGCTGAACTTTATCTCCTTATGTCTTTTTTGTCTTCTTTTCAGAAAAAGCTAAAGAGTAAGAAAATCACTTCTAACTGACTTGCTGATTTTGGCACCAATATGGCCCATCAATTTGGGTGAACTGACATATGCAGCATGGATGGTTTCTGCTTCGTTTCTAATGGCTGACAATAGCCTTCTCCACCATAGTAGAATTACTACTAAATTACAAGTAGTTTAATACCCTTGTATGAGATTATTCATACAGTGTTAATGTATAGCTTTTTTAGGGGGGTAAGAGACAGGGAATAAGTTTAATTAGGATTAATGCTTTGTAATGGGACATCTGTGTATTTCTTAGAAGCTCATGCACAGCATGCTTTCCATTTTCTTTTCTTTCACAGTTTCAGGGTTAACTGCACCATTATCCCCATCCTCGCCTTCCTCAAAGGCACCCTCTTAAAGTTTCTGGCCTTCAACAATGACCTTTCTTAAATGAAGACCCATGTTTGTCTCCCACCAGACAATGGACAGTCCATCTGTACCTCATTGTGGTTTGTCCGGCATCTGGGGTTTCTCTCTCTCCAGGGACCATAGCGCCACATGCCAGTTATCAAACAACCTTCACAAAGCAAACTGCATTTATTCTTTAGCTAAAAGCATCCCAGAGAAAACATATACAAAACAAAAAGAGTCCCTATAAGCTTGTTAAAAGCTCACCAGGGGTCATCCATTAGTCTTATGGGGACCTAGAAGGCCAAAGTCTTTCCTTTCCAACCCTACCCTAAGGTTAGGTCTTTTGGACAGCAGATCCTGCCCATTTGCTGGATCAGAAAAAATCCTGAGAGTCAGTGTTAACCCGACTTTTTATCCAGATGTTTTCTTTCTTTCTTTGATGGTCTGGGGACAATCCAGTTTGAACTCATATATGCAAATCTCCCCAGGTGGTGGTCCTTCTCTCTAGGTCATTTTGCATTACACACTTTTGATTCCTTGAGACGTTATGGTAATCTTACCACCAGAGTTGCATACAATGATACACAATTTTAATATATTATCATCCCCCAAAATATTGCTTATGCATAACATGCCTGAACTTGTAATTTACCTTCCATGTTAGATATCTTGACTCATATTCTATTTGAGAGCAGAAAAAGCACCTGGTACCTTTAATATGAGCTTTCAAAAACATGGAATAGATGTGCTAGGCTTCATTTTTTGTTACTTTTGGAGGATCTGAAATAAAAGAGCTCCCCTACTGAAGTTTCTGTGACTTGAAAACTGTCAGATACTGTCAGGGTTCCCTCTCCACTCTACAGTACAGATGTGGGAACCCTAAGCTTATTTCTACCAGCTTAGGTTAAACACTTTCCCAAGGTGGAAATCCTTTTCTTGTCCTTGAATGGTATTGCTGCCACCCACAAGTGATAGACAAAGATTCAGGAAAAGGACCTCTTAGGGTATGTCTTCACTACAGCATTAGTTCGATTTCCTTTAAGTCGATTTTCTAAAGCAGACTGTATAGAGTCGATTTTGTGCGTCCCCACAAAGCACAGCAAGTCAACAGTATCTGTCCGTACAACTTTTGCAAGCATCGACATAGCCAGCATTGCACTGTGGGTACCTATCCCACAGTTCCCGGAGTCCCCAGCAGGCACCACGGGCTGGCTGTGGGGAAAGGGGGAGGGGTGTTCAGCCTGGCGGGGGAAGGGGGGGTGATTGCAGGCTGAAAACCCAGGTACGCTGTAACCCGGACTTAAAAAACAAACAAACACACACCACGGGCTGGCTACCGGCTGGCTGGGGGGGGGGGGGGGGGTTGGGTTTCAGCCTGACGGGGGGAAAGGTGGGGTGCAGCCTGGCTGTGGGGAGGGGGGGGGTGCGATTGCAGGCTCAAAACCCCGTCCTGCTCTTGCTATGGGCTGTCTCACTGGCTGTTTCCCTACTAATTGCAGTCCGTATTTCAAGCAGGCAACCATGACTGACATCAATATGCTTAGAATGTCTCAGAGAGCTAGGGAACACATGTTATTGGAATTATTACAAAGTCCTGTTCCAGAGTATATTAACAATCATTTTTAGTGAAAACGGGTCTTTTCCTGTCTACCTGGCCAGAGCAGCGAGTTAAGTGGTTCCAAGTAGTAACAGACAGAATAAAGTGAATTACCAAATAAAATAAATTAGAACACGCAAATCTAACACTAATACAGTAAAAAGTTTCACCCTCGGTGAATTCCTTCTTTCAGTCTAAACTCCATTAGCCTGCATCCAGCTATCACTCACACCCCCCCTGCAATTACAGTCCTTTGTTCCAGTTTCTTCCAGGTATCCTTGGGGGGCGGAGGGCTGTTCTTTGAGCCAGCTGAGAACAAAATGGAGAGGTCTCTCCCAGGTTTATATAGACTTCCTCTTGTGGGTGGAGAGCCCCTCCTCCTTCTTATACAGTGTCCACATGGAGACTCAGAGCACATGGTTCAGTTGCAGGTTTGAACCAGACTCTGCTCATTACCAGCCAGGCTGCATTCCTGAGGAAGCTCGGGTGTGGATGGGCATCTACAAAGTTCATTGTTTGCTTGATTGGTTCTCAATTGGGCTTAACTGAGAATAGTTTTTTTTCTCAGAGAGCTGCTCAGCTGCTTTCCAAAGTCTACATATAACTAACCAAGCACATAGCCAATATTCATAACTTTGAATACAAAACAGACACATACATACAAACTGGATGAACAGATCCAGTAGATCATTACCTTCACATAGATATGTTACATGGCATATGTAGCAAAACCATATTCCAGTAATATCATACATATATTTACAGGCACCCCCCCATTAAGCCTTATGGGGTACACAGTCACAGTGGGTACTGTACATGAATGTACAAGTAGAATTTACAACTAATAGAACATTTTCATTATAAGAGTTACTGAAATACATGAACAAAAATCTTTGTCAGGAACCATTGGTGAAAGAGGCAAGACATTCAGTGCTCACTTGAACAGTCTGAACATTTTCAGCTTAACTCTTTGCTCCGATTATATTTATTCACTTTAACAATCATTTTTCCCCTTAGGACACTTGTTAGCACTTTGTTTGCTAGAATGAGACTGATGGGGTATCCATGAAAACAACAAAACAATAGCAACTAATGGAGAACCCTGACAACATATGCACACCCAATTCTAATTTTGGGGTGTATAACCTGAACATATTGCTTGAAAATAGTTGTCCTGGATTGTACCATTTATTTCCCCCAATCAGCATTCTGCACTGCAGTCAGACTGTAGTGCAAGGAAATAAATCAGAAAAACTTTGAGATTATATAAAGAACACGGGGCAGTAAAAAGAAGCTTTACCATCTAATTCAGCAGTTTTGACATTATTTTCCTGACTCTGAGCCAGTATAAGATTACCTGCTCTTTCCTTTCTTTTGACCTCTGAATGAATATTTTTAAGGGGTAACCAGGGATTCACAGATGGTTCCAACTGCTACAAGGTTAGTTCTTATTAACTGCATAATTGCTAATCTTGGTCTTGTTATTGTAACAGAAGACAGGAAGGGTCAGTGCTCTTTGAAACTATTACTTTACTTAGTTTGACAGGCAGTAACAAATAAACTCTTTTGGGATGTGTAGAAACTAATTAACTTAGACTGCTTCACCACACTGACAGTTTCTTCAACTGACTGCTGTAATAAATTTATTGCATTCTTTGCAAGATTCCAGGATTGTTTCTTGAGGCTTGTGACTTCAAGAAATATAAACCCCACAGATCTTAAGTGGTCATATACCTCAAGGATGGATGTATTAAAAAAAACCCTGACAAGAGTCCATAGTGTTTGTGTTTAACTTGTTTTTTCAAAAATAATGTCCAAGGGCTTTCAGAGACTCCTCCACTCATCTCCAACCCTAATCAATCTTGTTTGCTTAAATCAAATTGTGACTTTGGTATCATCATCAATGAGCCATTTAGCATTAAGAGAGGGATGAGTGTCCTTAAACTTGTAGAGCTCTGCCCTTTCTCAGTAAACCCCTTATTGATACTGGAGTGCTTACAGCCTATTCTCATTTTTGAGAAAGATGATTAGAAGGATAATGGTCATTTTCACTTGCACCTAGACACACAAATAACATCCTAGATAGGTTCCTATCCTCCCTCTGGATCGCAACCATGCTTGTCAGATGAATGATCTCTTGATAGACAAGAATCAGTTTACCATATTAGTCAAGCTAGATCTCTTAGCAGCTTTTTGATATGATTAAAACTGGATTGTGGTTTCAATGACCAAATGGCACAGCAGGAGCATGTGGGACTGAATGACAATGGATCAAGTAATACATGTACAACAGGATTCAATTAATACTCATGGGTCCCTTATAAATAGTATAGGATATAATCTGAAGGAATATACCAACCTCAAAGGGTACATGGAATCTTTTGAGGAGCTCTAAATGCAGGATGCAGTATCCTCAATATGACAATTATACAAAACTGTTTCTTGTCTCATGAAATTCAGTGGGATTACTCACAGCAATAATACTGTACTTGCTAGTTAGGGCCTGATTCTGCAAACAAACACAGGTCAAAGTATGTTGTTTGTTTACAGAAACTTTAATATAGTATGTTTAAAAGGGAAAAGAAACTCAATGCAAAGACAAATATTTGCTTTAGAAGAAACATATATATATATATATATATATATATATATATATATATATATATATATATATATATATATATATATATATATATATATATATATATATATATATATATATATATATATATATATATATATATATATATATATATATATATATATATATATATATATAAATAAATAAATAAATAAATAAATAAATATAAAAGAGATCACTAAGTTGTGTATAAAGAGGGTGGAGGATTAGTACCACACAGTATCACTTAAAAACCACACTGAAAAGTCTAATAGCTTATATGTAACGTCATTTTGGTCTGTATCTTTAAAATGCACCATATGATGCATCACAGGGGTGGGCAAACTATGGGTCGGGCCTGTCTGGCCTATGAGCTCCCGGCCAGCCCCTCCCCCACTATCCCTCTTCCCCCCACAGCCTCAGCACATGGGCAGTGCTCTGGCCCGTAGCTTCTGCCGGGCAGCGCTGCAGTGGCGTGGCTGGCTCCGAAGGGGCTGCGCACTCCTGCAAGGCAGCGTGCCTAGCTCCGGCAGGCTGCGTAGAGCCAGACACACTGCTCTGAGTACCATGGTAAGGGGGTCAGGCCAGGAGGTTGATATGGGGCAGTCATTAGGGGACAAGGGGTGGTTGTAAAGGGGGTGGGAGTCCTGGAGGTCTGTCAGGGGGCTGGGGTATGGACGGGGTTGGGACAGTCAGTGGACAAGGAGCAGGGAGGGTTAGGAAGGGGGTGGGATCCTGGATGGGCAGTTGGGGGGGTGGGGTCGCAGGAGGGGGTGGTCAGGGGACAAGGAGCAGCGGGAGTTAGATAAAGGGTGGGGTCCCGGGGGGTAGTTAGGGGATAGAGGGTTGGATGAGTTGGAGGTTCTGAGGAGGGCAATAAGGGGTTGGAAAGTGGTCAGATGGGGTGGGGCCAGTCTGTTTGAGGAGGCACAGCTTTCCCTACCCAGCCCTCTGTACAATTTTACAACCCGGATGTGGCCCTCGGGCCAAAAAGTTTGCCCACATCTGATTTATCAGATGCTTTAGTAATTACTTATTTTTAAAATGAACAGCAGGGTAAATAGTTGTATAAAATTAACGGAACATGGTGATACAAATGATGATGATACGGGCAGTTCATAATAGCTATTTATTATTTAATAGAACAGCAGATTAGTACGGCTCTACCGCCCTGGACACGGCTGATCCAGTCTGATCTTGGAAGCTAAGTGGGGTCGGGCCTGGCTAGTACCTGGATGGGGGACTTCCTGGGAATACTAGATGCTGTAGGCTAACACCTGGCAGTAGGTATAAACTGCCTCCGACGACAGGTGATGCGACGCATCGGTTGGAGTATACCCCGGTCATATCCCTGGTCCTGTCCGAACTCCAAATGGAGGCAGACATGCTGACCAAAGCGGACCCTGCCATAGTGCGGGTCTACCGCTAAGAAAAACAAACAATAGAACAGCAGATTAAACTGTATAAAAATCAATAGGTAACACCCACAAAACAAGATTGCCAGAGTTGTACTGTCCATGAGTGCCTACTGAAGCATAGCAGTATTCCTATAAATCTGCACACAAAATATGGATTGTTGCATGTCATTCCACTTCTGTTCAGTTTTAAGTAATATGCAATATTCAAGGGCTTATGAAGGGTGTCAGAACAATAGCTGTAATGCCGAACATTCAAAAATGTTCTATCAGACGTGAGGAAGTGTAAACAAATTAGAGAAAAACATACCATATACAATTAGACAGTAAGCTCTTATAGCAGAAACTATGTTCATTTCTTCTCTAATCCATCAAGCACACTTAAAAAGTGAAATGTAAGTATCTATATACACACAAACCCATATACAATAAGTGTTAAATACAAGTGCAGCTGAGCGTGGCGAAGTGTAACAAATATGTCTAACTCTTTAAAAATATAGTCAATACTCTTACTTCATCATAACTCCAAGCAAAGATGCTGGAACTAGGGGTGTGACGGTTGGCTTGAAGTGGTTTCCATCATATACAAGGTTTATAGTTTGGTTCAGTGGCTCTCAGCACCCCCACTATACAAATTGTTCCAGCACCACTGATTCCAAGTAATTATCTTTGCAGGATCAGGGCCTTGGTTAGTTGTGACCAGCCAGGAAAGTCACAGTGTTACTTATTTTTGTCTTTTATTGACGTGTACACAACCACATATGGTGCAAATATTTGTGTCCGAATCTAAATTTCAATTACCTGTGCATCTTTGTAGATGCAACTATGAAGTTAAGTCTTCACAAATTTGTGTACCTATAACTCTGTCAAGCTAATGTTAAAAGAAAATGCAGGCAGAGTGAGAACATATCAACAACATACGCAGCTGTGTAGGGCACCTGGAAATTTGGGGCACCATTGGATCTTAGTGTCCACCTTCCTGACTCTCCTAGCTCTGTTCTGACTCTTCCTTCAGGCTCCCAGAGCTGGCTGCTGCAGCCTGGTGAGTCTCCTCAGTAGAGAATCTAGTAATTAAAAGTGAAAAGGCATCCAGCCTGCCAGACCTATTAGCTCAATAACGAAACTGCTGAAGAGCCATTCAAGGGTTAATTAAGCCATTTAACAGGCATTTGCAGGTATATACTGTCAGTTTCTACGTTTTCTGACAAAAACAGTTGTGCATTACTGTAATATTTATTCAGAACCTTCGTCTACAGGACCTTCGTTTAAAATTTGCTTTAAAAATATTTCACTAGTGAGCTGGTGAAGATTATAAAAAAAACCCCGCATCTCTAAAAAAATCCTTGAATAGATTTTTAGATGCACAATAATCTTTAGCCCTAAATGCTTGGATCTTCAAACATAGTTTTTTAAATAAATCCTTCAAAAGACTACCATTATCTAAAATATACCTTTTAATTATTATAGTAAAAACACTTGCTTCCAAAGTCTTCCTGTCCATCCCTTTCTCCTTCCAGATAGCTGAACCAAAAGTTTTCATTTCTTTACTTCTGACTATCTGATTAAGTAGTTTTAAGAGAACCTCCAGCAAAATAAGTATCTTAGTAAGATATAAAATCCTTTGTAATGCCTAAAATCTTTGAAAACATTTTTTAAAGTTGGTGACATTTCATAAACATGTCTATTGTCATGAAGATCACACAAAGTAAATTAGTGTTCCCTTTTTTCTAAAAGCAATTAACACTGTTAGGAACACACTAAACGGGTGTGATTGGTTAATTTAAAATAATGGCTTTGTTTCAGTGAATTAAATATGCAGTAATCTGAAATGATTACTTTATGAAGGCTTAAGAGTACATTTCAAATATAAAATCAGTTTAGAAATACTGATTAAGAAAATGTAAAACAGAAGAGCTGCATCATGTAGTCCATAATATTTAATGTTGTATTCAGCAAGACAGCTGGATCTCCGCCGATGCCAGGGCAGCTGATTCTGCCCCCCACCAGGGACCTGGGCTGGGACCCAGTGGAGTAGGGTGGGGCTACATTCCCCTGCCACCCATCCCCAGAGTGGCTGAACCTCTGTCCTGTGCAAGGGGGCACTGGCTCTGAAGAGGAGCTCCTCTGCTGTGCATGCACCTTTTTAAAACTATTGTTTGCAGGCTGCTTGAGGCTCTGCAAGCACAGGCCCCAGATTTCCTATAGCCTACTTGTTTGCTGGCTGCCTGCTTGAGCCTCACCCGGTTATAGCCAGCCTCTAAAACTGTTTGTTATCTGCCTGAGCCCCACCCCGGCTACAGCCAGCCCCTAAAATAGCTTGTTTGCTGGCTGCCTGAGCCCCTGCAAGCCCAGGCCCCAGCCTTCCTATAGAGACTACTTGTTTGCTGGCTGCCCCAGCAAACATTAGACCTTAGACCTGTACTGTTTGAAGGTGGCCTGAGCCCAAAGCCAAAGCCAGTGGCACTAAAACTGGGCTGTTTGCTAGCCACCTAAGCCCAATCCTGGCTAATCCCAGCCATTAAGAGGCCTCCCTCCTCCAGGGCAAGTAGGGGTCTACTGCACCTGGTATAACCATGTCCCATAGATTATCTTCATTCCACCAAGTTTCTGTGATGCCTATTATATCAATATCCTCATTTAATATAAGGCACTTTAGCTCACCCATCTTATTATTTAGACTTCTAACATTGGTATATAAGCACTTTAAAAACGTGCCCACTTTTTAGCTGTCTGCCATTACATGATATAATTGAATGGGATTTTTTTTTCCATTTGACTATTTCTCATCAAATCCTACCTGTATTTTATCATCTTTCATCCTGTGCTCCTTACTAGGACATAGAGAATCTCCATTAATAGATCCTCCCCTAAGGGATGTCTCTGTCCAAGCAACATGCTCCTCCATGCCTGTTGGCTTTCCCCCAGCCCTTAATTTAAAAACTGCTCTATGACCTTTTTACAATTTTAAGTGCCAGCAATCTGGTTCCATTTTGCTTTAGGTGGAGTCCATCCTTCCTATATAGGCTTCCCCTTTCCCAAACGTTTCTCCAGTTCCTAGCTCAACTTTACTTCATCATAGAAGAAAACAGGTTGAGTGTTTTGGAAAGATTTACTTAGTCAGGGCGAGAAAAAGAAAAACAGTAATTCAGCTGACAGGTTATCACATTACCATCACCTGAAAAATAATCTCAAGTAGGGAACCTCATCAAACACAAACAACTGAACTGGAGAACAACTTTTCTCCCCACCATAATCAGACACACTCAGCCACCTTATATTCTGCAGAAGGATAGTCATGTAGTTAAGGCAAAGACTGGTGCCAAGAGACTTCAGTCCTATTCTCAGATCTGCTATAGCTTCCTTTGTGATCCTGAGCAACAAAATTAACTTCTTCCTACCTCCATTTCCCTAGCAGTTAAATGGGGATGATAATACTTTCAGCCCTGCAACATCCTGAAGAGGTAGGGATTTGTGAATATATACATTACATCAACAATATGCTATATAGAAATGACTACAATTTTTTTTATAAATCCAGAAAAAAAATTATGTAGCAAATTGACTTACGCAAGGTATGTCTATTTATGGAGGGGAACAAATTAATTCATCCTTGGTTTTTATCTACCTGGTGACCCAAAACTGTCATATAGTCTGTAGAAAAGTCAACAGCCAAAAGAACTACATATGTATATATTACTGGGAAAGTAGTGACAATTTGGACACAAAGCGCATTTCCTGTCAAACAGGTTCAGGCAGTCATACGCAGCATCTCTCTTTAATATAGTACAAATGACAGAGGTTTTGTATTGATTTTTCTGCCCAGAACTTTTTTCTCTAAATGTTACAAATGCATTTTGTCTGTCTACAATTGGAGCCTCACAAGGAGATGATAAATGAGGTAATATTGATTAGATTGGGCTAAAGAGCTCCACCATTTGAAGGTTATATCCTTTGGAGAGTTAGTAAATCTCATTATAGAAATCTGCCTGCTGATATAAATGAGTAAAGAGTGGCAAAGGGATTCCAGGATGATAGCTTTCACTGCAGAACCATGCTGTTCTTCAGATAGAAAGTTCAAAACAACTAAAATGCAGAAAAGTCCAAACAATAGATTCAGCCTGTCATCTTTCGATCAGCAAAAAAAATGACACCAATTAACTGAGATAGGTTATAACCTAAGTGTGATTAGATTGTTTCTCTGATTAATTATAAGTGAATTTGGTCAAATGATTGTGGAACAGAATTAACTCTTACATCTCAATTGCTAGCTTTCTAGGTTGCAGTTTACTTTATTTAATATCTATAAAGGTTATGAAGTATAAGCAATGATTCAGAGCATTCTATTTTCAGTCTAATATTCAGTCTAACAACATCCAAGAAAATGAATGTTAGCTTCAGATTGAGGTCAACATCAGCATATTTTGCTCAAAGCAAAGAAAGCCATGTTCAATACTAGACTACATCCCCCTTGAGTTATGCAGTCATTCATAACAAATGAAAATGAAAGAAGGGCATTACATTGCCAAGCATCAGATTTTAAACACATGTATCTTATACTGCGGTGTAATTTGGTTTTGCAGTACTCATTTAAAAATTCCCATATATGAGTTTGTTAATCAGGAAAAGAGCTATGTTATCACATATCTGTCTGGTTTAGCTTGTTCAATAAGATAATTACCACCCTCTGACCATGACATATTGGTATGGATTAGCTGTATTTTTTTCTAACTTGACTTCCTTTATAGTATTATTTTGAAATCAATCACTTAAATTTTTGTTACAATATGGCAACAAAATGTCCAGAAAAAAAATGGAGCATAATTAAATTATTGAATAAGGTTTACAATATCAAGGCTTAAATTAAAGACTTATGTAGGTGATTTACTATATAGGCAAGCGGTTTGTCTTTCTTCAATGGTCTATTACTGTCTTTGTAGGACCAAGGTACTAGATTGTAAACAATTTGGGACAGAGATCTGTTGTGTGTGAGTGTACGATACCTAGCACAATGAAACCTGTCTCCACAATTGGAGCTTTTAAGAATCAACAAAATACACATAATAAAAAGATATTTAATAAGTTTAGATGTTTTTCTTGGTACACAATTACTTTGAAGAGCAAGTAACACTTTAGCTTTTTTGCTTTTAACACTATGGGCGTTCTAGTGTAGTTAAACTGGAACTTTGAATATACATTCAGTTTTTTTGGATGCTACAATGTACATGTTTTATTGGGAGGTGGGTGAAACGTGAGGGGTGTAACAGCCGTCCTTCATTCAGGACAAGTGTAAAAAGCTATTGAGTTTCTTTATGAAGTACCTATCTGAAACTATAGGAACCACTACTCAAAACAAGGAACATTTTTAAGTCTGGAGTAAGAGAGTTGAGTCATGTGGCCAAGGAGTTTCTTAAGATTCTGACAACACATGCAAGAGAAGAGACTGTAGGTAGGTAGGTAGGTAGGGGTGGCTGGAGGTACACATTGGAAACATCACTGACCACTGAAGGATCTTTGCTATTAGCAGTTGCAGACTGCCTACATGCCATTGTAGGCAGTCTTATCATACTATCCCCTCCATAAACGCAGAAAGTTCAGTCTTGAAGCTAGATAGGATTTTAGCCTCCACTGCTCTCCAGGGAAGACTGTTCCGGAACTTTACTCCTCTGATGGTTAGACACCTTTCTCTAATTTCAAGCCTACACTTGTTAATGGCTAGCTTATATCCATGTTATTGTGTCCTTATTGGTGATTAAATAATTCCTCTGCCTCCTTGGTATTTATCCCTCTGATGTATTAATAGGAGCAATCATATCTCCTCTCAGCTTTCTTTTGGTTAAGCTAAACAAGCCAAGCTCTTTGAGTCCCCTCTCCTGAAGTAAATTTTCCATTCCATCCATCCTAGTAACCCTTTTCTGCACCCGTTCCAGTTTGAATTGTATCAATTGCTCTTCTCCTCCACTTCCAAATGCTAGCAGATATAATAGAACAGTTGCTGATTCTTTTACAGTTTAAAAAACTGAAAAAAACTATTATGCATATAATAAACAGCTACTCCAGTTTGCTAGAGCTATTCAGGCCCCTTTTCTTGTGATTTTCAGCTCATTTTCTGCTGATCACGAAGAACAGCTGTTTAACTACCTGGATTATGAGATGGTCAATAAAATATAGATGTACGGGATTAGAGGAGTACGTATCATGTATATGCACATTGTTAAGAGTATAAAGCATTCTTGTACATCTATAAACAAAATGACTGGGCACATGAAACATTTTCCTGAGTATGTTGTGTAGTGTAATTCATTAATTCATAAACAAATTTTGCTGCTGTGTATTTTATTTTCATGACATTTAACAGTTTTACCAAAGGTAAGCAGGGAGCCAACTGCAAACTTTAAATCTAAACCACATTAAATGGGCAAAATCTTGGGTGATTGGGGTACCTGCAATTCAAATTATTTTCAACAAAGGTTGGAGGTACTAAGCTTTTCTTATAACTTAACCCAAAATCATGAACACAAAACATTTAAAAACACTAGGCAGAAAAGGTAAATGCAAATTAACCTCTGAAAAATGTATAAATATTTCAGGTCATCCACAGAAGATTTCCAGTTTGTAATAACATAGTGTTCCCAATAGAGTCCGTTGCTATTCACTAACTCTCACTTTAGAGTGGCTCTCTAAACACTCATTGTTTACACCTTGAAGCAGCCAGCCTGAGTGATGGAATTCAAGTCAGCAACTGAAACTCAGAGGACTTGTTTCTGATCTTACTTTTAACAGTGTAAATCAAGACCAACTCCTTTGATATCAACAGAGTGACACCAGTGTAAAATTACTTTCAGTGAAGTCTGAATCAGTCCCTGAACAGGGACATGTGCCATTACAAAAAAATTACTATCATAAATTGCAAACAGGGCTGAGATTCACTGGGAATTTGGGGTACTGTCCTGGCAACAGCAAGCAATTTATATTTTTTCATACAGTCCCTAAATATCGGGTACTCTTACGTGGAAACTTACAGCTAGCACATAGGAATATTTTTTCCTCCATCAACTTCCTCACATTTTCACTGAAGAAAAAACAGCTGTTATCTTTTTAATTAAATTTTACATGCATATGTAGAACTCCCTTCAATCCTGGGATAAGTAGACGCAACTTCAACTGATTTCAATAGAAGTTGCACCTTCTTAGCAAGGACTGAAATGTGTTTGTTTAGGTATGAATTAAAGAACATGCTTTAAATTTGACCTCTGCAGTTCATATCTGATTTTAATTTCAACCCTTTTATTTCTATTATATTCATGGAACAGAATAGGCATCTTCCCAAGACAAATTTAGCACATTTTAATGCATTCTAACCAATTTCTGTCATAGTGGACAAAATGATCAATAAAGTAAATTTCAAAAGAACTGACCTCATATCCTGCTAGGTTTTGATTAAGACAGCAAGCTATGCAAGTCATTCAATTATCAGTCTAAACATTTCTCTTATAGATACTTATAGATACTTTACTTGCATGCATATGTAACCAAAAAATGCCTCATCTGTGGTCATCAGCAGGAATTAAACCTGGACTTTCAGCACTAAGGCATTGATATAACATAATGTTTAACAGGTTTACCTTTATGCATGCGAGCAGTCCATTGACTTCAATGAGACTACACACATACTTAAAGTTAAACATGTGCTCAAATGTTTTTCTGGATAAGAAAACCAAAGTACAAGACTATCACTTAAGCTAAACACAACAACACACATTAGGTTTCCTCTGTTTGCAAGAGGATAGGGAAGAAGGTAAAATTTACTAATGAGGCTAATAATATTATTTATATTGGAAAAATGGGAAGGAAGTCTCCATCAATGGGTGAAAAAACATTTTCTCACTAAAACAACACATGTCTGTGACAGCTATCATACAACCATTCACAGCTGTGTTTTGATATTTAGTAAACATATCTTATAACTCATAAATGAACATCTTATTGCTGCTGTGTATTATTTCAATATGCCAGTTAGGAACTTGCCCAAGAAAACCTTTGATATTTTAGGTGCAATCCTGGCCCCACAAAAGTTAATGTGAGTTTTGACATTAAATTTCAATGGTGTCAAGATTTTACCATTTGTACTGAGAGTAATTAAAAAGACGAGGAAGACTTTGTAGCACTTTAGAGACTGACCAGTTTATTTCAGCATAAGCTTTCATGGACTATAGCCCACTTCATCGGATGCACAGAATGGAATAGAAGTAAGACGTATTTATATACACAGAAAGAAAAAAAAATTATGATTCCTGATGTCAAATGTGTGTCCATGTATTCTCTATGCAAAAGAATAAATGGACACAAATCTGACATCAGGAATCATAAAATTCAAAAACCAGTAGGAGAACACTTCAACCTTCCTGGCCATTAAAGACTTGATGGTGTCAATTTTAAAACAGAACATGTCACTTCATTTTTTTCCTTCCAAGTTTCCTCATTTTATCAAGTGATCTGCTGCAGAATAATAATTTTTCTGTTGAATGTAGCCTGGAAGAATTGGGAAAACTGTCCTCTCTCTCTTTCTGTTCACATCAGTGAGCAAATGTATTCAGGCATGAAAAACAGTATTCACTATTCATTATTTGTTATTAAGTACTCACTTTTTTTTTTTTTAAAGATAACAGTGATCCAATAGTATGAGACTTATCTAACCAATCACCCTCTAAAACAAAACAATCTGCAGGATGAAATTCATTCACATGAACTAAACAATTGCAAATAGCAAATGCCAGATCATACAAATATTCACACATGCACTCAATGTGAAGTATGTGTGGAGACCCTTGGATTCCAATCAAAGTAAAACACAACAAAATAAGTGTTTGCACTATTAGGATCTAATTTTTTTAAAAATCAAAGAGAATTTCTTTTGTTAAATTCCTCTAATTTTTTCACCCTGAATCAATGAACTAGCTCTATAATAGTACTTTTTTAAAGACCCAAATAATATTTTTATATATTATCTCAGTCATTAATGGAAGTTTACATTAAATGTTATTAAATGTTACTCACTTACAATGATAATTTTGAATATGATAGCAAAATTCCACTAAAATATCTTCTATGGTGTGTATAAATTTGCACTTTTTTTCCTAAAGATAATTGTGAAAAATGAATTTATCATAATATTAATAATTTTCCTGAACAAAATAATTGTAGGATGCTCTTTATCCTGAACCATAAATGGCAATTCTAACAAATAGTAAAATTAAGAATGGAGTTTCTGATGTCCTTTAAAACAGTGCTTCATTTCACATATTATCTACTTATATATGGTCCTGTTACCATATGCACATAATTTTTTAAAGCATGTAACTGGATGAGAAAAGCAACAGATGAGACAACTGTATCATAACTGTTAGCATATCCAAGATGATCAGGAACAATGACTCACACAGAAAGCAAGTTTACTTTATTGAATAGGACCTTAGTGGCATCATCATCTAATCATCATGTCAAGTTGTTAATCATTTCTGAGTGGTTTGTTTAAACTAATTACATCCCTATTATAAAGGTAATTGGTTTGCAAGTGAGCTTTCAGTTTAATTTACTATGAATAGTAGTTAATAAATATGTTTGATATTAATATATCATTTTTCTATTAAATCTTGTTAAAATTAGAAATCAGGTAAGTAGGCTGGGTATGGAATGATAAAAAAAAAAACCCTTATATGATAGTTCTATATGCCTGTCTGAAGATGTACTATCTTCAGCACCCAAACTGATACATTTCACAGAGTTTTGAAGGTGTACAACACAGACACACCACCTTACCAGTTATATAGCACCTTTCCCCCAAACATCTAGACCACTTTACTCAGTCAGTAATTAAGAAAATGTCACTACCCATCTATCAGACAGTTGCTATTGTAGAGAGACAAACTAAAGCCCATAAATACTATGTGTTGCTACATGTACGTAGGTTAAGTATTTTGGCCATATTGACAAATTGGTGGAAACTAGCCTTTTGTTGGCTTTAATTCACATAAAGGTAGCTTATAAATGCATACCATGGCAACCTTAACAGACTAATGTGATGTCATTGACAGAAGGATGGGACAGGAAAAAAAGAATAGTCTTCTAGTTAAGGCACTAGATTGGGATTTAGAGGTTCCATTGCAATCTCTGCCACAGATTTTCTGCACTCTTTAGCAAGCTATTTAATTTCTCAATACTGACATTTCCCATCTGTAAAATTGTGGAAAATTATTTCGTTTCTCACCCAAGTGATGAAGCTAAATACATTAATGTCTTTCAGGCATTCAGATATCATGGCTATGTCGGCCCATCTACACAGATACCAGTGCTATCTACAGAGGAAACAATGTGTATGTTATGAATATAGCAGACCAGAAGATCAGAACATTGTTTTATAACTGGAATGTATTGCAAATTAAATGCAGTTTATTCTTTTGGTCTGCTGAGTTACATTAACATAATTCTTAACTGTAAGAAACTTTTTGCACTTCAGTGTTCCTCTCTGTTGGCTGACAATGAGGTGGGCTAAGTTAGGATGGAATAATACTGTAATTTTCTTTTTTTTTTTAAAAAAAAAAGATCCTCTGGTGTGTTGCTATGTGAAAAAAACATGTTGATAACAAAATTAACTTTTTCTGAAAATACAATATTTACATTAAAATTAGAGATTGGAAAATTTGGTACAAGTATACTGGTGACAATATTTTTTGCAAAACCCTTTGTTCATTCATTCAAAGAAGAGAAAGCTAATAGCCTGCAATAGTACACAACTAGATATTATGACTGGTAGTCATCTCAGATTTTGTTTTAGTCTTTTTAGCAATTTATCTAGCTACTAACTAAACTTTTAGAAAAGTATACAGACAGTATACGGTAATATACATAATTCTTTAAATGATTTGAAACTAAATCTCTAGCAAACAAGTTATACCACATTCAGGAAACATTTATGTAGAAAGTTAAAAACCCACAATCAAATAATATGCTACAAAATGTTATGTACCATACATCATCTTTACAACAAACAAAAATGTCCTGCATTTCTATGCACCTATATCTTTCACACACACAACTAATATGGTCCTTAATCCTCAAAGTACCTTAGTACCTACTTTGCGCTGGACTGAAACAATTGCATCTAAAGCAGTGATACCACATTGTAATGTATATATCTAGCTCTATATATCATTATCTACCAGTTATTGTTTTTTATAGCTTACAATAACTTTTTGTAGTTCACATTAAAGTTTCTTGTTAAAAACAGTAAAATGATTTAAGATTCAACAACATGGACAGGATACGGTGAATAGGAAGACAATTACAAATAGATCTGCATTTTAAAACATGATATTTGAGGGGGCGGAACGTACCATAGAGAAGAAATGGATAGCAACAAAAATAACTAACATGTTTAAAGGCTGGTGTAACCACCCAAGAGTTCAGATGTTAATATAAGTTACCTGAAAAACATTTCAGGAAACCTTTCAAAAATAGCACTAGAGAGTCTCTTGAGAGACTGTTTCCATCCAGACTAGCCATACAAGGAATAGTCTTTCCCATGCAATTTCATTATGTCCACCTCCAGTCCCACCTGGAACTTGGAAGTACAGGAAAATGAAAAATTGATACTTAATGAACCTCAGAAAAAGTTCCAGTTCATTTTCAACTTTAAGTGAAGGGTCAAGTTTCTTTTTATTGTATCTGAACTAGTTCACCCTATACTCCACTTCCACAGCAACTAATTAAGAAGGACATTATTAGATCTACCTAGCGTGCAGGGAATGTCACTTTAGGTGGCTGGGTTTTAAAAAGATGTCAGACACACAGAAGGCAGCGTAGAAATAACTAACATCATTGCAAGTCTGTGAAAAGCCAAATTGTCAAATGTGGGAAACTTATTTGGGTGCCTAGATTGGAGCTATTGGATACTGAGTTATTGAATAATAATTTTAAACTGAAGTGTAGTTGAAGGACCCAAGAAACAATCTATGGAAACGCTACAGAATCCCAAAGCATAATGAGGCATAGACAGAGACACCATTTAAGAGGCCCTCTAATCTATCTATATATATAAAAGTCAAGTGGTGTATGTATGTATGACCCCGAACTTCTCCCGCACCGTTTGAGCTAGAGACTTGAAATTTGGTACAGTTAGGGGTCTTGGGGTCTAGATGGTCATAAGGGTCGAAAAATTTTCGGATCTCACCTCTGACGCCCCCCAGGGGTGAAAGTATTTAAGGGCCAATCACATTGGCTGGGCAGCTGGGTGGTGATGATGTCATAATACCCCCTCCAACGGACACCGCACTCGCTCAGCTCCCTGTCTCTCCCTCCTCCGACGGAACCCCGGAAATCCCTCAGTTCTCTGCCCCTCCCAATGGAACCCCGGAATCCATCAGCTCTGGGCCCCATCCCCGCCTGCGCCGGATCCGAGTTGAGTTTGGTGGGACGGTAAGTGAGGTGGGGGTGTCCGGTTCCGTCGGGGGGTCAGGTGGGGGTGTCGGGTTTGGTCGGGGGGGGTAAGTGAGCCGGGGGGTGTCGGGTTTGGTCTGGGGGGGTGGGAAGGTGTCGGGGCGGGTGAGGGGTGAGGTGTGGGTGTTGGGGTTGGGGTTGGTCAGGGGGTGTCAGCTGTCTGCCCCCTCCCCACCTCCGACTGACCCGAGCAACGCCGGGCACTTATGCTAGTCTATATATATAAAAGTCAAATGGTGTATGCGTGCGTGCGTGTATGTATGTGCACTTACTCCTTCCACACCGTTTGAGCTAGAGACTTGAAATTTGGTACAGTTAGAGGTCTTGGGGTCCTAATGACCGCAAGAGTCAAAAAAATTCAAATCTCACCTCTGACGCCCCCCAAGGGTGAAATTATTTAAAGGCCAATCACATCAGCTGGGCAGCTGCTGTACTCTGTGACATAGTTTTGATGTCATAATACCCCCCTCCAACAGACACCGCACTCGCTCAGCTCTCTTCCCCTCCCCCCTCCAATGGAACCCTGGAATCCCTCAGCTCTCTGCCCCCTCCCCCCTCCGACGGAACCCCGGAATCCCTCAGCTCTCTGCCCCCTCCCCACCTCCGACGGACCCGAGTTGGGTTTGGTCGGAGGGTAAGTGAGCCGGGGGTGTTGGGTTTGGTCTGGGGGGTGGGTGGGAAGGTGTCTGGGTGGGTGAGGGGTGAGGGGGGGTGTTGGGGTTGGTCAGGGGGTGTTGGGGTTGGGTGGGGGGGTGAAAATGTGAGTCGGGGTTGGTCGAGTGGTAAGTGAGGTGGGGGTGTTGGGTTTAGTCAGGGGGATGAGGGGGGGGGGTGTCAGGTTTGCTCTCTGCCCCCTCCAACGGACCCCGCACTCGCTCAGCTCTCTGCCACCTCCGACTGATCCGAGCAACGCCGGGCATTTTCGCTAGTACTATATATGGGGAATATGGTCTGTGTACTAGTTCTGAATATGCAGTGTAGAGGTAATAACTGAATCTGCATATTTAGGCACCACTGACTTCAAATGAGACAGAATTTTACCTCTAATGACCAGGAACTCTCACACAGATGATAGCAGAGAACAGCATATGGCAAGGGATTCAGAAGGCTACAATGGCAGCATCCTCCTCCTCTTGGGTTGAGATAGGTAAATTTCCCATGCAGAACATCCACATAAAGCCCAATTACTCTACGTTACAGAGGAGCCAAAAAATTCACCAGTGTCCATTTGATCCGATAATTTTCCAATGTCAAACTTCGTAAGTCAGCTTCGGGAGTTGTCAGAGTTACATTTAATCATTAACATTATCCAACTTCAATCATTATTATCAGTTTTCCAACCAGAACCCTCATGCACATCCAAATTCTTTGTTGCCTTGTTTGACCCTTGGTGTGTGAAAGGCCCCAATCTGGCACATATTTGACTATACATATTGTGAGCAGTCACATTAAAAGGACATTCATTTCAGATTGTAAATTCTTTGTGATGGGGATGGTCATTTATTATATAGCTGCACAGTGCTTAGCATAATGGCCTTTACTCTTTAAAGGCAGTCAGTCAGTTTCAACATAGACATTAAATAGCAGTGGTGTTGTGAGTCTTTGCAGGATTAGGGCCTGTAAGAGGGGTTCCTCTGTCCCTATGCGCCGAGTACAGAGATCAGGGCTCTTGTATGCCAGACCAACAAGTCCTTTTCCCTCCACATTCCCACTTTGCCAGTTGGGAATTTGGGGTTACCAATCGCTGCCACCATTCGGGTATACTTCCAAAACCTTGGGGGGCCCCCGAACTTCCCCACCCTCACTTTGCCCCCCTCCCCGAGGGCCAAAGTCAGACACCTGAAGGCTATTTACCTCCCCGCCTCCTCTCGTTGAAGAGACAGGCTCCTGGAGGCTGCTTTCCCCCTCCCCCGTCTAACCTGACGGTAAGGAGAGACAGTCTCCACACCCCAGCTATGCACTTAGCTGCCCTGGTCCCTATTTCCCTCCCCTTCTCCCTTCCCAGACTGGAAGCAGAGAAAAACCCTAAGGGAAATAAACCAGACGGTTTATTAACTAGAAGATTTAATAAAGAAAAAGGTTAAAACAGAGATAAAGACACTTCACAATTTGGGGTTTTCTAATTCCCTTCTGAAACTGAAAGAAACACCCCAAAAGGCACCGGCTTAAAATAATTAAATGATCATACTCACAGTACAGCTAATTAGAAATATAAGAAGAAAATAAAACCATCTTTATAGCCAAAGATGGTTTAGGACCCTTGCCAAGCTCCATGGCAAGCCAGAAAACGAATTGAACTAACTTCCTGCTTTCCCTCATGGTCCCGAGGCTCTGATGACACTGTTGTCTCAGATAACAAGCCCCACCCAGGCAAGGCACACTCCACTCTTATGACAGGGCCTTTGGGCATCAATATATTCTGGTGAAAGGAGACTTGCAGGCAAAGTTGCCTGAGGAGCAGAGAGCTTCCACTTTCAAAAGGGAAACAAGGTATTTGCAAGACAGAGAAGTCGGGGTTTGCTAGAAAGCAGCCTTACTCCGATGAACCTTAACAGATACATCAGAGTAGAACTCCTACTGGTGAAATTTAGCAGATCATCATGAGGATGGAATTTTTTATTATTATTATTTTTTTAAAAGTTGACTGCAAAGTTGGACAGAAATGTATTTGACTGGGGGTACTGAGGAGCCAGAATGGCAGGAATTGTGGTATTGGGCCACCTACTTAACCTGCCTGATTCCCCAGCATTGCTGCCAAACCTTCACACCACCCAGTCTCATTCCACAGTGAAAATGTTTCCTTTACATTCAGTGTCTTGACATTTCTCATATGTTGAACCATTTAAAAAAATAAAGAAAACCACTTTCAATATGGAATAGAATGTGGAGCTGATAGAAAAAGTGTACATGTGTTGGTGGAGTAGTGGGACTCAATACATCACAACACTGTGCTTAAGATATCTTACTAATAGATGTTTGTGTTATCTCTACCGAAATAATTTTTAAGTTTTGGTTGTATGCTTAAGTGTCATTTTGATTAATTTGATGGGACTATTGCAAGTGCTTGTATGTGATAATTGAAAAGCTGGGGAACTATTTTGAAGAGCTAAGGAATGTGGCCATGATTGGATAGCATGATACAAGGCTTTTAAGGCATGACGTTTGTGAGGATGTTAATGTTCATTTAATTGTTGATTCCCTTAATTTAAAAAAACCACTTTCCCATACTTAATAAGTTAGAGAGGATTTTTTAATAGGCGTAAAAATAAAGTTTTGCAATAACATATAATCAGTCCCCTTCAAACAAAAATAAACTTGATAAATGATTTTCCTGTAAAACATTTTAATAGAAAGATTGGAAAAAACAACAGAGCATAGCAATTTCATTATAACTCACCTCTATGATGATGTGATTTTGGAAATGACTGAAATTAGTACTTTTTAAAATTGATGGAGTTCTTATCAATTTTAATGAAGATATGGGAAATCATTGGGTTTTCCTTATTGATGGAGTCATGTAATGAGATTGAATGCAATCAACAATGAGTATCATGGACTATTGAAAGTTTGGAAGTAAAATACCAAGTTAATGGTGGCAATGTACTCTAAAAGAACTAAAGGGGTAAATTTTGTCCCCATATGGATGGGAAGGAGAAATTCAAGTTCCTAATGACTGTGGTAATAGGTCATATAGTGTTCACTTTGAATATTATATATATTTTTTTAATTGGTTGTCAGAGTCTGATAATTTATCACCTTCCCAGTCAACTACTTTTTAAAAAGAGAAAAAGTTGTGCACCTGAAGGTTCTGCAGCTATTTTAGTACTTGATCACACAGGCACATTAGAATAGGGGAATGAAGTGAGAAAGAGTATTTTAAAATAAATTATTATATATATACATATATATATATATATATATATATATATACACATATACACACACACATATATATATATATATATATATATATATATATATATATATATATATATATATATATATATATATATATATATATATATATATATATATATATATATATATATATATATTATATATACACACACACACATACACATACATATACATATATACATACATATATTAGATTAGACAGTTGGTAACCCTACCCCGAAATCATTTCTGAAGTACTCCTTCCACTCATCTCCCAGTTTGTGTCTCTGTAATTAATTTTTCCTTCCTAAGTGTAGCACTTCTATTTGTCCTTACTGCATTTCATCCTCTTTATTTGAGAGCATTTCTCCAGTTTGTGAAGATCATTTTGAATCCTAATCCTGGTCTCCAATGTGCTTGTAAGCCCTCCTAGCTTTGTATGAGCCTCAAACTTTATAAAAGTGTATTTTCTATGCCATTATCCAAATAATTTATGAGGCTATTACATAGAACTGGACTCCAGCCAGATCCCTGCAGGATTGCTATGCCCTTTCCGTTCATTTGTGAACACCTGATAATTACTCTCGGAGTATGGTTTTCCAGCCAGTTGTGCACTCACCTTAGAGCAGGTTCATCTACGCCAACAGTTTTCAGCCATTTTTCATTTATGGATCCCTAAAAAAAATTAAATGGCCCTTTGGAAACTTTACCCATACTGTGCACTCTCCAGAGGTCCGTGGACAACAGGTTGAAAACCACTGACCTAGGCTATATTTCTCTAGTTTATGAGAAGGCCACATGAGACAGTATCAAAAGCCTTACTAAAATCTAATTACATTACATCTACTGCTTCCCCACTATCCACACAGCTTGTTACTCTGGCAAGGATGGATAATAGATTGGTTTGACATGATTTGTTCTTGACAAATCCCTGTTGACTGTTTTTATTATCTTACTATCTTCTAGGTGCTTACAAATTGATTGTTTGATTCTCTCGCCCCCCCCCCCCCCATTATTTTTCTGGCTAGTGAAGTTAAACGTAATGGTCTAGAATTCCCTGCATTGCCTTTATTCCCATTTTTATATATAGAGATACTATATTTGCTCTTTTCCAGTCCTCCAGGATAAGGAGGTTAGATAATTTCTAATGCCTCAGAGAACTCTTCAGCCAGTTCCATAGATATTCAAGGATGTATTTCACCAGGCCCTAGTGACTTAATGGTATCTAACTGGTCTAAATAATTCTTAACATGTCATTTTCCTAGTTTAGCTTCAGATCCTACTCCATTTATACTCACGATGGTCGGGATCTGAGCACTGCTAACTTTTTTGATGAAAACAAAGAAAAAAGGCATTTAACACTTGAGCCATTATTGCCTTTTTGGTCATCTTTCGTAACCCATTTAGTAATAGGTCTATCCTAGCCCCAGTCTTCATCTTGCTTTTGTTACCTTTCATATCCCTAGGTAGGTAACCCTTTTTGTGCCTTGGCCTTTCTAATTTTGTCCCTACATATTTAGGGTTTTTTTTAAAAAAATAATATATCCACACACACAGCCTTTGTAGTTTGACTTACTTCTTTGTACAACTCTTCTTTGATCTTTGAATTTCAGGTCATTGAAGATCTCCTGGTTAAGCCAGCCTGGCTTCTCACTATAGTTCCTGTCTTTCCTATGCTCTGGGACAATTTGCACTTGTGCCATTTGTAAAGTCTCTTTAAAAAACTTTTCTCCTGAACTCTTAAATCCCCCCCCCCAGACTTGCTTCCCACAAATCTTACCTACTGATTCTCTGAATTTGCTAAAAACTTTCCTTTCTTGAAGTCCATTGTATTTATTCTGCTATTTTGCCTCTTGCTAGTCTGTAGAACCATGAACTCTATCTTTTCATGATCATTTTCACGCAGCTTGCCTTCAAGCTTCAAATTCTCAACTGGTTCCTCACTGTTTGCCAAAATCAAATCCCAAAGAGCCACTCTCCTAATCGCTTTCTCTACCTTCTGTATAAAAAATGGTCTTCCATATATTCCAAAACCTTGTATTATTTTCCCAACAGGTATCTGGGTAGTTGGAGTCTTCCATCACACCGAGTCCTGTGTTTTGGATAAATCTGTTATAATTCTGGATGATCTTTACCTGGTGTAAGTGGTCACAGCTCCATTCACTCCAATGCAGTTATGACAATTTGCACCAGCTAATAATTGGGCACCAGAGATCTGCCGAACAAGTTTAACAATTGAAGTAAATCTACATTCATCTAAATCTGAATCAAAATAAGATTTTAATCATATAAATTTGTTTTTCATTTTTTGTGTCTCCCATTTACACAATGTGATCTCCTCCTGGCTCACAGGTGTCAAAACAAACAATTTTTTTTTAAAAGGGGGCAAAGGAGGAATGACAACCCTGGTTACTTTCCCTAATACTTTTTTCATTGCTTCAGATAAAAAGAAAGGAGGTTATTTGTGGGATTCACATGGCTTCCATGCACATTAGTCACCAAAATGGTTAGACTGAATACATTAGCTAACCCTATAGGACTGAAATCAAATATACATACGTAACCTTAGATAAACTAGTTATGTATCTAAAAATACTGTACTAGGGATGGAGATTCATATAGACAATACATACATTTTAATTACTCTGCTTATTTTTAAGCTTTCAATTAGCATACCAGTAATAAAAAGAAAAAATCTTTCCCTTTCAGGCAAAGCACACTGAACTAATACGGTTAGTAAAAATGAAGTGCTTGATACATACTAATCAATAACAGCTTGATAATATTAAGCTCATTAAAAACCATGGAATATACATTGTAACATTGCTAATGGGTTTGGCCATCTGAATTCATTTATTTTGTTTTGACAGAAAGGCAGAAGGCAAGTTATATGCAGAAGTAGAATTGTGCTTCTGTAAGTTTACAACAACGACAGAAAACCATATGCTGGATAACAAAGCAAAGATTACAAACATCAGAAATTACTTCAAGCTGCTATTGAGACTCCATTCAAAATTACATTTGATTATAACTTTGAACCCTGCATTTCATGGAGCAATGATATGTCATTTTGTGGAAAACCAATATACACACAAGCTCTTTCTATGCTGAAATGGTTTGGGATTCTGGTAATGAAATGGTGCCATGTGTTTGGCAGTACTGAATAGTCAAATAGTAACTGATTAATGGTATCTTATTTCTTAATAGATTATGTATGAACTATACCGTCAATACATTACACCTTCATATACATTAACACGTTTCCATTAGACTTATATAAAACATATCCAATTTTTGCAAAATGTCTACTAATTGTAATTAAGGCATATTAATGTGAAGCTTTATTAAGTCAGGCATCTTCATATGCATTCATATACATCTTGATTTTCAGAGATGCTGTAAACCACTGCTCCCACTGACATCAGTGAAATGTGTCTACTTCTGAAAAGCAGGTCCCTTTTATGAAGGTGTTAAGTATTCACATTGGTATTTTTCAGTCTAAATTACTAAAATGCATATTGTATTAATCTTTTTAAAAGTCTTACCATTTTGCAATGCTGCTTTTTTAGTTTTAAGAAAAATACTTTTTAATAAAGGCAACTTGTCAAAGTGTATATAGTTCTTGCTTTCAATCTGTGACAATGTTCTGGGGTTTAGGATCCAAATCCTTAGGACCACTAAAATCCACAGATGTTTTGCCCTTCCCTTCCATGTGGCAGGAAGTCTTTAGCCCCTCATACTGACAAATAAATAAATAAATCCTGCAATACTCTATTCAATATATGACATTTTTGCACATCTGTCCAGGGACCAATACTGCTCCCACTAAAGTCAGTGGGAAGTTTCAGCCCTCAATGTTTCAGGCATAATACATATCTACAAGGGAGGACTAATTGCGGTTTTTAATTGAACAGTAGTGAGCAATCTTCACCTTTAACATTGAAATACTCCAAATTACCGTGCATTAGTTTTCAACCTACACAGAGCTAACGTTTTAAGATAATTGCTGTACAGATTCTTCACAGTTTAAGAACAGGGCTTTCAAATTAAAAGCAGTGAAATAACATGTCTTAAACCCAATACAGAATCTGCTACATTTAAGACTATTACAGTAAAACCTCCATTTAATGGACTAATTCGGGTGAGGGGGTGTCCGTTAAATCAAAAAGTCCGTTATTTAATAATTTTTTAAAAATGAGCTGTTGGAGCAGCAGCCCGCCCGCCACAGGGTCGGGGCGGCAGCTCCGCAGCCCGCCCGCTGCCTGGACCCGGGCGTGAGCCGGCAGCCAGCCCGCCCGCTTGCGGGACTCGGGCGGGACCCGGCAGCCAGCAGGCGGGACCCGGCAGCAAGCAGGCGGGACCCGGCAGCCAGCCAGCCCGCCCGCCCGCTGCCTGGACCCGGGCGGGAGCCGGGAGCCGGCAGCCAGCCCGCCCGCTGCCTGGACCCGGGCGGGAGCCGGGAGCCGGCAGCCAGCCCGCCCGCTGCCTGGACCCGGGCGGGAGCCGGGAGCCAGTCCGCCCGCTGTCGTGACCCAGGCGGCAGCCAGGAGCCGGCAGCCAGCCCACCAGAAATGGATCAGGAATGCATCAGACTTGCTCAGAAATTTTGTCCGTTGCATCCGAAGTCCGTTAAATCGAGGTCCGTTAAATCGAGGGTTTACTGTATTTGCTTGTGAATGGTTAATGTGTTAACCATTACAACAACAACCCCCCATCATTTTTATATTGGACACTGTGTTTAAAACAAGGACATGTACTTGTATATCTCCAAGAGCAAGTAAATTGTATAATACACACACTTATAAATACACAGATACTGAGACACACAAAGTTTTAAGCACACAGAATACATGCTATATAGATCATATAAATGCAAAAGTTAGAAATAATTGCATACACTGATTAAATATTAAAGCAACTTTCCAAAGCTGAGACCAGCTTGCCTTGGCTATCACGGATAACCTTAGTATAACAAATTGCATACATCTGTGATTTTCCATCCCCTTTTTAAAGCTACAGAATTTCACCACAGATATCCAAGTGTTTAATTACCCTATGACACTATATTTAATCAACCTTTATCCAGTAGCCTGGGAGTAATGCTACAGAGAAAGTATGGCCAAGAAATTAATACTTAACTTTAACGTCTCTAAAAGCTCCTAAAAAGATGTGTGAAGATTGGTAAGTCATTATAAGTTACACAAATAATCAATTCCAATTATTTAAACAGGATAAAGTGAGATATCTATAATGTAATAAAAATAACCAGTTTTATGTATTGATTTCTCAATGTTGATTTAAAATGTAGCAACTACACTTGACAATCAATTTCAGTTATTTTATGTCCTCTGAAAAACAGCATATCAATAATTTAAAATCTTTAATAAGATTTTCATAGTCAATGATATTAGATTGCCTTCATTTATTAAATTAGAGAAAGTTATGAACAACCATCAGAGGGCATCATTTATAAATCATTTTTAGAATATGTAGTCAAAGTGGCAAGTTTTTCCAACTCCCTGAATCAGTTACCCTTTATTATTAAAATAACAATACACCTTTCTTGTTAAATATACTAGAAGATTCCATCCATTTTTGTCAGGTTGTAATTGTATTAGCAACATCTGAATTATCACCACTAAGCTGAAATACACAATTGAATTATTTTTAAAAAGTTGACCACATCCTCTTGAGGAAAGTTAAATCTTATTGAAATATTATATTGGTAAGACTTCGCAAGACCACACTCTTTAATGTATTTTAGCAACTGACACAGATGATGACACAGATACAATGACCATACCCCAAACCGTTCAGTAGTTATTTATTTAGGCTGTGTTCTTCTTGACCATATAGCATCGATCACCCCCGGCCAATCTATTAGTGATTTTCCTACTTTCCAACACTTCATAAGGATACCGTAAGAAAAGTAACTTTCTGCAATGTGCTGTAACTTAACCCAGTAACCATAGGGAACATATACACATGCTAAATACTGTTATTGAAAACAAAGTACAGTACTTGATACATACTAATGAATAGCAGCTTGGCTCGGTTTTCAACTGATTACTGTATACAAACACCCATCTGGCTTTAAAGCTAACCCTCAAAAGCAAAAGGTGCAACGTTAAGGAACATGACTAAACTTAGCCAACCTTTAAGGAACATTTAACAAAAAGAGCTTTCCAGCTTTTGTTTGTGTAGCTGTAACGCAGTGAAAGTTTCTTGTATTTGGGGAAAAGGTGGGGAGGGTATAAATTACTCCCCCTCGACTATCAGCGAGAGCAAGAGCTGTAAGTGAATTAAAGAAGCTCCGATGAAGAGTGAAACTCTCGCTTGGGAAGATGTATTTACCACTGTGTGGATGGACATTTCAGACAGACGGACACACGCTTCGCAGCAGCAGAGGACAGAGCATCAGACACACAACTCGTAGTGGCCAGTTTCCCACCGGAACTTTTCATGACGGTCCACGAACCACAATCACCCTGCCCCGAAGGGATCCCGCGCCTCGCTTTGCCGCAGCTGCAAAACGCCAGGCGGGCAAGCGGCTCCCAGTGCCCCGGTTTACACGGCAGAGGCGGAGCGAACCCGGCACACTCCCCCACATCTCGTCCACCGGCTCCCGCTCGCTTAGCCGCCCTTAGCCTCGCGCAAGCCCCAAACGCGCCCTTCCATGCCCGGGAGTTAAAACCCGCCTGGAAGCCGCCGGGGAAAGGGTGCTCCCGAGCCGGGGTCGCTCACGGCTCCCCGGGCAAGGGGACCGGGGCCCCGGAGTTGCTCTCGGGACTGGGTGGGGCGAAGCGCGACGGGGGGGAAGGGGAGAGACCGCCGTGTACTTGCCCAGGTGGGGACGAGGAGGCTGGCCGGGCGCTCAAGCGGTGCTGGAGGCGGCTGCTTCCCCGCCACGTTCATTTCCTCCCATGCAGCTGGATTATTCCTCTCTGAACGGCGAGCGCAGCAGGGCTTGGACCAGGCATTGACTCCCGCCCCGCCCCCGGCAGCCGCGTCCCAGCTCCGCGGGCGGTGGCGGCGGCTCCCGGAGCAGGAGGAGAAGCCGGGCGCCGCCCGGAGAGCGGGGATGAGCAGCCCGGCTGGCCTGGGCGGAGATCGTCGGCTCTCCGCGGACGGGGCGTCCCACACGCCGATTTAACTGCACCCCTCCGCCGGCTGCAGACGCCGCTGCTCCCCAGGGGAGCGCTTCCCCGCCGGGCACGGGCTCCCCTCCCTACCCAGCCCTGCAGCACCGGGCTGGCAGCATCGGAGGCTTTTCCCCCGCCCCGCAGGCGAGGGGGGCTGCACACGTGTATGCTTGACTAGAGGAGGACACGTCCCCCTGCCTTGGATGCACCCGGGTGCCTCAATCAGGCCCCTGCTGCCGGGGAAAGACAGGGGCTGCTGCTTTCTGACGGGCTCTTCTGCATCCCCGGTAGCCGCTTTGAGAGGGTCCCGCCTGCCGGGGCTGACCAAGCCCAGCTGCCGTTGCTCAGTAGCACTCCTAGTGGTAGATGGGGGTATTGAAGGGGGCGGAAATTAGTTCTGGCTCCTCCCACCTACTCTCCCGTCAGGAGTAATTTACATCAGCTGGCAAAAGGTCTCAGAACCAGAGAGGTAGCCTTTAGTTAGTCTTTAAGGTGCCACAGGACTCTTCGTCACAAAAGGTCTCAGTAAACCAGGTAATAGCTTGCCTCTTTCCCTTCCCCCTCTGGGCTTGAGGGCTGTCAGCTGCAGGACTGTCCTCCCTGGAATATGTCTTTCCCCTGCCTTTCCTCTAAGAGAAACACTCCAACCCTTCCCTTGTTCAAAGTGGATCCAAGGGGCTAGGTGGGCTACCACCCATCCAGTATTTCACCACCCTGGCTGATTTTTTTATAGAACTGATAGGGAAAAAATGTACTCTGCCAGGCATTTTTCACATGTCTTAAAAAGGTATATGATCGCAATACACTGGGTTAGCTAATGTTAAAAGTTTCTGTGTCCAGTTAAAGATGCTGCAGGGTTCCCAGCTCCACAGTCTTTTCTTACTTAATCTTATCCATGTGTGTTATCTCTCTAGATACTGTAAGTGGCTGTTGAAGGGAGGGGTTTGCAGAGTTGCCTCCTGTTTGGAGTTTTGGTGCCACTTGTGGGCTTGCCTTGTGGGGGTGCTGTGCTTCCCCCCCCCCTTTCTGTTTCAAAGGTAGTAACCTACACTGGGCTGGCCCAAAGGACAGGGGAAAATGGAAATGCTTAACCCAAAGAGCACCTATATACTGTAGGGTAGAAGATGGGGTGCAGGCCAGGTAGCCACCTTCCCCAAACTGCAGTGTGTGTGAGAAGGGGGGAAAAAGCCAGGGCATGGAGGCAAGAAGGAGTAAGTGGTGGCTGGAGCCATAGGGTAGGAGTACTCATGGCCAAGGGAGTGAAAAAGGTTGAGGAGGAAGAGAGCAGGGATCCAAGTAAAACGGAGATGGGAAAACTATGGTCTGGGGTTCACATTCAGCCCTTCAGATGTTTTAATCCAGCTCTCAAGCTCCAGCTGCAGAATGGGGTTCAGGGTTTTCCCAGTTCCACATATGCCATGGCTCCCAGAAGCAGAGACATATCCCTTCTCCAGCTCCTAAGCACAGAGGCAGCCAAGGGGCTCTGCACTTGCCTCTGCCCCAAGTGCCACCCCCACAGCTCCCATTGGCTAGGAATCATGGCCAATGGGAGGTGCAGCACCTGTGGATGGGGCAGCATGCAGAGCTGCCAGGCTGCACCTCCACATAGGAGCCAGAGAGGGGACATGTCGCTGTGTAACATTATAGAGAATATAAGCAACAACAAAAAAGCCACAGATGAGCGGCAGCCTCTTTGGACAGAGCTCCAAGTGCTGGGAAATCTGAGAGGCAACAAATCTGGGAGTCAGCTGATGCTTGTTGCGGTCTTGACTGGCTGCTGGGTTCTGCAGAAAGGCCTGGCAATTCCCATATACAGAGTTGATATGCACGAAAGTGGGTGGTGTACTGAGGTATTCGTGGAACATAGGACAGAGTTTGGTTGTACTATGCAGGAGGATACAGCACACACAAGTGAAGCTCTTCTGTGGGTCCTTGTAGATGCAGAAGTATCAAGCATGGCGACCTATAATAAACTTTTCTGCAACTTTTTATCTGTAAATGTAGGCACCTCTATTTCTCTTTGGGCCTCCTGAGTTAATGGCATGGCTAGTGTCCATGCTATACCTGAAGTCTCCTCACTACTCTCCCATCTTTCTCTTCATGCTACATCATTATTCCATATTTTGTATAAGTAATGTATTTAACTGAGACTTAAAAGATGGAAATGCCAGTAAAATGTAAATAGAAAAATAAAGGTCATACTAAATTACATTATAATATATGGGGCTAAAATGGAAAATGTCTTAAGGAGATAAGTAGAATATGCAGTAGTTAATTTTCCAAATGTTTTCATTTGTCTATACCATTTACTTTTTAATTAAAATGTCTTTGTCAGTTGACTAGTCCAAATAAATCAGCCACTCAAAAACAATACATATATTCCTATGACTCTTATCTTCCTGACCATGCTATTTTAATTAAATTTATACAAATCAGTGCAAATTGCATAACATTTTTGAATAGCTAAGAGCTGATGACATTTACTGTGTTCAGATCTGATGGATAAATTTCACAAAATTATATTCTATTGTATTGCTGTGCTGAAAATATGTGGTTATATTTGATGTTGGGGAAAAATCAGGAGAAATTAAAGATTTGTGCAATGAGAAATTAAAGGCAAATAAATTTGCAAGGTTCGAGGGTTTACAAAACTATCACAGTATTATGGATATCTGCAAAACTAGTTTGAATCTACAACGCTATTTATTTTTAAAAGATGATCAATTGTAAGAGCTAATAGAAACCTGTACTACATATTAGGGTAGAAGACTACCACACATTTTGGGACTGCTGCCTGTCTGGTTTTTACCTGGGCAGTCTGATTTTTTTTTTTTTTTTTTTTTTTTTGCATTCAGGTGCCATTTTGGGTTGCAAGGTGCCTTGTTTTTGGGGACCCGGCAAACCTAAATGTCACCCAAACCAAAAGTTTGGTGACCATGGGGTGGGGACAGGCACTACTAGGTTATTAACCCACACCAGCCAGGACTACCTCCTAACTGCAGGCAGGCTCTTTGAGATGATCCAGTGAGCAATGTGGGGAGGAAGAAAGAGAAGAGAGTGATGGAGGAGGAGCTTTGAGGAAAGGTGGGGTAGGGAGTGAAGCTTTGGGGAAGAGTTAGAGGAGGGGCAGAGCCTTGGGGGTCCAGTTACCAGCAATTACAAATGTGACAATGCAGTCCCCACCTCCTTCTGACATTTAGGCTCACACAAATGTTGGTCTTGTTGCAGGTAAAATTCTCTATTCATTTTTTTATTAGAACTTTTTTCATTCCCTTTCTTTGCTTTTTTCCCCTGTTTTCAGTCTTACTATGGTCTAGAGCCTGCAAAGTTGTCTTCTTTTGGTTAACTTTCCTGAAGCACATTAACGGTTATTTAAAATATTGAAACTGGGTGCAGTGCTATATTGCTATTTTAGTGTTGCCAATATGAGATTTTTTTTGGAAGTCTCATTATATTTCTTAAAGCCCCGGCTCCTGGAGTCAGCCAAATATCTGAATCTAATCTTTCATTTAAAAAAAAAAAACCAACAACAAATGTATAGGCCTCATGGTTGTATAGTAAAACTTGAGAATATGGCCTAAAAAGGCTCAAAACTTAGAAGGCAAGTAAAAGGAATCACAAGTTGGTTATTTTTTAAATCTCATCAATTTGAATGCTTGAGGATGGCACTAGTAGACTTTTTTTTCTAACATTGTCTTCACTGAAAATGAATCAAGAAATAACTTTAGAAGTGTAATGTCTGAAAAAAATCTGTATTCATGGAAACAGAAGCGGATTCTTGATTAAAGAGTGGACCGTGTTGCCGGTCTGTCTATTTTCTATCACTCCAAATTGCATGCACACAAATATACATATAGCTTTCATTGGCAGAACAGATTCTGAATATCTCTCCCACTAATTATACAAAATGTATTTAGTTAGGCAAATAGATGCCAAGGTTAAAGGATTTTTAAAGAAAAGTGTCTGCAAGATAGTAATTGGGTTTTCCAGGAAACATTGATTCACTCCATTCAGACACTGCTAACGTGTCCATGTCTAAACCAAAATCATTCAAGCACCTATTGAAATCAGGTTATTTTACAATAAACTGAAACTTTATTAGATGTCATTTTTCTTTTTTATACCTTATCTGTAATAGTCATCAACACACTAAACTTTTATATAAAATTGCTTTCTTTAAATATATATTTTTTTAATATTCTTGTTTAAACAAAAGACCATTTACTTTGGCAGTACTCTGTGTTGCCAGTGAAGATCAGTGGCATTATGTGAGAGCAGACATTGTGGATTCTTTCAGGGAATAAAGAAATATCACCTGAGTAGTTTGATCCTCTAAATCACAATAGTGTGTTGAATATACATGAACAAAAACAAGGTAAGAATGACAAACAGCCCAGGGAAATTGAATCCCTCATTAGAAAGAATGCCACTGTTCAACCATCTATTTACTCATGTAGCCAAGACTGATAGGGGCAGGGGATGCTGAGGAATGTGACAGAAAGCATAAAAGGGGGGGCCCTGCAGCTCAGTTGGAGGGGAGTTGGGAAACAGATGTATTCCACCTGTTGCAGTGCCGAGGACCGTCAGGTCTGCCAACTGACGGGAGCATGAAGTTACTATTGGGATTGCCACATGCCATGTACCCTGGGGAGATGGTGTAGTGACCGGAAGAAAGTGTGATGGGCAACCACTAGGGGGCGTAGTTACGCTTCTGAGTCAACTCCAGGAGAGGGCGTAATGGTGGTATTAATCTAACAATGGCCTTGGATTCTTGTTATCTTGTATGTGTGTTTGGGAACAAGTGTCCCAGCTGTGTGAGTGCTTACCCTGTCTGTGTGAGAACGAATGCATGGGAAACTAGATGGGGAAACTGAGGCAGGACAGAGTAATCAACAAGTGCTGAACAGCGTGTAACCAATTAGCTTGCTGCTTGCTATTAATGAGATATGAGTATGTATGAGATGCAAATGAGCATGGGTATATGTGGGTTGACACACCTTTATGGGTTGGGCTTCTTCTCTGGACATCGCCTGGGTGTGTCAGACATCCTGTATCGCGGCAGTGCTGCCCGAGGTCCCCAGCACGGTAATGCCGCTCCCTTCAATAAACTCACCACTTTCCATCTAGCCACCTGTGTGAAGCCTCGTTTCTCCCGGCAACGAGATAAGCACCCCTCAACAGATGGAGAGCCCCCACGAGACATAGGTACACTGCAATGTGGTCATAGTAAATCCCCGTATCCCCTGAAGCTTCCCTACCCCTTGAGTGGCCACCTACCCACCCTAGGCTGAGAGGCTGGCATTTGTTTGCCAGAAGCTGGCATTTGTTTGCCTGAGCCCCAGGGCCCTACTTGTGAAGGGGGAAGAGAGCTTCATATCCTGTCTGTCACTCAGCCCTACCCAGAGCCTCATAGACTGCTTGTCACTTGGACCCACAAACACTAATTCCCCCTTGAGCTTTGCTGGACAACCATGTGGTTGAGAGGGGGCATCCCCCCGCTGAGACTGATGGGAAAGTGATGACCACAGACCCTTCCACTCCAGTGAGAAAGGTCAACCTGGAGTACATTAGTATACTGAAAATCAAAATTAGGGCCATATCTCAACCTTCTCTCCACCCACACCTTTATATATTCTTTAGAAAGGCAATGAGACCTGTCATGCTTCCTTCTACTGTTTTTAACAGTGCACAGCCCACACAACTAAAGGAGATGGACTCAATTCCCTTGTTCATTATCAGCAGAATTACTTATGCACAATGTAATTTTACTCATATGAGTAAAGATAGGCAGGAGCTTAAGTGTCTGAGGATTGAAGTCTACGTAGCCCTAGTCTTCCCAAGTATTTACAGCATGATAATTTTGGCTTTGTAGCCAGATCAGATAAAGAGCAACCCAAATTAAAATAGGTTGTTTGTCATTGCTCATTTTAGTTTTAGTGCTTAAAGCTGTAGATGTGTTCAGTTACCAGGAGTGCAGGGGCTCCAGAATTTAGATCTGCAATTTTGTGGCAGTCCTAGGCTCTGCATGATTTAGGTGCACAGATGCTTATTTTCCTCATTTTTGTCTTTCATAAAATAAGGAAAATCTAATAAAAATTAAATTTATCATTACTATTTTTTTAAAAAGTCAAGAAATGCAAATTTAACTCCCCTGCAACATGTCATATATATTTAATAAACAATATGTATTAATTATACAGGAGCATGTTAACTATTTTTTTTTCATTTGGACTAAGAATATACAATATTTTAAAAATAATTGACAATGTGAGATTCACTTCTTACTCATTAGTTAGCTGTGCTTTTCAGCGTAGCTTCCTGCCTTTAGTCTACTTCCTGTAGGCTCCCCTAAATAAAAGTGCTTGCCTTTAACTTTAGAGTTAATTTTCTAAATATTCAACTATATGTTTACCTACCATATTTTCTTAAACTTTTAACAATACTGTTGCCCCTTTTTGACCAGAACAACTACTAGTCAAAGTTCAGGACGCTGGGATACTCCCGTTGGAAGCAGAAATTGACGGGGTCTGATATTTTCTTTAATGTCTTGTTTATTTACAAGGAATGTGCAAAGTCCTGGATCTCCAAACACAAAGGAAACCAGCAACAAAGGAGTAGTTTCTTAGGGTATGTCTTCACTACAGGACTAGGTCGATTTCCTTTAATTCGATTTTCTAAATTCGATTTTAGAAAATCAAATCAGTGTGTCCCCACCAGGACAGCAGGTCGACAGTGGTCGACACTGTCTGTCCTAGAACTTTTGCAGGGGTCAACATAGCCCGCATTGCACTTTGGGTAGGTAGCCCACAGTACAATGCGTGCCAGACCCCCCCCTCCCAAGCAGCCCCACGGACCCCCCCGCCCACCTGAACAGCCCCCCCTCCGGACCCCTCCCTGCCTGCCCGAGGGGGGGGGGAGCCGGCGCGGGGCTGCTTGAGCGAGCCGTCAGCTGCCTAGTCAATTTCACCTGAAATTGACCAAGCAGCTGACCCGCTCGCTCAAGCAGCCCCGCGCCGGACCCCCGCCCCCGCCCGAGCAGCCCCGCGCTCCCCCCACCTGAACAGCACCCCTGATGGACCCCCCCCCGCCCACCCACCCGAGGGGGGGGAGCCGGCGCGGGGCTGCTTGAGCGAGCCGGTCAGCTGCCTAGTCAATTTCACCTGAAATTGACCAAGCAGCTGACCCGCTCGCTCAAGCAGCCCCGCACCGGACCCCCGCCCCCCGCCCGAGCAGCCCCGCGGCCCCCCCCCCCGCCCACCTGAACAGCCCCCCCGCCGGACCCACCCGAGGGGGGGGGGGAGCCGGCGCGGGGTTGCTTGAGCGAGCGGGTCAGCTGCCTAGTCAATTTCACCTGAAATTGACCAAGCAGCTGACCCCCTCGCTCAAGCAGCCCTAGCTCAAGCAGCCCCGCGCGGCTCCCCCCCCCCCTTCGGGCGGGCGGGGGGGCTGTTCAGGTGGGCGGAGCTGCTCGGAGGTCGGAGGCTTAACTTCAGATGCCTCTTCACTTACTCACAGTAGACATAGAGAAGTCGATTTTAGCCTTACTTCTCTCGTCAGGCAGGAGTTACAAATTCGATTTTGAGGGCCCTTTAAATCGACTTTAAGGGCATGTTTGTGAAGACAGGTACACGTTTAATTCGACCTAACGTCGTTAAGGTCGAATTAAAGTGGTAGTGAAGACATGCCCTTAGATTACAGTCCCAAGCCTCTTTAGGCAACAGACCAGAAAGCTCTCTCTCTCTCTAGCTTTCTCCAGCATCACACTGTGCTCACAGGCTTCTGCTTGTCTTTCTTGCTTTCCCCATCTGTCTCAGTTCTGGTCTGTTCTCAGTTTCTGTGTGTTCTGTCACACACCCATACCCACACACACCTGGTCACAAAACCCAAACCCTACTCACCTGGTGCTAGTTTCTGGGCAGATTCTGTTAGACTTTGTTTTACATATAGTCCCTTAACAATGTCTTACAGACATCTTAAATGGGGGACTCACTTACACGAGTTTGAACAAGGTTTTAATTCAACTGATAACAAGGGTTCACTCAGCTCATAAGTATATTAATATTCGCTTAGTGCTTTGTCATTTCTTGTTGCTCTAGACTTCAGCAGCTTTAGATACATAACTAGGCTGAATTTATAGCCAAAGAAGCACTGTTTCCACAGATTATGTTAATTCCTTTGACTTTTACCAGTAGTGTTAGTCAAACAACATAAAACTTAATGAGAACTGGGTTTGGCCTATTCATACAATAGCTGAATGAATAACTCATTTTTCAGTTAACTGCCTGGAATGCAAAAATAATTTGGGGTCCACCCAAAACATTTTAAAAAATTTTCTGTGAAACAAAAATGTCAAACATTTATTGTAGGTTGAACAGAACATATTGTTTGAGGGTGTTTTATCTTTATAAAAATAATTGAAATGAAAAGTAGTTTCAAATTGAAATGTTTTATTCAGACAATGTCACAACATCATGTTTTGACTTTTTCAGAATTGTATTTTATATTTGGCCAAAATAACTGGGTACATTCTATGCAAAATGTTTTGATTGACTTCAATACGCATTTTTTGGCAAAACATTTAGTCTGAAAAGTTTTGCCCATGTCTAATGTTTGCCCCCTTATTATTCACTGTTCACAAATATTTATTTGGTCAAAACCTTGTTCTTGGTTTACAGATGTTCATATGATTAATTTAATCAAGAAATAAAACATGTTTCATGATAAAAGGAAATGTCTTTTTAGTTGGAAGCATGACAGTTTATAAGAGTAAGTTCCTCCAATCATGAGCAATTCCTCCAGCATGAACAAACACTTATTACTCTGAGTGTATAACAGAAGACTTCTGCCAAACAATCCAAAGCTCTTGGATGTAATGGACATGCTGAATGGGCCTGAGAAAGACACAAGTTACATCTGGTAAGACTCCATTAAACACACTTCTGAATTTGGCCCTTTCAGCCAATACAATTATTTTATATGTAATTATATTATTTGCTGTTGCATTTGCTATTATTAGTTTTGACCAAATAAATATTTGTGAACAGTGAATAATAAGGGGGCAAACATTAGACATGGGCAAAACTTTTCAGACTAAATGTTTTGCCAAAAAATGCGTATTGAAGTCAATCAAAACATTTTGCATAGAATGTACCCAGTTATTTTGGCCAAATATAAAATATATATATATTTAAAAACATGTTAAATATTTTCAATATTGAAACACAAATTCTTAAACACTTTGATTTTAGGACAATTCACAAATAAAATTCAGGGTTAAATTCATTGCTTCAATAATTCAAACTAGTACATTGAATCTATTTGAATTAATAGTCAGCTCTCTGGCATCACAGTTGTTTAAGCTCCTTTAAAGCAGGGATGCTTGGTTAAAAATAGTACAAGTGGACAATTTGCAGAAAGGAACAATTTTATTGCCTCTCTCTATTGCCTACAAAATGCCAGGAGAGTTTATATTTAATGATAACCCATGTACAATAGAATATGAAATAAAATGAAATGTTCATTGCATCCATAATAGCTCTATTTCATTCACCTCTCTAAAGTAGCTCAGAAACTTCCTATCTGCTCTGGCATAAAAAAAAAATAAAATGTTTTTTTTTTTTTAAGTCTAAGATTTTTTAAAATTCTTTTAACTTTGATTTTTTGGGAAATGTATGTGGTCTTGGACATAGGGAGAAGCTAGAGCTGTTCAGAATATTCATGGCAAGTGATTCATTCAATGAATTTTGGCACCTTTTATTTAATCTTTTTAATTATTCAGCCATTTCTGAAGAATGGTCAAGTAAAGTTCAGCAAATAATATAATTACATATAAAATAATTGTATTGGCTGAAAGGGCCAAATTCAGAAGTGTGTTTAATGGAGTCTTACCAGATGTAACTTGTGTCTTTCTCAGGCCCATTCAGCATGTCCATTACATCCATTTTGATTCAATATCTTAGACTCAAATGCTGCTATACTCAGCTGGAAACCATTACACTCGCAATAACTTACTAATGCTTCTTTTCTCACATCACCTCTACAGTTGACCTACCAGGTGATGGTACATCTAAACTGCAAAAGAAGGTGTGTTATTTATTCAGGTTAGCTAACTCACATTAACTCTCCTGCCAATATAGTGCTGTCTACATGGGTGGTTAGATCAGTAGAACTACATGGATCTTTCACACTCCTGAGCAATTCAGTTATACCAATATAAGTCTGTAGTGTAGACCAGACCTTAGTCCAAGGGAGTCCATTGTTAGTGTAATTTACATACCAATTGATTGCAAGAACAGCATATGGTAGGAAAAGCAATTAAGCGGTTGGCTACACTGACATTTAATAGCACTCTAACTTGCTGGCTCAGGGAGGTGAAAAATCAACACCCCCCCTCGCCCTTCCTCCTGAGTGCAGCAAGTCTGAGCCCTTTAAAGTGCTAGTGTGGACAGGCTCCGAGCACTGGGAGCTGTGCTCCCAGCGCTCCGAGCTAATCCCTTCATGGAGGTGGATTACCAGAAATCTCCCAGTGCTCGTGCATGACCACACTCGCACTTCAAAGCACTGCCGCAGGAGCGTTTCCGCAACAGAATTTTGAAGATTCCAGTATATCCATGCTCCAAGAGAAGGGTGTGAATAAACATAAGAGTTAGGCAGGGAGCTGACTAAATCAGCTACTACTTTAACATAACAGTTGGCCTTGTTTAGCTTACACCTACATCTATCCTTCTGTTTGCTTTTCCTCTACCATCATTCTTTCAACTTCTCAGCATGTAAATCATACAAGCTTAGCCTTAAAAATCTACTCAAGTAATACATTCTCTTTAATTTAGTTATCTAGTGTGTTAAAAAGTTTTAGATAATAATTTGCGAAGATCCAAATAAGTTTTCCTCTCAGCGACTTGATAATTTTAAAGTTTTGGATTTTTTTGGAAGTTTTGCAAGTTCATAAAAGATTTCTATTTAGCTGCTTTAAATTTCTTTGGTCAAAATGTCTTGATGTACCTAAAGACAATGGAGAAAACCAGCCCTATAGGCTGTGACAATCATCACTGTTCCCATTAACCCAATCAAAGTAATTTAAGAAGTATTTAATTTACATGAAAGGTATGTAGACCTTCGTTACTGATCACATTGAATTTCCTAGGAATTCTGTCATTAACTTCAATGGGACCAAAATCAGGCTCTTTAAACTGCATATCATATCTTTGGATCAGTGTTTTCATGTCTGCAAATGCTGTTATAAATATTATCAACCTATTCTCACCTCTCCTATGGGACTGTTGCAAATTTTTCTGAACGAAAGCAGAGGAAGAACTGTACAACATTTTAGATAATATAAATTTGGGAAGCAGAATATCTGTAGGCCTAAAACAGGTACAAACATACAAAGATTGTACATAGCTATTATAAGTGACCACTTATAATGATTATAAGTCATTATAAGTGACCAGAATAAGTGATCTATTCTTTGCAATAGAACAAGATCTTCAAAGAAAAGGCACTGAAGATTTTCTTTTGAGTACCCATATTTCCTACTGAGGTCTAAGGGAGCTGTGGCGCTCAACACTCTGCAAAAAAGCAATCCAGTTTGACTGGGGAGGATAGGCCATCTGAACAGGCAGCACATCAACATCTAGGAAACTAATGACTCTCCCACTCTTCAAGAATACTTTCGCAAGTGATTGACACTGCTTTTTATAAAAGGATAGTTTATAAAGGAAATAATGACTATAATGAAATACAGTCATCCTTTATTCCAGTATGTGTCTACTCAAGAATGATAAGTGCTCAGATCCTAAATGTTGTTTATGCTTGGAAGGTGAAGAACTGCTTTATGAAGTTTGACGAAATTTTAGTTTCATTCTCTCCCTAGTCCACATTCTCCTGTCTTCCTTTAATTATTTGCTTATTTCTCTTTTGAAATATCAATTGGTATTCCACTTTAGGTCATGTAATTTGAGACCTAATTTCATTTTAGTCTTCTCTTATAACAACAATGTGTATTGGTATGTTTCCTTGGATTATTATGCCAATAAATGTTTGTACAGGAAAACATGTTTTGCAAAAGCTTGCACATCATTCCATGCATCTTCTAAATGCTAAAGTTCACTTGCCACCGAACAAGTCTCTAAATATAGGGACCTGAATTAGACCTTGGTTACACTGGCACTTTATAGTGCCATAAAGCCTCCAGGAGCGCTATAACTCTGTACCTGAACACACTGGCAAGGCACACATTGCGCTATAAGTCCGAGCTTATTGCGCTCGTGGTAAACCACCTCCGCATGGAGAATAAGGGCTGTTGTGTATTCCCTGTAGCGTGTTATGGCAAGTGTAAACAGTCATTACGCTATAAGGGATCTCTGGCACGCCTCCGAGTCATTTAAGGCAATTGACGTCTCTGTGTTGTTTTGTTCTCGGCTGTAGGAATGCGGAAGTACCTTTTCAGAGTTCGTCTCTTAACTCAGCAGATAAGCACTGCAAATGTTTACAAATGGGAGCTGTGTGGTGCGAAACTTAAAAAGCAGGCTCTGATTTCAAAGGAAAATACTGACACAGACTGTCAACCGGAGATATCCACCTCCCCCCCCCCCCCCCCCCGCATACTTACCCCTCACCCCCCTCGTTTGAAAAGCACATTGCACCCAGCTGAATGGTGGGATAGCTGCCCATAATGCACCACTCCCTGTGCCACAGGGAGTGCCGCAAATGTGGCCACACCATCCCATGCTATAGCGCTACACCTATTGCTGTATATGGGTACAGCTATAACCAAAAGCGCTATAATCCTGTGAGTGTAACCAAAGCCTTGGAAACAGTTATACCAGCAACCTGTCTTATTCTTTAAAAGTGAAGTGCAGAGATCTTTAAAAACAATTTGGGATGTTAAATGGTTCAAAAAAGTATATTTAGAGACTTAAATATTATAATTATTGTAAATGAAATACATGAGAAATAAAGATCTTCTTAATCTACTTGCCAAAAAGAGTAATATGAGCTGTTCTAATTCATGCAGACATGCACGAGAAAAACAATGATCACATTTCATTGAGAAATTAAATGTCCTTACCCATCAAATTCAAGATTTCATGTATGCCTTGTATTGAAAGATAAAGTGATCATTTGAAGCAGAACACACTATTGGATTCTCTAGGGGATGATGTGGAATCTTGATCTCGGGACTTGGCAGAGAGTTCTGTCTAGCGGGATAGTCATAATGTGTACAAGTGACTTCTAAGATTTCACTTGATTATGTGGAAATAACCAGAGCAGGTATTTTTTTCCCCTAAAGGAACAGGTTTCTGTCAGAAAATGCTGTTCTGACAGACTGTAAACATTCCTCTGGAATGTATCAATTCCTTCAAAATGTTCAACAGAACACCAGATGGTTGCCTGGATTGTTTTCTGCCAGACTACTTAATTCCCCAGAATACTCAGTATCCCCACTTAGCCCACTAAGTGCTCTTCCCAGCTCCCCAGCCTACCCAGGTGGCCAGTTCTTTGTGGTTTCTAGTTCCTTAACTCTCCAGGATCCTCGGGGAAGCAAATAGCCATCACTCATTCTAACTAGTTGCCCACCTGGTAGCCAGGTGTGATACCTGACTCCCAGCTTCCTGTGCTCCTGGGGAAGTTGGCTTACCAGGCTCCCCATCTACATAGATTTAGAACTAGGCAGCTGGGGAGTCTTGGAGCTCAACAGCCTGTCAGATGGTCAGCTAGGGATACCAGGGATCATATTTTCTTTCAGAAACACTGAAAATTTCTTGCTGTGGGAATATTTTGATATTTCCAATATAAAATATTGCATAATTTCAGCTCTGCATTTTTTGTTGTTGATTTTTTGGTTTTTCATTCCAATTTTGAATGACCATATTTCTGGAAACTCAATTTTTTTAACAGGTTTGAAATTCTGTTAGCCATCCAGCTGTACAGATAACTTTGCAATCTGCAAACATGAACAAAAAGGCAAACAAAAACCTTCGGATTTAAAGAGAGAATACAAATACAAAAAGCCTTAGGAACAAGACAAGAATGGAGAGAAAAACAACAGGGAATACCAGGGAAATCATGTAACGATGGAGGGCGAGGGAAGGGAAGATGGTTCACTGGTACGGTGACTTCCTGTGCGACTCTGAGCAAGTCACTTGTCTCTGTGCCTGAATATGCCTTCAGTAAAATGGAGTTCAAGATTCGTCCCTACCTTACAGGAGTGCTAGAAGGCTAAATGTGTTAAGGACTGTGAGGCATTCGTACAGAATGGCAAGGGGGACAATATAAGTACCTTATGTAGAAGAGAAGGGAAAACAATGAAGAGATGAACAAGTGTGCTTGCAGCAGAAACTTACCATAGCAGCCTCATCTTTCTTTAAAATTTGGAAAATTACAAATAATTATTCAAAATGACGATAAAAGATAATGCTCTTGCATGGTTGAAATGTATCACCTTTGATAATAGGTTCAGTTATTTCAGTTAGTTCAGTTAGTTCAATTAGGTTCAGTTAGTTCAGTGCTATTTTAAGGATTGATGCTGCAGGCATTTACATGAGCAATCTCTTTACCCTGGTCTACACTACAAGGTTAGGTCCACACAACCAACCTTGTTTTGTCAACTTAAAGGACTCTTAAAATTGACTTCTGTAATCCTCCCTGGCGAGGGGATTTGCGCCAAAAAATCGACCTTGCTGTGTCAAATTTGGGGTACTGTAGATGCAATTTCACGGGATTGGCCTACGAGAGCTATCTCAGAGTGCTCCATTGTGACTGCTCTGGACTGCACTTTCATCTCACATGCACTAGCCAGGTAGACAGGAAAAGCCCCAGAGACTTTTGAATTTTGTTTCCTGTTTGGTCAGCGTGGCGAGCTCAGCAGCACAGATGACAATGCAGAATTCATCAGCACAGGAGAGCATGCAGTCCCAGAATCGCAAACAAGCTCCAGCATGGACCAAAAGGGAGACACTGGATCTGATAGCTGTGTGGGTAGAAGAATCAGTGCAGGCAGAACGCCATTCAAAAAGATAAAATGCCAATATATATGCCAAAATCTCCCAAGGCATGTTTGACAAAGGATGTAACAGGGACACACAGCTGTGCTGTGTGAAAATTAAGGAGCTCAGGCAAGACTACCAGAAAAACAAAGGAGGCAAATGGTTTCTCTGGGTCAGAGCCCCATCCATGCCACTACTATGATGAGCTGCATGAAATTCTAGTTGGGGGACCCTACCACTACTCCAACTCTGTTTGTGGACACTTGCAAGGGGGGAGTCTCATGCAACAGGGAGGAGGATTTTGTGGAAGAGGAGGAGGAGGAGGAGGAGAAGAAGAAGAGTGCACAGCAGGCAAACAGAGAATCTGTTCTCCCCAGCAGCCAGGAACTTTTAATCAACCTAGAACCAATACCCTTCCAATGCGGGCTCCCGAACCATGAAGCTGGAGAAGGCACCTCTCGTGAGTGTATCTTTGTAAATAAAATACAGGGTTTAAAAGCAAGTGTGTTTAGTGATTCATTTGCCCTGAAGACTTGGGATGCATTTGCAGCCAGTACAGCTACTGGAAAAGTCTGTTAACATGTCTGGGGATGGAGTGGGAATCCTCCAAGGACATATATCTCCATGAAGATCTCCTGGAGGTACTCTGAAAGCCCTTAAAGAAGATTTCTGGGGAGGGCTGCCTTATTCTGTCCTCCATGGTAGGACATGTTACCACACCAAGCCAGTAGCAAGTAGTCTGGAATCACTGCGGCACAGGGGTGAAAGTAGGTGAAGGTTCTTACCCGTATGGGGGATGGGGTGGGGCCAGCTCTGGCCCCCGGAAAGGGTGGGGCCTCGGGTGGAAGGTACTGGTAAGGGGCCTCCCCCCCACTCCCTTCCTCAGCCCACCCCACCCCCCTCCGCTGGAGATTCCCGTGAGAGTTTAAAGGGCCCAGGGCGGTAGCTGCAGCCCAGCCCGGTAGCTGTGGCCCAGCCCAGCCCCTGGCTCTTTAAATAGCTACAGGAGCCCTGCCGCAGCCTCCCCCGGGCTCCCACAGTGGGGCTTTGGCAGCAATTTAAAGGGCCTGGGGCTCCCAGCAGGCCCTTTAAATTGCGCAGAAGGAAGCCAATCCACCCCGGTAAGGCACACTGGCTCTTGCCGGTACGCTGTACCGGGGCGAACCGGCTTACTTTCACCTCTGCTGCAGCAGAAAGGAGCCATAAAAACATTTAATAATCATCTACAGTTGGCTTTCTTTTAGTGCCACAAATGTTCTATGGCTACTAATGTGTTTTGGGTCCCTTTGAGAAGTTGAGAATCTCCTCTTTTGAATGGGATTGAGTTATTTCCAATCCTGAAGGGCGTCGCTAATGGATTTAGGTCAAGATGTTCTCCTAAACATTATGTCTGCTCTCAGGCAGTCGTAACTTTGGAGGAAATTCCACATGGGGAGCAGAATAGGAAACATATCTCTTGCAGTTTATAAAAATAAAAACAGCATCTGGTTCAAGTTGTTTAAAATGTTGGAATGTTAGAAGTAGTCTTAAACATTATGAATAATGATTTACTATGGCTCTGCAGCTTGTTACATGATAACATTTCCTCTTAGGTGTATGTGTATATATTTCTGGGAAAATGTTTTACAGGATGAAGGAACCTTTGTAATTTACAAACAATCACTATATATGAGTGACAGTAGGTATGTCCTAAATCTCGAATCTTGCCAATTAGGCTCCTCTTGAATCCCACCCTAAAACAAATCAAATGATTTGATCACTTTTATTAATGTCAAAACAATTCTATCTGACTTAGGCATACTGGTAAGAATAGTAAGTACACATGACATAGCCAGTTCCTCAGAAAGAAACTTTCATCAACTTAGTGAGAATTATGACTAACTCATGAGTAGGAGAGTGAAGGTCACTGAATAAATTTTACTCTTGTGAATATGGAGAGGGATAGTCTGACACTATAATCTCATCTCTGAATTCTGTCAGCACTTCCATTCCTGCCCACCTTATTTTAGGTAACATCTAGTCAAAGGTAGAGGTAAATGATTTTTATGTTGCTCAGAGGCTGTGAATGCTCATAACAATATGATAAAGTGCTTGCACCCAATGCAGTTTTTTGGGTGTGATCATTATGGACTCTCGTAGAAAAAGGCATTTGAATGGTCAAGCTGGTAGAGCTTCTGTAATATCTACAACCAGTTTGTGGTTTTCAAGGGAAACCCCACATAAAGCACATTACAGCACTCAAGCTTGAATTAATAGATATGATCACTTAAAACAAGTAAAATGCCATTGACCTGCTAAACAACTAGATCCTCCAGATAGTTATCTGTCTACACGTCAGTACAGATACAGAGCATTGATTTAGTAAGAATCTACATAAACCACGTTTATTTGTATTCAGTCATCTGCACTTTCGGGAATTTGATCATATAATGCAATAACTCATTAACACTTTTTCCTGCCACTGGGATTTTCCTAATTTATTTGTTTAACTGCCAATGTGAAAAATTGTTACTAAAATTCATCCCATTTCATAGTGGACAGAATTAAAACACCCAAGTTTACCAAGTGGTTTAGAAGATTCATATGCTAATACTTAATGTTTCACAGAAATGCCTTGCTGGGTCAGCATTTTGAAGCTTTTCCAGAAGGAAACAAAGTCTGATGTAGAAAAATGTAAAATAGTGGTTTCACAATTAATCTGACAAGTAAATATTTAGTTACTGCTAAGACATACCACAAAGTTTTGATATACTGAAAATGTCATTTAGATTTAAGCTGTATTCAGCAGTTAGCTCTAGACATCTTTGATTTTACAAGGTTTGTATTTTCTTAACAGCATAACCACTTGCATGTAGCATAAAAGAAAAAAAGACAGAGGATGGATATGATAGATGTCCATCATGATTGGTGTGGTAAAAGTGAATAAGAAGTTATTTACCCTTTTTCACAATATAAGAACAAGGATCACCCAATTAAATTAGCAGTCAGCAGGTTTAATACAAACAAGACAACGTTTTTCACATAATGCATGATTTACCTGTGGAACTCATTGCCATGGAATGTTGTGATGGCCAAAAATATAGCTGGGTTCAAAAAAAGAACTATACAAGTTCATGGAGGATAGGCTCATCAATGGCTATTAGCCAAGATGGTCAGGGATGCAACCCCTTTCTCACAGTGACACAAAACTTTTGACTGCTGGTAGCCATGAGAAGAAGACAGGGATGGATCATTGCAACTGCCCTCTGTATTCACTCCCCCTGAAGCTTTGGTACTGGCAACTGTCAAAAACAGAATACTGGGCTATATAGACTATTGTCTGGCCCATTATGGCAGTTCTTATGTATCTCAACAAAATTTCAAGGTAATGCATAAGAAACTGTTTTTATAGAGCGTTCTGAACAAACACCAGGAAACACTTTATGTTTTTTTCAAACAGTTTAATGAAACAAATTCTCTTAATTATAAGAAAATCTAACCCAGTAAGGTTTATTTCCTAATTGTCCAAAGTTCATTTTTTCAAACTCCAGATGATCAAATCCATAGCAACTAATATTAACATATGAGAAACTTCCTGGTTTCAATACACATTTTAATTAAAGCTGATTTATACGATTTTACACTGCCTAAGTTGCAGCTTCATTCAAGCCCATGAACTTCAAAGCAAAACAACTAAAATCATTAAAGTTTCACGTGTTCTCAATCTAAAGGCAGGAGTGGATCTGACATCCCTTCTCAAATAATCCCTTTTATCCTTTTGCAATCTGAAAAGGATAAATAACCAGTGGCCTGAAGCCATTTCCTCTGCTTCAGTCATTCTGGGGGGGAGCCTGGTATCTTTCTGCCACCTTCTCCAGTCTTCAGAGGCCAACAAGGTCAGGCTGTGATTGCAAAATTCACAAGATTTATCTGACAGAGTCAAACTGCTATGGACTTGGGCCAAATTTTCAAAAATGTCCACTATACTTGCATGCCCCAGGTTTGCATGTGTGCAATTTTGAGTACTTACATTTGTGCATAAGAATTGGGTAACCTGGGAATCTGTCTACTTGATTTTGTGTAATTCTGAAATTCTGACATATACAGATGCTCAGAACCATGTGTGAAAAATATTGGGAGCTCAACTGGGATACACAATGTAGAGATATTGGAAATGTGGCCCTTTACTTTCATTTTAAAGTCTCAGGTAGGAGCTTTGACATCTTGATGCAGAAGTGTCCCAACAAGAATCTTGAGGGTTCCAGTATAATCTCTTTAAAATACATTGTTTTCTGTTTTACTGACCTAGTTACAGTTCATTGTGATATAATTTAGATCTATTTTTGTGATCATTCATTGCTGTACTGTTTCATATTATCTCTCTCTGCTCAAATAGTTTGTTATTTTGAAAAAAATAAATTCTGTCTTTCTGGAAGTTTATAACTTGCTTACTACATTGTATAGGATTAAAACTTGGTTTGTAGATTGGCAGCATTAATATAAATGATTCTATTCAATTCTATTTAAACCACTTCATTTTTTATTGACATATCAAACATACCCTATGCAGTTTTCACTGTAAGATTTTTTTCAGGTACTGTATTTAAATAAAAAATTGTGGTTTGTCATTCCAATGAATTCATAAAGCAGATTAATCACTTCTGGCCAGATTTCTTCTGGCATTTGGGGCAGGACTCAGTCCCCATTGCATGGATAAAGGGCCAAACAGAATCCTCTGTGTTTTGAGGAGCTCAGGACTTTTCCATCCCTACTCATCTGGCTATACATGGCAAACCAAAATGTGCAGGTAGGAGATGGGACAACAGCTAAGACTTCTACCAGTGAGCCAAACACGGGGATAGAAAGTTCCATCCAAAACAGTTATAAAAATTGGTATGCAGCTCCTGCACTCTAGCAATTCCCTCCCAAAACAGAATTCTTCCTAGTGTTTCCTATGGGCTATGCCTAAATAGAATAGCTTGGGCATTTGTGAAGGATGGAGAAAGAAGCAAAGGCTGCTTCTTAAAGGAATGAATTCTGCATTTTTGCGTATGATGTGATCAATGCTTCTGCTATTGCGGATACCTCTGAGTGCACAAACAAGCCGAAAATTCTGTTCTGCAAAAAAAAAAAAAAAAAAGAGCTCTAATACTTTCTACTTAAAGACAGCATTAGCACAAACCAGAAACAAGAATTTTAGGTCCCTGCTACCCTAGGGAGGGTAATCTAACCTGCACAATTAGTTTAATATTGCCTCATTTGGTGGAGTTAGAAAGAGTAATTTTTTTTGCCAGAAGTAATCTACCAAACTAAAAATACACCCCGTGTTTCCCCACCTCCTACCTACTCCTCAGTATCACACTTATAGTATTTTTGTGTGAGAAGACTTACAAGAAATTTATCTTGCCCCTGTGGTACTCAGATTCAGTAAACACAGCATTTCTGATACCTGACCTACTATGCAAGGATTCCCCAGTGTACCCTAAACAAATTGCAAAATCCAGCCCCTTCATTTTCACATCTCGCCAAATACAGCGATGTGTTTTACCACTACATTTCCTGGAAGCCAATCAGGCTCAAAATCATTTAAACAAAATCCTGCTGATTTGAAAATTGCATTCAACCCCCCAAATCAGAGGATTTTCATGTTTTCAGATTTTGTAATGTAAGTTTCACACAGTTCCATCTCAGATCAATTTTTCACTGCAGGGAACTGTTGTGATTGTTATAGTTAAGGTTGCATTAATGTCTCAAAACAAATACTCTGCTTTCACTTATTCAACTTTCTAAACCTCTCACGTTTCAGGGTATTTTTTTCAGGATTGATCTCTTTCTAAAGTTTTGTTGTTGTTCTAAAAGTGTAAACAAATATTTAAACTTTGAGTACTGTAAGAGACAAAGGAAATATGTTATATATACTGCAAAATAAAGTAATAATTCTTGCAATTGTTTTTAAACAGCAATACTACCAAAACTGCAGGAGTAAAAAGATGAAACTTGTAATGGAACTAGCTCTTGCTCTGGAGAAGTATCTCCTGAGTATTCTGGTAAAAATTGGTTGTGCATTGACAAAATTGTGAGCATTAAAAAAATATAGGATATATATAGTGTAGGATATTGTGCATTACTCATTTTTATTATGTAGTAAACTGTGAAGCTAATTAACACACGACAATAAAAAGCATATTCAGAAGCACAGGATTGAGAAAAGGATTCTATAGGAATTTGACTATAGTTGCTACACATCAGAAGAGGTAACAAAGAGTCCTGTGGCACCTTAAAGACTAACTATAAAGTTTTGAAGCATAAGCTTTCGTGGGCTAATACCCACTTCATCGGATGCAAGCAGTTAGTCTTTAAGGTGCACAGGACTCTTTGTTACCTCTGCTATTCCAGACTAACACAGCTACCTCTCTGATTCTACACATGAGTAGAAACTCCTTAATTTTGGAAAATTTCAGTGACTCAAAAAGTGAAAAAATAATAATTTTGAGTTAAAAAATGTTTTGGGCCAAACAAGGAATTATTTATGTTTATTTTTTGTAAAACTGAAGGAAGTTTGTAAAGGAAGTCATTCTGACTAAAAAAAATTGTTTTGACTTTTTCATATATTTCCATTTAATTATTTGACATAAACTATTCAGTGAACCCAAATCTGCATTATTCACCAAAAAAAGTGTTGGCTGAAGAAATTCATCCAGCTCTACTCCATTGTGCAACATTTTACCCGAAACATCCAATACAGAGCATGTTTTTTGTGCCAATTCAGTTTTCAAATTCTGGTTCCTCACAGACCAAATGCCACTCTAACAGCAAATGATTTAATTGAGTTACTGTGAATTTACACTGGTGAGAAAATAGTATCTGTATATATGCTTCTTTTACATGCAAGCAGGGTCTGAATGAACGATCTCCTGAGAGCTAGTTCGGGAGGGGAGAGACTTTGGGTATGTCTTCACTAAAACAGTAGGTCGATTTCCTTGCAGTAGATATTTTTAAAGCAGACTTTATAGAGTCGATTTTGTGCATCCCCACAATTCACGGCAAGTCGGCAGAGTATGTCCACACATCTGTGGCAAGCATCAACATAATGAGTGGTGCACTGTGGGTAGCTATCCCACAGTTCCCGGATTCCCCAGCAGGCACTGTGGGTAGGCATTTCATTATTTCGTGCCCTTTTTTCACGGCGCCGATGCCACTTTGAGCAGTGCACTGTGGGTAGGCATCCCATTATTTGCGTCCTTTCTCTGTGCTGCGCTCATGCCATAGCAGTGCAAGCATGGAGCCTGCTGAGGCCACCGCTGCAGTACTGGCCGTTGTGAAGACCTCGCGCATTGTTGTGGACTTTATGCTGCATCGTCTGCAGAGGAAGTCGATCCAGAGACAACTGCGCTTTCCGGAAACTGACGACAGTGATGAGGAGATGGATCTGGACGTGCACACGGACAGGGACACTGACATTTTTGGAAGTAGGGGGTCTGACAATCTGGCAAATTTGGTGGCAATGAGGCATGCTATGAGGCATGCTCATGCTATGGAACGCCGATTCTGGGCCAGGGAAACAAGCATTCTGTGGCTCAGAAACTTTCGTATGCATAAGGGCACTGTGGCGGTGTGGCATAAACAGAAATGTTAAATAAAGTTTACTGTATATGATTTAGGCTTCTGGTAACTGCTGGGTTAATAGTTATGTATTATGTATTGCAAGATGGAGTTTTTGTTTTAAAATGGTGTCTGTCAGCTGGGTGGGCATGTAGCCATAATCAGGGACTGAGCTTGCACGTAGACCTGTCAGCTCATGTCATACTTTGCAACAATGTCTGTCATGCTTGTGTAACAGTAAGCGTGGGAACAAACGGCCGGTAGTCATGGTGCTGTTTGAATCTGTACACAAGTTATGTATGTGGCAGCTGATTATTGGCTGTATGTAGCTGTGGCTCTCTTTGATGGGATTGGTTGCTTGCATATTCGAACTTTGTATATATGTTTTGCCCACCCTGTGTTCGTGGGCTTTCAGGCTTTGGAATTGTATTCCCCTAATCCCCTATGTGTGCACAAATAAACCTTTTTGTTCAGGTTACCTTGAGTCTTTTGCCTGTTCTTGGAAGGTAATTGGAGAGGCCTCCAAGGTAAGAACAGATTTGTGCAACAGCGGGGTGACCACCCGCCCCCTACAGAAAGGGAGCTTGGAAAAGCCCAGAAGGGGGTTAAGGCTGGGCTCTAGCAGGCTTGCAGGCCTGATTGGGGAGTAGGCCCAGCTGGGTGGCCACGCCCCAAACACAGGCCAGTGTATAAACGCTGAGAGGCAGGGGCCTAAACAGTCAGTCTCCTCTGTACCCAGAGGGAGACTGGCCTAGCTGCAGGAGCTTAAGCCAGGTACCTGGGTTAGGGAAGAGCTGGGGTAGGGCAGAGGGAGCTGGGCAGGCTCTAGCCAGAGATCCCCAGGCCTCAGGGCCTGACAGAAGGCGCGACCAGGAGTACCAGGGTTGCAGGGGGCAGCCCAGGGCTAGAGATAGCAGCAGCAGCAGCAGGCCAACCCTCCTTGCCTGTGATGAGAGGCCATGATACTGCAGTCTGCCCCAGTGAGCGGGGGCAAGTGGTGACTGACAGTGGCACGCTCTGAGGCGAGGTGGGGATAGGGGGTAGAGGGTTCCCCCAGGGAGGGGAGAACCTCAGACCAAAGGGGGTACTGCAGGGGTGCAGCACCCACAGTTAGCAGGCACCGGGGTCCGGGAGGGACACGGGGCCAAAACAGGAGCAGGGCATCAACCTGCGGGGGGCGCTCCGGACGCTGGAGGAGCTGATTCCCCAATCAACCAGCGGGAGGCGCCGCAGGGGTGAGTGTGCGACCCTGTTACAGGCACGTTCACGGAACCTTGTGACTTGCTTTCCCCAGCCCTCCAGTGCAAGAATACCAAAATGAGAGCAGCCCTCACAGTTCAGAAGCGAGTGGCAATAGCCCTCTGGAAGCTTACAACGCCAGACAGCTACCGGTCAGTCTCGAATCAGTTTGGGGTGGGTAAATCTACAGTGGGGTTTGCTGTGATGCAAGGGTCAGGAGCTGTTCAACTATAGGCTGAGAAAGTGCAGAATGGCAGTTGAGTGTGCATTTGGCCGCCTCAAAGTGCACTGGCGTACATTACTTACTCACTCAGACATAAGCAACAGAAATGTGCCCATTGTTATTGCTGCTTGCTCTGTGCTCCACAATCTCTGTGAGAGCAAGGGGGAGACGTTTATGGCAGGGTGGGAGGCAGAGGCCAATATCCTGTCCGCTGCTTACCAGCAGCCAGACAACAGGGAAAATAGAAGAGCGTACCAGGAGGCGCTGCGCCTCAGAGACACCTTGAAAACCAGTTTTATGAGTGCCCAAGATGGCATTTGAAAATCTACTCCATTGTTCTGCTCATCCCTAAGCCTGCTGTCCTTGCACCCTCTTAAACCCTCCCCTCCCAGCACTTGCAGAGGAAATAAATTCACTGTTTTAGAAATCATGCATTCTTTATTGCTTCTTCACAAACACAGGGGATCACTGGAAAGGTAGGCCAGAAGGGGTGGGTGAGGAAGGAGACCAGCAGTGGATGAGGGGAGGGGTGGCAAAGACAGCACCTTTTAAAACTTTTTAGATAAACTCAGCCTGCTACTGCTTGTGCTGGCTTGTGGGGTAGAGTGGGTCAGTCTCTGGAGCCCCCCCCCCCGTGTTCTCACCCCGCATCTGGGTGGGGAGGTTATAGGACTTGGGGTGGAGGGGAGGTGGTTAGACACAGACTGTAGAGGCAATCTTTGGGCCTGCTGAAGCTCCACCAGACACCAGAGCATGTCACTTTGGTCCTCCATTATCCGCAGCATCGCATCCATCTGCCTTTCATCGCACTCCAACCACCTCTCTTATTTGCGATAGGATGGGAATAGTATTTAACGGTGAAACAGTTTTCACAGAGCTGATATGCTTTCTGTACAAGGTCACATTCCGCACCTAAATTCAGTGGATGGCTTTCCTGTTCATACAGCATCACACACATGAGACAGCCACTACACGGCTACTGAAATCACCATGCAGGCGGCCATGGTAAGCCATATTCTTTAGAGCAGCGCTCCCCTTTCCTATACTAACCAGCCGCTTCCCCCCACCACATGGCACCCTCCTCCCCCCACCTCGTGGCTCCTAGTGAACCACGAGCATCCCACACACTCATGCTGCTTGGACTACGGGCTGGGGAGGGGGTGGCTGCTTGTGAGACCACTCACGCTGCTTGGGCTATGGGCTGGGAGGGAGGGAGCCCACACACTCATGCTGCTTAGGCTACAGGCTGGCTGAGGGGGGGGGGGTGGCTGCTTGGTAGAGTAGTGTCATAAGTATGAAGTAGCTAGAATCACTGTTTTACCTGTAAAGGGTTAACCTGAGAGGGAGAGGGAGATAATCAATGGGGAACAAAAGAAAAGTGTTGTACTTTCACTTTGCTCCCGGGTTCTTTTCTTTCACTCTCTCCTCGGGGTCTGTCTGTGCTGTTCTCACACCTGTTTCTATTCTACAATTCTATAACCTTCTAATAAAGCCAAAAGTCTAGCAGTAAGTGTTTTGTTGCTTGTCTGTATCACTTGATAATTGATCTATGGTGATACTTTGCTGTTAGCTTTAGCAGTGGAAAAATTCCAAGGGAGGGGGTCAATGAAGACTGTGTGATGCAAGGAGTTATTCTCTATTGATTTCTGTATCAGGTATCTGTACTTCTTCCTTTCCTTTTATTAAAATCTTTCTTTTAAGATTCTGTCTGTTTTGTTTCCATTGGATTGATCCTGGTTTGGATCAGGCATGTCTCACAGCAAGTGAGGGTTTGTGGTCTTTGGTCTCGAATCTCTCCCAGGTAATGGGAAGAGATTTGGGGGGGTATTATAATAGGGGTTCAAATTTACCCTAGCCCATGGTTTTGGGGGCTCAAATTGGTGGTGGCAGCGTTTTCCAAGACCCAACTGGAGAAGTTTGGGTTTTCGGGGAAAATTTTTAACCTAAGCTGGTAAAAGAAGCTTGGGGGGTTATTTCTTCTTTATGTGGGGTCCCCACATCTTTACCTTAGAGTTCAGAGTGGGGAAATAGACCTTTGACAAGCCGCGAGCAGCGCACATTGCTTGGGCTATGGGATGGGGAAGATTACTTTACAGCCACCTCATGTGAGCAGCCCAGTGGGAACATCTGTTCTGTTACAGATGACTGTACCCTTACTAGTCCCGTAGTTCAAACAGGCAACCATGAATGACATCACTCTGCTGAGGGTTTCTCAGAGAGATAGAGAACGCATGTTACTGGAGTCTCAGCAAAATCCCGGTGCATATGCTGCGATGCTGTGTTATGCAATGATACCAGACTATTTACTAATTGCATGGCGTGGAAGTGTGTCCTATCACGGAGGATTAAATAAGGCAGCACTCCCCAGAAACCTCTTGCGCAAGGTTCATCGCTACCTGCTAGAAAGTTTCATGGAAATGTCCATAGAGGATTTCCGCTCCGTCCCAGAATACATTAACAGACTGTTTCAGTAGCTGGACCAGCAATGAATGCATGCCAAGTCCTTAGGGCAAGTTAATCATTAATAAATGCTTCCTTTAAAAATCATGACTCATCTAATCCATAAAGGCACACTCACCAGAGGTTCCTTCACCGGCTGGGGTACCAGCAGCTTGGGATGATTGGGAGGGTGATGGGTCCAGGGTGATAAACAGCTCCTGGCTGTCTGCTAACAAGGTTTCTCAGCTTGCCTCCTGATGGTCCGTGATATTTCCATCCTCATCACTTTGGTCGTCACTTTGGTCATCACTTTGGTCGTCATCTGAATCCTCCTCATGCCTGATGATTACCCCATCGGTGGAGTCCACGGACACCGGTGCGACGGTGGTGGGGGTGCCCCCCCATTATCTGATTCAGTTCGTTGTAGAACCGGCATGTCCATGGCGGGCCCCCAGAGCGTCCGTTTGCCTCTTTGGGTTTCTGGAACACTTGCCTCAGCTCCTTAATTTTCACGCAGCATTGTTGAACATCCCTGTTGTGGCCCCTTTCCAGCATGGCCTTGGAGACTCTGGCAAACGTGTTGGCATTCCGTTTGTTGTTGCGGAGTTCCAACATCACGGATTCCTCTCCCCAGATAGCGATGAGATCCAACACCTCACGCGTGGACCATGCTGGAGCTCTTTTCCTCTGGTTGGTCTCCTGTGCTGCTGAGCTCTGCATGGCGACGGCTTGTGCTGCTGAGCTCTGCATGGCGACGGCTTGTGCTGCTGAGCTCTGCATGGCAACTGACCTGGGCAGGTGAGCTGGCCACGCTGGCCAAACAGGAAATGAAATTCAAATGTTCCCGGGGCTTTTCCTGTCTACCTGGCCAGAGCAGCAAGTTGAGAGTGCTGTCCAGAGCGGTCACAATGGAGCATTGTGGGACAGCCACTGGAGGCCAATAACGTCCCCATGCGTCCTCACTATGCCACAAATCGACCCATAGAGGTCGATTTCAGTGCTACTCCTCTTGTTAGGGAGGAGTACAGAAATCGATTTTGAGGGCCCTTTAAATTGGCGCAAATGGCAGCCCTGTGAGGACGGGTACAGTTTTATTCCGACTTGACGCTAAAAATCGACATTAAGCCGTAGTGGGGACCAGGCCTTCATGCATGAACACACCTACTCTGCATAGGTATCTCGCAGACAGGAGTTGTGTTGCTCCAAGTGATCGGCTCTGACTTGTGTTGGGTTATAAATCACATTAGTACTGAATGAAGGTATAATGAAATGTTATCTTCATTGTATGACTAAAGAGAGCAGAAATGTGCTGATCTTAGCCCAACTGAGGGGTCACTCTCATCTGAAAGAAACTCACTAAGCCAGGGGCTTGAATGCCAGAGCCCTGTGAAAGTAAAAAGGATGGGGCCAGGCGTGGACTCTCCCAAAGGGGCCCCAATCTGGTTTAACTGATTAACTGTTCAAAGACAGAGCTTAATTGGTTTTATTAGAAGCCTTTTGTTATGTTAAAGTACTCAAATGAGAACTGAAATCACTTGTAGAGAGGCAATGTTTCTGCCTAGTCTGTAAACAGTTGAAAACCACTAAAAGACTGATGTACATATGTCACAGCAGAGAGGTAGGTGGCAGCAGAAGGTGACTGAAGCTTGGTTGGTAAATGAGCAGCTGGGGAAGTGATGAGCAAAATGAGTGGCTAGCAAGGCAGCCAGCAGAGAAGAACCACAGCTGGTGAGGTGGCCAGCCAGAGCAAGTGCTCAGATGGTGGAGCAAGCAAGATGCCTTCTTCCCTGGGTGGGAGATGAACTCACACAGATACACCTCTGAACCCAGGGTACTCACAGACCAAGGACAACCAGTGTGATTGGGGTCTGGTGAGAGAGCAGAAAGAGGCACAGAAAAGGTGGTGGTTGTAGAACTCAAGAACATTATCTAGAAGAGACTGCCCCATGCACTCTGTGGTTGATGTCCTGCTCACAGTTTTATGATTATGAATCCTGCTTGTGGCATTTTCCCTAATTAATATTGGGTAACTTCCCTCCTTTCAATAAAAATTTCTTTTCTACACTCAGACACTGTGGTTGTGAGTGGGGAAGCATTGCCTCTTAGAGGTGCTAAGAGGTGGTATGTAATTTTCCAAGGTTACTGGGTGAGGGCTCAAGCCAGTTCTGTGTTTTATTGTTGAAAAGGAACCCTTAGATATTAAACCCCTGGCCCTGGTTGCTGCTGGCTCCATCTGGCAGAAGGGTTACATACAAAACATGGAGGGTTGTGCAGCAAAGGAGGGGAAGACTTTTGTAGGTTTCACAATGTGTGCAGGGCTTAAGCCAAGAGTTTTGCTGGGCTTGGTGGATCTCTTAAGGTCCCTAGAAGTACAGAAAGGGCTGCAGGTGGGAGCCCTTTCTCCTGAACCTTTGGAGCCCTGCTTTGGTGCTCTGTAGGAATTCTGTAGCTGCAAAAAGCACAAAGCAGATTAGCCAGCCTGTTTCCCACGAGGCTTCTACGGGGCATCCAAAGAATGAATGCTTTGGACACATACACTGTGATTATAGGGGGGGAATAAAACAAACATGCGAACTCCAGCATTAATGAGAGCTTCACCAATAAGGATTTCTCCTATGCAGTTTCTTTTGGTGAGACCCATTTTAAGGCTCTCTTGTCCTTTGACTCGCACCTCCCTTTACCTCCAGTGAAACCAATTTTAAAGAGTAAATAGTACCACAAGAGAACATTCTTAAGCCATTTCAGTAAAGATACAATGTGAGAAAGTACAAGTCATTTGAATGGGTTACAGGTTAAAAAAGCTTAGTAACATTCTATTTGCATGCTAAGTGCATGCACAGGGATGTGAAGTAATGAATAAAAATGAGAGAGAACTTTGAAAGTCTTAGGGATGAAAGGTGCTATGGAAACATAAGCATTATAATGTAGATGCCCTTAAATCATTCTCTGATCAATACCCAGACATAAAATTTAACACACTGATTTTTAAAATACTGTGTAAAGAGAGCCATCAAGATGAAATATTTATAGTAAAGGAATTAATATAGTTTGGTTATTAAAACCATGTTCATTGGATTTATATATAATAAATGTATTACACAATTAGTAACATTCTATTTGCATTTACAATTAGTGGCTCCATCTTTACATCATCCTTCCATGCCTTGTGCTGATTCATTCTCCAGTAAAAATTGGAGTAATCTGAGGGTAGAGAATAGTGTTGCTATTGTCATTTGTATTATGGAGCTGCCTAGATACTCCACTTAACATCAGAGCCCCATCATGCTAGACTGTACAGAGACAGTCCCTGCCTTACAATCTTGCTTGCAGTCTAAATAGATAGAGAAAGAGCAAGAAGAGAAACAAAGGGAAAGTTTTGGAGAGTAGGATTTCCAAAGCCACAAATACCTCAGGAACACAAATCTCCTGAACTTTACAAGGCATAAATGCTTTTGAAAATCTCATCCAGAGTGACTTGCCTTGTGTCACACATCAAGGTAATGGCAGAGCTGGGAATAGAACCCAGGTTTCCTGACACACCACTCACTGTTAAGGTCGGCAACCCCTCAGATTTCAAAGCTGATTGCCTTCCATAAAATGATAGCCAGTTACCACTGGTGGATCCACAGATGGCTAATGAAACTAATCTGGGATCCACAGATCTTGTCACAGTTGGTGCAGACATTTCCCAATGGAAACAGCAGATCTGGATTGTTGAGTCAGGCTGTGGCATGTTGTTACCTCCTTTCTCCATTTCTTGAAATATTAAAATCCTTGCCAGAAGGTCCTTTTCCATTTTGGTTGGTTGAGGGCTTTGGTTTCCTTTGAGATAATGTCAAAATTGCATTTCTTCATGTTGGCTTTGAGGGGGTCTGTGAGGTGCTTTTTTTGCTCGCCTCTCATCTGTTGGCTATGGCTCAGTTGTTAGAACATGACCAGCTTGGGAATCAATTTTTCTGGCATTCAAAAAACATGACCTGCCCAATGACTTTGGTAACAGACTATCATAGTTTCAATATTGGAGGTCTTGGGTTGGGACAGAATACTGATGGTGGAGTGTAGGTCATCCATCCTGATTTGGAAATTCTTGTGGAGGCCCCATTGATGATATTATTCAAGAACCTTGAGGTGTATAGTGTATGTGACTCAGGTTTTGGTACTTTACAAGCTAGCAGGGATCATAATGTCCTGGCTTGGTTTGATTCTTGATGTCATGCTCTTTGAAGATACATTTTCTCAAGCATCTGAAAACGGCACTGACATATTGAAAGCAGTGTTGTGTTTCCTCATCAACATCAGCTTTCTTCTATAGATAGATGCTGAGGTAAAGGAAGTGTTTGACATTCTCCAAGGTTTCTTTATTGATCTGAATTATGGGAGCAGAATTCTGGTGATTTGGAGCTGTTGGTGGAGTACTTTAGCTTTCTTGGTGTTGAGTATGAGACCAAGTTAGTTGTAGGCTTCAGAGAAAACACTGACTATTTTTTGACAATCTTCTGAGTAGATGCACAGGACAGAGTGGTCCTCATATTGGAGTTCAGTGACTGATTTAATTATAGTCTTTGTCTTGGATCAGAAGTGAATGAGGTTGAAGAGCTTGTTGTCCATTCTGTATTGGATGTCAAGTCTTGCAGGGGAGCTTGTAAGTGATGAGAAGGAGATATAGGATAGGAGATGTAGAAAAGAGTTGGAGCAATGAGACAACTTTGCTTGACTCCTATCTTGACTAGGAAGGGATCCATTACTAATGGCCATCACAGACCTGTTGCTGTAGAGGAATCAGAGGATGGCAACAAATTTTGGTGGGCATCAAAATGTAAGGAGAATTCACCACAGATCTGTATGATTTATAGAGTCAAATGCTTTCATGGGGTCAATGAAGGCCAGGTACACAGGTTGATGTTGCTCACAGCACTTTTCCTGAAGTTGGTAGATAGTGAAGATCATGTTGGTGGTACCTCAAGATGATATGAATTCACATGGCTGAGAAAATCCTTCCAGAATTGCAAAGCAGAGCAACTATATATATATATAAATGGAGATATACCAATCTCCTAGAACTGGAAAGACCTTGAAGGTCATCGAGTCCAGTCCCCTGCCTACACTAGCAGGATCCGCCTGCCTACACTAGCAGGATTGAGTACTGTCCCCTGACAGATTTTTTGCCCCAGATCCCTAAATGGCCCCCTCAAGGATTGAACTCACAACCCTGGGTTTAGCAGGCCAATGCTCAAACCACTGAGCTATCCCCCCCACCCCACTAGTTGAGGAGAATTCTGGCAAGAATCTTCCCAGACAACAAGGTGATTCCTCAATAGTCTCCACAGTCCAATTTGTATCCTTTCTTGAAGATGGTATTTATCATGGCCTGCAGAGGGCGCTCCAGATGCTGGTGAGCTAATTCCCGGATGAACCAGCAGGAGGCGCTGCAGGGGGGAGTCGCCGCCCTGCTACAATGCCCCTATGCCAATTGGTAGCAAGTTTGGGGGCCTTGCAGGTCAATTTTCTTTATAAGGATGAATCAGTGATGTGGAGTCTGGCTATTTATTATAATTTTATGTATTTACACAAATACATCAGTCTTTGAACAGAGAATCTCTTCTTTCAGGAATCTCAGCCAAAACACAAATGCCTGGTTTTGGGAGAGTAACTCTGTCCACAAAAATGACTTTAGTTAAAAAAAAAAAATAGGACAGAGGCCAAAGCCCTCTTGATGCTTGGGTCCTAGCTCCCTCTAAAATATTATTAAAATTAATTTTTGAAATGAAAATATACACAAGTTAAGAAGTAAGGTACTGGACATCTGGGGTCAGGCTGGGGTTATGGGCAATTGTAGGTAACAGGTATAAGGTTTACGGGGTACATACATATTTCATATCCAACACAGATCCAGATTGGGGTGTGGAAGTTTTTTAAAGCATCAGTGTATAGGTGTATTCGGGTACGCCACCCATGGGATGTAGTAAGAGTCCAAGTCACTGGTGGTGTAGCCAGTAAGTACACGGGTGGTATCTACATTACAGAACTAACAACAATGCATCTTCCAAGAAATAATCAAACAAGGCTTACAGCCACTAAAACTATGTGTTAACAGCACCACCTGGTGAACCCTGACACAATTTATATTTTAATAGGCAAGGTGTAAATTATGTATAGAAACTATTATTAACCTCTATTTGATTAAATTATTTAGTTACATTCACATGTGAGAAATTTTAACACAAGATCAGCAAACATTTCAGCTGTTTTTTTTATAATGATCTCTCTTAAAAAGTAGTACTAAATAAAAAAGAAACAAATAGAAAAAGGGAACAAAGAATAACTTAACCTATAAGGAAAGTCCATAATTGCTGCAAAAATGGCCTGATTTTAACCGCAGTGGCTGAACAAAGTGATGCCTTCACTCACACTGGGATAGGTGTTGTTGTGCTAGAGATTATTGCTCTGCATTGTCACATTGGATCAGAGTCACAACTGGTGAGGCTATAACAATGTTTAAAATAAAGTGCTTTTAAGAGAAGAAAAAAAATTAGGTGAAATTTGCACTCAGAAGAACCTCCATTTTTTTTTTAGTTTTAGAGAAGATCTGAAGCAAGAGAAAGAAAGAAATCCTCAAAGACCATGCCAAGAACAGCAGTCAAGAAAACAGAATGAATTAGAAAAGAAAGATCGTTTTTGCTACAGATGCAGCTAGAACTGTTCCGTGAGCAGACTATACTTGTAATCTGGTGAAAGTAAATAGGTCTTTAGGTGACCCTTGGGGAAAACTGAGTGAAAGGAGCACACAGACCAAGGAGGGGGAAGAACAAACTGTTTAAAAGAGTGTTGAGACACAGAAAGTAATCCCCTTCTTGTTATCAGGGCATTATTCTGTTTTGGCAATTTTCTTTTAAAGCTAAATATATTCAAAACATCAGACTGCAAGGACTTTTCTGTTTTCAACCTACACTTTCTGGATCAATTATACCAACATTTTTTTAAAAAAAACATATGTTGTTTGATCATCTGATAACTGTACACCTGCAATCAACTTAATGAAAAGTGTGTATATTGAAATTCACATGTGAAAATGACAGGAAACTCAATCTGCATGTAAACAAAAACAAAAACAAAAACAAACAAAAAACCCCCCAACCTATAGCCTCCCCCAGTTATTCCTATTCCTATTCCTTCCTATTATCTTCAAGTATTTTCCTGCACTTTTACCTTCTCTGCTCACCAAGTTCTCCCAGTTCACTCACAATCCTGATCTGGCAAACACTTCTGCAAGAGCTTAATTTTAAGCATGTGAGTAGTTACACTGATTAGTCCAAACACAAAAGTTATGCTTTAGCCAAACACCAGTCACTGGTCTCAATACATGAGCAACTGGGTGAAAATTAATGATGTGATATACAGATCAGACCAGATGATATAATGGTTCTTTCTGGCCTTAAACTCTTCATCTGCGATGCAATCACTCAGCAATAGGAGTAATTTACAGCACATATGGTGCAGTGTTTGAAAGTTTGGGGCCTTGCTCCTTCCTGATGTAATACTTTAACTAGTCCATCTAGCTGCCCCTGAGCGGTCTCCAAAGCATAACCTATATTGTATAATTAGCATTCTCAATAGCATTGCTTCAGTTTCCCTACAACAGCTAAAATTCATCTAACACTTATCTGACTGATGAGATTCTTTATCTCAGTAGATAGCTTAGTAATACAACAATTGTAAACAAACATAAAAGATTGCACACTTCATATTTTTGACTAGATTTATGTTAAATCATTGCTCTTAGTCAGACAATTCTAAATACCAGGACATATTTTTTAAAAAATTATTTAACTGAAACATTATTTTCTAAAAATTATTTAGAATTATATACTATTCAGCAGTTTTAGAAGATTTCAATTTTTGGAGAATTAACTGTTCCACAATGAGACTTGACCCTAACAGAAACTTCTCTTTCTTTTTAATTAGCATTCAAAGTAAAATATCACTCTGTAAGAGGTGACTTTTGGATGCAGTACACATCTGTATATACACACCTTGATTCTGCAAGAAGGCATCCTTACTGAAAAGGATTTATATCCTAAGGAGAAGATTGTGACATAAATGTACCACAGCCACTGAGATAAATAAGGATCAGCATTAGACTTGATCTCAAATGTTTATTAATGATCTGAGAGGGGTAAATATCTTTTTACATTTTTCAAGGGATAGGAGATTGAGAGGTATTGCAAATACAAGTGAAAATAAGAATACCAAGGAATGTAGTAAGTTTATAATTAAGCATATTATAAACTTGGACCTTTCCTAATATATGCGAGGAAAAGTCATCGGACATGCAGATTTGTGATCTGGCAGCTTGGTTTAACCTTAACAACAAAAGTAACTGTTTATCTTAAGCATAGGAATCTGAAGCACCTGGCATTAGTGACTTTCATGATAGGATAGACAGGATACCTGGCTAATTGGACCATGGTCTGACCAGTAAGGTCACTCTTGTATTTTTATCATTGTCAAAATATTTCCTGTTCTTGCTTGAGTTGTAGTTCTAAAAAGTGATTTTTAACTATATGCATGTGACTGTTTCTAAACATTTTCAACCCACATATACAAAGTAATTCTCCATCAGGTTCAGGAATATGTTTTATGCTGTTTTACTCTAACATAGAAATATGTAATAAAACCTAATGTTAAGTTGTATCTGACACAGAAAATGAATAAATATACTAGTAATGGATTTAAGATTACAGGCAATACTAATTCAACATGCACATTTTGTGTATTCATAGGGTAGTTATTTCAATATTTTTTTTCATTTAGCTCAATATGATTCACATATTGCATGTAAGCATTAAATGGAAAGTACAATGTTCTAAAGTGCTGTACTTGTCTTAGTAGAATTATGACATTCATTTGGTATCACTATCTGAAACTATACAGAATTTCCTACAGTTGTTCACATAATTTTGTTTCTGCTTGGTTCTAAAGCAATGCAATAATTTCAGATATGGAGATCTAAGTTCTCTGTTTTGATATTAAAGACCAACTTTTCAAATGCAGTACCTAGACTGTACTTGGAAAATAAGCACATGTAAACAACTGTAAATGCAAAAGATACATTCAGCAAATGCAAGAATATATTTTTAACACACAGTAAGGATAACACCATATGGATGAGTCCTTTCTGGAATGGAGGATCAACTGGATTTTGGAAGGTTTTGGCAAAATCATGGTCAATATTTTGAAAACTTATCTTCACTTTTAGATATGAAATATGTAAATAAATTGCACTGTTAAGTAGATCTTACAGATTTTTATGATGCGTGTAAATTCTGGGAGGAATGCAATGAAAAATAATGTCACAACATTGTTTTCTGTTTATTTGGGAGATCCCATATTAACTGAATGTATTCACTGACTTGTAGGAATTTATATTTGGGATAAAATTGTTACAAAGTTTCTATATGAAATACTTTGAAATTTTCCTGTACTAATTATTATTTGCACTAAGTATGGATCCAATCCGATTAGTATTCATCCTATGAATAGTGTCAATGAAGTCAATGAGAAGGAGAGACAAATTTAACACTTCAATCTGGGAAACATCAGTTAAGAAATAACATTAAAATAATCTGATCCAAATATTTCTGGGGGAAAAACCTAGCCCTACTGAAGTCAGTGACAAAACTCTCATTTTCTTCAATGGGACTAGAATTTCACCCCCCATATGGAATAAGCTTAGGCTGGAGGATGAGGGATTTAGCCACATAGGGGCCAGAATCTTCACCTTAGTATGCTCCTTTTGCTGAGGCAGCACAGAGATACTGTAAGAATACCCTATGTAGGCAGCTGGGGATTCCACCATTGTTGGTAAATTCCTGGGTGATATAAAGCCACCATAGCCAGCTCTATGCTTCCTCATTCCAGTCTGCTTAAGATAGCTCCTATGCCCAAGGAAGTGAACATAGCCAGGGTACTGTTATGCCAAGTGCCTGTAATGATCCCCATGGAGCTGTTACAGTTGGTGAGAATTAGAGTTGCTTTAATACTTGTGCCAGGGGCCAAAATGGCCTCTGAGAGCCCCAAAGATCAGGATTGCAAGAGGGTATATATTGGAAACAAAACAATTAAGCCATATTGGTAATCAATTTCTATCCTGGTGCTCCTCATTTCTGCAAGCAGAAGGGACTAAAATACAGCATCTAACTAGAGGGAACATGATCACAAATGTTTAGACACTATATTGCACCTATGTGCCAAGTTCCAACCTAGAATTAATTCAGAAAAGGAATATATGAAACGGATTTCATGAAAATGCAGGAAAAAAACAAATATTGTGCTACAGATATGTCATATTAATACAAATATTTTCTAAAGAGCAGCCATGGAATTTCTTAGTGAACAGAAGTATAATAATATAATACTTGAGCAGTAATCCAGGTTGGCTCCATTCATAGAATATTAGGGTTGGAAGGGACCTCTGGAGGTCATCTAGTCCAACCCCTGCTTAAAGCAGGACCCATCCCCAACTAAATCATCCCAGCCAGGGTTTTGTCAAATCTGACCTTAAAAACCTCTAAGGAAGGTGATTCTACCATCTCCCTAGGTAACCCATTCCAATGCTTCACCACCCTCCTAGTGAAAAAGTTTTTCCTAATATCCAATCTAAACCTTCCCAACTGCAACTTGAGACCATTACTCCTTGTTCTGTCATCTGGTACCATTGAGAACAGTCTAAATCCATCCTCTTTAGAACCCCCTTTCAGGTAGTTGAAAGCAGCTATCAAATCTCCCCTCAGTCTTCTCTTCTGTAGACTAAAAATCCTAGTTCTCTCAGCCTCTCCTCATAAGTCATGCACTCCAGGCCCCTAATAATTTTTGTTGCCCTTCTCTGGACTTTTTCCAATTTTTCCACATCCTTCTTGTAGTGTGGGTCCAGATGAACACCTCAGGCTCACCCATCACAGGTGGCATTAGTTGGCAGTCTCTCTTGGGAGACCCAATACTGAATAGGCCATGGAATGTGAACTAGCATCTGACTCCTAGAGGGAATTCTAAAAGAATGGATGCAAAGGACTTTATATAGTTATAGGAACTGCTGCTACCAATGATGTGTCTGTTTAGTGAGCAAAGAAATGACTATCTCCAGTATAATCAGTCCAGCACCTTAAGCACCACATTCTTTAAATTTCTAAATGTATTTTTAGATTTTTCAGAAAAGTAAAAACTGTATTACTTAGTTCAGCTTCATAGCTCATAGATGGGTATTTCTGAAGCAGACCCAACAGCTGGGCTCTCAAGAAAAGAAACATTGTAATGAACACTATTAATATTGAAATATTATGCAGCACCTCCTCTTAGTCAATAGCCTTGTTTAATTTTTGCAAACATCTCTTTTTTCAGGGGATTTTCTTTTACAAAGCCATGTGACAGCAGCACATTTTTAAACTGATGTTGAGTTCACAGCTAAACACTTGAACCTGAAGCAAAAACAAGGAAATGAAAAGGCAGAGTCCTAATGACTCTTGGTTCTCTAAAAATAAGACACACAGGTAATTTACTACCCAACCTCAAAAAATATGTTGGCAGCAACACAAGGGATCAAGAGATAGGTGACAAAAATGCAACAAAGGAATAAAGAAAGATTGAAAGTTTGGAACATAATCTATATATATAAAAGTCAAATAGTGTATGCGTGCGTGTATGTATGCGTGTATGTATGTGCACTTACTCCTTCCACACCGTTTGAGCTAGAGACTTGAAATTTGGTACAGTTAGAGGTCTTAGGGTCCTAATCAGGGTAAGAGTCAAAAAAATTTCAAATCTCACCTCTGACGCCCCCCAGGGGTGAAATTATTTAAAGGCCAATCACATCAGCTGGGCAGCTGCTGTTCTCTGTGACATAGTTATGATGTCATAATACCCCTCCAACGGACCCCGAACTCGCTCAGCTCTCTGCCCCCTCCCCACCTCTGACAGACCTGAGTTGGGTTTGGTCGGAGGGTAAGTGAGGTAGGGGTGTCTGGTTTGGTCGGGGGGGTGAGGTGGGGGTGTCGGATTTGGTCTGGGGGTGAGGTGTGGGTGTTGGGTTTGGTCCGGGGTAAGTGAGCCGGGGGTGTCGGGTTTGGTCTGGGGGGGTGGGAAGGTGTCTGGGTGGGTGAGGGGTGAGGTGTGGGTGTTGGGGTTGGTCAGGGGGTGTTGGGTTTGGTGGGGGGTAAGGTGGGGGGGTTGGGTTTGGTTGGGGGGGTGAGGAGGGGGGTCGGGGTTGGTAGAGGGGTAAGTGAGGTGTGGGTATCGGGTTTGTTTGTGGTGGTAGGTAGGGGTGTCGGGTTTGGTTGGGGGGGGAAAGTGAGGTGGGTGTGTCAGGTTTGGTCTACGGGGGTGAGGTGTGGGTGTTGGTCAGGGGGTGTTGGGGCTGGTAGGGGGGTGACGTGGGGGTGTTGGGTTTGGGTGGGGGGGTGAAAATGTGAGTCTGGGTTGGTCGAGGGGTAAGTGAGGTGGGGATGTCGGGTTTGGTCGGGGGGGGTGAGGTGGGGGTGTCAGGTTTGCTCTCTGCCCCCTCCCCCCTCCAACAGACCCCGCACTCGCTCAGCTCTCTGCCCCCTCCCCACCTCCGACGGACCCGAGCAACGCCAGGTATTTTCGCTAGTGAGTTAATAAGGTAAATAATGTTTACACAATCCCTCTTTAAATGAAGAATGAAATCTGAATTATAATAATTGCATATAAGATGACCTGGATGACCTTTGTAAACTGGACTAATAGAAACAGGATGAAATTTAATAGTACAAAGTGCAAGGTTATGCATTTAGGGACTACTAATTGGCTTCTAGACTGATCTTGATAAGTTTGTGGCGGGGATGGTGTTATGAAACTGTTTATAGTGGCATGCAGATGCTCTATGATTGCTAGTAGCAAATATCTCCAATGGCTGGAGACTGAACACTAGTTTGAGAGATCTCTGGGTTACTACAAAGAATTCTTTCCCAGGTGTCTGGCTGCTGGGTCTTGCCTACATTCTCAGGGTCTAACTAATCTCTATATTTGTGGTCAGGAAGTAATTTTCTCTCTAGTAAGATTTGCAAGGACCCTGGAGATTTTTTACCCTTCCTCTGCAGCACTGGGCACGAGTCACTTGCAGGTTTAAACTAGTGAAAATGGTGGATTCTCTGTAACTCAAAGTCTTTAAGTCATGATTTGAGGATTTAACTCAGCCAAAGATTATGGGTCTATTACAGGAGTGGGTGCGTGAAGTTCTATGGCCTGTAATGTGCATGAGGGTGGACTAGAATGATGATCATGATGGTCCCTTCTGAATTTTGAGTCTATGAGTCTATGTTCTTCAGAATTATTACCTGACTAGCAGAAATACCTGGCATTGCTTGGACTATTTGTGATTGGAAAGTGGGATGTAAAAAGACTGCAATGTTTTTTATTAATGCAAATTTTGTTTTTATTGTATATCAGTACATTCCATAAATTACTATCAAAATAAATTACCCCCTTTAATTCAGCCTCCAGATCCTCTGCTCTTATATTTGTCTGGAAGTACACCTGATTCTAAGCATTTTCACTTTTTACGCGGCATAACGAATAGGGTTCTTTTAAAGAAAAAAACCAGTGTATTTAATTATGTTTGTGCTACACAACACTAAGCTCTCTGGTTATCTGTATTATTACATCATAACTATGTCACAGACAACAGCATGTGTTAACCTGCTGCCCAGATGATAGGTGACCTGTGTAGTTGATGTTAATGAGCTTTAAAGAATTTCACCCCTAGGGGGTGTAAGAGGTGAGATTTAAAAAATTTTCTATTCTTACCCTGATTAGGACCCTAAAGCCTATAACTGTACCAAATTTCAAGTATCTAGCTGAAAAGGTGTGGAAGTAGTAAGGGAACATACATACACACATACATACACCATTTGACTTTTATATATATAGATTATGTTGACAGGACATCACCTCTTTCTAATGTAACAGAATGTTTAAATCACATTCCCTTCCTTGCCTTACATGTGGGTAATAAACAAGTAAGACTGGCTGCGAGAAGTTAAAGCTAGGCAGCAAGGGGGAATAATAAGTGTATTAGAAAGGGGTCAGATAAGCATAACAAGATGGGAATGATTACGGCAAATTGCTTGTCTAAAGGTCAGATGTGGAGCGAGAAGGACATTATGAGAAATAAAGGAAACACTAATAAAAGGATACATTAGGAAGAAAATTAGGCATAAAATGTGTAATATAGACTGTTAGTTCAACAGTGTTGATAACTGCATCTCTGGACAAAATGCCAGTGTCCAGATTGTGCCACTATCAATGCCTGGATGCAGTCTTTTCTGTGTGCCTTTATGCATACACTGCCTCCCTCACCCCTTTAAAAGGATGTGCAGCATTCTGTGTGTTTTTGACCTCCACAAGGAGGAAGTAGGAATAAAGGTGGACAGAGAGGGAGTATGCAGCCCTGCACTGGGTGGGGCTCTCCCCACCAGCCCTGGAAAGAGCCTGGAAAATGTAATAGAGCTTGTTGCTCTATCAGCTTCCATAGAATCATAGATGATTAGAATTGGAAGAGAACTCAACAGGTTATCTAGTCCAACCTCCTGCTCAAAGCAATACCAACCCCAACTAAGCTAGGCCTTAAAAACCTCTAAGTATGGAGATTCCACCACCTCCCTAGGTAACCAATTCCAGTGCTTCACCATCCTCCTGGGGAAATAGTTTTTCCTAATATCCCACTAGACCTCTCCCACTGCAACTTGAGACCCTTACTCCTTGTTCTGTCATCTGCCACCCTCAGAACAGCCTAGCTCCATTCTCTTAGCAGCCTTCAGCTATTTAAAAGGAGGTTCCAATCAAATTCCTTCTCAAACTTTTCTGCAGACTAAATAAGCCCAGTTCCCTCAGCTTCTCCTCATAAGTCATGTGCCACAGCCCCTTAATCATTTTTATTGCCTTCTGCTGGACTCTCCCCAATTGGTCCACATCTTTTCTGTAGTGAGGGGCTCAAAATTGGACACAATACTCCAGATGTGGCCTCATCAATGCTGAACAGAAAGGGGTACAGTAACTCCTCACTTAAAGTTGTCCCAGTTAATGTTTTTTCATTGTTACATTGCTGATCAATTAGGGAACATGCTAGTTTAAAATTACACAATGCTCCTTTATAACATTGTTTGGCAGCCATCTGCTTTATCCACTGCCTGCAGGAAAAGCAGCCCGGTGGAGCTAGCTGGTGGGAGCTTGGAACTTGCCCTCTTCCTTGGAGCTGCTCCCAGGAACCTCCTGCTTGCTGTGCGGGGGGGGGGGGGGGGGGGGGCGGGGGGGGGGGCAGGTTCAGCCAAAAGCTAATTCATCATTTAGTGGTAAGGCATTCCCTGGGAAATATCTCACCCTCTTACTTCATCATCTCAACCAAGCTTCACAATCATTATCGCTGTGTACAATAATAAATTGTTTGTTTAAAACGTATGTGTGTGTGTGTTTTTATCTGAAGAAAAAAAATTCCCTGGAACATAACCCCCTGCCATTTACATTAATTCTTATAGGGGAAACTGATTTAGCTTAAAATCACATTTTTCAGGAACATAACTACAGCAAGAACTTACTGTATAATCACTTCCCTCGATCTGCTGGCAATGCTCTTATTAATGCAGCCCAATATGCCATTAACTCTCTTAGCAACAAGGACACATTGTTGACTCATATCCAACTTCTCATCCACTGTAATCCTCAGGTCCTTTTCTGCAGAACTGCCACTTAGCCAGTCAATCCTCAAGCTGTAGTAGTGCATGGGATTCATCTGTCCTAAATGCAGGACTCTGCACTTGTCCTTATTGAACCTCATCAGATTTCTTTTGGCCCAAACCTTCAATTTATCTAGGTCACTATGGATGCTATCCCTACCTTCCAGCATACCTTCCTCTTTCCAGTTTAGTGTCATCCATCATCCAGCTCATTAATGAAGATGTTGTACGAAACCATCCCCAGGATCGACCCCTGAGGAACTCCATTTGATACCAGCTTCCAACTAGTCATTGAGCCCAACAATCTAGCTAGATTTCTATCCACCCTATAGCCCATTCGTCCAATCCATACTGTAACAGACTGTAAAGCAAAAATGCATCTGTCTTAATGTAATACTCAGTAAAGAACCCCAAACACTTACATATGAAACAGGCTAGACTGCACATAGGCACACCCGAGAGCAAATGGTGGTACAAAAACTGCATTGAGCCACATAAGCCTCAGATAGGGTCTTCAAAGGCTAAATTCTCTGCTTACACTGAAGGCTAAGGTAAGCTACCAAAGCTCTTTAGAGAAGGGTTTGAAACCTTGAAAGAGTCCAGCTCACTTTCTCGCTCACACCAGATGAGTGCATGGATATTCAGAGCCAAGGCTCCGCCCGCTCCCGATCCGTCTCTGCATCCTCCGCACCCACTTGTCACAGAGGAGTGTACCTGGATTACAGGGCCTATGCTTCTCACTAACCCCAAATCCAAGTCTATTTGGTCCAGCAAGGGAGTGTGGGCTGGGAAACTTAATTCTCTCTCCCCATTTGGCCAGGTAAGACAAAAGCACAATCTTGCTTAGTAAAATGACATTAAAACTAAAGCACTTAAACCAGGAGAGCAGTTTTTAAAATGGTTTACAATGTCTTCCCTCTGGGATCCATAATTCAAGTGTCAGAGCAATGCCCCTCTTCAGCAAGGCAGTCGATTGTCTGTACGTGTATGGGGATTTCCATGTGCACATCCAGTAGGTCATGAACACAATGGATGTGCATTTGTGCACATGCAAATGCATACCTACAAGATTATTGAAAAGCAGGAGCAGGACTTTTATTTTTACCCTGTTTTCAGATGTATCCTTCCAATTGTTTGCCACTGGAATGAAGCATTTAATCCTTAGTGTGAAACAATAGCTGTGAGATGGGTACCTCTCCATTCATCTCAGTAGAATGCCAACTCTAAAAATTAATGCTGACAATGTCAGTGCTTCATGGGCCAAAGTAAGTTTATGGAGCTCAATGGCTCTCTAGGCATGTTTAGCTGTGTACAGAGGAGTGATTCCTAAGAGCTCAGATCCACCGTATAGCTGTTGGGCTCAGAGTAAATTGGAATCCAGTTATCGGTTTGGTCAATGTTGACTGTAGTTATCATCAGCCCTTTATTCACTTTCACAGATGTTAACATACTATTCTCAAGTAGATAGCATTACAAAATTGCACTCTTGCTATTTATAGAAGTAAGGAATTCTCCGATTCTTCACCATTTTAAAGAGCTCTGTGACTTACTAGTTTGTCCCCATTCCGGGATCAAAGAAGTGCTGTTGCCTCCCATGCTTCCTGTGGGTGTGTTGGGGGACTCAATTTAACAATGTCTACAAAAATTATTTAAGCTGAAAGGCACTGTAGATGTGCACATTATTATTATTGCTAGCTAAGCACAAGTCTTATCATGCCTCAGAGGAGATTTTTCTAATCTTTTCTGTTGTACCATGCCTTCTGATTCTGGTGTAAGGCAGAAATGTATTAGAAATCACAAAAAAACAGAATTAAACCAGAATCCACTCAATATTTACAGCACTGAACACCCACTCAAGAGTACTGAACAATCTTGAAGCAGCCCTAATTTAAATAACAACAATTGGCAACACACCCTCCACCACTAATTGCAAATTTGATTACCATAACACATTCATTGTTGTACATCATAAAAATAAGTGTACAATTTAATGACTAATGTTTTGTTGATAGATTTTTATTAACTACTGATTACTGAAACAAAGAAAAAGGACAAAGCATACATTTTACTAAAGAAAACAATAATACAAAAACTTGGCTTCTGTCCCTTTCCGTCTGAGAGAATTAGGTTTCTGGACATTTCAATTACAACTTGTATAGTGTCTTGCCTAAGGGTTGGCATTCACTACCCGCCGGATCGGCGGGTAGCAATCGATCTTTTGGCGATCAATTTCTCGCATCTTGGGAAGACACAAGAAATCAATCGCCTGCAACACCCCCGTCAACTCCGGAAGTCCAATTTGCCGGGAGGCGCAAGCTGGAGTCGACGGGGGAGCGCGCCGCCAACTGCCACCGCTGTGAGGACGGACGGTAAATCGGCTGCAGATACGCAAGCTTCAGCTACGTGATTCACGTAGCTGAAGTTGCATATCTGCAGTCGATCCCCCCCCTGTAGTGGGGACCAGTCCTAACTCATTTCTGTGTGTTGTAGTAAATCAATAAAAGAGTGACACTTCCTGATGATTTGTTTTCATTTAAATTGCATTTTGAAGGTGTAACAACTGTGCAAAAGTACTGGCTATAAAACTATGATTATTGCTGAAAGATAAGTCAGTTACACTAGTAGTACGTTAATTAAAAACAATAAAATCACTGCTACTGTTTGGCATTGTAGGCTGTGTAGCCATCCCTCCCTGTCACTTTCTAAGGGAGGCCATGCCTCCTCACGGTCGCATACCTGTAAAGGTGAACTCAAAGGGAGGAATTAGCTGTACTTAGTGCTCTGGTCCTATGGCCAGGCAGAAGACTATGGCAGTCTATGAACCCTGAGCTGACAGTCAGGGTGAGGCAGTATACAGTTAGTAGGCTCTGGACTGCTATTAGGGAAGAGTGGCTAAGCAATCTATGAGCTACAGGTGAGGGTGAGCACCAACAAAATCTAGAGGCTCAGGTGAGAGTGAGCACCAGAACAGTCTAGGGGCTTGTCTTCACTAGGCCGGTCCGGGATCAATCTTCTGGTGATCGATTTATTGCATCTCATTAAGACGCGATAAATCGATCACCCGCGGCTCCCCTGGTGACTCCACAACTCCAGCTTGCCGGGAGGCGCAAGTTGGAGTCAACGGGGGAGCACGCCGCCGCGATTCATGTAGCTGAAGTTTGCGTATCTGCGGTCGATCCTCTCCCCCCCCCCCCCCCAGTGAGGACAAGCCCTAGGAGTTCAGGGAAAGGTGTGCATCAGCAGAATCAAGAGGATCGGGTAGTAGTGCAGCAGACTAACACAGGCTTCCCGGCCTAAATATAGGGAGGATGCTACCCCAGGGGTGGGGTGACAGGGGGCAGGGGGACATGGACCTGCCCGTCTCCACCATTTCCCAACCCAGGACCCTAACACTGGCATAGTGGTCTGCCACTGGGTTAGCGGGGACCCACCAACAACACACTGACCTTGTATTCGGCCAATGCTCAACCAGACGGTCCTTTACTTCCCTATGACTCCTACCTACATCTCTGGGGTTTGGTACCTCAATTCTCTAGGGTCATCTGTGGGAGAGTTCGAACCAGTCCTCAGGGGCAGCCCGATCAGCTCCTTAGTGTCTCGGTCAGCCGGCAGTCTGGGGAGGTCCAGCCAGGCAGCCCCTGCAGCTTCTGGGTGTCTTGTGCAGCTGATAGCCCAGAGAGATCTGGCCAGTCCTCAGCACTGAAGGGTTCCTCTGCAGGTTCCAGAAGCCAGTAGAGTGCATCTGTCTCTCTTGGTGGCTCCAACCAAGATACAGGGCCAACCTTTTGTACTTCTGCTTCCTCTCCTGCACTCTGCTTCTGACAGGATGACGTGGCTCTTCTGGTTCTGCCCACCAGGGGCATGCTATGGGCCCCCCCTGTCACTCTCTCAGGGAGGCCATTCCTCCTTGATACAGGTGTCAATAGCTGTTTTGTCTAAGTAGGAAGAGAAATTTCTAGCCTTTAAATGCTAGCCCATTTCAAAATACAGCAAAATCTTTTCTATATTCAGAGGAAGTTATGTGTCTGTTTTAAACTAAACCTAAACATTCAGGATTTTAGTGTTACTCCATTAACATCCTAAAAATAGAAATATTTGTGCTTTACTTACAGTGTAAACTTCTCAGCACTTCATTTTGTGTTTGTATGGTGACTAGCACCGTGGGGTCTTGTCCTATTGTTGAGTCTTTGGGCACCACAAATTAATGATGATAATAAAAATAAATAGTGTGTAAAATCCAACTGCCCTATTTTTACTGTAAAACATTTAATCAGAAGCTATACCAGATTATTAATGAGTAGTTATTATGCAGCTTCACCTGTGCACTTCTCAGCCAGCACTCTGACAGCAATCTTCCCTGAGACATGCAAAATGGAGGGTGGGGTGAGAGAAAAGGATCTGATGGGTTTTGAAAGGGTCCTGGTGAGGAAAGAACAGTTTTATTATGTTTATGTTTGTGCACAGACCCAACACCACTTCTCCTTCCCCCATCTTTCCTTCTGTTTATGAATGGGAGCCATGCAGAATGAGGGTGGGGGTGCTAAATTGCTTGTGTGGGGGCTAGTCTAGGCAAAGGGAACTGTTTGGTGGTGCAAGGAATATCATAGCACTACATTCTCTGTGACCATTTCAAATGTTTATTACCATTCACAGTCCTCTGTGTTTGTCCTCTGCCCATGCTGACCTACTCTTCAGAAGCCAGGAGAAGTGAGGGTGGGTGAAGCATCCACTCTAGCAGTTCCACAAACACAACGCTGTGTCTCATAGCAGTGGAAGGATGACTGACTTGGGGTGTTAATCCAAAAGTTCAGGGAAGAAAATACATTTGTGGTGTGATGCCATTTCCCTGTCCCTTTTAATGTTGCATTTATATCTCCCATATAGTGCCTCTTAAAGGTTTCCCGCTTCCGGCCCTCAACTCTCTTATACGGAGACCCATGTCTCACTCCTTTCACACTGGGGAATTTAAAGCGCACAGGTCTCAGACTTACACTGTGATATCCCCAGCAAGGATATCCTAAACAAGCCAGTATCTATCTGTGCTTTGCCTTCTCTCTGAGGTAAGTCCAACTTAGGACTCTGGCAGGCTTTTGTCCTTCAAAACTGGGTTTTCCCCATATTTCCAAATTCATATCCACCTTAGATCCAGAACAAAACCTGGGCAGATCAGCTGTTTCTTTATACAGCTCGAGCTTTTGATCTTCAACCAACAGTGATCCTCAACTCAGAGTTTAGCTTCAAGATTTTGCATAAATGGAGTTGGGGAATTTGCAATAATTTCTCCTTAGAGATTCCCCAAAGTTCTTGTCCCCAAAGTTTATACTTGCCTGACTCATTTCCAACATAGTCTTTTGAACTCAATTCTTATATTGGTCACAAGTCCCCCCAGAGAGGTAATATACAATCCCAGCCCTTGATAATACATAAACTTAATAAATACCTTTATTTCAAGGATACTGCTGGAAGTTACCATATCTGTCAATACATTATATGTGTTGAACGTATGTGGATGAATCCTATCATATTTTTCTTCTGTGAGAAAAGTAATAATTCTAGTGCAGTGCTAGTTATTTCTGAGTGAAAGGTGGATAGGGAGTAGGTGCAGACAAATGATACACAGAGAAGCAGGATATCACAGAAGGGCTCTTTAAACTAGTAATATCACTCAGTGAAGTGCTTAATGAAAATAACCTGTTAGTGCTTGCTCTTTTATATGGAAAGCACAAAGCTCTTTTACTGGACTCTGTTGGCCTTTGACTCTTTAAAAAATGAGAGGGCCAGAAAGTGAGCAAGATTAAGAATACTAGCCTCAGTACCTTGGAACTAGCCCTTGGCTGACATAAGTACAGAAGAACTAATCTCCTTGTTACAACTGCCTCTTGATTTCTTTCTAAGAGTTTTTTTCTCACGTTTGATTACACAACAGTTGTAGTGCCATTATAACAACATACGGTCATATTTTGCTTCATAACTTTAAAACAAAGATTTATTTCACAGACTAAAAAAAAAAAAAATCCTTCACAGGCCAAGAACTTGTATCCAAATATCTGAGCTAGAATGACTTCTCACCAGATATAAATGTCTGAACAATAGCATGTATAATGAAAAAGCTGACAGATTCTTAACTAGAGTAGCACAAATAGTGTAGTCTCAATGATGTGATTTGTGTTTCTTCAAGACTTTCAGTGCTACTTTGATAATGTCATATACAGTTGCAATATAATAAATATTATTCCTGTTTTCCGCCAAGAACATACAAATATTTGACGTGTCACTTTGATAAAGGGTAATTTAAAATCAAGAATTCAGAAAGAAAAGCTTCTGATATTGCTCATGTGTTCTAGTTCATCTTGCCTGTAGCATACAAATTGAAGACCAGATCCCTTGCAGATAGTGTAGCTGCTTTGCATCAACAAGGTAACTGCATAGATAAAATGGGAGGCGTAGCTGTTTAACATATGCAAACATGGATCCAACTCTGAAGGGTTTTCTATCTAAATGGAGACCTAAATTAAAAATAAATTAAACACAAAAAACAAAGCAAGCAGAACTGGAAAGTAACAATTTGGCTGAAATAAACTTTCTACTGATGGCAACCACCTGATACAAGACCAAAACCCACTGGTCATTTAGAAAGAGCAATGTTTATTAACTCTGGGTACATTGTTGCTGTCCCCCAGTGCATATTCACTTTGGGGATGTCTGAAATGGCCCTAAATCTGTCACTTATTTTAAAGGGCCCAAGTTTAGACGTTGATTGATTTGTGTGAGTATTATGTGTATTAAGGAGAGAAAAAAAAGAACCTTCTCTAACTTGAAAGCCTATTGCAAGGGCCAAGGACAGTTGAACTTCTATTTTCTCTGTGAGATACGTCTATACTGCAGTTGGAGATGTGATCTCCGCTCAAGGAGACATACCTGCACCAGTTTTAGTCTTGCTTGCACAGTAAAAAAATAGGAGTGAAGACAGTGGCATGAGCTGCAGTGTGGGCTGTATAAGTCTGCCCCAAACTCTGGATTCATGTTCATGTTACTAGCCCACAGCTGGGTCCATGTTGCTAGAATAGATTATTAAAGATAGCACAGGTATGCCTCACTAAGCTGTAATCACACCTCTTATTGCAAAGAAGTACAATCATCATTGTCATCATGTGGCAAAACCAAAAGGGACTTGGCCTCCTTGTAGATCAAGCACCACTGGTATTATCTCTGGAGGTTCAAATTACCCCATGAAGTGCAGGGCCAGCCAGTATCATATCATAACTATATATTGAATAAAAAATCACAACAGCCTCTTAACTGTCTCCTTAAATTGTAAGCTCCCCAAGGATCACATCTGCCTCTGTTTGTAGGAAGCCTAGCATGCAGGGTTCGGCTACCAATGAGGGTCACCGGGCAGTACCATGGTACAAATAATAAACAATATGGAGGTATTGTGTCTTTCTACAATGCCCCTAGGAATATGAATGGAAAATTATAGTTTACAAGTACAAGCCACTGATTTTACTGGCCCAAACTGTAGAAATCACATTAAGAAGCAGCTGTATATGGATTGCTATAAGTTTTTAAGTGTGTGCTCTGCAGATGCTAGAACAAATGAGCACAGGTGCAACCTTTTCTACAGCACGTCAAGGAAAGTGATGAAAATATTTCAACAACGTTTGTCTTTGAAGAAAAAAATGAAACAGTGTCAAATGTGCATTTGTATGAATGACAGCTTATCTGCAAAAAAGTGTAAGCAGTTTCAAACTCTAATCCTACCTCTCAACTTCATACAGCAATAACAAAAGCTTATGTTCTGTCTGTGAAACGTTACCCAAGGAAAAAACACCACCACCACCTCTTTTATAGAAAAAAATACAGCTTTACTTCACTGACATTTGTTGATCTTTCTTTGTATAAAGCCAACTGTGGAGGCGTTTGTAAATATTCAGTAAGAGGTTTATGCAGGTGCCTAATCCTAAACATTGAGTAGTCCATTTAACTTCAGTAGGATTACTCATGTGCTCCCATTTAGGCATACACTTAAATACTTTGCTGAACTGAGGCCAGAGAGCATCATTGTCAGGGAACTCCACAATAGTAGCATCTCAGCAATGAACTCTGCAAAATTGTGGCTCATCTCTGCAGCTGGCACTGTGCAACTCGGAAAAATGAAAATCACTAATGAAAACTGAACAGTTGTGTCTTTTTTTAAAATAAAATTGAACAAAATCCCTAAGGCAGATAACTGTGGAAAGTTTCATGAAACAAGCAGAGTTGAAAATATGATTCTGTTTCATCACAAAGGACACCAGTAAAACTGAGCCTTATGCTGGTATGTCAAAGCATAATATATTAAAAAGAATTCTAATGTCTCTCTCTCTCCCTTTCATCTTTTTTCATGTTTTCAAAGGTAAGTAGCGTGGGAGATTAATATTAGAATGACAGACAAACTGAGCTGGAAATTCATTGGAGGGTTTAAAATACCAGGCTTGAGAATTTACTGGCAAGATGGGCAAAATAAAGCAGGAAATATGGCACATTCAGTGAAGTATGGCAGAGTCTCTGCAAAGACATCATTTTTGGTTGAAGTAACAGATATGCTGGATAGAAATTAAGGACTGTAAATTTGTTTTATGTGTTGGTACTTCTAGTAACCTCTAGGGCACCTGGAGAAATTAAAGCAGTAATAATAATTCTGCTGCAAGTAATAGCCTGGTAAAGAAGTCAGATTTAAGTAACTTTGGAAAGATAAAGGTAAATAGGATGATTCTATAAGTGGTGCTGGTTTGGTTTCCTGTGCAGTTTGTGAATCAGCCTTATTGGAAAGAGGCTATTTTAGAATTAGTCATACAAAAAGAGCCACTTAAGATGAGGAAGGATAACTGGTGATAGCTAGAGGGATGTGATTTGGTATTTTGTGCATCAGTCCTTCATTGGTCTAAGGCAGATAATCTGAGGTCCATGAACCTAGCTCTATGGGAGATTTAAGGATGAAATCCTGTTGCCTAAATTCTGGTGGGGCAACTCTGTGTGCAAAATAAAGATCAAGGCATATTTTCTAAGAACATTATATATTATAAAGCATGCATGACCAGTGCATATGCTGTATTGATAAACTTACAAGTGAGCCATGGAAGGAAGCCTCTCTCCTGTGGAACTCAGGAACTCTAGAAAGGAAGGGTGTGGCTGTGTGGAGGGGGTGATTGGAGAGTCTGTGCTACAGAAAGGGAGACAAGGTTTGTGAAAATAAGTCACATGTTCTACAGGAAGAGACAGAGGAGTGGAGGAACATCTCTCCTGAGTAGCTCTAGTGCTCTACAAGGGGGAAAATGTGGGATAGGGGAACCATTGGGGACATAGAAAGTCAGGGTGAGAGCCAGAGTGGGGAGTTCTTTCCTGCAAAACTCAATCTCTGAGGGGAGAGGAGGAAGAGTCTACCCATGTAGGTCCCTTTGGGTCTCCTGGCATTGAGCAATTCTTAAGGATATATTCTTTAAACGTTTTTTAAACTTAAGGAATTCCTGGAGGGCTGTGGGGGGGATGACATTAACTTGGAGAGTTAGAGTTGAAAGAAGCAAATCACTTACATCAGTCAAAAACATGTTCAGATAACTACAAAGTTCTCTAAATAAAACAACAAAAAAAGAATATCCAACAAATGATAGAAAGTCTGGGCAGTCAAAGTTCCATATCCTAAAAAAAGATATAAAAAGTGAATGCCTGGCAAAGTGAGAGTCAAACAATCTTCAATGCCAACCAGAGAACCTAAAACCCTGGGACAGCTATACCCATCCTTCATCTTATCAGTGACCAGAAAAATATGCCCAAATCCATTACTCTGAGCATACAGTAGTTGTAGCAATTATCTACGTTTGCTTCCCTACACAGTCCACAGCAAAAATGTTTTGACACTCTCTAAATAGATAAATAGCACACTGAAACTCATTTCAAAGATTCCGTATGCCAGCAATTAAGCAAGGTCATTACCACAAATGGTTAACTTATTCATTGGGAATGAACTGATGGATGAACTTAATGATTTCTGCTCACAAAGAATTTGCAAGCGTATCCTGTTTCTACTAATGTATTCATTATACACACATACAGAGTGAATAGTTTGTCAAAAAATTCCAGACTATGTGTTCTTCACAAACTATTTACTTTGACTCACTGACTGCTCATGGAACGTGATATATCCCATCAGACTGTTATTTTTATTCCCTGATTGTATGACAAACTTTTTAAAAAACAGGAGAATAATGAATGATGAACAGCAAAAAGCAAACATCACACAACTGGAATGAAGTCTGGACATATCCTTATTCATGCTAAGATTTGTAATACTAAGGATTTATGAATATTTTCATGAATGAACCAACAGTCATCAAATAGTCACAAATAATATGACCTAGAGAGAACAGTAGAGTGACTGTTAAGATATTTGTGAATCATTTTTGGATCCAGAGCAGGGAATCTGTGTATCAAACCCTGTTAGGCCAAGATGATCATGTCATAGCAATTTCATGGATTGATCAAAGCTTAGCTTAATAGCAAAGCATTATCATTTGTATTAGAGGCATAAACATAGCAATACTCTTTTGGTTCATTTTTCCCAAAACTCCACATACAAACTATATAGCACACAAAGTCCTCCCTGTCCCTGCCAGCAGGTATATGGGATCTTGGGGAGCAATTACCACACAGGTGGGGTGCAAAATAACCTTTATTAAGAAAATGCAAAAACAGGGAAAATTCAATAGTGAGGGGTATGGGGTTTGTTAAAGTAGACAATTGGGGAGGGGTTTCTTTTAGTAAATGGGATAGGGGGTTTCAATAGTGGGGTACAATACAGTGGGGTACAATACAGTTGGTAACCAATCAACACTGAAGTATAAATGTAACAGGTAGCTAACAATTTCTATGTAAAGAGTGTGTCACAGCAGCATATAACCAACTAACAGTATGGGTAAAATTTGTTAAATAACCAATAATTTTAGGTAAAAATGTGTCTCAGTGGTGTGAATGTAAAATGTGAGGTGTGTTAGAGAGAAAAGGGGTAACCAATGGGGTTTTATGCTAGAAAGAGAGAGAGAAGACAGGCTGTAAGTTGAAACAGCAGAGAGGAAGAGAGAGAGAGAGAGAGAGAGAGAGAGAGAGAGAGAGGGAGAGAGAGAGAGAGAGAGCAAGTGGTAGAGAAGTAAGGTTGGGGGATGGGGGAAGAGGAGCACGTGGTGGAGGGAGATTTAAACTCAGGGAGACACAGAACAGACAGGCTGCAAGTTTAAACAGCAGAGAGACAATTATACAAACACAGCAAAATCTTATCTATGATTTAACTTAACCAAAACTACACAAATTAGCAAGTAACAAAACACAATGCAACAATTCTTTAAGGCTAACTTACAGGGTACAATGCAAGCAATTTCCTAAACCTAACTTAACTACAGCTATGCAAAATGAAATTACAACTTATCTAGACTAAAAGACAAAATGTAACCTAATGGGTGCACCTTATACTAGGGGTAGTTTCAGAGGGCAGAGTGGTGTGTGCCCAGGATACAGCTCCAAGGGGGTAGGGGGATTTAACTAGTGGTGGCTGCAAGCTGGCAGCCCAGGATACAGTCCAGGAAGGCACAGGCTTATTTCTAGCAGCAAAGGCACTGCAAAGCAAGAAACAGATTACAGATACAGACCAAGGAGTTTAAGAGAGGTTTTAAGACACAGACCAAGGTTTAGTTTGAGTCTGTGTGCTGGGGAAACAGAGCCAACAGCTAAAGTAATAAAAGTATATAAAGTTTCACAGAGGGATTCTTACCAGTCCCCAAGGCAGCAGCAAAGGCAGAAGCAGCAACAACATCAGAAGAAGCAAGGAGGGCTCGGTACGGTCTTGATAATCAGGAGGTCTCTCAGGCAGCAATTTGTTCTTCGTGGGGGAGAGGGGGTTAAAAATGGGGGTACGCTCAAAAATAAAACAAGAGCGGAGAAAGGACCCCCCAGAACCCCTGGCTGATCAGACCAGGTAGCAATGCAGGAACCTTTCTGATGTTTGTTTCAAAAATGCCTGTTCTTAAAGGCAAACTCAGGCAGTTTCCCCGCCAGTAATCCTGATAGGCTCCTTCTGTCATAGGGGAGGAGATACAGGGGAAAACTGCAGGTGAGCATAGAGACATGCCTGGGCAGAGTCCTGGACCATAGGCGTGAATTCCCACCTCAGGACTCAAAAAGCACATGAGACCTATGACTCATGCCCAGGATCTCAAAAACACATTAGGTCTTGCAGCTCTGGACATTGCCTACCCTACACCGAGCCCAGGTTTAACAAGGTGATAACAGGACCAACCCTTTGAACAGGGCAGTCGTCCCACTTAGCACGCAGCACAAGTGGCCATCCCTTTGTGAAGGGCAATGGCTCTTGGTAAACAACTTAAGGGGCCCTCCCTTTGAGAAGGGCAGTGGCCCTGGTAAACAACTTAACAACCAGGGAGGGGCGGCCACAGGAGGAGAACAAAAACAAAATGGAGTAAGGGGACAGCTGTAAGAAACAAAATGGAATAGGGGGAAAGCTGTAACAGACACTCCCCAAATTTAAAATACCTGTAGCTAGTGACTGTGCTATTCTTAAAGCCCTTATGGGAAAAAAATGATGACAGAAAAATAGGACATTAGTTGTGGTATGTTGGTTGTACCATTACAGTGGTTTTCAAAATGTGGGGCATCTATGTGGGATGTGGGCATCCCACATAGATGTGTTTTCAACCTTAATTTCAGGTTAGCAAAGCTTTTTGACCTCCCAGTCAAATGTAAAAGTAAGACTGTAAAAATATAGTCTGCTAAGTAGGCATGGAAAATCCTGCTTTGAAAGTAAGCAGACAAATAGGAAAAGGAGAATTTGAGGCAGAAAGAAAAATTTAAAACTAAATTGGGGAGCGAATTTCAGCTAATAGTAAAATGTTTCTTCAAATATATTCACATTAGACTGAAGAGAAAATTGGTTCTTTAAAATTATAGTTGGAAAGGTGTAAAGGAAAGACTAGGCTGATTTGTTGAACAATTTTTTGCTGATCTTTTTACAGGGGAAGAACCCATCAAAGGCAGGGATCTTATTTCTTGATATGACAGAGATCAGATGTGCATATAATAGAAATACTTTCACAACTAAGATAGAGCCAATAAAGTAACAATTGGAATGCCATCTATCTTTGTATATGAATTATATTTGAACATATATTGTATTACTTGTTTTTGTCCTTGAAAGACTACATTTCTGTAAAATGCAAATTTAAAAGTAATAAAGTAAAACAAATTAAAAATTATAAACAGTACGAAGCTCAGATCACACACAATGTACTGTGGTGAAGTTTAACAGAAATAAAGATTGATCTAATACAATTTGAATTTGGTGTTCACTGAAGTCTGAATATGAGTTTATGCATCAGAATCTGATATTAAAATCACACAAGTCAAGAGAGTTTAGTGGTGGACAGTGGGATTTCAAATTCTTTTGAAGGGCCCTCGGATTTATTTTGAGCCATTTGGTAGGATTAAACCTATGGTTTATTTAATCTTAATCCATTATTTCAAGTTTTAGATTCCTGTTCAGATCATGCAATTGCTATCAAATAGTAAGGCTATATTTTTAATTATTAAGTTAAAAACATAGCCTTGTTATTTGACAGAGATGCAAAAATGCAACAAATAATTCTGCCTTTTTGCTAATCAGATACATATTGCATCAGAGAGATGTGATTTTTAGAACCATAAAAAGGGCATATACATGTGCAGCTACTGTAGATCATTCCTGTTTAAGTGTCTCAGTATCTTCTTTCATTGTCTCCTTTTTCCAGGTTCTCTTTCATTTTTCTCTGTTAAAAAAGTATTGAAAAACACATTCCTTGCTGGGGAACATGATGCATGCTGGGTATGCTAAAGAAAAATCATTGCAAGGACACAAGTGAAAGATTCTTGCAGTTTCATCTTCATTTTCAGGTAAACGAATACAGATAAAATAGAGACTCCCTAACCCCCTCATCATTCCTCTCCCAGTACACTGAGACATGTACTATACTTGCTGGATTACACTTGGTTGCATTACAGGAAGATGTCAATGCCTTACTCATATAAAACATTAACTACTTTCATGAAATTGGTCAAAGATACTGAGACTTTTTTTAAAAAATGCCTGCCTTTAGTAGGTCAAATAATTTGCTGATATGGCCCTGTTTCAGCAAGTCACTTATGCATGTCCATGTTTCTACTCACTTAAAGTTAGGCACATACTTGAATATTTTGCTGAATCAGAGCTAAGTAATTTTCTCACCGTTAGTCCAGCTGTAATTGTGATTTCTGCCTTTAAAGCTAGTCTTGAATACTCATGCAATCTCTATCTATTTGTTCTCTTATCTAAAAGTTTTTCTCTCAGCAAATTGCCCCATCAAATATGGCTGGTAAGTAATTTAAACTCCATAGCAAGTACTACTATTACTACAAATAGATCAGTTTGGCCATTTATTTTTTACTAAAGCATGTCTGACACAATCCCCAGATAAATTTTTACTTCTGTATCTTCCACTTCTTACACCTCCTGGAACAACATCTGAGAAACAAAATATCTTTGTAAGGCAGGTTCAATATTATAATGAATTTGAGCAAGTGTTTTCATTTTACAAAACTAATGAACTGTTAATTAAAAAGAAAGAATCATCTTTTTTATCTGTGAACAGTTTAATGGGGATGTAATGGGGTGGCACCCAACTCTCACAAGAGCCTCCTTCTTTGAGTGCGTGTCCGAACCTCTTTCAGTCTGTGGCAGTTTCTCTGGACATTTCTAGTGACTCAGCCCTCTGGTCACATACAGTCTGCATGGAACACAACTCAAACAGACCCATTCTGGGGGTATTAGTCCAATAAACTAAATTCTCTTGGCTCTGGTAGAGGGCATGCCCCCAGGGCTTCCTCCCTGGAGATTATTCACCCAGTCTGGTCTGGTCTGGTCCCAGATTTCCAGCTGGGCCTCTTAACAGCTCAGATTCCCTTTTGGGGGTTTACCACTGTCCGATTACAGTCTTATAGGAGGCACCCAGGCCTCCCCACTATTCCAGGTCTCAGCCCAGGGACCCTAAGAATAGCAGCCACATGCCACTGTGTTCCTTTAACTAACTGCTTTCAGTTCCCTGGGCCAATTTTCCATGGCCCGAAACCTTCACCAATGTTCACCCTTAGGTCAGGGTTCTATGTCCAACAGCCAGCCAGGAGTTCTCATTCTTTTGGTCCCTGCCAGCACTGAGCTGTCCATGGTGCTGCAGACCTTCAGCCCACTAGAAGCACCACTTCATGCCCCAGGCTCCAAGTAGCAACTGACTCTGGTCCCCACTGCAACTACTTTTATATGCAATCCTCCGACTGGGTAGCCCCTTGCAGCGTCCTCCTGATTGGCCATGTCCTATGCAGCCTCTCTATGCAACTTGCAGGACTCCTCTACTACTCTTTTACTGCAAGTTTGGAAGGACTCTGAGGCCTCCAGCAGGGGGCCTCTGGGCCTAGTCTATCCTATCATAGGGAACCATACACCAAAAAATCGTGTCTGTAAATTTCTGAATTTTTCCAATACTTAAGATCAGGGACCACATTTTAATACAATATCATCTGCCCTCCGAACTATTTCTCTTCCTATTTACAGCTGCAGTGACCAACTCCTCCCATGCACAATCACATGACTGCAGCAGTAGTTTCCAATCAAAAGTAAAAGTGGGAAAGTACTCTATATATTTTAACTGCTTCTACTGTAATTTATTGTTTGGAAATAAGAATAAGAGACCAGCCTATTCCAGCAGACGATAGACCATCAGCAAGTACCCCAGGGACTACAAGTTGCTTTAGAATTACAGAATATCATCTTTGTTTCCATTTACCACAAATGGAAATTACTTTTTGGGGGTTTTTTTCTGTCTATTTACATTCATAGGCTCTTGCAATCTACAGGAAATTAAGAAGAGTAAACTGTTGACACCTTAAAGATAGTTCATCTCTTCTCCCCACCCCCCAGAAAAAAAATGGAGCAAATTGAGCACAACTTAAAGTTTAGGTTGAGGAAAAAAAGACATTCCCCAAGTCCAAGTTAACTCAAGAATTAATGCTCTCTGCTTCAGGACATCGAGATTCCTCAGAATTATTCTGTCTGGGCTGCGAGGTGTAGCAGATCCCCTTCTCGCCCCACTCCACAAACAGGCTTGAGACGCTGCTGTGACTCACCAGTGCTCTTTATTCTGGTAGTGCAAACCCCATCACCTACTATGTACAGCTCTACAGGTTAGCTCAGTACTTTACAGCTCAGGGAAAACAGGCTACAGCTCAGGAAGACAAATCCCTTCTTCCTGGCTCACAGGGATCCGGAGTCTGTGTTACTCCTCCCTCCTGCTTCCCTAGCTTCCTTCTCTCTCTACCACTCCTCTACCACACCACCACCCTGGGCTTCCTGCCTAGCAGGCTTTTATCCCTCTGGAGAGGCTGCCAGGTGCAACCCATAAGGCTGAGCCTTCTGCAGCCCAGGTGGCTAATTAGCCTTCTCCTGCAGGGAGGTTTGCAGAGGGTTTTTCTCCCTCTTAAAGGGCCCAGCAGGGCTGGCTCAGGCACTCCTCGCCAGCAACCTGCCACAGAGGGCAAGGTTTGCAGTTTACCTTGGATGTGTCCTGAGGAGCCAGTGTATCACAGAACTTTCAGAGTAGGCAAATTAATTTGTGCCAAAGGTACAGTGCCTCCCCAATTCTCTTTGGTTTCTTTGTTCTGGCATGACAGCACTCCCCCATGAAGAGCTGTGTTGATTTTACTTCCAAATCAACATCTGAACCTAAAGTTCCCATTAGCAGAGTGGGAACTAAAACACAGAGAGAGGATCTGCTTTATATTATAATGCAATATCTCTGTGGATTGGACATAAAGGAGAGCAGCTCTATGGAGCTACATATGTCTAGTCACAAACCCCAAACTGCAGAATTCTGAACAAAGTTCTGGTGGTGATGATAAAGATACTATTGTTTAGACTCTCTCTCAAATCAAGATATGAACCATTTTATGTCTCTTATGGAATATGCCTGTAGAGGGACTCGGCTGGGGCTCGTCCCTTTGCGGGGCGGTGGTGCACCACACCGCCTTGCTACACCGTCTATGCCAGGTTGGCAGTCTATGGCCCAGACCCTCAGGCAGGGCTGAGCAACAGTTCAATACTAAGTCCAGGACCTCGGTCAGGGCAGGGCAGCAAACAGTCAGAGGCTCAGGCCCTCAAGCAGTTGACTGAGCAAATAGTTCAATAGTGAGGTCAGGCTCCGGGGCATCTGAGAGAGGCGGAGACTGCCACACAGCTCATGGGTGGCAGGGAGGACGCTGGGCCTCCCACTCCACTGCATCCCAGCCCGGGGGCCTGGCAGCAGCAGAAGATCTGCTGCTATCAGTGGGGATCCTGGCCACAACACACTGACATTGGCTATGGCAGTGTTGCAGTCGGACTAGGGTCAGCTGCCCCTGGGCTATTTCCAGATTCCCCCTCATAAGGTATCTGGGTTAGGGCAGTGTTCTAAGACAGCTCCAGCACCACAGACTCCTCAGGATCGCTAGCGAGGGGCAGGTTCGGCAGCTCCTCCGGGTAGCCGGCAAGAGGTAAGCTCAGCAACTCCTCTGGGTAGTGAGGGTGGGGTAGGCTTGGCAACTCCTTGGGTTTACCATGTGCCACTGGGGCTTCCCAGTCACAAGCTCGGTCAGCAGCGTCTGGCCTCCCTGGTGGCTGCCTCCCAAGTGAGTTCTGGGGCTGGGCTTTTATACTTCCTGTCCTGTGCAACGATCTTGGGGGGAGGGGGGGAGAGAGGAGGAGGAGCACACAGGACTCACTAGCTCTGCCCATTTTGGTGTCTGGGGAGGCTCGTCCCTCTGCCGCGTGGTGGGGCACCACACTGCCTCACTACAATGCCCTCTGTTCACACCCTATTGTTTGGCATCCACCTGCTTTGTCCACTGCTTGCAGGAAAAGCAGCCCAGTGGAGCTAGCTGGTGGGGTCTTTGAACTAGGGTGGACCGGCAGCCTCCCTTTCAGCTCCCTAAGTTCCCTATGCTGCAGTTGCCCATCAGGCGAACCTCTATACCTCAGTTTTTTCTATCTGTAAAATAGGGACAATGATATTTATTGCCTTTGTAAAGTACTTTGATATCTACTGATGAAAAGCTCTATATAAGAACTAGGAATTATTATTATACCTAGAACATTCAATCTCACATATCACTGGGTGATGAAAACTACTGGTAAATATTTACTTTCAGTGTTTTGTACTTCAGTAACCTGGGAAAGAAAATCTCAATAAATCAAAATGTTTTTCATCCTCTATGCTTTTATTAAGGAGATTTCAATCAAAATATAAATGAGAAAGAAAAGAAAACAAAAAAAAAGGATAACAATATGGATAAGGCACAGGGCTTGGACTTGGCACTATGGTGTTCTAGTCTAATCTCTGCTACTGAGCTATGTGTAACCTTGGACAAGTCATCTCATCTTTCTGTTTCCCTTTCCTTTGACTCTTGTCCAGGACTGGGACTGGCTCCTAGTATGGGTTTGTAGAGTACCTAGCACAAAACCACCCAGATATTGGTTGGAGACTCCAGTGACACTTTACTATAAATAAAATATATTAAAAAGCAGGTGATTGTGGTGTAACTACTTTACAGAGGGCCCAATTCTGCCACCTTTCCTCACACTGAGGTATATATATAGACCCAAAGATTTTTTTTTTCCCAGTAGGAGTATTTTTTTTACTGCTCCAAACTGTCTTCTAAGTTGTCCTTTCACGCATAGAGGAGAAGATTTATTAGAATATCTCAGAAAGAATGGAAAATGGCTCATCAAGAGTGGAAATTTGGAATACTGCTTTGTAAAATAGGGGTTTTAAAGATATGAACCATGAGCCTTCTCCTATAGCTTGGGAGAGGAGAATCATGTCTAAGTAACTAACGCAAAATGTTTTAAAATGGCATTAATGATGATAATTCCCGCCCCGTCACTGAATATGATTTCTCAATTACCAGAATTGCTATATCAAGTTAATGATATGCTCTAATAAAATGACTGTAATCTTGTTATTGCTAGAGGATTCACTTTTGTTATCATGTACAAAGAGGAAGGTCATACAAGCTTAATGGAAAAAAGATTATTCATATTTATGCATTTTTAAGTGAAGGAGATTCTCAAAAGGCTTTCAAGAACCATAGTTGTAAACCACACTTCCAGAGGAAGATATTTACTAATGTCATTTGATAAAGTGCATGAACTATTCTTGCTTCCCAGAAAATGCATTTTCATACATGAAATACTCTAGCTACTGGTATATAGTTATGTTTACAAATGGTTAACCCGATAGATTTACATCAGTCACATCACAGGCCTGGATAAAATTCTGAATAATCTATGCCTGAATTTGATAATAAGTTAACCTGGAAATGGGTACTATTTAGTTCTACTTAGGTTCTTTTCAAAGGGAAAATGAATTTTAAGAAGAAAGAGGAATCACAAAATGGGATTAGAGCAAAGTTAATACCCCCACACTGAAAAGTCTACATCTTCTTAATAACCAAATTTTATGGTTATCCATATAGAATTAATCACAGAGGTGTATGAAACTGGACAGTAATCTTTCCTGACAGTGCAACAAATAAAGGAAGCTTTTTTTATTGCTAACTTTCAAAACTTAGCATGATGTTACGCTCCCAGAAATATCTTCCCAACTTCCCAAAGAAGGGAAATTGCCAGGCTTTTGTAAATTCAAAGTATTTTGTAATCTTTTCACAAGAGACAGCTTCTACTAATATACCGGTCACCTCTGACAGAAAGATTAGTTTGTGTGAAGGTGAGGAACATTGATGGAAACATATAAACAGCCCGTATTTAGCAAGACTAGCACAGTGCGATTGGGATTTTCTAGAGCCTTAGAGCTTTTGGTGCCAAATCCCACGGAAATACAATAGTATTTTTCCTCCAGTGATATTATGAAGGTAAAGGTCAGTGAAAAAGTGGCTGCCAAAAGTTATCTATTTATGTTTATTATGATGGAGCATATAATGCCGGGTTGCTTCTTTAAAAAAAGCATCCTCTTCTCATTGAAAAAGGAACTGCAGACATTAAAGTTAAAAGCATTGGTAATTGAGGATTTTTTGGGGGGAAGGTAGAATTAAAAAAAACTAATTACAAAAGCTTATCTTTAGAAAAAAAGGGGTTTCAGGGCTACACTGAGAGCTAAACTCTTCTCTTTCAGTACAGCTAATGAGCAGAAATGTTCACTATATTACCACACAACCAACCAGAGCATAAAACCATCCATAAAATACAGGTTCCTCCCCCATCCACTTCCTTGATGATTGCAATGGTCCATGGTGTATGTAAAATGACTAGGATATGAAATATATCCTATTTTAGGGGCTGTTCTACTAAACAAATCCTGGAGTGTTTACACACCTGGAACTCCCACTGCACAAGGAGTATAGGGTAAGGTCTTAGTGAAGATTTTTTTTTTCTGTCCCCTTCACCAAGGCTTCACATTTTAACAACTTCCCTAGAACTGAAGAATGGTAGGTGGGGCACTTTCTTTAGCAACATCAGTGCACTTCTAGATTAGTCAGAGAATATTTCTGCAGAGAAACTTTAAATTATTAATAATTATTTGTGTCTCTAGATCCTCAGTCACACACTAGGGTTCCACTGTACCAGGTGCTGTGCAAACAAACGTAACAAAAAGACAAGATATTTACAATCCAACTATAAAACAACAGATAGATACAACAGGCAGGGAGGGGTACCACAAGATTAAAACAAAACAAAACAAACAAAAAAAAAAGACATCTCCAGGCCCTTCCTCCTGCCAGTGTGCTGCCTCTTTAGTACAGACGAGATTCTGAATAATTCTACTCTATTTCTTCTTTAAAATGAAAAAAAAAACACTAGTATTTTACTAGTCTTGACCTTTTCAACACAATGAACTAGAACCAACGTCTGAGCCAGAAATTCCTCTGTTAGCACTGGGACAGGTAACACAACTGAAATTGTACAGCTTTAGCTTTCAAAATTTCAACTCAGTTAACACCGTTCAACAGGATAACTTGTCTTGTGAACATGTGAAGCTGGTGGCAAAAAGGAAAGAAACTCAAAGTATATGCTGCTTAAATTCATTGTGTCACTTAACATGTCTGTCTAGTTCAATTGCCAATAGAATACCCGAGATATGAAGATCAGGTTAAATAGATATGACATTCTTGATACATGAGCTTCTCTTGCTGCATAACATTAAATATTTTATAACTGAGAAATATTTTCTATCTGAGAGGCAGAGAATTTTCCACATCATACTGGCACAGTGTACAGGGGAAAGGGGAAGCAGGGAAGAGTTGAGAGGAAATATTAGTTGGATAGTACAGTCACTCATAGGACTTTAAGTCCTCTGAATTCTTATCTATCCATGTATTTATATGGTCCTCATGCCCAGATCTTCTATTTCTGATCTAAAAATCAAGTGGGAATTGGGGAACACTTGGTGATAATTGAAGAGTTATTTTCTTGCCTTTGTTAATCAAACTTCTAGTAATAGTGAGGAAGTGGGCTCTCCCCTCTCTATGCGTATTCTCATGCTCTCTCATGGTTTGTGATGCTAGTTACCTCTCTCGCTGCTCCTTGCCTTAATGTTTTACTGGAAGATCCCTCTGTGCTTCAAGATCTCTCTTCCTGGAATGCAGACCCCCCTTTATTTTCACTTCCTCTTAACTAATTCCTATTTCCACTGTGTTTTCCTGACTTAACAGCTTGCTTATGAGTGCTAATGCCACTCAACCCTGGCTAGGTAGAAGGTGGGTGACTAAGAACTGTACTACTATTTATATTTTCCAGTGGTCAGCATTACATTAAGATGCAATAAATACTGCAGTTTTCTAAAAAGAAAAAGTACATACAGAACTAATATCACTTTGGATAACATATAAAAATAAAAGAATCAGAGAGGTAGCCGTGTTAGTCTGGAATAGCAGAGGTAACAAAGAGTCCCGTGGCACCTTAAAGACTAACTAAAGTATTGGAGCATAAGCTTTTGTGGGCTAATACCCACTTCGTCGGATCTGACGGAATGTTATCCCTTATACTCTCACACTCCTGCTTTGAGCATCACATATATCTTGACAAATTCAGTGTTCTCAGTGATTGACAGTGGGCCAGTAAATTTTGGAAACCAGAAATACTCCCATACAGTTCAGAACCACAAATGATGTAGAGGAAAATCAAACCAAAACTCCAACAACTAAGGACTCTTTCCTCCACTCTGGGAGTTTTTATTTCTAATGCTGTGAGTGGCATATGTGGAACAATTATCCTCCATTAGTTAAAGCCAAAAGGATATAAAAAGCACTGTGCAGGGACTTAAAAAAAATCTACTGCAGTAGAAATAAAATCTATTAATCAACTTAGCATCTAAATACCATGTAAGCAAGAATTATAAAGTTCATCTTATTGACATAAATCTTTAAGTATACTGACAAAAATGCTGTTACCATTTGATTAGCATTTGTTCTGAATATAGATACCTTGCTATGTAACATACATATACTAAGCAATAATGTCAAGCAATAATGTCAGACAGCTTGAACAAATTACTCAGCCATTGAATTTATGGTCTACTAGGATTCTAAATGAGTTGCTAACATTTTGCTAGGGTCAATGAACAAAGTCAATGTATAGAAACAACTTAATTAGTGGAATTAATGAAGATGTCAATGAGATCAGTGGGTATATAATATTTTATGGACACAATGCATATAATCATATTAGCAATGCCTTGAACAGTTTTGAGTGGGCTTTCTCTGCATATCCCTCATTCCATTACATTGTAATTATTTAAAGATTGAGAGCTTGTGTTTTGTAAGGAAATGTACAAATCCTAACTGTAATATCACAGGCCCAAATTTTCAAATGAGTGCTCAGACTGCACAGACATGCAAAACTTCCAAAGTGTGCATACACACTGAGGTTGTGTGTACACATAGTTACACATCGACAATAAGGATTTTGCACATGTTGGGACATTACATGTCTCAGTCACATACATGTGTTTGTGAACAACCGTTTTGGTAAGGATTTACAGTATACGTAAGTATAAGAACCATATTTTTATGATATTCATTTACAGTGTCTAGTCTGAGTCCTGATCCCTAAGTGAGACTTCTAGTCATTATTACAGGACAATATATACTACTACTACTACTAATAATAATAATTAATGTGGGCTCTGGTTATCAGACACATGGAGGCCAATCCTGATGTTCTCCTTTAGTCCTAGTGAAGTAAATGAAAGAATTTATCATAGTGTAAAGATATGTATGTATGGAAAGAAAAGCTGATCTTGGTGGCTTTTCAGTCTTTCAGACAAAGGCATAACAAGATGCAGTGTCTGAAAGTTAAAGTTACACAAATTCAACCTTGAAATAAGATATAGTTTCCGAGCAGTGAGAGTAAGTAATCATTGGAACAGCTTACTTGGTATGAAGGTGGGCTCACCCCTGCATGGGGTCTTTATAATATGATTAGATATCTTTCTAAAAGACATCTTTAATCCAGGTTCTGGAGAAAATTCAGGTCTTCTTGTACAGGAGATCAAACAATCATAGTGGTGTCTTTTGGCCTTAAAATCAATACAGCTATGATTTTTTTTAATGGAGTAAATACTCCATGACTGGGTCTATAGAAAATAAGATGTGAGGTGTGGGCTTTTTTAAAAAAAATCATACTTTTAAACAACTTTCCAAATTCTCACTGGCATTAAATGGGTAAAAATAAATTTGTACTTGGAATATATTTTTTTACAATGAGTTATTGACAAAGGATTGATTGTGTGTTTCGTTTTGCCTCTCAAAATATGTCAGCTGTGTGCAAACATTGCAAATATTTTGTATAAAAATTAATAAGAAACCAATTTTTGTTCTCTGACATATCACAAGCTAAAATGTTGTGTATCACTTTTTAAACCAAATTTATCCCAGGAATTGTCAGGTAGCGTGATCCACTAATGCCTTGATTAATAAGATTAATACTTCTTTGTGAAGGGGTTCTAGTGCAAAATGACTGAAGTGTAGGTCAGAATCTGGCCCTGAATTTGCCTGACTATGTTTTTAGTAATCAGTTTCATTAACCAATGTTTAACTGCTGAATTATGAAAAATAGTCTAGATTTTTAAGTGTATCTTTTCTCCATTTGGAAAGAATTTCTAAAGGACACAAATGAAAATAAGATTTTGGTTGATTAGGATTTCATTAGCCCCTGCGTGCATGCTGAATGCTTTCCTCATATTTTCCCCTCTTCTGTGCTCCTGGTGAATGACCAGCAGGCATTCAGTTGTGTTAATTTTTGGTCCTTGGCAATACCAATGGAATATTACCGGTACTTTGTAAAATTATTTTATGCTCTACATTGTATAGGAGTCTCCTGATAGTATGCTTTTTATTTTGGTGTGACAAATTAATTTGAAGAAGTAGAATTAAGCTTTTCTACAATAAAAATTTTAAGTTAGTTAATTAGTGAAGGTCTGATCTGCATACAATATTCTTACCCTGACTAAGTTCAAAGCTGGCAATGCACCATTGACTTATTTACCACAGGTCTGATTCTGGGAGGTCCTGAGCATACTCAATTGCTCACTGAAGTAAGTGAAAGTTGAAGGCAGTCAGCACCACATCTAATCAGTCCCAGTGTTATTATCTATTTTTGTTCATGGCCACATCAATAAAGGGATGTAAAAGAAAGTGATAAACTTTGGTTGTTCTCTTTTGCTTCTTTAGAAATAAATGCAAAGAGATGAGGCTTTTCATTTTCAATTTATTATACCACAGGCTATGCTTGCATGTATCTTCATGTTAAATACTTTCTATTTGTACCAGAGTAGAGCAAAGTCACAGTTGGAGTTATTGTATATTGCTCCAGTCCTGACCCCCTGACCCTGCTTTCTCACTACTAGCTAATGTGACATTCATAGTTTTGCTTCACTACAGATATAAGACCAAACTGTGCCTCATAGGAACGTAAATGCACCATGGCATGGAGAAGGTACCCCATCAAAACAGTGGCTATAATCCAGGAATTTATTGTAGGAATGAAATTGTGTGTCACTCTGAAGCCTAAAATGTCTGTTGAGTCGGTGTGAAGTGATGGAGGCAGCTACACACGAGGGCTCTTTTTGTTCAGAACATCACCAGATACAACATCATGGGGTTTTGTGGCCTATTATAATTTTTAAGTTCTCAGTCATTTTGACTTCACACATTTCACCCCTGTGGTGTACAGCTACAGTAAGGCATGTGAAGAGCCTTCAGCCATTATGATATCAAATCACCACCCTTACGCAACATGTAATTTTCATGCAACAATTTCCTTGATTGCATCAGGGAGATTACACAGATAATGGATTACTTAGCCCAGCTGTCACATTTGTGCACTGAACTGCCATCCACACAAATTGACACAAATTTCCCAGCACACCCCCAGCTCAAACCAACAAAATTACCTACATAACACAACTGCCATACACATTAACCCCAAACACACATAGCCCCTCACTGCAGCACACATTCATTCACCCCCACAAAAATCCACAGAACTCTCCCAACCCAATATAATCCACACGCAAACCAACACAACCAGTACACACAATAACTTCAAACATACACAACCTCTCACCTCAGCACAAAATCCTCATTCACCACTGACACAATATTTTTCCCAACAACCCTGTCCCTCTGCCCCCAAGACACAAATGTACACAGTCACCCACACAGTAACACAACCAACATAGACAACAGGAACATAAGAGTGGACATACTGGTTCAGACCAAAGTTTCATCTAGCTCAGTATCCTGTCCTCTGACAGTGGCCAATCCTAGATACCCCAGATGGAATGAACAGAACAGGTAATCATCAAGTGATCCATCCCCTGTCACCCAAACCCAGCTTCTGCCAAACAGAGGCTAAGGAGAAGATCCTAGCCCATCATTAGCAATCCTCCATCAATGTATTTAGTTCTTTTTTGAGCCCTGTTATAGTCTTAGCCTTCACAACATCCTCTGGCAAAGAGTTCCACAGGTTGACTGTGCGTTAAGTGAAGAAATATTTCATTTTGTTTGTTTTAAACCTGCTGCCTATTAATTGCATTTGATGACTCCTAGTTCTTGTGTTATGAGAAGGAATAAATAGCACTTCCTTATTTACTTATTCCACACCAGTTATTATTTTACAGACCTCTATTATATCCCCCCTTAGTTGTCTCTTTTCCAAGCTAAAAAGTCCCAGTCTTAATCTATCCGCATACGGAAGCCATTCCATAACCCATATCATTTTTGTTGCCCTTTTCTGAACCTTTTCCAATTCCAATATATCTTTTTTGAGATGAGGCAACCACATATGTACTCAGCATTCAAGATGTGGGTGTACCATGGATTTATAACTCCAAACACACATAGCCTCTCATGGCAGTACAAACATCTGATTAATCACCCACACAAATCTCCTGGTACAATCCCCCCTAAAGACAAATCAACATAACTACCCCACACAACAACATAACCATCACGGGATTTGTAGTCTAACATCCAATTTGTAATTTCTCAGCCACTTTAAGCCTTTTCACTCACAAATTACACTTTTCAGCTAAAACAACAAGGAGTCCTTGTGGCATTTTAGAGATTAACAAATTTATTTGGACATAAGCTTTCATGAGCTATAACCCACCTCATCAGATGCATGCAGTAAAAAATACAGTAGGTAGGTATAAACATACAGCACATAAAAAGATGGGAGTTGCCTTACCAAGTGGGGGCTTATGAGGCCAATTCAATTAGAGTGGTTGTGGCCCATTCCCAACAGTTAACAAGAAGGTGAGAGTATCAACAGAGGGATAATTACTTTTTGTAGTGATCCAGCCACTCCCAGCCTTTATTCAGGCCTAATTCAATGGTGTCAAGTTTGCAAAATAATTCCAGTTCTGCAGTTTCAGCTACTGATATCTCTATAATGCCTTGAAACATCCCAGGGAGGCTGTTATGACCATGGATCCTGTAGAAAATATGTAAGAGCTGCTTCCGCCAGCACAACCATCCTGATATCACTTAGTAAATGGAAGAAAGGGATATGACCACAGCGACCTGTGGAGACACCTTCCTTCTAAGGCAATAACTGCTGTTGGCAGTGCTAGCCACCTCTTCCCCTAAATAGACAACTGCATGAGAGCCATGAGGGAGGAATGGGCTCCCTGTATCCCCGTCACATATGGCCTCCTGGTCACCTATGTGTGTGCCTTTTAAAAAAATGGATATTTTGGAAGAGCTCTTATTCATGCAAATAATAGCAATCATATATGGATGAGACTATTCATGTGCAAATAAGTTCATTTGTTCTGGACATGCTCTCATGGCCACTACCATATATACTTGCTTTGTGGTTTTGTAAATGGAGTTTTGAGAGGCAGGGAGACACTGCACTAGGAGATTGTTTTCAAAATCACTGGCTTTATATGAGTGGCAGTGAAGAGACGAGAAGGCAGAGGCAGCAGATAAGAGGCTAAAACATAAAAAAGTTCTGTGTCTAGATACATTTCAACATATTCTAACCTCAGGACACGGAGTAAGATTTCTATTCTGAGAAAGGTTGGTCAGCACCTTGGACTAGTGCTGAATGAGCAGGATTTTACCCAATAACATTTGGTAGATACATAAAATACTGAAGTATGAGGTATGCTGAATAAAGGAGTTTCACAACCAAGCCCAATCCAACCAAAGCCCTGGTACAGATGCAGTAATCCAACGAGAAGGAAAAAGATAGGTGACCACAACCTTCAGCAGGAGCATTGCCATCCTCCCAGTTTCCCCTAGACCAAGCTATGCTAAACACTTTGTCACCCATCTGCAAAGTCCTTTTGTGGATTATTAATCAATATATTAAGCAATATAAGTTCCAATATGGAACTTTGAGGTATCTATATATGGGGTAAACTGTTAGTTGGAGAATTTGAACTAATGAACAAGTTAATAAAAATAGCGATCGCTCGGAACAGAAATGAACCTACCAATCTAGGCCTGGTACTAACAAGAGTGCAGGATGGTAAGGATCAAATGTACCCTGGAAGACAAAAACAAACATTATAACAGTATCTGGTCTCCATTACTTTGTCCTGCATTCCATCTCTCTGTTATGTATAAATATAAAAACATATAGTCTGTAAAAAGACAAAATTAAAACCCCAATTAGAGATATTGATTGAAGACAGACTGAAGATTTATCTTAGGTCAGATTATGTTTGGCTCACACATAAGCAGGTCCGAATGGTGAGCCCGTTTTCATGGGCAAGACTAGCAGGATTTGAGCTCTCATTGAAGTTCACCCCATCGCATTCTGTGCCAGGTCTCAGGACTTCCTGTTGCGGGAAGCAAATAAGCTCACTGTACCACATCCATGACTACTACTAAGATCCTGCAGATGTCTCCACACTGCTGAAATACAAACCATTTCCAGCATAGCATTAATTCTTGAAACACGTATTTCTTGGGAGCTATTCTGTCTTTATCCAAATAGGCCTGAACAGAGGGCCCACTAAATCCTCAGCTGGAGTGGGGGTGGGGGCGGGGAGAACATTTTGTAAAGGGGTTGCTTATTCCAACAAAAATAAATCTACTCACAGGACTGGGAATTTGGAGCTTTAGTTAACTACATCACAACGGGGGGGGGGGGGAGGGAGGGGCAAACTTCTACTGACTAAACCAGGAACTAAGGGAAGGGTGGCACATAGCTCCATCTTATAATACCCTGAATAATCAAATTAACCCTATTGTGACAAGTTTACTACAAAGCACAAGCTGCGCAACTGTGCAAGAGCCCTCCACCCTCCCTTCATATTATTTGTTATGCTCTTACAGTGTGCTCCACCCCACTACAAAGGTATAAATAGGGGATGTGCTAATTGTTCTATTCCATAGGCTGCCTGTAGACCCGACAGAGGTTTCTGTCCTACCCATCTGTGATGTTGTCTAATTAAAATATAACCATGCAAATCATTATTGCTACCACTGTTATATAATTGCAACAAATCTTACATGAAATATAACTCATGGCCAGAAAGGGTTAAGCAGCTTGCAGGCTGAATGATCCAGAGCCCACCTTTAAAGTCATGTTAAAAGGATGTGTGAATGGTAATTAGGGCCACTCACTGTAATGAAATTCAAACCTATATTGTTAGAAGTGATACTAATTGTCTGTTTCTTAGCCACTAGCCATGTAAACAGACAGTTCCTGTCTGTCACTATAGCAGAAGGTTACATCAAAACCCTGTTGTTTACCCAAGACTGTATGGTCAAGTGAGTGCTAGAATACTACATTAAAAGACCCTTGAGTCATGATCCTATTTATCACAGCTCTGCTTGAGTTTGATACAGGGGAAGTCTACGCCACAAGGACTGAGATCCCAGTTCTGACTGGACCGCCCTGAAATAATATTGGACATTGGACTATAACCCATGAACTAAATTCTAAAGGAACTCTCTGCAACTACAAAGCTCACCATCTCTGCTATGTATCTGAACCTCAAGAATTGAACTCATGTCTGCATATATATTGATCTTTTAATCATACTCTCTTTTATTTTTAAATAAATTTTAGTTTGGTTAATAAAAATTGGCTGCATGTGAGTAGTTAGATATATCTGGGAGGTAATGTGTCCAATCCTTTGGGATTGGTGGAACCTTTTCTTTTATATGATGAAATAAGATTTTCAGATATCTTCATCATTTTGACATGGGTACATGGATGGAGGCCAGAGGCTGGGTTACTTCAAGGGAATTGTGTTGTTTGAACTTTTGAGTAACCAGTAAGGTACATAAAAACATAGGAATGGACATACTGGGTCAGACCAAAGGTCCATCCAGTCGAGTTTCCTGTCCACTGACAAAAGCCAATGCCAGGGTGCCCTGTAGTGAGTGAACCTAACAGGTAATGAGCAAGTGATCTCTCTACTGACATCCATTTCCACCATCTGACAAACAGATACTAGGGACACCATTTCTTACCCATCCTGGCTAATAGCCATTAATGGACTTAACCTCCATGAATTTATCCAGTTCTCTTTTAAACCCTGTGATAGTCTTATCCTTCACAACCTTCTCAAGCAAGGAGTTCCACAAGTTGACTGTGTGAAGAAGAACTTCCATTTATTTGTTTTAAACCTGCTGCCCATTAATTTCACTTGGTAGCCCCTACTTCTTATATTATGGGAACAAGTAAATAACTTTTCTTTATTCACTTTATCCACACCACTCATGATTTTATATACCTCTATCATATCCCCACTTAGTCACCTCTTTTCCAAGCTAAAAAGTCCTAGCCTCTTTAATCTCTCCTCATATGGGACCCATTCCAAACTCCTAATCATTTTAGTTGTCCTTTTCTGAACCTTTTCCAATGCCAGTATATCTTTTTTGAGATCAGGACAGCACATCTGTATGCAGTATTCAAGATGTGGGTGTACCATGGAGTTATATAAGGGCAATAAGATATTCTCCATCTTATTCTCTATCCCTTTTCTAATGATTCCTAAAATCCTGTTTGCTTTTTTGACTGCTGCTGCACAGTGCGCGAACATCCTCATAGAACTATCCACGATGATTCAAGGTCTTTTTCCTGATTGTTGTAGCTAAATTAGTCCCCACACTATTGTATGTATAGTTGGGTTTATTTTTTCCAATGTTCATTATTTTACATTTATCCACATTAAATTTCATTTGCCATTTTGTTGACCAGTCACTTCGTTTTGTGAGATTTTTTTGAAGTTCTTCACACTCTGCTTTGGTCTTAACAGTTTAGTATCATCTGCAAACTTTGCCACCTTTCTCCAGATCCTTTATGAATAAGTTGAATAGGATTCGTCTGAGGACTGACCCTCAGGGAATACAACTTGTTACACCTCTCCAGTCTGAAAATTTATCATGGGCCTTGTTAAAGGCTTTTTGGAAATCTTTGTGCACTATGTCCACTGGATCCCCCTTGTCCACATGTTTGTTGACCCCTAATAGACTAGTAAGAAATTATTTCCCTTTTCAGAAACCATGTTGACTTTTGCCCAACAATTTATGTTCTTCAGAGTGTATAATAGAAGCTGTTTAGTGCTGTCTTGATAAAACGAAGTATTGAATTATCCACCAGCTTTGGGGTTTGTCTGTCCCATTCTTTGCATTTCACCCTAATTGAGTGATCTCCGCTAGTTTCCCACAGTCACACCATCCCTTGAAAAATTTTCTGCACAAAGTTTTCCTTTTAGAAAAAAACCTAATTAGTTGGTTTGAAAGCTTGAAGAATACATTACATCCATTATGCAGGGCTTGTGCAGTGATGTATTTAATTCAAAGAAAATAGTAATGTTTTTCTTCATTTTCTTCATATTGTATGCTTATAGAAGTTTACCTGATGGGTGTGAGGGAAATGAGATAAAGAGAGGTGAAGTATGATTTTTTGCCTTTATGTTTTTAAATTCTGGGATATTTTCACAGACAAGTAGAATTTCTAGAGAAAATCTTGTAGCTTTTATGAAAGTCCAAACTGAATTCTCTCTCTGTGTCTGGCAATAGCAGGCATGTCAAGTTTTATTTTTAAGATGTTTTGTCCATCTCTAAAGTGCCCACCTCCACCAAACTCAGAGAAAAAGAGTTAAAAATAATTGATTACATTTTACCTCAGCACAATATCTGTAATCTGTTTAGGTTTTGAGATATATTGTTTATAGACAAATGACTGCATATGGTATGAAATTACTGAAAAACACCTGGTACAATACAACAATCTTCTGGTTAATTTATTTGACGTTACAGAACTGCAACATTTGGGTATAAACAAGAATAATTTTAGAGACAGATGTGGGCACAGCTTTAGTGCATGCGTAAGCAGAGTCAGGATGAGCTCTACCCTGACATCTGGTGGCGAGCTGTGGAAAAGGATTTCATGAGCGTAAGTCATTTGCATGGGAACATGGGAACTGCTGCTTGCCCAAATGGTCACTTTGGCTGCTATGGGATCCCCAATTTCTCCGTTATTGGGGCAGGAAGAATAAAGTATTGTTATCCTAGTTATATGAATCAAGGACAGTGGAACTGTACTTGGCCTTTTGTTATGATGTAGGGACTCGCCATCAACTAAGTAGCACTCACTAGGCAAGAGACATGGGTTCAAAACTGAGTGAATTGAGAGAGGCTGGGACAGGTTTTTGTACCTTGGGGCCTGTCATAAGTATAAAGGGCTGGAGAGGGTTAATGTTATCTGAGAACAAGAGACGTAAGAGCTCCCTGCCATGAGGGAGGGAGGAGTTTTTAGTTCAGTTTCGTTTTGCTGGCCATGTAGCTGGAAACGGGTTTTGGAGCATCTTTGGCTATTAAGATGACTCTACTCTTCTCTTATATTTCTACTTAGCTGATTGTAAGTGATCTTTTAATATTATAAGCCTGTGCCTTTTTGGGGTGTCTCGGTCCTTTTTAGAGGGAAGTTAGGGAACCCCAGATTGTGAAGTGTACTGTATCTCTGTTTTATTCTCTTTCTGTATTAAATCTTTTAGTTATAAAACATTTGGTTTAATTCCCTTAAGCTGTCTCTCTCTTCACTGGGAAGAGAGGAGGTAGGGGGGGTAGGTAAAGGAATCAGCTCAGGTTATCAGCTGAGGAACGGAGCCTGTCTCTGCCTTCAGCCGGGAAGGGTGAAGGGGGAGGAGAAGCAGCCTCCGAGTGGCTGACTCTGGCTCTCAGGGAGGGGGACAGAGTTAGGGTTTTGGGGAAGTCCGGGGGCCCCTCCAAGGTTTTGGAAGTACACCCGGATGGTGGCAGCTGTGGTACCCCAAGAATCCCACTGGTAAAGGGGAAGTTTCTTGGGGGTGTAGGGACTTAATTTGGCTGGGAAGCAGCTAAGTTGAGTGGTTTGGGCTAGAAAAGAGTCCTAGACTTTGTGCTCAAGAGCACAGAGGCTGGGGTACCCCACTCTTACAGGGCCTAAATGCCAATTGCACCCCTTTCTCTTTCCAGTCTGTAATAGCACAGTAAATTTTAATTCTACTAGGAGTCTGGTTATAGATTGCAGAGCTGAATTCACTTTGGGCCAATGGTGCACCAGCAGTGAGGCTCCCCTACTATGAGTAGAAATCACTAAAGAACTAAAATTAGTAAGAGCTGAAATCACTGAGTGCTGTGTTAAATAGTGTGGAGGAGAGGGAGCTGAAGATATATTGCTGAGTGGCTGGTGGAGTGGAGCAGAGCAGTTCGCGGGACAGCTGGAGTGGGTCATGGGATGGCTGGTGGAGCAGTTTGCAAGATGGCTGGAGTGGCTCAGGGGATGGCTGGCGGAGAGTTGAAGCTTGGGGTGAAGGCTGCAGCATAACCCCACGCAGAGGTGAGGCAGTCAGCCATTGCAGCACATAAGATGCCCCTTCACCCGCCCCCATTTCCACACAGGCTGGGGTGGGGTGGGGTAAAACTCTGCAGATGAACCTTTGAACTCTGGGGCTGCACTGATGAGGGACAGAGACCTTGGGGTTGTTGGGACTTTGGGTGATTTTTGGGTTGCTGGACTAAAGAACCAAAGGGAAGGGACATGGCCCAATTTGCTTGGAGTGGGGTTTTTGCTCATCTTTTGTGTTATGGAGCCTGTTTGTGTTGTTTGCCCAACAGAGTGCCACATTGTTTCTCTCTGTTATTAAAAGGCTTTTGCTACACTCAGACCCTGTGCCTGCAAGAGGGGAAGTATTGCCTCTTAGGGGCACCTGGGAGGGGGTGGTATTTATTTGTCCAGGTCACTTGGTGAGGGCGTAAGCCGATTTTGCATTGTGTTATTGGAACAGAACCCCTAGATACTGAACCCGGACCTTGTTGCTGCTGACTCTGATGGGCAGAAGGGTTACACATGCTAATGGTTTCATTCACCTGATTTTTGTTGTTGTGGTTTTCCTATTAACTATACAACAAAAGCATTTAAATAAGAGTAAATTTCATGGCATGAAACAAGAGTTGCTGAAAAAGAAAATGACTAAGTATAAGCATAGCCAAAAGATAGATTTAAGTATTTTTTGTGTGTGTGCAATTATGACCTCACTGCAATAATCACACAGAGCAAAGTGTCCTGCTAGTAGACTTAGAACCAATGTTGAAATTGTTAGGCCACAGTCCAGCAAGTCACTTAAGCGTGTGCATAACTGTAATCCCTTGAGAAGTACCAGGGACTTCAGTGGAATTACTCAAGTATTAAAGCTATGTACTTGCTAATGTGCTTTGCTACACCGAGGTCTTAAACAACTATTTATCACTTTTAATAATATAAAAATAAATCTTACTAAAACTGTTAAGTAAGGAATTGAGTTTTTCTGTGTAGTTTATTATTGGACTGGTAAAACTAATTTATCTTCTGTCATCTTCCCTTAAAATGTTATTATTCATGCCAATACAATTTTTCATGGATGGTTACATAGAAGAGACTGTTGAGGGAGTTGTGTTCTTGTTTGGCAGTGAGACAAAATGATGAATAAGGCACAAGAGGTTTGTCAAAAATGTATCTGATACTTTACCTCTGAATATCTAAAAGAGAATGTTGTCTTCAACTTTTATTCACATGAACAATTCCATTGACACAACACCAAATATCTTGAGATCTACAAAGAATCAAATCAAATTGTATATAGTACTGAAAAGGCAGGTTCTTGGTTGTGTAATTAGCCTTCAGTGAGCATGACTAGGAAATGCTTGGTGAGAAAGGTTTGTAGGATTGGGTTCCTAGACTCAGTTAGACTTGCACAGAAAATTCATTTTCATTGCCAATAAAGAGGAAATACTGGGCCAATTTTTTCAAAATGCGGACTTCCTCTATATGATGATAGATTTATAACATCTGCATATGCAGGTGGTAGAATTAAAATATCTAAAACTAATTAACAGTGCTGGTAAGAGGTTAGTGTTGGAAAGTACACACCAAGGTGTTTTCATGTGAAAATTTGAGTATATAACAAGTTGAAGTTGTGGTCAAGCCTATTTGAAAAGTTTGGCCTGTTTGTGTGTAAGTGTGTTTTTGTGGGGGGTAGGAGGTGTAAAGAGAGAGAGACACTATATAATAATGTGATATAATAGTTTATCAGTATGAGTTTGGCATGGCAATATTACTCAAAAATGGCAAATGCAATGTTTTGAAATTCAGGTCCTATAAGTGTAAAATATTATTATACATTATTATTTTATTACGTGATTTTGTTTCCTCAGTCGGTATGCATGCTTATTGTCTAGTCATAATTTATTCAGGACATTACTGATTTTTTTTTTCTTAAGGTAAGCTGCTTTCCTCACAATTGTGTTCTGATAGGCAGCATGCAATACATAATAACTTACAGTACCATGCCAAAGATGTATCAGTATTATAATAGCATGTACCCTGTGCAATCAGGTGAATGTGCAGAATGTTCCTGATTTAAATTAATGAGCCCCTTTGCCTATAGACCTCATGGAGTTTTCCTGAACTGACTGCTGATGAAAGCTTCTCTGGCTGAAGGAGGAAAGAAAAGAAAAATGCTGTACTAATTTTGGTTTTTATATTTTGCATAAGCTGAATGGTATATACTTATCCTTAAGAGAACAGATGGAATTATCCAGTATAGGTAGAACTCACAAGAGTCTCTATGGTGTAGATTATGTCACTTAGATCACAATTGGCAGGCTAAACCAGAATAAATTTTAAAATGGAGAAAAATCAGTGCCTTTGATAAGGACTGGGCTGCTGGGATATTTTCATTGTATGCCACATGTTGTAGTGCTAAATTGCTGATCTGATAAAGTGGCAGACAATTGTACAGGGAGTTATAAGCATTTTAAAATTACATTATTTAAAAAATGGATAGGTTGAGACATAACCCCACAAAATCAGCTTTAATGCACTCTAAGAAGTAACATCCACAGTCACTCTAAAGACTTAACCACCTGACACATTTAGTAAATAGCTGAAATAACTTTAATGTTTGGGATAGAAAACTCATTTTCCAAACTTTAGACCCCTCTTGAAAGTTATGGGCACTAGAAAAAGGACCTAATCCTGCAAACACTCAACTATGAACATACTGTTGATTAATTCAACAACCTGGTATTAAATATTTGAAGAATTAAGCCCTAGTAGATGAACTTGAAGTCCTTGAATTCCATTTGGTCCTAGTAAAGTATAAACTCTAGGCTGCTGAATATTTATTTTCTTCCCTAGTTTTTCTTGATATAGAACAAGAATTACATTAAAATATGAATCATTATTATTTTCTAATGTTTATTTAACTAGAAATTGTTTAAAAAATAAAGTTTCCTTTGAAAAACAAATAATTTTATATTATGAGATTAAAAGTTTTGTGAAACTCAAGAAGACTTCTTAAAAATCCCAGAACCTTTCAAAAGTTTTAGATATTTCACTAATCCTGAATCAGGTTTTCATGTCCCTAGTTAAAGTATTTTTTCTTGCCAATCTGCCATTCAAGATGTCTTAACAATAGTGTGTTAAAATTGTATCCTGGCTGATACCCTGTTTTAGTTTCAATAAGCCTCTATGCTCACTGATAGTGTTATGATAGGCAGAATGCAATACACAAAGCCTGAATAAATGGAAATTAATGATCCCTTAACGACACCAGAGAAAACTGAAGAGTCAGCTGTTATAAAACATGAAGGCAAAGTGCCATACATGAGTTTGAGTCTCATGTTCATTGAATTCCTCACTGATAAGATGTGTAAGTCAAAGGGGTTTGCAGAAACAATGAAAACAGGATTCTAAGAAACTTGCAGGACCCAAACTATAGAATAAATATATTTTGTTCTATTCAGAATTATGTTTGACCCCAGAGTTTGAGTTGCCTATGAAAAATCTGAATAGTAGAAGACAATAAGTAATAACTGATTAACATGAGACTAACCTGTTAAATCTGACCCAAAGGTAAGAGATGAAAATGGACCATTAAACCAATGACAGTCCTTTACTATGCTAATACTGAACTAGGCATGAAAATATAGAAGGAAATCAGGCAGGAGGTGCCTGGGGAAGGCACAAGATTTATAGTAGAGTCCCTGTATCATCTCAGTGGCTCTGGAACTCTCTTTCTGCCCCTCAGCAGTGCAAATCCTTGGACTGCTTACTTGGACTGTGTTATTAGGAGGACAATGGGCATGCCCTGCCCTTCTCCTTGTACTTCCATCCTGGCCATTTCCCTGCCCAAATCTTTCCTGCCTCCTATGGACCGTGGAGCCACTGCAAGACCTATGGAAATAGAAAATACAACTAAGGAGGCAGCTGATGCACCTCTATTCCTGCACAATAGAATGGACTCGGTATGGAGTGACTCTGTGCCTGTGGATCCCTGGGATATTTGGATAGGACTAAATAACTTGCTCAGGAAATTTATCGCTTGCCCCTTACTCAAATAAAATTAAACTGCTTAATGGCTTTTATGGCAGATCACAGACAATCTTTACAAATTAGCAATTCATGTTGTAGTTAGACTAATGGTGAAGGGATCTCAAAGACATGATGGATTAACAAAGCGTATTTCCATGGGACTTAATTATAGGTATTTTTATATTGCGCATCACTGTAGTACTGAGCACTTGACTGTCTTTGGACAAAGTGATTATCAGCAATTCCTCCAATGAGATGTAGGTCGCTGAGGAAATTTCTCTTTCAACCAATTAAAAATAAAATAGATATTACTTGAACTGAAAACATTAAGGGAAATAGATGGTCTATTGCTTATGTTGGTTACGGCTCTCTTGAGCATGAACATGTAGGAAAGGGAGGAATCGACTTAAAAGCCAAATTAAGAAAGTAAATCTAGCAGATATATTTGGCAGCAGCATTATTTGATTCCACACTCAGTAGGACTGAGTGATCCTAAAGAAATATCTCATTTCTCTCAACTAAAAAGAAGAAGGAGGGAAGGCAGGGGGGACTGAAAGGAATTTTCCTCTACTGAGCAATCGCTTGCTGAAATATAATTTGGAACAGACAATGCCAATGGAATTATATGTCCTTAAAGCGCCTTGTTGATTTTCTTTGTAATATCTGGTGGTCTTGATTTTATTTTTCTTAGTCAAAGGCTATTTTATGTCCTTAAGACTTAGTTCCAGCATAAATGGGCAGTGCAGAAGCATCCTTCAGTAGCAGCTAACAACAGAAATTATGTTTCAAGTCAGCATCAGTAGTAGGACAATCCATAATCAGTTTGTGTGTTCTCTGGGCACAGGTAATGTCACTAGTCCTCCCTCTTAGGGTTGTAAATGGGTGGGAAGATGGTCTAGTGGCTATAGCACTGAACAATGACTCAGGAGGCCTTAGTACAATTCCTAGCTGTATCACTATGCTACCTTGGACAAATCAGTTAATCCCTTCATGGCTCTGTTTCTACCCCCCACCTTTTTTAGTCTATTAGGACACTAAGTTCTTCACATCGGGGACCGTCACTATACACCTCTACCCCAATATAACACAGTCCGATACAAGGCAAATTCTGATATAACGCAGTAAAGGAGTGCTGCAGTGGGTGTGGCTTGTGTGCTCCTCTACCTTGATATAAAGCGGTTTTGGCTATATCGCTGTTCAATTTTTTTAAAGGACCGCATTATATCGAGGTAGAGGTGTACTTACAAAGAGCCTAGCACAATGGGGCCTTGATCTCAGGTGGGGTTTCTAAACATGGGAACTACTGTAATATAAATAAATAAAATCTGGGTTCAGTTCCTGACTCAGCTGTAGGTTTTCTGTGTGACCAGTGCCAGGTCTAACTTGTGCCTCAGTTCTTCATCCATAAAGTGGAAACAATGCTCCCCTACTTCAAACGGGTATTATAAGGGTAAAATTCATTAAATAATTATGAGGTACTCCAGTTCTGTGAATGACGAGGGCTATATATATATAAACATATCTGCCTATAACTTATATCTTATATAATCTTATATAATATTAATAGCTGCACACCCATGTTCTCACACAGGTGCAATTCAAAAAGTTAAAATGCCTTAATAATTGGATGGAAATAGACCACAAATCTCAGTGTTGATTCAACCTGGTGGTACTAAACATAAAGAGCCTTCAGCCATCCTTGTAGTTTCCATCGGTCACACTGACATTCTTGGGTTAGGAGTGATAGTGACAATCCTGGAATCTTATTATATAGATTAGTTCCTGTTGCATGGGTGTCATTTGTAAAGTCACATGAGTAAAAAAAGACAGAAAATGGTTGAGAATTTTAAAGCTAGATGGCTGCACACCCCAGTGATGATTGAATTTAGAGATATTATAGCATAGTCCAGCTAGATAATAGTTTATAATTGTTTCCATCATTTCACATTCACTCAACAGACATTCTAGGCTCCAGAGTGATTTTTGAGGTTATTGTGTGTGCTAGTTGTCTTTGATGGGTGGCTGTGTTGATTTGTGCATGGGTTGTGTTGTGCTCAGATAGTTGTGTGTTCATTGGTGGTGAATGAGAGATGTGTGCTGTGGTGATGGGCTATGTATGACTGGAGTTATTGTGTATGTTGAGTGGGTGGTTGTGTTGTGTATCTAAAGATTGTGCTACGAGATTTGTGTAGATTTGTATGCATAGTGAATGAGGGGTGTATGCGGCAGTGATTGTGTGTGTTTGGAGTTATTTTGTATGAATTGGCTGTATTGCTGTGTCAGTGGTTTTGAAGAACTGTGGCAGTTAGGAGTAAAGGGATGATAGTTAGGCCAAATAATCGACCAGCTATTCAGTCTCCCTCAATGAAACTGTTGCATGAATGGTAGCTATAGAGTAAAGGTGGTGCCTGAGTTACCTCTGATTTCACAGTGGTCCAAGACTCTAGGTATGGCATAGATACATGCACTGCTGTTGCATGGGTGTAATTTGTAAAGCTAAAAATGACTGAGATGTTAAAAACTGGATGTTAGTGAATCTGAGTGATTGATTGAACCTGTTGATATTCTGAAAAACGAGAGCTCTCAGTCGTGCTTGTAGCTGTTTCCATCACTTAACGTTGACACTTTAGATATTCTAGGCTTCATAGTGACTATCCTGGAATTTTATTGTATAGATTATACGCACAGAAATAGATAGACACACACATATGCACTTATAGATAGCAGGAGAGGTTTCTTGCACCCTCCTCTTAATACACTCTTGTGCCACCTACCTAGTTTAGTGATAATTTAGTCCAATGTGGATTTTTGTGGAGGTAGGAGGGGTTGCTATTCACATCTTTGGCATCAACAGTGCTATACTGACAACTTTAGAAGGCAGAAGACAAATTCAACTTTGAAAGTAATAATATTCCCATTTATGGAAAATTAAGTGGCACTATAATACATACTATGGCAAGCTTTTCTGCATATTCCACTCCATGAAATCACTCTGACTGCTCTGTGCACTATCCATGAAGCTCTGGTACTGGCTGCTGTTGAAGACAGGATACTGAACTACCTGTACGATTGATCTGACTCAATGTGGTAATCTTCTATAACTGCCTCACATACAAGAGGAAAATTGTATGAATAATTTTGTAGCATGTATATACCTAACTGCTCTGGGCATTTCACTGCAGTAACATTAGATTTTTGCAAACTGGACAGTAAATAATAATACTTTGCACCTACCATTCAGGGACTCAAGAGTTTTGAACTTCACCCTACACCTTTGAAACGGGTATTTTATATTCTTTTTGCCAATACAGTAGTTAAAATTGAGGCCCAGGGTTTTCAAAGGTAGCCTTTAATTTTGGGGGACCAGCTTCAGAAATTGTAAAGCTGTTTCAAAGCTAGCTAACAAAAAATTAAGACACATAAAATCAGACCACGCCAAGAAAAAATTTGGTTAACTTGTCAAAAGGAGTTTTATAGACTAGAAATAGAACCTGGGTCTCTTAATTCCTTGTTCTGTGCTTTAGCCACAAGACTCTCCAATTTGACTGATGATTCAAAAGTTCATTATTTAAAAGAGAGTTAATTTTAGAGGATTGCTTTACAAAAAATAACTACTTCAGTTAGGGCTAGTTGAAAGTTTTCTGGTGAAACTTTTTTTCCTCAAAATGTTTCTCAAATTGACCACTCTTAAAGTATATGCTTTCCTAAAAATGTTTACTTATTATTTATTTTTCTCAGAAAAATGAAAAACAAAATTTTCAAGTTTTCAGTTTTTCAATGAACAGCAGAAATTTTCAGAAGAAAATTTAGGTTAAACTATTTTTCCCTTCAAAATCTTCCCAGAGTGGAGTGACATCTCTTTTTATAACCATCTGTGTCTATAATATTAGTGTATTACTATTGAAAAACAATCCAGAATAATATTATAGCCTTGCAGGAATTAAGAACATAAATACATTTTCATCCTTATAAAAGCAAAGCTGCTTACTGCAGAATTTCCTGACTCTATCATCCATCAGCTTTAGCAAAAGAATACAAAGCTTACAGGACAGTCTCTGGAAAAAATAAGTTAGAGACTCTAGCAAGTTTGGGGAAGGAGTACATCCCAGTGTCTTCATTTAGCCTGCTTCGCACTGAATAGGAATTAGGAATCACCTTGCAGCACCAGATAAGTGATGGCATGTATCCAAGACTGCTACAGGATTCCTATATATTTGAAAGGAAAGGGAAAATGTACTTGCCCACTTCATTTATAATAATAGTTGTATTCATGCTTCCCTCTACTACTGCCAAGACCCTCAGTAATGCATCAAAACAATTTAATAAAACCTATCCCCTGATCTCTATACTCCAAACTTTGGATTCTGAACTGCCCTTATTTTCAAAACATTGATACAGATCTGAATTTCATAGCTGGCCAACTATTATATAATGAAGCACTCTGAAGTCACAGAATCTAACAGTCCTGGGATTTAGTTTAAATTTTCCCTCTATCTTTCCTTATTTTATATGCCTCTCTCATATCTTTTATGTTTCTCTTCAAACTAAATAATGTTACATATTTTAGCTTTTCATATTCCATCCCTTTCCATGGCTTTTACCATATCAGGTAATGCCTCTCATAAATGGGCAATGAATTTAGCCAAAAGAATCACTAAATAAAAAGGATTATTAGTCATCATCTTGGAGCCAGAGGCCCTGCTAAAGGATTCACAGAAAATGTTTCTTGTGGTGAGGTGAAATCAAGTAGAGGTTTCATGGCACAGCTGCAATTACCTTTCACCAAGGAGAAAGATACGTCTATGAGTCATTGAACTTGTACACAGTGTATCTCTATTACAAGGAATAGGAACTTCATTATCGCTATCTTTATAATTTGAAGAGACAAATATGAGTCTTTGAAATTATGCTTTCCAAAATGAACCCATAGGTCATTATGGCTTAAGAATCTCTGTCACTATTTCTGCCAATCAGTGTCAACAGACTGTTAAATATAATTGCCCTGTTATTTTATATGTTGACATTTATTATTTCCCAGCTGATAAAACAAGCTCCTTTCTTACAAAGATTTATGGTCTCCCAGCAGTTTTACATCAACATAATGTTAAAATGTTATGGCAAGATGAGAAATGCTCTTCTTTTCCTCTACAAATGTGGTGCTACATTTTTTTGATAGCACATTAATAGTACTCCTACAATTAAACTTCTTTATTCAAGAACTTTGCAGTACTGGATATATGAAATATTTTCAATGACAACCCAATGCATATGTTTGCCCCCAATGCACCATCTGCACTCAACATTACAACTTGTATTAAGACAAAGGCATTCCTCCTTCTCCTTTCTCCATTAGGTCTTGCTGCAGAGTTTTTAAACTTGTAGCTTCTTCCACTTCCACAATAACTCTCCTGCTGTCCCTTCCACTGCTTCAGCAGCCAGAGTTATGTCCAGGTAGTCTCTGCTCCCTCCTCCAACCTGTGTCAGACTCTAGCTCTGCTATGCAACTTCCCGGTCAGAGCTGGGCTTCTCCCTATCAAAAAGAAAGGGCCCCAAATTAACAACATTACACTTAATTTATTTAAAATAGACCCAAAAAGGTCTATTTCTCACTGTAGAGGGGCTGCTGCCCCACTCCTCTGGAATAGAGGATAAGAGCTGCCCTGGAGAGGGCTAGGGCTAGGGCTGGGGAAAGAAGTGAGAGCAGCTGAGTGAATAGCTGACCACAGCTGTGACCAGCTCAGTCAGGGCCCAGGCCCTTATAAGAGGGCTGTGGATCAGGTGCTGAAAGGAGTCTTACTCTACCAGTAGAGAGAGAAGGACCTAGCTGCCTGGGATCCAGGTACCTCAAGCAGAGCAGTGCTGGGGAAAAGGGCAAAGGGAGCTGGGGAACTCCAGCCTGAAAACCCCTCAGGCTGCAGGTGTTGTTTAAGGCCAAAAGGTACTGGGGCTGCACGGGGTCAGCCTGATGATAGGCAAAGGCAGCAGATCCTACAGCTTGCCAATTATGAGCGGCCATTACAGACTGCAGTCTGCCCTAGTGAGTGGATGCTAGATGATGACTGGCAGTAGCTACTGTGGCCAGGTGGGGATAGAGGGTTGGGGGTTTCCCTGGGAGTGGAGACCCTGCATGTAGGGGTACTGCAGGGAAGAACCCCAAGGAAAAGGGCACTGGGGTCTGGGAGGCACATGGGGCCAGAGGCAGGCAGGACACCGGCCTGGAGAGGGCGCTCTCTGCTGGAAAAAGAGCTAATTTCAGCTGACCAGCAGGAGGCGCCGTGCCAGTGAGTCTCCACTTCACTACACTCATCATAATCCTCGTTCATACAAAATGAAGCAAACGTTTCTGGTTACCCTTTACAAGGGGGTACCGCTGATGGGTGTCAGAAAGGAAGGATATTATATACGCATACTTAATCATGGCTAGATAAAAGGTGCCAATTTAACATCCATTCTCACTCCTTAGTTGCATGATGGTGCTCTTGTATGCCTGGTAAAGGAGCTCACAGTCACTTTAATGGTATGTCTAGTTTTAGCTCAGGCACAGGGTGACAATCCCACTCCAGTGAAAAGGCTGGAATTCTTCCCCATCCTCTTTAAAACCAGTCTAATGGCCACAGGTTATAGGTCAGAAACCTGCTACCCAAACTCTGGGCAAGATCTTTATCTGGGGTCAATCACCTTTGCTCCGTTGAAATCAAAGGGCCCCGTCCTGAGTGGTGACAATCACCTGCAATTCCCATTAAAATCATGGATGCTAAGCACCCAGTAAGATCATTTTCTAAATCCGCCCAGTGTTATCATTACACCATTGTTTCATCTTGAACATGCTAATCAATGATCAGTGACAATCTGGACTCCTGAGGAGGCAAGAGGCATTTTTTTCCAGTGGCAATCATGGATTATCTCCTTAGTCTCAAGTTTGGATTGATAAATGTGATCAAAAGATACTGGAGAGGAGACCATGTTAACCAGTCTTTCTTAAAACAAGACTAAGCAGGAAAGCACCATGCTTTGATTGCATTCATTATGTTGTATTCCATTACTGTAGATATAACAGGATATATTATATTAAGGCTCATAAAAAAGAATTACAATTTTCAAAATACTTTTAAAAAAAAGTTAGCCAAGACTAACTGCATTGATTTGTTTGCCCTGATGATCGGTATTGCATAGTCAAATGCAACCCCTCCTCCCCAATGTCTATACATTAAAGGGAACTACACAAGGACTGCAGAAAATTAACCTCCCGACTCACCCAGAGAGTAAAGATTATTTGCAGCAGCCATTTATAAATTGCTTATGCCCCTTAAAATATGTTTACTATTTCACATTTTGTATTGACAAACCACTCTGTCAGACATGATCAGTGAGGTGACAAAAAGTAATCTAGTTTTCTTCCATTGGCTGCCCTCCCTCCAGCTAGGAGTTGCTGAAGAAGAGGTTTCTAATGAAGGCTGGGCAACTTCTCTTTTCTTTATTGCCACATACTTTATTATCCCCTAATACAAAGTCTCTCTCATAATTCTTCTCTTCCCCTCTCTACACTTTGATCAAATTTTTAGCCACTGAGTTGTTCTTTAAATGGAACCCAGTTAGCATATAATGGGTAACTTTTTCATTTAAGGGAATTTTAAACAATACAGATGCCGTGCCCATTGGAAATGAACTTACTTTCATGGTTTCTTTGGGTCAGGACTCCAGCAAAGCAGGTGATGATCAGCAGTGGTTTCGGTACAATGGAAGGTGTTTTTGTGAACCTACTTGAACAATTGTCTTTGTTTCAAAGATTCATTTTTCACTCTGTTAGAGTTTAATGAGCACTTGATTAAAAAAAACACAACATGTTGCTCTTTTTAGGTTCACCATATGTTTTATTGCAGTGGGCTGTGATTTTATTTTTTCCATCTGAGATAAGGTTATATTTCTGAAGTCTGCAGATAGACAGACACAGAGGGAGCTGTCTGCTGTGCTCCTTGGCTTCAAAACGGAAACTAACTCAAAAGTGAGGCTTTGGAAGGGTGGGGGAGACAGCACAGAGGCCCATGTATATTTAAAGGGACAAGAATTACATTCCATCTTAAAAAATCTTTCCAAACATATAGACATTATCATTTGTATGGCTAACATGAAACACAACATGACCTAACTAAAAGTTTTGGGTGGACTACCTCAGACATATAAATTACAAGGGATTATTCTGCTCGGAATAGCAATTTGCTAACTAAAACATTTATAAGGTCAGGCACACAACTAGTTTTCACACTCTCTTGGGAGAATGTGGTGGTGATGTTGTGGCAGTGTCCTGAACAAGATGGACAGTTGGTGTTAAGGATTCAACTGAATCTGGCATGAAAGTTTCTTCCACCAGATCATCAAAATTAGGAGTTATAAGGGAAGGAGCTTTGACTATAAGAACAGAAAGTCCTACTGGAACATTCCCAGACTTCAGTAGTGTTGTCAGATGCCACTAGTGTGGTGCTCTGCTCTATCCAATGTTAACAGTTGGTTGTGGTGTGTTCCCTCTGTGTGCTGCTCAGGCTTTGCAGATCACTGGCACAGCAGACCCCGAGAGAACCCCCACTAACCAGACTCTGATAAGATATGAAAGCACTTGGTCAGGTTTATTGTCAAATGAAACACAGTCTCCGACAATGGACACAGCTCAGTCAGTGGCAGGACACGTCACTGCCCCCCAAACTGGACAAAGTCAACTCTGCAGGTATGTATTCTTATAGACAGGTACAAACAAGTTACACATCACTCCTTACATCTTGAGGCGTGTCAAGGTTCTGTTTCCTCACTCTGAACTCTAGGGTAAAGATGTGGGGACCCCGCATGAAAGACAAATCACCCCTCAAGCTTATTTTAGTAGCTTAGGTTAAATCTTTTCCCCCAAAACCCAAACTTCTCCAGTTGGGGCTTGGAAATTGCTGCCACCACCAATAGAGTCCCCAAAACTATGGGATGGGGCACATTGGAACCCTGATAGTAACCCCCCCCCCTTTTTACCTGGGAGAGATTCAAGAACACAAACCCTCACTAGCTGGGAGACGAGCCTGATCCAAACTAGGATCACTCCAATGGAAATAACCAGACGGTTCTTACCAAAAGTTTTTAATAAAAGAAAAAGAGAAAAGCATAAACTACTTTACAGAAATCCATAGATACTAAACTTCCTAGCATTACTCCCCTCATGGAGCCCCTCCCTTGGAAGTTCTCTCCCTGCTAACTTAACAGTCTAAGGACACCGTGGATTGATTACAAGTGATACAATTCAAGAATACACTTACTGCCAAACTTTTGTTTTTCTTAGCAGGTTATTGAAATGATGAATAGAAACATAGATATGATTCCTCCCCATAGCCAGGGAATGCAGACCAACTCCGAGCAGCCACGGAGAAAAAAGACAGAAAAACCCAAGAACAAAAGTGAAACAAAACCCTTTGTCTGCCAGGTATTAGCAGCTCTGATACGTCATCCCTTCTTCTGTTTCAGGTTTAACCCTTCACAGGTAAAACAGTAATTCTAAGGCACTTCATACTTATGACAAGGCGCAACCTCTCTATGCAGTAAAGTGCAACCCCTCTATGCAGTATGGTGCCACCTCACACATGTTGGTTTGAACAAAACAACTCTATCCATCATATTACCCTTTTGCCCATCTTTAGGATGGGTCAGCCTGTTTCTTGTTATCTGTTTGGAATGTGAAAATATCCAAGTGTTCTGGTACATTTAGGTATGTGTATTTTTGCAACGTCACCCCTTTTCTTGCCAGCTTCTGCGAGCAGCGCTTGCTTTGGCTCACAGTTTAACTTTGCTCTATGTTAACAAAGTCTTGACCATTGAGGCCTTAGGCCTCATACTGGGCCTCTGATACAAGGGTTTATGTTTCAGGTGCTCATCTTACTACAAGTAGTAGATGAGGCTACAACTGTATTTCCAAAAAATACCATTGCAGTAAGACATATACATAGTGAAAAGCCTTTATCTTCCCCACCTCTCCACATGCACACACCTGTTTTTCTGTTAAATGTTTTCCATAGTAAACATCTGAAAATATGTAGGATTTAAATTAGATAAAAGCACATTGATGGTGTAAGTATCATTAATGCCTTTTTGTAGACAAATTTGTTATTTGACAAAGAGATGCTCTGGTCTAGGCCCGTATATTATAGGCCCAACAGTTTAATCTGCAAATTCCTTTCATTATTTTATAAATGTGGAATTTCAGATTACATGTTCATAACATACAGCTAAATAATATGTGAGATGGAAGGTATGTTTAGTCAGATTTAACAGTCCTCAAACCAGTTTGAGAAGTGCTGAGTGCTCAGTAATAAGCAACATACTAAGACAAACAATTGCCTCAGGCTAGAATTACAACGTAGTACAACATAAAGAAGTCAAGCTCTTATTTATGAACAACTCAGACCTGCTCCAATGAAGTCAATAGTAAATCTTACATTAATTAAGAGTTCCTGATCTTTCCCACAAGGCTTTCCACTCTCTCTGTCACCCGCATCCTACCAATCTTTCAAGATGGTTATCTTGGCTTTATTTTAGGCTCACCCCACTTCTTTGACCACACCTCAGACAATTGTCTAACTCTTACAAGATTAGACCTTGCCTCTCTGCTCACGCTGCCAAAATTCTGTCCAAGGTCTGATCATTTCACATCTTGGCTAGGCATGGCTTTGATGCTTCCAAACCTGGTCCTGCTGAAGTCCATTCAGAATTCTCCTGCAAAAATTTCCGTCGCTTATCATATGTTGGTTCATTACCCCCTTTTAAATCCCTTCATTGTCCCCCCTCTTCTACCACATCAAATGCAAACTTATTTTCCTTACTGTCAAAACTCTCAACAATTTAGTCTTTACCTATTATTTCAGTGAAAGGCTGACTCCTGCCTTCACTTCACCAATAATGCCAGTCTCTATCTGATCAACAGGAGACAATATTTTAATAATTTTGAAATTATTTTAAAAGGTAACAATTTTTTTCAGTTTTATTTTCATCTGAAATATTTTTACTAGTGCTCAAAATCCTTCTATGTCATAGTTTAAGTAAACAGGAGAAGCCATTTTTATGATGTTTTATGCAGATAGCAAAGGTGGGATCACTGAACTTTATTGCTTTATATTTATTACATCTGTTACCATGGCTGTTCTCTACAGTCAATGAATGTCCTATTTTAAACAAACAAACAAATATGCATAAACCTGTTAACTGCTTTTGTTCTAATTTTCTGTTCTGATTAGAAGTACATCATAATCCCCTCAAACATAATATATATTTCAGATTTAAAATATTTTGAATCAGTTCCCTCTTCCTGCTAAAACTAATACTATTTTCTAAAACTAATATTAATAAATAAATACATATTACTATTGCTAATACTATTTGCTAAAACTAATACTAATAAAGAAATACATATACCACCACTCCAAAGTCTCTGTCTCAAACAGAGGCTTTGGAGTGGTGGTATATATATTTATTTATTCTTAACCTTCTTGTCATGTTAGGCTACTACATGACATGATTAATATGGTTCCCCTGCAGCGGAAAATGACTTTTCTTTAAAATGAACATGTGAATGCACTACAAATGACTCTTAGCAGCATGAAACACTTCAGTTTCCATAATAAATGCTGTCAACATTATCTCTTGTAAACATATGTAAGTAAGAAGAGCCTTTTTCATGGTTGCAGCACTGCAAATAAGAATTCTGAAAAAAACTTGGTGCATTTTTTCATTTCATAAATTGATTCCATAGAACTGTTCTATAATTTTTTATTCATGTAAAGCTATCTCCTTGTAGCATGCGGCATATCAGCAAGTTTGCTACTTTTAAAGAAGGCATTAACATGCAACTCTATAACTGATAGTATGGTCCAGTCCTGCCACCCCCCCCCCACTGAAATTACAAATTGAACAAATAACAGTTTTTCAATGATTGTTGAGGACACTCAGACTCTTGCAGGATTGGTCCAATGAGATAAAATCTCTCAAACACGTTCTTTGATATTCTGAGTTTGACTTTGTTACAAAGAAGCATTTTTAGTTTTGATAATCTCTTTGAATATGGGTTTTTAAGCTTGTTTTTTAAAGATTATGTAATAAAACTACAAACTGTTGAAAAAAGTAGAATAATTATTTTGTATGAAAACAATGAAATATATGAACAAATTTGATAAGTTGTTTTAAAAAATCTTTAAAATGCTAGTTCTTAATCCTTCAAGAGAAAGCTGAATTGGTGTCCCTTCTCCAGATTATTTAAAATGTGTTATATTGCAATACACAGAATACTACTATCATCTTCATAAAAGATAATTATGTCCTTAACAGGTTATCCACCACTAGCACTGTTAATTTACTGCATGAGTTGGCATGGAAATTATTCAATACCAATAGGTGTAGGAAAAACAATTGCTTAATGGGTGGACCATATGCCTCACTCACTGTAAGTGAACAATAAATTAGTCTCAGTGGAATCCAAACTTCAATATAGATGAGAACGTGAAATATTTAAAGCAGTAGGTAACAGTGAAAGCAATTAAACAGTAGCATAAGTATAACACTTTCGCCATATTACTAACAAATTTCACATGATAGTGAATGTAGTATTTGTTCCATAAAGTTTAACCCCTTGCTGTTGATTTGCATTAGCACCACAGCATGGGCTGTAGGCATTTTGCATCAGCAATGCTCCTATATCAAGTTGTCAGCTTCTCACACTGAGAGGCTAATGTGAAGTTTTTCACATTTTTCAGTTCAGATATCACTTTTTACACTATCTTGAACATATTATTTGCATTCAAATTAAGAGCTTTAGGAAAGACAGAACACTAACACTGGGTATGTAAAGGTTACAGCAGGAAGAGTGGCATAAGATGTATCATTTAAGATACCTGTGCAAACACTGAGCAGAGTCTAATCGAGTGATACTCAATCTGAGGTGCTACAGTTGCATATGTTTTGAATATAATTCAAAAATGTTCTCATAGAATATCAGGGTTGGACGGACCTCAGGACTCCTCCTGTAGTTCTGCCTGCCACATGTTAGGCAGCTCAGGTATCACTGATAGGCTGACCATACGTCCCATTTTGAACGGGACAGTCCCGTTTTTTACATATTTTTGGACTGTCCCATCTTTTTGCCATAAATATCAAATTTGTCCCATTTTTGCAGGGACCCACGGCCAGGTCCCGCCTTCTCCCACCCCCCTCCCACAACCCTTCAGTCCCTTCCCCTCACGGCCTCGGGCCCCCCTCCCCGGCCTGCTCCCCCCTCCCCTCCGCCGCTGCAGAGCCCGCCCGCGCGGCGCAATTGGCTGGGCCTCACCCACGTGGGGCGAAGTGGAGCTGCTGGCTGAGCAGGGGCTGCCTGGCGCCTCGCTCCCCCCGTCCACCCCATGTGGAGGTAACGCCATGTGCAGCCCAATGAAGGGGCTGCACGGGGATTACAAGCGCGGGGATTGAAAGCGCCCGAGCTCAGGGAGCCAGGGGGTGAGGCTGGCAGTGGGGGCGGGCGCAGAGCGGAGCCGGAGACAGCGCGAGCCCGGGCGGGGAGGAGGCGGCGCTGCCCTGGGCCCCATGGAGCTGGAGAACATCGTCCCCAACAACACCGTGCTGCTCAAGGTGCGTGAAGGTAGGTGGGGGGGGGACCGGGCGGGGGGGCATGAGGTGGAGGGGAAACGGAGTATGGGGTGGGGGGGCATGGCTGTGTGTGAGGGGGCAGGGGGAAAGAGGGGTGCATAGGGGTCATGGGTGGAAGTGGGGGGCACAGGGTTGTGTGTGAAGGGAGGTACTGGGGCTTCATGTGAAGAGGGGCACAGGGGAAGTGGGGGGCATGGCTGCTTGTGAAGGGGGTGGTAGGTGGTGGGCATGAGGCTGTGTGTGAAGGGGGTACTGGGGTAGTGGTGGGGCATGGAATGGGGGGCACAGGGTTGTGTGTGAAGGAGGATACTGGGGGGGGGGTCCAGGGCTGTGAGTGAAGGGGGTGGGGGGCATGGGGCCATGTGTGAAGGTGTGGGGGGAAAGTGGGGGGCACAGGGTTGTCTGTGAAGGGAGGTACTGGGGGGGTCCAGGGCTGTGAGTGAAGGAGGTGGGGGGGATGTAGGGGAAGCCACAAAGCGGCGGCGGGCTCAGCCTTAACCTGCCGCTGCTTTGAGGCTTCTCCCACTGGCCCCTTACAAGCTGGGGTCTCAGCCTGCTTCCAGCCTGGGTGTAGGAAACCCAGGCTGGCAGCGGGCTGAGATCCCAGCTGGCAGGAGCCTGGGGGGAAAGCCCAAAGCGGCAGCAGGTTGGGTGCTGAGCCCGCCGCCACTTTGGGCTCTCTCCCCAGGCTCCTGCCACCTGCCCCACTCAGCTCCCGCTGACAGCCTGGATGCAGGGAACCCAGGTTGACAGCGGGAGCAGACTGGGGCAGGAGGCAGGACCCCGGCTGGCAAGGGGCCAGCAGGGGGGAAACCCCAAAGTGGTGGGGGGCTGAGCGCTCACCCTGTCACTGCTTTGGGGTTTCCCCCACTGGCCCCTTGCCAGCTGGGGTCTCAGCCTGCAGCCAGCCTGGGTGTAGGAAGCCCAGGCTGGCAGCGGGAGCTGAGACCCCAGCTAGCAGGAGCCTGCAGGGAAACTCTAAAGCAGCAGCGGGTTGAGAGCTCGGCCTCTGCCACCGCTTCTCAGCTCTCTGCCGCTTTAGACTTTCCCCGCAGGCTCCTGTCAGCCAGGCTGGCAGAAGGAGCTGACTGGGGCAGGAAGCAGGACACCGGCTAGCAGGAGCCTGGGGAGAGAGCCCAAAGCGGCAGTGGTCTGAACAGTCAGCCTGCCGCCGCTTTGGGGTTTCCCGGGTGGATCCCTTGCCAGCCAGGGTCTCAACTTGCAGCCAGCCTGGCTGTAGGAAGCCCAGGCTGGCAGCGGACTGAGACCCCGGCTGGCAGGAGCCTGGGGGGAATCCCAAAGTGATGGCAGGCTGACTGCTCACACCGCTGCCACTTTGGGCTCTCTCCCCAGGCTCCTGCCAGCCGGGTCCTGCTGCCTGCCCCAGTCAGCTCCCGCTGCCAGCCTGGGTGTAGGGAACCCAGGCTGGCGCGGGAGCTGAGACCCCGACTGGCAGGAGCCTGGGAGGAAAACCCCAAAGAGGCAGCAGGTTGAGCGCTCAGCCGGCTGCCGCTTTAGAGTTTCCCCGCAGGCTCCTGCTAGCCGGGGTCTGAGCTCCTGCTGCCAGCCTGGGTTCCCTACACCCAGGCTGGCAGCGGGAGCTGACTGGGGCAGGTGGTGGGACCACCACCTTCCCCCCCACCCTGCAACCCAGTGCGGCGGCAAACCCCCCCCCCCCCCCAGTAGACGCTTGATTATCTGGGATTTTATTAACTGGGATTAAGGTTTTCCCAATCATCCCGGATAATCAAGCGTCTACTGTATGTTCATGTAATAAAACTTTTTTTATCGTCTTACTTTTTCATGAATACAGAATATTATATAACCCCATCCCGTTTTTGCTATCCCAATGTCCCGTTTTTGTCTCAAGGAAATATGGTCAGCCTAATCATTGAGCAAACAGATTGTGGAATCCAAGGTTCTTTCCCATACCTCCAAAGAGCTGAAAAGGAGGCGAATAAATGAAGTAAGTAGGAGGGGTGAAGGAGCTGAGAGTAAGAGTATAAAAGGGGCAAATAGGGTTGCTAAAAACTACAAACCAATATCTAGCTGATGTACTGATACTATATTCATGACATTGCATCTATAGTACATAATGATGTTGAGTTGCAATAATGTTATGTTACAATTATTTTGAGGCTCTCTTTTTATTGCCATTCATTGACACAATAGCTTTCAAAAATTGGAATCTGTGTCAAGAGTCATTGGCACAACAGGCATGCAAATGTCCACACTGCACTTCAAGCAGGAAGGGACATTGTCCAGGCTTGCCAGAGGGAGGCACTTGTGCTTTATCGAGGACAGGAAGGGGAGAGGGAGATACAAGATCCGAAACTGCTACTAAAAGGTGGGTGCTGATCTGCTTTGCAGCACTGACTCACCCACTGGGGACGTAAGGGGCGGAAGTCTTTAAAGTTGCAAGGGCTTGTCTTCACTACCCGCCGGATCAGTGTGTACTGATCGATCTATCAGGGATTGATTTATTGCGTCTCATCTAGATGCGATAAATCGATTCCCAAAGGTGCTCCCCATCAACTCCGGAACTCCAGCTTGCTAAGAGGCGTAAGCAGAGTCAATGGGGGAGTCTGCTACCATCATGAGGACGCCAGGTATGTCGACCTAAGATGTGCCAACTTCAGCTACGCTATTCATGTAGCTGAAGTTGTGCATCTTAGGTCGACCCCACCTTCCCCCTTGCTAGTGTAGACCTGGCCTAAGTGAACACGACCAGGAGGAATTTAAAAATAATGTTAGCTAAAAAGGAAAAAAAAAAGGAAGCACTACAAATAACAGGAAATTAACCCTTGCTAGTACCTATGGATGTACAATGTATATCCAACCTAGGGCTGGTCTTCACTGGGCGGGGGGGGGGGGGGGGGGGTGGACTGAAGATACACAACTTCAGCTACGTGAATAAAGTAGCTGAAATCGGCGTATCTTCAGCTGACTTACCTGCCATCCTCATGGTGGCGGCAGTTGGTGGCGTGCTCCCCCGTTGACTCCAGCTTGCGCCTTGCAACAAGCTGGAGTTACGGAGTCGATGAGACGCGAGAAATCGATTGCTAAAAGATCGCTTGCTACACGCCGATCTGGTGGGTAGTGAAGACGTACCCTCAGTGACACTAATGTGATATATTGTACAAGTACATCCTTGCTTCCTATTCAAATTCAAAATGCTTCACTGCATAGGTCTATCCTCTGACTGTGCACTGTGTGTGATATTTTCTGTGCTTCTCCTTTTATCTTCCTCCCACCCTTTCTGTCTTTTGGCACTTCAAAGTGCTATTTTCAGAGTTTTGATGCTCAAAGCATGCGTTTCCCTTTCTTCTTTTGCTGACATACACCAGTGTGGAGTAGAACTTGCATTATACTCCCCTGCTTTGAATGAAGTAGTGATGTAGGGATTTTGTGCACACTATTCACTTCTGTATCACAATAGTTGATCATAGAAGGTAACCCCCCCCCCCCCAAGGTCACCAGTTCCAATCCTCGACAGCTGCTGCATGTTATCACATATAGTACTCCCCTTTCAGTACTGGCAACATCACTGGCTTCCATGGAGCAACTTGACATATTCTAGGATTTTGCTTTGACTTTTGCTCAGCCTTCATCACAAGCATGAGAACTAGAGTTATGAGCCTGGAGTAAAATAATTTGTTGCAGACAGCTTGCTATAGATCTCCTGTTTCTATGTTCATGGCTTTTATTCACAAGGGAGATAATGGGGTAAATGTCAACTTTCTTCCACTAGTGAATAATGGAGAAGAACGTGCTTTCCCTGCCTGGCTGGAACAATGCTAAGACAACTCTAACAAAGCGAAGTAATCGATAGCTAGCCAATCAATAGTCACCACATCAGGACTACATTGAGATCTCTTACCTTAGTTTTCCATTGATTTTAATCTGTTCCTTAAAAAAATACATAATACATATATATAACTAGGGAGTCTTACACTTTGTAGCTTCTGCAGGCTAAACTCACTGCATACAACAGGAACTCCCTGTATTTCTCCATCCTCCAAGCTCCCTGTGGCTATCCTCCATCTCCATCTATTTCATGTACTTTCTGCAACCCTCTTTATGCCAGGACCTGTGAGTGTTTCTCATTCTCCCCTCCATCACATGCCAGGAGCTATATGTGCCCCCTCATTTTTCCCTTTTATGGACACACAGAAGCTCTTAGTAACTATGCTCTAATTGCTCTACCTGTAAAGGGTTAAAAAGTTTCACTCCTATCCTAGGTAAAAGAAAGTGAGTGAGCACAGGGCCAAAAGATCCAATGGGAAGGCTAGAACTTTTTAAAATTGAAACAAGACTCTCCTTTTTTCTGTCTGTTCTCCTGGGAAAAGGCAGACAGGACAGCAGTTGTGCTGTAAGAAGTTTGGGCCAGGTATGAAAAAAATCATCAGTATCATACCTAGAACTACTCATTAAAAATCCCATATATGTAAGTAGATCAGGAAATATCTAGGAAGATGAGATTAGGTTTATCTCTTTTATTTTGTTATGGCTTGTGGATTCCTCTGTGCTAACCCCAGGTGCTTCTGTTTTGCTTGTAAACTTTAAGCTGGAAAGAAAGCTATTTTTGGTGCTTAAACCTTGTAGTTGCTCTTTCAAAATTTAGCAATAGCCTGAGTTCTCAGATGCATTTTCTTTCTTTTTTTTATTCATGAAATTTACCTTTTCTTAGAACAGATTTTTTGTGTCTTAAAAGGTTTGTGCACATGCTGTTTAATTAGCTGGTGACAACATCTGATTTCCCTTTTTTTTTCCCTTTCTCAGCTCTTCCTGGAGGGTGTGTGTGAAAGAGATTGAGGGTGTCCCAGAGGAAAGAATTCCCAAATGCATCTTCTTGGGCTCTCAAAGTGTTTCTCCCCTTGGCAGCATCTACCAATCCAAGGTCAGAGAAAAGCTGTAATCTTGGGAGTTTAATACAAGCCTGGAGTGGCCAGTATTAATTTTTAGAATCCTTGTGGGCCCCCACCTTCTGCATTCAAAGTGCCAGAGTAGGGAATTAGCCCTGACTCATGGGCTCTGTGTACTCCCTCTTCTCCACTCCATATTATGGTCCCCCATTTTGCCTCCTTGCCAGGGGCTCTGCATTTCCCCTATGTTCCCCTCCCAACATACAATGGTCCCCCATTCTCTCTCTCATGTCAAGAACTCCATGTGCTCCCTTTCCCCCCAGTTTCTCCCTTTTCCCCATACCATAGTTCGCCATTTCACACCTGGTGGGGGCTCTGTGCACCCCATTCCTCCGGTGACCTGTCATGGTCTTTCCTACTGACAAGTAAACTTGTGTTTTAAACAGTGCCATAATTGAAAGCAACCTGTAACTATAATCTGAAGTTAAGAACGGCATCCTTAGAAAATATCCAAAAAAGCTTCAGCAAAGTCTGACTCCCCAATTCTGAGTTGTAAGATGTGATATTGATTAGCTACTGTAAATCTACGTTATTTAGACATACAAATATATTCAGTTATTCAAGAAACAATTTATGATCCTAATATATTCATGCAGACTTGAATTCAATGAGATATTAATACTGAAATTTAGAATAAATATGATAGTAAATATATTTGTTATAGTGAGAAATTATTTATGCACTTTTTATTGATATAATTAATTTACATTGAACTGTTTATATTCAGCTCACAACAGTAAAACTGAATAAAATATTCATATCAATACAATAATTAATCCATGAAGCATTTACAATTAAATTGAAAAGTTTTTCACTTATTTCTAAAATATAAAGTAAAATAAAAACCAAAAGCAGAATGAAGCAGTGAGAAGTTGATAGCAAACTAGAAAATGAAAGGTTTAAGATTAGCAGCCATGTTAGTCTGTGTCCATAAAGAAAATGAGGAATACTTGTGGCACCTTAGAGACTAACCAGTTTATTTCAGCATAAGCTTTCATGGGCTATCGCCCACTTCATCGGATGCATAGAATGGAAGTCAAAGTAGTAAGATGCATTTATACACACAGAAAGCATAAAGAATTGGAAATTACCATATCAATTCTAAGAGGCTGTTTAATTTGGATGAGCCATTATCAGCAGGATAAAAAAAAACACTTTTGTGGCGATAATCAAGTGGATCTGTGTCTGACAGTTGACAAGAAGGTGTGAAGGAAACTTAACTAAGGAAATAAATTCAATTAGTGTAATGACTAAGCCATTCCCAGTCCTTGCTTAACCCTTGGTTGATAGTGTCCAATTTGTAAATTAATTCCAGTTTGTCAGCTCCTTGTTGGAGTCTGTTTTGGAAGTTTTTCTGTTTTAAAATTGACACCTGCAAGTCTGTAATAGAATGGTCAGGGAGATTGAAGTGTTCTACTGGTTTTTGAATGTTATGATTCCTGATGTCAGATTTGCTGGCACTGCCCCTCTGCCATGTACATTGGCCAAACTGGACAGTCTCTATGCAAAAGACTAAATGGACACAAATCTGCTGAGGCACCATTATAATGAAGCAGACTAGACTAAAATCCAAACTCTGTTAATTTATGATATAAAATTCCAGAAAATTCCACAGCAAAAAAAACTATTCTAGTGATAAGTGGAAGTATCACAAATGTTTTGTCTAGAGCCTAGACAAGACTTAACCAATTAAAAAATCTGTCTCCCAACCCTCCATCATCAGTGTGAGTTGAGATTTTAAATAGGACTCTTGTAGTATGCAGCAGATACACCAAGAGACACAAAAGGAGTCCACAGCAGTTCCTCTTTGTATACATGTTGCTATTTTTAGATTTCAGTATCCTCTCCCCCCAACAAAATTATAGAATTTAGTAGGAAATTAATAAACATCTATAGAAATTAAAATAGGTTCATAGAAATAATGCTACAACTTTGTAGAAGTTAGATTTTTAAAACATCCAATAACTGTTTTGTTTTAATAGATAATTAAGTCTTTGCTATGGACTTCTGTAGGTTGGTTAAAAACTTATATAGAAAGCTTATTATGTATTACATTCTGCACTTTTCCAAAATAAGAGATTATTGCCATTACCATCTTTACTTACCTGTGGCAGGGGTGATGCCCTCGCCCAAGCAATATATATTGCTTTCCCTTTGCTGTAGGCACTTCTGGCATAGCAAATCCTTAATCAGTGGCAGTTGTGCCCTTAAGTATCTGTTAATGCTGTACTTCATTAAATGCCACAATTCCATTTGTACAAGTATTGTGTGCTGTAAGCAGTTCTGGAAATGATCACTTAGTTTTCAGCAAAGGGAGCAGTACAAATGACAAGAGATCACTATGTTACTCATAAACCAGTAGCTATAAATAAGAAGGGTAAACTTTAAAATAATACTAAACTACCTTGATTTAGACTCTGTTTATATTAACATACTGTTTTCATAATTTAAACTGTAGTACCTAATATTACCCTAGGATCTGTCTGTACAGCCTCACCAATAAGGATAAAAAATATATCTTTCCAGGATTGTATGAAATGGAATTTATTATTAAATGAGCACTAATACATAAGTACAATCTGTAATTATTATCCACTGTGGACTGGGTTGTATATAAGTAAGGCTATGATTTAGTCATGGGTATTTCTAGTAAAAGTCATGGACAGGGCATGGGCAATAAACAGACAGTCACAGCCCTTGACAAGTCCATGACTTGTACTAGAAATACCCCTAACTACATCTTAGATGCTGAGTGTGGAGGGGAGTGCTCCAGCAGATGTTGATGCTGTTCTGGGGTGGGGGAGGGAGGCAGCTCAGGGCCCCGCTGCTGCTGCTGCTTCGAATAGGGGGCCGGCCTGTGCTAAATCTTTGTTTTTCTTACATTTATAGTCAATTATTTTGAACTCTTGGAGCCCACAGCCCTGTATAAAATGTGCTTTACATAGAGAGGACAAAGACAATGAAAAGTTTTTAATCTATTCACTGGCATGTAAAGTTCTCAGTTACCAAAACAAACTAACAAACTTACAAAGCTCATTAAAAAGGAAGCATGCAAATAAGATACAAAAATATAAATAGTCACTATGTTAAAACAGTACATAATACAGCAACAATAAAATTCGTGAGTATAGTTCACTGCTGAGAATATTATCAAAGATACAGAAATTGATTTTAGTCAGATAAAGTTAATATTTTTCTTAATCTGCCTAAAAGTTTTAAAATGCAGACAATACTGTAAAAATATCCGCATTGCTTTTTGCTAGACTAAAACAGCACAATGTCTCAAGGTAATTTATGGCATCAGGCTTAGTTTCTGCTAAAGCCAAGAAACTATCTTCAAAGGAAGACTTGCTTGACTCAGCTTCTATTTAGTCATGTCATTAAATCCCTAACCAGAAAAACTGACTGTAGTAAATCATCATCTATTAATATTTCTGCTATGATGAGATTTTCAACAATGTTCATGAAGGCATCCTAGACAAGTTATAATGGCATCTTTAGTGCCTTTCTTCAAATATATTGTTGTAGCTAGGATAGCATGACTGAAGAAGCAGAGGCAATTTTTTTTTTGATAATTGAAATAGGCAATATGTTGAAACTAGCAAATGCCCTTGATAATGGATCAAGTTATTTTTATTCTTGTCTGGCTATGTTATTCTATCAAAACATTCAGCTTGATGTTGTCCTGTCAAGACCCTTCAGTACAGTTTATGGCAGGGGTCTCCAAACTTTTCAGCCCGAGGGCCGCATTAACTATCAAATAGCAGTTCGGGGGCCGACAACACACTCGAGGTCCAAATAAAAAAGAATCAAAACATGGATGTTGTTTTTAATTATTTATTTAATATTATTTTATTCAGTTATTATTTAATAACACATTGATACACTACACATGAACACCTGTTCACTACACATGAACACTACACATGAACACCTGTTCACTACACATGAACACTACACATGAACACTACACATGAACACCTGTTCACTACACATGAACACTACACATGAACACCTGTTCACTACACATGAACACTACACATGAACACCTGTTCACTACACATGAACACTACACATGAACACTACACATGAACACCTGTTCACTACACATGAACACTACACATGAACACCTGTTCACTACACATGAACACTACACATGAACACTACACATGAACACCTGTTCACTACACATGAACACTACACATGAACACTACACATGAACACCTGTTCACTACACATGAACACTACACATGAACACTACACATGAACACCTGTTCACTACACATGAACACTACACATGAACACCTGTTCACTACACATGAACACTACACATGAACACTACACATGAACAACTGTTCACTACACATGAACACTACACATCAACCCCCCAACTGACCCACCCAGCCAGGTCTCTCCCCCCCAAACCTCCTTTCCTCCAACCCCCAATTGACCCACCCAGCCAGGTCTCTCCCCCCAAAACCTCCTTTCCTCCAACCCCCCCCCCCAACTGACCCACCCAGCCAGGTCTCTCCCCCCCCAACCTCCTTTCCTCCAACCCCCAACTGACCCACCCAGCCAGGTCTCTCCCCCCCAAACCTCCTTTCCTCCAACCCCCAACTGACCCACCCAGCCAGGTCTCTCCCCCCAAAACCTCCTTTCCTCCAACCCCCCCCCAACTGACCCACCCAGCCAGGTCTCTCCCCCCAAAACCTCCTTTCCTCCAACCCCCCCCCCCAACTGACCCACCCAGCCAGGTCTCTCCCCCCAAAACCTCCTTTCCTCCAACCCCCCCCCAACTGACCCACCCAGCCAGGTCTCTCCCCCCAAAACCTCCTTTCCTCCAACCCCCCCCCCCAAATGACCCACCCAGCCAGGTCTCTCCCCCCAAAACCTCCTTTCCTCCAACCCCCAACTGACCCACCCAGCCAGGTCTCTCCCCCCCAAACCTCCTTTCCTCCAACCCCCAACTGACCCACCCAGCCAGGTCTCTCCCCCCAAAACTTCCTTTCCTCCAACCCTCCCCCCCCAACTGACCCGCTCAACCCGGTCTCTCCCCCCCCCCAACTGACCCGCTCAACCCGGTCTCTTCCCCCCCCCCAACTGACCCGCTCAACCCGGTCTCTTCCCCCCCCCCCCACTGACCCGCTCAACCCGGTCTCTTCCCCCCCCCCCCAACTGACCCGCTCAACCCGGTCTCTCCCCACAGACCGTTTCGCCGCCTGGCAGTGGGTGGCTCCTTGTTTCACCGCCTGTAACTGGGTGGCGGTGCGGCGCGTCCCGGCCCCAGCTCTGAGACGTCCCTGGCCGGCGGCGGCAGCGGAGCACGTGGTGCGTCCCGGCCGGCGGCGGCAGCGGAGCACGCGGCGCGTCCCGGCCGGCGGCGGCAGCGGAGCACGCGGCGCGTCCCGACCCCGTGGCTGGTTCCCGACCCCTGCCGCGGGCCGGATGAGAGGGCCTCGCGGGCCGCATCCGGCCCGCGGGCCGTAGTTTGGAGACCCCTGGTTTATGGGATAAAGGACCATATTAGTTCTAGCTGATCATCAAGTGTCCCATCCAAAACTGCTCTGATTTATGTCTTGTCTACACATAGATTGTAAATCTCTTTCACATACACAATTCACAATAATAACAGATTAGATGTGAAATAAGAGTGTCTATGAGTATATCTTAATATTTCTATGTTGCAGGGTCAAATGATGGATGAAACCAGGTGGAGTGGTAAGAGGCGATTTATTTGGTTACAGCATCCAGATCACTAGTTCCCCTCCGTCTCATGACCAACGGAGTGAGTCCCAAGTTATGGTTACAGCATCTTTTATCCCTTTTATTCTTGGTACCTGCCCTATCCCTTACCCTCTGAATCATCCTTTTGCTTCCTAATATGGTGATAAGTATCCCTTTCCAGACCCAACCTGTTTGCTTCCTAATATGGTGTGATGTGAAGCCTTATTTTACTGGTAGCAGATTGGGAAACTGAATAGCTACCTTATGGTAAGGCCCCAAAACAGGGAACTTTTTGCTGGCCTTGGGTGAAAATTGTTGAGATTTTCACACACCTTCATAAAACTGTAAAACTTCTTGTCATATTTTAAGGAAATTCTGCTAAAATAGGGATTTGTATATATGTAAATACAAGAGCACTTCCCTAAGTACAGAAGCCACACCAATGATTGATACTGGTTGATTATGGCAATGGATGGCATATGGGCATTTAGGTATGCAATGACTGTTGTTGAAAACTGTATAACTGGAGGCTAATCTCTGAGAATACACCATTGTTTCTCAAAATTAGCATACAGGGAAATTGACTTTCATACCTGGCGTTCACTCACAAAGACCACCTTGACAAATGCAAACCTGCATTTTATTGCAAATGCATACAAATAATTTTCTTTGTTGTGCTAATTTGCTCTGCTCAGTTCTCCAGCTGTACTTTCAGAGGTATTTTTTACTCTCCACTTTTGGCTCTCCACTGTACCTAGTGGACTGTTGTTGTCCTCTAACATTCCAAAGGATGTCCCAACTAGCAGTAGATGCAATGGACCACTTCTGGAATACAATCCCTCCACTCTCAGAAAGGCATATATTGCAGGAAGTGCAGAGAAGAGCAGCAAAAACGAGTAGAGGTTTGAAGGAATTGATCTGATGAGGAAAGCTTTAGAAAGGTAACATAAATGAGGACTAAGGGTGGACATAAGTCGATAAGCATCTTAAAGTTGAAACACCTAGATGATAGAAGAAATATTTAGGATACTTTGTGACAGTGAGCCATATTTGATCCCTTGAGACATGTAAATCTAGAATGGAGAAAGAGCTACTGAATATTGGAGGTACTGTTTCGGTGGTTCCCAAATTTTATTGATTTGTGTACCACCATCTTAAAAAATGTTATTAAATGAATGGATGGAACATGTAGCTCACATACCACCAGGGAATCTCTTGACAAGATGATTTATCAAGTCTTGTCCATCAGTAATATCTAATATCCTCTGAGAATTCCAATTTACAAATCCATAGTCTATTGGGATAAGTATGGAAACTTTTGGGTGCTCCTATGTATTGAACCTCCAAACCTTCCTTGGCTCATCCATAACTAATGTATATTACTTATACAGTATTCACTATTACTGTAAGTTTTCTATAAAGTGATTAATAAATATTATACAGTGGAGAAGTGTTGCAGGTGTTTAGATCAGCAAACTAAGAATTAGGTTTCCAATATTCCTATGTTCTATTCCTATATCTGTTATTGATTTTCTGTATGATTTTGGTTCAAATCCTGTAACTTTTCCGTCTCCGCTTAGACATCACAATGGACTATTCTGGCCCTAAAATATATCCATGTATAAAAGTGGAGATTGTTTAATACTTACCTACTTTGCCTGGGTACAATGAGAATTAGTTAATGACATGTTCAGATGAAGGACACTATGTAAATGTTAAATATTATTTTAAGAAAGTTTCACTTACATTTTTCTATTTCTCTTCTCCTGAAGTGAGGGAGGGAGAAGCACCACATATTGTACATACAGAGAAGAAAGTACTTAATGAATTTTAATTGCACATAGGCTAATTAATTATAAATATATAATATGGAAACAAAGTTTCCTTTATAACTTGTTCCTTTAATATTGTCAAAGAAAGACAGGATTACATTCTCATTATAGAGATCCATTAAGCTGCTTTTGGGACAACAGATCTTATTAGACACTTCCTTCTTGCGAACAGTTACAGGTAAAGATGTGTCTGTAAAAAAAACACTTAAAGTTCTCAACTACTCAGATGTTCCAATAACTTTCATAACAACCTGACTCCCCTGATAACCATAATTATTTCTAACTCAAATTTTATCATCTGGTTTAGTTTCATATGAACCAACAGATGCTTCTGATATGATTTGGCATCAGAAAAGGAAAATGTTGATTAAAGCTGAAAACAAAACAAAAGGCCAAACTCATTCCAGTTATAACTCCATTGAAGTCAATGGAGTTTAGCCAGGGGGAGAATGTATACCAAAACATTTTGCACTGCATAAAAGGGTGCCTGAGGGGTGCTAGAAAGATAAAATTGAGCTAGCACAAGAATTGGGGGAGTAAATGAGAGACGTGAAAGAATTATGAAATACATACTCAGTCTGGGATTCTGTGCTGCTCCTCCAAGCCTATGTCTGCACTTGTGTGGATACAAGGGTAGCAGAGTGTGTAATCTCTCATGTGCTTCACATACTCATGGCTGAGTCCACATTTGCTGGGATAGACATATGTATAACATTGTGTATACACATCTATTCACAGCCACAGTGCTGCTGTTATGTGATGTTAGTGCTACCATTTCAAGGGTGTTATCCCAGAGTTCTGTATGTCACAGGGAGATACCTTAGGAACCATTTTGATGTGTATTGTTGGTACTATCTGTCACCTTCATAGAGTTGCTGATGGCATTTCCTGATCTTGTCATCCACCCACCTCTAACTTTCCCTGAAAATCTGTAAAGAGGTTAATAGAAAGATCATAGACTCATAGCCTTTAAGGTCAGAAGGGATCCTCAGGCTCACCTTGTCTGAACTCCTGTAATAGACCCCTAACCTCTGGCGGAGTTACTGAAGTTATGTTCTACTGTGGTCAGTTGATGTACCATGCTACTGCCAGTGAACAGAAGGACAAGGAGCTATATAAGGGTCAGGAAGAAAGTGGCTCAGTGCATTGTGGGAATGGAGGTCTCAGTCCACTCAATCTCAATACCTGGTACATACCCATTTCATGCTGCAAACAGGTACAGGGCTCTACCACTCCTTCCCACCTCAGGCCCACTGCTAGTATGACCCACATATCAGGGCTTATGAGAAGGATGTCAGGAAGCAGCCTTGTAACAGACTTCTACTGTGCCTGTACCCTGGATCAGTCTGATTTTTAGGATCTCTTTATGCTGTTCCAGCCTTTTTAACCGTGGAAAAGAGGCCAGAGTGATGGTGAGATTCCTGTTTCAACATCTATTATTCAGATTTATCTATATTTACTATACATGTAATGAAAAATAACAGAGTCCCTTAGAATAATAATAACAGTGCAATCTGATGCTTTAATTAATTTTAGGCTCACTGTGGGAGGTTAAAAATGTCAATTTCCATTGCCTCTATGTGAGCTGAGCTTGGAGTCTAGCCAATAGATATGTGAATTAGGTCATCAGATAGTAAGACGTACAGCTAAACAAATACCACAGGAACTGTGGGTCAGATTCATTATTTGATATTAGCATATACTGAATTTGCATATGTTGTAGTATTCTTCCCATTTTGGAAGGAAGATGAATAAATCCAGCATCAACCATTCCTGACTAGTCCAATTCACATGCCTTATCCTCTATACATCACACTTCCCAAGCGCACATAGACTCCTCACTTCTACAACAAACTTAAAATTTCCAACCTACAACAGCCCACATCAGTCATATCCAATTTCTCAAAACCTACACTCACCCACCTCCTTAATTCCAGAATTCTAGTAGCGTCCTCTAAGCCACAAAGATGTTTCCTATTAAGATGTCATCATCATCTGGACCCATGGAAAAGAAGCCCTTGAGGAATTCCAACATGATTTCAACAATTTCCATCCCACCATCAACCTCAGCCTGGATCAATCCATACAGGCGGTCCATTTCCTAGATACAACTGTGCTAATAAACGATGGTCACATCAACATCACCCTATATCGGAAACCAATTGACCTCTATACTCACCTATATACCTGAAGTTTCCATCCAGGACACACCACACGATCCATTGTCTATAGCCGAGCTCTAAGATACAACCACATTTACTCCAATCCCTCAGACAGAGAAAAACACCTTCAAGATTTTTATCAAACATTCTTAAAACTACAATACCCACCTGCTGAAGTGAAAGAAACAGATTGACAGAGCCAGAAGAGTACCCAGAAGTCACCCACTACAGGACAGGCCCAACAAAGAAAATAAAAGAATGCCATTAGCCATCACCTTTAGCCCCCAACTAAAACCTCTCCAGCGCATCATAAAAGATCTACAACCTATCCTGAAAGATGATCCCTCACTCTCACAGATCTTGGGAGACAGACCAGTCCTCGCTTACAGACAGCCCCCCAATCAGAAACAAATACTCACCAGCAGCCACACACCACAGAACAAAAACACTAACCCAGGAACCTATCCTTGCAAGAAAAGCCTGATGCTAACTCTGTCCACGTATTTATTAAGTGACACCATGATAGGACCTAATCACATCAACCACACTATTAAGGGCTCATTCACCTGCACATCTACCAATGTGATATATGGCATCATGTGCCAGCAATGCCCCTCTGCCATGTACATTGGCCAAACTGAACAGTCACTATGCAAAAGAATAAATAGACACAAATCTGACATCAAGAATCATAACATTCAAAAACCAGTAGGAGAACACTTCAATCTCCCTGGTCACTCAATAACAGACCTGAAAGTGACACTTTTAAAATAGAAAAACTTCAAAAACAGACTCCAACAAGAAGCTGCTGAACTGGAATTAATTAGCGAATTGGACACTATCAAATTAGGGTTAAACAGAGACTGGGAATGGGTGGGTCATTACACTAATTGAATCTATGTTAAGTATCCTCACACCTTCTTGTCAACTATCTGACAGAGCGGGCACTCACCCCAGCAGCACCCCCGTCTGGTTGTCTGGGGAATCAGCTCTTTCAGCGTCCGGAGCGCCCTCTGCCGGTTGATGTCCGCTCCTGCTCCGGCCCCGTGTCCCTCCCGGACCCCGGTGCCCACGAACTGAGGGTGCTGCACCCTTGTAGAATCCCCCGAAGTCTTAGGGTCTCCCCTTCCTGGGGAACCCTGCACCCACTATCCCTACCTTACCTCAGGCTTTGCCTCTGCTAGTCACCATTTGCCTCCACGCACTGAGGCGGACTGCAGTATCAGGCTGCTCATCACAGGCAAGGAGAGTTTGGCCAGCTGCTTCTCTCCAGCCTGGGGCTGCCTCCTCACACCCCCAGTACCCAGTGGGTTGGGCCTATGCTAGGCACGGCAGCCTGGGGCCCTCTCTCTAGAGCTTTGCAGCTCCCTGGCTCTCAGCTGCCTTGCCCCTGCCCTGTCCCACTCTGAGTACCCTATCTTAGGCTCCCAGCAGCGAGGCCCGTCTCTCCCTGCTCCCAGAGGAGACTGCTCTATTCTTAGCCCTGGGTGAGGCCTTTTACCAGGTCTTGCAGCCTGGGGCTCTCAGGCTAGAGCTCCCTAGCTCCCGGTGCCTAGCCCCAGCCCTCAGTCCCAGCCACTACGCCTGTCTCCGAGTGCCAGAGGAGACTGTCTGTCTGTCTGTCTGTCTGTCTCTCCTCTCTATCTCTCTTCTCTCTTTCTCTCTCTGTCTCTCTCTCCTCCTTCTGTCTCCTCCCTGTTCTCTAGGCCCCTGCCTCTCAGGCTTTTATACAGCCTGAGTGTTTGGGGCGTGGCCTCCCAGCTGAGCCTGCTTCCCAATCAGCCTGGGAGTTGGCAGGCTCCCAGCCACAGACCCCTCTCCCAGGGCTATCCCAGCCCTGGCTGGCAGGGAGCGGGTATCACCCCACTACATGAACCATCTTGATTATCACCACAAAATAATAGTGCTGATAATAGCCCATCTAAATTAAATAGCCTCTTAAAATTGGTATGGCAACTTCTAACTTTACATATTTTCTCTATGTATATACATCTTATCTACTGTGTGTTCCATTCTATGCATCCGATGAAGTGGGCTATAGCCTACGAGAGCTTATGCTGAAATAAATGTGTTAGTCTCTAACATGTCACAAGTACTCCTGTTCTGTTTACAGATATAGGGCTGGTCTCCACTACGGGGGGGAGGGGAGGGATCGACTGCAGATACGCAACTTCAGCTACGTGAATCACGTAGCTGAAGTTTGCGTATCTGCAGCCGACTTACCGTCCGTCCTCATGGCGGCGGTGGTCGGCGGTGCGCTCCCCCGTCGACTCCAGCTTGCGCCTCCCGGCAAGCTGGAGTTACACAGTTGACGGGGGAGCTGCGAGCGATCGATTTCTCGCGTCCTCATCAGACGCGAAAAATCGATCTCCAGAAGATCGATGGCTACCCGCCGATTCGGCGGGTAGTGAAGACATACCCATAGACTAGCACGCCTGCTACTTTGAAAAAAAAATCTCCACCCTCACTTCTGGCAGCTTCTGCTGCTATCAGAGAACTGCAGAAAGTATCTGATAGCCCCTTTGCAGCTACTAGTCCCACCAATTCCTATGTTAGACCATAGAACTCCCCTATGTAAGAATACCACAACATATGCAGAAGCAGCCACCTGCAAAGCAAATGAAAATAACAGGCAAAGGCAGCCCCTTTTGCCATTTACAAGCATATGTGGTACGTGGACAAAGACACTGGAAGTGAAAAAAGAGCCAGATACATCAGGAATGAAGGAGAGGTGATAATTTATTTTACTTTATAACCATCAGAGACTTGGGTGGAGGTGTAGATGCGGCAGAGCCACTAGAGACTTGTGGGAGAAGGAGAAGGGTAATTTGTGCTCTGTCCCATCTGAATATTTTTATGCCTTCATTTCAGTCTTTTGTGCCCCAGGTCATCAGGAAATAAGAGCTTTGCAGATGTGCTACTTTCAGCCTGAAAGGAGAGAAAAAGGAACGTGTCCTGCCATTACCACGGTACCCTATACTGAGTGATTTGGGGGAATAATTATTTACATTGTGCTAGCACTCTAAGGTGCCCATTAGGTTCACTAGCCACTATACAAACACACAAGAAACTAACCACTGCCTCAAAGACTGCAATCTAGCAAGATAATAAAAAATAAACACAGGGTAGGGGAAACTGATACAATATACCAACACAATGTTCAAGGTCATGACATTAGGCATATGTCCTGTTAGAGATGTCTTTGCCCCCTAACATCTGTTTATATGAGAGTCTTGTTTATATTAAAAATAGTTTTTTGAGTTGTTCTGGACCAGTTTCTCTGTCTAAACTGGTGTAAGTGGAAGCTCCTGCATTCTTTGTTGTATCTGATACCACTTTGCGAAAAGATGCGAGGTACGGTACTGCTTTAGGTGCTCATATACTATGGTGTTGAGGTAATATATTTAGATAGAGTTGAGGGATTTCCATAGTATGTCATGTTGAAATCAGTGTTCCAAACTAGGGCATAGAGTTCTTATCTTTGCCTGGAGGACATCATCACAAAGTGATACTGATACAGAAGAATGGTCCTTTAATAAGTCAGACAAAAGCAATCTTCAGTATAAAAGAGAGTAACCCCCTCAACGAAGATTAATACCCATATTTTTCATAAATGGCCTCCATTTATTGGTATAAATGGTTAGATTTGCCTACCCAACTGCTTATGATTGAACATCAGATCTCTAAATGCTAATATGAATTTACCCATAATGAACTGTGATTCAAAGATGCAGTCACAATTATTTCCAGACAGAGTTTTATACCTGCAATAATGGAAGTCAGATTGAGAACTAGATGAAAAATAAACTGTTAGTCTGGATGAAAAACCTCCAAGTTGTTTTTTTTCTGTGAAACAGAACAAAAGCTGATGAGAGTGTTTTGTGTAAGGAAACGAAACAGTGTTTTGCTTTCTGGTACAGAATGGGGAATAGCAAACGTTTTCATTTTGAAATCAATTAAGGTGTGTTTTTTTAAATCTCCATATCATTAATTGACTCTTGCCAGTATAATTCCTCCTAGGGGGTTATTTTCAAAGGACAAATAGTTGTGCTGAGAATTGCTACAGTGACACTAATAAAAAGAAAAGTTGTTTTGCCTTGTCTTTATCCCTGAGAGATTATGGCTTTCCAAATCCCAGTCAATTTAAACTGTGGAAACTTGCTGGCATATTCCCACTGCTATGCACTGTTAATAAATAAGGAGAGAAGTATTTAGAATATGCATCACTGTCACTAGCAATTCAGCTGAAACATTAGCACCTTCTATAGTTGAGAAAAATAAGTACATTTTTCACATAAGTTACTCTTTTAACAGCACTAAGCATAACTTCTTTCACTTTATAGCCTTCAATTGAACAGACCATTTGTTATCTTTTCAGCTATAGCCCACATGATTTATCCAGTTCTACACTTCAGATTTGCTCCTTATTGCCTCCTTTGTTCCTTCTTTGTCATTTCAAGGAGCCTCTAACAGTTCTGGTGAGGGAATGTGCTGAAAACTTCTCAGCAGCCCTGGTCCTGGACAAACTTCAAAAAGTTCTGAATTTGCCTAAGCATCCAAAGGTTCAGATGCTCATTCAGATTCCTCCAAAGCTGTTAATAGTCCTTTTATCTACCCACCAATTATTGTCTGGACAAGCCTCTTGAGAAAACTTTAGGCTCATTCTGTTTCCGTCTTCAGTAAAATTAATGGCTTTGGGTCAGATCATCCCTTCTGCTTTTTGACAATGAAAGTAGTGGGGGGAGGGGAACTGTTAATATGGCCCAAAATCTATCAGAGAATGTGACAGTGAGGCAATGTAACATCGACCCTTTCTCCCTCTACCTGGTGGATTCCCCTCCACATGGGCACGGTGTATTTGGAGCTCTGTGGAATTAGGGAGTGTGAGTAGGTAGACTGGGGGTGTTGTGGAAAACTGTTTCGTGGCTTGACAACACCAGGGTTCACTCACCATGTGGCCTATCTCCTGCGACCACATACCCTATACTGTCAGGACCCAAATAAATCTTCCGAAGATTATGTATCAGCAAACCTTCTTTTTTGTGCTCTCTGTCCCTGCACTGATGAACAGTTTTGCCTGGTCTCTTCAGGGTGTGTAGGATTCTATGTGCTTATTAAATAGCTTAAATGCAGACAGATGAGATTAGCTTTAACCCATCTGACTTCTCCTGTTCCTCTGCCCTTCCTTTCCAGTAATGGAATGCAAACTCTCAATCTTTACATGCAAAACTCATGGAGCCAGAGCTTTGCCTGATGCAAATTGGTACGGCTGCATTTGAATTCAATGGATTTACATAATCTAAAGATGTGACCCAAATTGTTTTCTGAGTATCTTTAGCCCTTTTGTGCATGGTTTGGCTTTTCAGGTAACGCTTCCTTTATGTTTCACAAAGTACCGTATATACTCGAGTATAGGTCGACCCGAATATAAGCTGATGCACCTAATTTTACCACAAAAAGCTGGAAAAGTTATTGACTCGAGTATAAGCCTAGGGTGGGAAATGCAGCAGCTACCGGTAAATTTCAAAAATAAAAATAGATACCGTATCTATCAGGATTTTCACTCACTCCAAATGAAAATACATTTTAAACTTCTTTTAGTAGTTTTCACAAGGTACATCCGGTAAATCACCCACAAAATGTAAGTGAGTGCATCTGATAGTTGGAGACCCTTGAAGCTTCTATAATAAAACTATACTGATTAAAGACTGTTGTATTGATTGCAATCATTATTGGCTCAACCTGCCTAAAGGAGAGTAAATATGCATTACGCCCCGGTTCCTCCCCTCCCCGCCGAAAAAAAAAAAAAAAAAAAAGCGCCTCGCTCTCCCGTCCCCGCCGCGCGGGCGGGCTGCCGGGAGCGTCCCGGTTCCCCCCTCCCCGCCGCGGGCGGGCTGCGCTCCCGGCAGCCCGCCCGCGCGGCGGGGACGGGAGAGCGAGGCGCTTTTTTTTTTTTTTTTTTTTTTTTTTTCGGCGGGGAGGGGAGGAACTGACTCGAGTATAAGCCGAGGCGGCTTTTTTCAGCCCAAAAAGTGGGCTGAAAAACTCGGCTTATACTCGAGTATATACGGTAACGTCCAAATTATATCCTTGGTCCACACATGTCTATTTACATCCTTTGAACACCATCACATGTGAGCAGGGCTGATGTTAGTCATTTATATAGGTCTCTAATTCTCAAGTTCTCCCTACTTCTATGTGACAACATTCCTTTGCTTATCTGCCTCCCTTTCAGACATGTTCACTGACTTTGCCATAGTTTGATGACAGCCTTTTTAGTATTGCCATATACATGACAGTCTCCACCATTATAGCTGCCAAATTGTGTAACATTTCATCACATTAATAATAATATCCACAGTGCTCCATTACTGAGAAGGCATGTCACTGCTTGTTAATACTTTTATGAAAGGGACAACAATACAAAAGCAGTTTTGGCTTGGGGTCCTTTGACTAGTATATTTTAAAATCTCCACTGAGCTCTTGCTTAGGGTTGACCAAAGAGATGACCTGCAAAAATATGCAGGGCTGATATTTGCAAAAGCTGCCTACAGAAGTTAGACACACAAGAGATATTAAAATCAAAGGGGAGGAGGTTATATCTAAATCTCAGTCATTTTTGGAAATCGAAATGTATATGGACCTGTAGGGTTCACCATCATTTTTAAGGTCTAAATCATTTGTGTACCTCTAGACGCTTCACAATTTATTTTTGCATAACTTGAGAAATCATATTGATTCACACTGTTTTCAGAAATACCAGAACTATCTTTCCATTCATCAGAGGAGCAGAACCAGCTACAGGATTTGCATATTGCATATTTGTATATCTACTGATCCCCTTTCAATCTTGACTAATACAAGGATATCCACTTTTATATATATATATTTTTTGGTATTTTCCTTTTTTTATATTAACCTGGTGGTAGAGTTACATTTTAAAAGCAAGTTTCAGTGGAATTTTTTGCAATTCTCAGTGGAAATAGAAGAATACTTCTTAGTCTGTGAGCTGCATTCTCTTTGTAGGCAGATGGCTGGCAAATGTGGAAGAACTGGAAAAAAGAAAAGGCAATTACTTTGTTTTGTCTTACAGCTTCTATATCCACAGTAAATATATTGATTTTTCTGTTCTAATAAAAGCATTCAATGCTTTTGAGTAAACATGTTGGTACCATATAGGGAGGCATACCACTGTACAGTATTCAGACAAGCTCATTTTCTTAGCAGTAACTCTCTAGGATTACCAAAATCTGTAATATTTCCTTTTTTTCTCTCTCTATCTTTTCAAGCACGTTACGGTGTGCCCATTTTTTATGTGTAAGCAGTGTCAGGGAATTGCAGGAATTGCAATGACTTTGCAGTGTCAGTATGGGTGACATCCAGTGGTGATTTGCAGAAATTGCAGTAGCTTTTGGAAAATAACACCTGATTTGCTTAGACACACCCACCGCACCTGGCCTGCACTCTAACAGCCAAAATGATCACTTTGGCTACTGTGGGACCCCCCCGTTTCTGTAGTATTGGGGCAAGAATGATAGAGTGCTGATTAACCTGTTTATGTGAATGAGGGGTTGGGACATTGATTTGGCCTTTGGCATGCTGGAGGGACTCGCCATCAGCTAGGTAGCACTCGCTAAACAAGGGACAGGGGTTCCAAAACTCACTGAATTGAGAGAGGCTGTGGACAGGTGCTGAGACCTTGTGGTCAGGGCCTTGTCTGAGGGCCTCACAGGCCTATTGCACCTGGCCTCTCTCCCCTGTGGAATGTTAGAGCTGACTTTTGCATCCTTTAGGAGTCTAACTTCAGCCCACGGAGCTGAAGTTGCTTTGGGTCCGGTGGTGCCTCTGCACTAAGCCCCCCCCCCCCCCCCCATGAGCTGAAATCACTCAAGAGCTGAAATCACTTAAGAGCTGAAAATCATTGAGCTTTATCTTACGTGGGGGGCCCTAAGCAGAGCAGTCCCGGTGCCGGCTGACCCGTTCCTGAGACAGCTGGCTGAACCGTGCCGCCTGACCCATTCCTGAGACAGCTGGCAGAGCAGTTCCTGTGCCGGCTAGTGGACCAGTTCCTGAGCAGTTCCTGAGACAGCGGGCAGAGCAGAGTCGAGCCATGGACAGAGCAGTTCTTGTGTCGGCTAGCAGGGCGGCTAGCGGAGCAACCAGCACCCCACGGAGAGACTGGGCCGTTGGCCTCAGACCTTGTGAAGGTACCCTCCACTCTGCCCTCCACTTCCACCCAGCCTGGGAGGTAAGACTCGGCAGAGTAACTGTTGACCAGGGACTCCAGAGACTTTGGGGCTGTGGAACTTTTGGGACTTTGGGTGATTGTTGGGGCTACTGGACTCCAGGGACTTTGGGCTATTGGACTTCTGGGACTTTGGGTGACGTTTGGGTTGCTGGACCCCTGAACCTACAGGAGAGGACACAGCCCAAACTTGCTGGGGAGGGGCAATTTGCTCACGGGTTGGTGTATGAACCCTAGGTGTGGTGTTTTTCCCAGTTTAGTGATGTCATTTACCTCATGTTAATAAAGATCTTCTGTTACACCGATCTGTGCTTGCAAGAGGGGAAGTATTGCCTCATTGAGGCGCCCAGGGGTGTGTTAGGATTTTCCCAGGTCACTGGGTGGGGGCTCGAGCCAGTTTGCATTGTATTGTTGAGAGGGAACCCCTATTTACTGAACCCGGCCCTTGTTGCTGCCAATTCTGAAGGGCAGAAGGGTTACATATGTATTTAGGAACAAACCCTCAAGTCCCCACTCAAATAAAGACTGAAAGATCTAGACATGAGCAGAAAAGTGTTGACAATGGTTAGCTGTACTGAGATCACACCCTATCATGCTGTTTCATTATTTTCTTGTGCTCTGTCATCTGTATGAACCTGTGATCACTTCTCTTATGCTTAGATTGTATGCTTCTTGGGAAAGTGACCATTTTTTGTTCTGTGTCTGTATAGCAGCTAAAACAATGGAGTCCTGTTCCATGACCAGGGCAGCTAGGTAATATAAATAAATAGCACAGGGTCTTTCATGGTGGAAACAAGTAAATATCATGACACTTGTTTGGTGCAAGGACCATATTTTATTCAGGGTTTGTGCAGCACTAAATACAGTTGAATCCTCTCCACAACTGAGTTTTCAGATCCTCTGCAACTACAAATAATAAATAATAATAATAATAATAAAAAATAAATAAATAAATAAATAAATACTCCCAATTCCCTGTGATAATTTTGCCCCATTTTTGCAATTAATTTAAAGATTTTTTCTTAGTATCTTGCCAATTTTCTGGTTTGGGGTTGGTAAGTAGTTGCTGCTTTATTTACTTTGTATCTGAATGTATTTTTAAATTACAGCAAGGGACCAAGAGCCCATCACAGGCACTTTTAAGATCTGTATTACAAATTGAAAAAAAAGAAATAAGAAACCAACCTGCTCTTAAATAGCAAGGTCTGTATGAAAACAGGCATATAGATCTGGATTCCATCATTTTAGGTTCTCTTGTGACATCATTTCATCTGAATGAAAACTAACTTTTACAGAGTCGACAGTCATAGATTCATAGACTCCAAAGCCAGGAAGAACCACTGTGATCATCTAGTCTGATCTCTTGTATTACATAGGCTATAGAACTTTCCCAAAATAATTCCTAGAGCATCTATTTAGAAAACATCCAATCCTGATTGCAAAACTGTGATGGAATATACCATGACACTCAGTATAGTGTTCCAATGGGTTAATTACTCTCACTGGTAAAAATGTATGTCTTGTTTCCAGTCAAAATGTGACTACTTCAACTGCCACCTTTTGGATTATGTTATACCTTTGTCTGCTGGATTGAAAAGCCAACTATTAAATATTTGTTCCACATGTGGGCACTTATAGACTATCATCAAGTCACCCCTTAATTTTTATTTTGTTAAACTAAATGGGTTGAGCTTCTTGAGTCTATCACTATAAGGCATATTTTTTCAGTCATTCTCATGGCTCTTCTCTGATCCTTCTCCAAATTATCACTATCCTTCTTGAATTGTGGACACCAAACTGGACACAGTATCCTAGCAGCGGTCGTTCCTGTGTCAAATACAGAAGTAAAATAATCTCTTGCAAAATACAGACCTTGCTATTTAAGATGCCCTGTGACTATCCAGTGTATACCGCTTCCTGGACAGTCTCGTGCTCACAAACACACACCAGATTATTCTTTCACCAAGGTGTGTATTTATTTTTTTCTTGAAAATTAGCACAGTGCAAAGCAGGTTTATAGCAAAGGGAGGCTTCCCCACACCCTTCATTCCTCAGCCCAGACTCATCCTCTGAGTTTTCCTTCTGAGCTCCTTCCTTGCTTCCCGTTCCTTCCACTTGTAACCCCACAATTACATTCTTATCCCAGTGAATACCCCCAGATGCTCTTAATCCTGAATGTAAAGGTTAACTGGTTCCCACTGGGCCTGTCAGGGTGTATCTGATAGTGCCCTGTCAGACTGCTCTAATACTCGCGGAGTCCCCTGTTTATATATCTAAGGACTGCATTAGCCCTTTTGGCCATAATGTCGCACTGGGAGCTCATGCTCAGTTTATCATCCGCTACAACACCCAAATCCTTTTCGGAATCACTGCTTCCCAGAATACAGTCCCCCATCCTGTAAGTAAGGACTATATTCTTTCTTTCCATGTATATATTTTCACGTAGCCATTTTAAAATGCATATTTATTGTTTGCTTGCTCCCAGATTACCAAGTGGTCCACATCGCTCTATATCAGTGACTTGTCCTCTTCATTATTTACCATCCCTCCCCCGCAATTTTCTATCATCTGCAAACTTAATCATTGATGATTTTATGTTTTCTTCCTGATCATTGATCAGAATGTTAAATAGCATACAACCAGGAACCGATCCCAGCAAGACCCTACTTGAAGCGCACCCTTTTGATGATGATTCCCCATTTACAATTATTTTGAAACCTATCAGTTAACCAGCTTCTAATATATTTAATTTGTGTTATGTTAATTATAAAGCCTTCTCATCACAAGCACCGATTTTGTGATTTTCTGAGGGGTGCTCGACCCCACTCCACTGCAGGACTCACCCACCCTTTCCCCCAAGCTCCAACCCTCATCTGCCTCTGCCCCAGCTCTTCCCTCTTCACCTCTTCCCATGAGTATACCCTGCCCTCACTCCTCCCCCTCTCCCTAGCGCCTCCTGTACACCACTGAACAGCTGATTGGTGCTGGAGGAAGAGGGGAAGGAGCTGAGCAGTGGGGCTACTGGTGGGTGATGAGCAGCCACTATTTTTTCTGGAGCATCCACGGAGTCGGTGATTATGTTTCTAATTTTATAATCAAAATGTCACCTGTGTGGTAGACCCAGGGCAGGCAGCTGCCAGAAGGACCTGTAATTAGAAGGGTTACTACAGGGGAATGAGGTCCAGCTGAGCAAGGCTGCCACAGCCAGGAGCAGGGCCAGCTGAGGCCAGTTAAGGAGACTGCCAGAGCCCTTTAAAGAGACTCCTCCCCAGGGAGGAGTGTGGGAGTTTGAGGAGTGAGTTGGAGGCAGTAGGAGTGAATTTGGTGAAAGCAGAGGAGTGTGCAGAGTAAGTGGAGGGAAGCAGGGATGGAGAGGCTGCTGGCAGGCAGGGGAAGGGAACAAAGGGTCCCTCCCAGGGGGAACCTAGCTTTCCTAGCCTGCAGGAGCCTGGCCCTGAGAGAGAGAGACAGGGAGCGGGCTGCTAAGGAGCAGCAGAAAGACGGGGTCTGCTTCAGCCTGGTCAGGGCGCCAGTGCTGTGTCAGAACCCAAAAGGACTTGAGTCAGGGGAGCAGAGGAGCCACCTTGTCACACCTGGTATCAAGTTAAATGCCTTACAGAAGTTGAAGTATATATCAGCACTATCACCTTTGTCAACCAAACTTGTCTCCTCATCCAAAAAAGATATCAAGTCAGTCTGACAGGATCTATTTTCCATAAAGCCATGTTGATATGCATTAATTACATTATGCTCCTTTAGTTCTTTATTAATTGAATCCCATATCTGCTGTTCCATTATCTTGCCTGGGATTGATGCCAGGCTGACAAATCTATAATTACCTAGGTCATACCATTTACCCGTTGAAAATATTGGCACAATATTAGCCTTCTTTCAGTCTCCCAGAACATCCCCAGTGTTCCAAGTCTTATTAAAAATCACAGTTTATAACACTTTAAAATTTAAATATTATATTTAAATACTATGGGTTATATCATCTCTTATGCATCCGTCTAAAGGGCAGAAAACTCCAAGTCTTAAATCTATGAATACTGAAGCCAACAAACTCTACTGACTTCAACTGCTTTTGAATCAGACCATTAGTAAATTTGGACTTTTAAAATGTATGTCCCATTTGGGGATGGCAGGGTTTATTTCTCTGTAGATGTTTGGCTTCCAAATAGTATGTATATCTGAAGCTCTGCACACAAAGTGTCCAATTTGGCGACTGCATGCTCACAACCAGACCTCTGAGTCTACATGGACTCCCTTTGACTTCAGTGAGTCTATACTTGGTGTGACAAGGTGGCTCCTCGGCTCCCCTGACTCAGGTCCTCTGGGGTTCTGGCGCGGCACTGGCACCCCGACGAGGCTGCACCAGACCCCGGTTTTCCGCTGCTCCTTAGCAGTCCACTCTCTGTCTCTCTCTCTCTCAGGGTCAAGCTCCTGCAGGCTAGGAAAGCTAGGTCCCCCCTGGGAGGGACCCTTTGTTCTCTTCCCCTGCTTGCCAGCAGCCTCTCCGCCCCTGCTTCCTCCAACTCACTCCTCACACCCCTCTGCTTCCACCAAACTCGCTCCTCTAACTCCTACTGCCTCCAAACTCACTCCTCAAACACCCACAAGCCTCTCTGAGGAGGAGTCTCTTTTCAAGGGCTCTGACAGCCTCCTTAATTGGCCTCAGCTGGCCCTGCTTCTGGCTGTGGCAGCCCCGCTCAGCTGGACCCGATTCCCTTGTAGTAAGCCTTCTAATTACAGGCCTTACTGGCAGCTGTCTGCCCTGGGTCTGCCACATTGGGCACAGGGGTTAGTTGGGCAACTTACATGCATTTGTGGGATCACGACCAAAGTGTCTTCACATATTCCCCCCCCCCCTTATGCCCAAAAGACCCTACCAGTACAAACCCTCTCAGACACAAGGAAGGAGGCCCTGAGGTAAGGGAGAAGCAGATATTGAGGAAGTGGGGGCTGCTGTGGGGAAGTGGCCCAAGGAATTATACTTGTCTTCCTGTTTCAAAAGGTCAGCTTCCAAGAGCTGCTACTATTAGGGTCCCTGGGCTGGAGCCTGGAGTAGAGGGTGGGTCTGGTCTCTCCTCTTCCCCCACTCTCCATGATTAATCACAGAGACTGTGAGACAAGAGACGGTGCAAAGGAGGGTTGCTTCCTCCCACCTCCCTTGCTGGCTTATGATGAAAATGGCTCAGTAGGCTGTGACCCTTGCCTCTAGAGAGAGAAGGGCTACATGGAGGGTCACAGTGAGCCTCTGAGGCTAGTGTAAATATGCCTGGAAGCATGGGGCCCACTGAGACAAGGTCAGAGCTTTGTCACACTACAAAATACGTTAAACATTTAGCATGTTTATGAAAAAAATTAAGTAGCTTTAGTACTTGGGGATAGTGAAAAACAAGAAAATTGCCCGAGTGCCAATTTGCACTTCTCCATGTAGCTCTGTCAATAAATTTCAAACCTAGATTATAATACCCCTGTACTGAAGGCCTGAGAGTCTCTTGAGCATAGACTATCAATTGTACTAAATATTATAGTGCTTTGGGGACATGATCAATTTGAAGGTAATGGAAACAAGTGGTAGAAGTCTTCAGATGAATTAAACCAAACTCATTTTCTCTTGTGATTGTTACTCAGATTTCTAGAAGTCAAAAACCAATGTGCTAATCCCATGAGATACACACTTTAAGTATCATCTAAATATTTCCATTAGTATGTGTCAATGTTACCAAGTGTCCTCGAAGAAATGTAAGATTTTTTTTCTCTATTGAATACAGTATATTGATATAATTAAAATCCAGTCAGTGTTTTCCTTACTAGGTAATAGACTTTTAGGATGTATATTTGTAATTAACACCATTAGATTGTTCTATTGTTTCACTGCATTTATCTCAAGGTATGCAAAAAGATAATTCCACATATAGTATTCTTTTTAATGGCAAATAGAAAAAAAATCCCAATTGTTCAATTCCTGCCACTTATCTTTTAGCTATAGAGAGTGAGAGAATATTTGCTATTATAGAAATATATTCAAAATATGTCCTTACTGATGTTTTATTAACTTATTCTAAAAATAGACAATACCAGCTGATTTCAAAACTCGTTGCTTAAAACATCTACTTTAATATAAAAAGAAAAAAAGTCTAAGTATATGGTAACTGGAAACTACACTGAACTGAGAATAATAACCTTGAATACCACTTCTAGCTTCTAGTATAAAACAAATTGATTAATTAGGAATTACTCAGCCCATGTCTATAATTTACTGAAATTTATTTACAACTATATTTGAACTGCAGTAATGAACGATATGTATAATATTATATCCATAAATCAACTGTGTGTATTTTATAGTTTGATTACAGTTTAGGGAGAAAGGGAAGGCTTTTAACATCTAAGGGCTGAATTCCATGACCACTTACACCACTGTAAATCCTGAAGTAATTGAAACTAGTCCACATTTACACCTGTGAAACTGATAGCAAAATATGGCCCTAAAGTGGTAAGATGCTGCATTAGTACTTACAAGGACACAACAAAAGTGATCTTACCCACAATTGTTTGTAGGTGTCAAGTCACTCAAACAGGTCATGGTCCAGGCTTTGTAATCATCCCAGATAATGACACTGCCTGAGGAACACTGACAACAGGAGCTTTGCAGCAACATCTTTTCAAGGGACATTATCTACCTCTTATAAACCTACACTCCTTTTATCAATGACATTTCTCTTCACCACTTAGATTTAATAAAGGATTCCTTTGATAGGATGTATGTCAGGCTGTGATAAGTGATATAGAAGGAATCTGAGTATGGACAAGAACAACATAACTCTGAACTAACATGTATTTTAAGTGTAGGCAAGAGCAAAGAGTGGTATGTGAGCTACACCACCCCAGGACCAGTCTGCCTCAGGCACACCTGTTATGGGTATTATATAATACTAGCATAAGTGCCCGGCGTTGCTCGGGTCAGTCGGAGGTGGGGAGGAGGCAGACAGTTGACACCCCCTGACCAACCCCAACACCCCCCCTCACCCACCCCGACACCATCCCACCCCCCCTGACCAACTCCAACACCCCCTGGCTCACTTACCCCCCAACCAAACCCGACAACCCCACCTGACCCCCCCAAGCAAACCCAACACCCCCACCTCACCCCCCGACCGAACCTGACACCCCCACCTCACCCCCTGAGCAAACCCGACACCCCCACCTCACCCCCCGACCGAACAGTGTATTTAATAATCTGTGTGCTACACAGTGCACCATGAGCCGGAGGGATGTCGGGTTTGGTCTGGGGGGGTGGGAAGTTGTCGGGGTGGGTGAGGGGTGAGGTGTGGGTGTTGGGGTTGGTCAGGGGGTTTTGCGGTTGGTGGGGGGGGTGAGGTGTGGGTGTCGGGTTCGGTCGGGGGGTAAGTGAGCCAGGGGGTGTCGGGTTTGGTCTGGGGGGGTGGGAAGGTGTCGGGGTGTGTGAGGGGTGAGGTGTGGGTGTTGCGGTTGGTCAGGGGGTGTTGCGGTTGGTGGGGTGGTGAGGTGGGGGTGTTGGGTTTGCTTGGGGGGGTCAGGTGGGGTTGTCGGGTTTGCTTGGGGGGATGAGGTAGGGGTGTCAGGTTCGGTCGGGGGTAAGTGAGCCGGGGGGTGTCGGGTTTGGTCTGGGGGGGGTGGGAAGGTGTCGGGGTGGGTGAGGGGTGAGGTGGGGGTGTTGGGGTTGGTCAGGGGGTGTTGCGGTTGGTGGGGGGGTGAGGTGGGGGTGTCGGGTTTGGTCGGGGGGTAAGTGAGCCGGGGGGGGGTCGGGTTTGGTCTGGGGGGGTGGGAAGTTGTCGGGGTGGGTGAGGGGTGAGGTGTGAGTGTTGGGGTTGGTCAGGGGGTGTTGGGTTTGCTTGGGGGGGTGAGGTGGGGGTGTCAGGTTCGGTTGGGGGGTAAGTGAGCCAGGGGGTGTCGGGTTTGGTCTGGGGTGGGAAGGTGTCGTGGTGGGTGAGGGGTGAGGTGTGGGTGTTGGGGTTGGTCAGGGGGTGTTGTGGTTGGTGGGGGGGTGAGGTGGGGGTGTCGGTTTCGGTCGGGGGGTAAGTGAGCCGGGGGGTGTCAGGTTTGGTCTGGGGGTGTTGCGATTGGTGTGTGTGGGGGTGAGGTGGGGGTGTCAGGTTCGGTCGGGGGGTAAGTGAGCCAGGGGGTGTCGGGTTTGGTCTGGGGGGGTGGGAAGGTGTTGGGGTGGGTGAGGGGTGAGGGGTGGGTGTTGGGGTTGGTCAGGGGGTGTTGCGGTTGGTGTGGGGGTGAGGTGGCGGTGTCGGGTTTGGTCGGGGGGTAAGTGAGCCGGGGGGGGTGTCGGGTTTGGTCTGGGCACCCACCCCAACACCTCCCCCCCCCAGACCAAACCCAACACCCACACCACACCCCTCACCCCCCCCGACACCTTCCCACCCCCCGAAGCAAACCCGAAACCCCCACCTCACCCCCCCGACCGAATCTGACACCCCCACCTCACTTACCGTCCCACCAAACCCAACTCAGATCCGTCGCAGGAGGGGAGGGGGCCCAGAGCCGAGGGATTCCGGGGACCTTCGCAGGTGGGGGGGGCACAGAGCTGATGTAGTCCGGGGTTCCGTTGGGGAGGTGGGAGGGGCAGAGAACTGAGGGATCTCCGGGGTTCCGTTGGGGAGGTGGGAGGGGCAGAGAACTGAGGGATCTCCGGGGTTCCGTTGGAGGAGGGAGGGGTGAGCTGAGCGAGTGAGGTGTCTGTTGGAGGGGGGTATTATGACATCATCACCACCTAACTGCCAAGCTGATGTGATTGGCCCTGAAAGACTTTCACCCCTGGGGGGCGTCAGAGGTGAGATCCGAAAATTTTTCGACCCTTACCAGCATCTAGACCCCAAGACCCCTCACTGTACCAAAATTCAAGTCTCTGGCTCAAACGGTGCGGGAGGACTTCGCAGTCATACGTACATACATACACTCATACATACACCACTTGACTTTTATATATATAGATAGATTAATTAATAAGATGGGATGTAAAATAATTAGGCTCAATCAATTTTTATTAATCAAAGTCTCTCAGCCCAGTTCTTGGAATGTATTGGAAACATTTTTTTATTTCAGAAGGTGGAGAAAGCTACTGGGGAGAGGCTGTTCTAGATTTGATTTTAACAAATAGGGAGTAACGGGTTGAGAATTTGAAAGTGGAAGGCAGCTTCGGTGAAAGTGAACATGAAATGATTGAGTTCATGGTTCTAAGGCGGGGTGGGAAAACTTTTTGGCCCGAGGCAGGGTCATGCACACATTTCAGCACCTAACTATAGCACTGTTTTACAGTTATACAACAATTGCTTGTAAGAGCAGAATAGATCTGAATACATCTGGTGTCTTCGCACTTAGCCCTAAAATTACAACACTCTGTTTCCCCTTGGTTATACAACTTACAGAAGCTCATTTTATAAAAGCTCTCTATGAATACATTTGCAAGTATATAATTTAGCACAGATACACTAATACAATATAGGATATCAGCTGCTTACTCTTAGCTATCAATATAGTTTATCAAAATAAACTGCTTGATAGCAATAAAGCTATTTAAATTACTTGTTAATATTTTTGTTTGATAGCTCAGTTTCATAGATTCCATATAGCTCTGTTTGTGGGAGCTCAGTTAACAAATCCAATATATTCTAGTTCCTATATTACACCATCCTATATATTACACCATCAGATTTAAAGCTTTTCAGTCAGTATTCTTCCTCTCTCCTTTTAGCCTTTAACAGGGTCTGCTTACCCCACACTAGCCCAGAAAGGGTTATGCCCATATTATTGACAGCGGAAATCTTGCTTTCCTGGTGGGACTAGGCATGCTACGAATGCTCTAGCAATATAAAGGGAGGAAGCCAAGCTCATTCTGGACTGCAGGCTGCAGGGGAAGAAGTTATCTGGGAAGTGCCTGCAGAGGGCCAGTCACAATCCCTGACTATGCTGGGAATCAGAGCCTCCCTGGGCCTACTTGAACCCTGGCAACTGGAGGAGCCACAGGAGGTGACCGGCACAACTGACCCTGGAGAATCCAAAGCCTCATGGGAGACCCCAATGAATATACTTGTAGGAAGTGACCCAGGAAGTGTGATGGAGTGGCATCTGCCACCTGACAAACCTCAGTGTGTTTTAGTAGGACCTTCTGCTAAGTCAGTAGCAAATTGCTCCATCACTGTTAAGACATTGGATCAAGGCCTGGTGAAGTTGGATGGGCCTGGGATGCCCTACTGGGGCTGTCACACCCCTTGGTGGGCACCCCATTCCTTTATTGAACTCTGGTGGGCACCCCATTCCTTTATTGAACTCTGGCTGAGTTCATGCTGCCCTGCACCCAAGGGTGTCTCCATTGAATGCTGGCTGCTAGGCTATACTGTCCTGACCCTAGGGGTCCTCACCTGTGTTTTGGACTTCAGACCTTGACCTGGTCATCTAGAAAGCCTGGGAGAGGACTCATAGGTGGTACTCTTCTGCCCTCAACCCACTGTTTGTGTATAGGCCTCCCCCCAATCACACAAAGTGTTCTGTTACTTTGATTCAGTTGGTCAATAGTGCCATGAAGAATCATGGGGATTTGGCTTAACTTGGTCAACAGATCCCAGTGATTCCCTCCTTGCTCTAGGAGTGACACAGATAATAATTTACTGATGACTTATACCAACTAATTGGGGCCAGGAATTTGTGGCCTTCAGTCATCTTCGATCATGACTGGAGGGAATGGTTTGGCCCAATGTGATAAAAACTAATATTAGATTTTATATATCTTCTGTATCATAATGAAAGTGAATTATGGTAGGATATACAAGAAAGGGCCATGTAGAAAGATACAACGTATGACTGCATGTTAGATAAAAGGCTCAGCTGTGGCCAGCCCTGTGAGCAATTGGGGAAGCAAGCTGAAAGGTCTTTCCTTTCTTGCCCATGTGCTGAAGGCAGCAAAGCATTAATCCTTATGTTTTCCTACCATGCTTTGGCCTTCAACAATGGTTTTGCATTAAGGGGAGCACAGGTTGCACCCTGTATTTGTGAAGGCATTACACCCACCTACACAGTACCAGTTACAGAAGTGGACTGACATACTGCCGTCTACCATGGGCTTTAGCAGTAAGCTGCAGGTGGATCTGAAGTTTGTTCTATGCATATATTGCATGGACACATTCTATTACCCCTATATCATGTGACAGAGTCTCCCTGTTCCTCAGTCCCCCATCGATCAAATGGGGACTAATAATACTTCCTTTCTTCTACCCCTTGTCTCTTTAGATAATAAGCTCTTCAAGGCAAGGCAAGTCTTTTACTTGGTATTGTAGTGACTACCATAATTGGATAACTTGATCTCCTTTGGGATCTCTAAACACTACAAGAAATAAAGAAGAAGGTGACAGGAACTCTATAGAAAGGTCAAAAATCTCTACACACTGAGCTGGGTTCATATATTAGGATGAGGTGGGCCACTTAATTAGCTCTTGTGATTTGAGGAGTATGATCATTGGTGGACCTTTGTTTCCTTCCCATAATCTATGTTTCAATTATTCACACAAACCAGAAACTGTACATAATCAATATACAGCTGTTCTTAAAATCTACTACAGTATATATTGATGGGTTTGTGGATTTTAAGTGGCTGAGAAGGATATAAATTGGGATGATGGAGAGAAGTAAATTATAGCCAATAAACTTAATACATTGATACTTACAGTATAAAAATCAAGCAACATTGAGATTTTACAAGCAAGACAGTTCAATATACCATAGCTTGATTTTCTTAAGTAACTTTTGTTCTAGCATATCTATAGCTCTATTTCACAAGTAACAGAAAAAGTATATTTCTTTTCAGGCAGTTATAGCCACATAGTGAGATACAAATTGATTTTTTTCTTTGTGTGGGATGGTTTCAACTCTTCAAAACATGGCCAGACTGTAGCAGGCATTCTCAAAAGGCATTAAAGAGAAATGTTTAATCAAGTAAGTCCTATAAATACTATTATAAATTGCATTTAAAAATAGACCTCTGTGACTGGTTTGTTAGGATTTCCCTAGCATAAAATCATGGCTTTGGGGTGAGAATGATCCTGAACAATAAACCTTTAATCTAAAATGTAACTTAGTTCACCATGAACTAATTCAAATGACAAAAGGCTTACTTTATGAATACTGTATTTTATAGCACTGAAAACATTTCTCTCTGAATTAACTCTGATCTTTGTTTTATATTTCATATTAACTAATTCAGTGGGAGATGAAGAATCTTAAATTAAAGGGGAAAGATCAAACTGATAACATTTCTATACCTTGTAATCCATTTCTACCTTGACATAAAAAACATTGATCAAATCTTGAATTCTAGTTTAGCTTCCAGCACTCTACTCTGAGTATGTCTTTCACTATCTGTTAGGAATTTATACCGTGATCTTACCTTGAAATCTATGGGATACTCACATGCCTGAAGTTAAGCATGTGCTTAAATGTTCACACAATTAGAGAAGTTTTCTCTATCGATGCATAAAGGATTTGCCCAAATATATCTTATTAATAGCAATTGTACAGGTTAATGTGTTACTCTCCTGTGTATTAATGAAAGAAGATACTCCCTTTTAGATGATTGATAATAATGTAAATAAAAGCCTACAACAAAATAATTATGCTGTATTGCTAATGTGATATAAAGTTCTTTTTGTTTTATTTTTCAGAATACACAGTGTATTAAGTAATGATCAGGTCATTTTAATGCATGAACCACCCAAATTAAAGTGACACTAAAACTAATTTAGTTGTTTAATTTGTCCAAACTTATCAAGGTTTTGGCTAACATCTTGTGTGTATTAGGTTACCATCTGCATTGGCAGTACAGTGATGAGCCCTCTATAAATGCTTAGAAAGGCCTTAAATGGGAACTATATTATGCCTTGAACAGGGACATACTTGTTGATATAATATACAAATGTTTTCCATCTCTAAGTTCCATTAGACAGATGATTCTGGTTGGGAAGTCGTCTAATGAGATTTCCCAACCCTGTGCTCCCACTGATGAGCAATTCTGCACACAGGTAGTCATACTGAAGTTGCTTCTCATATGAGGCACTGCTCATCAGTGGAAGTAAGGGGTTCAGTATCAGTATAATAGATCTAGATGGGGTTGGATGGTTCTTCTCCACATGTACGCTGCTTGGTCTCTGTGGTTACTTAGGACCAAGAGGTTTCTGTTCAGGGAGAAAAACAATGTATGAAGTCCCAGGGGAAGAGTAGGGGAAAATAATGGGATGTGGTGCTTTCGAGAAGTAAAAAAAAATTTCAACAATGAACTTTGACATTGAAGTTCCATCAGAAGAAAAATGATTTGTGCCCCTCCTCACGCACACAAACTACAAACGATGAAAGTGAAGTCTACTGCAAGTGGGCAATATTTCACATAGCTAGTAGAGACACTGCCTTGATTCACTTCTGATTCATCAGTCACCTTGAAATGCAGTCATCTCTTTGAAATGGTAACTTCATATTGACTTGAACTGGTTCTATGAAATTATTAGATTCCCCCCTTCATTATCTCACTGATATTTGACAGTAAAGAAATGGGCCCAGAATCCTGAAAACTGAGGAAAATACAAAGGCTTGATCTAATATTTACTGTATGGTATAAGAATTAACTGCCTCATACTTGTTCTGCTGCCAAGTGGATTATAGATGACACAATAGAATTTCAGCCCAAATAAAACATTTCTATCACACCATCAAGCCATCTGGATATGATTTACAAATCACACTTAGCATTTCAATGTGCCTGATGTCTTTGAACAGTATGTATAACACACATTGCTGAAACTAGTATTTATTGATCCTGGCAAATTGACATCACCCTGCGATAGACTATTTATATGAATGAATCTCATTGGTAGCTCTTAGCTGAGTTTTGAATATAGAGAGTATCCTAATGTTGCCACATCCTTTTCCAAGTAGCTCTGAGGATCCTAGAAAATGTTATATATATTTATTTTTTGAAATGTGTTGATTTTAGTGGGCTTGCAAACCCTTTTAGCTGAATTGGATCACTAAAGTTATAATATAGCCACTTTGAGTATGTGCATTGTTTCTTTAAAACCATGATAGGAAGCCAGGCAGTTGGGAATGGTTATAGACTGAAGTTCTCTAGTGAAGCAAAGAGACTGAAGGGATGACATTCTTTTCCTTATTTTAATTACCGTATTTTTCGGCGTATAAGACGCCTTTTTAACCCCCAAAAATACTTTCAATATTAGGGGGGGCATCTTATACGCCGAATATCGGCCGGACCAAAAAAAAAAAAAAAAAAAAAAAAGCGCCGCTTTTTTCGCGCCGCTCTCCCAGCAGCCCGCCCGCGCGGCGGGGACGGGAGAGCGGCGCGAAAAAAGCGGCGCTTTTTTTTTTTTTTTTTTTTTTGTCCGAAAACGCGGGGGCGTCTTATACGCCGGAGCGTCCTATGGAACGAAAAATACGGTAAGTTCCTTGTTCTGTGTTAGAAGAAAGTGACTCTTCCCCTTTGTCACATAGCAATCCATACCTCAGTCAATTAATGGATTTAGGGAATAGTTTACAAGGCTATCAATAAGCCACCCAAATTGAAATAAGAGCATCCACATAGCGGGAAGAGGGAGATGCACCTGTTTAATTAAATCATTAAAAAAACTAAGCTAAGATGAACTAGTGCAACTTTTTCATGCAGACAAGGCCAAACAAATTAAAATCTTTGAGGCTTCCATGGCTCTCCCTGTCAATACTGTTCTCTAACTTGTCAAAACATTAATGGGTGCGAGATTGGAACGTAAATAGATATCAAATGGACTAACTGTCGCTAGTGACTTTAGTGTGTCAGTCTTAAATTAAAATGCAGGAGTTCAGTACATGAGATACACCAGAGTGGTGTATTTCTCATGGCAGTTGCTAATATGGTTGCCTCAGAAGCAAAAAGAAAAACAAATGTCAGTTATCTGACACATTCTTACTTTGGGGCATTTTGCCTTTTGCTCTCTTTCTCCTCAGTTTCCTCACTGTACTTAGCCAACAGTTTGGTAAAGTTTACTTTGGCAAAGGCAACAGTAAAATAGAAAGTTAAACTTTCAAAATGAGAGCACATCCACTCTGCATTTTCTCCAGTTGGAAAACAGACTCTACCCCTTTTCCAAAAATTTTGTGACATGCACTTTTTCATCATTACTGAAGACGGTTCCTAAAGACACACAACATCAAGACTCATGCGACTGTAACTAAAAAATGTAGATGAAGGATAGATTTGCATTACTTTGCTAATTTTAAAGAACATATATGGTCAAAATGGGAATATACTTGCTTTGATTATAAATCTTCTCTAATTTAAACCTGGAAGCCAAAATTCTGCTTTCATTCCCATAAATTCAGTGAAAGAAATACAGATTTAGGCCATATAAATGAGAGCAGAATGTAGCTGTAAGGGCCAAAGAGTGGTCCCATTGAAGTCAGTGAGAGTATTGTCATGGATTCTAGTAAGACTAACATTTAGCCTGAAAGGATATTGGGTTTTAAGGAGCCACAGTTGCATTCCAGGAGGGGATTCAGGGGAACATCAATTCACAGGGATCCTGTTTGCAGAGGTTACAGGCAGCAAAATGCTTTCTAGATCAATGAAGGAACATGTATAGGAATTGCCAATACTATTTTTAACATGGTGTGGCGTGTATATTACTCCCTAGCACTGGTCCTGCAAAGCCAGGAAATGTGGTAGATAGTGGGAAGAGCAGGGTCATGGACTTGCTCTACCACACAACCTAACCCCCCTTGGGGGCTTCAGCAAAGTTGGGAGCACACAGCACTATGATTCCAATGTTCCTTGTGCTTCAGGAGTCATGAAGCTTTTATACCATTAGGCAAGGAGGTTAGAGGTCCAAAACCTGGCCCTAAAATTATTTCTCTGAAAGTGATACAGTTAAGTACTAAGGAAAGAACGGGGTGTTTTTAGATGAAACGAGGAAGACTTTGTAGCACCTTAGAGACTAACCAGTTTATTTCAGCATAAGCTTTCTTGGGCTATACCTCACTTTTTAGTTTATCAATGCGTCATCTTTATTCTTGCAATGTTCATTTGAATACATATTGAACACCCTTGCCCTGTCCCCTGTTCCACCTCTTCCACAAGACCCTGACTCTATCCTGCCCCTTCTGAGGCCCCATCCCTCTGTTTCTAGTTCTCCATGACCCTTCCCCATTTGTTCATTTTCATCAGGCTAGGGCAGGGGTTGGGGTGCAGGAGGGGGCTCCTGGAAGCAGCCAGCATGTCCCCCGGCAGAGGTGCAGCCAGGAGTCTCTGTGTGTTGCCCCCACCTACATGTGCTTTAACAAGCGTTCTCATTGGCTGCAGTTCCCAATCACTGGGAATTTGGCGCTCAGGGCGGGGGCAGTGCGCAGAGACCTGTGGCCACTTCTCTGTCTTAGAACCGGAGGGACATGCCAGCCACTTCTGGGAGCCACACGGTGACAGGCATGGAGCCTGCCAGCCCTGCTGCACTGACAGCACCAGCCAGGACCAGAGCCACCACAGTCCTTTTTTGAGGAGGTGTTCTGGTTGAAAACCTGGCATCGCTAGCCCAAACTACAGCAGCAGCCCTTCTCTGCATCAGAGAAACAAGGCAGCACCTAGCTGATCTGCATGGGCATCTGTGAGGAGAACACAGGAGGAGATCAGGAACTCAACTTTCTTGCCGGCAGCATCCAGGCAGGCAGTCATCAATAGAGACACATAATTTGACCAAGACTTCCAGCTCAGGCAGCAGCTCCACCTGTGCCAGCTTGTCCTTCATTTCCTCACTTAGGGCATGTCAGAAATGACTGTGCTGCACGGCCTTGTTCCCTTTGGTGTCTGTTGCCGTGATTGTGGGTGATTCAAATCAAACAATTGCCATTGCTTGGATGAACTCTGAACGACCCCAGCAGGGGGCTAGAAGACACTAGGAGGGGAGATGCTCAGGTTAGGGCCTCCCCAGTTACCAGCCTAATAACAAGTCCTAGTCATGTCTAGTTAGTGGAGAATGACTGGAGCTGAAGAATGAACAGGAGCTGGCAGGGTTTCATGAAACCACAGAACTGGTAACTGTCCCCATCAAACTTATCTGGCATTGGAATCTCTGGTTCCCTAGAAGCTGGGGTGGCAGATGCAGGCAGGAAAGCTTGTTACTCTGCAATATCCTGAGACCTTATTGAAAGATTTGACATTAACCTTATCCTGATTGCCAGTGTGTATTAGCCAAACATTAGGCACGTCTAATCCCATCTGTTTTCCTACTAACTTGATTATTAAAGAAACTCATCCCCAGTGGATTCTCTGTCAGGCTGACCTAGCAATGTAAATCGCGCTTTGAAGTCAGCAGAAACTTTTACTCTTTGCACCAGAAGTATTTCAGGGATCCCTGTATTGCATTATATATGCATTTCCTCCAGTGCCCAAGTCATTTTCTCAAGGAAATACTTGCCACAATGTAATTCAGACTGGTAATCTAAAAATTTGGACTCTTAAGGGAAAGACAGCCAGGTCTTCGATTGGTATAAATTGTATAATCCCATTGAAGACAATGGAGTTATGCCAATTGATGTCAGATGAGGATCTGGGCCATAGAATGTGTCACACAAAAGAGAAAACATTCTTATTTGGAAAATAAACATTTTTGTGCAAAGAAAAGACTTTCACAGGGAATGATGAATGCAAGGCACAGATGGTATATTTGGTATATCTATTTCTTTTGTGTAATTAGTAGCTCTCTAGTGGGGAAATGAGAAAGCTGTAAATGTGGTTATGTTATTGAATGAGCACTCCAAAGCCACAAGGGATGTTCAACCTGTACAAAACTGATTCCCAGAACGAATATGACAAGTCAAATAATTTTTGACAAAATAGTTCATCTATTTTGGGCAAACGTTTTGGCCCAAGGGCCACATCTGGGTGGAGAAATTGTATGTAGGCTCGGGGCAGGGAGTTGGGGTGTGGGAGGGAGTACGAGGTGTGGGAGGAGGGTGTGGTATGCAGGAAGGGGACATGGTGCTGGCCACTTCCAAGAGTGGCACAGGGCCCACAGCGCCACCGGGGTGGGCAATCCTGCGGACCAAATCAAAAGGCCAGAGAGGCCAGATCTGGCCCATGAGTTGTAGTTTGCCCCCCTGATCTTTAGACTCTATTCCACTATGTCCTGAATTTTCATAGTCTCATTTTCACATAATGTAAGTGGGAAGGTGATGTGATGTGTAAACTCTCCCATCTAAACTAAGCTGCATCATTTTCCCACTTTAGAGAACATCAAATCTATGAAATAGGTAGGTAAGTTCAAACAAGAAATAACAGTGTTCTGGTAGTTCTAGTGCTAGCACGTTACACTGCTGTATGATTCAGAGATCAAGGCTAGTAATGCTAGACAAATCTGTTTTTATGTAGTGAAAACCAAATCCTACTTTCTCCGTTATCTCAAGCCAATTTTTTTAATAAGATCAGTTGTGTCTCGTGTTTTTACTACTTGTGCTTCTTCCCTTTCTAGTAGTCTCTGGAGGAATTGCCTACAAGAACATGAGAAATTCTTCTTACAATATCTTCACTCAAAGCCAGGAAATAATGAGACTTTCAGCCCCATGGCCAGTTTGAGTATGCATTTTAACTACTAGATGTTTTCGTGTGCCTCAGAACCTTTTAGAGTTTCCCCTCTAATTGGACCTTGAGCTTTTTTTCTTCTTTGCTCTGAGTCCTGCACAGGTGTAACTCAGTCAGTGTTATGGGTCCTTCTCTATGCCCAATCAGTAAGGGATGTGAGTCTACTGCAGACCCCAGCTATAGAGCCTCTTTGCTTAGCTCAAGCAGTGGAAATTCTTACTTTTAGCTCTGGGGTGCCTAGTTCAAACCTTTATATATTAGCCAATATGGTGCCTGCTACATACATTGGACATTAATAGCCAAATCCTGAGGTGCTCAGCACCTTCATCTCCCATAAACTTCATAGCATGTTTTTTTTTCTAAGTAGTAATGGATAAATAAGGAATATAAATACTGCAGGATTTGACCTCTAGTTATAAGGACTACTGGGAACTTTGAATTCACAGCCAATAGCTGAGAAATCCTACAGGGCAGACACACACACACACTACTTTGGCTTTACAAGGGGATGCTCATAGATGTGAGATTAAAAAAAATACTGAATATGAAAACAGAGTTGGGGATAGGCGCTGAACAGCAAATAGTCGGTTACAGCATTCAGGGGAAAGACAAGAAATCAATGGAGACAAAATAAGTGAATGCCCCTAGTCAAAACACTTCACTGCATTCTCATCTTCTGCTTCAAGTTATTTAGCCTCATAGTCACAGCTGTACATAACTGAAGGCTTGTCTACACATATTGTGCATTAATTGGTCTATGTAGATGCTGCTGGTGTGCTTAATGCATAATAGAGAAACTTTAGTGCCAGCAGCAGTCTACACAAAACAACTGATGCACAAGACATTACTGTTTTTTAGAAATCATATCCCCACTTTATCATACTATGCAGACAAGTCCTTATTCTCTTCATACTGCTTGGGACTTTTTCTTCCCATTCCTCATCCTGACCCCTTCTTACCACCCATACAACACAACTAATCATTTCATTCATGACTGCTTTTTGCCCTTTTATAAAAATCTACTGTCCTGCCAAAACGTCAACCATTCTTAGGTGCCAAAACTCCAAACCAGGTGTTCAAAGCCCCAAATTCCCCATAACCTGATCCATAAAATATAGCTTACTATCAAATTTAATAACATAAGAGATCAACAAGTGTCTCAACCAAAAAGACTCTAGAGTTCAGCCCAGATAAAGGGGTCTGGGCTTAGCTTATGTGCCCCTCCCCACTCCAAAACCTTGTGCTTTTCTTTGCCTAGCAATACCCTGGATATAACTGGACGCTATCACCCCTCTGGCTGCAACATCCCATCCTACCAGAGGTTGAACTGAGGCAACTCATGGACTTGGGGATCTTCAGCAATTTCATGGGCTTTTTGCGTGAGTTCACAACATTTCAACTTGGCGCAAGAGCATCCCCAGTTTGGTGTAGTTTATTGATGAATCCCTCCTCTCCTCCAGCCTGGTTACTCATCAAACAACACCCTGGATGCTTACCACTCTCTAGGGTCACTGGGAGGTTCTACTCTTTGGTGTTAACTTCATATTTTTGATTACAAATATTTGCACTGTAAAAATGATAAAGAAATAGGGTTTTTCAACTCGCCTCATACAAGTACCATAGTGAAGTCTTTCTATCAAGAAAATGCAACTTACAAATGTAGTTTTTTGTTACATAACTGCACTCAAAGAAAACAATGTAAAACTTTAGAGCCTACAAGTCCAATCAGTCCTACTTCTTGTTCAGCCAATCACTCATCCAGAGAGGGAACAAACAAAAAGCATAAATAAAACCTCTCCCCATACCCCTCCCCCCAAGATTTGAAAGTATATGTTTTTCCTTATTGGTCCTTTTGGTCAGGTGCCAACCAGGCTATTTGAGCTTCTTAACCCCTTACAGGTAAAGTGATGCTGTATTTCTAGCCAGGAGGGATTTTATGTTACTTCATACATAACGGTTGTTACCCTTCCCTTTATATTTATGACATGTCCTCCAAATCACAGACAGTGCTGGACAGCCTGTCTATTTAAAAGTATAAGTATTCTAGTGGCCTTGACTGTTTTATATTTTCCAGAAGCCACCAGAACCCTGCCAGAACATGTGTGAATATGTAGCTTGACTTTAAATGCTGTACATAGCTAATAAACATGGTTTATTTAGACCTTTCTGTTCACATGTCCCTCATATTAGCTACACTATGTAAAGAGAAAAAAGCAACAACTTCGATTCGCACGGTGAGGGGTGGTAAGTTTAGATCCTGGATTCTCCAGGATATGTCTATGTTGCAATAAAATACCAGTATCTGACCTGTGTCAGCTGACTCAGGTTTCTGGGGCTTTGGCTGGGAGGCTATAACTCTGTAGTGTAGAGGTTTGGCTGGGGCAGGATCCTGTGTTCTGAGACCCAGTGAGGGCTATAGCCCTGCAGCCTGAGCCCCAGTTAGTGGATACAGGTCAGCCAGGAGTGTTTTATTTCAGTGTAGACGACCACAGCTGCTATCTGAGTGAGAAAAATGAGGTCTTTTTTTTAATCACAGGCCTCAGAATAATAAATATCTGGCAGTTGGACAGTAGGTTACTGTGAAGGTCTTGAGACTATATGCGGTACATAATCCAAAGTCTTAAAAGTACTGAAGGATCTGGCTGCTTGCTTATTAACTGGTGTCTCAGGTAGATCATTACCAGGCTGCACTGATTACCAGCTGGTGTTCCACCATTTGCATTGTTTGCCATCTAGTATTGTCCCAGACATGCACGAAGAAAACCCAGATGCAATGTGGCTAGTTAGTGTGCAACTTTTGTTAACTTAAGTCATTGGGAACTATTGTGGTCATTGGGCAGTTTGTTCAATGTCTGCTGTTCCAGCTGTCTGTGAAGAGCTGGGGCAGCACATAGACGGAACACACACAAAGCCAAACATCTGATGACAAAAAGCAGCTGACACAAGCTGAACTTAGGTGAGACTGAAGTGATGCTGGTTGGGAAGAGGAAATAGTTTAAAGAACTAGCCAAGATATGCTTTCCCCTTTCTATTGATGACATACAGTATCCATTTGTCAAAGTTGTCTGAGGTCCTGTTTGACTCCTCATTGAGTCTGAATGACCAGTAGCAGTAGTACCTAGTAATGCTTTCTTTCATCTAAGCTTGCGAGGAAACGATCTCAGTTATTTATGTGGCCTTCCTTGATGTAGCACCTTAAAATCCTTATTATATCTCTGCAAGGCAGGGAAACACTATCCTTTGAGCTCACTGGAAGATGGAAATCTCTTCCCAAAACATCAAAAACATGACTTTGTTTTTCAGGAAGGGATTTCAAAAATTCTGTTTTGGGAAAAATTGAAAGAAAATTTTTGGCTTTCTGGATGCTGGTCAGGCTGAAAGTGAAAATGACAAAATCCTTCCAGAACTACTTCTAGAGAGGCAGAGAGCCAGGATGCTAAGCCTCTCCTCCCTGGAGTTTAGGGGCAACCATCTCCAGCTGTCTTCATCTCTAGCCCTAGAATTCATAGATTCTCAGATCTGAAGGGAGCATTATGATCTAATCTGACCTCCTGTATAACACAGATGTAGAACTTCCCAAAAATAATTCCTAGAGCATGGCTTTTAGAAAAACAGCCAGTCTTGATTTTAAACTGGTCAGTGATGGAAAATCCACCATCACCCTTTGTAAATAATTAAACGATTAATTAGCCTCACTCTTAATTTACGATTTACCATCTTAATTTGTCTAGCTTCAATTTCCAGCCATTGATTGTGTAGTATCTTTCCCTACTAGATAGAGGAGCCCATTATTAAGAGGTACTTACAGGCTGTAGTCAAGTCACCTATTAACCTTCTCTTTGCTAAGATTAATAGATTGATAAACTCAAGGAGCTCAATGTAAAGCACGTTTTCTAATCCTTTAATCATTCTTTTGGCTCTTCTCTGAACCTTCTCCAGTTTACCAATATCTATCTTGACTTGCGGACACCAGAACCAGACACAGTATTTCAGCAGCAGTTACCAAACAGAGAGGTAAAATAACTTCTTTATTCCTAGTAAAGATTCCCTAAAATAACCTCTTTACTCTTACTCAAGATTCCCAATTATGCATCCCAGGATTGCACCAGCTCCTTTGGCCACAGCATCAGACTGTGAACTCACATTCAGCTGATTGTCACCTCAACCCCAAATCTTTTTCAGAGTCACTGCATTGCAGGACACAGTCTTCCATTCTGTAAATATGGTCAAAATTCTTTGTTCCTAGATGTACACATTTACATTTAGCTGTATTAAAGCACATACTGTTTGCTTGCACTTAATTTACCAAACAATCCATATTGCTCTGAATCAGTGCTCTGGCTTCTTGATTATTTACTATCCCCCTAACCTGTGTGTCATCTGCCAACTTTATGAGTGATGCTTTTATGTTTCCTTCCTGGTCATTGATAAAAATGTTAACTAGCAATGGGCCAAAACGATCTGTGCAGGACCCCACTGAGGAATCAGACCCGCTCAATCAGACTTGCTCAATGATCTGTTTACCTATCAGTTTGCCAGTTTGACATCTATTTAATGGGTGCCTGGTTAATTTGATATCACGCTAGCTTTTTAGTCACAAAACTTCCATGAGACATTTGACTTGGTACTGCCTGATGTTAAGTATATTATAACAACAACTTGTAATCTCATCAAAAAATATCAAGTTAGCGTGACAGGTTCTATTTTCCGTTCATTACATTACCCTCCTTTAGGTCTTTATTAATAAAGTCCTGTATCAGCTGCTCCACTAACTTGCCCAGTATCATTGCCTGACAGGCCTATAATTACCCAGTCATCTTGTTTAAAAACTGCAAGAAAGCTAATGTTGTGCCAATCATATGGAACTTCCCCAGTGCTTAAAGATTTATTGAAAATCAATATTAATTTTCCAGTGAGTTCATCAACCAGCACTTTTAAAATTCTTAAACAAGTTATCTGGACATGCTTAATTAAATGGGAGGTTGAGAGCCATGCTGCTCAGCCTCAGCTTCCCTCCTGGAAAGCCTTTGTGAAGTGGGAAAGTGAAATTGACAAGAGTCTTCCAAGGTGAGCAGCTGTCATTTCAATTTTCCCAGTGCAAAAGCAATTTTTTTTCAGTTTTGCAAAAAGGAAACTTTTTGTCAGAAAATCATTCTGACACAAATTCTGTCCAGCTCTATTACCTCCATTTTACAGATTGGGATCTCAGAAAGGCTAAGTTATTTGGGCAGGGTCACTGAGGAAGTTTATGGTGGAGCAGAGAACCAAACTGAGTTTCCAACAGCCCATGATATTGCTAGTCTAATCACTGGACCATTCTTCCACTCACCTTTGTCCTGGACAGAGATCTGGCCACGATGACCCATGCATTCAATGCCACAGACTTCATTACTGTAACTCGCTGTATATTAAGTTGAGTATGAATACAGAATGCACCTGCCCACCTTTACTAGAGCTTAGGCCACCACGAATGCACCAGGCCTGTGCTCAAGTCCTTCCCTGGCCAGCTTTCAATGCCAGTTCAAGGCTTCATTTTAATTTTCAATCATATTAATGGATCAAGCCTCAAAGATGTCACTCTATGAACTGTTGTGCTCCTCTGGGTCAACACAGATAACAAGCACAGGATGAAACATGAGAGAACTTGGAACAAAGTATTCTCAGTTAAGCGAAACTAACAGTTACATCTGAACCACTGCACATGCACAGACTTCATGTTCTCTGCAAAGTTCTTTGCTTTCTGTAGAAAAATGATTTTGATGGGAAAGCAAAGGGAAGCTACAAGAGCGCTCAAGTGGCCCTCCCAAGCAGGGCAGGGACACTGTTTTGGGGACCTAGAGCAGCTGCCCAAGAGGTAAATCACTGCAGAAAGGGCTGAAGATGCTCCATCTGGTGGCTCCTACCCTATGCTGCATTTAACTGCTAATCCTGGCTGGGCTGAAGGAAGAAAGGACTTTCACGTCCTCTGCATGGAGCTGCTGGGACTGGGTCAGACCCACTCCCAGACACCACCCTCTTGCTTCCTGCCCCCATTCTCAGCTGCAGAAGGAGAGGTCACTGTACAGAGAGCTGCTCCCCCATCCATCCAACCCCTGTGCATCTGGACCTCCACATGCTGCTGCCAAGCCTCACATCCCCACAACCAGAGTCCCACACCAGTCCCATGTCTGAATCCCCACCCTGTAAATCCCCTTCTCCCACATCTGGACCTCTTCACTGAGCCCCAAATCCCAGCATCCAGACTCCAGATAAGCCCCATTCCCCCCTTCTCTGCACTGAAAACCACCCGCCACACTCAGATCCCCACCCTGCAAAATCTTACCCCCTTCAATCAGACCCCACTTACAAGCTCCATCCCCTGCAATCCAGACCCTGACCCTGCACCCAGATCACCCTCTTTTGAGATCCCCCCCACTCAAACCCCTACCCCAATGAGCCCCACCTCCTGAACCTGGATTACCCCAATGAGCTACCTGCATCTGAACACCTATGCCACTGAGTCCACGTGACAGGGTCCCCGGTGTCAACCAGGACTGTGGGACTGCTGAGCCCCCAAGCCCATCAACCTGGGCTGCCTCTCACACTTTGATACTGATGTCAAGCTACAAGTCTTTGACAGGCACTGCACTTACAGAGTCAGCCATAGGCAGGGACATACGTGTAAGTGAGGCCTTGCCCGCTCACTGCAAAAATGAGCCGGGAGCCCCTTGGTTAAGCACCAGTGTCCCTTTATTCCCTTGTGCAAACCCTACCGTCACCTACAGGGCCAGCGACAGAAATTTGGGGGACCCCTACTCTGATCGTTTGGGGCCCCCCCAGCCCAGCTGGCACTTTCCCCCCCAGCTGACAGCTGTACCGGGCCCCCTAAAGTCCGGTACAGCTCTACCTGTAGTACCCCCCTGTCGCCGGCCCTGGTCACCTATATACAGTTCTATACAAGATAGCCCCTGACTTGGCTGCCTTGGGGCACAGCTAGCTCCCACAGCTAGCTAGGAACAATAACTCCTTGTTCCTCCCTGTTCTCTTCCCTCCTGTGACTTCCTTCCTGCCAGCTTTATGCTCTGGCCTGGAAGGCTCCCAGGTGGTTTACCTAAAGCCCCACGCACCCCGGGGCCATACCCTGCCAGCCAATTAACTCCCCTAGCTGTGGGACCTGAGCTAGCAGAACCTTTGCTACCGGAGCTAACAGAGGGAACAGGGGCTGGCTCCGAACTTTCTCGCCAGCACCCTGTTACAATATGCAACTGAGTTACATGAGTGAAATCCCAGTGACTCATGAACCTTTCATAGAGAGGCTTCAGACAGTTGTCTCCAGCTTCCCAGTTTTGCACCCCAGAATTGTACCATCTTTCACTGGTCAAAAGCCTGGCCAGTATAAGTTCATCACCCAGTTCACCATTTTGTCAAAGGTTAGTGGACATGCACCAGCTTTTGTAAACTGAGCTGAGATTCCCCCAAGCACTTCACCTAAAACACACTAAATAAAATATAAAATTGGTTTATTAACTATGGAACAATGGATTCTAAGTCATTATAAGTAGCAGACAGAGATCAAAGTTGGTTACTCAATAAAAATAAATTTGCAGTGTGAGTACAAAAACTAAACGGGATTTGAATCAAGCAGTGTCTAACCCTGACAGATGTATAAGCAGCTGACAGTTCCTCAATATGCAGGCTGGAACTGCCTTCCAGCTTAGGTGAGACTTCCCTAGTTCAAAGTCTTTGTCTTCCAGACATGCTTCCAGGTGTTAAGATGCGGATGGGGGGCGAGAGACTAAGGGATGACATCAGTCTCCCTATTTTATGCTTTCTTTCCACTGCTAGGAAGATGCTTGTTATAGTGTAGAGGTCAGTTAGTCCCCATTAGTCACCCAGTCTCTATATGACTGGTTTAAGATTAGCAGCCATGTTAGTCTGTATCCGTAAATAAAACAAGGAAGACTTTGTAGCACCTTACAGACTAACCTGTTTATTTCAGCATAAGCTTTTGTGGGCTATAGCCAGTTGCATCCGATGAAGTGAGCGGGTTAGTCTCTAAGGTGCTACAAAGTCTCCCTTGTCTTATTTACAGCCTCTATATATGTATCTCTGGGATAGTGGATTGTTTCTTGATGGACCATTAACAACTGAAAGTGGGGCTGTGGGTGTTCCCAACCACACAACATATTTCAGTAGCACATATAACAGTACTTCATAACATCATATACAATGATACTACATTCAATCCAACAGGAAATCAATGTTCCCATACTTCCCTAACTTAAGTTTCCTAAACTCAACTTTTCAGTTTATACTCTGATCCTAATTATATATTTCTATCCACGTCAGTAGAGCTTTTCCTTCCAATTTCATCATAATATATATATATTATATATATATATATATATATATACACACACACACACACACAAATTGCAACACTTGTCCTCTTTACCCCAATTTCTTATTAGCAGGGGAGCACTGTCTTCAGGATTCATTGGAAGTATTTTATCACCATAGATGTGAAATAAATGCCCATTATTTTATCTATCTATCTATCTATCTATCTATCTATCTATCTATCTATCTATCTATCTATCTATCTATCTATCTATCTATATACAGTAGACTCTCGATTATCCGGGATGATAGGGAAAAAATTAATCCTGGTTAATAAAATCCCAGATAATCACCATCCATAGGAAATATGGAGGCGGGGATTGGTTCACCAGCCACCCTACGCCTAGGGGAGGGGGTGTTGGTTCACTGGCTGCCCTGCGCCTTGGTGGTTTTCTTTTGTGTGTGTGTGCTTGGGGTGGCAACAAAACCAGAGCCAACACTGCGAGTTACGCTTTTTTTTTTTTAACATCCTGGTTAATCCACAACCTGGTTAACCCAATCCTGGATAATTGAGAGTCTACTGTATATATATAATATGTATGTATGTATCTTCAAGCATATCTGAGAGGGAATAATTTATAATGAAGAAGAGCACTGACCAAGGGTTAGATAATAGAGGGCAGGCAAACAGAACAAAGCTGTTGATAAGGAAGAGAAATAGAAATGTAATGTCAAAATGAAAGGCTATTTGGCACCAGAATAACCCCTGTGCTCAAGAATAGCTCACCTCTGTCAATCTACTCATGCTGATGGAAAGAGAATGAAATTGAAATACACGTTGAATGCTTTGATAAGAGGCAGCAGGGCAATAAATATAGTTGACTATTAAGGTGAATATTTGATAATGATATTTAAATATATTAAGATGTAGAGAAAGAATACTTGGTGGGGGTAATAGGGAACATAATCTCTGCCTATGTGTTAGGATTCTGAGTCTCAAGGAGAGTGCATTTGATAAAAACAGAAAATTTTCAAGGTCCACACTCCAATATCTGTTACTCATATAACTGTCACTTACATATATTCATCTAAATGCTGCCGATAAAATATTTACTGATTCATTTTTACTCTGCAGATTTGTTGAGACAAGTATTCATCATTCCATACTTGTCTAAATATTCATCATTCCAATATCCAATTTCCATTGTCCTGAATCACCACTATATTTCAGTACCAATTTTTTCTCCTGTGATTTTTTTGAAACACTAGGGTACATGTGCAATCTCTAAAGAGGTACAGTAGAAAGTAATTGAAAAATATAACTAGATGAAAGTGTAACCTTTGGGTGGACTCGAGTTTACTTCATTGCCCTTCTCCAGTCCCTAAAAAATCCCATTTTCCATAGAAAAGCACCTGGAGACGCAGAATTGAGTCACTGAATATTTTCAGCCTGGATTGCACAGGGTCAGCCTTCCCACACTCAAGTCGAATCGAACTTAATTTTTAAGTACTAACTATGTAAGATCTTATGATAAAGAAATAAATAATATCTTAATTTTTACAACATAACATGGCTACTTTAAAAGCCACATACATTATCTTCCCAGTTATATTCAAACAAATAAAGAAAACAAATTCTATGGTCAGTGCCCATAGAAACAGTGAGAAGAAACTCAGAGTTCCCAAAAGCTTAGGTTGAGTTCACTTGAGTCTCAGAATCTTTGATCACCAAATCTATATAGTCTCTTGAATAAAAACCAATGTCTTCCCACCACTTTTTTGTAGAAATTTTCAGCTGGAACAGATGAGGCTCTTCCTCTTCTACTCTGCTGAAATCACTCAGTTACCTAGTCAGCTAACTAACCACTCAGATCAGTACAGTAAACCCTCGATTTAACGGACTTCAGATGCAATGGACAAAATTTCTGAGCAAGTCTGATGCATTCCTGATCCATTTCTGGCGGGCTGGCTGCCAGCTCCCGGCTGCCGCCTGGGTCCAGGCAGCAGGCGGGCTGGCTGCCAGCTCCCGGCTGCCGCCCGGGTCCCACCAGCCGGGACCTGGGAGGGCTGGCTGACAGCTCCCGGCTGCCGCCCAGGTCCCAGCAGCGGGCGGGCTGCAGAGCTGTCACCCCGACCCTGTGGCGGGCGGGCTGCTGCTCCAACAGCTCTTTTTTTTATTATTATTAAATAACGGACTTTTTGATTTAATGGACACCCCCTCGCTCGAATTAGTCCGTTAAATGGAGGTTTTACTGTATATAGATTTTTTTAAAAAAACATTACCAAAAAAATACAAAACGAAGAATGGCAAAATAAATACCTTTCCCCATCATCAAATTTAAATAAGAGATAAGTTGGTGAATCATACTACTTGAGACAATTTAACTGAAATAGTTTGGCTAAACTCAAACATTCAAAGTATACAATTAAAATGAAAAAAATAATTTTCCTTCCCAATTCCCCTTTCTATCCTTAACACCGACAGGCCTTCCCTGTTGGAGGATTAACAATAGCACGAACCTGCTGCAAAATGCTCCTGACTTAGAGAAAACAGCCTGTTTTCTGCTCCTGGGCTCAGCTTCTCCCAACACACACAGGGCACATGGCCTTTTGCAAAGCAGCTGCCTGACTACTTGCCTTCATCAAGTCTGAGGCAGAAGCCAGGAACATATTGTGCATTTCCAAAACTACCACACCCAATTCCAGAAACTTCTGAGTGTTGAGTGCAAAATGTACATCTGCCTAGCAAGAATGACCCAGACATAACTCATTCATACAACCCCTTCTTCCCCCCACCCGCAATAGATCTTAGGTGGCACTTAGGTGGCAAACAGCTGTCTCATGGAGATAGCTCACTCTTTTTTGCTGGTCGTTGTTATGTAATGTGAGGGACATGGACTCAGCCTTTCAGCTCCCATTTAAATGGATTTCTCTCATACTGATTTGAAATTTATTTTACTCCAAATTCTTCTATGCATAATGATTCTTCTATGCATAATATAAGACCAAATGAAGTCTTTGGCATAAAAATTAACAGTGTAGTATTTACAGTTTGCCATTTCATTAAATTGTTTCCATTTTATGAATTACAGGATGCACTTCTTACCATGATGATTTCTCTCTCTCTTTGCCTGTCACCCCCCAGCTGGGGTATGGGCCACCAACTGGTGTTGGTGTTTCAGTAGCAATTGGTTCCCTTACGGGGTGGAGTTGCTAGCCCCACACCCATGTTAAGCCTACAGCACCTAGTATTCCCAGGAGATCTCCCATCCAAGTACTAGCCAGGCCCAACCCTGCTTAGTTTCCAAGATCAGACAGGATCGGACGTGTTCAGGGTGGTTTAGCCATATACCATGATGATTAAGTGCTATATAAGATTGTGTCTGTCCCCTTTCACTGTAAGATTGTGTCTGTCATTGAATTTAACCCATCATCGCAGACAGTGCATTACACAGTTATCTGACTGACATGGGAGTTCATCTGGTAGAAGTTTCCCCTTTTCTTTTCTCCTTCCCTCCCCCCAGAGGAAGGGACCATATATTTTTTGTTTGCTTTTGTTGCAATGTCTTTCTGCCAGTGTAACCTCAACACTGTAATGCTGAATATCAAATATAAATAGGGGCCTATCTAAACAAACAGAGCAAGGCAAACCGTGGTGTAAATCTTGCACTCATCTGCCTTGTACTCACTTGCTGTCTGCTAACTATCTATCTGGATCATACTGCTTTGCACTTAAATTTCCAAAGTGCATGTTGATCTACTCTGCTTTGAAACAGGAGAAGATTTAAGTACCCCAGGAGCTTCTAGTGCATGGTAGTAGGGTCCACAAGGACAATTAGTGCACGGTAAATAAGTGCAAGATACACCTCCATATGATAATATTTACACGTGTAAAACACCACTGCTACAAGTGACCATGTATAATACATGCACCTAATAGGGAGATATCTCTTTAAGAGACCCATTTGGGGAGGTAGGCATGAGTCATGTCTGGGTCATTGTTCTGTTGGTATCCAGGCTTCACCCCCCCACTGCTAAAGGACCTCCCTGCAGCCTAAATCGGGGCGGGACCTGAAGGTGTATAGATGTTTCCTCAGCGCAGTCTGGAAACGAACTGGCTGCAAGTTGTGCAGTGGGACATAATAACGATGCTCAAGGAGAAGTCAAACCCACAGACCAATACAGCAGAACCTCAGAGTTATGAACACCTTGTGAACTGAGGTTGTTCATAACTCTGAAATGTACATAACTCTGAACAAAACATTATGGTTCTTTCAAAAGTTTACAACTGAACATTGACTTAATACAACTTTGAAACTACAGTGCAGAAGAAAAATGCTGCTTTTAACCATCTTAATTTAAAAGGAAACAATCAGAGAAACAGTTTCTTTACCTTGTTAAATCTTTTCAAATCTTTTCCTTTTTTTAAAATAATTTACATTTAACACAATACTGTACTGTATTTCCGGATCCAAATTAATTTTGTGGTTGATTGGCCAATTCGTAACTCTGATGTTCGTAAATCTGAGATTCTACTATATACTAATAGGTGGCATTTCAACTCATTCAAATAGCTGGATAAGCAGCTCCCCCATCAGTCTTACATTGAGGAGAACAGACAGACAATTCCACAGGTAAGGCTAGGAAGGCTACTGCTAGCCTCCTGACTAGTACAGTGTGAATTTGCAGAGTAAGTACTGTGTCAACAGAAATCAATGAATACAAACACTCCCCACTAAAAATGTCAATGCCAAGGAGATATGATTTCATGTGTTTGGTTCACAGTTTCCCAAAAGGGGTTTGTGTATGTATAAGCAACTATGCACTTCTGATCATGTGCAGGGGATTGCCAGATTCCATATCTGATACTATATAGCAATGATGCCTTAATGGTGCGTAAATAACAAAAAATGTGAGCTACTATACAGGAAATATCCTGGTACCAGACAGCCCTGGGTCAGTACAGTACATCTAACTGTTTAAATTAAAGGGAAAAAAGCCATATAAGATACTTCAGTTTTGACTCTGTTCTTATAAAGATTGCAAAAATAGTTAAATAAAATACAAGAGATAACTCAAGAGAAAGCAGGAAATGTCAAACTTTCCTAGGCAATCTGTCTTGTATTTTTTTAAAGAAATCCACAATACTAGAAATAATGACATTGTTATAAGGTTTAACTCATTTTTTATATCAGTGTTTAGGTTCTATAGCTGAGCTACACAGTCGATTCTTCAGAGTCTTGTACAACACAATACTGAGCTTTCTTCTCAACTTCATGTGTTAATTTCTCCTAAATTGCAGTAGCTAGCCATAGTTGAGACCATTGACCTCAAATTTCTACTTAAAATAACCTACTTCCAAAATCAGGGAAAACATAAGACATTTGAAACTGAGATAATAAATGTATATTCTTGATATGAAAACAGAGATGCCTTAACCAAATGAACTATTTTTATACACAGCATAAAAGTTAAATAGTGCAAAGCTAAGTGGTGCTTTTCAGGCATTTCTTATGCCAAAAGTCCATATGCTACATATAAGATTTGCTCACTTCTAATATGACTGATCAAATTGTGCTTCATTGTAGCACAGGGGTTGGCAACCTTTCAGAAGTGGTGTGCCAAGTATTCCATTTATTCACTCTAATTTAAGGTTTCGCATGCCAGTAATACATTTTAATGTTTTTAGGTCTCTCACTATGTCTATAATATATAACTAAACTATTGTTGTATGTATAGTAAATAAGGTTTTTAAAATGTTTAAGTAGCTTCATTTAAAATTAAAATGCAGAACCCCCGAGACCAGTGGCCAGGACCCAGGCAGTGTGAGTGCCACTGAAAATCAGCTTGCATGTTGACTTTGGCACGTGTGCCATAGGTTGCCTGCCTCTGTATCATCTAACACACTGCATTCTACTACTGCAAACAGTGCAGGTAAACACATTTTCCCACATGTTTACCTAATTTGCTTTTGCATTATTTACCATGTTTCACTCCAGTTACCTGCAGCATTCATGTGGTGACTATGTGGCAAACACCGCAAATTATAATAACAAGGATTGAAAGAAAAAAACATGATTTAACCTAGAAAAGGATCTGAATCTGATCAATAGGAGAAGAAAATTCTACCCTTTCACTTCTTCCTGAACATCCATTTGTTTTGATTACATCTGACAAATCTGCTATAATAAAAGAGTTTGAGCATTTCAGATGAGGAGTGCTTCCTACAAGTGGATGAGAATACTTATTACCTTGCAGGTGACATCCAGAATCTTGCAGGTTCTTCCCCTAAAATGACAGGTATTTCTTATCTTAAAGAATAGATGCTGTCAAGGTCTGCCTCCCCACTCTGAACTCTAGGGTAAAGATGTGGGGACCCCACATGAAAGAAGAAATAACCCCCAAGCTTATTTTACCAGCTTAGGTTAAAACTTTTCCCCAGAACCCAAACTTCTTCAGTTTGGACTTGGAATAACACTGCCACCACCAATTTAAACCCCCAAAACCATGGGGTTGGGTAAATTGGAACCTGGGAGAGGTTTGAGAACAAGAAAATCCCTCACTTTTTGTGAGACGTGCCCGATCCAAACTAGGATCTATCCAATGGAAACAAGCAGTCAGAGTCTTAAAAGAAAGATTTTAATAAAAGAAAAAAAAGAAGTATAACTCCCTTGTACAGAATTAATAGACAAACACCCTACTAGCATCACACAGTATAACTGATCCCTCCCTGGGAATTCTTCCCCTGCCAAAGCTTAACAGTAAAAGAACACCATGGATTGATTATCAAGTGATACAGTTCAAGCATACAATTTACTTACTACTGGACTTGACTTATTAGAAGATTATAGAAATGTAGAATAGAGACAGAAGGTTGGTTCATCCCATAGCCAGGCGAACAGCAACATGAGCGACAGCAAGAGAGCTAAAACCGAAACTAAACTCTCTTTTTTCCCAAATGTTTCATCACCCCCTCTCTCAGGTTACTTCAGGTTAACCCTTCACTGGTAAAACAGTAATTCTAAGCTACTTTATAATTATGATATAGATCATAAGTCAGATCATATAGACAGATGTATATTTCTTTTTCTAGCTGAAGAGAAGTAACACTGTATCATAGGTATGTTATGTTAGTTGCAAAATGTCTTTATTTCTGTTTGCAGCTACAAAAGCTGCTAGTTCAAAGAGGGGTTTAAGTTTAAATGTAAATCACTGGACTCTGAATACACAAAGAGGTTCACCTTTTATTCTTTTTTGGAACCTCCATTTAGGATAAATGAGAAAAAAAGATCAAATTACCTGTACTGCAGAGCATAATCAAGTACCCTATGATAACCATATCCCAACAGCAATTGCATAACAGTTTACCTATTACCTTTCAGGACAAAAGTGTTTAAATGCTAGTTGCATTTACAACTTGCTCCAATGATACTACAAATCTGAACCCAATAATGGGTACGTATCAATCCAATTTTTGGAGGGAGGTTATTTGACTTTTCTGCAGTGAGGGTACGTTGGGCATCTGGATATTGCCATTTGTTTACTATTCAATGTCCTGTAAGATCATCCAAGTCCTGTTGTTCATAAACTAATGGGTTAATGTGGAAAAGGTGCTTTTATATTACATACATCCTCAAGTAAAGCACCAGGATGTAAGCCTGAATGACTTTATCCAGGGTCGCTGGTTATAGTATTTTCCAGGATTGTTTTTATCAGGTTTTGAAAAGTTTCAGAATCAGTTTTTTAAGTATGGAAAACTATTCAATCATTTTTCATTTTTGAGAAGCCAGCCATGAGATATAAAATCTCTCAAACAATAATGTTACTTTTATTACCATATTTAAAAAAATAATAGATTTTCAGATGAGGTAGAATGTCGTTCCTTTGCCATGAGCTTGGTTTAAGCAAATTAAGTGGACCATAATAGGAGTAAGTCTCATGACCCTTTAAGAACATGTAATGTTCAGCTATGAAGTGTCCTGAAATTGGGTGCAACCCCAGTCCAAGTATTGATCCTACAAGCATGTAGAAGGTTGATTTAATTCCCAAGAAGTAGTATATTACTGGAATAGTCTCGTCTCTTAACTTTTTATTGCACCAAGACTTAGATTCTTGCAAATTGCTGTCACTCATTTAATTTCAGGCTTAAAATATATGTTCCTCCCCTAGGTTTCAGTCCTTCCAACCCTGCCTTAGGAGAGCAGACCTTATTTATGCAAGTAATTCCATTGATTTCTCAATGCGAATACTCATGTCAGTGGTACATGCAACTCACCTGAGAAAGGGTTTTCAGATCGCACTCCCCTCCTCCACTAAACAAATAATGACAAGAAATGGATGGAAGAATAGGTGCTAAATGCTGGCAATGTTTTATACAGCAATCTGAGGTAGCTGCTGCCCTTTTCATTATCAGAAGTGCTGAGGGCTTGGGAGGGAATGAACAGCTTCTGAGTTCCCATGGAAGAATTATGGCTGACTTTTCCACTAACTCTCCTAAATTCTCCCAGTGAGCAGGGCTGGTGCAGCCACTAGGCGAATTAGGCAGCCACCTAGGGCGCCAAGTGGTTGGGGGCACCAAAAAGCGGTGCCCACATTCTTTTTTACTCAGCGGAGCACAAGGGGCTGCTGCTGCTCCCCAACTCCTGGCTCCAGAGGGGCCGCCCGTGGTGTGGCCAATCCCTCCCCACATGGGAGCAGCCAGTGGTGGATGGGGGCAGGGGAGGGTCTAGCGCTGAGTGCACTGAGCATAGGTGCCCCCCTGGCCCTGCCCAACCCTGCCCCTTCCTGCCAACACCCCGCCCCTTCCCACCCACATGCCAAGTCCTTCCCCAAATCCTGGTCCTGCCTCCTCTCCCAGGTGTGGGGGGGCTACTCAGAGGAGGAGGCCGAGCGGAGATGAGCTAGGGTGGGAAGCTGCCTCAGGGCTCCCTGGGAGGGGGGAGCTGCTGCAGGGCTCCCCGGGGGGGGGGGGGGCAAGGTGGAAGTTTTGCCTAGGGCACAAAATATCCTTGCATCGGCCCTGCCAGTAAACACACATCAGCATTCCTATTGCACCAACCTATCTAGCTCAAGACAAAGCAGAAGGACACGGAAGTGCAGGATGAAACCATGTATGGCAGAGGATCTTGCCTTCATGCTGCACCTTCTGTATCCTTTTAAGAGAGCAGTGTCTATGTCACGGGCCCAAAAGGAAAAGGAAACCTCCTTGCATCTTTCCCATCCTTGTGCATTCACACAGGGGCTGACCAAAATCTGTAGCTATGACAGCAAGGTGTGATTTGATGTAAAGGTTTGTTATCCAGTCCATCCCCCTTCATTCAGACAATATTAACTTAATTATTCCTAATTATGTCCATTAGCTGTGTGACTAATCTGGATTTGCATACCTATTGAAATTGCCTGCACATTCTCTTCTATCCACTTGTTCCAACTCACCAGTAGTCAGTTTTTTCCCATTATGTAACTTAAACCTGACTACAGCTTAATCTCACAATTTATATTTCTGAATTTGTTCTTTAATGAACACAGATGATTATTGCCCTCATTATAACTTCTCTTTATATATTTATGGACAGTTATTTTCTATTCCAGTCTTCTTTCCCCTTATACAATAAATATACCAATTCTCTTCCTCTATCCTCATAGGTCTTATTTTCCAAATCATTTAATAGGAACCATGACCCCAATTACAGTTTAGAGGCACACATAAAAAATTCTAGATTGTAACCATGACCCTGAGGAGATAGAATATGTTTTTGGCACTCATAAAAAGGGACTAAAGGATTTCAAAAAACTCTTTAAAATAATGTAGTGAATGTTGTACCACTCTCCCCATCATCTCCCATTTGCTCTTTCGAGTGAAGTGAAGTCTGCACAGTTTCCTGTTATGCCGTTACAAAGCCACGGACATCGGAAAGTCCCCAATGATGTTAGATGCTTGCTTAAAGCTGTATATCTCTGTATAATCAATTCTATTCATGCCTATGAATATAATCAATTAATGTAAGGAATGAGTGAGAGAGTGTGAGTGATAGTCAATGGCAAAGCAAAGAAGCAATTATCACCTTTTATGGATCCATGGTATTATCTTGGTGAAGGTATAAATCTTGAGACAGGCAGCCAGGTCAGGTAGAGTCCTTCCGTGGCTCTGAAAGGCGGGGACTCATGTCGCCTTGCGGTCTATCTCCAGGCAGCTGTCACCTGGCCAGCCTCAGTTATCCGGAAACTGAAACTAATCTATCCCCGTGCCTGCAGCCTGCCAGGATGACTGTGATGTGTGTGTGTGAATATAGCCATTTTAGACCAACTCAGGCTCACGCCGATAAAGAAACCTCAGTTCTGCTCTAGTTTGCCCTTTGTGTTTATTCCTTGGCTGGTTCCAAGGACAGGTAACAAATGTACTGACAATCCATGTGAAAAATGATTTCCCTCAGGTGACAGGAACTCACTCCTAACCAGATCCACTTGATTCCTGTTCACAAGTCAAAAAAATTATACAAGTACAAATTTATAAAACTACCCAGGATAAGACAAGTGTAACTTTAGTCACCATTTTGTATCAAATAATAAGGCACTGATAGCTTTGAAATAACAGCATAGCTACATTCAATCATCATCTGTCAGTTACTATGATATAAGTTAATGAACATGACTGGTATTAATGAGAAATCACAAAGGAGAACAGTCATGTTTTTGACTCATTTGAAAATGAAATGAAAGGCCAGTAGTATGGAGAAGACATGGGATGAGGAGTTTCACACCTGTGGAAACTGCTTTTCTTTCACACCAATACCTGTCTTACACTCTCTTGTTCCCCTGCCGGGGTGTGCAAGATGGCTAATAATTGAGCTCTGGGGAGTCAAGATTTGGCCCAGAAGGAACATACCGAACTCGCTTGAAGATGTAATGGTGTACCTTCAAACAGTGAGACAGAGCAGATTTCTCTCAAGGTTTAATTGGTACAGTTTTAGTATTTTTTCAGGTTTGATGTAGAGTTAATTTGCACTGTAGTTTTCAAATAGAGTGGAGAGAACCACATATAGTTATGTAAAGATATGTTCCTTTTATTATAATTTTCTTTATATGTAAAATCCAAATATGTATATCTTAGTTTGGAGTACACTAATTTCAAAAATATCTCTAGAAAAGTTTACCAGGATAATTATATTTAAGATAATATTACAGGCAGACCATAGTATATATAAAAGACATTTTACTGCTTGTTATCGCTCTCAATTCAGTCTTACTGGAGGTGTATTCAAACAATAATTTTGCTGTACTATAGAAGTGGCATTTAGCCTTGTTAATTACCATGCTAAAGATGTATTATTATGTAGTTCAGCTCTATTGAAATGCTATTTCAGATTGTAATTATATAGGCTGTAGATAGTGGTGGAACAAAACTCTTTTAAAATTATAACTAGGGAAGCTGTTAATCCATATGGATTATATTTTTCTTTTCACTCTCTTTAAAAAAGATTCATTATGGGTACCATTGTTAAAAAAAAATTGTGATACAAAACAAGAGCACAGTTATTGGTCTAAAACATGGTTATATTAAATATATTTGATTGAGAGATCTTGCAAAACAAGTGGGTTTCTTTCTGCAGTAGTCTATTACAATTTCTGTATGTTCATTATAAAAGCATTATACACATATGTGTATATACAGAAAAATAAAATAAACTACGTTTAAAACATGTTTTTGTATGTTTCATATATAAATAGACACAGAAATCATGTATCAAGCAACCCTAGACCTTAAGTAGAAAATCTAAGGATTATCTGGAACATGTTTTACTTAAAATATCAGGCTGCTTTAAAAATGATGTTTAGATTCAGTTCTCAAAAATACAACAATATAAATTGTCAACTTTATAAAATAATATCGAGTGACGGTTTTAAGATAAAATTCTGGAATGTCCCAAGGTCACCTGAGGGTTTTATATGCACTGTGGTGAATTTTAGGGTCAACATTGCAAAAATACACATTACTCTTTTCCTTCTTGGATGCCAGTGTTGCTAGAGTGATGCTCTCCAAGGTACTCAGGGTTGTGAGTCACCTCACCACCACTTGCCCTTAGCATGAAGCTGTCTTGTCTGTGCTTGCAATGGAGCAGTTTCTTGAAATGACCACCCTTTGGAAGCCTAAGCATTACCTTCCAGTCCCTCACAGGTTTTGCTCTTTCTGTACAGGTAGTGAGATGTACACACTACCCGCCAATTTCTCAAAATGTTCCCTGCAGTGTCCAGCCCCTTATCCACTGAACACTCACAGAATTACCAAGTCTGCTTTTCCCAAAGGGACAGAACATGCCAGCTTGTAAGATTCAGCTTAGAATCCCTTGTCTTAACATCACAGAATTTATATGATGGAGATCTGCCCTTATACGAAATACAGTGGGCAAAATCCTTCATTGGTGTAAATCAGTGTAGCTCCATTGAAGTCAGTGATTTACATCAGCTGAAGAGCTGCTTCAATATGTGCTCCTAAAATACTTTGTTTTCCATCTGGCCATTGAATCAACAACCAGCTGGAAGAGGGAGGCAAGTTGACCAAGGACACAAGTCAGCAGAAGTCAGCAAACTGATACAGAGCTGAAGCAGCTAAGCCAATGAAGTGGACAGTAACAATAATGGAGCCAGGAAGAGCTTTGGTACCAGTAATGGCAAAAGCACATGAGGCTGGGGCCCATTCTTGGGAAAGAAGTTATTTCAATTGACAAATCAGTTGAGTTAGACAGTGCTTTGTCATTAATGTTATGCTTGCAGTGGTGATGTCAGACTGAAAGCCCAGGGTCTTTTATAATCCAAGAAGTGTAAAATAATTAAACAGAAATGCACTGTCATAGCCAATTTCTTAATTAAGGTAATTCCTTAAAAAGGTCCCTACTGTGTTTTAAATAATTTTTAACAAGAGAGAGAGTTTTATTCTTAATTATTTTATTAAATAGATATTTTTTAAAAGCAGAAGGAAATTTCCCACATGGTTAAAACATAAATAATTTTTAACAGGGTGATATAGAAATGGAAGACTTTTCAGCCTTATTTGAGAATGAAACTCCATTGCTTCAGACACTTAAACATGTCTGCCTTTAAGCATGAGAAGTAATTTGGATTTTCATATATTTAAACCTAAGCATGTGTGTAATTGTTTGCAGGCTTGGGGCTGTATTTTTAATCCTAACTTTTTTACATATACAAGTTATTCTAATGATACTGAAAGAAATGGTTTCAAAGTATCCAGTTAATAAAGAGACATGAGAACATCTTGTGAGAAATATTTTGGTTAGATAAGCAAAAATGCCAATAATTGAAAAACACAGTTAAACAGAAAACTCTCTAAGATAATAAATCTTGAAGCAAAAAAATCGTGAGAGGGTAACAATGTAATGGAAAAGTAAAAGTGCATACCGTACTAGAAAGAGATTAAGGAATTAATGTAGAAAAATTCTAGCAGCCTGAGGTATAATGCAAAGCAACTGGGACTTGGTCACTGCACTAAGAGAAAAACATCAAAAGAGGTGGCTTTTTATTGTACACAGATCTCAGCTGCTGCAAGTTTTGAAACGTGGCTTGGTCCTGAAATTCTTCTTCAAATAGTAACTCCCTTTGACTTCAATGGGAGTTTTGCCAAAGTAAGGACTGTGGGATAGAGAAAGGAATAAGCAAAATGATACCATTTCTAAATACTGTTATGCCAGGGGTTGGGGAAAACTTTACTGATGCTAGAAGGCGTAACAGTTGTCCTTCATTCAGGGAAAATGTAAAAAGCAATTCAGTGCTTTCCTGGAACTGAAAGCTGAAACAATAGGAATCTCCCAAAACACAAGCCACACGCAAGGCAAGACTGGAGTAGGGATTGAGTCATGAGGCCCAAAGGGTTTCTCCAGGGCCGGTGACAGGGGGGTACAACGGGTACAGCTGTACCGGGCCCCAGACTTCAGGGGGGGCCCCTGAAGTCCGGGGCGGGTACGCTGCTGTACCCCCTTGTCGCCGGGCCTGTGAGCCGCTGCAGCGCTCACCAGCCCCCCTCCCCCGGCACCCAGCAGCCTCCCCCCGCCTCCCTTTGCTTCTCCCGGCCGGGCCACGCGGCCACAGCGCATGCGGGGGTTGGGGCCCGCGGGAGGCAGGAAACCGGCCAGGGGAGGGGGAGGGGGAGGGAGGGGCACGGGCAGCGGGAGACCGGCCGGGGGAGGGGGGAGCGCGGGCGGCGGTAGACCGTCCGGGGGGGGGGGGGGGGGCCACGGGCGGCGGGAGACCGGGGGGGGGCGTACGATCTGCCGTACGGGGCCCCAAAATTCCTGTCGCCGGCCCTGTGTTTCTCAGAGGTCTGACAACAAATGCAGGGGCACGGTACTTACTGGAATGCAGCCATGTGTCCTTGAGGGAGAAACACCACAGAAATAGAGAAGGCAGCAGAAAACCAGGAACATGTGGAGAAGGACTTGTAGCATGACCCAGAAAAGAACAAAGAGGGAGAACTTTTGAGTAAAATGCTGGCTGGAAAGCAGTGAACAAAGAAATTGTCTCCTGCTGCTTGGTTGCTACTATGTTCAGGTAAACGGCCTCCATGTAAATTCTTTGTAAACATAGGAAAAGAGAACACAGGAAAAGAAACCACATGACAGACACTAGCCACAATATAAGATATGGTAAACAAGCTTGTATAGAATAGAACATGTGTGTCTTCTACTATTAAATCTATGGGGGATATGATCATCTGACACTACAGTAGAAATTCTGATACGTTCCCTTTCCCTAGTTGCTCATAAGCTATCAAAAGTCTATATAATGCCTTGCCTATATCCCTTGCTAATTCCCTCAACATTCTGAGATATAATTTATGTGGACTCGATGCCTTCTCCACTTTTAATAGAATAGTTTATGCCTTAACAGAAAGTTCAATCATAGAGACTTTAAAATTTTTATCCTTTCTCTGTGCCTCTCAGGAAAATGCACTGTATCTTGTCTCTGGGACTTGACCCTCAGCTTTTTTGTGTGAATAATGAAGCAAAGAATTATTCAGGCTGTCAACAGCATCAGCCACATCTGGCACTAACTTCCCACTCAGTCCTGAATGGCCCCAGCGATTCCTTGCAAAGCTCTTTGCTTTTTGTGTATTTAAATGGCTTCTAATTGTTTATCTATAATTCATTTACAATACCCCTTTTATTACTTTAATCCCTCATTTTGATTTTGGATCAGCTTTCTAGACTTCTCATAGTGTTAAGCTGTACATAATAATTTGGGCCTGATTCTCAACTCTGTGAGACTGGAATAACACGATACTGGTGTTTAAACAGTGTAGTGGAGTAGACAAGCATATTCTATATCCCTTCAGCACATTTCTGCCCAGTTACTTTGGGTTTTGTGTTGAAAGCAGTGATGGGAAAAACAGTTTAGGTAAAATAAGACTCTCTCAAAACACCCAAAGCCTTTACTTTATTTTAGAATTAACTTGAATTAGAACCTTATTTGAGGTTCTAAAGGGTGTGGGTAAGTTTTTCCACTTCTACTTTATGGCTAGTCAGAAATTGTAGGTGGAACACCTGTGACGAATAAATATGTCCACAATCTCTCAACCCAAATAGGGAGTTCCTATAATTCCATTACCCATAAACAATCCTCTTTACCCATAGGACACACAATCAGCCCTCCAGCAAGCCTAGGCTCACTGAGGAGAGGAAGAACCTAATGGATTTATATTCTTCACAACTGGCAACTTCAAGGGGAGCTGGCTGGCTTGCTCCCTCCTTCTATCCCACATTTTCTGAGTCAACTCTCTTTTTTTTTAAGGTGATTGTGGATTTCTGCATATGGTAGCACATTTTGTGATTTCACAGCCAAACAGGGCATTAATGAGACAAAAGAAATGGCAGCAGCAGCAGGTCATAGGGAAGTAGTTAGACCTCACTCGTGCAGAACTGCAGGGTGGACAGACTATTCATTTGCCAGGAGATGACTTTGAGGAGTTGGAAGATGTGGGCCCAACAGCCAGTCAATAAAATATCAGAATTGGCAATAGGGGGAAGCAGGCAAATCAGCTAGTCACTGCTTGAAGAAGTCAGACAGGGTGTAGAAGTCACGACACCCACCCTAAAAAAGAAAAATAAGGGGAGCTTTTTTGGGATGTGGTGGAATGGAGGCTATAAGTGTGGTAAGAGGACTCAACAGGCCCTCTCTCTCAGAAGAAAAAGATCCTATCCAGCTGCTTTGCCCCGATATTACTTCACTGGACAGGGGTAAGGTATCTTAAGCTTTTATTCAGCGCGCTGAAGGTTGCTCATTAGAAAATAGAACAACCCCCAATATCAGAAATTGGAAGCTTTTATAACATACAGATATACATATTCATGTGGCTCATTGATTATTCATTTATACCCGTACATGGTTAAAACTATGTGGAAACCGGAAGGTTACATCAGAAACATATTCATTGGTTCTAATTTGCCGCAGTGCTGAGCCTGCGCAGGAGATTTCTCACTTTTAGCCCATATTAGTAACATTATCAAGGTCTTACTTTTGGAAGTCACACAACAACAGCAGGTGTCTTATCTCAGTTAGTATAGGAGTGTTTTGAGTATAACACTCCCTTATTTTTCCCATGAGTTGCATTTTTCACATTTGAGGCTTATTAGCTATTTTCAGTTAGCAGTCTGATATTACCCAGAGTGCTTGACTGCAGTTAGCTAACTAAGCCTGTGTATGTCTTACATATATTTGCTTATTACAACATAGGGTAAAGATGTTTACAATATAAGGATGGGGTGAACTGAATGGCATGGTTTAGGAAATCTTTTGAACACCTTAAGGATTATACAAGCTATTTAAGTATTAAAGCTCTTGAATGTGAAGCTGAACTAGAAAAAACTTTAACCGTTTTTCAAACCTTACTTACCTACACATTTATTTCATATCCCCCATAGATTTATTAGTAGAAGACACACATGTTCTATTCTATACAAGCTGTTTACCGTGTTATATTGTGGCTAGTGTCTGTCATGTGGTTTCTTTTCCTGTGTTCTCCATAGGAGGAAAGCTTGCAACAATGTTTATGATATACTATATGCTATTAGTTCTGAGAGAAAGCATAGAAGGGTGCTTTGTGGTAGGGTGTAGTTCTTTTGGAAATGAGTTTTCAATTCTTGTACCAGCCCACTGAGAAGACTCTTTTTGTCCTACCCCAGGGGACATCACCCTTGAAATAGACAAATTAATTGCAGTAGAGAAGCGGAGATGACAGTCATAGTGCTGTAGAATGGGACAATTGTTTAGGTATCCTAAGCACAAATAATTAAATGCTTTGAAAATAAGAAATGAGACCTTGACCTTGATGTGATATTCTGTGAGGCCATCTATATGTGCATAACCTACCATCTCACCGTGACCCTATGCTATGTATATTAAATGAGTTTGTTTAATACACTTCACATTTTATTGATTCATGCACTCTTTTCTTTTCCAAAAAGCAGTTATTTAAAACTAAATTAATCCATAATAATATCTAAATGTCTCTTTTATTTTGCAACTTTCACCACATACTTTGTGTATTTCAGTGCCTAGTGTGGAATATGTTAGTGGAAAACAAGACAATTATACAGTGGAATGGCTGTCTGCAATGCTTAATTTTCATGTTCTCTTAGTATTCAGGTACATGCTAAGAAGTCATTCATTCATATTTGATACAGTATAACTAAGTAATTAAAAAAAACCCAAAATATATACACTTGTGAAAGACCTTTGGTTTATCAATGTATAAATCATGTAAATGATTTTCCCTCTGACCATTCAAAAATAGTTGAAAACCATTTAAGTTCATTAGAGTTATAACTGGGTTGTATCAGAGTGAGTGGAAGACAGTGGGAAGTGAAAGACGTAACAAAGTCCTGTGGCATCTTAAAGACTAACTATAAAGTTTTGAAGCATAAGCTTTCGTGGGCTAATACCCACTTCGTCGGATGCAAGCAGTGGAAGTGTCCAGAGGCAGGTATAGAAAAGTAGGCAAGAACCAGGTGGGAAGTAACAAGGTTAGTCCAATTAGGCTGAACCAGCTCGTTATCTCCAATCAGGGAGGGTGGGTTATTCTTCTAGCAGTTGAATGGGGGGGGGGTGAACATGGAGAGAGGAGAAGCTATTTTTGTAATTAGCAAGCCATTGTAGGTCTTTGTTCAGTCCTAGATTGTTTGTGTTAAATTTGCAAATGAATTGTAGCTCTGCAGTTTCCCTTTGCAGTCTGGACTTGAAGTTTTTTTGCTGCAGTATGGTGACTTTTAAATCTGTAATTGTGTGTCCAGGCAGGTTGAAGTGTTCTCCTACAGGTTTTTGTATATTGCCATTCCTAATATCTGATTTGTGTGCATTTATCCTTTTTCGTAGGGACTGTCCAGTTTGGCCGATGTACATAGCAGAGGGACATTGGTGGCATATAATGGCATATATGACATTGGTTGATGTGCAGGTGAATGAACCAGTGATGGTATGGTTGATCTGGTTAGGTCCTGTGATGGTGTTGCTGGTGTAGATATGTGGGCAGAGTTGGCATCGAGGTTTGTTGCATGGATTGGTTCCTGAGTTGGAGTTATTGTGGTGCAGTGTGCTGTTGCTGGTGAGAATTTGTTTAAGGTTGGCAGGTTGTCTGTGTGCCAGGACTGGCCTTCCTCCCAAGGCCTGTGAAAGTGAGGGATTATTGTCCAGGATGGGTTGTAGGTCACTGATGATACGTTGCAGAGGTTTTAACTGAGGACTGTAGGTGATGGCCAGTGGTGTTCTGTTGTTTTCTTTCTTGGGCTTGTCTTGCAGCAGCAGGCCCCTGGGTACACGTCTGGCTCTGTTGATCTGTGTCCTTATTTCCTTGTGTGGGTATTGTAGTTTTGAGAAAGCTTGGTGAAGATCTCGTAGGTGTTGGTCTCTGTCTGAGGGGTTGGAGCAAATCCGATTGTACCTCAGTGCTTGGCTGTAGACAATGGATCGTGTGGTATGTCCGGGATGGAAGCTGGTGGCATGAAGGTAGGCATAGCTGTCGGTAGGTTTTCGGTATAGGGTGGTGTCGATGTGGCCGTCATTAATTTGCACTGTGGTGTCTAGGAAGTGGACTTCCTGTGTGGACTGGTCCAGACTGAGGTGGATGTTGGGGTGGAAGCTGTTGAAGTCATGGTGGAATTCTTCCAGAGTTTCTTTCCCATGGGTCCAGATGATGAAGATGTCATCAATGTAGCATAGATAGAGAAGGGGTGTGAGTGGACGAGAGTTGAGGAAGCGTTGTTCCAGGTCAGCCATAAAGATGTTGGCATACTGTGGGGCCATGCGGGTGCCCATAGCAGTGCCACTGATCTGGAGGTATATATTGTCACCATATTTGAAATAGTTGTGTGTGAGGAGCTCAGCAACCACCTGTGCTGTGGCATCATCAGGGATACTATTCCGGACAGCTTGTATTCCATCTTTGTGTGGGATGTTTGTGTAGAGAGCCTCTACATCCATGGTGGCTAGGATGGTGTTTTCTGGAAGGTCACCAATGCATTGTAGTTTCCTCAGGAAGTCAGTGGTATCACGGAGATAGCTGGGAGTGCTGGTGGCATAGGGTCTGAGTAGAGAGTCTACATATCCAGACAGTCCTTCAGTGAGAGTGCCAATGCCCGAGATGATGGGGCGTCCAGGGTTTCCAGGTTTGTGGATCTTGGGTAGTAGATAGAATAACCCCGGTTGGGGCTCTAAGGGTATATTAATTTGTTCCTGTGTTAGTGCAGGGAGAGTCCTGAGTAGATGGTGCAGTTTCTTAGTATATTCCTCAGTGGGATCGGAGGGAAGTGGCCTGTAGAAATTGGTATTGGAGAGTTGTGTGGTAGCCTCCTTTTGGTAGTCTGACCTGTCCGTGATGACAACAGCACCTCCTTTATCAGCCTCTTTGATAATGATGTCAGGGTTGTTTCTGAGGCTGTGGGTAGCATTGCGTTCTGCACGATTTAGGTTGTGAGGCAGGCGATGTTGTTTTTCCACAACTTCTGCCTGTGCACGTCAGCGGAAGCATTCTATGTATAGGTCCAGACTGTCATTTCGACCCTCAGGAGGAGTCCATGTGGAGTTCTTCTTCTTGTGCTGCTGGTGGGATGGTGTCTGTGTATCAGTGTGCTGTTCCATGTTGTCTTGAAAGTATTCTTTGAGGTGGAGATGGCAAAAGTAGGCTTCCAGGTCACCACAGAATTGTATCATGTTTGGGGGGGGGGGGTGCAAAATGAGAGTCCTCAAGATAGGACAGACTCTTCTGCCGGGCTGAGTGTGTAGCTGGATAGATTGACGATATTGCTGGGTGAGTTAGGGGTACCACTGTTGTGGCCCCATGTGGGAGGTAGGATTTTAGATAGTTTGCAGTCCTTTTTCTTTTGTAGAGAGGTGAAGTGTGTGATGTAGATCTCCTGTCTTATTTTAGTAAAGTCTGTTTGTGTGGAAGGTTGGTTGTTTATGAAGGTCTCCAGGTTGGAAAGCTCTTTTTTGATGTTTTCCTATTTGTTGTACAGGATGCTGATCAGATGGTTCCTCAGTTTCTTAGATAATGTCCCTCTGCTATGTGCATCGGCCAAACTGGACAGTCCCTACGAAAAAGGATAAATGCACACAAATCAGATATTAGGAATGGCAATATACAAAAACCTGTAGGAGAACACTTCAACCTGCCTGGACACACAATTACAGATTTAAAAGTCACCATACTGCAGCAAAAAAACTTCAAGTCCAGACTGCAAAGGGAAACTGCAGAGCTACAATTCATTTGCAAATTTAACACAAACAATCTAGGACTGAACAAAGACCTACAATGGCTTGCTAATTACAAAAATAGCTTCTCCTCTCTCCATGTTCAAACCCCCCCCCCCCCATTCAACTGCTAGGAGAATAACCCACCCTCCCTGATTGGAGATAACGAGCTGGTTCAGCCTAATTGGACTAACCTTGTTACCTCCCACCTGGTTCTTGCCTACTTTTCTATACTTGCCTATGGACACTTCCACTGCTTGCATCCGACGAAGTGGGTATTAGCCCACGAAAGCTTATGCTTCAAAACTTTATAGTTAGTCTTTAAGGTGCCACAGGACTTTGTTACCTCTGCTATTCCAGACTAACACGGCTACCTCTCTGATTCTTGGGAAGGGAAAGACAGTTATGCCTGTCTTTGATAGGTTTTTTGATATTATGAGCAAGAGGATTCCTCATGGAGCTTGCTGAGGGCTAGGTTTCTCTGAAGTCCTTTAAAAGTGGTGGTTCTTTGAATTAAAGAAAGTGACTTGCTCTGTCTTGTCCCGTTGAATTCTGCATTGATGACTGCTTTCTCCTTCACAATACATACATAGACCAATCTATAAACATGACACAATTGTATCCAGTGACTCCTTTTCTCCCATGGAAGCTTAAATTCATCAGTCAGGTGCCAGTTTCTTTGTTGTTATTTGAAATCTCCTCAGACTTTGTGTTTATTGGTCACTCTGAAAATCTGCTTGGAGTGCCTCATGTCAGAGCAATCCTCTGCTTTTGTTAGCACTAACACAACTCTGTGTTCAGTTTGGCACTTACCATCGGGCAGAAGTAGCATTTCCAAGCTAGACATAAGAATACCTCCACCTTTTCCCTGATGTATCTATTAAGCACCTGCCCGGATTACTAAAACATTAAAGATAGCCTCTTTCCATTTATGCTAATACTGATTTTAATTACTGCATTGTGGTCTGTGCTTAATATCACATTTGGATTTTATATAATTTAATTCCTGAGAAGTGTTTGTAGTACCCACATTTTGTGGCTTTTGTTCTCACAGCTTTAACATTGTGTTTCATGAATTGCTCTTGAAACTTCTTTGTTGTGATATTAGCTGATCTACAGCTTGAAATTGTCTTTCAGTTTTCTATGATAGATCCCCTCTGACTTAGTTATTATTAATCTGCTCTATGGAAAATGGAATGAATATTCTTTAAATCCATTAAAATCCATTCTTTAAATATTTTAATCCATTTCAGGAGCTTTCAGCGCAAATGTCTTTCGCCAGGGGAGACCTGAGTTTAATCCTGGCTATTATGTGAAAATTAGTTTGTTGGTTCAGTCCGAGTATCCATGAGTCATATATCCATATCACAGATCTATAGCACTGGTTGATATAAGAAACAGACTCTCCTTAAGAAAGCTTGCATGTCACAATAATAAAACTGTTGCTGATAGTAGTATGCATTGGTAGAGTTATGTGTATGTAGATGGTGAAGTGTGCACATATTCTCCAGAGAAATTTTCAGGTTTTTCCTTATCAGAACTGTTAGAGAAAATGCTGAATGGAAAACAAGAAATTAATGAGCAAAAATGAAATATTTTCTTCTTATTATTACTACTTTCACAAGGTAACATATTATTCTTTGCTGTTGATGGAGTGAAATACGTATTATCAAGTTTCCACTCCATAACAGCAACTGGCATAATGGAGAATGCTTAGTGAGACCTGTTTTAGTTTTGGGCTGCCCAGAATCAAGATAATTGCAATGTACAGAACAGTGGGAAGCAACCATCACTATACCAAGTTTCACATCTGTTGTGAGGTACTTTGGATTTTGCGAGACAAGGCACACAAACGTGGTTGTAGAAAGTAGATGAGTTTATTGGAAGGCCTCGGTCCCTCAAATAGGCGCTGAGGGGCCCGATTCTGATCAGCGCGACCGCAGAAAGGGTTACCCAGTACTTCGGAGCCATTACTGGGAAGGAAAAAGCCCACAGACAACCCACAGGTGTGGGTTTAAGTACACTCACACATTTGCATCTCATACATACTCATATCTCATTTGCAAGCAACAAGCTGATTGGTTACACGCTGTCCTGCCTCAGTTTCCCCATTTAGTTTCCCACGCATTCGTTCTCACACAGATGGGGTAAACACTCACACAGCTGGGAATGGTTCCGTTCCCAAACACACAGATAGCAGCAAGGTCATTCTCATAGCATCATTATGCACCCTCCTGGGGTTGACTCAGAAGCATAACTACACCTTCTAGTGGTTGCCCGTCACAATGTCTTCCGGTCCTAACAACGTCCCAGTTGCCGTGTGATCTCAAAGACAGTGTCCCTAAGTTTGCTGAAGTCAAATAATAATGTAGTGAATGAAAAAGGATAGCACTGCTTTAATTGCACCTACACAGGCATCCACCATGGGGTGCCTAAAACGTTCTAAACTACGTTGTATTCCCCTGATGTGTCTCCTAAGAAGTATGTTCAACAAAATGGATGAAGCCATAAAAGTGATGATGGGGAAGAAAGTTCCTAGGCTTTAAGTCATAAAAGAGAGGATAAATAGACACTGTTTTTTACAGTCTATCAATTCCAAAAGTACCTGGGGGTTTCTAGAAGATTTGGCTTACATGATGTTAGTGCAGCACTTGTCTGCATATGGCTTGATCATAGATATTTTTACACAGAGGCTGGAGATCTTTATTTCCATTTGTTGTTCCAAGATCACCGGGTGAATTCAAGGAGATAAAAATATGGGAAGTATTCTGTTGCTATTTTCATTTTGAGAAAAATATTTGCAAGGCTCTGCTCAGAATGCCCTCTGGTAATCAAAGTAGTATTCCAATAAACTTAAATCCAAGCAATTTATTTGAATATACAAAGTGCTATCCAAATCTTTGCTCAGAAACAAAACACTTCCATCAAAATTATCTTTATGCTCACAGCCCAGGTCAACAGAAATTGGAGGGTAATTCTAAAAATATATTCAGAGATTCTCCAAATAGTATATGCAGAATAGCACATGATTATTATCCAAAACCTGTGTAATTTTTAAAGTTATCTTTACTTTAGTTTTCTAACCCCTAGACTATCTCTCTCCCAATTAAGTAAAAAATAATCTCTCAGTTGATTTATGCATTGATAAGATCCTACTTAGAATACTGTGTTCAAACGTGATACTTTATTATACAATGGATACCAATTAAAGAGAAAGGATGCAAAAAAAACCCCAACAAACAAAAACCAAAAACCAAGACAAGTAAAGAATTCTAAGGAATTGTTTATGAGGAAGAATTGCATGAACTAATTCATGGCTAGCGTGTAACTGTTTACTTTGATAGCTAATTGTCTTAAGGGGAAGAATTAAGTAAATTTGTCACCTAGTCTACTTAGGGCTGTATCAGGGAAAGCAGCGGAATGGCTTGAATTTTGAGTTGTGGGAGAAAGGAGAGTGAAGCTGGACGAAGGTTCCATGAGAAGTATGGATTAGGAAGTAAGGGAGAAGCAGGAAGAACAGATATAGTAGTAGGGGTACTGGACATGAAACAGTTTGAATAGTTGCTTAGACCAGCCACCAGATGGGAAGGGATGGTTAAGGAGCAGATTCATGTTTGGTCTGGTGAGAAAGGGACAAGTCAGACATGAGGCCATATCAATTTATACTAATGAGGATTTCTGCTTAAAAATTGATGGCATCATGTTGCCCACATTAAGAATGGTTAGAAAACCAATGGAAAGGAACAAAAGGAGATTATATCATCACTCAGGAGGTTATTCTAGATCTGTGCTCTCAGCCTTTTCTATGCCGTGACTCTATGTTACAACAGAGAACAGTTTCAAAATCCCCTGCCAGAAATCCATGAAGAAAGGGATATTCGTCACAAACCTCTAAAATCTGTTTGCAGTGCCCCAAAGGGGGCTTGACCCCCAGATTGAGAACCCACACTCTAGGTCAGGAGTGGGCAAACTACGGCCCGTGGGCTGGCCCCCGGCTGGGAGGCTGCCCCCACCCTTCCCCCGGAGCCCCACCGTGTAGTGCTGTGGCTGGGGCTGCACGCTCCCCCCGTCTGCTGGAGCCATGCCATGTGCACAGCACTCTGGGGGCCGGGGAGGCACGCTCCCCTACTTCCACCGGAGCTGTGCTGAGCACTTATGCTAAGGGGGCGGAGGAGGATTGGGAGGGTTCCGGTGTGGTTGTTGGGAGGGTTCCCTGGAGGGGACAATCAGGGAGCAGGGTGGATTAGATAGGGGGTGGGGTTCTGGGGTGGTGGTTAAGGGCGGGGAGGATGGATAGGGGTCAGGGCAGTCAGGGGACAGGGAGCAGGGAACTGGGTAGGGGATGAGGTCCAGGTGGGTGGTTAGGGGGTCTCTGGAAGGAGCAGTCAGGGGATGAGGGGTGGGGTTTGGATAGGTCGGGGATTCGGACGGGGCCATCAGGGGGCGGGAAGTGGGTTTGGGGGTGGGGGCTTCCCTACCCGGCCCTCTATATAATTTTGTAAACCCAATCTGGCCCTCGGCAGGGTGGGCAAAAAGTTTAAACTTTTGAACTTAAATAGGTCTGAAGAAAAGCTCTATGTAGCTTGTCTCTCTCACCAACAGAAGTTGATCCAATAAAAGATTTTACCTCACCACCTTGACTCTCTAATATCATGGGACCAGCATGGCTGCAACAGTATAGAAAATCAACCAGTTAGAAGGACATATAGAAGGACAGAGGTGAACTACTATGGGAAAGTTGTTTTTTTCATGTAAGTTTGATATGAACAGAAAAAAATATTTTAACTGGCCAACTACTGCCCCTAGGACCATACAATCTCAGTTTAGGACTAGGTGGATGAAGAGGTAGACAAAGGAAACAGAAGAGGTGATTTCTAAAGTGCACTAATATCTGCATCTTAATTGGTTGAAGGTGTACACTAAAAGTTCCCTAGTGTGCTTTAATGTAGTGCTATATTTAAGTGTACTAGGGAACATTTAGTACTCTCCAACAGGGTGTACATGACACACCCACATTCGTACACTTTAGAAATCTAACTGAATGTGTGCATTAAATCATCATGTAAACAAGCCTAAGTCTTGCTGATTCTTTCTGCATTATGTTTCTACAATATGTTCTTTCCTGTCCATCCAAATAGGTAAAACTCTCACTCAAGCTATCATCATCTCGCATCTCAATTGGTGAACACCTTTTTCTCTGGCCTTGGCAAATGCAGTCTTGCCTTGCTCATGTCCATTCAGAATGCTGCTGCCGGATCATTTTCCTAGCCTGCCACGTTCACTATGTGACCTCTTTCTTTGTGTCTGTTCACTAGCTATGTCCTCGCCTTGACATCATGCTGATTGTCTTCATTTTCAAGACCCTTCACACATATCCTCACCCAACATATCATATCTCATTCACTATTGAAATGTCCATTCCTACCTTCATGGGTTAATTATGCCAGCCTCAGTAACCCACTCTTTAAATTTTCAAATATTTTTGTGTGTACTCTTGTATATTGACCTCAGACTTGGGAGGACCTCCGAGTAAACATCCATAAAGATTCTTCAAATCCTCCTCAAAACGTTTCTTTGTTGTAATGCAATAAACTTGACAATGGTTAGGCCACTACTACTCTTATACCACTGCCTTTCACACTGACCAATATTTGGTCTCATTGTTTGTTTGTACCCCCCTGCCCATCTGTTGTCTCTTGATTTATACTTAGATTGCCAGTTGTTTATATACTCATAGACTTTAATGTCAGGAGGGACCATTATGATATCTAGTCTGACCTCCTGAACATTGCAGGCCACCGAACTCATCAACCCCTTCCTGCAATAAACCCCAAACCTCTAGATGAGTTACTGAAGTCCTTAAATCATGATATAAAGACTTCAAGTTACAGACAATCCATCATTTACTCTATTTTAAATGAGAAACTGACCTGTGTGCCATGCTGCAGCGGACGGTAAAAATCTGAGCTGGGGCTTCCTGAACTGAAATATGGCAGTCAGTTGGACCCTGAACATGTTGGAAAGACAGACCAGCCAGGAAACAATTCTCTGTAGTAACTCAGAGCATTCTGCATCTAGTGCCCATCTGCAGCCACTGGAGATATTTCCTACTAGCACTCACAGATGGGTCACTTGACCTTGTAGGCAGTCTCATCATACCATCCCCTTCATAAATGCACCATGCTCACTCTTGAAGCCAATTAGGATTTTTGCCCCACTAATCCCCTTGAGATGCTGTTCCAGAATTTTACTTTTCTACTGGTTACAAACCTTCATCTAATTTCAAGCCTTAACTTGTTGATGACTAGTTTATATACATTTGTTTTTGCATCAACATTGGTGGTTAAATTAAATAATTCCTCTTCCTCTCTGGTATTTATAATTCTGATGTTTTTATAGAGAGCAGTCCTATCTCCTCTCAGCCTTCATTTGGTTCGGCTAAACAAGCCAAGCTCCTTGAGTCTCCTCAAGGTAGGTTTTCTATTCCTTTGATCATCCTTGTAGCCCTTCCCTGTTCTTGTTCCTGTCTGAATTAATCTTTCTTAAACATGGAAGACCAGAATTGTACACAGTATTCCAGATGAACTCTCACTAATGCCATGTGCAATAACATGTTCCTATCTTTACTGGACCTACCTTGGGATAGCATTAGTCTTTTTTACAGCTGCATCACACTGGGAGCTCATAGTCATCCTATGATTCACCAGTATGCCAGGTCTCTCTCCTCCTTTGTTGCCTTCAAGTGATTCTTGTTGTTAGCTCCTAAATGCATGACCTTGCACTTTACACTATTACATTTCATCCCATTTCTATTACTCAAATTTTCAAGGTCCTCCAGATCTTCTTGTATGATATTATGGTCCTCCATATTGGCAATACTACCCAGCTTTGTTTCATCTGAAAATTGTGTTGGCACTTTACCACTTTTTGTGACAAAGTCGTGAATGAAAATGTTGAATAAAATTGGTCCTAAGACTGATTCCTAAGGAACTCCTTCCCTTTCATCATTTGTTCCAAGGCCTTGCATACAACTGAGGTCAAACTAATGAGTCTGTAGTTTCCTGGATAAGTCCCCACCCCCCATTTTTTTAATAGGAACTATATTAGCAATTTTACAGTCATAGGGTAGAGCCCCCTGAGTTTCATTAAATACAGATGAAGAGATTCATTAAAAATCCTTGCTACTGAGTTTGCAATTTCATGTGTCAGTTCCTTTACTATTCTTGGATGGAGTTTATTTGAACCTCCCCAATTTGGTCCCATTCGGTTGTTTGAATTTGACTACCACCTCATACGTGGTAATTTCTGCTTCTGTATCCTCATTTCTATTAGCCATCCTGCCACTACCCCAAGTTCCTCATTATCCTTATTAGAAACCAAGGTGAAGTATTTGTTTAGGTGATGGGCCATGCATAGTTTATCTTTAATTTCCACCTTGTCACCTGCACATAATAGTCCCACTTCTTCTTTCCTTTTTTGCTTTTATTTTTATGGCTAAAGAATATTTTACTATTGGTTATACTTTCCTTTGCAATGTCCAAATGGGCTTGGTTTTTGTCAGTTCTCATTTTCCCCCTATACCTTCTGGTTTCTAAGAGGTAGATTTCCTTGTTGAACCGTCCCATCTTTCTGTAGGCCTGCTTTCTTTTAAAAACCTATTTGAGATGTTTGCATATCCAGTTTGATCTGTGACCCTTCCTACAATCCTCCCACACACCACCACCCCCCTCCCTCTCCCCCCCCCCCCCCCGCTTGCTTGGGATGAAGTCTTCAGACAACTTCAACCGAAAGTAATGCCAAGTCTACTCCATATTCAGATCCTTGAGTTCTTTGGTCCCGTTCAATTTTCTATTTCCCTTATTATTATTTTTAAGTTTTCCCTTTTGAAATAAAGGACCCTAGTTTCAGACCTATTTTTGTTCATCCTTTCATTTAGTTTACACTGAACAAGCTCATGATCACTCAAAGTCTGTCCTTTACAACCCGTTCTTCTATGTCCCAACTATGATTATTAACTCTAATATGGCATGATTTCTTGTTGGCTCAGTGACTATTTAATGAAGAAATCTATCAGCTATCACATCCAGTATAATCTGGGCCCTACCATTATTAGTTGCACTTCTCCCCAATAATCTCACAAATCTCTGTAGTATTTATGTCATCATACTCTATCCATATCTAAATTGGATCCTGGAGGTCTATAGTGGATCCCAAGCACTATCCCAGTGGAGTCTCTATTACCTTTCTTCCCCCAAGTGATTTTGACCAAAACAGATCTTGTTGTTTCCATTCCCTCACTTCTAACTTATTTGCAGTCTACCTCATCATTAATATACAATGCTACTCCACCATCTTTATCTTTATGCTTGTTTTTCATAAACAGCACATACCCGTCAATATCTGTGTTCCTATTCCACCATTGTTTCCCTTATTCCTTTAATAAATAGTTTCACTTCCTGCACCAATAGTTCTAGTTCTTTCATTTTGTTACCCAGGCTTCCTGCACTGGTGTATTGCTTGGCTTCACCCCGATTCCTTGCCTGACTAGGTATGGTCATTCTACTGCCAATATTGTTACCTAACTATTAGGGTATGTCTTCATTACCCGCCGAATTGGCGGGTAGTGATCAATCTTTTGGCGATCCATTTATCGTGTCTCGTAAAGACACAATAAATTGATCACCAACGGCACTCCAGTCAACTCCGGAATTCCAGCTTACTGACCGGCGCAAGCTGGAGTTGACAGGGGTGCCCGCTGCTGACCGCTGTCACTGTGAGGATGGCAGGTAAGTCGGCCAAAGATGCACTGACTTCAGCTATGGTATTCGTATAGCTGAAGTTGTGTATCTTCGGTCGATCCCTCCCTCTACTGTAGACCAGCCCTTAGTGTCATAAGAAGTGGCACTATCTTTCCTCTTGATGACCCTTCTCCTACCCTCTGTTATTCCTTTTTCCATTACTGTATCTTTTATTACTTGATTTTGCTCCCATTCAATGTTAAAATCTGGCATGGAGAGTATATGAGCATCTCCCAACTGTCTCCCCCAAATTCCTAATTTAAGGTTTTTTGGTTCACAAACTTGCTTTTTGTCTACAGCAACTAGCACAATGGTATCCTACTTATTGATTAGAGGCTCCCAGGCACCATGGTAATATAAATAAAAAATAGAAATAATGACAAGGATCAAAAACATTCAGGCAGAATATGGCTACATCAGAAAATACCATTGCATCTAAATAAAAACTTTGTGGGAAAATGTAAATTGTGACAATTTCATTTAAAAAAAGAAGAATGTTTCACTTTTTCAGTTAAAAACAACTGTCACTTCAATTATTTTATATTAAAGAATATAATACAATTTAAATAGTCAAAATCAAAATGAGATATTTATATTTTCGTGAAATGGGTTGATTTAAGGGAAATGTTTTTCACCTATTTTTTTCTATTCCAGGAAATTCTTAAATGACTTTATATTTGTCACTTAACTTCAAAAATCGCAGAATTTCCTAGGAAATGGAAATTGTGGCTCCTGCACTGCATTAATGAACAGTAAAGGTAGAAGCTTTACTGCAGTGAAATAGTGAACAATCTTACAGTGAGCTAATAATGCAGATAGGTATGGCAAGACTGAACTAAGAAAAGTTTTAAAGGCAAAGAGAATTGTCAAAGGCACAGATGGCAGTTAGGCACCCAAGTCCCATAGCTTTTCAATGGGAGTTGAATGGTAAACCACTTGTGCCAAGGCTCTGAAACCCTCCTGCCAACTCCCCACTTGCAGGGTCCCAGAGTTCAGGCTCCAGCCTGAGCCCAAACATGTGCCTGGATGTTTTAAAGCCCTGAAGCCCAAGGCCTGTGAACTCGAGTCAGAAGACATGGGCCAACCATGGATGTTTTACCTTCTATGCCTAATTCTGGGTACTAAAATTTGAACATTCTTGCTGATGGGCCTGCTAAAAACTAACCAATAATTAATATTTTGAAGCATGAATATAGAATATTACTATGAATTATTGACAAACTACAGATTGAGTCACTGAAATTATTCAGAAAATAATTCTAAATAATTGAAAAAAATGGAGAGAGGTGTGATCTACTGGCCCCCGATTCAAGAGCAATAACATCTTATAGTTAATCAAATACATTTGTTATGAATTATTCACCCATGATGTACAAATTATATAGCCTAATAAATGAAATTACATTCAATTGTGACATTGCAGAGAATGAAAATATTAGCAGCAGGAGATTAATTTTAATGTTAATTCATGTTAATGCAGGAGATTTTCCTTTTAGAAGATTTATAGCATGACAAAACTGTAGGAGAAAAGGAGTAGCAAAAACAGAGCAGACAAAGACTTCAAGCCAACAGGAAAATTACCAAGAAAAGGAGCAGTGGGGAATGCAGCATTCTTCATCCATAATGTATTTTTTGCATATTGGCTAGATTCTCAAGTAGTCAAGAAAGGCTAGTCTACTGGAGTGGGCTGTTGCATCATTGGGAGAGAAATGGATGGACAAAGACATAGAATAAATAGTACATTTATATATGTATTTATAATATGCACATTGTTCCACTTACAAGGATGGGGGAGCAGGAGGGAGGGGGGAATCATCAAAGCTAAAGTAGAGATACTGTAATGCTACATTCAAAACTGCACAAAACCGGCTAGTACTTATAGTCTCCAAGCAGACTACCTTCCACTCCTCTGTGTGGTTGGAGTCTTGTTGCAGGGTACTCGGAGTCCCGTAGAAACGAGGCACACACACAGCTGCTAAATAAAAGTGGTGAGTTTATTGAAGGCAGAAAGTGACACACCCGCAACGGGGGCTCCCTTCGTTGCTGCCACTGAGATGGAGAAAGCCCGACGCACCAGAGCAATGCTCAGGGTGAAGCCCATTCTACAGGGGAACACAGACACAGAAATACACATACACATTTACATCTCATGCATACCTCATGAATAGCTAATAGCTTGTTTTGCTTCATTAGTGTTACACAATCCTAGCAGGCAGTTAGGACCAGAGAGCTCCGGTATGCAACAGATAATGCTGGTATGCAATAGCAGGGGGTTGACCGATACTACCCTTTCCCTGGTGTCGAGGGGGAGAGCGTCCCCATGTGCATACCGTTACAAAATCTTCACGCACCCTACAAGTCTGAAGGAATCATTTATTTTTTAAAAAATATATACATTATACATTTGTGGAATACCCACAAATGTATAATGCATATATAAAGGCTTGTCTATACAAGGAAATATTCCAGAATAACTATGCTTAACTAACTATTCCTTATTAACTGCATATGTGGATATTCTTATTTCAGAAGAAAAGTGCTGTTGTGATAATTGGGCTTACAAATCTATCCTAATTTTGATCTATCCTACAATTGAAAAAGTTCATAAGATGTCACAATAACCTATAAAAATGTTGATGAGAAAAGGTACATGTGATGCTGGCAGAAACAAGTGCCAGCTCTTGCCAAGACTGCAGACATTAACTAAGCACTTACAAACTCATAGCTTAACTGGTCTCTCTCTTTCTTTAGCCACCATACTTAGGTCTTTCTCTCTCTTTCTCAATGGTCAATGATTCAGGTTGGCATAATCAATTGGTCAGTCTTTTACCTCCTCTCCCTCTGGATAGCCTATCCAGGGAAGAATGGAGTACTTTGCTTCAGATGTCATTGGTGTAACGAGAGAGCGAGAACATGGTTTCAAGTTTTAAAGGGGTCCGTTTCCTTTACTCTGCCTCAGGGCCACCTTTGTGTTTTTCACAGTCTAGTTACAGACTGTGAGCATGATGGATGTAGTTCAATTTGGTCCAGTCATTTGACAGTGGACAATGTCTCTTAGATTATTGTCAAAAGTTCTAGTAAGGAATGATCATTTTCTTGACAAATTCGTTGAGGTCAACAAAGACAGATATTGTCTTATAAGCAGGAAACTTGAAAGACCCAAATTGGAGAACTTGGTAACATTCTTCTGTTTAAGACCAATGGACATGAGGCCCACATTTGTTTTGCCAAAAATAATTAAGGACTGTAAACTGTTCATTCACACTTTTTCCCACTTACACTTACTAACACTATGGTAGTTATTTAGGAAATACATTAGGGAAGTGACTCTGAGGCTCCCAGCCTAGATACAAGATTAGAACTGACCTCAGTGCCCATTTACCTGAAGATATAAAATTGCTTTATCATTTCTTCATTCAGCACTGAACAATTAAATGTTTCCAGGCCTGACATGAAATATGGCCCATGTTCCTTACACCAGTCTGCTGTACTGTACTGAACTTTTGGATCCCATGTGCTTCCAGGCAGATTGGCTTGTAAAGAGTCCAAATACTATCTCTAGTTATAGACTTTTAGGCACAATGCCAGGTGCAGACTCTCTATTTGGCTTCTTTCTATGGAGGTGTGACTCCACAGTCCAATTGCTCTATCCTCTGAAACCAGTGCTGACACTCCTAAGACTTCCCAGCTGTTTATGTCAATTCCTCAAGTACCACTTGGCTGTGGTTGCTATGGTTCATCGTTCTAAGTATTCAGGGACATATGCCAACTAAAGTAAGGAATGCAAGCTTTGTGCAGCAACTTCTTAAAATACATGCTTTACTTTTAGCACAGGAGATTTACAGTTCTATGCAAACCAGTATGTGGACTGTGCTCCATGATGCAGAGAAAGGGGGAAAAATCCAAAATAGGATCCTTGCCAAAACAGGAACCTTACCAATCTGATTGGGAGAAAATACCTTCCTAACTCCAAACATAGTGATCAGTTAGACCCTGAGTATGTGGGTGAGAAAAAATTCTGGGTAGTAACTTAGAACCCTCACTCTCTAGTGCCTAGCACCAGCTGTTGGAGATATCTGCTAATAGCAGTTGTGGATGGGCCATATGTCACTGTAGTAAACATCTTCTCCATAAGTTTATCAAGCTCAGTCTTGAAACAAGTGAGGTTTTTTTTACTCACTACTCTCCCTGGAAGGTTGTTCCAGAACGTCATTCCTTTGATGATTAGAAACATTCCTCTAATTTCAAGCCTAAAGTTATTTATAACCATTTGTTCCTGTACCAACATGAGCCCTTAATTTAAATTATTCCTTTCCCTCTCTATGATGTATTTGTAGAAAGCAGTCATATATCCCCATACTCATAATTTAGTTAGGATAAAATATTCATGGTCCTCAAGTTTCCTTTTGTAAGTTAGGTTCTCCGTGCCTCTGATTAGCCTAGTAACCCTTCTCTGCACTTCTTCCAGTTTGAATTACTCTTTCTTAAACATAAGAGACCAGAACTACATATAGTATTCCAGTGATGAGATCTCACCTGTACCTTTTGTACAATCATAATAGAACTTCCCATTCTCAACTGGAAATACCTCACTTAATGCATTTCAGGATTGCATTAGCCTTTTTTCATGGCCACATCAGAGTGGCAGCTCATAGTCATCCTATGATTCACCACTACATCGAGGTCTTTCTCCTTCTCTATCATTTCCAACTGGTAAATCCCCAGGTTACAGGGGGGAAAAAACCCCTGTTGTTAGTCCCTAAATGCATGACCTTGCACATAGCAGTATTAAATTTCATCCCATTTCTATTATTCCAGTTTTTAACGTTATCCAGTTCTTCTTGCATGATATTCCAGTCCCCCTCCATATTGGAAACAGCTCCCAACTTTTTGTCATCTGCAAATTCTATTAGCACATGCTTACTTTTTGTGCCAATGTCATTAATGAAAATGTTAAATCATATTGGTGCCAAGACCGATTCTTAAGGAATCTGCTAATAACCTCCAGACTAATCTTTCAGAATGACCTATTATAGTTTCCCATTGAACCAGTACCCACTTTTCAATGCTCATATTAATCCCCGTCTTCTCCACTTCAATTTATAATTTCCCTTGTGGAACTGTATGAAATGCTTTACTGAAAAACTGGTAGATTAAATCTCCTTCATTTCCTTTAGAAAATCAGTTACCTTCTCAAAGAAAGAGATCAGGGTGATTTGGCATGATTTATTTCAGGGATCGGCAACCTTGGCATGTGGGATCGCAGGGTAAGCACCCTTAGCAGGCTCAGCCAGTTTGTTTACTTGCCGGTTCACTGACCATGGCTCCCACTAGCCCTCGTTGATGACTGGCAGTAGCTGCAGACTGAGGTGAGGTGGGGATAGAGGGTTGGGGGTTCCCTGGGGAAGAAAGTGTGGGGGTACTGCGAGAAGGCAGCACCCCTGGATAAGGAGCACCAAGGTCTGGGAGCGCCACGGGGGCCAGGGATGGAGAGACACCAGCCTGCAGAGGAAGCTACAGCTGGAAAAGAGCTAATTCCCAGACAGTCAGCAGGAGGTGCTGCAGCAGTGAGTCGTTGCACCATTACACTACCCTGATTTTTTTTTCATTCAAACTCATTTGTTAATATTCTAGTAATAAAATAATGACAGATCCCTCAAAATAATCTCCAGCAGCACTGATGACATCCCACTTGGTGTGTTTGTTATGTGCAAGTTTAGACACCTTATTTTAAAAAGGAGATCAATACAACAAAAAGGATGTAAAGCACAAATGCAAAGAGGAAGACTGCAACTTGCCTTGAGCCTTAGAGTGCTAATCTCTGCCCATATGCTGAAGCAACAGTATGGATTGGTCTTCCAAACACTTGTTTCTTTCTTGACACAATTTCCTTTTCCCCGCATCAAGTACATTTCTTGCTCTTGAGGGAAAACCCCAGAATACAGCCACAATTCCTGACCTGTTCTTTTTTTAAGAGAAAGTCTTAATTGTTTGCAGGCTGAAAAATAGAGTAGGTGGACAGAGGAGAAGCCAAAAGAGGGAATCAGAGAGGTAGCCATGTTAGTCTGGCTCAAAAGAAAGAGTATGCCTGAGAACCATCAGAAAGGAGCTATGATGATTACTGCATTAAGGGGGCTGTGTTGTGAGCTGGTAGGGTGAATATCTGAGTGTTGGTCTGCTGTGACCATTTCTTTGACTGGTGCTAATTGCAGGGATACTTTTCCCATGTGTTTGTTTGTATGAAAAGTGTGAATTAGGAGTGCTTTGTTCCAGGTGAGACTTGAGTGGTTGATTGGAGGGAAGGCTCTGAGCTGGAGAAACTCCTTGGAGCCAGCAGCTTTATAAAAAAGCAGCCAGTTTTGAATCAAGTGAGCTGTGAACAGAGAGAGTTTCCTTGGGAGTTTGCATTGGGGGAGTTCCCACAAAGGTTTTGCATTTCAGGCTTCTGTGTGTAGTAGATACATCTGAAGAGGTATCAAAGGCTTTGCTAAAATCAAGGTATGTCATGTCCACCGCTTTCCCCATATCCACAGAGGCAATTATGTCATCATAGAAGGCAATCAGATTGGTCAGGAATGACTTGCCCTTGTTGAAACCACATTGACTTTTCCTGAACACCTTGCTCTCCTTCAAGTTCTTCAAAACGGATTTCTCAAGGACCCCCTCCATGATTTTTCCAGGGATTTGTTGGAATAACACAATTTAGAAACAACTGTATTATGAATGTTGTGTAGTATGATTTTTAAAACTGTCTCAAACTGTACTTTCACTCCCTGTATATGAACTCTCAACCTCTAGCCTGGCATGCATCTTAAACTCATGTTTACCCTGCCACAGCTGGGCAAGGCGTCATAGTGTCTGAGTACCCCTAAGGATCCTGGCCTCCTGTTTACCAGACATGTAAATGGCATAGATTAATACTGAACAATGGATGTGATAGTCATTAAGTGTTATCACCTGTGTAAGTGTATTGAAAGCCCTCCTCCCTTATTCACACCTGAGTATAAGAGAGGTCTCAGCCTGGCATGGAGTCGAGCCAGTTGTTTGGGTAATAACCCCTCTGACTCCTATTGCTTGCAATAAATCTTGTTTTCCAGAAACCTACTGCATCACGCCTGTTCTTTGTGAGTATATTGGGATTGAGCTCCAAAGGTAAAAGCAGTTTTTGCAACAATTGAGGTGAGGTTGACCAGCCTGTAGTTTCCCAGATTCTCCTTCCCCCCCCCTTTTTAAAGATGGGCAGTATATTTGCATTTTTCCAATTGTCCTGGACCTCCCCTGATCACTACGAATACTCAAAGTTAATGGCCAATGGTCTATTCCATCAGCACCCTCAGATACATTAGAACCAGACTCATGGATTTGTGCTTGTCCAATTTGTTTAAAGAATCCTTGTAAGAGATTACCCTTCCCTCACACTAAACTCTAAGGTAAAAATGTGGGGGTCTCTCATGCAAGACAATCAAACTCCAAGCTGGGAGAGATAAAGAACACAGACTTTGCTACACCCCCCTCCTCCCTGCTACCTGGGAGAGATTCGAGCACACTGACTCTCACTTGCCGTGAGCTACCCCGATCCAAAGCTAGGACAACTCCAAGGGAAATAGCCAGACCCTTCTTATAACAAAAAAATTTAATAAAGAAAATAGATAAAGCATACAATTTATACAGACTTCACAGATACTCAATTTTCTAGTCTTAACTCCTCCCTAACCCCTTCCTAGGATTTCTCCCCCTGATGAGATTAAGGACACCACAGGTCAATTACAAGCTTATACAATCAACAACTTTACTTACTGTTAGTCTAACTTAGAAACTTATACAAAGAGATGAGTAGGAAGGTGATTCCATTCTCCAAAGCTGGAGAGAGAAGATGCAGTCAAGCGGAGTGCCCGGGGGGGGGGGGGGGGGGGGGGGAAAGTGAAACCTAAACTCCTTTGTCTCGAGGAATTCAAACTCTTGCGTCATCCCCTCTCCTGTTCAGGTTAACTCCTTACAGGTAAAACAGCAATTCTAAGGCACTTCACACTTATGACAGTCCTTATCCTGTTCTTTCACCACTGAGGGCTGATCGCTTCCTCCCCATACTGTGCTGCACAGTGCGGAAGTCTTGGAGCTGACCTTGTCTGTGGAAACCAAGGCAAAAAGCATAGAGGACTTTAGCTTTTTCCACATCATCTGTCACTAGGTTGCCTCTCCCATTCAGTAAGGATCCCACACTTTCCCTGACCTTCTTTTTGCTAATATACCTGTAGAAATCCTTATTGTTACCTTTCACATCACTTCCTAGCTGAAACTCCAATTATGTGATGGCCTTCCAGCTTACACCCCTGCATGCTTGAGCAACATACTTATATGCCTCACTAGTCATCTGTCCAAGTTTCCACTTCTTGTAACTTCTTTTTTGTGTTTAAAATTCTAGGATCCCAGTGTTTTGCAATGAAGTTACATGGCACACTCTATATCTGTTTCCATTGATGGGATTGTGTATCCACTGTCTCCAACAAGGATTGTAATCAAGCCTTATCAGTAAGCTGATCCTCTCTTAAAAAATTTCTGGAATTACTCTTTTCTGGGCCTGTGGCTATTTTTCAATAGGGGATATGAATAATTATAGTTGATATAATTGTATTTGGCAATAAGGGCTTGATAATTCACTACTCTAAATTTCTATGTGGCTGAGAGATAATATTTTTGCTGAAATAAGGCCAGATGTTTCTAATCCTTTTCATGAGGTTTCTATGTGGAATGATGTTGTTCACTGTACTCAGTTACAGCATCCACTACAATTACTTTTGTGTCAGGTGTGTCAGTAAATTCTCTGAGACTTTCAGAAGAACATAGTATTTCTTGTCTGTTCTATTTAGATACATTTTAAATTTCCCAAAGTGACGTATTACTCATCCAAGTGTTCCAGCCAGCCCAAAGTGCAGTGCTCTTATTTCTCTGTTTTAAGTTTGGAAGGCTGATTTTAGATTTCTCTTATTAGTTCTGCAAATCTGACAAATATTAAATGGATCATCGAAGAGGCCCCAAAAAAAGATTAAAAAAACATTACCAAGTTTTGTGTTTATATTGTATAAAATAATAAATGGTTGGCTAAGTGTGTCTTGTGGCAACTTTGCCCTCAGAACAAAGCAGAATCGTAATGAATACCTTTTTTTCGTTTTTTTATGTTCATTATTCATGTTGTTCATCCAGGTGCAGCTCTTGTTACTTGTTGTAATAGTATCCCTATGAAATTTGCATCTGTACTAAATTTACAGACAAAATGGCATACACAATATGCCAAGAAGGCCAATGGCCTATTGGTCTGTATTAATAGGAGCATTGCCAGCAGGTCGAGGGAAATGATTATTCCTCTCCATTCAGTACTGGTGAGGCCACAATTGGAGTATCACATCCAGTTTTGGTTGCACCACTACAGAAAGCATGTGGACAAATTGGAGAGAGTCCAGCGGAGGGCAGTGAAAATGATCAGGGGGCTTGGCACATGACTTACGAGGAGAGGCTGATGGAACTGGGGTTATTTAGTCTGCAGAAGAGAAGTGTAAGGGGGGTTTGATAGCAGCCTTCAACTACCTGAGAGGGGGGTTCCAAAGAGAACGGAGCTCAGATGGTCTCCGTAGTGGCAAATGACAGAACAAGGAGCAATTCTCTCAAGTTACAGAGGGGAGAGGTCTTGGTTGGATATTAGGAAACACTATTTCACTAGGAGAGTGGTGAAACACTGGAATGAGCTACCTAGGGAGGTGGTGGAATCTCCATCCATGGAGGTTTTTAAGGCTCAGCTTTACAATGCATTAGCTGGGATGATTTTGTTGGTGTTGCTCTTGCTTTGAGCAGGGGATTGGATTAGATGACCTCCTGAGGTCTCTTCCAACCATAATATTCTATTATCCTAAAACAAAATAAGCGTTTTCAGCCTGATATAGATAAATAAAACCTATACTAATCCATTACACACTCCATGTTGAGAATTCACGATTCATGAGCTCTCATTTTAACAAGGGCAGACATAATATTTGTAACTTTATCCATCCCCCAAGTACCTGATTTTTGTTGAACTACTCCAATTGAATTGGTAAAAGTATAGCCCTCTATGCCAAAGGCAGAGAGCTCTCCAGATGGCAGCAAGCTCTCCATCATTAAACCACTTGCAATGAGTGGCGGTAGCTGTGTCAGTGAGACGTATTCTCATGGAGGATAGGTTGATCATGGAAGATAGGTCCATCAATGGCTATTAGTGGTAGTGTCCCTAGTCTCCTTTTGCTAGAAGCTGGGAATGGGAAACAGGGGAGGGATCACTTGATGCTTACCTGTTCTGTTCATTCCCTCTGAAGCACCTAGCATTGGCCACTGTCGGAAAACAGGATACTGGGCTAAATGGATCTTTGGTCTGACCCAGTATGGCTGTTCTTTTATTCCTAGTAGCTACTTTAGGGGAGCTATTAAAGTTATTGTGATGTACAAGTGCACACACATCCTCATAAACTAATTAATCATTAGGGCATCCCTCATATTCCATATTGTATTAATGTAGGTAAGATATATGGGCCCAAAGAGTCAAAGGTGTTAACACACCCAGTCACGGTACAACATTAAACAGTTTTTAAAAAAGATTAGGAGTTTGGTATACAGAGTCATCAGCCTGCTTAGTCCCATGGCAAACAAAACATTAATATCCTTTTTGATAAAAGAGAAGAAATTAGGTGGAAAAGATGGGCTGAAGCTGTTGTTGTAAAAGTCTGATTCTGCTTCCTTTAAGAGAAAACAAAATGAATACACTAAAAGGTGAGATTGTAGTGGGTAAGAAGAAAATAACAGCAAAGAGAAAATGTAGCATATGTCTCGGATACTGACTCTCTCTTGGAACCTCATTCCTGCAAAAACAAAGGCACAGTGCATGGTTTTATCAGTCAACCCAAGATCTGTCAAATTTGTACTAGCATGGGCTCTTTAGGGCATTGCTTTTAGCTTCCTCATTCCAGTCACAGGTTTACATCAGTGTTGCAAAATATATTGACCAACTATGTCAGATTCTTATGAAACAGGAGGTAAAGGAGAGAGATAGAAAATAAAATAAATAAGTTGTAAAAAGAAAAGGACACATGGGGTTGGGAGATGGAGGTAGATATCCAGAATTTAGCTGGAAGCTGAGGGAGGTAGCAATGTCATTTTTGTTCTCTCTCTGGCCTGGTCTGATCAGGATATCTCTCAGGACTAGGATGAAGAAGGTCCAGTATCCCAGGGGATGGTAGGGATGGAAGCCAAGATGATAAAGCTCACTGCAATGGTTGTTGTCAGAGAACTGCTGCTTCTACTAAGAACTCCTTTCTTTTTCAGAAGCCCAAAAGGGAGTTTGGGGCAGAATAGTCAATCCTCTCATTATTTTGTTCACCAATAGACCTAATTTCCAATATAGAAATTTTGTTTAATTGATTTATCCTTTTGTTTAATCATCATAATCTTAACATAATCCTTGAGTGGTATCAGTAAAACCCTTTCTATTTAATTTAATTCAGACTGACTCTTTTTTCCATCTGATCTTAAACAATTTTACATAACAAGTTATTGTGACAATTTGTGAATTTTAACTCAGAATTTACAGGTGAGTTTACACTTAGGGTAAATTTGCAGGCCTGATTATCTCAGCAGCCATATTAAAGAATTCTCACTATTTTCACTATGGGATCTTTGACTTACAGGATTGTTCTTATCTGGCACCAGATTGATGAAACAAGTTTTTTGAATTCATAGCTTAGGGCCTGTGAGATCTCTATCTCTCTACACTAGCTGAGGATTCTTCAGGCTGTCATAGCCAGTTGGTCAGAGTCTTTCACCCTTTTTCCTCTGGATGGCCTGTCCAGAGAAGAGAGGGTACTTTGCTTCAGATGTCATTTAAACATGAGAGAGAACACATTGTTCTTTTCCGCTTGCTTTCAACTTTTATATGGGTCAATGTTCCCTTTACTCTACCTCGCAGGTCACCTTTGTATTTTCATAGTCTAATTAAAGAAGTCCAGTATGTTGGATGTAGTTCAACAGGGTCCAGCAATTTGGCAGTGGGCAATGTCTGTGTTAAGTCATTGTCAAAAGTCCTAGTAAAGTATGATCATTTTCTTGACAAATCTGCTGAGGTCAACAGAGACAGGTACTGTTTCATACCCATGTAGCCATGTTGGAGAACTCAGTAAGAGATTTTTGTCTAAGGCTAATGGACACAAGGCCTACATTTCTTCTCCAAAATATAATTAAAGACTGAGAGTTAGTTATACAAACTCTCCCACATTTACACTATTAAACCCATGACAATTACTTAGGAAAGACATTAGGAAAAGGACTCTGAGGGTCCCAGCGTAGATACAAGATTGTAACTAACAGCAGTGTCCTTTAACCTGAAAGCATAAAACTGCTTTAGCATTTCTTGTTAAACTGACTATTTCAGCACTGAATAATTAAATGTTTCCAGGCCTGATATGAAATGTGTCTCATGTTCCTTACACCAGTCTGTTGTATTGTACCCAACTCTGGATCCCCTGTACTTCCAGCCAGATGGGTCTTGTACTGTCTCTAGGTATGGCCTTTTAGGTACAATAAAGGTGAAGACTCCATGTTTGGCCTCTTTCTGTGGTAGGTGGGACTTCACAGTCCAAATGCCCTACCCCGAAACCCATTCTTGATGCTCCCAAGACTTCCCAGCAGTTCATATTCCTTCCTCACCCCACCTTCCAAGTGCTACTTGGCTGTGGTTGTTGTGCAGTTCAAGTGTTCAGGAATGTATAACAACTACAATAAGGAACACAGGCTTGGCACAACAACTTCTTAAAATACACACTTTACTCTTAGCACAGGGGATTTACAGATCAAAGCAGAAACAAAGTCCAGAATACAATCCTCCCTCACTGTTCTCCTTGCACCTCACAGTTCTTTGGTTTGGTCAGTGTCCTCCAAGAAGTACAACATGTCCCTTTTGCCTCCATTCCTTCAGTTGGGATTTCCATTCTTGATGGCTCCTCTTGGTTTACAGGAGCTCACCTTTTAAAATCTGTCTTTCTCCCTCCTTAATCAGGTGCTCCACTAGAGAAACTACAGCTCTTCCAATCAAGTGTCCAGTCCATAGGGAATTCCACGTCTCCCCAAACAAGTTTCTGTGCAGAGAGAATTTATTCAAAGACTTTGCTGTCAAAAAAACTATTCTTCAATTATTCAGTGGCAGAAACCAGGATTGCTTTGCTGCACATTTCTAAGCATGTGTGCCAGGGTCTTGCTCCCATATGGAGGTGCTAATCCACTGAAAATTACAATAATGTTATCCATAAAACAGAAAGGAATTCATAAGTTGACACAGATATGTTGTCCACACTGTCCCACATTTCCAAAATTACCCTGGTCCAAAGCCCAGAAAAGTCCATATTTAGTAGACTGGTCTCTTTGTTTTTTAAATTTTAACTCGCTATTTCAAAAAGTTTCATAAACAGTGTCAACATTTTTCAAACATCTCTAATATTCATTGCCTCGGGTTATTCCAGGGCTAGATTCTCCTTTTCCAGTGGGAGTATTACTGTCTTCTCTGCTAACTCCCCCAATTACAATCTTAAGAGTCTTAACCACAGTATTGACAATAATTTATTTTTATTATTTAAATCCTCTTTAAAAATGTTTTTCCCAAACAATGATCATGAACAATCCTTCTCCCTCCCATAAACATACATTTACATTCCCTTAACCATATTGTATTATCAACCCTAACAACTTATGCTTTATATTCAAGCTTCTTACTAAATTACCAAACAATTCACTAATTAGATAGTTATATTACTTTGAAAAAATATATGGATCAAGCATAAACATTTTAGTATTACAGGGTGAATTTCAAAGGGCTGAGACTAAGATTCTATCAATGGCTGGTTTATTTATTTATAAACAGAAATGTCATTCCCCGGCAGAGACCAAAGTTTAATCCTGGCTGACTAAATCATATGAAAATAAATGTGGTGATCTCATCAAATGAGAAGTCTCTTCTTAAAAAGCTAGCAGTGCTGCTGCAGGAAAAGATTCATGTCCATTGGAAGAGTTTGAATTGGTATTGATGGGTGTAAGGGTCGCGTCGTCGGGGCGCGAGCCCCTCCCGTCGGTTTGGCGGGAATCCCTGGCCCCGCGGCGGGGTTGGCGACCCCTAGGGGAATTAGCGGGGTCGCCCGTCCTACCCGCGCCGTTCGAGGGGCGGGATTTACGGCCGCCCGGGCGTTTGGCCCCTCGGGCGGATGGATTAAGAGTCTCGGGCTCGGGCTTCAGGCCCTAGGTTGGCCCAGTCACGAATCCTCGTGGTCGGGCTTAGGCCCTTGGGTGGCCCTGTCGGAGGTTCCGGCGACAGGTCCCGTGGTCGGGAAGGGGGGACTGCCACCCTCGATGGGAGAGGGTGGCAGGGGGGGCGCAGGCCCACCCACTTCCTCTGCGCCCCAGCCCGGGGCCCTAGCAGCACAAGCCTTGCTGCTGTCAGTGGGGATCCCGGCCGAAACACACTGACATCGGCTCCTCCCCCGGGCTGCTTCCGGATCCCCCTTCCCTGGGTACCTGGGTCGTTGCGGGGTCCTCCCCGGAACCTAGGGTCATTGGCTCCTCTGGGTCGCTGTCCGGTGGCAGGTCAGGTAGGTCCTCGGGGTCGCTGGCGTGCTCGGCTGGGGGCTCCTCGGGGTAATAGGCTGTCGGTGGGGGCGCTGGTGACGGTGGTCCCTCCGTTGGGTAAGGGTCGGGAGGCGAGGTCGGCGGCTGGTCCCAGCCGGGGTCCGGTGTCCGCTCCGGACTTCCTCCGGGGTAGTCGGCGTGCGGGTCCCTCAGCCGGTCTTCCAGGTGGGGGTCCAGGGGTTCCTCTGGGTAGTGGCCCAGGGGTAAGGTCGGCGGTCTCTCCCAGTAATGGGGAGGCTGTCGCTCTGGCGGGTCTCGGCGGGGAGCCACTCCTTGGGCAGTTCCCTTTGCCGGTGTCGGCCGCCCCTCTGAGCTGGGCGGCCGGTCTTTTGTAGTTCCGGGTCCGCCCCTGACCTCCGGGGGCGGGGCTGACCCGGCGCTGTTGCGGCTGCCTCCGGCCATGGCCGGAAGCCGCGTGGCCCGCGGTCCGCGGGCGGCCGAACCCCCTCTCTCCCGCTCCCGGACTTCCGGGGGTGGGGCTCCTGCGGCGTTACCGCCGCTCCCTCCGGCCCCGGCCAGGGGCCGTCTTGGGTGGCCGGGAGCCGTGCCGCCCCGCTACCCTGGGGGCGGGGCTCCTGCGGCGCTACCGCCGCTCCCTCCGGCCCCGGCCAGGGGCCGTTTCGGGCGGCCGGGAGCCGTGCCGCCCCGCTACAGTGGGGAATGTGCAAATGAGCTTCTTGGAAAGTGTCAGTGGCTTTCTGTATTATAGCAATAAGAAAGAATTCAAAAGTATAATAGACAGGGGAATATGGAAACAAAGGGGAAAATAGAATATTTTTTCCATAATTGTGCTTTACAAAGTTTGGGATTGTGAACATTCTTGATCCAGAAGTACTCAAATAGATATTATCAAGTAACCTCTCTGAAACAGCAATTGGCAGAATTCAGAATTTTTGCTGATGCCAGTTTTAATTTGGGGTTGCCGACAATCAAGATAATGGAGTGTACAGAAGGGTAGGCATTAACTAAAAATGTACACATTATATATTTCCATTTATCATTGAAATAGGATGGGTTTCCTAATGAGGCTATTGAAGCCACATAATACATACTGTAGATGATGAAAAAAGATACCACCGATTTAAGTGCACGCACGTGGCCATACGTGCTGGGGTTCCTGAAATTTGGATTAAGGTCTGAATTAAGGTTCATTTTCCTGATATGTCTCCAAAGGGATATGATTAACAGAATAGATGAAGCAATAAATATGATAAGGGGGGAAATGGATCCTATGCTGTGTATCAGAAAAGTGAACTCCGTAAGCTTCATTGCAATTTCTGCCATTGTGACATTTGTTGATAGATGAACTGTGGAGTTGTGAGAGTATGTGCAATAGGAAGAGCTGAACAATATAAAAAAACCTGTGGTAACCAAACAGTATAGCATAGAGCCCAAAAGAAGCCATGGCACCAATTTGGAGATTTTCAGTTTTAACCAGCTGAAGAGGGATTGGTTGAAAGTGGCAATCTTCACACAGTAGAACACAGAAAGGCAGCTTGCAAAACAGAGACTCACTTGGTTTATGAAGATCCAGTTACCTAGATAAATCTGAACTGTTTGAAATCTATCAAAGAGATTTGATTCTATCTTATATAAGATATAGTCTAATGTCATGATGAATTGTAGGAAAAATCTGGAAAAGGCCAAGCTGGTTATGATCTTATCATAGGAAGTCAGTGTTCTGCTTTTGGCCCAGTCAATGCAATTTAAGGCAACAATATATCCATTTGCAACAGCTCCCAGTGAAATTTCTATTCCTGAGATGATCAGATAAAAAATAACATCAGGAACTAAAGAAGTTTTCATCATTAATTCTTAGTTTGTAGCTCACTTCTCAAGACTTTCCAGAAGACTTGTTTTAGAAGACATCAGTTCAGGCAGTTTGGTTTAGAAGAGTGTTCATGTCTGGCTCGTGGATATACAAAGCTTAGTCCTTTTCACATAGGTTCAAAAACAGGATGAAAATTAATTTTCACCTCTTGTTCATATATAGCCAAGTCATATCTTGAAGATTCAGATCTGGCATCTAACCTGTTACTAAATATCTAGTTCATGGACAAAGATATTTGCATGCCCCTTGCCGAAATACCCTAATCAAATTAATCAAATTATTATTTTAATAAGTTGAAAACCTAACCATTTATTTGAATATAGTAGGTGCTTTCTAAAATAGGTATGAGGTAGAACTTGAGTGGTACAATTGCTTTAATTAGCCCTCAGCAAAAGAAATAATATTATATACATATGGCAATGGTTAATGGAAACTGGAAGATACACTTACATAACTGTGATAAGATATCAAACAAATGTGCAGAATTCCTACCCTGATTTTTTTTTCATTCCGACTCATTTGTTACCATTCTAGTAATAAAATAATGACCGATCCCTCAAAATAATCTCCAGCAGGACTGATGACATCCCACTTGGTGTGTTTGCTGTGTGCAGGTTTGGACTCCTTATTGTAAAGCAGAGATAAATACAAAAAAGAGGATGTAACGCACAAATTGAAAGGGAGAAGACTGCAACCTGCCTTGAGCCTTGGAGTGCTACTCTCTGCCCATATTCTGAAGCAGCAGTATGGATTGGTCTCCCAAACACTCCTTCTGTCTTGACAAAGTTTCCTTTTCCTGACATCTAGTACATTCCTTGCTCTTGAGGGAAAACCCCACAGTACAGTCACAATTCCTGACCTGTTCTTTTTAAGAGAGAGTCTTAATCGTTTGCAGCCACAAAAATAGAGTAGGTGGACAGAGGAGAAGCCAAAAGAGGGAGTTTGTCTGGGAACCATCCGAGAGGAGCTACGGTGAGTGCTGCATTAGGGGGACTGTGTTGTAAGCTAGTAGGGTGAATATCCAAGTCTCTCTCTGTTGTGACCATTTCTTTGACTGCCGCTAATTACAGGGACTCTTTGATTGTTCGTTTGTTTGAAAACTATGAATTGGGAGTGCTTTGCTTCAGGTGAGCCTTGTGTGGTTAATTGGAGGGAAGGCTTTGAGCTGGGGCAACTGCTTTGAGCCAGCAGACTTATAAAAAACATCCTCTTTCAAACTGAGTGAGCTGCGAACGGAGGAGAAACAAACAGAGGCAGTTTCCTTGGGAGTTCACCTTGCGGAAGTTCCCACAGAGGTTTTGCCTTTCAGGCTTCTGTGAGAAGTAGATACAACATTTGAAGAGGCTTTTAAAATGAATACAATATAGATAGTGAGCAATCAGCTGTTGTGACCTGCACAGGATGTGCCATGTTTGTCTTTCTCCCAGAGGATAGAAGCGACTTCATCTGTACGAAGTGCAAGCGGGTCTCCATATGTGAAGATAAAGTGAAAGGACTAGAGATGCAAGAATCAACCCTGTATTTCATCAGAGAAAATGAATATTTTCTGGATAGAAGTTAGTGGTTGGTACTGCAGGCACAGCGTGCACTACAATGAGAGAGGGCAGTGCAGAACAGGGAAGTAAATGAGCAGCATCTGACCTCCAGAAGAAGAAAGAGGAGAATCCATGTATATGCAAGGCAGATAGAGGTAAGAAACCATTTACAGGCTCTCTGCACAGGTACTGCGGTGGAGAATAGCTTGGATGAGTCACCTGAGGGTATGGATCAGAAGAAGACCCCATCGACCGAAAGTCATGGGATGCATTCTCCTAGGGAAAATAGTCCCATGGTCATAGCAGCCTGCTGTGTGCTCCATAATATTTGTGAGGCTAAGGGTGAAAAGTTTCCTCTGGGTGGAGCATGGAGGCAGATCGCTTGGTGACTGATTTTGAGCAATCAGATACCAGGGCTATTAGAAGGGCATAAAAGGGCACGCAGGGATGGTGTATTCAAATCAACGAGGCTTTGAAGAACTCCCAGTGATACTGCCATGAATGACTTTGAGTGGGTCACTGCAGACTATGTGGCTCTGGGTAGAAGGATAAAGAAGCTTGAGGTGCAAGTCATGGTCTCCCATTGCCCCTGTTGAAGGAAAAGGCCTGGAATCGCCATCCTCAGAAGTTTCAAGGCCTGGCTTGTCAAAGCCCTGGCTGGGATAATTTAGTTGGGGTTGGTCCTTCTTTGAGCAGGGGTTTCGACTAGATGACCTCCTGAGGTCCCTTCCAATATTTAGTGCTAACTTGATTTGAAGCAGGAACTTAAAATTTGACAGGGATCTCAATTGTCAGAGGGATGGGAAGGATTGTGAATTGAGATTCTATGGGAAATCATCATGGAGAACAGACGAGAGGTCTGATGTGCTCCCGGCGGTATGCTGAAGAAACATTCTACAGTTGCAGGTGCTCAATACCTTTTGGGATTTAGTTGCAGACTTATTGAATAGATCTGGTAATGAAACTTCATAGAAATGATGACTCAAATTTTAAGGCCAGAAGAGACCACTGTGATCATCTAGTTTGATATCCTGCACATTGCCATCCTCCCAACCTCAACCACACACTTCTGGAAAAGGCCCTTAACCTCTTGATTGACTGATATCCTCTAATCTTGTTTTAAACTTCAAGTTACAGAGAATCCATCATTTATTCTAGTTCAAACCGGCATTTGAATTGTGCCCCAGGGAAAGTCAAAACCAAAAACCAGGATCCCTGCTAATCTGACTGGAGAAAATACCTTCCCAACCCCAAGCATCATGATCAGTTAGACTCTGATTATGTGGATGAGAAATAATTCTCTATAGTAAATCACAGCCTTCTCCATCTAGCGCCAAGCACCACCTGTTGGTTATATCTGCTAATTGAAGTGGCTGATGGGCCATATGTCATTCTAGGAAACCTCATCATACCATCTTCTCCATAAATGTATCAAAGCTCAGTCTTAAAATGAGTTAGGTTTTTTGCACCCCACTGCTTCACAGGAATGTTATTCTAGAACTTCACTCCTCTGGTAGTTAGAAACCTTTATAACCATTTGTTCTTGTACCAACATGGGCCCTTAACTGAATTACTCCTTTCCCTCTCTCTGGTCTACTTAGAAAAAGCAATCATATCTCCCTTCAGCCTTCATTTGGTTAGGTTAAAAAAGCCAAGATCCTTAAGTCTCCTCTATTAAGGTAGATTCCCCATTCCTCTGATTATCCTACCAACCCTTCTCTGCAGTTTTTCCAGTTTAAATTAATCTTTCTTAAACATGGGTGACCAGAACTTCATACAGTATTCCAGGGAGAAGATCTCACTAGTGTCTTGTAAAATCAGAACAGAACTTGCTGAAATACATCACCTAATGCATTCTAGGATTGCATTAGCCTTTTTTCATGGCCACATCACATTAGCCACTCATAGTCATCCTGTAATTCACCGAGATCTATAAACCCAGATCTTTCTTCTCCTCAGTCACTTCCAACTGGCAAATCCCCAGATTACTTGAAAAAATCCTGTTGTTAGTCCCTAAAAGCCCTTTCACTTTTACTATTAAACTTCAACCCATTTCTATTACTCCAGTTTTCAAGATCGTCCAATTCTTCTTCTGTGATATTCCAGTTCTCCTCCATATTGGCAATAGCTCCCAACTTTATGTCATCTGGAAATTTTATTAGCATATTCCTACTTTTTGAGCCAAAGTCATTAATGAAAATGTTAAATAAGATTGGTCCCAAGACCCACTTTAGAGGAATTCCACTAATAACCTCCCTCCAATTTAACCAGTTCCTTACCCACCTCTGAATGCTTGTATTAATCCCTATCTTCTCCAATTCCACTTACAATTTCCTTTACGGAACTGTAAACTGTATCAAATGTTTAACTGAAAAATGGGTAGTAGATTAGACCTACTGCATTTCCTTTGTCTAGAAAAGGGGTCTCAAACTCAAGTGACCATGAGGGCCACATGAGGACTAGTACATTAGCCCGAGGGCCGCATCACTGACACCCTGCCCCCTTCCTCTGGCCCCGCCCCCCACTCCTCCCTTTCCATGAGACCCCGTCCCTACCCTGTCCCCAATCCAACCCCTTCCCTGAAACCCCTACCCCAACTCCGCCCCCTCCCTACCCCCAGGTGGTGTAGGAGGGGTGCGGGGTGTGTCAGGGGTTCAGGGCAGCGAGTTGGGCTGCAGGAGGGGTACGGGGTGTGGCAGGGGGCTCGGGGCAGGGAGTTGGGGTGGGGGTGCAGGAGGGGTGCGGCAGGGGGTCAGGGTGCAGAGTGTGTCGGGGGCTCAAGGCAGGGAGTGCAGGAGATGTTCAGGGTGCAGCAGTGGGCTCAGGGCAGGGAGTTGGGGTGCAGGAGGGGTGGGGGGAGGCAGGACAGTCTCCCTAATTGCTTGCCTTGCCCCCCCCCCTCCCCTGATGCTAGGAGAAGCGACTGGAACTTGGAGGAGGGAGGGCACAGAACTCTGTGTTGTCATGGCCGCGCCTTCATATACCTCCCCCAAAGCTCCCATTGGCCGCGATTCCCAGTTCCTGGCAAATGGGAGCTGAGAGGGGCAGTGCCTGGAAGAGAGCTCTGTGCCGCCCTCCCTCCTGTAGGGGCTGCAGCTACGTGATTTTGGCTGCTTCCTGGAGCTGCTTCCTGCTCTCTGTGCGAGGGCTGGATTTGCTTTAGGTAAGTCAGAGAGGGAGCGAGGCAGTGGGATGGGGCGGGGGGGAGCGTGGTGGGCCGCAAAAAAGAGCCCTGCGGGCTGTATGTTTGAGACCCCTGGTCTAGAATATCAGTTAGCTTCTCAAAGAAAGAGTTCATGCCAGATCAACCTGCTCTGTCTTTCGTAAAACCATGTTGTATTTTATCCCATTTACTTTTAAACTCTATGTCTTTAATTACTCTTTCTTTCAACATTTGTTCCAACAGGCCGGTAGTTTCCTGGATTACTTTTTCCCTTTTTTCATTCCATATAAGTGCTATCTTTGCAATTCTCCAGTCTTAGGATACGACCCCTGAGTTTACAGATGCATTAATAATTTTTGCTATTGGCATTGCAATTTTATGTTTCACTTCCTTTGAAAGAATTGTAGAATCCATAGAAGACTTGGGTTGGAAGATGCCTCAGAAGGTTAAAGCAAGACCACTCCCAACTAAATCATCCCAGCCACGGCTTTGTCAAGCCAGGTCTTAAAAGCCTGTTAGGATGGAGATTTCACCACCTACCTTGGTAACCCATTCCAGTGTTTCACCATCCTCCTAGTGAAATAGTGAAATATGCAAACCAAACCTCCCTCCCTGGAACTGTAGACCATTGCTCCTTGTTCTGTCATCTGCCACCACTGAGAACATCCAAGCTCCATCCTCTTTGGAACCCCCCTTCAGATAGTTGAAGGTAGTTATTAAATCCCCCCTCACTTTTCTCTTCTGCAGACTAAATAATCCCAGTTCCCTCCCTCAGCCTCTCCTTGTAAATTGTATGCTCCAGCCCCCTAATTATTTTCATTGCCCTCCACTGGACTCTCTCCAATTTGTCCACATCCCTTCTGTAGTGAGGGGACCAAAACTGGATGCACAGAGGGAAATAATCACTTCCCTCGATCTTCTGGCAATACTATTAATACTGCACAATATGGCGTTGGCCTTTTTGGCATATTGTGTATGCCATCTTTTCTGTAAATTTAGGACAGATGCAAATTTTACATGGATACTGTTACAGCACGTGGCAAGAGCTGCACCTGGATGAAAGATATGAATAATGAATATGAAAAAAATGAAAAAAGATATTTATTAGGACTCAGCTGTTTTCTAAGGGTAAAGTTGCTACAAGACACACTTATCTCAGCCAAGTTTGCAAGTTTCCCCAATCTATTAAAAGAAATTAAAAGAATAGGTCACCCATAAGGACAATTTAATGAAGAAGAAGATGTTTGATAACTCCATCCTCTCCTACATTCAGTGCTCTTGTCATCAATCCATGTGCATTTGGATTTAAATTTTGTTAACAAAACTCTTTTTGTGATTTGCATCCATCTATATAAAGACAACCTGTGACAGATATACTCTTATTGTTGATCAAAAATTATGTGCCCCAGTCAGGATCAGAGTTGCACAGTGTTTGTGGTTGTAGATACAAATAAATTCTTTCTAATAAGTGCTTATGGTAATATTATAGGCAAGACAGAGAACGAAAGGGGCAAAAAGTAATTAATTGTGTCTCTGTAAAGCATGACACATCCCTCCCAGCCCTATAGTTTCATTACTCTGTACATGTCAAAGTTATAGAACTTGTTAGTCACAAGTCCCTGTAACCCCTGCACCCGTTTTAAGTTCCCCAAACTGAATTTATCCCTCATCCAGCTCAAGTGCAGTCCTCTCATTTCTCTGCTTTAAATTTAAAAGACTGATTTTAGGTCCTATCATGAGTTCTGTAAATCTGACAAATATTAAATAGATAATCAAGGAGGACCAAACAAAATGTCAAGAAACAGCACCAAGTTTTGTGTTTCTGTTTTATAAACTAATAAATGATTGGCTGAGATAAGTGTGTCTTGCAGCAACATTACCCTCAGAACACAGCAGAATACTACTGAATATATTTTTCATATTCATTTTTCATGTCTGTCATCCAGGTGCAGCTCTTGTTACACATTGTGACAGTATCCATGTGAAATTTGCATCTATCCTAAATTTACAGACAAAATGGCATACACAATATGCCAAAAAGGTCAATAGCATATTGGGCTGTACTAATAGGAGCATTGCCAGCACATCAAGGGAAGTGATTATTCCCCTCTATTCAGTACTGGTGAGGCCACACCTGGAGTACTTCATCCAGTTTTGGTCCCCTCACTACAGAAGGGATGTGGACAAACTGGAGAGAGTCCAGCGGAGGGCAACAAATATAATCAGGGGGCTGGGGAACATGACTAACAAGGATAGGCTGTGGCAACTGGGGTTATTTGGTCTGCAGAAAAGAAGAGTGATGGGGGATTCGATAGCAGCCTTCAACTACCTGAATCGGGGTTCCAAAGACAATAGAGCTCGGATGTTCTCAGTGGTAGAAGATGACAGAACAAGGAACAATGGTCTCAAGTTAAAGTGCAGAAGGCAGGGCCGGCGATGGGGGGGTACTACGGGTAGAGCTGTACCAGGCCCCGGACTTTAGGGGGGCCCCGGTACACAGAAGTACCCGTAGTCATCCCCCCTTGTCACCGGGCCTGGAGAGCGGGGAAGGGGCGGGGAGGCGGTGCGTCTCTCCTCCGGAGTGGACGAGCGTGCATGTCCCCGGCAGGAGCAGTGAGCCCGGCCAGCAGCAGCGGTGCAGTCCGGGGGAGAAAGTGCGGGGGGGGGGGAGCAGCAAGGGCGGCTCATGCCGCAGGACCCCGCACTGCCGCCAGCCACTGTCAGCTGGGGGGGGGGGCGGCTGGGCTTCCCCCCCAGCCACTGTCAGCTGGGGGGGGGGGGAAGTGCCAGCTGGGCTGGGGGCCCCCCAAACGATCAGAGTAGGGGGCCCCCAAATTTCTGTCGCCGGCCCTGGCAGGAGATCTTGGTTGGATATTAGGAAACACTATTTCACTAGGAGGGTGGTGAAGCACTGGAATGGGTTACCCAGGGAGGTGGTGGAATCTACATCCTAAGATTTTCAAGGCCCGACTTGACAAAGCCTTGGATGGGATGATTTAATTGGCGTTGGTCCTGCTTTGATCAGGGGATTGAACTAGATGACTTCCCGAGGTCCCTTCCAACCCTAATATTCTATGATTCGAAAACAAAATAAGAGTTTTCATTCTGATATAGATAAATAAAAACCTATACTAATTCATTATGCTCTCCATGTTGAGAATTCACGATTCATGAGCTCTCATTTTAACAAGGGCAGACATAATATATGGAACTTTATTCATTCCCCCAAATGCCTGATTTCTGTTAAAACTACTTGTAGTGGCGGGGGGCTCACCCCGCTTCAGCCCGAAAGGGGTTGAAACAGCCGTGGGAAAGGGCTGCCCATGGGAACCCATAGAGCAGGCTGATTGGGGAAGAAGCCACAGCTCGGCCACACCTAAATCAGGCCACAGCTAACCCTGATAAAAGGGCTGTGAGCCAGGAACTAAGCGAGTCTCTCTCCAGCTTTGGAGGGAGACGGACCTGGGAGCTCAGGGTACTGGGAGTAGAACAGTTGGGGAAAGGCAAGAGGAGCTGGGGAACTCCAGCCTGGTAAATCCCCAGGCTCCCAGCCTTGCTAAAGGCCAAACCAGGTACTGGGGTTACAGAGGTTGCAGCCTAGGGTTAGGCAGAGGCAGCTGGGTTCCAACCCCTCTTTCTAATGATGAGTGGCCTTTACGGGCTTCAGTTTGCCTGAGTAAGTGGGGGCCAAATGATGATTGGCAGTAGCCACTGAGGGAAGTTGGGGATAGGGGTTGGGGGTTCCCATGGGAGGGGAGACCCAGATTGTGGGTTACTGCTCAGATCAGAACCATGAGGTAGCCTCCCAAGCTATAAGGGGGCACTGGGGTCCAGGAAGAACACAGGTGCCAGAGGCAAGTGAGACATCAGGTAGCATAGGGCACTCCAAGGCTGGTGAACAGCTAATTCCCAGACAACCACTAGGAGGCGCTGCACTGGTGAGTTCTCAACTTCGCTGCTCCACTACACTGGAACTCCTTGGTAAAAATGTTCTTCTAACATACTTTCTCTGTGTAAATGCAGTCAGAAGTCACATATCCTTATACTATTTTGACTGAGAATTCCAAATATACCAAGGATGAAATTGTGGCCTGAATTTTTCCATTATCTTGAATGGATTCAGAATTTCACCTTTGGAATCGGATATCAAAGAGACCATGTTGTAGCTCCATCTTCTGCTTTCATATGGTTGGTATAGAGGTGAGGGGAGGTGGTAAGAGAACACATAGAAACTGGGAACAGACAAAAGCAGAGAGACAGACAGACAGAGGCAAAAATGAGGGCATGGTTACACTTACAGGATTATAGCGCTTTTGGTTATAGCTGTCCCTGTATACAGCAATAGCTATTGCAATATAGTGTATCCACACTTAGACCTGCCAGCGCTAGAGCATGGCCACATTTGCGGCACTTCAGGAGGCATTAGGAGCAGCGCATTAGGGCAGGTATCCCACAGAGCACCTCTTTCTGATCTGGCGCAATCCCTTGTGGGAAGGGGAGTGTTGCTTGCGGGGCATTCTGCATCCTGTTTCAACTCCCTGTGATGCTTCACGTCACATCCCAGTAATCCCTGTGTTTCCATCCACCTCAGGCGCCATCTTTCAATGGTTTCAGCAAACTGCGCTCTGTCGTTCATTATTGTGTGCCGTAATGGATCTGGAACTGCTGAAGAACATGCTGACGACTGTCACCAGCACATCTCGCAGCGCTGTGGAGTTAATCCTTGACATGCAAGGTGACAGTGATGAGTCTGAAGATGAGATCGAGCCGATGAATGCATTTGACACAAAACTTGTCTCATTAACAGACATGCTCACGACTGTGTTACGCCGCTTCTTGGCACGGGAACCGAGCACTGACTAGTGGGATCGCATCGTCATGCAAGTGTGGGACGATGAGCAGTGGCTGCAAAACTTTCGCATGAGAAAAGCCACTTTCATGGGACTGTGTGCTGAACTTGCCCCCGCCCTGCGACTCAAGGACACCAGACTGAGAGCTGCCCCCCCCGGTGGTGAAGCTGGCGGCTATTGTAATCTGGAAGCTGGCCACCCCAGAGAGCTACCGATTGGTGGCCAAACACTTTGGAGTTGGAAAGTCGACCGTTGGAGTCGTGTTGACGCAAGTGTGCCGGGCCATTAATCGCCTCCTGCTACGAAAAATTGTGAATCTTGGTAACGTGCATGACATTGTGGCTGGGCTTTGAACAAATGGGTTTCCCTAACTATGGAGGGGCAATAGATGGGACCCATATACCTATTCTGGCTCCCGACCACCTAGTAGACGAGTACTTTAACTGACAGGGGTACTTCACCATGGTTCTCCAGGCGCTTGTGGATCACTGTGGGCGTTTTACTGACATTAATGCAGGCTGACGGGAAAGGTGCATGATGCACGCATCTTCTGCCTGTCACAAGAAGCTGCAAGCTGGGACTTTTTTCCCAGACCAGAGGATCCCCATGGAGGAAGTCAAAATGCCCATTGTGATTCTTGGCGACCCCACTTACCCTTTAATGCCCTGGCTCATGAAACCCTACACAGGGAGCCTGGACAGCAGCCAGGAAAGGTTCAACTACAGGCTGAGCCGCTGTCGAATGACAGTGGAGTGTGCTTTTGGGCGTCTCAAAGCGCGCTGGTGCTGTCTTTATGGGAAGCTAGACTTGGCTGAGGGAAGTATCTCCGTGGTTATTTCTGCATGCTGTGCCCTACATAATCTTTGTGAACAGAAGGGCGAAGGCTTCACTCAGGCGTGGTCCTCGGAGGTTCAACACCTGGAGGCCACATATGCACAGCCAGAGAGCAGGGCTCTTAGAGGGGCCCAGCGCGAGGCTGCAGGATCAGGGATGCCTTGAGGGAGCAATTTGAGGCTGAAAGCCAGTTCTAATGGGAAGTGCAGTGGGAGGAAAGGAGGGTTCATTGTTTTAATAGGATAAGGCATTTGGTTTTCTCTAATCTATGTACACTGAAAAAAGAAACCCATTTATTAAAAAGACAATTCATTTATTGAACAGCTACTTCAGTTGCTGAAATAAAAGGTTATGAAGAATGTGGAGCAGGCGGGTGGTATGTGATTGGGGTGGGATGGGGTCAGGTCAGTCAGAGATTGGAGTATGTCCAGATCTCATACTCTGCAATGCCCTCCAAGTTGCTGTGTCCTCCGAACTCCATTTCCAGAGGGCAATAAGGCATGTTATTAGGGGTTGAGCTCAGTGGATAGGGGTCCTGGGTTTGGGGGATGGGCAGTGAAGACACAGGGGTTGGAGGCAGCTGTGGGTGGTAATAAACAGGTAGCTATTGATAGTGGCCCGGAGGGGACAGAGGGCCAGAAGGGGAAGGATTTGGGGGCAACTGATAATGGGGGCGGCAAGCACGGTGCTTCTCCTTCTGAATGGCGGCGATCCGCTGCATAGTCTCTACTTGAAGCTGCATTAATGAAAACGGTTTATCGGTGGTTTCCCGCTGGCAACTCGCATTCTCCTGGCGAGCCTTCTCCCTCAACTTGCTCTCATTCTCCCTCCGCTTGCTCTCGTTCTCCCGCCACTGCTGTGCAATTTGATTCTCGATTACAGACTGTTGCATTACTTGCTGTACTAGATCCTCTTTGCTCTTTCGTGGTCTCTTCCTTAGCCACCTCAGCCTCTCAGCTGGTGATTACAGTAATGCCATATTCAAGGTCGAACCTAGACAGGCAAAAAAAGGAAACAGTATGAACAGATGATTCCCTTGTATGCAACAGACAGAGCCATGATTCCCCCGCATTCCCTGTTTGTCTGTACAGTTTGCCTGTCGCACAGACAGCACACAGACAACAACAGAGCCCCTGCCATGGTGAGTTGTCTCTGGATGCATGGGAATGATTGTTTCCCTGCCATGCTATCCTATGGTCTGGGGGGAAGCACAGGGCATTTGTGGGAACCGTACTCTGAGCACTGTTCCAACATTCTCTGCAGGTGTTCATGCTGGAAGATATCTCACTGCTGCGGGTGATGGAGGAAGAAAGGGAGAACATTCTATGAGATGCGGCTTCTGCCCAGGGCCATATGCAGCTTGCCTCTGTGCAGCAATGCTCACCCCACACCTCGTAGAACAGTGGCGGGGGCTAGTGAACATGACCGTAACAGGGGCTATGCTTGCTCTCCCAAGAAACCTGCGCAGGTGCATTGCAAGTGCTCTTATTGAGACCTTTGAAGAAATCACTGATGACGATTACCGCAATGTGATAGACTACATCAATGCACTATTCCACATGTAGGCAGGCATGCAAGCATCCCTTTCCACCCTCGCCCAAGCTGCCTGCCTTCCCAATAGAAAAGTAGCTGAATCAGCGCAATCCACTGCTGCTGCCCTGCCCCCCACAACTGCCAGACGCTGCGGCTGAATGCCCTTCTCCTGGCTTGAGAAGAGCTCCTGTCTGCATGCCTCCTGGGACTCCTCCATGCCCTGCGTTGCTGCCGCAGCCGCTGCTGCCTCCTCCTCCTTCTTCTCCTCTCTCCGTCCTCCTCCTCTTCACCCTCCTCTTCCCCCCCCCCCACTGGTGGACTGGGAAGTGTCCTTGGTGGTCGATGAAGTGCATGTTGGATCACCACCAAGTATCGCGTCCAGCTCCCTGTAAAATCTGCAAGTCACCGGGGCTGCCATGGAGCGGCCGTTTGCCTCGCAGGCTTTGCAATACAGGTTCCTAAGCTCCTTTACTTTTACCCGGCCCTGCAGAGTGTCCTGCTCATGGCCTTTTTCCATCATGGCCCGTGATATCAGGCCATATGTATCATAATTCCTGCGGCTAGACCGCAGCTGAGACTGGACAGCCTCTTCCCCTGAACAACTGATGAGGTCCAGCACCTCTCTATTGCTCCATGATGGAGATCGCCTACTGTGAGGAGACATGGCACGTGGAGTCATGGCAAAGCAAAATGGTCACCTGAAAATATTCCCTGAGGAGCACTCCATGCCTGGCTGTAGCAAACAGGAAGGGGATTTTCAAATTTCCCTGGAAATTTAAAGGGCGGGTCTGATGTGTGGTCACCTGAGGACAGGACAAAAGAGTTTGAAAATGATGACCAGAGTGGCTTGAATGGAAATTATGGGCAAGGCTGGAGGCTAGTTAATGTGCATTGGGTGTCCACTTTCGCACCGTAGCGCTACGTGGGAGCGCTACAGCCCTTATTCCCCGTCCAGAGGTGGATTACCAGTAGCTCTATAAACTTGGATTTATAGTGCTCTATGTGCCTCGCCAATGTGGACGGGTATGAGGTTATAGCGGTCCTGGCGGCTTTATAGCGCTATAAAGTGCAAGTGTAACCAAGGCCTATGTGAAGCGAAACAGTAGAATGTGAGTATAGTGTGATCCAGGAAAAAGCTAGAGAAAGCTTTTGAATCTGTTGGCAAAAAGGGTCTTGGGCAGTTAGGCAAACAATTGCTCCTTTCTCATTTTGGTTCCTCCTGCAGTCTTTGTAAATAAACAAGACTGCCTTAAAAAACAAAACACAAAAACACAAAAAAGATTCCATCAATTTCTACTTCCAACTGAAACATTCCCAGGCACCAAAATTAGACTAGTTTCTCAAAAAGGGCAACAATACAATTGTTTGGAGGTGATATGCAGATACCACAAGAAAACAGAAACAATCAGGAGACCGAAACTGTAGCATGTGATTTGATGAAAAAATACAATTTCCTTACGAACAGCTCATGAGCACAAAAAGAAACATTAATAGAGAAGGTTAGTGCCCTGCAAGCCAAACATGACTCAGACGCAGTTTGAGTGGGACTCAGTATTACTGTCTTCCCTGCAAACTCCTCCAATTACAATCTTAAAAGTCTTAACCACAATATTGACAATAATTTATATTTAAATCCTCTTTAAAAATGTTTTCCCAAACAATGACCATGAATCCTTCTCCCACCCATAAACATACATTTACATTCCCTTAACAATATTATATCACAGTACTTTATTATCAACCCTAACTATTCATGATTTATGTTCAAGCTCCTCACTGAATTAGCAAACAATTGACTAGTTAGATGTAACTAATAGACAATTTGTATAATTAATTGTATGGTTACGTTACTTTGAAAAACAATATGCATCAAGCATAAACATTTTATTATGACAGAGTGAATTTCAAAGGGCTGTGACTAAGATTCCTTCTTTGAGTGAAGTTTAATCATGAAAAATTGCCAGTTGTATCCTCAGGTAAGTAGAGATGCAAGTACTCAGATGTCTGTACTCAGTTGAATTCTGGGCACAAAGTCTCTCAAAAAGGGAGGGGATTTTTTTGAAAATGTGGCCCCTACAACTGTTATTTTGATTATTCAAGCTGTTTTCTCTGTATCTGACAGTCTGACACTTCCATTCTTCTTTTTTCACTGCAGCCTTTCATAGCAGGTAAGATGATGACATGGTTCTCATTAAAAGAAGAAAGCTATAGTCATTTGGGGGCAGATTCTAACTAAGTCCTATCACCCAGAAAACAGTTCTAAATGGTCAGGGATAGCAAGCTGTAGTTGATTGGACTTTTTTATTAAATTCCAATAGGCAGTCCTAGAACTGTACTTTCTCTCACAAGACAGGCATGGACCAATCCAGGCATGGGATACACTTTGTACATCATCTGATTTCTAACAATGGCTGGTTTGTTTATTTATAAACAGAAATGTCATTTCCCGGTGGAGACAAAAATTTAATCCCAGATGAATAAACCATATGAAAATGAATATTTTGAATGAATCATATTATTTTTCTTAATCATATATCCACATCAAATGCCTGATACAAGGAGAAGTCACTTCTTAAAAGGATAGCAGCGCTGTTGCAGGAAAGGACTCATGTCCATTGGAAGAGTTAGAATGGGAATGGGGAGGAAATGTGCAAATAAGCTTCTTGGAAAGTGTCAGTGGCTTTGTGTACTACAGCATTAAGAAAGATTTCAAAAGGATAATAGACTGGAGAATATGGAAACAAAGGGGAAAATTGAATATTTTTCCACTAATGTGCTTTACAAAGATAGTGAACATTCTTGAGCTGTAAGGACAGGAATAGATATTATAAAGGAATCTCTCTGAAACAGCAATTGGCAAATTGCCAAATTTTTGCTGTGGTCAATTTTAATTTGGGGTTGCCCAGAATCAAAATAATGGAGTGTACAGAAGGGTAGGCAGCGGCTACAGACGTACACAACATAATTGCCAATTCATCATCGAAGAGTGATAGATATCCTATTGAGAATGTTGAAGCCACATAATAAAAATTGTAGATGATGAAAAAAGACACCACCGATTTAAGTGCACGCACATGGGCATCTGTGCTGGGGTTCCTGAAATCTGGATTAAGGTCTGAATTAAGGTTCATTTTCCTGATATGTCTCCAAAGGGATATGATTAACAGAATAGATGAAGCAATAAATATGATAAGGGGGAAAATAGATCCTATGCTGTGTATCAGAAAAGTGAACCCCAAAAGGTTCCTTTTATTGTATGACATTGTGACATTTACTGCTAGACGATCTGTGGAGTTGTGGGAGGATGCCCGATAGGAATAGCTGAATAATGTAAAAGCAGCTGTAGTAACCAAGCAGTAGAGCACAGAGCCCAAAAGCAGCCATGGCACCAGTTTGGAGAGCCTCAGTTTTAACCAGCTGAAGAGGGATTGGTTGAAAGTGGCAATCTTCACACAGTAGAACACAGAAAGGCAGCTTGCGAAACAGAGACTCACTTGGTTTATGAACATCCAGATAACTAGGTAAGGCTGTAGTGTTTCAAATCTAGCAAAGATATTTGGATATACAGTAATTAAAATATTGTCTGTTGTCACCAAGAATTGTAGACAAAATCTGGAAAAGGCCAGGCTGGTTATGATCATATCATAGGAAGTCAGTGTTCTGCTTTTGGCCCAGTCAATACAATTTAAGCCAACAATATATCCATTTGTAACAACTCCTGCTAATAATTCTATTGCCAAGATGATCAGATAAAAAATATCTGCAGGAGCTAAAGATTTTTTCATCATTAACTTTTAGTTTGTAGCTCAGTTCTCGTGACTTTCCAGAAGTCTTGGTTTAGAAGACATCAGATCAGAAGGCTTGGATTAGAAGACAGTCCATGTCCAGGTCATGGGTGTATAAAATAAGTCCTTTTAGTACAGGTTCAAAAGCAGGATGAAAATGAGTTTCATCTGTTGTTCATATATAGCCAGGTCATTTCATGAAGATTCAAATCTGGCACCTATCACGTTGCTAAATGTTTAGTTAATGGGAAAATATATTTGCTTATCCCTTCCCAGAATGCCCTCTTAGTGAATAATCAAATTATTATTTCAATAAGCTTTAAATCTAGCCATTTATTTGAATATGGTATGTGCTTTCTAAAATAAGAATGAGATAGAACTTAAGTGGAACATTGGCCTTAGCCCTCAGCAAAGAAATAATATTATATGCACATGGCAATGGACAATGAAAATTGGAAGATACATTCTGATTACTTTGACAAGAAGCAATGAGCTTAATTTGCAGCAAGGGTAGTTTTCTTTGAACATTAGGAAAAACTTTCTATCACTGTGGCTAAACATTGGACTAAATTATGTAGGGAAGTTGTGGAATCACCATCATTGGAGATTTTTAAGAACAAGTTGGACAAATACCTGTCAGGGGTGGCCTACCTAATACTTAGCCCTTCCATGAATGCATTTCATCCTGATGAGTCAATATGGCTATAATTGAAATCTCCCACTGTTACTGAGTTCTTTATTTTGAATAGCTCTCTAATCTCCCTTAGCATTTCATCATCACTATCACTGTCCTGGTCAGGAGGTTGATAATAGGTCCCTTTTGTTATATTCTTATTAGAGCATGGAATTACGATCCATGCAGCAACTACAAGAGCAGGTTGCATGACAAACATCTGGGAAAAGTGCAGCTTTCTCTTGCTTAATGTTTTGCTATTTCCTGAGCAAACGCTGCTCCTCCCCCAACTCTTGTTCACTCACCAGGGGAAGTCACTGCTCTCCTTCAGTATTTGCTTGTATGCCTCTAGGTTGATGGTGCCACATGGGTGCTTTCAGGGCAAGCAATTGTAATCCAGACAATTGAAAGAGGGGGCTTTAGGAAATCATGAGTGTGCTAAACTACAGATAATGGTAATCAAGAGAAATAGGATAGACCCTAGCAACAGCCATGGCACTGGTCTAAGGATTCTCACAGTCAGCTGAATGGTGGTGGCTATTTTACTTCAGAGTGAGAAATACAGAGTAAGTTGGCAAAACAGAGACTGGGCTGGTTTATAAAGAACCAAGCAACAGGGAAACTTAAACCCCTTTTCTATTTTGCTAACATCTAGAGAGGGAAAATAGTAAAAAGTTTCTCAGCATTACTGTCCCATAAAGATAAAATAAAAGCAAGTTGAAATTAGATAGGATTATATCCCTCTCTCGGGGATCACTCACTGCTGGTGGTGATGGCCTTCCTGAGGATTATCTCTGGACAGGCATTGTGTCCTCCCACTGGTGGTGTCTCTTCCAGAACCTTCTCACTCCAAGAATAACAGGCTCCTCTTCATGACTCAACCCTCCAGGCAGGACACCGTATGTGTTCCCCTTCCAGGGTATCAAAGTCCTTCTTAACACATTGGCTCAGGAGTCTTCCCCACTGGGTAAGTCTACACTGGGATAAAACACCTGTGACTGGCTTGGGTCAGATGACTTGTGCTCATGTGGCTTGGGCTTCAGGGCTGAAGAGTTGCCATGAAGAAATTCGAGCTCAGGCTGGAGCCAGAGCTCTGGGACCCTCTCAGGGTGTAACGCCCCAGAGCTCAGGCTTCAGCTAGAGCCTAAAGTCTACATAGCAATTTTTAGCTGTGCAGCTCAATCCCTATGAGCCCAAATTAGCTGACCCAAGCCAACCTTAACCATGCCACGGTTTTTTTTATCCCTATGTAGATGCACCCATTGGGGCCAGGATTTCACCCAATCAGCCTGTTTCTCAAAAGACCTAAATTAACACAGGTTCCAGAAATAATCAGATGGACAATATAAAATGAGGTTACTATGTGGTATTTTGGGGGTATTCTGGCTCTCTTTCTTGAGGATTTCCAGAACATTTTATTTATAAACTGTAATTTAGACCATGGTTGTGCCCTAGTGTCTGATACAGATATAATATTAGGCCTCTTCATGCAAATAAAAAAGGTTGATGATTATTTTTCATATATTTGTCAGGGCTAGGTAGCTGCTTTCAGGGAGATGCAAAACTGGGAAGTATTATCTTACTACCATCCATTTCATAGTCCTATCTTTATATTTCACTGTCCAGAATGTTCTCTTGTTACTAGAAACAAATTTTGCTCTTTTCCCACTGACTTCAATAGCAGGCATGTATGCAATGTCACTCAGAGTAGAATTTGGCTCATATGGTTTTCCTTGTATTGTATATAAACATTCATTTCACACACTTCATAGTTTTAAAAACTTCATACAATTTTAATAGAAGGGGGAGAACCTGTAATGTATGGTCTAATTTTTGCTATGAAATATAAGCACTTTAATATATGAGATTGTGGCACCCTTTTCTCAATGAGAAATTATGTTTTCACCACAATTAGTGACCTAAGATATCAACTTTCAGGAGAAAAAGGATTTAACGTGAAGAGCTGTAACTCATTAAGTTCAGTTTTCTTCATTAGCAATAAGAGCAATCCCATGTTTGTCACACTGCCTATGGGGATCTGAAACCTTTAGCAATAACAGTATGTCAGTGGTTTTGCAGTTTTCTTTTCTTGTGAAAGGGACTAAAAGAATCTCTGAAGTAAATAATATTGCTCTGAGTCTGCCTGTCTGCTTCCTGAACTCTGCACACTGGGAGTGCATGCCAGGGATTGGAAGCATCAGTCTGCCACTTCTTCAGTTATGTATAATGACTGTAATTTACAGAGGAGGTAGATGCAGACGTGCCCACAGAGATTCAATTTTCTCCAAACATAGTAGTGCACCATAAAGCAGACTATAAGTCTCTGAGAAGTGATCACTACCAACACTGTTTAAATTGCAGCAACAACAAAAGGAACTTTAAAAATTTTGATCATATATCATACTTTCACACAGGCTTTTAGAAACCCATGTTGTATACAGTGCCAATTAGAATTCTAAATGGATGGTCCCCAGGGGTTCACCTATTGTCCCGACAGGAAAGCTTCATTATTTTGAAGCATTACAAATCCTTGAGTGTCTTATGGGGTTTGTGTGCCAAGAAATTAGCATTTGCTCTTTATCAAGTACTAACCACTGCCCTTGCTGCCAGATGTGCCCTAGGTATTTTATAGACTGGCATGTAGAGAAGGTCTGTGTGACTCAAAGAGGTTCTCAAGCACTGATTGTAAATCCTTTTCTAGAGCTTGAATGAACAATAATTTAAACATTCGGATGAAATGCATTAAAGGTATCTATAGTAGAGTGATAAGCTGCATCTGGATAAGCAAAAAGCAGTTGTCAAGATTTTTAAATGTTTGTACTTAAATTGTGACTCCTAAGTCCTTACTAATGTTCCTAAATAAATTCCCTGATGTTCTGTTACTGAAATACTGCTCACTTCAACGGGAACTGTTCCATAAAGCTATTTAGACTCTACGGGTATGCCTACATTGCCCATCCCCCATTTAGACTACAGGGGTGTGAGTAGCAGGGAGCACCAAAGTGTAGTGCTGTAAATCCCCTGTCTGGACAACATGGAGGTAAAAGGTTGCTAGTTCCCATTAATATAATTCTTTTCAAACAGGATTATGTTAATCTGAACTGGGAACATTTTAGTTTATGCCTGCAGTATCTACATGGGGGAGTTACAGTGTAGTAACTTGGTGCACACTGTTATATATATCCTTGTAGTCCTAACTGTGGGACAGTGTAGCCAAAGATCTGTGGGGCAAGGAGTAATTTACAATGTGAAAGTCAGCATCTAGCATTACGAAGTTCTGAGTCTCTAAATCAGGGGTGAGCAAACTACGGCCCGTGGGCCACATCCCGCCTGCAAGACCATCCCGTCCGGCCCCCCGAGCTGGGGAGGCTGCTCCACCCCCACCCCCAGCTTCTCTTCTCCCCCGGAGCCATGCCATCAGATATGCAGCATTCGGGGGGGTGGGGGGGGAGACAGGACTGTGCACTCCCACAGGTCAGCGTGTTTGGCTCTGCGCGGAGCCAAACACACTGATAGGAGCCTCATGGTAAGGGGGTTGGAGGGTTGGATAAGGGGAAGTGGCATCAGGGGACAGGGAGCAAGGTGGGTTGGATAGGGGATGGGGTCCTGGTATGGTGGTTAGCGGCAGGGGGGTCTCTGGAGGGAGCGGTCAGGAAGCAGGGGGGTTGGATGGGGCATGGGAGTCTGGGGGTCTGTCAGGGGTGGGGGTGGATAGGGGTCAGGGCAGACAGGGGAAAGGGAGTAAAAGGTTCTGGGGGAGTTCTGGGTGACAGTTAGGGTGAGGGGGGTCTCTGGAAGGGGAGGTCAGGGAACAAGGAGCAGGGGGTTGGGAGTTATGAGGGGACAGTCAGGGGGTGGGAAGTGGGTCGAGGTCGGATAGAAGACAGGATCAGGCTGTTTGGAGAGGCACAACCTTTCCTACCCGGCCCTCCATACAATTTTGAACCCTGATGGGGCCCTCAGGCCAAAAAGTTTGGCCACCACTGCTCTAAATAACACAATACAAATGCTAAAAAATAATTCTGAATCGTACAGTGTAACACATTCTCAACCATCCAGATTCAACATCTAGGAAATTAATGCTAGATGTATAACTTCATAGATTCCAAGGCCAGAAGAAACAATTTTGATCATCTAATCAGATTGCCTCTATAACACAGACCATAGAACTTCCCCAATATTATTTCGAGAGCACAGCTTTTAAAAACACAACCAATCTTGATTTTAAAAATGTAAATTTACAATCCTTGTAAATTGTTCCAATGGTTAATTATCCTCACTGTTAAAAATATAAATCTTATTTACAGTCTGAATAAGCTTAGCTTTAACTTCCAGCCTTTGGATTGAGTCATACCTTTCTCTGCTAGATTGAAGTGCCCATTATTAAATATTTGTTCCCCATGTAGATATTGATAAACGGTAATCAGGCTGCTCCTTAATCTTCTCTTTGTTAAGATAAGTGATGCAAGTATTGTGCAACAGATTGGAAAAGGAAGAATTTCTCTCTTACAAAATATAGAAAGAAAGATACTTTTGCTAAACTTTTAGTCATTGACATGCTAGCATATACAACCTGCAAAATTCAAAAGACCTATAATAAAAGGTGAAATATCTATCTAAAATCTAAGCTGTAAAAAGGAGTGGAAATATAAACATGATGTTTACTGATAACCTGGCCCCCTACATACAAAAGAAATGGCAAGAAAGATACTGAATAAAAGAAAGAGAGAAAATATATTATGTGAAGTTGGAGGTAGTCAAGTAAATCTTTTCTGAAAGTACTGAAAATATGTAATTTGTAGCACAAAAAACAGCCATTTGGAAATAAGTGATGTAAAGTGAATTGTTTTGATATGCTGGTTTAATATTTCAGTACTACTCATGAAAAAGCATCCCTCATGACCCATGAAGAAAATTGTATAGTACAGTATAGAACAATGTTTCTCTGAAAATATATTTTACAGACTTAGCAGCCTACTGAAGTCAGTGGCAAAACTGTGATTATATCACAAACCAGCTAAAAAATGTTTGTGCTACTAATAAGCATGTATTTCTAGCTTTTGGGAATAAATAGACATAAGAATCCCATATGAATAGGATAATATTTAGCACTTACGTGGATAGCACTTTGTGTGTTTGAAGCGCTAGCTAATATATAATGGACTTAACAGTTAATGGAAAGTATATATGCTTGTTTTCAAAATATAACAAACAAACAAAAAAACCCTCCTACTCATCATTAGTTATTTATTTATGAATTGTAATCACCTCACCTCAACATCACTAACATGAAATATTCTGACACTTTATCTTGTTTAAAATGTTCAACCTGATTCCCATATTCTGGCACCTCGTTGGAAAATTTTAAGAATAAGACACTGGCTAATGACAAGAATATCTTTGGAACAACAAAGTAAAAACATCTTGACCGGTTCACAGTGTCTGAACATCTGCTGCTCCCACTTATAGAAAAGAAAAAACAAGCTCGCCTAAATTTACTTCAACAACCAAGTCCAGAACTCTTAAGGTTAAAGAGGCCATGGCTGCAGTTCAGAAAGCCACCAAAGAATGTGTCCATAAGTACCGGCAAGACCTGTGCAAAAAAAATTCAGACCTTCTTTGAAAGAGGGGACCTTTATGATACTTATAATGGAAGTAAAGGGGCACTTGGTCCACCTTGTAGAAAGACCTCAAACCTGAAAGTGTAAGATGGTAGCACATTGACCGACAAGCAAAACCAACTGTATTCAGTTTTATTACTGTATTAGAGATTGGCATGTTTTATTTTACTTGGTGATTTACTTTGTTCTGTCTGTTACTACTTGGAACCACTTAAATCCTACTTTCTGTATTTAATAAAATCACTTTTTACTTATTAATTAACCCAGAATATGTATTTGTACCTGGGGGGGAGGGGGAACAGCTATGTATATCTCTCTATCAGTGTTATAGAGGGTGAAAAATCTATTAGTTTTCCCTGTATAAGATTTATACAGGGTAAAATGGATTTATTTGGGGTTTGGACCACATTGGGAGTTGAGCATCTATGTGCTGAAGACAGGAACACTTCCTAACCTGTTTTCATTTGAGCCTACAGCTGTTAAGGGACATGGTTCAGACCTGAGTCTGGGTTTGCAGTAGGCTAGTGGGTCTGGCTCAAACCAAGCAGGGCTCTAGAGTCCCAAGCTAGCAAGGCAAGACAGCAGGGGCAGAAGTAGTCTTGGCACATCAGTTGGCAATCCCAAGGAGGTTTCTGTGATCCACCCGTCACACAGAGATTGGATTGTTTCCACATCTGCTGTCTTAGAAAAATACTTGGAGTTACTTGGGACAATGGATCACAAATAATGAGGTCCTTGAGCGAACCAATCTACAGTCTAAGCAGAGTATGGTGAACATTCGGAGGCCTTGTTGGTTGGGACACATGGAGCACATGCCTCCAGATTGTCTGCTGAAGGTTTTTCTCTAAGGCCAACTTAAGAACTACCCAAACACAGAGGACACATCTTTGATACAGCAACAAGGTCAAGCAAGACCTCAAGAAATTCAGCATTCCCACTGAAAACTGGGAAAAACCTGCCCACAACCCTTCAATATGGAAAAGCTGGGTTGAGAATGGTACAGTTATTGTGGAGAGCCATCAGATAGCCCAGGCTGAGACCCATAGGCGAGCTAGGAAGAAGAGTGTGCTTTAACTTCCATCTGGGGAGTAGCCTCTAGCCACTATGGGAAGGTTTGCCGCTCACACATTGGGCTCTTTCCCCATACTATAGCTAAACGCCATTGACGGACTGACTTTGTCATGTCTCTTTTCATCTGTCAAGATGTTGGCTTGCCATATGAATTTTAATCACCACATTTTAGTGATAATAATTGCACTGGTGTATGATATTCCCAGAACTCAAGAGCTCAACACATTTGTGACTGGACAGTACCCAGATAGCAGACCTCAGATCAAAACTCAGGTGCTACGAGAAGTGCTGTTTTTGAACCACTAAGTGACATACTTCCTTCTTTACTAGACACACAGCATAGTGCTATGAAAGAAAGAAAGGAAGAAAGAAAATCCCCACCTCACTCCCTCCCCCCAAGTTGTTTGGGCTGATCCAAATGTTCTATTTTAGTAAAACTGAAATGTCTTGCTCCAGCTTCATTTTCCAATTATTTATTTTATAAGATAAAAATTTTAAAATATAACAAAAATGTCATTTTTAAATAGTACTTCAAAATTTTCCATTCCAAAAAACCATCAGAATATAGTTGACAAATTCACATTTTGGATGGAAAAATTTCAACCAGCTCTAATAAACTGTAAAATTCAGTGCCACAGAACTGTATTGAGGCTAAAAGCTTATGAAAACTCCAAATGGGACTGGAGACTTATGTGGTTATCAAGCATATCTAGAAAAATAGTTAGTGCTCACGTACATTTTTTAAGAGATAATAAACCTCATGCTTTGAGTGTTAGGCCAACCACTAACTATTACAGATCAGGAAGAGCCCCAACCTAGGAGACAGTATATCACACATCCGCCCAGTGTGAGATTTATTCCACTTTCCTCCGAGTCATTTGCTACTGACCTCTGTCAGAGACAGGATACAGAAGCAGATGGGATCAGGTATGAGCTAGGATGGTTATTCTTACTCAAGAAATCATCTTTTAAAATTTGAATTTCGATACAACAACTTGATATAATGCCAGTTAAGTTACCTTAGTATTTACTTCACAGATGCATATGGAAATGCTATATATTTTTGGGTTTTTTTTCTTAGACTTACTAGTCATGGAAGTGGAAGACTAATTACTTGAATAAGGAATGCACCATGCAAGCATCCAGAACACTATATTCTTGACAAGTGTCAAAGGACTGGCATAGTCCCATGACTTCCTCAAACAGAGACTACAAAATGTACAGAATTGGTACAATGTGTGTAACAGATACATTGAATTACTAGAATCAGAGAGGTAGCTGTGTTAGTCTGGAATAGCAGAGGTAACAAAGAGTCCTGTGGCACCTTAAAGACTAACTAAAGTATTGAAGCATAAGCTTTCATGGGCTAATACCCACTTTGTCGGATGCAAGCAGTGGAAGTGTCCAGGGGCAGGTATAGATAAGTAGGCAAGAACCAGGTAGGAGGTAACATGGTTAGTCCAATCAGGCTAAACCAGCTTGTTATCTCAAATCAGGGAGGGTGAGGTATTCCTCTAGCAGCTGAATTGGAGGTGTGAACTCAGAGAGAGGAGAAGCTGTTTTTGTAATTAGCAAGCCATTCAAAATCTTTGTTCAATCCCAGATTGATTGTGTCAAATTTGCAAATGAATTGCAGCTCTGCAGTTTCTCTTTGCAGTCTGGTCTTGAAGGTTTTTTAGCTGCAGTATGGTGACTTTTAAATCTGTAATTGTGTGTCCAGGCAGGTTGAAGTGTTCTCCTACAGGTTTTTGCATATTGCCATTCCTGATATCTGACTTGTGTCCATTTATCCTTTTTCGTAGGGACTGTCCAGTTTGGCCGATGTACATAGCAGAGGGACATTGGTGGCATATAATGGCATATATGACATTGGTAGATGTGCAGGTGAATGAACCAGTGATGGTGTGGCTGATCTGGTACACTGCGCCATAATACAGCACACCGTGCCATAACAACTCCAACTCAGGAACCAATCCATGCAACAAACCTCGATGCCAACTCTGCCCACATATCTACACCAGCAACACCATCACAGGACCTAACCAGATCAGCCACACCATCACTGGTTCATTCACCTGCACATCTACCAATGTCATATATGCCATTAACTCCCTGAGCCACTTGGCTTTCACATGAGAAAGTCAAATTATGCCATATTTGAAAAAGGCAAATCAACCTATTTATTTCAACAAGAACCCTGCTGCCTTGGCTCCCACACAATGTGACCCTTGCTTCCAAAGAACATTTTAAATATTGTAAGATGATGATGCAGATGTTCATGTAACTCTGAGTACTCATGTACTCATGTAATGTAACTCTATATTTTCTGTATTGATTTGGAGTGTATGGGTTAGATTTTCAACTTAATTTTAATGCACACTGTTGCATGAGAACCTGCAGATAATGTCATGGAATTGTCACAATAATTGTACTGCAGAGACCAAGAGTAGTGCTGAAAATGAAAATGCAGACATGGATTTATTATTTTTATTAGCGAATAAATAATTTATAAAATGCCTAAATTGTTTTTTAAAAAATATTTATGATTTGACCATTTAAACTGAAATATCGGGATGTGTGGATGATTACCACATATCATTTTTCTGAACAATATTGTCATGATATGCCACAAAGTGAGTCTTATGGCCCAGACAGTGTCATCACATTGTGAGCTTGTCCCCCAATGATGATGACGTATGGCAACAAGATGAGATAAACTTCAGGAAACTCAAATAATTCCTTGATATCTTGATATCTTACAACAGTCACAATACACAGATGCTTTTTATGACTCAATTAGCTGTACAGTAAGTAACAGAATGCACTAATGGTGTGTCAGCAAACAATAGGCTGTATAGCCCAGAAAGCATTATCTATTTTGTTCTAGGTACTGGGTGATAATTTTCTTGTTCTTGAGTTCTTTTATTAGAGTGATACCCCACTTTTTCCTTCATATATGGCATAATGAGAAGATTCCAGAAGACTTGAGAAATGCTAACATCGCTACAATTTTTAAGAAAGGAGATAAGTAGGAGTGTGGAAACTATTGAGGCATTGCCTTGCTATCTACAGCAGGGAAAATTATTGCCCATATCCTCTGAAACCGATTACTTCCCCATGCTGAGGAAATACTGTCAGAATCTCTGTGTGGTTTTAGACCATCCCATGGGACAACAGACATGATCTTTGTTGCCTACCAAAACCAGGAAAAGTCTTGGGAACAAAATCAGGATCTGTACATGGCTTTCACCGATTTGACAAAGGCATTTGCCTCTGTTAATCGTGAAGCCCTGTGCAAGGTGTTAGGCAGATTTAGCTTCCCTCCAAAATTTATTAATGTCCTAAGGCTTCTCCATGATCAGGTGACTGCCATGGTTTTCTGATATGGCCTTGAGATGGAATCTTTCTTCATCAAAACTGGGGTTAAGCAAGGATGCACTATTGCTCCAAACCTGTTTTCCATCTACTTAGCAGTCATTCTGGTCCTTGTAAAAGATCACCTCCCCAATGGAGGTAACATTCAATACAGAATGGATGGGCAGCTCTTTAATTTTCTATCCCTCTGCTCAAAATCTAAAGTCTTCAGGGTGTCCAATATTGGTCTTCAGTATGCTGAGAATGACCTTTAGTCCATACTGGATTTTCTTACACAAGCTTACGGAAGCCTAGGACTCTCACTCAATACTGAGGAGACATACTGAAAGCATAGTGTAAGAAAACTGATGTGGATGTCACAAGCTGGGAGGAACAAGCCACCAAGTGATCCCAGTAGTACTACGGTATATCCTCCATCAGGCAGTGGCCCGCTTTGAGGAGAAGTGCCTTTCCCTCAAAACTGAAAAGAAGCCACAAAATGTCTGTACCTACTGTGGGCGGATTTGAGGTTCCAGGATCGGACTCCTGAGTCATCTTAGAACCCATATATATATAAATCCATGGTAGAGATCATCCTCGAATTGAGGGATCACCAATCAATCAATCAATCATAACCCAACTTGTTTTCAAATTACAATTGTTATGCATTAACCTCATTGATACTCCAGGATTCCGTACATTGATTTCTGAACTATCCATATACAACTCTTGAATCCTAGTAGGGTGGAAGAGGATTACCACTATTAACTATCCTAAAACAGAATGCAATCTTTCATGTATTTAAACTTCTATTAATAGGTGGGCATGTATTTTCAGGATATTTCCATGTCTTTTATCTATTCCACTTAACTGATAAAGATTTAATGTTTTTTTTTCCTGTGGCCTTTTCCTGGAATCTGCATATCTGTAATTAGGGTATGTGTCCAAAATTGTATGCAGTATCTCAGGTGTGGCCTCATAGTGACTTTTTAACTGTAGAAACCAGTACAATGTGTTCCTATTTCTATTATTGGTAACATGAATCTTCTCATCCGAGCCTACCAGCAATGGTATCACATACTGGGCTGTGATATGAACTAAAAAATGGACCAAGACCAAGATAATTCATGAAGTAAAAAATAGATCCTGAGATAGTAAAAAAATCTGTTCAGTGCTAACCTACTGCAATATGAAGCAGTATCCCAGACTTGAAAGTCTCTTGCTTTCTATTATAAATCCCCTGATACATTCTGTTACCGACTGTTGTTTTGACAGAGAAACGTGTTTGATGAATTCCATTTTTAGTCACAAAGGACTAATGGAATTAGTATAGGAAATGGAATTAGTATAGGATTTTATAACACTGTTAAGAAAGGAAAGAATTTTAAAGAGAGTCACTTCTAAAAATATTCAAAAGGGTTTAACACATAAACAAAAACATGGCCACTGAAGATGTTATTGGTGCCATCTTTTCAATGCTTTATGAGCATTCTTCAGCTCAAAACAGCAGTCTGATTGACAGTAAAAGAAGGATTAAAAGAAAATATCTGAGACCTTATGGGATAACCATATAATTTAGCAGAAATCAGAGAGCCAGGAACATTTAACAAAGGTAAAGCATCAAACCTAAGAAACCTAAGATGAGAAATAAAGGGGAAAAATCTTTTTAAAAGGTATTCTAGCACCAGACACATCAAAATACCACTTCTTTGCACCTTATCAGGAAATGCTTGATTGAGTTTTACACAATGGGCACCTAGGAATTTGTTTCCTGAAGAATAATGCTTTGAGCAGTATGTATTAGAAAAACCCTTTCGACCTTACATATCACACCATTAACTTTGTAATTGACATCTGTCTTCATTGTGGATATGTGGAGGGGAAATTGTTTTTTGCAAAGCTTTTCTAATTTCACATGCTCTCATAAACTATTTTCCATTTTCTCTGATTTGGGGTTTGTTCATAGCTTTTTGTTAAACCAACAAATCAAAATATGTGTTACTAAATAATTGTAATAAAAATATTAAATGAAAATACTTATTTCTATTTCATGTCTTAGTGGTTCATGCTAAAACTTCCATCTCCAGATAGAGGTTTTCAGGCAGTTTTCATCTGTACTTGTTTGATATGATCCTTAGAAATATAGCACTGATTGTTCCCTTCTTATTAGAATAGTTAATCTTTCATGATACTGAGGATGATGTGAAGCAGCCAGACCTAGGGTCTGATCCAAAGCCCATGTATGTTAACAGAAATAATCCTGTTCACTTAACAGACTGAATCAAGCATACCCAGTGTCCAAACTCAGCCCTTTGACTTCATTAGTAACTAAAAAGAAATAAATAATTTATGAAAAACTTCAGCCTGAGATTATGCTTATGTCCTCAAGCACTTTCTTTCACCTCCCTAGTTCTTTCGGTCTCCAAAAGGCTCTCACTCCTTTTACAATTGAGTGCAATTAACTGACTTCCCCTGCCAGGAGTCACAGAATCATAGAATCATAGGATTGGAAGGGATCTCAAAAGGTCATGTAATCCAGTCCCCTGCATTTATGGCAGGACTAATTATTATCTAGAGATGATTTCTGACAGATGCTTGTCTAACCTGCTCTTAAAAATCTCTAATGATGGAAATTCCACAATCTTCCTAAGCAATTTATTCCAATGCTTAACCATCCAGACAGTTAGGAAGTTTTTCCCAATGTCTAAGCTAAACCTCCCTTCCTTCAATTTAAGCCCATTGCTTCTTGTCCTATCCTCAGAGGTTCAGGAGAACAATTCTTCTCCCCTCTCCTTGTAACAACCTTTTATGTACCTGAAAACTGTTATCATGTCCCTACGCAGTCTTCTCTTTTCTTGATGAAACAAAACCATTTTTAAAAATCTTCCTTCATAGGTCATGTTTTATAAATCTTTAATCAATTTTGTGCTCTTCTCTGGACTTTCTCCAGTTTGTCCACCTCTTTCCTGAAAGGTGGTGTCCAGAACTGGACACAAGGTTCCAGTTGAGGGCTAATCAGCGTGGAGTAGGGTGAAAGAAATACTTCTTGTGTCTTGCTTACAACACTCCTGCTAATACATCCCAGAATGATGTTCAATGGTATTACACTGTTGACTCATATTTACCTTGTGGTCCACTATGACCCCCAGATCCCTTTCTGCAATACTCCTTCCTAGGCAGTCATTTCCCATTTTGGATGTGTGCAACTGTTTGGTCCTTCCTAGATGGAGTACTTTGCACTTGTCCTTATTGAATTTCATCCTATTTACGTCAGACCATTTCCCCAGTTTGTCCAGCTCATTTTGAATTTTAATATTATCCTCCAAAGCATGTTCTTTCTATTCTATTATATAAATAATTGATGAAGATATTGAACAGAACCAGACCAAGAACTGATCTCTGTGGACCCCAGGCGTTATGTCCTTCGAGCTTGACTGTGAATCACTGATAAATACTCTCTGGGAACAGTTTTCCAACCCAGTTTTGAACCCACTTTATAGTAGTTCCATCTAGGTTGCATTTTCCTAGTTTGATTATGAAAAAGTCATGTGAGACAGTATAAAAATCTTTACTAAAGTCAAGATATACCACATCTACTGCTTCCCCCCTATCCACAAGGCATTTTACCCTACCAAAGAAAGTTATCAGGTTGCTTTGACATGATTTGTTCTTAGCAAATCCACATGGACTGTTATTTGCAAACTGATTGCTTAGTTATTTGCTCCATTATCTTTTCAGGTACGGAAGTTAAGCTGATGGGCTTGTAATACCTTGGGTTGTCCTTGTTTCTCTTTCTATATGCTGGTACCATATTTGCCCTTTCCAGTCTTCTGAAATTTCTCCCTCTTCCATGACTTGGCTCAGATATCTCCTCAGTCAGCTCCTTGAGTATTCCATGATGTATTTCTCAGGCCCTGGTGACCTGAAGACATCTAATTTGTCTACATAATTTTTAACTTGTTCTTTTCCTATTTTAGTCTCTGATACTACCTCATTTTCATTGGCATTCACTATGGTAGAGGTCCAATCATCACCAACATTCTTGGTGAAAACTGAAACAAAAAAGTCACTAAACACCTCTGCCATTTCCACATTTTCTGCTATTATTTCCCTACCTCATTGAGTAACAGGCCTGCCATCTTCTGTGTCTTCCTCTTGCTTCTAATGTATTTGTAGAATGTTTTTTGTTATCATTTATGTCTCTAGCTAGTTAGTTCTCGTTTTGTGCCATGGCCTTTCTGATTTTGTCCCTACATATTTGTGTTATTTGTTTATATTCATCCTTTGTAATTTGACCTAGGACTCTTTTTTATTTTTAGATCATTGACGGTGGACTCTTGCCATACTTCCTATCTTTGCTACGCAGTGGGATAGTTTGCTCTTGTGCCCTTAATAATGTCCCTTTGAATAATGTCCCATGAGCCCACTTGTACTCTTTCAGCACATGTCTAGTATTACTTTTTCAAGCCATTCAGTCATGTACAAGCTCTTAGGGTTGGTCACCTTTCTGCAGTGCATTATTTCTGCAAAGATAGAAGTAATGCTCATGACAGGTGATGTGCAATGCATCTTATTAATTTAGCAGCATTTCAAAATAAAATTATGTTATGTTCTACTTTTCTTTCCATATCAACCCCAGCTGCATTTAGACGTGTTGTGATCTATCCTTCCCCTCTTCTCCTTTTGTTCTGTTATTTAAAAAGGAAAAGAAACAAGATTTTCTGGGAAGACTCTGTAATGTCATAAGAGAATTCCCAATGAAGCTAAATTATACAAGCTATATTACAAGTGTTAAAATGAATGTAACTAAAACTTCCCAAGTGAATATTTTCCAAACCAATCCTTATATTAGATGCAATTTTAAAAAAATACCTTCCTACTTGTCAGTACTTATAGAGATAAATTATTATTTATCATATCCCATAAGTAACCCTGGTGAATAAGCAACACCTCCCCCAAAAAAACCACCTCATTTTCAGTCATATGATTAATTATTCATAATTATTTGGATAAGTACCAAATATCCATAAGTTTTGCAAGTTATTAGAAGTTACTGAATTTTAGCATGATTAATTATGCATTTGAAAATACATACTGAGGTTTGACTGTTATTTGCTATTCATTATTTTTTCCATTAAAACAATCAGCTAATTCCACGGCTTTATCAAAAGCCTACTGATGTCTATGAGAAGTCGATTGACTTTTATGAATTTTGGATCAACCCCCAGGACTATAAACAATATGATGTGACTTACATGACCCACCATCAACACAAATGACAAATAGAAATTAGTTGAAGAGAACAGATTGGGAACAGGGTTTGTCATTGTGTGATTCCATTAACCAAAATGTGGACTAAATTCATAGGGTATTATTTATACTGAATAGTCCGACCATTCTGGCCCTTCTGTAAGTATACTTAGAAACAAAAAAATAAGCCAAAAGGTAAAGCCATCTAGACATTGTAGGAAGACTTCACTAGAGAAGTGGGGTTAAAGGAGGGATCTGACAGTGAAATTAGGAGACTGGTGGAGAGACTGTCTCAAGCATAGGTAGCGTGGAAGAAGATTCAAAGCCAAAAGTGGGAGGAGACCAACAGATCATTTGTATAAGGCACCAGAATGGGTGTGGGATGAAATAATAGCAGAATGCAACAATTCCAACAATCTAAATGAAGTTCCTTGAAACTTACACGCTGCCCTAAACTCACTGTGAGACATTCTGCAAGTCACTTAACCTCTCTGTGCCTCAGCACTCTCCCTGTAAAATATAGATAAAGACCTCCTTTGTCTTGTTTACTTGGACTATTGGGTAGGGTGTGTCTCTTCCTATGTATATTTACTGCAACTAGAGAAATGGAGCTCTGATCTTCACTGGGACCTCTAGGTGTTACTGTTAAGTAACTAATCATCACCAGAAAGTTGCTACTGAAGGTACATCTACACTGCACACCACTGGAAGAGGCTTATACGGTGTCGCAGTGAAAAACAATCTGTGTCCACATGGAGGTGGGTAGCTACACATATCAGTGAAAGGTTTTGCAGGGAGGACAAAATGGAGGGGAGCCAGCTGGGAGGAGTGGCGGGGGAAGGCTCAAGCAGTTGCCTATGGTGAAGAAAGGCTCCAGGATCAAGAAGACAGAAAGATACTACACCACTAAAAGTATCAGTGTAGACAGGGAGGCACTGCTTGGGTGTGTAGAGACTTTTGATGGGTACATACCTTACAGTTCTGGTGTGTCTGTACTCTACTTGCCTTTGCAGTGCCTCACCATCTACACTGCTATTTATATCCATGATAGGGGGCATACAGTGTATGTACTCTATGTGTTGCCATAAGGAGTGTGCACTGTAGACATATTATCACAGTATTTTGTCTTTGTGTGGACAGGTGGATTATTCTGGACTACTTCAACCAGAATGTATTTCATTGTCAGTTTTCAATTAATCTCTTAAAATCAATCATCTCTTACATCCACTAGCTTCCATGTTGGTGAATGAAACAATCACACAATGATTTTGATTATCCCAAGAATAAGGCACAGATGCATGTTGACACTTTATAGTTTCTGTATGTAAGTATGTTCCATCTCAATACAACTTTAATGCTGGGTGCTGAGATTCAGTTGGGTACATACAGAACTCTATTCAAAATCATAAATCCTGCATGTGGGATTGAGATACCAAGGAGTTATCTACCTCACCATTTCAAATAACCCATCATCAAATAAAATAATTTGGGATAATTGTATCTGAAGACTTCACATAGTCTAACACCTATATGGTGCACTATAAAAAAAAAACCTCAGCTAGGTAGCTTCACTTGCTCATATCCCATTTGTTACAAGTTTCTTTTCTTAAACTGAATGTCCTTCTGAGCCTTTTATACACCTTGAGATTTATCCCTATCTCCTCTAATCAAATACTGAAAAGAATTCATAAAACAGTATCTGAATTTATACGCTCCACAAGGTTCATACCCAGAAGATGAATAGAGCAGCTTAATTACATTATAAGTGAGCTTCACAATCATTTTCATGCAGATTTGGAGGAAACAATCAATGGACCAGTAGAAGATGAAGGGACCCAAATTTAGCCTCTATTTTGTAAAAATGTCTTGACCTTAGGGTGTTCATAACCCATGTATAGCTATAACAAGAAAATAATTTTTACCTGTTCAAACACCTATATATAAGATTGCATCAAAGCAATCAAAGGGCAGGTACAATGAAGCATAAAGTACACCTACTACTGATAATAAAAAAGCACTAAACACAGAGTCATGATTTAATATAGGAAGGTGATCAATATTTGAAGAAAGGGCCAGACTCTGTAACTCAGAAGTAACCATGATCAAGTTAAGGGAGCTATAGTGCTATAAAACAGATATTGATGAGACTGAAATATGGCCCACACATTTGTATAGTGCAATGAAACTCTTTAAAGTTTACATTCTGACATCTTTTTTTTTTTTTACCCCCAAGTGACAGTATTTTCACATCTCTTTATCTTGGCAAAAGAATGTGAGAGGAATATTCTTTATCTCCCTGCTGTCTAGTCTTTCACTAGAAACTCTTGCCCTGATGATAAGGCTCATCCTTAGGCTCTCACATTCTGGTAAGGAATTTGAGTTGCAAGTATTTCATATACCCTGACAAGATACGTTACTTATAATAATGCAGAATTCTGACAGATCCATTCCATATATCTTGTACCTAATCATAATATTTGGACATTTAGCAGGATATAAAATTAACAGGAGAAAATTCAATAAGCTGGACTGCCATAAATTACTCAAAATCCCATTTGAGATATTAGATTTTTTTATAGAATTACAAAAACTTAGCGGTTGTGGAGAATGCAATATATGTAAGCTAGTTGGGTTTTAGTAAAGCATTTGACACTGTATCTCACAAAATCTAAATTAAAAATTAATTCAAACTGGTTTGGACAGTGACGTTGACACATAATCTTACTATCAATTAATTATTATGAATCCGTAATGTGGCAAATTGTGAGATGGTATCTAGTGGGGATGCTAAAGAAATACATTAGAGCTTGTTTTATTTAACATCTTCAATAATGATTGGAAAAGGGAGGAAATAGCATATTAATGACATGTCATTCATAAGGCAAGGTCCTCAGCTAGTATAAATCTTCACTGACCCACTTATATGAGGGGCTATGTCTGTCCATTAACAGCCAGAAAAGACCATTATGATAATTTAGTCTGACCTCCTGTATAACACAGGCCATAGAATTTCACCCACAGATTCCTGCATTAAGCTCATAACTTCTGACTGAGCTAGAGAATCTCTTTGGAAAGACATCTATGTGATGCTATTTTGGGAGGAAAATAGTAAGAACAGAGAAACAAACAACTAGAACTAGAGGAATTACAAATATGGGCAGAAAATAGCAAAATTAAATTAAATTTAGAAAAAAATGAAAGTTAATATATCAGGACAAAAACAATCTGAAACAGGCATTGATCAATATTTTCAAACCTAGTTGCTTAACATTAGTCTCCTAATTCCATTTGGGAGTTGCCTGATTTTCAGAAGTTCTGAGCACTATGGTTCCCATGGACTTTGTCTAGTTATGTTTCTTTCTGCCTCCCCCTTTCTCCTCACCTACCCCAATATCAATGTTCTATTTAAAGGAAATGTTCCTTAGTGTCACCAGATAGCAACATTAGCTCCTCTTCTTCCTATCTAGAATAGAAATTGCCATAATTAACTTAACTAAAAGGACAATGTTTCTATCTAGAAGACTTCCTTTTATGATCCCTATCCATATATTCTACTTTTTGGAAACTGAAGCTATATTTTATCTCTTTAGATATCTATATTTGTTTGACTCCCAATTTGGAATGCAGAAATGTGTCAGTGTTCTAAGAGTTAAAAAGCAGGTATCTTTTATTTTAAGAACAGATCATTCAGTATAGGTGGGAGGAATAAGGATTGATTATTTTGCTAGACTTATGTACATGCTTGTTGGAATGTAGGATTTGCTCTAATGTTTGTGTCTGGCATTTAAAGAGGTTATAAATCACTCTTAGCTAACAGGGAGTCTTCTTTATCTCAAGCAGAAAAGGCTATTTGCCATGCCACATATGAACAATAATGACCAGGATGCCCATTGTTTAAAAGTTTGTAATTAAGATAAAGTGCATAAAGATACACTGCAAACAGAACTAATAGCAGGATAGACAACATTCCAAAGTACCTTCTCATTCTTGACACTATATACAGATAGAGACAGAAATATATATCACCTGGGAAACTATCAAACATTTTGTATTATTTAACTTGTACCTACCTGAAATATTGGAAAATCTGATGCAAGAGAGAATAGACTTCATTTTATTTTTCAATTCAATTTTTAAAATATTATTAATGAATGCACTGAAGGACACCATGAAAAGTCACAGTGTACTCAGGGACACGGACATTGAAGACTTCCCCTATATTTGGGGATATGTATATGTCCCTAAGTACAGGGGAAGTCTTCAATGTCCAGCAAAGCTATCTTCTGTAGGGCTTTAGACCGCAGGATAATGAACGTATTTCCAGTGATGCTCAAAAACTTAAAAGACAGACTTATTTTGAAAATAGAGTCCACTTATATAAACGACAAGAAGAATTTTCCACCTTCAGTTTCTTACTCACACTGGAAACTCCTATTCTGCTATTGGCAGGAAACAATGGGTATATATGAAGGCATGCTGCTAAAGGCCAGGTACAGCTTTGCTACCAGTTAGACCCAGAACAAAGAAATTCCGGGAGGAATATTTCCCAGCGGACCCTGGGAATTGTTGGCTGAACAGCGGTGCATGCTGAGAAAGGAGACAGGGGGAAAAAAGAGCTTTCTGCTATGCAGTGAGAGTACAGTTATGGATGGAGGAATACCTGCAGTGGTTCTTTCCCCCTGACAGATCTTGGAAAGGGGCCAGGATAGAGGGATCAGGGGAGAGCTTGGTAAGGAACAGACCTGGCATCTCCACAAAAGAAAGAAGACAAAAAACGGGTAGAAGTTTTAGGTCTCTTAGTAGGAGCCATGGGATGGGTGACAGAGGCAGACACAAGTAGGTCTGGTTAGTAACTGCAGAAAACAACATAGATAGGCTATGAGAAGATGAATGGGGCTGGGAAAGAAGCCTGGACACAGATTGCAGAAATGGATGAAGAAATGATCAGGTCATTGAAACAAAGCTTGCTAAAACCTAGGCTAAGCCTCTGCTTTCTTTTAGGGCCCCAAAGTCAGAACCCTCCAGAAATGGGAGGGAAGAAGTCCCACTTCTCCCAGTCCTCACTACAGTCAAGTGGAAGTCATGACCCTGGCAGAAACCCTAGGACAGGGGTTTCAAAGTCTGGGCCAGCAGACCAACCTCCCCACCAGCTCTGTTTTCTGAAGGTGCTGCCTCCTGCAGCTCCCATTGGCTGGGGAAGAGGGACAGAGATACCATCACTAGTCACTGGGCAGAGTCAGCCATGGAGACAGCACCACTTTTTTCCACAATGAATATAAACAAGTCAAAATACCAAAATACCAAACAGAACTATGTGATGCCCACCTTGCTGCAATCCTGAAGGTTTCAACTGCTCAGTTACTGAGGCCAAACATCAACAAACTGGCAGAACTGAAGCTTTTCCAAGTGTCTGGCAAATACTAAAATCTCTCTGGCAGGCAAAGAATTGTATAAAGTTGTATAGACTGTATAGTTCAGAACATTAGAATAATATGTAAATTGTATATTGTCTTTCTTAAACTAACCTGCAAGATTTGATTATCCATGCCTTTTTTTTTTTACAATTTTGTGTTAAAGTGGTTAAATGTAATACAAGCTTTGTTGAAGCCAAAGTTTGTTTGCGCTTTTTGTTTAACTCTCTTATTTTACCTCAGAAGAGATGGAGTCTGAGCAGTCCTAATTTAGCCAGCTGGTTAACTTACACTATCATAGCAATTGAGAGGGAAATTGATGAACAGCTGAGCTAAAAAGCTCAGGCAATAGTTGTAACTGATAGCCTCTTTACAGGGTTAAATGTGCTAATAAAGTTTGACTACAATATTTAGTAAAGTGCTAAGAGTGTACCAAAGTCCTTCCACAGTGACTCCAGAAAGACTGAGGTAGGCTGTGGAGAATTTAGATGCTACCTAAATATAATCAATGACAAAACTCCCACTCACCGCAGTGGGGACAGGATTTTGCCCTAGGACTGGTATAGCCTAGCAAATCTTCTTGCATACATATATACCTAAAGGCACAATCTAGTCCTCACTGTAAATAATATACATTAATTGTTATTACATCCCGACATAATATCTAAAGTGCCTATGAACATTATTATTATTAATAATAAATAATTAATATTTGATTGTTGTCCTTATGTAATGCCTCAAATTTCCTATGTTTAATTTGCATTTCTGCAAGATTATTTCTGTGGTATTTATTTGAATCAACATTAGCTCTTAATAATATTTAATTATTTTGAAAAAGGAACATAACTAAAATCATCCCAATCAATATGAATTTTCATGCTATTTCCTTAAAATATACATGGCTTCTGAATTCCAAAAGACTTTCTAGGCTATAGTAAAAATATAAATCAATCTATTTGCTTCTTTAGGTAACATAATTGTTCAGAATATGTTTACTGTGGTAGATTTAGAGAAAACAGTGAATATAATTACACTGTAGTAGTTCATCTATAAATGATCGAGTGCAGCATACCAGAACATATGAAGCTCCAACTCCAGATGACATTTTATAGAGAAAATAGAGTCTGGATTATTTTAATTCTGGGCCAGAGCAGAGAGCTGTCAATTATAACTAAAATAATTTTTCCAAGAATGGTTTGCATAAACTTTGGGAGCAGAGATCAGAGTTCTTCTGAGCTACTAGATTGCAGGTTATTCTTGTATGTGAGGAAAAAATAACTAAACTCAGCTCCATAAATTGTGTTCATATTGGTATGAAAAGCAAAGTGTTAAATAATCTATTGTCAGACTTGTGATTTATACTAATATCTTTCAAATTTTTACTATTTGTAGCTAAAATAGCAGTGAGGTGGTGACAATGTGATGTCATGTTCCCTGCAGCGCTGGTTGCATTACCAGTATGGTTGCATGGAGTAAGACCTCCATGAATATGCTGTTTCTGAAAATGACCTTTCAGTGTAATGATGATTTGCTGCTGATTATTTTTACAAATTATTGATAATTTAATTCAAGGCTATTTGCATTACTTCTGTAACTCTGAATTACACAAGAAAATTGATACAAAATAGTTACTGAGAGTATGGACTTTTTTGTTTTTTTAAGGATTACACTATATAAGTATTACCATGATAAATACACAAGTGGTAATGCACTGGCTCTTTGTGCTGTGCTGTGTGTGTGTATTCCTGAAGACTACTTGCTCTACCATTATATTCACACCCTCTACTATGGGGAGAAAGACATGGAAAACTTTTACCAAAGAGTAAGGAAAAGATCTCTATCCCCCCCTTGGTTGAATAAGTTAAATTGATAAGAATATACTTTATTTAAACTCTGTAGTACAGATATCCAACCGGTGAGGGAACTCACAACTTCTGTGAAGTTGTATTTTTCCATGTTAGTTGCAAATTTGGTCCTGTTACATTTAGAAAGTATTATTTTTGAAGGCATCTGGGATCTATCTGATCTCCTATCATAAGTTAGAGAGCCCTCTGGCCTGCTTTAACTTACACTGGCTGGTAACAATCCTTTAAGGGGTTGTTAAGCAACCAGAAGTAGCCAGTTTCCCTAGTTCCCTGCTGCCAGTCCCAGCAGGGGTACAATGAAGCAGGTAATCAAAAATCCCCCTGGCAGGAGAATTACAAACTTCCCTATTAAGACAACCTTCTGCTCCTTTTATGCCAAACAACCAGATCCTCAGCTAGCGTAACTTGATGTTTCCCCCACTGACTCCAGTAATTGCACCAGTTGAACATCTGGTCCTAGCAGTGGTACGAAAGTTACAGAAAAGGGGTCAGGATCTGACTCAGTCTTTTTGTTGGAAACTTTCAAAACATAAGAGCTGAAATATCAATACTGGTGCCCTACAGGAGAAATATGGCAACTGAGGTTTTGTAGACTTTTTTCAGAACCCTTCAGTGCTGACCAACAATTTTTGGGGGCTGCCACTTTTTTCCATGCCCCCCCCCCAAGATAATATCAGTCATGATCCTACAGTTATAAATTCTGTTGTTCTAAAAATCACCAACACATTTAACCAAATATCATTGAAGCACCACTATCTTTGTTTACTCTTTGTTCTAATGATTTTAATGTCTTGGCACGTTTATCTGGAGTTTTTTAAGTCTGTCATTTTTAAAAAAGTGAAAATTGCAATTATATATTTGCTATACTATGTACCAGTTTCATAGAACCATAGAAGAAGATGATTAGGGTTGGAAGAGATCTCGGGAGGTCATCTAGCCCAACTCCTGGCTCAAAAAACGACCATCCCCAAATAATCATGCCAGCAGGGCTTTGTCAAGCCGGGCCTTAAAAACCACTACAGACAGAGATTCCACCACCTCCCTAGGTAACCCATTCCAGTGCTTCACCACCCTCCTAGAAAAATAGTTTTCCTTAATATCCAACCTAGACCTCCCCCGCTGCAACTTGAGACCATTGCTTCTTGTTCTATCATCTGCCGTAACTGAGAACAGCCTAGCTCCATCCTCTTTGGAATCTCCCTTCAGGTAGTTGAAGGCTGCTATAAAATCCCCATTCACTATGCTCTTCTGCAGACTAAATAAGCCCAGTTCCCTCAGCCTCTCCTTATAAGTCATGTGCCCCAGCCCCCTAATCATTTTTGTTACCCTCTGCTGGACTCTCTACAATTTGTCTACATCATTTCTGTAGTGGGGGCCCCCAAACTAGATGCAATACTCCAGATGTGGTCTCACCAATGCTGAATAGAGGGGAAAATCACTTCCTTCAATCTGCTGGCAAGGCGCCTACTAATGCAGCTCAATATGGCATTAGACTTCTTGGCAACAAGGGCACACTGTTGATTCATATCCAGCTTCTCATCCACTGTAATCCCCCTAGGTCCTTTTCTGCAGAACTGCAGCTTAGCCAGTCAATCCCCATGTAGCAGTGCATGGGATTCTTCCGTCCTAAGTCCAGGACTCTGCACTTATCCTAGTTGAACCTCATCAGATTTCGTTTGGCACAATCCTCCAATTTGTCCAGGTTACCCTGGCCCCTATTCCTACCTTCCAGTATATCTACCTCCCTCTCCAGCTTAATGTCATCTGCAAACATGCTGAGGCTGCAGTCCATGCCATCATCCATATCGTTAATGAAGATGATGAACGTAACTGGCCCCAGGATTGAACCACAGGGCACTCTGCTTGATACCGGCTGCCAACTAGATATTGAGTCATTGATCAGTACCTGATTAGCCCAATGATCAAGTCAGCTTTCTATCCACTTGATAGTCCATTCATTCAATCCATACTTTTTTTAAGTTGCTGGCAAGAATACCGTGAGAGACCATATCAAAAGTCAAGGTATTTCTTGTCAAGATATAGCACATCCACCATTTTCCCCATATCCACATTTCCCCTTTCCACACCCAAAAATTACAGATACAAAGTATACTTGGATGTTTTTCGTTATGTATTGTAAGTCACAGCTTGAGGGAGGATACTGGACTTGATGGGCGAACAGTCTGAGACAATATGGAAATCCTAGTTTCCTTTGTTTTTTTTTTTAAATGTTAGGTAATTTGTCATTTTTTAAATTGAATCAAAAAATGTCATTTCCCCTCAGAGCAAAGTTGGAATGCCTTGGTGCAGCTTCAAGCTGTAACTTTGATGAAACATTGCCACAGGTAACATCAAAAGAGATTTAACATAAAAGCAACAGATCATTTTTTTTCTTGTATATTGTCAGGAGATTTGTCTTCCCTTCTAAGTTGTGAAAAAGAAGAAGAGCTACTTATTATAAGAAAAAAAGATTGATGCAACATTTCTCCCCATTTTCTTAAAATATCACATTACAGCCTGGGGTGGCATTATAATGAGGTTTGTTACAGTTATGGGAATGAAGTCTCATCTACTACTAGTAAATCTCAGAAGGATAAATTTCTGTAATTCAACACTATTACTCTCATCTAAAGTTCTAGAATGATTTCAAGTGTGTCCCACATCAGAACAAGTTTTCATTTACTTTAGAAAAAAATTACTTCTTGCCCAGTACGGTGTTGCTATTTATTGCAGGCAAAATTCTCCTTTGGTTCAGAGCAGACACTGGGCTGCCTGTGTACCCCCTGCATATCACAGAAATGGTCTCCTTAGGGTCAGAGACCGGCACAGAAGGCAACATTGGGATTGAGCCTGGGCAGGGAGCATGAGATCCATGTTTACACAGATACATTGGTACTAACATCTGGAACAACTGGTGTAGAAAGACTGCAGCACCTATTCTATCTGATAAGTAGTGAGCAGGAGATGTTTTTTACCTCTGTGTCCAGTGTTTTTGATACAGATATGTTACATTTGGACCCAGCAGAGAAGGAGATAGACACAGGGGAGCTGATTTAAACACAATTGTCTGGTGTGGTGACTTTATTGTTCTGAAAAACAGAAACAAAAACAAAAACAAGGGTTGGCACTGGGGAAAGTGAGTACAGAACACCCAGTCCTTTAGAGAGACCAGTTATTACATTCTTCCACTCTACTTTAAAATACTTTATAAATATATACCGTATTTTTCACCATATAGGACGCTCCGTCCTATAAGACGCCCCTGAGTTTTAAATGAAAAAGCCGGACACACACACAAAAAAAAAAAAAAAAAAAAAAAAAAAAAACACACCCCTCCACCACACACAAAAAGTGCCTCGCTCTCCCGTCAGCCCGCCGCGCGCTCCCGTCAGCCCGCCCGCGGCGGGGAGGGGGGAACCGGGACGCTCCCGGCAGCCCGCCCACGGCAGGGAGGGGGGAACCGGGGCGCACATTCGCCCTATAAGACGCACCATCTTTTTCCCCTCCGTTTTGGGGAAGAAAAAGTGCGTCTTATAGGGCGAAAAATACGGTACATACATACACATTAATTTTTACATGGCTAATGTTACACACTATATAACCTAATTGAAAGTTGGGGGTTGACTACCTGAGATTCTTAAATTGCTAGAGATTATTCTGCCCTGAAATAGCAACTCACTAGATAAACATTTTTTTAAGTTTAGGTGCACCCAGGGTTTTCACACTCTCTTGGAATAATGAGGTGACAGGGGTACAGCATTGCCCTGAACAACAGGAACAATCAGTGGTAAAGAATCAACTGGATTTGGTACCAAAGTTTCTTATAAGAAATCATCAGAATTAGGAGTGGTAACTGAAAGAGGTTTGATTGGAGGAACAGAAAGTCCTAATGGACCATCCCCGGTCTCCGTTACTTGTCGGGGTTCAAATGGCCCATATGTCACTTCTGGAAAGTACCGTCAGATACTTTTACCATGAACAAAATAGGTCCTGTGCATTTTACAAGTTACCTAAGTAGCTGTTCCACTCCACCACTTTAGCTGTGAGTCCACACTAAGTCTCCCAATTGAATAAAATGATGACGAGTCTCATGTCATTAATCAATTTGTAGAGTTTGGATTTGGTTACACACGAGGTAACATCAGACTATAACAGGTACAGACAGGCACACTAATATAACTTTTAAAAAAGGGTCACTTCTAGGTAGTAGCCTGTTCTGTGTTCCTCTAAATGAGCAAGAAATTGTTCAATTTCTGCTGATCACTCAAAATGGATTTATTAGGTCTTACGGTATACTTAAGTGTTTGTAAAAGCATTCCACTAGTCCATCTGTAGCAGGATGGTATGGAACAGAATGTATATGTTCAATTTCATTTGAAGCTAGGAACCTCTGAAATTCTTCAGAACAGAATTAAAGTCCATTGTCACTGACCAATTGTCAGTAGATCAAATTGGCTAAACAAGGTAAGAAGATGTCCAATGGTCTTAGGAGCTGAAGTAGAAGTATGTCTGAAAAGTTCTGGCCATTTCAAATGGTCATCAACTATGCCAAAACCATATAAACTTCTAAAGGTCTGGCAAAATCCGCATGACTGTGTGTCAAAGGAGTCTGAGGCCATGTAACGGAGTTCCCACTCATCACTAGTGCGCCTCCTTCTGTCTATGTCTGGGAAAGTAACTCTCACAACATTAGTTGCCCCATGTTCCCTCTGCAATAGTTTATCTTCTGGTAACTTGGTCTTCTGACCAGGCCACCATTTAGTGCAGTGCTTCCAGGGTTATGAGGTCCAGCAGGACTACTGTCCAAATGCCTTCTCTGGACAGTGTTTAGCCTCAGCTCAAGGCACTGTGTCATTATACCAGTGGCTGTCAGGAGAACTTGGGCCTCCCACTGCACCGGGTTCCAGTCCAGGGACCCTATATCCAGCAATCCAGATCTGCTTGGTCCCCATCCCAGTTGCTGTTTCCCTGGGCTCCTTCCTATCCAGCCTCTCTAGTTTCCCTTTCCTGTTTCTGGGTTTACCAAAGGAGTGTACTCTATTCCTTGTGGTCTATTTCACCCCCCTGCTTCCTACACTTGTGGGAGAAGCAGATTCTGTAGATTCACTACATGTGGAAGAAGTGATGAAAGAGGATAGTGAGTGAGCCTTGACTCCAACCCCCTAACATGCCCAGTGATGTGGTTATGTTATCATGTTAGTGAGCATGTGCTGTGTGAAGTTGTAAGAGGGGGTACCCCCAGCCTCTATGCTTTGAGTACAAAGGCTGGGCCTCTTCTATGCCAGACCAACAAGTCCTCCACCCCAAGACACCTCCACCTTGCCAGTTGGGGTTCTTGGGGTTACCAATCGCTGCCACCAATCGGGTATACTTCCAAAACCTTGGAGGGGCCCCCGATCTTCCCCTAACCCTGACTTTATACCCCCTCCCTGGGTTTTAAAGTCAGAAACCGGAAAACTGCTTCTCTTCACCCTGACCAGCTGAAGGCAGACTTCCCTTAACCCTGTCTCTCTCAACCTGAGAGCCAGACCCTAACCTTGTACCCCTTTCTGGGTTTCCAAGTTAGATACCTGGAAGCTGCTTTCTGTCCTTCACCCTCCCTGGCTGAAGGCAGACTTCCCTTAACCCTGACTCTGTCTTCCTCCCTGGAAGACAAGTCAGATACCAGGGGCTATGCACTTCCCCCTACCTCCTCTCTTCCCTGTGAAGAGAGAAAAACCGACTGCTTCCTCCCTCCCCCGTCTAACCTGACAGTAAGGAGACACAGTCTTCACACTCCAGCTAGGCCCCTAGCTGCCCTGGTTCCTATTCCCTTCCCTTCCCCCTTCCCAAACTGGAAGCAGAGAAAAACCCTAAGGGAAATAAACCAGACGGTTTTATAACTAGAAAATTTAATAAAGAAAAAGGTTACAACAGAAATACAGACACTTTACATTTGGGGTTTCCCACTTTGGTCTGAAAAGCAAGGAACATCCCAAAGGCATGGCTTATTAGAAGAATCAAATGGTAATACTCACATTAGCTAAGTAGAAGTATCAGAAAAAGGTAGAGCCATCTTTATAGCCAAAGATGGTCTAGAACCCTTGCCAGCTACCTTGGCAAGCTTCCTGCCTCATGTGCAGCCAAGATGGATCTCTCCTGGCCCTGGCCTCCTCCCTGGAGACCAGCCAAGATGGAGCTCTCTGGCCCTGGCCTCCTCCCTGGAAGCCAGCCAAGATGGAACTCTGGCTTTTGCCTCCTGCCTGGAGACCAGCCAAGATGGAACTGACTGTTTTGCTCCTCCCTTCTTCATGGGCTCGAGGCTCCTCCCTCCCCCATGGCAGGGAAACTCCTACGTTACCTGTCTTAGATAACAAGCCCCACCCAGGCAAGGCACACTGTGTTAGATAACATAGCCCAACCCAGGCAAGGCACCCTTCACACTTATAACAGAAGTATAGACCTGTCACATGTTTACTCCATCACAGGAACAGGAAGGAGTCTGTGAGGGAATCTGTGACTCATCAAGTCGCAATCACTTTCCTAGGCTACTGTAAGGGGCAGTACCATGACTTGCTGTCACTCACTATGGACTAGATGGCAAACTGAAGATCTAGCCCTCTATTAGTACCTTTATTTATTCCACTGAGAACATGAGAATTAACAAATTTATAGCATGGACCTATTATGAACTTTGTAAAACTCATCCCATAAGATCTTCTACTGCTCTTCCCCCATGAGAGATGAATGCTTTCAGCAAGCCAGATAAGGAACTTCAGTGAAACAAACAAATCTTCTGTCATATTCTAATCTTGTCTGAACTATTTACATCATCACTTCATTTGCAATGAGAGGACACACATTTGCCCTTGAAATGATGATGACATCACTCTAGCTGTTGCCACTGTTCTTTTCCTTCCCCTAATTTCTGTCCATAGCTTATGAACTCCTCAGAACAGGACTATCCTTCTTGAATATTTGAAAAGTGCTTCTCAGATAGCCCCTGATCCAACAGCCATTAAAATTAGTGAATCACTCCCAGGGACTTTAGTGGTCTCTGGGGAAGAGTCTTTGTGAGCACTATTGTAAATAAATAATATTAGTAGCTCCAGGTGTCCTCTCCAGACTCCCTCAGTTCAGTTGCAAGATTATTCGTCTTTCTATTTCTTCAAAGAAATATTTTTCCAAGTTTCAAAGCTCTCTCTGGGCCTTGTCACAATTTAAATCTCTGCCAACTACTGGAACAGAGAAATATCAAGTGAAAATCAACTGCAAAAAGATAAAGATGAACACATTCATTTAAGAAATATAATGAATGGGGTGATTTGTCATATGAACACTCCATCTCTTCACCATTAAGGAGACATATTTTTGACTTAATGCATGAGAAACTTTGTTCAAGTAGACTAGTCTATTTTTCTCTTGTGTTTTGTATTTGCGTTAATGTGTTGTTTCCCCCTCAGGTTTTTAAGTCCAGCAACCGAAAAGTCCCCGTAGTGTATCCATCCCTTCTCTGCATCCCACTCACAGTTTCTGTCCTTGGTCAGTGTAGATCCAGAGTTCAATGATGCATCCACAGAGTTTGCCTCCCACCCGGGGTGGAGGTAAGGAGGAGCATTACTTACTCTGATGCTTGGGCACTCATCCACCGCTTCACTCCACCAGCCAACCTGCTGGCCTCTCACTGCGCCTCTCCACCAGCCACTCTGCTGGCTGCTCACTGCCTCACCAGCCACTCATTCGCCAGCTGACTGTCAGTTACCTTCTGCTGCCACCTGCCTCTCTGATGTGACATCTGCACAGCAGTCCCTTAGAGTACAGCTACACTATCTGCCACACAACTCCTAACTGGGACATCTCATCCTGACCACACTCACTTTCACAGAGCTCTGGCATTTGAGCCTCTGGTTTAACAAGTTTTTTATCAGCTGAAGGTGACCTCCCTCATTTGGGAAAGGTTAAGCACAGTCCTTCTTCCCTGTATTCCTATAATAATATTTTTGTAACAGCATTTCACTACCCCTGCATTCAGTACTAATGTGATTTGTACCCAACACCAGCCAAAATTGATAACTTTGACACTGCTCTATGTGCTGAATATCTAAGCAGAGCAAGAGCAACCTGTATTTACATAACCCAAAGTCTCTCCCTTTCCCAGCTAGCTCTCAGAGGAGCATTCCTTCAGACCCTACTTACATATAAATGAGTCCACAGGTGCACAGTTACCAGACATGTATGTACAAAATACAGCTTTATACACACAAATAACAGGAGCTTTCTGAAATTTGTACATATTTTTTGTGATTACATCTGTTGCACCCAGATCTGAAAAGTGTGGTGTTTACAGTTAGTATTACTATTCATCTTTTTTACTTTCTTTCTTACTTTCTATCTAGCTATATATAAGACCCCTAGAAACATAGTGAGTATTCCCACGCAATGAAGGAATAGCAATAGCAAACTTATTTTTAGCATTTTTCTTTATTTAACTCTTTGTGAGTGTTAATACTGAGAAATAAGGGGTATGCTTAGGACTGCAGAAATCTACCATACAAGGAGAAAAGGCTACTGCCTCAGGGAACTTAAAAGTGGAACAGACTGACTGAGTAGTTCTGACATGCACATTGCTTGTCTACACTAGGGGAATTTTGTTTCTAACACCAGTGTTTACTGGATGCTGCAAAGATTCTTCATACTGTGTTGTCTAACCCTACTGAGAACAGGGTTAATTGTCCTTAATGGAAGGTTTGGTTGTTCAACACATCTTAAAAATCAGTCAACTTTTATTTAAGTGGCTAACTCTAGGGATGTGTTTCACCAAGTTCTATCTTCATTTTCTGTTTCAACAAAGCAATATAAACTTTTACTTTAAAGATATCAGAGGAATAGCCGTGTTAGTTTGGATCTGCAAAAGTGACAAAGATGCCTGTGGCACCTTATAGACTAACAGATGTATTGGAGCATAAGATTTCCTGGGTGAATACCCACTTCATCGGATACATGCATGCATCCGATGAAGTGGGTATTCACCCAGGAAAGCTTATGCTCCAATACATCTGTTACTTTAAATAGGAATTTTCATATTGGACACATTTTTGAAAGTATGTGATCAGTAGTTTTCTATGCTCTTTTTATTATAGGCCCTAATCCTGCTTGATGTCAATGGCAAAACTTCCATTACCTTTTGTGGTGAAGGATATAGCCATTTTTGAGGATGTCTTGATTAGAGATGTGCCCATATGGATACTCTTATTTTGAACATACCCCAAACAATACCTGGACCTCCTCCTTGGGTTTAGAATGCTAACTACATTCATAACCCCAGGATAACCTCTCTGGTAAAATTATTCCAGTTAGTTTAAATATCTAGCATGCACTTGGGGGCAAAACCTTAGCTGATAAAAATCATCATAGCCCCTATGTCAGCTGAGGTCTTTCCCCTTCCCTTCTCCCTTTCCTCACCCCAATCACGGTTCTAAAAAAACTCATTATAAATGCAAATTATAAATTTCATTTTATCTTGTATATTTCTTGTTACAAAAACATCAAACATAAATGCCACTAAATAATAATGAAGTTTCACACAACATGACACTGCTAAAACATACCTGATAAATTAAACAACATAAATGGAAAATTAAATGCTACTTGTATAAGACAGTATTTTCAAAAACTGAAAATGGGCAAAGCAGCAAAATGTGATAAAAGGTAAGGTACTGTAGGATATTCATCTGAGTGCTACCTATTAATTCATTGCATTGTATATGGCAACCAATTTGAAAGAAAGATACAATTCCTTTACAATTTGCAGAGCTAAAATACAGTGAAATACCTTCTCTTTGTGAAGCTGACACCTCTAGCATACTTTCACGATTGTTTCCTCATTTGCTAATCACTATAGAATGTCAATCACAGTGAAAAGAAGTTACCCTAAAAAAAATAAAGTGAAACATATTTTGTCTTGTATTATTTGACCATTACAGCACATCTGTTTCCATAGAGAGACAGAATGGGTGGAGAGCTGTACTACAGTAAAATATGCAGATGATGGCAGATAAGGCATACTCAGATGTGACAATTATCTTTGTCCATTTCACCTTACCCTGTGTGTGATACTGTTTATGAGATTTTTGAAAAAATGATTTAGTTGTATCTGGCCCAATTTTTTATTATTATTTTTTTACAATCCTCCTTAAACTTTAAAATCTCTGAGTACAATTTTCATATGGACCATTACTTGGGGCAACAAGTATTTTAGTGATTGTAACTCTATATAACAATGAAAAGCATTTTACCAATGTCTCATTCAATCTAATCTATTTATTTTACAATAATACTGAATGTACCAATGGATGTTCAGTTTAGGGTTCAATCCAGAGCAGTGAAGGGTTTAGTCACCACCTGCCCTGTAATCCTGGGTGTCTCAAAGGTTCTGCTACTGTAACTCTCTGCCTGGCAACAATCATGTAGGCCACCCCCTGAATGTCTGTGTATGACTGCAGCCCTGGTCCAGCAACTCGGACTCCAGCCGCCTGTCTGCAACCCATCAGTCACAATCTCTGGTCTCTGCAAGAATTTGCTACTGGCTTCCTGGGGAAGAGAACTGAAATCTTCACTTTCATGGAGAGATTTACAAAGTTGTTTAGATGATTTAATTTGCATGCTTCTGTCTGAAAAAATGCTCCAACTGCTAGAAAAAATACATCCAAATATTAATCTCCCCACAAGAAGATTTGACCATATTGGATTCTGTCACTGCCTACGCTGAAGTTGCACTTGAATGACAGAATTCATGTCTGATAACATTAAAATTTAATGTAAACTAAGTTTCTGTCAGACACTGGAAAACACTGGTTCCAGGAAATAATGAAAATCTCAATGTTCTTGAGTTTTCAAGTGCAAATGCTCTTTAAAATACTGCACAAACAAGTCAGCCTAAATTATTGTATAATGTACTGTTGTAATAGACATTGTAAACCCATTCAAGTCAATAGAGTTCTACCAGAAATGAATTTGACCTATTGCCTGCATGGTTCCAATTTTCTAAAATTTGTATTGTTTGACAGTCTTTTCATTACATGACTTCAAACAATACTGTACTTCTTGCCTTAAGGCTGAAAGTAGGTTGCACAGTTTCATTCTTTTGAAGAAGACACCTTGTGCAATAGGTGACTGCTCTTTTTTCTTAATGGCACTTCTTTTCTTTAATGTCCTTAATTCATACATTTTCTGAGGAACAGGTATTTTTATTAAGTAGAAATATTTTGAATACTGTATAATAAAACCTTCCTTACATTTGCTGTATTTGAAATGTTGAAGGAAGTAGCTATTTTAGTCAGTTGAAAGACTTTCATTGACTTCAACAGGCTTTGGATCAGACCATAGTTGTGTAGCATGTTAGGACCACTCTGTCTGAGTAAACGTGGAGGTGTTCCCATCCCTGGCTGGTCCTCATTGTGGTCTTCTACACTCTCCTATAAAAAGTTGCTGCAGAAATTGATTGCACATGGCATGTTATTAAACCATTGCATAGCTGCTCCACCAACGACCCTTTTGCAGGGGTTCATTCATGCAAAGCACCTGGTGTTGGCTCCCCACACCGCCAATAACTTCCTCCCCCTTTTAAAATAACCTGCCAGGATCATTCAATCATTCTGTTTTCAAAATTTACATTATTGTAAATTAATCAGGTTAAGAAATGCCACTTTTAACCCACTTCAACCATCCCCCATAACCATCCTTATTCAACTTATTCGTAAATGATCTGGAGAAAGGGGAAAACAGTGAGGTGGCAAAGTTTGCGTGTGATATGAAAATGCTCAAATTAGTTAAGACCAAAGCAGACTGTCAAGAATTTCAAAAAGATGTCACAAAACTAAGTGATTGGTCAACAAAATGGCAAATAAAATGTAATGTGGATAAATTGAAAATAATGCATATTGGAAAAAGTAACCCCAACTATATATACAATATGATGGTGGTTACTTAGCTACAACTAATCAGGAAAAAGATCTTGGAGTTATTGTGGATAGTTCTCTGAAGACATCCACGCAGTGTGCAATGGCAGTCAAAAAAGAAAACAGGATGTTAGGAATCATTAATAAAGGAATAGAAAATATGATAGAGAATATTTTATTGCCCTTATATAAATCCATGAATACTGCGTACAGATGTGATCTCCTGATCTCAAAAAAGATATACTGGCATTAGAAAAGGTTCAGAGAAGGGCAACTAAAATGATTAGGGGTTTGGAACAGGTACCATATGAGGAGAGATTAAACAGGCTAGGACTATTCAACTTGGAAAAAAGGAGGCTAAGGGGGGATATGATAGAGGTATATAGTGTGTGGAGTATGTGATAGAGTAGTGTGGAGAAAGTGAATAAGGAAAAGTTATTTACTTGTTTCCATAATATAAGAACTAGGGGCCACCAAATGAAATAAATGGCCAGCAGGTTTAAAACAAATAAAAGGAAGTTCTTCTTTACACAGTGCACAGTCAACCTTGCCTGAGGAGGCTGTGAAGGCTAGGACTATAACAGGGTTTAAAAGAGAACAGGATAAATTAATGGAGGTTAAGTCCATTAATGGCTATTAGCCAGGATGGCTAAGGAATTGTGTCCCTAGCCTCTGTTTGTCAGAGGGGGGTGATGGATGGCAAGAGAAAGATCACTTGATCATTACCTATTAGGTTCCCTCACTCCGGGGCACCTGGCATTGGCCACTGTCGGTAGACTGGATATTGGGCTGGATGGACCTTTGATCTGACCCAGTACGGCCTTTCTTATGTTCTTATGAAATAGGATCCTCCTTTCTTACCCATATTTTTCCTGTCTTAGACATGCATTTCTGGTTTAGCAGGAAGAGAGTCTAAGGTTCAGACTCATCCAAGATTTTTGTTTTCTAAAGCTGCCTATTTACCTTCCCTTACAGACAGTTCTACAGCTACCTCTAGATTACATGGGAACTCCAAGGTGGGAGGGTCCCAGAGGTTGGAATGTCTACAGCGCAATTAAACAACCCTGCAGCCTGAGCCCCAGGATCCCAAATCAGCTGGCAAAAGCCACACAGGGTGTCTAATTGCAGTGTAAACACATCTTCTAATTACAGTCTCTTTTGTAATCCCTGAAGGTATTATCTTGTCCTCTGAGGAGCTGAGCTCTCACAACTTAATTGATGTCCCAAACTGTTAAGAGTAGCATAAGGTTTAATCATACTGTTCACATGTAGCTCTTTGAAACTTGATGCATTTGTCTCTTGAGATTTAGCTGACAGAGAATGGAAGAGTTAAAACAGGACCCGAGGCAATTACTCTGCTGAGGGAGGAAAGGAGACATTTCATGGTTAGATATAAAGTGCAAGAAGTTTTGAACAGGGTAGGAGACCTAATGACTCCAAATAAAATAGGTTTGTTGGTCAAGGAAGCATGCGCACAGTGTTAAAATTTGCAGTCACCCTGTATAGGCTTCCAAAACAGTCTGCTTGGCTTGTAGCCTATAGGTCAGAAGCAAAAAAAGTGCAGTGGGTGTCTAAAAATGGAATAACTGCACTTGTGCTGATCACTCCATGTACTCCATTTAGCTCAATTGGTGCAATCCCCATTTTACCCTGTATTGAGGAGTCATGATTTGTGCAGCATGGGCAGTATGTATCAAAGGCCAGGGCAGGCCAAGTTTCCCCTGACCCAGGCTGTGTCCCCACCTATGTTCCACCCTGAGGCCCTGCCCTGCCTCCCCTTCTACACTGACTGCCCAATTGAGGTATTTTTAAGTGTACACAAGGCCTCAAATGGGGTTGTGTGATTTAGAGGGCAAAGAAAAATTTGTCTTTGGAAAAATTGATCTGAAGCCAGCTGAAGCTGAATTCAGGCTCTTCTGAGAACTCTAGTCATTTCACCTGTACTAAGATAGCAGGATACCAATAGTGTTAACCAATCTTTACCTTACCCGATGGTAACACAAACAGCACAAGCCAATTGCACCAGAAATTAATAGTAGTGTTGTTACATAATGCATGGGACAGATCACACTGCATCCTATGTGAAATACAGTACACTGTAACAAATCAGCAGTTGCCAATTTTCACATGGTAAATAAGCACCCTGACTTTCACAATGAGCTAAAAATCAAGCCAATCCCCTTTCAAAACAAGGCCAAAACATGCCAGTCCCTAAGAGCCCCAACACTCTATGTAATTGATCTCTCTGATGTACAGTCTGGGACTGTGGTAGACCCGCTGTGCACCCCTAACTCTCCCCCGCTTGCCCCTGCTTGCACACCCCCCCCCCCTTTGTCCCTGCTTGCAGGGAGGAGAGCCACACCAAAAAAAAATAAAATAAATAAAAAAAAAAGCAGCAACAAGCTACATGCCAAACAAGCTACAAACCAACAAGCAACACACAAGTTAATTAAGCCAAAAACAAGCCCAATTTTTGCATTTTTCACGGGTTTGGCATGTTTGTAAATCAGCTAGTAATGAAGAGTTTACCCTAGTTCTGATCTTTTCCAGCATCATCCAATTATACATACATCTGCCCCATTAACTCATCCAATGTTAGACTTTCAGGGATGGAAAACATCTCAGTCACCTGCCAGTTATCCTGGCTACTCCATGTACACAAAATACCAGTACAAATTATTTAAGCAGTATGTGTTTGCAAACCAGATTTAGCCCTGGCTTCATGAGAAATCTTTGCTGAATAGTATACACATTTCTATTTCTATCTATTTAGGTTCTTATATTGTGCTCCTCTCTATAATATCTGCTCATAGTTGATCTTGGCTCTGGTAATGCTCTAGTTTCAGCAAGTCATAATTCAGCCTCAGTCACACTGATATTGTAAGTGCTATTCACATGTCTTGTTTACCAACCATCATATAACTTTCTCAGAGTATTGGATAGTTCACAGGGGCAGCATCAGTTACCTACATACAAGATAGTAAAAGAGAGCAGAATGTAAAGCATATATATTTGCATACAATGAGTAATTGGGAGATGGTAATGATATTCGAGCAATGGAAAGTTTACTACATTTATAGTCAAAATAATCATATGCTGCTTCCTGAACCTGGGAACTCTACAAGGGTAAAGCAGAGAACTCTCCAAGCTTTCCTTAAGCGAGCACCAAGTGAGGCAATTTTTGATTCCTAGGCCAGCACTCTATCAAAGAAACTTTTAAATTGTATAGTATGTGATAGTAACAATTAAATAGAAAGTGAGGAATACTTGTAGCACCTTAGAGACTAACCAGTTTACTTCAGCATGAGCTTTCATGGACTATAGCCCACTTCATCGGATGCATAGAATGGGCTATAGTTCATGAAAGCTTATGCTGAAATAAACTGGTTAGTCTCTAAGGTGCTACAAGTATTCCTCGCTTTCTTTATGGATACAGACTAACACAGCTGCTATTCTTGAATCAATTAAATAGAATTATTTCTTCCAGCTAATTTGGCTATTATTTTCAGCTTTCTAAAAAGGCCCACTTAAAGCACCATCCATTTGTGTGTCGCTGTGCATATATATATTTGTGGCTGGGAATTTATTCTGTTAGCACATAAATATAATCAAGTCATATCGCTTGCACATAAACAACCCCTAATTTTCTCTGATCAGTTCCTCTTTAGCTGTCAAGATGAAGTCTAATATAGAATTCCCTCTAGGGGCTGGCAATGGTTCCCAGGATGCTGGAACATTGGATAATGAATTGTTTTAGTCACATATATATGTATAAAAAAAACCCCAGAAACATTTAAAAGAATCATTGCTTTTGTCTGTGCCCTTGCTGATGCAAGATTCCAGAATTTAGCTAAACAAGCTTCAGGGTTGTATAACCCATGAAACCTGACTTGTGTTTCTTACTCTGTACAACTTCAGTCTATGTAAATAGCAGGTGAAACAGTAGGCAGAAATTGTCTCCTTAACTCTCCTTGAATATTCATTTGAATTTGAAAATAAATCACAACTCAGACATATTTGTGAACCTTTCAGCTTTGCTTTTCACACACCTCCAAATAGCTGACCTTTAGTGGCATGAATAGGTACAAAGAGCCAGCGTTCAGTTCAAATGCTTGAATACTCACAAAAATCATCCAGTGCAATGAACAGAAAAAATACCATGAGGCCTATAACACTAGGACAAAAGAGTGCACACTTCAAAAGTGCTCATATCAGATATTAACAATGCACTCTTCATACAGAAAATAAACTCACAAAAATTACAAATGTCCAGTATCAAATACATTTAAGAACTTAGTAAACCTCCTTGAACATTCTGCAAACAGAAAGTGGCAAATGGACTAATAAATTATTCTGTGAATTGTTTGCTCAGCTCAAAAGGATGGACTGTGATGTGGCATTCTATGGCTGCCAAAAAGGGAAATAGGCTTTCCTAAGGAAAAAGGAATTAACTTTCATGACTGAAGAGGCTTGGCCATCAGTTTGACGGTGATTTGCTCACTTTTTTCTTTTTAATTAAATCATCTTATCCACACTTTTGCTGAAATATTCTTTTGAGAAGGATTTTGATACTTTGCCAGATGTAGCCTATTTAAAGATCTTCACTGATAATAGTAACACCAACCATTAAGTTACTTAGCAACACAGATTTATGTTCTTACAAATGATCTTGGAGCACTTTTAACTGTTTGTGAAACACATAGCACAGTGATAAAAAGTCAGTGATCTTTAAACATTTTTGACTATTCACTACTGCAAGAGGATTAACATCAATTATTCAATTTAATTGATAAAATATCCTGCTGTAAAATTATCCACATATTTCAAAATTTCATTAATTTGAGCAGCCTCTGTAACAATGCACAAGTGCTCTGCACTTGTATGTTCAATTTCCTTTTCTTTCTGTTTCAAAATGGGGAAGGATCCAACACAGGTTTTACAGCATGTTTAATAAAAGGATAGAGAATGAGATTCAGGATCCTAGAAAGAACAGGCCACAGGTATCTTCTTGCTCCTAAAACAATCAATCTCATTAACTGTCATACAGAATATTGTTTTCCATTTTTAATACAGTATTTTTCTTTGTTATATAATGAAAAAGATTCATTTTTTTAGTTTTATACTGTTTCCATTATTTCCCCCACAAATATTTTAAAATGAGCCAGCATCATAGGATTTGAAATTAAAATGGTGGGATGGAGCTGTGGTCCAAATTTAGGTCTCAGTTCAGCTATCACTAGTGTGTGGTCTATACCCACATCTGCCCAGTTCCTGCTGTGTATATCTTCTAAAGTCCTTTTCCACTTCCACCATATTGTTTCATGATCAGTTTGGTTCGCTACTCTGTGATCTGGTGACCTCCAAGTTATCTTATGTATAGTATGGTGAGGGAAGATAGTTTGTCCATTCAGATTAATAAATCCCAAGGCCACAAGCCCTTGTCATAATGTAGTCTGACCTCATGCATAAAACAGGGCATAAATAATTCCTAGAACATATCTTTTAGAAAAACATCCCATCTTGATTTTAAAATGATCAGTAATGGAGAATCCACCATGACACTTGTTAAAATTTTCCAATGGTTAATTACTCTCACAATTTACATTTTAATTTTACAGTCTTAATTAGCCTAGCTTTAAATTCCAGCATTTGGATTGCATTATATTTCTCTGCTAGATTGAAGAGTCCATTAGATATTTGTGTCCCATGCAGGTACTTATAGATTGTAGTGAAGTCACCTCTTAACCTTCTATGAGTTAAGTTAAATAGTTTGAGCTCCTGGAGTTTATCACTATAAAGCATGTATGTATACACTTATATTCTTTGTTCTCAGATGTCTACATTTACATTTAGCCATATTAAAATACACATAGTTTACAGTAAATTTACCAAATGATTCAGTCTGAATCAGTGACCTGTTATCTTAATTATTTACTACTACCCCAATTTGTATGCCATCCACAAACTTTATTAGTGATGATTTTATGTTTTCTTCCATATCATTGATAAAAATGTTAAAATAGTGAAGGATTAAGAACCAGTCCCTGTGCTACCTCACTGAAAACAGACCTGCTCAATGACGCTTTCCCATTTACTGTTACATTTTGAGATCTATCTATTAGGTATTTTTTTCATTCATTTAATGAGTGCCACATTAATTTTATATCTAATTTTTAATCAAAATATCAATCAGTACCAAGTCAAATGTCTTACAGAAGTGTAAATATAATCCCTCAACCCTATTACCTTTATTAAGCAAATTTATAATCTCATCAAAGAAAGATGTCAAGTTAGTTTGACAGGATCGGTTTTCCATAAACCCATGTTTATTTGCATTTCCTACATTATCGTCCTTTAGTTTTTGTTAACAAAGTCCCATATCAGCTACTCCTGATATCTTTATGTGAGGCTGACAGGCCTATAATTATAATAATCCTGTTCACCATCTTTTTTAAATTGGCAGAATGTTAGCTTTCTTCCAGACTTCTGGAACTTGCCTAGTGGTCCAAGTCTTATTGAAAATCAATGTTAATGGGCAAGCAAGATCTTCAGATAACTCTTTTAAAACTATTTCATGCACATTATTTGGACCTACTGATTTAAAAATGTCTATCTTTAGTAGCTTCTGTTTAACATAGATACTAGTGGAAATGAAAGAGTGTTATCACCGAATCATGAGACTATATCATCTCTTTTTCGCCAAATACAGAACAAATATTTATTGACCTCTTCTGCTTTTTCTGCATTATTATTAGTAGTAGTAGTAGTAACCATTGCCATCTAATAATGGACCAAACCATTGTCAGGATTCGTTTTGTACTTAACATATTTTAAAAAATTCTTTATGATCTTTCACTCAGTTGACTTTAGATTTCTCTGTGTGTCTCTTGGCTTTCTTTATCAATTCTCTACAATCCTAACTTCAGATTTATATTCATTACTATCAACTTTCCATGGCTTCCATTTGTTGTATATTTATATATTTTTAAATTTTTTTAGAGCTTCCCTCACTTCCCCAATAAATCAGGTTGTTTTTAAAAATCAGCGTGGCCTTCTTCTCAATTGTGGGATTGTTTCTTTTTTATCATCTGGTAAGGTGCTTTCCAATTATAATTTACATTTTCTGATTAAATTCTTCCTCCCAGCTGATTCGTCTCATAATTGTTTTCAGCTGTTTGTTGTTGTTGCTGTTGGCCCTATTAAACAGCTCTCAGTATTATATATATTTTACTGGTCTAGATTTTATTCTGTTTCCACATTATAAATATGATCAAGTCATGATCACTTGTACCTAAGCAACCATTAACTTTTCATTCTGTCACCAGTTCCTCTTTATCTGTTAGAAAAAAGTCTAATATGGAATTCCCCCATGTTTGCTGCAACACTTTTTGAATTAGGTTATCATCTATAATTAGAAATTCCAAGGATGTTTTAGTACTGACACCATGAAACCTCCAGCATATGTCACTCAACCTGAAGTTCCCCATGATCACACAGGTTTTTTCCCCCTATACATCGTAGATAGGTGTGTAAAGAGGAGGTCATCCTGTTCACTAGTATGATTTGGTGGTCTGTAGCAGACTAGTACCCCACCTTGTGCTATTAGAATTTTGATCCATAAGCATTTAAGATCATTTTATTCTCGGTTATCAGTGACTCAGAAACAGGTAATGTTGTTTTTGAATTAGAGTGCTACTTACCCTCCCCTTTTGCAACTCAGTCATTCATAAATAAGCTATAACTATTTCTTTTAACATTTCAATAATGAAAATCATCCCACCAGTTTTCAGTAATACCAATTACATCAAATGTGTGCTCATAAATGAGCAATTCAAATTCTTCTTGTTTGTTACCGAAGTTCCTAGGTATAACATTTCAAACTTCTTGGCTCTAGGGAGACAATATTGCCTGGGACACTGGGGACTTGAGTTCAATTCTCATCTCTAACACTGTCCTGCTGGAAGGCTTGGGAAAGTCATATCCCTCTTTGTGCCCCAGTTTACCCATCAGTAAGATAAGTGTAATGATATTGACCTACCTCTTTGTTAAAGAACTTTGTGATCTACTGATGAATAACTCCATATAACAGCTACCTATTCCTACTTATTATAGTGAGAAAAAATGGAGAAATAGTGCTTCTCGTGGTATTTTGACCCAACCAAAAGCTCATATGAATATACAGACTCTAGGGAGGGTCAGGTTGTTTCTTCCTGTAACTGAACCAATTCAACTCTTCCATTCTGCTTCAGATAAATTTAAATTTGGAAACTTCAACTACAGTGAAACGTCCTACATGAAGAAAGCAGAACAAAAGATTTCATATATACTGCTAAAAATAAGTAAAGGACACCTAATTTACTAACAATAATAGAGCAATCTAACAGGGTGTGTAATCACAGCAGTTAAAAAAAGAAACATCATATAATTATGTTGAACTTTGCGGCATATCCCACCATCAACCTCCCAGTTTCCTTCTGAAATCTAATGAATTCCTGGCTTTTGTCATCTTTCTGTTGCTAAATAGACCTATTTAAATATTGCTTATATTTTAAGCAGATTTCAAAAAGCTACAATTTCCGCATAGAAAATACAGAATTATATAACAGTGATCACCCTGCGTGAGACAGATTGCTAATTTTCTGTAAGCAGGATTTATTTAGGGCTAGACTGTGGTTTCATTGATTGGTTTTAAAGGGACCACTCTCAGAGTAAGGAACTATGCATCATGAGAGTATGACAATCTGGCCTTATTTAGGAAACTATCCTTATGCTGTTTAAAGGGAGAAGAAAGAATCGTTTCTGGACTCTTGAAACAAAATAATACAACACGGGTATTTTCCTCTACAAATTTATTCACCTCTATCGAGATGCAAGACTGATAATCCTAGGGGCTGTGGTTCCTTAGGGTATATCTACACTGCAAAGAAACACTTGTGGCACCGAATCTCAGAGCCCTGGTCAATTGACTTGGGCTTACAAATTTTGGTCTGAAGGACTAAAAATAGCATTGTGAACATTCCCATTCCAGCTGCGTCTGGGCTTTGAAACCTAGCAATTGGCCAGGGTCTCAGAGCCTGGGCTTCAACCCAAATGGGAATATCTACACTGCTATTTTTAGCCCTGCAGCCCAAAACCCTTGAGTCCAAGTTAATTGACCTGGCTCTGAGACTTGGTGCTGTAGGTTTTTCTTTGCAGTGTAGACAATGCCTTGATGATTCAAATAAAAAAAAATAATAGGTATGCAGGTTTTGTATGAGAGGCCCAGTTTGGATGGGGATGGTGCAAGTGACTTTTGTGCAAAGGTGATGAAAAGTTGTTGTCCTTGTTATGTGAATGAGGCAGTAGAACTCTGCTTGGCATGCTCTAATTGAGGGCAGTCACCCTCAACTGAACTGCACTCGCTAAGCAGTGGTTCGGGGTGTCAAAACCCTGTGGAGAGGAGAGTGGGTGAAGACAGGTACATGAACCTGGTGGTGTGGACTCTGTCTAAAGAGTCCTGGACACCATTTGACCCTTCCCTTCTCCACTGTTTAATGACACAGCTGTGGGGCAGTGTCTCTTGGGAAAGGGACTGACCAGTGTCCCCTAATAGTTAAACTCCTGTACTAACTGCTGAAATCACTGAGAGCTCTAAGTTGGGGGACCTCAAGACATTGCAGATGTTAGTACAATATTTTGGGATGAAAGGCGCTGTTACAAATGTAAACTCCTATCAATCACAAGGGGAAATAGCCATCAGGAACTGAAAGGCAAAAGACAAATAGCAACACTCAAGTCCTGCAAGATTAAAACATGGGAGGGGGGAAATCAAATGAAGTGAACTAGAAGAAACAGTATGGTACTGTATCAGTTATACATGATTCAGTTAATATTTCACAAGAATGAAGTGATTACCAGGCTTGGATGTTTTTCTGAATCATTCATTTGACCCTATTTAACAATAATCCATTGAGCCAGCCTAGGACTGTCAAATGACAGTTTATTACTGGCTTGGCATTTGGGGTTTTTGCCTTTCATGAAAGCTATTTGAAGATGGAACAGAATACAGAGAATTTTTGATGGATAAGAAATGAATAAAGTTCTTGATACTCCAGTGCCCTTCAAGTTCTATAGTCAACATAAAAGTGCATTAAAAAGTTAAGTTTGCAAAGTCAAGCATCTGAAAGTAGGGAAATGAAAGAAGTAAAGTTGCCCCGGAATCCTGGAAGCCAGACCACAGCTGGACATTCTGATAGGAGGCAAGGTGGAGCCAGGAAGCGGTAAGCTGGGCAGCCTGGGAGCCAGCTGCCCAGGTAGCCAGAGCAGCCTGCCCATAACATGAGCAGCTGGGAAGGCAGCAAGCCAGCTGTCCAGGGAACCAGGCAGCTAGTGCTCGCCCACATCCCAGTTTCCCAGGAGGTAGGTATCTGAAGAGCCAGTAAGCTAGGCAGTTTGAAGAGACTGGCAGCCTCTCACACTCCTGGGGGGAGGGGGGGGCAGATGGGGAGGCGGATTGATGGCAAACTGTGCAGCCTGGGAAGTCGAGCATCCAGGCAGTCCATAAGGCTGAGAATCTGGGAAGCTGGAAAGCCAGGCAGGTTGGTGAGCTGTCACTCCAGGGCAGTAGGAAACCCACATGGCAGGTGAGGAGCCAGAAAGTGAGCAAGCTAGATAGCCAGGGGATCTAGGCAGCCTGCCAGTAGGCAACTGGGGTGCCAGCAAGCCAGGCATCCCAAAGAGCAGGGCAACCTATCCATTTGTCAGGCAGGCAGCCAGGAAGCTGGCTGGAAAGGCAGCTTGATAGCCTGGTTTCCATCAAATGTTTTGCTGTAACTGGCTTGTTCCCACAGAACATTTTGATCCCATTGAATCAGCATTTTTCCAGCAGAAAACTGTTCTGCCAGACATGTTCAACCAGCTCTAGTTTTATCCTTTGTTTGTTCTATCCTTATTGTTTGATATTTGACCCTGTTCCTTAGTTACTGCACAGTAGTCAAACTCTGCTCTGAATGCAGAATTATTAATTTCCTCCTGGGCTTTTCTCTGGCGCTCATCATGGCAGTCCTAGTGCTGAAGAAATATTAACGAATTTATCTTCTCAAGAAGCTGGTTGTGTATTGTACAGATACAGAACTGAGGTACAAAGAATTTAATTTCCAAAGTTTCCACTAATTTTTGGTAGGTAACTTGAAACATCCAGGGCCTGATTTTTCATATATATAAATTAATATTTATAGCACTTTTCAAAGCACCTTCTTATTGACTGTAGTTGCAGCTCAGCTCTTTTGCAAATCAGACTTGAGGTGTCTCAAGTTGGGTACAAAGGAAACGAGAAACCCACAGTTAGTGGCCATCTATCAAAAGTATAATTTTTATTGAATTTCAGCATCACACACAAACTCTGTGGCAGAGGCAGGGATAGAAGCCACTTCCCCAAAGCAGCATTCAAGTAACTAAACTATAAGACCTTTCTTGCTTGTCCTGCAACCTCCTGCCTCCTTCACTACACATCTTACAAAATCTGCAACACTGAGATGGGGTCCTACACGTAGCAGCCTCATTAATCGCACAGCCCTAATTTATTTCCTGAGCATCATCCAGCCAGTGTACTGACGAGCACCATCTATCCAGAGCAGTCATACAAAGATTACTTCATGTGCTTAAATGTACAGTACTGCCGTAAGAAAATTTCCACACATGTAAAAGTCTGCAGGAATTGAGACAAGGATCCTGTGGAAATAGTAAGTGATCATGTAATTAAAGACTATCACGATGAGAGATGGTCAGGAATTTCACCTTTTTTGTTGTTGTCAGAAAACGATGATTTGTCAAAACAACAACTTTTTCTGGAAAAGAATTGTTTTAGATCAATTTCCTATAATGGACAAAATTTTCAGTGTTTCTGTTCACAATGACTCTTTTATCATTTAAATTTATATAGAAAAGTAAAATACAAAATCAAAATCAAAACACAATATTTTTAATTATTAAAACAAGGTCTAATTGACCGGATCTGACATTTTTTGAGAGGTTTCAGTTTATATTTATTTTCTATATTTTGAGTTTTCATCCCCATTTGGGATGTGAGAAAAATTTTAAAAAAATTAAATTCTCACAGGATAAGGTCCATTTCTTGTTCAAGTCATAGTCATACTGCATACCTTAATTCTGGCATTTCTTAACTTTTGCATGCTTGACTTTGTATGTGTGTGTGTGTAATTGCAACAACTATTTTTAAAAAAACTGGAAAAACAGTGAAACCCTGCTACTTGGACTGACATGGTTCACCTGTAGGGTTAGAACATTCACATCCACAGACCTCTGCTACAGAGTAGCTGATACAAGTAGTAGGTAATCATGCTCTGTGTGAGCTATCTCCCAGAAGGAGATGAAGCACACATTTTGCAGTGGATTTACAGCTGTTTACAGAAAAGGAATGCAGAAACTCAGGAATCCTGTGCTATACACACTATAGAGACTATTCTGCTTCTGCCTCACACCAAGCTGAGTCCTTCTTCCCACGGCCCTTCAACCTGTCCTTGTTTCAGTCTGTGGCCTTGGTTACACTGGCACTTTATAGCACTATAAAGCCTCCAGGAGCACTATAACTCACTACCCGTCCACACTGGCAAGGCATGTATTGCGTTATAAACCCACAGTTATACTGCTCCTGGTAATCCTCCCTTCCCCGAGGGTTAACAGCTCTTGCGTATTGACTCCTCCATATTATCTCCAGTGTGAATGGGTATTTACACTTCAAGCGGTTTAAGTGATCTCTGGAGACGCCTGGAGCCATTTAAGGCAATTGACGTCTCTTCCCTTTGTTTTGAACTCGGCTGGAGGAATGCGGAAGTACCTTTTCAGAGTTTCTCTCTTAACTCGGCAGATAAGCAATGCAAATATTTATGGAGGGAGCTGTGTGACTGAAATTCAGAGCCTGTTAGTTTTCTCTAAAGAAAACTCACTGACAGCCAGTCTCTGCACAAAGTTATCTCCCTCTGCATACACACAACATGTTCCCCCTCAGCCCACTTGTTTGAAAAGCACATTGCACCCAGCTGAATGCTGGGATAGCTACCCATAATGCACCACTCCCTGTGCCGCTGCAAGTGCCACAAATGTAGCCACACTAGGACACACTATAGCGCTATACCTATTGTTGTATACGGGGACAGCTATAACCAAAAGCGCTATAATCCTGAAAGACTAACTATAAAGTTTTGAAGCATAAGCTTTCGTGGGCTAATACCCACTTCATCGGATGCAAGCAGTGGAAGTGTCCAGGGGCAGGTATAGAAAGTAGGCAACCCACCCTCCCTGATTGGAGATAACAAGCTGGTTCAGCCTAATTGGACTAACCTTGTTACCTCCTACCTGGTTCTTGCCTACTTTTCTATACCTGCCCCTGGACACTTCCACTGCTTGCATCCTACGAAGTGGGTATTAGCCCACGAAAGCTTATGCTTCAAAACTTTATAGTTAGTCTTTAAGGAGCCACAGGACTTTGTTACCTCTGCTATTCCAGACTAACACGGCTACCTCTCTGATTCTATAATCCTGAAAGTGTAACCATGCCCTGTGTAACTTCTCAGTCCCTCATGCCAATGCCTGTGCCTACCACTACAACTCCACATCCCAGCCCTATCCCCTGTCTTCCACTGCCACTCTACATTGCTGGCTCCTCATCCCAATCCCCATTTCCAGGTATGGCACATCCTTCCTGAGCTCACCTGCAAAACCCTGACTCCATTTATATTAGGGATTTTCTACATTACATCTTATGTCAGCATATTTATATTGCTCAGGGGTGTGAGTAAACCAACCCCGTGAGTGATGTAAGTTATACCAACCTAAGCGCCGGTGTGAACAGTGCTATGACATTGAAAGAGCATCTCCCACGACATATTATGCTGATGGGAAAGTGTCTTCACCAGATACACTACAGCATCGCAGCTGCACTGTCGTAGCACTTCTAGTGTAAACTGACCCTTAAAGAACTAGTTCTGTGGTGTTGCCTACAGTGAATCAAGCTGATGTGTATATAAATTGCCTAGTGGCCTTGCCGTTCCTCTAAACTTTGTCTAGGTATCAATTAGTTCTTAGATTGTGAGCTCATTCAGAGAGGGGACTGCTCCTTCTTGAATGACTGGAACGGGTATTACCATAAACAAATATTTTCAAGAGCTGAATGTTCTTAAATCGTATTGAAGTTGAAGGCATTCAGCACTTCCTAAAAGGTGTTCAGACCTTAGCAGGATCCATCTCTTTTATTTTTAAGAAGTATCTCAGAAGTGGATTATATCAGAAGCTCTCTTCTGTCATTTGCCATGGAAATATTGTGTTGCCTCCTTAGTTTTCTGTTGGAAAAAGTCATTGTTTCTCCTAGAATAAGTTTTCTTTAAAGAAAAGATCACTTTTAAAATGTAACATTTTGATAAAAGCTTTTTTTAATATGGCTACACTGGAAACTTCAAAGCTTTGTTGCAGCAACACTCCTGCGGCAGCCCTTTGAAGTGTGAGTGTGGCTGGGAGAGAGCTCTCCAATCACTCCTGGTAATTCACCTGCTTGAGGGGATTAGCTCTGAGCACTGGGAGTGCGGCTCCCAGTGCTTGTAGGCTGTCCACACTAACGCTTTAAAGCGCTCAGACTTGCTGTGCTCAGGGGAGTGATTTTCACACCCCTGAGCCAGCAAGTTGGAGCACAATAAAATGTAAGTGTATACAAATGCTATTATGCTATTAGATACAGTACCACACAAAAACCTTTTCCATATCACATGAAGTGTTCATTGCCATTCATAAAATCAATTAAAAAATGAAGACTCTGATCCTGGAAAGACTTATGTGTGTGTTTCACTTCACACTTTGTGAGTAGTTCCACTTAACTTCAATGGGACTTAGTCTCCATGCATAAGTTAAGCATGTATGCATACCATGCTTTTGTTGCTTTTTCTTAAAAGAGGCTTTGACCCTCCAGGATCCTGAAGCCTCTCTATTGTTTAGGATTCTACTGGCTTTAGCTCAATCTACTCTCAGTTTTGTAGTGAACTGCTTGAAACTGACATAGCTTGAGGTGCAGAAATATTCATGAAAGCCAGCAGTCCTACAAAAAGCATTTTGTTTTTCTCTCAGCTCACTTTGAAGATGTTGCATCAAATCTGTCCTCATTTACAGTGATTTAAACCTAAATTAACTTAACTGAAGACATTGGAGCTACTCTGGATTTCCAGGATGGTGATGAAGGGCAGAATTTGGCCCTCTGATTTATTAGTCTAATCAAATTGATTCCTCTGTGCACTGTAACCAAAATAAACATGTCAGAAACTATCAACATATTCTCTGTTTTCATACCTATATTTACTGCAGTGCAATTTAACTGTTTTTAAGCATACACAAAAAATAGTGCTGTCATTTTCTGAATGTCAGTTAATAAAAATCATTCTTGAGAAGTATATGCATTTCTTCAAACATAAATTCAAAATGTCTGTTCTCAAATGACTGTTGTGCTTGAGTAGTTACAGGGATCAGAAAACCTCATTTCTGTGATAAACCAAAATCACGTTATTGTTAGAGCATGACTCTGATTTCATAGAAGGCATTAGACTAGGAGACAACTCATCTTGCTGGAAGCAGGAGAATAGCAGACATTCTAAAAGAAAAAAATTATTGATTTGTTTTCCAGTAGTTTTATACATAATTGATACGGGGCACCAGAAATCAGCCATCATTAGACATTTAGGGCATGTCTTCACTACCACTTTAAATCGATGTTAACGACGTTAGGTCGAAGTAAACGTGTACCTGTCTTCACATACATGTCCTTAACGTCGATGTAAAGGGCCTTAAAGATCGATCTTGGCACTCCAGCCTAACCAGTGGCATAAGGCTAATCTCGACGTTCCAAGCTCGACCGTGGGCTAGTGAAGACGGAACCCGACATTAATAGCCTCCAGAGGCTGTCCCACAATGCTCCATTCTGACCGCTCTGGACTGCCTCACTACTGCTCCACTGTGACCGCTCTGCACTGCACTCTGAACTCGCTGCTCTGGCCAGGTAGATAAGACCCGGGAACATTTGAATGCCATTTCCTGTTTGGTCAGCGTGGCCAGCTCACCTGAACTGATCAGTCGCCATTCAGAGCAATCAGCACTAGCCGCCATGCAGAGCTCAGCATCACAGGAATCCATGATGAGCTCATCTACCCTGGAAACCAGCCAGAGGAGAAGAGCTCCAGCATGGTCCACTCGTGAGGTGCTGGATCTCATCGCTATCTGGGGAGAGGAATCCGTGATGTTGGAACTACGAAACAACAAACGGAATGCCAACACCTACGGAAGAGTCTCCAAGGCCATGCTGGAAAGGGGCCACAACAGGGACACCACACAGTGCCGCGTGAAAATTAAGGAGCTGCGGCAATCTTTCCAGAAAGCCAAGGAGGCAAACGGGCGATCAGGGGGCGCGCCACGGACATGCAGGTTCTACAATGAACTAAATGCCATAATGGGGGGCGCCCCCACCACCATCGCGCCGGTGTGCGTGGACTCCACCGATGGGATCATCGTCAGGGAGGAGACTGATTCCGAGGAGGACGAGCATGAAGAAGAAAATCTCACAGAGCAGCAGGAGCCCAGCGGAGAACCCTTGTACCCAGAGAGCCAGGAGCTGTTTGTCACCCTGGAGCCAGTACCCTCCCAAGCCTCCCAGGGGGGTAAGTGTTTCTTTTTTAAGTGATTACATGACGCGTGATTTTGTAAAGGAAGCATTTATTAATGAGTAACTTGCCCTAAGGACTTAGCGTGCTTTCATTGCTGGTCAATTTCTACTCAAAGAGTTTGTCAATATACTCCGGGATTGACCATAAGTCCTCCGCGGACATTTCAAGGAAGCTATCCAAGAGGTAGCGATGAATCCAGCGCAGCAGATTTCTGGGGAGAGCTACCTTATCTGGTCCCCCGTGATAGGACACCAACCCACGCCACGAAAGTAGTAGGTTGTCTGGTATCATTGAGCAGGCTAGCATTGCGGCGTATGGACCAGGACTTTGCATGGACTCAAGGAGCATGCGCTCCCTATCTCTCCGAGAAATTCTCAGCAAAGTGATGTCATTCAGGGTTGCCTGTTTGAGATACGGACTGCAATTAGTCGGGAGATAAAGAGTCCCAGCTGCAAAGTACTCTTTTCTGCTGAGGACCGACGAACCGCCCCCCCCCCCCACAAACGCTGACCGCCGCCCCCCCCCCAGCCCGTAGCGTTAGCTGGCAGGGAATCCGAGCCGTCTGCACGCGGTCTGAAGAGCCCCAAAAAGACCTTAGCCCTTAGCGAGAGATTTTTTGGCATTTGCTTTGCAGTTTGCGGTTTCAGTGGGAGCCAGCCACGCGGTGGGGGGAAGGGGGCGGGGTTGCTCTACAGTATGCAGGTGCCACTTTTAACTTACCATGGCCGGCTGCACGGTGATTTCAGAAGCTGTCTTGGGCTGAGGCACGCATATGTGTCTGAGATGCTCTGACTTTTCTGTGAGCTCTCCTCTCCTTTTAGGTGTAGAACATGACCTTGTACAGAAATCATATCAGGCCTCTGAATACTGAGTTTGCAAATGGCATAGTACTCCCATTGTGTACCGTCCGAGACTGCATCTGCCTCCTAACCTTGAATGTATCTGTCTCATAACTTTCAAACTTTCTTTTCCCACACACTTGCCCACAGATGAACAACAACAGATGAACTCCCGCCCTGCACCGCAGAAAAGAAAGCGTAAAAAGAAAACGCGAACGCGCGATGAGATGTTCACTGAACTCCTGGAGAACTCGCGCGCTGAGGCAGCCCGCCAGACGGACTGGAGGGAAAAAATGATACAGGCAAGGGAACGAGACAGAGAGGAAAGGAATCGAGAGAGAGAGGAAAGGAGAGCCGCTGCAGAAAAGAGGGAAGCCGCTGCAGAAAAGAGGGAAGCCGCTGCAGAAAAGAGGGTAGAACGTGAGGAAAGACGCATGGATGCTTTCCTCCGCATAATGGAGGACCAGAGCGACATGCTGCGATCTCTGGTGGAGCTGCAGCATGCCCAAAGACCACCTTTGCAGCCCCTTTGTAACCACCTCCCCCCCTCCCCAACTCCCATAGATTCCCCACCCAGACGCGTGGTGAGAACACGGGGGGGCAAGGCCCGTGGGCCGCTCCACTCCACCCCACAAGCCAGCAGAAGCAGCAGCAGGCTGACTTTCTCAGAAAACTTTTAAAAGCTGCTGTGTCTTGCCCACCCCTCCTCTCCCCCCTTCCCCCCCCCCTCCTTTGCCCGCTCCTCCCCCACTGCGACTGCCGGTTTCCCTCCAGGATACCAGGACAGTGATCCCCTGTATTTGTATTTCCGATGAACCAATAAAGGAACCATGATTTTTCCAACAGTGATTTTATTTCCTCTGCAAGCATGGGGATGGGGGAGGGAAAGCATGGGGAGGGGGGGAGGGAAAGAGGGTACAAGGGCAGCAGGCTTAGAGCACAGCAAGGGAGCAGATTCTCAAACGCCATCTCGACCACTCATAAAACTGTCTTTCAAGGCGTCCCTGAGGCGCAGGACCTCACGGTGGGCTCTTTTACTTTCCCTGCTGTGTGGCTGCTCATAAGTAGCAGAAAGTAAATTTGCCTCTGCCTCCCAGCCCGCCATAAACGTTTCCCCCTTGCTCTCACAGATATTGTGGAGCACAGAGCAAGCAGCTATAACAATGGGGATATTTCTCTCGCGGATGTCTGAGCGAATGAGTAAGGAACGCCATCTCCCCTTCAAGCGGCCAAATGCACACTCCACGGCCATTCTGCACTTGCTCAGCCTGTAGTTGAACAGCTCCTGACCCCTGTCCAGGGCTCCTGTGTAGGGCTTCATAAGCCAGGGCATTAGGGGGTAGGCTGGGTCCCCAATGATCACGATCGGCATTTCGACCCCCCCCACGGAAATTTTCTGGTCGGGGAAGAAAGTGCCTTGCTGCAGCTGTCTAAAAACCCTAGAGTTCCTGAACACTCGAGCGTCATGAAGCTTTCCCGGCCACCCGACGTAGAGATCGGTGAAACGTCCCTTGTGGTCAACCACTGCTTGCATGACCATTGAGTAATATCCCTTCCGGTTTCTGTACTCAGCGGCCTCGTGGTCCGGTGCCAGGATAGGGATATGAGTCCCATCTATAGCCCCACCACAGTTAGGGAATCCCATGGCGGCAAAGCCATCTATTGTGGCTTGCAGGTTTCCGAGGTTTATAACCCGGTGTAGCAGCCGCTCGACGATTGCCCTGCTTACTTGCATCACAGCAAAGCCCACTGTAGACCTACCCACCCCAAACTGATTTGCCACTGACCGGTAGCTGTCTGGCGTTGCAAGCTTCCAGAGGGCTATCGCCACTCGCTTCTCCACTGTAAGGGCCGCTCTCATTTTGGTATTCCTGCGCTGGAGGGCCGGGGACAGCAAGTCACAAAGTTCCATGAAGGTGCCCTTTCGCATGCGGAAGTTTCTGAGCCACTGGGAGTCATCCCAGACCCGCAGCACTATGCGGTCCCACCAGTCCGTGCTTGTTTCCCTGGCCCAGAATCGGCGTTCGATGGCATGAGCCTGCCCCATTGCCACCATTCTTGACAGATTGTCAGTCGCCCTACTTGCAAAAACGGCAGTGTCCATGTCGTCCCCGCTGTGCACGTCAGTGTCCCTGTCGTCCCCGCTGTGCACGGCAGTGTCCCTGTCGTCCCCGCTGTGCTTGTCCATCTCCTCCTCACTGTCGTCGAGTTCCGGAAAGCGCAGTTCTCCCCGGATCGCATTCCTCCTCTGCAGACGGTGCAGCAGGAACTCTGCAACCGTGATCGAGGTCCTCACAACAGCCATTACTGCAGCCGTGGTGTCAGCGGGCTCCATGCTTGCAATGCTATGGCGTTAGCACGGCGGAGAAAGGGCGCGAATTATGGGATGCCTACCTACAGTGCACCGCTCGGAATGGGGGTGGGCGGCGCGGAAAAAGGGCGCGAAATTTGGAAATGCCTACCCATAGTGCAGCACTCGAAATGGTGCCTGCTGGGGGATCAGGGAACTGTGGGATAGGTACCCACAGTGCAACGCTCGTCATGTCGACGCTTGCAAAAGTTTTGCGGACAGACACTGTCTACGTACTGTGCGTAGCTGTGCCTAGTGAAGACACACAACATCGACTGTATACCGTCGCGTTCACAACATCGACATAAAGGAAATCGAACTACTGCTGTAGTGAAGACATACCCTTATATACAAATATACCTGTCTTGAGGAGTGCAATGGGAGTTTACATCCAAGTAGCAAACAACTACAAATAATTACACACAATTTACATATTTTTTGTTACTTGAACTTTTTGTCAGATTATCATAAAAAAATTATGATTCAAGATGTCTTCCTCTATCTTTTCAAACTATGCATATTTCTCTGTTTGTGTTCATAAAAGACAAGCAAACCAGATTCCACAATCCCTTCTTCAAAAACAGGTGTTACCACCCAACGCTTCATCAGGTCAGAACTCCCTGAATTGCTGGCAAAGAGTGGGATCATAAAATATGACCATGTAGATCACTGTTGCTACCACTGTTATATAACTGTAACAAATCTTGTACAAAGGTTCTCAAGTAAAGTGTCTATGGAAAGGTTATGATTTACTGAATATTATGCTGTTTGTATGCATATATCATTTTTGTATGTGAGATTATGAGCACTGGCTCCATACCTGTATTTCAAATATGCTTGCTCCTGTGGTAATGCCCACAAGGTATTTAGCGGTCACATCTTGAAGGGACTATTCAAGTTAAGTGGCCAATCAAAAGAACACTTAACTCACAATCGAAGATGCCGATGTACACTGAATGGACTTTCCTGAGGTTGTTCCATCTGAAGTGACTAAGCAAAATTATGCATGGACATGTGATTTGCCCAAGTGACTCCAAACACCATCCTGATTTTCTACTAGCTGTGCTCAGGACTTTGATTGAAACAATCATTTCCCTCCACATGGCAGAATCTGTCAAAGGCACTGGAAACATCTCTATTTTGACTCTTTCCTGCTCAAGCCTGTGAACTATGAATTTATACTAATGGGAGCACTCTAACCAAGGGATACAGGACTTACCAATGACTTGAAAGCAACCAGAGACTTGATTTAAACCAGCAGTTCATTTCATCACTGCTATAAGCCTGAACCACAAACTTTGCAATGATTGTATGTACTTGATTCCTTTCACCAATTTTGTCTCACTTTTTTAAAAAAAATAATTAAATAAACCTCTAGATTTCAGATACTAAAGGATTGGCAACATCATGATTTTTTAGTAAGATCTGAGTTGTGTAGTGACCTGGGTGTGTGACTGGTCCTTTGGGATCAGAAGAACCCTTTGTTTGATTAAACTGGTTTTGAAGAACCACTCATCTTTACGTCTAGTGTCTGGGTATTGAATCCAGGACTAGAGTGCCTGGGAAATTGCTTTTCTTACTTCTTATTGGTCAGTGTGGTGAAACAGAAGTTTACTTTTGTTACTGGTTTGGTATAGCTTAAGGGAGAATAACCGCCAGTTTGGGGGAGTATCTGCCCTGTTTCTCAGCAGTTTGTCCTGAATTTGGTATTCTCAGTGGTAACCCATTGAGCCCCACTGGCAATTTTGGAAAAAAAAAATCCCTCTCTTTGGGGGTTAATCCATTCACAAAAATCTTTTGGTGACTCAAAAAAGTAAAGAAGCAAAAACCAACAACTTGCTTCTGGTTTAATGAAATAATTGTACATCCCAAAACATTTCATTTCTATATTTTCTCTTCTGTTTTCTTAAATAAATTTCATTACAAAGTTTGTCCATCTCTATCTGTAAATAATTTTCCTTTCACAGAAAAAAATATCGGAGAAACAATTTATTTGACTTTTAAATACACCTCCATTACCACAAAACAGTCACCTGGCTAGTACAGTTATTGTGATTTTTATGAGCATTGTGGTCCTAAATCCTCTGTATTCACAGGAGTACTACATAAATCCCAGATTAAAATAGTGCTTGAAGGACAACAGCAAATAACAAAGCAACAATTTGGATAAACCTAAACAAGTGTTAGTTCCCAGTTATATTAGCTGCCCACTACTGGTCCTCAAGAATGTCAATTGTAATTTTGCACCACTTTTGTGATTTATCAACCTCATTAACTGAATAAATGGTTTGTTCAGTGTGACTCCATCCTGCAAGCTGTTGAACAATAAGATCCTGATATGGCAAAACACTTAAACAGCTGATTAACTTTAAGACTTTTAATGTTAGTCAGTGAAACTACTCAAGGGCTTAAAGAGAAACATGAATTTACATATTTTCTTGGATCAGGTCTCTGTTTGCTCACCACCCCGCAGGGCTGAGTCCTATAGGCTTAATCCTACTCCCATTTACTTCAATGGACAAGGATTAAGTCCTATATGAGAAATCCACCCTGCTGCAATGTTAAGTGGAAACCCAGTAGCTCTAAAACTTTATCAAGGGAAAATCCCTGATAACTACCAATAGAACTAATGTTCATCCTTTCTATTGGCCATAAACACTAAGAATTAAAGCCATAACAATATGCGGGCAAATGACATAAATCTTAACACCTCCATTTCATTGCAATAGAATGTCCCTTTTCAGGGTTGCTTTTAAATTAATATCCCAGAGAACTCTATAAATCCCAAGGCTACTAATGAATCTCTTTAGGAGCACTTTGAAAGTCTCATACTATTGTATCGACAATATCACGGTCCTGGACCCTTTTGTATTACAGTGCTACCTACATCTGTGCAGCACAATTACAGACTCAAAATCTTCCTTGATTTGTTTCCCCTCTTTGGTACATGCCAGTCATTGTAATCTCAGATTTCAGAAACCTTTTGAATTTTGCCTATCCCTTCCTTGCCTCTTTCTGATCTCCAGTTGGTTTTATTATACAAATAAGAACAAAACTCAGCTCTCACCTTTGTGGGTCTGTGCAGCCATGGGACTCTGAATTTCAAGGTCATTCAGATATAAAGCAGAACCTCAGACTGCTATTTTAAAGTAAGTTTGTAGCACTTTTCCTTGCAAGCATAGCTTTGAAAATGTAGTTTGATGTAAACCAAATCAAACCAGGCACTGAGATTGAAAACTTGTAACTGATTTTTTCCCCCTAAATATCATAGTTTATTCATAATCTCAAACTTCCATGTATGGGGGAAAATAGTTATTGATCCTTTGATTTTGGGCAAGCCCATATGAATTGACAGTTGAGGATGGTAGTGCTACATAGATTACCACAATTGGCACTAGTCACCACAAGTTTCCCACCTATAGCTAGCTCTTCTCCTTGGCTGAGCAGCTAGTGTGGTCAAGACACAAGGAGGGGCATTTCAAGAGCATGAAAGGCAGCATGCTTTAGTGAACCACACGCGGGACTAAGAATAAGGAACTGATTGCAGCGCAACACTGCTTCCCTCTTTGGTCCTTGCCAAGTTACTTAGGGCACTATTATCAAAGTGGAGTGTCTCTGAAAAACAGGCCACTTTCATTTATGCATCTAATTTATAACACTCACAGAGGGGCTGTTGTAACAATCAAGGAATTATGTCTGCAAAGTATTATACAGGTGCAAAACTCACTAGAATTTACACAAAACCCTCCAGTGCCTGGGAATCTAGCAACAATCAGGGCCATCATCACTTGCGAAACGTCTCTAATGTTAGCAAAGAACAAAGATACACAGATTCCAGAATAAACAGATGTGTTCCACTTCTACTGCTCCAGGAGGCTGACATGAGACCTAAAGATCCACTTCTCCACAACAACACACTATACATAAGTTACTATTATTACATACTATTGCTGCCCACAGCGTCTTCACTCTTTTCGTGTCCTCTTTGACTATGTCATTGTAGAGCAGAACCTTGCAAAAGTTTTGGTTGTTTGAAATCTGTTTCAAATTGATGGATTTTTGTGCTCAATACTAAAACATTCTCCTGGAATATTCGCCTTTTGTAGAGTGATTTTTAGTACAGATTGCTTAGCCAGATGAGAAAATTCATCAGTCAAACAATATGTAAAGTAAAATCAAATTATCATCAAATATATATTTTAGAACAAGTAATCAGAATTTTAAATACAAATATTAAATACAAATATAAAAATATCAGATGTTGAACTGTTTGACAAAGTGTTTATAATGTTAAAAATTGAGAAAATTGCTCTCACAGTATGATAAATACTTTTAAAAACAAAATGATGTTCTAGTAAGCTTCTTTTACAGACTAGCCTTCTTCTAGTCTGGGTCCAGCAATCACTCACACTCCTGTGGTTCCTGTCCTTTGTTCCAGTTTTTTCAAGTATCTTCTGGGGGTTGAGATCTCTTGAGTCAGCTGCAGACAAAATGGAAGGATATACAAAAATAGAGAATAATATATAAAAACAGTTTTAAAAAAAGAAATTCATTCAATATAAAGAGGTTGATTAATTTTTGTTACATTTATATTGTCATTGGGTGTTTGGAAAAAAATTGATCAGGGTAACTGATGGGTCTGGTTATTGATAAGTGTATCTTTACAAGATTCGGTGGAATGCTCAGAATGCTGGGTGGGTTCTGTTTTATTTAGCAAAATAAATCAAATTAATAAACACATAGCTGTGCATTTTTAAATTAATAAACACACACCTCTGCATTTTTAAAAAGGATTGCAAGTTTTTCATACATTTGAAAGGCATTGTGCATTCATGATAAATTTGCTAGGGAAAGCTCTGCAGAATAGCACTCATGATGATATTATAATGTGTTTTTTTTTCCCCTTAAAGTAATTGAATCAATTGGTGAAACGGGGAGTGAAAAAGTTCTATAAAACTTTCTCCCCAAAGTAATTATGACTGTAGGAGGAGCTACACTCAGAACAACATTCTGACTATAGTTCACCCCTCACACCTACCCTGACAAAAACTGCTACATATATATCATGATTTTATTATGGTTATGCTTGTTTTGTATTTATACAGGTGCACAAATGTGTGGAATTTTAAAGATAAAAGAATTTTTTTGATTCTCTTCTCTTGCAGAGGTGTAAATCCAGAGTAAATAGAATGGAGTTACATGACTCTAAAGCCTGTGTAAAAGAGATCAGAATTAATCCTGGTGTTCCTGTCTGAAGAATTTACAATCCAAATTATGAGTTGATGATGTGAATTACTTTCTTTGCTTTGGTAGTTTAATAAATGTAGAATATTTATCAATCAAGACTGGTTCTAGCAAGGATTTTTCCTAAAGAGCTATCCAGACATGTCACAAGTAGAGAGAATATTTCCTTGAGAACCAACATGGCTATTCATTTTTACATTTCTTCCACTGAAAACTGATCTACCTATGCCTTCAATCAACTAATTACACTGAAAATGAATGTTGGAAATGATCATATTTATTTTCAGAGTGCTAACCTATACAAATGGTTTTTGGAAGAGTACATTAGCAGAAGCATGTGGACTCATAAAACATGGAGTTTAGCTAACTGAATAGAAATTAACATTCTTTAGCAGAAATTTTTTTCAAGGGGAACAGTGATTTGCATAATATAATAGGAATTATGAAAAAACAACCTTATAGCTGAATGATTGGGGTACAAAATAAATATGCAGCCCAAACCTTCCCTTCATGTTCATAAATATCCCATCAGGTCCATGCTCCCCTACTTACCAGTAATGATTTAGTTTGTGCTCACTTGTGTAGCTGTAACGTTAGGCAGCAGCTACCCCTAAGAATCATTCTTAATCAGAGTGAGATTTAGGCAGAACAGAGTGTATTCCTCAATATCAAAGATGAGTTTCACCGCATTTAATTGTATTGTTTTCTTGCAGGAACTAGTTGCTTAACATTCAGAGAAATAGAACCAGATTATAATGAACAAACTATCAATAATAATAATAGTCTAATTTATTAATTATTATCTGCAATGGCACCACGTGGAGATTTGCAGTGAAGTTTAAGCAATTCCATTATCTGTTGCACTAGATACAGGACCATACTTCCCTTGATTCTGCTCAATCAACATTCTTTGCTGTGATAGGACACAAGCTCTTTGCTTCTTCCTGTTTTTTATTTCACACTCCACATTGGTGTTTTCTCTGCCTGACTATTCAAGCTGCTGCTCTTGCTTTCTCTGAGTGGATCAGTTAGGAGTACTTGTTGGGTTCTTTACCATGGCATCTCAGCTGCTCAGAAAGAGCAACCTCAGGAAGGGACACTTCACTCATCAGGAGGGACTCATCAGGAAACAACGCTGCATTTACAGTTATGATTTTCTCTGTGGAGTGGGAAGGCTTTGGGAAATTGCGTGAAGTCAGTCTTTCTGGTCTCTAGAAGAAGGTTTTATGCACAGTCTGGATGATTAGTAGGTAATCAAGCCTGGAAGTCAGTTCTGGCAATAGTTCTCCTGTGAATGCTTCTACTGTGGGCCTTGGGCCTTGCTCGTAATGTGTAGTGACAAGGAAAAACTTCAGGAAAGTATTTTTTCTAACTGAATTATGCTATGGTGCATTTTGTAACAACAGAACCTAGTGAAAGTGTCCCTGCAATAGTGACGGCCAGAGCATTTTCTATAATTTATTGACATTGATGATACTACTGGAGCTGGTATGACAAATGTACTTCTTAAAAGGCTGGAAGATATGGGAATTGCGATAGCTGACATGAGAGGAAAGAACAGAAGAGTTACAGACATGGATCCGAGAGTTAAACCCTCAAGCTTTTTTTGTCCCATGAAGTTCTCATTCATTGAACTTGCTGGTCAGTGATGCAGCATCAGCTTTTCGTGAGGGTGCTGAATTTTTTAAATGGAATTCAAAGCTTCTATGTATTTTTCTCTGCATCAACTCATTGATGGCAAATTCAGTCACCCTGATCAAATTTAATGGCAATGACAATTGTTGCAGGGGGCTTATCTCGTTGCCGGGAGAAACGAGGCTTCACACAGGTGGCTAGTTGGAAAGTGGTGAGTTTATTGGAGGGAGCGGCATTTCGTGCTGGGTGGCTTATCTGCCAGCACGGCCGCAATACAAGATGTCTGACACACCCAGGCGATGTCCAGAAAGCCCAAAGAGGAAGTCCAACCCAAAAAGGTGTGTCAGCACAGATATACCCATGCTCATTTGCATCTCATACATACTCATCTCATTAATAGCAAGCAACAAACTGATTGGTTACACACGGTTCAGCACTTGTTGGTTACGCAGTCCTGCCTTAGTTTCCCCATTTAGTTTCCCACGCATTCATTCTCACACAGACAGGGTAAACACTCATGCAGCTGGGAACGGTTCCGTTCCCAAACACACAGATAACAGCTAGGTCATGGCTATTCTCACATCTGAGGATACCATTACGCACTCTCCTGGAGTTGACTTAGAAGCGTAACTGCGCCTTCGAGTGGTTGCCCGTCACAATATCTTCCGGTCCTAACAACAATATAAATGTAACAAAAATTAATCAACCTCTTTATATAGAATGAATTTCTTTTTTAAACTGTTTTTATACATTATACTCTATTTTTGTACACCTGTAAGAGGGGAAGAGAGAGCGTAATGTACATACAAATCTACCTAGCTTCCATCCCAATTAGTTTATCTAATAACTCATTTCGCAGAGAGAAATCAAATAATTTTGGTTATACAAAGGAAGGTAATAATTGGAGTAAAAATATTGTGACAGACTGCTCTCTCACCCCTCTCAGGAACAGGCAGGAAACCCTTCTTTGCGTCAAACAGTGCTCTTTACTTAACAGTGCAGGACCCCACCACCAATATATACAGCCTTGTACAGTTCTTCAACTTACAGTTCTACAGCTCCCAGCTCTACAGACTCTATATAGTCCAGCTTACAGTTTACAACTCTAAATAGTTCTTAACACACAGCTCTAAACAGCTCCAAACACACAGCTCTGAATAGCTCAAACCACACCACACTCTATACCATCCCCACCACACTGGGCTTGCTTCCTGGCAGGCCTTTTATCCCCCTGAGGAGGCTGCCAGGTGTCACTCATCAAGCCTGAGCACTCTGCAGCCCAGGTGGCTGATTAGCCTTCCTGCAAGGGAGCTTTGCAGAGGGTTTTTCTCCCTCTTAAAGGGGCGGCAGGGCTGGCTCAGGCACTCCTGGCCAGCACCCTGCCACACACCTCCCCCCTTAGCCTAGCCCCATCGGGCTGGCTCAGACCCTTCAGTGTTTCCCAATTAAATCCAATAGGGCCCTTGAACCTCTTTTCCTCATCTCCTTCACCATAGCCGCATGGTCCCTAGGCTTTGGGGTGTCATGCCTGGCTGTGGTGGAGAGTCCCACTGACTTTTTAGGGCTAGGGCCAGCTTCCTCTGCCTCAGCTTCCCTTGCAGCTGCGGCAGAGAGCCCTACTTCCAGCCTCGCGCATGAAAGGCAGGGTATCGGCCGTCCCTGTGCCCTTCGGCGCTCACACCACTCGCATGTTGCCTCACTGCACAGGGCAACTTCCCCGGCCTCAATTTCTCCCTGGCTCTCACAGGAGCTTGGGGCCTCCTCTGTGGAGCTTACCTCCTGCTCTGGCCTCAGCCCCTCCTGGCTGTCTAGGTCCTTCGCTGGGTTAGTGGGCTGAGACCCGCCCCTTCGCTTGGCCGAGCCCCCCGTATGGGTTCTCACGCCCGGCCTTGGGGCCGCTCGGGGCCTCGTACCTCCCACTAGGCCCCAGCCCTGCCCGATAATCACGGGGCAAGGTAAGCCCTCTGGCATCCCAACCCGTTTCCATCGGAATCGACCGCCAACCTCTAGGGGGACCCGGGCCACCTGACAGGTCTTCCTGTCCCCGTGGACACAGCGTAGGTCCATGGTAACCCCCGGAATTAGCCACTCAGGGCGTACCAATGCTCTACGGACAAGCGTACAGGGGGAGGCTGAGTCCACTACTCCCGGTTGGGACTTCCTCCCCACCTGCACCTGCAGGGTGGGCACCCCCTTCCGCGGCTTCTGCCCCCAAATCTCGGTCCACCCACACCAATCGGTGTAGCCACACTCCATGGCTGGGCAGTCCCTCTTAATATGCCCTGGCTTCCCACACTGCCAGCAGGTAAGCCGGGCAGTTCTCTCCGGCGCCCCTCTGGGTTCCCCAACAGTCCCTTTTCCCTTAGCTGGGGGGGGAGTCCATGGGCCGACGCCCCAAATCCCGGACCCGTTGTGGTCGTTCTTCTCCCCGAGGTCCCTCTGCCTCCACGTACTCCTTGGTCAGGCGCACCGCAGACTCCACCGTCTCCGGCTGGTGCCTCCTGACCCAGGTGCGGACAGTCTCGGGGAGGCTGAGCAAAAACTGCTCCATGATCAGGGAGTCCATGATTTCCTCCCCTGACCTGGCCTCCGGCCTCAGCCAACACGTGGCCCAGTCTCTCAGCCTCTGGGCAAACGCCCAGGGCCGCACCGCCTGCATCCAGCGGGCCGCCCGTAACTTTTGCCGGTATCTTTCGGCAGATAAGCCGACCCGGTCCAAAATGGCTGCTCTTACAATATCAAAGTCTCGGGCCTCTATAGTGCCCAGGGCCATATAGGCCGCCTGGGCTTCGCCCACGAGGTAGGGAGCAAGCTTGAGGGCCCAGGTGGTCCACTCCCACCTGGCTGTCGTGGCTACCCTCTCAAACGTGCCCAGGAAGTCCCCAGCCCGGCGGCCGCATGCCCTCTCCTGCCCCTCGACTCACCAGGTGCTGCAGGAGAGTTGCCTGGGTCTTTGCTTGCTCCTTGACAAAGTCTTGCAGCGTCCTCTGCTGCTCGGCCTGGGCCTGCTGCATGGCCTGGTGGGTTTGTTGCAAGGCATGCATGGCCTGCTGGGTCTGCTTTTGCTGCTCCATGAGCCACTGCAGGGTTCCCTCCATCTTTGGGCCACCAGTTGGGTTGCTGGTGTAGCGATCCCACCTCTGACACCACTTGTGACAGACCGCCTTCTCACCCCTCACAGGAACACAGGCAGGAAACCCTTCTTTGCTTCAAACAGTGCTCTTTACTTAACAGTGCAGGACCCCACCACCAATATATACAGCCTTGTACAGTTCTTCAACTTACAGCTCTACAGCTCCCAGCTCTACAGACTCTATATACTCCAGCTTACAGTTTACAACTCTAAATAGTTCTTAACACACAGCTCTGAATAGCTCAAACCACACCACACTCTATACCATCCCCACCACACTGGGCTTGCTTCCTGGCAGGCCTTTTATCCCCCTGAGGAGGCTGCCAGGTGTCACTCATCAAGCCTGAGCACTCTGCAGCCCAGGTGGCTGATTAGCCTTCCTGCAAGGGAGCTTTGCAGAGGGTTTTTCTCCCTCTTAAAGAGGCGGCAGGGCTGGCTCAGGCACTCCTGGCCAGCACCCTGCCACAATATATATATGCCTCTCTGTGAAGTCGGGAACAATAAGTTACTTTCTCTGTGATACTTTACTAAATCTATAATGATAATGAATGAATCTTTCTATAATGACATAGATGTATATGATGCTTTGTAAATATACAAGACCCCTGCCAAGAGGAGTTCAGGTTCTATTATAGCTTGATGACAAGAATTAAGACAGCAAAGCACAGGGAGTGTAGTGGGGTGACAAAACTCTGGAATTTGAGAAAGTGCAACTGGACAAGGAGTTGCAATGGTACAAACCTGAGCAGAATAAAATAGTCAGCACATTTTCAGTAAATTCTGATCGAAGGTTGTAAAAATGCTCAATTTTTGTCAATGATATACAGTCTACATCTACTTCCTATGTATTAGAATATGTGATAAGGAGAGGAAAAGTACATCCATAGATATTTCTGGCAGGTATGATATTTTCATGGCAACAAGCAGAAAAACTTGCCACTAACAGCTGAATAATTGTGTCGTTTAAGCACTTTGTATCTATCTTTAGAATACTTTGAAAATTTAAGGCATGAGGGGTCATGCTGTGAGCAACCAAATCAAGTTCCCAGCAGGGATATCATTTTTATTCGACAAGCACATATCAGTCAACTAATAGGAATCTTGTAGGTATGTCAGTTTCCTATGTAACACTTCATAGAGCAGTCAACAACTGAATTGATTTTCTTAGCTTCCTCATTACCTTGGATTTCTGACAAGCCAACAGAAGTGAAAAATATTCAAATAAGGATTCTTGAAAGTGTCTAGATTTCCAATTTTACTGAAAGCAATTGACTCCATCTGTATTTGCTAGCCATGCTCTTTACCTTGCTTTTGGCCATTTCATCTATGGCCAGTAATCTTTCTTGATACAAATTTCAATGAATGGATGCTGGCAACTGGTGAACTATTCTGTTCCAACAGACCACTAGTTGAAAGGACATAGTAGATTACAGTGGAACCAGCCTGTTTTTGTGTATAGGTAAATTACTTTATTTTCCTTGCATTTTATGGAAACACCTGATATTTTAGGAAGATGCAAAGGTATACACTAAGGTTTGAGGTCTCCCTAAGGTCAGTTACCGGTATGAACTTGTGTTTTTCATCTCTCCCTCTTATATCACACTCATGGCCAGGTATTTGGGTGTCTGCATAGCACAAGCGCTATCACATGGGTTTCATGCTGCCAAAGAGTTACTGAAGAACCTGGCCGGGTGCCTCCAAGTAATACAAGACTGGGCTAGTCAAGTCTCCTCACTATTTCCTCTCTGGATGTTTGAGATGTTAATGGATCTGATCTCTTTTTAGATTAGGACAGCAAGTTTCATATATATCTGAGCATCTTCTTTAGAATATACTATAATTGAAAATATTCTTCTCTTGGGGTGCTCTGTTCTCATGTGAGTAGCAGACAATGAGATCATCCTTTGTGGGCACTCTCTTGCTTTCAAAAATCATCAGCAAATAACGACCCCTGTTATGAAACCACTTTTGTAAGTTCACTGAGTGATCACTTAAGGCAAGTTTCCCTTCATAACTAGTTAACGGATACAGTAACCCTTTTTGTCTCGCCAGGCTCCAAGACTTGTGAGCCACACATACCTGCAGAGAGAACACAGGCTTTCAACCACAAGTAGAGATGAGGGGATAGTTTCTGGAAGCACAAATTTTCCTCCTCTGCTGAAAGCAGAAGGGACTTCCCTTCTCCCTGGCTCAGGTTAGCAGAGTCTGGCACAGCTCCTGCTCCTCCTTTACTGATTTGATGAGAGCTCCCCATCCTGGTGCAATCTTGATTGACTACTCACCACAAAAATGCTACCCATGGCAGGTTTCATCATCTGGTGGCAGATGTCTCCGCCCTTTGGGAAGGATCTCTTGGTCTCTCTCTGATACTGGAACTCTGGACCTCCATCTGCACAGTCATCTCTATGGCACTGGATATATAAGACCCTTTTTCTGTGTGGTGACTGCAACCCATCTGAGTATCTCAGAGCAATGGTTCAGCTTCTCATTGCTGTGCCACGTGCCTTGCTGTTCCCAATACAAGAATATACCTAAGTGACAAGTATTCTTATTATCACCCCCAGCTACCCACAAATACAGGTGTCCATGAATAAGTCTAAATAAGCTGATATTCAAACTCTTATCTAAGAAACTGAAAATCCTAGATCAGAAATACATATAATTTTGAGCAGTTTCAACTTATATATGTGAAATTGGCTGGTATGTGTTGTCAGCACTAACATTTGCTCTCCCTTGTTAGGCTAGTCTGAGGAAGATGATTTGTTGCCTCATAAAACCTCATCATTAACGTATGGAGTGTTTTTATGCATTATAGGAAATGGTTCCATTATGGCAAGAGGTTTTATGAATATTAGGCACCAAATATCTAAACTGAACATTCATGGGGCTGGTGGTCCACTGGAAGAGAAACTGCATTTGTAGTATCTGTGGATCACACTTATTTCCATAAATGCTGCTGCTTTTTATTTGCTTTGCAAAAACATATTGAAATAATAATATTGGAGAGGCAACTGTAAAGGATAAACCTGTAAAATACACTAGCTGTGAGCTTGGCAAACAAAAAATATATGACTTGAAGCAGCAAGTTCTGTCTCATGTTTAATTTTTTGTTACACTGCAGCTGTGCTCTTCTAATAGCTTTAGTTCTTTACTTAGTATTTATATTTCTTTAGCATGGAAATTTATTTAAAATGTTGTAAATGTTGCATTAAGAGCACCAAAAATAAATTAAACAAATCTAATCCTCTACTGTAGGGTCTTGAATTTTTTTCATAATGTGGACTAATATTCTCTCTTTTATATCATCACTTTATCCCCCTCCCCCTATTGGTACTGGAACAATTATTCTAGTAGGAGGTGCTGGGGTGGGGGGACTTATTCCCAACACATTCTAAGAACTTATTGGAAGGGATCTCTGGAGGTCATCTAGTCCAACCCCCTTCTTAAAGAAGGAACAATCGCCAGCTAAACCATCCCAGCCAGGGCTTTGTCAAGCCTGGCATTAAAAACCTCTAAGGAAGGTGATTCTACCACCTCCCTAGGTAACCCAGTCCAATGCTTCACCACCCTCCTAGTGAAAAAGTTTTTCCTAATATCCAATCTAAACCTTCCCAACTGCAACTTGAGACCATTACTCCTTGTTCTGTCATCTGCTACCACTGAGAACAGTCTAGATCCATCCTCTTTAGAACCCCCTTTCAGGTAGTTGAAAGCAGCTATCAAATCTCCCCTCAGTCTTCTCTTCTGCAGACTAAACAATCCCAGTTCTCTCAGCCCCTCCTCATAAGTCATGCACTCCAGGCCCCTAATAATTTTTGTTGCCCTTCTCTGAACTCTTTCCAATTTTTCCACATCCTTCTAGTAGTGTGGGCCCCAAAACTGGACACAATACTCCAGATGAGGCCTCACCAATGTCGAATAGAGGGGAACAATCACATCCCTCGATCTGCTGGCAATGCCCCTGCTTATACAGCCCAAAATGCCATTAGCCTTCTTGGCAACAAGGGAACACTGCACAAAGATTCGCAGTTGTATAGACTTGCAGTAAAATTTTCAAAAATGTCTATGTGACTTAGGGTCCTAAATCTCATTTTCAAAAGAGACTCTGAAATCACTTCAGCATTTTTGAAAATGGCACCTTTTTTTCAATCTGCCTTTCCTGCATGTTTGTATATTGTATGTTTATGAAAAAATTAAAATGTATGCAAAAATTAAAAAACAGGATGGTTATGATATATTTGGAGTAATAGTAAATAAAGTTCAAATTCTATTGATCAGCTACATGGGTGTAAATTAGCAGAATGTATCCTAGCAATCCTGGGGCAAATTAGAAAGAGAACTGTGGTCTTTAACATTAAATTTGATGGTGCCTTTCCTGAATCTACTTTATTGGAAACAAATACTTAACAGACAGACAAACATCACTCTGCCTTTGCTACTGGATAGTGGACAGATAGGTGGATGTTAATTAGCAGTGACATGGAGAGCACAAGGTCTGATTCCATCCAAAAACTACTGATACTACAGTGTCACATGCCTCTTAGCTCACAGGCAGCACTCAGAGTCTCATTGAGCAAAACCTACTAAAGAAACAAGCAGGAAAAAATGCTCATTTTCCTTTCATTATTATATTCTCTACTGGACTTAGTTTCTCTACACCTCAGGGGTCCTTGTTCACATCATATATGGAGCCAGTGGGCTTCATAGAGGTTTGAATCAATTTCTATAATATTGCTAATGGAGGCTGTTTAAACAGTCAGCATGCACTATATATGCAATAGTATATAACTGATTTGCGATTGCTAATAGCAAATATCCCCCAATGACTGGTGATGGGACATTAGATCAGGAGGGCTCTGAGTTACTGTGGTGAATTCTTTCATGGTTTCTGGCTGCTAGGTCTTGCTGAAATGGTCACAGTCCAACTGATCACAATACTTGGTATTAGGAAGGAATTTTCCCCAGGTCAGATTAGCAGAGACTTTGGGATTTTCACCTTCCTCTGCAGCATGTGTCACTTGTAGGTTTACACAAGTGTAACTGGTGGATTCTCTGTAATGTAGAGTCTTTAAATCAAGATTTGATGACTTCAGTAACTCAGCTGGAAGTTATGGACTATTACAGGAGTGGATGTATAAGCCTGAAATGTACAGGAGGTCAGATTAGATGATGATGATGGTCCCTTCTAGCCTTAAGACCTATGAGTTTATGACCAGAGCCTTCAAGATTGGGTGAGAAAGAGAACACAATGAGTTCCAATCAGATCTGCAGGCTCAAAAACCACTGGGTACAGAACAGCTGATCTAAAATGCCCCTTTACAATCTACCTCATCACCTAACCAAAAGGCTTGGGCGGGGAGGATGAGTGATAACACCATTGAGATTTTGTTGTGGTAGCACCAGCTGGACCTCTTTTTGCCAGAAGCTGTGAAGGGCGACAGATAATGGATCACTTAATGATTACCTGTTCTGTTCATTCCCTCTGAAGCACCTGGCATTGGCCACTATCGAAAGACAGGATACTAGATGAACCTTTGGTCTGACCCAGTATCATACATGTTACATTGAACCAATGTTTACAGTTTGGTTCAATGGCTCTCAGTACCCCCACTATACAAATTGTTCCAGTACCCTTGCCCAGTATGGCCATTCTTAAGTTCTTATGAGCTGCAGTAGGTCAGGAAAAAAGAATACTCTCAGAATCTACTCTGTAGCCCCTTCATTTCACCAAAGAGAGTGAACTGAATACAACAGCATCATGGGGTCCAGGCAACTATGCTGATTCACTTAGGTCACTAGGCCAGGCAGGTCTTACCTTCACTGGATTTTGGGTAGGAAGATGGGGAAGAACAGGAGTGTCTCCCCCTGCAAGATGTAGGTTGCTTGCTTTAGAAATCATTACCCAATCCTGGAACCTTCATAATTCCACATGGCCTAAAGGAAATTTCTTGCAGTGTGAATTGCACTGAATATTAATGAGTTCCTGCAAAAGTCATGTCATTTCAGGTCAATCTAAAACAGTTTTTTTTAAAATAATAGAACAAAAACTGAATACAAGTCAACTAATCCCCAGATCCTTTTCTGCAGTAGTATTGCTTAGCCAGTTATCCCATTTTGTATTTGTGCATTTGACTTTTCCACCCTGAGTGCTTTGCTCTTGTCTTTACTATTGATTTTCATCTTATTGATTGCAGACCAATTCTCCAGTTTATCAAGATCCTTTTGAAATTTAATCCCATCCTCCAAAGTGTTTGCAATCCCTTTCATCTTGTGATCAACTGCAAATTTTATAAGTATACTCTCCACTCCGTTGTCCAAATCCAAAAAGAAAAATATTGAATTGTACCAGGCACAGGACAGATCCCTGTGGGACCTCACTAGATATATCCTCCCACTTTGACAATGAACCATTAATTACTGTTTTTCAATCCATTGTGCACCCACTTTATGTAATTTAATCTAGACTACATTTTCCTAGTTTATGAGAATGTCATGTGGGACTGTGTCAACCTTTATTAAAATCAAGATAAATCATGTCTACTGCTTCCACCCCATCCAGTAGGGTATTCCTGTTAAAGGAGGAAATTAGATTGTTTGGCATTATTTGTTCTTGGGAAATGCATGTAGGTGTAACCCTTACTTGGAGTGTGCCATTTCCTAGAACTCTGAACTGAGCCTCTAAGGCGGTGATTCCCAACGTGGGGCGCACGCCCCACAGGGGGGCAATTTGATTATTAAGGCGGGCAATTCGAGAATGAGTTATTAACAGTGAATTTTTTGCATTTTTTATGGTTCTAGGGGCCTCATATACCGCCAATGCCCCCACCCCTGGCGGCCGCTTGGAGGGGCTCTGCACTCGAAGTGCAAACCGTTCGCACTTAAGTGCAATCTGCTCGCGTGCACTCTTTTGCCCATGCCTGGTGTATCACCATCATCACAACCATCAAAGTGCATTTCACTTCATAAGTTTTTCTCACATTTATTGCTTTCATAAACCCTATGCATAAAATGAGTAGTGCAAGCAAGAAAAAAGTTCGTCAGTATTCAGAGGAATATTTAAAATTTGGTTTCATACCCACTATCCATAATGAACGGTCTCCTTAAAATGATCAAAGTATTACAGAAAAAGCTTTCATTAAAATTATTTTATATTTATGCATTTCAGTTCTCTATTATATGTTTTGAATCTTTATTTGCTATTTTTCATATCATTTCATATTATTAATATTTTTTTAACAATTTCTTAGTGATTTCTTCCTCAGTACTTTAACTGTCCTTTCATTCTTTTATTTTTCTCTTTCATGGATGCCATGTTCTTTGGAAGCTTGTTTAGACCAAGTTAATGGTCTTTTAGGCTTCCTCCACGTGAATAGGAGTTCACTATTTGAATAATAAGAATTATATGTCACGGGGGGGGGGGGTGGATCAGGATTTTAGAGATGCTTAGGTGGGGCATGGCCAAATAAAGGTTGGGAACCACTGCTCTAAGGTATCCTACCTTATGCACTCCAACAATAATTGCTATAAGAGCCCTTAGACACTATTTTCCAGCATGCTTAGAGTCGGGGTAGAGATAGAATAATTAGGAATTCCTACTGAGGCCAATAGGCAGGCTTTGGTACTGGGTGATATGGACAAGCAGTTTGCTAGGCCAATGATAACCCAGGGTTGCTCAGGACCTCAGAGAGAGGAGGCTGCCTGACTCAGAGACAAAGAGACTAAGGTTGGTTTTACTTTTGAGTTCTGAGTTAGGGAGCTGTGAGAGAGAAGTGGAACAGCTCATGATGCAGTCTTATTGACCTTCTGGATTATATTGTCTATCTTTCCTTCACGTTGTGATTCTTTGCTGTTGTGATTTAAAAGTGTAGTCTCTTTGAGAAATTGCCAGCTCCTTTTTCCCATAGATTTTTCTACCGAGGGGCTCTTACCAACAAGTTATCTGAGTTTATTAAAGACTGCTTCTTTGAAGTCCACTGTCCTTATTCTGCTGAGTTCACTCCTTCCATTCCTTAGAATCTTGATGCCTGTCATCTCATGATCACTTTCACCCAAGTTACCTTCCACTTTCATATTTGCAGTCAATGCCTTTCTGTTAGACTCAAATCTAAAATGGCTGTCTCTCTAGTGACTTTCTGAAACCAGAACTTATTCCCAACACATTCTAAGAACTTATTGGACATTTTGTGATTTCCATATTATTTTTTCCAACCTATATCTGGGGAATTAAAGTCACCCTTACTACCAGCTGTTGTTTATTATTACTTTTAATATTTTATATCATACTTAATACTTCAGAGTGAAATAAATAAAAATGTCAAAATTTCCCATGGAACAGACATTCTATTGCCCAAACAGCTGTAATTATTCATAATGTTTTAGATCTTAAGTATTTTCTCCAATTGGGATTTTCAAAGAGGCCTAAGGACACGCCAGGTAAATATTAATGGGAGTTGAGCACCCAAGGTAAAATTTTCAAAAATGCCTATTGGACAGATTATTAAAAATATTTGAAGGCATAAAAATTAAGATAGGCACCTACTGGGATTTTCAAAAGTACCTAGGTGTCTAATTCCTATTGAAATCACTGAGGGGATTAGACACTTAGGCAATTTTGAAATCTCACACCTTTGAAAATCCGGTCCTAAAAGGCTGCCTGTAACGGGGCGGCGCGGCTGCACGCCGCCCGCGCCCGGAATAGCCCCTGGCCGCGGCCGGAGGGAGCCGCGCCAGCACGGGGTGAGCCCCGCCCCCGGAGAACCGAGGGCGGGCGAGAGAAGGCTCGGCCGGCAGCGGGCCACACGCCGCGGCCGGGGGAAGGCGACGCGGCACTGGGACGGCCCCGCCCCCGGAGGTCCGAGGGCCGGAAAGAGGAGACGCGGCCGCCGGCGGACCGTACACCGGGAGGAGCCGCGTCAGCGCCAGGTCAGCCCCACCCCCGGAGATCCGAGGGCGGGAGAGAGGAGACCCTGCCGCCGACGGGCCGCACGCCGGGGCCGGGAGGAGCCGCGTTAGCGCCGGGTCAGCCCCGCCCCCGGAACTCCGGGGGCGGCCCCGGCCGGATAAAATGGCGGCCGCTGGACACAGAGGGAGGAGAGCCAGCGGCGAAGGAAGTCCCTCCAGGGCTGCCTCTGCTACAGGACCTCCCCGACCAGCAGCCTTCCCACTACTGGGAAAGGCCGCCGTCTTTGCCACTTGGGTACTACCCCGAGGAGCTACTGGACCCTCGGCTGGAGGACCGGCTGAGGGCATCGACCGCTTGCTATTCCGAGGACCGGTGGGAGCCGCCGCCGGACCGCCACTGGGACCAACCGCCAACTCTGCCGTCCGGCCACTACCCCGAGGAGGGACCAGACGTGCCGCCCAACCATAACCCCGGAGACCGGCTGCCGGCCCCGACTCCGCCGACAGCCTTCTACCCCGAGGAACCCCCGACCGAGCTAGCTTGCTCCCCCGACGATCTACCCGACCTGCCACCAGACAGCGACACGGAAGAGCCCATGACCCTCGCCGACGCCAAGGATCCCACAACCGACCAGGTGCCCAGGGAGGGGGAGTCCGGAGCTAACGGGGGAGAGGGCCCCGAACCGATGTCAGTGTGCCTCAGCCAGGCCCTCCACTGACCACAGCCACACCCCAACGGCCAAGGCCCGGACGGGACCCCTTAGAAGAAGAGTGGGGACACCACCCCGCTCCAAGACCAGCCCAAGCCCGAACTCGGGACTCCCGACTAACCCACGAGCGGGCCTGAGCCTGACGGCCCCCCGCCCCACGAACGGCGGGATTCCGGGTCCGCGACCCCGCTAATTCCCCTCAGGGTCGCCGACCCCGGACAGGAGCAAGGCGGTTCCCCGCCAGACCCGCAAGAAGAGGGCCACGCCCGCCGACGCGACCCCTACACTGCCCAATGTCAAAATTGTATGTGGCAAAGCAAGGATTGTACCCTTGTCTCTTGACCACAAGCCTCTGATGGCCAATTTCTCTGAACTAAATTCAATTGTGAGATAACAAATGGTGTAAAATGGTCATAAAATTGGTGTAAGTGGCAAAGAAGTGCATAACTTCCAAAAATCTGGCATTCAGTCGTTGTGCATGATGAGTGTAATTTACACCAAGTGTATGTGTACATAACATACCGAACCCAGACTCTGCCTCAGGTTTAACTCTAAACCCCTCATCTTGTCCACACAAAAACTAGTCTACTTCATGCCAGGTACTCTTCTTGACCATAGATTCTGCCAGAGGGGTCAGTCAGAGCTGAGTGTTGCAGTGACACAGGTCAGGGCCAAGCCATTTTGGAGTTGGATGCAGCTAAGTCCAGGTCGCCACACTTGGGAGTGGAGAGTCTGCCAGCACTATTCCACAATCCTCGAATATGGTTATTCCCAGCCCTTCAGTTCCAAAGCTTGCCACTCACTTCCCAAGAAATGGAAACTACATCCTGGTTCAAATGCAGCTGCTCAGCATTTAATCCTACCTTTCCACATGGGCTGCTCAAATGGAAAACAACAGTCAATTTGGACATGTATGGCCCACAAGATGATGAAATCCTGTATCATACACATGGTTAGCTGGCCAGACCAACAGAGCTAATTAACTTCTAATTAACTTCTGGGGTGAGGTGAGCAAGATGTTCAACTTCAGCAAGAACAAGAAAAATGATCATGTACACAAGACCACCCTAGAGGCTGGCAGGCATTGGTGACTGACTGGCAGCAGAACAATGCAGAGTAGATCAGCTAAATGTTGCACCAAGTATCAACACAGGTTCAATAACTGTAGTCAAGGGAGCAGGAATCAGGCAAGGAGGCAGAAACTTGGTCTTTGTGGTCTATTCAACAGCAAGCCTAGCAACTAGTTGCTCAGACAAAAAGGTGTGGCATGACAGAAAGCTTTATGCTAGGAGGTGACCTTGAGTAGTTCACTGAACGTATTGCCTTATTCACTGGGCTTACTCAGGTACTTAACGTTAAAACTTGTGTGCTTTGCTGAATTGTGACCCAGATACTGAACTGTATGAATGTATGAACATGTGTTCCTGTTTATTTACCCTCCCCAAATATACTGAGCCAATTGTTTGTGTGTGTAAATTTATGCAGCTTCATTCACTTTAATGGAACCGCATCTGTCATAAGTGTGGAGTGTTGTTTTGCCTGTATGGGGTTAACTTTACCTGAGAGGGGGTGACGTAAGAGTTTCCATTTCACAAGGCGGGGGGAGGGAGGTTTAGTTTCAGTTTCCTTCCGTCCCAGCTTTGGGCAAGACCCATCTTCTTCTCTCTCTAGCTATGGAGAGAAAACTTCTACTTTCCTTCCTATATTCATAAGTAGCTGAATTGTAAGTAAAATTGATTTCCTAAGTTTTTGTACCTAATTGGAGTGTCACTGACTTTCCCAGAGAGGGAGGGGTTAGAAGCTTCATATCTGTAAAGTTGCATTAGCTATAAGTTGTCAAGAATCAGGGTGGTAGCCGTGTTAGTCTGGAATAGCAGAGTTAACAAAGTCCTGTGGCACCTTAAAGACTAACTATAAAGTTTTGAAGCATGAGCTTTCGTGGGCTAATACCCACTTCGTCGGATGCAGGCAGTAGAAGTGTTCACAAACAGGCAATTTCTTCTCTTTATTAAACCTTTTTTTGTTATAAAAGCATTTGGTTATTTTCATAAGGGAATCCTAGCTTTGGATGGGGCAGCTCATGGTGAGTGAGGGCTGTGTCTGAATCTCTCCCTGCTTTCAGGTTGGAAAGGGAGGGGGAAGAGGATTTGTGTCTCCTAGGTTGAGAAGGGGACGCTGGAGTTAAGTCTCTGTGTTTTTTTTTCTCCCAGACAGGAAGGGAGAGGTCGGGAGGGTTACTCTCGAGGGGGAGTCAAGGTGCCCCTACCCCATAGTCTTGGGGTAATCACTGAGTGGTGGCAGCATGGTCCCCAATACCTAACTAGTAAAGTGGGGGAGTTGGGGGGGGAAAGCTTTAACTTAGGCTGGGAAGCAGTTTAGAGTTAAGGGATCATAGAAGAGACCCCTCACTAGAACCCCAGTGTTGGAGTGGGGAGAGGTTCTGCTCTTCACAGCATCAATTTACATCAGTGAATAATTTGGCCCATATTATTTCACTAAATCAGCTTTGCTTCTCTCTCTATTCCTAGATTTCCTCTTGCTAATTCTCGCTTATTAGTGTGTAGGTCAGAACAAATGGTCATAGGATTTTTTTAAAAAAGAATCAAAGTGTATTTGGAATAATTGAAGAGTGAAAAGAATCAGTAAAAGTTACTATATAATATTTTAGATAGTGCTTTCAGGGCTATAAAACATTGTGCTGGAAAAGGTAGTGAAAAGAGTCAGAGGTTCACTACTAACTTGTTTTATATAATCTCCACTCCTCAGGAAACGCTTTTGGTGAAATCATTCTGGGGCAGAGTTGGTAGCTTAACATGTCTGTTAATTGAAGATCATTAAGAAACCTAAATCTCAGAGAGTCACAAATCTCAAGTGGATAACTGACCTTATTTTAAAAGCTATGTACTATATAACTGAATATTGAATGCTAATGGAAGAAAGATCAATAAAAGAAGCAGCATAAGCTAGCCTTTCAAGCAACAATTTGAAGTTTGTTTTTTAAACAACTGAGATCTCCCTGTGATATTGAATAACCTTGAAGTTGATAGTTTTACTGAGAATAAGAGAATTATACATATCATTGTGACCGTTAGTGAAAATTCTAATTATAGTAAAGAGAGAAGAGGGCTAACTCTGAAACAATTAAATTTATAAACCTTATCGCTATTGACACATTTCAGTATATTATGAAGTGATTTTGCTATGTATCTTAGAGTTTTATACCGCTGGCTATCTCTGTAATATCTGACTTCCTACAAATTATACTAATTTACTACAATGTGTATCTTTTAATTTACAGGCTATATGCATTTTCAACTTATTTTGTATTTATTTTAGACCAGTGTTTCTCAGGCTTTTCAGGTTAGGAATTCCTTATTTGAAGTCAATTTTTCCCAACCTTAAGTTTACTATAAAAGTAAAAGTGAAAAATATTAGTGATAACAATGCTAAGCCTATATAATTTTTGTGTGTGTTTTGAGAGGCTCACAGAATACTTGATCTTGAAAAGTAAGGGCATGTGAGGAGAGGAGGCAGAAGAATTTATTTGCCTTAGAGTGTAACATGATTTTCAATGCCTCACAACCTCCTGATTATCTTTCCTGACCTCTGTGGGGGGTCATGTCCCACTGACTGAGTAAAGTGTAGTACAGTAAAACCTCCATTTAACGGACTAATTCGTGTGAGGGGGTGTCCGTTAAATCAAAAAGTCCATTATTTAATAATAAAAAAAATGAGCTGTCGGAGCAGCAGCCCGCCCGCCACAGGGTCGGGGCGACAGCTCCGCAGCCCACCCACTGCCGGGACCCGGGCGGCAGCTGGGAGCCGGCAGCCAGCCTGCCTGCTGCCTGGACCCGGGCGGCAGCTGGGAGCCGGCAGCCAGCCCGCCAGAAATGGATCAGGAATGCATCAGACTTGCTCAGAAATTTTGTCCGTTGCATCCGAAGTCCGTTAAATCGAGGTCCGTTAAATCAGGGGTTTACTGTATAATCTACAACTGTTTCATACATTATATATCCATGCAAAATTTTTCCAACATTAAAGCCCAGATGTAAAATGTTTAGACCTCAGTAAAACATTTTGATATTGTTCCTCATGATATCTCACCTGAAAAAATAATTCAAATTGACTTGGATATGAGCAATATTACAGGGACAGAAAATGTACTTAAGTACCATAAACAAAGTGCACTGTTACATGGGTATTCAGTGGGTCTGAATCTCCTTTCACTTACACCAGTTTTACTTCAGTGCAATTCCAGTGACTTCAATAGAGTTTCTATTCATTTACACTACAGTAAATTAGAGGTCAGCTTGGTTCCGTGTGCCTAATCATCCTGAGGAATAGCCCTGACTTGCCAACCAGTGGCCGGCGGTTGATATAGCTTTGTAGGTAAGTACATGCAGGGTTTGCACTGTCTGAGATGAAATCTTAGTTTATTCCTGCTTGAACCTTCTGGAAATCAGTGAAGTAACTAAGAGTGGAGTTACATGTAGTAAATCAGGCCCATGACTTCCATTGGGAGCTAAACTGCATCTTTGCTGGATTTATATTTAAATGATTTGCTGAAGTTATTCTGGTTCATAAATTCTCTTTTTTCCCAGTATATTTCCAGCCAGGCTCAATTCTTTATCTGATCTCACATATATTTCAGCTTATTTTTCCCTCTTGTGAACAGCTGGAACATTATGTTTAAATTCATGCTTCAGTTCCATTCAGTATTTGAGCAAGAATCCATCATATTTACAGGCTAATGCTTCTGTAGAGGGTACACAAATGACTCTTATTAACAGTATTTTATTGCAGTTTTCACTCTTTAGTCCTTTTAAAGATGTAGATAATAAATGTTATGTAGCTGTAATGATAGACAATCATTGAATGATAGAATGATATATAATCATTCACATAACACTGCCATTACACTATGTCTAATATTAATTATATGAGCTGTATATGTATAGAATTTGGTCCAATAGGAGATATTATCTCATCCACCTGTCTCTCTAATTTCCTGGGTCCAATACAGCTACAGCACTACAAACTGTATATGAAATATCTTCTGCAGAACTCTTGACTTTGTGCCCCCAACACCTTTCGCACCAGGAAGACACACCTCAGGATGTGCAAAACCAGATTGAAGTTCCCAAATTCAATTATCTTTTTCCTTATGTCCAAAACTGTACACAAGGCCCACACCTCATAATACTCATGGACTTGGACATTATGTAATCCACAAAAGAAGGTAAATGAAAAGATTCAGGAGAGCCTCACTCCCACCAGATACAGCAGATAAAGTTATCTGGCTTCACAGGCAGAAAATAGGATTTTTGATAGCTTTCGTGAGAACTGATTAATTTTATCCTGATAAAAAAAATCCTTATATCAGCTGGAAAGGAAGGTCAAAATTGCAGCTATGGAGTGTCTTAAAAGTCTTCATGACCATGAATTTACCACAAGAAAAAAAACTCATTTGACACCTCAATACCCGGCATTTGTTTTCCTTGAAATTCCTCCTCCAACTCAGGACCACAGAGTTTCCCATTCCTCTATAAGTCAGACTCAACTATCTCCTACCGGCACCCTCCCCCCACCCCTGCGATGAGATTGGAGGAACTTTCCATGGAGCTTCCTACAGAATGCACACAGCACCATATATCCTGTTAGTAAGACTCTAAAATCAACAAAGCCAAACAGAGAAAATCAAATCAAAATATTCTTGAGGAGAAGAAAAAGTTTCCAGTGCACCAAAATCTTTTGGAGCCATTTCTTACTGTTTACTCATAGTCAATCTCCTTGTAACTGGGAACTCAGCATGAGAGACATGGTTCTGGCCTCGTCACCCAAATCCAAAAGACCATATTAATTATTCTTTGGATCCACATTCAGAGCTTCCTGAAACCGTTGTTTTTTAGTGTTGTCAAAGATTGATGGTACTATAGTCTTAGCGTAGCAGGTGAAAAAAATTCTTTGACTGTATTTTTACTAGAGTCTCCCCTAAATACATCTTTATGATGACTAGGCAATAATTCAGAAAACAAAAAGATTCTTATAACTGAAAACTATACATAAATATCCACTGAAGGAACAGGCTGAGAAATCTGAGAACCAAATTATAAATGTGAGTCTGGGTAAAATATTTCTTTGCTGTTCAATAAAACTATATTATTTATCAACTGCTATGAACTTTTTCAAATTATAAGTCACTCCACTCATCAGTTCTGAAGCTTTGCATTCCACCAGTTTTGCAAGGACTTATTGAAAAGTGATTTCCAGAAGAAAATGATGAGTTCCTGTTAAAAAGACATTTCCTTCTTAAAAAGACAGGTGGGATTAAAATCCCATAAAAGACTCCAGAATTGTAATATGATTTTTACCCAATTTAAAAAGTTTTCCTTTTTTCTATTATGCACTGAACCATATCACCTAGTTTCAAACAAATGTCTTCCACCATTTAATCATTTTAGTGACTATTCAGTGATGACCATTAACTTTGCTTTTTTTGTATTTGTAACACAGGTACAGTTAGCCCTTTCCATGGAATCTTATTTGGTCACACCAGATATATTTATAGCATATTATATTGTTAACTTTTGACAAGTCAAGAGACTATATTAAATTATTTTGATGGCCTATCATTCTTTTCCAGTAACACTGCCATACTTTCTATGAATGTTGCCTGCTTTGCTGTGGGTACTGATATATTTCCTTTCCCTACTGTGTGAATGAGGATCAATGAATTACATGGTTTTCATCTTTATAATGAAGGTCTGCAGAAGCAGATTTTAGAAACCCCACACTTCTAAATTCTGCCAGATCATTGTACTCTCCTCATATGGTCTCTTGCATGGGGCAGCAGAATTTTTTTCTTAAGAAAGAGTAAGTTGAATTGAAGATTATTTCCCCTTAGAGAAAAAAAAAAGTATAGGCATTTATGGATCTGTTCATTTCAGGGTACAACAGGGGAAAAAAGAAGGTACATTCAAGTGTGAGCCCTATATTGAACATCAAAAGATTTTTTTCAGGATTTAAGTCATGCAAACTTTAGTAAACACATTACAACAATAGATGTATTAATGGATTAATGTAGTTAGTGATCCACATATATCCTTGATGTAACTCCATAAAAATCAGTGGAGTTTCTCCTGAAGTGACTTGGTCTATTCTTTCCAACTTACTACTAACCAATGGGCAGTCAGTGACTAATCAAAGGGTATAAATCACAGATTAATACAGCACTATACAGAAAACAGGAAGAAAGGCTATATGATATCAAAGCTATTCTAGAGAAATCCCTTTGCAGCTGTGTCCACTCCTAATTAACTCTCAGAACCTCAGTTTTTTATATACCCTAGTTGTTTACAAAGAGAGACAAAATCCTTTCCCACCAGCCCCACAACCTACTTACTTGTGGAATTTCCTTTACAGTATCTCAGTTTACATGAAACTAAAGTTATTTCTAACCAAGTAATTATTATTACACAAAACAGCTCTGACAACAGGGAATTCCTGATGAGTTGAACCTCTCTCTCATTGGTTTATTATTTTATCAATCACAGAATATGTTTGCTAATAAATATCAATCGATCACAAATAGCTCCTCCCTGGACAGGAGTCAAAGTTAAGGATTACACATGCTTCATCATTTATTGTATACATTCCATCATTTGGTCTCCTACCAAGGTACTACCTAAGTAAAGAACACTAGTTTTATGGGTATAAAACATTAGCACTTGGGTTATACAGAAAGGGTTCTGGGACATTTATATGTAAAACATTGTGGGAGTTTTAATATCTGCTAATATATTTATAGGATACTAGCATAAGTGCCCGGCGCTGCTCGGGTCAGTGGGAGGTGGGGAGGTGGCAGACAGCTGACACCCCCTGACCAACCCCAACACCAACACCTCACCCACCCCGACACCTTCCCACCCCCCGAAGCAAACCCGAAACCCCCACCTCACCCCCCGACCGAATCTGACACCCCCACCTCACTTACCGTCCCACCAAACCCAACTGGGATCCGTCGCGGGGGGGGAGGGGGCCCAGAGCCGAGGGATTCCGGGGACCTTCGCAGGTGGGGGGGGGCACAGGGCTGATGTAGTCCGGGGTTCCGTTGGGGAGGTGGGAGGGGCAGAGAACTGAGGGATCTCCGGGGTTCCGTTGGGAGGGGGGAGGGGCAGAGAACTGAGGGATCTCCGGGGTTCCGTTGGGGAGGTGGGAGGGGCAGAGAACTGAGGGATCTCCGGGGTTCCATTGGAGAGGTGGGAGGGGCAGAGAACTGAGGGATCTGCGGGGTTCCGTTGGAGGAAGGAGGGGTGAGCTGAGCGAGTGAGGTGTCTGTTGGAGGGGGGTATTATGACATCATCACCACCTAACTGCCCAGCTGATGTGATTGGCCCTGAAAGACTTTCACCCCTGGGGGGCATCAGAGGTGAGATCCGAAAATTTTTCGACCCTTACCAAGATCTAGACCCCAAGACCCCTCACTGTACCAAAATTCAAGTCTCTGGCTCAAACGGTGCGGGAGGACTTCGCAGTCATACGTACATACATACACACACACATACATACACCACTTGACTTTTATATATATAGACTAGCATAAGTGCCCGGCGCTGCTCGGGTCAGTCGGAGGTGGGGAGGTGGCAGACAGCTGACACCCCCTGACCAACCCCAACACCCACCCCTCACCCCTCACCCACCCCAACACCTTCCCACCCCCCCAAGCAAACCGGACACCCCCACCTCACCCCCCGACCGAATCCGACACCCCCACCTCACTTACCGTCCCACCAAACCCAACTCAGATCCGTCGCAGGGGGGGAGGGGGCCCAGAGCCGAGGGATTCCGGGGACCTTCGCAGGTGGGGGGGGGCAGTGAGCTGATGTAGTCCGGGGTTCCGTTGGGAGGGGAGAGGGGCAGAGAACTGAGGGATCTCTGGGGTTCCGTTGGGAGGGGGGAGGGGCAGTGAGCTGAGTGATCTCCGGGGTTCCGTTGGAGGAGGGAGGGGCAGTGAGCTGAGTGATCTCCGGGGTTCCGTTGGGAGGGGGGAGGGGCAGTGAGCTGAGTGATCTCCGGGGTTCCGTTTGGAGGGGGGAGGGGCAGTGAGCTGAGTGATCTCCAGGGTTCCGTTGGAGGAGGGAGGGGCAGTGAGCTGAGTGATCTCCGGGGTTCCGTTGGGAGGGGGGAGGGGCAGTGAGCTGAATGATCTCCGGGGTTCCGTTGGGAGGGGGGAGGGGCAGTGAGCTGAGTGATCTCCGGGGTTCCGTTGGGAGGGGGGAGGGGCAGTGAGCTGAGTGATCTCCGGGGTTCCGTTGGAGGAGGGAGGGGCAGTGAGCTGAGTGATCTCCGGGGTTCCGTTGGGAGGGGGGAGGGGCTTTGAGCTGAGTGATCTCCGGGGTTCCATTGGGAGGGGGGAGGGGCAGAGAACTGAGGGATCTCCGGGGTTCCGTTGGAGGAGGGAGGGGCAGTGAGCTGAGTGATCTCCGGGGTTCTGTTGGAGGGGGGAGGGGCAGTGAGCTGAGTGATCTCTGGGGTTCCGTTGGAGGAGGGAGGGGCAGTGAGCTGAGGGATCTCCGGGGTTCCGTTGGGAGGAGGGAGGGGCAGTGAGCTGAGTGATCTCCGGGGTTCCGTTGGGAGGGGGGAGGGGCAGTGAGCTGAGTGATCTCCGGGGTTCCATTGGGAGGGGGGAGGGGCAGAGAACTGAGGGATCTCTGGGGTTCCGTTGGAGGAGGGAGGGGCAGTGAGCTGAGTGATCTCCGGGGTTCCGTTGGAGGGGGGAGGGGCAGTGAGCTGAGTGATCTCCGGGGTTCCGTTGGAGGAGGGAGGGGCAGTGAGCTGAGGGATCTCCGGGGTTCCGTTGGGGGGGGGAGGGGCAGTGAGCTGAGTGATCTCCGGGGTTCCATTGGGAGGGGGGAGGAGCAGTGAGCTGAGTGATCTCCGGCGTTCCGTTGGAGGAGGGAGGGGCAGTGAGCTGAGGGATCTCCGTGGTTCCGTTGGGAGGGGGGAGGGGCAGTGAGCTGAGGGATCTCCGGGGTTCCGTTGGAGGAGGGAGGGGCGAGCTGAGCGAGTGAGGTGTCTGTTGGAGGGGGTATTATGACATCATCAGCACCTAACTGCCCAGCTGATGTGATTGGCCCTGAAAGACTTTCACCCCTGGGGGGCGTCAGAGGTGAGATCCGAAAATTTTTCGACCCTTACCAAGATCTAGACCCCAAGACCCCTCACTGTACCAAATTTCAAGTCTCTGGCTCAAACGGTGCGGGAGGAGTTCGCTGTCATACGTACATACATACATACATACATACATACACTCATACATACACCACTTGACTTTTATATATATAGATAAATCTTCATCAGTTAATGGTTGGCTTATGCCGTGACGAAAGAAGAATAGGAAAAAACTGGCCCAGTGGACAAATTAGTCCACAATTATTAAAATATTAAATCAGAGGGAGATTAGACATTTAAACTTCCATCTAATGTAAATATGCCTGTCCTCATTCTACAAAGAAAAAACTGAACTTCCTTCAATTGTTGAATAGCTTTCAGGTAATGAGGTGCCCATTGCTGAATGCAGTATACCAGGGGCAGCTGTGGCACCTGGTAAAGAGATTACCACATTGCTATAAAAGATGATGCCTTTCTGCATGTGGCTCAAAAATGCACTGGGGTTTTTAATCTGCCATATTTCACACATCTAGCTTGGTGTCCTCCATCTTCACTATGTCTCGCCCAGAATTACTGCTTTCCAGGTTTATCCTTTCCACTGAATAGCTCTGATTAGGATTAATTTTCACTAGATGCATTAGTTTGTATTTTTCCAACCTCCATTGTTAACTGTGTTGACCTTTTCCTGTTCCAAGAACGGACCAAGGTGAATGTTTTACTTGGGATATCATTGCAGCAGATTCACCTTCTAACCCTTCCTCAGACTAGAAAGTTAAACTGTCCCAGTTTCTCTTTAAGTTCTTTTAACCAAGTGGATTGTTTAATTCCTGTAAATGGGGATTTGTTTACTTGAGTGGAGTTACATTAAATATTTTTACCAAGGCTTGAAATTTAGTCCCTGGCAGAACTTTCCAGGTCCTTGAGGATAAAAGCCTGGAGAGCTTAGATCAGTAAATACATGAGACAGCTGTTTTCTTGTTTAGTTTAAAATCAGAATATTTGTTCACTGTTCCTGTTTATAAACCCTTGTATATTTCTGTATGTAAGCATAAAATGCTTCATGTGGTGACCTTTAAGATGAAATTCCATTGTTTTCCTCTGGCCTGATCAGGTGAGAATCTCAGCTTTCATTTACATATAAAGTAAATTCCTAGCCCTTGGAAAACAGACCATGTTGCCCAAGATTTAAAACCAAAAGGCAAATAAAAGAACCCAAAATGCATTAAAAAATCTCATGCTTTTTTGTTTGGCTTGACTCAGGATATTTAATATGAGGTATTGGTAATACTGCTACTATTCTCTATACCAAAGAGGCAGGCTAGATCTTGACCAGTGTTTCTGACAACACTCTGATTTTTGTCTCACCGAGATATTGTAAACTGATCCTTCTTTTGCTTAATCTTTTTCTTATTTCATATAATTTACTGTTGTTGTCTTGAATTAATGTATACACAAGCCTAATCCAGGTGATAAAACTGATTAAATTTGACAGCTATTGTGATGGGGCAGTCACTCTTGAGCACCGCCTAGCCCCTGGGCATTGTACTACAGTCTTTTGTCTTTTCCTGGAACCTCCCCCGCAGGCTGCTAGCTGATTTTGGTGGGTCTTCTGTGGCTTGGACCTCTGGACAAGTCACAATGTCCAAATGACATTGGTATTAAAGACTCCAATAAATGAACAGTCTCTTTGCCCTGGCTAAGGTCTTCAGCCCTGGCCTTGGGACCTTTAAATTCAACCCTCTGTTATGGCTCTTAAATAAGCCTGGTGCCCTCCTTGGGGTTCATATCACTGTAGCTGGTAGGGGAACCTGGGCCTGCCCCCTATTCTGGATTCCAGCTGAAGGATCCTATGAACAGCACATACACACTGTTCACTTTCATTTCATTGCTGCTTTTCCCCAGGTCCTGTTCCCACCTGGCCCCTTTATCTTCACCCTGAGCTCAGGGTTCAGGTTCTTAGGTCTCATCTCTCTCTGCAAATCCAGATTAAGCAAATGCATCCAGAACCCTCAAGCTCTAGTGCCCAGAGAGGATACCCTTCCTCATCTCTCTGGTCCCAGTCAGGAAGTGACCTACTAAAACCAGGCATCTCCTTTTATCTGGACCTGCTGTGCTGTGATTAGATAATATCACTAGCCCTTGGGAGACTAAGTATCTCTAGCTTCTAAGATGGCTGCCCCAATGAGGCATCTCTAGGCATGACTGGGATACCCACCTTTGCCGCTCTTTTCCTCCTTACTTGCTGCTTCCTGGGGTAGGGTGTAGCAGAGCAGCGGTGCCTCCTGAAGCATCCACAAAGACTTCATATATCCTTGCACAGTTATCCATAAGTGGAATATCAACATGAATTTACTACTTGGATTACTTGGATCCAACTTGTCCTCATTGCACGGTGTCTTGATTCCACCATGAACGCAAATCGATACCGCTCCACCTTTGCCAATCTTGCGCAAGTCGATGCCATCTCTGCCCAAACATCTTGACCATAGGATCCTCCCAACGTCGTCGAGGGTGACCACATTGGCGTGATTGTCCTCGCGGAATCCATTTTGTTAACCGTATGGTCCATCTGTTGTCCTGGAGTCGCGCTACGTGACCAGCCCACCTACGCTTATTTTCGTAGATTGACTGAATCACATCCTTAACTCCACTTCGTTGTCGAACGACTACGTTTGGAACGTGGTCTCGAAGGGAAATTCCACACATTCTGTGTTCCATGGCTCTTTGCGTGACTGCTAATTTGTCTTTGTCGGCCTGTGTAGTACTCCAGCACTCCGAACCGTATGTCATTGCTGGAAGAACGGTAGAGTCAAACAATTCTTTACGCAATCGCATGGGAATCTTCAAGTCCAACAGCGAGGTTTTAATTTGATTAAAACTACCCCACGCTCCCTTTCTCCGTCTTGCGCACTCTCCATCGAATTTGTTGGTCTTCGCTAGAAGGTGTCCAAGGTACACGTAGGTATCTACTTCTTCCAGTGCTTCACCGTTCAAGAGTATCCGTCCCTCTGTGCAGTGATCGTTTCGCATCCACTGTGTCTTCGACGTATCGAAGACACAACATTAATTTAATTATATTTATTCCCAGTTATTCAAATATGAAGTTCCTTTATCAAAAAAGAAATTTCATTACTCTGAGAGCCAGCCTTACCCTGTTCTGCTGTGAAAACGCATACACCTGGGTTGCTTCAAAAACACAAAGACCCAGAATCAGGGCCATCATTTGGGCATTTGACAATATTCATGCATTGGTTGTGAGTGCAGTTCAGTGTGTTTAACCCCTACAGGATGTGAAAATAGATTGCTATTAGCATTTGGATAATATGTTTCTCAGCTGAGTGCCCAGGCAAACAGCAATGATAAGGACACTTTTCGGGTTACACAGGATATTCTGCAGTAAGTGATACCTACTCTGAGTCATTAGCCACCAGATTAAAAACAAACAATTAAATGCACATGTCAATAGGTCAAACAGTCTTAACTGAAGGATTCTTCGTTGTTGCTTTGTTTTTATTCTTTCTCTGCCTTCCCACCTCGAAGGAGCTTACAGACATCAGAGTATTGATCCAGAACCATTTGGAGTCAATGAAAGACTGCCACTGACTTCAATAAGCTTTGGATCAGGACCTAAGTCCTTTCAATTCCACTGTTAGGAGTGTTCAGCCTCGATCTCATCTTCCTACTGCTCTGGAACAATCACCTAGCACAGCTGTCAATCAACACTAAGCAACAAAACCACAGAAAAGGCCAAATCCATCAGGGCAGTTCATGACTCCCATCAAAAAATCCACCAAAAAGAAAGATTCATAAGATTCTGTGGGCCCAATTCTCCATTTCACAATGGCCTTTTATGATGCTTTAGAGGGAAAAAAGTGGCAGGAATCCTAGTGAATCTGGACACCATAGATTTTCCCCATCATGAGGAAATCCACATGTGGTATAGATCTGGCAGTACTCTTTGAAGCTGCCAGCAAAGGAATCATGTCTGCACAGTCCAGATACTCCTAGCAATCAGAATAGCCCCTTGTGTCCATAGGCAGCTGTTATATGGATTAGAATACCCTTGAGATGGCTTTAATTAATTCTGGAAGCTGGCTCAAGAATAGAGGATGCGCAAAGATGGCTATAGACACATTCCTGTGCCAGGCATAGCTAAACCAGAAGAAAGACATGATCTCTGCCTGTTTAAACATTTACTGGTGTCACTATCGGGAAAGTCAGTTCTTCCCTTCTTTTAATTTCAAAATAATGAAATGATAAGAATGTATTTCTGTGTCTGACATGGGAAGGAAAGCAGGTAATAATTGAATTTTAATAAAAATGCAGTCACCATGAGATTCAGTACCTCACACTTTATATATCTATGTCAGTTACCTTATCCTTTGGGTAAAACAGTAACTATTCAGGTGTTCAATAAGCCATTGAAAAACATGCATAAGAGTAGGTTGACCTGACAGCAAATGTGAAAAAGCTGGACAGGGATGGGGGGTAATAGGAGCCTATATAAAAAAAAGACCCAAAAATCGGGACTGTCACTATAAAATCAGGACATCTGGTCACCCTACATAAGAGTAATAAAAATTGACAAGGGAAAAATAATTAAAATTGTTATACAAGACATTATTTGAATTATGTATATGTCTGCTTTTTATCTAGATATGTCACATGCACTGCCATGAAAATCTGTTTTAACCTTATATAGGCCATATTTAGCCCCTGGCCACACATGCACAATTTACAAATTCATCGAACTCATTGAACTCTCATTGAACTGGAGTTGTGCACATGTAACCAACGGCAGAATTTGGTTGCTAGGAAGAGAATCCTATAACAGACATCATCCTGAACATCAAGGGGCTCTGTGTCTCAATATTACGATGATGCTCTAACAATGGGAAGAAGGAGAGTCAGATTAGATACAGTCATAGGAACCACAAAGGTGAAGCTTTAGTAGACTGTGATGTCATCAGAAAACAAAGTATGTACAACATTCAGTTTTTCTGCAGTTTCTAGCTATGAAAGAGAGAAGTTTTAATAATAGGCATGTATACAAGTATATGTCACATACAGTAGTAACACAAAGTCTCAGACCCCCAACTGCAGAGACTCAGGAAGGGTTGTAAAAGTGGTCTTTGCACTCCTGATCTAGAAGCTGCTCTGTTTTAGCCTGAACCCCCAGTGTACCTTAGAGCAGCCTGAAAGCTTCCCTAATTTACAGTGGTTACCAGCAGCCTCAAAGAGCTGATTGAGAAGTTTAGGGCCTAAGGAAGCCTTAGCCATGCTGTCTTTCCCCAGCTGTGCCTTCTCCACTGACAACAGCAAGGAAGACGAACTAAGACTTGATCCTCCTACAGCCTGCTACACAAGCTATAGGTTTTCTATCAGTCAAACTGCAGCAGAGAACCGGTGTCATTCCATTTTGAAAGACTGTGTCAATTACAGCCACAGTCCCTGTGCTTACAAGGGGAATATCATTGCCATTGATAATACTAAGACCTCTAAAAGTGGAATTAACTTTGTCATCACTGTATGTGAAATTGATACCCTTATCACAAATGTATCTATCACATAAAATATCACATCTCCCCTGCTCACTGCTCCCTAATATCTATTTCCTCAGATCACTCCTAATATCCAACCCTCTGAGCAGATGCAAACAGTCATCATCATTTAAATACAACCTGTTGTAATTTTCCCTAGTTTTCCCACTAATAAACAATGATCTGAGTTCCAGAATAGATCAATGAGTGACAAAATTTTGGTTTCATAGCTTTTAACATTGCAGGGGTAGAAATGGGAGTTTTATACCATTTGAAAAGTGTGGTACATGCTCTGCAATGGAACACATCACAGTATTTCTAGCCCTGACAATTGCAACATTGTTACATGTGCAAATTCTCTCTTAGAGCATTTTTAGAAGTGTTTTAAATGTTTTTCTTTTAATTATTTTTCCATCTTAGCCCTGTATAGTTGGACCGATGATGACAATCTACATAATCCACTGATGGAGGGATTCAGTAATAGTCTCAATGAACATTTTTAGGACTTTCAGATGCATTTTTAATATGGCTTTTCTATTAAATATGTGCCCTTTACAGAATACCTCTAAAGGGTTTATTAGCACTCAAACAACCTGAAGAGATGAAGGAAATATTAGGCCTTTACATTGTGGAGATTTGCCTGCCTTTGTTTTTTAAATAAAGTTTGCAACTTGGAGTTGCTATTGGTTGCTCAGATGTTCCTGTGGAGGTGGGTGTGGAGTTTTCACTTTGGGAGAGAAAGTTGAGTTTAATGTTCTCGGAGAGATCTTTTTTCTGTTGATGTTGTGTTCATTTAGTTCAGTAAATTATGTGGGTTTGTTGCTATTTATGTGCCTGTATGATTTTGACTGGAACATTTTCTGCATAAATACATTTTCAAGATCGGTTATTAATGGCAACTCACTGTTAGCAATAACTGTGCATCTATCCTATATTTTATAGCTTTCATATGATTACATAATGAAAAAAAATATATTTAAGTTTCTTTCACTGCATAAAAGGCTACACCACTTTTCTTTTACATGGATTTAAGACTCAAATCTCCTTCTCCTTTGTGTGTAACTGGATTCTCTGTAGTTAAAACCTCACAAAATGAATCTGAATCCTGATTATTGGAACGCCCACTATCGGAACCTATCTTTCTAACAAACGGTTTTAATGTATCCTTGATCTACTATTCACTCCCATTCATCCCAATGTATTTGGTGTTACCCATGTGGTTTGAATAATCAGGACTCTACAGCTCTAGCCTAATGGAATTTGACTTCTAGGTCTAGGGTGACCAGTTGTCCCGATTTTATAGGTACAGTCCCAATTTTGGGGTCTTTTTCTTATATAGGCTCCTATTACTTCCCACCCCCATTCTGATTTTTCACATTTGCTATCTGGTCACCCTAGTTCGGATGTGGAACAAAAAGTGAAAGTTTCCAATTAAAAACAAATTCTATTAAAAGATAGATAAAAGATAAATGCACTGTGTATCATTTCAATTGATTATGAAAGGATTAATACAAAACCTTTCATAATAAACTTGCAGTTAATCCTAAACTTATAACAATGTTTACAAAGCAAACAAAAATATGTGACTCATTCAAATTATTAGGTCCATTGGATGAAAAAATATTAGTATAAGATAGATTCTGCCTGCAAACATGGCTTGCATACTCTTTGATTAGTTTTAAATACTGTATCTGCAATTTTTTAAACTACAATAAGGGTTCAAATTTCATTATTTTCTACACCACCAAGTAAAAAGAGCACATACCTTCTTTTTGAAGGTCTTCACAGTCTGCTTTGGTCTTAACAATCTTGAGCAGTTTAGTATCATCTGCAAACTTTACCACCTCACTGTTTATCCCTTTCCCCATATCATTTATGAGTAAGTTGAATAGGATTCAACTTATTCATAAATGTTCAAATACTCAGCACTCATATACAAACTCATTGGAAAGCTGAGTTTCAGCAGTTAATTTAAACTTATAGAACCACAAATGAAAAAGAGCTAGTTGAAAAAAAAAAAAGTCATCTAGTCCAGGTTCCTGCAAAGTGCAGTACTATTCCCTAGAGTACTTATTTCCGGGATTTTGTCCAGTCTAATTTTTGTAGTCCCAAATAATACAGATTTCACCACTTCTCTCCACAGATGATTACCACCACTTCTGAAAAGAAATATGCCAGAGAACAGGAGATAGAGAGTAAGAAAGAGAGAAATAAAAAGCCTACAGTTATTTCATGGTAAATCAAAGTAAGGTCTAATAAAAGCCTTGACAATATCTTTTTAAGTAGGAGATTTTAAGATTCAGGAGCCTCCTATTTCCATGCATGTCATAAGCTGTACAAAAGCCCAAAGGAAATAAACTGTGCTAGCCTCCCACTCACTGCTAAGTATAAGATATAAAACTTATAAAAGTAGTTAGAATGTTGCAGAAAAGCAGGTAACTTAATTAGCTGAAGTTCCCAAAGCAAAGAATATTTTTAAATCATTTTTTCAGGGGGCGGGGGGAGCACAGAAGGAGGCTCTACTTTCATGTATTCATTCAAGACATATTTTCCATGTCAACGTACATGTTATATCATGTTACATAAGTCTGAGTTACAAAACATCAGCATTTATAGTAATGTGGGCTCCACTGATGTCAATGGCAAAACTCCCATTGACTTCAGTGAGAGCAGGATTGGACAAGTTAAGTCTTGCAAACAGTGGTCTAGACTGTAGTATTTAGTCATTGTCAGGAGCATGTTGTTCCCTCCCTGTCAGTGTAATTGAGACAGCTGCCATTTTGGCCAACGTATTTGGGATTGAACTGAGAACATCCAACTCTAAAGATGCTTGAGTTTAAGAACCAAGATTCTCTAGCTGGTGCCGTAAGAAACTGTTATGTGTAGATTGGGTACAGAGAGGGACCTGTAATACACATTCACCAGTATGTTATACCCAGACATAAAGGTCAGGGATCATCTGGCCCTATATCCACTGGCAATATTTTCACAGAAAAATGTAGCATTACACTAATTAGTCTACATAAATGTATCTTGTTCCCCCTTATCTATAAATATTAAATAAAGAATGATGCGGTATGTATTGTTGCTGCTATGAAAATGCAAGGAATGTAAATATTTAATTGAATAAAGGTTTAAGTAAAAGCTGGCTAAGACCTTTTATGAAATCCCATGAAATCTAGTTTATCTTTGTGACTTTTAGAGCATATTCAAGTTGGTAGAATTGCCAGTATATTTATTATACATATTTAAAATTAAGATGGTTTTTCTGTGACCAGTTAGCAAATTTTAAACACACAGGTTTAAATTAATTTTTACCACTGTACATTATTGTAACTTTCATGTGTAGTTACATTTAATCTGCCCGTATGCTGTATAGTCTTCTGCTGCAAACGGTTTAATGCCACCAGCAAACTTCACCAACCCACTGTCCACTCCCTCCTCCAGATCATTAATACATATAGGTATTTTAAATGTCTGAAACTTTTTTTTTTTTTGCAGATTTGTAACTAGTTGGAGGAAAAGGGACACCATCAGTCAGACATGCTCCAGATCAGTTTCTGAAATAGAATACATTTAGATAAATTGTAAGGGTGTAATAGCATTGAGTCTGTTGAGGTAAGTCTGATTATGAAAAAGCCCTTTCTCTCTATTACAGTCATCATCTAAATCTGGCATTTTGTGTAGGAGAAAGCTACTGATGTCTCTAACTGCTTGAAAATCTAGGATTGTATTACTGTTATATTTTTCTGAAACCTATTGGTTGAAAGGTTACTATAATTCTATAAAATGCATAAAGTGATCAGAAACACTATTATTGACATTTTAATAATGATTTACTGAAAGAGAAAATCTTATACACAACAGGCCCAATCTCCTGCTTCACTTATTGTTCTTGGCATTAATGATTATGTTGTTCAAATTCAAATAAACACAGACAAGTCCTATTTACCTTATTACCAAAGCTGGCCCTTGGATAGTTATAAACTACTCTGAGTTGAGTCTGCACAAAGTCAGAGAAGAACAGAATGGGCAGAAAACAAAAGGAGTTAGAATGAACTAGGAGTGGATTCCCAGGTGGCATTTTTCCTTTGGGTCTCTGTTCACCCTGCAGAGAACTGTAAGAACCTGTTACTGCGACTGACAAACACCTTTGGGCTGCATTGGTTATTTTTTGTTGTTTCTCCTGTTTCTCTGTATCATATATAATCTGATAGCAACCAGAAATGTTACTCAAGTCACTTTCCTGGTTTTAGATTGTTTGACTTACTATTTCACATAAATGACATGATAATTCAAATGAACCTCGCAGCAGCTGATTTGCCAGTAACACTTTCTCTTGCCGCTGTCTCTTTTTTCTTGGAGAATATGAGGTAAATGTTTTGTCACCGATGATGTCTTATTCTCTTGATTTGGGTGAGAATGTGTACTTGCCAGCCTTTCTTTTGTAAATCCCTTACAACACAAAAAAAGAAATGTCTACTGAAGAGGATTCATTCCTATAATGATCTGATGTATTCCCTGTCATGTTAGTCATTTCTCAGTCTGAGTTTAATGGCATTCTCAGGCTAATATATTAGTCATTACTAAGACATTAGCTTCCAATCAAGAAACTATTTAAAAATACAATATTAATTCCAATGAGGTATTAGGTGAACTAATTAATCATTCCAACTGCTCATTTACTAGACTAATTAAGGGTCTCTTTCTGGATACTGCCCAAATGTTACAAATATAGACACCATGAGGTAATTAAAGTGAAAAGCTATCATGCAAATCTATTTATCTTAGCTACTTACCTACCTCCCCATTACCGTATTATCTGAGCACCTCAGTGTCTTCAATTTATTTGTCCCCACAATATCCCTATGAGGTTGGGGAGTACTATCAATCCCCATTTAACAGATGGAGAGACACATAGAAGCTCAGGGTGGAATCCATGAAGGGACTTAGGATTTACAATGCTGAGTGTCATAACACCTAAATTTTAGGCACCTAGAGTCAGACAATCATAGGAATGACTCTGTGATCCACAACCACTGAGTTAGGTGCCTAGGTTCCCTATACAATGCATAGAGAAAGCTAGGCACCTTAGATTGAGCTCCACAATAGTCGTCACACTTGGGGGCAGAGGGGTGCCACCTAAGCTACCCAATGGGAAATGCTGACTAGAAGAGTGTGTGCTAAGCCCAACCCCTTTTTAAGAGATAGGAGCCTAAGTCTAGGCTGCATAGAGGTACCTGCTTCTGCTAGTGATCCATGAACTGAGGGAAGATAAGTGTTTGGCTTGGCACAGGACGCCTACCCAATTGGGCCCGACCCTGTGTTTCCTGGTTTGTGAATCGCTCTGAGGCTTAGGTGTGAGATAGGTGTCTGGATGTCTACCATGAGGCAGTAGTTCACATGCCCAGGCAGGAGATATGCACCCAGGAGCCTATAGTGAGGCTGCAGTGTGCATTCCCAGAGGCGAAAAAAATTAGGCATCAAGTGAACTTTGCTTCCGACATGGTTAGGCAGTGGACTAACAGAAGGTTTGTGGATAAGAGAGGCACCTAAATATCTTTGTGGACCCCACTGCAGGAGACTTGCTAACTGTTAAGAACTAGAACATGGGCAGTCTGGCCTATTATTCAGAGTTGGAGTTGGGTCTAGTGGACAGGTCAGGGTATGGAAGCAAAAGGCAGAGCCAGAGTCAACTGCCAAATACAAGAGCCAGGGGTCAAGCCAGAATCAGGACCAGGAATCAAAGCCAGCATCAGATACCAACTCCCAGAGCCTAGGCAGAGTCAGAAACCAGAGCCAGGGGTCAGAGCCAGGACTAGTAGCCGGTGGTCAGGAGTAAGTGAAAAGGCAGGAACTGGAAAGAGGCAGGGATCAGCCATGGAGCAGGAGCATGGTGGGAGCTAGAAGTGAGGAGCAGGGATTAGAAACAGGGATAGATATGGATTGCAGGAAGCAGCACGAGCAGAGGATTCAATCTAGCAGCAACAGCAGGAAGTCTGCTCAGTTGCTCAGATAACCACCCATGTCACTTCCTGGCTTCAGTAGTGGGTGTGAGACAAGAAGGTGGCCTCAGGCCTTAGGTGCTTTGATAAAACTTCCTGGGCCTGGAGTTCCAGGTTTAGCAAGATGCTGCTTCACCCATCTCCCTCAGTTATGATGAGGGAGTGTCAGATATCCAGGGCCCCAGAGTGGTACCCTTGGATCTTTAAGTTAATGGTTATATAAGAAGCACATGGCTGAGCAGGAAAGTGAGTCTTTGTTTCCTGGGGTATAGGCTAGCATCCGAATCAGTGGACTATCCAATATCTCAAACATATAGCTTCTGTTTCAGAGAGCTTCAGGGTTAATATTTGGTGACTTGAATGATCTCAATTCCTGGGGATCAGATAAGAAACTAAAGTAAGGAAGTAATAATGGAAATACAGCTTCACTGTTAGCATGACACTGAAAACCGAGGCAATTGGGGCACTGAAATATACATAGACAAAAATACAATAGAAAGTCAATAGAAAATGCCACCCAATCCCTTAGTGTGCTATCAAATGGATTAAATTACCAAAATCACAATTTCAGCATGGTAGCTGTGTTACCATTATATCACCAAAAACGAGAAGTCCTTCTGGTACCTTAGAGACTAACACATTTATTTGGGCATAAGCTTTTGTGGGCTAAAACCCACTTCATCAGATGTGTAGAGTGGAAAATACAGTAAGTGGGTATAAATACACAGCACATGAAAAGATGGGTCAGTGCTAACAAGCCAATTTAATTAAGGTGGAAATGGCCTATTCTCAACAGTTGACAAGAAAGGGTGAATACTAAGGGAGGGGGAAAATCACTTTTGTAGTGCTAATAAATCAATGCAGTCAAATGGCCTCATTAGCACTACAAAAGTGATTTTCCCTCTCTTGGTATTCACCCCTTCTTGTCAACTGTTGAGAATAGGGCACTTCCACCTTAATTAAATTGGTTCATTAGTAAAACAAAGCAGGCTGGTCCATAAAAACTGAGAGGCACAGCTGCATGCTCCTTACAGTGTGGCTGTTTGCAAGTGGGCTCTGCTGGTATGTGTTACTACAGAGCCCTCTAGCATGCAAGTAAGACTCTGAACTAGGGTGACCAGATCGGAAGAGTGAAATAACAGGACACATTGGGTGAGGGGCGGTTGGAGGGGCGTGAGCGGAGGGTGGGGCATGAGCAGGGGGCAGGGCATGAATGGGGGGGGGGCACAATAGGCACAGGCGCACAGCCCTGACCAGAGCCATGAGAGGGGGCACACAGCCCTAGGAAGCTGAAAAAGGGGTTGTAGAAACCATGGGGCCAGGAGTTAAATATACTATTATTTAGTTTATATATTTAATAAAAATAAATTAATAATCTGATAGTATTACATTGTTATTGTTTTTCTTTTGCGCCCTCCCCTCCCCCAGACACTCAGGGAAGACCTGACAGCCCTTCATGACTTGGTTTGCAAAGGGTGGGGGTGGCACCCTACAAGTGACCCGAACTTTTGGGGGGAGAGGGCGGATTTTTTTCCTGGTGTGCGGGGAACCGCAGCATCAAACTGCCTGTTCCTGCCCCCGGCTTCCACCTTTGGTCCCCGTCACATCGCGCACTTACCATATAACCATGCCCCCCGTTTTCCAATTGCGCTTTTGTGCGGCTGCACCTTGCATTGTTTTAAACTGTACCTGGCGGGTTTTTTTCTGCGGCGCGGCAGGGAAGATAGCGGAGGTGCTGGCTTTGTTGGCTTTAAGGGCTGTCCCCCACTAGCACCCCGAAACACATACACCTCCCTCACTGCCCATCCCCACCTCCCAGACACTCATCCCAACACCCCCAGCCCCTTTCCCTGGCCACACTCACCAGCCCCACTGGGAGGCTTTTGGCTCCTAGGATGAGAGCAGTGGCTGGGGAAAGTGCCAGTGGGAGCTACCGGAGCCTGGAGCGGGGCTTGCAGCCAGGTAAGCATGCAAAGCCCCCTCCCCCAAGAGCCAGAGGGACCTGCCAGGGACTGAGGTAGGGAGTCCCAACGATGCTTACCTGTGGCAGCTCTGTTCTCCTGTCCCAGGAAGTATCCGGCAGGCAGGTCCCTCTGGCTCCTGGGGTCAGGTCAGGACTGGGTCAGGGGCAGGAGCTAGGTTGGGGGGGCTCTCTGCCCCCTCTGCAAGCAGCCCAGCCCCTGCAGCATGCTCCATGGCAGAGACTTCGCCTGCGGGGAGGGACCTGGCCGTTTAGAAGCTGCCTGGGCCAGTGGGGTCTGGAGCTGTGCTGATGATGAGGTGAGAGGGGCCAGAGCATGGGGGGAGGGGGCGCTGCTTGCAGGTGCTGGCAGAGAGAGGGGGCAGGGGCAGAGAGCCCCCAGCCACCACCCCCTCCAGCTCCTCATCAGGGATCATCAGCCCCACCCACAGCCCCCTGCCCCAGGCAGAGAGAGATTCAGGACAGGTCTCTCTCTGACAGTGAATGCGGGGGAGGGGGGCTGCTTGCACAGGCGCCAGCAGAGACCTGTCCTGACTCTCTCTCTACCTGGGTCAGTGGCTGTGGGTGGGGCTGATGATCACTGATGAGGGGTTGGGGGGGGGCTCTCTGCCTCTTTTCCCTCCCCCTTCCTCTGTCAGCGCCTGCAGGCAGAGCCCCCCTCCTCCGCCCCTGCAGCATGCTCTGGCGCCGGTAGAGTGACGAGGCTGCTCTGACTCTGCCTGGGGCAATCAGCAGCGTGCTCCTGCCGGCAGGGAGTGTCTCGGCCGGCTGGAAGCAGAAGCAGTCAGTGAGTAGAGCAAGGTCCCGAATATCGGGACAAAAGGGCGTCCCGACCATACTTCGGTCGGGACGCGAGACAAGTCCCCTAAAATCGGGACTGTCCCGATTAAATCGGAACGTTTGGTCACCCTACTCTGAACAGCCACCACCGCCACTCTTAAATTAAGAGCTTGCAATTCCAACACAGTCCTCATTGCACTACAACCTAAAATGTAATGTCAGATAAGATGCCATAATAGTGGTAAGAGGGGAGAGAGAATGAGAATAGCAGCTCTAAGAACACACATAGTCTAGCTTTGGGCCAGATACTGCCACACCCTGTATTTCAATGGGGCTACTTGGAGTAAGGAGCTGCTCAGTGTGAATCAGAGTGGAAGAGTCTGGCCCCACATGCACAACCTGTTTGCACATAAATAATAATGTTATATCAAGTACCCAACATTGAGCTGGGAGGTAAAGATGAATTTGCCTCTAATGTTCCCCTATGAGTGAAGAACAGAGAGATCTCAGCATGCTGCTTATTCTTGCCTGTCTCTGCGATGAACCAGCAGCATCTCACGACTGACAATACCAAATGTTCATGACTAGAAGGAACTATTCTTTCATTGTTTACCTTCTATCATTGCTTTCCATGTCCTCTCCTCCAGCCCATTGGTCAATCTTCTTTCCTGTGACTTCAGAAACATTTGTTGACCTACTGTTCACCTCTCCCTTCCCTTCCTATATGCTAACACCAGGAGCGACCATCAAAAGCATTATTGCCTTCTGAGGAGGTTGTAAAAAGGGCAGAGGTGTCCATGGGGCTTCTTGAAAGTTCATTGTAAAAGATAGTACTGGTGCTGAGAGAGTATAGGGCTACGTCATTTCTTAACCATTTTATGCATTCTTGATATGACCTGGATTGGTTTCATAGTTTACAGTGAAAGAAATGTCAATGATCTCACGCTTCTGCTCCGGAGACCCTAAAAGCTGCTGTTTTTATATTCTCTGCCACTAGTTTCATTCAGACTCACATGGCGGGATCTGAGGCACACTAGGGACCATCACACTGAGGCCATCATGATATGCAAAGTCCTAAGAGGAGGAAAATCTATTTCAATTAGAGAGGAGGCAGCTGGCAATTTAATGCCTGTTTACTGTAGGTATCCCCAGAACACCTGCCCTACTCATAGTTACTGTGAACAGCTGTGTTTTCATGTTTATCAGCATTCTTCCTGTCCCTTGTACTTGGGAATTTCCAGCGCTTACCTGATTGTATTACAACTAGCCCAAGTTCATGAAGACCAACTTCATCTATGTTACACAAAGAATTCATATTTCACAGGTTTCTTGAGAACACAAAAATGTATACAAAAACCTACATTATGGGACTATACTGTAAAAAACTAAAAACCTTGACAACATCTAGACTGCTGATATGTTGAAATCACTCCGTGCCTTGATGATCACTATTGTGTCATTGTTCCTTGTACTCCCCAATCTGGCTACATCCATTCTTTGCCTCTTGTCTTACATTTAGCATATAAGATCTTTGCGGAAGAGACTATCTTTTTTGTTCTGAACTTGTACAGAGCCTTGCACAATAAAGTCTTAATTTATTAAGTTATTATATAATATGTGGACATTAGTGACTAAGGTAATTAATATTTCCTTGCTTTATATCACAAACATTTACTGTGGAGAGGCAGTAAGGTTTCCCCTCAACCAAAGATTAGGTTCATTCAGGGTCCAGCTGAACTTGACTAAACACACCCAGGAAATACCCATGGTTCACCTTGCCCAACACATTTTCCTGGTCCAGGGACAGGAGGATGAATGACAGACTATCCCTACACCTGAGCTGGAGAAGGTCCCAGCCCGGGACAGTGTAGGTTTGCTAGGGATGGACCATGTTCACTATCACAGACCCCAGAGGTAGCGAGATTGCCTTTTCAATGACTTTATAGTCCCTGCAATTTTAGTTGTTCATGTAAAGATAAATCAATTAAATTAAGGAGTATTAAGTAAGGTCTACAGGATAATTTTCTGTTGTGTCAAATCTCTTGAATTCATGCTTCAAATACTTATGATAATGATCACACAGAAGTGTCTATGTGAACTACACTATATGAACCATATTTTTGGACTTCATTTGGTAAAATCAGATGAATGTGTTTAATTATATTAATTTGAAACAAGATGTTATTTTTTTCTTGTTGGTAAAGAAAAAAAAGCTAATTACTAATCACTGTCATAACTAATAGCCATTGATGTCCTTTGTTAAATGGAAGTTGGTCTTATAAAAAATGTTCATGAAACAAAGAACAGAATGAGTGGTACTATACAACCAAAATATTAACATGTGGCCTGGGAAACTCATATTGTAGGACAGGTAAACTAAAATCCTAGGTTTTAGGACAGAATTTAATTAACCATTCCAGCAGGCACTTCAGTGATTAGAATCTGCCTAAAATAGGACTCAATCAACATCTGCATGTTTCAAATGTCAGTAGAATTAATTCCAATGATACGTATTGGTGTTTTCATTCTCCCGATCCCTGTCTTGCCATTTTATTTCAAACAAGAACTAAAATATTGGGATTCGGTCTCCATCACACTCTTGTACACTTCCTGCACTCATTTATGTGGGTGCAATATTCTGAGTAGCTGGTTCAAGAATAGCAGCCGTGTTAGTCTGTATCCGTCCACGAAAGCTTATGCTGAAATAAATTGGTTAGTCTCTAAGGTGTTACAAGTATTCCTTGCTTTCTTTATGAGAGTAGTAGTGGGCTGTAATATAGAATAATCCTGGTATAGGGTGGATCTACAACTTAAAGCCCATCTGATCCTTCCCCCTTTCCTGCTTCTCTGAAAGATATTTGCTGAAATATCTAGAAAATTATGTTCATTTTCACTGTGGCTGTCACTGCAGGACTGTTTTACATCTTTTTAATAAGCATTATTCATTCCACTTATAAAAAAATCTTCCAGGCTAAGATCAAAAAGCACTTTGCTAATATTTAAATTATGCATCTCACTGTCCCATAGTCTAAAGAAAATATTATCATTCCCATTTTACAAATGGGAAACTGGAACACAAAGAGGTTAAGGGTATGGAGTGCTTTTGAAGGCAATGGTCATTTTGTCACTGACTTCAAAGAGGACAAGATTTGGCCCTATATATTTTGGCCACAGTCACCCAGAGTCTATAGTACGACCAAGAACAAGATGAATATTTTCTGATGCTTGTGTCCTATGTTTTATCCATTTGCGATCATTTCCTCTACAGTCAGAGAATCACTCTATATGTATTGTACACGAAACTGCTGCATAATCAGAGCACAGAAGAATAAATTCTGACATGATTTACCCTGAGATCAGAATTTGGCCCAGATTAAAGTTTTCTTAAAGGATATATTTCTGTCCCATTTTCACAGGCGAGCAGTGTGTTAAAGTTTTAAATTTACAGTAATTATATGTTAGAATGTTTGTGAACAAAAGCTAAATATTTTGTGAAAATTGGCACTCTTGTAAGCCTTTTAAAAGAGGCTTGAATATGGGTCTGTTGACTGAATCTTGTGGTATGCTGATAAACAAACAGCCTCCTCTATTCACTGCCATGTTAACTTTTGCTGCTTATTGATTGCCACCTGATTTTCTACAGGGACCAGTAGGCCTCCTCTTAAGCCAGCATCAGTGTCTTGGTGCCTGTTCAATGCTCACCCCCACCACTGTGCCTATCCCTCACAATCAGGGCCGTTGACAGGGGGGTACTACGGGTAGAGCTGTACTGGGCCCGGACTTAAGGGGGGCCCCCTTAAGTCCGGGCCCAGTACAGCTCTACCCGTAGTCGTCCCACCTGGGCACCGCATCTCCCTGGCCGCTCTTTCCCGGGCTGTGTCCGGGTGTCAGTGCCCGGCTGCCTCCCGAGCCCTTCAGCCGGCGGCTCATCCTGCGCCCCAGGAGCCGCCCCGAGGCACCCCCGGCTGTAGCGCTTCCCCCGCCCACCAGCAGCAAGAGCCGGGCCAGCCCTTGGTGGGGGGGAGCCCCCCGGCACCACAGGATGCCGGCTCCATCGCCTCCCCCGCCCCAGCAGCTGCAGAGAACTGGCCGGGTGCGGCGCTCCGCGGGGGCGGGGGCCAGCGAGCAGGGCTGGGGAGAGCCGGGTGCGCGCAGCCTGGCCAGCGCTGGCAGAGGGGCCGGCGGGGAACCAATGGGGGTGGGGAGGGGAGGAGGTTAGGCTGGGGAGGTCTGGGGGGCCCCCAACGATCAGAGTAGGGGGCCCCAAAATTTCTGTTGCCAGCCCTGCTCTCAATCCCGATTCCTTGAACTCCTTTTGCTAACTACTCTGTTTGTTCCAGTTCCTGAGCTCCAGCTAGACCTGTGGCTTTGGCTTCTGACTACCAACTTCAGCTTCACCCAGTTCCTGCCCCCTGATTTGACCCTTGGCTCTGACTTCAGATTGCCAGCTCTGATGCTAGTCCCTGATTTCTGATGTTTTCTCCAAACACTAGACAAGAGTGCCCTCATCCCAATCAGCTGACAGGGGAAGTTTGTTACCAAAATTATTTAGCCAATATTATTTTAAGTGAACCATTTTCCCATCATCCTCTATGAGTAAATACATTAAAAACTGTGTACGCTTTTATGTTTGGCACACACAGGGAGGAAAGGTTTGTGAAAATAAGCAACTGATATAATTGTTGCTGGAAAGTAGGTATAGAAACAACTTTGGTAGGAAGTACAGACTGCATGGGAATGGAAATTCAAGTGAGAATGATGCAAACTAATCCGGGGGATTTTGTGCCCATGGAAACAACCTAAGGTGTGTACTTATACTCCTCAGCAGTGAGTTATATTTCCAGAACAGTCATGCTGCTGGTCATATTTCCTGATGGAGTGGGAAAATATTTAACCCTTATATTTCTGTGCTTGTGCTGACTGATCTAATAACCTACTTTATTAACCAGTGAGTAATGGTGATTATTTGACATTGTATTGATTAAATGACCAAACTTTTAACTAAGTCTATATCCTAAAATATGAAATTCTAGGACAAGTGTTTCTAGTTAAAATGGGCTGATACGTTGCTTCATTCATTCTTTAAAAAGTCATTCAACAGGAAGTTCTATTGGACACTTCAGCTTAAAATAAGAACCAATCTCTCCCTTTCTGAGACTCAGAAAAGTGTGTGTGTGTGTGTGTGTGTGTGTGTGTGTGTGTGTGTGCGCGCGTACATGCGTACACGTGCATCTGAGTGTGATTTTTAGAATGACTGAACTAAAATAGAAAGACTGAACTAAAATATAGAGATATTTTTTGCCTCTGATTGAGGTATTTTCAACCCATCTGAAACCTGATAGTCAAATTCTGTATGAAGTCAGTTTTTCTAAGATCTCCACCCCCATTTCTGGTCTAAACAGGTTCACGTAAAGCTGGATAACCTTCAATAAGTAAAGCATCTACATATTGAATCTATATTGAATCAAATCTCAGAACTCTATGAGATGTATGTTATTATAATGAAGAAAAGCAATTAGCTATTCTATTTAATTAACTCATTTTAAAAATAAATTCTCAAATTTTATTTCTACTAGAAAAACATCACAATGTTTACTGATATCTTACAATAATAGAAAAATGGAGAAAATAGCTGATAATTAAAAAATATTAATTCATTAGGCAGAGTATTTGTGCTGTCAATCTTTTATTAATTAGTATCAGACCAATAAAACTGGTGGTTGATGGCAGTATTCTCAATTTGCCTAATTAAGACACCAATTTGAATCCCATTTTACATATTCAGAGAACAATGAATTTAGCCAGTAAAATCTGGAGAAGGTGATTGGGACATTATTCTAAAGAAATGTATACAATAAAAATGGAGTTCTGTGATTACATGGCATGGATTTAAGGCATGATCATGCAATCCATGAGGCGCCAGATTTTCTAAGATATTTAAATACTTAAAGCTTTTAAAAATACCACCAGGCACCTTTTGCATCTTTAGGTACCTAAATATATTTGAAAACCTAGAGTTTACAAATCTGGAAAGTATTTAGACAAAAATCCCATTCGTTTTGTGAGGCCCTTAATAAGCCATTTCCTCAACCCTTTAATTATTATCCTCACTACCAGTCCAATAGACAGTTAGAAAGAAAAAGTAATTGTTGTCTGCATCTATAAAACAAAATTGGAAGCACTCTGGAGCCACTAATAGTGTCCCACATGTTTAGGGTGACCAGATGGCAACTGTGAAAAAAACAGACAGGGGGTATATGGTGCTTATATAAGAAAAAGTCCCCCCAAACAGGACTGTCCCTATAAAAATGGGACATCTGGTCAGCCTACACATGTGTCTGCACCCTTCCTGACACTCATGGTGAGAATAATATATCTTGATATACATATCAATAGCTCCCACTCTCCCATCCACACTCATGCCTTAGGTTGGTCCCACCATTCCCCTGTTTAGTGCATGCAGAGAGAGCTTTCCTATACAATAGACACACTCTTCCCGCACTACACACAGATAGTGGGATGAAACACCAGTAGGGAGGGTGAACAGAATTTATCCCTCTATGATTACCTCATTCTGAACTTTTATTTTTAGTACAAATGTGTTACAACCCTGTCTGAGTCCCCCTTGTCTGTGGTCACCAGTCTACTACATATGGACCTAGTCAAGTTTACACTCAAAATAAAGGCTGAAATACTACATGTTTTTTCACAAAATCAGACCGGAGACACAAATATAACCCCCAAACTTCCACAACACAGTCCCTTAAAGACACATTTGCATGGAAAGTAGATTCTACTGACTGAATTTCTAAATTTCTACTGACTGCAGACAGCTCTGTGGATAACATTAGAACAAGTATTAAAAATTGCCCTATAATCGATGTTATTTCTCTCGCTACTGAACAAACTGCCAGCATTGCTTTATTTTACTAACTCCTTTGTTCCCCTTCTGCTTCCGAAATTGCAATATGAATACAATGCAATGCATAATCTACATAAAATGAACTGCTTTTCTTGACCTGGAACATGCATTTTTCATCTTCTTTCATTGCCATCCTACATTATTAAATTCTGGATATTTTTTTCTTATCAAGATAGCAAAAGAGCTATCGTCAACTAAAATCACAACAGAGCAGATTTCTGTAAAAGAACACAAACATTTTCCTTTCTTGGGAAATAGTTTTGTATCTGACAAAATAGAAAGAAGAAATCCTGTGTTATGTGAAGTGGAAGAAAACAAATTACAAAATAGACAATCTATTTTACCACTGAGCAATCAGAAAATCCATAAGGTAAAACATTTCTCACTCTGAGACAATAATGAGAAGTATAATTGATAATAGAATTTTAATGGCAATTGACATTTCTCAGCCTCACGCTGGTGGCAGCAATTTGCTGAAACCTGGACATAATTTGTGACACTAGTACAGTGGGAGTTTCAGCTGAAGAGATTAAACCATGTTCCAACCTGCTGTAACCCTGATTTAACAATTGGAAAAAATGTGACTGTTTAAAAATTAAACATTTTGTTTAAATATTAAACACTGAAGGTATTTTTACGATCATTAAACCAGCAGTGGATCAGAATGGAGACTTTTTTGTCTATGTATGACTTTCATCCTGGCCATGTCTCTGTTTAGATGTGGGCTAAATGGAGGTGTTTTGACAAAAAACTCAGCCGTTGTATTTTGCTTTTGCAAGCCAAAACCCAAAAGCAACACTGATTCTGGTTTCAATTCGGCATTGATGGCCTACTTAAAGTAGCAAAAGATCAAAATCCTTCTGTACAGGTGTTATATGAAATGGCATTTAACATTTAAGGCTCTGTAGGTTCAGAGTTGTGAATAAGGAAGAGTGTGGATTCAAAAGTGTGAATTAGCTGCTGTCAGAGGAAAAAAGAAGGAAATGTTTGGAGAAGTGCTTGCCAAGATGCTATAATGACTGGTGGAGTCCCAGAGAGCAGCAGGAGGAGCATCAGCAATGTTTAGCTTACTTATCCCCATTAGGTCTAAAAGTTCCACTTTCAGGAGACTATTCCTAGCTACAAAAGTTGCAGCCACTTCTCCCACACAGAAGACTGAATACGCAGGATGGGATAACAAATTTTGTATTCCACTTAATGTTCCATGTACATGTAAAATCCTGGTACACAGGGAAAAAACAGTAGGAAAAACAGTGATATATCAACATCATAAACTGAGACACCGGTAAACTAGCCTGCTTGTCTCTAGATTTCCATCACCATAACCACCTATCAAACATACCCAGCGGTGGAAGTGCATTATTATGGTAACATAATGAGAAAACTAATTAATGTCGTGAAATAATTTAAAAGAAAATAATGGTCCATTCCCCTCCCTTCCATTCACCAATTCAAAAATAGATTATACATGTTTAAAAAGCAAGTGGATATACATCAAAAACAATGTGAGAGTGATAGCGAAGAATGCTAAATGAGTAAGTGGCACTGGAGCTGGAAGATATACCAATAGTTTCTCTTTCTGGCCCCCTAGTGAGGACAGACTATGCTAGCCACTTCATACAGATGCAAGGGGGAAGACCACAGAGAAACTCCCATAGTAAAGACCCCAGGTAGTAACCAGACCCCAAGTCTTTGAAGGTATTGTGGAGGGTTAAAGCATTTATTTTGTCTAGCAGTTGAAGCCCTGGGGTTCCTCTGTATTGCAACGTAGCTGCACAAATGAAGAAACACTTACAAGTCCACTAACAGGCAATGTGTTATTTTAAATTGCATAGGGGTAGGTAGGCAAACACAAAAGAGCTGATGAGCATTTTCCACCCAATACGTTTGGAAAGCACCACTAAGTTTCCATAAACTTTTCAAACTTTCAATTTCCTTGTATATAATCATGGACATAAGGCCCTGGCTTCAGTGGTGTAGGATCAGGCCATAAAAGAATCAGACTTGCTCACTACTGAATACCCTTGATGTACATTATGTATATCTGTTTTGAATATTTTCCATACATTGTTTAATTCTTTTCAAATCATTCTATCATTCTGCTGCTGGGATTATAAACCAGTTATATACATCAAAAATGCAAATAAGTAGTAATTATATTTATATTCTGTTTATATGTTGGAGGGAGAAGGGAAAGGCGCTGTAGGCTCTATGAAACATTGAACTTCTATGCTTTTTTAGAGCTGGCAAATATAATTATACTAGCATTTGGACACTGCTATGATTATCAGCCTGTCATATATTGCAGGGGATGTAGTGATGGAGCTACCTGAATCTGTAACTTTTTTGCTCTGGAGCACCAGAGACTGGTGAGGGTCCCTCTACACTGTCTTATGGCAGGATGCAAATTGGGAGTGGGTAAGGGGTAAGCCAGGTAGAGCCAACCATTATGTTGATAATGTGTCATATAGAAGCTTCTGCAACCTCAAGGGTATAGCAGTCAATGGGGATTCTCCACCCCACTGCCTTCAGGGATCTCAAAAATCCAACCCTCATGCCATGAAACTGCACTAAGCTTTAAGTGGGCACAGTCCTGTGTCCACACAGAGTTCAGTGCTAGAAAGGGCTTGTAGCAAGAGAGTGATATGAATCAACCTGAAAAGTAGTAGATGTTTTGTATTGTTCAAGAATTCATTGTCCCAGATTTACTTAAATTCTACGACTCATTCAAGACTGAAGAATTTTATCTACATATATACCCAAATCTTATCAATTTTAGAGTAATGATCCCACTGAGTAATGAAATATTTAAAACTTGCACAAAGAGGGTAGTTAGAACTGCTGCCTTTAAACAATTCAACATACACAAAAAATCACATTATAAAGAATATATTTATATATTTTGTCTAAAAAGAAATTGTCTTTTTTAGCTAGATTATACATCACATTAGGACATTATTACCATGCAGTTTATTAGGTGCAATCAACTGTACAAGCAGAAGGGACATCCTGATGAGAAGTCAGAAGTCTTGAGAAATTACTATCATTGTGCCTATAACTGAGGTCGTGCCTCCAGAGAGGCTTGGATTAATGATCTGTCACTTTCTGTAAACACACATTTCAAACCCCATGAACCCTCTACGACTGCATGAAAATTACATTAAATAGGGACTGCATTTAATGTTTGTTGGCATTATGGCTAAAAATACCAATGGGTTTGTTTTTAAAACTGCCACTGAAATATTGACCTTTTTATGTAAAATACTATAGCCCCCGTTAAATGATTAATTTACTTTTGTTCAGAAAGTAAACATCAGTAGTAATATAAACTAACAAAAGCAATTATAAAGATGTTTCTTGATGGGAGATTTGCATGTAAAGTCATTATATAGTCAAGGCTGTTACAATCCTCATTCCGCACTCAATCCAGCACACCATAAAGCCAAAATAGTACTTTTTTCCCTAGACTTCAGTGGGTCCTGAATTGGGCCCCAGACCTTCCAAGAGATGTCCAAAATCCTCGTTACAAACCACTTCCTGAGTACCTCATAATTCTCTGCTTTCATTAAAGATACTCTGACCAAACATTACACAGAAGCACTGAGGTCCTGATTTAGCAGAGTATTTGAGCATGTGTTTAATATTTATATAAATGTTGGCTGGTAAATCTTGTACTCTGTTCATTAATAATCGAACTCACTGTAATCTATTTTTGGCACAGCCATGACAATTTGGCTTTACTTTGTGTGCCAGTTTTCTCGTCTGTAAAATGGGAACATTAAGATCTACTCATCTTGTGAACAGCCCTTTGTACAAAAAGCATTGTATTTAGCACTGATGGAAAATGGGCAATTTTTCCATAGAAAACTTAGAAATGAAAAAAAAAAGTTTCCAACTATGTTTTCCACAAAGAAGTTAAATGTCTCAGAGTAATATTAAAAACCAAAACATTCTGATTCAGAAATACTACTGTTGTGCATCTTGGGAGTTGCAGTTTTGCTGCCTCATGCTACCATTGTCCCCTATAAACCAAGCAGCAAAGGTGGGTACCCCAGACCCGCCTAGAGATACCTCACTGGGGCAGCCATCTTGGAAGCTAGAGATACTTAGTCCCCCCAAGGGCTAGTGATAGATAATCACAGCCCAGCAGGCCCAGATAAAAGGAGATGCCTGGTTTTAGTAGGTCAGTTCCTGGCTGGGACCAGAGAGATGAGGAAGGGTATCCTCTCTGGGCACTAGAGTTTGAGGGTTCTGGCTGCATTTGCTTAAGCTGGATTTGCAGAAAGAGATGAGACCTAAGAACCTGAACCCTGAGCTAAGGGCAAAGATAAAGGGGCCAGGTAGGAAGAGGCCTCAGGAAAAAGCAGCAATGAACTGAAACTGAGGAAACCTACTCACAACTCACCCCTCCGTACCGTAAAGCACAATATAGTGATTTCACATATGAAGCTTAAATAGTAATTTATGCTTCATATTACTAGCCAAAATGTTGTGTCTTGCACCCTTAATTTAATTATCCCTTCTGCATATGTTCCCAGCTGTAATCTAGCCAAAAATCAGTATTCGCCACCAAAGATACCTTTAGCACGCTAATGACAATAAAAAGTGGTCTTACATAACAGTCTATATATTTAGCACCGTGGATGTCTTTCACTCGACATTTAGAGTATACAGACTTCCTTGTCAGTTTGCAGCAATATTTCCTGCTGCACTGAAATGTGCTCAGAATAAACTGTAGAGGAACAGCAGTTTAGATGTTTTTTTTTAGTTGCTCGGGATTTTGCTGATGATGTTATGCCCCCTTTACTCTCCCTGCTCTGAAACTCTGATACAATTATCAACCTAGCTTCAGGCTCCTGCCTTTCTTTCTGTATGTGATTATGTTCTCAATGGGCCAACCATGTAGTGGGGTCTGAAAAGTATGGTAAGTTGTGAGAAGTGGCACAACACAGTGATTTTTAATATAATTAAGAGAAGCTCCTTTTCTACAATAGCAGACCAATTAAGGAATAAATCATTTATAAAACCCAGGCTTGGCTGTTATGCGAGGTGCAAAAATAGGTCTGACTGGATAGGTATAGTCTCCAATTAATCCAGAAGTAGTAACCAGCAATTGTGACAAGCAAGCAAGAAACCAAAAGCAACCACGGCCAAAAAAAAAAAAAAGCAGAATTTACTCAGACCACCAGTGAAATCATCCAGAGGATTATACATATAAAACTGGCTTGCTAGTATGCTGTAAGTGGCATAAACATATATTTTATATTATACTGTCAACATTAAAAGTAAATTTTAATAGTATAATGGTAACATTGGGGCCTTTATATAACACTTAAAATATAATACATTATATCAACATTTTTGTATTTTATAAAATATAAGATGAACTATGTGTGTGTGTATTTGGGTATACACAAGCACATTTTGATTTTTTACTATATATATATGGATGTCAAGGCTACACAAATAGCATATATATTAAATTTAAACTCATGGGATCATAAAGCTTTGTTATCCAGGTCTTTATTAACTGGAAAGTTCTATTAACTGGCATTTCTAGTATCTCCCAATGCAAATCTTCAATCTAGTAACAGGACTCGTATACTACCCAGGGAGGTTATGCAACTGCAGATTCTGGACTCTACTTTTATGCAAAAGAGGCAGAAGACAAGCAAGCAAGCTGATATCAGGGATTTATTCAAAAAAGAAGCTTCCGGGGTGTGTCATAGGGTCATTACAGATTCAGCCCACTCTCCTAAACCTTCTACATCTACAATGATAATTGATGTTAATGATGATGACCCTGAGACACTGCAAGCCCTTGAAGTGCCTTCTGAATTATCAAAAAAGATTAAATTATGTTCAGTGTAGTTTTGGTGTTAAAGTGCATTTTTAGTGATCTGGGTGTATGCCGTGTACTGCCAATAGTGATACTTTATGTAGTGTTATAAGACAACCTACTGTATAGAAAACTTTACCTGTATACACCTAAGTGCTTCAAGAAGCCAACCACTCTGCAGTGCAGTACTACTACTGGATTAGCAAATACCTGTATAGTATTTTATACTTTATTCATCTTATTGTATTGTAATCCTTTGAAAATTGGTATTCCATTAGTAAGTAGTAAGTATAATCCTTAGTTAACTGTAATTTTTGATTAACCAGCATCCCCCATTTCTCCAACATGCCAGATAAACTTTTACTGTATTATAAATCATGTACATTTAACACTCTCTTGCAGGTTCTTATGACATCTGCAGAGCCATTCAACATTCTATAGAGGCAGGCTTATTTTGTTGCTCTTCTGACCTGGACGTTAAATCAGAGTATCAGGGTTGGATGGGAACTCAGGAGGTCATCTAGTCCAACCGCCAGCTCAAAGTAGGACCAATCCCACTGTCCCTGACACATTTCTGCCCCAGATCCCTAAATGGCTCCCTCATGCATTGACCTCATGCATTGAATTCACAACACGGGGTTTAGCAGACTAATGTGAAAGCCACTGAACTATCCCTTAACATTCAGTCAGAGGCTTGATTACATTAGTAGTGGTTTCACAGTTAATAGGGTGGGCCACATGAAGGTTGTTCTCTTTCACCCAATATTTAACACTACCATACTATCCATCCATCCCGGATATAATCTAGATACAATAAAATGGATAGCTGCGCAATACACTGTCAGCAAATTCAAGAAAAGGAAAATAAGTAGTAACATATTATATCAGTATCTGATTACAAATATACAAATCATACATTTATAATATACACTATCATTTATATGCAATATTTCCAAAACTACATTTTCCCTTCAAGCAGGCATTCCAATTTACACTAGAAATTAGGTGAGCCTCTTGTGATGACACCAGTGATGGGTGTCTGTGATGGGTAGGATCTGGTATACTATTCCCTCCATTGAAGATGTTTTCAGCAGCTGAATATGAATACTTGTTTCTTTATATAGGAGTTCTAAGCCATGGATCTTAAAGTGTGTACACCACATCGTGAATACATTAGTGATATTTTTCCTTGACACATCCCTGGAATGGTCCCCTCTTTGCATCCCATCGCTCCCCTTTTTTTTTAGCCACCCTCTTTTTTCCAGTTATAAAACCTCCAGCAGCCTTGGGACATCTACATGATTTTTGTCCTATTATATAGCACTGCAGGGTTCTAAGTGAATTAGGATGTTTTCACATTCAGAATTCTCCATCCCCCCCTTAAAAAACTCCAATTTAAATTATACTAGAGGCCCAGTCTTGCTCCAAATCAAGTCAGTAGCCAAACTCCCACTGAATTCAATGGAACAGAAGGGTTACCGACGAAACTACAGTATTTACCCCATTATGGGTATTATTTTACCTGGTTCATTAATTCCATGCATTCAATTCGGAATGCTCTTCCTGTCTAGGAATGATCGTCCACCCTTACCTTTTTTTTTATGTGCTCACTGTTCATGGCAAGATAAAGGGATGCATCTAGACCCAACAGTGCTAAATGAGAAATTAGAGTTTATTCACATCAGGGAGTACTTAACTTTTATTCTTTCACAGACAGAATTGAAATGTTTGAACAAGAAGTTCCCTGACCATCTGAGAAGGACATTTATGTGAGTTGCTACTACAGCAGGCAATAAGAGTATGATTGGAACACTCTCCAATCTCTCTGGGAGCAGCATACTGTGAAAGTGCTAATAAATAATATTTTTTTTCTATTTAAATGTATCTCTAAAAGAGATTGTTCTAACCTACTGTGTCTCTAGAGAATCAGGCCAGAGAGATGTAAACAAACTTGAAGATGAAGGTTGCCACATGAATGGCAGAAAATTCATGGACTGGGTCTAGGTTTGTTTGGTGGGAGTGAGAAAATTACAACTGCTCCAATTACTAACTGGTGTGAATGTGGTTCACTCAAAATATAAAGAGGAAACTTGATACCCTGCACAAAGAGGAATATAGGACATAAACTGAAAAGAACAGGTTTCAATACCAAAATGTGCAGTAACTATTTAACAAACTACAATACATTATTAAGAGGGGAACAGTCTTGAGGAAAAATATTGGGGAGGGGGGTACAATTGAATGCAAAGAGAACTAATTTACACCGAGAACTGGAAATCCCTACTAAACACCCTGGGAAGCTAGCAGCCAGAGAGTAAAAACAAAGGTGATAACAAGAGGAGAGAGGAAATGAGGACAATATTTTTAACTGAATACCCCAAACTGGTGGTGATGGTTTTTCAGGATCTATTTTAATGAGCCAGATTCAGCCAGGAATAAGCGTCTGCCACCAAAAAAAGAGGTTGGGCCAAAAAATTGTGCTCTGCTACATTCATGATACAGACACAACATGATTAGACATTCTAACTACATCCTTCATCAGCCTCCTAGCTGCAGTTGCTCCCATTCCTCTTTGGTATGCATGCCACCATGCCTTGCTGTCTCTGACTTTCAGGCAGTCATCTTGATGCAGACTCTCCTTTAAATTACTAATCCTACAAACCATCTGAGAAATCCTTTATTTCTTTTTCTGACTGCTCCTCTGGGCATCAGACTCCCACTTGACAGGCACCCAAATAGCTATTTGTTTTGGAGTTATCTTTTGTGTAGCCAATTTTTTTAGTTTATTATTCATTTATTGTGTGATGTTATGTTAGATATATTCATTGTATGTTAATTAGAATGAATCTGTAGGATTATAAAAATATATGATTGATCAGTATATAGAGGAAACAAGCATTAGACATGGGTAAGACAAGCTGAAGGTTGAGACCTGCAAGATTTTAGCTTAGCTATTTTAGGCCTTGGAGACAAGAAATGATGACATAAGTGACCAGAAAATAACCCGATACCCTAAAATGATGGGAAAAGGGGTACCAACTGGTAAGATTGTGAAAAATTACCCAGATTAGTATTAAATTATAAAAATACTCTAAAGGTGCATCTGTCTCCAACATGCCTAATAACCACAGGGGACAGGTATTAATGAGAATAAAGGGAAATTACACAGATTATAGAAAATTGGAGTCCCCTAAATTACCTGGGGACACAAACCAATAAGAAAAAAAAAGGTTGACACTTTTATGGACATGCAACATGTAAGATGGGGTACCCCCAGCCCTTATGCTCTTGAGTACAAAGGCTGGGTCTCTTCTATGCCAGACCAACAAGTCCTTTTCCCCCCACACCCCTACCTTGCCAGTTGGGGTTCTTGGGGTTACCAATCTGCCACCAATCGGGTATACTTCCAAAACCTTGGAGGGGCCCCCGATCTTCCCTAACCCTGACTTTTTACCCCCTCCCTGGGTTTTAAAGTCAGACACCGGAAAACTGCTTCCCTTCACCCTGACCAGCTGAAGGCAGACTTCCCTTAACCCTGTCTCTCTCAACCTGAGAGCCAGACCCTAACCTTGTACCCCTTCCTGGGATTTAAAGTCAGATACCTGGAGGCTGCTTTCTTTCCTTCACCCTCCCTGGCTGAAGGCAGACTTCCCCCCACCCCGTCTCTCTGTACCTGAGAGGCAGACACCTGGAGACTGCTTCCTCCCTCCCCCGTCTAACCTGACGGTAAGGAGAGACAGTCTCCACACTCCAGCTAGGCCCCTAGCTGCCCTGGTTCCTATTCCCTTCCCTTCCCCCTTCCCAGACTGGAAGCAGAGAAAAACCCAAAGGGAAATAAACCAGACGGTTTTATAACTAGAAAATTTAATAAAGAAAAAGGTTAAAGCAGAAATACAGACACTTTACATTTGGGGTTTCCCACTTTGGTCTGAAAAGGAAAGGACACCCCAAAAGGCACGGCTTAATAGAAGAATCAAATGGTAATACTCACATTAGCTAAGTAGAAGTATCAGAAAAAGGTAGAGCCATCTTTATAGCCAAAGATGGTCTAGAACCCTTGCCAGCTACCTTGGCAAGTTTCCTGCCTCATGTGCAGCCAAGATGGATCTCCCCTGGCCCTGGCCTCCTCACTGGAGACCAGCCAAGATGGAACTGACTGTTTTGCTCCTCCCTTCTTCATGGGCTCGAGGCTCCTCCCTCCTCCATGGCAGGGAAACTCCTACGTTACCTGTCTCAGATAACAAACCCCACCCAGGCAAGGCACACTGTGTTAGATAACATAGCCCAACCCAGGCAAGGCACCCTTCACACTTATAACACAACAAATATAGATATAGACAGAATCACATTATAAAAGGGGATACCCGGCATGGAAAAAGTGAGCTCCCTATAGGAGGCTTCAGCAGGAACCATTTCTCTACTGATGATCAGGCCACGAGAGACCCATCAGACCCTAACACTGTTATTATGAATGTGAGTATAGCTATATTTCTAACTTGTGCATAGGTCTATATAGAATTTCTATATGCATGAATATTCATAACTTTCATTTTAATTGTAATAAAAGTTAAACAGTCTAGACCCTGTACTTGTGACTGTCTTTGTGTTCACTACTTTTGGTCTTTATGTGCTCCTAGAGACTAACTCTGAAGCAAGTAGCAGAGGTGACTTTCACTCAGTTAAGCTTGAAACAGTAGAGCTGAACCAGGGTGATGTAATAGCACATTACAAAATTCACTTTAAATAAACTAAAAGGCTAGATTTGAAATAATGTTGACCTTAACAAGTGCTTTAAAATAAGCCATCTGTGCTTTCTTTAACAAGACCAATAGCATTCAAGAGGATTCATAGATTTTAAAGCCAGAAGGGACCATTAGATCACCTACTCTAATCTTCTATATAACATAACACTGTCACATCTTCCAGTTACTCATGAGCCTAATGACTTGTGTCTGGCTAAAGGATATCCTTCAGAAAGTCTTGATCTGAAAACATTACAAGGTGGAGAATTGACCACTTCTCTTGATAGTTTGGTCTAATCAACTTTACTGTTAATGTGCTTTATTTCTAATTTGAATTTGTCTGACTTATTTAAGGATATATGTATAGAGTTTAACAAATAGACCTGCATTTTAGGTCTTGTGATTTTCCTTCAACTGGCTGATGATATGAGTAAGACCACTTGATTAGATACACTTTAAGGCAAGCTACCTTGTGCATGCTAATCTATAAAGACCTACTTAATTTACAGTATTGCAGATCCTGCAATATTAGGCTTGCACCATAATTTTGGTAGCCGAGTGGCTGATCATGGGAGCCTTAGCTGCCAGCTGCCCAGGACACACACTACCTGCTCCACATTAATGACTCTGTATAATGCAGGTTACGAAAACCTTAGCGGCATGGCATAATGCTTGAGTGTTTACATTGTTTCTGCAATTTTTAAACAAATAGGACTTCTCTTGCTTTTCCAAATTACCACACTTAATAAAGGTTAGGTATTACTTTTCCACAGTTTTTCATGTCTTGTCCACAACTCAGCTGCAATTATTTGACAATCCTCCCATGATTCAAGTAGAGCCTTAATTATGGACTACAAAGAAAAACCAGAACCCAGGTTTTGACAGGGAAATGAAGGAAGTTTGATTTTAAAATATTTGTTTTAAAGGGGGGTTATAATTTTAATCCTGCACATAAATTCACTTTGTAATTTGAGTGATTTGGCATCTTATTTTTTTTCTTCCCAAAACACAGACAAATGCACTGCCATCCACTTTTCAGATACAATAGATCCAGCTATCTTGCTCACAGTTGGAGCCACCGCTATGTCATTAAAAAGATTTCTAGCTGTGCAACTGTTCAGATTACTCATGTGTTTTATCTGGTCCTAACTAACATTGAATCAGTTCTAAAAGACTATTGCATAGTTTGCTAAAAGAAAAAAATCTTTACATTGTGGTTACTTCCTTTCTAATTTTTCAATTAACATTTGTCATAACAAATATATAAAATAATGGATTTAGCTATAAATTGGGCCCATAGTAATTATTGCCTAAATAAATAACATGTTTTAATTCTACATATATTACTTTTTTTCCTCTCAAGTATTTATTTTCATTTGGTTCAGATTGTGATGGCGATAACCAGCTCTGTAATGCTAACAGGCCCGTCCACATCAGCATCTCATAACAATTCACTTGGACATGAATCTCAAAGAAGTGGTGAGTATAGCAATTCACTCAAATGTTAAAATAGTTCAAAGAAATGTAATGATATTGTTCTCCCTATCTGTTTGCTATGATTGATATCCTTGTATTTAGTTAGCCTTAGATCAAAAGTGTGTATTAGTACTAAGATGAGCAGGTGTTTGATGTGTAAACTGCATGAAAACTGATCAAGGATTCTTTCTGGCTCTCCCATTGTTGAAATGATTGTCTGTAACTAAATGCAATATATATAATTGCCCATCAAATGGCATCTAAACTTTGGAACTGAAAATGAAGAAGCAGGTTAACTGCAAAGCAGGGGTCACTGTGTTCAACAATGGAAAATCCACAAACTCATGCTGTGGTGGGAACACTTGTCAGATAGCCTTTCAGGAAAATCAGCTCTAAGAAGAAATTCTGGTAGTGACTTGGTATCTCTGGAATGAAGGATTCTGACAGGGGGAGTCCTGAGTGATTAGACAGAGATCCCCAAAGCCTCTTTGGGTAACCCTAAAAGACTGGTGGAAAACTAGCAAATACTACATCTCTGTTATCATTTGGACTACAAACTTGGACTCACCTGTAATGCATTTTACCTGCTTTAACCTCCCAGTAACATTTCTTTTTGTTAGAAAATAAATCTTTAGTTAATTTATTAGAGAAATTGGCTACAATGTTGTTTTCTGTGTGAGATCAAGAGTACTGATCCAAACTAGGATAAGTAACTGCCCCTTTGGGGTTGGGAGTCACAGTGCTTTTTGGTTTTAACAACCTTTCATCATTTAGTCCACTTTGTCTGGGTGACACGATACACTGGAGAGCCTGAGGGAGATAGTTTTACCATGGAGTGACAGGTTAATGTAGTAATCCAGGAGTGCACAGCTGTTACTGGCTTGGTGAAAGATTCAGGAAAGGATGTTCTATCAGCACATGGGTAGGACTATCTGCTTTTGATGGTAGAGGAAAAATATTTTTCTACTATACCCCTAGCTTATGATGATCCCAAAGAGTAATTTCAATGCAGGCCCTAGGGTTAAGGTTTAAGGTTTCTACTCACCACTATTGATCTCAGCCAGAAATAAGGCCATTCAGGTTAACAAAAATTAGGAAATATATATTAATAGGTAGTTGATTTTAGAAGTGTCGGTGGGTGAAAGAAACAAATAGGAAAGTGAGCATCCTGCAAGAGACTTACCCAGTATTTAGAAACTGCTTTTACCATGCCTCTAAATTAAATTGTGAAGAGATGGAGTAAGTCAGAGAGACGGAGGAGAGAGAGAAGAGTTACATCGTCAGATATTTAACACAATTTTTCTGTGTTTTGATTTAATCTTTTTCTGTCACATACTGAGCAAGATTCCTTAAGAGAGAGAGAGAGAGAGATGAATAAAGGGAATATTAATATTTTAAGAAAACATGCTTTCTTTAATGTTTTCAAACAGATTGATCTTTTGAATATCACTGAGAAATGTGCACTGGCAGTTTGGATTTGGTGATCTGCGTTGGACAGCTATCAAAAAAATTGTCTCAATCTAGTCCTCACTGCAGCTGCTGTCCAAACTCCCATTGACAACATGGGTGCAAGACTGGGCCCTTACAAAGGAAGTGGGAAATATTTAGACATTCAAAACTACATCATTAATTTTTTTCTAGAGTCACACCTTAACAGGATGCTCCAGACTTCAGTTAGATTAAAGCACTTAATTCCTTCGGTAACTAAACTGTGTGCCACAGGCAGTGAACAGAAGAGACCAAGCAAGAACCAGCCTGGGGCTCCTCAGGACTGGGAACAATAGCACAAAAAGGGAAAATGATGGCCTAGGGGTTGCAAACAGATGCTGTTTGCCAGCACTAAATACAGTGATGTAGGACTTGTGGGATCCTATGAATAGGCTTTTAAACAAATGGGATATCATAGAGTTTAAGCTTAGAAGGGACCATTTGATGATCTAGTCTGACCTCCTGTATATCACATGCCATCACATTTCACCCAAATACCCCTATGTTGAGCCCTTTGAATTCAGTTAAACTAAAGCTTTTCAGTTCTCAAGAGACTAAACTGTTACATGCCACAGGCAGAGAACAAGACATAGCCAAGGCTCCACCAATGCCCAAGGGCCTTGCCATGGCAAGGAAATGATTAGGTGAGACATGACCAGGAGATCTAGATGACCCCCACTCATACTGCAGAGAAATGCAATCGTCACTCCAATTTCCCAGCCAATCGACCGCGGGAAAATTCCTTCCCAACTCCAAATCTGGCACTTAGTTATATCCTGGGCACGTGAGTAGGACACATTATCCAGTCATCTAAAACGGAAATGGTAAAGAATTCTTTTAAGCATTGGTCTATTACAACCAGTAGCCCAGCTCCAGCAGTGGCCAATCCCTAATGCTTCAGAGCAAAATAACAATAAAAATCCCCAAGACTATATGAAATCAATTGTGCATCAGGGAAAAAAAACAAAATTGCTAAGCAGTGCAGGCACCCAGCCATCCTGAAGCATGAGATTCCCCATTCATTCATTCCATCATGATATGGGAATGATTGATAATGTCATATGGAACCCTCCTGTAGGTTTTGGGGGGCAACACTGCAGCTGTTCTACAAAGAGTAAAATCCTGATCTAGAGAAGACACCAATAGGGCATAGTCTGGTTCTTAATTATTATGGCCCAATTTAGGAAAGCATTCCTATTGACGAAAGGAGCTTAAGCATAGGGTTAGAACCAAAGGGTTAGAAGGGATCACAAGGGTCTAATCCCCTGCCAAAATGCTGTATTTGTTGTGTCTAAACCATCCAAGACAGATGCTTATCCAGCCTCCTTTTGAAAACCTCCAGTGAAGGAGCTTCCGCTACCTCCCTAGGCAGTCTGTTCTATTGTCCTACTGTTCTTGTAGTTAAGAATTTTTTTCCTGAAATTTAATCTAAATTTGTTATGCTGAAGTTTGAACCTGTTGCCTCTTGTTCTGCCCTCTGTGGCATGAGAGCACAACTTTTCCTCCATTTTTTATGGCAGCCTTTCAAGTATTTGATGACCTCTATCATGTCCCCCTTAATCGCCTCTTTTCCAAATCAAACATATGCAGTTCCTTCAACCTTTTCTCATATGGTTTGCATTCCATCCCTTTGATCAACTGTGTCATTCATTCTGGATCCTTTCCTTTCTATACCTTGGTGACCAAATTTGGATACGGTACTCCACCTGAGGCCTAACCAGTGCTGAGCAGAGCAGTGCTATCACTCCCTTGGTTATCATGCTATGCCATAGTTAAAGCAACCTAAAATTACATTTGCTTTTTTGAGACAGCATCACATTGGTCATGTTGAGGTTGTGATCCACCACAACTCCCAGATACTTCTGAGCAGTGCAGCTGCCAAGCCAGTTTTCCCCCATTCTGTATTTGTTCATTTGTTTTTTCTTCCCGAAGTGTAGCACCTTACATTTGTCTTTGTTGAATTCCATTTTTTGTTGCCTATAGCCCAGTTCCCCCATTTATCAAGATCCCTCTGAATCTTAACGCTAAACTCTAAAGTGTTGTCAACCCCCCGTTTCCTCTCAGCTTTGTGTCATCTGCAAATTTGATCAGTATGCTCTCTACACCTACATCCAGGTCACTGATAAAGATGTTAAACAATACTGGTTCCAGAGCAGATCGCTGTGGAACCCCAGTTGAGACATCTCTTCAATTCAACATCCTTCCATGATTAGTTACTTTTTATTTGCAGTTGTGCCACTGGTAGTTCCACCAAGTCTGCATTTTTCCAGCTTACTTATTAGAATGCCATGTGGCACTGTGTCAAAAGCCTTGTTGAAGTCCTAGTATTTTATGTCCACCTCATTCCCCCTATGCTCCAAACAAATTACCTAGTCAAAGAAGGAAATCAAATTAGTTTTGTTTTAATAAATCCATGCTGGCTGCTTGTGATTACCCCTTCATTCCCTTGAAATTGAATGTTTTATATATTGCTCTGGTACAGAATACAATTTTTCACACTGCTGTAGAAAATAAGCACTACACACCACTTGGTCAACAGAAAACATTTCTTTCCTACCATCTGAGTGTCTGGCACAATTCCACATGCAAATATGCTTCGGTTATATTCAGAATCTAACTGTTTCCAGTTGTACGGGATTTGCTGAGTCCGAGATATGTCTTGTGCCTCCGCAGCACTCCTTTATAAGCTTACATTTTCAGTTTTAAGTAGCAGTAAATAAAACAAGACAATAAGTTCCAATGCAGATACTATGGCTGAAGAAAGGCTAGAAGATAAAAAGGGTAAATTGCATGAAGTGCTTTATGGATTAAAAAAAAAAAAGCCCAGTTTCTCTCTACTCTATATTAAAAAAGTCCTAATTCATTGGGTTTACAAAATTGTAAATGAGAGTAGAATTTACTCCAGTGCTTTTAAAATATTACCTGATGCAGCCAAGAAGATGTTGACAATGAAATAGGGAGCATTTCACTCTGAGTCACTGGATCAAGTGCAGTTCAAATGTGGCAGTAGACACCACCAAGTGCTAGCAATTGACATATATGTGATCTGCATGAAATGAGTCAGCCGCTTTAGTCCAGTGGGTCTCAACCAGGGGTCTGGGATCCCCTGGCAGGTCACAATCAGGATTCAGGGGGTCATCCAAGCCTGGCTGGCATTAAACTCGCTAGGTCCAGGGCAGAAAGCCGAAGCCCGACCATGCAGAACTGCACACCAGGGCGCCGAGCCAAAGCCTGAAGCCAAAGCCTGAGCTACTTAGCTTTGCAGTGGTGAGGAAATTGCCTGCCTATCGCGGGCCCTTTTACATGCAGAAAAACAATTGTTGTTCCACAGCCCAGCTGTGGCGTTCTTATAGCATGTTGGAGGTAAAAGAGGCTCGGAAAGAAAAAGGTTGAGAACCCCTGTCCTAGAGGACATCTGACCAACCTGTCATTACCAGTTGAACTCTTATTGGCATATGTAGCAAACACCAGTGTCTGAGGTACTGTGCAGAATGAACAACCGTCTCATCTCTAGCCACAGTGTGTCCAACAAGGTTGAGGAAAGTTGGTGTAACAGAAGAGAAAGTGACACTACTTCTATAGTGGCCATGCTGTACTGTACCAGGTCTCTGACTAAGGGATTTTGTTTCCATGGGTCTCATTCTGGGTCCTTGCTCAAGCATGCATTCCTTTTTAAAAAGAGTCCTGTGACCCTACCCCAATGTTGGCTCTTAGGCTGTTTCTTCTAACATGTTAATATTTAAATGCTTGCAAATGAGGATCTGGAATTTATACAAGAGTTTATACAAATAAATAGATGTGCAAATTTTATCCTGAAAACTGAGGATCTGAATGCAGAGAAATTAATACATACTTATTATATATAACAAAATATTGCAGAATATTAGTGAGATCGTAGGGAGAAATTAATCTCTATGGGCTGGTGTGAAGAGAGAGACCCTCCCCTTACTCTAAACACTGGGGTTCAAGTGAGAGGTCATGACCCCTTAACTGTAAACTGCTTCCCAGCCTAAGTTAAAGCTTTCCCCCCCAAACCCCACACTCTACCAGTTGGGAAATTGGGGTACCACTGCCACCATTCATGTGAATCTCCAATACCCTGGAGGGGGGCACACGAACACCCCAAACTTCCCCTCCCTCTTCCTGAGAGATTGGGACACTCACAGACTGCTCCCCACTCCCTTTCTAGCCTGAAGGGAGAGAGAGATGCAGCACACCGGCTCACAAGCTGTGCCTGCCAAATTTAAAGCTAGGACTACTTTAAGGGAATAACCAAATGCTTTTTCTAACAAAAAAGGTTTAATAAAGAAAAGAGAACAAAGCATACACTTACAATACAACTTCACAGATATAGAGCTTCCTAATCCCTCTGGAAGGTTAGTGACACGCTAATCAGGTACAAAATTATTACATCAAAATGTTACAAAATGTTAGTCTACTTAAAGCTTATGAAGGAAAAGCAGGAAGTTCTCTCTAGCTATGGAGAGACAAGAACTGGGCAGTTGTCCAAAGCTGGGACTGAAGAGAACTGAAACTAACCCTCCCCCTCTGTCCCTGGGATGGGAGCTCTTACGTCACTCCCTCTCAGGTTTAGCTAACCCCATACAGGTAAAAACCAGCAACTCTCAAGCACTTCACACTTATGACAGCTGGTCTTCACTACCCGCCGAAGTAGCGGGTAGCGATCAATCTTCTGGTGATCGATTTCTCATGTCTTGTGAAGACACGAGAAATCGATTGCCTGCAGCGTCCCCGTTGACTCTGGAACTCCAGCTTGCCGGGAGGCGCAAGCTGGAGTTGACGGGGGAGCACACCGCCGACTGCTGCCACTGTGAGGCGGCTGCAGATACGCAAACTTCAGCTATGTGATTCACGTAGCTGAAGTTGCGTATCTGCAGTCAACCCCTCCCCCCCCCCCCCGTAGTGAGGACCAGCCCTATGTATAAAGCAAGCACAAAGCTCATGTCCCATATAAGTTTTCAAAATAGGATTTAAGTGGTCTTTGTACTATGGCAAGTTTCTCCCTTACTGCATAAGAAATCTGAACTGGACAATGAAGATGGAAACTTTAATGACAGGTTATTTTACACTGATGTTTCCCCTTTCTTCAGGGCAGTATATATTTTCCTGTGAAAGTAGCAATAGGCCCCTATATTTACTCAATAGCTGTCCAAACAGTAGCTCATACTTTGTGAACATTTAGGCACTGAGAAAAGCCTTTCTTGGTCAGGAATCGATGACTCCTTTAGTATACTGTATGCTTGTTTATAATTAAAAGTTTCCCTCTTTAGTGAAGAATTAGAGGGGTAGCCGTGTTAGTCTGGAATTGCAGAAGTGACAAAGAGTCCTGTGGCACCTTGAAGACTAACTAAAGTATTGAAGCATAAGCTTTCGTGCGCTAATACCCACTTCATTAGTCCACAAAAGCTTAAGCTTCAATACTTTAGTTAGTCTTTAAGGTGTCACAGGAGACTCTTTGTCACCTCTTTAGTGAAGTAATGAAAAAAAAATCAAACCTTTTAACTTGTAAAAGTCACAATAAATAAGAAAAAATAATGAGCACCTAGGCTAATGCATGTAACCGTGTAAAGTTCACAAGTTTATTGATGTTACTGTGGAAAGAGAAAAAGTTTTCTTCAAAAATGGTTTTTCATCAGAAAAGACAGCATTGCTTTGGTTTATAATTTGGAGGTTCTTCACCACATTTTCTCTTCCTTAACATGAAATTTTAGATTCTTTGGAAAGCAGCAATATTACAGATTTTTTTTTTCAAATTTGAGAACCAAAAATTGTCCCCCCCCCCCCAACTTGTTTCCACTCTCTCACTCATAAGTCAAAATACTTACCCAACCCTTTTAAACATAGGCGCCAACTCCTTGGGTGCTCCGGGTCTCAAGAGACCATAGAATAAAATAGTGGGTGCTCAGTACCCAGGAGTCAGAGCTTGAGTGTGGAATGTGATGAGTTCTGTGCTGCTGACACTTTCCACTCTTGAGGACGGGAGTTTCTTTATGAACAGAGGCAGGGTGATTAAGATAACAATAAATAAATAAATGTCAATAAATAAAAATAAGGATCATTAGATTTGAATGCTTTCAATTCTTGGGCACCCCAATCAAAAGATTGGAAACAAAGGATTGGAATAAATGGTCCCTTTTCAGAATAGAGAGAAGTAAATAGAGGTTCCCCTATGGGGCTTGTACTGGTCTGGGATCAAAGCTGTTAGACATATTCTTAAATGATCTTGCCAAAAGGGGTAAACAGTGAGGTGGCAAAGTTAGCAGATGATACAAAATTCTTTAAGTTAAGTCCAAAACAGACTGCAAAGAGTTACAAAAGGATCTCAGAAAACTGGGTAACATGGCAACAAAATGGCAGATGAAATTCAATGTTAAATGCAAAGTCATGCCCATGGCAAAATATAATCCCAACAATACATACAAAACCATGGCACCTAAATCAAGAAAGAGATCTTGGAGTCATTAGCAGTACAGTGTAAGCACTATGTTTCCAGAGTGCTGCAAATTCATAAGACTCCTTCTCACTGTCCCTGAGCTGCAGAATGCTCATTCTCCTCTTTCAGAAGGCTTAAAAATTATCTCCAGTCATCAATGGAACAGGCACAACTAAATAATGTATCAGTCCTTAATATGCATCAGAACTATACCAGGGAACCTAGATGTAAATAAGATTGTTCACAGTTTCATACAGAAAGCTACAGCGAGTATAATGTCTTTAAACTGGGACGTTAGTGAAGACAGCTTGTAGGTGATTGCAGTGATCTTAATATAATGTAATTATGTAGTTCATAACAATTGAATCATTAAAATAGTAAAGATACCAATGATAAACATGTTCAATAACTAGAATATGAAATATGTATAAATATGCTGAAAATAGCCTCCCCCGAAAACTGACAGAGTGCTTCTCCAAAATATATATACACACACACACCTCTTCAAAAACAGCCATCACCAAAAAAAAAAAAAAAAGCACCTACGCTTTTAAACATTCTTTTGGAATCAGAGATTACTTTGCTGCTAAGAGAGACAGAGGGGGGCAATTTGGCTTTTTCTTGAACCCAAGAAGAGAAATATACTTATTAACTATTTAACTATTATATTAGCACTTTGGATTTTAAAAGCAGTGTGTTTTGGCATTGACTTTTCGGTACTCAGTTTTGATGGTGGCATACCTCACCTCTATCTCTGCAGTTTGCTTTTCATTTCTTTGAACCACTGAGATAGTCACTCATGAGAACTAACTGCAAATATTGCATTGAGAACAGCTGTTCCTACAGAGAAAGTGACTGACATGTACCCTGGACCACATAACGTGGCATTCTGGTGTTTTTAGTGTGCACTAGTGCAACACTGAGACTTCATTAGAAGATTTTTCATAGGCAGCCGTATGCCATGTCCAACAGGTAGCAGAGGAGTGTGTAATTACTAACTTCCCTCTGCTGGGTGTTTTTTTTTTTTGGGGGGGGGGGGGGAGAGGGTGTTGCCCTGAGTCTGTAGTAAACCAGACAAGAAAAGGGCATCACAAGACAAAAATAGAGAGCAAAAAGTGTGGGATGACCATCAAAATGGACAGACAAGTAAAGAGCCATCAACTACAAACACTGAAATGCATCACCTAGAAAGCAAATCCTTATTGGAGCCTATAGACTGATGTTTTAGCCTCCGAATGTGCACAAAACCATTTTTAAAAGGGAAAAGCCTATAATGAGTATATGATTTGATTGAATGTAATAGAAATAAACGTGAAATTAAAACATGAGCAAGAGAACCTTAGGGCAAAATACTGAGTTGAGTTCAAATGCACCATACTTAGTCTTTTTTTAATAAAAGAAATTTCAATAAAAATGATTATTACTATTTCAGAACTGATTCCACCATGAATAGTTTGCAACCTCAGCAGAACATAAAGAAATTCTTTACATTTAAAATTTAGATAAATACTTCCATACGTGACATTCTGCTGAGCAACTTTATTTTGTTTAATTTTAGAAGCGGAAAGGTTAATTTACACAAATAAACTGAAAGATTATTCAAATTTGCAGGCAACATTTTAAAAGTATGTTTTGACAGCAATTATAAAACAAAACTGATATGCAAAACTTTTTGAAAGAAGGTAGAAGATATTGATCAGGGTATAGTAGCTGTGTGCTGGTCCTGCAATTAGCTCCACTTGAATGGACCGGAGTGCTATTGTGCCACACTGTTTATTTCAGTGGGACCTCATGCAAGTGAAGCAGTCTACTCAGGTGGAACTCATTGCAGACGGGGGCCTTTGAAAATACTGTAAACTTTCTACTTCTATTCATGACATCCCTGTATTTCTAACATGCTATAGTTACAAAATGAACAGCGAGTATTTTGGGTTGCCATCTGTCTATCGGGAGGGGAAATGTAGATGTCACGTAGCCTTTTCAGAAAGGAGATATTTATCCAGCCACAGACACACAGCATAATGTATGTTCATATTGCAATCCACGGCCAAAATTAGAAGCATGCCTCAAAAAGGTGGCAGTTTCAGTACAATCACAAATCCTCCAATTTGGCTGACCCCAAACTACAGAATTATCTGGCTACTCACTAGTTACTCACAAGGATGTCAAGCTGCCTAAATATAAACCAGAGTTTATTTATGATTGTAAGAAAATTTGTTCTTAATTTCTCATCATGCTGCCTTTTAGCCTCCCAAGATGCAACTTTAAAATATCTATGTTATAAGATGTTTCTATGTTTGAATTCTGCCCTACTGACATTTAATAGCACATTCCAGTGAAAGATTTCAATACACCATACAAACATGGGTGCAAATTACATTTGTAGGCATCACTTCACTCATCACTGAAATTCTTACAACTCTGGGATGTGAAGCAATAGCCTTTAAAACTATTGTGCACAGAAAGAATACAAAACACCTCGAGACAGAAAGTGATAAATATCAGAAACCAGAGGAAATGTATGTAGCCAGAATGTAAAAACCTACGTGAAATTTAGCCAGGACACCAAGGTGAATACTGAAAAGAAAGGCCAGAGCAGTTGGTGTTCAAGACATATGATGACAATAAATCTAAAAGGATCATCATGGACGCCTGATTTTCATCCATGCTAGGAATTCACTGATCGATTAAACCACTAGGGTCTCTGTACCATCATATCTTGACTTACAGTTGCATTGACCAGAAGAAAGGGAGTGTGAATCCTCCTGGTATTCTCAGAATTGCTTCAAAGCAGCAGGACTCAGTGGAGTGTTTTTAAGTCCCACTGCTTCTGTAGACCATCTTTCCCCATCTCTTCCTCTCTGAAGAACCAAGGATTTTAGGGAAAGTAGACTTATTGATTGCTGTACTAGGATGTTGTAGAATACAATGTTGATGTCTAGGATGTCAAGACAAAGTCTTTTAGCTGACCACTGATCATCCTGTTGGTTAGTTCCAAAAAACCCAGAAGCAGATGCATGTGTCCATTGGAGTAGCAGGACTACATTTTATCTTTTCAAGATCCCAGGAGTGAGACCAAGCTTTTAAGTCCTTTCCTTGTAGGGGCTGGTCCAGACCAGTTGATAGTAGTGGGGGAAGGAAATAGAGGAGGCCTTCAACAAACACAGTTAAACCTCCAAAACTCTTCCATTCATTTTAGGGATGAAGACATATGCAGCAGGAAGACTGGGATTCCCTCCCTCCCCATGAGACGATCTCTGCCTATCTCTATTTATGAATTTAAGTTCTGCAGTCTTTGAGACTGCACCCTTCTCACACACATTCCACATAAGACTAAGCTCAGAGAAGATCATTATTAGTCCATTTAGCTGACCTGTGTTCTAACAATTAATATAATTTCTAAATAGTATTTATTTATAGCATATACATTTAATTTAGGGCTTCAGTAAGTTCTTGATATGAGATTGTAATTTCCTAAATACAATTTTAATTTCATTTAACCCTAATTTAGATCCTTCCTTTCATTCTCTTTAAAAGAAATGACTTCATCATGTTCCCTTGTCATCATGTCAGTAATGTCCTCCACTGCTTGATTTTACAAAATGATATTCAGAAGGGCAATGGAGGATGAATGTGTTAAGATACAATAATTGTGTTTACTGGATTACAAATTACATGGAGAAAATTGCTTTATGCAGCAGGGTAAGAGAAAACAAACTCTTTTGGAAATTAAAAGAGTGACAATGTATTGCACAATTCTTCTGTGTATTATAAGATTAATTACATGCATTTAAAAAAATACCCAAAGTAAATGTCACAGCACAATTGCTGAAAGAAAAGAATATAGAATAAGTCTATTACAACTGTGGCAAAGAGCTAGACAAAATCATTTAAAGTCTTATATTATATGATGCATAATAGTGCATATAAACATATCCCTCTTCCTTTCAAGTCCCAGCAGCAGGCACATATTGATGACTTGTAATAGATAATGAATTATCCAAGAGTTACAACTGGGGACAACGGTTTCATATTATATATAGATGGGGTAGGCAACTGATGGCACAGCTGCCAAAGGCAGCACGCAAGCTGATTTTTTGTGACACTCACACTACCTGGGTCCTGGTAGTCCGGGGGCTCTGCATTTTAATTTATTTTTTAAAAACCTTATTTACTTTACATACAACAATAGTTTAGTTATATTTTATAGACATAGAAAGAGACCACCTAAAAACATTAAAATGTATTACAGTAAAACCTCGATTTAACGGACCTCGATTTAACAGACTTCGGATGCAACGGACAAAATTTCTGATCCAGATCAGACCGCGACCCGTCCCTGCTGCGGCCCCGGTCCCCTTCCCTGGCGGACGTCTGCTGGCTCCCGGCTGCTGCCCTGGTCCCGGCAGCAGGTGGGCTGGCTCCCGGCTGCCGCCCTGGTCCCAGCTGCTGGCAGGCTGGCTGCCGGCTCCCGCCCGGGTCCCAGCAGCCGGGACCCAGGCAGGCTGGCTGCCGGCTCCCGGCTGCCGCCTGGGTCCCGGCAGCGGGCGGGCTGCGGAGCTGCCACCCCAATCCTGTGGCGGGTGGGCTGCTGCTCTGACAGCTTGTTTTTTTTTAAAATTAAATAACGGACTTTTTGATTTAACGGACACCCCCTCGCCCAAATTAGTCCGTTAAATCAAGGTTTTACTGTACTGGCACATGAAACTTTAAATTAGAGTGAATAAATGATGACTCGGCACATCACTTCTGAAAGGTTGCCAACTCCTGATATATAGTAACAATTCTGCAAATAAAATGCAGGGCCTTGCTTATATAAAGGTTTCCAACTGATAACATTTTCTTTTTTAAATAAAGTTGCAAGAGTCATGAATTTTTGAAAATTGAAACAGTATTGGGTGAAATCTCTTCCTCAGTGTAATGGGTTGGGGACTCACCACCATGCGCCTCCTGCCGGACCGTCTGAGAATTAGTTCAGTTCATGGCAGAGCGCCCTCCTTTGGTGGTGTCCCATCCATCTCTCACTCTCGGTTGCCCTCCTTTGGCGTCTGGACGTGCACTGCTCCTTGCGTGCGGCATCCTCTTCAGGGCACGGCCCTCTGGCAGTACCCCCAAGTCCACACTCGCCCCTTTCCAGAGGAGCTGGGGATTCTATATTCCTTCAGCCCCCTAGCTGCAGTGGCCAGCCACCCCCAAGTCAAACCCCTTCTGGCAGGGGTCAGGTGTAGTCCATAGAGGCCACTTCAGCAGCCAGGTGCAATATAAGGGGAGAAGGGGTGGACCCAGGCCCACCCTCTACTCTGAGTCCCGATCCAGGGACCCTTTGGCAGCAGCCATCCTGCCCTCCTTCTCTCCTCTAGTCCCTTTCACTCTCCCTGGGCCACTTCACCTGCGCCCCCTCTGCACCCAATGGCCCCTCTCTCAGGGCTGGCAGCCTGGCAGGTAACCAGGGCGGAGTTCCCTTCTGCTCCTCTGGGCCTGCCCAGCACTGCGCTGTCCCTGGTGCTGCAGCTCCTCTCTCAGGAGCCAGACCTTCCCCCTTGAAGGTCTAGGAGAGACTGACTGACTGCCTCTCTCCTGGGCAGCCTTCTTATAGTGCCTAGCCAGTCCCTGATTGGCTGGCTACAAGCTTGGCCCTGACTGGCCTGCAGTAGGCCCTTTTCTTATTGGCTGACAGCCTGTTCAGCCTCTCTGGCTTACTCTTGCCCACTCTGGCCGGAGCGTGGGGCAGCCACCCCATTACACTCAGCAAAGTCAATAGGAGTTTTGTCAGTGACTTCAGTGGCGTTAGGATTTCACCCATCACTTTTTCAAAATACGTGTCACTATCCTGTAGGTTAGTGCCATAATTCTGAATTGTTAACTTATGAAGAGCTTCCTTGGACTTCGCTTCCAGCCAGCCAGGATCAAGCTGGGGTCCCCCTCCCATTCAGAAATATGTAAAGAGCAAGATAGTAGTGACCCTCAGAAATCTGCTCATCCCATCCACTGTAGAGAATTCCTGGGGTAGTATTAAAAAAAATAAAGATGGTTTGTGTAGAAGTTAGATGTTATAAATGAGCATTTTCCTACCAGATAATCAGTCACAGGGGCAAGCTATTGACTAGAGAGGAATTTCTGCACTCTTAACAGAAGGATATCGCTAAAAGAAGATGGACTTTCCTTCCCTCTCTCATTTGAGTTTTGATAGATGAGTGACATTTCCTAAAAGAATGGAATGATAATAGGTGAAAAGAATGTGAAAGGAGGTATGACCATTTATAGGGAACATTGGAAAAAAGAAGGAAAGAAGAGGGATTCATGGTCCCATCTTCAAATCTGCTCTCCATTCATTCTGTGACAGCTGCATCCACAAACACTAAAAATATTTAACCAGAACTACAGTTGAATTAAAGATTTTCAGCTCATTGAATTTACTCTTTGAAGAGTCTGAAACAGCAGGGAGCTTTGCTTAGAATCGGATGATATACTGAGTTGCATTGATTAGAATCTATTCTACTTGGGCTTCTAAAGAAATTGTATATATTCATATGAAAAGTGAGTTGATAATGCTTTTTTAGCCAGGTACATAAATCAGATTTACTTAGGATACGTTCTCAGGACTCCAAATTTCACTGTGAATTTTCACCTTCTCAGTTCTCTCTCTATATATGACAGGTTCAAGAATAGCAGCCGTGTTAGTCTGTATCCGTAAAGAAAGCGAGGAATACTTGTAGCACCTTAGAGACTAACTAGTGTATTGCAGCATAAGCTTTCGTGAGTTATAGCTCACTTATATGCATTCGACGAAGTGAGCTATAACTCACGAAAGCTTATGCTGCAATAAACTAGTTAGTCTCTAAGGTACTACAAGTATTCCTCACTTTCTCTATATATGGACACTCATGAATATACATTTCAACAGTATGCAAGACTGAACTATAAATAAAACCTACCGGTATTTTAAGTAGTATTCTCAAGCTTTGAGGGGTGAAAATATTTTCGGAAAAGCAAACCCCTTCTTGTTGTCTATTTTATAGCACCCAAGATGTGCTAGGTAAAAGAGAGAGAAAGTTTACAATGATGTGGCTCAATAACTAAAAGTAATAAGTAAACAAAGAGAAAGGATTCGTGTTATATTAATCCAGTCAAATGGTCACACAGATTGGATACATGCACATTTCAGTAGGCCTATTAAATGTATAATTTTGGGATGTATTTTGTAAATTAGTTTTGTAGCCACTACGCAGAAGTGAATTTTTAGGAGGGATTTGAATGCAGAGGCTAATAGCTTATCAAAGTGTCTCATCAGACATGCTATGCATAGGAGCAACACGGAAAGAACTTTTAATGTTTGTGCTTTCTTAAGCACTCAGACTCTCCATTTGTACTGGCGGGAGGACAGAAAGTTTGGGTGACCAGAACTAGTTTTTCAAAATATGGGAGGGCCAGATGAGCAGAAAAGAAAAGAGGATAATTGAATGGCTGGTGCGTACACCCCCAGTTCTGGGAGGCTAATCTCCTGCCCTGCATCTTGTGACTGAAGACCCACCCAACTCTACCCCGCTCCTCACAATCCGGTCCACTGGAGCAACCCCAAACCCTGGGCCAGCCTGCCAGTAGCTGAAGCAGCCCTGAAGCCTGGCCAGCCTGCTGGTGCCCCGAGCAGTCCCAAAACCCAGCCAACCCACCTGTGCCCGAAGCAGTTTGGGGATCAGAAATAATTTTGCATGGCATTTCCACCCTTTAGCAGTCAGGTTGTTAGCTTCACTTCTGTAATTTGGTGAGAGCATGTCCTACCATTTTATGAAAGGGTAGATTTCAGGTCCACAAGCATTCCTTATACATAATTTCTAGTTTCCTGTAATCTCTTTTCATAATAGCACTTAATAGCCACAGGAATGAATTCCTTTGTTTAGAAATAAACCTCAACACTTGCTTGCTTCAAAGTCTAAGTAATTAATGCTATGTATGAAAGGGGAAAACATTCAGAATTAAGAATAGCAGCCATGTTCGTCTGTATCCATAAAGAAAACGAGGAATACTTGTAGCACCTTAGAGACTAACCGATTTATTGCAGCATAAGCTTTTGTGGGCTATACTCCACTTCATCGAATGCATAGAATGGAACAAACAGAAGTAAGATGCATTTATACACACAGAAAGCAAAAACAATATTGTAAATTACCATACCAATTCTAAGAGGCTGTTAAATTTGGATGGGTCATTATCAGCAGGAGAAAAAAAAAACCCTTTTGTAGTGAAAATGTACACTGTTTCTTATCTATGTGACAGTTGATAAGAATCTGTAAAAGAGACTAAACTAGGAAAATGCAATTGATTAGTATGATGACAAAGCCACTCATAGTCCCTGTTTAATCTTTGATTGACAGTGTCTAATTTGCAAATTAATTCCAGTTCATCAGCTTCTCATTGGAGTCTGTTTTGGAAGTTTTTCTGTTTTAAAATTGACACCTTTAAGTCTTTAATAGAATGGCCAGTGAGATTGAAGTGTTCTCCTACCAGTTTTTGAATGTTATGATTCCTGATGTTAGATTTGTGTCCATTTATTCTTTTGTGTAGAGACTGGCCAAGCTCTAAGATACAATCGCATTTGCCCCAGTTGCTCAGACAGAGACAAACATCTACAAGATCTCTACCAAGCAGTCTTAAAACTACAATACCCACCTGGGTAAGTGAAAAAACACATTGACAGAGCCAGACAAGTACCCAGAAGCCACCTTCTACAGGACAGGCCTAACAAAGAAAAAACAGAACACCATTAGCCATTACCTTCAGTCCCCGACTTAAACCTCTCCAACGCATAATCAAAGACCTACACCTTATCCTGAAAGATGATCCCACACTCTCACAGATCTTGGGAGACAGACTAGTCCTTGCTTACAGACAGCCCCCCAACCGGAAACAAATACTCACCAGCAACCACACAACAAAAACACTAACCCAGGTACCTATCGTTGTAACAAAGCCCGATGCCAACTCTGTCCACGTATCCATTCAACTGACACCATCATAGGACATAATCACATCAGCCACACCATCAGAGGCTCATTCACCTGCACATCTTCCAATGTAATATGTGCCATCATGTGCCAACAATGCCCCTCTGCTATGTACAATCACTGCTCGTGATTGATTTATGCCAGTGTCTTGGCTCCACTAACTGTCCCCTGCACATGGAGTTCAAAGTGACAATTGGCAGATGCAAACAGCAAAAATGTCTTATATGAATTTTTACTGGAAAGGTGCAGATTTACGTTTCTTAACAATAACATTACATTACCAGGCCTGTGCGTATGCTGTTATGAAACAACTCAGCATAACAAACTGCATGGAAACAGTGAACGGGGGTTGGAAGCGGGGTGGGGAGGTGGAACCATGTTCCATTTGCAAATCTAGTCCATTTCAATTAAATTTGGTCCACAATAATTTGTCCCAAATTCACTGAGCTTTGAAATTGTGTGCAGACTTGGGGGGTGAGGGGGATGTCAGGAGATAAAGAGGAAGGTGGTGGGATTGGCTTGTTTGCATGCAGTCACAACAGCCTAAGCCTCATGGAAGCTAACACAGCATCCTGTTCATTCCCTCATGAGAATTCTGACCCAATTCTGGTTGCTGATAACTGCAATTTTTTTCTAAAGCAGGAACACTGGATAGATAGTCACATTTTGGGAAAAGATGTATTTTCCAGGGCTGACCACCCAACTGGCAGAAGTTTTGTTAACATTTGAACACTTTGGCTGCACACGTTGCTGTTCCCTCTCTCCCCAGCCACCTCAAATAAAATCTCCCTTTGCCAAATCGGGCATCACAAGAACTAAGTCCTCCAAAATATGGAAGATCTGAAATGATAGAAAAAGGTTTTGTAGCATGAGCATTGACCTCTCCCACCAACCCAAGTAGATCTGCAATTTTTAGGATAAATGGCAGTTTTGATTTTTTTTTTAATTTACCATTGTCTCTGCACTTTTCACTACAATAAACGAGGCAGTGTCCAGGCAGCTTCAATAGTCTGACGTATCCCTCTCACAATATATTGAAGTTGAGCACAAGTTCCTTTCAGCTGATGGCGATCCCCTCATTTGGGACAGGTTAAGTACAGTTCTGCTCCTCTTTATTCATATAATAAAGACAATAACATTGATAACATTTCACCACTCGTCAATTCAGTACTAAAGTGATTTGTAACCCAATACCAGCCAAAGTTGATCACTTTGAGCAACACTGCTCTATCTGCTGATATCTAAGCAGAGTAGTGAGTTTGTGTAAATACAGTTTGCTCCTGAAGCCTCTCCTCATCCCAGCTAGCTGTCAGGGGAGAGTTCATTCAGATTCTGCTTACACAAGTGAAGCTATATTGAAACCATGTAGTTTATAGCACATGAGTCTATCAGGTGAGACATCCAAAACTGAAGTCCTATCTGCTCTGCCTTGTCATTAGATCTGGTCAAAATATGTATAATTATTCAGCTTCTCCCTATCACCCATACCCCTAAAAAAGACCCCCCAAAAAAAGACTTTTTTTTTTTTACAGACAGATTTTACTGACAAAAAGAGATCTCCCCGCATATTTTGCAACAAGAAGGAAGAATCTGCTGTTATACACACCAATGTTTCTAAAATATATATATCAACATGAAGCTGTGTTTATTCCTTCAAAGTGTCAGTAATCTTACAAATATAAAATATAAATTATTCAGAAATATTATTTGGATTACACCTACTAATGGGCTAATTAAGAAAAAGAACAGGAGACTTAAAGCACACATTCAGTTAAAGAATTTGTCAGACTATTTGCAACACCACCATACAAACTCAGTACAATTACAGGTTGGTGTGATGGGTTACTCCTGGGGTGCCACCTGGAACTGGGGTACCATTGCGCCCACCTATCCCACCAGGCTGGGCTCCCTTTACACTGTACTCCTGTGACATGTTTCTCAAGCCCCCTTCAGCACAGACACAGATAGGGACATATCCACCTGCAGCTACACACAAATGCTGAGATGAGCTCTGCATGGGAAGGCTCAGCTAAGGAACTGCCCAGTTACTAGATTCCACCACCACCACCCCCACACACCTTTAGAGGGTAAACCCTAGGCTGACCATATTTCCTTTAGACAAAAACGGGACATTGGGATGGCAAAAACGGGATGGGGGGGCATGGCCCCACCTGGGCCCCCCAGTGCTGGGCGGGGGGAGGAAGAGGGGGGTCGGGGGGATGGATGGAGGAATAAGCAGAACAGGGATGGAGGATGAAGAGGATGGAGGGAGAGAGAGAAGGGGGGATGAGGGATGAAGAGGATGGAGGGGACGGAGGGAGAGAAGGCACGAAGGTGAGAAGGGAGAGGATGGATGGATGAGAGAAGAGATGGGGGTAGGGAGCAGGGGGGATGGAGGAGGCAAGGGACAGCGAGAAGGAGGGATGGAAAGAAGGGAGATGGAAGAGGAGGCAGTGGACGGAGGGAGAGAGAGAAGGGAGGAAGGGAGAGATGGAGAAGGGGGATGGAGAGAAGGAAGAGAGGGATGGAGGGATAGAGAGAAGGGAGGAAGGAAGGGATGGAGGGATGGAGAAGGGGATAGAGAGAAGGGATGGAGGGAGCGAGAGGAGGCATCCTGCAACTGTGTGAACCCAGAGTAGCTTCACTGGAGTTCTGCCAGGCTGCCACGAGGCAGGATGACTGGGCTCAGCACCTGGCTCTCTGGAACCACTTCAGGATGTATGGATCCATCAAAATGGAAACACTTCCTGAAAGTGGGTCAATGTCACTTCAGAGGAAGATGCGGGGCGGGGGGGGGGAGGAGATTTCTGACAAAGTCAAACCACTTCTGTTTGGTTTTTAAGTGACTTTTCATTTAGAATGTTGTATTTTGTAGAATCGTGGCTAGCACTAGAATACAATCAAAAGAATACAAAGAATGGACGGAGGGAGAGAGCAGGGAGGAAGGGAGGGATGGAGAAGGGGGGTGGAGAGAAGAGAGGGATGGAGAAATAGAGAGGAGGAGGCGGCAGCAGGCGGCGGGCTGGAGGAGGCGGCAGATCAGAGCTGTCCGGAGCCGCAGCCGGGGGCCGAGCGCGCCGGCGGGGGGGCTGCCGGCCAGGTTTTATGAAGAGAGAAGGGATGGAGGGAGTGAGAGGAGGCAGTGGATGGAGGGAGAGAGCAGGGAGGAAGGGAGGGATGGAGAAGGGGGATAGAGAGAAGGGAGGGAGGAGAAATAGAGAGGAGGAGGCGGCAGCAGGCGGCGGGCTGGAGGAGGCGGCAGATCAGAACTGTCCGGAGCCGGAGCCGCAGCCGGGGGCCGAGCGCGCCGGCGGGGGGGCTGCCGGCCAGGTTTTATGAAGAGAGAAGGGATGGAGGGAGTGAGAGGAGGCAGTGGACGGAGGGAAAGAGCAGGGAGGAAGGGAGGGATGGAGAAGGGGGATGGAGAGAAGGGAGGGATGGAGAGAAGGGAGGGAGGAGGAATAGAGAGGAGGAGGCGGCAGCGGGCGGCGGGCTGGAGGAGGCGGCAGATCGGAGCTGTCCGGAGCCGCAGCCGGGGGCCGAGCGCGCCGGCGGGGGGGCTGCCGGCCAGGTTTTATGAAGAGAGAAGGGATGGAGGGAGTGAGAGGAGGCAGTGGACGGAGGGAGAGAGCAGGGAGGAAGGGAGGGATGGAGAAGGGGGGTGGAGAGAAGAGAGGGATGGAGAAATAGAGAGGAGGAGGCGGCAGCAGGCGGCGGGCTGGAGGAGGCGGTAGATCAGAGCTGTCCGGAGCCGCAGCCGGGGGCCGAGCGCGCCGGCGGGGGGGCTGCCGGCCAGGTTTTATGAAGAGAGAAGGGATGGAGGGAGTGAGAGGAGGCAGTGGACGGAGGGAGAGAGCAGGGAGGAAGGGAGGGATGGAGAAGGGGGATGGAGAGAAGGGAGGGATGGAGAGAAGGAGGGAAGGAGGAATAGAGAGGTGGAGGCGGCAGCGGGCGGCGGGCTGGAGGAGGCGGCAGATCGGAGCTATCCGGAGCTGCAGCCGGGGGCTGAGCGCGCCACCGGCGGCGGCGGGGGGGGGGACGTTTTATGAGTCCATGTTTTATGAGTCCTGCCCCCAAAACGGGACAAAATTTATATTTTGGACAAAAAGACGGGACGGTTAAAAAACATTAAAAAAACGGGACTGTCCCGTTCAAAATGGGACATATGGTCAGCCTAGTAAACCCAAAATTATACCATCTTCCACTGCAGAGAGAACTGTACAGTGTATGCTCATGAAATTGACCCCTCCCCTCAATGTGAAGAGAAATATACACAGCTTTCTGGTCCAAGTTATAAATTTCCACACACTGGTTTTAAACAAAACAAAACAAGTTTATTAACTACAAAAGATAGATTTTGAGTGATTATAAGGGCTAGAAAACAGATCAAAGCAGATTACCTAGCAAATAAAACAAAAACACAATCTAAGCTTAATATTCTAAAGAAATTGGATATGAGTAGCAAATTCTCATCCTAAATGTTGTTTCAGGCAGTTTTCAGAGATTATTGAATGCAAGCTACACTTGCAGCTTAAAACTGGGTATTCCTTTCACAGGCAAAATATCCCTCTAGCCTGGGTTCAGCCCTTCTCACCCAGTTCAGTCCTCTTCTCAAGTGTTTCCAAGCATCTCCTTTGGGCAGGGAGTCAGTGAAGAATGAGCCACAATTATCTCACTCCCTTGCCTTAAATAGGTTTTGCATATAGTGGGAACCTTTTGTCTCCAACTTTAGTTCCCACACCTTTCAGTGGAAAAACTATGATGGAGTACAGTACCAGGTGACTTGGTCACATGGGTCCGTAGGATCCTACTAGTCATGAGTCAGAGGCCTTTTGTAGTGTCCTCAAGAAGGTTTCCCAGGAAGGCTCCCCTGTGGGAGATTAGCATTTTGTAAAACCTATTGTTTTCCCTAATGGCCCTTCTCAGCCAGCCAGCCAGACTGATTGCATTCTGTCTAGTGGACATTCCCAAGGTGTAAACACATTTGCAATAGCTGCAGAGACAATATTCCTAACTTCAGATACCAAAATGATAAAATGTTTACAAACAGGACAATCATGTTCAGTGAATCATAACCTTTACAGTGATAGCTCACAGGACCTATCTTGCATAAAGTACATCAGAGTTATGCCATACTCGTATCACAATATTTCTATGAAAAATATGGGGTATAGTGGGATTTAGGTTCCTGTCATTTAAGGTATGTCTGCACTGAAATAAGACACCCACAGCTGGCCCAGGTCAGCTGATTTAGGCTTGAAGTGTTATAAAATTGCAGTGTAGACTTTTGGGCTCAAGCTAAAGCCCAGGCTCTGGGACCCCAGAAGGGGGAAGGGTCCCAGAGCTCAGGCTCCAGCCTGAGTATCTACATTGCAATTTTATAGCCCAGCAGTTCAAGCCAGACATGGGTGTTTGACTGCAGTGTAGACATACCCAGAGGCATTTCTGAACATTTTGATCCCACAGATAATGTTTTCAAGAGTGACTAGTGAATTTCAGTATTACCCTTATGGGGTACTCAGCTCTTAAGAAGCCCTGATTTTCAGAAAGCATTGAGCTTGCCCTCTGAAAATCAGGCCCATTCACAGTGTTTCAACTTCAGCATCCAAGAATTAAGACCCTCAAAATGGTGACTCCCTTTTTAAACCTTAGCCATAGACATCTGCTTTTTCAAATGCTAGGGGAACTGAACGGTGAAAATGGAGGCTCTTTACTGTCTCTCAGTGATGTGTCAAAAAATGAAAATATGATAAATCCATTATAACTTTTTCCTTACTTTGAAGCACATAGGAAATATTAAGTATCCTAAAACAATAAAAAGAAAAATCAAATGTGTGGTATAATAACTTGGCCTTAGAGAAAAGAGAAAAATATTGGACTGCCTAGCCATTGTACAGTATAAGAAAAATAGCTCACCAATACCACAAATCTTATTTTAAAACAGAGAGCAGACATCTTTAGCAAATCAAATACGTAATATACACAGCAAAATTTCAGCAGCATAGTTGAAATGTTAAGAAGTCTCTGACTTATGCCAAACATGTCAACTCTGTTCCTTGCTTCAAGACTGACAGCAGCAAACTTGCTCTGACATACAAGACCTGAACTGAATGTGCAAAATGAAAGGCCAAAACCTGACAAACTACTGTACCTCAAGTCTTTTACCATCATATCTGTAATGAAATTTCCATTATAAACTTACCATTTAAACTTTTAAAGTTGTGTTTGATTGATACAAATGGTTACTATAGTAGAAATGCATTTAGTTTACAATGCAAATTGCCAGCCTGTACCAAATGGTCTCAAACTGTTCTGAGGCTTTGTACTCCCTAATTTCCAAATAAAAGTATTTTAAATCTCTTAACCTGGAAATGGGGAGTTTGTTGCTTTTCACAAGGTTCAGATGCTTCTTTGACAAACTTCAATCAAAGTAATACAAATATTAACTTAATGCAATCAAGAAGGAAGTGCATTAGCAGGTTACTAGACTCTGCTGGTCATATCTCACTTACACTAATATTAGCTAGTGTGTAACGGGGACACTAAAAATGGCTGTGTCCTCTTTAGGCAAGGTCGGAGGACCCAACTTTGCTGCTCTTTTACTCTTAGATCAATGATTCTTGGAATGGAGTGTAGGAGTGCAGGCTCCCTAGCAGGGAGCCATAAAGGCCAAATACAGCCCATCACAAGTAGACTGTGTGTTTTGGAGAACCTTTATAGGTTAAATTCCAGTTAGGGCAATTTAACAGAAGTAAAATATCCTTGACATGTGGGGCAAGGTCTAGAAGAAGGTTAATGGCCTTTTCCTCTCTCTCAGAGCATTTGCATGAGTAGGTTGCTTCTTGCCCTTGCATACCTTCTGAGTCAGGCATATATCTACCCCCATTGTCAGAGTGTGTTTCCATTACAGTATGGATCAACTAACCCGGGCATTCAATACTTATGTTTGGGACTAAATATAGCTGTGTAGATGTTCATACTCGGGCTGAAGCTTGGGCTTGGAGACCCTCCCTCCCTCTTCAAGATCCTGAGACCAGGCTCCAGCCTGAGCGTGAACATCTGTACTGCTATTTTTAGCCCTGCAGCATGAGCCGATTCAGGGTCCGAGGCTCACTGACACGGGTCTTTTTTTCTGCTACATGGACATACCTTTTCCTCCTTATAACAGCATTCTTAAAGGGTTTGTTTTTCACTAAAAAAAATATCCATTTTAGGATCATACATTTTCCGTACTGTTTTCTTTTCTCACCTCTTTTATACTAATTATTACAGAATACTGCAGGGCAAAAGATAGATCCTGATGTCTCAAGCTTTTCTTCATAGGAGTATTCTTCTCTGGGCTGCTGACTGAAGGGAGAACATTATGTTTCCCTCTTTGTAAACTGAGCCTACAGGAACCTTCCTGGAACGTTGTCATTGTACTTAGATATTTATCAGCAGGTAGTCCTGAGAGGGCTGTGACAAGCTCTTTCTATCTCAAAATCTGTCTCAGAGTACTAACATTTCTCTAACATATGAAAGAAAGCACATCTCTTTCCTCTACTTTATGGAAATCTCTCAAGTTCAGTCGTCCATGCTTCCTCTTGATCTTTGCAATCTCAATTTGAAATATGATTTGAACTTTGAACTCCCATTTCTGTGTTCAGTGCTCCCAATTTGGTGCACCACTGCTGACATTCTTGCTTGGCAAATATCTATGCCATCTTTTATATTTGTGCACAGAGATATTTTCTCAATTTCATGACTTACACCTTTCTGCATTTTTTCTCATAATGTCTGTGTGACAGCAGGTGTTCCCATGCTGGCTTCTGCTGGGGGCAAGACAGTCTGGAAAACTCAGTGAGGATCAGGAGTAATGGATTTTCTACCTGGCTTTCACCCGCCATTATTCATGAGAGAGAACAGATTATTGTAATTCATGATCTCCAGTTCACAGGAAATGTTAATATTTGGTTTCGTTCTAATAGAGACCAAACTCATTCATAAAAAAATTCCAACAAACTCGAAATTCTGAATATGTCGCGGGGGAGAATATTTCAGAAGAACTGACACCTGTTCCGAAACAAAATATTCTCATATGAAACGGACAAGAATGTCCGTTTCAGTCAGCAGTTGCCAGGGTTCCCAAATCAGGGATCCCAGGGGTCTCAGACTCCTAGGCCATTTGGCTACCAGGGCTTCCTGTTTAGGAGTTAGGCAGGCATGAGGATCAGCTGTCTCAGGAATTAGAAGGTTCTGGGGTTTGGGGCCCATGGCATACTGTCACATGAGACTTCCCCCAGAATCATGGACCCCGGAAGCTTGTCCCACGACCCCCAGACTTCAAGCTCTGTGATAGTCTGAAAGCTGTGAAAGAAACCCAGTTTGATCTGGTGTTCTTGAGGCTTCCAGACTCCCTGGTGTGCATCTGGGAGCCTAGCCCTGGAGACAGCTATGGCTTCCTGGGCTTTCGGACTTCTGGCTCCATGACAAGGATCGTAGGAGCCCTGGTATGGCTTGGATTCTTCAGAGCAGTAGATCCTGGAAACCCAGGTTCTGCAGCAGCCTGCCAGGAAAACTGGCAGGGAGCTCTTGCTTGTGATTTGACAAAAAAAAAAAATCTTCTAAACATTTGCTAAAAGTTTCGGTCTGACAAATCCAGAGTTTCAGTGGAAAATTTCTGACCAGATCTAAGAGAGAATGCTATGAAACTATGGTTAGGCCATGAATGGCACCATGATTCATGAATGAGCCACATTGTTGACAACAGAGAGATCAAGAAATAAAACAATAAGATCTGTGAGATAGGGAGTGGCATGTCCTGTAAATTCTTGTGCTCCATGTTGTAAGGTTTCAAGCCCTCTTTTTTCCAGCTGCTAATTTTCTGTCTGGATTATGCATAAATGTGGTTTGGGGGCATGTGGAGCTTTCTCTCCTACCAATCAATAACAGAGAGTGGTAGTTTGGAAGTTTTTTTTTTTAAAGGAAAAATTAGGGCAGAAAAATAGAAGCAGTATTTGGATCTAAGAGTAGTGATATTTGTAATTTGGAAGGGATACCCACAGCCTTGGATGAACAGCTGATCAAGTGTTGTGCCTAGCAGTCACAGGTCTTAATTTGTTCTTGGGTAGCCTCATTGTCCCTTAGTAGTACAGGGGTCAAGAATAGTAACAAAAGAGCAGTGCCTTAAGGAGCTCAGCCCTAGCCCCTGAAGAAATTTGAAAATTAAGTCCTCTTCCCCTAGTTAATAATTGCTCAGAAATACGCATAATGAAAAGATTTGAGGAATGTTTCTCCTTCTACATACTTCGGTGCATAAAAAGATTCTACTATCCCTTTCTCTTTATTCAGATCTATGCAATGTCCTTTATTGTACTGAAATGCTACAGTAAATTACATATTTTGTTCCCTTCTTCAGTGATTTTTACACACACACACAAACACACACAAACATTATATTACCAGCGCTTTAAAATAAATCTAAAACAGGTACCTTGCTCATTTCCTTCTGATGTTTTACTGAGAGGCCACAGGTATGAAACACACAAGTCATATAATAGAGCTACGATAGGTTCAGTGGTCTCAGCCCTGAGCTAGCCTCCATTATTTCAGGGTCAGTTTTTTGTGTGTTTAGCAACATGACTGGACTTAAACACAGAAAGATCTTTGAACATATATTTTACTGAAAATGAGGTTCCTGCGCATTTTTAGATTTTACAAACAAAATGTAGAACATTCAACTTCTCAGAATAGGTAGCATTGTGTTAATATTCATACTGTGTACCCAAGAGAAGCACTATTATTTTTAGAAATAGTAGACATTTTGAAGGGTCATTTTAAAATAAAAGAGAAAAAACTGTATTTGTTACTCACTGCCAGTAGCATTCAGTTGGAGTTTAGCCAGTCCTACAATGTCCTGGAGATATGAATTCAAAATTAATATACAAAATGAAATATATACATAATCAGTTCCAGTTATATTTCTGTTATGGTCAGAGTGTAGGAAAAGTGTAAATTAGAAGTAAATGTATTATAAATGCTGTGTAACTTGGTATAAATTTGAGATGCTGTTTAACTGTGCTGCAGAGACTGTGCAGTAGTTACACAACATGAGGTTACTGCTGTGTAACATAGCCCTAACTTGTTTCAAACTCTTATCTTGCCTTATATGTTTGTCTCATACTTTTTGTCTCATATGTTTGTCTCATATGTCTTGTCTTATACGGTTGTCTCTTGTCTCATATGCTTCAAACTTTTATCTTGTTCCATACATTCTTGCCCCACGTGTCTTTACAAAATAGGAACTTTGTTTTTGTATGTCCTGTTCTTAAAAGGTTCCAGATAAATAGTAAAATAACTAGATAAGGAACAACGTCATCCCTTGTCAAGCTTGTCAAATTGCATGGGGCCCCTCTTGCCCCTCCTTTATTTAAACTAACATATAAAAAGGTCTTGGCAATGTATAGGGCCAAGCCACAATTTGAGTGTTAACTCTGTGGCTTCAATTTGCTGAGCAAATAAACTTGTATTCAAGATTTCCTGTGTCTGCCTGTCTTTGAAGGTAAAATTGGGAAAGGCCTCCAAAGGAACGAAGCCATTTGTGCAACAAGAGTTTTCCCATTGATTAGAATGGAAGCAGGATCAGATCCAATCCCATCTTCTTGTGCAATTTGTTACTGGAGAGAAAGCACTGTGATAAATATTGCCATTCACTAGATAACACAAACGGAGGTATCATATAACATCTTAGCTAAGTCAATGGTGTGTGACTTGGCGCATGGTGATTTTTTTTACAAATTAAGAAACCTGGAATCCATTTAAAAATTCTGTAATAAAATGGTGGGGGTGGAGGGCTACATAGATGTTTTGCCAAGCAAAATGGTTTATTGCCCCACTGGTAAGCACTTAATGGGTCAGATTCATTGGGGTATATTCTGGCTGCTTTGGGACTCTGTGATCACAGAATCATAGAAGAATCATAGAATATAAGGGTTGAAGAGACCTCAGGAGGTCATCTAGTCCAACCCCCTGCACAAAGCAGGACTAACCCCTAAGGACCTAACAACCTCTAAGAATGGAGATTCCACCACCTCCCTAGGTAACCCATTCCAGTGCTTCACCACCCTCCTAGTGAAATAGTGTTTCCTAATATCCAGCCTAGACCTCCCCAACTGCTGACTATTGCTTCTTGTTCTGTCATCTGCCACCAATGAGAACAGCCAAGCTCCATCCTCTTTGGAACCCCCCTTCAGGTAGTTGAAGGCTGCTATCAAATCCCTGCCTCAATTTTCTCTTTGGCAAACTAAACAAGAGCAGTTCCCTCAGCCTCTCCTTGTAAGTCCTTTGCTCCAGCCCCCTGATCATTTTTGTTGCCCTCTGCTAGACTTTCTCCATTTGTACACATCATTTCTGTGGTAAGGGGCCCAAAACAGACACAATACTCCAGATGTGGCCTCACCAGTGCCGAATAGACGGGAATAATCACTTCCCTCGATCTGCTGGTAATGCTCCTACTAATGCAGCCCAGTATGCCATTAGCCTCCTTGGCAACAAGGGAACTGTTGACTCATATCCAGTTTATCATCCACTCTAATTTCCATGTCCTTTTCTGAAGAACTGCTGCTTATCCAGTTGGTCCCCAGACTGTAGGGGTGCATGGAATTCTTCCATCCTAAGTGCAGAACTCTGCACTTGTCCTTGTTGAAACTCATTAAATTTATTTTATCCTCATCCCCCAATTTGTATAGGTTACTCTGGACCCTATTCCTACCCTCCAGCATATCTACTGTTTCCCCTCATTTTTGTGTCATCTGCGAATTTACTGAGGGTACAATCTAATCCATCATGCAGATCATGATAAAGATGTTGAACAAAACCGGCCCCAAGACCAACCCCTGGGGCACACTGCTTAATACCAGCTGCCAACTAGACAGAGCCATTGATCACTACCCATTAAGCCCAACGATCTAGCCAGCTTTTTATACACCTTATAGTCCATTCATCCAATCCATACTTTTTTAACTTGCTGGCAAGAATACTATGGGAGACAGTATCAAAACTTTGCAAAGTCAATATATATCACCTCCACTGATTTACCCATATCTACAGCACCAATTATCTTATCATAGAACTTAATCAGGTTCTCTAGGCATGACTTGCCCTTCGTGAATCCACATTGACTGTTCCTGATCACCTTCCTCTCCTCCAAGTGCTTCAAAATGGTTTCCTTGAGAATTTGTTCCATTTTTTTCCAGGGACTGATGGGAGGCTGGCAGGTCTGTAGTTCCCCAGATTCTCCTACTTCCCTTTTTTAAATGTGGGCATTAAATTTGCCTTTTTCCAATCACCCAGGACCTCCCCCAATCACCACACATTTTCAAAGATAATGGCCAATGGCTCTGCAATCACATCAGCCAATTTCTTCAGCACCCTCGGATTCATTAGATATGGACCTATGGATTGTGCACGTCCAGCTTTTCTAAATGGTTCCTAACCTGGTCTTTCGCTGAGGGCTGATCACTCCCTCCCCATACTGTGCTGCCCAGTGCAGCAGTCTGGGATTCGATCTTGTCTGTGAATACCAAGGCAAAAAAGCATTGAGTACTTCAGCTTTTTCCATATCATCTGTCACTATGTTGCCTCCCCCATTCAGTACAGATCCCACACTTTCCCTGACTACCTTCTTGATGCTACTATACCTGTAGAAACCCTTCTTGTTACCTCTCACATCCTTCCTAGTTGCAACTCCATTAGTGCTTTGGCCTTCCTGATTACACCTGGCCAACCTCTTGTATTTCTACCACTTCTCTTTTCCAAAACTATTCTTCGACGCATACTCTTATTTCTGGGCTGTCACCACCTTTCCCTACACTTGGGAGGAAAAAAAGAGTGGAAAATTGATCATATTATTTTCATGTAACATCTTTCTAACATCATAATCCTGGAAATAGAAGTCCTGATTCTTGCCTCAGCTATAATGGTTTTACACTGGTGTAATTTGATTTAAGTGAAGTTACTTCTCATTTACACAGCTGTGAATGTGAATAGAATTAGGCCCCATGTCTCTCAACACAAACCCACATCAAGAGACTTATTTGTGTTCAAATTGGGTCCTGAATACTGGAAATGACCCCACATGGATGGACCTTTGTTCCTACTCAGAACTTCAATGGAGTTCTGTGTGGATGCTAGTGTCATCTACATGGATCAGTTGGTAGAATTAAGGTCTTCAAAATTTCAAGAAGAAATTTTAGTAGATAACATTTCAACCACCTTTGAAAACCAAAAATTCCAAGTTAGATAGACAGACAAAAAACTCCTAACAGATTTCTAGGTCCTTTTCTTTTACTCATATTGCTGTTACTAGTGTTAAGTTACAAGGCCAAACTTCCAGAGGAGGTCTGAGAAGAGGCAGAAGTTAGGAGAAATCTGAAACTTGCCAAAACAACAGAAAACAGACATACAGACTCAAAAGCAAATCTTGTACATCGGACCCTCGCTGTAGCCCACATCTCTATAGTATGGGTTCGCGTACAGTGTGGTTGTTGCCATGAATACCAAATTGAAATATTTAAATTTGGGATCCATGACAATGCATCCCCCATATTGACGTGGTCCGTGATGGACCGTGCATGGATCCCGAACCCCGGGCTATAGCAAGGGTCTGGTGTACTTGCAAAGTTTTGCATCAGACCCTGGATGCTAAGCAACTCTAAACTTTTGGGGAGAAATCCTTGCCCTGTTGAAATCCATGCGAAATTCCCTTGATTTTAATAGAACTAGGATTTCATTCTTTTTTGCTGACAGTAGTTTAAAGTGTTTTAAGGTGGTTCACATCACTTCCCTTTTCTAGACCACATTCTTACCTTTGCAGAGCGGTGCACAGTTTCTTGAGTATCTTAAACCTCCTAGGGCTTGAACCAAAGTCCATTGAAGTCAATGGGAAGAAAATCAATCAGGGCCTGTCACGGGGGTCCACACTCACCCCTGTGGCGCCTCCCGCTGGTCGTCTGGGGAATCAGCTCCTTCAGCATCTAGAGCGCCCTCCTCAGGTTGATGCCCCGCTCCTTTGCTGGCCCCGTGTCCCTCCCGGACCCCGGTGCCCTCCAACTGTGGGTGCTGCACCCCTGCAGTACCCCCTTTGGTGTGAGGGTCTCCCCTCCCCGGGGGAACCCTCTGCCCCCTATCCCCACCTCGCCTCAGAGTGTGCCACTGTCAGTCACCACTTGCCCCCGCTCACTGGGGCGGACTGCAGTATCTCATCACAGGCAAGGAGGGTTGGCCTGCTGTCGCTATCTCCAGCCCTGGGCTGCCCCCTGCAATCCTGGTACTCCTGGGTCGGGCCTGTGTCAGGCCCGGAGCTCTCGGCTAGAGCCTGCCCAGCTCCCTCTGCCCTGCCCCAGCTCTGCCCTAACCCAGGTGCCCGGCTGAAGCCCCTGCAGTCAGCCCTGTCTCCCTCTGAATGCAGAGGAGACTGTTTCTTCTAGGCCCCTGCCTCCCAGCCTTTATACAGGCCTATGTTTGGGGCGTGGCCACCCAGCTGGGCCTAATGCCCAATCAGGCCTGAAAAGCCTGCTGGCTCCCAGCCTTAACCCCCTCCTTGGGCTATTTCAAACCCCTTTTTGGGCTTTCCCAAGCCCTTCCGGTAGGGGGCGGGTGGTCACCCCACCACAGGGCCCTGTAACTTTCTCTCCATTTCCAAAAAAATCATGTAGTTCGATGCCAGAAGAGCTACTCATGCTTCTAGAATATTTAATCTCCAGGCATGAAATATTAATTCTTATTAATTATTAATATTATTATTACTAAATAATCTGTTGCTTAGGAAAGATCCTGGAAATAGTTTATTTCAACTCGCTCCCCTTCTTTGTGTAATGAATGGATGTCTGCTCTAAAGGAGCACAACATACTATAGCAGATAAGTAGTTAACACTTTCAGTTTTTATGAACACCAAGTAATTATATTTTTAAAGTCTCTTCTGATGACTGAATTCAGTCGAATACATACCACAATGCAATATAGTGCAGGCCAGCGAAATCCATCACTAATATGCTGACTATGCAGGCACAATAATTAATCAAATAGCCATACATTGTGGCCTAATTAAATATGCCACACAGGCCCCCCTAATAGCAAAACCACTATCATTTACCATTGTTTAATAAATTATTTACATTGCCAGAGGATATTTTCTAATTCTGCATCCCCACAGCATTTTCAAAACATCTGTTTTTCCCTATTTGCCTCGCATTCCTTCCTCATATTTCAATCCATGTAGAGCAAAGTATGATTTGTTCACCTGTAAGCTTCTTATAGCAAGTTGGTGCTCTGTACATTTTTACCTAATGTCCCATTTCTGTTTCCCTCATGGAATAATAAGCCCACAACTGAAAAAGGATTTGTATAACTGATAACTCTTTCTACAAAGATCATGTTTATATTTTGTTTTGTTTTTTACCTCTAAACACATTAAAGCAGCAAATAATTTTAGCGTCTACAATGCTAAGTCATATTCCTATTTTTATCTCAGCCATTTCCAAAATCTTTGGGACATTAATGCCTTTGATCACTTTGTTGTTAACCTGTTTTGAGTATTTTTCATGGAAGCAGAGAAGGTTTGCACATCTAGCATGTTAGGTGCAATATCACTGTAACCCTTCTGCCACACAGAGCCGGTGGCAATCAGGGCTGGGTTCAATATCTTGGGGTTCCTTTTCAATTGTACAACACAGAACTGGTTCGAGCCTCCACCCAGTAACCTGGGAAAATTACACACCATCCTGGGTGCCTCTGAGCAGCAATACTCCCCTGCTCACAAGCACAGAGTCTGAGTGTAGAAAATAAATTTCTAATGAAAGAAGGGAAGTCACCCAACATTAATTTAGGGAAATGCCACAAGTAGAATTCATAATCAGAAAACAATGAGCAGGACATCAACCGCAGAGTGTGTGGGGCAGTGCATTCTGCCTCGTGTTCTTGAGTTTTATAACCAACAGTTCTTTTACTGTGCCCCACTCTGCTCCCTCACCAGACCCCACTCACAGAGGTTGTGCTTGGCCAGTGAGGAGCCAGGGTTCAGAGGTGCATGTATGTGAGTTCACCTCTCACCCAGGGAAGAACACATCTTTCTTGCTTCACCATCTGAGCACTTGCTCTGGCTAGCCACCCTGCCTGCTGTTCGTTCCGCTCCGCTGGATGCCCCACAAGACAACATTCCTCTCTGCTGGCTGCCCCAATGGCTGCCTATTCCACTCCACTCGCTGCCCCGACGTGTTCCGCTCGCCGCCTCATCAGCCACCCTTCCACTAGCTGGTCACCTGCTGCCACCTGCCTCTCTGCTGTGACCTCTGCAGGTCAGTTTCATGATGTTTCACTCAGCTCTCTATGATTTTCAGCTCCTAGGCTGGGTAGAAACAATGTTCCACTATATGTTCTTATCAGCTCTTATTGAGCACTTAAAATAATAAAAGGCACTTAATGAAGCCTATTTAGCTCTCTCTTTGAACAGTGGGGAGTAACAGGTTAAACCAGACTAGGGACTCTTTGAGAGAGTCCACTCCTCTTGGCTGGCATACATGACCCCAGCCCTCTTATGTTCACAGGGAGCTGAGGGCGGCTATGTCTGTGGATGGTCAATGTAAACAAAGTGCCTCATGGCTCATCCACGAATTACCCCGATGGATTACATGTGGACCATGGGCCACAGGTTTCCCACCACTGCTACGATCCCTCCTTCCTCTCCCCCCACGGTGTTGTGAAAATAAATACATAAAGAATTGTGAGGTTCTCAGATATTATGTTAAATGGGGTCAGATGAGTACCTAAGAGATAGTTAAGCCCAATTCCTCTGCCCTATTTACTACACATGATATCTACAGATTTGTGAGTGCACTAAACTGAGATGTTTAATAGTAATTTACTCTTTCTAATATTTCCTGCAGATAATACATTTGCCACCTACATCCTGCAAAATAGTAATAAACTAATTATTTGATTTGCTTGATAGGGAATTCCCTATTAGTTAATTTCTCATAATGGATATTGGTTTTTCATTTGCAGAGGTGAAGGTTTCAGTAATTATTATGATCTCCAGCATGCTCCTTCAGGTCCACACCTTGGAGTAGAAGCTGGTGAGAGATCAGTCCAGGTTGCCAGAAGAAACCTGAAGCAAAATGATCCATTCTCGTCATTGTTGAAAAACAGTGATGTGTCCAGAGATTTTGTTTATTGGATGACAGATCCACATGCCTCTGTCTTCATTTCCTTGGAAGTTAGACCCACACTGGCCCAATTTTGTGAAGGTTAGTTAGTCAGATAATAGCCGTTGTATATATTCAGTCTATTTTACCATACTAACACCAAGAGAGTTGCTTAGACATAAAAGAGAATGGTAAAAACATGGAGTAAATTGGCCATAATTAAATACAACATCTCTGAAATTTCAGAAGGAATCAAGACACCTTTTAGTTAAGGCTCTGGAGCGGGTCTAGGGAGAACTGGGTTTGACTATGGTTCTGCCACAGATTTCCTGTGTAACCATGGGCAAATCATATAATCTTTTTGTGACTTACTTGCCTGTGAAAAAACAAGACTATAGTCCTTCCTTATCTAACACAGACATTAGGAGAATAAAAAATGGTTTGTGAGGTACTCAGCTAATAACCTAATGTGGCCACAGAAGTAGATAGTACAGATGAAACCTAATAGGCAAACTTTTCCATTCCTGACTTTGAGGAATAGGCTTTTTTACTGGAGGCTGTTCCAATCAACTCTCAGCAAAGAGACCTTCCTAATGCTATTGTCACGGTACTGAAATAGTTTGGTACCGTGTAGATCAATGGGTGCACGAAATATTATGTGAAGGGGGTCATAACAGGTGTCTTATGTATGTATCTATTCCATATGTGTGTATCTATTCCATATGTGTGTATCAATTTGGCAGCTGAAGTTATGAATATTGGCTCTGGACTGTCTGTCTTCCAAATATTGTGCTCTGCTGGGGAAGAAGATTCCTGAATACTGGGCGTCAGCTTGGCTTGGGCTGCCTGATGGCCCATTAAGGGACTATCAGCAACACAATGGACTCTGGGAGCTTGGAATGCTCCAATCCAGACAAGAAGTCTACAAGAGGAAGCCTGGGCATAATGGCTTCTGCCTGCAAATGATGAGTCATGCATGGACATGTGATCTGCCCATGTGACTCCAGGACTCCATGGGGCTGGACTTTTCACAGCAGGAACAAAGAGGTGTTTGCAACTGGGAAAAAAACTATAAATGAAGCTGCTACAGCCCCTCCATTTTCGTCTTTCACCTCCAGACTTCAGCCTGCCTTGTTTCCAGCTTTGGATGGAACTTTGCTACTCTGGGAACTCTGGACAATGGTACTGACCCATCCCCCAAATGGGATGCATCCAAAGACTTTGATTTTAACCTGCAGTTTATTCTACCTTTGCTGCAAGCCTGAGCTAAGAGATTTGCCATTACTGCATGTAATTGATTTATTTTAACCATTCTTAACCCTCGCCTATACCTTTTTCCTTTTATAATAAACCTTTAGATTTTAGATTCTAAAGGATTGGCTACAGCGTGATTTGTGGTAAGATCTGATTTGTATATTGACCTGGGTCTGGGGCCTGATTCTTTGGAATTGGGGAGAACCATTTTCTTTATTTGGGGTATTGGTTTTCATAACCATTGATCCCCAGGACAGGTGGCTGCTGGTGGTGATACTGGGAATCTGGAGTGTCTAAGGGAATTGCTTGTGTGACTTGTGGTTAGCCAGTGGGGTGAGACCAAAGTCTTTTCTGTTTAGCTGGTTTGGTGCCTTAGTGTGAAGAAACCCCAGCTTTGGGCTGTAGATGCCCTTTTGGAAGCAATTTGTCCTGATCTGACACTCATAGATAGATCCCACCAGGAACAGCACCGTCACAGCTATCACTTCTGCAGCAATCAGAGAGGTAGCCGTGTTAGTCTGGAATAGCTATCACTTCTTCAGCATGATTCAGTGAACAAGCCACTGGACTACCAGCACCGTTTCTGTTTTGATACTGACTCTTTGCATGGTCCTTGTATAACTCACTTAGCCTCTCTCTGTACACCAATTTACTGACACCTGCTACCTTGTGACAGTGACATTACATTCATCTTTGTAAAGTTTTGAAAACTGCAGCTGAAATGTACTTACACATTATTAATGTTGTTATCCAGATTGTATAACTCATGCAAGATAGCTGGTTAAAAAGACATCCTGAAATTAGGAATGAGACCCCAATTCTTAAAAATGCTGAATGATCTTACCTGCCATTTAAGTTAATGGAAATTGATTTTTTTCAGCACCACAAAGGACTTACTCAGCACCTCATAGGATTAGACCTTAAAAATCTATACTATCACCTGCTTGACTGGAGGAGAAAAGAGTGAGAGATCAGTCCAAAATCAATGCATGTGTGTGGAGAAGTTCATTTTCCTTGATCAAGTAGACTGTAAAGCTTTAATTCATTCACTGTTATGGGCCAGTTTTTTTTGCTGGTGAAAAAAGATACCTTTGATTTCAAAGGAGTTTTGCATATTTACAACACTAGAGAATTTGGCCTTCTATTTCTTGACAGGAGAATAATGTACCTGATTCAAAGGCTAATGGAGAAGAATATTTAATACATTTAGCATTCATTTTAATACAAACAGTCACAGCCCTAAAACATTTGCATCAGACCCCACCATTTTAGTGTTTTTGCTCCCGAGTTTATTTTTAATCAAGTTTAGTTCAGGTTTAAAAGATGTATTGCCTTTAGTCACTTTAGAAATAATTAAATCATATTCCTGTACCATTATTGCTAGAGTGGAAACTTTCCCTTCTGTCTCTATTAGTTTTATATCCAGTTGCTCACATTTTTTCTCACTGGCAGTAATTGTTTCATGCAGGGAGTCCAGCTGTTAGGCCATAATATCATTGTCCCAATCTATCATATCTGTTGACTTCTGGAAAGCTAAATCGCTTTCAGAGCCTACAAATTAGGAGGCCTATCAAGATAATTCTTCATCTCGAGGAGAGATTGTTTTTAATTGAAAAGTCTGCTACTGCAAATTTTCTGCTTGTTTTCAGTACTCCCAAAGAACTGGGGTTAACAAGCATGGGAATACTCTGAGGGGGGAAAAACTCATGTTAGTTTTGTACAATTACCAAATTTATTTTGTGCATGAAAATAGATATTCGTATGGCTGTGATTCATGGCGAAATGTTGCCCTTTCCATCAGTGAATGCAAATCTTTACTGGTTCAGGGTGTCCTTATCAAACTCAGCTCAAGTTTGATGAAGTTCCTAAGCCAAGTTTCAACTGCTGTAAGAATTATTTATATTGGAAAACCAAGAGCAACCCCTGTTTTTGCATGGTCATGACTCAAACTTTATGGGTTTGGATGAGTTTTGTTAATAACATATTTGTGTAATTGAACCTGAAAGTCAGAGAGCGCAAACCAGCTTGAACCAAAAACAACCAATGAAAATGCTTATAGTAACTGAAAATTCTTCACTTCTCATCCTAAAATAGTGTGCAATATTTGCTAATGATGCAATGGAAGTGCAGCTGGCTGCATTACAATGGCAAGTGAAGTGACTCATAAAAGTATAGCAAAAGTTTTCAGACCTTTCAGGTAGAAAGGTGCTATATACATACAAAATATTATCATGATAAATTATTGTGTCATGGGGTCTTTTACTATGATTATATATTTATTATATGTATAAATGAAATAACGTGGAAATGCACACCACTGATAGTTGCTCTGCAGACCTAAGGCATCTTGTCAGGTGACATGCATTAACTGGTGTGACAGAGATTATAGGGATATTTTGACACATGTCAAATCAGTGTAATAGCTATATTTCACCAAGCAGCAAAAGGAGATGTTTATAACATTCCATTATATGATGCAAACTTGTCACCATCTGGGAAAGAACCTGAATTAATAGGGCAGAAAAGATTTTTTTTTAAAATAAATAAAATAAAGATGTACTATAAAAAGACCCTGTACTTCTAACCTGGCCTAGAACTACCTGTATCAGAGCAGATAGAATTTTTAGATAAAAGAATTTTGACTTCCTTCAGTGGTAATTCTATACTCTAGAGACGGGGGAATTCCAGATGGGCAGATTTAGCTGAATTTTGGGTGAGGAACAAAACTACCAGGAGCAGTTTCTCAGCCGTTTTGCAATAGATAAAAAGTTTCAGGGTCCAAGTTTATTTGGCCAAAAATACCATTGTACACAAATTAGGGCATCTATATTTGCAAACACAATTAATTAACACCAGTGCATGTGCAAATAGATTTTCAGATGTGTTTCCTAGCAATGGCTCAAATTGTCTATTTAAAGGCACTGATTGGCCTGGGGAGCTCAGGGAACATTGCAAGGATGCTGTAGCTGACTCCCTTCATTGCAATTGAATCACACAACCCAGTAGGAGCATGATATTGAAACCTTCCTACCCTCTTAGGAATGATTGTGCACTCAAGGACACACAGAGAAAAAGTGACCTTTGCACTCTCCAGAGCACAAAGGCTGACAATGTTGCAGACTCTTGTCTGAGAGCGGCTGGCTCCTCACATACGCTCTTCTTTCACTTGTGCCCTTGCATAAGTGCCAGTCACAATATTGCCCTATACCAGGGGTCTCAAACTCAAGTGACCACAAGGGCCACATGAGGACTAGTACATTGGCCCGAGGTCCGCATCACTGACACACCCCCTGCTTCCCCCGTCCCCACACCACCCCTTCCATGAGGCCTCACCTCTGCCTCAGCCCCACCTCTTCCCACCTGTGCTCTGCCCCCATTCCAACCCCTTCCCCGAAATCCCCACCCCAACTCTGCCTCCTCCCTGCCCCAAGGGGGTGCAGGATGGGTGCAAGGTGTGGAAAGGGCTCAGGGCAGGGAGTTGGGATGCAGCAGGCCTATGGGGTGTGGCAGGGTCTCAGGGCAGGAGGTTGGGATGCAGGAAGGGTGCGGGGTGTGGCATGGGGATCAGGGCAGGGGGTGGAGTGCAGGGTAGGGCAGGGGGCTCAGGGCAGGGGTTGGGGTGCAGGAGGGGTGTGGCAGGGGGATCAGGGCAGTGGGTGGTGTGCAGGAGAGGTTTGGGGGGCAGTGAGGGGTAGTGTGCAGGAGAGGTTTGGATGGCAGCAGGAGGCTCAGGGCAGGGAGTTCAGCTGCAGGGAGGAGTTTGGGGGGCGGGCTCCAGCCCGGCGCATACCGGGGCAGGGAAGGCTCTCTGCCTGCCTGCCTGCCCTGCCCCCACACTGCTGCGGGAAGCGGCCGGAACCTAGAAGGGGGGGGGGGGGGCGCATGAGTCTTCCTGGAGCAGTGCGGGGGGCAGGGCAGGTAGGCAGGGAGACTGCCCTGACCCCGGTGTGAACCAGTCTGGAGCCACTCTAGGTAAATGGAAGACTGGGAAGGGGACTGTGGGGAGCTGGTGGGCCGCAGAAAATAACCCCGCAGGCCGCATGTTTGAAACCCCTGCCCTATACTATAAAGTATGATAGATAACTTAAAGTCAGCACAAATTAAACACTGAAAACGTGTCCACATTTAGATGTGTACATTTCTGGATGTTTTATCCTGAAAATTGCAATTGTGTGTACAAATGCTCTTTCAACTTCCCATGCTACACAGTGTTAACAAGTAACAATTATTTACATGCACTGCATATAGAGTTCCTGTTTGATTAAACTGTTTCTTCAAACTCCTGGGAGAAAAAGTCCTATTTTCGTGCAGTATTACATTTGTATGCAATAATAATTACGGAAATGACAGAAGAGTAAAGAGATGAATTACAGCATGCACTTTGTGAAGAGCACGCCATGGGTAATATCAAATGCAAGGCACAGAGGGCAGATTCCCCAGATCAAAAATTGTTGGAGTTCTTATTTATGATATTTGCTTTCTAATTTAAAATAATATATTTTGAAAAAATTCTCAAGAATTAAGCTTAGTAGAAAAACTGCAGTACTGCTGCTTTGTTCGCTTTGCTAAAATTAACATTATATCCTTCCATGCAGGTAATTATTATGTTAGCATAATTTTAGCAAATGTAATCTTCTGCCAAGCTGCAGTTCCCTACAGCACTTACTAAACCTACTTACAGCAAGAATGAGAAATAATTTGCATTTATGATTACTGCCAATACTTCCACTCCTTAGTAAAACTCCAAATTATTTATTTAGGGCCAGATTGTATAGTCGTTACTCAGGATGATTAACACTTACTTATGTGAGTCATTTCAGTAACTGCTACATAGTTTAGATGGGACTATGGCTTTAAATAAATAATTCCCAAGTGCTGTAATAGCATAGATTTATTGGCAGAGATATCAAATGCAAATTCTTGAGCTGTTCACATGAAGAAGTGCTGCTCGGTCTGAGTGAGAACAATCTGGCCCTTTTAAATGTTAGCATGGCAACAAAGAATTATGAAAACAGCACAAACTTCTGAACTGCAATCAGATTATGGGGGAGGGGGAAATTATCCTAAAAATCCTTAAAATAGATTTAAATTTACATAACCACTTAATTTAGCAAATTTCTCCCTGTCACCAGTGCTAAGTGTGGTCCTTTGAAGGGTCTCTTCTTCCCTCTCGTTTAGTTTGCCCCTTTAGTTTGCCCCGGTCAGAGTGGTTCTTTGACTGTGAACTTTGAGTCTGGAAGTGTGTCTTACTCTCTAAGCTGTGCTCAGGGAAGCAGTCTAGAGTAAGGGTGTTACCCGTGTGCTCTCCCAGGCCTTTCTGCCTCCCTCCTTCTTTGCTCTGCTGGGGGAATTCTGCGCCACTGTGCATGTGCAGAATTCATGTCTCACAAAGAATGTCTTCCTCCACACAAAATGCATTCTGCTAGAGAAGTACCGTGGTGCCAGAACAGAGAGGAGACGGTTGCAGGTGGGAGCAGCCCCAGCTGCAGAAAAGAAATCATAGATCTTGAAGGGACCTCGAAAGGTCATCTAATCCACTCCCCAGCATCTGAGGCAGGACTAAGAATTATCTACACCATACCTGATAGATGTTTGACTGCTCTTAAAAGTCTCCAAAGATGGAAATTCTACAGCCTGTCTAGTCAATTTATTCCAGTGCTTAACTACCCTGACTATTAGGATGTTTTTCCTAATGTCCAACCTAAGATGCCCTTGCTGCAATTTAAGCATATTGCTTCTTATCCTATTCTCAGAGGTTAAGAAAAACAAGTTTTCTCCCTCCTCCTTGTAGCAACTTTTATGTCCTTGAAAACTGTTATCATATCACTGTGACAGGTTTGGTCACAGAGACCCCCTTGGGACTGTTACCTATTATGCTGAGATTACCTCTGAGCCCCTTTTCTCTGCCAGTTTGGGCCTCCTCAATCCTGCCTTATTGATCCAGACATGCAAGCCTGCTGCAACACACACCCAGGATCTGAATCACGCCTCAGACGTCAAAGCTTCAGACTTACTTGAAACAGCTTAAGAAATGCTCCTGTCTCCAGCACCCAGCTTCCAATTGGATCCAAACCCCAAATGAATCTGTTTTATTCTGTATAAAGCTTATAAACTCAAATGGTCTGCCCTCTATAACAGTAATAGAGAGATATACACAGCTGTTTACTCCCCCAGGGTATTACTTACTTACTCTGCATTAATTAATAAACTAAACTGATTTTTAAAAAAGTAGAATTTAAATGGTTTCAAGTAATAACAAACACAACAAGATAAGTCACTAAGTAAAATAAATCAAAATATGCTAGGCTAACTTAATACACTAAGAATCTAGTTACAAATGCTAACTTCTCAACCTAGATGTTAGCTAAGGTACAATCCTTTTCACACTAATGTTGTAGTTTATGGCCTGGGTCCAGCAATCACTCACACCCCCATGGTTACAGTCCTATATTCCAGTTTCTTTCAGGCATCTCTTTGGGGTGGAGAGGCCATTTCTCGAGCCAGTTGAAGACAAAATGGAGAATCTTCCAGGGCCTTTTATATTCTCTTTCTTGTGGGAGGAAACCTCTTTGTTCTTCTGTGCAAAATCATAGCAACAAGATGGAGTTTGTAGTCACATGTCCATGAAGGATTCAGCTTTTTGCAGGTCAATGCCATTGGAAAGCTCAGATGCGGTTTGGCATCTCCCAAAGTCCATTGTTTGTTAAGTACTCCCAATTATTTGAATAGCCCCTTCACAATATATTGGCCAAACCTCCTTTATGTGTTTCCTACAGCAAACACTTCAAATACAAGCATAGAGCCAGTGCTCATACATGCCTACAAATAGGATTAATATAGTCAGTACATCATAACCTTTGCAAAGATACGTTCCATGGCATATCTAGCACAAAGCATATTCCAGTTGTCATATTTCCACTCATAAGTGTATTTCCACAAACATGTGCAATGTCAGTCCCCCTTCACTCTTCACTTATCCAGACTAAACAAACCCAATTTTCAATACTCCTTCATAGATCATGTTTTCTAGAACTTGAATCATTTTTGTTGCTCTTCTTTGGATTTTCTCCAATTTGTCCAGATCTTTCTGGAAGAGAAGAGGCTGTGTTCCTCACAGTACTGTCCATGGCGCCAGGTCAGGGGGCAAGAGATATGGCGGGGGGGAAGGGGGATGGAGCACATGGGGCTGCTGGGGGCAGTCACAGATTGAGATTTCAGAAGGGCTAGTGGGAGGCTAGATGAGGCAGTGCGGGTACAGTGACACGTGGGGGCAGGAAGAAGAAGAGTGGCAGAGTGAACTGCAGGGACACATGGGGACAGGGGCAGATGTGCCTGACTGAATAAGAGACACTAGCGGTCAGCCAGGGTCTGCACGGGGAGGTTCCCTAACAACCACTTCCTCACTCCAAAAAGAATTATGTTCCATATTACTCCCACCCACACCAACAACCCTCCAAGTTCACATCCAGGCTCCTTCCTAGCAATTACTTCTGTCTCCCTCAGCTCCCCTGTTACCCATGCCTACCCCCAAGCTTTTGCACTGTTTCTGAGGGGGCGGAAAACATGTTTCTGTATTGTAGTTTAAATTAATTATTACGTAAAGTTCTGTATTAATATGCCTAGAAAGGAATCTATTTGTCAACAAACATTCCCTGAATCTTTTTTGTTGACTATATTGTTACAGACATACTTGCTGACAGGTATTTTGAAATAAATTACCAAAATAATGTAAACTGGCATCGTTATATTGTGTTATTTTAACAAATAAAATAAGCAGATTTTTAATATATTATGTGTAGAATTTTAATTTTTTGGTGCAGAATTCCCCCAGAAGGATCCATAATAGTAGGCCTGGTTTCCTCCATTGGGCTCAACTGTGAGTTCCTGCCTCCATGGCTGGCAGCTCTGGTAGCTAAAGGGGTGTGTGATTGGATTGCTTGTCTGCGGACAGGAGAGGATCCTTTACCTTTCCTGCCCAAGTTCAATATGGAGATTGTACATCCCATTACACTCCCACAGAGTACATCAATGTAGCTCACCTCACTGCAAAGTGATGCTGGAAGTATTTCAAGCGCTATAAACAGATATCGGTATATGGATTCTCATATATTGTCATCATTCTGGCAAGGGTGACCAGACAGCAAATGTGAAAAATCTAAATCAGGGTTGAGGGGGTAATAAGACCCTCTATAAAAAAAAACACCCCAAAAATAGGGACTGTCCTTATAAAATTGGGACATCTGGTCATCCTAATTCTGGCAGTCATTCTCATCTACGTTTCACTTCATGGCATGACTTTCATTTGTCACTTAGTGTCACAAGCCTTCAGCCATAGCCATTACACTGCTTTATCCAACTCATTGGTACAGTAGTTTAAATGAAGATGAGAACTCACTTTCTAAATGCAGTCCTTGAAGATTACTCATGAGTGTCTATTAACAGGTATATTTCTAAATCTCAGCTTCTTAAACTGGATAAAAAAGTACAAAAATAATCACCACTCTCTCAATTAAGACAATCCATCTTTTAAACCTTGCTGTAGGGAAACAATATAAAGCTATTTAAGGATGATTATTGTCTCTCTCTTGCCTTCATTTTACTTTCTGTTCAACTTGTCACAAAACTCTCTTAATATATGCTTAGTTTTGAACCCATCAATTACAGGTCATGGTATTGACAAAACCTGTCTGTGTAAATAGTAGTTAGGCTGGTCTTTTTATTTCCTTTTAGATTTTACCTGAAAATAAGACAAAGCAAATATCTGGAAATAATTATTTTTATTTCTCCATGGACACAATTAAAATAAAAGGATGGAATTCTCAGTAGTCTTTTGTTGTTATGATAATGGACTGTGACACATTTAGTTTAGGGCTGATTTGAAACAGATTGTGTTGGGATTTAAGGATCTCAGATAGATCTCACTTGCCTGCTTCTCCTACATGCACCTTCTTGCTTTCACACATTCAACCTTTTCCTCCTGCTAGTCTTCCTTACAATTTGCCTCTACCGGGATGCCAAGAGAATACTACCATCTGATAGTTACTAATCAGGTGGTGAGTTGTCATTATTGCTATTGATTGACTTACTACTCCTACAATATGTGCAATCAGCAGGTGTATGGTTAAAAATATTACAGTTACTCTATGTTCCCTCTCTCCTCACCCACTAGTTTGTTTTGCTCAAATGTTATATCTTATCTTTTAAATTATGAGCTCTCTGAGGAAGATACTCTTATGCATGGCCTAGATAATACTTTGTCTTGCCATGATTGCATGGGACTGGACTAGATGACCTCTTGAGGTTTCTTCTAGTCCTACGATTCTATGATTCATCACAGGGTTGTACAGTGGGACCCTGGCCTCTTTGAGGTTTCTAGGTGATACTGCAATATAAATAATAAATAATAAAATAAAATAATAAAATAATAATAAATAATAATAATAATAACAATAAAAAACACATACACAAATACATTAAAAGAACATAAAAGTTTGAGACAAAATAGCCAATGGTGCTACCTGATGGTGGCACCTGATGGTGCCTCTTGGAGTATACCGTTATTAATTAAAGTAGCTTGGCCTATAAAAACACAATGATAGGTCAATGGATAATAAATACTTAAATGGTCTATTAGACACAAAGTGTTAACGTGTCAAAGGTATACATTAGTATTTAAAACTGCTGCTTTAAAAATTACAGTAAGATGATGTGGGTTGGTAAATAATATCTGTTGATAGAGTCTAATCAGTGGCACTCTGGAGATAGCTAGAGGCAATACCGAATTCTGCATTTGTTAAAAGAAAACTTTACACTCCAGGTGCTACAATAACATAACTCTAACACTGTAGACACAAGGAAGAATAGAATAATGAATAATTGCTGTACCAAATCCTCAGAGGTATGGAGCACCTGCATTTCCCAGTGGGGCAAATCCAGACCCCCACTTTGGCCACAGGGAGCCCTTCTGCAACAGAGCCAGAATTTAAGACAGAATGCTGAATATTGGGGAGCTGCATAGAGTTGTGTGCACCCTCTGCAGAGGCCTTCCCTGTGCAGCCTCCTCAGTGGCAGTGCTTAGTGGATGAAAAGAGGGTGGGGTAGAGGCATGGAAAGCTGGTGTCTTGGGAAAGTTTTCCCCATATTGTCTCCTGCACCTTTCGCCAGCCTAGTGAGCTGTGATGGGCTATGGGGTCTGAGTTTCAGCAATCTGGAATTGGAGTTGCTCAGCGACTCTGTACTTAGCCCAATATGAGTTCATATGAAGTATATGCTATAGAGAAAATTAAGTTAGTTGGAAGGAAAAAAACAGTGCATATGAAATGAACCAGTACAAATTCGACATACAGTATCTTTTTTAAAAAAATGTTGGTGTGTTTTTAAAGTATTTAAAAATCTTTTTTAAGTAATTGTTCATGGCGATTAAGGGCTCAATCCAGCAGATGTGCAGCCATAGCTACAGGGTGGTGTGAGTCAAGCGGATGTCAAGTATGCTAAATGCCAAGTAAAAATAATCCAGTTTTCTCAGCAATGGTGGGTATCTGCATTGTATAGCCATGCTATTTAAGAGGCCAGGATTCCCTTGTTTGGTTTGTTTTGTGCATCATGCACACAATCATGAAATCTGCCCGTGAGGAATGTTCATCCTCATGGCTTTACCTTCCACACAGAGATCTGTCTTGGGGCATGTTCAGCATATTCATGCATTTCTATAGTGGTTAGCAAAGGCTAGATTCTGTCACCTTTAATCATGTCGAGTATTAACTTATTCTGTAGGCAGTGCCCTCTATTTCAATATGAAGTAAGGTGTAGCACAATCTAGCCTTAAAACATCTGTAAAGAAAAATTATCTGCACTTTGAAAGACAGTAATACACAATCAGAAAGGCAATTATGTATACATTTAGAAAGTACATATAGGACCTTGTCAGCACTGAGTTACTCCAATTCTGGGCCAAAGTGGGGCTGCTGTAGCATAAAACTGGAGCAAGCCAGGTCTGAATCAGATTCACAGGATCTTGCTTTACAAACATGTCTTTGACTGCAAGGCTATGGCCAGTGCTTTTCGGACTGGTGCTGCTGGGATTTGCAGTCAGGTGTTCATTTCTGTGGGTGGAGATTCATTATTTATTTTCTTAAAGCCTGGTACTTAAATGTGATCCCATGCACTTAAATTAGGAACACAGATTCTATTTGACGCTATGAACATTAATACAAGTTTTTCATCTCTGTGCAGAAGATAGAGACAAACTCTGACTCAGTGAAGCAAGGCTAGAAACACACCCTGCTGAGCACACTCTAGGGAACTGCTAAGTCTCTAGGGAGACCTGAGCAACAACCTCCAAATGCCAGATTCCGCCGCTCAGCCTCCCACAGGTTCAAGCCTTAACGCAGTGTGAAATAAAGGCATGCTTTTCTCCTTTTGTCTTTTCAGATTTAAATGTATAAAGACCCCCAGTGTGGAAAATCATTTGAAATGTTGCACACTTTGACATCAAGACCAGCTCCTGCTCCCAGTAAAGCCAGTGGGAGGTTTGCCATCGACTGCAGTGACAGCAGGTTCACGGACCCCAAATCTGGTTACTAGGATGAATGAAACATGACCTCTTCATTTCTTCAGCAGCTGGTGTCCTGATATTATTGGAATGAAAGGAAAAGCAAACTAAATTCCAAAACCCAGTGCATTCACACAGAGTATTTTTCATGTGTTTTCTATGGAAAATTGAAGAGTTTTTTCTGGTCCTTCCTCATAAAGATACTTCTGCAACAAATGTAAAGTTTTGGGGACCATCTTCTATCTAAGATACTAATATGACCCCCACAGGATTACTACGGGATCTGAATGTCTCAATGTACTTACATTTTATTTTATTTTAATGTATTTAAATGCAGAATATATTATCTTCAGGGTTCTATATAACTCTGCCCTTTCCTCCCTCTGGAGCACTGCATTCCTCCTCAGACACTCACTCCCCGAAAATCCATCTGCTCTACCCATTCTGGAATAGTTAGAAAGCACTTAGCACATTGCAGTTATTACTATAAACCTATAATAAATAATAATGATAACTGGTAGAGAAATTGAATCATTGGAAACTCCAGGTATGTTGGGAGTGATTCTCAGCTCGAGCAGACATACCTGTGGTAGATCTGACTGAGCTAGCTGCTAAAAATAGAGTCTAGCCATGGCAATGGAAGGAACTAGTTGTCCAAGAATATACTTGTTGCCTTCGATGTGATGTGCCAAGTATCTCGGACAAGTGTGTGCTTGGGTTAGCTAACCTCTTCTGCCTCTAGGGCTACACTCCATTTTCAGTCCATTATCTCAAATCGTGCTGTTATACCTCTGTTATGCTTCCCAGGGTTGTGAGGCTCCTTGCTATCACCTGCCCTTCATGTGAGGAAGCCTTGTCTGTGCCTCCCAGGCATCAGCTCTCTGCCTCCATCATCACAGGCTCTCCACACTTCTCTTTCCGTCCACACGGGCCCCACTATCTCTCTGCTGGTAAGCACTAGAGTTACTCTAATCCCTCATGATGTCAAGAATCAGAGAGGTAGCCATGTTAGTCTGGAATAGCAGAGGTAACAAAGTCCTGTGGCACCTTAAAGACTAACTATAAAGTTTTGAAGCATAAGCTTTCGTGGGCTAATACCCACTTCGTCGGATGCATCTGACGAAGTGGGTATTAGCCCACGAAAGCTTATGCTTCAAAACTTTATAGTTAGTCTTTAAGGTGCCACAGGACTTTGTTACCTCTAATCCCTCAGTTCTCCAAGTGTGCCCTAGGAATGCCCAATCAGTAACCCACTGGATACACACCAAAATGCTACTCATATAAACATCCATTTCCTCCACGCTTTGCATTATATCTCACTTATTTCCCTATGGAAGATTTCTGTAATGCTGAATTGGAGGTAACTAAAGCAATATCTTCTGAATAATGTCATATTAGTTATCTGTTCCGTATCATCATATAGAACCAAACATGTCACAATCTACTAGTTGCATCTAGGGTGGGGAATATTATGTCATCATTTTAATTGGACATTTCTTCTTCCATAAAAGGAAGAATGCCCTTCCTATGTCGTTGAGCCTATATAGGTCTAAGTACCTGAGGCCATTTCTTTTCCTCCTGCCCCATAAGTGGTCTAGGGGGCCAATTACTGTGCTCTATTACATCATCATATCTACTTCTTCCTTCACTTAGGCTATGTCTACATAGCAATGTAAGCCTAGGCTTAGTGGGATTCAAGTCACCTGACCCATGTTGAGGAACCCTGGGCTTGAGTCTCCACACTGCATTTTAAGCCTAGGTTAAGAATTTTCTGACCCATGTTCGAACCTAGGATTTGACAAGGTACTGCTATAAGACTTTACAATGTTCAAAACATATATATTACAAACTGCCTTTATTCTGTGCATCTCAAATAACCAGATGACCATCTTTACACTTATCTGACAGCAAGAGGGAATGATTATCAAGTGATGGTGACTAGCGAAGCTTTAAAGAATTTGGGGTGATTAGTAAATGTCCTGACATCTCTGTTCATTTCTTTTTTAACACCACTTTGTTTGCTGTAAAATAATACAGCATCAAAATTATTTTCCACAATATCTTGACATCCAGGATGAAAGGTTCAGGTCCCAAATGTAGTTACATAGCTTAGAACAGTAGTCCCAAAACTGTGGAGCATGCCCCCACAGGCAGTGCAGAGAAACATCCAGGGGCCATGCAGTAGGGTCCAGGCATGCCCACATGGGGGGGTGGGGAGGGAGCACCACACACTCTGCTTCATCCTCATCCCAGCTCCAGACCCAGCTGCATCTCCACTCTGCCCCTTGCTTAGCCCCCAGTCTAGCTCTACCCTCATTCCCTCTCCACCCCCATGCAGCTCTGCCTCTAGCCCCAGTTCCTCCCCCAACCTCAGATCTGCCCCCAGCTCCGCCTTCAGCTCAAGCTACCTGCTGATCCAACTGTGCAGAAATGGAGGGGGGCATGGACACATTCCATTACTGATAAATTGGTGCATAACAGGAAAAGTGTGGGCACCACTGCTTTAGAAACTCATGTCCTTTCACTTCTCTTTTTATCACATTTGTATTAGCCCTGATTTCTGAGCTCTAATTTCCTGTGTTCACAGAAAGTTTAATAATGTCTGCAGTGGAAGCAACTAAGTCAATTAATGCTGAGGTCAAAGCAATGTTTCCCACACTGTAATGTCTCTGGGGAACAAAATGAAGATAGCTCCAGCCAGTTTTGTCAATCCATCCTTGTCAACCATTGATAAAATTAATATCATTCAGCCTTGACCAGAATTAACCTGCAGACTTTGATACCTTGCCTTTGTAATTGGAATGATTGGATGACAAAGTGAGTTAATTGATCAAAATGACACAACAAAGACATAAGGTATATGACCCCTTTTGATTTTGCCTCCATGTTCTTTCCCTATAAGCCACACACATATAGGAGACAATTATTCAATATTAGAAATGACCCTGGCACAAAATAATTTGGAAATGAGTTGTCTGGATTATTTGGAATAATTTCTTTGAAATACATTTTTACCAAGAACCACAATAAAGGCTGAATTTTGCCCTTAGATTAAACTGAGCTTGTGTACCTGGCTCCTAATGACTTCAAGTTCTACTTTGTTCCTGTAATTGTCTTCTTCCTTCCATCATAATTATATCTTCTCCCCTGATGTCATCTCACTCTACAAAGGAAAAATATGTACAAATTAAAGTGTATTTACTATTACAAAGTGGACTGAGGAATTGATGGACCTATAAATGAAGAAGAAAAATATCACTGAAATGAGCAGTACTTCTAATAGTGGATATTAAAACATGTCTTCCCTCCCCAGTCTCCTGCACTCAAGGCAGGACTAAGTAATTACTAAATGATTCCTGAAAGATCTAACCTATTCTTAAAAACAATCAATGATGGAGATTCCAAAGCCTCCATTGGGGAATTTGTTCCAGTGCTTAACTACCCTGACAGTGAGGAAGTTTTTCCTAATGTCCATCCTAAACAACCCTTGCTACAATTTAAGTCCATTGCTTCTTGTCCTATCTTTAGAGGTTAAGGAGAACAATTTTTTCCCTCCTCCAAGTAACAAACTTATTTACCTGAAAACTGTTACCAAGTCCCACCTCAGTCTTCTCTTCTCCAGACAAAACAAACCTATTTTTTTTTCAATTTTCCCTCATAGGTCATTTTTTTCTAAACCTATAAATAAATTTTCATTCTCTCCTCTGAACTTTCTCCAGTTTGTCCACATCTTTATTGAAATGTGGCACCCAGAACTGGACACCATAATCCAGCTGGGGGCTTCTCAGACTAGAGTAGAATTACTTCTCGTGTCTTATTTACAACACTCCTGCTAATACAAAGGGGGGAGGGATAGCTCAGTGGTTTGAGCATTGGCCTGCTAAACCCAGGGTTGTGAGTTCAATCCTTGAGGGGGCCATTTAGGGATCTGGGCAAAAAATCTGTCAGGGGACAGTACTTGATCCTGCTAGTGTAGGCAGGGGACTGGACGCGATGACCTTCAAGGCCTTTCCAGTTCTAGGAGATTGGTATATCTCCATTTATAAAAAAAACAACAACCCAGAATGATATTCACTTTCTTTGCAATTGTGATCCACAACCCCCATATTTATTTCTGCAGTACTCCTTCGTAGGCAGTCATTTCCCATTTTGCATGTGTGCAACTTCCTAAGAGGAGTACTTTGCATTTGCCCTTACTGAATTTCATCCTATTTACTTCAGACCATTTCTCCACTTTGTCGAGATCATTTTGAATTTTACTCCTGGCCTCCAAAGAATTTGCAACCCCAGCTTTGTAGCCACCACAAACTTTATAAGTGTACTCTTTATGCCATTATCTAAATCATTTATGAAGATATTGAACAGAACCAGACCCAGAACTGATCCCTGTGGGACCCACTCAATATACCCTTCCAGTCTGACTGTGACTCCCTGGGAACTGTTTTCTAACCAGCTAGGCACCCATCTTATAGTAGCTCCATTTAGACTATATTTCACTTGTTTATGAGGAGGTCATGCACGACTGTATCAAAAGCCTTATTAAAGTCAAGATTTACCACATCTACTGCTTCCCACATTCCCCCCCACCCCCCATCAACAAAGGCATGCTACCCTCTTAAAGAAAGATATCAGATTGGTTTGACATGATATGTTATTGACAATTCATGCTGACTGTCACTTATCACCTTATTATCTTCTAGGTGTTTTCAAATTGATTATTTCATTATTTGTTCCATTATCTTTCCGGAAACTGAAATTAAGATGACTGGTCTGTTATTCCTCAAATTGTCCTTATTCCCCTTTTTATAGTTTAGCACTGTATTTTTTGTTGTTGTTGTTCTATAGAATCTCTCCCATCTCCCGTGGGTTTTTGAAGATAACCACTAATGGCTCAGATATATACTTAGTAATCTCTTTGAGTATTCTAAGGTATATTTCACTAGGTCCTGCCAACTTGAAGACACCAGAGATGTCCCATTTTATCTTATTTTCCTTCTATTTATTTCCATATTTTGAGCACATTGGCACTAAGCCTGATAGTGAAAGCTAGAAAATAGTTTGATTTTACTTCTAAAGCATGGCACAGTTATTAAATTATTCTACTCACTTAGGGAAAATTATTCAATACTCATCCAATATCTGTATCCCATATTTCAGAACATTGTTTCAAAACTGATATTTTATTAAAGAGTTGACTGAACCCTAATTTTATTAAAGAGTCCTTTTTGAACCCTAATGACTGTTGTAACTGACAAGCAAATCACAATTTTAGTCAATTTATACAACAATTTTAATAAACAGAAGGTGAATATTACTTTCATTACAACCCAAAAAGCCTAAATAAATGCCGTGCTGTTTCCTATCCAGTGTTCGTTGTCGTGTACCCCAGTGAAAATCCAGAGTGACTATTTGACTTCAATGGAGTTACTCTGGATTTAATTTTTTTTTACATGAAAACAGAAGTTGGCACATTATCTTCATTTTTAGATATACAGCCTAACTAGTTTCACCAGGCCTTGATCTTGCTGTTCATAGTGTACTGGTAGACACACCTGGGCAGACTTATCTGGGTGGAGCCCCATTAAAGTCAATGGCAGATTGATACCATTCCCACTGCAGACATACAAAAAGATTAAGTAAAAAGAGCAGTGTAGTCCACCTTGGTCTGCCCTTAGAGATAATTATAATAACACTTCCACCATGAATTTCTATAGGATCTTTTAGAAGAGGACTTCAAAGAAGCTGTCAAATTTTAATATTAAGATGCCAAACACCCTTGTGATATTGTGCATTGCATACTGAAGCTCGCTAATCCCAAATTCTGACAGACCATCAACCAAAATATGTCTAGTACTCTCCTCCCTCTGATGTCCAGGGGAGGGAGGCAAATATGATACCCAGGGCTCCATGAGGAGAGTATCAATTCCTGCTGCCATTCTTTTCTGACCTGAGAGAAAAAAATGTCATTTTGGACTACAGTGGGCAAGACTGCTAAAGGCAATGAAGCTGGGTTAGGACAGATCTTTTCCCCATGGACCCAGCATCCACGTTCCCTCCAGACTCACATTTATCTTAAGTTGCTTACTGGGGGAAGCTGAGTTGCTTTGGTCTCTCTCTCCTTGATCATGTTAAGCAGAAGAGTGGCAGAACCTTTTATCATTCAGCGCACACCTTCAATACATTGTCCATTATGCATTTAGGTTCACCACAAGGCACGTCCTTCCCCCTCGGCTTGCATCCGACGAAGTGGGTATTAGCCCACGAAAGCTTATGCTTCAATACTTTAGTTAGTCTTTAAGGTGCCACAGGACTCTTTGTCACTTCTTCTATTCCAGACTAACACGGCTACCTCTCTGATTCTTCCCCCTCTGTCTACCTTTGTGCTTAACATTGGTACTTTTTAGCACTATTACCAATTGCACTATGCACATACAAAGCGTCATTCTGCTTACAACTCAGGCACTCTAAGAGAGATTTTAATTGAGCACACATTGGTGTTTTCCAAGGACTGTTCCCTGTCAAATTTTAATTATCTTCGTGTAATTTCTTTGGTTGTAGAACTGTATAGAGAGTCATAATTTCACAATATATACACAATGACTATATTTACGTATGCTCCTATGATTTAAAAATGGTTTAGTTCATTTTAGTTCACTGGGACTCAGGAACCTGCTAGTGCCAGTTGGCAGTGGGTACAGCGAGATCACAGAATTTTAGAGGAATATTCTGCATCAGATGTAGGCATATTAAGTTTACCAACGGGTGGCAGGTGCGATCTCTAACATGAGCCAAGACACCTATGATGGTCATAATAATTCCAAAATGTATGTACTGCTAATATGTAAGGAGTTATATATCTATACTAGAAATTATAGCCTTAAAGCCTTGGCATTAAGGCAGTAATATGTATTAAACTGGTTCATTTCAAGCAGGAGGAAGCAGGTGCTTCTCTCTCCATCTGGTCACTATGTAGTGTGTAGCTCACAATGTAAGCTAGACATATGGAGACAGATACTGATTAAAAGACTTCAAGGCACACAAGAGAGGAAGCCCACATGGAAAACCAATCAGTAAGGGATGTCCTGAGATTATGAAAAAGAAGAAAAGACTATTATCTAAGAATACCAGGAGATAACTCCATTTTTCCCCAAAATGATAAACCATCAAGTTCTGTCTTACAAAAGGAGGGTCACAGCCAACATGGCTAGAAAACACTGCAAAGACTTTGGACGAGACAGGAGGGTATCTTGGTAATTAAGTTGAAGCTCTAGAATTAGTGTTATAATTTAGTTACCTGTAACCATTTGCTTCCAGTACTCTTACTTGCTACTTTTCAAATCTCTATACTTTGTTAAATAAACCTATGCTTGTTTTCATTATAAGCATATTGAAGTGCTGTGTATTAAATGGAGCAGAGATCCAAGGCAAAATCAGCAAGCTCGTGTGCACTGTTCCTTTGAGAGCATCATATCTGTGAATTCTGTAAGTACCCAGTAGACCAGGAGCTGGACACTGGAGAGCGGACTCTCAGAGGGCTTGTGGGTTCGAGCATTTCTAATGCTAATCTGAAGATGGACAGCAAAGCCTGTATACGCTAAGAGGGGAGTGCTTGTGTTGCCTGTGGGTGATGGAGTCGGGGACCTGATCCCCAGCAGGCACAGACAGGGTTTTCGCTTTGGGGGCAGGTGGTAGCAGGGGGCCTCACAACCATCTGGAAGCATCACAGTCACCTTATCAGTCAGTGATTTAATGGAAGCACCATGTTGGAACCATGTTGGCTGGGATGATTTAGTTGGGGATTGGTCCTGCTTTGAGCAGGGGGTTGGACTAGTGACCTCCTGAGGTCCCTTTCAACTCTGATATTCTATGATGTTAACATATAAAAAATCTGTACTTTTATATGCACAATAACTAGCCTTGCACAAGATAAAAAGTAAGAAGTGGATATAAACACAGCATGATGTTACCTTACCAGTAATGAGTCAAATTGATCTGAAGTACTCATTCAAAATCAGAAAAGTTTCACCTGGCCCTTATCAGCAAAAGCTATTGAAATATAGACCAATAAGTAATGAGTTCATCATGTTGTTGTGTAATTTACTTTAAGCCTGCTGCAATTAATGTTAAATATTTATTTGGGTCAAAGTTATCACGTCCTAACCACTATACCATCAAATCAGCGCTGGAACTACTCCGCAAAACCTAGGTGCTGATCTTTTTCCCAGCGTTTCTGTCAGATTCAATACTAACAGTGGTAAATTATGATCTGACTGGTGTGTCAGGGCAGTGTCACTACTTTTACTTTAATCATAGGCTATTTGGTTCAAAGATGTTGCTCTGAAAGTGCTTCCACATAATTTTTGCTGGAGTGGGTATGCAGAGTAAATGATGCCCTTGAAGTGACAGTATTGATGCTTTCATGTGATCTTTCTCCCACACTCATATCAGAAATAATTAATTGTCAGAATCATAAAAGTTGTTCTTGGCACTTTTATCAACATTTCCTTTTGTGTGTGGTGACTCCAAAAGTTTCTTACCAGAGCACAGTTGCTTCTTTATGTGTGGTGGATGGAAAGTGTCCTTGAGGAATAAACTCTGTTATTCTTGTCTCTGAGAGACATGAAGAAATTATTTCTTTTCCTGGAATATTTCACATTTAGATATTGACTGATTCTCACTTATTTTTGAAATCAGCAAACTTAAGAGGAAATAAATAGGAAATAAATAAATAAATAACCATGTGAGAAACTAATATAGATGAGTTTGAAAAAAATTAGCTTTAGAAACCGAAAAAATTGAGAAAGTAAAAATCTAAGATTTGAAGTAACATAAGGAGAGAAAAATGCTATTTCCTCTGGCAGGGATTCCATCAAGATGAAGACTATAACATTTAAGTAGGTTAAGAGAGGTGATGGGAGTGCATATTTGCCCTGGAATGTGGTGGGAAACCTTATTTGGACAGATGCATTTTGAACCCGTGAAGAGGTGACATGTTTTGTTTGAGGTGGAAAGGGTTAACCTAGTACATTCAGGTCATCCTGAAAATTGTTTCACAGAGTGACTGATCAGATTGACTGATCCCTGGAAAGTGCTGCATTATTCTTCTAGTTAAGAAGCAAGAGAGCCCATCCCAGGGACTAAAGCTGGAATGGGGAGCAGATCAGAAAAAGAAAACCTACAATCCCAACAAGACATGATGGGTTTCATATTGTGCTTTAGATAAAGCTGTTGGAGAGAAGAGTGGGAGATAAAAAGATGTACAATTCCTACATATTAATATTTACAATTACTTAATTAAAAAAACCAGCATCAGCGAGACTAGGGTGACCAGGCAGCAAATGTGAAAAATTGGGACGGGGGTGGCGGTACTAGGAGCCTGTATAAGAAAAAGACCCCAAAATCAGGACTGTCCCTATAAAATCGAGGCATCTGGTCACCCTAAGCCAGACAAACCACAGTGGTGCAAGAAATTATGCTCCTTGAGTGACAATTCAAGACAGACCAGATCTAGGTATATGAAGTTTATGTCTCTGAATCTGAGTTTCATCTGTTCAGAAACCTAAATGTTCTCGAGACTCTAAATGCACACAAGTGTTTTTTAGTCTCCATAAGCATTAAGAACTGATCTCAGTTGCAAGGAAAAGAATGATATAATAATTGTTTAGAAGATTTCATCAGAGGCCCAGTTGTGCACTCTAAATCAAGGAGAGTTTGAATGAGTGAAGACTGCAGGCTAAAATTCCAGAAGAGCTAATGGTTTGTTCTGATTTATAAAGTTATTTCACTGCATAAATATCAAAGAGATGTGTGTCAAATTTAGCATCAAAGGGCATTTCTAAAAATTATTGAATCCAGCTAGAATATCAATACATGAAAGCCCTTTTGTTACCTTAAATAATCATAGATATTTACTTAATTCATTTTCCATAAATTACATTTTACAATTAAGAATATTAGTTCTAGTTAAAATAGATTAAAGCTATTCTCCAATTATTTATTCAAATCTGAATGTTTTCCACTGTTTGAAGAGTCTCTTCAAAGTTTTGATTTTTTTCTTCTAAATTGATTTTTTAAATTTGTTTAAACTGGAATGAGCATTATATGATAATGCCCTAATTGCCTGCAAATGTGTTGATAGGAATGACACATCTAGGGGCCTGTCTTCACTACCACTTTAATTCGATTTTAACGACGTTAAGTCGAATTAAACGTGTACCTGTCTTCACATACATGCCCTTAACGTCGATTTAAAGGGGCCTCAAAATCGAATTTTTAACTCCTGCCTGACGAGAGAAATAAGGCTAAAATCGACATTCCAAGCTTGACTGCGGGCTAGTGAAGACGGAACCGACATTAATAGCCTCCAGAGGCTGTCCCACAATGCTCCATTCTGACCACTCTGGACAGCACTCTGAACTCGCTGCTCTGGCCAGGTAGATAAGACCCGGGAACATTTGAATACCATTTCCTGTTTGGTCAGCGTGGCCAGCTCACCTGAACAGCTCAGTCGCCATTCAGAGCAATCAGCAGCACTAGCCACCATGCAGAGCTCAGCATCACAAGACTCCATGCAGAGCTCATCTGCCCTGGAGACCAGCCAGAGGAGAAGAGCTCCAGCATGGTCCACTCGTGAGGTGCTGGATCTCATCGCTATCTGGGGAGAGGAATCCGTGATGTTGGAACTACGCAACAACAAACGGAATGCCAACACGTATGGAAGAGTCTCCAAGGCCATGCTGGAAAGGGGCCACAACAGGGACGCCCAGCAATGCCGCGTGAAAATTAAGGAGCTGAGGCAAGCGTTCCAGAAAGCCAAGGAGGCAAACGGACGATCAGGGGGTGCGCCGCGGACATGCAGGTTCTACAATGAACTAAATCAGATAATGGGGGGCGCCCCCACCACCATCGCACCGGTCTGCATGGACTCCGCTGATAGGATAATCGTCAGGGAGGAGACTGATTCTGATGAGGACGACCATGAGGAAGAGGAAAATCTCACGGAGCAGCAGGAGCCCAGCGGAGAAACCGTGTTCCCAGACAGCCAGGAGCTGTTTATCACCCTGCCGCCAGCACCCTCCCAAGCCTCCCAGGAGGGTAAGTGTTTCTTTTTAAGGGATTACATGATGCGTGCTTTTTTATAGGAAGCTTTTATTAATGAGTAACTTGCCCTAAGGACTTAGCGTGCTTTCATTGCTGGTCAATTTCTACTCAAAGAGTTTGTCTCCGGGATTGACCGGAAGTCCTCCACGGACATTTCAATGAAGCTATCCAGGAGATAGCGATGAATCCTCCGCAGCAGATTTCTGGGGAGAGCCGCCTTATGTGGTCCCCCGTGATAGGAGACCATCCCACGCCACGAAAGTAGTAAGTAGTCTGGTATCATTGAGCAGGCTAGCATTGCAGCGAACGGACCCGGACTTTGCATGGAGTCAAGGAGCATGCGCTCTCTATCTCTCCGAGAAATTCTCAGCAAAGTGATGTCATTCATGTCTGCCTGTTTGAAATACGGACTGCAATTAGTGGGGAGATAAAGATTCCCAGCTGCAAAGTACTCTTTTCTGCTGAGGACCGAGCAACCACCCCCCCACCAAACGCTGAACCCCCACCCCCCTCCAGCCCGTAGCGGTAGCTAGCAGGGAATCTGAACAGTCTGGAAGCGGTTGCTTCCGCTTCAGATCCAACACGCACCCAACCCACCCCCCCTCCAGCCCGTAGCGTTAGCTAGCAGGGAATCTGAGCAGTCTGCAAGCGGTCTGAAGAGCCCCAAAAACAACTTAGCCCTTAGCGAGCGATTTTTTGGCCTTTGTTTTGCAGTTTGCGGTTCAGTGGGAGCCACGCGGTGGGGGGATGGGGGGTGGGGTTACTCTACAATATGCAAGTGCTACTTTTAACTTACCATGGCCGGCTGCACAGTGATTTCAGAAGCCGTGTTGGGCTGAGGCATGCATATGTGTCTGAGATGCTCTGAGTTTTCTGTGAGCTATTCAGTCACTTTTAGGTGTAGAACATGACCTTGTACAGAAATCATATCAGGCCTCTGAATACTGAGGTTGCAAACGGTATAGTACTCCCATTGTGTACCGTCCGAGACTGCATCTGCCTCCTAACCTTGAATGTATCTGTCTCATAACTTTCAAACTTTCTTTGCCCACATTCGCCCACAGATGAACAATTATCTCAGAATCCCCCGTCCTGCTCCTCCGACCGTGCATCGCAGATAAGAAAGCGTAAAAAGAAAACGTGAACGCGCGATGATATGTTCAGTGAGCTCCTGGAGAACTCGCGCGCTGAGGCAGCCCGCCAGACAGAATGGAGGGAAAGAATGATGGAGGCAAGGAATCGAGAGATACAGGCAAGGAATTAAGAGAGGCAGGAAGCGAGAGCCACGGCAGAAAAGCGGGAAGAACGCGAAGAAAGACGCATGGATGCTTTGCTCCGTATAATGGAGGACCAGAGCGACATGCTGCGCTGTCTGGTGGAGCTGCAGCAGGGCCAAAGATCACCTCTGCAGCCCCTGAGTAACCACCTCCCCCCCTCCCCAAGTCCCATAGCTTCCCCACCCAAACACGGGGTGAGAACCCGGGGGGGCAAGCTCTGTGGACCGACCCACTCCACCCCACAAGCCAGCAGAAGCAGCAGCAGTTGCAGCAGCAGGCTGACGTTCTCGGAAAACTTTTAAAAGCTGATGTGTCTTGGCCACCCCTCCTCTCTCCCCTTCCCCCCCCCTCCTCTGTCCGCTCCTCCCCCAGTGCGACTGCTGGTTTCCCTCCAGGCTACCATGACAGTGATCCCCTGTATTTGTATTTCTGATGAACCAATAAAGGAACCATGATTTTTCAAACAGTGAATTTATTTCCTCTGCAAGCATGGGGAGGGGGGAGGGAAAGAGGGTTCAAGGACAGCAGGCATAGAGCACAGCAAGGGAGCAGATTCTCAAATGCCATCTCAGGCACTCATAAAACTGGTTTTCAAGGCGTCCCTGAGGCGCAGGGCCTCATGGTGTGCTCTTCTACTTTCCCTGCTGTTTGGCTGCTCGTAAGTAGCAGAAAGTAAATTTGCCTCTGCCTCCCAGCCCGCCATAAACGTTTCCCCCTTGCTCTCACAGATATTGTGGAGCACAGAGCAAGCAGCAATAAGAATGGGGATATTTCTCTCGCTGATGTCTGAGCGAATCAGCAACGAACGCCATCTCCCCTTCAGACGGCCAAATGCACACTCTACAGCCATTCTGCACTTGCTCAGCCTGTAGCTCCTGACCCCTGTCCAGGGATCCTGTGTAGGGCTTCGTAAGCCAGGGCATTAGGGGGTAGGCTGGGTCCCCAATGATAACGATCGGCATTTCCACCCCCACACACACACACAGAAATTTTCTGGTCGGGGAAGAAAGTGCCTTGCTGCAGCTGTCTAAAAATCCTAGAGTTCCTGAACACTCGAGCGTCATGAAGCTTTCCCGGCCACCCCACATACAGGTCGGTGAAACGTCCCTTGTGGTCAACCACTGCTTGCATGACCATTGAATAATATCCCTTCCGTATTCGGCGGCCTCGTGGTCCGGTGCCAGGATAGGGATATGAGTCCCATCTATAGCCCCACCACAGTTAGGGAATCCCATGGCGGCAAAGCCATCTATTGTAGCTTGCAGGTTTTCAAGGTTTATAATCCGGTGTAGGAGCCACTCGACGATTGCCCTGCTTACTTGCATCACAGCAAAGCCCACTGTAGACCTACCCACCCCAAACTGATTCGCGACTGACCGGTAGCTGTCTGGCGTTGCAAGCTTCCAAAGGGCTATCGCCACTCGCTTCTCGACTGTAAGGGCCGCTCTCATTTTGGTATTCCTGTGCCGGAGGGCCAGGGACAGCAAGTCACAAAGTTCCATGAACGTGCCCTTTCGCATGCGGAAGTTTCTGAGCCACTGGGAGTCATCCCAGACCCGCAGCACTATGCGGTCCCACCAGTCCGTGCTTGTTTCCCTGGCCCAGAATCGGCGTTCGATGGCATGAGCCTGCCCCATTGCCACCAAATTTGACAGATTCTCAGTTGCCCTACTTCCAAAACCGTCAGTGTCCCTGTCGTCCCCGCTGTGCACGTTCTTGTCCATCTCCTCCTCACTGTCGTCGGGTTCCAGAAAGCGCATTCCCCGGATCGCATTCCTCCTCTGCAGACGGTGCAGCATGAACTCCGCAACCGTGATCGAGGTCCTCACAATGGCCATTACTGTTTCCGTGGTGTCAGCGGGCTCCATGCTTGCAGTGCTATGGCGTTAGCACGGCGCGGAGAAAGGGCGCGAATTATGGGATGCCTACCCACAGTGCACTGCTCGTAATGGGGGTCGGCGGCACGGAAAAAGGGTGCGAAATTTGGAAATGCCTACCCATAGTGCAGCACTTGAAATGGTGCCTGCTGGGGGATCAGGGAACTGTGGGATAGGTACCCACAGTGCAACGCTCGTTATGTCAATGCTTGCAAAAGTTGTGCGGACAGACACTGTCGACTTGCTGTGCTTTGCTGTGCCTAGTGAAGACACACAAAATCGACTGCATACAGTCTGCTTTACAAAATCGAAATAAAGGAAATCGAACTACTGCTGTAGTGAAGACATACCCTAAATGTTAGTTGGAGTGTAATGCTGCTTCAGTTGGCTGGATTTTACAAAAACAATACACTTTCAGGATTAAAAAAGTATATTGGAAAAATGTCTAGATAACTGATAATGCTAACAGCAGAGTACAAATATATAGCTGGCAATTTCTGGGGATTGTGGAGGCTACCTAAGGCATTTAGACCTCTCCCATGCTTTCATACACATCACAGACAGGGGGAAAAAACCATACAATGGGAGGAGAAAAGATGTTTTTAGAGCCAAATAAGCAAGCATTGCTTTTCAATTAGGTACTTTAAGTAGGAACAGCAGAACCAGGAAAACACACAGCAAACATGAACAGTAAACAGCAGAGGGAGAAAAGGTTATTTAGGCTTTAGGAAAATACTGGTATAAGAACAATGGGTATAAAATACCCATGAACAAGTTCAGGCTGAAAATTAGAAGGTTTCTAACCATCAGAGGAGTGAGATTCTGGAACAGCCTTCTGTGGGAGATAGGGGCTGCTTTGTAGTGCCCCCATCAGGGTCATACATAGTACTGCAGCCTCTCTCCACCTTTGTCTGCCAGGTATGGCCATCTGCTTGAGCAGGAAGCCTATGCCATAAGCATTAGTCTCCAAACAATCAAGTACCAAAATGGCAACTCAGATTTTGGCTGTCTGCACCTTTAAACAAAGAAGAGAAAAGTCTTCAAAATGAAAATGCTTAATTACGGCACTTAAGGCAAAGTTGTGGCCTGGTTAGCCACGAGGCGCTCCCCCTCAGTCTCACCTGGCTCTGCCCCTGCAAAAGCAGGTAAGCCTTCTTAACTGCCCTGCTTGTTCTTCATTGGTCAGAATTTCCTCCTGGCCTTTGGAGAACTCCTTGTTGTCACTGAATCTGAGTGGATTTTTCTTGAGAGAGAATCTTTGGGCACTGATGATTCAGCCAGGGGGCAGAGAAGGCCTGGCAGACTCTGTCACAGCTTCCAACAGGCGCTTCATTGTGTGCAGAATATCCAGATAGTGCTGTGAAGATACTTTCTCAAAGTATTAGACAGCACATCTTTTTTAATGGTAAGTTAGGAGAGCCTGTACATATCCAGTTCACAAAATAATCGTACATGTATTGTCAAATATATCTTTGATTTACAATGTGTATAAACTAAGACATTCACTGTATAATGCAGTTTATCCAGTCTTCATACTACAATAATCACTGTCAGTGATTCTGAATAAATTTGAAAAGCAGACTGTGAAAAGCAAAATTTACTTTGAATATGATGAGTATTTTAGTCCTTTCATACAAATTTTACTTCGTGAACAAATCCAACGAAGTGGGTATTAGCCCACGAATAGCTTATGCTTCAAAACTTTATAGTTAGTCTTTAAGGTGCCACAGGACTTTGTTACCTCTGTTATTCCAATTAGTATTTTTAGGTAATGACATACATAACATCATCCTTCGCAACATGCAGCACACTGAAGGAAACACCGCTGCAGTACACAATAGTCACTCGGGGTCTTCTTCCCCACTCCCACAAAGTCAAACTGGAGAAAATCCATTGAAGTCAATGGAGTTATAGCAAGAGAAAATTAAGGTGAATTAAGTCAGAATCAGACCTGGTTGAATAATAAAAGAATATGCAACCTATTTTAATTTCAAGTTGAAAGTTGAACTACAAAGAAACTGCAATATTTTTTTTTAAAAAAAATCAAGCCATTAATTCAGTTTTATTGTCAAAGGTTGATTCCTTGCCCTGAACTTTTAGAATTTGAAAAGAAAAAAATATAATAAAAGTTTATTGCAATTTTTTCTCATGAAGAGATGAATAATAGAATGCAATTCTTTTTTGTGCAGTCTCACTCTAAACACTTGCAAAATTCAGGCATATGTTCAGGATTATTTTACCCCAGGAGGCTGTAATATCAATCCCATCCTGCCTATAGGACTGAAAATATAGTTGAGATCTATTACCATTTTCAAGAATGGGGGATAAAAAATTAGAAGGAATTTTGTGTACCATTGTCAGTGGTTTCTGTAAAACCAACACTTCTACTATATTTTCTGTAAGCAAAGGATTTTTTATATAAGGAAATCAATTTTGAAAAGTTTGCAGACAGAAACTAACACTCTATGTAGGTTATGTTTGACAAGGTTATTGTCATCAGGAGCTGAAGTCCAACATCTGTAACTGCATCAGGGTATTCAATCCTAAGAGTTACTATCATATAATTGGAGAGACTATGAACACTTCCTAATTTGAGTATTTACCTGGTAGGTGAAGAATTTGTTATGGGAAAATTAGTAAATCTTTAGCAGATTAATAATACAGGGATTATGTAAATTGAGATTGTCAAAGTAGCTAAAATGGTTTGAACACACAGCTTCTCGTTAATATAAAATGCATGATTAAATCCCCTGAACTGCTTTGGAAAAATCTCCATTCTAGGATGTCCCTGACCCAAGAAGCAGTTTACAATTTAAATATATACAGACAACAAAACAGTAAAAAATAACACCCGCATGTTGATAGAAGGAAGGTGAGCAGGATGACAAAACAAGAGGGAGAGGGGAACAATTAAAAAACTATTTCATATTTATGTTTTGTGAACATTCTTTTGCCATGTTGTTTTTCTTTCTGGGGGGAGGAATGTTTTGAGATTTGGTTAGCAATGGAAAGCTAGCCACCAGGCTCATCAGATAATGGATTATATTGTAACATTCATAACCAGGGTACTCAGCACTGGAGGTAGTTTTGTTGGGGACATGTTCCAAGTAAAAGATGAATTGGCCTCAAGGAGACTCCTGTGACTTGCATATTATCTTTTTTATGACATTACCCAGGGTACATTTTGGACTGCTAAACAGCTGTGTCCTCTCAATTCTCCAACCTGGAGTATCTTTCATACTTTTCACTCTGATAACAACCATTCCTGGTCTGCTCAAAAACAGCCTTCTGCATGGAAATTATTCCCAGCTATACTGTCGGAGTGCTACAGTGAGCCATTCTTGAATTACACTGCAGAGCAACACCAGCAAATTACCATTCCCAGACTTTCCTCCAGAAAGCCCTCTCTTAAACAATGCAAGCTCATATAAAGTCCATCATTTTATTAATAGAAAATGATGTGCACAAATCCTGTTATCTCAAATGGCTTTTCCAAAACACTTCAATCCAAGCACACTGATTTATATAAGACAAAAAACCAAGTTTATTAGTTACTAAAAGATTTAAGTGATTACAAGTAATGAGGATTAAAAGTCAGAATTGGTTACAAAAAATAAAAGGTAAAATGCAGCTCATACCTACTTTAGGAAGCTAAGTGAATTGAAAGCAAGTCTCCCCCATCCCCCCATGTTGTAGCAGTCTCAATGGTTGAATTATTTTCTGCCAGGGTCCTGCCCACTCCAATAAGCTTCCTTTGTCTTTCAAGTGTTGTTGAGTCTGAGTTGAGACAAAGGGAGAGAGAGATAATTTAGGGCATCTGTTCCACAATTTTATATTTTTTCCCCTTCTTTGAGGATCAACTGCAGCTGGGATTCAGGAGACAAAGTCTGTGGGGACAGGAACCTCCAGCTCTTTCTTTGCCAAGATGTACATTTCTCACTCAGACTCTTATTCCTTGCCATGTAATCAGGTGATAGTCCATTTGATTTTTTTGAGGCATCAATTTGCCTGTTGTTTCTAAGGAAATGGTTTGTGGCTGCTTTTCTACATTGGACGATGTTTCAGTAATGTTATATAGTAGAATTTTATAACTTTACAAACAATGTTGCCACAAACATTTTACCAGGGCAATAATGATCAACAAAATATGAATTTTCAAATGATACCTCACAAGGCATACTTTGCACAAAATGCATGTGTGGATTCAAATGTCTCTTCTCCTGGCACTTCACTGCCATTATTATTGGCTAAGGTCATGACCCAGTGCCCTAGAAGGCAGTCAAGTATAAGCTGCATTTTTGTTTTACAAATAAATGAACACAGAGGTTACACAAGGTCACTACAGGTATATCAGGAATAGACCCAAGACCAACATGATAGACACAAATTTTAGCTATGCAGTGGCATTGCCGTTGAGGTTCAATACAATTCTAAGAATACCTTCTGAATTGTTATGAACAAGTAGTTCTGATAATTTGGTGAGAGTTCTGCACTCATTTATATGAGGTAGCAAGTTATAATTTCTACCTCTTCATTATTTTTAATAACAGGGACTGTAGTACATGGCATTATATCACATCTATGTTATTACTGAAGAGTTTCAGAATCTCTTCTGACAATCAATATCTAAATGACTTGATGTTTCTAAATACTGTGAATGCATTAATATTTATCTTAATTTCCCTTTAAATAAGGTTTTCTCCCCTGAACAAAATGTATTTAAAATGTTATTAACTACTGGACTGATATTTTCACTGTTTCTGTCTCTTATTTATCTTCCTTTGGAAGACTGATTGAAGTAATGGTAAGGGAATACTAAACTCTCCTATTAGTTTAAAAACAGAACTTTCAATCTTTTAAGCATGTCAGAATTTACTTTTATGTATTTATTATTTTATTTGTGTCAAGTAGGCATGCATGCTTACTGCAGAGTTCATCATTGTACTGGATATGTATGTGTAAATACTCATTCTTAATATGTGAACACATCACAATAATTAAATGAACCATCAAAATTGTCTCCTAGAGAGAATGTTTTCTCTTCACTTAATACAGACTAATCCTGTCAGAAGCTGGCAATTCATTCCTGCTGCGTTGGGTATCATTACTAAATGATTGTTTGAGGACATGCTTATTCAAACATTCTTGTCTTTAATTACTGGGACTAATAAAGGGATTTAAAAACAGTTAGTTTACAAGAAACTGTCAGGAATCATTCTTATCCAATTTTTTGAGCTCTCAATGTTATCAGCCATGGTGAGCTCTGGCATTATTCCAATGCTGTGCCACCCTTCACTTCACCTCTTTACCCCTTAACAAATGCCAAAGCTAGTGAGAGTCAAGTGGTTTTGTGTTATTTATACAGACTTAGATGTGTGCAATGTAGAACAACATGTAGAATCCCATAAATATCTAAGCAATTGTTCCAAGCAGGTAACACTCTAAAATATGCAAGTTGATTCGCATTTGGTGGTGGCTTTGGAAATCTCATTCTCCAGCCCAGCGGAGATGATGCTCTCAGAAATCCCTATTAGCCTAGTGGATTTTAGTTACATTCACATCTATTCTCTGGCCAAATACCAATAATAATACTTGAATACTAAACTAATACTGTGTGCCTCATGTGAGTAGTAGTTCAAGAACTTCATGTTCCCATTCTCCTCTATGGGCCAGGTTCCATGGCCGAACTACATGTCCAATAATGCATTATGATCTCCATTCTTGGATACAGGAATTAGCAGTGTGTCATGGAAGTCACTGGCAGGGGGGCATTGTGGGAAATGTAGTCCAACTAAGGGCTTTAAGGACCTCAGTTGCCTACAGGGTTAGGTGGCAATTGAGTGGGGCTTTTGAGGATCTAAATTTTGCAATTAGGCATCTAAGGTGGCAGTTAGTCAGTTAGGCCTTGGTTACACTAGCATTTTATAGTGCTATAAAGCCGCCAGGAACGCTATAACTCACTACCCGTCCAGACTGGCGAGGGACATAGAGCACTATAAGTCCTCAGTTATAGTGGTCCTGGTAATCCTCCCTTCCCAGAGGATTAACAGCTGTAACATATTGGGTGATACGCCTTAACTCCAGTGTAAACAGGTAGTAACAATACTTTGATCACTCAAGCAACACTTTGAGTGATCTCTGGAAACGCCTCTAAGCTATTTAAGGCACTTGACCACTCTTCCCTTTGTTTTGAACTCGGCTGGAGGAATGCGGAAGTACGTTTTCAGAGTTTATCTGTAACTCGGCAAATCAACAATGCAAATGTTTACCTTGTGAGTGGGTGAGAAGCAGAAGAACAGTAGGCTTTGCATTTTAAAGACAGTTTGTTGACACACCCTCAGCACTCCAAAAATCCGCTGGCTCTCTCTCCCTCAACACACAACATGCTCCCCGCAACCCCCCTCATTTGAAAAGCACGTTGCAGCCATCTGAATGCTGGGATAGCTGCCCATAATGCACCACTCCCATGCCACTGCAAGTGCCGCAAATGTGGCCATGGCAGTGCAGATGTGGCTGTGAGTGTGGACACACTGGAGCACTATCCCTGGAGCTGTATCTGAAGGTCGGTATAAGCAAAACCATTATAAAGCTGTAGGTGTAACCATGGCCTTAGATCCTTTTGTGGATCCAGCCCAAAGTAGTGAATCAGGCCCCTGGGCTTTAATTGCGTTATTCCTGATTCTCACCAGTGTGAGGAGAGTCAGGCCCACAGGAGGTAAAGTTAAACGTATACTCAGATGTGAAGATATGCATTGATGTTAAAGGGTTTTCAATTTCTGTAAACTAACCAAGAATGTTGTGATTTTTTAAGCTCTAAAGAAAATTACTTATGAAGCAATAAGAAGTTAGTGTAAAAGTAAGCTACAAGAGATATGTAAAAATGTTTTAATGTTTAGATTGCAAATTTGTTTTGACTACAGTAGCCAGAGTGAACGAGTTGGATTTGTTGTTTCTGATTCAGTGGAAATGTCTTCAAGTAGCCATGACTGTAAGCTAATACTATAGATACCTTTACAGGTCAGGTTTGTTTATCCACTTTCAGATAGATGTCAAGTGTCTCAGTTGGTTTGATTTAATTAAAATAGGTTATGCATTAGCAGAACATTTTCTGCTCCTCATGGAAACTAGAGAAGGTGGCTGCAGAAACTGCTGCTATATTCCAGATGGTCTGTTTGGAAAGGGTGAATCAAGTGTTGTATGCTTAACATGAAAAACTTTCAGTGATTAATGAGCGTATTTAACTGTGAAGTACAGTAGTCAGAGAAACATTGCAATGAATATACTGGATACCACATGGTTCTTTGAAATAGTGGCATTACTGTTCTGTTTTGAAGGGGGGATTCTTTGTAGCAGTAAAAGCAGGATCAGCCATTTTGTTGTATTTTATGGACTCCCATCAAAACAGAGAAAAAAGATTCCTAAGTCAAGATGTATAGGCCTGTATTATAATATGGTGAGGCTGCAAGGGGGGTTCATAAAGTTTCCTTGTCCTGAGGAGGGCACAATTTTAAAATTTTGGGAAGCACTTTCTTAAACCTTGTTGTGTTACCAGTTCAAAATATGGAATCTCAGCCATCATGTTGGAGTCATTCTTCTAGAGACTAAATGTTGTCACATATTATTTGCTGGAGAGATATAACATCTTCTTTTGATCTCACTTATCCAAATTGGATCCTAGTGTTGCTCCAGTGGAGGTTTTTTAAAAAAATATGTTTTATATATTATATTTAATTGGTAGCATAGCTGTATTTAAACATTCAACCCTTTTTATATAAAGGACAAAGAAACGGGGGGGGGGGGGGGGGGGAATTATCAACAGAGTAGGAATTCCAGCCTTCAGCAAAGCTGCCAATATAACCCTAAAACATTTACCTTCAAAGTTTTAAGCTAATGGGTGTTATAACAGTATCAAAATAGATAAGTTTAAAAAGACCAGTAGAACTCAAAGTGAAAACAAGATTGAGTCCACAGTTGGGGTTCTTCTGCTATTCTAAAATTGTGCAAGCTACATTTTCCTGATTTATGATAACAACAGAGTCCTTCGAATGAATTATAGTCTTGTATTTACTAAAACTATTGCCAGCTGCCATCCTGAGTTTTGTTTTCTAAGCAAACAGGCCCTCCAAGCTTGCAAGGTAACTTACAAATTTCCTCCAAGGGCAACTTTTGATAAGAAGCCTGAAGGTGCCTGAGAAATGAGTCTCTAAAAAAAAAAAAAAAAAAAAAAAGACAGTCTAGCATTGGAAAGACTGATGATGCTTTGTCCATCAAACTTTTGAGGAGGGAAAAAAAGTAGGGGAAAAGACAGCGAAGTTTAAGCCCCAATGCAACGCTTAACAAGTTATTTTCCTTTTGGGAATCACTTTGCATTATTAACAGTTAGGGAGAAGAAAATAATTTTAAGTACAAAACTAAAACAAAACAGCCGCACATATGAGTGTACTTTTTCTTGGTGATTTACTGAATATTTTACACCACTCTGAGCTATTGACAGACTGCTGAGGAAAGAAATAAAATATCAACCAATCTGAAGTATTTATAGCTGGACATTGTCAGAAATAGGCTACTGGACTAAATGGGCATTAGATCTGACCTGGTACTGCATCACCTATCAGTGATTAAAGTAATAAAATGGAGATCCTAATTTAACCATATATGGTCATCTCAAGATTTTTACCCACATGTGACAAGGTCAAAAGATTATTTTTATAGCATTTTGGAAAAGTTTAACTATTGCACTTTAAGACTGTTGTTTAAGAAACAATTTTAAGTATTTTAAAATCAGTTTCCTATCCCAGAGTACTTAAACTAGAATAGAACGTGATGCACACTACTGAGTTTGCTTTACTTGTATGCAGAAATCACTGGTAGCAACCTTACAATATCTGGTTGATAGTTCATCCCCTTATACTCCTTCATTACATTCCTTGCCCCATAGTTGTGAAGGTTTCTTGATAAGCTATGAAATTTATGAAGCATACACCACTCATCTGTGAAGATCATCCAGGACCTTTTTCTCCAGAAGACGATTCTGCAATGCCTTGAGATCTGATCATCATCAGCTGTTCCTACTATATATTGGGTCATATTTGGCCCTTTGCCAGTCTAAACCAGCTTGATTCCTTTCATATCTTTTAAAAATAGGATGACTGAATGGTACACAATTTCCCCAAGTAAGAGTGTACCGTTGACTTATACTATGGCATTTTCAGTATTTTTTTCTAAGCATTGTGACCATTGTTTGCTTTTTGACCCTACATTGAATAGAAATTTTCAGTAATTGGTCCACAGTGACACACAGGTCTTTTCCTTCAGTTTTTACAGCTAAATTGCAACCCTTTAGGGGTTACCTTTAGAGCTAGTCAACATTTGTCCATTTAAACCATTTTTCAATGGAAAAATTGGGTTTTTGACCAAAATTTCTATGGAAAGTAGACACTCTTTTTAAAGCAAAAAAATATAGACAGCCAAAAAACTTTCAGGCTGAAAACCAAAGAGTCTGTTTTTTGACAAAAAGTCAACATTTTCCAACCAGCTCAAATTAACTTGCATTTATTCAACAATTAATTTCATCTGCCATTGTTCTGACCATTCACCTAACATTGTGGGTATCCCAGAAGAAGCTAGTAGTCTTTTCAAGTGTTGACTAATTTAAACAATTTTGTACATGTGTAAGTTTTGGCTACTTTTATTTTCATCCCAGTTTCCAGGTCATTAATAAAACTATTAAGGTGCCACAGGACTCTTTGTCATTAATAAAACTATGTAACACTAGTCCTATCACAGGACCATGGGGGCACCTAGCTAACTTTTTGCTAGACTGAAAATTATCAATTATTCCTACTGTTTTCTGATCCTTAGCCCTTTTCAAATCCATGACACTACTTTACCTTTCATCCCTTGACTAGTGAGTTTCCTTACTAGCCTCTTATGAGGAATTTGGTCAAAGGCTTTTCGATAATCCAAATAAAGGAGTTACACTGAAATTACTCCTGGTGCCTGGCCTCACCCAGGCTCAGAGCAGCTGAGACCAGCAATTGCATGAGTGGGCTGAATTGAGGTTGCAGGAGCACCTTAATTTTGACATTTCCTAATTTGAGAGTGCTTTACATTGCAACCTTTTAATCCATACATTTTTGTAAGTATTTTTATTAGGTTAATAAATAAAATTTTGTTTCTGACTCATTTGCTTTTAACAAAAAAAAATGCTGTTATTTAAATAATAAGGCACCTACACATTGTTGTCTTCAATATGTGTTTTATTGCCATTGCTATCTTTGTGAGGATTTGTGTTTCACCCTTAGTGCCATATTAACCAATATAGTGAAAGCAATTACATTAAACTATATTCAAATAATAAAAGGCTATTTGTTTCTCAGCCAAAAAACACAATAAAATACAATTTACATAAACTTCTAAATGGCTTCTTTTTTAAAAACATAAGTGTATCACAGGAAGCTGAGTAGCACCTATTATTTCCTAATTTTTTTAAAAAAGGTAGTTAGAAAGACATAGCCCCACATTTATAAGAAGGCTTTAAACAATATACATTAAAAATGAGCTGGGATCTTGTATCATATTTTCATACAAGCCTTTCTGAGGAAAGTAACGAACAATTACTCTTTGAAAAGAAATAGGGTTACTTACCCCAGTACAAGCTCAAAGGAGCACAGCAGGCATTAATACAAAGCTAGTCTGCTTTCATTGCATTTCCTCCTGTGACCCTTCTTTATGCTAACATTCTGTCTGCTGAGGTAAGTCAATTATCAAAGGCAGCTATTGCCATGGCAACTAGGCAAGAGCTTCCCAAGTATGCACATAAATTATGCAAATAAGGGAGGAAGTGATGAATGCTTGATTATCTCTCATATTACTATGTTACTGTTCAGGTATCAGTGGGGGATACAAATGTGCACTGTGTTGGGAAAAACAGGATTTTCCAGTTTTCATAAATTTCCTTTAAAAATACAAAATATATACTGGAGATCTTTCCAGACATGTTAATTTGTGGTGAAAATTTCAAATTTCCCATGGAATACTTGCAAAAAAGGGCTGTGAAAAAAGATGACACACTGAGGTATAGCCACTGTGAAACACAAAATTCTGACAACACTTTAACAGTAGTAAAACCATAATATTTAGGTACGGGGGACTAGACACAATATCCTAATGCTGGGGAAGGCATAAATGTAACTCCCTTTAGATGTTTTCTTGTGGGATTACCTCTGGCACTGAGTGAGAGCTTGCCCCCATTCAAATAAAGGTATTTTTATAGTTAAATGTAATGTCCATTCCTACAGATCAAATGTCCATTCCTACAGATCAATGCTAGGGCTCCCCAAAATAGGGTTAGTGCACATAGAGTTAGAGTCACATGACCTGTGAACCACTCAGCAATCCTGGGAGACGCCCCAACCCTCTAACTGACATGAGATTGTTGGTAGTAAGCTCTGATAAATCTATAATAAAAATATGCAAGCTGTGATTTTTAATTTTAGCCACTTGTGGGTGGATTGGAAAATTTGGGGTTCACAAAAGGCATATTCTGATACAAAGACCACACCCCTACCGATGTGCTAAAGCATTTAAAATAAAAAAAATATTGAGAGCTTTTAACATGGGCAAAACAATCTGTTTATCTATAGCCTTGCTCTCAGGAATGGCTGAAGTTTTCTAAAAAAAAGTCGGACTGTGGTAGATACCTGGCATATATAATTTCAGCCCAACTGTCTTACATTGGTTAGATATGATGAGATAACTGGCTCTTGCATATGGGGAAAACAGTGGATGTAATATATCTTGACTTTAGCAAAGCCTTTGATTTGGTCTCCCACAGTATTCTTGCTAGCAAGTTAAAAAAGTATGGATTGGATGAATGGACTATAAGGTGTATAAAAAGCAGGCTAGATTGTTGGGCTCAACAGGTAGTGATCAATGGCTCTATGTCTAGTTGGCAACTGGTATCAAGTGGAGTCCCCCAGGGTCTGTCCTGTGTTTGTTCAACATCTTTATTAGTGATCTGGATTGTAGATTAGATTACACCCTCAGCAAATTTGCAGACGACACTAAAATGGGGGGAGAGGTAGATATGCTTGAGGATAGGGATAGGCTCTAGAGTGAACTAGACAAATTGGAGGATTGAGCCAAAAGAAATCTGATGTGTTTCAACAAGGACAAGTGCAAAGTCCTGCATTTAGGATGGAAGAATCCCATGCACCACTACAGGCTGGGGACCGACTGGCTAAGCAGCAGTTCTGTATAAAAGGACCTGGGGATTACAGTGGATAAGAAGCTGGATATGAGTCAGCAGTGTGCCCTTCTTGCCAAGAAGGCTAACGGCATATTGGGCTGCATTAGTAGGAGCACTGCCAGCAGATCAAGGGAAGTGATTATTCCTCCCTATTCGGCACTGGTGAGACCACATCGGAAGTACTGAGTCCAGGTTTGGGCCCACCAGTACAGAAAGTATGTGGACAAATTGGAGAGAGTCCAATGGAAGGCAATGAAAATGATCAGGGGACTGGGACACAGGACTTATGGGGAGAAGCTGTGGGAACTGGTCTTGTTTAGGTTGCCAAAGGGAAGAGTGGCTGATAGCAGCCTTCAACTATCTGAAGGGGGGTTCCAAAGAGGAGGGAGCTTGGCTGTACTCATTGGTAGCAGATGACAGAACAAGGAGTAGTGGTCTCAAGTTGCAATGAAGGAGGTCTAGGTTGGATATTAGGAAAAAACTATTTCGCTAGGAGGGTGGTGAAGCACTGGAATGGATTAGGGAGGTGGTGGAATCTCCAACCTTAGAGGTTCCTAAGGCCCTGCTTTACAAAGCCCTGACTGGGATGATTTAGTTACGGTTGGTCCTACTTTCCGCAGCGGGTTCCTCTGAGGTCTCTTCCAACCCTAATCTTCTATGATTTTAAGTTTACCAAAGTTATATGAGTTTTATAATAGGAAGTGTAGGGCTACTTTAATAGTCAGCACTAGAAGCCCTGCCAATAATATATTCCCACACACTTATAGAAATTTAAATTTGTTTGAACTATTAAGCTAAAGCAAGTGTAAACAAATGCTTCTTTTATACCATAAAATATTCAGGGGTACTGAGCACTCCAATTTTCAGTTGAAGTAAATGGACAGTAACAGACACTACTAATTTTTTTAAAGATATAATTAAATTTTAATTATCTGATCTTGCTATAAACCAATTTATATTATGACTCAAAGAAAATTTAAATATTGTGAAACATGTTCCTTATATTTCATATTATATATTTATTGTACAGTACAGGTTCAATTAATATATTTACCTCACTGGAGTTTTGTCTCATGAATTATTTTCAAGACGAGTGAAACCCATACATACCGGTACATTTTTCCCTGTCCACAAAGTTGTTTATTCTATTCCCTGCGGGCTAGAGATTTGGTTGCTTGTTTTTTTAAACCAGTGCTCATGTTGTTTTCCCTTCCTTTGTTGCTCTTGTGTTCTCTTTTATACAAGGATTTCACAACTCTACTCCATCATCTTGTAATTGTCAAATAAAAAATGCAGAAAACTTTCATTCAGAGACATAAAGAGTTCAGTCACTGATCCAATTAAAATAGCCAAACACATTGTTTTGGTTAATACAATGTTTCTCTCTTAGAAAGTGACAGCTTCTTAAACTATCTTCATGAATATCTGATACCTGCAGATGGATGGAATTCTAATTCTTAACTCAATGAAATTACCAATGCATGGAAATTACCAATGCTTGTCTCATTTGGTTTGATATATATCTAAATTTCAAAGTTAACAACAAGTATTTGCAGCTGGGTGATATAAAGTGATTAGGATGATTGAAGAAGCTTTAGCTAAGCCCCTGTCAAGAGTCAGAAACAAAAGATCAGGAAAACTATTTGAGCAGTGACAATAATGAATTTGGAAACCTATTAAACAAACAATTATTGAGGTAAATGGAAATATGCAGAACAAAAACTATCAAACTAGCTTTGTGATTTGTCATGAATTTTTTGGGTTAAGCTTATAAACCTATACTGCCTAGCGAAATCCAAAGAAAAAAATAATTTCTATTCTTCCCCCCCCCCAACAAGCTCTACATTACTGTCTCTCTTTTACCTGCTTTAGGACTGACAGTGACTAGATGGCATAGATAGTAGTATCTCTGTGGTAAAGGACAGGGAAAGACTCTTATGGGCAATGGGTATTCTTCTCATTATTCTAGTAGTGTAAAGCATCCATGACGTACTCATGAGAGAAATGGGAGGAGCGAATATGACTATTTAGGTATCCTCCTTCTGTACTAGGCTATGGCTATATTTAGTAGGGGGTGTGATGAGAGAAGAAAGGAAAAATGGAGGCTCACATGGAAAAATATGGGGGCAGGATGAGGAAAGAGAAAATAGTGAGAAAAAACAAGCATGGCAAAAATGAATTTATTTGAAGATCGGAGGAGGAAATAAAGAAATGGAACAAGTGAGTATAAGCAGACAACAAAGTTCATTGAATCCACTCGAGTTTCTAGGTCAGTTGTATTTCACTTGTGAAAGTGTGGAAGGGAAGAGAACAGGAGAAGGTTGTCATCATCTGGAATTATCATCATATGGCCTGTGCTATGCCAGAGGGTCAGATTAAATCATGAGAGTGGTCCCTTTTGATTTTAGATTTATGAAAGATGTAGCAGGTGCTCAGCTACCAAATTGAATAGAACAAAAACCAGCTTATCCATATGCTTAGGAGTCCCAATCAAAATCGATGCAGCTGGGCTACCTCATTTCATTCAGTGTCTGGTTTAAGTTGCCAAAGATGCGCAGCATATAAAATGGCCAGAACTGCCTCAGGGCAGCTTCTGCTGACCACGTACGATGGGAATCATTAAAAAATCACAGAAAGAGCCCAAGGAGGTGTTCCAGTAGTCTATCAGTGTTGAGCTATTTCACATGAGGAAGAGGGAGATCTAGTTCAATGCCCACCAATTAACAAACTGATTTTCAGTCTCATCTTGGCTTGATCAGTGGGGTAGTTCCAGGGACAAAACATAGAGAGTAGGCAGCACTGGTTAAAGAATGACCAGCTGGAATGGCCAGATATCCCAATATTATCAAGGCCATCCCAATATTAGGGGATTTGTGTTATATAGGACCCTCATCCACTGCACTCCATCCCAATTTTTCACACTTGCTATCTGGTCACCTTAAGTGCTGCGCTCCATCACTTCTGGAGGGTGCTAGGCAGCAGAAAGCCAACCTCTTCCATTCTCCTAGTGGGGTGACATTTGCAGAGTAGACAGAAGGGATACAACCTGTCACAACTGGGATGTGAGTGGTCTGGCCTCATAGGTAGCAACAAGAGTCAGGCCTAGTGTTCGGAGAAGGAACTAGGAGGCTATTCAGAGACCAGGGACTAGAGCCAGAGTCAGGGATCAAGTCTGGAAACAGAGACGGAATCCAAAGCAAGGAACAAGGGTGTGTGTCTGTTGTAGCAACAGACCAGATATTTCCAGCTTGCATAGGCAGCTTTCTTTCTTTTCCTGTCATTTTATCATACAGTAACTTCAGCATGTGAGGCTCTGACCACCATTTACTACTGCAGTTTTCAAATAAGTAAAATTGACATCAACTAACATCAAGTCCTGCATTTAGGATGGAAGAATCCCATGTACCGCTACAGACTAGGGACCAAATGGCTAGGCAGCAATTGTGCAGAAAAGGATTTAGGGGTTACAGTGGATGAGAAGCTATATATGAGTCCACAGTGTGCCCTTGTTGCCAAGAAAGCTGAGTATTTTGGTCCCTGCCAGTAGCTCAAGGGATGTGATCATTCCCCTCCATTTGGCATTGGTGAAGTCTCATCTGAAGTACTGTGTCCAGTTTTGGGCCCCACAGAACAAGAAGGATGTGGAAAAACTGGAAAGAGTCCAGAGGAGAGCAACAAAAATGATTAGGTGGCTGGAGCACATGACTTATGAGGAGATACTGAGGGAACTTGGATTTTTTAGTCTTCAGAAGTGAAGAATGAGGGAGGATTTGATAGTTGCTTTCAACTACCAGGAGGGGGATTCCAAAGAGAATGGCTCTAGACTGTTCTCAGTGTTACCAGATGACATAACAAGGAGTAATGGTCTCAAGTTGCAGTGGGGGAGGTCTAGGATGGATATTAGGAAAAACAATTTCACTAGGAGGGTAGTGAAGCACTGGAATGGGTTTCCTAGGGAGATGGTGGAATCTCCTTCCTTAGAAGTTTTTACGGTCAGGCTTGACAAATCCCTGGCTGGGATGATTTAGTTGGGGATTGGTCCTGCTTTGAGCAGGGGGTTGGACTAGATGACCTCCTGAGGGCTCTTCCAACCCTGATATTCTATGATTCTATCACATCCTCTGACCCAGTCTTATAGCCGTAAAAAAAGTGAAGTAATACTTTCTAATGCTTCCCCACTTTCCAGGTACTCTCACCAACACTTTCAGACTGTATTCCAGGAGTGGCCAAATTTACTGACCCTTCCGAGCCACATTCAATAATGTTCAGACATTTGAGAGCTGAAAGATATGCACAACCTGCCCTGCAGTGCAGTGCCTTCCAGGGTGTGGGGCTTCTGCCCTGATCCCCACTCACAGAGCTAAACTCCTTAGACCCTCTCTCCCCTCCCTGAAGGGCAAAAGCACCTAATTCCACCACCCCACCACAGGGCAGAAGCCCTGAGCTCCCCCTACCCCATTTTGTAGGTGGAGAAGGGGGATCGTGGGAGGCTTTAACTGTAAAAGAGTCACATGCAGCTTATGAACCACAGAGCTGTGATGCCTGCTATATTCTTTCACCTTGAGGCATCTCACTTCTTCATAAAGAATCTTTCTTCTGTATAAGTCTCTCTCAATTGCCACAGCAGATACTCAACTGTATCTTTAACTTTGTGTGTTGCATAACTCATCTTTGTGCTTGCTTAGTAAATATAAATTACCATTCAGGTCACAATGACCTGTTAGCATTCTAAAAATAGGTACTTCCCTTCTTCCTTCACAGTATTAAGTATACCACTATCAAGTTTAGGACATAGTTCACAGAACTTTCATCCTTTTTTTAAATCTTTGGTTTATATTTCTTGCCGTTCCTTCTTAAGATCTCTCTTAACCAAGCTTTTGAAGCCTGTTTACTCAGAGGGATCTTTATATCAATCTCTTCCTAATTTTTAAGGCATTTTTAGCTGCTTTATGTGCTATTTCATTGCCCAATATCCCACTGTTTGGCAGAATCCCCACTATTAGTATACACACATCTAAATGTACTGTCTCCATAGTTAAGAACAAAATTTCATTAAGCCATTCACTGGCTGGCCTGGCTAGAACCCATCCCAGAGAGCAAATCACTTGGTTTATGTTTCCTTAAAGTGAAGGATGCCTTAGGGGTTTGCTTCCCCTCTCTTTATAGCCTAGTGAAACTTAGAAATGTACTCTTCTGAAAGGCACTCCCACATAAAGTTCATTAGTTCATGCTATGACGGAGCCATGAGACCTGAAAAATAAAGTTCCATGCTAACTCCTCCCCTTCTCTTAATTGCTACTATGCAAATTATTTCTTCCTGCTGCAAACTTCTATGTTATGAATAGGCCATTGAATTAGGGCCACACTTGAACTGAGGTGTCAGCCTCTTTGTTTTGAGAAAACCTGTTTATCTACTCCCCAACATACCTGGTTTAAACACCTTTTGATCATATATTGTAAAGCATAATATTAGTGAGTATCCATAATTCCAACATGCAACATTGTTACACATATTTTATAATGATATTGTTTACCACTGTGTTATTAATTTTCAGAAGATACCACACAAGCTATATGTTATACAAAAATAATTGTAGTATTGTGTAATGTGTGAATATAAGGCTACCTAGAATCCACAATCCCTTTATCGGTGCCAGCAGTATGCCCATTAATTCAATTGTCCTAATGACCACTCAATAGGATAGTCTCATAGATCTCTTAAATCCAAATTCAGGGATCAAAATGCCATTTCCCTCTACCCATATTGCCACCTCTAGAGCCTTTGATAGAGATTTGGCAATGATGACCCCATTTGCCATGTATAAACTCATAAATCTTAGTACATTTAATGGTCTTCCTCTTCCTTTGGTTTTATTGTATATTTCCAAATCCATGACTAGAGAGAAAACTGTCCAGCTATAGTTTGATTTCCCATGACTAAAGATTTTAATTTCTTCCAATCCTTCCTTATCACTCAAGTCTTTTACCCATGTTTTGACCCTGTTAGCACATACACATTTGCGGTGCTCAAATACATCTTGTCTATTTAATTCCCAACTGTCCTTGTATATTCACTGAGTAGTCTTATCTTCACTATTTCCATTAACCTTAGCCTGAAAGGTTAAATCTAACAATTTCATCCTTAAAGTTATGGACATTTTTCCCATTGCTACCTACTGTACACACATAAGAGCCATAATACTCACACCACATGTAATTCACAGAGCTTGGGCATGGACTGGCTCTAGTCTGTGTTGATTTAGAAGCTGAATTAAAGGTTTGTCATCTAAAATCTATAACTGGTCTTATTAGTGCCCTATACAGCATCAGAAATTTGTTCCATCTGCACCCCTGTTGTTCCCAGCAATACTTTTAAGCAGATATATCCTATCTTTACATTTAGTCTTTATATTATCTATATGACACTCCGATTATGACAGCAAGGACAAATGCAGAGTCCTGCATTTAGGACAGAAGAATCCCATGAACTGCTACAGGCTTGGGACTGACTGGCTAAGCGACCTGCAGAAGCTGGATATGAGTCAGCAGTGTGCCCTTGTTGCCAAGAAGGCTAACAGCATATTGGGCTGCATTAGAAAAAGCATTGCCAGAAGATTGAAGGAAGTGATCATTCCCCTCTGTTTGGCACTGGTGAGGCCACATCTGGAGTATTGGATCCATTTTTGCCACCCAACCCCACCTCTCCACTACAGAAAGGATGTGGACAAATTGGAGAGAGTCCAGCGGAGGGCAATAAAAATGATTAGGTGACTGGGCACATGACTTATGAGGAGACGCTGACGGAACTGGGTTTATTTAGTCTGCGGAAGAGAAGGGGGGAGGATTTGATAGCAGTCTTCAATTACCTGAAGGGGGCATCCAAAGAGGATGGAACTATGCTTTTCTTAGCGATGGCAGATGACATAACAAGGAGCAATGGTCTCAAGTTGCAGTAGGGGAGGTCTATGTTGGATATTAGGAAAAACTATTTCACTAGGAGGGTGGTGAAACACTGGAATGGGTTACCTAGGGAGGTGGTGGAATCTCCATCCTTAGAGATTTTTAAAGCCCGGCTTGTCAAAGCCCTGTCTGCGATGATTTAATTGGGGTTGGTCCTGCTTTCAGCAGGAGGTTGAACTAGATCACCTGCTGAGGTCTCTTCCAACCCTAATCTTCTATGATTCCTAAGAATGTAAAATTTTGAACTACACATGATGTCAGGGCAATAAGTCTAAATGCATCAGGTCTTTTGTGTAATTTGCCAGATTTTGCTATCAGTGTAACCACTGATTGCTTTTTTTCCTTCAAAATATTCTTCTCCCCTCCCCACAAAACTCTTTACTTTGATTTGTATCACTGTCTTTTTTTTGAGCTTTTTTTCTAAAATGCCCATTAAAATGTCTATAAAGAAGATGGAATGTTGCTTAGATACTCATCACACTTACTCCTAAAGCATCACCAATTTGTTTTTCTAAGGCTCCAGGTGGAGATTACTTCAACGTTTTCAATATTACCTTGACCTTGATATGTAATTAGCATAGGGAAGTGATCATTTTCCATTCCATCTTCTTTATACATTTCCCAGCTGCATTTACTTGCTGTACTGCTTGTTGCAGTTCGCAGATTGAAACTTGAAAAGGTTCCATCCACCAAATGAAATCTAGCAGGTGCTCCACTATTTAACAACACCAAGTTGTGCATGTTAATTAAATGTTCCAGGCATTTGCCATTTTAATCAATCAGTTTTCCTGCTCCCCATAATTTATTATGACTATTAAGATGTCCACAAATAACATAAACTCCTTGACATGTTAACATAACTCAAATGTAGTTTTTTACATGACTTGTAAACATTATAGTCATATACATTTATTATTATTGTTTTGCATAGGAATTTCTACAGTGTTGTATTCAAAACGTAAACTCTGCATGTCTATTTCAATGTAACTAAGACTTTCTTTATAAAAATATATACCCCCTGTTCTTCATCTTCTTGTTTTGCTGTTGCATCTGAATACATTATATCCTGGAAGTTTAAACATAAATATGCTTACCAGCCATGTTGATTGTACACATATCACATCAGGTTTGTTTTTCATTTCAAACACAATTCTATTTAATTCCTGACTATGTGTTATTAAAGTATGCACATTCTAGAAAAAAAATTCACCAGAACTAATGTCATTTAAACAGAATTATCTACTTCATTTAAAACTGCTTGGATGCACTCTATTGAGAGATTGCCTATCTGTAAATATTTTTCTGTTACTTTTGCTGTAATTTTTATTTCAGTCTTCTTCCATGTCTTTAAAGTGTAATCAATCATTTCTATCATAAATGATATACATTTCTCTTTCCTACAGGCAGTACATTTACCTCTATTCCCCTTGTATTATTTTTCCTGCCCTGAGCTGCATATCGTTGTACCAGTAACTTTTCCCATCACTTGCACTTTCCTCTTTCTCCACTTTCTGTTGTGAATATGTTTTAGTAGCCTGTGGTAGGGTTCATTTGGGACTAGCAGGCCTAGTGGTCAGGCCATGGCACAATAGTCTCTGAGTCTTGGGATCGCCGCCTTGCCCACTAATCTGAAGGCCTAGCAGCCAAGTTACAGTTTGCCATCCTCTGGAGCTCCCTGGGTCCCCTGAGTTGAGTGGAGAGGGAAATAAGGGCAGGGGCTGAGGTTCAAAATCTCCCTCTCCACTTGGTCTCAGCCCAGTGCCCAAGGCAGATAGACTGTAGCATAGTCATGGGACCAACAGACTTTCTTGGGAGCTGCGTCCTTGACAAGGTCTATCAGTTGGGCTGCAATTGTGATTAAATCTAGAATAAATCATCTCTAATATCCTTCTAATCCCAGGAAACTTCATACCTGCTTCTGTTGTGGACTCAAGGCATTCTTCTAGGATTTGAATTTTCCCTACCAATGGGTGTAGGCACCCCCACCCCTACCAGATACCCCATATATGTCACCTCCCGATTAGGTAGGAGGCACTTGGATGGTAGATCCAGAACTTTTTAGGGCCTGCAAGACTGCCTCAATATGTTTTAGATGTTTGCTCCAGGATTTGCTAGATATGATGTTGTCACACTGTCTGAAGTGGATCATGACTGTGAGTGACAGGCTCAGAACAGACTTGTCAAAAATCAGACCGGAAACCACAAACTGGTCGTATGTTCTGTAATGAGATTTCACCAACTCAGTAACAAGTGTGAACTCCTAAAGCACTGTAACAGTCATACCATGGAGTCACAGAGAATCTGCTTGGGGACAAACTTCCTCACCAATGAAAATTGTCACTGCTCCAGTGCATTGAGTTCAATCTCCTTGTTGTTGACTTCAAAAGCCTATGTTAGTTTCTACTCCTTATTTTTCTCACCCAGGGCCAGATGTTTTGATATAGTGAAGCTCCTCTGTCCCATGCCATGAGCAGAATCTCACCATATAACCAGGTTTTCCTGCCTGAATAAGGTTCTCAGTAGAAGGAGAAATATTCCAGTGACAGAGCTGAAGCAGTGGCTCTTACGTCATTCTCTCTCCTTGCTGCTGTGGGAGGTGGGACCAGAGTAAAGGGGGCATGGTGTGGCTGGAACTTTCCTACATGCTGCTGAACTGGCTCTACTGTTTCATCCTCTTTGGGCCACTGGTTTCAAGGCTGCTCTGGAGGACTAGGCTTGCACATGTGCAGCCTATGAGAAGGAAATATGATGGTGGGCTTCATATCCCAACAACCTGTGCTATGTCTGTATCTTCAGATGTAGCTGAGAATCTGGCCCCTTGTCTGCTATTGCATCTCACATTTTCCATCCATTCTGCTTCAAAGCTACTAGATTCAGTGTCTCAGAATCATAGATGATCAGCATTGGAAAAGACCTCAGTTCAACCTCCTGCTCAAAGCAGGACCAATCCCCAACTAAATCATCCCACTGTCTATTTATCCACTTCCACCCTACTTACAGAGTTTCCCAAGCTAATCCACAAAGTCACTGTGCTCTCTTCTCTTAAAGCCCTCTCTCTATGAGATATAAAAAGCTTCCTAATTAAGACATACTTATTTCATCTATTTCTCAATAAATTTTATTTTTATGTTTTATCAGACCATGTTGTAGACCCACTGAATAGCCATACTATCTTACTAATATTACCCTAAGCCTTCCGTCCTACTGTCTTCTTAAAAACTATTTTCAAATAGTTAGATTCAATGAGGGGTAAGTCAATCAGGACTAGGATCTTATCTGTAGTAAGAGGTGCTTCAGGGTCCTGTTAAAATAACAGTCTATCCATATAGAAAAGATTATTACATCTCTAGATCACTATTTCATTTGTATGGCAAATCATTCCTTTTGCATTGAGGTTCTCGGTAGAAGGAGAAATATTCCAGTGACAGAGCTGAAGCAGAGGTAACAGAGTCCTGTGGCACCTTAAAGACTAACTAAAGTATTGAAACATAAGCTTTCGTGGGCTAATACCCACTTCGTCGGATGCAAGCAGTAGAAGTGTCCAGGGGCAGGTATAGATAAGTAGGCAAGAACCAGGTAGGAGGTAACAAGGTTAGTGCAATCAGCCTGAACCAGCTTGTTATCTCAAATCAGGGAGGGTGAGGTATTCCTCTAGCAGCTGAATTGGAGGTGTGAACCCGGAGAGAGGAGAAGATGTTTTTGTAATTAGCAAGCCATTCAAGATCTTTGTTCAATCCCAGAGTGATTGTGTCAAATTTGCAAATGAATTGCAGCTCTGCAGTTTCTCTTTGCAGTCTGGTCTTGAAGTTTTTTTGCTGTAATATGGTGACTTTTAATCACCATAAAGCAGTGAAGCAGTGGCTCTTATGTCATTCTCTCTCCTTGCTGCTGTGGGAGGTGGGACCAGAGTAAAGGGGGCATGGTGTAGCTGGAACTTACTACATGAAATCCCTTTGCCTCAGGTAACCCACATTATTTTAAGAACTCTTTTCAAAATCTATGCATGATAAGAATGAGTGCACTTTCAATATTTGAAACTCCTCCAGAGGAATCAATCGTTAGAGTTATAAACTTGACCCAACCAAAACTTCAGAATACAAATCATGTATCCCTTGGCGTTCTCATAACCATACATCAAATAAATGCAGGGACATCTACAGGAGAACAAAAACATTTCAGCTGGAAGTGCTTTTGTCTCTGACAGGTTCAGGCTAAAAAAGCTAGTTGGGATCACTGCTCATGTCTGATTTTAAAAAATCCAGGATGATTTGATTTTATGAAAATTTAACTTATAATTACTTGCTACTAACTCTGCTGTATGATAGTATGATATAGCTTTCACTGCGCTCTCATCAGTTATTCATACCCCATGACGTGAAACAGAAAATACAATAAAAAGATTTCAATCCCTATCAAATGCTATTATCTTCTCGTTCTAACCCATCAAATACTATTAGTTCCAGTTGAATTTAAAACAGCATGATAAAGTCCATCTGTGGCCATGGATGTTTGAGGGAACCAGACTAGAGGCATGAGAGTTTGCTTTTGGAAGGAGAATTGGGAAAATGATGAATGACCTCCACAAGATCCTTGGGGAAACTGGAGGGAGGGGAAGAAATCCTCAGGTGGGGTAAACTATCATACACTCATTGAAGCCAATGGGTTGGCCCCAGAGTTATTTTTCTCTTTGATCCTTGCTGTTGTAGAATGAAGGATGAGCAGATACCATTCACAGCCTTCCTTACAGATCCATGCTTCAGCTGAGCCTGATGATATAAGCCTCTTAGTTAATTTTGTATTAACTATATCCTAAGTGGTGGTACAGCATGACTTGTCTTCTGTGCTGAGTTTTATATTAATTATGAACAGCACTGTCTTGAAATGTTGCATATGTATCATGTTTTATTCAACAATCTGTTCATCATTTTTACAAACTACACAACAATCTATAATAAATATGACAGCTAGGATAAACATCACGTCATCTCTTGGTTATAGATAACTTATTATAAACAAGTATGAACTGTACACCCATTTCCCCCAAACTATTTCAACATTTTCCCAGTGTTGAAATAAATGGTACCTGATGCGCCAAACATTGAAGTGTCAACACTTGGTGCATCATTCATGAATTATTTATTTCAATGATTGGTACTTCACCAGACATACTTGGACAGAAAGAAAGCAGAGAAAGATGAGGCCAATGAAGCTAAGAGATTTGGCTGGAGAAATAAAAGCATATATCTAGATAACTGCAAGGTAGCTCCGGACTTCTCTCCTCAAGGTAACAGGAGTGGCTTGCGACTTAAAAAAGGACCACACATATGGAAGGCCATAGAAGGGTTTCTGTATCCTTCTTTCATGTCTGTGTATGCAAAGCCATGATCAAGATAGTAGAGACAAAGCTATTGTATTTTATTTAAAACATTCCTTTAACAACTGATTCCCTACAACATTTTCAGTCATTAATCAAGGACTTCTACAGATTTAAGAGATTTTTGTCTTGAGCTAGCTCTAAATGAAAGAAGAAAAATATTCCAAATATCCAGTCTCAAATCATACATTATACTTTTTAACATTGCAAATAAGAATTTTCTTTAAAATTCTTATTATAAACAGAGGCAGTAGCATATTATTTTAAAGCAAGAATCATTTTAATTCAATATACATGTTTCATTAAGGATTAACATGGTCACTAAGTTATTAAAATGTCTCTAATTATATCACAGACTAAATGGCAGAACTCAAATTCACATAGTCAAACAAGCTTAAGCTCAACCATCACAAATTGTTTCTGTCTTTGAAAATGGAAGAGAGAGAAAAATAAAAACCTCTTTTTCTGATTGATACCCCTTTCTTATTCCGTTCTCTTGGTCATCCTTCTAAACGTATGTGACACCACTGATAGGGTTAATTTGTAAAAGCCAGCACTGAGTTACAGATAGCAGTCTTCTACCCTCAGGATCACAAATAGGCCAGTGACATTTTGTTGGGATGATATATTGTTACTACACTTTACTTCATTATTGTATCATCACTCAATCTGCTGAGAGAATTTTGCTGCCTAGAATTCTGTGAGAACTGATCTAAACTGATCTCCCATCTGCTTAGAGTGCATGCCAGCTCTCCTGCTCATGGAACAGAATTAATCTTTTTCTTTTCCCTCCGTACTGAGCTATCACTCCAAACAGGACAAGATACAGCACATTTAAATGTGGATGGAGAGGTCCAAGTTCAGCCCAGATTTTCACCCTATTGAAGCCAGTGGAAATTGCACAGGGTGGAATTTGACCCAGATTGTCTAAACAGATCACTCTGATTAACTTAAAAAGCCTAATCAACAACCCAGAAAAAAGTTTTATAGGAGCAGGAATAGACCTGTAAGACTGATTATGAAGCACTTTATCTTAGTTTTGTTCTAAAGAGTCATAGAACAGTAGCCTCTCAGTCTTTGTGAGCTTCCACTGAAGTCATTTCAAGCAAGAATTCTTTTTACTATATTTTTTATTTCAGTAAATTCAAGCAAATGTAACTAGTTCAATAAACATGCAAATCTGCTGCATGTCTATTAAAAAAAACTCCTTCAGAAAGGTAAAGCATACAACCATCACGGACACCATTAATGTGTCTAACAATGAAATCCACATACTTAAAAATATCTATATTGCCCCTCACTATGATTCACTGTCTTTAGCAAGCTGTACACAACATTCTGTTGTCCTTTGACCCTCTTTTGCTTAAGTTACATTAAATATATTTCCATGATATTGATCAAAACCAAGTGCTTTCATTTAAGCCTGAACTTTATTTGCTTGCAGCACTCTCACCAGAATGACTTTATTCAAAGTCTCTGCTTTATTTAGTCTTAATCACATACAAACACAATAGGTTACAAAGCATAGGTAATAGAGCCCCCCAAACATAGTTAGCTATAGTCCAGCGGACTCGCCAGTGTCATTGGGGAGTCGAAGAGATGGCCAGAAGGTCAAATCCAAATTCTTCAGACCTGTCTATCCTTTATGTTAGTAACTGCTACAATTACCTCAACAACATTGCAAAGAAAAGCTATTACGCAAGCAGTTAGTTCTACACGTGTGCTTTTGCGGAGTGTGTAGTTTCATGGGCCCCAACACACACACTGGAAGTCAAATATAGACAGACTTCCTGTTTTTCACAGATGCTTTACCCAGCATATCAGGGAGGACATGGAGTCAGGCCCACACCTCATTATCGCTTTCTCTTCTCTCACAGGCTTTGCCTTGGTTATGCTAAGTTCCTGCAATGGCCTACCAAATGGCTACATGTGACATACAGAATAATTGATAGTCCATCCCAATAGTTGGCAATGACTTGGACACCCAGCTGCTTGCTAAAAATGCCCCTCTACATCTACTGCCCAATATCAAAAAAATTATTGAGCGTTAAATTTAGAACTGACAGAACAAGGAGTAATGGTCTCAAGTTGCAGTGGGGGAGGTCTAGGTTGGATATTAGGAAAAACTTTTTCACTAGGAGGGTGGTCAAGCACTAGTCGTGGTTGGTTTCTGGATGTTGAATGGACCATAGACGGAGGATTTTGCAAGTTTCCAGTTCTAGGGTTCTTCTGCCAAGGAAGTAGTGGATATTGGAGGAGATGAGCAGCCTGGGAGCTGTTCTCTGTCTTGACTATTATGGTTGTGTTTTAGGTGTTTTTTGTCTAAGTTTTGGTGTCTGGAGTTTCTATTATTTCTTATTGGGTGTCGTGTTTAATAAACAAAAGATCTCAGAGGACTTTGGGTTTGTTTACTTTTTCCACTCATGACAGTTCACTCAGTCACATTTTCTCCCCCCCTCTCCTTTAGGGTTAGGCATAAGGGTTAATAGAGAGAAGCAGTCTACCAATAAATTTGAATGCTGGGTTTGTGGTGAATAGGGAAGTCATATGGTTACAGTGCAAGGTATCGCCTAGTTATCCTGGAATTATGATCCTTCATACCATGCAGCCACTGTAGACCTTCATGATCAGTTTCAACAAAAAGCATCTTCCATACACTTAGTACCTAAAGTTCACAACTGTTCATTTAATGGCCAGCCATTCCTCTTCTACAGAGCATATTTAGTGACTCATGCAAATAACTTACTGATTAAAGCCCAAAAAATCAGAAGACTCGTGAGGCCAAGGCCCTACTTTCCAATCAAGATCAAGCCAAGCTTTTGCCCTTCTGCTCCTCGGGAGATTTCTGTCCTTCCTGAGCTCAGTTTAGAACACTTGCATTATGCTTTTACAACTTGATTTCAAAAATGTTCAGGTTGCATTACCTTAACTCTTCGTTTCATGGTTTTCAGAGTAACTGAACTCGACATTCTGGAAAGGCATGAGGCCTGGCACAAAACATATTTGTGTGCCTCCATGAGATGGGGGGGGGCAGTCCCCAGAGTGAGGAAGGGGCAAGAGGCAAATACAGTTGAGTACAGTGGTGTGGGAGAGGACATCAGTACCCAGAGCAAGGCAGGGTCTGGGGCAAGCAGAGCGGGGTGGGTGATCAGACAGAATCCCCCCAAGGCAGCACAGAGATGGTACCTTCATCTCTCTGCCAGAGCCAGGTCCTCAAGAGCCCGTTCTCTCTCTCTCTCCAGCTATGTTGCAGCTCCTCCAGGCAGCAGCAGCTACTCTTCCATTCTTTTGGCAGAGAGGCTGGTTGTGGTTAATCCAGTAATTGAAATTTTAGTGTCCAGTCGACACAGCCAGGTCCACTTTTCAACTGGACTTTCTGGTGGAAAACCAGACACTGGGCAACAGTGATCATCACTGACAATTCCAATATCAAGTTTGGATGTTTTTGTAGATTTAGGAATTATTTTGGGGAGTTCGATGGCCTGTGTTATACAGGAGGTCAGACTATATTTCCACAGTGGTCCATTCTGCCCTTGGAATCTATTGGTCTATGTATCTAGGGTTGAGACAATATAAAAAAGTCAGTTTACTATGCTTAAAAATAGTATTGGAATAGATATAATCCTCATGCTAGTAGACATTAGAACCTTCACTGGGCGCAGATTATCACACCTCTGCTGATTGTAGGCTTTCTTCCATGTTCATCTGAAGTATCTGGTGCAGATCATTACTCAGGTCAAGGATACTGGACTAAATGAACCATGGGTCTGATCCACTATGGCAATTCCTATAGAAATGCAGACATCACTGCAATTAAAGCTGGCCATCTTTAAAACAGCACAGAGCAATCCTGGACAGTATTTCAGGATAGAAAGAAAATAATACTTGTACCCAATTTAAGATCTCAAACACAGAAAGGTCTAGATATAAAAAAAATGCATGTTTCTAATTGGAATTTTGGTAGGATACAAGAGTTACAACCCTTTCCTTACACCCAGTGGTTATACACCTTGTTTATATGTCTTATCCAAAAGATGGCATCTCATATGGTGGATTGCCCCTTTACAACCATACTGAGATATTATTTTAGCACCTAAATATGCCATCGTTTTCTACCATCCAATTAGAGGAAAGGTTATTTCAAATTTATGAGAGCTGACACTAAAACAGTAGGAGGTGGTATACATGCAAGCAAATCCTACTTTGAGGTAGTATATAAATTCTTGGTAGTGCTTGCCACACATTAGTAATGCAGCTCTTGTGTTCATAGAAAGATTAATAAAAATACAAAACATGGTGAACTGGCAGAAGTAAGCAAGCAAAAAAAAAATACAGAGGGAGCAAGGAAAGGCATAGAAGTGGCATGCTACGGGACTATTTAGTATCACGAACAATAAAAATCAGTGAAGAAAACAGTTCTCCTCTTATACAGTAAATTACTGCACACATGACCCTGGGGATGTTCATGATGTTTCCTGTCAGATTTCTAAAGAGAGCATTGATTCCCATACTGATGTTCTTTTGTTCTCTCACTTTCATGATGTGGAGTCTCCATTCCACATGCAGTCTGCCTCATTTAAGTTCACTGAAGGTTCTTTTTTCCCTGGAGGGAGCTGTCAGTGTTGGCATTGTGAGTCCAGTTCTTGCATTTCTTGGTCAGCCACAATCAGCGAAGTAAAAACAAGGTCAGCCTAATGATTAAAACTGCTGGTATGATTATTGTTCCTTGTTCTCCGACAAGTGGTTTAGAAAAACCTGAGAAAGAAATGCCTTTTCTCATCGTTTGTACCTATCTGAATGTATGGATCCAGTCAAAGTTTCTTGTGTACAGAATGCTGCTATGAGTTAACTCTGGGGTCAGACTGTGTTGCTCCATAGATGGGCAAATAACAAGACAAAAGCTTAAGGATCAAGGGAAAAGCTTAAGCTGATTGGTAGCTGAGTCGCGCACCTGGGTTTGGGTTGCCTTCTTGCTCCAGAGTCCAGAGGGAGGCTTTGGTGCTGCCTGCAAGGCCACCCACTCTAGCTGTCACCAGATTGCCACCTTTGCGCCCTAGGAGAGGCTGCTCTGGGTGATCAGGAGCCATACCTGACAGACTGGGGTGATTTGGCAGGCACAGGTGGGAGCTTGGCAGAGGATGCCCAGGCACGAAGGGTCTGGAAGAGGAAGGAACTCAGTTCAGTCTCTTTTTCTCGGCATAGGGCTGGTCATGGTTCTGCTGCTGCTGCTGCTTCAGGTATCACTTGGGTTAGTGCCATATAAAGTCTTCGTGATCCAGGCAGGGGAAGCAGCAGCAGTCACCCCCGCGAGGGCAAGGGGCACTTGCCGTTCTTTTATCCCATCCACCTACAGGAATAGCAGCAGCAGGGAGCCTCCCGGCAGAGCCCAGCAGCAGCAGCATTAGAAGCTTCCCCCAGCCTTGCTCTTTGTTTTCTCATCACTTATGCTATTCCCCATCCACCAGACTCACACTTTTCTTCTTTGAATCCCCCCTTCCACAACTGCCCTACCCCAGTCCCCATCCTCTCCTATCTCTATTAAGCACTGATTTGTTTAAATAAAATGAAGACAATTCCCTTTCCTCCTTCCTCTCTCCAGATTGGCTTGATGCCGCTCAAATTACTTCACAGCCCCCCAAAATGACTCATTTTTGTTTTTCTCGAATGCAAATGACTATTTTCCAGGTTGCTTCTCTTTTCTCTTAGCTCACCAACCATCATTTATCAGACTCGAGCAGCTATTCACATATCTTCCCCGTCCCTCCTCTCTCACCTGTACCCTGTTACTTTCCCAGCATCCTTCCTCCTCCTCCAAGATGGAGAAACTGCAACCACTGCTGTCTGTCTCTCCAGTCCTAACATTTAGGCTTTGCGGGCTTTGTATACTCTCTCTACCCTACCCTCTGGATTCTCATGCAGTATTCAGACAGACCATATAAAAACCATGTTTTCCTCCTTCAAACTCATGCCCCCTGAGAGATTCCAAATCTTGAGTCATAGGAGGCAAAACAATGCACTTGGGTCCAGATCCTGACATTCAATAGCAAACACAAGTTTTTTTCTCTGTGGCATACTTGGTAAATTTCATCAAGCATACTCTACTGTGCACATATGGTATCTGGAATATCAACCTTACTGGGCCTGTACCATGCCTAACATATCAAATGTACATGAAAGTATAATCTCTGAGTCAAAAACATGGATATTTGGGAAAAAAATGGTGTGGGCTCTAGAAAGCCCAGTTCAGAAAAAATTGCATGTAGAAACCATGCGTATATTGGTGTAGGCGGGCCCCTGACCGCCCTCTTCAAAATATCAGCCGGAGACTGCTCTGTGGCTTCACCAGTGTCTTTTTATTCTATATATACAGTGCACAAATCCCACCACCTATATACCGCTTCTTCCCCAGTGCAAGTTTAGGCTCAGCCTTTCGTCTCTGGCTGGCCTCAGGGTTCACTAGCCCCTTCAGGCTTGCTGCCTCAGCTAGTTGTTACCCTGCTTCTTCCCTTTCTCTCACTCTTCCTTCTTACCTCCTTCCTTCCTACCTCTTTCTCCCAGCTCCACAACCCACCCTGGCTTCCTCCCTAGCAGGGCTTATATACCTGAGGAGGCTGCCAGGTGGAGCCCATCAAGCCCTCTGCAGTGCAGAGCTACAGCCAGCTGGCCAATTAGCCTGACTCAGCAGGCTGCTTGCAGAGGCTTGTAGCTTCTGCAGGGGTAAGGAGGGAGCAGGGGCTGACTCAGCAAGTACTTAGTCAGCTGCCTGCTACACACCTCCCCCCTTAAGCCCCAGCCCCATCGGGCTGGCTAGGGGCCTTTTCCCCCGCCCCTTGGGTCGCCATATCACGAGGGGGTTCGCAGGTACTGGGTCCTTAACCTCCACCACAGAGGGCCCGGTCATTCCTCTCCCGCAGGCAAAGCACTGTGGTGGCATTGGCTGGCCAAATAGCTTCTCCTCCGCCCTCAGGTCATCACACCAGTCACACTGTGGCAGCGCCCCCAACTCCTGCCCAGACTGTGCCTTAAGGCCAGGGCTCCCCACGGCCTGCTCCTTGGGGGTCACTGTCCCTGCCTTAGTTTCCCCGGCACCCTGGCGCTTATGGCCAGGATCGGGCGAGGGTTGCTCCGGAGGCGGAGCACACCACGCCTCAGTTTCCCCTACACCCTTTCTTGGGTTCGGGACCTCTTCCGTGGGTCCTGTCTCCACGGGGTCCTCAGGGGGATCTGTCCCTTCAGTCACGGGGACCTCACCCCGGACTTCCCCCACATAGGCCCCCCGGGGGTTCACCCACTCTTCTCTTTGCTGTCTAGGAGTATTTTGCTCTTTGGTTTCCGTCTCGGGCGTGAGCCCGTCCCTCTGCTCGGGGGAGCCCCTCTCCCGAGCACTCACCCCCAGCCTTGGGGTACCCTGGGGCCTCAGACCTCCCACCGGGCCCCAGTCTCTTCCAACTAGCACCGGGCAAGGTAACCGGTCGGGTACCCCCACCCTCTTCCAGCGGAAGCGGCCCTTGATAGTCAGGGGCACTTGGGCCACCCTGCAGGGCTTCCTGTCCCCATGCACGCACCCCAGGCCCATCGTAGCCCCTGGGACCAACCATTCAGGGCGGACCAACGCCCGTTTCACTAGGGTGCAGGGGGCGGCTGTGTCCAGGACTCCCTGATGGGTTTTTCCCCCCACCCTTTTTGCCATCCCTGCCCCCACACCTCAGTCCACCCACACATATCTGCCCAGCCACACTCCATGACGGGGCAGTCCCGTTTCATGTGGCCCGCTTTCCCACATTGCCAGCAGGAAAGCCGGGCCGTTCTCTCCGGCGCCCCCCGGGATTCCGTCTTTTTCTCCTTCCCCTGGGTTTGGAAAGAGTCCAGGGGCCTGCGCCCCAAGTCCCGGTCTCTTCGGGGCCGGCCCTCTCCCCGGGGCCCCTCAGCCTCCACATATTCTTCGGTCCGGCGCACCGCAGCCTCCACAGTCTCTGGCTGGTGCCGCCGGACCCAAGTCCGTACGGTCTCGAGGAGGCTTTGTAGAAACTGTTCTAGTAATATGGAGTCCATTATCTCCTCCCTGGACCGGGCCTCGGGCCTCAGCCAACGGGTCGCCCAGTCCCTCAGTCTTTGGCTGAACGCCCGGGGCCGCACCGCCGGTGTCCAGCGCGCCGCCCGCAGCTTCTGGCGGTATTTTTCTGCCGATAGGCCTACCCGGTCCAGAATAGCTGCCCTCACGGCATCATAGTCCTGGGCCTCTACACTCCCCAGGGCCATATAGGCTGCCTGGGCCTCGCCCACAAGATAGGGAGCCAGGCGGAGGGCCCAGGTGGTCCGGTCCCACCCGGTTGCTGTGGCCACCCTCTCAAAAGTACCCAGAAAGGCGTCAGGGTCATCCGCCGGGCTCATTTTACAAAGTCCCCAGCCCGGCGGTCTGATGCCTTCTCCTTCCCCTCGACTCATCAGCCCCTGCAGGAGGGTTGCCTGGGTACTTGCCTGCTCTTTGATGAAATCTTGCAAGGTCCGTTGCTGTTCAGCTTGGGCCTGCTGCATGGCCTGGTGGGAGTGCTGCATGGCCTGCAGGGCCTGCTGGGTCTGTTTCTGCTGCTCAGCCTGGGCCTGCTGCATCGCTAGGTGGGTTTGCTGTATGGTCTCCATGGCCTGCTGTGCCTGCTTATGCTGGTCAACCAGCCACTGCAGAGTCCCCTCCATTGCCGGGCCACCAACCACGTCGCTGGTGTTGTCAGATCCCGGACAAGCCCCCACGTGTAGGCGGGCCCCTGACCGCCCTCTTCAAAATATCAGCCGGAGACTGCTCTGTGGCTTCACCAGTGTCTTTTTATTCTATATATACAGTGCACAAATCCCACCACCTATATACCGCTTCTTCCCCAGTGCAAGTTTAGGCTCAGCCTTTCGTCTCTGGCTGGCCTCAGGGTTCACTAGCCCCTTCAGGCTTGCTGCCTCAGCTAGTTGTTACCCTGCTTCTTCCCTTTCTCTCACTCTTCCTTCTTACCTCCTTCCTTCCTACCTCTTTCTCCCAGCTCCACAACCCACCCTGGCTTCCTCCCTAGCAGGGCTTATATACCTGAGGAGGCTGCCAGGTGGAGCCCATCAAGCCCTCTGCAGTGCAAAGCTACAGCCAGCTGGCCAATTAGCCTGACTCAGCAGGCTGCTTGCAGAGGCTTGTAGCTTCTGCAGGGGTAAGGAGGGAGCAGGGGCTGACTCAGCAAGTACTTAGTCAGCTGCCTGCTACAATTGGGAATAAATGTACAGATTGCAATGATATTCCAGGCAAGGAAATTAGCAACTGAGATTCAGAGTCTTCAGTGGCTTCTGAAGTGAAATACTAGGTTCTGATCAGGAAGATACTGCTTGTTAAATCAGCCTAAGAGTATTGTGGTTTCTGACAGCAACAACCTCACTAAATCTCCTGTTTCAGCCCATGGTACAACTGCAACCAGACAGTCACAACCTTGTTTATCTGGAATATCCAAAAACTGCTTTTGGTCAACAGAATCATTAATTTAAATCAGATTACAAGATATTTTTATTTTTAGAGTACAGTAAGCAGGCAATTACAGTTTTCTGTTTTCCATGCTGACAGTTTTCCAGAGGTTGGAAAGATCCTGCATTCACTGAAAATGGAGAAGGGACTGGAAAAATATAGGAAAAAAGCTTCAAAATGTGGAATCTACCATACACAAGCAGTGTTCTGAAAGAAGTGGCATAGTTATCAAATTTTCACAAGATAGTGTTACATAAAAACAGAGAATATGCTGCATAAATCACTGATTTACTGCTTTACCTGGCTAAACAAGAAATTGCATTGTGGGCACATGATGAGAGAGAAGAATCAGCAAACCATGGAAGCTTTCTGGAAGTATGCAATTTATTTTTTTGAAGTATGATGAAGCATTCACCAAAAAAAAAGGGGGGGGGGCTCTTTCAGTCTCACAGGCATTGCAACGCAAAACAAGTTTTTTACAAATAGTTGCTGATATTGTGAAAAGAAATATTCAGAAAGTTCAGGAGAATGGGTTTTACTTCTTGTTGATGAAACACGCAGTTTTAAATAAGAAGAAATAACTGTGTGAGATACACAGAAAATCTGGAAATGCAGGAATGATTTCTAGGATTTTTTGATTGCTCTGAACAAGGGGATGCCGATGCCATCTAACACAACATTAAGCAGTTCTTATAAGCATTGGGGATTGAAAACATGCTGGTTATAGCACAGTGTTACGATGGGGCTACTCATATGGTAGGTGACAAGTAAGTGGAGTGTAGCAAAAAATGCCGCAAGTTCACCCCACTACTATATATTTTTCTATATACATATATGCACACACACATACACACAGACAAAGTATGCCTCATATATTGAATTTGGTTTTAGTTGAGGTCTGCAAAGTAAATCAGAGAGCAACAGGATTTCATTTACATGCTCTAGAGGGTTTGTTAACCTTTCCTTCCCCTCCCCACAGCCTGACACACACCATGCTTACTTAGAGGCCCAGAAGATGCTTGGAGTGAAACTGGAATAGTCTAGTTTAAGTGACATGAGATGGGCATGGCAGATGAAGAAATGTATCTGCAGTAAAGCACTCCATGAGAGAACTTAGTAGTTTGTTGGGACTGTCAGAGCCTCCCTTCCAAAGATTTATTGAAGCACTGGGTTTGTTGAAGGATGTTCAGAAAACAGATGTGTGTGCTCGATCTTTTTTTTACCATGTTCTTACTATGATTCACATAGCATGCAAAGCACTGCACACACAAGACATGACACTTTTTCAGGCCTCAAGTGCACTGCAGACAACTGTTAACGCATTAGAGATAATGTGATCCCCAGTGGTAAGTGGGAGGATATTTGGGAGGAAGCCCAAAAGTTCTCTGAGGTACATGATGTTCCTGGTAACCCTTGTGCAGATGAAAAGTAGGGGGCACAGGCTCCCTTCAGTTGTTACAAGCACATTTGGACAACAAAAATATCAGCCAGGTAAAAATGAGAGCACTGAAGAAAAATGGGGCAGACACCTCTTTTTTCCTGTGTTGGACACACTGTTAGGTGAATGTAATCGCAGGGTTTCATTGCAGTCAATGGAAATCGCTAAAAGTGTAGCTGCAGTGCAACTGTGTGATATGAGGGCATTGACAGACTGCTCAGTCAATATGCAAGGGCCCTTTCAATCAATTTGACACTTGCTCACACAGAGATGCATTCGATTAAAATGGCTTTGCCAGGTTGCACTCTGGAGAGGCTGAAGGCAGTTCCTTCAACAACATTTCATCCAAATTTTACAAAACTTTTGACACTGGCCTATACCTTACCTGTTGGCACAGCTACCTGTGAGAGGTCATTTTCTGCCTTGCGATGGGTACGAAACTGGATGTGATCCACAATGGGTCAAGAGAGACTGTCAGCTTTGTGTTTAACTGCGCATTGAAAGAGACCTTACCAGACCCATTAATTCTGAGCACATCATTGACGCCTATGGATGCTGGATTTTACTTCACTGATGTTTAAGGTAAGACTGCAGTTGGTTTTATTTTTATTAGTAGTAGCTGTCTTATTAAATACAATGAACACTGCTTATAATTATTATACAAAGACAATGTTGTGGTGTATATGCACGGACATGTTTACATATGAAACAATACAGATAATTCATTGAAATTGGTGTAAACTTGTGGAGAAATGTGGTGCACTGTAGGAAAGGTTAACAGATATTTTAACCGTACCATGGTGTTTAAGAGTATGTTTACACATTAATAGTGCTGTTAAACCACATTGCCTAGCAGAGATAAACATGTAGTATTGTTGAGTGACTTCAGAGACTTTTGTGCTATAAATTATACACTTTAAAAAGACACAGGGAATGGATCCAGTTTACAGCATTTATTTTTGTCCATTCTGATTTACAGCCTCACTAGAAAAAGAGCAGTAGTGTGTGTGAGGGGGTAAGGAGGGATATCTTCCTTTCATCCTTGATACACTCCACAGTGTTGCTCTCCCTAACAAATGATCTCCAGTGATTGCCTCCTCCTTCGCACCACTGTCATCTTCTGACTCTTCACTGATCAATTATTGTTAAGCAAATTGTTGTTCTTCCTTTTATTTTACAGCCAGTGAGTGCACAGGTGATGGCATTTAGTGGAATTATATTAGTCAAACAGTAATAGTCAAACAGTTGCATAGATTCTGTTGGCTGGTGCTTCTGTGAGACAGAGGAGCTGCAGTGACTATAAAAGAATAAAACTCCAGGGAGAAAGCGGGACTGAGCTAGAGATCTCAGGCTTTTACCGGTCTGTTTCCCAGTGCTAGAGGATTTTTCTGACTCTTTCAATGATTTGAATGCATATTTTCAACACCATGTGGGTGTTTCTTGGGAAAATGGACACTCAGAGAAAGAGAATGTAGGAGGGAATGGTGGGAGAGAGCATAATAAGCACATGCAAGAAGAAATAATAGATTTATTTCCAAATAGGGACTTGCTTCTTCAGTGATTGCTGAAGTGTAGCATCACCTATCTGAGTAAGTAGGAAATAAAGTTTAATGGAACTTTTTTCAGAATGGAGAGGGGTAACTAGTGGTGTTCCCCAAGGGTCAGTCCTGGGGCCGATCCTATTCAACTTATTTATAAATGATTTGGAGGAAGGGGTAAACAGTGATGTGGCAAAGTTTGCAGATGATACTAAACTGCTCAAAGTAGTAAGGACCAAAGCAGACTGTGAAGAACTTCAAAAAGATCTCACTAAACTAAGTGATTGGGCAACAAAATGGCAAATGAAATTTAATGTGGATAAATGTAAAGTAATGCACATTGGAAAAAATAACCCCAACTATACATACAATATGATGGGGGCTAATTTAGCTACAACCAATCAGGAAAAAGACCTGGGAGTCATTGTGGATAGTTCTCTGAAGGCATCCACGCAGTGTGCAGCGGCAGTCAAAAAAGCAAACAGGATGTTAGGAATCATTAAAAAAGGGATAGAGAATAAGTCGGAGAATATCTTATTGCCCTTATACAAATCCATGGTGCGCCCACATCTTGAATACTGCGTACAAATGTGGTCTCCTCATCTCAAAAAGGATATACTGGCACTAGAAAAGGTTCAGAGAAGGGCAACTAAAATGATTAGGGGTTTGGAACGGGTCCCATATGAAGAGAGATTAAGGAGGCTAGGACTTTTTAGCTTGGAAAAGAGGAGACTAAGGGGGGATATGATAGAGGTATATAAAATTATGAGTGGAGTGGAGGAAGTGAATAAGGAAAAGTTATTTACTTGTTCCCAAAATAGAAGAACTAGGGGCCATTCAATGAAATTGGCGTGCAGCAGGTTTAAAACAAATAAAAGGAAGTTCTTCTTCACACAGCGCACAGTCAACCTGTGGAACTCCTTACCTGAGGAGGCTGTGAAGGCTAGGACTATAACAGAGTTTAAAAGAGAGCTGGATAAATTCATGGAGGCTAAGTCCATAAATGGCTATTAGCTGGGATGGGTAATGAATGGTGTCCCTAGCCTCTGTCTGTCAGAGGGGGGTGATGGATGGCAGGAGAGAGATCGCTCGATCATACCTGTTAGGTTCACTCACTCCGGGGCACCTGGCACTGGCCACTGTCGGTAGACAGGATGCTGGGCTAGATGGACCTTTGGTCTGACCCAGTATGGCCGTTCTTATGTTCTTATGTTATGTTCTAATGAGAGAGACTGAGACACAATATTGCTTATTCTAGCATCCCTAGTTCACTTTCCCTTGTTTTGATTTGGTGACACTTAATCGCCCATGGCATTTGCATGCCTCTGCTTTTTTAAGTTGATATCTGGTTCCTATACCCGTCCCTTCTATTTGCATTCAACAAAGCAGTGAGGGAGACTCAGAGTCAGGCTGTGGGGAGATGAACTAGGGCATGCTTGGGGAAGGCTGTGGAGAATCCCGCTTTCTAAGTCACTCACCTGCATGAATGCTTGGGAGAACAAACCCCAGACGGTTTTATTTTTCAATAAAAATCCAGAAAATAAATATGTCCAAGTATCTTTCTTTTTACTGATAGCACATCCAGCAGCTTTAGCACAAAATGTGTCGAGATGAATCAGACCACTGATCACAATGAGTCTGAGCCTGCTGTCCATTTCACTGGGTGGAGAGGGGCCGAGATTTCCACTTCTTTCCTGTGGAATGTGTAGACACACACACACAGGGGCAGTACGTAAATCCACAGAGAGTTTGGTTTCGGGAATAAGCCAATGAGTGTTTCCCACGCCCCACTGTTCCAGGGCTAGAAAGGACTTTTTCTCTTGTGGTGGTGGATGCTACATTCTGCCTTTTATTGGCTGGCCCAGCTGTAGGACTCCTCTTCCTTGCTGTGCTGATGCCAGAGCAACTCAGTTTTATATCTCCAGCAACAGATTTTCAGCTAGAAAGCCCAGCTTGGCACTGAGTCAATGTTCACTTCCGTAGTCGCCGCCGCAGGAGAGGTCGCCAGGAGCGCAGCATCTTCGCAGCAGCTTAAGTAGGAATACCAAATCCCTTTTAGGTGCATGAGTCTTCCTGTATAGTGTTTGGTTTAGTAAATACAAGGCAAAACTATGGCATAGGCTTCCCAGACAAAAGACTCATGCGCGTCTTATGTTTCTGACCCTTTGTCTCTCCGTCCTGATTCCTGAACACTGTCTGTTCCTGTCTGGCCCTGTTGATGCAGGACACCCATTAACTAAGCATGATGATGTAAGCTTAATTAAATATGTTTAAAAGTTGACAGCATAAATGAGTGTGCCAGGTGTACTAACTATATATTACATAGTTTCACAAAAAAGACGAAAAACATTTTTCCACTGTACACCAGAACCCCTTCTTGTTTATCAGTGTGACAAGAGAAGAAAGAAAGCTTTTACAATATTCATAGGAGAACCACCAAAAGACTGAATTTTCTTCAGAAATGAAGCAGAACTGTAAAACCTATTGCAAGGTACTAAAAACATGGCTTAGGACCACCACAATCTATATATATAAAAGTCAAATGGTGTATGTATGTATGTATGTATGTATGTATGTATGTATGTATGTATGTATGTATGGGTGTATGCTTACTTCTTCCACACTGTTTGAGCTAGAGACTTGAAATTTGGTACAGTTAGAGGTCTTGGGGTCCTAATGACGGTAAGAGTTGAAAATTTTTCAAATCTCACCTCTGGGGTGAAATTCTTTAAAGGCCAATCACATCAGCTGGGCAGCTGCTGTTCTCTGTGACATAGTTATGATGTCATAATACCCCCTCCAACAGACACCACACTTGCTCAGTTCTCTGCCCCTCCCCCCTCCAATGGAACCCCGGAATCCCTCAGCTCTGTGCCCCCTCCCCACCTCCGATGGACCCCGGAATCCCTCAGCTCTCTGCCCCCTGCCCACCTCCGACGGACCCGAGTTGGGTTTGGTCGGAGAGTAAGTGAGGTAGGGGTGTCGGGTTTGGTTGGGGGGTGAGGTGGGGGTGTCGGGTTTGGTCAGGGGGTAAGTGAGCTGGGGGTGTTGGGTTTAGTCTGGGGGGGTGGGAAAGTGTCTGGGTGGGTGAGGGGTGAGGGTTGGGGTTGGTCAGGGGGTGTTGGGTTTGGTGGGGGGGTAAGGTGGGGGTGTTGGGTTTGGTCAGGGGGTAAGTGAGCCGGGGGTGTTGGGTTTGGTCTGGGGGGGTGGGAAGGTGTCGGGGTGGGTGAGGGGTGGGGGTTCATGTTGGTGTTGGTCAGGGGGTGTTGGGTTTGGTGGGGGGTAAGGTGGGGGTGTCGGGTTTGGTCGGGGGGTAAGTGAGCTGGGGGTGTTGGGTTTAGTCTGGGGGGTGGGAAGGTGTCTGGGTGGGTGAGGGGTGAGGTGTGGGGGTTGGGGTTGGTCAGGGGGTGTTGGGTTTGGTGGGGAGGTAAGGTGAGGGTGTTGGGTTTGGTTGGGGGGGTGAGGAGAGGGGTCGGGGTTGGTCGAGGGGTAAGTGAGGTGTGGGTATCGGGTTTGTTTGTGGTTGTAGGTAGGAGTGTCAGGTTTGGTTGGGGGGGAAAGTGAGGTGGGTGTGTCAGGTTTGGTCTATGGGGGGTGAGGTGTGGGTGTTGGTCAGGGGGTGTTGGTGTTGGTAGGGGGGTGATGTGGGGTGTTGGGTTTGGGTGGGGGGGTGAAAATGTGAGTTGGGGTTGGTTGAGGGGTAAGTGAGGTTGGGGTGTTGTGTTTGGTCGGGGGGGTGAGGTGGGGGTGTCAGGTTTGCTCTCTCCCCCATCCAACGGACCCCGCACTCGCTCAGCTGTCTGCCCTCTCCCCACCTCCGACTGACTCGAGCAACGCCAGGTATTTTCACTAGTAATAGATAAGTGTGAGTGTTTAAAATGACTATTAAGATCCAAGAAAGGTTATTGATTATTTTGACTGAATTAAAGATGAAGGAAAAGACATATGACTATACTGACCACCAAGACATTTTATTAACATAGATATCAGTGTGTGTGGAAAGTAAAGTGTTTCTACACAGAGAAAAGCATTTTTATATCCCTTCTCCCCAATAACATCTTTCATTTCATCCCTAGAGAGCCCCAAATGATTTAATATTACTCAGCCTAAAGAACTGAAACACAGCAAATTAGAACAAGAATTAAAGATTTCCATATTCCAATTAGAACTTCATGGAAAAGTGAGAGAGACAAAATAAACCATAAGACATCAACAAAATAAAAATTGCATTGGTGTCTTTATTGACCATAGGTGGTAAGGACAAAGATCTACATTGTCTGCTGGGCTCAGGAGAGTGGAAGCTAAAGAGATGTGGTTTGTGGCTACCCGATTCTAAATGGCCTGTTCTACATTGCCTTGGCATGCTTTAGGGCAGCCTGAGATTCTCATATCATGCAATATTATGATTCCAGCAGCTGGGGATTTATTAAAAAACACTAAAAAACATGATATTCATGGTTCAATCATGAGATCATGAATTGGCAATACTGCTTTTTTCTTGGCCATGCCCCACAAAAGAGAAAAATGGCTTACTTCAACCAGGTTATTTAGAAAAGCTGAACATGCACAAGTCCATGGGGCCAGATCTAATGCATCCAAGGGTGCTGAGGGAGTTGACTGATGTGGTTGCAGAGCCATTGGCCATTATCTTTGAAAACTCGTGGTGATTGGGTGAGGTCCCGGATAATTGGAAAAGTGCAAACTTTATGCCCATCATTAAAAAGGGGGGGAAAGGAGAATTCAGGGAACTACAGACTGGTCATCCTCACCTCAGTCCCTGGAAAAATCATGGAGCAGGTCCTCAAGGAATTCATTTTGAAGCACTTGGAGAAGAGGAAGATGATCAGGAACAGTAAACATGGATTCACCATGGGCAAGTCATGCATGACCAACCTGATTGCCTTCTATGATGAGATAATTGCTCTGTGCATATGGGGAAAGCGGTGGACGTGATATATCTTATAGGTATAGATTGGATGAATGAACTATAAGGTGGATAGAAATCTAGCTAAATTTTGGGCTCAGTAAGTAGTGATCAATGGTTCGATGTCTAGTTGTCAGCTGGTATCAAGCAGAGTGCCCCAGGATCTGGTCCTGGGGCTGGTTTTGTTCAAAATCTTCATTAATGATCTGGGTGATGGGATGGATTGCACCCTCAACAAGTTTGTGGATGACACTAAACTGGGGGGAAGGGATAGGATCCAGAGTGACCTAGACAAATTGGAGGATTGAGCCAAAAGAAATCTGATGAGGTTTAACAATGATAAGTGCAGAGTCTTGCACTTAGGAAGAAAGAATCCCATGCACCGCTACAGGCTGGCGACCGACTGGCTAAGCATCTGTTGTGCATAAAAAGACCTGGGAATTGAGTCAGCAGTGTGTGCTTATTGCCAAGAAGGCCAATGGTATATGGGGCTGTATTAGTAGGAACATTGCCAGCAGATAGAGGGAAATGAGTATTGCATCCAGTTTGGGGGGCCCCACTACAGAAGCGATGTGGACAAATTGGAGAGAGTCCAGGTGAGGGCAATGGAAATTAGGAGGGGGCTGGAGCACATGACTTATGAGGAGAGGCTGAGGAAAATGGAGTTATTTAGTTTGCAGAAGAGAAGAGTGATGGGTGGATTTGATAGCAGCCTTCAACTACCTGAAGGGGGGATTCCAAAGATGATGGAGCTAGGCTCTTTCTCAGTGATGGCAGATGACAGAACAAGAAGCAATGGTCTCAAGTTGCAGTGGTGGAGGTCTAGTTGGATATTAGGTTGGATACTACTTCACTAAGAGGGTGGTGAAACACTGTAATGGTTTACCTAAGGAGGTGGTGGAATCTCCATCCTTAGAGGTTTTTACCCCACTTGACAAAGCCCTGGCTAGGATGATTTAGTTGGGGACTGGTCCTGCTTTGAGCAAGGGGTTGGGCTAGATGACCTCCTGATGTCTCTTCCAATTCTAATCTTCTATGATTCTATGAAAACATCCTGAAGAAGAAGTGCTGCTCTCATAAGCTTTAGCCCAATGGCTAGGGCACCTACATAAGAAAAAAAATCCACAAAACGGGACTGTCCCTTTAAAAATGGTCACCCTATTTCTAAGCAACATTTTAGGGGGAAAATAGATGCTGTGAGGCTTCTCAGGATGCATGATTGATCAAAGCACAGTATGTTTTGATAACTCATACATCTATTTGTTAGTATGACACGCAGCTTCCAAAGTTCCTTCAAACTAGCAAGTAATTGCTCAAAAATTGAAATCAGCTAGTGGCCTGGACATGCATCTTGAAAAACCTCCAGTGACTATTTCCCCCAACTTAACAGAGATGTGTATAGCTACTGAGAAGTCTCAATTTGCCTTCATTTTGCTACTTAACATGCAGGGTCCCAAGAGAATCACAGTCATGGAAGAAGAGAAACTGATTTTTACACCACCACCCCACTCTGGTCCCATACACCTGTCAGGATCCTAAAAGGGCATTCAGGATCAAGGGTAAGAGTAGGGTCTCACCTGAAACTGAGAGGCATGGAGGAGTTCATAGTCAGTTCCAGGCTGGGATCAATACCAAGGATCAGAATCCAGGACAGGGTTAAATGTCTGCATTAAAAGGTGAGGTCCAAATCAAGCTGAGGTCAAAGCCAGGAGTTCAAGATCATAAAGCAAGAAGGGTTGTGGCAGCTCTAGGAGATCCACACTGTTGTCTGGACACTTCCTTCATCATTGTTTGTTTTTTTGGAGCAGCAGCCTCATCCTCTGAGGCTATGACCACCACTTTCTTCACTCATTTTTAGCCAGTTTTGTTTTATATGTTTTCAGTTAGTCTTGTATCCTTAAGGGACACAGCAAGGCTTTTTTTCCCCCTACACTATTCCATTTTCCTTGCATTATTACTAGCCTCTTCAAGAAAAAAAATCATTGATTACAATTTTAACTCAACTTTTCAGTAAAAAACAACAACTTGCTTTCCATAGAATATTGCCCACAATGACCTAGAACATGGTCAACAGTTTCTTTGGTTTTGCACATAATACACTACCCATCTCTATGTCTCTTTAATAAGTTTAACTTATAATTTAAGGAACAATGACCTGCTAACACTCTAAAAATTATTATTTCACTTTTGCTATCTAGACTGTGGAGTATAGTATTATCTTCAATTTTTGAGCATACCTCATAAAACCTTTAACCATTTGATTCCTTATCCATAGGTTCTTACCATTCCTTCGCACACTCCTTCATGGTCACTTAAATTCTTCTCTAGTTAATGGTATCTTAACAGCCTCTCGTCATTTTCTATAGCTTCTTTTGTTGCTTTGTCAGCCATCTCTTTTGTAGGCATTCCAATATGTGCTGAAATCCATGCTACTGTTACAGATACCTGCATGCATCATTTCCATAGTTAGAAACAGTATTTCATTTATTGTGTCAGTTTTGCTTTCCAATTCTCTCATCTGTTTGTCATAATACCTGACAAATAATCAAATACAATTACAACTGCAGCCAATCACACATTTCTTGCCCAGGTTTGTGCCAACATTATACCTATTAGTTCAGAAATTTCAATGTGCTGTTTTTTACTTCCCTTGTTTTTTCCATACAGTTACAAATCCACAAAAGGAGGAATAACTATTTCACTGTAATTTGATTTTCCATAACTAACATTTTTTATTTCTCATTTTCTCTTTTACGTATCTCCTTTACTGATCTTTTCAGTGTGAGGAAGTCTGTGGCAATCCATATAGTTCTGTCTAATAAGCTCCAAGTAATCCTCATCAATCTGTTGTGTAGTTTTATTTTCATGATTCCATTTTTCCTTTGCCCAAAAGGTTGGGTCTGATAGTTTCTTTCTTAGATTTATAGGTACTTCTCCAGTGACTATTTGCAGCACACTACACTGGTGTTATCATTGTATCACATACCACTTGCAGAGGATGGGCTTGGAGCAATTCCAAGTTTCTAAGGGCTTTTTGAGGCTGAACCAAAAGCTTGCCATCCATAGCCTAAAGTTGGTCTTATCAATGCTCTATATATACATCATCATCAATACCTTCTTATCTGCACCCTATATGACATGCCATTAGAGTAAGTTAGAGCTGCTAGAGTAGTCTTACTTGAAAACAGAATCGCTGTGGCATGAAGTGCTATTCCTACACCTCTTCTCCGCCCCTAAGCCAATGTTTGCAAGTTGGAAAGAAAAGTAGGGCTGCTTCTGTTGGCCCTATGCTGCTCTTGCACTGGCAGAACTCTCCAACGTCCTATTGTGACTCATTTATGGCTCCTATAAGTGGTGTAAGGCCCAATGCATCTCAAACGTGAGCCTATAGAGCTGCTAGGAAGCAAACACCTCCATGCTACCATACAGCAGTAGTGGTAACAGTGTGTGGTCCACTACTCAAGACCAGGGGAGCTAGAATAGGATAAAATATCAACCATTCATAATTGTCATATAAGTGACATAAGATGTGAAAATGGAGATTAACCCCCTGAAAATGATAGAATGGATAAACGGAAGAGTTGATGACATATAAAGAGCTAAAAGTATGCAGCATCAAGATCTATTAATAGAATGTACAACATAAAGAGCAAACTGAAAAACTTATTAAAACTGTGACCTTATGGAAAAAGAAAGTTACCTGTTAACCGTCTCAAGTCCTGATGGAATCAAGGGAGGTTATTTATGGAGTGCTGCTAAGATTATCTGAAGAGGAGATCAAAAAGAGTAAAGATGAAGATAAAGTATTGTTCTTTAAATAGCTACTTAGTAGGAGAAAGGGAGAAAACTGGCCATCTATGGCTGTACTCATACCACTTACAGATGGAACACTTCTGGATAGGATCCAAATGGGGTATCCATCTTTCTGGCTTAAACTACCCCCCATCCTCTTGTGAGATGCTATAATTGTCAATGATTTGGACACGTGGCAGCCATTTGTAAGTAAACAATGAGATGCAGTAAATGTGGAGAAATCACTTATATGAGAACAGTGTAGAAGGAACCTAAATGCAGCAATTGTGAGGGGCAAACACAGTGCTCCAAAGAAATAATGTGCAATAGCAGAACAATCTAGAGAAATTTTTAAAAAAATCCTCTGAGGAGGCTACCAAAATGTACCCACTGCAGAAAATAGAAAAAGAAAAATACTCACATAAAGGAAGAGCTGTATAAAGGTAGCGGAACACATCTCTGGTCAGTGAGGACAATATGAGAGGAATGGGAGATGTAGTGTTTGTAGGTAAAGAGATGTTTATAACATTCATTACAGAAATAATTAACTGCATCTTGCAGATGGCAAAAAATGGAAAGGATTAAAATAATAGCAAAAGCAGGAGAAAAATATTTAAAGGTAGACAACCTCTCAATAGATCACATCCACATGATTATAAGTGAAGGCAATAATACAGCTTAAAAAATATGGTTCCTAACTAGAATGCACATAGTTTAATAACTCATGGATAAGAATTTAAGAAGGCCATTTGTGGAATGGGAAAAAAGCCTGATGTAATATGTGTGCAAGAAACATGGCTAATAGGTAAACTTGTGTTCAATCTACTGGGATGTGATATACTCCAGAGGGACTGAGAAGATACATTTATAAAAGAGGGAAGTAGTTACATTGATAGGGATGTGTAGAAGCTATTTTAGAATATAATGCTATTGAGATTCAGATGCAGAAGAGAAACATTTATGTATTGATTTATAATGTTTAAAATCCATGTAAAATTAGCTATTTTAGCATTAGAAAAATTAGTAAGTATAAAAAACCCATTAGAATTTGCAGAGACTTTAATAGTTATACTGAGTTGTATATAGTTACCTAGATGGTAAATGCTTAGACCAATTTGTTGATATGCATAATCCAGTAATATTGAACTCACGAGAAGCTACTAGATTTAATTCAAAGAATGGATCTCTCTCTGATTTGGATGCAGAAATGACAACAAATAATGTAGCTAGTAAATTCAACTGGAAAATAGATAAAAAAGACAGAATGGGAAGTGATCACTTCTCTCTGCTAATTGAGCATCAAGGTTGAAGAGATGTTGACGACACCTAAAAATAATTCCTAGCTGGAATTTTCAAAAAGCTGATTGGGACCTTTTCAAGATTAAATGTGATGAATATTTCTGTAGTAACTGTACAAGTGATAACCTAGGAGAATTTCTATAGCAATGTACTAAAAGGAATTGCAGCTGCAGCAGATCTGGTCATCTACAATATGTCACATAATGGGTGTTTTAGCACCTTCGGGAACTAGAATTTGGAATATCCCAGGCAGGGCCGGCGACAAGGGGATACTACGGGTAGAGCTGTACCAGGCCCGGGACTTTAGGGGGCCCCCGGTACACAGCAGTACCCGTAGTCATCCCCCCCTTGTCGCCGGGCCTGGAGAGCGGGGAAGGGGCGGGGAGGCGGCACGGCTCTCCTCCGGACGAGCGCCCGTGTCCCCGGCAGGAGCAGTGAGCCCGGACGGCGGCAGCGGTGCAGTCCGGGGGAGAAAGTGTGTGTGTGTGTGGGGGGGGGGAGCAGCAAGGGTGGTTCGCGCCGCAGGACCCCGCACTGCCGCCAGCCGCTGTCAGCTGGGGGGGAGCGCCGGCTGGGCTGGGGGGGCCCCGGCTGGGCTGGGGGAGCCCCCAGCCGCTGTCAGCTGGGGGGGGAGGGGGAAGTACCAGCTGGGCTGGGGGGGCGGCTGGGCTGGGGGGGCCCCCAGCCGCTGTCAGCTGGGGGGGGGGGGAAGTGCCAGCTGGGCTGGGGGGGGACCCAAACAATCCGAGTAGGGAGCCCCCAAATTTCTGTCGCCGGCCCTGATCCCAGGAGATGCATCACAGAATCTGGCTGAATAACTTTCTTTTAATTCTGCTCCTCCTCTTTCCCCCTCCCCACCCCCACAAAACCAGTGCCATCAAGTAATAATTAGAAAGCAAGGAAGAATGAAGGTTGTAGGAGAAGCCAAGGGGGAGGAAAGAATAGGAAGATGGCAGGAGATAGGTAGGAGGGAGTAACATTTTCATGTTTCTCCTCTTCAGTGATGATGATTGTCAATGATACATTTAAGGCAGCTAAAAATGTGTCTGATTAATTTCCACTCTCTCATGGACACTGGGCTGCTGGCATTATTTTATTAAAATAAACAAGTTAAAATTTTGTTTAAAATGCTCTAAATCATATGTGTTGAAAAATACATATAAGAATTACATGAACTTTGCAAACAGGTAGAAAAGAAAACTAAGTCAAAGCTGGGGTCTAGTGACTTTGACATTGCGGCATGTTAACTTCTCCTTCAACTGGAATCTTTTATGCATTTTTAACAAGCCATTAGCAATTGTTCTATGGCTTCAAAATATTAATTGCACCTTCATTCTCTATTCTAATATCATGGTTAGAAGTCTGTCTCAGGTATTATCAAATAAAGTATAGACATGCAAATTCTAAATATCACAAGGGACCAAAGGTCTCCAAGAATTAATTTATCTCAAGATACCAGATTAATATCCTTATTAGGTATAGGTATAAAATATTAATAAGTTAGTGGGACTTGAACAAGTGATTAGCTGCCTGTGTTATCTGTGGAAATAAGCTAATGTGGTTCAAATTATAAGTGCTTAGCACATGTATGTACCACACAGAAATAAACATACTGTTAAACACACAGTAATACCCCTAATAATTTATAAATAAATACATTCTTCACCTAAAGTGGGAAAGATGATTCTGTTGTGTTTGCAGCTTTATATTTCCTTTCCTGACTTCTGGAAATTTGTCCTTTTTAATTAAAAAAAACCGCAAAGGAGCCCCCAGATCCAGATCCTGTCCATTACACACCACAAACCTTCTTACCTTTCCTACAGATTACCATTATCAGCAAGCATAGGAATAAGCACCGAAGCAATTACTGTATAAACTAGTTATGTGGTGACTGGATCATATGAAATAAAGAATATAATGTATGTATAATTTCAGGTGTTCACAAGTTGCCAATAACAATCATGGTGAAATCTTACACAAATATATTGTTTTCAAGTTCCCTCAATTTTTTAAGAAAAAGAGATTAACCCTAGACATGTGGAGAAAAAATATTAAACAGTGGCACCAAAGAGGAATTGTTATCTTTGTTTCTGAATTACAAATCTGAATAGATAGGTACTAAACAATTACAGTTGGAAATTCCTATCAATCAGGGAAGACATTCAGACTCACAGATTAGATTATTTGTTTATGACTAGATTAATACCTTTACCCAAGTGAATAGCTCCTAGAGTTTTCAGATACTGTACAAATGTTAACTACATGCACTATATATCAGTAATGTCCTCTCAAGATCTATTTATCTGTCAACAGTCACTTTGCACCTTGCATTTTTTCCTTTGTTCCCTTTCTCCCCGCTCCTGCCCAGGAAAGGACAGATAATGTGGTGATTTGATATGGGGTTCATATGTGTATGGTAGGATTGGGGAATAACTCAAGCCTTTGTCTGTTGCTCCTCCTTTTCAGTGTAGGACATTAGAGGAGCTATTGCCCTGGTATTTCCAATATGTGGCTAGCTCAAACATCTGTTTTATTGGATCTACCTGGTAAACCAGCATACCCAGGACTGGTTTTTGGATGAAGGTAAATTGGCTGTGGCTTAATCTAGAGAAGATTAAGTTAACACTGGAGGTGGGGAAAGGCTGTAAAAAATGGTAATGCGGATATCAGCTCTTTCAATCCAGGGAGATTCCCTACCTTTAGTTATTCAGCTTTGCTATTTGGGGTCTTCCTGGATCCTCAGCTTTCTTTAGATGTCCAGATAGCAGTCACGATCAGAAGTATTTCTGTCTTCTGCTATTAGCCAGAAGGTTGTAACCTTTCCCTTTGGATGCAGAACTCAGTGATTCATGCCTTGGTAATTAAGTATTTAGAATAGTGCAATGTACTATATAGTGTCTATTTTTACTTCATAATTATAGAATCATAGAAATTTAAGATTGGAAGGGAACCTCGATAAGTCATCTAGTTCAGTACTCCAGGGGGTCCACAGGCCCCGCTGATCAACTTCTCCTCCACCTTCCCTCAGTTTCTGCCTCCTCCCTTTGTTCCTAGCATGCGGGAGGCACTGGGAGGGAGGGGGCATGCTCAGGGGCAGAAAGTGGTGGGGAAGAGGAGGGACAAGGGTGCAGTGGGGCCTAGAAGAGATGGGGTGGGGCCTTCAGGGAAGGGGTGGGGTGGGGGTAGGGCCTGAGTGGGGGACTTAGGGGTCCCTGAAAAATTGTAAATCCAAATGGGGGTCCTTGAGTTGCTAAAGTTTGAGAACTGCTGATCTAGACCATCCCTGATGGGTGTTTTACAGAAGGTTTTTAAGAACAGATTTGACAAAGATTCCAAAACCTCCCTAGGTAATTTTGTTTCCAGTGCTTAACTATTCTTACAGTTTTGTCTAATGTCCAATCTAAATCTCCCTTGCTGCAATTTAAGACCATTACTTCTTGTCCTGTCCTCACTGGTGAAGAACAATTTATTAGCCTCCTCTTTATAATAACCTTTTACGTACTTGCCCTTTTACGTACTTAGTCTATAATACAGACTAAACAAACCCAGATGTTTCAGTCTTTCCTCATAGGTAATTTAATTGTACACATTTAATAATTTGTATTTCTCTCCTCTGGATTTTCTCCAATTTGTCCATGTATTTCCTGAAGTACAGTGAAACCTCGATTTAACGGACTAATTCGGGCGAGGGGCTGTCCGTTAAAGCCGAAAGTCCGTTATTTAATAATTAAAAAAAATATTTTTAAATTTTTTAAATTATTAAATAACAGGACTTTCGGCTTTAACGGACAGCCCCTCACCCGAATTAGTCCGTTATATCAAGGTTTTACCGTCAGCCCGCCCGCCCGCGTCCCAGGCTGCTGGGACCCGGCGGGAGCTAGCAGCCCACCCGCCCGCCCGGGTCCCCGGCTGCTGGGACCCGGCAGGAGCTAGCAGCCCACCTGCCCGCCCGGGTCCCCGGCTGCTGGGACCCGGCAGGAGCTAGCAGCCCGCCTGCCCGCCCGGGTCCCCGGCTGCTGGGACCGGCGGGAGCTAGCAGCCCGCCCGCCCACGTCCCAGGCTGCTGGGACCCGGCGGGAGCTAGCAGCCCACCTGCCCGCCCGGGTCCCCGGCTGCTGGGACCCAGCGGGAGCTAGCAGCCCACCCGCCCGCCCGGGTCCTGGCTGCTGGAACCCGGGCGGGAGCCGTCCACCCACCCGCCCGCCCGCCCGCCCGCCCGCGTCCCAGGCTGCTGGGACCCGGGCGGGAGCCGTCAACCCGCCCGCCCATGTCCCGGCTGCTGGCTGGCTGACGGCTCCCGCCCAGGTCCCAGCAGCCGGAACACGGGCGGGCTGGCAGCGGGGAGCCGGCAGCCAACCCGCCCGCTGCCTGGACCCGGGAGGCAGCGGGGAGCCGGCAGCCCGCCTGCTGCCTGGACCCTGGAGGCAGCGGGGAGCCGACAAACAGTCCACCCGCTGCCTGGACCGGGGAGGCAGCGGGGAGCCGGCAGCCAGCCCGCCCGCTGCCTGGATCCCGGTGGTAGCGGGGAGCCGACAAGCAGCCCGCCCGCTCCCTGGACCCCGAAAAATGGATTTTGGATGCATCGGATTTTGTCTGTTGCATCCGAAGTCCGTTAAATCGGGGTTTTACTGTATGGACACAATGCTCCATAATGTGCATCTATGCTGGGATTTTCAAAAGCACTCACCATTAATTTAACTCCTCTCATTGAGATCTATGGGACCAGACTTAGGCTAATACTGAAAATCTTTTGAAAATATTTTGAAAATCTCACCTTGATGTTTTAATGTTACTTTGAGTCCTCTCTCGATATATTTCCGATAGTAATTGATAAAAAGCTAATTAAAGATATATAGCACATTGTTTTGATAAAGATACATAAGGCCCTTATTTCTGTCTATTTTAGGAATGTATATGTTGCCTATTAACATAACATCTGAATACCTCATAATCTTTAATGTCTGAGGAACATTCTTGCTTTTTCTTTGTTTTTTCTTATGAATAAAGTAAAATCATTTTGTAATGCCCATCAGGTCCTTCTTTGCATCTCTGTTGCTGCTTGTATTCTACATTATACTATTGAAGTGATAAAAAAATTGCAAAATAAAATTTAAAAATGACTGATTAATACAATGTAATGGCAAGTGTCTTGTAGCTTCCCTAAAGATTATTTTACTGTGTCCCTGAAAATAGAAAATAAAGAAAAGGTTTCATTTTGTCTCCCAGACAGTCTCATTCAGATATTGGGGGAAGTGTGTGTGGGGGTATATTTATGTTCAGTGCTATTTTCTGTAGACCAGCTGCTTCAAAACCATTTAAAGGTTCAGTACACATTGAATTTTATCTGCCTCTCAAAACTAAATATTAGACTATGTCTGTTTTATTGTGATAAGATGCTGCCAGTGATTTGGTAAACAATATTACTTTGGACTGGAAAAAAAACCATTAGACATGTGGTACTTCACCTTATTATCCCACATGTCTTAAGCAATGCTGCACTCAATTCACAAATTGCTCTGCTAAATCTACCTAAAGAATCAAACTAATTAAATAATCCTTAATCTTTAAAGTAAAATAGTTTGTTATGAGTTCACAAACTTTAGCTTTCACGCCAACTGGTTGTCTACATTTTTTTAATGGGGTTGGAAGATTTTGAGGGTATTAGATTTAAAATACTCTAAGCTTTACAAACAGTTACATCAAATTTGTAAAGCATCACAAGGTTTAAATGACAAAACAACTCATGCAGCATGACAAAAACAATTAAAATATATTTGGGAACATCATGCAGAAATTATCCAGTAAGTAAAGACGAGTGTACAAAATGAAGTGGAAACCCAATCTTCTTACTATCTGTGGATCCCTTTTCAGATTGAGGAATACAGTTAAAGTTGTATATGTTTGATCTGCCTGCAATCCTTCCCTCCCTTACACTTGGCTTACACAGAGTTAGCTGAACAAAACAGTAGAGGAAGTAAATTGCCTTGCCATTATCTTAATAGCGGTTAGGTCCTAGATAGAAGCGGATCTTCTAAACAACTCGGGACCACTGAAACCACTCCCACCAAAGTCTCTACTGACCTTTTCCTAGCTAAAGTTCAGAAACAGTACTCCATCCTCCTGGATCTGTCACCCACTTTTGACACAGTTAGCCATGTTCTTCTTCTTGAAGTCTTGCCCTCTTTTGGATTCATGACAGTCCCCCCTCCTGTTTCTCCTCCTATCTCTCTAATTGCTACTGCAGTGTGTCCGCTGTAGGATCTTCCTTATCCACACTCCAAAATTCTGTGGAGATTTCATAGGCCTCTGTCCTTGGTCCCCGTTTCTTCTCTCTGGGTAATCTCCACTGCAAATACAAATTCAGCTACCATTTCTGTGCTGACAAGTCATAGATCTACTTCTTTATTCCAAACTTGTTTCCTTCTGTCCAAACTAGTCACAACCTGTGTAAGAGATTACCTTCCCCCACTCTAAACTCTAGGGTTTAAGATGTGGGGATCTCTTATATGAAAGACCACTTAACTCCAGGCTACTTTCCCAGCCTAGGTTAAATCTTTTCCCCCAAAACCCAAACTTCTCCAGTTGGGGCTTGAAACCCACTGCCACCATTAATGTGATTACCCCAAAACTATGGGGTGGGGCACATTAAAACCCCCAATAGTGACACCCCCTCCCCCTTGCTACCTGGGAGAGATTGAGAATACAGTCAATTCTTAGAACAAAAAAGGTTTAATAAAGAAACGAGAAAAGCCTGAACAGTGACAATGATGACCAATATTGTCTCATTGTTTTCTTGTATTCAGCTGTTGTCTCTTGTCTTCTACATCGATTGTAAATCTATTGGGGCAGGGACCATCCTTTTATTCTGTTTATATAGCACCTAGCACCATGGGCTTCTGGTCCATGACGAGGGCTCTGAGGAGCTACAGTAATGGAAAACAATAATTATAGATCTTTTTAGCAAACTGTATTTCTTCTTTAAACACTTGTTTGGGGCAGAAGTAAGGAGGTATCAAGGAGTTTCTTGTACCAGCCTCCTCTCCGAACCAACATTTATACTAACAAACATTTAACCTAGCAGGACTCAGGACTGATCAGGACTCAGACACAGATGGGGTTAATTAACTTTCCAAAGGCCAGCTAGTGAACTAGGGTGAGAACACAGTAGTCTACCAGTGCACAATGCTCAGTACATTGAGGCAACACTGCCCCTCAAGTGTGATGACTAAAGAGACTAGGACAATGTGTCCAAATCCTGTGACACTTGTGGACACAACTAGCAACCAAAAGAGATCATAATAACCACACCAAGGACCTAACCCTGCAAATACTGACATGAGTTCTGATATAATGGATGAAAAATGTAGCAAGCAAACTAATTCCAGTTTTAACACCTACATGTGAGTTATTAAAAATAATGGGAAAAGGCACTCTACAGAACAAGAATGAAACACACCCACACAAAAATCCTTTTCATAAGCAAAACAAAAAACCTCAAAAACTCACCTCAGAAAACATTTGGGCTTCAATTTAATTTTACTAGGTCATAAAGAGTTACCTTATATTCAATCAATCATCTGTTAGATAAAATGTTTGAATGATTTTTTTCATATCCTGTGTTCCTGGGTAAGGCTCTGCATCTCTTCTTACTGGTACAGGATAGTCGGCTGGAATGGAGCTTGGGATAAGAGTCAAATGTAGTGAAAAATATAAAATTATAAAATAATGTAGTGAAAAATAAATACCAAAAGCTGACCCTAGCCTGTAATTGTGTAGGTTCTATTATTATTATTTTTGGTTAATTAATTAATCCTCAGATCCTTTTTCTTATTCTCTCTTCCTTGGCCTCTCCAGGTATTATTTCTAATGTCACTAGATGCCACCCATCAAAAGGACCACAGAGCATACATACGGTCAATTTATTTAGTTTATGTTAGAATCATCAAATCTATTCCTTATGAAATTTCACAACAACAAACTGCCCTTTAAGAGATCTTCAGATATGTGAGTGATTCTGCCATCAGATTTAGTAGTTGGGCATTACATGTCCAGTGTTACAGTTGAAGCATCCATTTTCTTGCCAGTCCCACATATACTTCAGGTAAAAACATGATCATTGAATGATTTAGAAATGGTTTAATGGGATGTGAGAATTATGCCATAAACTATTAATTTGATTAATAACAGCACTGTTTATAGGTTCTTGGACCCCAGATGAAGCAAGCAAACTGACAGAAGATGAGTTTTAAGGCTGAGAAATTAATCTGCCTTTCTTCCTGAAATTCTTCTCTTTCTGTAACTGGCTAAAATAAATATATCTCCATATGAAAAAATGTTGAATCATTGTGTATTATTATATTAATTAGTGTAATGAAGTTGGTAGAGTCAGGAATTAATCTTAATAGAAATTCAAACAGAATAAAATTGATAATCTCAGAATAGCTATATAAAGAATAATGCTACTTACAATATTCTGAACCCAGATGAAATCACACTGATTAATGATAATAGTCATAGTGCTATAGCCTATATAGTAAAAATAAATGGTCCTCTTAAACACTGTTATTCTAGATTTATGCCAGTATGATTACATAGACTGTCTGTGACAGTGAGTCAATCTTTTGGTCTAAAGTTTGGAAAGCCCCATATTAAACATCTCTTTTTGTACCAAAATTGCCTGAGAATAATACTGAATTAGGTAAATTTTCTACTTTGTAATAAATCTGATAGAAATCTGTACTGCTTGCTAGGTTTTTAACATCCTTGGTCAAGTTCATACATTGACACATTATAAACATTTATATAACCACCTCTACAAGAATATTTTGATTAATCTATCTATATATATAAAAAAGTCAAATGGTGTATGCGTGTATGCGTGCGAGTATGTACGTTCCCTTACTCCTTCCAAACCGTTTGAGCTAGAGACTTGAAATTTGGTACAGTTATAGGCTTTAGGGTCCTAATCAGGGTAAGAGTTGAAAATTTTTCAAATCTCACCTCTGACGCCCCCCAGGGGTGAAATTCTTTAAAGCCCATTCACATCAGCTGGGCAGCAGGTTAACACCTGCTGTTCTCTGTGACATAGTTATGATGTAATAATACCCCCCTCGCTCATCTCTCTCCCCCCTCCCCCCCACTCCAACGCCCTCCCCACTCGCTCAGCTCTCTCCCCCCTCCCCCCCTCCAATGGACTCAAGCAACGCCAGGTATTTCTGCTAGTAAGACATATTTATAAGAAGCCTTTTTCTGTACTTTACCTTAAGCAATCTAAAACTGAAATGGTTGATGTTGCAGGGTACCATAAGAATCCTGTAGAAATGAGGCTCACACACAGTGGCTAGATGGAAAGTGGTGAGTTTATTGAAGGTCCCGGTCCTTTGGCGCTGGGGGCCCCTCTCAGCGTGACCGTGGAATGGGGGCCCTGGCACACCGGAGCAGTGCCCAGGGAAGAAGCCCATGGGGGGGAACACAAACATGGGCTTAAATACACTTGCACATTTACATCTCATACATAAACATATCTCATGAATATCAAGCAGGCAAGCAGGCAAGCACCTGTTGGTTGGTTACATGCTGTCCAGCACTTATTGGTTACATGCTGTTCTGCACTTGTTTTGCAATCCTGCCTCAGTTTACCTGTTTAGTTTCACACAAGCTGAAATTCACACAGACCAAGTAAACAGCTAACACAGCTGAGAAACTCTTCTCAGACACACACACAAGATAATAGGAACACAAGGCCATTCCCAAGCTGATAACCTTCATTATACATTACCCTGGAGACAACTTAGAAGCGTAACTGCGCCCCCTAACGATTGCCGTCACAGTAATCTTCTGCTCACTACAGTTGATTAAATAATTTTATTTAACCAATGCATGTTTTAGCCTATCTCGAGAGTTCTTACAAGTGACCCAAGTTCAGCAAGGTCTCATCTTGGAAAATTCAAGCTAGAGTGTTCACGTTATTTCAATTGACTTGTTACCTTTTTTCCCTGGACATGCTATTTTGCACTGAAGATCAAAATAAAAAAACAGCACTTGGGGATTATGCCTAGGTGAATAACTGAGCCCTATAGGGAAATGAGATAATGAAGTAACGAATGCTACTAGAAATGCCAACAGGAGAAAGTTATTAGTATTGAAAATTCACTAGTGGGTGCTACTCCTCCTCTCCCACCATTTATCAAGTTGACAGTATGAGAAACCCCATATTTTACCTGGAGAATCATGAAACTTGATAAGAAACATTTCATTCTGGTGACTGCTGATTATTTTATAACCTGGAGAATTAGGCTTAATAATGGAAATGCATACACTGTTAAACTGTGTCTCCTTTTTTTCCTAAATTTTCCTAATTTTATTTTAGTTACCTCAAGAATACCTTGTGGCAGTGAATTCCATACTTATGTATATAATACTTAAAATCATTAGTCTATTTTCAGTTTACATCATCAATTTTTAATCAACGAGTGTCATTGTTTTTGGGGGCAAATCATCCTGTGGACAAGATGATTCAGAGCACTTGAATGGTCTTGATGTATCATTCTTTATTCTAGGCTTCCATTATAGCTCTTCACTTTTCCAAATTATCACAAATCTCTTTAGTGTCTCCTCATTTCGAATCTGCCGCCCCCATACACCCATTCTCCCTGTTGCCTTTTGATGGCCCTCACTCGATTCAGATAAAAGATGTACCATGCCATATAATTGGCTTCTTAACGCAGCCCAACATTTTATTCCAAAATAATGACAAGGCAGGTGGCAAGCGGTCATTACCATGACTACTGCTACCTATTAGTTCATAGCAAGTCTATGGTAGAATATTCTATTATAATTGTTATTCCAATCTCCCCTCCTTTTTCCCCCTCACTTGCTTGTTTCACCAATATTGTATCTTGTCTTTTAAGATTGTGAGCTTTTGGGAGAGGGACAATGGACCAGATTATGTCACCTTGACTCATATCACACTGAGGACAACAAGAACATTAGTGAAATAAAGAGCTAATTGCTGTACTAAAAGCTGGATCTATATGCTTATACAGTGCCTGCCATGGTGGGTGCATCCACACAACCACTGGCGGTGAGACTTTCAGTTAGGGTTGACAGACTCACACTAGTAGGGTTTGTACTAGTGCTCTAAAAATAGCGGTGGAGAGAGCGCTTTGAAGTTGTGGCTTGGGCCGGAGCTTTGGCTCAAAGCCCACCCCACGTCCCAGGCTTAGAAACCAGACTACAGTCCAAGCCACAACTTCTAAGTGCAGTATACACCACTATTTTTAAAGCATGAGCATGAACCCCACTAGCTGGAGTCTGTCAGCCTGGAGTGGGCTGCCTGCTGTGTAGACATACCCAAATGGGGTCTGACTTAGTTGAAACTTCTAAGTGCTATCACATTCACAATAATATAAACTGTCTGGTTTCCAGGAGTATTTAGCCATTTTCAGTGTCATTCATGAAACACTGTCAAAGCTCCATCCCTTTGGAGAATTCTTATGTACTCAGCATTTGCTGTTGAAATGAGTTTTTTACCAAGAAATGATCATACTGAGATGGTGAAATGGTGCATTTTAAGATTTTTAATGATTTGAGTGATACTGTATCTCAAATGATCTTAGAGACTTCCAGAGAAAGTAGACAACATGCAGGAAAGGTAAGTTATAAATTAATTATCTTGTCTTGACTGGAATGCATTTTATAACTTTCAAAACTAATGTATTTTCAGTTTGTATCTTCATGTAATACATTCCAGTCAGGAACCTCTTTATCACTTACCTATCAGTATGTTACTGGCTTCATAGACAGTCTTTTCCAATGCAAGTCCTGTTTCTCATTAAGTCAGCTTCAATATCAGCAGCAGCTCTATCACAGAGGCTGATACAGTTTCTCTAGTTGCTATAATACAATCCATTTCAAACTTACTATTTTGTACGCTGAAACACAAATGCTGTCACTACTCTTCTCAGCTGTCTGTCTCTGGAAAGTTTCATTCTTTATACCTCCCTCCAACATTTAAAACAGTGCAGCCTCCAGAAAGTCATTTTAGGCAAAATAGTTTGCAAGGGAAAGCATTTTATTCTTTTAAGCAATGTGGCTTACAATAATCAAGGCAAACATTCAAAAGTTGTATTTAGAAGAACTTACAATAGAGTCAGTTTGCATTATTTTCCACAAAAAATAGGGTTACTTTTTTGTATTAGAGGGACATTGGGATGGATTGTAAAGACATATGGCAGCTGACACTAAAAGGTTAAAGGAGAGCAATCATGACCCCCAGCTGTGGATAAATTGCTGGTTAGCAACAGCTGGGATGAAAAGCTGCCATCCACGTGGAGCAGGGTGGCTGCCAGACAGACTGAAAGTCACTGTGAAGCTTCTCCTCCGCATCGGATGGGGAAAACCTGCCAAAAGAGACCAACTCCGTGGCTGAAGGTCCTAGGGAAGGTTGCCATATAGAAGACTCCTGCAAAGGCCACAGTAAGGAAGCAGCCCAAGGAGGCAACTGGGGATCTAAGCAAACAGTTCCTGACTGCCTGGGGTCCCTGGGCTAGGACTAAGAGGGAGGGCAGGACTGAGTTCCTCTAGCACCCTCCACATGGATGTAAGGGGGGCAGAGGTTGCTGAGGCTCCAGATTGGGGGTAGCAATCCCCGTATAAGACTGTTGGACTTTATTTTTGTTTCTGCTTTTAACTCCCTTGTTCCTGCCCAGAGGAAGAAGGGAGAGAAAGACATCAAGCCAGACTAGTGCCTGGGGGCCCATACAGGGCCATTAGTACCTTGGGGGTGGGTGAGATCCCTGCTTCCTTGATATGGGAGGGACTCAGACAACCCATTGAGCACCATAGGTCATATTTCTGAACTGATACCAACAGGGAAATAGAGACAAAGTTGCTGTTACTAATGCTGGTGAGAAGGTGCATTAAAAGGTGAGAGGTGTGACTACAAATCTAATTAGATGTGAGATAAAATATCATATGCTATTTGTAGGAGGGTAGAGATTGCCTTCTCTCTATCTGGTCCTTTGCATATTTTCCATCCAGTCATTGATACTCTCTGATGTTCTTTGGTTGGTAACTCATGAATATCCTACTGCTGAGGATGTGAAAGTGGCCAGATTAGCCATTCCACACCATCCCCTTTTCAAGAGGAGTCCTTGGCCTGTCAAGCAACTAGAACCTTAAAAATAAGGTCAATAGTTTTGTTACTATAACACTTTAGTTGTCCTAAGGTCATGGCAGATATGTCCCTTCCTGACCAGATGTCAGATAAGGAGGACATTGAATGGCTCTTTCCTGATAGGTCAGGTACCAATAAGAACAAATAAGAACAATTTATGCTTGATATTTATTTTGCACTGTAACTTATACGAAGGTAATCTGAAGCTAGCTGTACTTATAATAAACTCTGGAACATTGGTGGCAAGCTCTGTAGTGAATTAGTTTTCACCTTTCCTAGATTGCCTCAACTGAATAGTGACACATGATATAGGACCTTGAGAATGGGGCAATAGTGAAAAACCCTTATGAAAAGGCCTCATGGAAACCTAACCAATGCAAAAAAGAAATTATGAGAAACGTTATTAATAGTTTACATAATGACTTACTGCTCCTCCTGCGCCAGCTCTAAAGTATTAGCCCAGCCCTCCCCTGAACCCTGTTCATCCCTTGTATACTCTTGTAAAGGTGAATTAATTCTATTCATTGCACTACTACAGGTGAGAACTCTGTTATAAAACTCTCAGTTCCAGAAATCTGGCAGTGTGGTGGAAACAAGCAAGTTCATTTATATGATCTCCTCTTTCCTCCTTCATTGCATAAATGTGCAATGAAAACAGAATGTCCTGTACTTGCTACAATGTGCTTCAGGAGATTCAACAAGCATCCTTTTTAATTTAGTTAGTCAACAATATGATTCTCCTTGATGTGCTCTCAGTTCCCAAGATAGTGCTTGAGGAAAAAATATACTTTGAAATGCTTTTACTTTCAATAGAGGAAAATAATCTTTTCAAGAAATATCTTTTCTGCTTAATACTAGTGAACAGTCATGTAACATGGATTGTATTCATGAAAATTAAATAAAACTGTACACTGAGAACTTTCTTTGTGCTCTTTTATATAATTTCCATTCAGTTTATATAACAGCAAAATTATAAGATTTCATTTGGAATAAAGAGCCGGACAGGTAAAGGATTAAACTTTATGGGGATGAAAGCATGCTACACATTCATCTGATTCCTAACAACCTGCAGCACAAAGATTTTAGTTGATGGGCTTTCAAGTGAACATGAGACAGGAAAATGAAATATTGCCTAAAAAAAGCAGCAATCTTCTTTGTGAGAAAGCTCAATTATTGTTGAGTCTAATACCATGTGTAGTTCAATTAGCCACAGGGGAAAACTTAGATAAGCAATTGTAATATGACTCACTAATATACTGCAGGGTTTGATCCTGCTCTCATTGAAGGCAAGGGTACAATTTCCTTTGATGTCACTGGGAACTATACTTAGTGTGTGAACAGAATCCGATCTGGGCATCTGATGCTAAAGAAAAGCAGATGTCTTATAATGTGCTGTCACTCTATGCAAGGTGGTAGCTTAGTTGAGCTTGGCATACCTGTTTTTTTCTTACCCTTTCCCTCTATTACAGAGCCTCTTAACACTCTGTAAAGGTCTCTTGCTCCAGTAGTGCTACTTGTCCACTCCCACACTCAACCAGCAGACCTATAAAATCCATCAAAAGAGGTTATCAGGATGGAACCCAAAATAGTTTTGGGATAGTTTGCTGGAAATCTCCTAGGGAAACTGGCAATACACTTTCCTGTATACAATTTGAGGAATTAACCCAGCACAGTCCATCTTCCAGGAAGCCTATTTACCTATTTAAGGTATGCATTGTGTCACAATCACACTGAATCTAAACGTTCTGTAGCTTTTATGCTCTCTGTGCATGGAGTCACAAGAAGTTATTAAATATATAGGATGAAACAGCTCTTCATTTTGCTTCCAGAAGGATAATTTTATGTGGAATTATGGAGGGCTAAATTTAAATTTGATAATCTGCCTTGTGGTAAGATTTGATAATCTGTCCGTGAGACAGTTCATTCCTGTTGTGTCTTTACTCTTTACATAACATTAAAAATATGAGAAAAGAAATCACATAGACACAGCTGGGCTCCAAATATACAAACATGCAAAGCCTGACTACATATATACACAGCTGGTCTCTTAAATTCTGGTGGCATTTGCAATAGAACACAAAGTCCCATTAGACAGTGCCCAAACTAAAGGGATACACCCCAATTCCCATTCAATACACACTCCACCCCCTTTACTCCAATTTTTAAAATTATAAATATTTCTATCAAAACTACGATCATTAAATATGCAACATGCTACAAATTAATTCAGAGAAGTATTCTAACTTCTCCCTAGATAACATATTATAGGTATTACAGTAGGATCTGCATCATTTTTAGTTTTGCATTCTACTGTGGAAGTTGTCACAGGCACAGGTTGTTTGTACCATATGGAACTTATTGCGTGTCTCTAGTTGGATACTGCCATTATGCATACGGCCACTTTCAAGGGCAAGTGTGACAATCTGTAGTTGCATGTTGATTGGTACTTGAACTCAGTATTGGAATAGCAAGCACCCGAGAATATTGCCCATCTCTATAATTGTGCTGCAGCCATTACGGGTGCTCCTTTCTTTGGGTTAAAAATGTAAACCAGAGGTTGCTTATCTGTAACCACTGTAGATTGTTTCCCGCAGAGATAGTGACAAAACTGTTTAACTCCCTAGACTAAACTCAGAATTCTTATATCAATTTGGGCATAGTTACATTCTGCCACGGTAAAAGATGTAGAAACAAAGACAATAGGCCTTGCAGTATGATATTCTATTACATGAGAAATTATTGCTCTCATTCCTTACGGGGAATAGTCACAAGCTAAATTTAGGTCCCTGGTCCTCTCGTGTTATGAGTAAGTAGTACTTTGCTACTTACCCTTACCACTAACAGATTGCTACTGTTTCCTCTGCTGATCTGTATATTGGGAGAAGCAAAGCCCTGACTATTCCCCACTCCCTTGTTTATAGGGAGAGTCACAGTGGATGTATATCATCTGCTTAGCATCCTGCAACAGAACTCAAGGTCTTTAGAGGCTGACCACAAGCATTGGGGCCTTAATTTCCTTTATGTTCCTTCCTGGATGTGTAGGACAAGCCACAGTTAATGAAGTACTAGGTAACCAGATCAGTTACTTGCTACTGTACCTGCCGGAAATGTACAAATTTTAACATATTATTACAAGGCAGTATGACAGGAAAACTGTGTAATTACTTTTGGGCTATTATTGATCCTTATGTGCTTACTCTTGGTGCATTTGTTTGGAAAATGAGCATCTTCACAATATCAGACAATAAAGTAAAGGTGGACTGGAGTTCACTGTTATGACAGACAGAAAAGGAGTGATGCTCTGAAGATAGAAAAATCTGCCATGAATAAGCATCACCACAGTGACTAAGAGAGCTGAAGTATGCTTTAACAGGCCAAGACTGTTACAGAAAGCATGCAGAATCCTAATATCACACATTTTTATGCTATAATAAAACACATCATTCATACAACCAGGTATCTCATTTAAACCCAGTGATAAACATCTAATGCCCTGTTCAGTGAGTCATGTTTCGTCAATTCATGAACCCTAACTGTAGTATCATTCTTTTCTCAGATTCCTCATAACAAATACTGGCCAGTTCACAATTCAAGAATAAATAAACTGACAGAATAAATGTGATTCTTTCATCTACTATGAGCATATATTTAATCAAATACTTCATTCAAAGCAAAGGGTTTATTCAGAGCACTCCTGCAAAATGTCTATCACTATATCAGCACTAGGGAGAAAACAACAAAGTTTATATTAAAACTTTCTTTCTTTGCTGGTGGGAGGGGCAAGATAATTTTTTTTCTTCCAACTAAATCCCTTCTATACCTTCCTTCCTCTCAAATAATTCCAAAAGGTAATTAATAGAGTTATACTGTATATCAAGTTTACAATTTGTTTACAGGTTTGTCTCTATTCAGTACATTTGACTGATTAAGGAGAGTGTTTTTGCCTAAGAAGAAAAAAAATCTCTTACTGACAAATTATGAGCTTGATCAAAACCCCATCGCACTCAATGTGAACATTTCCATTGATTTTCGTGAGCTTTGGATCAGGCTCTATTACAATACAGTAAATCCTCGATTTAACGGACCCCGATTTAACGGACTTCGGATGCAACGGACAAAATTTCCGATGCATCCGAAATCCATTATTCGGGGGCTGCCGGCTCCTGCCCCGGGGAGCCAGGCAGGAGCTGTCAACCCGGCTGCCCGGCTCCCCGCAGAGGGGAGCCGGGCGGCCGGGTTGACAGCTCCCGCCCGGCTCCCCGCAGCGGGGGAGCCGGGCGGGGGGGGGGGAGAGGTTTGACAGCTCCCGCCGGGCTCCCCGCTGCGGGGAGCCGGGCGGGGGGGGGTTGACAGCTCCCGCGGGGAGCCGGGCGGGAGGGCTGACAGTTTCCGCCCGGCTCCCCACAGAGGGGAGCCGGGCGGCCGAGTTGACAGCTCCTGCCCGGCTCCCCACAGCGGGGAGCCGGGCGGGAGCTGTCAACCCCCCCCCTGCCCGGCTCCCGGGGAGCCGGGCGGGGGGGGGGAGGTTGACAGCTGCCACCGGGCTCCCCGCTGCGGGGAGCCGGGCGGGGGGGCTGACATCTCCCTCCTGGCTGTGATCAGTAAAACCTCTATATAACGGACTAATTCGGGTGAGGGGGGTGTCCGTTAAAGCCAAAAGTCCTGTTATTTAATGATTTTAAAAAATTATTAAATAACGGACTTTTGGCTTTAACAGACACCCCCTCGCCCGAATTAGTCCGTTAAACTGAGGTTTCACTGTACCTACATTTCAACCCCAACTATTGGAATAGAAAAGTGGATTTCTCTTTATAACTGCACAGAAAGTTGTTTAATATTTTATATAATGATATATAATATATTTTATATAATATAAAATAATATATACACACACACACATCAATAATTGCTTGCTACGGTTCAGGTAGAAAACTTTGCTTGCAATTTTTTTATTTCACAGGATATAGGGTTGAGAAACAACTTTAAAGCTTTTGTGTCTCAAAATTACAATAAAACGTTGTTTTGCAGCAAACTGGGTTTTATTTTTCAATTTTTCATATGAAATGTATTATGTTATTTATTATTAGTGGTATCAGAGCACCTGTGAGACCACTGTGATGGGTGTTGTACAAACATGAAACAAAGAGATGGTCTCTGCCCCCGAAGAATTTACAGTCCAGTGTAAAAAAAATATAAAACGTGTATATATAGAGATGAGTACAAGGAAACAATAAGATTGATGATAAGCAGTGGTCACAGCACTGTATGGAATTTATTGTGACACGTTAAATAAAAATGAATCAGTCAAATCAGAGCATATTACATTATGAACTATTTAAGATTAGCAGCCGTGTTAGTCTGTATCTGTAAATAAGATGAGGAAGACTTTGTAGCACCTTACAGACTCACCAGTTTATTACAGCATAAGCTTTCATGGGCTATAGCTCACTTCATCGGATGCATAGAATGGAACAGAAGTAAGATGCATTTATACACACTGAAAGCAAAAAAAAATAATTGTACATTAGCATACCAATTCAGAGGCTATTTAATATGGATGGGCCATTATCAGCAGGAGAAAAAAATACCTTTTGAAATGGACTTCTGTGTCTGGCAGTAGATAACATTATGAACTATGGTGTTACATGACTTTCTTCAGATCGAACGCAGTGCAATTGTCACAATCTGTAATCTATCAAGCAAAATACTTAGAACAAAAGTGTCTGTAAGTTTTCAGTTAAACACCTCTGAACATTATGAAAGTCTGTCTGCTCATGAAAACAAACAAGTATGGTGCTGGCTGATAAATAATTCAGGTCCAAATATTGTCCTGGATGGAACAGCAAAGGGGTGCAGAGAGGTACTCTTTAGTTTTGTGTTTCACAGGCATTCACACAGAGGGTCTGGGTGCCATGAAATGAGAACTTATTTTGCTGTTCCTCTAAGCAGGAAGAATTTATGCATCTATCATTTACCATGTCTGCCTATATATTTATTTAAAAACATTAAGTATGACTTCGTTTTGTTAATATTTGAGGATCTTAATTAGTTTTTAATAATCGTTTTTACTTCATTAATTAAATGTCTACATTCCTATTTATATAATTTGGATGCCCATCACTGGTACAAAAATTGAACATGAGGGACCTGAAGCACATTTAATTGTCTGTTGTTCACTACACTGATATGCAGGCAAGAAGAAAACCAAAAAAGTGAGAAATATACAGTTTTACTAATTTTGCTTCTATTTCACCAAATGTAATTCACTTCCACAAAACTGTCTTAAATTTTATAAAATCTGGGAGCCAGCAATAACTTTAAGACTAAAATCTGATTCTTGTTTTATTATCAGTATTTGACAACATCAAGCACTTTTAGGGCATGTCTACACTTGCCTCCCACCCACTTGCCTCCCACCCACATATTCAGTATCTCTTATCCCACCCACATATTCAGTATTTCTTATGTGCCGGAACAACAAAGTAGAGCAGAATGTATACACTGTACAGCAAATTGCTGCCATTTAAATTTCTGTCAACAGCTATACCTTTTTTCTTCATCTAGTGCTCGATCAATCTTTATCCAGGCAACAAAACTGCCATGGACTGTAAGTATTAAGACCAAATCCTTCCACTGGATGCTGTTATTCACTTTATTTAGGAGTCAGATCCTTTCAGCTGATAGCAGAATTTGTCCCCCTAGATTTTAATCTTTATAAGTTTCTCTCTTCACTTCTTTTCTCAACAAATCAACTGTAAATCAAAGGGAGAAATGTCTGCATACTACAATAAAACTCAGCCCATTTGCACACAGAGATGTTTAAAGAAAATAAAGAAGAAAAAGACAAGAATGTGCATGAGTGATTCGTTCACTGACAATTCTGAAAATCAACATTTTTTAAAAAATTGACAAAATGAAAGTTGTTTCAAATAAAAAAATCTTAACATATACCAAATATACCAACTATTTGATATTTTTAGGGTTGTTTTTCCAACCAAAGGAATTTGGAAACATTGACACAAATTTATGAAATGATTCAATGTTCCTACTTCTGCATATTTTACAGAAAAAAAAATGTGAGTTCAAAAATTTTGTCCAGCTCTCTGCCTAACCCCTAATACTTAGAAATTATTTTATGCCCCGAGGCATGATGGTTTATATATCTTGCAATGTTTAAAAAATATTTACCATTATCATTCTTCAAATATACCATATAATGCTGCATAAGTGATGTACCCAGAAGACAGCTTGGATACAGGAAAGGTAAAGATATAACAGTTCCTAAATTCCTTTTCCGTTAATCTGGAAGCGTGCAAGTATGTGTGGCTGGGAGCAAGGAGGGCTGTTAGAAACAAAAGAGAGTGCAACTATGGAGTGATAACTTAGCAGTGCCCATGTATCATGGATCCACAGGATCTGTGCTATGCTCCACCTTTTAAAACAGCATCTTGAGGAAACCCCGTCAGCATGGCAGGTCCCACAAAAGTCGCACTCTTCCTTTAGGGTAGGCAAGCCCGTCCGCTTCAGTGCCTCCAAGATCGAGCGCCTGAACTCCAGCACTCCTGTTTCGCCCCATGAGTTCTGCCCAGCGACTTCAACTGAGACTTTTACACCTTCAAGGATCGATGCTTCTCAGCATGTATTGTAGTGACTTCACGCACGATTTTCAAAAGAGTAGCATTTATCAGTCAAATGGAACACATCACCAGAAATTCTTAGGTTAGCAAAGAGAAATAAAAGTTAAGACATAATCCATCTAGCCAAGCCACTACCATCAACTAGTCAAACTGCTACGGGCTCCATTTCAGGTTCTGTTTCTGTCCTTTCACTGTCCCAGCACTTCAGACGTTCCCAAAAGCCAATTCTGAATCCCCTTCCTATCACCTCTCAGACCCTCTGTCTTGAGCTGCTGAGTCAGGGAGGAAAATTAGCTCCTAATCTCCTCCTGTTTGTTGATTGCTAGGTGTTAGGGTTCTAGCCATTGGGATTTTCCATTGTCTTCTTGGACTTTTTATTGGCATTCGTCTGCCTTGGCCAGTCCTTTAATGACTCATTCAGTCTGCCCCAGACAGCAAGGTATCATGTATAACCCATATCTCCTACATTATTCCAACAGCAGATTTTGCCTCCACTGGGTATCAATAAAAATTACCAATCAAAATTGAGGAACACATAGGTTTCATTAAAATAGTACAGAAAATTCCCACTTTGTCACACCAGGTTATTAAAGAACAGTCCTCTAGCTCACTCAGTTTACATGGCCGGGAAGTGCATTTGTCCTTTATTGTTTAACCTTCAACATCTGTTTCACTAGCAAGTCCCTGGGCATCGCTGACACTTTGTCTCCATTTCAGATATCAAGATCTGGCACCAGAAGCCAACAAGGAGCAGGAATAGATGCTACTGGCCCTTTGTCTTAAGACAATGTTTCAATTTGTGCAAAGGTCAGTAGCAATGTGAGATACCAGAAAAATTTCTGAGATTCCATTTTGTATCCCAGGCTTTCATTTTGAATGAGCAAGAGTCACTCCACCATTGGAAGCTGCAGGTCACATGGTACTTCAAAAGTAGGGGAAAGGTCAGCTGAGGTAAACAGTCAAAGTAGGGGAAAGCTCAAATCATAACTCATAAAAATAGCCTACTGGGTCAGACCAAAGGTCCATCTAGCCCAGTATCCTGTCTTCCAACAGCGGACAGTGCCAGATGTGGTCAAGTGGATACTAGAACATTGTACAAAAAGACCCTTGGGTCCTGATTCTGTCATCTCAGATCTGTTTAGACTTCATCAGGGGAAGTTTGAGTCGCAAGACTGAGGTCACAGTTATGCTGGTATGCTCTGAATATAAGATTTGGACATTGGACTATGACCTATGAACTGAATTCTGAAGAACTCTTTGCAACTATAAGGACCACTGTTTCTGCTGTGAATCTGAACCTCAATGAACTGAACTCATCTCTGAACATATATTGATCTTTTAACCATACTCTTTTGTTTTTTAATAAATATTAGTTTAGTTAATAAGAATTGTCTGTTGCATCTATTTGGGTAAGATCTGAAAAATTCATTAACCTGGGAGCTAAATGTGTCCGATCCTCTGGGATTGGGAGAACCATTTCTTCTATATGATGAAATAAGATTTGCAGAAATTTTCATCATATTTGATGTGGGTAGCTGGAGGCCTGAGGCTGGATCACTTTAAGGAAACTGTTGTTTGGACTTCTGAGTAACCAGTAAGATAATAAAGAAGCTGGTTTATGCTGTTTTAGTGAATCTAAATATTGGAATATCCACCAACTTTGGGGATTTCGCTGCCCCATTCTTTGCAGTTCACCCTAATTGAGTGACCACAGCTGGCTCCCCACTAGTATCCCAGTCACACCTTTCCTTTACATGCTAATCTAAAGGCCTCCTTATTACTCTAAAAAGTCTGTTATTCAAAAAATGGATTTTTATGGATATGATAGTCATCTGCCCAATGTTCCGTGAAACCAAAACCCTCCAATAAATCCTCCAGAGGAGTGTTGTCCCACTTCCTATACACTCTTCATGCAGTGATTGGATTTCTTTTGATGCACTTCCTGCTAACTCCAGAAACAAGTAGTTCAGTCACAGATTGCAATTATAGAGCTGTAGAAAATTTGCTAGTTCATTTCTGCACATAGTACCTGGTCATAATAAAGGATTTATCTGGACCCCAATCTGCTCATCAGTAACATACAAGTGGTAACTAGATGTACCAGATTAGCACTGTGGTACTGTAGTTACAATGTAACTGGACTAATATTCCTATATTATGAAGCATCCTGTTTTAAATCTTTGTTTAATGAGAAATCAACTCACTAATACAATGACATTGATGGAAAAATGTGCTTCTGATTCTATGAAGCATAGGATGCGTTTGTTCCCTTACCAAATCAGCATGTGGCTTTTCAATAATTGTTCGGTAGGAAACTCATTGTATTGCTTTCTCAGTTTATTTTAGGCTTGAATAAGTGTTTTATACAAAAATAACATATGGCAGGGCAGAAATAGTTTTTAATATATAGTTGCCACAAATTGTCTCCTGCTTCTGAATATAATGTTCTTTGTCTCAAGATTTTGGTAAATACCTTTTCATTTATTTAGTACTGGGCAGAACATTACCCTGTGACAAAGTTCTGTACCTTTGACTGAGGGTAGGTCTTCACTACCCGCCAGATCAGCAGGTAGCAATCGCTCTTTTAGCGATCGATTTCTCAACTCTCGTCAAGATGCGAGAAATCGATCGCTTGCGGTGCCCCCGTAGACTCCTGTAACTCCAGACGACGGGGGAGTGTGCCACCGACTGCCGCAGTCATGAGGATGGCAGGTAAGTCAGCTGAAGATACGCCGACTTCAGCTACGTTATTAACATAGCTGAAGTTGCGTATCTTCAGTCGATCCCCCACCCCAGTGAAGACCAGCCCATAATCTCTTCATTCTGTTTCAGCAGGAACGGAAGGAAGGTGGACCAAAAATCACATGTAAATGCTTGAATCCTATACACTGTAAATTAATTTTAATATATAGAAACTATCTGATAGTTTTAGGAACCATTATGTGTCAAGGGCAGGAAGTGTTTGTTTTTTAAACCAGTCTGTAGTTAAGAGTTTGTGTCCTATTGAATCAATAAAAATATGTAACTACCATCTGTGTGATATGACACTAATGGGTGAGTTCTGGGCAGCGGTGATTGAAACCAAGACCTCTGGACCTAAAGGCATGAGTCTCTATTGCTTGAGCTAATGCAACTAACTCTACTAGCTCAAAACCTGAACCACACTCAAACATCTGTGGGACAAGGTTTGGCCAGGGAAGTTCTTCCTGAGCTTCAGACGTACAGTGCAACTCAGATGCTCAGATACTCACATGGGCACCACCTGTAATATGATTCTCCTGGTTGTCTCACCAAGTTTAACTCCCCCCTTTTCTTCCCCTCCCCCCCCAAATAACCCTGTTTCTCACTCCTGGGTTTGAAGGAAATAACTACCTTTTCCTGGATATGCAGTCGTCAGCCTCAAGTTAAAAATTAATTCAGTGATTGAGGTGAGACATTAAACATTTTCAGTTGGCCAGATTGAAAATATTTAAAATTAACATTAACACATAAAACATGAACATACAAATCCAAGTTGCATGTCATATTTAACCTACATCACAATCCTCCAACCACACAAGTCTCAGCCTTACAGTCAACCCTCTGATCATAGTCTTTCCATCAGACCCCTTCTGCTAGTTTCCATTTGGACTCAGCCAAAATCTCCCTCAGACTCTTCCTGGGCTTTGTTCAACTTTCTCAAATCCCACTGGAGTCAGAATCACTAAAAAGAACAGGAATACTTGTGGCACCTTAGAGACTAAAATTTATTTCAGCGTAAGCCTAAAACTCTCTTAGAATCTGTCAAACCACATGCTCCAAATGTTGGCTCTGCCTGATCTATTCTAATCCATCTTCTGAAATTGAATTAGGCATAGGCTGACCATATTTCCTTGAGACAAAAACGGGACATTGGGATGGCAAAAACGGGACGGGGTTGGGGGGTCTCACCAGATGAAGTCGGTGCAGTGGCTGCAGAACGTGGGCTGAGGGGCGCTGGGGGGGTGGTCGGGGGCTCTAAGGAGGCTCTGGGGGGCTCTAGGGAGGTCTCACCAGATGAAGTCGGTGCAGTAGCTGCAGAACGTGGGCTGCTTGAAGAAGCGCGCCGTGAATTTGTGGCTCTTGACCTCATGGATCACCTTCTGGTGCAGCGCCCCCTTGCAGCAGAACAGCGGCTTGGCCAGGCACTCCAGCTCAGTGGGCGAGGTGACCAGGGCCATGGCCCCACCTGGCCCCCCAGTGCTGGGTGGGGGGGAGACGGAGGGAGGACTGGGGGGGGGGATGGAGGAATAAACAGAACAGAGATGGGGGAGAGAGAGATGGGGGGATGGGGGATGAAGATGATGGAGGGAGAGAGAGAAGGGAGGATGAGGGAGGAAGAGGATGGAGGGGACGGAGGGAGAGAAGGCACGAAGGTGAGAAGGGAGAGGATGGATGGATGAGAGAAGAGATGGGGTAGGGAGCAGGGGGGATGGAGGAGGCAAGGGACAGAGAGAAGGAGGGATGGAGAGAAGGGAGATGTAAGAGGAGGCACTGGACGGAGGGAGAGAGAAGGGAGGAAGGGAGGGATGGAGAAGGGAGATAGAGAGAAGGAAGAGAGGGATGGAGGGATAGCGAGAAGGCAGGAAGGGAGGGATGGAGATAAGAGGAGGCAGTGGACGGAAGGAGAGAGAGAAGGGAGGAAGGAAGGGATGGAGGGATGGAGAAGGGGGATAGAGAGAAGGGATGGACGGAGAGAGAAGAGGAGGCAGCGGACGGAGGGAGAGAGAGAAGGGAGGAAGGGAGGGATGGAGAAGGGGGATGGAGAGGAGGGAGGAAGGGAGGGATGGAGAAGGAGGGAAGAAGGAGGGATAGAGAGAAGAGGAGGCAGCGGGCGGCGGGCTGAAGCCGACGGCGGAGCGGAGCTGTCCGGAGCCGCAGCCAGGGGCCGAGGTGGGGATGGGCACGCCGGCGGGGGAGCTGCCGGCCAGAAATTATTAGAAATAAATAGTTCTCGGGCATCTTTTCCATCATCCGTCCAGCGGTGGGACACTGGTGCTGGGCTGGTGAGATGCAGTTTGCTCATCGGTGATTTTGATCTCTTTGCCTTTCTCCCTCTCTCTGCTGCCTGCACCTTGCCTGCGTTTTCAGGCGCTTCTGCTGAGCTCCAATACCGGGGGGGAGGTGCGACCCCTTGTGTCCTCAGCAAACACAGACCCTCTGCAGGTGCATTTTTGAGCCTCGGAGCACGGGGCGGCCGCGTGGGGCCAGATCTCGGCTCTCGCTTCGCAGGCTTCTGACTCAAGAGCTACCGAACAGGGAGGGAGGGTAGTGTCCACAGAGCAGCCCCAGTCTGGTTAGTTCAAGGGCCCTGCTCCCACTGAAGTGTTGCTACTGATCGCAGTGAGGGCAGGATGGGTCCCTACACGTTTGTCTCTGGAAAGAATAAAGGCGAGTAAAGCCGCGTTCCGTTTTTTACAAAAAACAGGACAAAATTGATATTTGTATTAAAAAAACGGGATGGTCCAAAAATATGTAAAAAACGGGACTGTCCCGTTCAAAACGGGACGTATGGTCAGCCTAATTAGGCATAATCCACAAAGTTCAAGGTAAACACTGTTGAGGGATTGTCTTGAAAGAGAAAACCATTTCAAATATTGCACCAGCCAACTATTAATTGTGGAGTTCTATCATTCATGACTTTTCAGTTCTCTGCGATCAAAAAAATCAGTTAAGCTGGTGAAATGTATTTTAAACTCTTTCAGTACATCAGCCGAGAGGAATGGCTGTAGATTTTGTTTGTTTGTTTTGTTTCTACCCTCCACTCACAGAACTACTAATAAGGTTAAAAATGCTTTCAGCTTAGCCCACAAAGCAAAGTTGCACTTTAAAAACAAGCAGTGAATTCCCCATCCAGTTTTTTTGTTGCTCTGGTTTCTTACACTATGTCTCAGTCAGAAATTACTTCAGGCACCAGCCAGTTTAAATGCCACCAGGGAAATATTAGCCTGGCTGTGCACAACACTAAAATTCACAGACACAACTGCTTGCTTGCTCAAAGAGGAGAGGAAAGGAGAAGAGAGGATTAATGTTTAAAAGGCTTTTACATGGAGATACTGTACATATTCACTGTATCATAATTTAGGAAAACTTTCTAGTAGCTTTTTTGATTAACTAAGGCCCGGATCCACTGTCCCCTGCCTATCCTGAATTAGTGAGCTGGGTGGCTACCAGGTGACTTAATGAGTGGTTATAAAGAAGGAATTTTATTGCTCATGCATTCACAATTGTTGCTGAGTATAATCAAATTATTAACAAAGGTTAGGAAAGTAATTTAGTGTCTAATGCAATTCCGTTTCCACTTGAAAAAATCATGGCAGACAGGAGTGATTCCAGAGGACTGGAAAATATAATGCCCATATATAAAAAAGGAAATAAAGTACGACCTGGGGAATTACAAAATGTGTCAGCTTAACTTCAGTACCCAGAAAGATAATGGAGCAAATAATTTAAACAACCAATTTGCAAACACCTAAAAGATAATAAGGTGATAAGTAACCGTCAACATGGATTTGTCAGGAACAAATCATGTCACACCAACCTAACAGCTTTCTTTGACAAGGTACAAGTGGCAAAGAAGTGGTAGATGTGGTATATCTTGACTTTAGTAATGCTTTTGATACGGTCTTGCATGATCTTCTCATAACAAACTAGGGTAATACAATCTAGATGGAGCTACTATAAGGTGGGTGCATAACCGGTTGGAAAACAGTTCCGAGAGAGTAGTTATCAGTGTTTCAGAGTCAAGCTGGAAGGGCATCTCAATGGGGATCCCAGAAGGATCAGCTCTGGGTCTGGCTCTGATTAATATCTTCATCAATGATTTAGATAATAGAATTACTGTAGTATTCTTGCACTTCCTTCAAAGTGTAGTGATCTGATATTATGGTTAATAAATATCATATGTGATACACAGACTTCATATATATTCATCAGAGCAGACATTTGTAGTCCAACAAAAACAATTTTTGTGCATGTATGAATTTTCATATGTTGTGATCTCTCTAATATTGTGTCCAGTAATTGGAAATATTTTGCTTCCTTATATGTAAAGGGACCAATGTGGGAAATTGCACTCCAAGGATGTTGGGTTTTACAATATCTGGCCTTTTTAAAGAGGTGAGATGGGTTCCCTGGAGTGAAACCTGGAACTGGGATACTGCTGAGCCCTCTGGCATACCAACTGGGGTGCTCCTTCTCACACTGTGATTCTGTGACAAGCTGCAAACCTCTCCAGGTACTGTACTGACACAGTCATCCACAGGCAGGGACATACCCAGCTGAGTTGCATGAATGCTTCTCCTACTTACTCATGAACTAACAATAGAGAGATTCCAGCTAATTCCCCCCAGCTCCCCAACCTAAGACCCCAGGGTGGTACCATGGTGCCCTGGTTAGAAGCCTGACCAGTGTAAGATTATTACCCAGTCTGCCTCTCCCTCAAGTGGAGATGATATGCACCAGCTTTTGTACACTGAGCAGATTTCCCAAGCACTTCACTCAAAACACAGGTTAAGGTAAAATATAAAACAGATTTATTAACTATAGAAAGATAGATTTTAAGTGATTATAAGGCATATGTGGACAGATCAAAGTTGGTTACCTAAGAAATAAAGATAAAATCTCAATTTGTGTTCTAGAAACTAGTCAGGATTTGGATCAAGCGGTGTCTCACCCTGATGGTATAGCTCCTTACTACACAGGCTGGGATTCTTCTTTCCAGGATGGTACTACCTCACCAGTTCAGTCTTTGTTCTCCAAACAGGTTTTGAACTGGGGAGGAGGGAGGAGTTGGTGGTAGGGGAAGAGAGGCCAAAGGATGAGGTCACCTCCCCTCCTTTATAAACGAGGAGTCCGGTGGCACCTTAAAGTCTAACAGATTTATCTGGGCACTGAACTCCTTGTTTTTGAGCAGACAGACTAACAGTCTACCCCTCTGATACTTCCCTCCTTTATAGGTTCTTCCAGCTTGATGGATGGATCTTTTGCTATGATGCAAGTCAAGCATTGTCCATCGTCTATATGCCCGCCCTGAGAAGTCTTCATTGTTTATAGATCCTGTGATAGTCCTTGGTAGTGTGGATTCCCCTTAATGGGCCATCCACGCTGTCTGGCTTCTCCATTGTTGTACCTGAAAGACTGGTTGAGGGCATATCCTATTTAATAATCGGCTAGAGAAGTTTGTGTGAAGCCGTCATGCGCAGTAGAGACGGCCCGGACTAACGGCATGCTGGGAGGTGTAGTTCAGTAGCACAACATGGCCACCGCGCATACGCCGCTGAGAGGGCTGAATCAGGGGCTCGGGCAGGAGAGTGGCTGGACGCAATAGGCGCAGGCAGGGGGCTCTGGCCGGACGCGGGAAGGGGGCGTTGGGCCGGCGGGGCGGAGGCGCCCGGGCACGGCCCGGCCAGCTGTGCCCAGCCTAGCCGGGGCCATTGGAGTGGGGGGGAGGGGGAGAGAGCTGAGTGAGTGGGGGCCTTGGAGTGGGTGGGAGGGGGGCTGAACAAGCGTGGGGGGCGTGGGGGGGAGGCTGAACGAGCAGGGGGGCATGGGGGGTAGGGGAGGCTGAACGAGCAGGGGGGAGGGCCGTGGGGGGAGGAGGCTGAACGAGCGGGGGGGCCATGGGGGGAGGGGAGGCTGAAGAGCGGGGGGGCTGAGCAGGGGGGGCCTTGGAGTGGGGGGGCCGAGCGGGGGGCGCATTACTGTTGGCCCGTGTCCACGGGCTTTTACACTAGTAAAACATATTTCACATGGAAAACCTTCATAATGTTACATACAATGATAACACATACAATCCAACAGGCTATTAATGTTGAACAGATCAAGACTTTTAGAATAATACATCAAAAGGCATACTTTGTACAAAGCATATCATAATCATATCACCCTGGTAAACATGGAGATGCCAAGGTGTTGCTTTGGTGTACAGAGTTTCACAAGAGGCTGCAATATCACAAGTCCTTCAAAATGTAAGCCATTTAATGCTGCAGAATTGAATGTCTTTATTCATGATTGATATAAAAATACCATATGGAGTTTAGAGAAACTAATAGCAAAAATAAAGTAACAGAATACAAAGATAACAAACTAGCCAACTTGCTTCTTTTATCTAAATATGCATTGAAAGGATGGTCTCTATCCTTGAGGCAAAGGTATAAGTCCATTAACTAGCTGCAGTTGTAGCTTTTATCCTCTGACCAACTCAGAGCAGACATGTAATGGGTTACATAAGCAAGAGCAGTAAGTCCCATTCTACATAAAACATACCCAAGTGTACAGATTAAGCAGATTGTTTCTGTGCAGGGGCAGCTCTATGATTTTTGCCACCCCAAGCGCGGCAGTCAGGCGGCCTTTGGTGGCACACCTGCGGGAGCTGTACTGGTCCGGCAGATTTGGCATGGTCTCTGTGGGAGGTCCGCCAATCCCGCAGCTTCGGGCTTACCTGCCACCGAAATACCACCAAATCCGCAGGACCGACAGGCTGCCTGACTACCGCCCTGAAAGCGACCGTCAGGCCTCCCCCAGCTGCTTATCGCCCCAGACATGCACTTGCTGTGCTGGCGCCTGGAGCCGCGCCTGTTTCTGGGCGGTTGAGACTGGCTTCTGCCACACTGGAGATGTGGTTGTCTTCCCAGCTCTGTTAGAAGTGACCTTGTGCACACTTCAGTTATTTCAACTGTATAATAAGGAGGTTTCTCTCCTAGCATGGGGTATAAGACCTAGCTCAATAAGAAGAGTTATGAATAGAACTCTTAACACTAATCCTTGGAAGAGGGGGGCAAGAACATACATCTCCTGTCAGTGAATCTTCCATGAACCAAATGGCATTTTGGTGGGCTGAGCAGGACATGGATGCTTCCTGTTTGTCTCCTGTCCAAAGGTTCAGTTCCATGTGGCTACTTCACTATGTGTAGGGAGGTCAGTGGCCCTAAATAAAAAAAAAACCACACACTTTGCTTTAGAGAATTTAGGAGCAAGCCTCGAACAAGCTACATTGTAAAAGACACTTCTCTGATCCCAGGACTATTTCTCTGCCATAATTCAAGTACTTACTGTAGGAATAATAGGATTATATTTTAAGGGAAATACTGAATGGTCTCAGGAATAACTATTAAGGATCTTATCTTCTTATCCTATGTAGGTTACTTTGTCTGCATTGACGATTTGGGAAATAAAACCATTCAGTGTGTCTTACAAATTTATTAAAAGATTAAACAGTTATAAAACAAATAAAAATTTAAGCAAAATATGCTGCTAGCTAGGTTAATTTAGTTTTTCTGACTTAATTTACAAAAAATACATTACAAAGTCAAACTGATATTAGAGTTGGAATATAATCAATAAGTTAATGGCTCAATTTACCTGGTTTGCCAATTACCACACTTAGTAATTAAATCATACCGAGTAAGTTAAAAAAAAACAACAGTCCTTCTCAAGGTTTTGCAGAAAGGTTGATGGGAGAATCCATTTTCCTTTAACCTGGTTAAATTAACTCAAAGTCTTCTGAAAGCACTTCTGTGTCTTTATCTTGATTTTTAAGGAAGTACAACTTTCAAAATGATTTCCTACTTCTCTTTGGCTACTTGGTTACACCTTAGGCCTGGCTTAGTCAGGGTCAGTTCTCTTCTGTTCTCCTCTGAATAGCTGGTTCAGGGAATGGAGCAGGATGTAGCTCGAAGTATCTTGTTTGTGCGAGGAAATCTCTCTAATCCCCTGCTCTTTCTCTACATGGTTTGCATCTTTTGCAGGGATCAGTAATTCCCCTGCTCCTCCCCAAGGAATGTTCTTGTCCAATTAGAGGTTCCTGCATATTGGTACTGGACCAATGATTTGACACCCTTGTCTTTAATTACGTCAAATGTTCTCATTTAGGGTGGATATGATGTAACCCAATTTACAAACAGTGTCTAACTGCAAACAGATGTCTCTGGAAAACGGGACACAAGAAGATGCCACATGATAAGGAATTAGTAGGCAAGTTCTGTGTTAGGCCCCCAACTCAGAATTTTTGATTGTTTAAATATCATCATGACTTATTCAAGGTTATGTGTTTTCTCATTTCCACAAATTCTCATGACAGTGAGTTAATTATGATACTGGGAAAATAACCTATGAAGTAATGTAGTACCCAGGACATGTGTGTAGGCCTTTTCCTAATAATCATTTGCTGACAAAAGCTGCTTTAAACATCTCTTGCCAATGGTAACTTTTTTTATGTTTGTTCACCTAAAGTCACTCAGGCCTGAATTCAGATAGAGCCTGTGACATTAGAGCTGTGACATTAGATCTGCTAAATCCCCAACCATTTATTTTGAACACCAGCAAAAAAATCCCTATTTTTCACTTGCATTATTCTAAAAAAGGATTTTTATTCCAATTAAAAAATAAAATAACCTGAAGCAGACACCAAGCATGTACAATCTGAGTCTGGATAATTAGTTTATCTAATTCATAAGCAATTGAAAATAGGGAGAGGATTATAATGAGGCAACCGTAATATAGATGTGGCTGCAATGCTTTCATATATCTACACACAAACACACATATATGTACATATGATAAATGAATACGGTTATAATGTACTCTTCTTAACAAACAGATTAATATTGTATGTCTTGTGGAATTATTATATTTTAAAAAATCTCATATTAATTGTCCTTGGTCTATGTCAATAGTTTGGGCTTGAGGTCCCTCTCTAGTCTTGACTACTGCTTAGGGTTTTTCCTCATGGTTCATAGGGCTCTACCCTTCCCTTGGTCTGATCCTCTACCCAGTAGAATTAAACATTCAAGGTGATATACTCTGAGAAAAATGGATAAAAGTGTTCTGAGTTATCTAGGCTGCCTACGGTTAGGCAGTTAGCTACATATCGTGTTTATAATCTGATTTTGTGTTCAATCCTTCATGAAAGTATTTACTTTTCTATTCTTTTCTCCAAGATTAGTGTTTGAGAACACAGCGTATTTATCCAAGTGCTGAGCTAATCTAATTCTGAGCTCCTACATTAAAGTTAATTCATATTTTAAAAAGAGAAGCAAACATTGGAATTGTCTCTTACAATTACAGTTTCCAAATGTATTAGATAAGTAAACACATTTAGACAAAGCACATTACATTGAATCCTCCATTTATTTATTAGAAAAAGAATATTCTTGTGCTTGGAAAATTTCACTAACTCACAAAGTGCTCATATTTAGTCACTTTCAGAGAGAGTATTTTAAGCACTGATTTACTCCCTCCCCCACTCCCAAAATGAATGTGTATAAACAAATTCATGCATTCATATATCTTCTCCTTTACATCAGTGACATAACCTCTTATAAGAATGGCCTAATTCGACCCTCAACCTGGGCTACGGGAGAGTCGCAGACCTCTGAATCAGACCTTATGGTGAACACAGAGGGAAAGAATGCAAGCTCTGTGGCATGTTCCCTTTACCACTTTGGAAGTCATTTGGCAGGTGCAGAGTGAAGGTCAAGCTCTGAAGCTTCTGAGGGAATTAATGGGGTTGGGGGAATGATTGTTCTCCCCAACAGTCCCCCCAGGAAATCCTAGTGACATTGACCCCCATTGATTCTGCTTTACCTCTTCTGGATTCCCTGACTGCACAAGGAAACCCTCCCTGATGTAAGGTGGGGCAGCAGCTGGTTGTGCCTCTGGTAACTGTTGCCCCCAGCAAACTCAGAAGGATGGAAGGGCTTAGAGATCAGTTTCTCAGTACTCCTCTGAGGTCCATGTAGGGAGTCAATTGATTATTTGAGTCAAGACTCCCCATAACAAAATATGAGGCATAAACTCAAAGTACAGACATATCTCTACTGGTATCTGGGATAAATGAAGCATTTATCTGAAAGAGAGAGGCATAAAAATGAGACTGCCATGATTATGGAGCTGGCAAAATTATATTTTATTTAGTCTCCATAATTTTGGGTAGGAATGTGGTTATTTTCTCACTTAACAAAAGCATTGCTGTCTGCTCTAAGGAGGATTCATCTCTGCTACCATTGCTCAACTTACTGCTCAGTTTTTTGTTTAAGCCAAAGGTTAACTGGGCATCTTCTTATTTAATCCTTCAAAAGATTAAAAGAATCAGAAAGTGTGAATAAAGTGCAGAACTAACTGGCAGAGAGAGTAAACAGGTATAAAACAAAGTCAGTTAAGGACTTTGAAAGGAAACATTATGCGTTAATGCTTAGCATCACTGAACTGCTAACTCCTGGGCACCAAAGGATTAACTAGCTTTTTTCTCACAGGAGAAATCTAGATTAAAGGTTTCATATGAGGCATTTTAAAGCACAGTTTACTGCCAGTACCAGCTAAATTGCACAAATAAGTCTTGCACCAGAAATGATATCTGTAGTCTGTGAGAAGAGAACTGCCTTGCAGCATGCATTTTAAAACAGGTGTTCATGAAATGTATTCATGGACACGGACATCCTCGATCACAGGTACCCAGGTACACTAAAGAAGTAGCACTATAAATTTACACACTTTACATGTAATTTATTCACGTGATCTCACATCTGATCTAAAATAATCTCACATCTGATCTATTAACATGATAAAACTCACGTATAATTAGAATTTACCCATACAGGCACACAAACATTTTAATGTTTTATCCTTCTCTGTCAGCCCATTCCACCTCCTGTCATTTATTGCTGTCATTAATTGTGTCTTTTATGTAAATTTCAATTGTGGGCAGGAGTTATGTCTTTTCACTTGTTTGAAAAGCACCTAACAAATCTGTGGGTGTTATATAATGTATAAAAATAATGTTGACATAGATATTCTCTTCTGAGTCTACTGCAGGAATTTCATTAAGAAAGCTACTATATAGGGTACGTAATGTGAAGTGGATCACTGTCTGAATCACATCCATTATGTCTTTTGTATATTTTTCTCTGAACTGGTTGTGTAATAGAAAAATAGATAAATAGAGTATAAGGGCTAAAGGTACCATTGGGATAATCTAATCTAACCTGCATAACATGGGTCATCTGCTGTTTAAATTAGAGCATATCTTTTAGAAAAAAAAATCCTATTTTAATTTAAAATTTCCAGTGATGAAGAACCTACCACAACCTTTGATAAGAATCAGAGAGGTAGCCGTGTTAGTCTGGAATAGCAGAGGTAACAAAGTCCTGTGGCACCTTAAAGACTAACTATAAAGTTTTGAAGCATAAGCTTTCGTGGGCTAATACCCACTTTGTCGGATGCAAGCAGTGGAAGTGTCCAGAGGCAGGTATAGAAAAGTAGGCAAGAACCAGGTGGGAGGTAAAAAGGTTAGTCCAATTAGGCTGAACCAGCTTGTTATCTCCGATCAGGGAGGGTGGGTTATTCTTCTAGCATTTGAATGGAGATGTGAACATGGAGAGAGGAGAAACTATTTCTGTAATTAGCAAGCCATTGTAGGTCTTTGTTCAATCCGAGATTGTTTGTGTTGAATTTGCAAATGAATTGTAGCTCTGCAGTTTCCCTTTGCAGTCTGGACTTGAAGTTTTTTTGCTGCAGTATGGTGACTTTTAAATCTGTAATTGTGTGTCCAGGCAGGTTGAAGTGTTCTCCTACAGGTTTTTGTATATTGCCATTCCTAATATCTGATTTGTGTGCATTTATCCTTTTTCATAGGGACTGTCCAGTTTGGCCGATGTACATAGCAGAGGGACACTGGTGGCATATAATGGCATATATGACATTGGTTTATGTGCAGGTAAATGAACCAGTGATGGTATGGTTGATGTGGTTAGGTCCTGTGATGGTGTTGCTGGTGTAGATATGTGGGAAGAGTTGGCATCGAGGTTTGTTGCATGGATTGGTTCCTGAGTTGGAGTTATTGTGGTGCAGTGTGCTGTTGCTGGTGAGAATTTGTTTAAGGTTGGCAGGTTGTCTGTGTGCCAGGACTGGCCTTCCTCCCAAGGCCCGTGAAAGTGAGGGATTATTGTCCAGGATGGGTTGTAGGTCACTGATGATGCATTGCAGAGGTTTTAACTGAGGACTGTAGGTGATGGCCAGTGGTGTTCTGTTGTTTTCTTTCTTGGGCTTGTCTTGCAGCAGCAGGCTTTCTTGGGCTTGTCTGGGTACACGTCTGGCTCTGTTGATCTGTGTCCTTATTTCCTTGTGCGGGTATTGTAGTTTTGAGAAAGCTTGGTGAAGATCTCGTAGGTGTTGGTCTCTGTCTGAGGGGTTGGAGCAAATCCGATTGTACCTCAGTGCTTGGCTGTGTAGACAATGGATCGTGTGGTATGTCCGGGATGGAAGCTGGTGGCATGAAGGTAGGTATAGCGGTCGGTAGGTTTTCGGTATAGGGTAGTGTCGATGTGGCCGTCATTAATTTGCACTGTGGTGTCTAGGAAGTGGACTTCCTGTGTGGACTGGTCTAGACTGAGGTGGATGTTGGGGTGGAAGCTGTTGAAGTCATGGTGGAATTGGCTTGCTAATTACAGAAATAGTTTCTCCTCTCTCCATGTTCACCCCCCCCATTCAAATGCTAGAAGAATAACCCACCCTCCCTGATCGGAGATAACAAGCTGGTTCAGCCTAATTGGACTAACCTTTTTACCTCCCACCTGGTTCTTGCCTACTTTTCTATACCTGCCTCTGGACACTTCCACTGCTTGCATCCGACGAAGTGGGTATTAGCCCACGAAAGCTTAAGCTTCAAAACTTTATAGTTAGTCTTTAAGGTGCCACAGGACTTTGTAACCTTTGATAAGTTTACATTTGTTTTACTCTGCTCTTGACACCTGATCATCATTTGTGGGTTTTAGTTGGTTTATAACTTTATTTACATATGGTTTGGTGTGATATAAGGTGGCAGATATTGGCTGAAGATTTTCAAGTGGCTGAGTGAATACATTGTTAGGGTCTCTTATATTTGAGATTTCTTTGCTGATGATTTTTGAGAAGTCATTTTGATTTTGTAAATTATGACCATTGATTTGAACATTATGTGCTGGTGATACAGGATTAGCATAGAGTGTTCCTGCAAGGTGCCTTCTCTCTAGCAGTATGATTAGTGAGGTTTTAGTTTGCATAAAGGCATTTTGTGTTGGTCTTTTTACAGCCATTATTGTGCCCTCTGTTCATATTAAAAACGCTTACCTACCTTATAGGAATTGCTTCTTTGTGATGTTCTCAGTGTGGATTCCACTGTAGGTGCACAAGGAATCACAGGACTCGAAGGGACCTCAAGAGTTCATCTAGTCCGGTCCCCTGCACTCATGGCAGGACTAAGTATTATCTAGACCAGCGCTGACAGGTGTTTGTCTAACTTACTCTTAAAAATCTTCCATGATAGAGATTCCACAACCTCCTTAGGCAATTTATTCCAGTGCTTAACCATCCTGATAGTTAGGAAGTTTTTCCTATCATTTTTGAATTTTAGTCCTATCCTCCAAAGCACTTGCAACCCCTCCCAGCTTGATATTGTCTGCAGACTTTATAAGTGTATTCTCTATGCCATTATCTGTGAAGTACATTCTAGCCCATGAAAGCTTATGACATTATCTAAATCATTGATGAATCATAGGACCGAATCACATCAGCCATATCATTAGGGGCTTGTTCACCTGCACATCTACCAATGTGATATATGCCATCATGTGCCAGTAATGCCCCCTGCCATGTACATTGGTCAAACTGGATAGTCTCTACGCAAAAGAATAAATGGACACAAATCTGACATCAGGAATCATAACATTCAAAAACCAGTAGGAGAACACTTCAGTCTTTCAGGTCACTCAGTAACAGACTTAAAAATGGCAATTCTTCAACAACAAAAAATTCAAAACCAGACTCCAACGAGAAACTGTTGAACTGGAATTAGTTTGCAAACTGGACACCATTAAATTAAGCTTGAATAGAGACTGAGAGTTGCTGGGTCATTACACAAATTGAATCTATTTCCCCATGTTTGCAATCTATTTCCCCCATGTTAAGTATTCCCCTACTGTTACTCACACCTTCTTGCCAACTGTTTGAAATGGGCCATCCTGTTTATCACTGCAAAAGCTTTTTTTCCTCCTGTTGATAATAGTTCACCTTAATTGATTAAGCCACTTAAAGTTGGTATGGCAACCTTCACTTTTCATGTTCTCTGTATATTTAGATCTAGATATATAGATATATATACAGAGATCTTCCTACTGTATGTTTCACTCTAAGGTGCCAAAAGGACACCTTATTTTTTGCTGATACAGACTAACACAGCTACCACTCTGAAACCTGTTCATTGTGGTGATTACTATCCTATCTCTCTGCTGAACACAGAATATAAAATTCTGATAAAGATTCTCACTTCACACTTAAAAAACATTGCTCCATTGATCATTCATGAGGACTAGGTAGCTTTTATTTATGGCAGATTAGTGGCAGACGAAACTCAGAAGGCATTCCACTTAAGCCACCAGACACAAAAAATAGATGTGTCAGCTGCTATCCTATCATTAGATGTGGAAAAGGCCTTCCATGAAATGGAATGGCCATACATACAAGCGATGCTGAGAAAATTAGAGTTTAGATCTAAATTTCTGACCTGGATTAGATTATTTACAAATCATCCCTTGCCTCTATTCTGACAAATGGTGTTATCTCCCCGAGATGGGGTGGGGAAGTCCCCATCACTGTTCCCTCTAAGCTGTGTGGGTGTGCACGTGCACACAGATCCTAAACCCCGCACACACAGCGAAACACTGCGTGCACAAAAATTTGCCCAGAAGAATTTTTTTGCGCACATGGCCTGTCAAAAATTAGAGGGAACATTGGTCCCCATCCAGTGCAGGGTGAATTCACCCATTTATCAAGCTGCCTTCTGCCTCTAGGCAGTAAGGCCATAGGGTTTAAGTCAACCAATTGGCTGTTTGTTGTAAGGCTGTGCAGCCTAGGAGTCAGGGTCCGTAGCAAACCCCTGACTCCCCAGGCTGTAAAGCCTAGCAGACAGAGACACTAGGATTACCCTGACTCTCAGGGCAGTGATGCCTAACAGACAGAGTCAACAGGTTCGCCCTGGTGCACAGGGCAGTTAGGCTTAGTGGCCAGAGACAACAAGGTTGGGCTGTCCCAAGGGGTGTGGTGGCCAGAGAAGGGAGAATCAGGCCCTCCGTGCTCTATCAGGTCTCAGCCCAGGGCCCTGGTAGTGACAAGTAGGCTCACCACTTACTCAATAAGGATCCACCTGAATCACACTGACCGCTGTGGGCACAATAGTTAGTTCCTCCCTGGGCTACTTCCTCCTTGCGCTACTTCTTACCGTGATCCTGCAGTCCTGGTCTAGGCATCTTCGGGGTCTCTGGTCTCCCTGGGTTGTGCTGATCTTGGATGCTCTGATCTCTGAGTGGCATCCTCAGGTACCTGGGCGTCTGTTTGAGTGTTGATGTCTCTGGATCCTGCAGTCTGGGGTTCCAGAAGCTCCCAGGCTGGAACCTGCAGACTGTGTTCTCCTCTCCAGCAGCTAGCCCACACTGAGCTTGGCTGCTCCCTCTTATACTGGTGCTACACTTCGAGCATGCTCAGTAGGGACACGTGGGCGTGGCTTCCTCAGCCCACATTGAGGAGTTAACTCTTCCCTGTTCAGTTCAGAGAGAGTGCACCCCATCACACTCCACCAATTTTCAGTTAAATTAAGGAGAATGTCAGGGATGCCTTCTGTCGCCTCTAGAGTTATATACCCATGGAACCACTAGCAGCATATATCAACAGAGATCCTCCATTAAAGGAATTACCACCTGGGATAAAGAGTACAAGATTAGACTATATACCAGTGGTTGTGGACCGTAGGTGGTCCATCAGGGTAATCCCTGGTGGGCTGCCAGACAGTTTGTTTACATTTGCACAGTCACCCACAGTTCCCATTGTGCAAATGTAAACAAACTATCTAATGGCCCGCTGGGTGATTACCCTGGCAGGCTGCGTATGGCCTGTGGGCTGCAGATTATCCAACACTGCTATACTGTATATGGATGATAGTCTGCTCACTCTCAAAAATCCTTCCCTTTCAATTTCATCACTACTATCTGCAGTGAACTATTTCAGTAAAATATCAAGATTTCAGATAACCTCTAACAAGTCTTAAGTGGTGTATTTCTGGTAGACAAAATCCATCTGAAATATAATCATTCTCCTTTCATTCATGTAAAAAGATAACCTACTTAGGCATCAGGATATGCTCTGACTTATCAAAGATCGTATCTGCAAACATGGATATCAGACTCAGAAGTGGAAAAAGACATAGAGACATAGCATTCACTACCAATATGTTTGTTAGGAAGGCAAAAGCTATTAAAATGAATGTCAATCCAAAATTAATGTTTATGTTTAGCTAAATTCCACTTAAACTTCCTGCTTCAATTTTCACAAGAATAAATAGAGTTGTACAACAATTCTTATGGAATATGAAGACACCATAGATATTCTACAAGATACTAAAGAAATCATGGCCCAGTGGTGGGGGATGGGCTGGGATTATATCTGGGATTATATCTGATTTGTATTTATATCACCTGGTTTTTCAAGTAAGAGTTTTAATAAAATGGTTCTGTTCCACCCAACTCTTCCCAAATCCTAATGTGGTTTGAGATTGAAGACAAATTAGTTAACCCCTTTGGCTCTCTCTCTCTCTCTCTCTGAACTACAATTTTTAAAATTGTTGCCTGTGACTATAGGATAAAGCACATTATTAATCTCTTCTTGGAGTGTTTTTCAGAAAATCAGGTTCTTTACTACTTCTAATTTCACAAACTATCCTTCCGAGCCAATCTGGAACAATCTCTGATTGACCTTCACTAATAGCTCAAAATCCACTTGGCTAAACAAGTTACCAAATGGACAACTTTAGCCCCCTTCACATATCTCCGTGATAAACACCAAATACCAATAGAACAAGGTCCTTTCTACAATAATCTCTGACTCAAAATTATAAAGGAGCTGGGAAATTTTTGGCAAGCCACAGATAAGATTCCACTTGAAGGGCACCTTAAAAAGTATGCTAGCCAAAAGAATTTTATGGGTAGCACATACAAATGTCTGAACTCCTTGATTTATCCTGTCAACTATACCATAAAATAAAAATGAAGGAAAGAGCTAAACATCTCCATTTCATCTGATAGGTGACATAATATCTGACACAATATACATGGACAATCCAGTACTTTGTTTTTCAGAACAAAATTCTAAATAGATATTATTGGACTCCCGCGTGATTAAATCTGGATTCACACCACATGGTAAATGTTGGAAATGTGACAGTTCCAAAGCAAATCCATCATATATAGTCTGTGAAAGTTAAAGTGTATCCACATTTTGGAAGGAAGTGTGTAGTACTCTGTCCAAGGCAACTGGAGTAGTGGTTTCCTCTACATCAAGTCTCTGTGTTTTGGGCATTCTAAAATAGTGATTCTCAAAGGGTCCTTAAGGATTGCACAGGGGATCCACAAAACATTATGGAAAAAATTAAAAAATAACCTCACCACATGTCTGCATTGCTTAACTATTAAAACCAACAAATCTACTATTTTTGTTTACACGATATATTCCATCGTGCATGAACAACACCATAATACATTGTATAACCGTCAACATAAAAAATCTCATTGCTTTGCAACAGCAAATGAGAAGTGGGATCCATTTTTATTTGTTTGTTTTTTGATGACTAAGATGTCTTTGGTGGGTAGAAATGGGACATATTTTTACAGTGTGTGAGCAAATTACATTGAAAACGGATAAGTTTGTAAAATGTCTTCATACTAATATGGCTAGTTGTGCTGAAGCTAGGGACAATGCAGAGTCATATAATAAGAAACAGATGAAGAACAGAAAGTTTGACAAAAGTTGTATTGATTTTGGTTTTATAGAATTTAGTGATGGATGACCGCAATGCATTGTATGCTTACATATCTTATCAAATGAAGCAATGAAACTTGCAAAGTTGAAATGACACCTCACAACAAGGCACCTGTAGTATAAAGTTAAATCCAGAAACTTTTTCAACAAAAGAAAAAATACAATTGACAGAAAACTCAAATGATAATCATAACATTGGTTCCAAATAAGGCTCTAAAACCATCTCTCTTAACTGCGCTTTGAATTGCAAAGAATAAAAAATCCCATACCACTGGAGAAAAAATGATTCTTTCAGCTTCTGTAAAATGTATGAAGTAATCATAAGTGAAGAAATGTAATGCCATGTAACTTTCTAATGACGTAGTTGATAGGAGAATTGAAGAGCTTTCAAATGATGCAAAATGCCAACTAACTGAAAGACTATGTACATGTGAAGAGTTTGCAATTCAGCTTGATCAGACAACTGATGTTGGTAACACAGCACAATTATTAGTTCTTGCTCATTATGTTTGCTTGGGGGAAATTTTAGAAGATTTTCTATTTTTGTCAGAAGTTACCAGAATGGGCAACAGGTCAGGAAATATTCAAATGATTGGACAATTTCGTGAAAACTGCTACCTACAGAATTCCTGGATACTACTAGCATGACAATTGACTGTGTGAGAGATATCATCATTGCTCACCTTTCAACTTTGGTATTTCAGTGTTTATTGTAATGATATAAATATGTAGGAATAAGACTGGGTTCAGGATCGAGTCTCAATTTTTGCCATGTCATCTTGCCATTTGAGTGGAAAAGCAAAACAGGAGTTGCTCGAACTATCGTGTGACCACACACTAAAAATTAAGTTTCAGGAAGAGACACTTTGCCAGTGTTGGACAACTGTTGCTGCAAGAGTACAGTTTTAGTTACAGAAGCAATGAAAGTGTTGCTACCTTTTCCACAACATATCTATGTGAAGAAACATCATTCTCTATGAAGACAAAGTTTGGGTCCTGACTGGAAATGGGGAATGATCTACAAGTTTGCTTGTCAACCATCACACCAACAATAGACAGACTCTGCAGTACTAAGCAGGTACACCCATCTCACTAATATCTATAAATATTCATACTTTTTTTGAGAATTGCTAACAGGAAGTACACATATACTTTTGGGCATACGCTTTTGTGGGTTAAAAACTCACTTCTTCATATGCATCCCACTTTTTCAGATGCATCTGAAGAAGTGGTTTTTTAACCCATGAAAGCTTATACCTAAATAAAACTGTTAGTCTTTAAAGATGCCACCGACTCCTTGTTGTTTTTGTGGATACAGACTAATATGACTACCCCTTGATACTGGACATATACTTTTGTCAATCAGTTTCTCAGCTGGGAGTCCATGATTAACAGTTCATTTGAAAAGGGATTCATGAACAAAAAAAGTTTGAGAACCTCTGTAAGAAGATCTACCCTGTTTGAACTATGCCCGGAAATGGAACCCTGCAACACTCATAGAGGCCAAGAGTCATTTTATAAAAATGGAAATCTGCTGTACACCCCCCCGCATTATTTGATTGGTTAACTGAGCTATTCAACACTGCCTCATGGAAAAACTGGCATTAATCTACAGAGGTGCAAGAACCAGCTATGCAGATACTTGGTCTTTAATGAGAGCATTACAAACTAACTCTAGGTAGACTGGGCTTCAGATGCTTCTCCTTTCTGTGGGGGCGAAGAGGTGTGGGCGAGGAATGTTAGGGAATTATTTCTTGTAACACTCAGAAGTATTTATCTATGAATATTTCATACCGTGTTGTTGTTAAATCTGTACTCCTGCTGTGTCTTCTGTGTCACGGTATTTGAACATATCCATACGGATATGTTAAAATTTTTGAAAAGTAAAATTAAAAAAGAAAGAGAGGTGCTTCAAGTTTGGGGATCCCCCTCAGAGAGAAAGACAAAAAGGGCTCTTGTTTCTTTGCTATTGCTGAACTACTGATTGCTATCAGTTCATTTGACATGCTGCACCAGAAATTGGGGAAGAAGCTGCTCTTGAGGATAGAAGCAGGGAATAACTGTTATGCCTGTAAGGCTGATTTCCAACTTTTTTCTGCTGCTGCTGTCTTCTAATATACTTTCAGTAGACCTATCTACACTAGGAAATTGAACCCTCCAGACAAGACAAAAAGTTTCTCAAGACCCTTTTAGAAGCCAGAAAGCCTTGATTCTACTAGGTTCTAAGTGCTAAGATGTGCTGCCTGTGATTCCCAACACATTCCAACAATTTTTAATAACTGATACACTTCGGAAATATTTTGTCCTATCTATGCTAGCACCCAATTGTCTTCAGTGTCTGGTAAACATGGAGTTGTGTGAAGAAAACATTTTTGAAGTTTAAAATTAATTTAATTAATAACATTTATAATGGTTATGTAAATAATTACTATGGGATTGTTATTTTTCAGTCATACCAGTTTTTAGAGCTACTTACATTGAACAACACACAGTCCTTCACTTATTCTGAAAGAGGTAATGACATTTTATTTATTTAAAAGGTCTTCTCTCTTATTTAACAGTGAATATCAGCTTGACTGACTATTCTGCAATGAATGAAATATTTTTACTTAGTGAAGTTAGGGAAGCTGATTATTCTGTTTTCATTAAGAACAACAAATGGGCAAAATTAATTCACCACAGCTTGTAGTAATGTACGATGGTGTCTGAAAACTTTCCCCTATTTTTTGAAAATGATTTTATTTCTGAAAATACAATATGCCATTTTATTGTTTCTTCAAAAGGTTAAGGGTTTAATATGAGAATATTTCTGCACCTTAAAAACTGTCATACAAGGTTGCAATCCGAAAGCAAATTGGTCTGACCATTTGTTAAACTGTTGGATCATTTTTCATTTAATAGTTTCATTTTATCGGTTTCATGAAAAACCAGCAAGTACAACTACAGTACCACGACAGCCAGTATACAGATTGGCTAGATTCAGTCTGCTATTTGCAGCTTTATTTTCCCCTGAGGGGTATTCACAGGGTTCATGATAAGAACTTAGTAGCATTGTTCCCCAGTTATGTGAAATCTGATATTGATGGTGTGGAGGTACTATCAACTACTTCACCTCTCTGTGACATTGTAAAAGAGTCATTCAGTTTAAAGCAGTGATGCACAAACTTTTAGAGTCATGCCCCCCCTTACCATTAGCGAAATCTGTCCGTGCTCCCCTTCATTACTGCACAGCCAAGGCTTTTTCAGTAGTGGAGCTAGGGCTGAAGGCCAAGCTGGGGGCAGAGCTGTGCATAGAGGAGAAGCTGGGGCTAGAGGCGGAGCTGGTCTGGGGGCACAGAGGGAATGAGGGCAGAGCTGGCCTTGGGGAAGAACAGGGAGTGGAGCTGGGGCAGAGTGGGACTGGGAATGGATGTGGCCTAGAGACAGAGTGGGCCCTGGTAGTAGAGTAGGAATGGAGGCTGATCAGAGTTGGGGCTGGCCTTGGGGTGGAGTGGGGCTGGAACCATGGTGCTTCTTCTCCACTCCCCATAGAGGCTGGCCTGGGCCCCTGCATGCCCTGAAGTTGTGCTTTCATGGTACTCAATCTTCAACCTTGCCGACCCGGTGCCTCCTGAGTTCCTTCTTGCCGGTTACTCTGACAGAGGGGAAGGCAAGTGGGTTTGGAGTGGATATGAGCAACACATCTCAAAGAACAACAGTTACAAGAAGGTGAGTGTGGCGGGGTGTCCACCCGCCCCCTACCGGAAGGGGCTTGGAAAAGCCCCAAAAGGGGTTTAAAACAGGCAGGGAAGGGGCTGTAGCCAGGGAAGCCTGCAAACTCCCAGGCTGATTGGGAGTTAGGTGCAGCTGTGTGGCCACGCCCCAAACGCTCCCAGCCAGGATATAAGGGCTGGGAGGCAGAGAAGCAAGGGAGGAGTCTCCTCTCTGCATTTAGAGGGAGACAGGTCTGCTGCAAGGAGGCCTAAAGGAAGGTACTAGGCTGGGTGCAGGACTGGGGCTAGGTGGAAGGAGCTGGGCAAAGCTCTAGCCTGAGAGCCCCAGGCTGCAGGTGCAGGCAAGGGCTTAAAGTCAGTCTTCTCTGGGAGCAGAGGGAGACAGGGCCTGGCTGCACGGAGCCTGTACCGGGGTACCCAGACTGGGACAGGGCGAGGGCAAGGCAGCTGGGAGCCGGAGAGCTTTGGCTCTAGCGAGAAGGCCCCAGCTTACTGAGCCTAGAGGAGGCCCGACCCACGGGGTACTGGGGGTTGCCAGGAGGTGGCCCAGGGCTGATAAGAGCAGCAGGCCAACCCCTTCTTGCCGGTGATGAGTAGCCATGAGACTGCAGTCAGCCTCAGAGAGACTGAGGCAGTGGTGACTGGCAGTGGCTGTATCTGAGGCAAGTTGGGGATAGTGGGTGTTGGGTTCCCCAGGGAGGGGAGACCCTGAGACAAGGGGGGTACTGCAGGGGTGCAGCACCCTCAGTGAGGGGTCCCGGGGTCCGGGAGGGGCACAGGACCAGTGTGGAGAAGCGGACGTCGGCCGGCAGAGGGTGCTCCCGGGTCAAAAAGAGCTAATTCCCAGACGACCAGACGGGGGCGCCGCCGGGTGAGTGACCGACTCCGTTACAGTGAGTAACCGTTCTTTCTTCTTCGAGTGACTGCTCATATTGATTCTAAATTAGGTGACTCCCAAGCCTTACCTAGGAGGTGGGGTCAGAGTTATGGAATCACAGACTGAAGCACCGCTCTGCCGAAAGCTGCATCCTCTCTGGCATGCTGGACAGTGATGTAATAAGATGTGAATGCATGTACCAAGGACCAAGTTGCCTCCCTGATGATTTCTTGGATCAGAATCTGAGCCAGGAATGCTGACAATGAGACCTGTGCCCTTGTAGAGTGTGCCATAAGTGCCGAGGCTGGGATCTTGGCCAGCTCGTAGTACGTGTGGATGCAGGACATAATCCAGGAAGATATTCTTTGAGATCAGACAGGTAGGCCTTTCATGTGGTCAGCCACTGCTATGAACTGATTAGATTTCCTTAATGACTTGGTGCATTCAAAATAGAAGGGTAACACTTGCCGAACATCCAAGGAGTGCAGCCTCTGTTCACGCCTACTATTATGAGGCTTCCGATAAAAAACAGACAAAAAATATGTCTTGGCTGGTATGGAAATGTGATACTACCATAGGCAGAAAGGCCAGGTGAGATCTGAGCTGAACCTTGTCGGTGTGGAAAACTATATAAGATGGGTTGAAGTTAAAGGCCTTTAACTAGACACCCTTCTTGCTAATGTGATGGCAATTAGTAATGCTACCTTCCACGATAGGTAGAGAAGGCAGCAAGTCACCAGCAGCTCAAATGGGGACCCCATTAATTTGGAGAGGATCAAATTAAGGTTCCACGCATAAACAGGCTGTCTAATCCGGGGATATAGCTGGTCCAGATCCTTGAGGAACCGCCCAACCATAGGGTTGGCAAAGATGAAGCGTCCAGAGACTCTGGGGTGGAAAGCTGAGGTAGCTGCTAGGTGTACCTTTATGGATGTCACTGCCAGGCCTTTCTGTTTCAGGTGCAGAAGGTACTCCACAATAAGAGGTAACGGCACCTGAAGTGGGGGCATACGACGCTGGTCACACCAGCAAGTGAACCTCTTCCACTTCACCAGATATGTGTCCATCATGAAGGGCTTTCTGCTGCCGGGTAAGACCTCCCTTACCTGCTCCAGGCACAGGAGCTCCATAGGGTTCAGTCATAAAGCTTCCAAATCGTGTAGTGGAGGGACTGGACGTCTGAGTGAGGACCTGTTGTTAGATTTGGCACTGCAACTTGCACAATGACAAAGCAAATGGAAAATCACCTGAATAACAGCAAACGAAAAGTGAGTGACCAATGCTGATTAGCACACTGAAGGTGAGAAAGACCAAAATGGAGATTCATCATCAGAAAATAGCCAATGTCATCTACACAAAGAAAAGAGAGTGTGCAGTTCACTGGCCACATCATAAGATAGATGAAAGATGGCCCAAGGTTTTAAAATGGTGTCCAGAGAATTGCAAACAAATTAAAGGGTAGTTACAAAGTAAGTGCAGAGACAAGCTGACAAAGTAGGTGGGAGTTGCTTGGATTTCAATGATGCATGACTGAAGAAAATGCTGCTTAATGAGGGAGACCTTCATTCAGCAGTGAACTGAAAATGGCTAATTAAAGAAGAGAGATGTCAGGCACTTTGAATTGTATAGAGGCATAGAGTCTAAAACATGAATAGAGATAAAAAGGGTGAAGGGACGTATATGGAGATGGAAAATCTAAGGTGTGAAAGCCTTTTAGAAAGAACACAAAAACACTGTGCCACCACTGTACAAAAGGATGTCAGTGGCATAAAGGAATTGAGCTCCTTGGATATCCTTAAATCTGCCATGAATGAGCAAGAAGCTGAGAGTGACTTGGCCACTTCATATATCTTTATAACAGCTTATTACATAACTAAAAAGGGTTTGTCTTTTAGTGAATACATTGAGTTCTCTGTTCCAGAGTGTTTGAAGAGGAAAGCTGGTTTAGAGCTGTAAGTAATGAGTCACATGCAGGTGCATTTCTATAAATATGATTTTAAAGAAAGCATTGGAAAGTAATCACTACTGAGTATGCGCCATGAAGAAAACTCTAGCATAAAAGCTAAGCATGGTGCTTAATTATTTGAGGGGCGGTTTTGATGCAGTGAAGCTGGTTGCTTTTCTTCTCAGACTCTCAGATGATATACCTAAGCAACTGTTAACTATCACACCCCTCTTGTCCCTGAACCTGCAGGAATCTTTAGAGAAATTCTATACAAGCACGTACTCTATATAGGCAGACAGTAGATCCCAGTAGCCAAATTACTGCAGAATCTGTTCAAACAAGAAGCCAAATAGGGCAGATTCCATGCAATTTACCACTGTTCACTCAGGATTCAGGAAGCACCACTAGTTCCTGATCCTCATCTCATGTAACCAGGACCAAGGACATTGACCTGAAGTCAGACCTGCTTGCATAAGCACAGTGAACTGCAAGGAGGAAAACTGCAGCCTAGATACAATGATCTGGAGAGAGAAGAACATAGTTTGCTGCCCCAAGAAAAGTGACAACTAGAGGCCCAGAGTAGTGTTCCCTTAAAGAGACCACAAAAGGCCAAAGGTACAGTTTCCCCAGAATTGTAATACTAAAAAAGAAATTTTCTTCTAAATTACTTTGCAGCACAAGTAGAAAAATTCTCTAACAAACATCTGAGAGAGAGCAGGCAGTTAAGATAGCTTTGAACTAGAAAAACACAGACAAGAACATCACTGAACACATCAAGCAGGCTTATGAGAACCAGGTCCGTTGAGGTCCTTGCTGAATGCCTTGTGATCCTACTATACCCCTCCCCCAGAAAAAGAGCTGTGAAGGTGGGTCCTCCAGGCCTGCCCAGAAAGGCTACAGGGAAGAGCCAATTAGAGCCCAGCAGGCTCAAATAAAAGGAACTGCAGGGACGGCGTAAGTCAGTTCCTGGCTGGGGAGTAAGCAGTTAGAAAAGTTAGTCTCCTCTGGCCCTAATAGCCTGAGAAATAACCAGATGCTGAGTTCTGGATGCATTTTGTTTCTGCAAGGAGAGAGTGGACCTAAGGTATTGGGTGATGCAAAAGAGTCCCAGTGGTAAGAACCCAGGGGAAATAATAGCAGCTAATTATCTAATAAAAAGATACTTTGTTTTGGAAGATAAGTTGCCTTTGTCAATCACTTTATCAGAAGATTATATCCATGTCCTTTAGTGTTTACTTAACTACCCCAGAAACTCAGACCTCAGGAAACACAGACTAAGGGAGGGATAGGCAGGTTATTATAGGGATGTTCCAAAATCTATTTTCAGGGTAACACCTATTAGCTAGTACAACTACAGTGAAGAGAATGTTCTTGGCAGTCTCAGTGGGCAAGCCCTTTTGAGCTTGACTCTGCTCTGGCACTGTGAAGAGATATGCGAAATGTACCATTAGTGGGAGGCCTCTGGGCTGCCAGTGAAATACCACTACTTTTAACATTTTTTCATTTACCTGGTGAGGCGAAAGGGTAGGCAAGCCCTGAGGGGTTCCTGGTTCTGTCTCCAAACATAGGTATAAGGTGAGTTCAGGGAGGACAGAAACCTCACAGAAGGTCAAAAGTTCACTTGATCTTGACTTGTAATATGAATACAGATCATGAAAGCAGGGCCTCACGATCCTTCTGACTTTCAAGGTTTTAAGCAGGAGGTGTCAGAAAAGTTAACACAGGGATAACTGGTAAGCTACCACAGGGATATTTGCTCTTCCTATCATTGTGAAACAGAATGCACCAAGCATTAGATTGTTCACCCACTACTAGAGAACATGAGCTGGGTTTAGACCATCACAAGACAGATTAATGAGACTAGTGATGATCTGTTGTTGCAGTACTAATCCCACTCAGTATGAAAGGAAGCGCAAGTTCATACATTTGGTGTTTGTGCCTGCCTGAGGAGTCAATGGGGCAAAGCTACCAACTGTGGGATTAGAGACTTCCTGCCTCTAAGCAGGAGAAGCCACAGAGAAAGGCTTAATAGTCAAGCTGCAACAGATGGTGGGGAGGCTTAAGAGTCCGCACTCAAAGGTAGGGGAGAGTCTCAGTAGCCATTCTCCAGAGAATGAGGCTAGGATTCCTGGACCCAATCTGCCCACTAGTCAGAGGAAATCCCAACACAGAGAATGGTGCACCCAGGTTGGCCAGAGAGGAGCAACAGGCATACATTTCCATGGGGTCATAGGCACCGTAAGTCATATATATTTTATTTTCTTCTGCCTGTTTTTTTCCTAATTCTGATGGTGTCAAAGTATCCCTCTCCACCACACATGTATAGACTTTCATAAGGAATTGTTCACTCATATGAATCCCCTTTATCCACACTGAAGTAGTTAAAGAATCACTTTATGGCCTGAGAGAGAGAGAGTTGAATCACGTAATTTTTCTCTCTGACACCACACACCCTTTCATATTTATATTCTACATCAACATCTGAAGTACTTTTAAGAAGCAAATTTGTGGTGATAGTTCTATCTGTTCTGGAAAAGGAATGTCTGTAAAAGATTCCTTGTGCTAATATTTTTGTTGTCTCAAGATAACATTGGTTTGTTTTTCCTTCTTTAAATATTAAATATTAAAATTTAAATATTGCAATAGTCAAAGTTGTCATCACCATTCAAGAATTCATAGCATTCACCTACAAATTTGAGTGGATATCTTAAATGTGGGGAAACAGTGACATCCTTTGCACAACTGATGAATGGCTATCGTATATCTAATAATGTTATTTACAAATATGTTACAGAAGAGCAGTAACTAACTCAGGGAACTGTCAGTTTTAATTCAGAAGTGTTGGTTCTGGAAGATGAAGGGAATAATGTTCCTTATCTCACTGAGGTAGGAGTAAAGTGGATGTTGGTTGGTTTGGCAGGTTGGCAGACCGCCCTGGAGGAAGAGAATATATGGGGTTGGCTGCATAACTCTACCTCCTCAGGTTCTTCCCCTTCCACTGACCACTTGGAGAGGGGAGGGGGTGAGCTGATTGACCTTAATTCTCTGTCCCTACCCCTATCAAAATAACACCCTTACTGAGCTTTCAAGGTTTCTTGCCCCCTTTAGCTGCAGACTGGGTCCCTTGTCCCTTTAGTTGCCAACAAAGCAGGGAGGGGGAAAAAAGTGGTGGCTTCGAGCCTCACTGAAACATCCAGGCTGGAGCTTAGCCAACCCTGTTTACTTGTGGGAGAATTGACAGCCAGCAGTGCCAAGGGGCAGAGGTCATAGAACCACAAGGGTCATCTAGTCTAACCCTCTGCCAAGATGTAGGATTTATTGTGGATAAATCATCCAAGATAGGTCGCTATCCAGCCTTCTTTTGAAAATCTCAAGTGAAGGAACTTCCACAATCTCCCAAGGCAGTCTGTTCCACGGTCCTACTGTTCTTATAGTTAGGAAGCTTTTCCTCAGATTTAATGTAAATCTGCTCTTCCTTGGTTTGAATCCACTGCCTCTTGTCTTGCCCTCTGTGGCAAGAGAGAACATTTTTTTCTCCATTTTTTATGACAGCCTTTCAAGTATTTGAAGAGTACTATCATGTCCCCCACTATATTTCCTCCTTTCCAAACTAAACATACCAAGTTCCTTCATCCTTTGCTTATATGGTTTATGTTCCATCCCTTTGACCATCTTTATCACTCACCTCTAGATCCTTTCCAGGTTCCCCACATCCCTTCTATGTATTGGTGACCAAAGCTGGACACAGTAATCCAGCTGAGGTCTAATCAACCGCTAGTAGAGTGGTACTATCATTCACCTCCCCCAACATACATGCTATGCCTCAGTTAATGGTACCTAAAATTGCATTTCCTTTTTTGCAGCAGCATCACATTGCTGACTCATGTTGAGGTTGTGATGCACCACAACTTCCAGATCCTCTCAGAAGTACAGCTACCAAGCCAGTTTTCCCCCATTCTGTATTTGCACATTTGGTTTTTCTTCCCTAAGTGTAGGAGTTTATATATAAAAAATTAATAAAAATGTAACAGAAAACACAAGAATTAGCAAATTTGCAGTTTATGCACAGAACAATGTCCTGGAAAACAAGGCCACTGGGCACTGCGGGCGGCCGTGCCTGTGGACGTTCAATGTAAAGAAATTGTCTCATGACCCACCAGCGGCTTGCCCACCCTGCCCTAGACAATATTCTACTGGTTAATATGTTTCTAGATGTTCATGTCCTATACTCTAAGAATTAGGATATCAACACTGGTGATATGAAGAAAAACCTAATAGCACTGGAGAGCTGCTATTGGTGATATGAAGAAAAACCTAATAGCACTGGAGAGCTACTATTGAGTGTAGTCAGACTTATGCCTGTTTCTTAAGACAAGAGGATATGGGCTTTATTCTATCTAAAAGTATTCAAACTTGATATGATTGGCTGTACCACAGATATACGATAGATTCTAAACAGAAAAGAAATTACGTATTTTCAACAAACCTCTATGAGAAACTTGAATTTCTTACAATTAACACTTATTATTTCTCTCCATCTTTTGTGGTTACATCACAGAGAGCACAGAATACACAGATTTTTAGGCACGTGATTTTTTTATAAAGAATCAATCAAGTGTTTTAAGTTATTATTTCTTATTTTCCAACACTTCAGTACAAAGTTCCCATTTAACTTCTATATTAAAAGTATTTCCCCTTTAGCACTAATCTTACTGGAAGTGACTTTACTTTCATGTAATCCTCACATATGTAAATGATATCTTTGTTATTTAATGTTAAATATGTTAATTTTTTAAATTATTAAAATTTGAAATAGGCTGTGAAGTACTTAAGAAAATGAACTACATTTTAACACTACATCTGTCATTAATGAGAAATCAAACATTCTTTTTACAACCCTCTAATTTCACTAATTAGGATACATAATTATCATTAAGATTGCTTACAGCTGACATTAATGTGGTGAAATTGCAGTCTATCTTATGGCTTAATTTTTGCATACTACTTTCTAATGATTTATACCTCTCAGTGGGTTATTTTCAGTTGACAAACTATATTTTGTTAGATGTAATCCCATTAGTTTTTTCCATTATCTCCTTATTCACCACACAGTATTCATGTGTCTTCCATTATGTTTTCTGTCTCTACAATTTCTTCACAGTAGTATTTTCCCTGCCTCTCTATTTCCTCAGTATTGTTTTCTGTAAACTAATATAACATCTGTAATGTTTGTGAGAGATAAGTTTTTGAATATGGAATCATTAACAGGGGGATTTTCAAAGGGGGTGATGTGAGTATACAACAGGGAAACTGAACACTCTTTTCTGAAACTTATAGCAATTTTCAAAGCTGAGAGTAGATGTCACTGGAATTTTTAAAATGTAACCTCTGCCCTTGAGGTGTAAGCTACCTAAGCACTCTGTCCCTAGCTTTATTTTATACCCTGCCATAGGTTATGGGAAGCATCTCCAATGTATTAAGTGTCAGTGACAAGTTCTGTCTTTTTAGGGGTGCAGGCATATGTTAGTCTGTGGTCTAGCTGTCACTATATATCTGATGAGCTACATCACTTGAAGTGTATCTTATCAATATTTTGTACCTACCTGTCACCCTCTCTTCCTATGATAGTGTTGCACAAATGGCTCTGTTTCCTTTGGAGGTGTCCCAATTTACCTTCAAAGAACAGGCAGGCCTTGGAGAAAGCTTGAATACAAAAGTTTATTCGCTAGCGAAGTGAAGCCACAGAGATAGCTCTCAAATTATGGCTTCCCCTCATATATCATTACAAGACTTTTTATATGATTCTTTACATGGAGGCGGAGGCAAGAAGGGCCTCATGCAAATTAACAAGTGAAAAACATGACATTATTATCTATCTATTTACTTATTTGTCAGGAAAGAACAGGAAATCTAAACATAAAGTCCTTGCCTTGAAATGGTACATATGGGGTAAAACAAACTTATGAAATATACAGGACAAGGATGAGTGAGGCCCAGTGGCGCCTCCAAGAATGCATAACACAAGATAAAAACTTACAGCAACCCAGAGTTAGTTACACAGCTTCAGTAAGACATTTTCTTATAATTTTAACCTTTCTTTACAATAGGAGAAAACCAACAGAAGTTTATTTCATTAGATAGAGATTTTAGACTTGCCTTTACATGAGATATTAGACCCACAAAAAGAGAGATCACTGCCTGGAAGGTTTTCCCACATTAGTCTCCCATTAGAATGATTATATTGGCCAATGAAATCACTAATTGGCCAATGGTCACAGCAATGCATACCACCAGCACATCTCTGGAAGATGATAAAATTATTCATCCCAAGTTCATACAACTTCTGCATTTCACACTCACGTTCATCACAAGCTAGTTCTTGCTGTATTCCTTATTTGGGTTTTCAGCATGTCAAGCAAACAACCTCACCTACCTTATTTGCACTCCCACACTCTGCCCTTGTGCATACATTATCTTTTTTATTTTATACTACTGTCTAAAACCCCAGAAACCCAAAGACAAAAAGCTTTGTAAAAAAAAAAAAACACCAATTACACCCTAAAAGAAAGCATATGTGAACAGAAATCTAGATTACATATCTATTTGAATACTAATCTTGCAACTGTAGTTTAAAAGAGATCACTATTGTGTTTTTCAATTTTTTCCTGTCTTTGTAATGTTTGTGTCAGATGAATTGTTGGTAAGTTTACAGTTTTGTTTGCAGATATAAACAGTTGGTTACTTGGTGTCAGACTTCAGAAAAATATACCAAATAGAATATAGAATAAAGGGAAAAAAAACTAAAACATCCCTCTCTTTCCACTGTTAGAGTGAGCAGGCACAGTGGAATTCTCTCAGCTATTTATTGGTAAGACCTTGAATCTTTATGTAACGATGCGCAGTCACAATGAAGTTAGCAGAGCTATGCCCAAACCAATCAGCACTAGGACCTAAGAAGTTACTAGTGAGTAAGGTAAAGAAAAAGTGTAGATACCGTTCCATAAACCCAAAGATTTTTTTTATTCATAGTAAGTTCTATGATCACAAAGCTTCTCTGAACTCACTGTATCTCCGAAAATGTATTGTGATCAACAGTGCTCACTACAAAATTATGTTCCTGAAAAAATAATGTACTCAAGAAATACAAAGTAATGGTGCCATCTACTGTTCTTATTTTGTGTGATAAAAAAATGTCAGGATCTTACTTCATTTTACTTTGCTTTCTGTTGTAAAAAAGTGTTACTCCTTACAGTTATTTTCTTTCTAGTTATGTACACATATTGATGTTAGCATTAACAAAGACTAGAAGGGGATGGTATGCCCTTCATAAAGTACTGTAATACAGTTAATGTCAACCAAAAATGAAACATTAAAACAAAAATTTGGTAGACTTTGGATATAAGGTTGATTTAGCAGGTAGGGCACAATCTCTCCTATGCAACATAACTATGAAAAAACTCTTTCAAAAAACTCACTTATAATATTTTTTTACAGTTCTAGCTAAAACAAATGTACATTTTTTTCAGTGAAGGACATTATATATTGCTCCTTTTGGAAACAACAAAAATGGTTACTTATTGTGGCAGGGTGGGCTTGACCCAGCCTGCCGCCCCTTTAAGAGGGAGAAAAGCCCTCTACAAACCCCTGGTGCAGGAAGGCTAATTAGCCACCTGAGGTGCAGGCTAATCAACCTGCATGAGTTGCACCTGGCAGCCTCCTCTGGGGGATATAAGGCTGCCAGGAAGGAAGCCCAGAGCATGGTGGTGGTGTCTGAGCTATCAAGAGCTGTGTGAGTTTGTGTCTGAGCTATCAAGAGCTTGTGAGTTTGTGTCTGAGCTATCAAGAGCTGTGTGTGTTGTGTATGAGCTATCAAGAGCTTTGTTTGTATTATTGTATTAGGGGCTGAACTATATAGAGTTTGTAGAGCCAGAACCTGTGGAGCTATTTAAGAGCTGGATATTAATGAGCTGTTTAAGAGCTGGATATTAATGAGTTGTATATTAATGAGCTACTTAGAGCTGGATGTTAATGAACTGTTTTAACCTGCATATATTGGTGGTGGGGTCCTGCACTGTAAATTAAAGGGCACTGTTGGAGCAAATAAGGGTTTCCTGCCTGTGTTCCTGTGGGGGGGGTGAGAAGGCGGTCTGTCACATTATATACACATATACAGACCAATGTTCTGTATTGAAATTTGACTTTATCAGCTTACTGCATTCAGTACTCTTATCTGTTATGTTCCTGAGTCATGGTTGGGATGAGAGAGAAGCAAATCATCCCAGAACAACATAGTTATTTGCAAATAACTCCCCCCAGTCTTTGCCTCTCACCATTATTAGAGAGAGGTAAACAGAAGACAAGATATGTTCTCAGAATTACCACAAATATTATCCCTAAGCATATATCAATCACCATTTGTCAGATCTCAGGACACAATATTTTCATTGTTTTGTCCATTACTAAAGGCAACCAACAAAATGAGTCATAAATTAGATGCTCAAAGAAGACAAAAAATTTATTCTTGTAGAATTCAGAGGAACTCAGCTGCTTTTGAGATAAAGAGGTACTCAAATATACAAAGAAAGCCAGGAATACTTGTAGCACCTTAGAGACTAACTAGTTTATTTCAGCTTAAGCTTTCGTGGGCTATAGCTCACTGCGGGCTGGCCCCCGCCCAGTGCCGCCTCCGGCCCACAGTGAGCTATAGCCCATGAAAGCTTATGCTGAAATAAACTAGTTGGTCTCTAAGGTGCTACAAGTATTCCTGGCTTTCTTTATGGATACAGACTAACATGGCTGCTATTCTTGAACCTGTCAAATATACAAGTTCTTGATGCAGAAGGCCAGGCATTCAAGAGGCAATGTTTATTTCTTTCAACACAAAGTCAACTAAAATAGAGCTACGACTATTTAATAGGAGGAAAAATCTTGCAAATATCTATACAGGTACCAGCTATTCTAAACTTCATTCATCATCAACTCAGACTTTGAAAGATAGCAAAGACCATAGCCTGAAAGACCTAAGAACACAATTCTAAAGTCCTTAGTTTTATTCACTCCTTATTCAGGCAAACTCATGGTTTGTGAATCAAAGTGTAACCCCTAAGGAACTTACCTAGGTTCCAGGGGCTCAGTGTGCTGGTAGCTCAGGATGAGGCCCACGGTCTCTGGTAGGAAGAGCCAAGAACAGAGTCAGTCTGCTTGGCAACCAATGGAGAGAGGTGCCCCTCCTAGGGAGCTGAGGAGTGGGGAGAAGCCATTTTGGAGCAGTTTGGAGCCAGTCAGGGATGGGCAGGACTGACTGTGTTGGGAGCTGGTGAGTCTGAGGCCTGCATGCAGGATTCCCTGTGAGGACCTAAAAGCAAGATTCCTTGACTTGAGCCTTTCCCTCTCCCAGGTGACTCCCAGTTTGCAGAGTTTGCTGGGAAACTTTTCCCAGACAGCCCTCTATCTCCCAGGTGAGATCATACACTACATGGCACCACTACTCTGGCTGCTAGTCCAGGGCTGCTGCCTCTCCTGAGTGCTGGCGGGGAAGACTAAAGTTTTGGATTTCTATATAATTTTGTAATGTGCACCTTTAGCCCTGCACCCCTGGGTGGTGAGGGGAAATCCTGGGACTAGAAGATTCATGACTCCTGCATGAAGAACGCCTGTCAGCAGTGATCATCAGCCCCTCTACAGTGACTGTAGAATCCAGAATCATCTCTGAACATGAAGATCATTCTCAGAGTTTGTGAGTGCGCAATCTTTTAGTTAGCTAGCAGGGAAATGTTTGGTAGACCCCTTCCTCCCTGAACTATGTCCTCAAGCCAGAGGATAAGGGTCGGGATTTTATTACCTACTGCCTATTAAACCTGAAGAAAGAGTTACGACCTTGAGAGTCCTTTGGACTGCATTAAAACCAATCCGTCACATTGCTAGCTGCTGCACAGAAGATATCATGATCACAGGTCATCAAGGGTCTCAACGAAGTATGTATAGCAGTAGAATACTAACTTTATATTTCCTATATCAGGTCATGTGACTGGGGAACTTCACAGGTATTGTCAACATGGGTATCTGTGACCTTGAAAATAATGAAACCCAGTTATATTTATTGCCTGCTTAATACAATTGCTGTGTTGAATATATTGTATGTGTTTGTGTTATTTCTTTGGGGTCTCCAATAACTTGGCAAGTAAGTGGGGATTACCCTATGGTTAGAATTTTCCTCTCAAGCTGCCCCAGTGATTCTGCCAGGAATGAGTGAGTGGGATGGAGACATTGCCAAATTTATATGGGAAGAAAATAAATCAGTTACACCCTTCTGAGTGGGTGGTGGGATCCAGACTAATCCGGGCCTGTCCATTGAAACCTGTAAGCAAATTGGCATTAAAGGAGATAACCAGATGGAGAGGGGATACTACAAAAGTTAATAATAACATTAAAACCCCTTTTGCCTTTTTATTACTATGGCTAGTGATTCAAACTGAAAAAAGGTTCTGTGGGCTGAAAATAATACATTAAAAAATGTATTCAATTTCTCTGTCATTCTGCAAAATGACACCTGATGGCACTGCAGAGCTGAAATTCTCAGGAAATAAAACTGGCTCATTACAAGTTAGCCAGCTATTTCAAATGAATAATTATGGGACGTACCTAGGATTGTGAGGGAGCCAAAGCTGCTTTTCCACCACAGGCTGGCCCAGCCTCTTTCACCTTTCAAAAGCACCTCTGGAGAGGTATAAAACAGTTGCCTTACTGTAACTCAGCAAGGAAGGGCTAAAATGTTCTTTTGGTGAGACTGGTGGAGTTTGTGAATGGTTTCTGTTAACTGGAGGTGCAGAAATTCACCAACACAAGCTGCCAAAGCCTCAGGGTGTCATTTTACAGCTTCCTGTAGTGATGTTGAAAGTTACAGCCATATGTTTTCTGAAAGCTATTCAGTTTCCCTAGTGATTTTAGATTTAGTTGCAAACATAGGTAAAAGTGTCCTGGTGACCAAACGAAAGAGTATTTGTTTGTAGAGTTGTAGCCATACTGGTCCCAGGATGTTAGCGACAAGGTGAGTTGGATAATACATATATTTAATTTCACCAACAGAAGTTGTTCCAATAAAAGATATTACCTCACCCATCTTGTCTCGCTAGAGAATATTTGTATTTGAGTGTTTCTAATTGGTTTAGAGATTGTGGAAAAGGTACTTGTAGATATTGTGCTGTGGAAAAAATCTTACAGAGAAACAAGTATCGATAAGGAACCTTCAACTTTTGGACTACTGCAGCCAACTTTAATGGACGTGCAAGTGAAATATCTGTGATTAAGCCTCCATACAGTATAGAAAACCATTACCAATTTTTATCAACCAAATCTGAACAAAATAAACCTCACAAATCACATACCTTAGACACAGCCCCAGACTGAAGTAGTATTGGTTTTCATATATGTATCAGCATTGTAGGGCATGTATACATAGGTATGGAAGGTCTCTGTGTGCCTTAAGTATCATATTGTAACTGTTGTATGGTTTGTGTATGCTATGTGTTCCCTGTAGTTTGTGTCTTATTGCACTACTTTAATGTATAATTTCTAAACAAAAGTTAATAATGTTCTTATGCATTACAATGTATTCCCTCTTGTTTTATTGAATGTGTTGTAACTGCTTGTTGCCTTTAAATAAATGATACTTTGTTTTTGAAGAATTACTGCTTGAATGTCAATCTGGTGAGCATTGGACTGTATCCATGTCATCCCATGGGTAAACCTGGTACAACAATTCCACTTTATAACCCATTTGGGTAGAATAAATTGATAATCAATTTATGATTATAGGTAAGCCACTATTGGAGTGCCTTGGATTCAGAAGTTGAGGTATATATCTTCTGAAGCTACAGAAAAATGCATGTCTGATCTGGATGAAACAATATTGGACACTTTGAGACAGTCAAGACAGCAATAGAAATTTAATCAGTTTAAAACAGAAACATGAAAATTGCCATACCGAGTCAGATAAATGGTCCATTATCTCAGTATCCTGTCTTCCAACTAGCCAGTGATGGATGCTTGTGAGGGAATGAACAGAACATGGCAATGATCGACTGATCCCTTCCCTCCCATCCAGACCCAGCTTCTGGCAGTCAGCGGTTTAGAGGCACCCAGAGCACGGGCTTGCTTCCCTGACCCCCTTGACTAATAGCCATTAATGGACCTATCCTCTATGAACTTATCTAATTCTTTTTTTAACCTAGTTATATTTTTGATTTTCACAACATCCCCTGTCAAGGGGTTCCTCGGGTTCACCATGCATTGTGTGAACAAGTACTTCCTTATGTTTCTTTTAAACATGTTGCCTTTTAATTTAATTAGATGAACCCTGGTTCTTGGGTTATGTGAAGGGGTAAATATCTCTTCTGTATTCACTTTCCACATACCATTCATCATTTTATAGATCTCTATCATATTCCCCATTAGCCATCTCTTTTCTAAACTGAACAGACCCGGTCTTTTTAATCTCTCCACATATGAAGATGATCCACACCCCATATCATTGTTGTTGCCCTTCTCTGGATTTTTACCAATTCTATTATTTATTTCAGATGGAGCTACCAGAATTGCATACATTATTCAAGGTGAAGATGCACTATAGATTTATATAGTATCTTTGTGATATTTTTTCTTATTAGCTATCCCTTTCCTAATGGTTCCTAACATTGTTAGTTTTTCAGTACCACTGCACACTAAGCATATCTTTCAAAGAACTATTCACATAACTCCAATATCTTTCTTCAGTGCTAACAGTTAAATTATACCCCACAATTTTGTATGTATAATTGGCATTATGTTTTCCAGTGTGAATTATTTTGCACTTACTAACATTGAAATTCATCTGTCATTTTGTTGCCTAGTGACATAGTTTTGTGGGATCCCTTTGTAACTCTTCGCAGTCAGTTATGGACTTTACTACTCTAAGTAACTGTGTATCATTTGCAGATTTTGCCAATCAGTGTTCACCTCATCAAGATCATTTATGAATATATTCAACAGAACAGGTGTCAGAACAGGTCCCAGTACAGATCCCTGGGGAAGCCTGCTATGCACCTCTTTCCAATATGAAAACTGACCATTTATTCATACTCTGTTTCCTGTCTGCACTGCTTTGAATGATTATTGAGCAGAGCCCATTATCAGCATGGACTCATGTCCTCTCAAATGGTGGTTGAAGAATGAAAGAACCCATAAATCTTTCGTGCATCTCATGCTTAAATGTATTGTGACACTGGCTAAAACAGCACCATGTGAATGCCTGTTCTCACTTTCAGGTGATATTGTAAACAAGAAGTGAACATTGTTTACATGTGCAAGAGATAAACTCTAGTTTCCCAGTATGCCCCCCCCCCCCCCCGTCACTCGTTATGGAGATGAATGGTTATGACAACCAATACCCCAATAGAAGAAAAAGGGTTTTCCTGATCCCAAAAGGAGCAAGCCCCAAACCCAGGTCACTATAAAAGTCAGATATTTCCCACAAATCATGCTATTGCCAATCCTTTAGAATCTAACATCTAAAGGTTTATTCATAAAAAGAAGAAACTATAGATGGGAGCTAGAATTGGTTAAATGGAATTAATTACACGCCATACAGTAATGGCAACGTCCTTGAGTCAGGCTCGTAGCAGCGGTGGAAGACGGCAAATGTGAAAAATCAGGATGGGGATGGTGGGAATAGGAGCCTATACAGTGGATTCCGGTTAATCAGGCCATCAGTTAACTGGGGCAGCAGCTTAATTGGGCCAAATTGTTCCAGTCCCGATGTGTCCCAATTAAGCGGAATCCACTGTATGAGAAAAACACCACCACATGGGGATTGTCCCTATAAAATCGGGACATCTGGTCACCCTATCTCGGGTTCCAGTCCCGCCTCTGGAGCACATGCACAGCTAGGATGCGCTTCGCCAGGGGTTCTCCTGGGATCTCCCGAACAGACTCGCTCGGTTTACTCTGGGGAGACAGATACAGCCTGCTGCTCAGGATAGGAGCCAAACGCAACGGTGCGCATCTCCCCGCCCTAGCGCCAGGCAGCCGGGGTCGGGGAAACCCCGCCCAGCGCAGCCCGGCCGCGCTGGGTAAATTCAGAAGGTTGACCCCCTCCCGCCGCCTTCGACCCGAGAACGAGGCTGCGCAGAAAACACCGACACCCGCTATCTCCACCACGCTCGCGCTCCCCGTCTTGCCCTACAGCTGCGTTGAAATACCGCGAGCGCCGACGTCGCTTTCTCCCGTCCTATCTCGCGGGATTTCCCCACTGGCTTCTCGCGGGAATGAAGGGAGGCGGCCACCGCGGAGATGGAGCCGCCGCAGCGCGTGCCTCTCGGGCTCCCCGCGATACTGGCGGTAGCTGCCCCCCCCACCCCCACCCCGCCTCCTGGCGAGGAGCGCGCGGAGGGGGATGTTCACTTCGAACGGAGGGGGCGTGGCGGGAGATCTGGGGGGCGGAGAGGGGCATTTCCGGGGCCCCGCTGGGGGCAGGGGGCGCGCGTTGGTCTCTGGTGCCGCGGTACGCGGATTAGGGGGAATCCGGCTGCCCTGGGGGAAGTAGTGACGTATCTTGGGTCCCGGATGTACCGGGAGTTATCGGGCTTTCTCCGCTACTCCGGCGGCAGAAGGGGGCACGAGAGCGCTAAACTGTCGACCCCTCCTCAGACAGGCCCGTTACGTGCCCCGCTGGCCTCCCAGCGTATCCCACCCCCTGCGTGGCCAACACGGGGGCTGCGAGGACCCCCGCCGGGTGTCGGTGACGTTACTCACCCGTGTAAGCGTCTGTCGTGTCCAGGCCCATCTGTTTTAATTCATTTGCTTTGTTTCCTTGTTTAAACGAAGCTTTACAGTGGGGCTGGCGGCGTGAATGTTAAATCGGTTTCTTAATCCGCATTGTAAGGCGGCGCTTTTCTGATGTCCGTAATTTAGAAGAGTAAAGTCAAATGCCAGGGACACTGGTGAACGGTCTAGGATTGAGATAGTGTTACTGGGTAAGCCTCGAGTAACCGCTTTGGGACAGGGAAGCTGAAAGTTTATGTTCTGTTTCCTCATTGATTTCATGTTTTGTCTGCAGCAGACAGACTGGTCTGAACCATGGCTGTTGGGACTTGCAGTTTTCCACATCCTCTGCTTCCTGCTCACTTGCTTTTCATTCCAGCGCTACCACCTGCAGATAGGACATTTTCTCTGTATGGGTGAGTAGAGAATTAATAGCATACTTGAGTGTTTGTTTTAGTTTGAAATAGGCATCCATATCTTTAAAGTTATATATATATATACTATTATACACCTTTATCGCACATTAGTGATTATAATTTTGTTTGTATTCATTTGTTATTATATACAATCATGCACTCACTTAGTAATGAAATATACCACTCAATGGAATATAAAATAACTTCCCCCTTTTACTATAATAACCCTGATTTGTTTATTTGAGCACTCTCTCCCAAACAGCTTGAACTAGCAACTCAAAAATAGTTTAAATATTTTGCTCTTGAAGAGTTGTGCTTTGCTTAATTTAGGATGGTTTTGTGGTTGAGAATTATTTAGCAGTTAAGTGGTTTCCATGTAGTTTGTGTCTATATTGGCCTTATTGTGGATGACAGAGTTGAATAGCAAGGAGTTAGCCTTGGGAAGATTGGGGACTTCGTGGTTTCTGAATCTGTTTATTGTATGGTAGCCTTGTCTGAACACAGAAGTTGTATTATTTTACCTACCCACTTTTCAGAATGGCCACACAAATTGCTCTGATTTAACTAAACTGATTTAGGAAGGGGTGGATGGGGCAGGGGGAGAAAGGGGTTAGATGGGGCAGGAGTCAGGGACCATCACCGGGGGCAAAAAGCAGTGCGGGGTTAGATAGGGATACGGGCCGGGCTACATCTGGCTGTTTGGGTAGGCACAGTCTCCTCTAACTGGCCCTCCATACAATTTCGGAAACCCGATGTGGTCCTCCGACCAAAAAGTTTGCCTACCCCTGCTTTAGACAGACTTTCCAAAAAATTCCTATTGTTGCTAATGCTGGTACAACTGCACCATTGTTAGCAACATTGACAACCCTAGCATAAGCTGGCAATTGCTTGCATTTTAACCATGGTGAGATATGTTATGTCTAAATAAGATACAACACTTAAAATGCGGATGGTCCCCTGTTGACACTTGTGCTCTTAGTCTTTTAACATGTAAGGAGTTGCACCACAATGGGGAATTTTTTTTGGAAAAATTCTGTAGTGTAGACTAGGGGTATATTCTTTTGGCACTCGATTTATCGTGTCTTGTTAAGACGCGATAAATCAATCGCCAGCGGCGCCCCTGTCGACTCTGGAACTCCAGCTCGCCGTGAGGCACAAGCTGGAGTCGACGGGGGAGCGCACTGCCGCCGCCATGAGGATGGCAGGTAAGTTGGCCGAAGGTATGCTGACTTCAGCTATGTTATTCATGTAGCTGAAGTTGCTTATCTTCCGTCAGTCCCCCCACCCCACCCCACCCCCAGTGTAAACCAGCCTTAGGTCAATGGAGGCTGGAGAAAAAGTGCAATTACTACATTGCAAGAGACTGAAATCTGAGTGATTTAGTGGGAAGAGAGTCTTAAACTTTGTAGGGGCAGTGTCTCAAATCAGTACAGCCAGGGGTGCAGGACACTAATGTATAAAACTAAAGCCAGCTATAAAAATGTTATTTCTTATCCATATTTTGCAAATAATATGGATGTAAGATATAGCTTTAAATTCCTCATTTAAAAAAACACTATCAAACATTCATCAGGATATTTCATTTGGCATGTGTGGGGGCAGGGAAGGTTGGCAGAGCGCAGAGGACAGTAGAGAGCTGATTCCTAATTAGGTATTTCCTACTGTTTCATATATTTGTTTTTACTTTAACCTATCCAGGCTTTCAGGCAGTTGTTTTCTGAGAACTAAAAGGTTTTCTTCATGTTTTTTTGCTTCTATGTAAATTGGTTGATATTTGCAAACTTAATTCTAAGATTAATTACTTTTTTTTGGTGTGGTTTTTGCTTGTACATTAAATCTTACAACTGAACCATCAGTAAGATTGATTAAAAAGTGTATTTTAAACTGTAGATTTTATTATATTGACCTTTTTCTACAAATTTATACCTGTGTTTATCATTTTATAATACTACATTCAGTTTGTGTGCTCACTGAGGTCTCATGTAGGGCGCAAACATTCAGAATTATTGTTGTGCAGTTAACTGTCTCAAATGTATAACCTTTTTGGGTGGGGAATAATAGTATACGTAATGTGTACAGACTCAGCATTGGTCACCCGCTGACCCTTTGTCAAGAAATATCCAACCTAATATTAGTTTCCTTCTGTGATCCAGTGGCCTTGGTGTATTGTGCTGAATATATCAATGAATTGGCTGCTATGAATTGGAGGTAATTACATGAACTTTTATTTTCATATTTAAATTTTGCTTCTAATGGTAATGCTGTTTTTTCTGTACAATCCTCAAAAAGCAATTTATAAATAAAGTATCTCAATACTCAACAGTGGAAAGTAGTATAATGAATGGTATCATTAGTTAATCAAAAAATTGAACATTAAACTTACAATAAAATATGTGCTAAGTATTATATTTTGTTTAGTATTGTATACCTAACTCTTATCCTTAAGGGGAAAATCATTTACATTGTTTTTCATATGTATTGTTTTTATGCTTTTCTTGCTTGATCATATTTAAAAATAACATTACAGATTCAGGTTATTTTGTGTTTGTTTTCGTTCAAGCTAACACAAAAAAACGTGTGAAAACCCTTTTAAGTCATAAGTGAAAACAGGGTTAGGGTTGTGTGTTTTTTTTTTTGTTTTTTTTTTTTTTTTTGAGAGTAGGTGGAACGTATTTTTGCTTTTGGTCTTCAAATTCATCTATATTTTTATTTGTGCAAGCGCATCAACATTTTTGCATGATTGCAAGAGACCTAATGCTGGAACAGCAGGGTGTGATAATACTTGTCTGTTTATATGTCTGCGTCAAGCCTGGGCTAATAATTGTATGAAGTAGGAGGTAGGACTTACTGAGGTCAAACTTGGGTGCCTAAAACTAAGCACCGAGGGCCAGATTTTTAAGGGCATTTAGGTACAAAGTTGCACATGGGCAGCTAGTGGGATTTTCAAAATGCATAAGTACCTAATTGCTACTGAAATAAGTGGAGCTAGACACCTAATTGCTTTTTAGAATCCCATTAGATGTTTATCTGTATCTTTAGGTGCCTAAATGCCTTTAAAAATTTGGCTCTTAATCTGTATTTAGACATCTTAAAAATAATAATAATAAAAAAAAATTGGCCTGATTTTTTTTCAGAGGTACTGAGCGTCCATATCGTCCCATGACTTATATGAGTGCTATAGGTGTACATCACTCTGAAGATTAGATGTTTTTATTTAGACATCTGACTATTGATCTGTGTGCCAAACTTGAGGAATGAAAATTCTGTCTCTAAGGCATAAATACTTTATGTATTCAGATATCAGGAATAATTGAAATTGGTGTCTACAAAAGAAGAACAATTTCATAAATGTTAGAGTATGTTTTCTTTCTAATGCATAAGCATAGCTTCCTAATGTGAATGTGTGCACACAGTTTTCAAAGAGGACGTTGTACCTATTAGTCAGTTTGGGTATATCTACACTGCAGTTGCCTACCCACAGCTGGCCTGTGCAAGCTGACTTGGGCTTTTAAGGTTTAGGCTAAGGAGTTAATGTGGTAGCCCAAGTCTGCTGTCACAGGCCAGCTGCAGGTTTTTAATTGCAGTGTACATATACTCTCAATTCTACTACATTAACAAAAATATTGTGCAGAAATGAAAGAGTGGAATTGCTTACATTATGGATACACAGCAGAACATACGTATACAGGAATTATTTTTTATTGAAATGCAATGTATGAAGTATGCTGAGTAACACTTCTTTTATTTATTTCAGGTTATTTTCTAAATACCAATATTTCGATTCAAGAGGGATGTTTATTTCCCTCGTATTTTCAGCTCCATTGCTGTTGAATGCTATAATAATAGTGGTATGTGTTTAATTTTTTTAATTTATAATCTGCTTTATTAAAAATGTGTCCACATCATATGTAAATATACTTACTTTTCAGATTACCTGGGTTTATAAAACATTGAATGTAATGACTGAATTGAAGACGCTACAGCAAAAAAGAAGAGCAGGAAAAGAAAAGAAAAAGTGAATATGAATTGATTTATTTCAAAAAACACTTTTTGTAACCATTCCTTCCATCTTTGGGGTTTTTTGGCACCCTTTTGGCCCCCTCCCCCCCCCCCCCCCCCAAACTCTGGGCTTGTTTACATGTGATATGAATATGGCCATACAAACAGAAAAAAGATGATTTTAAAAAACTTCCATGCTCTTTACCATACAGTAGTTTTTATGCTGAGCAAGTGTTTTAGTCTCTGCTAGATTATACTTTCATATCCTATGCTCAGTAATCACTTGTACATAAATTGCATACTTATTTTATAGGCTTCTCATTAAGGGCCTCATTTGATATCCATGTAAAGTTAATTGGAGCTTTGGTACGGATTTCAGTGGGTGCAGGATTATACCCCATTTTTGCTTCTAGTGCTGTATTGTGAAATTAAAGTGGCAATACATTGAAAAAACAATTGTAAAAAAAGTATTGTGGATCTCCTGCATCCCAGAAGGTGTATGTTAATGAGCAACTCCTCCAGAATCAGTTTACAAATAAGGGTTGTTTTTTTGTTTTTCCCTAACTCCCAGTCCTGTAAATTTAAGCTGAGACATAATGGTCAGAATGGGTTCTGAAAAAGATTTGGGGGTCATGGTAGATAATCAGCCGAAGGTGAGTGCCCACTGCAACACTGGCCAAAAGGACTATTGCGATCTTGGAGAATCTCAAGTAAGAGTAGTGAGGCTGTTTTATCTCTGTATCTGGCACTGGTGCAACCACTGCTGGCATACTGTGTCCAGTTCTGGTGTCTACAGTTCAAGAAGACTTGATGTATCGGATAGAGGAGAGCCACGAGAATGATTTAAAGGGTTAAAAAACATGCTTTATAATGACTGAGCTCTTTAGGTGGGAAACCCAAAAGAGACTTAGACATTTGCAACACCAGCATCACAACACCTAACTACTAGGCAACAGGAGCAACAGGACCCACAAAGCTGAGATAGCATTTAAACTTCCTATATAATGCATAGAAAGAGCTAGGCCAGGGGTTCCCAAACTTGTTCCACGGTTTGCGCAGGGCAAGCCCCTGCCTGGCCTCAAGACGCTTTATTTACTAGAGCGTCTGTAGGTTTGGCTGCTTGCAGCTCCCAGTGGCCGTGGTTCGCCAATCCCAGGCAATGGGAGATATAGGAAGCAGTGGCCTGACGTGCGCTACTTCCTGCAGTTCCCATTGGCCGGAAATGGTGAACCACAGCCACTGGGAGCTGCGAGCGGCTGAACCTACAGACACTCCGATAAACAAAGTGTCTTGTGGCCAGGCAGGGGCTTACCCTGTGCAAGCCGCGGAACAAGTTTGCAAACCTCTGAGCTAGGCACCTAAGAATGCGATCTTCAAAGCCAGCACACTAGCAGGGAGTCGCCTAAACTAGCAATGGCAAATGCTGACAAGAATGGTGTGTCCTAAGACCCAGCTGTCTGTCAGAGATAGTGTGGGTCTTTGTTTAGCAAGCTGTGACTAGGAACCCATCTGGAATCAGGTGGCTTAGGTAGAAAATGAGTTGGAGACTTCTACTGTGCCATACAAAATGACGCGCTGCCTACTTAATAACTTTTAGCACAGTGGAAAGAGCACTTGGAGAGAGCCAAGCTCAATTCCCCTCTCCGTCAGAGGAAGAAAAGGTTTGAACAGGTGGTCTCCCACACCTCAAGAAGTTGCTATAATCAATGAGCTATGGGCTATTGTGATGTAGGTCTCTCTGTCTCATAAGATGTTCCATTGTGAATACATGTTGGTTTGGAGCAGGGTAACTGGGTGCAGGATTTTCCACTTCCCAGGTTGGTGCTCAAATCACAGTGCTAGTCATATTCCCTGTCACCCAATGTCTGTTCTACTGTGGCTAAAAATCTAGTTATTGGGCCAGAGATGAATGCAGTATGACTGTAAAGATGATCTGATACAGACTTCCAAAGAACATATTAATATCAAAGGCTGAATATTTATCTGCATAATACTAAGATCCCAAGTTTACACACACCTAAGCTTAACTTTGATAACTTGAGTAGTCCTCTTAATGCCAGTGAGACTACTCATAGGAGTAAAGTTAAGCATGTGCATAGGCTTTTGAGGGCTATGGGCCCAAGTTTGTATCACAAGCGTATTTAGGTTGTGGTAAACATGTACAGTGATTTGGCTGCAGATAATTTCCTTGATCCTCTATATAAGAAGACTGACTAGTGAGAGATCAAGTATAGCTGTGTAAAAACTCTTGCTCCACCAGTGGAAAATGTAGGATTTTGTGAAGAGGTACTGGTTGTTAGCCATACTATGACTTCAAGAAATTTGCCATTTGCAACAAAATGTCTTCAGTGTTGTAAATGGCTATAATCCACCTTTGTGAAAATTTATTAATTTGATCTCTTTTTAATGTGAGATTAGGAAAATGAAGAGTAAGTTTTTTCTGGAACTGTATAAATTCTCATGGGATCAGCTGTTACAAACAAAACTTATTTCTGGACTTGGGACATACAAGAGAATTCATAGAACAGTTCTCTAAGTTTTATAAATAAATGTAATGGGAAAAAATAAGGACCCCCTTCTGTTTCCAAGTATCCTGTACTCTACTTGTCTTTTTAGGCACTGATCTTGCAAGCTGATCAATGGGGACAGTTCTCTACACCTTTGTGGAGCCGAATCAAAATCAGTGAAGCTCGTGCAGGCCCAAGAATCCATCCACACAGATCATCTTATAAAGGCGGGCCCTTCAGCATCAGGGACCGCAAGACATCAGTGTTGGAGCATAATGTACTGCAATCAGACTAACACACATGCCAATACAAAATCTTTGATAAGTAAAAATGACAGTTTTATCATTGAGGAAGTTGGCTATCACTATAATGATATGGTAGTTTGCAGACTTTTAAGTGGATAGAAGCTGGATATTTTCTTTGTTAAAAATCAATTAATATTAAAGGACAGTGGCTTTTTCCCCAAAGTGTGGATATGTGCACGTTGGAAGAGAATAGGTGACAAATGAATAAAGTAGGTATTTTTAAAAATTGGAATCTTCTTAGCTTTGTTCGGTTCCAGGAAACACTCAAAATACACTTTAGAATGCGAAGTATAATTGAAAAAGCACATGGTTTTAAGCCTTCTCTATTAAAAGGTCTCTTAAAGGTAAATTGCAATACATTTAAGAAAAATAATTTAGTTGTATAAATTAATGACTAAAAACTGAAACAAAGGTGATTTCCAAATGTAAATAAAAGTATTCCAGTATTCTTTTCCCCCATGGGATTATCAAGCCTCAAGTTGATTGCTTTTCCTTTAGATATATTAAAAAGTTAACATTATGATGGAAATTTTAAGTTTTAGAGTGAGGGAAATACATATAAGAATAATAAAAAGTGGTCTTCAAATTATATAAAAAAAATGAAATAAGTGTGTTTAACCATAAGGGCAGCCCTCTGAGAATTAAACGGAAAGTGATGATTGTGTTGGTTATAAGAGGAATGGATTTATGAAGTGGTAGAACAATAAATGTCACCTAAAAGCCTACTTGCTGACAAACCTAAAATAATTACATCATTAATTCAGTCAGTTTTTGCTGGTTTCAACTTTCTATATGTATAAGTAACTAGGGATTAAATTTTTATTTGTGGTGGAAAGCCTGAGTCAACATGCTTTGCCTAGAAGATTTCAATGGCGGTTTTGTGAGAAAGACTTCTTGTCATTGAACCTGAAGCAAAGACACAGCCATGGGCTAGCTGCTCTACTAATCACTGCAGATTTTGTAGCCCAGAGCAGATTTTGGTCATTGGATTCATGTAGCTTGCAGAGAGAAGCTACGTCTCCAACATGCACTGATCCCTTTTCTGATCTCACAGGAAGAGACAGAAGGAATAATGCTAAAGGGTGAATGAGGAGTATGACATCCACCTGTCGTCCTTCCTGTAGCCCAGCTTTTGCTGTATTTGAATCCTGGCAATTCTGAGGCAGTGTGCCTTTGCAAAGGGGGACAGCTAGGACTGTGTCCTAAATTTGCTAAAGAACCCTTAATGCAATAGAATTTGAAGTTAACATCGTTCCAAATGCAAAACTGGTTAATGAACTGAGCTTGAGGTGAATTTGCTCACAGACACTTGATGCAGCTCTGTCTGGGAACTTGAAGAGAGGAGGAGGAGGAGGAGAAGAAAATACAACCCTCCAAAAACAAGTAGGAATCCGTTTTTAACAGTTTCATTCTATAGAAGAGGGCACACTCTGGCTTGGAACATGTTTACTGAAAGTAATGTGTTTATTCAAGTTCAATAAAACAAAGATTATTTTTCCTCCTTTTTTATTTTAAAGCCTATAAGCATCAAGCAGGCTAGGCAGGTGCTATCCATACTAGTGCCTAGAACAGGCCTGGGTAGTCATAATATCATAGTGTTCCCCAGATTCCATACAAGATCACACTCGCATCCAAGCTATAGAATATCGGGGTTGGAAGGGACCTCACAAGATCATCTAATCCAACCCTCTGCTCAAATCAAAGCAGGACCAATCCCCAATTAAATCATCCAACAGATTTTTTGCCCTATAGCCCTAAATTGCCCCCTCAAGGATTGAACTCATAGCCCTGGTGTTAACCGGGGTTCTTTCAACCCAAAGCTCTTGGTAACTCACTTTGTGAGATGGTGTCAGGAAATAAATCAGGGGAGATGTGGCCATTCGACTGATAGATGGCTGGTACAAACAGGACAACACACGAGTGCTTTCACCTAAAGCTAAACTTTACTTGGTCTCAAGCACTGACACGTGTCCGCAACAGGTTAGTAAAACACCCCCAACCCTAGATAATTACCAAAGCTGAGTAGAACTTGAGTGGCACAGCAGCAGACCTTCGACCGCTGGGGACTGCATGATGTATCCAGAGGGAGAGTCCAGGAAAGTCCAACTACCTCAAACTTTTCCCCCTTTTTTATACATTAATATGTCCTTTAAAGAAAACTTGTTACAAGCAATTCAATGGTCCAGCAAGAAGTTCGTTCTGATTATTGATTAACCAGGTGTGGGTTTTTCCAGAGTTTGCAGCCTTGAGGCCCCCACAATAGACATTTCTGGGGCATACTTTGCTCTTCTAAACTGCATGTATCGGCGACCTCAACACAATTCTTATGAGGAAGGACGCAGGGTCTAACTGCGCTTTCTGTGGCACCCAAAGACCCCCCTCCCCTCCTGCCTTGGTCAAGCTGAGGTTGTGACTTGACCAATTTACAGCCTGCTGACTTGACTGCTTTTAGCAATAAGCATAGTGATTTCAGGCATTTTATTGGTTAGCTGACATCCACCCGTACCCTGGGTTTAAGCAGGCTAATGCTCAAACCATTGAGCTACCCCTCTTTCTATGGCTAAAAGTTGTCTATACTTTATGGTGGTGCAGAGTACAGGAATATGAATTGCAGAGTGCATCAAAGTGTGCTGTTTGAAAGAGCTCTGTTTTAATGCAAGCTAGATACCTTTAAGTTTTCTCCAGCCAGGGCAGTTAGAGTGCAATGATTGGGTGCTTTTTGCAATTCATGCTCCCATAATCCACACTGTGGCACAGCATAGATAAAATTTAAACCTTATTCATTCTCCATATCATCTCTAAGGCTTGGTCTGTCCCCCCCCGACCCCCCCCCCCCCCAACTAGTGTCGGTATAACTACATCACTCAGGAATGTGGAAAATCCACGCTCCTGAGTGATGCAGTTATACCAACTCTGGGCGTAGACAGTGCTATATTGATGGGAGGGCTTCTCTTATCAGCATAGAATCATAGAATATCAGGGTTGGAAGGGACCTCAGGAGGTCACCCTTGTCACCCTTGTCAAAGCAGGACTAATCCCCAGTTAGAAAGCTAGTAGCATAACTACTGCCTCTCAGGGAGACGGAGTACCTAAGCCAACAGGAGAAGCCCTCCTGTTGGGATAGGTACAGTCTCTGCTGAAGTGCTGCAGCACATAGCTGCAGCCTTCTAAGCATAGACAAGCCATGAGAGATGTCCTTTCCTGTCCATCCACACAGCTAAAACTTTCATCAAGGCTGTCATCATCTTGTGCCTCAATTACTCCAACATCCTTCTCTCTGGCCTTAACAAATGTAATCTTCTGCCACTCATATCCATTCAGAATGCTGCTGCAAAGATATTTTTCTTGAGTTGTTGCTTTAAACTTGTGAGCCTTTCTTTCCATTCTCCAGTGGGTTCCCCTTCTCTATTGTAGCAAACAAAAACTGTTTGTCTTCACTTTCAAGGCTCTTCACAATCTAGCCCCACCCTATCTTTCATCTCTCATTCAGCATCACAATATTGACTCCCTCCTCCAATCAGCCCATGATGTCAAACTCCATCACCTACTTGTTTCATTTTCAAACAAGTTTCTTTGTGCTTTGTGCTTTTTTCTACCCTGTCCCTCACACGTGGAGGAGCTCCCCATGAACATCCACAGAGCTAACTCATTTTTCTGCTTCAAACCTGCCTCCCTCAAATATTTCCTTTGCCATGATACCTTCAAAGAACTTGACAGGGCTGCCTATCATGGCGATCAATGATGTCTCATTGTTTCCTTGAACTCCCCCATTGGTCAGTTTGTATCCATCTGTTGTCTCTTGTCTTGTACTTAGATTGTAAGGTCTTTGTAGACACAAAAGGACCAAGGCCTTTGGAACTAAATGCTATACAAATACAGAACATATTCCAAAAGTGTACACAACTCATTGCCATTTTACAGTATTTGTGTATTCCAAAAGTGAGGTCCTTTAACTGAGAATGCTAGACTGCTGACCTGGGAACTAACAGCCAAAAGGCCCAGCAGACTTCATTTGTTATGACAGGATATACAGGGAAGAAGGTGATCTTTTATATAAATTGCTTGTAAACTATGTATACTAATAACTCATATTGCTTCCAGAATAAAACTGCTCACCACTAACACAACGGGTGTTTTAGAAATTCTTAGGTGAATTACACAAAGTGTCATGCACTCAAAGACACTCACCCCACATTGCAGTTTAGAGATGTATCAAAGGCTGCTCTAATAGAATGCATTAATCAGTCCACAGATAACAGCAATGTAAATAAATGTAGTGAAATGTATTTCAGAGGAAAGGATGCAAAAGGATGGAAAAAGGCATTAAGAACCACCACAATGTTATGCATAATTCTGAAGTAGTATATAATGTGACACAAACAATTGTAAAAGCGACAAAGAGTCTTGTAGCACCGTATAGACTAACAGATCTTAGGGATCATGAGCTTTCATGGGCTAAGACCCACTTCATTAGATGAATGTTGTGGAAATCTCCAGAGGCAGGTATAAATATGCAGGCAAGAAAGCAAGGTAAATTCAATCAGGGGGTGAGACCCTCTAGTTGTTGTTAGAGATTTCCACAACATTCATCTGATAAAGTGGGTCTTAGCTCACGAAAGCTCATGATCCCTAAGGTCTGTTAGTCTATAAGGTGCTACAAGACTCTGTCGCTTTTGCAGATCCAGACTAACATGGTTACAAACTGATACAAACAATTGTGACATTCAGGTTATCTTCTCAGCATACGTGTATGTCAGAAAAAAGGACATATGTGTCAGGACACAAGTGTTTCATTCCTCTCCAGACTAATCAAAAAGCCATGGAGTTCACTATTTGCAAAATCTCCATGAACAGAGCTGCAGAGAAATCATGTCAGAGAAGAACTTAAGGTTTTGATCTATGCATTTGAACCTATAGAAAACCCCCGAAAATTAAGAATTCAAGCCAAATCCCACTGAAATAAATAGACTTTCAGCTGAATGTTGGACTGGGTCTTAACTGCTTAAATGAAATAAAAATATCTTTAAAAAGTGACTAGTAGAATTAATGAATTGAAAGATAATTTAGTGTTATTACATAGACATTTTAATCTGACTAATTGTGACTGACCAATAAGAAAAATAATCTGTGAAAAATTAAAATAGCAAATCATCATAAATATTTTTATTGAATTTGTACAATTTAATCTTCCTCTGAGAAATGCCAATGCCTCTATTAAATTCTTGACTGTATAATACATGTCTCCTAGTTCACTGATTAATATACAGCAGAATTGCCAGAGTCATCTGCTTCTCTCTACATGATAAAAATGTGTTTAAAATATTTTAGTTTCATGGATCCTTTAAATTGGTACCCTGAAAGATAGCGTGTCATACCAATTAAAAGACATCACCATTTAAATAATTCCAATAAGGTCTTAAAATAAAATACTGTACTGAATAAAAATACCAGAAGAAAAATATTAGTTGCATTTATTTTATATTCAATCCTTATTTTTTCATCTTTTAATCTTTGTCAGTTTCTGGGTTAAAAAACTAGAGATCAGAATTTTACACTGAAGTAAGCAGCACTGAACCCCTTAATGCTCACTTGAATGTATCCCTTTTAATCAGATTTATGTTAATTATATCCCAATTAAGTAACAGTCATTACCATACACTATGATTAGGCTAAACTGGTCTCTTGAGAGATGTTATAGAGTGGCCATCTCATTTAAGTTTAACCCAATTAAATGTACTCGGGACCTGTATTAACTTATTCAAAGCAAGATAAACTAGGAGACATGCATGATTGTGACAGTTAAATATGTAATTGGCAATATATCATGCTATGAAATAATCAGTTTGAACTAATAACCTGTAGAGGGCTCCAGTGGTATGTTGAATTGGAACTACTTAATATATTCTGGCATGTACTGTAATTTAATGTAGATTTGATATTAACTCTTTTTACATGGTTTTAGCAAAGGGCAGAACATTGAAAACTTACTGAGGGGGGGGGGGTATTGAAAAGACAGATTTAAGGTAATGGAATAAAGTACAATGCCCACAAAAGCTATCTGCATGTATAGTTTGTCTGCATTAATATAATTATGAATTAATACAAAAGTTCAAAATCATGAGTCAGACCCAAAAGAATATTAAGATTTACAAAAAGGTGACATTATGTTTTTGTCCATCTTCAAAATTTACAAAAAGGTGACATTATGTTTTTTGTCCATCTTCAAAATTTTAAACTTCCTCACCCCTAATTTATGTGTGACAATTACAATGTTGCAAATTTATCAGAAATAACATAGTTTTGATCCCTCCAGCTGTAGCTCTCCCTAGGGTACTCAACTTTAGATTGTTGCAGCCTCCTTGTGCTAGGCCCTGTAAAAGCATATGGTAATTGTGTGCTCTGAAAAGTTTACAGTCTTATGCAAATCATAGAATTTCTAACACTGAAGCTGCAATTGCATCCCACCAAACTTCTCTCATGTAGAGCCACTAAACATCCATGTGATGGGAACAACTTTTAATCTACTGAGCTGGGCTGAATTCAAACTGGTGAAAAACTGTGGAACTCATTATATTCATTATACTCATAGACTATAAAATCTGAAGGGACCATCATGGTCAGGCTTCTACTCTGACTTCCTGCACATTGCAGCCACGGAACCTCACCCACCCTCTTCTGTAATAGACCCCTAGCCTCTGTCTGAGTTACAGAAGTCCTCAAATCATAGTTTAAAGATTTCAAGTTACAGAGAATTCCATATTTACATTAGTTTAAACTTGCAAGTGATATATGCCCCATGCTGCAGATGAAAGCGAAAAAACCTCCAGGGTTTCTACCAATCTGACCACGGGGGAGATGGGAATTCCTTCCTGACCCCAAATACAGTAAACCCTCGATTTAACGGACCTCGATTTAACGGACTTCGGATGCAACGGACAAAATTTCTGAGCAAGTCTGATGCATTCCTGATCCATTTCTGGCGGGCTGGCTGCCGGCTCCCAGCTGCCGCCCGGGTCACAGCAGCGGGAGGGTTGGCTGGCGGGTTCCAGGAGCTGGGACCTGTGTGGGCTGGCTGCCGGCTCCCAGCTCCCGCCCGGGTCCCGCCAGCGGGCGGGCAGGCTGACGGTTCCCGGCTGCCGCCCGGGTCCCAGCAGCAGGCAGGCTGCAGAGCTGTCACCCCGACCCTGTGGCAGGCAGGCTGCTGCTCCGACAGCTCTTTTTTTTATTATTATTAAATAACGGACTTTTGGATTTAACGGACACCCCCTCGCCCGAATTAGTCCGTTAAATGGAGGTTTTACTGTATAGTGATCAGTTAGACCAGGAGCATGTGGGCAAGACTCACCAGGCATTAGTAACACCCTGAAGTGTATAGTCCTCAATAAGTGCTAATGTTACAAATGGGGAATGGGGCTTGCTTTCTGGAAAGATAAGTTCATTAAATCTTGCCCTTCTGGAATGTTCAGAGAAGGGGTTTTCCATTCTCTGGACTCAGAGACAAAATCTTCTACGTGTTGCTCCCAGTCTCAAATACATTTCTGACTACAACAAAGTGCCACATCCTGTTCCTAAAGGGCCAGCTTCTATTAGCCCAATTCTGAACACTAAAATGCAACAATAAAACAAATATTTATACAAGATCTAAATTTGCTTTTAAATTTAAAGATTTCCAATATAAGGTCATCCCAAACTTTCAAAACTCTCCTTTGCTGTGATGTCTACAAAAAAACTTGATAGTATTTGGACTGCTGGTGTGCTGAGACCACTGACCAGTATTGTCTCATTGTTTTCTACTCTCCACCTGTCTGTATTCACCTGTCCTTTCTTGTCATATACTTACACTCTAAGCTTCTTGGAGCAAGGACTATCTTTGTGTTCTGTGTTGATACAGCACCTAGCATGATGATCCTGGTCCATAACTGGGGTTTCTAGGTAATACAAAAACATCATATATTAAAAGTGTAAGGATTGTGGAGGTAATTGTTGAAATTATTTCCTCTACTTATAGTCATCAGCAGGCTTTGGACTCACTATTTTCAGATCCACAGTACAAACCTCCTCTGCTTCAGCAGTAAGTGGTAGGGTAAAAACATATTGATATCTTCAACCTCTAGGGGGAAACTCAAAATACACTTTGCCAATGGGTTATATACAACTAGTAGTAAAACAGTGGTGGGACAATTGGTATCAGGGTGTCTGTTTCTGGGGGAGAGTGTTCTAATGGCTACAGAGAACACCCACAGACACCTTTTCAGGGGTTGTCTGTGGGGACTGAATCCAGACTTTCTAGATGCAGCAGCATGAATCTGGCACCCTATTAAAGAACCAGGCATGCTAGTATGGAGAAAACAGCAGAGTCATAAACTCCTGTGTGCTTTAGTTCCTAGACAGTAACATATAGATGCAGTGTGTGTTACGTAAGTAATTTTGGATGGGTTTTTTTTTTGAGAGGCAGTGTGACAAAGTGGCTCAGATAAGTGTGTAACAGGAAGCAAGCCCAAAGGTCTGTCATAGCTAGTAGCTGTGAGCCCACAGCTGGACGAGGGGTATCTTCCCTTTTTGGGGGACACAGGAGTGTTTGGCTCAGAGGGGAGCCCAGAGAGGGAAGTCCAGATGGAAGGTGAGGAGGGACAGGACCTTTTGTAGGGAAACTTTTCTGCAGGAGGAGGGTGAAGAATCTGCATCTAAAATGAATCAGGTTTTGAGGGAAGGCTGGGAGTCAGATCTTTGGGAGGGGAGGCTCCACCCCACTGACCTGGTGGGAATAAAGAGGGGGGTCACCCAGGGGATTTTACCAATCCAAAGCACTCCATTAAAGAATGTTGTTCCTGCTACCCTTGTGAGAGATAGCATGGTCTCTTCAAGGCTGGGGGAAGAAGAACTTTGCATTTGGGAAGCTTCACAAGAAATTCCAGAGAAAGGGGTCAAGGGGAGGCATGGTTTCAGTGCACCCTTTCCTTGACAAAACTCAAACACATGCCTGAACTGAGAGCCTTCTACAAAGAGGCAGAAGAATCTGTATTAGAGCACCTACAATGGTACACAAAGGAATTTGGAAATGCAGTAGACACTGAACAAGTTAAATTGTGTGAGCAGAGGCTGTCCGTCATAGATTTGCTGTTAATCTTGTGTCTTTTGCTACTTCATCTAGGGGTCGAGGCAAAGGAGTTATTCCAGGTGGTAAACCCTTTAAAGATGTGTGGAATACCTGATTTGTGGGGTGAAAATTTCTGTACATGGCTAGGGATGGTGACAAGACAGTCCCACAAGCATGTTGCTTTTCAGCTTATACCTGTATACAGGCTGGAAGCTTCACACAGCAGCAAAAGCAGAAGAGGCCTACACTACTGTGTGGAAGGGGAAACTGAGGCACACCACCTTATGGCATTGGTGGCTAAATGCCAAGACACCTATACTTTAACAGATATTGCTATCTGCATTCTGTTGGCAATACTACACACAACATGTTTTCAGGCACTCGGGGACCAGAAACCTCAAACCTTGCTAGAACACCCGTGACTAATATCATAGGGTTTAAAGGTACTAGGAGGGTGTTCACCAGAGGCAAAAAGGAATTTTACATATACTGCCTCTGCAATGGGAGTGTCCAAGACTCTGGTAGTAAGTTCAGGAGGAGGGTGTGACATTGACATGAACTGTGACCATATAGACCATTGTTGCAATGAGGGTCCTATGGTTGTACCAGGTCTTGTACAGAGAAGGTCAAGTGGGGTATCTATGGAAAGTTCGTAGTTTGTTGGTTATGATTGTGCTATCTGTATGTGTGTATCATTTTTGTATTTGAAGTTATGAACATTGGCTATGTACTTGTACCTCAATGTGTTTGATTCTCAGTAGCCTCAGAGAAGCATTTGGTCATCTTCTTGAGAATGGACTATTCTTTGTAAGTGCCCAATCAAGAAACACTTAACTGACAATGGACTTTGAGAGATGCCAATCCACAATTGAGCTTTCCTGGAAAAGCATGTAAACAATGGTATTGGCCTGCAAAAAGCTGAATCATTCATGGACATGTGACTTGCCCAGGTGGCTACAAACTCCATCTTGTTGCTGTGATTTTGCACAGGAGAACAAAGGGTTTTCTGCCCACAAGAGAATGAATATAAAAGGTCCTGGAAACTCTTCCATTTTGTCTTCAGCTGACTTAAGAGATGGCCTCTCCACCTGCAAGAGATGCCTGAAAGAAACTGAAACAAAGGACTGTAACTATGGGGTTGTGAGTGATTTCTGGACCCAGTCTAGGAAGGGGTCCAGATTGTAAAAGAAGCTTATTGGAACATCTATGGGGGTGAGATTTTTATCTAAAATCAGTTTCTTAATGTATTAGGCTTAGACTTGCACATTTTGCTTTATTTTGCTTAGTAACTTACTTTGTTCCGTTTTTTACTACTTGGAACCACTTAAATCCTACTTTTTATACTTAATAAGATCACTATTGCTTATTATTGAACTGAAAGTTAGTGACTAATACCTGGGGGAGCAAACAGCTGTGCATATCTCTCTATCTGTGTTCTAAAGGGTGGAAAATTAATGAGTTTACCCTGTATAAGCTTTATACAGATTTATTTGGGGTTTGGATCCCATTGGGAGTTAGGTGTCTAGGTGCTGGAGACAGGAGCACTTCTTAAGATGTTTTCAGTTAAGTCTGAAGCTTTGGGATGCATGGTTCAGACCCTGCATCTGTGTTGGAGCAGACTGGCATATCTGGCTCGACACAGCAGGGTTTTGGAGGCCCAAACTAGCAAAGAAAACAGGCTCAGAGGTAGTCTCAGCACATCAGGTAACAATCCCAAGGGGGTCTCTGTGACCCAACCCCTCACAACGTGTATACTTTGAGTGGCGGTGTAAATTCCAGCTAAAGGAGACATACCTGTGCTCGCTCTGTTGGAGCAAGTATGCTAAAACTAGAGTGTAGTTGTTGCAGCATGAGTGGCAGAAGAAGGGTTGCCAATTTTGGTTGGATGTATTCTTGGAGGCTTCATCGCAGGATGTAATCTTTAATTTAAAGATTAATCTTCAATTCCTGGAGACTCCAGGACAATTCTGGAGGGCTGGCAACTCTAGGCAGAAAGGGCTAGTAACTCTGAATACATGCCTTGTGTCTGCTGCTGTGTCTATACTCTTTTTTTAGTACACCAGCTCAATCACAGCTAGCACAGGTAAACTGTACATATACACCCCACCTTGAAGTGTAGACATACTTGACGTGGGTCTGCTATTTTATAGACTTGTCTTCTATTCCCAGCTTTGTTGGAAGTAACCTCAAACATGATTCAGTTGTCTTACCTGTAGAATGGGAGAATGATCATTACCTCCCCTACAGTAGACATATGAGGTTATGAAGGACACAGAATTATGAACAACGATCATTGGAAGAGCTGGGACTAAAATTCAGTCTCTTAAATTACAACTTTGTGAATTTTTGTGATTAGATGTTTACAATAATAAAATAGAATTTTTGTGATTAGATGTTTACAATAATAAAATAGAATATTATATAGCTTCACTTAGAGGATTTATTTAATTGGTAAATGTGTTTTATAAAGGCAGGAAAGGAAGGATTTAGGAGTGTAATGAATTACTGCAGTGTGGTAGGAAGAATGTTTTGAGGTGAAAAATATGTAAAGGATATTTCACTGTTCCAGCAAATAAAAAAAGAAGGAAGATTATTGCATGAATCATACTCCCCAGAGTGACAATGTCAGCAGACATGGAATCATCCCTCATTCTTCAAAGAAATTGTGTTGCATAGGACATACAGATGAGCAAATTGATGAGTAACGGATGAGAACTTTTATTTCTGAACATAAAACTAGCAAAGAACTCAGATTATTTTTTAATGGGTAAAGACATGAGGTAATCATTAACATCCTCCTGAAAGTTGAGAGTTGCAATGAAATAAAGAAGGTGATACACTAGAGTAGTGGCCCCCAAACACAAATAGTTTTACAAGTTTGCAATTCAGGTTTTAGGAGATTGCCTTCATGAGCCAGTGGATAGGTTACTGGACTGAGACTGAGTGCCAGTTCTGCCACTGTCCAGTCTGTGTACACTTGGGCAAGTCAGTTCAACTCTGTTTCACCATCTTTTAAACTGGGATAACAATATTGCCCCTCCTTTCGTAACGTTTTGAAATCTCTGAATGAAAAGCACTAGATAAGAGCTCAGCTAATCACAGTTATATTGGCCAAATTATGATACCCAATTCTGCTGCTAAGTAGCACTTTAATGAGGGAACAGTCCTATTGATTTCAGTGGGACTGTTTGAGAAGTAAGGTGCTACTCAATGTGAGAAAAGGTAGTAGGGTCTGGCCCTTATTATTTTGTGTCTGGTACTCAAGGGTCCCTCTTCAAACCTTAGGGCCCAGTTCTTTAAATTTTATCTTGAGGAACACTTACTCATGCAACTGAATAAGAATGGCCATACACAGTCAGACCAATGGTCCATTTAGACTAGTATCCTGTCTTCCAACAGTGGCCAATGCCAGGTGCTTCAGAGGAAATGAGCAGAACAGAGCGATTGAGTGATCCATCCCCTATCATCCAGTCCCAGCTTCTGGCAGTTGGAGGGTTAGAGACTTTGACAATAGCCTCCATGAACTTATCTACTTCTTTTTTTGAACCCAATTATACTTTTGGCCTTCACGACATCCCATGGCAATGAGTTCCACAGGTTGACTGTGCATTGTGTGACAAAGTACTTCCTTTTGTTTGTTTTAAACCTGCTGCCTATTAATTTCATCAGGTGACTACTAGTTCTTGTGTTATATGAAAGGATTAATAACACTTTCCTGGTCACTTTCTTCATAACGTTCATGATTTTGTAAATAGTGGCTATGTGCTCTTGGTCAGCAGAACTGCCTGACTGTGAGAGTCCCAAAACCACTTCACTTAGCAGTTACATTTCAGGATGTGCGAGTGGTGAGGAAAAAGGTAGGGGAACCCAGGCCCAGCCTACTCCACCGGGCCCTTCAAGGCCGTAGCCCCATGTGTGGGGCCTAGTGTCTGGTCCCTGAAGCACATTCCCTGGCTTGCTTCCTACCCTTGTTACGGTTCTTCCAGAGTCATCATGAGTTGTACTGGGGGGTCCTTCCTGTATCCCTCTCTGGTCATCTCTGGAGTCTTTTCTGCTGGCAACACCCATGACTCCCGCAGTCAAAGAGCCTACCGTCTCTCGGCTACAAGGTTTGGTCCTGGCTGCATGGAGCCCTGGCGGATGCTGAACCAAATTGCTCTCCTCCTCAGTCAGCCCAGACTGATGTGAGCTGTTTCCTTTTTAATCTTCCCTTCTCTGGGAGCATGTCTACCAGAGGTGAGGGGGCCTGGCTTCCTGTGTTCAAAGTAACTTCTTGCCCCTTCTCTGCCTTGTGATGAGATGTATCACCAGTGTGGGGCTGATACATCTCATCACAGTCAGTTATACAATGTGACTAGTTGTAGGATCAGATTGCTATGACAAGCCTATGTGCTGGACTCTGCTGCTTCTATTTCTAGAATACAGTAGGCTCTCGATTATCCAGGATTGGGTTAACCAGGATGTGGATTAACCAGGACAAAAACAAAACAAAAAACATAACTCGCAGGGCTGGTTCTGGCTTTGTTGCCGCCCCAAACACACACAAAAAACCCCACCAGGGCGCAGGGCAGCTAGTGAACCAACACCTCCTCCCCCAAATGCAGGATGGCTGGTGAACCAACCCTCCCTCCCCATATTTCCTATGGATGGTGATCATCCAGGATTTTATTAACCAGGATTAATTTTTTCCCTATCATCCTGGATAATCGAGAGTCTACTGTATGCACAACTCAGGTGGAGGCTGGTACAGCTAAGGTTTCATTCTGATTGGTAAATTACTCAGAATTGTTAAGGACAACTATCCTACAACATGACCTTCAGCACACTACTTACTGTTGTAAAATGGAGGCACAAGACAAATCACCAGTTTCTTGTTTGCTATGACATTACTCAGAAATATAACAACTTTTCTGGCAGGGTGATTTTTCTATGATTATTTTCTTCACTTAAATATATTGTTCTATCTATCACAAGGACCCTGACTCAAAATGCTGAATTTATCAAATACATTTAACTGATCATACAAGTAAGAGACTGATGACCTATCTCAGTTAGATTTTATGCACAGGTTCTGTGTAAGCATTGCCTCACAGATTTGTAGATGTACCTCAGTCCTGAACTGCATTATCACTGCTGTTTTAGCCACAGGAATTTCATCAGGAAGACTGACAATGCCATTACTGCTTCCATTCAATTATATTTATTTTTATGCATTGTCTGTTATGCAAAATATCTTACAACACATTACAGATGAAATTATGTGTTATAAGGATTTATTAAAGCAGGTATGGCAAATTTTATACAAATAACTATGCAAAACAATGGAGAGATAGACCAAAGAAAAAGAAAAGCTGTAACCTGTAAGGGGTACTATTGTACATAAATATCATTACCCCCATGTAAGTATAGGATGAAAGCAGGGTGGGATTTAATAAGAATCTGGATAACAATGTGAAAAGGAAGGTTTTAAAAAAGAGATTGGAACAGAAGAGGCCTTTCAATAGCCTTGTGACTGAGAAAGAGAGACCTCCAGAAATAGACAGGGAAGTACAGAGGTCAGATTGACCTTGAACTATGGAGAATGTTTAAGAAGAACCACTGCAAAGCAATGAAAAATACTCTTACCTCAAGGGCTGAGTAGTTTCAACTCTGCCATTCAGAAAGTGAAGGCCAAAAATGAAATTTGAACTTGGATCTCCTGCACAAGTAATATGTAGCACTAGAAAAGTGTTTCCCAACTGGTGGGTTGCAACCCCTGAGGAAGGAGGGGGAAGTGTCACATAAGGCAGTCAGTGGGGTCATGAGTCATTGAAAATTCTACAATTCTAAAATAAAGAAAATAAACATTCCAAAATAATACTGGTGTGACCAAAATTTGGGTGAAGGGGGACTTGAGGAAGACCCTGAGGTCATGCAAGGGGATGTAAGGGCGGGCGGGGAGGGGGTGCAGGAGACTAGGCTGGATGTGGTGGGCTAGGCGTGGGTGCGGGAGGGAAGGAGGTTTGGGTGTGGGGGAGGCTGGGCTGGGCGGGTTAGGCATGGGGGGCAGGAGGCTGGGTTGGGAGTAGGAAGGGGGAGGAGGTTAGGTTCGGTGGGATGGGCCGGGCCAGGCAGGGATGGGGGAGGAAAGGCAGTTAGATTGGGGGGAGGCTGGGCGGGGGTAAAGGAAAATCACCCCCTACACCCAGGCTGATAGCGGGAGCTGACTGGGGCAGGCAGCAGGACCCTGGCTGGCAAGGGGCCAGCAGGGGAAACCCCAAAGCAGTGCAGGGCTAAGCACTCCGCCTGCCACTGCTTTGGGGTTTCCCCCGCTGGCCCCTTGCCAGCTGGGGTCTCAACTCCCATTGCCAGCCTGGGCTTCCTCGGGGGGAGGGGAGGGGACTGGCCCGCTAATGACATTATAAATGCCCAAATGGCCCTTCACAGAAAAAAGGTTCCCCACCCCTGCTCTAATTCCTTTAACGTAAATTCCATTTCCTACTTTTTTAAAAAAAATTGACATAAGAATAATGAATGTCTTATCAAATATAGCATTACATCAGTGAGTGTGTCATACGTGGAACTGTGCAAAAGATTACCCACTCAAAATTTGACCATTTCCAAGTTTGTGAAGGTTCCATGAAAATAAAGAATTTAGTGCAAAAAAATTTTGCCAGCGAAATGTAGTCAAAGTTGGGGCAATGATTCTGAAGCAGCTTCTTGCAGTACATTTTTCTAAAATTGTTCTTAGTCACATGGTGGCGGCCAAATGACAGATACTCATTACAATGGTATCTGATATGGTATTCTGGTAACTAGATTGCATGACCCTACCCATGTGTTCAGAAGGGTCAGCAGAGGCCATTCTAACTTATTTTCATATTGTATACTTTCAGTAATCCACTCAGAAAAAAATAGCACATCTGCTTTCACAGTCTTGAGCCTTGCAGCTTCCTTAGTAATTGCTTGAAAACTGTTGACATGGGGTTATAGCTCTACTCCAGAACCCTGGCAGCTGATGACAACCATCAGGAGTAGTTCTGTGTTTCTTCCTACTGCACTGTGGAGAATTCCATCACACCTATGTCTTTTCATTGTTGCTTAATGCAAATCTTACAAAAATACTGGAATTTGAAACTTCTTTGGAAACTAAAATAAGATATTAAAAATGAAAACCTGAAAGAAAAGAGATAAGAGATAGGATGTGATTTGAAATATTTTGCTTAAATGATATTTCTTATACAATTAAAAATGAAAAGAAGTAAGCATATTTTGGAAATTTTTTGACATTTGTGAATAGATCATAACTTAATTTTTTCTCTCATACTAGAAAATGCAGTAAACTGTGTGTTCTCTATCTAAATAAAATCATATTACAAAATTTAAATAAGAAAATGGTATCTTTTATTGCAAATATTCAGAACAGGTGGGTTAATAGCAAATAGTCTTAAAAATAAGATAAAAAGACACAGTGGTAGTAATTTCAGTTTATTCAATATATCATCTATGCTATGAATTATTGTTAAAGCCTTATTAACTATAAAGTGACTGTTGGCATTCTAGAACTTTATGTATATAGTAAAGAATGATATTAGATAAAAATCTTACTAAATAGGTCCCCAATGATGCAAACACTTATGCATCTGAGTAATTTTGCTATTCCCATACATGAAGTTACTTCTGCATAAGTGTTCGGAGGACCATGTAGAATGATATTAACTTTTAATCACATACACATGTCACAGCTGTGCTGTTGCTAATCAGTTTCTTACAGTTTCAATGACTATTAGTCTTACTGTTGTTGACAGCTTTTTCCTGTTTAACCACAGAGAATATTTCACTGGTATATAATGGCTTTTCTGAAGCCTCTCCCCTCCCCAACTTGTCCTCAACTTGTAATAGGGAAAACAATCACCTTCATGTATGATATTTGACATTTATATTGCAATTGGAATTGATTCATTTCACACAGCAGGGAAACTACCTGCTTGAAATACACAGAATATGAAATAATAGTGCCATCGTACTCTATGTACATACATACTATGTACATTGGCCAAACCGGCCAGTCTCTATGCAAAAGAATAAATGGACACAAATCTGACATCAGGAATCATAACATTCAAAAACCATTAGGAGAACACTTCAATCTTCCTGGCCATTCCATTAAAGTTTTGATGGTTTCAATTTTGAAACAGAAAAACTTCCAAAACAGACTCCAACGAGAAACTGAGGAACTGGAATTAATTTTCAAATTGGATACAATTAACCAGGGGCTAAATAGGACTTGCAAATGGTTCTCTCATTACACTAATTCAGGGGTCTCCAAACTTTTCAGCCCGAGGGCCGCATTAACTATCAAATAGCAGTTCGGGGGCCGACAACACACTCGAGGTCCAAATAAAAAAGAATCAAAACATGGATGTTGTTTTTAATTATTTATTTAATATTATTTTATTCAGTTATTATTTAATAACACATTGATACACTACACATGAACACCTGTTCACTACACCTGAACAATACACCTGAACACTACACATGAACACCTGAACACTACACCTGAACACTACACATGAACACCTGAACACTACACATGAACACCTGAACACTACACCTGAACACTACACATGAACACCTGTTCACTACACCTGAACACTACACATGAACACCTGTTCACTACACATGAACACTACACATCAACCCCCGAACTGACCCACCCAGCCAGGTCTCTCCCCCCAAAACCTCCTTTCCTCCAACCCCCAACTGACCCACCCAGCCAGGTCTCTCCCCCCAAAACCTCCTTTCCTCCAACCCCCAACTGACCCACCCAGCCAGGTCTCTCCCCCCCAAAACCTCCTTTCCTCCAACCCCCAACTGACCCACCCAGCCAGGTCTCTCCCCCCCAAAACCTCCTTTCCTCCAACCCCCAACTGACCCACCCAGCCAGGTCTCTCCCCCCCAAACCTCCTTTCCTCCAACCCCCAACTGACCCACCCAGCCAGGTCTCTCCCCCCCAAACCTCCTTTCCTCCAACCCCCAACTGACCCACCCAGCCAGGTCTCTCCCCCCAAAACCTCCTTTCCTCCAACCCCCCCCCCCCAACTGACCCGCTCAACCCGGTCTCTTCCCCCCCCCCCCCAACTGACCCGCTCAACCCGGTCTCTTCCCCCCCCCCCCCAACTGACCCGCTCAACCTGGTCTCTTCCCCCCCCCCCCCAACTGACCCGCTCAACCCGGTCTATTCCCCCCCCCCAACTGACCCGCTCAACCCGGTCTCTCCCCACAGACCGTTTCGCCGCCTGGCAGTGGGTGGCTCCTTGTTTCGCCGCCTGTAACTGGGTGGCGGTGCGGCGCGTCCCGGCCCCAGCTCTGAGCCATCCCTGGCCGGCGGCGGCAGCGGAGCACGCGGCGCGTCCCGGCCGGCGGCAGCAGCTGCGGAGCACGCGGTGCGTCCCGGCCGGCGGCGGCAGCTGCGGAGCACGCGGCGCGTCCCGGCCCCGTGGCTGGTTCCCGACCCCTGCCGAAAGATCTCCACGGGCCGGATGAGAGGGCCTCGCGGGCCGCATCTGGCCCGCGGGCCGTAGTTTGGAGACCCCTGCACTAATTGATTGCATTTCCTGAGTTAATTTACCTGACACAGAAATCCATTTCAAAAGGTATGTTTTTCTCCTTCTGATAATGGCCTATCTACATGTAGCAGCCCTCTTAGAATTGGTATGCTAATGTACAATTTTTTTTCTTTTCCTTTCTTTCTGTGTGTATAAATGCATCTTACTTCTGTTCCATTCTATGCATCCGATTAAGTGAATTATAGCCCACGAAAGCTTATGCTGAAATAAACTAGTTAGTCTCTAAGGTGCTACAAGTATTCCTCGCTTTCTTTACCATACTCCAATGCATTCTTTTCTTTGCATGTTAATACATGTTTAATTGCTAGACAATTTTGAAATTCTGGAGATATCAAACCTGTATTATGAAAACGGAGTATGACTGAAATTATGAGATATTATTTATGTCCAGCAATGTTGTATGAAGATTTTGTGCTTTATGCTTACAGGTAATTCATTCTTTCCTTCTTTCTTTCTTTCTTTCCTTCTATCTCAATGTCTGTTCCATTATTCATACTTTAACAAACTGCTAATAATCTCTAATGATTATTATAACATTACTGGGTTAAAAAAATAGGTAAACTTGAAAAATTTTTGAAGTTTGGTTTGGATAAGCATCTAACAGTTTGAGTCCTAATCTTCTGAACCATTTTCTATGGCAAAATATTTCATCACATGTTCTGAATCTAGCCGGATTATTTTTCTGGTAAGAAGATTGTTTCCTGCATTAACTCCACCTAACATTTGTGCCTCAAACAAACAAAATGCACTGGTATAGTTGCTAAGGCCCAAAAGAGCAACATTACGAGATGTATATATTTATTTCTATAGGGTTGTCCAGAAATTAAAAATATTAATCATGATTAATTGCACAATTAAATGAATTGTGATTAATCATGTGATTAATTGTGCTGTTAAACATTAATTGAATATCATTTTATTTAAATATTTTGGAGGTTTTCTACATTTTCAAATATATTGATTTTAATTACAACAGAATATAAAGTGTACATTGCTCACATTATATTTTTTATTACAAATATTTACACGGTAAACAAAAAAAAAGTATTTTCAGTTGACCTCATACAAGAACTGTAGTGCAATCTCTTTATCATGAAAGTTGAACTTACAAATGTAGCATTATGTACAAAAAAATCCCTGCATTCAAAAATGAAACAGTGTAAAACTTTAGAGCCCACAAGTCCACTTCATTCTATTTCTTGGTCAGCCAATTGCTCAGACAAACAAATGTAAACAAACTTGTTTGTCTTAGTGATTGGCTGAATAAGAAGTAGGACTAAAGTTTTACATTGGTTTGTTTTTGAGTGCAGTTATGTCACCAAAAAAATCTACATTTGTAAGTTTCACTTTCATGATAAAGAGATTGCACTAAAGTACTTGTATGAGGTGAATTGAAAAATATGGTTTCTTTTGTTTATCATTTTCACAGTGCAAATATTTGTAATAAAAAATAATATAAGTGAGCACTATACATTTTGTATTCTGTATTGTAATCAATATATCTGAAAATGTAGAAAAACATCCAAAATATTTAATACATTTCAATTGATATTCTGTTTAACAGTGCAACTAAAACAGTGATTAATCACAATTATTTTTTAAATTAATTGTGTGTTTTAACTGTGATTAATTGACAGCCCTAATTTCTAATTGCATGATAATTTTTCTGCATTTCCAGACTTTGTCATTTTCCATAAAGCTATAGACTGGAGGCAGGCAACCTATGGCACACATGCCAAAGATGGCACGCAAGCTAATTTTCACTGGCACTTTCACTGCCTGGGTCCTGGCCACCAGTCGGGGGAGGCTCTGCACTTTAATTTAATTTTTAATGACGCTTCTTAAACATTTTATAAACCTTATTTACTTTACATACAACAATTGTTTAATTATATGTTATAGACTTATAGAAAGACCTTCTAGAAAGGTTAAAATGTATTACTGGCATGCAAAATCTTTAATTAGAGTGAATAATTGAAGACTCGGCACACCGCTTCTGAAAGGTTGCCGACCCCTGCTATAGACATATAAAATCACCAGTGGTAGAAAAAGGAATTTTGTTTTATTTACAGAATGAACATGAACATCTTTTTTTTTTTTTGAATCACATTAAAAGTTCTCATTTCCATTAACTGCACAATAGCACAGCATTTTTACCTCACAACTTTCATATCCACTTTCCCAGTATGAAGGTAAAATCTGGCATGGCATTTAGCTGTGATTCTCACAAGGAACATTCCTTAGAAGTCTGCCTTAACATCAGGGGAGCATAATATTTCCCTAGTCTGTTCACTTACTGTACTGTAATAGGGAAAAACAATTAGTCAACTTTTTTATCTTACAAACATTGCAAATAAAATCCAGGTAGTATTTGATTTCTTCTCCAGAATCAATTCTACCAACAAAACTCTAATTTCTCTTCTGCATCTAAAAAGGATCCTAATATAATGCCCTTTTGGGGGCATACTTATTTTTATTGCATGGAAAAACCCTGATTACAATGCTGTGAGAAATATCTTATCTTCAAAGCTTCCAGTATCATTTTTCTGCCAAATTCAACCTTACTTGTAAAAGAAGGAGATTTCCTGCATGTAACTTTTACACTGGGTAACCAGTGTTTGTACTGTAAACACCATTGTCCCAGCTAATGCCTTTAAATAATTTACAGCTTACTGTTTCTATTTTATGCAATTTTTAGGACATAGGGACTCAGGGTTTTCTAGGTATACTGAAAAATTAACAAATAGCTAAAAATTAAGAGTACAAAAGATATGAGCACACTGCATCTTTCATCTAAGTTCCATTGTTGTGTTCTTTAAAAAGCTTCATCCACGCTACATACCACTGTTAAACTTTGAAAAACATGCCAGTCTTAGTAAATTCAGGCAAGGCTACAGTTGCAGATGTAGAGCGCTGTGAGTTAAACCAGCCCTCGGAGACCACAGCAGGAAAAGCTCTGTACTGTGTTCACACTGTCAGCTGCAAGCGCACTGGCGTGGCCACATTTGCGGCACTTGCAGCGGCATTGGGAGTGGTGCATTGTAAGCAGCTAGCCCACAGAGCACCTCTCCCATTCTGGCACTGTGGCTTGTGGAAAGCAGTGGGGGAGGGTGCAGAGCATGCTGGGTCCTGTCCCAACACCCGGTGATGCATCGCTTTGCATCCCAGCAATCCCCGTGTTTCCATCCACATTTGGCCCCATCTTTCAATGTGTTTTTTTTTGTACTGCACTCTGTCTTCCCTTTCGGCCTTCAGGAATGTAGCCCGAACTGCTGAGGAATATGCTGATGGGTCTTGCCAGCACATCATGCATTGCAGTTGAGTTACTTTTTAAGCTACAAACTGACAGCGAGGAGTCCAACGATGATGTCGACTCCCATAGCGCATATGACTGAGATTGCTTGTGGCATTCATGGACATGCTCACCACAGTGGAACTCCACTTTTGGGTTTGGAAAACAAGCACTGAGTGGTGGGATCACATCATTATGCAAGTCTAGATGACAAGCTGCAGAACTTTCCAATGCGAAAAGCCAGTTTCATGGGACAGTGTGCTGAGCTCACCCCCACTCTACGGCGCAAGGACATGAAATTGAGAGCTGCCTTGATGGTGGAGAAGCGGGTGGCTATTGCAGTGTGGAAGCTGGCAACCCCAAACAGCTACCGATTGGTTGCTAACAAGTTTGGAGTGGGAAAGTCGACCGTTGGAATCGTGTTGATGCAAGTTTGCAGGGCCATTAATTGCATCCTGGTCAAAAGAACTGTAATTCTGGGTAACATGCATGACATTGTGGCTGGCTTTTGACAAATAGGTTTCCCTAACTGCAGAGGGGTGATAGATGAGACATATATTCCAATTCTGGCACCAGCCCACCTGACTTCTGATTACATAAATCAGAAGGGGGTATTTCTCTATGGCCGAGTGGTAGAGATACAGGTCTTGGAGACAGCTGGTGGTGATAAGAACCTGGATGTTGTGGAAAGTGGGTTGGCGGTTACATGGGGGCACAAGGGAAAGAGGTTTGGGACAAGGGTTGCCGGGGGGGGGGGGGAGGAGGGCGGACATGCTCTGCCTGTATCGAGTCCGCTTGGCACTCCATGACACTTAGCAGCTTCTCCATGCTTTGGTGCTGGTGATCCACATTCTGCTGGTGGACTCTCCTTTCACTCTCCCACTACTCCTGCACTTCTTGATTTTCATTGAAGGACTGCTGCATTACTTTATGCAGCATGGCCTCTTTGCCTCTACACATCTGCTTCCTGATTCTTTTGAGTCTTTCAGCCGGTGATAACCAGATGGCTGGGATCTCAAGGTTGAATCTGTAAAGCCAAAATGCAATACTTAACATTGTTCACACCAGACAGAGCAATGCTTCAGCCATACTTAAAGACAGGCACAGTGTACACAATAACAGAAATTGCCCATCCCAAAAAGAGCGCACATAACCCACAGAAGCCCCAAAATGGTGAGTAAGCACAGAGTCAAAGGGGACTGATTGTTTCATGGCTGTACTGTCCCCTGGGGTTCTGTGTCTTGGGGAGAGCCAACAGCTGCAGGGGGGCCCTATACTGAACACTGTCCCCATATTTTCCATAGAATGAGTTCATTCTGGAAGATATCTTGCCGCTGAGGATGATCTGGGAAGCAAAGGAGGGTCTTTTACAATGTGTCTTCTGCTCTGGCTCATATGCAGTTTGCCGGCCTGAAGCAATGGTGCCAGCCTGCAGCAATGATACCCTCGCCCCTCACAGCACAGTGCCACAGACATGATAGCCTGACTGGGACAAGGAGAATAGTTGCTCTGCCGAGGAACCTGCACAAGTGGATGGCCCATCTTCTGCATGAGATCTTCGAAGAGATCACTGGGCCCGATTACCGCAATGTGAGAGAGCACATCAATGCCCTATTCTACATCTAGGTATGCATGGAACCCTAACCCTCCTCACCCCAACAGCCTGCACCGAACAACTTTCCTCCCAACATAAAAACCGCTTACCGGGCACCTCCTCTGGTGTTTGTTCTTCCCCAGGCACCATCCGTTGCGACTGGCTACCTTCCTCCTGGCTTGAGAACAGCTCCTGGGTGCATGCATCTAGGGTCACTGGGGTTTTCCCCTCCTCCTCAGCACCCTTGCTCCTGCTTTCCTCCTCCTCCTCCTCCTCCTTCCTGCTTGAACTGGGCTCTGAAGTATCCCTGGTGGCCTTCAGAATGGAGGTGAGGTCACCCCCAAGTATTGCGTCCAGCTCTTTGTAGAAACAGCAGGTTGCAGAGGCAGCACCGGAGCAGCAGTTTGCCTCGCGCCCTTTATGGTAGGTATTCTGCAGCTCCTTCACTTTAATCCTGCACTGCTGTGTGTCCCAGTCATGGCCCCTTTCCATCATGTTCCTTAATATCTGCCTGAAGGTGTCGTAATTACTACAGCTGGAGCGCAGCTGTGACTAGACAGCTTCCTCCCCCCAAACACTGATGAGGTCCAGCATCTCGCCATTTCTCCATACAGGGGATCACCTAGCATGCAGAGGCATGGTCACATGGAAAGATGCGCTAAGAGCACTCCATGCCTGGCTGAGCAAACAGGAAGGGGATTTCAAAATTCCCAGAGAATTTTAAGGGCGGGTCTGATGGTTAGTCACCTGAGATGGGCAGTAGAGTTCAAAGTGATGACCAGAGTGGCTAGAACAGGCATTGTGGGACACTTCTGAAGGCTGATCAGGGCATCGACACTGGTGCTCCGGTGCTCCAGCTGGCACACAGAAAGCGTTATGCGTCTCGTGAAGGTGAATTACCAGGAACGCTACAGCTGCAGAGTCTAAGCCCTCTACATGCCTTGCCAATGTGGGCACATCATGAGTTAGAGGGCCCAGGCAATGCTCCCTCTTATTTTTGACAGGCCGTGTGCACAAAAAATTTCTTCTGTGCAAATATTTCTTCGTGCATTGTTTTGCTATGTATGCAGGGTTTAGGATCTCTGTGTGTACGTGCACATGTGCACAGCTTAGAGGAAACAGTGGGCCCGGGGATGCTTTAATACGCTCTAATTTGCAAGTGTAGCCAAGCCCTTCACTACGTCAAATCCTTTTAAAACCAGATCTAGGTGTAAGCAGTGTCAGGATGAGCTCTACCCTGACATCTGGTGGTGAATTGTGGTGAGTTGTGGAAAAGAACTTCGGGGGCTGATCTTATTTGCATAAGCACACCCAACCTGCCTAGCCTGAGCTCACAGCTGCCCAAATAGCACCATCTTTACTTTTTTGATGAGTGGCCCACAAGTCTGTTGTACTCTGTCTCTCTTGACTGTGGAATGTCAGAGCTATGTTTTGATTCCATTAGGAGTCTAGTTTCAGCCTGCTAAGATGAATCCACATTGGGCCTAGTGGTGCATCTGCATGAAGGCTCTTCTACTATAAGTGGAAATCACTGAGCACTGTGTTAAGTAGGGGGGCCTAAAGATGTATTGCTGAGCAGCTGACAGAGCTGTTTGTGGGACCACAAGTGGAGTGGCTGGTGATGTGGAGCAGCTGATAGAGCAGAGAAGTTCCTGGGAGAGCTAGCAGAGTGTCTGGCGGAGTGAAGCAGCTGATGGAGCGGAGCAGAGCAGCTGGTGGAGAAGAACAGTTCCTGGGGAAACTGGTGGAACGGAGCATCTGGCAGAGCACCTCATGGGACTGCTGGCAGATCGGAGCAGTTTGGGGGACAGCTGGTGGAGCAGCTCATGGTGAGGACTCCAGCAGAACCCCACAGAGAGGACCACGTAAGGTGCCCCTTATCCCACCCCCATCCCCCATTTCCACCCAGGCTGGGAGGTAAAACTCTGCAGATGAACTTTTGAACTCTGCAGAGACTTTTGGGCTGTTGGACTTTTGGGACCTTGGGTCCTTGGGTGACTTTGGGGCTTCTGGGACTCAAGAACCAACGGTGAAGGAGACAGCCCATTTACTTGTGGGGAGAGAGGGGGCTTCTTGTTCGTGGTTTGTTTTATGAATCCTGTTTGTGGTGTTTCCCCAATATAATGCCACATTGTTTCTCCTTTTTATTAAAAGGCTGTTGGTACCCTCAGACTCTGTGCTTGCGAAAGGGGAAGTATTGCCTCTTAGAGGCACCAAGAAATGGGTGGTATGTGGTTATCCCAGGTCACTGGGTGAGGGCTCCAGCCAGTTTTTCATTGTGTTATTGGAATGGAACCCCTAGATACTGAACCCGGCCCTTGTTGCTGCCAACTCTGATGAGCAGAAAGGTTACATAGGTAAAGTAGCAAGAGATTAGTATAATATGGCATTAATTACATTATAATTGCTCTATGCTTCACCTTTTTATTACTGGAGATTATTCAGACTACTCTGTACCAGATATAGGAATCATTTGATTTTTTTAAAAATGTTTTGTTTTGATTACACAGTACCAGATCCCGATTATAATGGGGTCCCTCTAGCTCTTATCTGCTGCGGGTGGGAGGCATGGTGATGACGTCTCCTTCCTCCTCCTTCATTTTGCCTCCTTCCTCCTCCTTCATCTTGTCAGGATGTTTTTAGTAAAAGTCAAGGACAGGTCACGGCTTTCATAAATTTTTATTTATTGGCCGTGACCTGTCCATGACTTTTACTAAAAATATCATTGTCAAAAATCATAGCCTTAACCATAATTATTCATTCAAATAAAGAACTGAGTCAAAAAGCATAAACTAATCCCAAAGGGAAGAGAAAATAAATATCCCTACTAACAACTAATCTAATATTTCCTTTCTAGACCCAGAACAGATGCAGTGGGCAGATCCCTCTCCCACTAAGCACACATCTCATAGTTTATGGGGTCAATCCACATCCTTTTCTTCCTACACTAAGTCACTGATCTGTGCTGAATAGCTCCACAGACTCATGCAATGGAGTAAATTGGACAGCAGCTGTGCTTCAGCCAATATGGATAAGGAATAGAGTAAACATTTAGATGATAAATGTTGTAAAATCAAAACTAGACTTTACCTATTTAACTCTTCTTGTAATGAAACCTTATTTTTACATTGTATTGGTAATACCACTTGCTAATTATAAAGCATTCTGCGCATTCAGTTAAAGATGTTCACTCCTTTTGTAATGTTTCCTATCCATGTAATTTGATCAGTCAACTCCTGATTGTGTCTACTAAAAGGTTATGATTCTGTTTCTATTTCCCTGTCAAGCATTGCCTACTATTCCAGTAATCTTCCTTTCCTGACCTTTTAAAGAAGCTATTACTGTACCATAATTGTAACCAGCATATTATTACTTCTCATATATAGTACTCTAATTGGGAAGCTGATAGAGCTGCAGCTGACAGTGATCTTGTAAGAAAACAAAAATTACTCACTAACCTCAGAGGAAAGTGAAAACAAAAATATTGTGATTTAGTCTCATGACTCTGTCTTCTATATACCTGTATTTTTTAACATTTTCGTGTGTAGTCCTTATTCCTTGCTATTTCATCACTTGTTCTCTTTTTGAAATCCCTACGGTGATGGGCAAGTGGTGATGGGGACTGGCAGAGGATGATGCTGGGGGTCCCTAATCACAAATTTGCACACAGGTGGTGTGGGAATGATCGTCATTCAGCATTGACTTGGAGTGATATCAGCATCCATGTCCTGCTTGTGCAACAGAGCAATGCTCTTCAGGGACATCACTGCTCTTCCCAATCCAGGGAAGGGCAAGGAAAGGATTCATAAACACCGTTCATACCATTATTGATTTGCTAGTGTCCCACAACTAGCGAGTAATCCAATTGTGTGGTTAAAAATCAACATTGCCCACAAAGAATACTGAACTCTGCATCCTGGAATGGCAAACCTTCTGATGATGCTGGTGGGCTCAAAAGGTGTAGTGCTCTCATCAGAATTGAACTTGTCAAATACAACATCAGGTATAGCTGCACTGAATGAAACATGTCTCCCAGGCAAGGCCTACCTTGAGGAGGTCAGTACTGGATACATGTTCTACTGGATAGGCAAGTCCACAAAAGAGAGGCATTTATAGGGCTGAGCTTAACTATTTGGACATCTATCTCACCTTCAGTCTCGCTGTAGCATTGTCTGAAGCATGGTCAGCGTGTTGTGGCTGGATTCCCCACTGACCCAGTGGTGGAATACTCCACCACTGTTAGGGCCCTCGGTCGGGGCCTGGTGGAGTCTAGTGGGCCCAGGCCTCCCCTGAGAATCTGAATGACAATTTATTCAAATTTCAGAACTCTAGATGATTAAAAAACTTTTCCATCTGACTTTGAAATATTATTGACTCCTGATTTATTCTAATATATTATTGAGATTTATATTTCTGATACTTGTGTTCTGCTATTGGTCAGAAATACCTTGAATAAATGTCTCAACTGCTTACATTTGATGATTTATATTCACATGAATTAATTTGAGGTTCAGTGACATGTCTGATACATTCATCTTTGCTAAAAATTGCAATCCTGCAAAACTAAACACAATCAAGACTTTAAGCTTGTGTTATTAAATTAAGGTTTAAGCTTGTGTTATTAATGCATCTACAGTTTCTACACATTTTTGGAAGCTGCAATAATAACCAATGCATCATCCAATGGAAGTGAGGTAGAATTGATCGTAAGAGTTGCCAGATAGAAGCAAAATACCTTACAGAGATTTATTAAAGGGCTTTGATATTGACAGTTTTACCATCTATCCTGGAAGGCTGCCTTGTCCTATTAGTCGTTACTGTTATGTGACATGTATAAGGAAGCAATGAGTCAGTGTATCAAAGTTTGTGGAATGGACCACTCAGAAATTATGACTAAAATTCCATTTCTCAGTCAGAACATGACTCATGATTTCCACTGAATATGGTGACTTGTCATCTTCTGATTTATTTGTTTTTCAAACATGTCAGTTAAACTTGTCAGACTTATCATTTTTGTTGGTAGATCATACCGGTACCAGAAGCTTTGGCTTCCAAGTCTAAAAATGCCATGGAGACATGTTGAAGACCCAGTATATCTGAACAGGAAAGGTGGTAGCATGAAATGCAGTGGACTCTACACATGAGAGGTCTTGGAAAAACAGAACCAGTTGCCAATCCCTTGGGTGTCTTTGAAAGAAACAAATGCAAACTTTTGAAACAAATGCATCTTCTCAATGTATTCGATCTACCTCTCCCTCATCCAGTTGCAGGGCTAACAGACAACACCTTGTGATTGCTGGTATCCAAGTTTGCTGAGAAATCTAAAGAAAGCAACATGGACACCTAACCTCTACTCTTTGCCCAGAGCAGACAGTCTGGCAACAAGATAAGTGCAGTTAATTACTGTACTAAGATTTAAAATTTGAGGAAATTGGAGGAAGCCCATTTCAGATAGAGATGTCTCACCATGGCCTTCTCAACAACTTTCCAAAACAATGAGAGGTTTGAGGCAGTGTTGTAATGCAGTGGTCCCCAACCCCCGGTCTGTGGACCGGTACCGGTCCGTGGAGCATTTGGTACCGGGCCGCGGCCGAGTTCCCCTCCGGCCCGCGTTCCCCTCCGGTGCCGTGGCCGCGTTCCCCTCCGGTGCCGCGGCCGTGTTCCCCCCCCCCCGGGCCGCCTTTGCTTCCGCATCCGGCGGCTTCCCGCATTCCCTTCCGGTCCGGCTTCCGGCGGCTTTTCGGCGGACATACAAGAGTCCGCCGCGGCGACTGAAAGTAATAAAGCTGAACAAATGAATTCGGCGGGTTTTCGCCGCAGAGAATGAAAAATTAAATTCGCCCCCGGGCCGCAAGCATTCACTCCCCGCGTTGACCGGTCCGCGGCCATGAAAAGGTTGGGGACCACTGTTGTAATGGACAACGCAGTTAATGCTAGGTGATGGATTGTTGAACAAAGTTTAAAGGCTACTTTCCCCCAAAAGAAAGCTTTAATATCCCCCTTAAGTAATGGACCTGGCCATGAACCCTGCATTCACTAGCAATAAAAAATATGTGTCCATCTCACAGGTAGCTGAACAGAACTCACCTAGGACATGTCAGAATTCTGGCTGCTGCACTATAGGAAACTGATGTAAATCTGGCATAACTCTATCGATTTCATCACTTGTAAAATACAGTGAGATCTGACATGGAAATACTAAATTATAATACACTGAAATGAGATCAGGATCTAGGCCTCAGTATATTACAGTCATAAAATTTGGTCGTTTTCCCTACTTTTGTTTGTAATGTGTTGGCACTGGTTTTGTTTGTTTGGATTTTTTTGTTTGTTTTTTTAAGATGCAATCAACTTGAAATCTAGACTGTATAAAATTGATCTTAAAAGTAAGTATTAACTGATTCATTGTTGTTTTTCCTAGGGTTATTCCTGCACTATGGCTTAGAACCAGTGATACGACCGGGGGATACTCCAACCGATGCGTTGTGCCATCTATACAGGGAAAATTGTGAAATTGACAATATAGAAAGTGGTATCAAATGTACACAGTGCACAAAATAAAAATAGAAAAAAAATTTTCTCCTGTTTTTTTCAGTTCTAGTAATTTTGTAGATTTCTTGTAAGAACATTGGGGAAAGTAACTTCAGACAGAAGTATAATTTTTAAGTTGCTGGTTGTCACAGGGGAGGGTTCTCTCACCCTCAATTCCTACTGAGAACAGTTCTTTCATATACACTAATGATAATTTCAGCATCAAGGGCTTTATAAATGTTTATTCTCACATCCCTGAAGCCTTTACCTACTACTAAGGCAAAGGAAAGGAATGGGGAGGTAACAAGGAGAGAGATCTCTCATCACTCTGAGATCTTCCACTTTTTGTGCCCCTTCCTTCCAGCCTTCCCCCTCATCCTCTTATTTCTTCCTGTCTCGCTTTTAATCATCCTCAGCAAATGAGTGGAATGTCCTTGTTGATTGGTTAATCACCTGGTCCTTAATTGTCTTGTCACTTTGGCTCATGTGAGTATGCTTATCAAGTGCACAAAATGGTGGAGCAGCTTGAAGCTATTCACACCCTATCATGCTGGTATTTAAAATATGCATGTACACGGATAGATTGTCCCTGTGCATCTCAGCCTGGATAAGTACATATCTCCCAAGAAGGAGCTCAGTGAAGGAACTCAATTCCTTTCCTGCTCTCCTTTTGCTATGGGAGAAGATGATCTGCTACTGGCCCTATCTGTGCTGCCTGGTACATTGTACGGTTAGGGCCAAAACTCTTTCCATTCATAGATCCTTGTTGCCCTCTCCACCCACCTAGACAGAGAAGTAAGTACTGGCTGGACAGCCACTGCTCTACCTATACCATGCTTGCAGAGGAGATAGTACAGGAGAATGTGTAGCCCTTAAAGGGGTTTGACCTGCTGTGGACAGGGACAAAGCCATGCTGTATCCCTATGGCTTTTGCACTCTCTATGGCCAGAGAAAGTCTACACTGGAGCATGCGGTATAATTTCCAATTTAGATAAACATACCCATGCGAGCTCTGATTTAATACACATCTAGAGTTTAAGATGAGATCATACTTGAGGCAGCTAGCCCTTCTTGCCACTTGTGCTACTTGGCTATTTTTAGTGCATTAGCTCAATCAGAGCTAGCACAGGTATGTCTACCCAAGCTGGAAATTATACCTTCTAGCTCAGGTGTAGACATGTCCTTATGCACGTCTGTGGCTATGGGGGCCTGCACAACAATCTGGCACACCATAATTAAGTCATACTGGTACTTGTCAGACTCCTCTGCGAGGTAGTGTATTGTTTGCTGGAGTTCTATACTAGGAATCAAGAAAATTGAATGCTAGTGTTCATCTGGTTGAAAGATTAGTACCTGAGATCAGTACCCATTGTGAGGCAAAACCCAATTGCAAACAGTGAGTCATTGCCATTACTAGAGGAATTGGATTATTTCAGTGATAACACAGTAATCTCTATTTTAATAATTACACATATGCTTCAAAATGTAACAATTGGGTATTGAATTGTCTTGTGTAAAAGAAAAAAAAATTAAAGAGATGCAATGATGTACAATCAATCTCTAATTTTTCTGATGGCTGCATCAATGCAATAATCATAAATTGTTTAATCAAGGAACTACATTCATTAGAATATCAATAAAGCATGTATTTACTCATAATATGTGTGAAGTGCACAAATACAAGTATATACAGTCATTTTGTTGCTTGTTACAGCTAGCTAGAGAGAAGGAAGGGAGAGGTGGGGCAGAACTCCAAGTTAAGTTAAGCTATTGGAAGCGATGGAAAAATAGAGTATTTTGGATCAGGTATTGTGAAAAGTAAACATCGACTTTCTATTACACTCATTTAGGTAGGCTCTGATGTAGGATAGCAATTAAACACATGCTTATGTCCCTCTGAAGTCAGTGGATGAAATCCTGGACCTACTGAAACCAATGGGATTTGTGCCTTTGACTTCAGTATAGCCTGGATTTCACCCACTGACATTTTAAGTCCTAAATCAAGGACTTACTAATGATTTCAAGTGATTGTTAACGTGACTTACATTTTTTTATTAGTTTAGCTACTGAACTATAGCAATATTCTGATCATATGCTATCTCTGTACTCGTATAAATATATGTGAAGCCATGTTACAGGGCCTGATACTGCTGCCATTCAAGCCAAAGGCATTTTTACCATTAACTTCAGTGGAAGTAGGATGGGCTCTATGTTGTATACTGTTGTCTCTGTTGGTGTTTTTAACAAAGAATAATAATAACCTTTTTAGTCTAAAGATCTCATAGTGCAGTACTATGGTGAGTAAGTATTATTAAGAACAAGGAATATTTGTAACCACAATTTTTCCCCATTACGTTCTTTTTAACAACTTTCCTTTATTTCCTGAATTCTATTCCAGTTTTTTTCTTTTCTTATACAAATAACTTTACCAACTTTATCACTGTCAAGAGACAAGTATTAAGTTTTACATTTGGCAAATGATAGGACTGTGGATGCAGAACACAGCTGGAGTATGTATAATGAGGCTGCACTCTTGTTGCTGATGTTGGAAAACAACAACATGGTGTATATTTATATCAGTTTAATGAGCCCCTATTCAAAATCCAGCTGTGAAAATGTGATCAATCCCCACTCAGTGTCAGCACCAGAAAGTACAATTCTCCTGGGCTAAACCCGATTTTCACATACCTTTTTCTGTATCTTGTTGCGTTTCATTTCTAAAATATTTTAGCTGAAAACTTTAGTTTTTTTAAATAGTTGCACTGAAAAAACTTTAGGAGAAAATGATTGAATTCCCACAAAATTCTTACAAACAAGTAACTTCATTAGTATTATGGGTTTCTTTTCTTTTTGCTAAAAAAAAAGCAAAGCCATAAAACCCAATACTGAATTACCTCTGTAGGTGGTGTTAGAGATATTTTCATGCATTTGCTTGCTTATGAATAGGTGTGGTTTTAACTACATAAAAGCATGCATCACTTGTTTTCATACATTTATATTTTCAATTTCTCTTTTGATTAGATATGATTTTGCAAGAGATCACAAATCCAGTCTGCACAACAGAATAATGCCACTTTTCATTAGTTAAGCTGGTTGTGTGGGTAGCATAGCCTATTTTCAAATGGAAAAGTGGAATATTACAGTTTCTGAGGGGTAGCCGTGTTAGTCTATATCCGCAAAAGCGACAGAGTCTTGTGGCACCTTATAGACTAGTCGATTTTAGGGATCATGAGCTTCTGTGGGCTAAGACTCACAGTTATTTAAAGTAGTGAAAAAAGTACAGACGGTCCTTTAATCCAAACTTTTCCTATCTTGGCCACTAAAACAAATACCTTTTGAGTAAGAGCTTCCATTATGATTATCTCAATGTTATTTGTGAAAACAGATCATTGGCATTTGACCTATTAATTTATGGAAAAAGACAATACTTTCCTTAAGACCACATTTTACTTATAGTTTAGATACTAAAAAAAAATATTTTTTGTTAAAGGTTCTCAAAGAATAATAGTAAACATGGAATTATCATTGCATGTGTGTGTTTCCCATGGAGTCTGAAGGGATCACTTCTTGATCCTATATCATTTAAAATTGTTATCAGTGACCTCTAAGAAATAAAAAATCATTATTGATAAAGTTTGCAGATGACATAAAATTAGGAGAGTGGTAAATAATTAAAAGGGCCGCTCACTGATACAGAGTAATCTGAATTGTTTGATAAATTGGACAAACACAAACAATTTGTATACATCTAGGACTAAAGAACATTGGCCATACTTACATGATGGAGGACTCTGTCTTGGGAATCAGGGACTCTGAAAAAGATTTGGGTGTCATTGTAGATAATCAGTTGGACAGGAACTCTCAAGGAAATGCTGTGGCCAAAAGGGCTAATGTGACTTTGGATGCATAAACAGGAAAACCTCCAATAGAAATAGAAAGATTATTTTACCTCTGTATTTGATGTGACTAATGTGTCAAGTTCTGGAATCTGCAGTTCAAGAAGGATATTGATAAGCTGGACAGTGTTATCTGAAGATTCATAAACATGATTAAAGGATTAGAAAAAAATGCTAGTGTAATGATTGAGCTCCTTGAGTCTATTTAGCTTAATGAAAAGAAGGTTAAGGGGGTGGGGAGTACTTGATTACAGTCTAAGTTCCTACATGGGGAACAAATATTTGATAATGGGCTCTTCAATCTAGCAGAGAGAGGTATAAATTGATCAAATGGCTGGAAGCTAAAGCTAGACCAATTCAGACTAGAAATAAGGTGTACATTTTAAATAGTGGGGGTAATTAACCTTAGAATGATTTATCAATGGTTATGGTGGGTTCTTCATCACTGGCAATTTTTAAATCAAGATGGGATGATTTTCTAAAAGATACGATATAAAAATTATTTTGGGAAGTTCTATGGCCTGTGTTCTGTAGGAAGTTAGGCTAGATGATCACCATATTCTTTCTGGCCTTGGAATCTATGCTTCTAGATTTGAATAGTAATCCCACCTTTGAGGACTGGCCTACTTCTCTTGAAATTATGCTACCTAGCAGGGATATCTACACTCCATGATCAGAAGATGGAGTAAAGGTGGTTGGGACCTGCGCAGAAAGAGCTGACTAATAAATGGTATTACACATTTATATTATGGAAGTTCATAGGGGCCACAATCATGGACCAGACCCCACTGTGCTAGACATTGTACGGTCACCTAACAAACAGACAGTCTCTGTTCCAAAGAGCTTACCATCTAAAGAAAAAAAGAAGACAAAAGGAGTGGGCACAAGAAACAGACATGTGGAACACAGAGAAACAATGGGATAACACTGGGTACTGACAAGAGAGACACATAGCAGCAGGAGGTGAGGAAGAAGTTACTTCAACACTAGGGTGAGGGAGAAGCAGCAGGGCTCCAAGTCCTGAGTAAATGAGATGAGGCTAGAAAACTGGGGGTGGGAAAACAAACAGGAGAAAAGTGGGGAGAAAGAGGATGGGGAAAGAGATGGGGTGCCTTGTGTGGGGAGCAGAAAGGCAGGGCACAGGAAATGAGATTCTTTGAGGACAGAAAGATTAATAGATGTCCCTGAGACGATGAGTGAGTGCTTGGAGAGGGAGGAGAAAAAGCAAAGAGATGGCTGGATCAAGAAAATAAGAAGGGAAGAGGGGGTGAGGAGGAGAGGTACACGGCAGCCCTAGAAAAGGCTGGTAGTAGTGCCATATCTTTACTTTTTTAGAGTAGAAGGGTGGTGCAGTGATTAAGGTGCCATTCTGTTAAAAGAGAGACCTCAGTCCAACTCCTTGCTCTCCCACAGACTTGGACAGCTCACTAAGTTTCTTTGTGCCTCAATTCCACCTCTATAAAATGGAGCTAATCATACTTCCCTACCTCACAGGGGTGTTGAAAGGATAAAAATGTTAAAGATTGCGAGGTGATCAGATACTTAAGTAAGGGATGTCCTAAAAGTCCCATCAATAGAGTGGCGCTAAAAGGTGAGGAAGAACATCAGAGAACTGGAAATGATGAAGTACAGAAAAAATGAGAGGGAAAGGAAAGAAGAGAGCCCTCTCATCAAAGAAAAAGAGTCAAAGAAAGGAACAAAAAGAGATGAAGGAAACACATATTTAACTTCCTGTTTCTCAGAAAACAGGCTCAATATGTGGAGTATTAATACATGCTTTATAAATTTTCAATTTTGAGATAATGGGAAAAGCAAAGTGCCTGGATTATCTTCTTTCCAGCCTAAAATTTCAAAGGAGAAAACACTCAGTCATTGTGTATAACCAAAGCCCAGAATTTTTGTCAGCCAGTGATATGCTAAATTCTAAGAAGTTCTATATTAATATATTCTTTCCATGAGTTCAAGGAATGACGACTGGGGATAGCATTTACTGTTCATGTTTGTTGCATATTTCTTTAATATTTTAATCTTTGACTAGATTTGACAGAATATCCATTCAAGTGGGTTTTCTGTGTGGACGGGTGTGGAACACATTCTTCATACTCATATCCACTTGTTGCCTGTAATACGGTGAGTGTTCCACAATGGAGCTTTGTTGCCTGTTCCTCTACAGCAGGGGTTCCCAACTTGGTTCACGGCTTGTTCAGGGTAAGCCCCTGGTGGGCCGCGAGACACTTTGTTTACCTGAACATCCGCAGGTATGGCCGCTCGCAGCTCCCAGTGGCCACAGTTCACCATTCCTGATCAATGGGAGCTATGTGAACAAAGCGTCTCATGGCCCACCAGGGGCTTACCCTGAACAAGCCGTGAACCAAGTCTGGGAACCCCTGCTCTACAGCATATAAGTATATTACCAGTGTTTTCTAAGACACATCAGTGGAACCAGGTCTAAGTGAAATGAAAGATTTACAACAGCACCTGAGCAAGACTAAGGAAACAATTATCCACATGGTGAGCTGCAGTGCAATTAAAATCACAGCCTCTGTGATAAAAAATGATTTTGAGCTGCTCTATTTTGTTTCTCAAGCACAACACTGAAAACATTGCTTTTCTATCACTGTTATGCTTATGAAAAGCACACAAGATCTTTTCAGGGGGAAAAGGCAACATACTGGGTTTATTGAAAACACAACAGTTAGCATATGCATTCTATTACACAACACACACACACACAAGTTCTGCAGATGGTCTTTATAGTTACCAGTCTGTATAGCTCAAGTCAATCTAATGGCCAGTTAGATTGAGCACGAGTGATGAGCTGGGCTCTGTTGGTGCCGATCTGATGCTCTGAGACTGTGCAGAACTGATCCCAGTGCTTCAAGGCAAAACATCCCATCTTTATAGTTGTATATTCTCATTTGAGTCCGTGCATTTTGCAATGTCATCCTGTAACCATTAGTCCTTAAGTGGTGTTAATTTGGGGGGTTTTGTTGTTGTTATTCGATGGTTATTGTTGGGCTTCCATCGTTATCTCTTATTTGTTGTCTTGCCTTCGGGAGGAGCGGGGGGTGCCTGCCTCACCTCTGAGGTCCTAAATGCTGCTAATATGTTTAGCATCGGCTACAATCGATGTTTTCTGATGGTCTTTTGGTGTTTCCAAGTCTCTTTTTACTTCTTTTTTTTTGTTGATCATCTGACTTTAACAATGGCCTTTATACCTTATGTTTTTTTTATACATACACTCCTCATTCACACAGTCTTTTTCAGAGGCCTTCAGAGGTATCTTTTTTCAAAAAAAGAAATTGTAAATTTAATAATGTATTTTATATTTTATTTCTATTTATTTTTGCTGTGTTGTATTTATAAATAAGAATATTTAGATATTATTTTAAAAGATAAAAGCTTCACAACAAAACAGTATCTCTTGCTCAATGGAGCAAGCCTTAATTAGATAATCCTTAGATTCATAAATTATAAAGCTACAAGGGATCAGTTGGTCATTTAGTCCAGTGGTTCCCAAACTGGGGTTCATGAAATTTTACAGGGGTTTCTCAGGAAAAAATTCCCTAATGGCAGACAGAGTGTCCTTAGGGACCCCAGGCAGCATGGAGCCAGCAGACTGGAGCCCTTGGACTTCCAAGAACTAAGCAGATCAAAACAAGCATATCTATCACACTGAGAAGATTTAAACTGCAAGCCTTGGTCTACAATAGCAGGAGGGGGAGAGGAATTGATCTAACTTACATAACTTCAGCTACGTGAATAACATAGCTGAAGTCGACATGCTTAGATCCACTTACTGCAGCGTCTTCGCTGTGGTAAGTTGACTGCTGCCACTCCCTCATCAACTCTGCCTGTGCCTCTCATGGTGGGAGAGTACAGGAGTCAACAAGAGAGCACTCGGAGGTCAATTTATTGCATCTAGACTAGATGCAATAAATCGACCCCAGCTGTATTGATCACTGCCTGCCGATCCAGCGGGTAGTATAGACATACCCCCAAGACTCCTTATAAGAAATGAAAGACAGGTGGATATGTTTTCCTCTTTTTAAAATTAAATAGGAAGCTAGTATTGTTTTCAAAACTATTATAAAGAACAAGTTTAAACTTTGTTGTACGTTATTTGCCTGGACTGCTCAAGACCTGAATGCTTGTGTAGGAGGAACTCTTTGAACTGGTTTCCTAAATACCTTCATGTTGTTTCACATTTTGATACTTTTTGATGAAACAAACATAGGAGCCTTGTCTTATAACAGGCTTATTCAAAGTGATAGAAGCTACAAAAGTGAGATCTTGCAAGAGTGTTGCCATTTTCATAATGTAATAAAAGTACTGTAGTGATAAATAGTGTGTAATAAGCATGTCATAAAAACAAATTTTATATTTCCAAGATCACTGGTTTTATAATTTATATTCAGGTAAAGGAGAAAATCCCTTGAAATATTCATTTTTAGCAGGGGGTTCATGAGACTTGACATTTTAGTGAAAGAGGTTCATAGGTTGTTAAAGTTTGGGAACCACTGATTTAGTCTCATCTTCTGCATAACACAGGCCATAGACCTTCCTTGAAATAATTTCTGTTTAAAATAGAGTGTCTCTTTTAGTAAAAATAACCAAACTTCATTTTAAATTTGCCAGTGATGGTGAACCACACAACCCTTGGTAAATTGTTCCAGTGAATAATTTCCCTCACTATTAAAAATTTATACCTTGTTTCCAGTCTGAATTTGTCATATTTTTGCAGATAGTCTCATTGGCGTCAATGGAATTACTTACATGAGTAACTGTTACTCACATAAGGATCTGGTTTATAATGTGCACCATAAAATGCTATGAATAAGTTACGAGTTAAAACATCAAGCAACAATTGTCAATGGCAGTGTAAAATTACTGAGACGTCATTTCAAATGTTTATTTTCAGAAGAAACTTAAAATAGCTAACTGATAATCAGAGTACTTGGATAGTTTTGTTTTACTACATTACAAACATTTTGTGTACAGTACAAGAATCCAAGAGTATGCTACTGCTTTAATACCTTGGTTTCCAATTTATAATACTGTACTATTATAAGCCATTGTAATGGGACAGTTTAACATAGCTTTTTCCGTTTTCTGTAATTACTTGGATTGTATAATACACCATTTATATTCTGGGTGACTGCAAGAAGTGGAAAGCAATATTGTTCACACAGTTCCCTGTATTATTATCTGTTGTGACTAGCTTGATAGAATAAACTTCAAGAAGCCTTCAGGGTTCTTTCACTTCGTTCATTTTATATTATTCCATTTAGCAATAGCAGTTACAGCTCTGCAGTCCTAATAAATGTTCAAATGAAGTAATGTTATAGCTCTAAAAGAAATAAACCTGCTGTGCCAAACATGATCATATTCATGTTCCATTGATGGACATACACAATAAAATGTACATAACAGCATAGGGGCATCTACTTGCCAAATGATCAAGGTTGAATCACTTCCCAAAACAGCTAATACTTGTTCCATTTTGTGTGTTGTATTTAATTCTAACTAATTTCATGAATATAATTCTATGAATATAACCATAAAATAAAGTTCTTCTGGCACAACACAAAGAAAGTTTTCCTTTAAGAAAACACTACTCTATCATCAGTATGTTCTTCAGTTTCCCCCTATTCCTATTTGAACATATTTTTTATTTGCTGCATGTAATAGAAAAGCAATGACAGATTCATATTTGACATGCATATTGATATGGACTATCTGAAGAAGTTAATGTCCTGGCAAGAACTTCAAAGTGTCTTCGTCTTCCTACCAGTGTCATCTACAGCTTGCCTTAATTTCAAACCAACTGCTTTCCCTCAATATCCCTATCTTTTGGATAATGTGATATGGGCTAATGGTGTCTGGTTGGCTGTTAGTCAATATATGCAGTTATACATATTGAATACCATGTAAAAATGTATTACGCATTTTATATGAGTTAGGAGAAAGTCTTCATATTTGAATGGTTTTATGCTTACTCTTGTTCACTAATACTAAACAGAGATGCTGGAAATAGGGGTGCTGGCTTGATGTAGTAATAACAACCAAATACATGGTTTCTGCTTTCAGCACCCCTGATGCTAAGTATCCCATAACACTTTGCAAAACTGATGTCAGCTTCGAAACGAGTAAATACGAAATCAGTTAAAATCAAATGTAGGTGTCTTCACAGGTAGCTGGCTTGGAATGTAGTATCCAAAACAGAGACAAGAAAAGGTACAGAATAAAACAACAAGTTGAAGAACAGTTCTAAACTGGTAGGTTGGATTTTAGTGATGTACGGAGAGTTTTGTTACTAAAAAAATACGATAAATATCTAGTTTAAATGTTGAAGCACACCTTGTATGTAAGATGAACATGCTGCAAGGTAAACATTTCTTCCCAAAAAGAGGGTATGTATTTCTCCTTTTCATTTTTTACTGCTTTGTTTTTAGACAATAAACTTGGCTAAATTTTTATGAACAAGCCACAAGTGTAGTCAAACTATTGGCTTACAATTAAGCAACAGTTCCATGAATAAACTCATCATATTAGAGTCTTTGCGTTCTCATGAATTCCTTTAGTGGTTTCATATACAGCATGGATCAATATAGATGAATGTCTATTCATGTGGTGTTGGAACCATCATAAGTATGGCTCATAGATTGTGAATAAGTTTGGACAGGCCAAGATGGTACTTGTTCTAGGCTGGTTGGCTTTAGCATTGTCTTTGCTTGGCATGGGTGTTGCCTTGTTGATTTTGTTACTTGAGGTTTTCTGAACCCAAAGCTCTTGGTAACTTTACTCCTTGTGAGGTGGTGCCAGGAGAGAAATCAATGGGGACACAGCACACCCGTCTGATAAATGGTTGCTACAGACAGACAAACAAAAATTCTTTCACTGAAAGTTTTTACTTTATTTAATTTCCAGCACATAAATACGCAAGCAAGAGGTTTAGCACACCCTAAATCAATTGTTACCCCAAACATCTGCTTCAAGTGTTCAGTGACAGATTTCTGGTGGCCAGTCTTCTGTCTGCTGCTGGGGATCTTAAAATGAGTCTGCAAAGAGTGAATCTAACTCAGACCTTTTATCCCCTTCAATGCATGTTAGTGTTGCATAGTTTGTCAATCAAAAAAAAAAAAGGAGGCAAGAGTGAAATAAGACGTTTCCAGACATTAGCTGAACAGATGTGTTTTGCAGAGTCCACCATCTCATGGACAAACACACATCAGAAGTTAAAAATAACAGACTTCCTCTGTTTCAAATCTGCATACTTCAGCAGTTTAAAAGAAGCAAAACAGCATGGAACAGGGTCATGATCACTTCTCATTGTTACCCCCCTCCCCTCCTGGACTGCCTCCTTATGCAAAAGTTGCTGCAAAAGCCTACTAGCTTAGTTGCATTGGAAATAAGTCCATAACAGTCCATAATACTGTTACTGGCAATGGCCTACCCAGGCATTTTGCTGAGGTGTCAAAATCTCTCCTAACAACTTGTCCTTATGAAAGTTTTCTAATGAAGCTTACAGCTGCTGTGTAGACAAAGGTGATGTTTTGACCATAGAACGTATCTAAATTGGAAGATATTCATAAACAAGAGGAAGTTATCAGTACAATGGATATGCAGATTGTACTACCTAAAGGCATTTAAGAAACAGCTGAAAAGTCCCTAAATTCTGTAAAGGTAGATGGCCTTGTCAGCATATATGATCAGTACATGATCAATGGAAATAAACCAATAAGAGAAGAGGTATGATAACATGAAAATATCATAGACAGCAAATGTTATGTAAACTGAAGCTTGCACATACATATTGTATGAGTTATATAAGATACATGCTTAATGTTGATTGGGGGAAATATTGGTTATGTAATTTGGATAGATATAAATATGCTGGAATATAGGGGAATAGTTGGTGCATTGTAGGAGAAATTCATCATGACACACTTATGCCCCAGGAGAAGGTAACAGGCTGTTGTCTTTTTTCTGCCTATTTGTCCATTGTTTCTATAGTAATTGTAACCAAAAGGTAGGCTTTTGCTTCAAATAAAAGTTTAAATTAATCAACCTGTCATGGCCCGAATGTGTTATATTGCAACCAGCAATGGATGTGCACTTCAGGAGTAGTCCAAGGATTGCACAATCAGGCACTCTGTTTAAAAAGAGAAGGGTGAGGCTGGATCTGTGAAGAAGTCCATGTCTGAAACCTTTTGAGAACAAGGAGTTACCCATCATGACTTAAAAGCCCATAAAATATAAATTAAATATATATAAAATATAAATTAAAAGCCCATAAAATATAAGAGACATGCTACTAGGTTCATGTTACACCGGATCTTGGAAAAAAAAAAAGAATGGGGTTTGATCTTTCATTTACACAGGTATAAATTGTAAATAACTCTTATTGTGTCTCTCCAACTGTGTGATAAGAATCTATGAAAGTTAAAATCTTTTAAAACATAGTAGAAACATACTTAAAATGAATTAGAAAATATTTTGGAACATTAAATACATTTACAGATCTGTTGGAGATGGATGGGTGAACCCTAAGGAAAACATTCCTACTCTAAGGTGCCACAGGACTCTTTGTTGCTTCTGCAGATCCAGACTAACACGACTACCTCTCTGATTCTATTCCTACTCTAATGTATCTTAAGCTGAATCACAGTAGCCTTAGCCATTTATCTGAGGCACAACTGATCTGGGGGCAGAGACATGGATAAATTCATGCATACAAAGAAGACTTGGGCTGGACCCTGGGCTCTGAGGCTGGGTTTTGGAGCCCAGGCTCCAGCCTCAGGCTGGACACTGACACTACTATTTTTAACCCCTCAGTCTAAGCCCACAAGCTTTGAGTCAACTGAGCTAGGGCTCTGAGATTCAGCACTGTATGTCTTTTATTGCAGAGTAGACTTGCTTTAAGGAGAAAGAAAGAGAGACAAATATGGAGGGAGAGGTTTGTAGTGCAAAGTAGCAATGTGACTGAGGTGATGATGGGCATACATCTTGCTAGTTCTCTTTTTCTAAAATTTACTTCATTCATGTTTGATAATTGAGAGAGAAGGGAGAGAGTGAACAGGAGCAAAAGAGGGTGAAAAAGTAAGATGGTGATTCCTGAGGTAATTTCAAAATATTGCCATGGAAAACTTTCTGTCCAAGTGGAGAAAGGAAAGTGTACAAATAAATTAAACATATTTCAGTATTTCAAAGTGTTCTTGAAAATCTTTCCAAGCCATTGGGAAGTTTAGGCATACTGGGCAGAGATTCCATACAAGTGAATAAATTACTGTATATGGTGGGGTCATCTACTTAGACCAAAAACCTCTAATGCTGTTTTCAGGAAATGCCACAAACAGTGAAATTAATCAATATCTGATTGCACCTTGAATATTATACCCTGCTCCAGTATTTCTTCATATCATGTTTTAAAAACTGTGAGCAACTATAAGCCATACGCTTCAATGGAGCTATGACTATTTGCAACAGTTAAGTAGGTGGCCCTGTATACATGACCAATTAGGTGTTATCATCAAGCATTTCTTGTGAGGTATATCGGGTTTAATATTTTGAAAATTCTGCTCAGAGGCACTGACGGTTGAATTCTGTACCTATTTTCTCTCTCAGTTTTTTCTGAAAAAAGAACAGATCACAATTAAAATTAAATGGAGTGAGACTGTTCAAGTCATGACAGCAATTTTAATGGGCTGAAACTATTCTGTACATTTAAATGGAGTGTCTCATAGTGGGCTTTCATAGTGCCAGCTATCTGCTGTCAAGCTAATACTACTTTATAGCTGCAAAAAGTATTTTTTCCTTTCTTTGTAAGGCTTTGTTAAAGCCCTTAAGGAAAATGTCTGATGTAACAGAATTTGGTCTGGAAGGAATAAAAACAAATCACAGGGTAGTTCAGGATACATTCATTCAAAATCAAAGCCATGGTACAATTTTAGCACATATCAGCGGTTCAGTCAGTAAACATAAAAATAATTTACTGTGGCAGTTTAACAAAGTGTTAGTACAGTGGAATATCCTGCTGTGTGGGGCAAAGATAGGAATCATAAGACAATGAAATATACTGTGCAGCCAAACCATCAAAATCTAGAAATGTCAGTTTTATTAATATATGCTATTATTCATATTGAACCAGCAGCTCTAGAGGCTTTGTCAAAACACTTATGCATGCACATGCACACAGACAACCATGTTCCTGCCCACCAAACTATGCCCATATTAAAAAGTGGGGGGCATAGCCCCGTTGCACCACCCCTCCCATTTGGCTCTGGTGGCCTCTCCTCCGCTTCTATAAAGGTTCCAGTCATCATAAGGTTGGTTCAAGAGATCTGATATGATACATGACTTTTGCCCTTTTCAACCCATCAACTTTATTCTATATACCTAAGTATCTGATCTGATTTCTGTCCTTTGTTCCTTACCATACTCAAAGCAATGGAAGAATTTTTGCAGTTTTGAGAAGTTTATTTTGAGTAAACATCCCAATTGTATGTAGATCAACCCAAATCTCTTTACTCTTGAAAGTTATTGAGAACTGGTTTTCATGCCAAATTACCCAGATCTCGATGTGGCCTTAGAGGGGAATTACTATGAGAATACTATTTTCAGTTATAATTCTTCTATTGATCCTGGCCAAAACCATGAAATGCAGAGACATATGAACATTTAAAAATAGTTTAATTTATATTTGAACCTTATAAAAGATTCAGGTTTCTTAAAGTTTACATTTGGGTAAAATATCAATTGTTAATTTACCCTGAACTAGTTTACATGCTCAGCTTTGTCTGAGCCCAGATTCTTCTTGTTTTCAATGCTTTATGGTGCAGATCTGATCCTATCTTTTGCATGCCTCTGACTTCACCTTCAAAGCCCTTAAGAATTACTACAGCATATATTAAGGCATTCTGTTAAATAATATTTCTAGCTGTTAATGGCTACTACATCACCTTGATCATCTGGATCAATCACTCCTTCACCCCTAATATAGATTGCACCAATCACAACATGTCTTCCATTCTTCTCATACCCTGGCCTTCCTTCTCCATGTGCGGCCATGTCTTTTCATGATAAAATCTTCCTATCTCTTTGGAGGTTGGCCAACTGGTCATCTCAGTTCCCGCAGGTACCACTCGGAAACAGCTGTAGTCCATTCATTGTCAGTGAGCCACACTATATGTCCAGCCCATCGCATTGTCCTATGCTTTCTCTCAAGAACGACGTCCTGCATGCCACTCTGCTTTCTGATCACTTCACTGGGGACATGATTGCAGATTGAAATACCCAGAATTCTTCTTTCCATCACCCTCTCCATGACAGACAGCACTCATGTTTCACTGCCGTACAACATTGCTAGTAGTATTGTTGAGTTGAAAAGGCTGGTGTGTATTGCCCTGTTGATTTTTCTTTGGAGGACATCCTTAATATACCAACTTGGTTTCTTTCTTCATGAGGGTTCACCTTCCTGATCATGACACATGTTAATTTCTTGGCCCAAATAGACATATTGCTCAATTTCTTCTATTTGTTTTCCCTTGATTATTATTTGGGCTCTTGTCAAGGCATCAGACTGCATACCTTTCATTTTGGAGCAGTTAATTGCTTTTTGTGTTGCATTCTCATGGCATTTTCTGTAGTTTAATACAGTAACTCCCCACTTAACGTTGTAGTTATGTTACTGAAAAGTGCAACTTTAAGTTAAACTATGTTAAATGGATCCAATTTCCCCAAGAATTAATGTAAATGAGGGGGTTAGGTTCCAGGGAAATGTTTTTCACCAAATAATACACACACATACACACACACACACACACAGAGTATAAGTTTTAAACAAATAATTTCATTCTGGTACACAGTGATGATGATTGTGAAGCTTGGTTGAGGTGGAGGAGTCAGAGGGTGGGATATTTTCCAGGGAATGCCTTACTGCTAAATGATGAACTAGCAATTGGCCATTTTTTATTTCTGCAAGTGCCTTCATGATCTGTGTCATGGAAACTGTGGCACACCCCTGACACTAGTGTTACCTTTTTTTGCCAGAGTGGCTAGCTATAAATTTGGGGCCAAGTAGGTTGTTCCACTTGGGAGTAGAAATTGGTGATTATCAGGTATGTCTTGAATGCAACTTTGTTTATTTACAAAAAGTGTACTAAGCCCCGTGTCTCTGAATGCAGAAGGAACCAAGAACAAAACAGTTTCTTAGCTTCCTTACCAACAGACCAAAAAACTGTTTACTTTTTTCTAGGGTCACATTCTGCTCACAGATTACTGCTGGCCTTTCCTGCCTTGTCCATCTACATCTCTTTTTACGTTTTTGTCTGTCCTCAGTTTCTGTGTGTTCTCTCATACCAACTCACACACAGAGACACATAGTGGTTGCATCCTCTGCCTAAATGGTGTTAGTTTCTGTGCCCTTTACCTGTCTCTTACAGCTATCTTAAATAGAAGAGTTGTTAACACATCAGTTTGAATGAAGTTTTAACTCAATCCATAACAAGGTTTCACCCAGCTCATAGTACAGCATCTAATATTAAAGTTGCAGCAAACTACCTGAAGTTCACCTTGATATATTCAAAATTTAGGAGCCAGAGATTGGAAATATACAGCTAGCTCATAAGTAACAGAGGTATTTTGAATGTCTTCCTCTTTCTTTAGTTTTACCACTGACAACACTGTCACTCCAGATTGCCAGTCAAATGAAAGCTTAGGAGCAGTATGCAGTAATACACTCTTTCCATTGACTTCAAAGGGCTTTGGATAAGGGTCTATCACAGCAATTTTCAAAGTGTTATTATGTTACAAATATAGAAATACTGAAATACCACAAATAATGTGCCAAATGTTATCATGTCATTATTGGACATGCTGTTGAATGTGAAAAAATGGCATATTATGAAGTATAACTGAACATATAAAAAGGTAAAAATATATTAGATGTCCTTTTGCCATACATATAGCAATGGTTCCATCAAAATGGAACAAATGGAAACAGACAAAGCTTATGTTTAGTTTCTATACAAATTGATCACATCTGCTTCTAAAGACTAAAATATTTCTAAATTTATTTTTCATACATCAGCAGTCCCATTTTTTTATTTGTTTACTTTTGGTCTTAACACCTAAAATATTAGAAAAAAATAAAAAAAGCAAGGGTCAGAGCTGGAAAGAAACCCCCTTGTTTTCATAAATATAGCCATCAGTTTTAATTTTAAAAGAAAAAATATTTTTAAAGAGGTCACATCTTCCCAAATCCTGTTTCATTGAATTCTAAGATAGGTCCTGGGGTAGCAAACATCTAATCTATTTTGCTGTGGGTGTGTGAGTGATTCACAGAATTGGCTGTTCATAAATCAAACTTTGTTGCCTCTTGCCTTGGGAACTAATGAGATACAGATCCCCTATTTTCACTTCCTCCAGTTGAAGTCCAATACATTAGACTCAGCTGACATGCTGTGGAAACTTCCATGAAAACAAAACCAATTTTCAGTTAAAATAAACTGAACAGATCATGAAACACTGATCAAAATTAATTAAGACTAGAGACAACTTTTTTGTTAAGTCAAAATAATTATTTCTGTTTTTTATAGTAGCAATTAGGTGATTGAATTAATAGTTAACAAATGCTATTGTGGCATATGATTAATTCTCATGTGAAAAAGAAATGAAATGTATGGGCTACATGTTTGGCGAAAGAAAAGTGATTTCTGTTTGCATTCCATGCAAACCTTTTATTTTAACTAATAATAATACCATTCAGAATTTTCTCTGCTAAAGTACCTTGTTAGCAAATCTGGCTTTGGGCGCTTAAACATTTATAGTTGTTTTACTGGCTTTTTTTGTTTTAACAAATTAAACTTTATTAATACTGCTGAGATGCACAAAGCAAATAAACCACTATGCTCATCACATAGGGAAAGAAACATTCATCATTCAAAGGATTTATGATGGGCTCTGTAGCATATGGTATGTGTTGCAAATACTGTAGGAATCAGTTGAAACAGTTCTTGGTAAACTTCACAAACATATGGACTCTTAATCAGCAACCTGAGTTCTTGCCTAAAGTTTTGGAAATAAAAAATTAAATTTTACTCCTATATATTGACTAAAATGTGTATTGATCAAGTGGACATAGCAGTTTTTTCTTTCTGTCTGTTGGAATGATATTTAAATATATTAAATTTATTATCTGCTCCCACTGAATGTCTTGGGACCCGCTGTGTCATTTATACATATATATATTTACTCTGATACTTATTTTTTCTTCTTTTTAAAAACTGATTTTAGTATTAGTGAAATTGTCATCCTTCCAAAATAAACTCCTCAGTTTAACTACAGAATAGCACTCCTTTCTATACAACTCTGCTCATATCCCTCAACCCTGTTTTAGAGCTTGTCTACAGCGGGGAGGGATCGATATTTTGGTGGTCGGTTTATGGCCTCTCATCAAGACACGCTAATTCAACCACCAGCAGTGCCCCCATCGACTCCGGAATTCCAGCTCGCCAAAAGGCGCAAGCTGGAGTTGACGGGGGAGCGCGCCGCCGACCGCCGCCACTGTGAAGACGGCAGGTAAGTCACCTGTAGAGACGCCGACTTCAGCTACATTATTAATGTAGCTGAAATTTCGTATCTGCAGCCGATCCACCCCCCTAGTGAAGACTAGCCCTTAGAGAAAACCCCTTGAAAGTGAGAGGACAGTTCAGTTCCTATGACCCACTCAATCCTTGACCTCTTGCTAAGATGGACAGCGAGAAAGCATAATCATTAGCACTGACTTTGATGGCTGTTTTTTGAGATACGAACATGTGTCTATTAGAAAGATGACAGAGGCCACTAACTAATTTCATATAGATCATCAAAGAGCCATCAGATGGCAACAATTTTCAGCCATTATCAACCTTATCTGTATTCATATTTATTATCTGAGGGCTCCACAACTCCTTACTAATAACTATGAGTCATTCATTTTCTTATATGTATTTAATAAAATATGCTGAATTCTTGATAATCTTATATGAAAACATATAAAGTATGATTTTTGTTGTTTTTCCTGTTTTAATCTGTAGTTTGTAAGATGATTACATGTAAGTGTTACCCACACACCTCCTGAGTGTGGTGTTCTGTCCCCTGTAGTGGCACCAATACCACTTAAAGATTAACAAGTCTGCTACAGCCTTAGCTAAGAAGGGTGTGTCTTTTAGCTCATGCAGTAAAGGCTCATGATTTACCTTTAACTCTAAAAATAGCATGTGTGTATATGTGTGTAATGTTGTTTAACACAGGTACAAATAAAGACTGCTGAAACTGCTTATTTGTACACACTTATGAACATTTCAGAGTAACTTCCTAGATCTTTCAGTACAAGTTAAAAGATGATTACATGTTGCATGCAATATTTTGGCGTTGGTACAGGAAATTAAATATTCATAGTGACATTTTCATCGTGTCATTTACGCCTAAATGGAATGTTTACAAATAAATGAAGAACTTAAATTTAAATACCTGCCTTCCCCAACCATGTCCCATAGCTTACTTAAACAATTGGGAACACTTCATTTTAATTCTGTGTGCTGATTTCAGATGGCATTAATAAATTATTTATTTTCACTGTAAACAATTAATGATATTTGTAAACAGTAATATGCATCTGACACCATCTAGCCAAGTAATGGACAAAATATTAGTATTTCTGTGTTGTGCTTAGCACAGGCATTTTTGTTAAAAGTCAATATTTGTACTGGCATGTCATAAAACGTAAAGTAAAATAAAGAGAAAGCTCCTTCAGACTGTTCTTTTCCCCCCAGAACCAACCTCCCCTTTAAATGTATTATTTTGACAGATGGGGTCTCTGATTTCCATTGGATTAAATAATGCTTGCAGGAAAGAACACCAAACAAAGACAATAGCAAGGGTTGTGTTTTTACACGGCCTGGAACACATTCATTCATAAATATTAAATTGGAATTGCCAATATTATCCTTCCAAAGAGCTGACAGGAAAGGTTTATATGCTATTTATACTCAAGGGGCCAATCCGATCACATCTCTGTGAAATGTCACTGGCCCACCTCATCAGTTACTGGAGTCAGAAGTCAGGGTATTTCACTCCTCCTGATTGTACCCAGCTAAATATTTATCCTTTTCATTTATGTGATGATTGGGCTGGTCAAAAGAGTTTGTGTAAGCTCCCTGCCTTTATAACTGTCAAAAATCACACCTCTACTGCACTTTATAATTTATGGATAGCCTTTGGAAAATGCTAACAATGAGGCACTTGCATTATGCTAGACCCATTAATAGTAGTTGGGAGTTCTTCAAATGTAACTGAGTTAGAGCTGAGAAACTCCAGAAGACCTGAAAATTGTCATTGTTCAAAGCTTCCTATGTAAATGGGGTGGGAGGAAAGTAAAATGGGTTTGTAATCTATGAGGCAGCCATTTTATTCCTGAGACTTTGAATATACATTTTCTTGTAAAGTAAATGGAGGTTTTGCACTGATCAGAGAAAATTCTGTAGTCTGTTGTTGGGTATGTAAGTGTTAAGTAGACACCTGGGAAATCACAAGTGTGCTGGCATGGTATTAGGGGGTAGGCACAGGTACACACTATTCCTTTGTTTGATAGATAAGGTTTCATCCTGCCATAAAGTTCCCTTCTGCTTGTTAAGGATTGATAAGTGTTGCATATGCATAAGGAATGTAGGAATCTAAGGGATACTCTTTGCGTAAAGAAGTGTTATCTCCCCTTCCCTTTCCTTCCCAACTACATAAATGAGCTCAGGCTCTTGGCCCCTTCTTCCCTTCCCTGTGAACCGCTGATTAGGGGAACTTGTGGCTATAATTACTTCAGAAAAATGTATCTTCAAGATAAAAAATTCTGTATGATATGCTTAATGCTGTAAATAGTAAACAGGGGTGAGTATAATCATATTCCGCTTATAGTTATTAATATTCAATGTATGGGCATTCATATCGCTCAATAAGAGTTTGGGGGGTATTATAGTAAATGTGGGTATTTACAAACTAACTTAGATGGCAGGAGAGATTGATCATTACCTGTTAGGTTCACTCACTCCAGGACATCTGGCATTGGCTTCCCATGTAGGTATTTGTAGATGAAGCTTAAATCATCTCTTAACTTTCTCGTGGATTAACAAAATGGATTGAACATCTTATGTCTCTCACTATAAGAAATATTTTCCAGAGCTCAGATCATTCTTATAGATCTATTGTGATACCTTTCCAAGAAACCAGAGCTGGGCACAATAATAATCAGGAATAACCAGGAATAATCACAGTAATTCTGTATGTGGAGAAACTACCACCTTCTTACTCCTCCTCGATATTCCCTTGCTTATCCATCCAAAGACTACATTAGCCCTCTTAGCTACATTGTCATACTAGGAACTAATGTTCAATTGTTTATCTACCATGACTCAGTCAATAATTTTTATATGCTGGGGTGCAAGTTATCCCACCTTGCCAATTAAAAAATGTTTAATAGTTCCTGCTCCCTATTTCCTGATGGTATGGAAAGTATTTCCTTCCTGAAATATATCATCCTGCTTCTTTCCAAGTGCTGAACAGAAATACTTGAATACTTCTGCCTATTTTGCATCACGATTGACAATTTTACTGTTCTTATCCAGTATTGGACTCTATTATTGCAATGATTTCATTTGTTCCTGATATATTTAAAGAACTTTTTATTATTCTTAGCCTAATGGACCTAGATTTTTCATTGATACCTTTAGCTTCTCTTAACAACAGCAGTTAACTACCAATTTTTACTAACTGCTGCCATCAACTACCCCATTTTTCCATTTGTTTTATATTGTTTTTATTATTAATACATTATTTTAATTGCCCAATTAAACCAGATTCTTCTATTTGCTGAAATTTCTTTGAGTGATGTTTCCCACAAATAGATTTGATTTATTTAATTATCTGAAATATTCCTTACATTTTGTAATTTTCATTCTATCTAATCTGCATGTCTAAAGCACTTTTGCTTTTTGATTTCAGTTGAAATTCATCAGGGAAAAATCTACATAAAAATATTAAGTAACATACCTCACTATCACAACAAGAAAGAAGACAGGTGTCAGAGAACGAGCAGGGAGATCAGAGGCAGACTGAGTAGATGGGCTTCTTTATTAGGGTACTTGTTCCCCTCAACCCAATTGTCAAGTGAGCACTGTGTTAATCACCTCATACTCTTTTATCTAAGAACATAAGAATGGCCCTACTGGGTCAGGCCAAAGGTCCATCCAGCCCAGTGTCCTGTCTACCTGGACGATTTCATTGCAATGTGGTAACCATTCTATGGCATATTGAGAGAAAAAGGTAGCTATAGAGGTAAAATAGATCAGGAAATACTGAGACAAAGGCATAAGCGGCCAGATTCACAGAGACTAGGATACCTACCGGTAACTCCCACTTTAGGCACCTAAGTCTAGAAGTTAGATGCCACTGGCACTCACAAAACCCCCACTCAGCTGCTGTCTAATTTTGGAGGAACCCAAATTCCCTAAGTACCTAACTTATTGCTGTGAAAATCCCTTAGGCACCTAAGTTTTGGCTTCTGGACCTGCACCCTGCTCCCTCAAGCATGCACCCAGATCCCGACCTCTCAGGTAAGCCTGGTTGGATCCTAAAACCAGACGAGGATAAGCAGTGCCCTGTCCATCTTGCCTCGGGGGCTGGATCTGTTGGGTTTATGCTGAGCACGGCTGACTCCACAACAAAATAGGGGGGTGGCTTCCCTTTTAACCTTTAGCCCAGTGGTTAGGTCACTCACATAGGATGTTGGAAATCCCAGTTCAATCACCTCCTTCGCTTGATAAAGAGAAGAAAGTTGAACATGATCTACCTCTCAACTGAACGTTCCAACCACTCTGCCATAAAGTCACATCTTTTCTGTCCAAATGCATATTTAATCATTTAAACACAGAAGACTGGCTTCAACAGGAGAGATTCCCACATAACACACTCTCCTAGTCCAGTAGTTAGGACACCCACAGAGCGGAGGTCTCCCACATCCTAGGTGAGTGCCCAGTGGTTATAAGGAAAGCCTCCCACTCCATTTTGTGTGCAGTTAGGCCTGTGTCTCTGCCATTCTTACAAGAATCAGCTAAGCTTTCTAATTCCAGTAGAGGGTTTCCTGTTGTGAACCCCAAGTAGAGACAGATACCTAAATCCCTTCGAGGAGTAGGGCTTAGGACACAGTCTCCATCTCTCTCCACGCACTGTATAGGGAGCCTGCGCACCTAACTCAGGGTTTGTGTCATGAGCTGGAGTCATTAACTTCCCTTTCTGAATCTAGTCCACGGTTACAAAACAAAGGGCCTGATTCCCTGTGCCCTTCAGATAGGAAAATCTCACTGCATGAAGTGATTGTAATTTTGCTCAGCCTAAATGGGCCACCCGAGCATGTTTAGTGGGAGGCTAATAAAGGCTGTATCTCTCATTACCATGGCTTGGAGTCTTCTGTATTATCATTAACTACTGTTATAATAGATTTTGGGGACCCAATTCTGCAAACCTGGCAGACACTTACCTCTGTGTACGTCTTCCATCACAGAACTGAACTGTTGCTTCATTACAGTTTCTAATGATATAAGTAGCCCACAGCTCACATGATGTCAGTACACTTGTCCTAATGTCATGTAGCTGATTACAGTTTAAAACATTACTGTACCCTACACTGCTTGCTTGATAACTTATTCACTGAAAACCCATGACAAAGTGTTACCAATAAAGGTTATATTATAGTAAACTACAGCTTATGAGGGGGAAAATAATGAAAAGCAAAGAAGCGTTACAAAATATTTTGAACATTTTTTCTCCAATGCAAAAATCTGAGATTAATATTTTGTGGAACGGGACCAGTCTTTCATTAACAAGATAGAACCTGTAGGCTATGTAATGAGACAGACACATCCCCCCTCCCCCCCCCCCCAAAAAATAAGAATAAAATAAAATAAAAAGACTTTGCAGAAAATTATAGAGGAAATAAAATACACCTGCTCAGATCCTTCTTACCTTTTAAATAGAGCATTATTGATTTATCCAACAAATAGTCATTTTCTGTAGAACACAATTAGAAAGGATGCATGGAACCTCATGAAAATGAATGACTGCTTCACAAAATGTTATGGGGAAGAATGAGTCTTTGTTACTTACAGATGGGATGGTAAAAGCAAATATTAAGTTTCACAGTTCACAGCTAGCTTCACTTTAGGCCCCTTTTAGTCTCTCTTAAGCCAGGTCTACACTGGAGGGTGGGGTCGACCTAAGATGGTGGACTTACCTCAGCGTCCTCACAGCAGTGAGTCAACCGCTGCCGCTCCCCCGTCAACTCTGCTTCCGCCTCTCACAGCGGTGGAGTTCCAGAGTCCACGGGGAGAGCGTTCAGGGATCGATTTATAGTGTCTAGACGAGACACAATAAATTAACCCCTGATAGATTGATCACTACCCACCAATCCGGTGGGTAGTTAGACCTGGCCTTAGACCATCTTCTGAGGTGTTAGGCCTCTTGCCTTCGCTAGTTGTGGGGTGGAGTCCCATGATTTCCCCCCTCTCTTTAGATCAGTTCCCCTGAATGCAGCACCTTGTTTACCAATCCTGATTACTCAGCAGGCCTGTCTGGGTTCAGCTGCCCTGCACAACTTTTCTTTGGGAACTGTGACCAGGACATGAATATAGTGGGCCAAAACAACTTTTTCAAAACAAAGTATTGCTTAATCCCATCAGCAGAAAAAAAGCTTAACAGGGAGGATTTCCAATATAGCAGTCCACACACATTCATTTGTTTTACCTAAAACTTAGTTAGAACTACCTTACCCCAGATATCCCCACCTCTGGGGCTAGGGATACAGTCTGCAGCCTCTGTCTTTCCTGGATTTCAGAGGCTCAGGCTTTTATCCCTTGCAAAGATCTTTCTTTCAATTTCCCACCTGAAGACCCTCTAATGTTGAAAACTGGGACTTTTCCTTGGTGGGATTAGACAGACAGTTAACTTCCTAATGGCCAGAGGTAAACTTTGAAGAGAGTGGTTGCACTGTCCTGTTAAGTAATAGTGAATGGCTGGCTATCAGAAGTATTTGTCTGGTTGTCTGTTTACCTGCCTGTCAGCTCCTGTTGAATTATCCCTTGGTGATTATATAGCAAATAAACACAACAACAATTAAACAGATATAACATTCATAAAATATTGCAGGCAGCTTCCACATTCTCCACACTAGCTGAAAGAACATATAAGCTTAGGAAATTTTACTTGAACACTGAGAGAATATTGCATAACTGAAACAGACATTACAATGATGTATATTTCTTGCTATTTCTATATAGTTTATATTTTTAATTAAATTTTTTTAAAAAACCCAGTCAACTAGCATTTGTAGGATTTAGAGAATGGACTGAGATGCTCTTTTAATACTTGTATAAATTGTCATGCCAATAGAGAGATTTGAATTATTGAATATGAATCTGGGAGTGGAAGGTGGCCCTGTGTCTCATTGAACATTTCCATGTTCTACTTTACTCACATGACAATTCCTTTAGTGAAACATAGTTACCCATTGCTGAATTCTAGCATGTACTTAGCTTTGAATGAGTATTTTCTTTTACTGATCCTAATAATCCAACAGAAGGAAATTTCCAAACCAAAAAAAAAAAGGTCATTTGGAAGTGTGTTTCTAGGCATTAGATAAATCATCATTATTTGTAGAGTGACAGAAATGTACACAGTATTTTACAAACATAAATGACAAGTTGCCAAAATCTTGCCTCGTTTATAATCTATACAATGCATCCAAATATGAGGTGTTTTCAATCTAATTCAGACAGCATCAGGTAACAATGCAAACTGTAAGGAGTGTAGGAAGGATTAGTGAGGAAATCAAGCCTTGAAAGCTTCATGAAATAATTGTAGTCCCTGCTCCAAAAAATGTATAATCTGGTTTTATATAGGATGCAAGGAGAGGCAGCAACAAATAAAACAATTGGGGGGAAGGGAGGAAGAAGAAAGGGTTGCAGAAATTAGCTGACAGTTATTCAGCTATGGTATATGATAATATGAACATCATAAAGATTCCAAAGAAGCTTTGTGTTTATTTGTTGGGCTGGTCAATAAAGTTACTTTTTAGAATGACAATGCAGGTGGAGCTTTAGGAGATATTTGAATAAGAAGAGTGTTGTGGCTTGGCAAATGGAGCTTGGGAGAACATTCCATGCATAAGGGTTCTGGCACAATGCCTTCTTATGGATCATGCAGATATCTCATTGGACATAGGCTAGAAAGAGACACAGAGATAGACAAATTTCAGGAGTTCTCTGAGACTGAACCCATTCATTCAGTGAATTCATTCCATCATTAATCCACTCATTATGTTGATAATGTAATAATTAAATATAAGCTTCTGACTGAGATACCCTGTTTCCTCAAGAATATTACATGAGTGACTTGAACAAAGGAAATGAAGGGAGTATATTTGGTGGAACAAGTGAAGTTATAGAGGAAGAAGCAACAGGATTTAGTGAAAGCCTCAATTTGAGGTGAGAAAGACAGAGAGGAGTTGAAGGCAACCTCAAATTTGTGATCTTGAGAGACATGGAGAATGGTGAAGTTGTGTTTACCGTCAGTTATTTAAACTTTATTCTCACCAATAGTCACTAGATGCTACCCATGAGTCCATTGGATCATAGCTCTGCAGTTGACAGAATTTTTGGAACAGGAATCCCTTGTCCTTTTGACCAAGAATCCCAGTTTGGGTGGGCTCCAGACATGTCTACTTCAGGGCTTCTTCTTAGAAGTTTTATTAAGAAAAATAAAACAAGATTTAAACAAATTAAATGGTTTACATAACAAGTCTAGTCTTATATTTGGCCAAAACTAAGTGAGACGGGTACATCTGGATTCTGTTACACTAAAGAAATGTATTCTTACATTTCTAGAGAGTGTGGTCTCTTCCCCTAGCTTGTCCTATTTTTTCTCCCCATCCTGTTGGCACAACAGACAATCTGGTTCAGGTATCTTTTTTCTTTCCCTGATTCTTAGGATTCCCCACTATACTTTTCAGGATCTTTGAATGGTCTTGTCTTACCATGGCAATGCTTTCGTGTACCATATATCTTGTATATGTTCCACATCCCCTTATTGCTTCGAATAATTGTTTTGGTTCCTGTTCTTCCAGCACAATTTAAAAGTGTACTTTTGAAGGTGAATACACCTTATGTGTCTCAATCCTTTTCACATCTCATCATCCATATAAACTTCACTCTCCAAGGGACATGTGCCCTTGTTATCTCTAGATATCTTGCTTTTCTTCTTGATCTTGGCTAAATATGTCAACCTCGAAACAGTTCGCTCCGTGTTTAAAGTTGCAGGTATTATGGAATTCTCATAATACATTCTTAACTTTAATTTGACTCTATCAAATATGAATCATGGATGGATTAGACTAATCTGTCACAAGTTCTTAATGGTGATATTGAAGGGAGGGAGAAGAGAGGGTTTTGGAGGGAAGGTGGGAAGTTCAGTTGTTGGTGATACAGAATTCTGAGACTAAGACCAGAGTTGGTTGGTATATTTGACTTCATCATCACAGAGATGATAACAGAAATTGTGTGATCAGAAATATGTAACAATGAATATTGAGGAAAAAGAGGAGGAAACTCTTGACAGAAATTGAGAGATGACAACAAAGAGGAGGAGAAAGGAGAAAATAAACAGATATCAAATGAGATTCTGAACGTTTGGTTAGTATGGCAGGATAAGACCAATAAAACACAGAGTCCTGGAAATGCAGAAGTTACAGTGAGTGAAGGAGAATATGATCAATGGGGTCAAAGGAAGCAGAAATGCTGGAGGATAATTACACAGAAAAGAACCTTTGATTTCTAATGAGCATGGTTTAAAAATGTAGACAGATTGACCAATGAGAGCTGTGGGGTGAAGAGGAAGGAAGCCAGAAAGGAGAGGACAAAAGAGAGTTAAAGGAGAGGAAAAGCAGGCAACAGAAATGACAGATTCAGGAAATTTGCAGTAAAAGGAAGAATGAGGAAGTAGTTGATGAGATAGGTAAAGTCACAGAATGTGCGTTTACAGGCTAACGGAGAGAGACAAGGGGAATGAAGTGAGATAAATTTATGTAAGATTTCTTCTAGACGCTTTCATTCTATATACTAACTTAGAATTTTTATTTGACTTTTCTAACACCAATTTGTCCTTTTGACACCAGAGGTCATCACTTATCCTGGTTTTCTTTTGGCTCTAAAAATTATTCTGTGATCTTGTCTGTTGAGTGGATTTCACAGTGTTAGACTAGATGCTACTGTGTTGTCTGTGATTTGGTAAAGATAAAGTTTTGGGATAGAAATTGCTGTTAAGGCCCTTTCCATTATTAATGGGTGATGGTCTAGCAGTATATGCTCAAAATTTAAACCTTGTATAAAATGTTTTACAAATTATGATTAATAATGAAAATAATTTATTTTGGCTTGAATTTCTTTTTAAAATGTTCTATAATGTTTGCAACTAATATATGCATAAGTCTAAGGTATGTTATTCCTTTCTAGCTGGAGAGTCATTCACTTTGTGATTAGAAGCATTAAATTTAACACTTTTATATGAATCAGCAGATTAATTTCATACAATATATGGATTACTCTGAACATTCCTTCTGGGAATAATACTGCAAATTACAAAAGTTTTACAAGCCTAGTGCCTGTTTTTAATTGCAATAATAATAATCCAAATTCATATTTGTGACCACTAAACATTTTAATACCAATATTGTTAAAAGAGAGTTATCGGCATCATAATATTTGCAACCCATTTGTAGTATTTTTCAGTTTTCATGCCACCTGGTGGTCAAACAGCTTATAGATTCGTAATGGGCAAAATTAACCCATGGTACCAGCAGCTGCAAATGGTGCCTAATAGAGAGACATAGATTTTCTGCTGTATCAGGTGTGGGTAGCCATGGAGAAAGCACACAATGATACTCCATTTCATCTGTGTCTGCTGGAACTGGACTCTGTACCATTCTGTGCAGACCAATGCAAAGAGAGTTGGCAAGATTGGGGGAGGGATTGGGTTGTGGTCGCTGGGTCACGAATCACTGATAGGGGTTGCACAGACTTGTGCCTCTTATTCCAGTCTAGGGGAACTGTCCCTCATCCTGTCCCCTGCTTATTCTAGTTTACCGTTAATTTCTACCACATGACATCAATCTTAGTTTAATCGTTCTTTGCAGTGATGTTGTAGCTGTGTTGGCCTCAAAATATTAGAGAGGCAAGGAGGATGAGATAATATCTTTTATTGGGTCAACTTCTGTTAATGAAAATTACTTTTGAGCTACACAAAATTCTTGTTCAGAGAAAGAGCTCTGTGTAACTCAAAAGTTTCTTTCTTTCAACAACAGAAGTTGATCCAATAAAAGATATTATCTCACCTTGTCTCTTCAATCAGTCTGTCATCTATATATATAAAAGTCAAATGGTGTATGCATGTGTGCGTGCATGTGTGCTTGTATGTACGTTCCCTTACTCCTTCCACACCATTTGAGCTAGAGACTTGAAATTTGGTACAGTTATAGGCTTTAGGGTCCTAATCAGAGTAAGAATTGAATTTTTTTCAAATCTCACCTCTGATGCCCCCTGGGGGTGAAATTCTTTAAAGCCCACTCACATCAGCTGGGCAGCAGGTTAACACCTGCTGTTCTCTGTGACATAGTTATGATGTAATAATACCCCCCATCCAACAGACCCCACACTCGCTCAGCTCTCTCCCCCCTCAGGTAAGAATTGAAAATTTTTAAAATCCCCCCCCGCCAATGGCCCCCCCACTCGCTCAGCTCTCTCCCCTCTCCAATGCCCCCCCACTCGCTCAGCTCTCTCCTCCCTTCCCCCTCCAATGGACCCCCCACTCGCTCAGCTCTCTCCCCGCTCCCCGCCTCCGACGGACCCGAGCAACGCCGGGTATTTTTGCTTGTTCTTAATAATTTAGGATAGGGAGTTTAGGCTACAATACAACTTGTTTTTGAGCAGCCCCTTTCTTAACCAGAGAGATAAAATTGGATAACAGGTCAAGGATCAGACTGTACCATGTACTTTTTAAGGCAAAGACTGTCTTTTCCTCTGTGTTTGGAAAGTCCCTAGGACATTTTGGGCATTACTATAATACATAAATAAAAACAGAAGAAGAAGAAAAGAAGAGTCTACTTTTGGGCAGAATCAGCATTAAATTTATTGCATGCTGTTTATAGACGGCCATGTGGATTTGAGGAATACCTTTCCATGGTTCATGAGTTTGGGGAATGGCTGAAGACTTGTTCCATAGTCTTTATTAAGTGCTCTTATGTGGTCATATTACTACACCATAGATCATCCAGCTTCTGCCATGCCTGTGTCAGATTCACTACTTATTGGGGAAAGCAGATGCCTCCCTGACAACAGACATGTCATCATGTCCTGGAGGATACAGTTGCAACCTAGGAATAGAACATGTGAAGCTATTTCATAAGCGATAGATGTAGTATCCGAGGAAAAATAGTATTTTGCACTTGAATATTGCCACCCATCAAAAAAAATCCATATTACAAATATTAACTAATTTAGTCTCACCAGTTGTACCAGTAAGCTGATACAGTCAGATACACTGTACCATTAAAACATTTATTGCTGGTACGCTGTACCAGAAAGACACATTTTCAAGAATGAATAATAAATACTGTTTTTGTAAATTAACTGTTGTCATGGACTAGTTTTGTGTAATGTGCCAGGTGTCATAGCCATCCCAGTATGCACTTTGTGTAGTGTTTTAGGGGAGCTGTGTGAGACTAGACCCATGGACCAACCTGTCTTATTATCCCCATAAGGATACAGATGAGTATGCAGGCATATTTATCTAACTGTGGGAGTGTCCATTGCTAAAATCAGTCCTCTGTATGTGTTGTGTTGAGTATTGGGTAAGGGTTGTGCTGATGTCAGTCAGGGCAAGTTGCTATGGGAATAGGTAGTAACTGACTGGGGGGATGAGTTAGCAGTTATTATGTGGGGTTAGAATATTTAGGTGTGAGGCAGAAGCTGCTGCTACAGTTTAAGCTTAGTTTTGGAGCTGGGAGTGACAGTAAGCAAGAGAGCTGACAGCAGAACATGTCGGTGCTTCAGCCCGTCCCAGGGCCGGCGACAGGGGGGTACTACGGGTAGAGCAGTACCGGGCCCCAGACTTAAGGGGGGGGGGCCTTAAGTCCGGGGCCCGGTACACAGCTGTACCCATAGTCGTCCCCCCTTTTCGCCAGGCCTGGAGAGCGGGGAAGGGGCGGGGAAGCGGCGCGGCTCTCCTCCGGAGCGGACGAGTGCGCGTGTCCCCAGCAGGAGCAGTGAGCCCAGCCGGCGGCAGCGGCGCACCACCGCCTGCAAAGAAGGCGAGGGCGGGGAGGCTCCGCAGCAAGGTAGGGCTTCCCCCGCCGGACGTGGCATCATGCAGCCCCTGCACCATCTCGCGCAGGTCCGGGGGGGAAAGGGCGCGCAGGCGGGGGGGGGGGGGAGAGGGGAGCAGCAAGGGCAGCTCGTGCAGGACCCCGCACTGCCGCCAGCCGCTGTCAGCTGGGAGGGGGCCCCGGCTGGGCTGCCCCCCCAGTCGCTGTCAGCTGGGGGGGGGGAAGCGCCGGCTGGGCTGGGGGGAGTGGCTGGGGGGGGGAGGCCCCCAGCCGCTGTCAAATGGCGGGGGGAAGAGCCGGCTGGGTTGGGGGGAGCCCCCAGATGATCAGAGTAGGGGGCCCCAATATTTCTGTCGCCAGCCCTGGCCGGTCCTCCCCACTGTATGGCTGTATAATTTATGTGTTGTACAATAAAAACCCGTTCTCTGCACTGCTGCTTCCACACTTGTGTCTTTGCCCCGCCCAGAAAACCCCCTTCTCTTTACATTTTCTTTCGTTTTTGTTTGAACTGTATTTTTTTAAATACCCTTTTATTATTTGAAACTTGTTCTGATGAAAACTAAAATGATGCAAAATAATGCTCTTGTGATGCAATGTCCCTTTAAATTCTGATTTTTTTTAAGTCATAACTTTTTTCTATTTATCTGATTTTCTTTTCTTTTTTAGTTTATTTAGCTGTCTATGGCAAGCAACATTTTGATATAGTGATTATTTTGTTTTTCATGAACCTCCTTATAGGCTAAGTTTTTGCAATAAATCTAACTTGTCTGTTACCCTTGCAGAGGACAACATTATCATCAGTTGACAATAATACTTTGCTGCCTGTATTGTTTTTGAATTGCAAGAGTGCCTTCCATGGGTATATTAAAAATGCAAATCTAGTTGCTATCAGAGCCTACATACAAGTATATTCTTTATAAGTTTATAGACAACTTTGGTTGCTATGTTTACCCATTTTTTTTACAGATATACCGTTTATCAAATAAAATCCATACTTTCAGTGTATTGTGTATGGCTTTACAAGGAGCAAGCAAGACACATCCTTAATTATCTGTTTCATGTTTGTGAAGGTAAATTACACTTGAATTAGAATCTTAACTGTCATGGTAAAGCACCACTGGACCTCTCTACACTGAGTGGAATGCTGCTTCGTATGTTAAATCAAGGCTGAGCAAGGAATGTCTGGCGGCCCATTCAACTGAGGGCCTGGCACAATGAGAGCAAACAAAGCAACAGGATCAGTTCAACTATTCTCCAGTGTGGAAGTGTCTTTGAGTCGGTAAGTTGCTATCATACATTTGAAAATGTTACTTTAGTAATTGAATTAGTTATCTGAATGACTATCAATTGATGTAACTAGTTCTGTAGTTACTAGCTATTGAGATCCTGAGGTTTTTGTGTTGATGGTCATGGAACATTTTTTATGAGGGTCGGGGGGTTGGTACCATGCCGGTAAGAGTTAAAATCTGCTTGTGCCACTGCTTACAACATCCTTGTAAAGTATGAATTATCCCCATTCTACAGATGAGGAGATAGTCACAAAGATTAAAAGACTTACTCAATGTAACAAACAAACCAACCAACCATATAGTGGAGACAGAAATAGATCCCATATCAGAGTCCCAGGGCAGGTCTACACTACCCACTGGATCGATCTTTCAGGGGTCGATATATTGTTTCTAGTCTAGATGTGATAAATTGATCCCTGAGCACTCTCCCATCAACTCCGGTACTCCACAGCAGTGAGAGGCACAGACAGAGTCGACGGGGGAGCAGCAGCAGTTGACTCAGTGCCATGAAGACACTGTAGTAAGTCAACCTAAATATGTTGACTTCAGCTACGCTATTCCAGCTATTCCAGTAATAGCTATTCCTGTAGCTATTCCAGTAGCTGAAGTTGCGTATCTTAGGTCGATCTCCCCCTATGCCCAGTGTAGACCAGGGCCCAGTCATGTGCCTTAATCATAAGACTTATTCCATCACAGGCAATTTGTATTTCATCAGGGTCTGTGTCTGACACTATAACAACTGTAATAGTAAATAATCATAACACATCAAACAGTTGTTGCAGTTATGAGGATCATTGCCCAATGATGACCATCTCATGCAGTGTCTATCATAGGATAATGCACATACCACGTTCTTCATGCATACATGGCTTCAACTAACATATTGCAGACACCTCTCTTTATAGTTGCTTTCTTTGGCACAAATATCACAGTGTAGTTTTGCTGTGCTATCTGGCCACAAAATTAGCTGCAGAAATAGCTAACTAAATAGTTACAGAATTGTCTTCTACACATATTAGGAGGTTTGACTTTGTACCTCAATTAGTCTGACCAATCTGGAACAGTGAATAGAGACCTGATTTATCTCCATGTTTGAAGAATTAATCCCAAGTTTCTGTCATGTTAGATGTAATATTCAATGTAAGAAGAACCTCAGTCCTTTAGATTTATTAATTAACCCTTTTCTTTTCTTTTTCATACCTCTAAGGTTTGTTGATATGGGATTCCATCTGTCTGGAAACTGTGTCTCTGGCAGGATTGATTCTCAGTATGTTTTTCCCACCACATGGATAGTATGCTATATTCTCACAGTCCAAATCACAAGCATATCTGTGATACAGCACCACGCCACTTCCCTCAGCCCTCATTGGACCATGGCCAGTGGGAGCCGCGCTCAGCGAACCGGCAAGTAAACAAACCATCGAGGTGCTTTCCCTGCAGTCCCACGTGCCAAGGTTGCCGATCCCTGTTCTAGCATATATATACACACAAGCCTTCACACGGGGTGCAGCATGGAGCAGATGACTTTTATATCTTGCCTCAGGTCCTATGAATACTGCTGTAGTCCTGACAAGTAAGCCAATACAATGGAAAAAGTCAGGGATACTATATCTGTTTAACATTAATTAGCATGCAGAAAAAATTAAGATGAAATGGCCAATATGGTAAAAGACCTCAAGGGAAAGTTATAGATAAAAGTAGAGCTCTTGGGTGGGAGAAGAAAGGATTGAGGAAGACCGTGAATATATAAAGGTTTTGCAAGTGGGAAGGAAATGGATTGACCTGAGGCCAATTAATTTGTACTTACATCCATATCTTGTTCCTGCCTCCCCCTTCACATCCACAACCATTTGCTTCAGGACAATGAGCTTACAAGTGAGGTCTGCTAATAAGTGTTGCTAGCCCAAATGTTCATTAGCTATCTTAAACTTTACAGTGTAACAACATAATATCTCTGCCCGATTGGCCCTCCATTTTCTTCCCTCTCACAAAATTAACCTGTCATTCTCCTACCCGAACTGTTACGAATTGGCTGGAGGGACATTTGTTCTGACATGCAAAAATTCAGCATGGTTGGTTCCCCACTTTTCTACCAGCCTATAGAACAATGGCCTTAGCAGACCATCCAAAGTTTGCACTAAAAAATAGTTTAAGAACTATGTTCAAATCCTCCATTGATTTTGTGTGGGAAGACAAGGCATTACCTATCCAGACAGATCACTAGCAAAGTAATATCATTTTTCCCTATAACTTCTGCAAGAAAGATTATTTGTCTCTAACATCAGGAGATTTGCAACAACTAATTTATGTAATGCTGAAGTTCTAAATCTATAAAGCTTGAAGGTGGGTGAGTTACTTACGATATTTCACATATCCAGTACTGCAAAAGGCCTCAACTAAAATGAGAGGATTTTAACAACTCTCAGATGATCAAAGCCAAACAATTATATTTATATACATAAATATGAATATTTATATGTATATTTGATCCTGTCTTGGTCTACAGTGATCACCATGTAAATTCCCTTAACAAAAGGATGAGACAACACTGCTAGACCCTTGGTATTTGGAGAATTTGAACTCCAGCTGTTGTTCGCACCCAAACATTCCCTACACTCTCAAATCCCAGTTATCACAGGGATGATTAACCCAATGCCATAGAATGGCCGTAAAATAGAACATGAACTATTCTTATCAGCATGCTCTTCACCCAAAACACCAACAAACATAGATGCAGAAATCAAAATCCAAATAATGGCTGCAAGTGTAACCCTTCTGCCAGGTGCACTCAACAACAAGGGCTGGGTTCAATGCAAAACAGAACTAGGGTGGGTGTGTGGGTGGGTGTGTGGGGTGGAAATCAAGCAATACCACTACTGTTGTACTGTCTCTGCAACTGGCTCACAACTGCTGCTGTTAACTCTGCTGATGCTGACCGCCAGCGCCACTCACTGCCACTGCTTTCTGGTCACTGTGATGGTTTCATCACTTAACACAGCTCTTGGAGATTTCAGTGGATATCGGAGAAGCTCACTACTAGTGCAGTCTCTGTATTGTCTTTCACAGCAGCCCTGTCCGCACGTCAAGTCTAAGGCAACCTCTAGACCTGCTCATCAGTGACATCAGTGATCTAATAATCACCAAACAGAAATAAGGCCTTTCAATTGAGTCTAAATAGCTCTATCACTTGAGAGAAAAGAATCAAATGGTGCCTTAGACTATTTCAGCAAACTCCACACTGCCATATAGAAATCTTTCCTCTCCTCTCTTCTCCTCTCCTCTCCTCTCATTTTCACTGGGATTTGGCATCCCTACCCACTGCTTAGCAAGCAGGGTTTAGTTTAGGTTGACACCCTCAATCAGAGCAGGCTACATTCTGTTCTGCAGCCCTTTACTTATACAGTAAGGGCTGGTCTTCACTAGGAGTGGGGATTGGCTGAAGATACGCAACTTCAGCTACGTTAATAACGTAGCTGAAGTTGGCGTATGTACAGCCAACTTACCTGCCGTCCTCATGGCGGGGCAGTCAGCTGCGCGCTCCCCCGTCGACTCCAGCTTGCGCCTTGTGTCAAGCTGGAGTCGACGGGGGGGCCGCGGGCGATCGATTTCTCACATCTTAACCAGACGAAAGAAACTGATCGCTAAAAGGGTGATGGCTACCCGCCGTAGTGAAGACGTACCCAGAGAATAACAACATTCCATTACTAAAGTGATTTATAGCCTAAAACCAGCTAAAATTGATCACTTTGGCAAAGCAGCTCCATCTGCTGAATACCTAGGCTGAGCATGTGTTTCTATGCAAATACAGTCTGCTCCTAAAGTCTTTTCCCCCAATTCATCACTAGATGTCAGGGGAGAGCTCATTCAGACCCTGCTTACACAAGTTTAGGGTTACCAGCTTCTTAGAGAAAATAATGAACCAGCTGCCTAACCTAGTGTTATAATTCCCCAAGCTCATTGTTCTAAACAACCTCAACTTAGTTTGCAGTGTTCTTGTAGCCATGTTGGTCTCAGGATATGAGACAGTCAAGGTAGGTGAGGTAACATCTTTTATTGAACCTGCTTCTGTTGGTGGAAGGTATCACTCCATTTCTGATCTTGTTGTTCTCAGAGGAAAATTACATAACACCTTCAAAAGGTGAGGGTGAGATTCATAACTCTGGAAGACATCAAAATCCATAGACTTGACTGAGACACTGGTTTTACAGCTCATTACAACAATTTGTAACACCCCACACTGCCATCTACCCTTAATTGCTCACTTTGAACCCTTTATGCGTAACAATCTAATCCCATATTGCTTTCTTTATTTCAAGTGACTGCCTTCAACATGTGTTATCGCTACTGTTTAACAATCTGTCCCAACTTACTTGCAAACACAGTTTCCTTCCCCAGATCCGAAGGAGAGTGTACCTCAAAAACTTGTATCTTGCACTGACAGAGGTTGATCTCATAAAAGATATTACCTCATCTTTCTTGTCAATCTCGCCATCAACATGTCTTGACACAAAGCCACCACCTCTCTCTGAACTGACCAAGAAGATCAATGTTCAGATTATGGCAAATACAGCATGTAGCCTATGTGACTAGATTGCCAATCGTTAAAAATCAACTGAGAGTCCATCAGGACAAAAAGTTCTTGCAGGATTACACTGCTATGGTGAAAGAAAAAGAGAAACTTCTTTTCTTCTGTCAGAACAGCTACAAAAGTCACAATAGACGCTGCTAATCAATCTGGACTGTACAATCCACAATTTGTCCCATTTTGGGATCACCTGGGGAGGCAATGAGATGACCGGGACTTCACTGCTCGGATACTGCATCTTGGGCTCCAAGGGTTTGTCTACACTGGCAAGTTTCTGCGCCACAAGTTATACCACTTTTATTAAAACGCTGAAATTAAACCACTATTGCATGTCCACACTGTGCTCCTTGTGACACTCAAGTGCATCCACATTAGCAGCTCTTGCAATAGCAAACACAGCAGTGCAGTGCAATGTGGATAGCTATCCCACTATGCAACTGGCCATAGGGTGCTTTGGGAAGGGTTTGTAATGCCCCATGGGGCACATACAGTGTCACATGATCAGGGCCGGCGCTACCCATTAGACGACCTAGGCAGTTGCCTAGGGTGGCAGCAATTGGGAGCTGGTGAATTGGTGGACTCGGTGGTAATTGGGCGGCAGCGTCTCGCCAGTAGAGAATGTTTTTTCGGTTCGCCGCCTAAGGCGGCAAAAAAATCTGGCACCAGTCCTGCACATGATGCAGGTTTCCCAATCACATTGTTCCATAGGCATCTTACTACATTACCAGCTGCTTTTCAACTGAAGTGTGTGGGGGAAGGGGGCGGGGGAAGTGTGTGATAGTGTGTGTGTGTGTGTATGGAGTGGGGGGAGAGAGATAGTGTATTTTGGGGGACAGAGAGTGTGTCAGCATGTTGTCTTTTAAGTTCACACAGCGGCAGGAAACAACCAGTCCTGAGGCAGGGGAAGGGGAAAACCCCGACATCAGTCCCTGCCTCCTTCCCTGGGGTCTCTGCACAGCCATCTCTCTCACTTGCTCTCTCACACCCACACCCACACACACCTGCCTCTGTGTTCAACAGCACAAACATTCCACATTAATGATTTGCTTTGTGTCCCGGAGCAGATCAGCACAGCTCGGAAGGGCTGTCAGAAGCAGTGCTTTTAAAGGGGAGGGACGCATGTCTCCAAGGCAGCTGAGTTCAAAACAATGAGCAGAGTGGTCACTTGAGACATTATGGGACAGCTCAAGAGGCCAATTACAGTGCAGAAACGAATCAAGTAGCTACGCTGGCAATAGAGTGCTGGAACCTCTGCGCAAATAGCCGTACGACTCTCATCGAGGTGGATTTTTTACAGTGCTACAACTAAGGAGTTTCTCCACACAAAGTGGCTTGTACGTCAGCAGTTTGAGCGCAAAAAGCTGCTTTGCTGCACAAAAACTTGCCAGTGTAGACAAGCCCCAAATAGAACAATTCAACGTTCTTTTTTTTCCTTGCAGAGTTATTGGGGAGTAGTAAGGGGTTGAGAACTGGTCAGTGTGTTCCAAACAACTTAAACTGCTACCTTCAAAATCCTCCTGGCCTTCAAAATCCACACACTCAGATGAATGATTCATTAAGGGAAAGGAGTATATTATCGCCTCTTCAGTGGCTAAATAAAATTATTTATCTTTATTACATATTGAAAACTTCTAAGAACGCTTCCTGTACAGAGACACCTTTATACATAAAACAATAGTCCCGATATTGTTATAAAAATAAGCAAGTCTCATTGGCCATTGACTAGTGCCGTTATGGGTTTTTTTAAGGGATATTATAGTGTTGCCATTGAAGCAGCATTTTCTTCCCAAATTTTTATACTTTTTTTTTAACCAATTCCATGTTATCCAAACTGTTATTGATGCTAAAATGCATGCTATCCACATTCTCCTGTAGACAAAGCTGAGACTGGATGAGTCATTCTTATGATTCATCACTGCTCATTATTTGCACACGATGCTATAGTGGATACCGGATGAATTAATGAAAGCAGGTGGAGTTCTTGCCCTGCTCCCACAGAGTCTACATGCTGTCTTTAGTCCAAAATGTATCCCCTTCCTTGGGTTGGATTGAATGGTAATGGAAACATCAATAAAAAGTGTAAAAGCTTTTCTCCCAAGCTCGGCTGTTCTATCTGACCAAAGAGCCACTTCCTTCTTCCTTTCTATTCAGCATAGAGATAGTAAGCCATCTGCAGCAATGAGATGGCAGGAATTAATTGCCATTTTCTCAGGGCTAGGGCATAGGCAGCCAGCCTGGTGGCTAGAGCCAGAGCCAGACATCAGGAATTGGAGTCATTTGTCGATTCAGGGTCAGGAACCAAAAATAGCCCAGTCTATAGGTGTGTGGACCACAGAGGCTCAAGGCTTACCGTTTCTGCTGCCAAAGGTGTTAGGTGGCAGTATGGAGAAAGTTGCTACCCAGGGAATCTGCAAACTCAGGTGCTAGATGTACACATTTTCCCACAGAGTTCTAACATCTGTTAGCAGGCGGAACATTAAAGAGTCATGCCGCCCTGTTATATACTGGCACCAAGAGCAATGCTTTTCCTGGGAATTTGGTCCATTCATGCAGCAAGAAATACTAGAAGCACTGAAGTATATCCAAGCCGCCACATGCAACTCAGATGTGGGTCCTTTCAGGGACACTAAGGAGTACCTGGGACCACTACTAGCAGCAGCAGAAATTGTATCATTGTCTTCTACCACTACTGAGAAGAGCAAGGAAAAGTGAGCTCCACTCCCCTAACCTCTTTCATGGCTATATAAAAGTCTGCCCAGAGTTTGGGTCTGGATCCTGCACAACAAAAACTCTCTCCGTGAATAAGTAGCTGGAGAAGGGGACTGAGTTTTGGCTCGACTCACATACTCCTCCAAGTATAAGCTACAGCCTGGAAAGAGGGGTTGCCTCTCCAGGGCAAGAAGGGCAGGTGGATTTGTCACTTGCTGCACCACCCCATAATCAGGGCTGAGCCTAAAGTAGTAGTCTACCCCAGAGATTGCTAATTTTGTCTTGAGAAAGGCAATCCGACACTCCCCATAAAGCACACTGCTATCTGACTGGCACTGCAAGAAGCCACCACTTGATGCAATGGACCTGGACAACTACAACCAAGTTTCTTAGTATGGTAATAAAAGAGCTTGCCAACTATTGCCTCCAGTGACACTTGTCCACTTGGATAGAGTTGAGTGAGTTGAGAGTAATGGATCTCTCGGTTTGTTAACAAATTTGAAAAGTTCAGAAGGGGGGAGAGAAAGGTGGAAATATCATTTTGGGTCTGACTAAAACTAAAGTTTTCAAAAGTTTCTGAAAATTGAAAATAAATTAATAATAAATATTATTATTTCAGGTAAAATGAAGCATTTCATCTTGCCAAAATTAAAATTTTATTTCAACTTTGATCATTTTAAAATATTTTTGCATTTTTAACATATAATTAAATTAAATATTGAAACAAAAAGTCATGTCAAATGAAAATAATCTATATGTTGAATTTAGAAAATGTCAAAATGCATTTTTCTGGCTCCTGATTGTTCTTTTTTTTCCAAAAATGAACAATTCTGTGAAACCAATGTAAATTTAGAAACATTGAAGTAATTAAATATCCATTTTTCACTGAAAAGAAGTTGCAGCCCCAAATTTTTGTCCCACTCTAAGGGCTTGTCTTCGCTAGGCTAGGGAGGGGTCGATCTTTTGGCAAACGATTTATCGTTTCATCAAGACGTGATAAATCGATCACCAGCAGCTCCCCCGTCAACTCCGGAACTCCATCTTGCCAAAAGGTGCAAGCTGGAGTCAACCGGGTAGCATGCCGCCGACTGCCACCACCGTGAGGACGGCAGGTAAGTCGGCTGGAGATACACAGACTTCAGCTACGTGATTCATGTAGCTGAAGTTGCGTATCTGTAGTCGATCCCCTCCCTCTCCCCCCTCCCCCCGTAGTGAAGACCAGCCTTAAGCATGAACACTCTTCACCTAGAGCTTTATCAGCAGCTGGCCAATACTTGGGAACTCACATCCAAAGTAGATAGGTGAATGGCCACAAATATTAATAATTTCTGAATAACAAATCTCACTTTAACCTAACTCTCTGGTCATTACCAGAGTAATGACACCAATGTGATGAAAAAGGAGAAGGAAGAAATATCTGCATTGAGGGAAAGAGGAAAACACCTAGACTACATTGGCTATTATAAAATGGATTTAATATCATTTTGTTAGGCACTCTGATAAAGTGATGAGAATAATAAAATGCAAAAGATTAGAGAGAGAGAGAGAAGAATGAGATAGATAGTATCTATCTAATCAAATGTAAAGGTACAAGATGGCCACAAAAATATGGGAGATCTATGGGAGTGTATAGTTCAATACCAGGAATATTGCATTATATCAGGTGAATAAAACTACAAAATCAGAGACAATTATTAGTAAGTGTGAGATGCACAAAAAGTAACAAAATGTGCCACATAGACTAAGCTACTTAACCTGTCCTATGTCATGTAGGCAGACTCAGGATTTTGGAGGAACTTTTCTTCCTGACTTTTTGAGATGAATCAGCTAGCTGAAAGGCAACCTTCCTCTCTGAGATACCAAGTGAAAATGGCTTATGATAAACCAGGTTAATTCTCCTGATAGATTCAACCAATGAAGGACACAGGAGAAATACCATGTGACTCCAGCAAGTAACTTATCCCAAGAAAGCCAGCAAAAATTATACCATGAACACCAAACCTTGTAGATATCCATGAACACAAATCAAACTGGAATGAACCACTGTTAGATCACAGATTAGTTCAAATTTGAACTCAGTGGAACAATTTGAACAACTCTAATCCACATCAAGCCAGTTCAGTAAACATAACATTTACAGTTAGGAGGATTTTTTTTTTTATGAGCAGCAGCTGCATGAAATCTGGGGGGCAGAATGACTGAAGATTACTTGGAGAGCATGAAACTGTGGGGTAAGTTAGGACATAAAATGAAATGGAAAGGCTCGGAGGGAAACAGAGGTGGAAGGGGAAATAAAACAATGGGATTTGGTGGAATTAATTAATTCTTTTTCTCTAAGTGCAAAAATTACTTATGCCAATCAACCCAAGAAATTCAGTCACTCGGGGGCACTCTGTGGGCATGCTCAGAAGGGTCTACCAGACAGAATCCCAAATCATCTCATTGCAGATTGTGGTAATCAGGAAAAGCAGAACATGGACTCCATGCTGTGGAGGAGGTAGATCACACAACTCTTAATAAATTCTATGCCTGCCAAAGTGGGTCTATTTTTAAAACCTTATCTTCTAAATTGTAGAAGTGCAGCTGTGGAGCCTATTTTTGCATAATAAGGACCTTAAAGATAGCAACCAGAGCAGAACTTACAATGGCTATTTTTAAAAAGTAACTCTCCCCTCCCTGATCTAATATGTGTTTAAAAAACAAATTTAAAAAACCAGTTACTTGAAACCTTGGTAAGCTGATTCTGACAGCATGTTTCATCAGTTTCAAACAGTTTGCATAAGCTAGAGCTGTCTGTCAAAGGGACTTAACTAGTGTGAGAAAGCAATAGTCATCATGAGTAAGGGATTTAGAATAGACCTAAGTTGCAATATATTTATTACGATGTAGATGTATATGAACCACAACTATTCTACTTATTGCACAGAAATCTGTATTCAGCAACATACACAATCTGAAAAAAATGTGGACCAGTCTGACGGCCCTATCCAAAGCCCATTGAAGTTAGTGGGGATCTCTCTATTCAGTAGGCTTTGAATCGGGTCCTGTGCAACACACTGTTTAGTGCCTTATCTCCCACCAAAGCATTTGAGATCAGCTGGGTTGGATCTCTTGACTTTTCCATATTACAACTTTGTGAGCACAGTGGGGGATAGATCCTTTTCCATTTAGGAGCACTGTGGAAATGTAAAGCTTTATTAAAATGAAGTAATAAGTGTTGCCAGTAGCTAGTAAGAGAATCTACAGGAAAGAAAAATAGTAACTAATCAAATAATATAATAAAAATCATAGCCAAATTAAAGGTATAAACCAAATCAAGTGTTGTTTCATGGTTGAAAGTAAGCAAAATTGAAATGTAGTTTTCTATTGAGACAGTAATAGTTCTGTTGTACCTTCTTACTGTAAAAGATAAGAACTCCTCAAGATGACAACATGCTTTTAACTTTGTTCTGCCAGGATTTTACAGCTGAATGAAAAGGTAACTTCAGAACACTTTAAGAGGAACTGTGGTCCAGTGGATAAAGCACTGGATTAAAAGTCCAGAGAGTGGGGTTATATTCTTGGTTCTGTCACTGACCTGAGCAAATCGTTTTCCCTCTCTGAGCCTCACTTTTCCTTCTTGCTTTTTGTCTGCCTTCTCATGTTAGATTAGTAACAGCATCTAGGACAATGAGCCCCTGGGCTCAGCGAGGGCTACTGTAATACCCATAGTCAGGAATATTCTCTGTCATTTATTTTCATTTGTTGGTAAATGCTGTCGTCATGAGAAAATCTAGATGGTTTTATTGTTGCTGATTGTCAAATGTTATGGATTTTAAATATTGTCAGGCTGCCCAAAGCATTCTGCGCATGCCCTCACAATTCATTTTCATCCATTATAAAATAAACAAAACTTGATTTTATTTGACTTTTAACTAATTTGAAGTTAAGAATCTAATCCTGCCTTTCAGCTAGGAACACTGTGTGAACATTATTTCTTGGAGGTTTTGAGACATCTGGGTGGATTTTCCCTTTTCTGATCTGGAATTCTGAATGCACTTCTGGCAACTTTAATGTTATAAGGTCTGTATGGGTAGTTTAGATTGTCTAGACATTCTTGGCACTGAACTGAAGATTTATCACATGATTTAATAATTCTGTTCAAGACCATGTAAACTTAAATCTGGTTGGAGTCTTAGACCTTTGAAGTTGGCTGACCTGGAGAGAAGAATCTCCCCAGGAATTAGGTGAGAGTAGAAGATATGCATTCCCCTACCTTTTGGTTGGAGACTGATATAGTTAACTTTGCATGAAGTCTTAGTTTATACTATATTGCATTACCTTATAATATTGTTGTAGTTCAGACTGATGTAGTTTACAAGACCAAAGAACTGAGTGATTTCCTTTAATTCCCAGAACTTTCATGGAGAGGTTGGAGAGGTCGCCATTACTTGAAACTATAGCATAGTTCAAAGGCACATTTTGACTCTGTCTCCTGAATGAGCATATTAAAAGAAAAAAATTGTTCTGCTCTTTTATTTTAAAGCAGCCATTTTTTCTTTAAATTACCTCATACGTAGATTATGCATTAGCCATAACAATAACACAGAGAATCATCCCCCCTAGATTACCACCAAACAATATAAAAATGTGCAGTGAGACTCAAAAACTTGGATCTCATTTACAATTAATAAAATATAAACATACAGACATCAGCATAATTCAGAGCATTTCACTTTTAAAACAGCTAGCACTTTGCACAAATCTCTAGTTCTACAGAACCCATCTTGAATTACTGATTTACAAAGGCATATGTAGATAAGAAGTAATTGGCTTGGTTTGCAGCAAGGGAGACTTAGTTTAGATATCAGAAAAACTGTCCAATAGGAGGGTAATTATACTCCTGGAATAGGTTACCTAAAGCGGTTGTAGAATCCCCCCTTATTGGTGGTTTTTAAGAGCAGATTAGACAAAAACCTGTACAGGATGATCTAGGTATACTTGTTCCTGCCTCAGCACAGGAGGATGGACTAGATGACTTCTTGAGATCCCTTCCATCTCTACATTTCCATGATTCTATGATTCCTCGGGCTTTGTAATATATTCAGAGGGTTCTTAGACAAATGTCTAATAATACTAAGGGAATTTTTCTGACAATGACATAGGTCCAAATTGTTCCTTCTGCAATCATGAGTGGGACTCCACCAGGTACTGCAGAAGCAGGAGGTATCACCATTTCTGTTTCCCCAAAACCCCATAGTAACTCTTTCATTTAGGTGGGGATCTTTGCTGTGGGAGGTCAGATTCGCTCTTCGCTCACAGGGTTGTGAAACAGACCATATTATCTTGTTCCACAAGTAGGGTCATTCGATGTTAAATCCTCACCCACACCCTCCACCCCAGTATTGAAATGGATGACACATCACATCTGAGGTGAAAGCAAAACTCAAAAATGTAATGCACTCAAGCCAGAGTTCCAAGGCAACTAACTAGTTTTAAGATGATAAATTTGTGAATGGGATCATATGACAAGAGTGCCTGCAGAAGCAATGCACTGGACTCAGAGGCCCCGCATGTCCTGTTAAGTCCGATTTCCTGTGTCCTCCTTAGTCTTGTGAAGACTCCAGCTCCTGCCTTATTCCACAGGAACAAATTTGATAGAAACACCATGACTGGAACCTGACAGAGTTCCCAGCTCCTTATCCCTTTTTCAACAGGGAGGGGATGTCCTGGGCCATACATTTTAAATAATATTCTCCTGCTCCTTTCCCCCCTTCATTTTATAAGTACCAATTTTCTGTTGAAATGAAAGCAAGAAGAAGGTTTAGATTAGAAAAGGAAGGATAAGTACTATCTGAAGAGTGGGGGTGTGTGGTAGCTGAGTTACCTGGCTATCTGTGTAATTATACTTGATACTGGGGATTTACAATACTTACTGGGAAGTTTATAAGGGCTACAGGTAATAAATCAATGACAAAATGTCAAAGTCCTTTCCATAAGGTGCTGTTATAATTCATTTAGTGCCTTGCCTATTAGATCAGCTCAGATCACACAGATGGAATGTTTGAGTTATTTAATTAACCTCAGTATTTTATATCCGAGAAGCAGATTCTTTCCCCTTGTTTAAGTGGATTTATTTTTCATAGTACAGTGCATAGTCTCTTGTGTCACCAAAGCAAAAAATGGAGGGGGGACCACTCTTAAGTATTAAAAAGTGTATGGGAAAACTGACTCACAGAATAAAAAGCTACTACAAGATTTAGTTAGTTTCACTCAGGAGGACAGAGCTGTGGGGATCATACTTAAGACTAAGTCAGATAAAGAGCAGCAGTGGTTCAGTAGGTAATTTGTATTCAAAATGTTACGTTTGTGGAGTAATACAGGAGACAAAGAGCTCTGAATCTTTTTTTTTTTAAAGCAAAGATAGTTGTTCCCCTAAAAGAAAAAAAAAAGTGTGTGGTGGGGGGAAGGAAGGAACAGTGTAGGCAAACTCCATTAAAACCAAACTCCATTAAAAAATGCAGCAGCATTATTTATTCTGACTCTACTGAATTGGAGGAACTGTGCCACTCCTTCTTGCAACAAAATTAGACTCACACTTAGGTCTGACTCCAGATCTTGAAAACTAACCCAGATTCCTTTGTGATATGAGAAGCTGATGAGGCCAGAAGTGAGCATAAAGCTGAAACTACAACAATGGCAGACACCAAGATTTCATAAATTTTAGGGCCAGAGACTATTATCATCATCTAGTCCACCTTCCTACATAGCATAGTAAAGAAATATTTCCCCCAGGATGATAGAATTCTGCCTCACTGCAGGATTTTACTTGGCAGTGTACAATAGGAAGGAAAGACTAATTAAGATCATGGGGCCAGATCCAGTCCTGGAATTTTGGTAGCTGACAGGTAAGCTTCAGGGAACATAGCGCAAGACAGTTATCATTACCTTGTAGCTTGTCAAATGATGAGGCATCATCCTTTGGAGGCAAATCTAACAATACTGTTACCAATGCAATAATAGAATTTACTTAGTGACATTGATATATGATACTGAGAGGGACTGATACTATCTGACAACAGTAGCACACAAGGACAATCACTCATATCCAAAGGGAACACATGCAAATGATTTACTATGTCTCTGCCGGGGGGGGGGGGGGGGGAGGGGGAAAATAATAGACATTGGTAATTGCCCTTCGGTCTTCTCAGCTATTGTATCTGTGGCTGAAGTTACACAATGATTTAAGATTGCTGATGTTAAAAACAGAACTAAAATAGGGTATAGCTTGTGAATAGAGCACAAGTGACATCTGAACATCGAACTGTATTAACATTATATACAAAAGCCTGAGAAGGACCCAAATTTCCCACCCTCACTGACTTTTAATTTTGGTTTCAGTTGCCTAAATTGTCTTCATGATCACCATCAGTACATGCGGGTTATACAGGAGTATAACTCTCATGCAGAAAGGCCATGTTTTAAAAAGTTCCATCCGTTGTTAATATGTACTCCTATGCCCTTCCCCATCCATTTATACTTTCCACTTCATAGAAATAATGAGCCTGATCCAGTGTCTTTCAAGTCAATGAGAGTCTTTCCATTGACTTCAATAGGTCTCAGATCAGACCAATAGAAAGCAATAGGGCAAGATTAGATCGAGCCAGTTTGCTTTCCTGGACACTATAGCTAATCTCCCAGCACAGGTTTGGTTCAGCTTGCCTTCCTCTTGCCAGTACATTTCAGAATACTCATAAGTTTTGTTTCTATTGACCTAATCATGCTGTAGGTCCTCTCTCTAAAACACATCTGGTTTAATTGTCTGGGCCAAACCCTGGATGTGGTCCTAAAGGAGGAGTGAAAAGATGGTTGTCCATTCTTTACTTGCAGTCCCGTGAGAATGTGGAGGGTTTCTTACTGTGGAATTACTTTCTCTTCAGAGAGTGTGGTTTAGCATCAGGCCCAGATTTCTGAACACCTCCAAAACTATATTTTCTTTCTGTGTTTCTTCTCTGATGTAGAGAACAGGAATTACAATACCCAGATTCCCTGGGTCTCAGTGGTTAACAGGCTCGGAAATATCATGAGCAATCGGTAGAACTGATAGGGAAGAGGATAGATTTGGAGTCTTTAGTCCCTCCCACAAAGATTGCACTGGCATCAAGTCGCTGAAATACAGAGAGACAACCATGGCACAGTTTTAGTTTGACCTTTTCATGTCTATTTTGTTAGGGTTTTTTATTAATTGATTTTTTCTAGTTATTTGCTTCTTTCTTGTTAGCTTTTGTGGCACAGAGATTGCAAAATATGGTTTTTCTTTTACAGAATATGAAAAATTACCCAGAACAGTACATAAGAAAATTAAAATTAATGCATGACACAAAACCAAGAAAAACAAACAACATTCCCTCTGTTACACCCTCCCCCATCCCTTCACCTCCTCCTCCTGCCAATTTTTCAATGGGCAGAGAAAAAACTCCTCAGGAAATAATTCCCTCCATTTTACTCCACTAACATCACACAAATGCATGTCCCGCCCCCAAATATTTAAGTTTGTTTACCTTGGGTGTTAATTATTTGGACCTGTTAGAATTTTAAAATCATCATTAGCATAGTTCAACCTTAATTTTATTTAAAAAATAACATTGAAAAATATATAAACTCACAAGACCTGATTCTGATCTCTCACCAGTATAAATCTCAAGTAACTCATTTCTCCATCATTACAGAGTTACTCCAGATTTATATTGTGGTGATGGAGCTTTAAGAGCTGTGGTGACCATGGTGTCTTTACTAGATCTAGAATATCTGGCTACAGAGTTCAACTTGATTCATCTGTAGAAACAATGTCATTTAGAATTGGCTACAGACTGAACCCAAGAATGAAATGGGGCATACGAGAGAGGTGAAATTGTAGTGTATGTTTTTTAATATGATTGTTTTAAGAAGAACAACATTTCTGGCTTTATTTTAAGCATTTGGCTAGAAATGGTCTTAGAACAGAGTGATATTAAAGACCGCCAGACCTAGTCTATGTGTAGGCAGAGTATCCTGACCAAACATATTTCAAAGTGTTTCTTTTTTTTAAAAAAAAAAAAGCTTTCAAGTTTTAATCACAATTTAAGAGGATCTAAGGATTGGATTGCAGCCATTCTGCTCCAGCTGACTTTGTTGGACTTGTTTATGTGAATAAGGTGAGCAGGATTAGGCCACACAATAGAAGGGCCTTGGGCCCTGTTTTTATTGCCAAATACATTTAAATTGATGTTGCATGTGAACTCTGTCCTGCTTCTAATACAAAGAATAATAGATGCTATGCAAACCCATAGAACATTTTCTTTGAGTCATAGTTATATTTGTACTGCACCCAGTTTGCTGTGTACCTATAGTCCACAAGGAATGAAAACAGACGTTATGACGCAACACGGGTAGCAACCTTACTTTTATCACTCTCCTGAGACTGCCAGATGGCTTGCACACTTTGCTACACTCAGTATTCCCCAAGACCAGAGGGCAGCCTTGCAAGTACCAGCTGGTTTTAAAGACTGGCTTCTTTATCCGACCTTCACTAACTGGGTGTGGCCCCTCAAATATACCCATTTAGCAAATGCAGAGAGCACTGGAGAGGATGTGCTTCAGGGCTGAGGAACCCAGAACATGGTGAAGAGAAATACAGACCAGCCTTGGACAAACCCCCTAACACTGGAAAGTGTCAATGAAAACTTGGAGTCATAACCTATCTTCAGTTTACAGGGTGGTTTGTGTAAATGGGGTTGCTCTGAAGAGTGTTAAAGACTCATCAGAGTGACATACTTCAATTTTATTACATAATGGAACACAATAACCTTTAGGGTTTTTCATTATCCACAGTCTATGACACTGAGCTGTTCTGAGATCAGACTCTGCTGCTCATGCCAGTATAATTAAAGTAGCCTGTTTTTTCTGACAGTATTCTTATACATCTAAATAAATAGAATTGGATGGGCAACCTAATATTTCACTGAGATCCCAGAGGATGCCCAACTATTTGATTAGAAAAGGTGCTCTCTTATAATTGCTTGTATGTTTATCCTTTAAGGTTTCCAGAACATAGCCACACTACTGCAGAAATGTATGGCTGTGGATATAGACAACCACCGGTTGCAAAAGGCGTTCAACTACTGTCTAATCTTGTCATTGTATTAATTGCATTCAACATTTGGAAATAGCTTGTATTAGAAGTTGCTAGACAATATAAAGCTTCATTCTACTTTGAGAGGATTTTTTATTTGCCTCTAAGAATAATTAGAATAAATAATTGGGGAGCAATTACTCACAAGAGTAGCCTGATTGACTTCAGTGGAACTACTCTCGGGAGTAACTACTCGCCATTGCGACTAAGGGATTAATTTTCTCTCTTGTATAGAAACGAACACACAAAATCATATATTTATATAAAAATGTGTGTATTGCTTGTAAGTGTTTATAAACACGAGCAATGCACACCTGTTTTTAATTTATATGATTTTGCGTGGTGGATTTTAAGATTGTTAGCAGTAGTTTGTGCTTAAAATTTGTCTGACTGCAAAGATCCTCTGATAAGTTGAGTCTGCTAAAGACTACATTCATTTCCACACTCTGGGCATGTCTTCACTACCACTTTAATTCGACCTTAACGACGTTAGGTCGAATTAAACATGTACCTGTCTTCACATACATGCTCTTAACGTCGATGTAAAGGGCCCTCAAGATCGACATTGGAACTCCAGCCTAACCAGTGGCATAAGGCTAATCTCAACGTTCCAAGCTCGACCGTGGGCTAGTGAAGACGGAACCCGACATTAATAGCCTCCAGAGGCTGTCCCACAATGCTCCATTCTGACCGCTCTGTACTGCCTCCCTACTGCTCCACTGTGACCGCTCTGCACTGCACTCTGAACTCGCTGCTCTGGCCAGGTAGATAAGACCCGGGAACATTTGAATGCCATTTCCTGTTTGGTCAGCGTGGCCAGCTCACCTGAACTGCTCAGTTGCCATTCAGAGCTATCAGCAGCACTAGCCGCCATGCAGAGCTCAGCATCACAGGAATCCATGATGAGCTCATCTACCCTGGAGACCAGCCAGAGGAGAAGAGCTCCAGCATGGTCCACTCGTGAGGTGCTGGATCTCATCGCTATCTGGGGAGAGGAATCCGTGATGTTGGAACTCCGCAACAACAAACGGAATGCCAACACCTATGGAAGAGTCTCCAAGGCCATGCTAGAAAGGGGCCACAACAGGGACACCACACAGTGCCGCGTGAAAATTAAGGAGCTGCGGCAATCGTTCCAGAAAGCCAAGGAGGCAAACGGACGATCAGGGGGCGTGCCATGGACATGCAGGTTCTACAATGAACTAAATGCGATAATGGGGGGCGCCCCCACTACCATCGCGCCGGTCTGCGTGGACTCCACCGATGGGATCATCGTCAGGGAGGAGACTGATTCCGAGGAGGACGACCATGAAGAGGAAAATATCACGGAGCAGCAGGAGCCCAGCGGAGAACCCCTGTACCCAGAGAGCCAGGAGCTGTTTGTCACCCTGGACCCAGTACCCTCCCAAGCCTCCCAGGGGGGTAAGTGTTTCTTTTTTAAGGGATTACATGACGCGTGATTTTGTAAAGGAAGCATTTATTAATGAGTAACTTGCCCTAAGGACTTAGCGTGCTTTCATTGCTGGTCAATTTCTACTCAAAGAGTTTGTCAATATACTCCGGGATTGACCATAAGTCCTCCGCGGACATTTCAATGAAGCTATCCAGGAGGTAGCGATGAATCCAGCGCAGCAGATTTCTGGGGAGAGCTGCCTTATCTGGTCCCCCGTGATAGGACACCAACCCACGCCACGAAAGTAGTAGGTTGTCTGGTATCATTGAGCAGGCTAGCATTGCGGCGTATGGACCAGGACTTTGCATGGACTCAAGGAGCATGCGCTCCCTATCTCTCCGAGAAATTCTCAGCAAAGTGATGTCATTCAGGGTTGCCTGTTTGAGATACGGACTGCAATTAGTCAGGAGATAAAGAGTCCCAGCTGCAAAGTACTCTTTTCTGCTGAGGACCGAGGAACCGAACCCCCCCACACACACACACGAACGCTGACCGCCGCCCCCCCCCCCCCCAGCCCGTAGTGTTAGCTGGCAGGGAATCCGAGCCGTCTGCACGCCGTTGCTTCCGCTTCACAGCCAACGCGCACCCAACCCCCACCCCCACCCCCGCCCGTAGCGGTAGCTAGCAGGGAATCTGAGCAGTCTGCACGCGGTCTGAAGAGCCCCAAAAAGACCTTAGCCCTTAGCAAGAGATTTTTTGGCATTTGCTTTGCAGTTTGCGGTTTCAGTGGGAGCCAGCCACGCGGTGGGGGGAAGGGGGCGGGGTTACTCTACAGTATGCAAGCGCCACTTTTAACTTACCATGGCCGGCTGCACGGTGATTTCAGAAGCCGTCTTGGGCTGAGGCACGCATATGTGTCTGAGATGCTCTGAATTTTCTGAGAGCTTGTCAGTCAGTTTTAGGTGTACAACATGACCTTGTACAGAAATCATATCAGGCAGGCCTCTGAATACTGAGGTTGCAAATGGCATAGTACTCCCATTGTGTACAGTCCGAGACTGCATCTGCCTCCTAACCTTGAATGTATCTGTCTCATAACTTTCAAACTTTCTTTTCCCACACACTTGCCCACAGATGAACAACAAGTATGTCACAACCCCCATGCCTCCTCAACACGCCGTGCACCGCAGATAAGAAAGCGTAAAAAGAAAACGCGAACGCGCGATGAGATGTTTACTGAACTCGTGGAGAACTCGCGCGCTGAGGCAGCCCGCCAGACGGACTGGAGGGAAAGAATGATAGAGTCCAGGGATCGAGAGATTCAGGCAAGGGATCGAGAGATTCAGGCAAGGGATCAAGAGAGAGAGGAAAGGAAGCGAGAGAGAGAGGCAAGGGATCGAGAGAGAGAGGCAAGGAATCGAGAGAGGCAGGAATGGAGAGCCGCTGAACAAAAGAGGGTAGAACGTGAGGAAAGACGCATGGATGCTTTCCTCCGCATAATGGAGGACCAGAGCGACATGCTGCGATCTCTGGTGGAGCTGCAGCATGACCAAAGACCACCTCTGCAGCCCCTGTGTAACCACCTCCCCCCTCCCCAACTCCCATAGATTCCCCACCCAGACGCGGGTTGAGAACACGGGGGGGCAAGCTCCGTGGGCCGCTCCACTCTACCCCACAAGCCAGCAGAAGCAGCAGCAGCAGCAGGCTTACATTCTCGGAACACTTTTGAAAGCTGCTGAGTCTTGCCAACCCCTCCTCTCCACCCTTCCCACCCCCCCTCCTTTGCCCGCTCCTCCCCACTGCGACTGCCGGTTTCCCTCCAGGATACCAGGACAGTGATCCCCTGTATTTGTATTTCCGAGTAACCAATAAAGGAACCATGATTTTTCAAACAGTGATTTTATTTTCTCTGCAAGCATGGGGAGGGAGGAGGGAAAGCATGGGGAGGGGTGAGGGAAAGAGGGTTCAAGGGCAGCAGGCTTAGAGCACAGCAAGGGAGCAGATTCTCAAACGCCATCTCGGGCACTCATAAAACTGTCTTTCAAGGCGTCCCTGAGGCGCAGGGCCTCACGGTGGGCTCTTTTACTTTCCCTGCTGTGTGGCTGCTCATAAGTAGCAGAAAGTAAATTTGCCTCTGCCTCCCAGCCCGCCATAAACGTTTCCCCCTTGCTCTCACAGATATTGTGGAGCACAGAGCAAGCAGCAATAACAATGGGGATATTTCTCTCGCGGATGTCTGAGCGAATCAGTAAGGAACGCCATCTCCCCTTCAAGCGGCCAAATGCACACTCTACGGCCATTCTGCACTTGCTCAGCCTGTAGTTGAACAGCTCCTGACCCCTGTCCAGGGCTCCTGTGTAGGGCTTCATAAGCCAGGGCATTAGGGGGTAGGCTGGGTCCCCAATGATCACGATCGGCATTTCGACCCCCCCCCCCCCACGGAAATTTTCTGGTCGGGGAAGAAAGTGCCTTGCTGCAGCTGTCTAAAAACCCTAGAGTTCCTGAACACTCGAGCGTCATGAAGCTTTCCCGGCCACCCCACGTGTACAGGTCGGTGAAACGTCCCTTGTGGTCAACCACTGCTTGCATGACCATTGAGTAATATCCCTTCCGGTTTCTGTACTCGGCGGCCTCGTGGTCCGGTGCCAGGATAGGGATATGAGTCCCATCTATAGCCCCACCACAGTTAGGGAATCCCATGGCGGCAAAGCCATCTATTGTGGCTTGCAGGTTTCCGAGGTTTATAACCCGGTGTAGCAGCCGCTCGACGATTGCCCTGCTTACTTGCATCACAGCAAAGCCCACTGTAGACCTACCCACCCCAAACTGATTCACCACTGACCGGTAGCTGTCTGGCGTTGCAAGCTTCCAGAGGGCTATCGCTACTCGCTTCTCCACTGTAAGGGCCGCTCTCATTTTGGTATTCCTGCGCCGGAGGGCAGGGGACAGCCAGTCACAAAGTTCCATGAAGGTGCCCTTTCGCATGCGGAAGTTTCTGAGCCACTGGGAGTCATCCCAGACCCGCAGCACTATGCGGTCCCACCAGTCTGTGCTTGTTTCCCTGGCCCAGAACCCTGTTCGATGGCATGAGCCTGCCCCATTGCCACCATTCTTGACAGATTGTCAGTCGCCCTACTTGCAAAAACGGCAGTGTCCCTGTCGTCCCCGCTGTGCACGTCAGTGTCCCTGTCGTCCCCGCTGTCCTCGTCCATCTCCTCCTCACTGTCGTCGGGTTCCAGAAAGCGCGGTTCTCCCCGGATCGCATTCCTCCTCTGCAGACGGTGCAGCAGGAACTCAGCAACCGTGATCGAGGTCCTCACAACAGCCATTACTGCAGCCGTGGTGTCAGCGGGCTCCATGCTTGCAATGCTATGGCGTTAGTACGGCGGAGAAAGGGCGCGAATTATGGGATGCCTACCCACAGGGCACCGCTTGTAATGGGGGTGGGCGGCGCGGAAAAAGGGCGCGAAATTTGGAAATGCCTACCCACAGTGCAGCACTCGAAATGGTGCCTGCTGGGGGATCAGGGAACTGTGGGATAGGTACCCAGAGTGCAACGCTCGTCATGTCGACGCCTGCAAAAGTTTTGCGGACAGACACTGTCGACTTGCTGTGCTTAGCTGTGCGTAGTGAAGACACACAACATCGACTGTATACCGTCGCGTTCACAACATCGAAATAAAGGAAATCGAACTACTGCTGTAGTGAAGACATACCTGAAGTTTCTGTAGTCTCTTCCAATTACTTTTAGATGGATAGTGGCAATACTATGAACTAATCATGTGATGGATCTAGTGGCCTAGAGCCTGAATCCTGAAATTCTGCTAAGAGACACTATTCTCAGGTCTGCAAATTTTTCACATGGGTGATCTAACACTACTGTTGAAATGAAATTGCTGCATGTTCTTTTGTAAAGTGCTATGAAAATGCAGAGTGCCACAAACGTTAATTAATTTTAATTATTTTAAAATAATAATGTATTTATTATTATCTTTGTACTTTTCATATAGCTCTAACTGTTGTAGTTGAAGTTCCTAAGACTAAAACTAGGAGAATTCCTCCAAGCTCTGGTATCATACCCTTTAAATCCTTTAATGCTGCTTTCTCCCTTAAATTGTCATTCGGTGAATGCACACATAATTGCATTGCTAAGTACAGAGATTACTGAAAAAAATTTCAATTTCTACTGTCTAATGTTTTCCCTGCTCTCAGACATTTCTCATGCAACAAGCTCTGTGTAGAGTGTGTGTACACACTTTGAAAATAGGAAGTGCAAAAATCAGAAATCCACTATTACCTTTGCTATGAACAGAAAGCAGAATAATGAATTTTTTTGACAATGTGTGGACTTCTTTTCATTTTTTCTGTAACAAGTTAATTATAGTGAGAAAGTCCAGAACTCCTTTTAACAGTGCCATCAAATAAAATATTATGAATGAACTTAATTTTTTTCTGCTCAGAACTAAATGTTCCTACTTTCCTAAAGAGCTAACTCTAGAGCAGGTCAGGAAATTTAATGAAGCTATTTTTGATGAAAAATGTTGATTAATTAAAATCAAAGCTGGTTGTAGGTCAGTTTTGACAAATTTTTCATTCAGATTTTTTTTGGAAGTTGTGAAACATTTTGATTTGACCTGGTCTGAATTGTTCTGACTTTTCAATTTGCAAAAATTTTCAAGATTTTGATTTTTTTTTCTTGATTTGGAATGAGAACAAATTTCAAAATCTTAAGTTGTTTCAGGGTGAGAAAAATGTTTCCCATCCAGGTCTAACTCACAATTTCCAATTATCACGCTTTTTATTTTTAATACAAAGTCCATGCCAACTACCCACAAAATGCCCACTGTGAAATGACCAGTAGCTGATATTTACGAGATCAAATAATGTTTTCAAAACACACTAATGATTTTGGGTGCCAAACATGAGACATCTTCAGAAGGGCATGATTTTCAAAAAGTATTGAACACGGAGCCTCTGGAAATAATGCCCCATTAAGGAATCTTAAATTGAAGATCTAAAAATGGAGGCACCCCAAATCACTAGTCACTTTTGAAAATCTTGGCCGTAAGTAGTGCATCCATGGTTGGACAGTTCTTTAAGAGAGTTTAAGATGATCAAAAAGCCACCATTCCACAATCATGAAATAGGACAACTTTGACTAAAACCACATCCTGTTTCAGTGGCAAAGTGAAAGCTGCAATAAGAAATAAAAAAAAACATGTAATACATGAGAAAAGGAGGGACTAGATAGCTAGCTCTGTCTCTGTCTCTCTCTCTCTCTCTCTCTCTCTCTCTATATATATATATAAATGAGAAGTTATGAAGTGTGGAAAATTGATAAAGGAAGCTAAAAACACCAGGAAAAAATATATACCTGGCAGACCTTAGGATATTAATTCAGGTATAATGGGGTGAAATTTAACTGCCCATGTTATACAGGAGGTAAGATTAAATGATCTAATGTCCCTTCTGGCCTTAAACTCTATGAAATTATGAAGATTCAGCAGCTACATGATCTATCAAATCTGTAGATCAGTGATGTCATATAGAACCTGGTCAATATGAGAAATCAATGTATTTGTTCTTGAGACTAAAATTTACAATTGTGGCCTCTATTGTTGGGTACCCAACTTCAGCCATTTAGTGCCAAGGGTGCTGAATATCCACAATTCCAGTTTTGTTCATGACAGTTGTGAGTGCTCAGGACACTTGAAAATTCTGTTTTATGGCCACACCTATGGAGGCAAAGTAGAAGACTTTACTGCTGTGATACATGAAAGACCTCCTTGCATTTTTCTGGAGAAGTATCATCTATATATATAAAAGTCAAATGGTGTATGCGTGCGTGCGTGTATGTACGTTCCCTTACTCCTTCCACACCGTTTGAGCTAGAGACTTGAAATTTGGTACAGTTATAGGCTTTAGGGTCCTAATCAGGGTAAGAATGAAAAAATTTTCAAATCTCATCTCTGATGCCCCCTAGGGGTGAAATTCTTTAAAGCCCATTCACATCAGCTGGGCAGCAGGTTAACACCTGCTGTTCTCTGTGACATAGTTATGATGTAATAATACCCCCCTCCAACGGACCCCGCACTCGCTCAGCTCTCTGCCCCCTGCCCCCCTCCAATGACTCCTTCAGGTAAGAATTGAAATTTTTTTAAATCTCACCCCCCTCCCCTCCTCCAACGGCCCCCGCACTCGCTCAGCTCTCTCCCCCTCCCCCCTCCACCGCCCCCCCCCCACTAACTCAGCTCTCTCCCCCCTCAGGTAAGAATAGACATTTTTTACAATCTCCCTCCCTCCCCCCAATCCAATGGCCCCCCCACTTGCTCAACTCTCTCCCCCCTCCTCCCTCCAACGGACCCCACACTCGCTCAGCTCTCTCCCCCCCCCCCACTCCGACGGACCCAAGCAACGCTGGGTATTTTTGCTAGTCCTTTATAAAACTGATCATCATCATCTTCTTAGCGTTGTTCCCATGCTATGGCAGGGTCTGCTTGTCGGTATATCCGTCTCCATTTGGCTCGATCCAGGGCATCTTCAGAGGTGGCGTTCACGCATTTCATGTCCTCCTTGATGCGATCCATCCAGCGTTTCTTGGGTCTACCACGGGGTCGCCGGCCACTAGGGTCCAGGTGCATGGCTGTCCTTGCCACCGAGTCTTCATTGCCACGTACAACATGTCCATACCATCTAAGCCTTCCTTCTCGCAGCTTTGCCACAATTGGCGCGACTCCCAGTCGTCGCTGGACATCGTCATTCATGGCGTGGTCGAATCGCGTTAGTCCAATGCACCATCGGAGCATTCGCATTTCCATCACGTGCAGAGCCTGCTCATGCTTTGCTATCGCTGGCCAGCACTCCGATCCATAGAGGGCGACTGCGTGCACGACTGTTCTGTAGACCTTTGACTTGAGGCGCACGGGCATCTGGTGATCACAGAGGATTCCACTCACCTGACACCACTTCATCCAGGCGGCGTTGACACGGGCGTGGGCATCCGGAAGGCTATCGCCGTAGCTGCATATGAGGGAGCCGAGATATTTGAATTGCTCTACCTTCTTCAGGTCTTCTCCACCAATGCTGATGGTTCCATTGGTTTGGGGACCACCTTCCATATATTCAGTTTTCTTGATGTTCAGCCGAAGTCCAAATTCGCCAAGCTGTTCATTCCATTGACGTGTTTGCTCTTGGAGGTTGTCACGTTGTTCATTCGCCAAGAAAACGTCGTCAGCATACAGGAGTGACCATGGATGAGGGGATTGGAGGTCAAACGTCACAGTGTCCATGCAAAGGACGAACAAAGCGCCGACCCCTGGTGTACTCCAACGTTGATGGCGAAGGAAGTGATGTTCCCACTGCACATCGGACCATGCTGGTGACGCTATGGTACAATAGTTGAATCCACCGGACGTATGCTTCGGGAACATTGTGGGATCGTAGGGCATGCCAGATGAGTTTGTGTGGGACACGATCGAAGGCCTTTTCCTGGTCAAGGAATGCCATGTGGATGGGCTTGTTCTTCTCACGATGCTTCTCCAAAAGCAGCCAAACAACATGAATGGCGTCTGTCGTTCTGCATCCTTTGACAAAGCCACATTGGTTCGGAGTGATGGAGATAATCTTGCGGAGCCTGGCATCGATAACCCGTTCAAATATTTTCATGGCATGACACAGGAGTCAGATCGGTTGATAATTCTAGCATTCGGTCACGTCGCCCTTGCCCTTCTAAATTGGCACCGTAGTACTGGTTGTCCAAGTTTTTGGAGCTGCACCCTCATCGATGATTCGGTTAAAGAGGGCAGCAAGAATCGTGGCACCTTGGTGATTGAGGGTCTTCCAGGCTTCGGCTGGAATGTCATCGGGGCCGGTTGCCTTCCCATTCTTCATAGAAAACTGATATCCATTCTAAAATCATTCTGAACATGCAATAATTCACTTGGTCTGGCAAAGAATGCCACAGGTCACAATGATACACCATTTTAGTACACTGGGATACTGCAGAATAAGGAAATACCACCATTAAAAGCCGATACAAAGTGAGGACAAGATGATTTATATTTTATTTGAAACTTGAATGCAGAAGCAATTGCTCTGAGAATTCAATGATTCTTAACTTTCCAAGAAGAGACATTGTGTATGTCTGATGTTCATAGATTGAATAATGAATGGATGTACAGAAATGTTTTTGGACTCTACAAAATAAAGTAACAGCTAAATGAAATATTCAGATACAAATATGCCTTGTTCTTTAATTGAATGTCTGCTGATAAAGACAGACTTTCAACAGGCTAAGTCCTTTATTAGATTATATTGCATGATTTTGAATGGTTTTATTAAAAAGTTTATTAAAAGATACAATATAAGGGAAAATCCTGTCTTTCTGCAAGTAAGGGCTGGTCTCCACTATGGGGGGGGGGGATCGACTGCAGATACGCAACTTCAGCTACGTGAATCACGTAGCTGAAGTTTGCGTATCTGCAGCCGACTTACCACTCATCCTCATGGCGGCGGTGGTCGGGCGGCGTGCTCCCCCGGCAAGCTGGAGTTCCGGAGTCGACGGGGGCACCGCGAGCGATCGATTTCTCGCCTCTTCATAAGACTCGAGAACTCAATCGCCAGAAGATCGATGGCTACCCGCCGATTCAGCAGGTAGTGAAGACATACCCTAAGAAGAGAGGGGAATTGTAATCCTCTAATACCCATAATCCTGTCATATTTTATAATGTAGTTTTACATAGGATATTCTAAACATTTAAGAATGCATAAAGCTATTGTGGTAAAAGGAGATGAAAGATGTATTGAGACTTTTATCAGTGGTAGATCAGGAGAGGAACTAAAAGATAGGAGGAGACTGTATGATTAAAGCAAGGACAAGAAAACTGAATTGGATGTGCAGCATAAATGGGAAATTAGTGATATGAGCTAAATCAGAGAAAGGAGATTATTTTGACAACAGTCTTTTGGTTGGATTGAAATTGGGGCATGGCTGATATCAATAAATTATCAAGTTAATTGTTAGACTAGCCTATAGGTTTCAAGCACATATTATTGTATGATTTGCAAGGCACCTTGACATATATATTAATAGTGAAAAGTAATGTATCGTCTAAGGAACCAGATTCACAAACTCTGTTTTAAGTATAATACATTACCCTACCAAAGGGCTCAGTCTTTGATGCAGTTCTTTATCCTGGATAGATTTTATGTTATAAAAAATAGTCAAGTACTAGTTTTATAGCATTTGGTAATTGTCGTTACCATTGGCCATCTTATCCTGAATCCCTGATTGTGACTGATACGTTTATAGATTTATTTTCTTATGAAAGACAACGAACCTGATTTTCCAATAGTCCATTTACTCATCCATCAAAAATCTTATCACTATTGTATGCCAAAAAGTAGGACAGTGAATTGCAGAAATGAATAATTATAAAACAACCTGGGCAATTAAATGGAAAGAGACTGTGATAAAGTATAATTTTACTGAATCACCTGCCAAAAGGAGTATTTTTTTAATATAAGACTCCAGAGATCAGAGCAGAAATAACTCATCAGAACACTATACTGTACATATTGCTTGACTGACCATGAAAAAGAAAACTTATATTATATCTAGCCCATCTCCCACAGGTTACTATTCTGTTTTCAACTCAGAGTATTTGATACTGGTTTGATTCTGTCCATTATTCAGAATAGGTCATATCTTGAGCTAGTATAAACAGATTCGGTTCCACTGAAATTAATGGAATTCTGCCAAGTTACACCAGCTAAGGTTATATCCCAGCTTATACATTCACAGAAAGCTACATGTCTCTGACACTCTTCCTAGATGTCTAGTTATTAGTTCATACTGATCATGGCTAATACAGAGCTTTTAGTCTTCCCCCCACCCCTAAACTTTTTCCATTACTTCTGTTCTGTGGACAACACAACCATCCTGCCTGTCACTCAAGCCTGTACCCTGGGCATTATTTTCTACTAGGACCTCTTTCTAAGTCCTCAGATCCAGGCTATGGCTAAATCTTGCCCATTTTTCCTGCATAACATCTCTAAGAAAAGATCTTAAGCCATTCATAGATAAAACTCTCATCATCGTGCATTTCAACAACTTCAAGTCCATATCTCTGGTCTAGCAAACACAATCTTGCCCTGCTCATGTCCTGTCATAAGTGTAAAGGGCTGGAGAGGGTTAAGGTTAGCTGAGAACAAGTGACGTAAGAGCTTCCCGGCCATGAGAGAGGGAGGGAGGAGTTTTTAGTTCAGTTTCGTTTTGCTTGCCATGTAGCTGGAAACGGGTCTCGGAGCATCTTTGGCTATTAAGATGACTCTACTCTTCTCTTATATTTCTACTTAGCTGATTGTAAGTGATCTTTGATATTATAAGCCTGTGCCTATTTGGGGTGTCTTGGTCCTTTTTAGAGGGGAGTTAGGGAACCCCAGATTGTGAAGTGTACTGTATCTCTGTTTTATTCTCTTCCTTTATTAAATCTTGTTAGTTATAAAAACCGTCTGGTCTATTTCCCTTAAGGTTTTCTCTGCTTTCAAATTGGGAAGAGGGAAGGGAGGGGAATAGGTATCAGGACAGCTAAGTGTATAGCTGAAGTGTGGAGACTGTCTCTCGCTACCATCAGGTTAGACGGGGGAGGGGGAAGGGAACAGCCTCTAAGGGTCCGGCTCTCAGGTAGAGAGACGGAGGGTGGGGAAGGCCGGGGGCCCCTCCAAGCTTTTGGAAGTACACCCAGATGGTGGCAGCCGTGGTTCCCCAAGAACCCCACTGGTAAAGGGGGAGTTTCTTGGGGTGTTGGGACTTAATTTGGCTGGGAAGCAGCTACGTTGAGTGGTTTGGGCTAGAAAAGAGTCCCAGTCTTTGTACTCAAGAGCACAGAGGCTGGGGTACCCCACTCTTACATGTCCATTCGGAATGCTCTGCAAAGATCACATTCCTAGCCCATCACTTTGATCATGTCTCCCTCTCTTCCCTTCTCTATCACATCACAAATAAGGTGCTTGGCTTCACTTTCAAGGCCCTTTATAGCCTATCCCCACCATATCTATCATTTCTCATTCACTATCTAGATGCCAACTTCCACTTCTGATTGGCACATGATGCCAATCTCCATTGCATACATTGTCAAATTTACAAGCAAGCGCCTTTATGCTTTTTCCCAATCTACCCCTTCCCTTACACTTTGAGGAGTTCCCCATAAATATATGCAAAACTATCTCATTATTCACCTTCTAAATGCTCCTGTGCCGTGATGCTGACAAAAAAATTGACAATGATTAGGCTGCTGTTGTGCAGAGACCAGTGTGTATCATGTGATCAGTGCTGTCCTCATTTTTTCCTTTTATTTACAGTCTGTCCATCTCCACTGGTGGTCTCTGGTCTTACATTAAACAGTAAGTGCTTTGGGGGCCGGGACTGTCTTTTTGTTGTTTGTAGAGCACCTAGTTCAATGGGGTGTTAATGTGACTGTGGTGGGAATGGGGGGGACTGAATTTATTTCACCTTACTTGTATGCATAGAAGCATTAGACATCGCCACAATCGATCCCAAAGTGCTTTTTCCAGAACACGTTTAGTTCTCGTTACCATGTAATGCAATAAAGAAAATTGCCTTGAAGTCTCTAAGTGGTTTACTCCTGGAGGAGAAGATGCAGTCTCTGGTTCTTTCATGCCTCCAGAAGTGATTTATATTGGAAGACACCATTGTGTCACCTCCCATAGAAGTTCCAGGCTAGCCTTTTGTGTTGTGAGGAGGTGACTTTACAAAATTGAATCAGAGAAATGTTAACAGAAACACCTCACATATTTCCAGACCAATAGTCAGTGTCACTTCATGTCTTACTGAGTAAATTAATGATACAAAGGAACTTACAAGTAAAGCCAAAACAATAATTGGATTTTTTTCAGTGGGGGGAGGGCAGCTCTATTTGCAATAAACTGAAAGTAAGATATTAAAGAAGATCATTATGCATATTTCTAGGTATCATTGTCTCTATTTAAAAGTCTATCCAGTCCTTCGTGGAATAGGAACTCTCCTCTTAGCTCTTCCTCCAGAATAATAAAGCTGCTTACTTGAGAGAAAATAATCCAAACATTCTGTTTCTCAGGTCACACAGCCATGACAATTCCACAATTTAGTTAGAAATAAATGTTTTGAAACATATAAAACTTTCACTTTGCCCTAAATGTTCCAGACAGGTTCACCATGATCTTCAGATCCACACTGAGGGGTTGGCATTAAAAAACAAATTACAATTTTCCCCATATTTCACCTGCACCTGCAAGCCATGAGAAACATAAAATTAACAGCTCACACTGCATCTGCTTAGCACAGGCAAACAGCAGCACTTCCCCACTATTATGGTCAAATGGCACCTTGAGTGATTTAGATGCAAATGTGTAACCGGCCTCTGCTCAAAATAAGTCTAGTGCAAAAGTAATGAGCCACTGAATTTGGACCATACATTCTGCATTAGCTGCTCTGCTTAACAGTAAAACTAGACAACAATTGCAAAATAGTCAACAAAATTCTTCCACCTCATCCTATGTAAATGTTTGTCTATGTAGAATTAGTGTTTAGCCATAACACTTTAAAGTCCAGGATAAAGGGGGTGTTTGAAGGTTATTATGAAGTGAAATATAATGCCTCTGGATTCTGAACTTTGGAAGAATTTGGACAAAAACGTCTGATTCTGACTGGAGATTGATGGGTTACTCAACAGAACATAAGGAAAGCCATATCTACTTCAGTGCAACAGATATAGTTTTTAAAAACATCACAAGATTTCTTCTTACTGAATTCTTGTTTTTAAAAACATCACAGTTTGGTTCAATGGTTTTCAGCACCCCCACTATACAAATTGTTCCAGCACCCCTGAGTCTAGGCAGGCTGCCACTGCATCCTGGCCAGACTTTATCAGGTAGAAGTGGCTCTGTCCTGCTCCCAACCCGACTGCCAGGGAGAGTGGCCGGATATGACGGGTGAGAGGCGCAGGGAGAGGAGGACAGCCAATCCTTTTCCACCCCTGACAGGCCAATCTTGGGGGGCACTTGACCCTGCATGTCACCCCCTGCCTTGCCTCTGGCTAGAGCACGAGCAGAGGCAGGCTGCCAGAATACTAGGCAATGGAAACATTCCCACCAAGGTAGCAACATTGATCAGACTAGAAAGACTGCTTCCCTTAGAAGCCTATATGCCTGCCTTGGAGCCACCAGGGTGCGTCCTTACCTATGGATGGCTGAACCCTGGTTGAATGGCATGAGGCCTATCAGGTAATTTGCCTCTAATGATTGATCACACTCTCTGGCTCAGGGGTGACTCATCAGGCTTAAACAGGCTCAGACTCTGACGTAACACAGACTGAGAGGCAACTCTGAGATGACTCATCACATACACGTTTAAGTGATGAAATTGTAGAACAGAAAAAAATGAAAAAAGTCAAGAGGAAAAGAGCTTATTGTTACTGCTGTATTGCAATTTCCTTGGTTAAGCACTTAATTATTTAGTGGCACCCAACACAGCAGAGGAGAAGTTTTATTTTAAAATACATTGGAAAACAGTCAACAGAGTTTGAGAGATATTCATATGTTGTTTTAGTTGCAAGACATTTTCACCTTTGTTGGAATCTGTATGTAACTGCTTTAGGTTTTTCACATGCATCTCACCTGGATTCTTAAAAAAAATGAGGATTAAATAAAGTTAAATGCAGTGAATATTGCTTCCTTTTCCAAACACTAAAATTTGTGTTATTTAGTATGTGTTTTAATCTCATCTTAATAACCAACAACACCTATTTATTTTGGGACAGATCTTGACTGTAGGTTGAACCAGGTAATATATCTAAATAGGGTCAACTGTGTCCATAAATAATTGGAAATGAGACCAGAGTGTGTGTGGGGTGTGGAGGGGTGAAATGAAAATCAGGCCTTTTGAATTACAGTTCACATCCAAGTGTGATGCAGATGCCAAGTGTTTGATAGCACTGGAATACTACAGTGATGAGCATAGGGTAAGAAGGATTACAATAGACTAGAAGGAAAAAGTCTTTTCCAGAAAGAGGAATCATTCATATGCAAGGCATTAAAACAGCTAACATTTTATAGACAATAATAACAGTTTATTTAAGCTATTGCACAGACTCCACGGCTGTTTAAACAAACTGCATGTACTTGTTCTGCTTTGTTTGCCGCCAGTCTTCTGTATCCTCTCTTAAAGGTTCCTTCACACATGTATCTAACATCAAATGGCTGAGGAATGAGTTCTCCATAAATCTGTGTAAGATTAGAACTTTATAGAATTGCATGCCTCACTCCTTGGAAATGCTTCTATAGTAACCTAAACATTAAGAAGTTTGGCTTTAAACACTCCTTTAGACTGGTAGAAAAGAGATGATGAAATGGAGGAAAGATGTGAGTAGGTAGAATTGGAGGGACAGAAGATGGAGAAGGACATGGAGAGACAAGAAACGGCCGCAGGAATTCTTCTCTCTCATCCAGTTCTTCTCCTCATCCTCCCACTCTTCTCTTTCTTTCCTTTATAGTCCTGTGTCCTGTCTCACCCTTCTGTTCTCTTCCTGACCCTTCTTTCCCCCTTCATTGTCTATCTCATCATGATGTGTATAGGCAGTTCCTGGGTAAGTGGATCCATGTCTTTAAATGAATGGATGAGTCTTGTTACTGAAATCTCAAGCAGGAGATTGAAGAGGAACACTACATGCCAAACTTTAAATCATTGTCAGTGACTCACATATCTGTCAGTTAGCACAAAACTTTTTCTTACTCGGGCCTGAATCCATTTTTTTCATTCCAAAAGTGCAGAAAGCTAGAGAGTACCACCTTTCCCTCCACTTGTGCCAACAAGGTTTCCTCAAACCCTCTTACATAGACAATGATCTCTAAAAATGATACCTTGCATGCAGTTAAAGACTGGAAGACAGGTGAGAGTTCATATCGTTCCTTCTCTCATTGTTATTGTGGTCTGGCTTGATTTCAGTTTGATATTTGCTGTGACATGTGACAACTTTTCAGTGAAAGCGAAATAACACCTGCTGAATATGTCATTATAATCATTCCAAAGCTGTCAGCTTCACCTGCATTTATTCTGAGTGGCAATAATTGGTGTATGAAAACCTGAATCTGTGATGTTCCATGGTTTGTTGAATGCTATGGGCCTAATCCTGTGAGGTGTCACCCACCCTCAACTCCTACTGCAGCCAATGAGGTTGAAGGTGCTCAGCCCTACACAGAAATGGGGCCTAGATCATGTCAATAGAGAAGTTTTCTCATGTCACTACTGTAAATTTATTCTGAACTAGATTAAGAAGCCAAGCAACTGACATTTTGCTCTTGGAAATACGAAATGTGGAGTCTTGTTTATGGCAAAAAAAGAGAAGCCAGTCAGGCTGATGAAAATCAAAGTAGCATGTCACAATTGAGAGGGATGGAGCAAAGTCATCACAGAATACCTATAAGTAAACATTCGTAAAACTTCTTAAAATGCTTATTTCTCAAGATCCCACTGGAATATTTTCTCCAATATCAGGTGAGAAATGTGTTACAGATTCTTTGCAATATGCAGTGGAAGTGTTCTCACATAATCAGCATTTTCACATATATCACATGCATATCTCCTGAGTGACCATGAATAAAGAAGTCTTCTCGCAGATACATCTGAATTCAACAAAACTTCCACTAAGTGACTAATTTCTTTCTTTGACAGGGTTACTGGCCTAGTAGATGGAGGGAAGCAGTAGATGTAATATAGCCTGATTTTAGTAAGGCTTTTCACACAGTCCCACATGATACCATTCTCAAAAGCAAGCTAGAGAAATGTGTTTTAGACTAATTACTATAAGGTGAAAGCACAGCTGGTTGAAAGACTGTACTAAAAAAAGTTATCAGTGATCTGCTGTAACACTAGTGGGATCCCACAGGGGTCAGTCATAGGTCCGGTACTAGTCAGTATTTTTTTTAATGATTAGATAGGGACTGGGCTGCAATCATGTTTTTCCTCACATCAGGAGAAGCAGAGCTCTACTTTCCTGCCTAGTCAATTCTGAACAGAGCTAGGTTTCCATTTTTAACTCCCCTCTCCATACCTGACTTCTGCTGCAGGTGTAGCAGGAAGGGGATAATGGTGGGGTGGGTGTCACAGTCTCATTAATCCCCTCCTTGACAATGTGGGACCTGTCTACCCCATCACAATTCCAGTGTGTATGAACCAGTGGGCTTGGATGTATAGGATTGTGTTTTCTTTCTGCTTTTCTAAGATTGGTGGCTGCAAGGTATCAAATTCTGAATGAGTAGCAGAATCAATGCATCAAGAAAGATGTGGTATATTTCACAATAACAATGGGGTGGGAGGGATAGCTCAGTGGTTTGAGCATTGGCTTGCTAAAACCAGGGTTATGAGGTCTCATGGCTTGAGGGGGCCATTTAGGGATCTGGTGCAAAACTCAGTTGGATGATTTAGTTGCAGATGGGCCCTGCTTTGAGCAGGGGATTGGACTAGATGATCTCCTGAGATCTCTTCCAACCCTGATATTCTATGTATGATAAAATTGAAAAGGAGATGGTGATCTGCAAGTTAGCCTGAGGTTATTTAGTAAAGTCAAAATTCAGGGCTACTTATACAGACTTTTCAGAGAACACCCTGTTCCTTTAGAAGTATTTTTACCACACACTTCTTTCCCTCCAGCCGCCTACCTGATTGTCCTGAAAGCTGCTATATTGCATTATTCCTGAAGTCTAAACCTACCCCACACCTCAGTTAAAGTTCACAATTGAACTATATGAGTAAGCAGAGAAGTTTAACTTGAAAACACACATATGCTGTAGTATTTTTCACAGCAAGTCTGTGAGGTATAATTTTGCCAATAGATAACTGTGGCTGGGCCAGACAGTTCAGCCACAACAGCTGATGGTCACTGTATTAATGGTAGAGCATGGGAGGCTAAATCACAGCTCACAAGATGCATGTGGCTCTTTTCCAGTTAAAGTGCAGCTTGCGGTGCCCCCTGTACCTCCTTCATTTTTTGCCTACCAGACTGTGTGGGAGAGCTCAGGGCTTCTGCCCTGAGGTGGAACAGTAGGACCCTGTGCTTCTTCTGCCAGCGCGAAAAGGGATCTCAGACTTCATCCTGGAGAGAAACTGAAATTTGGTTGCCTGGGCCCAGTCACATGATCTTGGTCAGGATTCCGGAGGTAAATATTTGTTAGTATTCATTTGTTTTAGACATATTTCACTTTACAGTAATTCAGAGGAGCAAGAAATGGAATATGCATGTGTAAAACTTTTATTTAAAAAGTTTCCTTTTCGTTTGGGATATCTACTGAGAGAGAATATTAAATATATATTTCTATTTTGTAAAAATGATTTTTTGGTTCTGGTTTCCCCCTCTTCCCTTTTGCCAGGACACCTATTTCTCAATATTGATGACGAAGTTCCCACACAAAAAGGATATACACTCCATAGAGATTTACACTGAGAGTAAAAATAATCAAGAAAAGCTCAGATATCATAATATCCCACAGTATTGTCAGGGAAGCATGGTAAAATGATGGATTTTATAGCTTTTATAAACTTTTTTTTTATTCCAATAACTTTTAGAAAGCCATTAAATTAATCAGTTGCTAACTACATCCTTTCATAAACATTATCAATATAAAAACCAGATATGTTCAACTTTTAAGTAAAATAACAATTGCAATTTTCAAAAGTAATCAAGAAAAATAGCTTGGGAATTAAGCTTGTCTATATAAACAATTAGTTTGCAACAAGCTGGGGTGTGAATACAAGCCTGCTATGCATTAACTGTTGTGTGGACCCTGTTGGCGTCCATTTATTAGAGCACTTTGATCTATTCCTAATTCAAAGAGGACTAAACCAAAGAGCATTAGTGCATTGTTCAGTCATATACATATCCAGTTAGACTACAGCAGACTACTGATATGCCAACATGCTGAGAATTAAATATTTGTGTAGACAAGTTCTCTGACTGCTTTAGTGATGGGCTAGATATTCATGAATATTTACATGAATAAAAGTACCAGATAAATGGAACTTTTAGGCACCTATACTGCTTAGGTACTTTTGCGAATCCCACTAGGCACCTCTCTACAACTAAAAAACTTAGAAAATCTTGCCCTTGGGCACTTGTGAAAGTGTTATCATAATGCTTGTCTACGGGGTGAGGGGAGCGTGCTAGTGTGCAGTAAGCTAGAGTGTGGATTTAAAGGGCACTAGCAACTCTGCACTAACTCTCTGTGTGGACACTGTTACTGTTCACTAACAGGACCTTCAGGCAATTTAGTTTAATGCACTTCTAAAGTACATTAAGGAAATGATCACAAAGGCACTTTTACGGCTTGTTTACATGGTGCATTAGTCTGTACCAGAGAGGTATAAAATCTAGTGCACACTAGCATGCCAGGCACTAACTGGCCCATGTGAAATGTGGAAACTGCTGGTGCGCACTAAAAGTTCCCGAGTATGCATGAATATGGTCCTGTTTCAAACAGTGCTACATTAACGTGCATTAGGGAACTTTTAGTATGCACCAGACATGTACACATGAGCTAGTTAGTGCACGACATGCTAGTGGGATTTAGAATTTACACTCCTCTGGTGCTGACTAAAGGATCCAGTAAACAAGCCCTCAGTGACCAACCACACAACACAAATAACTAACACTGAACAGTCAACTAGGAGCCTGAGAACTGTTTGTTGAAAGTAGTCAGCAAATACTTCTGAATAAGGAATAGAGTCCTGGAAAATAATATTGGTTTGCTAAGGATTCCTTTGCCAGAAGAAGGGGCAAATGTATAATAAATATCACTCAGAAGGTTCAATTTAACCCTGCTATAATTTAGAAGTTAACTTCATTTCAGATAAATATGCCAAAGTAAAGATGATTATTTGTCCCTTATTTCACTGCCTAAATTGCAAACATTGAGTGGAAATCTCTTAAAAAGAGATATTGGATATTTTCCAGTACTTTCTGCTTCTACATGGTTTGGTTCACATTTGAAGCATACTTGTGTGTTGGTCCTTATGTTTTTTCACTGAATTGCTTCACTCATTCCTTATCTCTCAGCCTCTCAGAGCGACAAGTACAACATGCAACACTGAAATGGGCACCTCATTTCCCCCATTCTTTATTATTCTCTTCCTCCCTTTGCTCCTTTCTTCCTTATCCTTTCTTTTCTTTTTCTATCTTTCCGACTGTCATTTTGCTGCCCCCATCCTTGCATTGTTAATCCCTTGTTCCTACAAACTTCTTTTCTTTTCACCATCTTCTATCACCTTCAGCCTCTTTGCTTTCTCCATTTCCCTTTCCTTTCCTCCTACTGTTGGAGTGCTGTTCTTCAATCTCCCATACTGCCAGATTCCTTCTGATCTTTTTGACTGGCTTTCTGCTCCTTCTTTGGCTTGCTCCTGCTCCATTGAAGTCTCAGTGTTTTTTGCTATTGATTTCTAAAGGTGTAGGGATGCACCCTGCGTCTGTGATGGGTGGGCAGTGCAGGAAGTACATTCCCTTTCCTTGATGGTTTCTAATGACATTGCAAAGGAAAAAGTCCTGTGTGGTGAAAGGGGGAAATAAAAATCAGGGAATCATTTGTACAAAACAGAAAAAATGTTTTTCATTATGACGCTGTCTCTGTTTATCAGAGGAAGCTCACCAGACCCAGCATGATGGGGGCTGTGTTGAGTGGCATTCTCACACCATGGGATTTTTTAGCAATATGGATATCAGGTTAGGGGGTCCTAAAAAAAGGATACCCTGCTGAATGTGTGTTAGAGGAATTATTCTCCAGAGCAGTTTGGTGTGACTGCAGAAGTAAGGTAGTGGCTGGGGCTAGTTGCCAAATGGCTCCCAGTTATGCAATTAAACAGGTGATTCCCTTATGTGATTCAGGCTGTTCTCATTCACAGTATGAACTTTAGGATGTTCTGGCAGTCACTGCTTTAATTTCCTGCTCAATTTCACATCCAAATTTTAAATGATCTGAATTTCTGAAGCAAAACTAAAGTGCCAAAATGTGACACAATCAATTCATATTAGGTCAAATACTACAGTCCCATTTTGGATTGTTCAAAAACTGCAGAATGTGCTTAATCTGCCCAAAGTAAATCAGTAACTTCCATCACTACTGTTCTTTCAACTGTAGTTTTTAGTCTTCTGTAACATAGGATGGGGCATGAAAAGTCAAAAAGTTTCATTTTCTATCATATTCTGCCACTGAGGTTAGGCCATTGTACAACTATAGTAAATTGGTCAGTAACAGCTGTGAAGTACAGAACCTTCCAAATAAACAATCCACATAAAAGAAAAGTCGGGTAATTTTTGTTGTTCAGAATTTAGTTTGACAGAGAAAAAGTTCTGCTTTGCCTTACAAATCTCAGTAAGAATCATATTAAATGCAATCTGATTCTGGACATCTTCAACCAGTTAAATAGGCACAACAGGAAACAGTCAAGCCTCATTGAAAATCAGAGTCCTTGATGAGTTATGAGAAAGTCTATGTTTTGTTTCCAAATTAAAGAAGGTTAATATATTTATTTCCTTTGCCTTCCTTTCTCCCAGGCTTTTGAAAACAAATTGGGAAGGAAGAAGTCAAAAAGTTAAATGAAAGCAGTGAAAATACCATCAAATTATTTCTTTCCATTGTGAAACTCATCCATAAGGTCATACACAAAATATCAAATGCCAGAATGTTTCCTTGATCTAGGTGTCCAGACAGAAAGAACTCTGTTTCCATCTTGCTGAAGAAAATAAATAGAAATATTTTCTAACCTGAACCATAAGTCTGATTGGCTACTCCTGTTATTGGTTGGCATGAAAGCCAGACTCAGGAAAGTGGGAAATAGATTTCCAAATAGAGCAAGTACTACAAAACACATGAAAAGAGCCCAACACAGCATGGGTGTCTGACAGGCAGTGTCTGTGTGTGTGTATATATATATAGTGACAGATCGCTTTCTCACCCCTCTTCAAACACAGGCAGGAAACTCTTCTTTGGCAACAGTGCTCTTTATTTCACAGTGCAAGGCCCCACCACCAATATACACAGCCTTATACACAGCTGTATAGCTTACAGCTCTAACACAACTCTATATAGTTCAGCTTTGTCAGGCCTCAAGCCTCAGCTCTTTCAGCTCTGTATCTTTCTCTCTCACTCCTCCACACTACTATACCACCCCCACCCTGGGCTTTCTTCCTGGCAGGCTTTTATCCCTCCTGGGGAGGCTGCCAGGTGCAACCCATCCAGGCTGATTGCCCTTCAGCCCAGGTGGCTAATTAGGCCTTCTGCAAGGGAGGTTTGCAGAGGGCTTTTCTCCCTCTTAAAGGGGCGGCAGGCTGGGTCAGGCCCACCCTGCCACTATATATATATATATAAGATCAAGCTGTGTCATGATAGAGTTACTAGAAAGTAATTTAATGGCTCTGTTATAGTTACAGGACTACCTGCACCTCTGTCCCTTCCTAGTGTTTCTGAATTCACACTCCTCGTATGCCAGGCCCAGTTCCTTTATCTCTCCAAATGTGGGATTCTGCAATTCTTCTACTCATAGACTATGACCTCAACTACAGCACCCAGTACAGTACCATGGAAATCAACAATGCTCGCCCCAGAAACACCTACGGTTCTTCCCTTTGGGTGCTGGAAACCAGTTGTGTATGGTGACAAAACAGCTGTCTTAAAACAAGAGAGTGTGGTTTATTTAGCAGTAGGGAAAAAAACATTAGAGCAAAGGGGAATAAAGCAACAGTCTACATGGATTCTTTTTTACCTAGGTCCTGCCATCTCATATCATAGTTTCTCTAGGCACCCCATTGATCTCCTCTGTCTGAGTCTTATATCCTCTGTTTGCTCTTCCTTTCCCCTCATAGATTCATAGATTCTAAGGAAAACTATGATCGTCAAGACTTTAAAAAAGGGATGAAGGAGGATCCAGGGAAATATAGGCCAGTTAGCCTCACCTCAGTCCCTGGAAAAATCACAGAGCAGGTCTTCAAGGAATCAATTCTGAAGTACTTAAAGGAGAGGAAAGTGATTATGAACAGTCAGCATGGATTCATCAAGAGCAAGTCATGCCTGACCAACCTAATTGCCTTCTATGATGAGATAACTGCTCTGTGGATGAGGGGAAAGCAGTGGATGTGCTATTCCTTGAGTTTAGCAAAGCTTCTGATACGGTCTTTGTTATAAGTGTCAAGTGCTGGAGAGGGTTAATGTTACCTGAGAACAAGTGACGTAAGAGCTTCCCTGCCATGAGGCAAGGAGGGAGTTTAATTTCAGTTGAGTTCGGCTGGCCATGTAGCTTGGCAAGGGTCCCGGAGCGTCTCTGGCTGTTAAGAATGATTCTACTTCCTTCTTATATTCCTACTTAGCTAACTGTAAGTGATCTTTTAATTTCATAAGTTCTGTGCCTATTTGGGGTGTCTCTACCCTTTTCAGAAGGGTAGTTAGGGAACTCTAAATTGTAAGTTGTACTGTGCCTATGTTCTAATCACTTTTCTTTATTAAATCTTTTAGTTATAAAAAGCGTTTGGTTTATTTCCCTTAAAGTTTTCTCTGCTTCCAGACTGGGAAGAGAGGAGGGAGGGAAGTAAGTAAAAGGACCAGCTCAGGGTAGGAGCTGAGGAGCGGAGTCTGTCTCTACCTTCAGCCGAGAAGGGGGAGGGGGAGGCTGACAGAGTTAGGTTTTGGGGAGTCTGAGTACCCCACTCCAGGGCTTTGGAGATCTACTCAGATGGTGGCAGCCGGGGGTCGCCAAGTTCCCAGCTGGTAAAGTGTGGGAGTCTGGGGGTGTAGAGAATTAACTTAAGCTGGGGAGCAGTTAAAGTTATTTGGTTCATGCTTAAAGGAGTTACTTTTCTGTACCCGGGGTTCAGAGAAGGGGGGGGTGACACTCTTTACAGTCTCCCACAGTATTCTTGCCAGCAAGTTAAAGAAGTATGGGCTGGATGAATGGACCATAAGGTGGCTAGATCGTCGGGCTCAATGGGTAGTGATCAATGGCTCCATGTCTAGTTGGCAGCCGGTATCAAGAGGAGTTCCCCAAGGGTTGGTCCTGGGGCCAGTTTTATTCAATATCTTTATCAATGATCTGGAGGATGGTGTGGACTGCACCATCAGCAAGTTTGCAGATGACACTAAACTGGGAGGAGTGGTAGATACGCTTCAGGGTAGGGATAGGATACCGAGGGACCTAGACAAATTAGAGAATTGGGGCAAAAGAAATCTGATGAGGTTCAATAAGGACAAGTGCAGAGTCCTGCACTTAGGATGGAAGAACCCTATGCACTGCTAGAGACTAGGGACCGAATGGCTTGGCAGCAGTTCTGGAGAAAAGGACCAAGGGGTTACAGTGGACAAGAAGCTAGGTATGAGTCAACAGTGTGCCCTTGTTGCCAAGAAGGCCAATGGCATTTTGGGCTGTATAAGTAGAGGCATTGCCAGAAAATTGAGGGATGTGATCATTCCCCTATATTTGGCATTGGTGAAGCCTCATCTGGAGTACTGTGTCCAGTTTTGGGCTCCATGCTACAAGAAGGATATGGAAAAATTGGAAAGAGGCAGAGGACAACAAAAATTATTAGGGAGCTAGAGAACGTGACTTATGAGGGAACTGGGACTATTTAGTTTGCAGAAGACAAGAATGAGGGGGGGATTTAACAGCTACTTTTAACTACTTGAAAGGGGGTTCCAAAGAGGATGGATCTAGGCAGTTCTCAGTGGTACCAGATGACAGAATAAGGAGTAATGGTCTCAAGTTGCAGTGGGGGAGGTTTAGGTTGGATATTAGGAAAAAACTTTTTCACTAGGACTGGAATGGGTTACCTAGGGAGATTGTGGAATCTCCTTCCTTAGAAGTTTTTAAGGTCAGGCTTGACAAAGCCCTGGCTGGGATGATTTAGTTGGGGATTTAGTTCAGGATTAGGCCTGCTTTGAGCAGGGGGTTGGGGCTTGTCCTCACTGGGGGGGGGATCGACGGCAGATACGCAACTTCAGCTACGTGAATCACGTAGCTGAAGTTTGCGTATCTGCCGCCGACTTACCGCTCGTCCCCACGGCAGCGGCAGTCGGCGGCACGCTCCCCCGTTGACTCCAGCTTGCGCTTCCCGGCGAGCTGGAGTTCCAGAGTTGACGGGGGAGCTCCGGGCGATTGATTTATCGCGTCTTAGCGAGACGCAATAAATCGATCGCCAGAAGATCAATCTCTGGCAGCGCTAGTGAAGACCAGTCCTTGGACTAGACGACCTCCTGGGGCACCTTCCAACCCTGATATTCTATGATTCTATTATTAGAAGGTCTCTTTCTATAAGTCTATAATATGTAACTAAAATATTGTTGTATGTGAAGTAAATAAGGTTTTAAAAATGTTTAAGAAGCTTCATTTAAAATTAAATTAAAATGCAGAGCCCCCAGACCAGTGGCCAGTTACCGGGCAGGGTACTAAAAATGTGCTTGCTTGTTAAGAAAAACCACCTGGAAGAGTATATGGAACAGCACCACCCGGTGACACCTTCATAAGAATACTATGAAGTGTTGTAATAGCCATGCCCTCCTGGGACATTACAGAGACATGGGGAATGAGGTAATATCTTTTTGGGGATCAATTTCTGTTGATGAAAGAGACAAGTTATACAGTTCTCTTCCTCAGGTCTGGGAACTCTCTTCTTCCTGGCTCACAGGGATCCAGAGTCTGTATTACTCCTCCCTATCCTGCTTCCCTAGCCTCCTTCTCTCTCTATCTCCTTCTCTCTACTCCTCCACCACACTCCACCCTGGGCTGCCTTCCTGCCAGGCTTTTATATCCACTGGGGAGGCTACCAGGTGTAATCCCTTTGGCCCTAATTAGGCAGGGTTGCGCTCTGCTAGCTAATTGGCTTCCCTAGCTGAGGGAAGCTGCTAGCAGAGGCTTTTGCTTTTCTTAAAGGGGCAGCAGGGCTGGGTCAGCCATTCCTGGCCAGCACCCTGCCACAGTATGTATAATTTTAAATCATATACAAAGGTTGAGACTAATCAATATTTAATGCTAGTCTTAAAACCAGTTAATTAAGATGCTCCTTTCATAACAGAAAAATATGGCAAGAGAAAGAAAAGGGGGAAAATGCATTAAATTAATAGTGAGGAATAAAGGTCTCTGAATGGAAAGATTTATGGAAATGTTGTATTAATAGTGAAGAAAAATTAATGCCAATCACTGATTAATTCATCAACAATATATATTCTGTGTCTATGGTGACAAATATTCTCAAAGAGATTAAATATTTAAATTGATGTAAAGCTGTCCATCATGTCTAAGAGGTAAAGATTCCTATTTCTAAAGCAGGCGAACACTTTACAGAGCAAAACACTGTCAAACGTTATGAAAAAAAAGAGAAAAACAAAATAAAAATAGAATACATTTGAAACAGTTTTTCAAGACAAAATAGAATCTTGTGTAAAAACACTGCCTTTATCTCCAAATTCCACCGTGTAATTCAATAAAACAAAATAATGCAGCACAAGGTAGTCTTACTATATCCGGAAGTGGCTGCTCAGCATCTGTACCAATAACGTCCATTTGAGTACACACCTTCCTCAGGGACAGCAAAGCAAAGAATCATGCAATACAGAGAGAATTACAACGTCTTTCTCAAGTCAAGTGGACTATTTGTTTTTCTAAATGAAACTTGTCATCTTCCTTGTTTCTTAGGTGATCTCATCCTCACATAGCAGGTCTAATATTAACTCATAAGTAATCTAAACCTTCTTGTCTAGGTTTGATTAAGAACTTTGTTGAGCTATATACATGAGAGAGTCTTAAGAGTGATGTATTTACAGATAAATGGACAAATCCATTTATGGAGATACCCAGGGGAGGAATTTTTACCAGGGTTTGTTCTACTGACATCTGACTTACCTTAATAACTTTTCACTTGTTTTTGCAAACTTCATTCAGTGGGAAATTTGGGATGTTTGTTGGTTCAAGAATGAAACAAACACTTCCAATACTCACCTGAAAAGATCTGAGCTATTATTCAACTCTTTTTCTAAAGGCCTAATCCAAAATCCACTGAATAGAATTCTTGCTATTGACTCAAATGATTCCGAAGAACTGAAGTAAATAGACAGAAGAGGAAGACACTTCATGTTCTTCTGTTTTCCAGAAAACTGCTTAATCAACAACCTTAGCCTATTTTCTAACCCAAAATGTGAATGCATGTGTATTTTGAAACTGAAACTATGATATTTGTTTTCAGGTTACAGTGGCTGATTTTCTAAGATATGCAAAAAAGCCTGAAGAATAGGACAAATCCCTAGTACTGGAGAAGATCAATTCTGCATATTCTTGTAAGCTTTGTGTACACTAGCAAAATTATTCCTTGTTGATAACAAATGTCAGTAAAAGATGCATCTGAACTAATTGCTTCTTCACCCAGGTACCTTAAATGGGCTGAGCACACTTGGCTACACCTGCAGTTAAATGTGTTCTGCACAGGTTCAGCTCTGACAAGGGGTTTCAGCAAAGGGTAATTTTGCTAGCGTACATAAGGCTTTCAATACACCTCTGGTAATTTCTGCTCTCAATTGCACACACTGGCCTCCTATAATTGAACAACTTAGGGCATAATTTTTCTTTTTATCTTCACTTTTTTCTGAGGAAGTTTTCGGTTTTAAAAAGCTAGGTGAAATGATTTTTTAAAAAATATAAATATGTAAATTTGGTGCTTTATAAAAGGTGTTTGGCTGATATCCTTGAAGAATGAAGTTCTCAATTCACCCACTGCACAGGTGTAGCATAGGCAATTATAGTGAAAATCTATTCAACCTACAGCACCATTGTGTCTTAACCTGACTTGGAGGGATCATCAGTAAAGCTAAGTTTAGTCTCCATAGTTCATGCAGCCTTTGGTGTCTAAGTTAAGATGGCCAGCGAAAATGCCAAGTGCCAATGGAAGATTTTCAATTCAGATACCTACCTGTTAAGAACTAAAATGAGGCCTCTAAGTCATTCCTCAGAGACCCCCAGACAGTAATCAGAAACCAGTGAGATTCACTCATTACCAACTTGCCTTGATTTCAATGACCCAGAGACTAAAAGTTCTTGGGTGCATTACCAAACCACTGAGCCATCTTGTGAACCTAATTTGGTTATCTTAAAGCACAGTTGTGTATATTATGTGTCCATAAATAGAAACACATCTGAACATAAATAAATACAAATTTAATGTCTCATATTGGCTTTTTTCAAAAGCTGGAAGTAATTTTCCTTGCAATATGAAAGTCAGGTCAGCTTTTGGCATTTTCTGCTGGCAGCTTGTCAGTCTCCTTTGAAGAAAGAAACAGTTCTGCTTGTGAAAAGCTGTGTGTATTTTATAAATTAGATTCTCCTTTGTTTTTCTCCAGTTTGTTAATAAATGTTTTCTCCCTCTTTATTGATCTTCATCTTTTTCTTCCAAGTAGAAAGTTTCATCCAGGTGATTGTTTTCAAGTTCTCTGTCTTTGGAAAAAAAAGATAATTAGCTTCACTGGTCTCTGATGACAGGATGTTTGTGAGCAAATGGTAAAGCCCATTGTCAAAGACAACTAGCGCCCGTATGTACTTGTTTGGGGGTTTGATTTCAGTTTATTTCTGGGCTGTTCTAATCTATGCCAGTGAAAGCCCCCAAAGATATATGGCCTTTGCAAAAAATTACTGGGGCACATTAATACATGAGCCATGCCCCGGACTTAGCCACATAGGAATCTCATGTTTCATTGAAAGTAGAAAGGTTCCTACATGCCAAAGTTACTTCTGAAAATGAGACTTAGGAGCCTAAGTCTACCTGGGTGTGATTTAAAATGTTACCAGACAGAAATTATGAGATCTGAGGGAATTTGAAGAGCAAATAACAAAAGACATAAAAACAAGTACCAAGAAATTCTTTAAGTTATCGGGAGGAGGAAGGGTGCATAAGAATCTGGTCTGCTGGAATATTAGCTAGTAAACCCAGTGATTAAGGAGCATAACAACACAGAGACAAAATTGCCAAAAGATACTGAGGTCAAGAATGTAGTAGGATTCAAAAAATTATATTAAAAAGTATAAATCTGAATTCAAAGAGCTGTAGTTACCTTAAGTAGGATAAAATAATTTATAAGGGGAATAAGTACCATGCTTCAGGGAATAATTTACCCATAGATCAATGAGGGTTGAAAGAAAATTCCTGTTACCCAGAGACACTTTGGTGCCAACTCGTAGAGGGAATAAGGAGTACATATGGGTTTACAGGGATCCCTGAGTCAGATATATACATAATAGTTTTTCAAAGGGTGTTGTAGTCTTTATAGAGAACCAGTACCTTACTGGTCATCATAATAATTGTGAAATGTCTGTAGAGATTATATTTAAGCAGTTATGTATCTATACTGAGAATTATGGGTATGTTTACACTACAAAGAAAAACCTGAAGTTGGCCCATGCCAGTCAACTTGGGTTGATAGGGCTCACACTGAGGGGCTGTTTCATTGCTGTAGACAATACTGGAGCCGAAGCTATGGATCCTTCCTACTCTTCAGGGTCATAGACTTCATCAGACAAGACAATATCTTGTAAATTGAGTCTAGCCTCTAGAAGACATATTATGATTTTATTTTACATATAACCATTTGTTTCCAAAACTTGTACTTGTTACTTCTAGAATCTCTATTCTTTGTTATATAAACTTTTATTTGTTTTCATTATAAACATATCTAAGTGTTAAGTGGAGTGCTAAGCTGCTGTATATACTGTTTCTTTAGAAGCAATTAATCTGAATTCTCAGAGTGTCCAGTGGACAAGGGGCTGGACACTCCAGGAGGATGATTGGAGGGTACAAGGGTTGGAGTGTGCCCATCACTAATTTGTAGAGAGAGGGGGGGCCTGCACAGGTCTGGACAACAGTGCTTGTGTGGGGGAGCTGACCCCTAACAGGCAGACAAGGTTTCCTCATGCTAAGGGAAGGTGGTAGCAAGGTGCCTCACAACACTGTGTGTCCTCAGGAAGTATCACAGTTCCCTTCGAAATTTAATCCAAAAGTTTTCATTATGAGGTTTCTTGTACCTATCTTCAGTGTCTAGCTCTGGCCACTCACTGTTGGAGAAAAGATACCTGTCTAGGTAGACCAATGGTCTGATCTGAAATGGCATTTCCTTTGTTCCTGCTGTTGACACCAGAGGTTCTACTACCCCTGAAACGGATCTTTACTGGCTTCCAATGGAGCAGATTATTTCAAACCAGTGAAAAAGGTCCACAGTAATTATCTTCAGTATGCTGCAGTTTATTGAGAAGGAATTACACAAGCAGTAAAAGGTTATATCAAGCACATAATTCCTTTGTTAGACACTAAGAGCTATACATTAAAAGGTCTACATTCCCCTTAACGAGTTTCTCTTTCACAAACATATGTAAGCAGGCCCTGCACTGGCCCCACACAATTCCTACTTGGCAAACAGCGAAGGTGTTATCAATTCTTTAGATGCATCAGTCATAATATACAGGCACAAGATACAATAATTTTAAGCTTCAGTGTGATTCAGGACAGTATTTACAGTGAACCCTGGGTGAGGTTAATTGCAATTGACTGTTCCCTGTTTTGTGGGATATTAATGAGATAAACTGGACTCAGCAGACAGATAGTGGCTACTTTCATGTGGGAATTATGTAGTGGGGCTGGTGACAGCTAATCTGAGAGGGGAATTCTACTTAACCACCTATTGCACCAATGTGGGATTAAAATATTTTTATTTCTCTCCATATTGTGCAGAAGAGGTTAAAGCAAAGGTCCTTAGAGAGTCCACTGCATTTTCCTAAGATGAAATTCCTTTCAGTGGTGCAAGGATTTCCATTGTGTTCTGGCCAAATTGCTGCTCAGTTGCTTACATTTTCTTACTTTAATTTCCCTTTCTGTTTCAAATGACTGTAGTATTATTTATCTCCTATACTAAAATGTTGTGTAATGTTGTTGTGAGCTGTTAACATCTGCTATGTTCCACCCCAGAGATAGATAGCTACATTCCAGTGGTGAATGACTTGATCCCTATATATCTTTTACCTACTCCCCTCACAGAGCTAGAATGGAACTAAAATTGTTGATGTTTATAAAATGTTTAGAGTCCTTGGGTGATAGGTGCCATATAAATGCAAAAGTATGAGCATGATTATAGCACACTTTTCTCAGCCCATCAAAAATAAAGGTGTTATTTTATTTTTAGATACTTTACACAAGAGGGAGGATTATTTTCTAGTAACAATTTTTCCAATAAATAATCGTAACAAGCAATATATGCTTGTTATGAGAACATTAACTTTTCTAAGAGTATCCTCCATATTGCTTTTTAATATATATTTTAAATACAAGGGAGCCTGTGGCAAAAAAAGGTATTAAAAATGATCTGGACTCCATTAATAACTGTAAAGGAGTTTTTGAATGTCATTGTAACAGAGTGAGCACAGAGCCAGTGCACACTACAGCCTTACACATACACAAAGAAAACAAAGGATATCTACAAGAGGTCTGCACCAGGAGTTATACATGAAACATGACACCAGAACTGTGTGCACATCAATGTACAATACTGCAATTATACCTCCTAAGATTACAAAGATTCACAGTCCATATTGTCTATGACTCATTAAAAATATACCCTATTTGAATGTAAAGATATTATTGAAATCGATATGAGGAATTATTGCTATCCATGTATGGTGGGGTTGGTGGAGGCCAGGTGGGCCAGTTGACCTATTAAGCAGCAAAGAAGGGAGATATAGGCTGGGAAGACAGTCTTGATTAGAAGGAAGTTCACCTGAGCAGAGGTGTGCTGGGCTAGTATAAACCCAGGAAGTTGGCAGCAGCAAGGATAGTTGGAAGGAAATGTGGCCAGTCTCTGCTTAATAGAAAGAGAAAGAGGGAACCCAGGGAAAGAGTAGGAACCTGGGGCTGACCCAGAAGCAGAGTGTACCCCAAAGAGAGCCTGTGGATGGACAGTAGGAATCAGCCCAGGGAGTAAGCAGCAAAGTTGGAGACTGAACAGACCTTAGCTGTGTGTTGTAGAGTCCCGAGGTTGGAACCCATTGTAGAGGGTGGACTGGGGTTCCCATACCCACCTCTAGGGAAGTGGCACTACCAGAATAGTGAACTGGAAGACTGACTGGGTCACTGTGGGAGTGAGAGAGACTTTAAAGGACTGTGCCCTGGAAGGTGGGGATGCTGAGTGACCTGGCTGGAGAACTGAGTTACAAAGAGGATGCTGTGGGTCCTGTATCAAGAGGGAGGCCACAGGCTGACAGGGAGATAGCATACAACTGCAGGAAGGAGCTGCCTTCATGGAGCTAATCCCCAGAAAGGGATCTGAAGACTTGACATGAGGCACAGGGGATCATGAAGCAATTCAAGCCTACGTCCTCCTTGCCAGTCCTAATTAACATCAAAAACATTTTTGTGCTTATTTGGTCTTTACACTGGGAAAGTTCAAGTAGTGCAGTTTGTGCTGTCGGCATATGTGTTTATAATACATGCAGTGCTGTTTCCCCAACAGACATACCAATTGTCCATTTAAGGACTCGTCCATCCTGAACTGGCTGGACTGAGAGTTGATTCAGGCCTGTTGTGTACCATTGTGATTGTGACTGCATTTCTGGAAGAACTGCACTTGGGAATTTTTAAAAGAAATTGTGCAGCTTGCAACTTCCATGTGAGGATTCCAAAGCCCTTCACAAACATTTAATTAAGCCTCAAGCAGTATTGTTACATATAGGCTGAGTGGGATTTTTCAGAAGTGCCTAAGGGAGCTAGTAGCATAGATTCATAGACTCATAGACTTTAAGGTCAGAAGGGACCATTATGATCATCTAGTCCTAGTCCTATCCTATAAATCCTATTGATTATTTCTTTAATGGGACTTTTGCTCTTAACTCCCTTAAGCACTTTAGAAAATCCCAACATTAACATTAAGGAACCTGTGGCCTATAGGTTTATTCCACAGAATTTAAAATGTTGCCTTAACTCCTAATTCGTTCATCCATTTTCCTCTACCTCATCTTCATCATGTCTCACCACACCACTCCCACTTTTCTGTCCCGGCACATTGCTAAAACCCTGGTTTCACACCTCAGTCAGAGAAAGTGAAGAGGAAACCAACTGACCAGACATCTCTTAGGCATACTGACAGGGGTGTGTATTGGATTGATCCAGTTACCATTAACATAGATGAAAGAATTCCCGCTGACTTCAATGAGAACCAGATCAGGCCTTTGTGTGCTTCCATGTTTGTGTGCATGTCTGTCTTGTGCATGACTGTATAAGCATTTATATTCTCACAAATAATGACCCTTCAGGTCATGCTCATACAACAAAACTCAAATCTCTTCAACAAAAACCTGCATATATAGTAAATTAGTGTAACCATATGCTCTTGTTACTGTTGCATTGTGGTCCTTCTCCTACTTTTGTTACTCTCACTTGCTGTGTCTTGTCCAAAATGAAGGTTAGAATGTGCCTTAAGTTTGTAAGCAGCACAACCAGGAGAGGCATTTTGCCTTAGAAATGCACAATTCCTTTCCCTCGCTCTGCAAGGGGTAATAATTTCCCAGCAGCAAATAACACACCCATGCTGGCTCCACCTATTCCCGACCTAGCTGCTCCAGATGGGCATGATGCCCACTAACTGCGGCATGCCTGGACCTAAGATTCAGATAACTCATAAAGGTGTGTAATCCAAGTGGCAGTCTAGCCTTAAGGATGTTCTAGGCTTCATCCTCCTTTCACCTGGTGTATTCATTTACACTTGTGCAAGGCAATTGGGAATCAGGCCCAGAGTCCATAATAAAGTTGCTAAGACAATCATAATATAGCTTCTTGAATTGCTTCAGTAGTTCCAAAGCGCACACAGTTTTCTTCCACCTTATACTCTAGTATTGTAAAATGTGTGTTCCTAGACAGAGCCCTTTTAGATCATACTACTAATGAGAAATAATGAAACACTGAAGTTTCTTCCTTCCTTCCGCAGTTCCTTATTGGAGGCACCGAACCTCCAGCATTAACATATTCCCTTCAGAGTCATAGGACAGAGGCTGGCTTACTAACTTCCTGCCTAATGGATCTTTGTACACAAATTAAGCTTATAGGGTTTTATCTTTCCCTAGGGAGAATATTGCTGGATTATGTATGGTTCTTCTCTTTCCCCTCCCCCCTTATCTATTATTTATAAAACAAAACATTCCCGTTTCTTCCTTCTGAAAACATAGTTATTCCTGGCACAAGTAAAAGGCTTTTGTCAATGTAATAAATGACCAATTCCTGTATATTTTCCAAACCAATATGCCACAGAAATACATGTACAGCAAGTCATGTTTTAAGATCTAATTTGGTTTGGCACAACTGATTCAAGATATTAGATATATTTTATAAAGCATGCAGTTTTTACTGGTGCACCCAAGAAATGTTTGGAGACAGCATCAAAACTCAATTCATTTTGTTCATGATCCACCAAGACTATTTCATCAATCACCCTGATCTCTTCTCTTTGTCAGCATTAGGACCTGCTTTGTAACTCATAAGAAAAAGCCAACTTCTTTTAATAAAATATTGATATTAACAATAACAATTTGGATTTAGCATCTTTACCAGAGGAACTCAAAATGTAAGTAAGCTTCATATCCCTCATAGGCAAGAATTTAGTAACAAGTTTACAAATAACTAAACATTACACAAGGAGTCAGAGACAGAGTTGTCATTAGTGGTCATGGGATGAAAACTGCCACTGACTTCACCCAGGCCAGGACTGCATGAGTCCCCCAACTGAAAACACAAGAGTGCATTCCCTCCCTTGTTAGTATTACATTTGCTGGGTGGGTGGTAGTGGTAGCATACCTTTCTAGTGAGGAAGAGTGAGATAGGAAACCTTAAATGGCATAATGTTTAATCACTACGTAGTGCTGTATGAAAAATACTGGAGCTCTTCTTTACTGAGTGCTGGAGATAGTTTGCATTCTTTTGTTTACAATAAACTTGTTGTTACTAGTGTCTATCTTGCCTTTGTTGCAGTTTGACATGGTGACATCAGAAAAACAATAAAACTGCAGAATATCATCAAAATGTGACAGTTTCATGCTCCAGAGAGCTTTAACTTTGGCAGACTATCAGACTGGCTTGATTGGAAAGAGCTGTTTGCATGTTTTCACAGCACAATTAAACAAGGAGAGTGGGGAGGTGCAGGTTACTTCCCTACTCTGTGCCATGGGCAGGAAAGCTGAACATATCTTTAAATTCTTTGTCTTCAGAGAGGAGAGCCCCAAGAGCAATTATGCTGTGGTACTAGCTAAGTTTGATGAACCTTTTATACCTCAGCATAACTTGGTTTATGAGCGAGTGTGTTTCTACCAATGTGTGCAAAACCTTGAGGTAGGGTGATTGATGTCCTGATTTTTATAGGGACAGTCCTGATATTTGAGGCTCTGTCTTATATAGGCAGTTATTACCCCCAACTCCTGTTATGATTTTTCACACTTGCTATCTGGCAAACCCCATCCGGGGGTGTCTGTAGAAACTTTCATAAGATGGCAGAAAACTGATTTTGAAAACAAAAAGGAAGAGGACATTAGAGACAGAGTAGTGACTGTTATTTAGACAGTGGTCTGTCAGAGAAATTGTAAGTGAAGAGAGATTAAATCCTTCACAAATCAATAGAAATAGCAAGATAACTGGAGAGGATCAAAATCAAAATAGAGACCAGTGGCCACCAGAAGAAACCTAAAGGAAGTGACTTAGAATCATGTTAGAGATAGCGCAGCTGAAAAAGAAATTGTAATAAATCCTCAAAGGCAATATGGGGTAATCCCCAGGCAAAATACAACACTTCTCAGACTAGATGCACAAGATGTGGGATAAATCACAGTCAAATAAATGATAGTCCAGCTAAAGCAGTCAAATGCCAACTAAATTAGAGCAAAAAAAATAGACATTTTGCCACTATCTGCCAAACAAAGGTAGAATGGGACATGCCCACTGAGCATCTAAAGCCATTTTTGTGGGATCAATCATGAATAATGGCCCAGTCTGGAAAGTGGAACTGTATCTGTAGAAAAACTATTAATTTTCAAATAGATTGAAGTGTAGACATAACAGTGATATCAAAAGAGACTTTTACTCACCTTCAGCCCCTCCTGGAGATGAAACAGCAGATACTGTCCTAAATAGCCCTGGCAGTATTTTGAACTGCATTGGATAATTTTCCAAGAAAACAACCTACAAAGACAAAAGCTTTCATTTTAATTCGTATGTGATTAGAGGAGCACAAGCTGTCAATTATCTCTGCCATCATGTGGTTGCCATAATGGAGCTAGTGAAAAAGGTGGAAGAAGTTGGAGGAATATTTGGTGCTAGTGTACTTTTGAAAGGAGATAAAATAATCTTAAGAGACAATGCTGAACCATATACCCCAGAACATACCATCGCCATAGAATTCCTATCCTGTTAGTTCAAAACAGCTAGATGCATTAAGTGATTTTTGCAAATTCCTTTAGACAAAGAGAGTGCTAAACTGACTTTATTTATTACAGTGTTTGGGAGATTTTGCTTTCAAAGATTACCTTTTTTTTTATTAGCAGTGCACCTGAATTTTTCCCAAGAAAGATGGCAGAACTGCTAAAGAACCCAAATGGGGTTGTTGTTTTATACAGATTGATATTTTAGTATTCAGGTCATCAATGGAAGAACATGACAAACTTTCAGTGAAGTTCTAAGCTTAATCAGTGAGCCTGGTCTCAAGTTAAACAAAGAAAAATGTGTTTTTTGCCAACACCAAATTGAATTTTTGGGACAGATAATAAACAAATATGGAATTAGTTCTAGTCCTAAGAAAGTAAAAGCAATTAGAGAATTGAATGCACCAACAAATGTACCAGAACTGAAATGCATACTGGAGATGGTAAATTATGTGAGACGATACCTGCAACACCGCTCTATGGTACCAAAAATCAAAGAATGAACTATTAAGGGGGCGAAATCAAGAGACCACCTTCAAAAGGGTAAAATAAATTATCTCCTTGACTCCAATTTTAAAGTTCTATAATGTAAACAAACTCACAATGGGCAGGGCTGATGCCAGTAGCTGTGGTCCTGGTGGTGTATTCTTACAGGTACATGTGTGTGAGTGGAAGCCAGTTGCATTCTGCTCTCATACACTTACAGAAGTAGAAACAATATGCATAGATTGAAAAGAAGTGCCTGGCAAATATGGTATGTGAAAACTTCTTCAGATATCTGTGTAGTTTGGGCTCCTCTAAACCGATATCTGACCATAAGCCTTTGGTATCAGAACATCAGACATCATTTGGGACATCAGAAATGTCCATGTCTTTTGATTAGGCTAATGTGATTTAACTCAATTGCTGTATATATTCCTGGTAAAAAAAAAAAAACCCTGGTAATAACATATACCCTATCATGGAGCCCACCACCACACTCAAACAGCTATTGGCTAAAGGAAGATGTGAAGGCTCACATGGATGCTGTGGAAGTTTACAGGACAATATCAGGTATGAGAGGACACCTATCACAAAAAGCAAATTTGGCAGATAACTAGAAACTTCTTGAAGTTGCTTATGTTGGGCAGGATGGCTCATGTATCTAAAGAATACTATGGCCATGGCAAGAGACTACTTTGCTGTACACAGCAATTAAACAAGCCCAATGGACTAAGGATGAAAGGTATTGTCATCCCAAGCACTTTGAAAGGGAAAAAATAGACCTAATTCATGAAGAACATCAAGGACTAGCTAAATGGCATGAATGAGCTAATGATAATCAGGCAGTGTGGTAGCCTGAAATCCACAATAACCTAAAGAATAAAGTTTCTGCATGAAAACATTACAAAACTTACAGACCAACACAATACACAACATCTCTAATAACAGGACCTATAACATATAGCTCCTGGAAGAAGCTAGTGGATTATGAAGCAGTACCTCTTATTGGTTAGGGTAGCTCCTCCTTTAGGACAAAGCAATACCCCCACCTCATCCAATGTAATCAAAGTTCAGATCAAACACTTTCCCCTCTCCAGGGGACTTTATTCTGTCAGCGTGTGCAGAGGAGACCCTCCACTACTTTGAGAGCTCCAGGACCAAGGTGAAGATTCCCCTCTTCCCTGCAAGACTTCCCTCTTCTCCTGTTTTAGGGGAAAGCTACTGAGAGGAGCCAGCCAGGGCTGATATCTTTGGTCCTTTGGACATTCAGAGAGCTTCCTACAGTTTCGACTGGGCTTTCTCTGACTGTGCTGACTGCCTCTTGGCTCCAGTCCACTTGCTCCTACCCCCCCACCCCCTCAGTCTCTTTTCCTCAGCTTCACTCTACACCTTCCACTCCTCCCCTCTCCTCTCCTGCCAGGTCTCTCATCCCCTTCCTTTCCCATTTAATGGAAACTAACTAAATGCACCCATTAAAAAAAAATTGGAATGAACATGATGTTTGCCCCCTCATATTGTTCACCCTTCTTGCATGTTCTACCCTTTTCCCAGCCTGTGTGTCTTGTCTCTTGAGATCATAAAGCTAGTTGGGAGCTGGGACTGTCTGCTACTCTTTGCATAGGACCTAACACAATCGAGCCCAATTCTTGGTTGGCCCTTCAGCACTACCATAATAAACACTGATCATAACAAAACATCTCCCCCACTCCAGGCTTCTCTTCCCATTTGTGTGGCTTTGATTCCTCTTCTAGCAGTCACTCAGATCCTCAGAAGCCCCTGCTCCTTCTAAGTACATCCAAAAAGTTACAAAACTCTACTTTTTCCAGCACACAGGCTAGGAATAGGGTATCAATAAGATACTCCACTGAAATGAGAGCTGTCATGTGAAGCTTTATTCAGTTAAAAAACTCATAGTGGGGAACTATCCTCTTCAGCCAAGGTGAAGAGCAAAATCTGACTTAAAAAAAAAAAAGATGGGTTAACTGCCTATAATTTGCATGTACAAATATCTGATGTGTGCACACGTTAGGTATTTGCATGTATTAGTTAGATGTGTGCAAAATAGATACATAAATTCCTACCCTAAAAAGGCTAGTCCTGAAAATTCATTCTGTAATTGCAACAATTTGGGTCTCTTGATGCAGCAAATGATATTGTTTAAATTATAATGAACTACTTGTCCCATTTCTTGTTTGACTATTCTCTGATGACATCTACTTTTTTTTTCAAATTAGGTCTTTCAGCTACAACAGAACTATTTTTTTTTTCAATTATCTTTTAGGTAATAAAGTAAGGCTAAGGAGAGTATTTTATATTCTCAATTTCTAGCTCTTTGAAAGTCCACTGGCATTAACGTTTCATTAGAAATGTACACTACAGTGTTTTGGGAATAAATATCATAAGCATGATGGTTCAGGTTAATTCCTTAAAATGGCTAAGTTCTGAATTTAGGCAAAAAAAAGTAGGCTGATTTCAGGTCTATCCAAATGTAGCAGAAAGTCAAGGTTCTGAGAACACTTTATCAAGCTGAAGATTCACTGATGATTCCACTTCTAGATACGTAATGTATTTTACTGATTGTATTATTTAATGGCTCTCTTGTTTTGATTAGCAATATAAAATATTGATAAACATGTAGTATCCCTTGACCTTTTCTATATTCTTCCCACATTTACCAATCTATCTGTGGAAAGAACTATATCAATTTCACTTAAAAACACTAAAGAAGGAACACCTATGTTTTAATATTGAATGTGTGCTCATTCTCACAAGGAAATATAAATTCCTGTAATGAGTTGACTCTGATAATTATCATTTATATAGTCATTGCCTTTTGACACTGTCAATAAATACACTGTTCACCAAGAAACCAAATACAATACAGCTGCTTGCCTTCCAATAACAGTTGAGTTATTTAGGTAAATAGTCCATTATATTTCCCTTTAAATTTTCTGTCCAAGTTTTGAAAATATTGATCAGCTGTCACTGAAGACTAATCCTACAGTCCAACTTTCACTGTGTGCTATATCTAGGCTGACCATATGTCCCGTTTTGAACGGGACAGTCCCGTTTTTTACATATTTTCTGACCGTCCCATCTTTTTAATAAAAATATCAAATTTGTCCCGTTTTTCATAAAAAAAACGGGACGTGGCTTATTTCAGAGACCCACGGCCGGGTCCCGCCTCCTCCCACAGCCCTTCAGTCCCTTCCCCTCCCCGGCCTGCTCCCCCCTCCCCTCCGCCGCCGCCGCTGCAGAGTCCGCGCGGCGCAATTGGCTGGGCCACCCCCATGTGTCGCGCAAGCCGGTTACAGGAAGAGCCCAGCGCAATGGCAGAGTGGAGCTCCTGGCCGGGCAGGGGCTGCCTGGTGCCTCGTTCCCCCCACACACACACACGTGGAGGAAACACTGAGCCCAGCGTAGGTAGGGGCTGGGGAGGGGGGCTGCTGGCCAGGCATGGGCTGCCTGGTGCCTCGCTCCCCCCGCCCCGCCCCCATGTGGAGGAAACGCAGAGCCCAGCGCAGGTGGTGGCTGGGGAGGGGGGCGCAGTGGCGGGGCCTGCAGGGGTGGGATGAGCTGGGGGGTCATGGGGAAGGTGGGAGGCTGTGGGGAGGTGGGGCTGTGTTTTGAGGCTGTTGGGGGAGCCTGGGGGGGTGTATTGGTTGCTAGTAGGGGGCTATGGAGAGAGGTTGTGTAGGGAAGGCTGTGGGGTGTAAGGGGCTGGGGGGTTGGTAGTGGGATGGTGTTGGGGGGCCTGGAGGTGGTTATATGAGGGTTGGGTATTGGTGACTTTATGGATATGGGGGGGGCGTTGTAGGGTTATATTTGGGGTCTGAAGGTAGTTATAACCCCGTCCCGTTTTTGCCATCCCACTGTCCCGTTTTTGTCACAAGGAAATATGGTCAGCCTAGCTATATCTTACAGTGCAAACAAACAGGCTGTGATGTGTCCTTATTGATTTAACTCCCCAGTAGCACACACAACACAAATCAATGACTATTGTACATTTTTAAATTGCAAAAATCCCTACACAGTGTACCTATTTGTCTATGAGTGAGGAAGATAGTAAATGTATCTCATCACCAACAGTGAGGATCAGGCAGCCATCCTCACCAGCCAATTAAAGTAATCTTCATTAGAACTCACATCATCATCAGAAACTCACTATTACAGTAAAAAAATAACACATTAAATCATCTTACAATGAGGCAGCACATTAGGTTCTTGTGCATCACTGCTATGCTATGCATTTTGCATAGCTTGGGAATCCTAAATCATGCAATGAAATCCAGTTCTGATCTTATCTAAATGGTTGCAAATCAGATGTAACTCTACTGAAGTAACAGAATTACACTGAAGTAAAATGGATGTAAATCAGATCAGAATACTCTCCTTAGCATGTAGGAATCCCCAGGATTCTGTACAACTGACAATCCAATATCTTCAGGAACACAGTAAGGTGGAAGGCTACAATATCAGAGTGGTTCCTGGATTTTTGAATCACATTTGTAACATTTTGGGGCACTATTATTTAGTTTTAACTTACTGTAAGCATTTCAGCAAAAGTTCAAGTTTGGATTTTTGGATTTTTAAACAGTTTTGATGGATATCTATTTATTTTTTTATTTGTATCTATTTAAATTTTCACCATTGCACAAAATTATGATGGATGGAGTCAGAAAATGGAGAGAACAGACCATAATTATTTAATGACCGTAGATGCTGAAATTCATGTCAGATCTTTATACTTCTTAAAACATAAATTGTCAACATCACATGTCAAAATATACAAAATAAATATCCTTAAATCAAACTTGAGTTCTCAAAAATAATTTTTCTTATCTATTTTTGGTGCCTATCTATAAGTTATGACTATTATTAATGGAAATACTGATGAAAAAATAAGTGTGTTTGGTGAAATCAATAATTACCAATATTTACAGACAAAAATCTAATCTTTTGAGGTTATTTGTAACAAAAAGAAGAGAAAATGTAAGAAACTTAAAAATATGGAAAACTTTTGAAATATAAAACAATTGTATTCAACTAAGGTACATGACTTTATTCCGCTATCATTTACACAGCTGAGAAGAGCTGGATTTATGTGTAACATATATCAGTGAGAAATTAAATGTGGTTTTTCTAGCTTTACTCTGAATTGTTTAAGATGAATTGCCTCAAAACTTTCTTTCCCACCATAGATAAGGTTTCTGTTTAGAGAACACCTATAAGTACCTAAAGAATGAGTTATGATGGAGATCATTCATAGATTCCATGTAAGTCTTAAGATCTTTGGCTATTTCAGATCTTTCTCTTTTCTAATTTAGACTTAGTTTGGGAAAATTGTTTTTTCCTTGTGCAATGTTATTGAATGGAACATTCTTCCTTTGACCTGAAGTACAGACCCTTTGAGACACAAAAACTCATCCTTGTGTCATGGTTCATCCATTTCCAGTTTCCATAACAAAATATGGTAACATCTGTCTGAGAATTGGTAGGCTGGGCCCAGAAGAGTTTCCTCAGAAACACAAGGACAGAAGGCAGGACAGCTGCACCCAATATTTAAACATACATATAATGAGGGCAACCTCCTAAGAAGGCGACTATTGATATGTAGAGAAAACTCCCAGAAAGAGTACTGATGTAATAGGTAATTTTGTTTCCTATATTATGTTGTGAACCTTGTTTATACTAAGGAGCCCAAAGAAGTGAAGGCCTTTGTGGAGAGACTTTACTTATTTTAAACAGGCATCACAAAATAACTAGGCCCTGTTTCCCAAAAGAGGTTTATTTCCTTTGCCAGAAAATGGCCTCCTGTTGTTCACAGGAAGGACTGTGGAACTGAGCTTTGCTACACTCCAAATTCATATTAAAGAAACAATGAGACTGTTCCCATTTCAAAGAAAACTGTGATTTTTTTCATTTTCTCTTTGTCCCACAAGGAAAATATCTTTTATGAACACCTGGTAATTTCTCATTAATAGGACTTTGTGCTGCCAAGAGTGTTTCTACCATTCCTAGTACTGTAACATATAGGTTCTTTGACACACAAGGTAGGTTGGTGTTGAATCCCAACAGATGACCTTTGTAATGGTTAGGTGGCAAATATTTGAGATCAGGGAAGAAGGGGAAAAAAGGGTATTTAATAAGCTAACAAGTATTTTGTTAGGAGGGGAATGAAATATGTCACGAGTAATTTATCTACTGGAGTTTTAAAAATGTTTTTTAAAAATGGGATGTTGAAAGAGACATTCTTAAAATGCCTTTTGACTTCTTAGTGGCATGGGACATAACTCCCACTGTCAGAATTGCAAGGGGACCTCTGTCCTAGGCCAACAGAGTATGTCCTATGTAAGACAGCCGCTAAATGGTATCTAAGCTATTCAAAAAGAGCTATTGGAGTTTAAATGGAACATGCTTCCAAATGAATATGTAATTGGAGCTATTATCATTAAAGAATATGAAATTTGACTCTGTCAGAACTTACAAGAGTAAATCTAGAAATGTGGTATATAAAGCAATGCAGTACATACTTCAAACACTAGAGGCAGTGTAGATGAGGAGAGAGGAGGAATGGACAATATGGTAGGGAACTGTTACTCTTTGAGTTATCTTGGATAAAGAATCTGGTTTAATCCTACTAACTGTAGATTCCATGTCCATCAGGGACTACTGTGAGCATCTCATCTGACCACCTGTATAACACAGGCCATAGAATTTCCCCAAAATAATTCCTAACACATAGCTTTAGAAAAAGATGTAATCTCAGTTTAAACATTGTCTGTGATGGAAAATCCACTACAACCACTGACAAATTGTTCCAATGGTTAATTATTCTCACTGTTAAAATGTTATGACTTATTTCCAGTCTCAAATGGTGTAGCTTCAATTTGCAGGCATTGGATTGAGTATTACCTTTTACTGCTAGCCTGAAGATCCCATTATTAAATATTCCCCATGTAGATACTTATAGGCTGAACTGAAGTCACCCTTTAACCATCTCTTTGTTAAGTTAAATAGTCTTTAGTCTATCACTATTTTATGTTTTCTGATCCTTTAAGTATTCTCATGGCTCATCTCTGAACCCTTTCCACTTTATAAACATCCTTCTTGATTTGTGGACACCAGAACTAGACATGATATTCATCAATAGTTGCACCAGTATCAAATTCAGGGGTAAAATAACCTCACTACTACTACTCAAAGTCTCCCTGTCATCCAAGCATTGTATTAGCCCTTTTGGACAGCTCAAGGTCAGCTGATTAACCACCATGACCCCCAAATCTTTTTAAGAGTTACTGCTTCCCAGGATAGAGTCCCTCATCCTATAAATAGGACCTACATTCTTTGTTCCTAGATTATACATTTGCATTTAGCCATATTAAAATACATTTTGTTTGCTGGGCCCAGCTTTCCAAGTTATCCAGATCACTCTGTATCAGTGACAAGACCTCTTCATTATTTACCATTCGCCTTAGTTTTGTGTCAACTGCAAACTTTGTCGGTAGTCATTTTATGTTCTATTTCAAGTAATCAATAATAATATTAAATAGCATAGAGTCAAGTACTGATCCTGTGTGAGCTCACTAGAAAAAACACCCATTTGATGAAGATTCCTCATTTATAACAACATTGAGACCTATCAGTTAGCCAGCTTTAAATCCACTTAATGTGCACCATGTTGATTTTATACCATTCTTGGTTTTTTAAATCAAAATATCATGTCCTACCAAGTCAAAAGCTTTACAGAATTTTAAGTATATTGCACCCCACAATTATCTTTGTCAACCAAACTTGTAACCTCATCAAAAAGATAGAAAGTTAGTTTGACAAAATCTATAAACATATTTTGATTGGCATTGATTATATTACCCTCCTTGCTTAATATATTACTACTTCTTGCTTGCTTCTGACAAAATACAACCTTACTGCTGATGAAAATTGTTTCTTCCTTTGTCTATTCCATCTTAAAATCTTTATATTGAAAAAAATGACACAGATATCAGCATCTTTTTATTTTTTGATTCACTCTAGATAGTCAACTATTCAATGGCACCAGAGGACTGCTTGCCAGATCTTGACAATGATAACTCTTTTGAAGAAAGTAAGCTATTCTTTTGTGATCTTTAAGAGCTGAAGGGCAAAGGATGTGGGACATCTAACTTGATTTCCTAGATCCTCTACCTGATTCTATGAACCCTGGATTCGATTTTTGTAAGCACCTAAGGAACTTCGGTCTCCAGCTCCCTTTGAAAGTCAGTGGGTGCTGGGTGCCTAAATCTGTAAAGCACTTTTGAAAATTTGACCCTTTGATAAGTAGCTACTTGGCCATTCATCCACTAGTGATAGCTGAACACCTCCCTGATTTGCCAGGTACTGGGAAATGTGGATTTCCTTTAGGATGTCTGGTAAAAAGGATTTTCCTGTGGCCAGGAATTTAAGACAGAAGCAGAAGACAGCAAAACTGCATGCAACTCTAATAGCACACTCTTCATAGACAGCAGCAACTTGGGAAGGCAGGCACTTTTCTCAGGTTTCAGCTCTGTCTCTCAGGGGCTATTTGTGCACATAGTAGAGGAAGGCAAAGCTCCACTTGCCTGGAAAGAGAAAAGGAAACATTTTTATAGAGCTAGTACCCAGCCAAACTAATTATTCAGTTCCTGGCTTCTCTGTAGAGACTGCCAATATGAACTAGACTGAGGCCACCAAGTCATTTCATAATCAAATACGAGCATTTTAAATGGTAACTGGATTTGAATCTTCAACTGAAAGGTTCCATAAGCTCCTTATCAAGCCCTTGAGCTATACAGTCCCATAAAAATGAAAAAAAAATCTACACACTCAGAAAATGTGAGTGATGTAAAAATAGGAATACATAGGCTTTCATAACTGATCTATGAGAAGTGTTTACTACTCCTAGTAAAAGCACTCAAATAAATGTGTAGCAAAAATGCTAAATTCCATATGTGAAGAAGTGGGCAGTTATTTATCACTTATACCTGGGGAGCCATATGTTTGCATTGTTTGTTTGCAGACAAACAAAAGTGGTAAGACCTTGCCTCAAAGAGCTAACAATCCAGATTGACTAAATTATCATTTATCAAAGGAAATTAAACAAATTCTGAAAATGTTGTTCCAGCACAACAGTGAACAGCTGAACATTATATTCATACGGGGCCTGTTCCAAAAGCCCATTGAAGTCATTAGCAATCTTTTTCCTGCTGCAGAATGAGAAACATGGATTTGCAAGGACATTGTATACAGTTGGTTCCAACAACATGCACAAGAAAAAAGATTTTATCACATTGTTTAAATACTCTGTATGAGAAAACCCTGTTACCCACCAACTCCAAGTAGAGTTCTTTATATACCACAGTAAATAATAGCTCCCCACAAATGTTTAACTAATTCTACAAGGAACAAAAATGAATTGATGTCTGTAGTGGAATTATACAATTTGCCACTGTATTGGATATCAAGGGACAAAAAACAGCCAGTCGATCAATCCTAACACTACATAAGTAGCTAAAGTACAGAAGAAACAAGTTTTCCAGTTGCATAAGAACAACCTTTCTGGTTTCTTTGCCAGCTGGGCTTTTATTTGTCAACAATACTAAAATAATTAATCCTGTATCTGACCCAGTGTTTGCATAAACATTTCAGATGGAAAAGGGACTAGATGGCAGTAGCAGCTGATACAAAAAATAAGTTTTGGGGATAGGGTTGGGAATTAGTTACCTGAAAAAAAAATATATCTCACTTCATTCCCCCCCTCCAAAAAAAATTATTGCTGATCTCCCATGTAAATAATTTGGATCTCTTTCCCTTCTCTCAAATACATTTGGCTTCCCTCTATCTCAATCTTCGCCCTCATGAGCCCTTTGTATTGTTCCTGAGGTGGGGATGGAGCTCTGCACATAAAACTGTTAGAGGAACTTCATTCCACATGTGCTTTTGTCCCATGACCTGTGTTAGCTGAAGAAGGCCATTGGGGGAGAACAGAGACCACTACTGATGAAGATTGTCAGTGGCTCCCTTAAGTAGGGAAGGTGGCTGCCTTCTCTTATGTAAACTCTTGCATGGCCTTTAGTCAAGCTATCACTGGATGCAGATGATCTGGCCACTATCAGCCTGAATCAAATTTTTCTTTTGGCTAAGATTATTGGAAAGTCAACCAGGTCTCAGAGACTCTAGATGGCTCAGACCCCCTTGTGGATTATCAGGCTGGGTACTGATAAAAACTTAGCACAAAAACTTCATAGTTCACATTTGTAGACAATCTCTTGGAGGATTGGGCCAAAAGAAATCTGATGAGGTTCAACAAGGACACGTGCAGAGTCCTGCACTTAGGCAGGAAGAATACCATGGACCACTACAGGCTGGGGACTGACTGGCTAAGCAGCAGTTCTACAGAAAAGGACCTGGGGATTCCAGTGGACAAGAAGCTGGACATGAGTCAACAGTGTGCCCTTGTTGCCAAGAAGGCTAATGGCATATTGGGCTGTATTAGTAGGAGCATTGCCAGCAGATCGAGGGAAGTGATTATTCCCCTCTATTCAGCACTGATGAGGCCACACCTGGAGTACTGAATCCAGTTTTGAGACACACACACACACCATAGAAAGGATGTGGACAAATTGTAGAGAGTCCAGTGGAGGGCAACAAAAATGATTAAGGGTCTGGGGCACATGACTTACGAGGAGTGGTGGAGGGAAATGAGGTTATTTAGTCTGCAGAAGAGAAGAGTGAGGGGGAATATGATAGCAGCCTTCAACTACCTGAAGAGGGGTTCCAAAGAGCATAGAGCTAGGCTGTTCTCAGTGGTGGAAGATGACAGAACAAGAAGCAATGGTCTCAAGTTGCAGTGGCGGAGCTCTGGGCTGGATATTAGGAAACACTATTTCACTAGGAGGGTGGGGAAGCACTGGAATGGGTCACCTAGGGTGGTGGTGGAATCTCCATCCTTAGAGGATTTTAAGGCCCGGGTTGACAAAGCCCTGGATGGGATGATTTAATTGGTGTTGGTCCCGCTTTGAGCAGGGAATTGGACTAGATGACCTCCCAAGGTCTCTTCTAACCCTAATATTCTATGATTCTATTATTCTTCCTGGTGATGAGCAAAGATCAGGTGTCCATGCTAATATTATTAGATATATCAGCTGCCTTAGATTATGAGGTGTTCTTGACTCATCTGCTGCCTCTAGCTGATATACATGGGACTGCTTTGGTGGTTCTCTTCCTTTCTTACAGGGTACTCAGAGTGATTTTGGACACCAGCTCTCCTTTCTCAAGTATAGGGTTCTACTGCATTCCACTGCATCACCTTTACTATTCAATGTGTATATGGAAACAACAGAAGAGTTAGTAAAGAGATAAAAGCTTGGGTGCATTCAGTGTGCTGATGACTTCACAGTTCTGTTTCTTTCTTCTGATTCATCCGACGCAGTCAAGAGCTGTACTCAATGTCTGATTGAAATTGAGAGCTAGCTGTCTTTAGACAAGACAGAAATAATGATAGCAAACTGAGGAATACAACTATTTATCACTAGAGTTCACAGTCTCAGTCGGTTAGGTTCTCAGTTGATGTTAGAAATAAAACTGGAAGACAAAAATTGATGTATTTTCCACAATAGCCTTTTCCTATCTTAGTTTGGCCAGAAGTTACAAGCATTTCTTTTGGATGTGGATCTGGAAATTGCCTTGGTGGCTGCAAAGGAAGAGATGACAGGAATTAAGATATTGAGTTAAATAGTTGTTCCTCACCCTCTATATTTGATCAGTTTAAAAGCATTTGTTTTAGAGGTGTACTTAGTACATCATTAACCATCATGCTTTACTTGGTGCTTGGACAACCAGAAACAATGGCTTTCTTTGACAACTGATTTCTTACTTGATAAGATTTTAGTTAGTTATTTTAACTAAAATAGTCAACATGGCAAGACTTTAAGATTGTTTAAGCATCTTTATTTAAAATGTTAACAAAAGTTAAAAACTAGAATGATCCTACTTCATGCACAATAAAAGGGCCAAATTAAAGCCTATATTAAACACCAGAACAACATTAGCAACAATTGGACCAGATCCTCAGCTAGTTCTAATTGGCATAGGTTTATGGACTTCAGTAGAGAGAGGGTGATTTAAAATAGCTGAGGATCTGGATTTCTGAATAAATTACGGGGAGAAATGGAAATAATATGATGAATGTTGTTCATCTACCTATAGATTTGGTTAGTAGTAGAAACAAATTATTTGTAAAAACATTATCTGATAATTGATGGAGAAAAAATTAGTTGTGATTATTATTCAACTAGATCAACAAGAGAACACCATGTTGAAGGAAGGAAAATGACAATGGTTTTGTATTTGTTTATTGGACAGTTGAGTATTACAGAAGATTTGGATGTAACATATACAATTACAACCATATAAATCATCTTACCTCTAAACAGAGCTCTATTCCATTCTATTTTTCTCATCTTAATATTCCAATGGACATATGGGCCAAACCTAGACCCAGTGTAAGTGGGCAGCTCTCCATTTAAATCAATGGACTACACAGTGGCTGGATTTGATTTTATGCCTCTGGATGACGTAGCATGCCTCTGGTTTTACTTGTGAGGACAAAGAAAAGACAAAATAAATGGTCAAATAGATGTTATATATCTGGCTACTCCTGGGTTCCAAGAATAATACAATTTGCTATACTCAAGATCTAGAATCTACAGAGGAGAAAACCTGGAAATATGAAATTAATTAAGCTTGCCATATCTTCACTGAATCCTGGATGTGACCCAAGTAAATATATCAAATAAATGTCTGGGTCATTAATATTTTTCAGATACAATCAAAGATGAAAACAGTTGCCCAGACCCCATCCTCCTCGCGGGACACTTGAAACCCAAACAAGCAAGCCCCAGTTGTATGGGTCAACCTGTGCTAGACATTATGGCATAACAGAACCATTTGACTCACTGAGTTCAAACTCCCCTTTAACAAACCACAGTTGAAAGCAAAAGGTGTAGTGTCTGTGATTATCCTTGTTTCAATACCAAGCTCACAATCTATTATTTGGATCCCTTTAGCAGACTTACCAGCCTGCAATAATCCTAGAACACAGTGGCCTAAAGTTGCAGTTAGTACTTAGGCAAATTTCCCCAAACTATCCATAAAATAAGGGGGTGGATTAACCTCTGGCATAGGGCCTCAAAAGGAGGAAAGTCTGGAAGAATGAAGGCTGTCTTGGTACAGCTTCCCCTCTGAAGTTCATTCATTCATTTGAAGTTTTTCATAATTTTTTGGATTTTGATTAAAAATTTTGCCACTATGCTCTTTATTATTTTCTTAATGAATAAATATTGGAATATTTATTTCGGTGGGGAAAAAACACTTTCTTTCTGAACTCCCTCCTTCTCCCCTGTGGGAAAAAGAGAAAGTGGGGAAAAGTGGATAGTGGTATCTGCCATTGCATTTAGACTTTTTCTTGGCATACTTAGAAATGCTATCAATCATGGTAACATTAGAAGGCCATTTCTGCCACAAGGATGGGGAAAACTCTTTGAAAAAAATCCATAAAACCCCTACCTTATCATAGGCATAGTTTGACTTCTATATTTATGGGGGCAGCTCCAGCCAGGCCAAGGTGGCTGCATGTGGAGGGTAAATTCCACACCTGCCTGAGGCTTGCAGTTTTGGGAACAATATCCCCCATACCCCACCCATATACTTTATCCTCCTTCATATCTCTCTGATTCATCTTTGTTGTAGTGCCTACAGAATTATGGCAGTTGATCCTGAGGAGGCAGGTGGTGAGCTACAACTACTCCTTATTGTTCAAAATTTGCTCATTTCTTTCCTATATATTTCTACCCCATTTTATTTGTTTCATCCACCTGTTGCATCTTGTCATATACCTAAACAGTAATTTATTTGGGACAGTAGCTGTCTTTATACTGTACTTTATCTATTCAACACCTGATGGAGACCTCAACAAGCAATTACGTTGACTCCAGTGGAGTGACATCATATTTAAATTAATGCAATGATATTAGAACCCTGCAAACAATCTGAATGGTTGCCCGATCGTGTGTGTCTGTGTGTGTGTGCGTGTGTGTGTGTGCGAGAGAGAGAGAGAGATTTCCTAAATTTCACTCAAAGTCAATCAAAGTTGTTTGCAGTTAGGGAGGAAAAAAACCTCATAATCTAAGGCAGTTAATATATCTAATAATATTGTTTTTCCCCACCAACTATGCACTTTCTCTCTTATTCAAATTGTGAAACTACCCACACAGTAATGGAAATTCGATAATCTTTAAAACTGTGCCATTTTGAAAAAGTCTACCATTGCTAGTGGAACTTCTCATTCTCTAGATAGAGAATATTGCTGAAAATGGGGACAAAACTCACACCTTACTAAACTGTAGAACTTTTAAGTGTTTTCAGTCTATTATTATTAATAAAGGTAGCTGAAGTGTGTATTCAGTAAGGAAATCCATCCATATGCTTTGCATTATATCTAGCCAGCAGCAGCTGCTAAGCCATGGTTCTCTTCTTCCAAGGACACAAATATGATTTTACCAAGGGATGAGTCTGTCTTGTTTTCTCAGCTGTTTAGATTTTTAGCACAATTTTTTTTCAGTCTGTTCTGCCCAATTGAGAGAACAGGAAGTGTGGTTTTCAGTCTTCTTGTGTTCCTGCGAATCAAATTGCTATGGCTACAGCCAAAATAAAAGGCTTTAGGTGGTCAAAAGACTGTGATGACAGGGAAACATACATAAGATTCATGACTTTTAGGTTTGGAATGGAAGGGGCATTAGTGTGCTTTTTCCAGGCTATGTGAAAAAAGGTATTGATGTAGAAAATATGTGTGTGTCTGTGTGTGTTCAGATTTAGTTGAAATCTTTTAAACGGGTAATTTTATACCACCAGAGTTGTTTACAAAGAAAACAGAATTGTATTCTTCTAACTTTTCTGACACTGCTGCTTTATGAAATATATTCTGCCATAGTACAAAAAGTAAGAATTTGCAGACTATCACAAGACTTGTCTTCACTACTAGGGAGATCGACACTGCTGCAATCAATTCAGCGGGTATCAATTTAGTGGGTCTAGTGAAGACCTGCTAAATCAATGGCAGAGCTCTCTCCAGTCAACCCCAGTACTCCACCTCTACAAGAAGAGTAAGGTAAGTCAACCAGAGAACATCTTTCAATGCAACGCATGAAGACACTGAGGTAAGTTGACCTAAGTTATATTGACTCCAGCTATGTTATTCATGTAGCTGAATAGCGTAACTTATTTTGACTTACCTCAGTAGTGAAGACAAGCCCACACAGTGGTACCTGAGATATCTTTGGTAACAGTGAACAGGCACTCTCATGTTTCATAGGCTCAAAAATGCAATCTCAATTTTTGTCCTCTAAAATGTTTATAAATGTTGTGCCCTGTATTCCTCACACACTCAAAAGAAATGGTTCAATGCTGTTTTCTTCAAAAATGTTTCAAGGAAGCTATACTGATTTACACCTGCTGGTATTCTGGCCAGTAAGTGAAAAAACGAGACTAAACAAAATAAATTACTAAATTTGTCTCTTCATTTGTAAAAGAAGCTGAAGAACAATTTAAGCTTAAAACTGCATGCATTTTCCTAACGAATGAGAGTTCTGCCATCATTTGAAAGCCTTAAAGGACATAGCTGCTAGAATCATAAAAAGTTCATGAGGAGCTAGAACCATAGGCAATGAATCCAAGAATTCTCTTGAAAGTAGCAAAGATAAACAGTGAAAGAACTCGGGATACAACAGTTACCAAAGGGCTGGAAGATAATAAATGCAGATCTCACATACACAGTAGGAACTGATTGGATAAATTAAGTGAGCCTCATACCCGATGAATATTCCTGATAGTACTGAAATAATGCCACAGAGATAAAACAACACACCACATGAATCTTGATTTCAGAAAAGCTCCCTGGCTATACCAAACAAATCAGATTCCATAGCCTTAGTGCTGAAAGAATGGCATATTTCTGCCAACAGCGGATTGCTAAGAAAATATTTTAAATGACGCTGGTTGAACTAAATGCTTAATTCAAAGGGGTAAACACTTACATTTTCAAACCTTGGTGTAGAGTGGGGGCAAATACATTGGAGGCCATGGTTTAATTTTGAACCAAACCAAAGTGAATAGTTAGTTTTGATTTGGGAATGCTGGAACATTTTGTTTTAATTCAAACGTCAAAGCAAAATGTTTAATCATTTCCAAATTGAATGTCAGAGTTTCAGGTGCTCAATTTTTAGACAGAATCAAAATTTTCTATAAACACTTGTCATGGAAAAATATCAATTAGAAGTTTAAATGGAAAACATTTTGATTAGCCTTTTTTGGTCCCTAGATATAAGTGTCTACATTCATATTTAGGCATGTAAATAAGCCTGACTTTCAGGACGCTGAGCACTCATTTTGGAAAAATCAATCCCTAAATAAAAAAGTATATAGAAGTCTATCTCTAGGCAAAGCAAACGAGCTCCAGGTAGTTAGTAAGTTAATTAATCGCAGTTAACTCAAACGATTAACACAAAACAAATTAACTAGATTTTTTAAAAGTAGTCATGATTAATTGCAGATTTTATTGCAGTTTTAAACAATAATAGGATACCAATGTAAATTTATTATAAATATTTTAGATGTTTTTCTACATTTTCAAATATATTGATTTCAATTACAACACAGAATACAAAGTCTACAGTACTCACTTTATATTATTATTTTTTATTACAAATACTGGCACAGTAAAAAAAAAGATAAACAAAAATAAATAGTATTTTTCAATTTACCTCATATAAATACTGTAGTGCTGCTGTTCTCAAACTGGGTTGGGATCCCAAAGTGGGTTGCTAGGGCTGGCGTTAGACTTCCAGGAGCGTGGGCCCAAACCTGAAGCCCCTCTGCTCCAGGCTGCGGGTCTCAGGCTACAGTTGCAGCCCCTGGGCGGCAGGGCTCATGCTTTAACTTCAGCCCTGGATGGCGGGGCTCAGATTACAGGATATTTTTGTCTTATCATTTTTCTGTGAGGACTAATTCGAGAACATATTGATTGTCTTGTTTCTCTCACATAATTCTTACTGGGCCATTTAGTGCTCTGGGTAAGGTGCACCACAGACTCTGATAGCCAAGTGATGGCCCTATGGATCTTGAAAGGTGTATTGTGGGGGGTATTGACCATGACTGCAGTGGCGTTAGCTGGCAACTTCACCTAGAATAGTCTCTTATAATATACTAGCGAAAATACCCGGCGTTGCTCGGGTCCGTCGGAGGTGGGGAGGGGGCAGAGAACTGAGCGAGTGCGGGGTCCGTTGGAGGAGGGGAGGGGGCAGAGAGAAAACCTGACACCCCCACCTCACCCCCCCGACCAAACCCGACACCCCCACCTCACTTACCCCTCGACCAACCCCGACTCACATTTTCACCCCCCCACCCAAACCCAACACCCCCACGTCACCCCCCTACCAACACCAACACCCTCTGACCAACACCCACACCTCACCCCCCGTAGACCAAACCTGACACACCCACCTCACTTTCCCCCCCACCAAACCCAACACCCCTACCTACCACCACAAAGAAACCCGACACCCACATCTCACTTACCCCTCGACCAACCCCAACACCCACACCTCACCCCTCACCCACCCAGACCAAACCCGACACCCCTGGCTCACTTACCCCCTGACCAAACCCGACACCCCCACCTCACCCCCCGACCAAACCCGACTTGGGTCCGTCGGAGGTGGGGAGGGGGCAGAGAGCTGAGCAAGTGCGGGTTCCGTTGGAGGGGGGAGGGAGCAGAGAGCTGAGCGAGTGCGGGGTCCATTGGAGGGGGGAGGGGGCAGAGAGCAAACCTGACACCCCCACCTCACCCCCCCGACCAAACCCGACACCCCCACCTCACTTACCCCTCGACCAATCCGACTCACATTTTCAGCCCGCCACCCAAACCCAACACCCCCACATCACCCCCCTACCAACACCCCCTGACCAACACACACACCTCACCCCCCATAGACCAAACCTGACGCACCCACCTCACTTTCCCCCCCAACCAAACCCGACACCCCTACCTACCATTACAAACAAACCCGACACCCACACCTCACTTACCCCTCGACCAACTCCGACCCCCCTCTTCACCCCCCCAAACAAACCCAACACCCCCACCTTACCCCCCACCAAACCCAACACCCCCTGACCAACCCCAACACCCACACCTCACCCCTCACCCACCTCGACACCTTCCCACCCCCCCAGACCAAACCCAACACCCCCCGGCTCACTTACCCCCCCCGACCAAACCTGACACCCCCACTTCACCCCCGGACCAAACCCGACACCCCCACCTCACCCCCCGACCAAACCCGACACCCCCACCTCACTTACCCTCCGACCAAACCCAACTCGGGTCCGTCGGAGGTGGGGAGGGGGCAGAGAGCTGAGCGAGTGTGGGGTCCGTTGGAGGGGGGAGGGGGCAGAGAGCTGAGCGAGTGCGGGGTCCGTTGGAGGGGGTATTATGACATCATAACTATGTCACATAGAACAGCAGCTGCCCAGCTGATGTGATTGGCCTTTAAAGAATTTCACCCCTGGGGGGCGTCAGAGGTGAGATTTGAAAAATTTTCAACTCTTACCCTGATTAGGACCCTAAGACCTACAACTGTACCAAATTTCAAGTCTCTAGCTCAAACGGTGTGGAAGGAGTAAGCGCACATATATACATACACGCATACACCATTTGACTTTTATATATATAGATATTGTCTTATGTTAAACAATCTGTTCTACCTTGTATTTAGCTGTGACACTCTCTGTAACATTCCCAGACCTAAAGAAGAGTCTCATGTAAGTCTGAAAGTTGGTCTCTTTCACCAAGAGCAGTTGGTCCAATAAAAGATATTACCTCACCTTCCTTGTCTCTCTAATATCCTGGAGCCAACATACCTACAAAACTGAAAACACTAGACAAAAATAGCAGGTATTGTCTTATTTAATTCCCATAAAGCATCCCTCAATTTATAAAGTAATATGAACTCCTCTTCAATTAGTAACTGAAGAGAACAGTTTCTGCTGCTACGTGAGGCTGGTCACCAACAACCTGCAAAATCATACTCTTTTTAAGACTACCGTCAGCATACTGTTATGAACTTCCAGCCAGTATTTGTGCAGATAGTTTGATCAGAATTGCTGGGATATGTGCTTTTATGTAATAGTGTACATTCAGTTCCCATATTTGTCATTGAAGTCTTCAACAAAATGTTCCATGTAGATGTACAATTATGTTAAAAGATTCTCAGATTGTATGGGGATGAGTGCTATGGAAACGCCATTACATACAATTATAATCAATGCATTTGGTCTAGCGCAGTAGTCTAATGGCAGTGCAAAACCATATCTAAGTTAATATGTATATGTCTGTGAGCTTCTCTACATGGTTATGTAGTCACTGAAGATCTTTGGAAATTAAAATTTACAGAGCTTTTTGTCCCACTCTTCTAAAGATTTCCACATTCCTTACTTGTTCCTTAATTTCCTAGTTTGCAATTCTTGTTAGTTTACTGGTGTGTAGATTTTGTTCTGCAAGTCATTGCTACTATGCCAGAATCTATGAAGTGAGCTAAATAATTTAGTAAACTTGACCCTAAACTAACAGGGATATTAAGAGGTCTACTGTAGCCAGAAATTTCTACAATTATTTAATCCACCCACCTGCAAACAGCATAAGTAAGAGCCACTGTTCAAACACATCTCTAGATTATATTTGTTTTAATTTAAAATGTTTTGCCAGCATACGATATTAAATGTGGCTTATTAAACACAGCTACTTATATCCTGGCAATCTGCTTCCTTTGCTAGAACTGTTTAAATATTTATTGGAGAGTCCTACCCAACAGATATAAAGAACTGGCATAAGGTTTCCTACATAAAAGTTGCTTGCTCTCCCTCTAACTTTAGCATCCATACAAAATAGCATGGTCATAACGAGGATCTTACAAACTCCAAGAATGCAAACTAAGAGGAGAATAGGGTACAGATTCTTTCCTGCACTAGGGCAGTTTTGCACATCTCAATGAAAGCAGCTCTGATGCCAGCAAAACACGCCACAAGTGAATCACCCTAACGTTGGGGGTTCTTGGTTTGTATGGGTGGGGGTTCTTGGTTTGTACAGGTTACCACAATGACACTGATGCTGTGCCTCCTAATGAGAGCTTGTGTACAAGCATGGCCAGGGAAAATGGCATATGCCTGGGGCTCCTTTGCACCCTACTAATTCCTAGCCGGCATTGACAAGCAGTATCAACTCAGTTAGCGCTTAGGTGAGAATGAAGGGTATGAGGAGTCTGAAGATGGCTTAAAGCTATATTTTCATCCCTCACTTTGGTGCTTATTACACATTCCTGCAGTGCAATGTTTGTGACATTTTTATTGTATTTTTGTAAAAATGGCTATAGACATTTTTCTTTCTACCAAAAAGTAAATATATATATATTCAAACTTTTTTTAAAAAAAGTCTATTACCTCTAAAAATCAGACCATATCGGATTACTGCTGCCACTCCCCCGTTGACTCTGTCTGTGCCTCTGGCAGCGGTGGATAGGAGAGTGCTCAGGGATTGATTTATCGCGTCTAGACTAGATGCGATAAATCAACCCCGATAGATAGATCTCTACCCGCTGAAATCTATGCTACCCTCTGGATCATTGTTAAAAGGACAAGAATCCTAAGGAAGGAAGATAAGAATTATTTTTAATGTTCAGAATAATAACACTGAAACTTTAAGTATTCATCAGTTTATGGGTTTGAAATCCTGAACGCTGAATTATTAGAATTGGTTCAATTCCTTCTGATAGTTTCTTTGGAAAGTTATGCAGTGATGATTAGAGTCCTTAGTACAGTTTACATTGCTATGTCACATACTAATATGTCCCCTTTCCGATGGTTTCAGTTACCAGTAGCAAAGATTTCGGGCACTGATATTGTCTGAAAGCTTACAGTAATTCTAATGGGTAATGTACTGTAAAGATGTGTTACAATTATACCACATTACAAAGAAGTGACAGTGGTGTTGTGAGGCATTTCTTTTGTGGAAACAAAAACCTCAAGGGATTATTTTTATTTTAGAGGTTTGGTTTTATTAGACTGTTAAAATTATTTTTGATAATTGTCAGCTGTATTTTTCATAACAATTATTTCCAGCAGATGCTTTGGGTGGTTATTTTTATTTGAGCTTCTCTTTCATCCTTTATGGTTTTAGCATATAAATGGCCTACTCTAATCAGGGTACTGTAGATTAAATTAGGACCAAGAGTCCAATGACTCAAGAAATATGGAAGACTATAATGTTTTCAAAGAGAACCCATGACATGTTAGTTTCTTCAAGACCTTTTGTGAGTGTACAAGTATATGTCAAGTACATACAACTTGTCAGTTGAAATATAATTCTGACATGGTTGAAATATAATTCTGTTTTGTGCTATAGCTGGGACTTAGACATATTTTAATCACACCCCTAAAGCATGCTTGGACAGAGAGAGGCTCTGTTTTTTGGCAACACAGTAAAACACAGCTAGGTCCTGACTTGCTGCAAGACAGAACTATAACTGTGATAAATAGTGGAACAACATTTTCGTTACTAAATTTACAGAACAACATTTCATGTGAAACATAGATATGACCATGCTAATTCTAAATTTTGGTACTTAATGATTCTGATATCACATATGCGAAATCATTAATGAGTATAAAAGACATCTCTCACTGTCTCTCCCTGTCTCTCTTTAATGCCTCTCTATGCCATCTAAACCATGTCCTGTCCTATTAGTTTGTTTGATTCTCCTCCAGAGTTCTACATTTGTGATTTTTATGTCCATTTGATATTGAGGATTTGACTAAAGCAGCTGTTTATGAAAACTTGGTGTTTAGATATAAGGTCTTAATAAGTCTCAAAGTTTCAGCACCATATAGTAAGATGGACTTTACATGTGTCCAGTCATCACTTAATGGCATCATCAGCCAGGTGGAGAGCAAGTAGTCCACCATCGAAATAAGTCAGTGGGCACTTGACAAGGATATGTGCCATACTTTGAAGTTGACTGCAGCTGTATCATGGGCCATTAGGAAACCCCATTTAAAGAGATTGGCTACACAGCTGCCTTTGTATTGTTCAAAACTGGTTCTGAGATGACCACAGCTGCCTTGGCAGATCAAAATCTTCTGGACCGATGGTTGGGTCAGTGACGAGAGAGTGATTAACTACTGTTGTCGTTGGCCACTCGTTGCAGCAAGCAGATTTCACACAAATTCAGATTTTCCCTAGTTGATTTGTTTTTTGTAGGCCCTCCACTTGCTTGATGATGTCTAGCTATTCTAAGTATGCTGGTTCTTCTTCCACCAGCTTTCTGACATGGAAAGGAATGTGTCCATGTGGTGCCATAAATTACCATAAAGGGTGTCTAGAAGACAGGTAAGCTGGTGGTTGGTTGAAGAGGTCTGCATACAACAGCAGTTTACTATTCTCATGGATCTTAGGCAGTAGCATTACAAAGGCCTTTTCATGGTGAATATGGGGCAGTGCTATGTTATTAAGTATTGATAGCCATGGCAAAGGAGTTGCCCATAAAGTCCCAAGAACAATATGCATATTTTGGCAATGGATTAGTGTTCACATTGCACTCCCTGTCAGTATCTGGCCTGGGGCAGGAAAGCTACTGATCCAAGAGGAGGATCAAATTCAGTGACAAATCCTGGTTACATGCTGTCTGACTGCAACCCCAATGTATCATAAATATGGATCACGAGATAAAGGGGCAGATAATACAAAGACGTTCCTTGGTTAAGCTGAGAAGACATTCTCCGAGACCCCTACAAATGACTCTTGTCATAATACTGGATGAGGCTCGAGTGAACAAGATGTCGGAAACACTTGTTCAACAAATAAAGCAAGGAAACCTGGTAAGAAGTACAGAAATAGCACATGCACTCCACACTAAGAACTCATTCCAAAATTGAATATGATATTATTGAGAAGGTAACCAAACCCCAAATACTCTAGGTCTGACCGCAGAAATGACAAATATAAAATGTTTCAGATGTGGAGGCTTTATGTATGCCACAGTGGTTACCAGCAAAAGGGGTTCTCTCTCGTAGCTGTGTTAATTTAATCCACTACACAAAAATCTGTAGATTACGGGCTTGTCTTCACTTGAGCCGGCAGGGATCGATCTTTTGGTGGTCGATTTATCGGACCAGCGGCTCCCCCGTCCACTCCGGAAGTCCAGCTCGTGAAGAGGCGCAAGCTGGAGTCGACGGGGGACCGCGCCACCGACCGCCACCGCCGTGAGGATGGGAGGTAAGTCGGCTGTAGAGACGTCGATTTCAGCTACATTATTAACGTAGCTGAAATTGCGTATCTACAGTCGATTTCCCCCCCTAGTGGAGACCAGCCCTACTACTCCCCCATTGGTCAAGAAAAATTTCCAGAAATGACATTAAGATTAAGTGAACATGCTTCAAGCTGACCTCAGAAGATGATGACTCTTATGTATTCATGATATTTCAAGAGAGAACAAAGCCTTCTAGGCATAGTGTTCAACCACAAACCACATCATCATACAAAGATCACCTTGATCAATCTGTCCATCAGTCCTCACAGGGAGAGCATCGATCACAACACATCAGACACATTGTTCTAGCCAGTGCTGTAGCTACCTGATGGCCAGGCCGTTAGTAGCACCGGGCACCTGATTGGCATAGCGTACAGCAGCCCAGAATTCCTGCGCAATCCGCCGACAGCAGCCTCCCAAGCAGCTGGGATTACAGATACTAGACTGTAATCTAGATATCCCAGTCTAGATAGTATCTAGACAGTCTAGATACTAGACTGAAATTTGAACTGACCCTGATGCGAAGCGAATGTGATCAATCAGTGAATGTATGCCATACCACAGAAACTGCTTTTACAACCAATAGCAATAAAACTATATCCCTATGGAAATCCAGACCTGCTGACAATATGTGATGTATTCTCAGCAAGTGTACTAATGAATTGAATCAGATGATCCAAATGGTACAGTCTAACAGTTTCATGGGAATGTGTTCAAAGGAACAGAAAAGTTGAAAGGAGAGTAAATAAAATTGCACATTGATGACATGGTTTGTTCCATAGCTCTACCTCACAGACACATTCCTTTCCTTGTCAGAAAGTCGGTGGAAGAAGAATCAGCACTCCTAAAAGAGCTCGACATCATTGAGCAGGTGGATGGCCTCCAAACAGAAAGCATCTAGGTAAAATCAGACGTTGCGTGGACATGTTTACAGAATCGGGTTATCAAGCATGAGTGACATATCATTCTCACTGTAGATGAAATTATTGCCAGTGCTGAATGGAGCAAAGTTCTGCTCAAAGCTTGACTTCAGAGCAGGATACCATCCACCTGAGCTCCACCCTGAGTAAAGGTACATAACAACCTTCATAATACATGTGGATCTACATCACTATGAATGACAGTTTGGGCATTTCTTCAGCTGCAGAAATATTTCGAACCACCATACATGATGTACTACCTGGAATCCTTGGGGTTCTTAATGTGAGTGGTGATATATTAGTACTTAGTACCACATCTGAATAACATGACACTCAACTAGCAGCTATTTTTGAATGACTGCAGAAGCAGAATCTCATGTTAAAGCCAGACAATTGTGATTACAATAAACCCACATTAGATTTTTTTGGATACAAATTCTCCAAAGATGACGTCTCAGTGGATCCTAAGAAGGTGAAGGACATTCACAATCCCACCGTAGCCACAAACCCCACCGAAATGTGTAGTTTGGTAGATCTTGCAGATTACTGTGGCAGATTCATTCTGAGGTTAGCCAATATCACACAACCTCTGAAAGATCTTACCAAGAATGATAAAATAAGGGTGTGGGCACGTCAACATCAAAATGCATTTTAAAAATGCACTAAAAATATCCTTTGCCAGCAATGCCACCATGTCATATTTTAATTCTGGTAAGAGGTCTGAACTTTTAGTAGATGCAAGGCTGTTGGATTAGTAACAGTCCTCCCACAGGTTGACAAAGGTGGTCAAATTTACACCATTGCTTATTTCAGCAAGGCTCTTTCACCCCCTGAGCAACAAGATTCTCAGAAAGAAAGAAGCTCTTGCTGTAGCATGAAGTATTTCCCATTTTCATTCATACATTTATGGATGTTATTTCATTATTCTGACTGATCACAAATCTCTTGAACCTATGTTCAATAATCTCTCTTTTCACCCACCAGTGTTCATTGAGCGATGGATGATCAACCCACAGAGTTATGACTACAAAGCTATCTATTGGCCTGGAAAGGATAACCTGCTGACTTCTTTTCCAGACATTTACTGCTGAAATAGCTAACAATCAGAATGCTATGGAAAAAAACTGAAACACATGTTCTGTTATCACACACCAATCATAAAGTTGTCTTGAAACAACAAATAAAAACAACTGCAAATTGCTGCAGCTGATGGTTTGGATATGAAACAAGAGTTATTGTTTCCTCCATAGTTATTGAACCACTCCCTACTGCTCAATTGGCACTGCACCAGCAAGTGCTATGTTCGGTAGACAACTAACTACAAAATTGGCACCTGTTGAGATAAGAGCAGATGATTAATCTCTTTGTCAATGACAAGGAAGTGAAGCTCATCATGAAAAAATATGCTGACTAGTACAGACAGGCCGAAACCACATCTTTCCATGTGGGAGATATTGTTCTTGTCAGAAATTTTCAGCCATGCAATAAACTGTGTACACACTTTTATCCTGAGCCTTATAAGATCACAATGGCCAAAGGCCCAATCACTGCACAAAGAGAATCCCAGAAAGTCTCAAAAATGCATTTCTCATCAAACCACTTGTGGCACTCATTGAATTCCTGCTTTGCAAGATGATGATGATGTCGACAACCTTACAGAAACTGAACTCTTCATATTCTCTCCAAGGCAAGGGAGCTGACCTGACCCTCTGTGTGCCAAAGGTGTAAAGTCACTGTTACCCAAAAAGAAGTAGCCATCAGGCTCCAAGGCATTTGGAGAACTATATAAGATAAGCAACTGTGTTTCTGTGGATGTGTTGATCAATTATCAAACTTTTGACATTGTTTTATTTATTCTGTGCTTGTTGTATTTTATTTAGAAGAAGGAAGTATTTCAAATGATGAATTTATTAATTGTTGTGAATGTAAAGGTTTTTTGGGGAAAGGAGGGATGTAGTGTAGTGAAATTAGAACACAAGAGCCATGATGGCATTGCTGGAAGTTGCATGGCTCAAGGGAGTCCAGGCCTGGCATTTGCCAGGCTGAACTCTATCTTACCTTTTGCCTCTCTTTGATACCCCAAGGACTTGCACAATCTGTATTGCCAGGTAACTAACAAGGCTGCCTGACTCTTATGGACTGAGATGTAGGCGGACTGGCCTAGTAGTCAGGACAGGAGTCAGGTCTAGTGGGAAGAACAGGTGTCCAGGTTCGGGAACAAAACCCACAATCAGCACCAGAGTCAACTGCCAGTTACCAGAGTCAGTGGTCAACCCAGAGTCAGAACCAGGATTCAAAGCTAAATGTCAGCATTAAGAACAGGTGCCAAATGCCAGAGCCAAGGGGCAAGCCGGAGTCAGGGTTAGAAGTCACAGGCCAGGGTCAGAGCCATGAGTGGTCACTGAGGATTGGAGGCAAGGTGTAATGGCTGAAGGAAAGGCAAGAATCAAGCATGGAGAAGGAGCATGGTGGGAACAGGAGGTAAGCTGGGGGTAAAGCAGCGGCCAGGAGCAGAGTAGGAATCAGGAACATGTTTGGGGACAGGAGGCAGGCACAAGCAGAGTCCAATGCAGCCACAATAGGAAACCACCTTGTTGCTCAGACAAACTTCCTGTTCTTCCTTCTGTCTTAGATACATAGTTGAACCAATTGGTGGAGCTAGCCAATCCTCCAGGCGGAACACCCATGCCTAGTCTGGAGCTATAGCCCTAGTATTTTCTTAGCCCACCCAGTTTTAATAGTAATTTGGTGGCAGTACTGGTATAGCACACCAGAAGCAGATTATTTTTAGAGGCAGGTGGCCATTATTTTCAGCAGTTATTCACTGAGTTTTGTAGTTTAAAACATTCAAGGCTAACTTCATCCTTCAGGTATATGTGTGTAACTTGTGCAGAAGTTGTGGGAGTTGTGCATGCAAAGGTGTGTGCAGAAATTGTCCCAGTATTATTAATTATGGAGTTTAACAGCTTTTATATTTCATCTTCTCTTTACCATTTAAGTTTCAGTGCTAGTACCAAAGACAAATGCCAATGTTTGCAGTTAGAGATTGGGAGAGGCACTTATTTTAGGGGGTCCAATAAAAAGTTATACACAGTTCCATTCTTTCACATGACCAGTGGGAGATGAATATTGGAGATGAATGATAATGGATCTGGTTTATCCTGAAAATACTCTACTAAGATATGCATTTCCCTTCAGCTAACAAGAATTCGCTAATTATTGGCACAAAATATTAAGTGTTTTGAAAAGAATATTGGAAGGAAATTGCAGAGCAGAAATCATATTACAAAGAAGAAACAGTTGTTTGCATCACTTATTCCCATTAAAAGTGAATCATTTATTAAGAAGAGTGACTGTAAAATGATACGTGTGCGTTCACAGATAACTCAGCACCAGGCTTACGAAATTAATGGGAAATAGTGCAGTCCTTAAAACATCCTGGTTTGTGGCTGGCCACTTGTAATGTAATATGCAGCACTCAGAAGGGTCACAGACCTGTATTCTCAGTTAACTTCAGGCTCTTGTACATTGGGTTGGGTAACAGGGCAGCAAGAAGAGATAACCTTAAGTACATGTGCCTTGGCCAGATAAATTCAGAAGCACAAAAAGTTAAATGGGGTTAATAAGGAAGGAGCCAAGGAAAAGTAATCAATAAGTACTACACATAAATTAATTATAAAAGCCAGTGACTAAGCACCTGAGTGAGGAGAAGGAATGTAATACCCTAAAAATTCTAGTAGATTTCTATTAATAAAAACAGTACACACACTATCAAGATAGTGAAAACGTAGAGATTTTAAAATATTGTATACGAGCTAGATGATTTTATTACTCCTATAAAGGAATGACTGCTCTTGTGTCATAATTAAGTTATAAGTGTTAAAGGGGACTTATGTATCTGTTAGAAGAAATGAACAATTTGAGATGAGATATTTTGCACCAGCTTTGGACCAGGACACTCCAGTTTTCTGTTTCTTTATTTAAAATTTGAAAGAAAGATTATTTTCTGCGGCGTAGGTTTGGGAGCTTTTGCAATAAAAGAAAGGATGTTTCCCTGGGTCAAGACTACTTGGAGTATTGCAAAACTGAAATTGCAGTTGCTGAACCCATACATGTTGGTAATTGGTGGCATGGGAATACTGCTATCTGTATTATGTTATACAAAGCACATGGGATCTCTTATAGGGAAGAAGGCAAATACACAGCATTTATTGAAAATACAACAGTTAGCATATGCTTTTCAGTCACAGACACAGACACACAAGTCCTGCAGATGGTCTTTATAGTTACCAGTCTGTTGTAGCTCAAGTCAGTCTAATGGCGAGTTAGACTGAGCACGAATGAGGAGCTGGGCTCTGTCGGTCACGATCCAATGCTCTAAGGCTTTGCACAACTGAACCTAGAGTTTCATGGCAAAAACACACCATCTTTATCATTGTAAATTCCCATTTGAGTCCATGCATTTTGCAATGTCATCCTGTAACCATTAGTCCTTAAGTGGTGTTAATCTTGGGGGTTTCCGCTGTTATCATTTGATGGTTATTGTCGGGCTTCCCATCGTTATCTCCTATTTGTTGTCTCGCTTTCGGAGGTGCCTGACTCATCACTGAGGCCGTCAATGCTGCTAATATGTCTTGCATCCGATACGATGGATGTTTTCTGATTGTCTCCTGGTGTTTCCATGTCTCTGACTTTTTCTTGACCATCTGGACATTTGTGATGGCTTTCACACCTTATCTTTTCCTGATGCATGCATTCCTCATTTTCACACACAGTCTCTCACAGAAACCTTTAAAGCTATACAGACAGATCAAGCCTCGCTAAATCTTATAACTAAAACAATTCACATTGCGGCTTTTAGGCTCTTGACATTTCTCTAATCTATCTATCATAGACACAATAAAAAATCCTGTTTCTTACTAACTAAATTTTATAACAGGTCCTAACTGAAATGCATATGGGAAACAGGAACCCATCTTTTATAATACAACTTATCTTAAAACAAAGGGTATTCCAGAACAGTCCTTCTGACTGATTATGGTTACATTTGGTACACACTACATTATGACCTTTAATACAAATATAAAATCCTGCCCTACATCTGGACATATGTATTGCCCCACTCCTGAAAAGATTTACACCATATAAGCTTACCTTCACTTACATGTAATCTCATAGACTTCAATCAGACTGCTTGCAGGGTGTAAAATTATGCACATGTGAAAACCTTTGTGTAATAATAAGGAGCAGCAGGGTACATTTTTCTTTTTGAAACAGAATACAGAACCTTTCACCTCTAGATCACGGTAAGTAGTGGATGGAAATTATTACCATGTATTGATTGTTTGGTAGCAAACTTTCCCTGCCTTGAATTTCCCATTTCAGGGGTAGATATTGAGTAGGCTGTTCTGATGATTTATCTCTGGCTATTCAGATAACAGTAATTTCTCATTACATATTTTAATGTGTATTTATAAATTATAACATTTTAAAAAGGCATGGGGGGGGGGCTTTTTCTACAGAAGGCTAAAGAATCTTCAGCCAGAAGGCTAAAATAATTTGATAACAAGGTACATTTGTGGTATGACTATGTGAGTCTTTATGAATCTTAGGGTTCAGTTGATTTTGTCTTTAAAAAGTGAACAGAAATCCAATTGAAAATCTGCCCTCCAAGATTTCCCTTGAAAGCATTTGATCAGGAGGATGTCTCCTCTTACTGAGAAGATAAACATTCCATGTTCAATTGGGTGGTCCCCGCACAATCCCAGACTTCAGTATAAATTGCACCAGACTTCCGCTAAACCTATCATTTAAATAAATAAAATAATGACTGTATATGATAAGCTAAAATGTTAGCATCTGAAATGTGGTATTTAGGTTTGGACTGACAAACTAAGTAGAAAACTGGAACACTTTTGAAATAATTTATAAATGGTTTATATCACAGTGTAGCAAGAGAGGAACACCATGAAAGATGGAAGCACAGTGAAATATTTCCAAAACAAAATAAGAGTTTCCAAAGTTAAAAATAAGTACAAAATTAAGACTAAAAATTACACATAAATTGAGGCAATCTATAATGTTTTGGTTGACTCGTTAAACTATTTGGCAAGATGCTGAAGGTATTAACCTGGTCTTTCTTCCTTCAGAAAGATGAAATTAATATACAAAAGTCTGAAATGCTGAGAAATGTTTATACTATGTCGCATAACATCTTAAATTTACCCTGTGCTGTTCCTCTTAAAATCTTATATTACATGGCATGAGAAAGCAGAGCATGAGATAAGGTAGATTCAGATGTAAAAGTTTCAGTCCCTCTCTGTAAAATATATGCAGCATTCATTCATATTTTCAGCTGAGAGCTTTCAAATGAAGATTTCTGTATGACAGTATGCAGAAGGCTATGCATGTTTGTGCAGTTATTTAATGGGTTCTGTAGTGCTATAGTACCTATTGGTGATATGGTGGATGGTTGGTTATGTTCCGCTTTTAAAGATTCACTAGGAGAACTACCACCATACCATAACGGACCAGTGGTCCATATAGTCCAGTATCCTGCCTTTGACACTTGTCTCTAGTGAATTATTCAGAGGAAGGTGAATAAACCATAGTGTACCTTACCAGTTGTGTAATAATATCATCAAGGAGAGATGTCTTCCTGATCATGATCACATTATGTCCTACACAAGGATTAACCATTCTTGTTATTTTTATGCTAGATAATGTAACTGCAAATTCTATTCTCAGGGCTAATTAAAACAAATTTGTGGGGGACTTTGAAGCCATTCATCCAAGGACCTCCCCAGTTGTAATGCTCAGTATTCAGTTCCATCCTCCCTGTCCCACTCCAACTGTGTCAAACTTAAGTGTCATATCAGTTGCAGGGAGTTCCTTCCGTCCAATCAGAAGAAAGAGTAGATGAAGTATCTAGAAGTGGTGCATGCCTGCTTGGAGGGAGTAGAACTAGTAAGAATGTGGGGATCCTATTAAACATGAAAAAAGAAAAAGATGGGTTGTACTCTTCTCCAAAGTGAGAATGGGAGCAGGAAACAAAGGAACCAGTAAGGCTGGCATCATTGGCAGAGCATAGGGATGAGATTGGATGTGATAAGAATTGGGAGTAGAGGTCATCAGGGACATAGTAGTGCAGGAATTCTGGTCTTACCTTGCATACAGATGGCTTTCATGGCGTCTGTGTGGCATAAGCAGAGAACTACACTTACAGGCTACTACACTTGTATGATTGTACAATAATGGTTTGATGTCATATTGGATATTTGAGAAACAGTATGTGATTATGTAATTAAAATTATGTAATCCAAATTCACAAAGAGACGGAGATAAGCTTACACAGGAAGCCTTACCTGGCTTCTGAGTGTTTACATTTACTTTCATGGGTTTTTAGCATAGGTTATTTTAATGAAATAAGAATACCAATTTCTGTTTTAATATGCAATTTTATATTTTCAGAAGCAAGATTCTATATGATCTTGTTCTTCTTGAGGATGATTCTCGTTTACACTTAGGCTCCTTTACACCACTCTTGCAGTATAAAGGAGCCTTAAAATGGGTTTAAGCAGCCTTTTGTGTAAGAATCATGTCCATTGTTTTAGGGCTTACTCAACAATACTTCTGAAGTTTCCAGTTTGAAACTTTCTCCATGTCTGAATGAAAATAAATTGAAGTAATTCTGCTGAAAGTTATTGTCAATCGAATAGAGCTATAATATTGGGTTCCTACAATTTTTAGAGAGAAAAAAGGATTCTGTTTATTATTATACCTTCTCCCCTTCTCTGTCCCACTAGTTCCACATGTGTTTCCAGGGGTTGTGTATCATCTTTTGTTTTCCTAGTATGACATTTATTTCCATTTCCACCCTCTTACCACTAAATAACCTTTTTTTCCCCCATTTTGCTTTGTCTACTTCTGATGCTGTTCTCCATTTTTTCCCCACTGTTCAGTCTACAGTGCATACGACAGGGAAACTGCTTCTGTTAAAAACTAAAATAGTCATGGCTTCTATCACAAATGAAGTATAAGCAACTGAAGTTGCCTGTCTTTATTAAAGCAAAACTAGCAGTCTAATTTGCAAGACCTTCTTGGTCGCAAGAAAATGATTGTACTCTCTGTGCAATTACTTGCTTCTATCCTCTTTCAGATAAAAGAGGTACTGTGTCTCTTTAAGTCTGTGACACACCACTATTATGAGTCAGTCTGTGTCAGATCATAACAGGTGCACCACATCGCCTGCAGAGTCACATTTGATGTTGCATTTCGGTGCTATCCCACAATACAAGTGCACAGCACATTTGAAAAGTCTGCTTTTTCATTTACTTCTGTACTATCTAGAATTTATTTGCGTGGAGAGAGAGGGGATCTGTTGCCCTGAGCTTATTGCATAATGTCAGAAAATGCCTCAGTATAAAGTCTTCTGTACAGGACTAAATAAATCCACATCTTCAGCCAGTTTAAATTGGCATAATGCCATTTAAGTCAATGGAACTATGCCAGTTTGTATCTGTTGGGGATCTGGCTCATAGATTTCTGTGCAAAACCAAGGTGGTAATAATAGGTTTGGGGGGGGGGGTGATCAACCAAAATATGTCATCTTTTCTAATACTTGCCTCAATTATTATGGGTGGATGCTCTCCATTTCTACAAGAATTTGCAATGTACAGGTCATGCTGGATCCCCATGATCATGTAGCCATAATGCATTTTCTGCAGGTGGAAAAACTCCATTATTTAAAAAAAAATCAGATTTTTTAAAAATATAATGATATTTATTTAAACACATTTTTTAAAAAAAATAAACAGTTTAATTTGAAATTATGACACCCTATTTTAAGGCCTAAACTTACTATCATCTATTAAAATCATTTAAATAAATTACAAAATAATATAGAATCAGAGAGGTAGCCATGTTAGTCTGGAATTGCAGAAGTGACAAAGAGTCCTGTGGCACCTTAAAGACTAACTAAAGTATTGAAGCATGAGCTTTTGTGGGCTAATACCCACTTCATAGGATGCACAATATACTGCACCAGTGATCCCTCCTGAAATATTTAGTGGGTTAAAGTGTACAGCTTTTATAATTATATACAGAATCAGGGAGAAAACATTTTTGACATTTGAGGTCAGTTCAAGATTCATAAATGTGATTAACTGGGTTAGCCCTTGTTAAGGGTTGAGTTAAAACCTCATGGAAATTGATATGTGAACTTGTCCCTCACTTAACACAGGTAAGGGACCACACTTAAAACAAGGCCTAATAGAGGCTGCCCAGGAGTTTTGGGTTGTATGAGTGGAGGGTTTTTTTTACCGAGTATTTATTTATTTATGTATCAGCATACGCAGGAGCATTTGTGAGAAGGGAAAACATACAAAAACTCAGGACAGACAAGAACAGAGAGAGAAGTAGAGACCAAAAGCAAGAAAGCCAAGCAGCAGCGGGTGAGTACAATGTAACCTTGGAAAAAGCTAGAGAGCTTTTGGGTCTAGTATCAGCTAAAATGACTTTGGCTGTCAGCTAAGAAGCTGCTCTTTTTGTTCTTGATTCCTCCTGAATACATTCCTTGGAAATAAATAATATTGCCTCAAAGAAATACGTGAACATCACCAATTTCTCCTCCTAACTGGAACATCCTCGGGGTCCTGAACTTTGACTCCCTTCTCTGGTCAAAATGGGGCAACCATATGTCAGAGTGTCATGTACTGCATTAAGTAGCTATATCATTTACAATCTCTACAATGGAGGAATGCTGGTATTTACATTTGTCCAAATGTTAAGACTCTCAGTTTGTGATGTGCAGAAAATATTTTGTTTTCATTACTTTTGGTTTCAGTTTAGCTAGCAGGTGCAGAGAGAGTATTCTCTTTATCTGGACTAGTTCATTCAACCTTTAGAAGCTGACTGGGAGCCGAGGAAACAGGAAAGTTTTTTTTTCCCTGGTCATTCACATTTTCTAACAATGAAATAAATAATCCAAATAAATGTACGTTAAGGTATATAATTGCTTAAATAAATGTGTCTAGATTTAATGTATCTTTATGGTTAGCCAAAGTAATACCAAAGGTAATGCAAAGGCTATTTTTAGTTACAAATCAACATGTTTTAATGGCTATACCAATTAATGATGACGACTCTGGCTTTAGGAAAATAACTAAAAAGTACAAAGGTAAAAAGATCATTGTTATTTACATCAACACTTCCTGCTTCCTGATTTGAATCACTCCAATATAGAGCACTCCACCCTGATTTCTATGTTTATCTATGTACATGACAGCATGAAGTTTAGTTGTAGCTGTGTCAGTCCAAGGATATTAGACATGAAGGTGGGTAAGGTAATCAGAAGTTAGTCCAATAAAAGATATTATCTCACCCACCTTATCTCTCTAGGGGTATGTCTGGCTACCCGCCGATTCGGCGCCATCGATCGTTCGCGGCGCCCCTGTCGACTCCGGAATGCCAGCTTGCCAGGAGGCGCAAACTGGAATCGACGGGGGAGCGCGCCGCCGACCGCCGCCGCCATGAGGATGGACGGTAAGTCGGCTGCAGATACGCAAACTTCAGCTACGTGAATCCTCCCTGCTCCCCCCCCCCCCCAGTGAGGACCAGCTCTAGGAGACTGTAAATATTTCTTTGGAGTGAAGAGGTTGCCAATGTTATCCATGCCTCTGTCACATCAGGCTTGGACTTTACAATATGCTCTGCTGAGGGCTACACTTTATGGTGAAACTGGCACAGATTACAGTAGCCTATTTATTAAGTAATTTAGCTCAGTGGGAGTGTGTCTCTGGGATCAGAACTGGCTGCCTGATAGAATATAAGGTATTGGTCTGATGTATGATATTATGTATGGCTTGGGATCTGCTTAGTTGACAAACCACCTTCCTCGTACTCCCACAGTGCATTTAGCACAGGAACTTGGACCAGAGTCTCCTTGATATAAAGGGGCTTCTCAAGGGGCCTTCAAGCTTTTGCACTTACTTTCTATTTGTTCCAAAACAGCTTGAACATGTTGACCTTCAGGGTATCGTCTATTTACCTAGACCCTGGGGTTGAAGGAGGGTTAGGGTAGGGGCTTGATGTTTGTATGAGGGTGGGGGAATGTAGTGGACCCTCCCTCACCCCAGAGTAGGGAGGCCACCTAGGGGCTGGCTCAAGCCAGCAGACAAACAGTCTGTGATAGGCCGGGGCCTGGGCTTGCAGGAGCTCAGGCAGCCAGTAATAACAGTCTTAAAGGCTGGCTTTAGCCTAGGCGTGGCTCAGGCAGCCAGTAAAACAATACAGTCTATCAGCAGGCTGGGGCCTGGGCTTGCAGGGCTCAGGCAACCAGCAAACACACAGTCTAAAGGACGCCCTGGACACTACAGAGTCTAAAGGGCGTCCTTTACTTTTATGTGATTGTATTTTTCTAATTCATGGGAAAGTGCCTAGAGCCAGGGATAAGCACCTTTTTTGTTCCTTCCTGTAAATCTAAATAAGAAAGTAAGTTGACTTTCTCCAGTGGGTCCCACTTTACACCGTCATCCACAGTGAAACCCTTGGAAAAGAACACTTGCTGTTACTGTTTATTATTGAAGGGAATGAAGAGGCACGAAGTCATGACAAACTGCTAAATAATTTTCATTTTTAAGAAAATTGGTGTTTTTAAATTAGAACTATCTGAAGTGCTTTTTCATAATTTTGTTACAACAGTAGGCAGTTAATAAATGAGGCAGATAGAACTGATATTTCATATTATATGGTTATGGAGTTGGTTAACTATTGGTATGGGTTCTTGCTACTAACAAAATTATCAAATACAATAAATGTACCTGCATCATTTATAGCTTTTTCAACAAATCTGCGGCTGATTTGACTTTGGGTAAGTACCAATTCCAGGTATTTGGTTTTCTGTCAAATACTAAAATTTGATATTGGGTATAGCTTCTTGTATTAACTCTAAGATAAAAAGATGAAAAGGAAGAGGCAGACACTTTAATTAGGAGTTCAAAGCAAAAATGTGATCAACCTATTTTGACATTACCAATTAAGAATAGCCACCCACCACCCTTAGGAAGTTTCTTTTCTCCCGATTTCCATTCTGGGGATTCCAAAACCTATTTTAATCTATATCTTCCCACACAACACTTCAAAGATGTTTCCTGAACACAGTCACACAACTAGCAGCACATGGTGTTGTCCTAAAGGCAATAATAATGAGTAGATTAAATATGCACAGTTACGGAATCAGCATTAAACAGCCCTGCTGGCAGAGTTAGTGTCAGTACCCGGCATAAAACTCCCATTGTGTAGCAGCTACAACTGTGAAATTGAAGGACATAGTTGTTGAGGGGTGGGATCCACATGTCATACAAGAGAACTGTTTTGTCTAACAAGCTTGCAACATGCTCCTTTGGGTATCTCACTGTTGTCCTTTCCGTAACTTACTTCTCTGTGCACAGTATCATGGATGATTTTTTAATATTGTAAGTGGCCATTAGAGCTTGATTTACAAAGATATTTAAGGCACCTAAAAATGCAGATACAGATTTACAAATATGCCTAAACAAATTCCTCTTATATTCAAGAAGAGTTAGGGGCCTAACTCAGATAGGTGACAAATCTATACATATAAAAGTCAAATGGTGTATGCGTGTGTGTGTGTGTGTATGTGTGCGTGCATGTATGTATGCTGCCTTACTCCCTCCACACCGTTTGAGCTAGAGACTTGAAATTTGGTACAGTTATAGGCTTTAGGGTCCTAATCAGGGTAAGAGTCGAAAATTTTTCAAATCTCACCTCTGCCGCCCCAATTTAAAGGGGTGAAATTCTTTAAAGCACATTCACATCAGCTGGGCAGCAGGTTAACACCTGCTGTTCTCTGTGACATAGTTATGATGTCATAATACCCCCCTCCAATGGACCCCATACTCACTCAGCTCTCTCCCCCCCTCCAACGGACCCGAGCAACGCCTGAGACATCTGAACAAGATTTGTATTAATAAAAAACATGGTAGTCTTTTTACATCCCAGTTTCCAATTACAAATACCCCGAGCAACGCCGGGTATTTTTGCTAGTGATTTATAAAAGCACCTATATGCATTTTAGGTGTCTAAACCTTTGTAAAGCTAGCCGTTAATGGTCAATATGTTGGTCATCCAACCAACCCAACACCTTCTCAACGTTTTGCTGTCCTTACCGGTAACAAACTTTAAATAATTAGAATTAAGTTTGGAAACTCTGGCCTAAAATTTTCAAAAGTGACTAGTGATTTTGTCTGCTTCCTGGAAGCCTATTTTTCAGAAACCTTGGAGCACTTACTTTACCTTATGAAAATCAGCTTGTTTAAAAGCTCTCTAGTTCCAAACACAAAAACTGAATCACTCAAAATCACTGGTCATTTTGGAAAATATAAGCCACTTTATACTTTTTCTATGTAGTAAGTTGCTGTGCACCCAAAATGAGTCACAATGGCAGCACTGGATATCTTTTGATTTCTGTAGAACAGCTAAAGTGCGGACAAAGTTTCTTTCCCTGTCCCCATCAACATGTTGCCTTGTGGCAACTTTGTGTTGAAGCCAAGGAACCAAAGCCATGAGTGACAGAGTAGATTAGTTCACATGTCCATTCATTTCTCTGTTTCTTTGGTGAGATTCATTTATCCTCGAGATTAAAAAGTAATGTGAGGATTGGTGTGCTGCTTCTTTAAAACTGCAGCAGGAGGCCAAGTAGGAAGGATGCCAGCTAGAGCTAATATTTTGACAAAACTTTTTTTCTATCAGAAAATACTATGTTATCAAAACCAAAGCTGCTTATGGGAAAAGGGTTGGGTTCAACTAATTTCTCAGTTTGAAAAGGTAGGCTTAGAATTTGTTAAATTGACCCATTTTGAAAGGGCTTTTCAGTTATAAATTTAAGCTAATTATTGTATGTGTATTATATATAAATATATATATTTATATATAAAATCTCCAAATCTAAAAAATGTTTTGGAATTATCAAAAAAAAAATTATCAAAAAACAGTTCAATTGACTGAACTGGAGTTTTAAAAAATTATGGTCAGATGACAATTTTCAATATTTTATCTTTTCATCCTGAATCATGATTGAAAAACATTATGAAAGCTTGATAATTTTCAGAGGATGGGAAAAAGGGTTTTCCTCCCAGCCCTAGTGCAGCTCAAAGTTGTGGTAATTAGCCTCTAACACACTCTGGGGGCAGTGCAGAGCCATCCCACAGAGGATTTGAGGAAAGACTTGTCTCTCTGGACTATATGGGGAATGTATACTCTACTAGCCCTTTATATGGTGCCACCTGCTTCCTCCTGTGCAGCTGATCAGTTCTGCAGGCCAAGGGAAGGAAAAGCATGGCCCCATCTCTTCCCTATCACCTTTGGGAACAGCTGCACCACCAAGGGTGCACGTAGGGAGTAGTCTCGGCAGTCCACTAACCTAAGGGACTGCAATTGTCCACAGCCTCTGCATGCATGGGGTAGGAGAAAATAATTTAGTTCCAGTGAATATGTGCAGTTGCTCTTTGAAGTAATACTGCACTTTAAGCCAGAATGAAAAATATATTTTTTTCCTTTCTGAAATAGTGTTGATGGAAAGAAGTGTGTATTCCACTGCTAAGGGGTTTCTTATTTTTTCATGATGAAAGCTATAAATACCATAAAAGTTCCTTCACTGATCACATATTTGGAATACTCTTGTTTTATAGCAGATTTTACCAGTGTATATTAGCATGAAATCCAATATCATGACTGAAATAATGGTAGCATTTATGAGAAAGTGCACACTGAAAGTAGGATTTTTCTCATATTTGATAATGTACTGAGTAAAAACATCCCATTTCCATAATCAGTATATGACTATGAAGGCACTTTTACTGAAGATCAAAGAGAACTTTGTTTTCATCCTAGCTATATCTAAACTGTTTATGTGAAGTTGTGATTAGCTGTATTACAGTATTTTCAAAGTTGAATTTTGTTAAGATGAGGCAGCTGACAGACACAAAAATTCATCTAAAACTCAAAGTCTAAACCACAGCTTGACTTCAAAACCTGACCCAAAAATTATCCAGATACTTAATGAGGAACTAATAGCACTGGTTTGAACCAAGTGTAATGCAAGCAATGGCTACGTAAGATTCCCCACAGAGCTCTAGTCTAGTAAACAGCTCTGTTCTGATCTGAAAAACCAAGTTTTTCTCAGTCCTGGGAGCTGTTTGAGCAGAGATTGCTGATGACACAAGTTATAAGCCTGATCTTATAAGAGGACCGTGTGATCTCAACTTGCAATACTTTCAGTGGGAATTGAGGTCCCAGTACCTCACTGGATTAGGCTACCTTTTTCACTTTTGAACTAATATCAGGAACTGCAACTATGAGCATGTCTACACTTACCTCTGGAGCAATCAATCTTGATTTATTGCATCTAGTGAAGATGCGATAAATCAACCATCACATGCTCTCCCGTTGACTCCACCAGAGCGAGAAGCAGTCGACGGGGGGGGGGGGGGGGGCGTCAGCAGTCTACCTACTGCAGTGAAGACATTGCAGAAAGTCGATCTGAATACGTCTACTTCAGCTATGTTATTTACATAGCTGAAGTTGCATAACTTAGATCGATTCCCCTCCCCTAGTGTAAACCAGACCTATATCACCAAGTACTAAAGAATGAGTTGTGCACTGACTTGTTTTATGGCCTATTCTCACAGTTTTAATAACTTAAATAGGATGTATCTATTGTTTTCAACACACATAATATATATTCAGGGGTCAGCAACCTTTCAGAAGTGGGGTGCCAAGTCTCCATTTATTCAATCTAATTTAATGTTTTGTGTGCCAGTAATACATTTTAACATTTTTAGAAGGTCTCTTTCTATACGCCATTAATATATAACTAAACTACTGTTGTATGTAAAGTAAATAAGGCTTTTAAAATGTTTAAGAAGCTTCATTTAAAATTGCATTTTAATTTAAAGTCCCCCAGACCAGTGGCCAGGACCCAGGCAGCGTAAGTGCCACTGAAAATCAACTTGCGTGCCACCTTCGGCACACGTGCCATAGGTTGCCTCCCCCAGATATACATAGTTGTTTTATGATGATATGGATGACATAGAAAAGAGGAGCTGTTTGAAAACACCACTCATTAATTTAGCAGGTACAATAGAACCTCAGAGTTACAAAGACCAGAGTTACAAACTGGCCAGTAAACCATACACCTCATTAGGAACCAGAAGTATGCAATCAGGCAGCTGCAGAAATAACAAAAAAAGCAAATACAGTCCAGTACTGTGTTAAACCTAAACTACTAAAAAAAAATTAAGGGAACGCAGCAATTTTCTTCTGCATAGTAAAGTTTCAAAGCTGCATTAAGTCAATGTTCATTTATAAACTTCCATAAGAACAACCATAACGTTTTGTTCAGAGTTACGAACATTTGAGACTTACGAACAACCTCTGTTACCGAAGCGTTTGCAACTCTGAAGTTCTACTGTAAAACTTTTGCAATATCTAGGTCACAGCCTGTTGTGCTTTTCAACTTTAGTTTGAAATTGCCCCAAATTTTATGTAAACTATTTTTGTACCTCTTTTAATACCACAATAATCCAGCGTTTATTTTTTGTTCCATTTAGATCTACTAAACAAGCAGTTTAGCTCCTATCCCATACATAGAGGCTCCTCTACTATTACATACTACTCTGCTGTCCAAATACAAACAAAGTAGGAACAAGTTAATTTTGTTTATCCATTTGTTTTGAACATTCTAAGACCTAAGCCTTTTATGGCAATTACAAAAATCAGTGTTTTGTAACCATGTGTAAAAGATACACATTTTTTCTATTTTTATTTTTTGTATCCTGATTTATATTAAATCCAGTTGGTTGTTTACATATCCATCAGGGAATGTGGGGATTATTTTCAATATAAAAAACATGCTTATTTTTCTTAGCAAAAATGTTCAACAAAATCCCTGAAATTAAATACATCCTAAAAATCAATTAATTCATGTCAGGACTAAAAGTACTCAACAGCAAAAGTCAGCTGATGATACAACACCAATACATTTCATGGAGTGAAGTTATTGCAATCCATGCATATGTAAATATAACAAAAAAACTATGCTAAAAGATTTTTAAAGCTGCCAAGTCAATCAATCAAATGTTAGGAATTACTAAAATTAAGCTTGCCCATGGAGCCTTAAGAAGGGGGAGGGGGGCAGCTGTTTGGATGAGGAGCCAAGAAAAGGAGACTGATTCAGTGAGGTGGAAAGAATGGGGACAAAGAGCAAGAACCTGGGCCAACTGGGCAGAGACCAGGACTAGGAACAGGGGTGGAGCCATTGGTATTGGGTGAAAGTGGAGATTTTGACTTGGATGGAGACCCTGGATGGGCAGACTGGGACAGCAATGTGAACTCTTAGGAGTGGAGACTGGGACTGGTTAAGTGAGAATAATAGGAGTGGGACAAGTAGGTAGGGTGGGGAAAAGACAGAACTGGGAAAAGGACAGATTGAGGAAGAAGGGACCTTTTGAGGGCAATGGACAGAAGGATCATCTCTTGCAAAGTCCTCTGTGGCAGCTACCACAGCTCCCTCCAATTCATTATGTTCAAAGGAAGTCTTTACCCATCAGAGATGCGTATCTGGAAAAACACCACCAGTGGCAAGCCTTTGGAGGTAGTATGCATTGATTTCCTGTTTTTAGATGAGGACTGGAAGAATGTGGGACACTTTTTAGTAGGACTGACCATTTCATATGCCCAGGCATAATCAGTTACAGAACAGAAGGCCACTACAATTGCTTGACTGTTGAAGGAGAAACACATAAGTATATGGATTTCCAGCTTTGATACATTTGGACCAAGGAAGAGACTTTGAGCATTGTGGTGATTATTGAACCTAAAAAGTTACCCTAAGCTCAACTGTGAAAAGCACCTGAAAGTTCATAAGATGTCAAAAACACCTATGACTTTTTTGCCTGCCTGAGAATAGGTTAATTTGTTTTCAGTAAATAAATGCTGCAAACAGGTGCAAGAAAACCAGACATAACAACTGAATTAATCCAAACAAAAATCACCTACTGCTATAAGCCAAGTACTATGGTGGTCATATTTGGCCAACAAGAAAAATGTGGGAACACAGCTACCTATGCCAACTTTGGCCTTACAGAAATAGATTTCATTGTTGGACCTATCAACATAGCAACTCATCTCAACTCATTTCAATTTTCTTGACCTTAAGGCAGAAGGAGCAGACCAAGCTAAGGGACTCTCTTCCCAAAAGAAAGGCCAGTTGGCCTCGTTTTCCTTTAAGGAACTTTGTCTACTTCTCAGCCCATCAACAGAGATATCTAATTGCCTGCACCATGAAGGCATCTAAGCTCCTGATTCTTTTCCCTTCCCTTTTTGTGTTGCTTACTATTCCTTCTGACTTTTCTTTCTTTCCTATATTTCATTCTCTTGGCTTTTCATTGAGTCCTGAAATCACCTATGCTGCATTTATCCAAGCCTGCCTTGTATTAAAGAATAAAATTGTCAAACACATAGAAGAACATAAGTTGTTGGGCAAAAGTCAGCATGTTTTCTGTAAAGGGAAATTATGTCTTACTTATGTCTATTCGAGTTCTTTGAAGGCATCAGCAAACGTGTTCAAGAAGGATCCAGTGGATATAGTGTACTTAGATTTCCAGAAACCCTCTGACAAGGTCCCTCACCAAAGACTCTTCCATAAATTAAGTGGTCATGGGATAGGAGGGAAGATCCTTTCATGGATTGAGAACTGACTAAAAGACAGGGAACAGAGGGTAGAAATAAATGGTAAATTTTCAGAATGGAGAGCTGATTATTATTTGACAGGTTGGTGTCCAGTAAACCACTGAAATAAAGTTAAAGAAAGAAAGTGTCTTTTCTCCTTCTGGGAAGAGATGCCATGTGGTCTGGTGAAGATTTCATGCAGGTTGCACCTCCACTGGTGATAGTTGAGTTGTTACCTCCTCTCTTTGTTAATGTGATGGTTTTGTTTAGTTTTTATGTAAATGTATCTTAGAATCATAGAATATCAGGGTTGGAAGGGACCTCAGGAGGTCATCTAGTCCAACCTGCTGCTCAAAGAGGAGCAATCCCCAATTAAGTCATCACAGCCAGGTCTTTGTCAAGCCTGATCTTAAAAACTTCTAAGGAAGGAGATTCCACCATCTCCCTAGGTAACCCATTCCAGTGCTTTACCACCCTCCTAATGAAAAAGTTTTTCCTAATATCCAACCTAAACCTCCCGCACTGCAACTTGAGACCATTACTCCTTGTTCTGTCACCTGATACCACTGAGAACAGTCTAGATCCATCCTATTTGGAACAGTCAGTGTCTCTTTGGACACCTTCAGTGTCTGTGCCTGATGACCAGATTGGTCAACCATTCCTTTGTCTAGGATAGATTGGGCTTATGCACTGCCTGCCAAACACATTTCAGGAAGTGATTCTAGCACATATCCATAACTCTTTGTTCACACCCTGTACATATATCATCCAATAATATTGATGATCAGTGAGACATTAGTATTTCAATGATATATTACATGGCACCTTCTGGATATATATGACAACAGCATGTTAGGTTTAGTGAGTATGTCAGGCATGAGAAGAGTTGCTGACACAGTATATCGAACCACCAATGGGCCTCTGTGTCACAGATAGCAAGAGTCACAGAGTCAAAGCTATCACACTAAGAATGGCTAATTTGTGGTACAACATAGCAGGGCAGTCACCCCGCTCCAGCTCAGAAAGAGTTAAAAGCTGGCCCTTTGAGAGGGCTGGGGCTGAAAGCAACCGAGGGAGGCTGATTGGGTAGGCAGCTGCAGATGGGGCCACACCCAATTAGGGTCTAGCTGGTCCTGATAAAAGGGCTGGGACCTAGGCAGGGGGAGCCTCACTCCAGTGGTAGAGTGGGGAGGACTTGGCTGCTGGCTAGAGAAGGGTATCTCAAAAAAGAGCAGTGCTGGGCAAGGACAGGCAGAGCTAGGAATCTCTGGCCAGGTGACTTCCCAGACTGAGGCCAGGCTAAATGGCCTGTGATGGTACCAAGGCTGAAGGAGTGCAGCCAGGCCAGGAAAAGGCAGCAGGTCCAATTCTCCTTGCCAATGATGAGTGGCCATTTCAGATTACAGTTTGCCCCTGTGAAAAGGGGCTAGATTAAAAACTGGCAATTGGTCATTGAGGCAAGGTGGGCTTTGGGGAATTGGGATTCCTCAGGGAATGGAGGATTCCTTAGTGGGCAGTACCCCAGAGAAGGGACACTATGAGCCAGGAGGGACATGGGGCCTGAACTAAAGGGTGGTACTAGAAAAAGAAAGACTTAGACAGCAACAAGAGAGACACAGGCCAGCAGGAGGTGCACCAAATCTGGAAGAGCTAAATTCCCAGACCAGACAGCAAGAGGCACTGCGCTGGTGAGTGGTCCGCCGTGTTACATAGAGAAGTAGAAAAGAGGTCTGTATGAAATAAGTGGAAGAGAGAGAACAGCAACAAGAGAAGATGTTCAGAAAATGGTTTTTGTGGGATGTACGTCTTTATAGAATCTAGACCAAGGTCCATGATATAGGCAGAAGAAAGGAGGATTTTAAAAAGAGGGAGGTCAGATTTGATCTTGCTCATGAAATAAATGTGAAACCAAAGGAGTAGTCTGAGGAAAGAGATGTGGTGGTTTGGCTTCATTGTATGTGGGAGAAGGTGAAGAGAGGCATACAGCAGATCCTGCAGTCCAACAATCAGAGATTTAGTGAAACTATAGAGAAGGAAGAGGCAACAATTAACACAAGAGTAAAAGAAGACAGGCAAAGGCAGTGATATGCCTGGGCAATACTGCTGATGTGGCTGTAGGCTGATTTACAGACCTAGAAGATTTGGGAAGAGAGAGAACTATTACTCAAGGATGAAACCAAAGGTTAAAGAGAACTGAAACAAATGGAAGGCCCTAAGGTCCACTTGCCTGAGAGAGGCACTTCAGTCTTTGACATTTAGCTGAACAAAGCCACTATTTTACGTAGTCAAAGCCAGTCATCAGGGTGGACCAAGAGGTAAAATTAAAAGGTGTCGAAATATAAGCATATCAACATAAAGAATAATGGTAGAAATAGTTGACTTTAAGGGAGTAGATGGTGACAAAAAAAAAGAGGGCTGAGATATGAACTTTTTGAGGTACCATGGAGAACTGGGCTTCGAGAAATATGAAGAGATCTGGGTATCTATGGAGAAGATATTTGTGCTTAATTGTAGATTGTAATTCCCTATCACAAAATTAGGGACTACACCATGTCCCCATGGTTTGAAACAAACAGAGTTACTCAATGAGTTATAGAGCTACAATGCACAGCTTTTTGTTACTAGAAGAGGCATGAAACACGGAGGTCATAAATTCTCAAATTTGAGATCTTATTGCCCAACTAGCAAAGTTACATTTTCTGGACTTTAGGAGCTTATGTTGATGGAAGAGTTCACAGATCTATATGCATTAGGCATTTAGAAAACCCAAGTGATACTATGAGATATAATGAATAGGCAGCAGAATATGGTCACTGTTTTAAGTATTAGGGGGAAAAACTTGTTATTACAGATAAAGTCACATGCACACAAAGCATGATCCTCTGAATCACATCCAAGTATAATAATTTTTCCACTGAAAGCAGAGCATCTACAAACAGTTTATTTTTCTTGAAGTGGTGATTTCCCTTCCCCATCCTTTTCTTCAACTGGGACTTTCAGTAATGCTAACAGCTGCAACCAAAAATGTGTTTGGCTGAGCCTGGGATGCCTTACAGTCATCTTGATGGCATTTCCCTCTTTAGAGCTCCCCATAAACATTGGCCAAACTAATTCATGATCCTCGTTCAAATCTCTTCTTAAAATTCCTCTCTGTTGTGTGTACAAAATCTTGACAACATTTATGCTGCGGTCCCAGCACACCAGCAGCCTATCCTGTTGATCATTATCAGCTCATTGTTTCCATGTATCTGTATCCATCTGTTGTCTCTTGTCTGACACTTAGATTGTCAATTATTTGGGACAGGAACTGTGTTTAGTTATGTGTTTTTGCCTAGCACAATGGAGTTCGGGTCCATGTCTGGGATCTTTAGGTGCTACTATAATACAAATAAAAATAAATGGATTTTAGAATATAACAATAACTTTTGGAACAGATTAAATGCAGTGTTCAAGAGTTCTGGGAAAGGTCTAAGCATCAATGGGCAGAATCCTATTGATTTTTTGCAAAAATTGGAAAAGGGGAAATGAGACACGGAGTCCATGGCATCTCGTTAGCATCTCTTTAGTTGTCTGTAGATCAAAGAACAAATTGATGGCAACCATTAACATATTCCAGCGTAACAATACCCCCATCTCAGCTTTTCCCATACTCCCAATATAGTTTAAAATGTTAACATCCTGAAAGGGGGAGAAAAAGAAAGGAGAAAGAAGAATAAAAATGGCCAGGAGATGGGGGTACACAGAGCCCCCTAGCATGGAAGGGGGGGTATTGGAGTTTAATTGATCACCCCTCTTCCAGAGCACCCCTATGATCAGAAGTTTCCTTGTATTCACTCCCTTCACACTAGTGTAATAATCTTATACAAAATAGACATTGTGAGGCATCATTTGAAAACTGACAACTTGGTGGTCAGTAATATCATGGTGAAATGTAAGTAGCAACTTAATGTGTAAAGTTATGAAATCCCCCTGTATGATATTATTAGCACATGTTCAAAACCATGTGCCCAGTCAAAAGTATGCAAAGCAATATGTCTTTATTTCAATTTACACGTAAGTACTAAACAGGGTCTTTGAGACAGGGTCAGAAGAATACTCTTTAAAAGTTAACCCGACTATACACACACTAGTCCCTTGATTTTGAGGGGGAGATCTTGACCTGAGAATTTGGTCAGTCACATTGCTTGGAATCTGGCTGACCAAAGGATTTTATCTTGAACCAAGATAAACCAAGCCTAGCTTGTTACATTTTAGCAATTAGAAAGCAATTTATCTTTATTTCTCTTGTAAACATTTCTGACTTTAATACCTTATACTTGAAGTCACTTAAAATCTTTTCTTCTATTAATAAACTTGTTTTTATTTTTAAACTCTTAACCAATTTATTTAAACTGAACTGTTTTGGTAATTCTAGTTGAAGTAATTCTAGTTGAATATTGACCGTTACAGGGGCAACAGGAGAGGGAGAGGGCCAGACAGTGCAGAACAGATGTTTTTGGGAAAACTTGGGACTGTGAGAGTCTTGGGGTCATCCTGCAAATAGTAATCAAGGCTGGTGGAAGCCAGAGTGTGACTGGAGTGGTGCTGACAGGCTGCTAGCATCAGAGCAGCTGGATCAAGGCCACAGCTATACCGAGACATTAAGGGTGTAACCTACATGCTAGAGGACTGTTTGTGAGCATTGCCAAGCACCCAAAGTTGGGGGGCAGGTAGTGACACAGCCCCTCACTGGTCTGGTTTGCATCCCAGAATGTGACACCCCCACCTCACACTCTCAGGGCACAAAGCATTCAGTAGATCCTGTTCTCCAGCCAAGCCCCCTCTAGTGTCCAGTTCCATTTGGGATTACAGAATCTTTTAAGTTTTTCAGAGAACCATGGCCCTCCAGCCAGGCTGTCTCAATTTCCAGCCCATTTTGGGGGTTACTGTATCTTTAAAATCATGTACCTCACCAGCTCACTCATAATATGTTTGGGCTTCTTCAGAGACCAGACATCCGGAGACTCTAAGCCATCTTTTTTTCTCCTCTGAGCCCTGACGTTTCTTTCAGTTCCCAACTTCTTTCTCACAAGCCTGGTGTTTATCTCACTGCCATTTCCTGTTTATAACTCCAGTACTTCCTCTTCTGAATTGCTCTTTCCTCCTGAATTACACCTTCTTCAGGTGACATTCAATTACATGACCCCTTTCAGGTGGTTCTTATGTTTCAGTAACCATTCTTTATTAGCCCCAGCTGAGCTCACTGCTCCTCCCGCTCCAGTTACATTAAGGCTGCTTAAAAAGACTGCATCATCTTGTGACAGGGAGACACAGAGTCCCTGGCATGAGGGAGCAGGAGGGGATAGTTGCAGTGAGTCCGCTAAATAGATGAGAATGAAAGGGTGGGACACCACAAGGCAGGAGACAGGACCAGGACAAATCAGCAATAAAGCATTTCATCTCCAAAGAGTGAAAATGGACAAACAAGTGAGGAGTCAGCTGATGGGAATGACAAGCTGCCCTGTAACATTAAGTACCAGAGACTAATCACTGTGTAGTTCGTCATTTGGCTAAAGGATTTGCACATTCGTGTGTTTTGTCCATTTAGTGAAGTGATTATAGACTAGACATGGAAATTATCATACCCAGTGAATCTGCCACAAACTGGTTCTTTGACTTCCTGTTCATTGAGTATATACTGCAAATATTCCCATTCTGGCAGAACAATGCACATACAACAGTGCTTCACAGTATTTTATAGTTCCCATGTTAGTAAATACATCTTCCTTCTCCCTCCATCCAATATTAATATGACAAATAAGAGGCTTATTTTTATCATAATTTTAAAAAGTCATTAATTACTAGCAAGTGATTCTCTGTTAGAGTGCAACAAAACTTGTCTACTATGGTCCAGCTGGTATCTCAATCCATACTCTTGATTCACACAATTATCTGTAATTGCAAAGATTCATAGATGCATAAGGCCAAAAGGGACCATTGGGGTCATTAGACCATAGGATTTCCCTTAATTAATTCCTGTTTGAATACATTTTTCTTTTAGAAAAAAGTTCAACTTGATTTAAAGATTTCCAGTAATGGAAAACCCACCAGAGTCCTTGGTAAATTGCTCCAAGGGTAATTACCCTCCCTGTAAAATGAGGGGGAAATGTTTTATGAAAGTGAAATTTCACAAACTCATTTAACCAGATAATGTCCTGTTGCTTGTTTAGGCGATAATCCTACAACTAACTGTACATTTGCCTACACAGAGCCACATAACTTCATTGTTCAGAATCCAGCCTTATCTTATTTTTATTAGTGTAGCAGTTAGAACCCCTAGTCATGGCTCAGAACTCCATTGTGCCAGTGATGTACAAGCAGAACAAAAAGGCCATCCCTTTTCAGGTAAGATCAAAGTTTTTTTAAAAAAACAATGACAATTTTAATTCATTTCAAAAGGAGGATGTATGGGAAAATAAAACTAGCCTACATTCTCCATGATTTGATAGTCTATCCCTGTGTGATAGGTTGGAAATCTATATATATAAAAGTCAAGTGGTGTATGTATGTATGACTGCGAACTCCTCCCGCACCGTTTGAGCCAGAGACTTGAATTTTGGTACAGTGAGGGGTCTTGGGGTCTAGATGCTGGTAAGGGTTGAAAAATTTTCGGATCTCACCTCTGACGCCCCCCAGGGGTGAAAGTCTTTCAGGGACAATCACATCAGCTGGACAGTTAGGTGGTGATGATGTCATAATACCCCCCTCCAACAGACACCTCATTCGCTCAGCTCACCCCTCCCTCCTCCAACGGAACCTCGGAGATCCCTCAGTTCTCTGCCCCTCCCCCTCCCAACAGAACCCCAGAATCCATCAGCCCTGTGCCCCCCCCCACACCTGCAAAGGTCCCCAGAATCCCTCCGCTCTGCGCCCCCTCCCCCCACGACGGATCTGAGTTGGGTTTGGTGGGACGGTAAGTGAGGTGGGGGTGTCGGGTTCGGTCGGGGGGTGAGGTGGGGGTGTCGGGTTTTCTTGGGGGGTTGGAAGGTGTCGGGGTGGGTGAGGGGTGAGGGGTGGGTGTTGGGGTTGGTCAGGGGGTGTCAGCTGTCTGCCACCTCCCCACCTCCGACTGACCCAAGCAGTGCCGGGCACTTATGCTAGTGATATAATAAATCTGATATTGTCAATCACTTATGCCACATTCAAGGCTCTGTGTTTTCCCTTTTATGAGCTAATGAATAGTCTGTACAAGCTGCTTAAAAAGCTTGAGATACAGAAAGATAAATGACTTTCTATCTTTATCTTGTCTATCTTTCAGAGAGTTGATATGGAATGAACAAATCAAGTGGTTTGTTCTCAAAGTATGTTTTTGTTTAGGAGTAAGTCAGCCATCTGCAGGCTGGAGAAGCCACAGTAAAATGTATTCCCTATGATTTCTGAGAGTTTGCATAGCTCTTCAAGGTACAGAAGAGAGACATTTATCCTTCACACTTAGATCTTAATATTGTCATTAAAAAAATCTAATCTTTAACAAAGGGAGTTTTCAAAAAGCATATGGTCTGTGATGGCTGGCACTAGCTGGGAAACATCATCTAGTGATTGGGGAGTCAGTCCTTCCTAATGCAGAAGGAAGTTGCTGGGGAGAGTGGGCCTTCCCACTCTACAAGGCTCCTGCCAGGGCCTTGTGAGAGCTACCAAAGGTCCAGAACCCAGGAACCCCTTAAGGCTGCCCTCCTTGCGCCACTTTCTATTGTCCAAGTTTGCTGTCTGTAGGAAAAAGGTAACAGAAAAGGATAATAACTGCACCTGTCTGCCCTCAGCAGGTAGGTTCCTCTTTTTCGGGAGAGGCTTCTTCAGCTCTTCTTACCAAGAGCTCCCAGGGCAGTCTCCATCTCCTTGCCTTGTCAGCCCCCTTTTAAGCTGTCTGGCTTGCTTTTAAGTTCTGCAGGTGTGGCTGGGCAGGGTCATCTGGGACCGGAGTTGCTCTTTAACCCCTTTCAGTTCTAGTTCGGGTTATAAACCCTGTCACATGGTCCACCATCCATAAATATTTTTATGCATTCCATTAGCACAGGCCCCCATTGTCTCCCCAGTAATTCTGCTGGAATAAGGAAATTCTTCAGAAAGCAGAGGGTCAGCCATGGCATGGACACAGAATCATTCTGCAGCTGAAACTGTAACCTAAGGACTGGAGTAGCCTCTGTGGCCATTTTGTCCATCCCCCATCTTGATGAGTGGAAGGACCAGGGAACCTGCATAGTGATCGCACCTCTAGGTCTGTATTCTCCCTGCCTCCAAAGAGCTAATACATATGGCCTCACCTGAAGGATATTTGGTGGGCAGAGGCTAGGTTCCCTGTGCAGACTCCTGATATCCTGTATCTCTCCTTCTGTGAAGCAAACTGCAGTGGTTTCAGTGTCTCTCTGCACTTTCAGAAAGGGGAGCAGGATTTGGGCACTAGAGTCAAAATAGCTGATATTAATTTGACTGTTTTTAAAATAATAGGCTCCTGAAAAATTCCTGAATACAACATTCTTCTACAGGCACTCAGATATTATGATGAGAGCCATATAAGTACCTAGACAGTTGTTTGCAATGGGCACTGTACAAATCAGTACACACTCCTGCTAGTAAAAATTATAAGTACCCATGAGAGCTAAATAGATGCTGATTACAATATCCTCATGCCTTTCAGCATAGTATTGTCACAGTTCTAATAGTCTGTCATGTATTCCCTTTTATCTTCATTTTCTGAAAAGTAGCTTTTGAGTTTACAGATAGTCCATTCGAATGTGCTATTAACTCTGTATCCTGACAGTCACATAGTTTTTGCTAAACATTGGAGCTGGTAGAAAAGTTTTAGCTAGAACCATTTTTCCATAAGAAATGATGTGTCATCAGAGATTAAACTTCTTCTAGGAACATGTTGATTATGATGAAATTTTCAGCTGAAAAAATTTGAAGCCATTCAAATCAAAATAGAGTATTTTTTGTTTTGATTTCCTCATTTCATTTCATTTCTGACTCTTTTTGTTTCAACTTTTAGTGTTTTTTAAATAAACTTTTAATGTAGTTAATATTTAAGTTGCAATTTTTTAAACATTAACAAAACAAAACATTGAAATTACCTAAACAAACCAGTTGAATAAAGTCATTTTAATATTTCTGAAAAGAAATATTTTGCAAATTTGTTCCATGGTAAATTTTGAAATTTCTAATTTTTGTCTCAATTCAGTTTCCAACCAGCTCTACTACATACTTTTCTTCTTCACTATGGGCCTGATCCAAAGTCTATAAAAGTTCCTAGAAATACTCCCATTAAGTTCAACTGGCTTTGGTCCTATTCAATTCTTCATTGTTTATCTTACAATTTTTTCCCCTTTGTACACCCTTCTTCCGAGTGTACCTTTTTTTGGTGCACTTAACGGTGCACGTGTCTCTAGAAGGTTTCCACTTGTGTGTTTTTGAAGGTTTGTGAGCCCCAAAAGTACAGCAATTCAGTAAAGATGACAGGATTCCTAATGCAGCTGAAGAACAAGTAAATGAAATTTGGCTTAGAAATGTTGAAGGTGGTGGGATTATAAAAGCCCTCACGGATACTACCCAATTTCAACACAAAGTACTTTTGGTTGCTACTGAGAAGTAAGCAGTACACCAAATAAACTATTTGTCCAAACTTAACACAACCCACACAAATGTCATAGGATGAATTACATCTGAGACACACTAATGTTATCATTTGCTTGTATTCTTAGGAATAGATGTTGATACACATTCTTAAGGGATGCAGAAATTGCAGAATCAATCTTTATTGTAGACAAAACAAAAAAACTCTATCTTATTACAGTAGCAGCAGGGCAATTGTGCATAGTTGCTCTGGCTCAGATTTGAAACCACAGATGATAAGATAAGAGATATGGCAGCAGGTTTTTCTGATCTTAAAACACTCATGGTATGCAGCCGCATGTAGCTTCTGGATAAAAGAAGGTGAGAGGTGATTAAGCCGTACATTAGATAATGATAGCTAACAAATGTAAACCAATTTTAATTAATAAGGAGCCAGAGAGAAATTATCAGCAGCAGCTTGGAGGAATTGTGCTGATAAAGACATGAACCAGTTAAATATATGGAGTCTTATGTGGCTTTTCTACAGCTTTGCCTGGTTTCCAGTGAGTGGAATCAGAATGTTTTTTTCACTGAGTCCTAACTTCGAATTAACTAACATGAAACCTTAACCACAGTTACTTGCATTAATACACTTTCTGCATTTAATTGCATTTTTCATTTAAATAATATCCTACCATTTCAGGTTGAATTTTTTTGTGTGTGTAACAATGCATTATTATTACTCAAAGGCTCAATTTTTCTTTGTAGGCATTGGTCTACGCTGGGGAAAGTGTTAAGTCACATTGTCCCAGCAGGTGCTCCAAAAAGCACCATACAGGTGTATGGGGGAGCCACACCACTGCTGCACACCTGGGGGCAAAGCAAGTTACTCTGTAACTCGGCAGGTTTTGGGAGTGACTACTGCCACTAGGCAGGTGCAGTCCTTGTTCTCAAGAGAGCAAGGAGTTGGCATGTGGTTATCACCCATACAGCGAGACTCCTTACAATCACCTGGACTTCGGATACAGATTCATTTGTCTGCAGTACTTCCCTGTGAGGATTCGTTTGTGTTGGGGGTGCGGGTAGTAGATAACAATGTCTTCATCCAGAGTGTATCCCCTTGAGAGCCTTTTGGTCTGTTTAAAAAATAAGTTTACAAACCCATCTGAGGGTGACGAGAGTGGGGAGAAGGAATCTCTTCATATGGCCAACCTCTGATGCTAAAGCTATTTTAAGGATTCATGACATATTCTTGGCAATCCTAAAAAAGATGTCATTTTCCTTCCCTTTACCCCTCACTCACTGTTTTTACCGTAAGCTTTTAGCTATGTTCCCCCTCTAGTTTCACTGTACCTTTTCCAACTTTCTCTGGCAGCTAATAAATTTTACTGGATTTTTTAAAGCAATAGATTCTTTAAAAAAAATGAAGAGCCACATCTTGCTTGCCTTGCTTTTGTGAGAAGCCTTTTAGAAGCTACTCCTCAGATGGGTACGGTAAGCAGAATTTGGCCGTACATAGTAAAATGATCTGATTGAAGACTGTTCTCCTAAGGACTGTACTTTTGGTGCTTCAGGTTGAGAAGAGGCAGGAAAGAGTGTCTCCCAAAGCAAAATGACCTTTGCAAAGATGAATCATTGCTGAGGAGGGGGAGGCCCCAGATCACCTTCTTGATTGTATGGATTATAGTATGCAGAGAGCTCAATCTCTGATGTAATGGGAAGAAACACAGGACATGGCACTCCTCCAAGGATTAGGAGGCTTTGTGTTATTATACAAATCTTTTCTAAATGAGGATGAAGATTCATTTTCAAAACTCTTTGAAACATAAGCTAAGATGAAGCTGATTTCTCCCACCCACTTAGATATTTTATCTAATACCTCCACCGCTTCGCCCCCACCCCCAAATCCCAGAAAATTGGCTGCTGGCTTTTCTGAGTTATCCTTATGCACATGGCCCCAAAAGGAATTCTTGATTTCTTTTATATTTTTTAAAATTAAGTATAATCTATCATGCCAATTACAAACCATCTAAGTGCTCTGTTAAAATATGTCCAAACGAATTCCAAGTTAGCTAAAACAACCTAACTATCTGGTCCCCCTCTCAAAAGCCAACACTGAAGTCAATTGATATCTTGTGCTTGACTTTCAAGGGCCCTGGACTGGGCCTTTACTGTTAAAAAACAATTTACTGATGCAAAATAAATACAATACAAAATGTACAACAAGCTGCACGCAGGCAGGATGTATTCATCTCTTTTCCACAGGGTTTGCGAGAGTCTATACCAAGAACAGTATACTTCACACTAACAAGTCACATATATTTACTGTGGTATATTTCAATATGAAAGTGCTCTCTTTATTCACAATTCTCCCTTTCTTAATTTGTACATAGTTCAAGGAGCTCAATCAGTAGACTACAAGTAGAAGGCAATTACTCATTTTAATGAACATCTTTCTGCTCATATTATTGGCCCCAAACCGCTCTTTATTGGCATAGCATTACTAAAACCAAGCATAGATGTATAAACTCAAAGGCAGATGGCTAAAATGTATTATAGATTCATTGCTGTTATCACCAAATAGAAGTGTTTTTTTTCCCAATACAATAAGATGCCAGCAGTGATGTACTACTATGAGCCTTTCAGGTATTGTAGGACAGCCCTCTTTTAGACTTTAATAGGACTCCTATGAAATGCAGCCAACAAGCAGCAACAACTATATCTTTCCTCTGAGCAGATGACAGATGATCTCGTTGCAGGATGACAAAGGCATTTTATAATATTTAATTGAGATAGGTATTTGATCCTCTGTCTTTGCCATTTGGATAGTCGTCTTAGGGTTCTTCAAAGAGCAGATCAATAATATACTACGCAGTCCTGGCTGGAATTCTCTCTATGCATGGGAGACAGGATCATTCTGTTTCTCAAGGTATGATAGATGTAAAAGAAAAAGGGGCTGTACACTACAGGCCCAATTCAGTCCCAAAGTCAGAAGTTACACTGACTCGAATAAACTTTTATTTCCCACCACATACATAGTGGCTGGATTTGCCACCATGTGAGTGAAATAAAATGTTCCATTTTTCACACTCATGTTTACCTAAGGAATCATATCAGATTAATTCAACATATAAATGAAGCCCATGCAGAAAGCAGAGAAGGGTGGCACCACATTGCCTGAGGAGGCTGTGCAGGCTAGGACTATAACAGGGTTTAAAAGAGAACTGGATAAATTCATGGAGGTTAAGTCCATTAATGGCTATTAGCCAGGATGGATAAGAAATGGTGTCCCTAGCCTCTGTTTGAGGGGGGGTGACAGACGGCAGGAGGGAGATCACTTGATCATTACCTGTTATGTTCACTCACTCAGGAGCACCTGGCATTGGCCACTGTCGGTAGACAGGATACTGGGCTAGATGGACCATTGGTCTGACCCAGTATGGCCTTTCTTATGTTCTTATTTACTCCACTGTGGAAAGAAACAAAGCCAGGAGAGGGGGATAGACGAGATCAGCTTGGCATTATGAAGTTTCTGCCACCTGCTCACTGTAATGTGACATTTTTTCATGATGCAAAAAAATCTTCCAGTCTTGCTTTGTATGTGAATGGTTTCATATAACTACATCTTGAGGAGTACGAAGTTAGTTGGTCCACTGCCCTATTACATGTTGGCATCAAAACGAAGATCAGATTGCATGGAGGTGCTAAAAGTTCCAAGGTAACAAAGTCCTGTGGCACCTTAAAGACTAACTATAAAGTTTTGAAGCATAAGCTTTCGTGGGCTAATACCCACTTCGTCGGAAGCAAGCAGTGGAAGTGTCCACCTGCCTCTGGACACTTCCACTGCTTGCATCCGACGAAGTGGGTATTAGCCCACAAAAGCTTATGCTTCAAAACTTTATAGTTAGTCTTTAAGGTGCCACAGGACTTTGTTACCTCTGCTATTCCAGACTAACATGGCTACCTCTCTGATTCTAAAAGTTCCAAGGCACTTTTCATAAGAGTGGGAATGTTGGCTAGTGATAAAAGATTGAGGTTTGGTCTGGAAAAGCACCTGAATGTTTGGATATTTTCCCTGACAAATTTCTCCCAAATATTCAGATTTTGAGTGTTTTTTTTAAAGGGGGTAGGTGCAGATTTTCCCATAAATAGCTTCGGTGTAAGATTTGCAATACTTCTTGCGTTCAGTCATTCTAGTCATTCCATGATACTGATTGTAATATAGAAGCATTTCTGCTTTCAATCCCAGTCAGAACCAGGGAGTGCAGAGATAAGTGAAAATGTGTATCTATATCGATATAGATATTTAATTTGACAACTCTTTTTGAACTTAAAATAAAATAGATTTGGATTTTGCTCTTATGCAAGGTGGCATATAATTTTAAGATATGATCAATTCTTCATTACAGAAATAATGCTTGAAAGGGATTTAGAGCAAAGCTTTGCTCACAAGACTTCCTTGCTGAAGTTAATGAATGCAGTGACATTGTTTCATCAAACTAAACATTCACAATAAAGCAAAGACCCATTGGCAAAGAGACTGAGGACACTTACAGCACATCTGCATTGGTGAATAAATATGAAAATCAAAATATATGGCCAGTATTGCATAAAAAATGTTGTGGTTAGCTCAGCGGTCCTCCAAAAATATCAACGTGGGACTATAAGGATCTATGAATAAGAGGGAATATAATTACATGTGTAATAACCATTTGGTAGGGTGCATAACAGTACTTTGCATTCTATATCAGCCACCATCCTAAGATCACAGAGTGATTTAGCACCAATAGTAGCATGATCAAGAGGACTGAGAATGGGCAATGGAGCCTGACTCTCCAGAGTTCTAAACATGCTTCTGAGAATGATTTGCTATGCAGACTGGGGAAAACCACTTAGAATAGCTTATACCACAGAAGTGGTTTCCCCTGCTGCAAAATAATGCTCCTTGGAGTGTTGTGGAGTTTGTTAACACCTGGTGTGCCTCAAAATGTTATTTAATGCTAAGCATTACTAATTTACTAATCAACATAACGTTGTGAGGTATTTTTCTGGGTAAACTGAGGCACAGACCTTAAGGCTAAATCCAGTTCAGGATTGCATCTAAAAGTAGCCGATTAAGGCAATAAAGTAACTCACCAATGAGTCAGTGGTGTGCTTACATGAGGAAAATCTAATATTTGTCCATCTCGGGCACACAATTAGAACCATCTCTATTGCTCATCAAATTACTACAGAGCGAGTACTTCTGGAAAAGGGGGGAAGAGTTAGTATAGAGTCAGGCTTTCTGTCATATCTTTCTCTCTAGGTCATCATGAGTAACAGTCATGGGAGGAGGGGAAAGAGAGAAGAGATACTCCTTCCTCAAAGATGAAGTAAAGGGAGTATGTCAGGTGTCTGTTTTCTGTTTTCCCGAGACACCAGCTATCTTCAGTATCTGTTGAAGGGTGCTTGGCTATATGATTTGGCTGAAGCTGTGATCACACTGCTCTTGGATCATGTAGTGTAATCCTTCCACTTATGTGCTGGTGGTGGCCTGGCCAGTGCTTCTCTTTTCACCACTGGAGGTAAGTCCAGGCATATTTCCAGTGTTCCACTGAGCTAAAGTGGAATCAATGGCTGACTTAACAATGTGACTGAGTTTACTGCATGTGCTTATCTACTGCCTACTCCACACTAAGCAGGGTTTGGCCCTGTGTAATTGCATATGGCAGTGGTTTCCAAACTTATTTGATTGCCTCCCTCCCCGGTTTTTGTGTCTGTAGTAGTTTACACCCCACTCCCCACTACACAGGAACATATACTGATATATGCGATGGCGATGCTTCACTTGAATCAGTTTCGGCTTCACTTGAGGTGTTGCTGTTTTTTCTACTGCATGAATGAGCCAACAATTCATTGTAATAAGAGCAAAAGCAAAACTATGATTGTAGTCAATGCTTACAGTTTAATGTGCACACTGCATCGTAGCGAACAGATTAGCATACAGATGGCAATGACTTTGTATAATGCTATGCAAGCTTAGCAGAAATCCATCAAAATGCACAATGCCATCTGGAGTCAAATGTACAGCGCCATTTGAGGATCTGATACATCTGAAGGAATAAGCTTTGCTAGTTATTCATCGCTGTGGATAAAATGTGTGCAGTAAGTTTTTTCCCCAAAAAGCTTCTCATGTCATCCCCCCTCCAAATACATTCCGTACCCTTCCAAGGGAGCCTGCTTCTCAGTTTCAGAACCTCTATCTTATAGTAATACAACAAATCTGTGGTAAATCCAGAAGCAGAATATATATCATTCTCTTCCATCATGTCCACACACACACATTTTATATTAGTTATTTTATCACATCAGATTAAAAATTATGTAAACATCTCATTAATATGTGGCAGTTTCCTAGATACCTAACACAAAGGATGATAGATAGAAGAGGATCTGTGCGGATAGACATAACAGATGTATTTTGAAGAAACCTTCAGCCATCATCTAATCTTTGAAGAATCCTCAAACAAAGCACATGGATCTGAAATATTCCAATGAATTTTAAAGGGGCTTTCCAGCACGTCTGCCTTCAGGTTCTGTATAAGAACAAAAGAATCTATTTTGATCATGATTATTCTCCTGAGGTAACAGAGATAACGGAGAGACCATTTGGAGCAATATGAAACCAGCTCAGAGATAGAGATAGATATCTTCCTTGGGAATCCAAATCAGCTGACATTGTTCTTAACTAATGGAGCCAAAATTGTTCAAATATACTATGAGACACATTACCAACAAGGATAAGCTTAAGTGTGGAGACTCCCGAAGATGTTAGGAGACTTGCAAAAAATTGTCTGGAAGACAATCAGACCAAAGAATTAAGAGGTTTCATGATCCAGGTGCTGACTTGCCTTGTTTCACAGAAATAGACAAGAAGGACTGGTTGACTCAAGTGGAAAAAGGGAGTTCAGAACTTTGAAAAATCTTTGTGCAAAAGTTAATACATTTATATTGTGCAGTTGCAGTATTGTTTAATGTCTGGTGAATACATTGCATTGGCTGGCAGCTACGCTACTGGTTCTACTGCAACAGTTATTGAAATATGAGCCATGGACCCATGGTGATCCACAGAGTAGTTCCTGATTGTGGAGAGCTGGAAGGTCACATGATATGGGTCCTTCCTCCTTATTTTCAAATGGAAACCAGAAGGATGATCCAGCACTGTAGCTTCTACTAGGTACATAAGAGACAATAGGAAGAAACTACCCCTCGTTACCAGAGCCATCATTGGGATGGCAGCTACTAGCCACCAGCAGGTGATCAGCCAGGAGTGTGGTCACAGGGAGTGGAATGTTCAGGGGAGAAGAGAACTAGACAGCATTTTAGGGGAAAGGGATAGGCATCAGGTGAACGTATGAGGAATATCAGTGGGAGGAAAGAACAGAATAGAAAGGAAGAGGGAGAGGAAATGAAGTGCAAAATGGACACCCATATTTACTGCATTAATGACAATTAGATATACATAACTATTACTTTTCTCTGTAAGAAATTACTGCTGCTGCCTAGGGATGTAGCACAATTGAGGATAGAAGCATGACTGGGATGGAAGGTGGGTTTGTGACTGTGCAGTGGAGGGATATATGCATGAGAGTTTCCCTATGATATGGTCCACACTAGGAACAATTCTGAAAACTACTGCTCTGCTGGAATGTGGTAAAGCTACATATAGAAAATGTTCCCTCATACAGGCTGAGGGAGAGGAACACCATAGTGCTTATGTTCAAACATACTTTACCAAGAGAAGGTTGTTGAGCTTTCCTCAGAAATGTTTCTTCTGGGAACAAGTTCCCACCAGACCTGTTTATACAGTTTTTTCTTTCCACTCCAAACACACACACTGCATTTGAACATGTTTATTAAAAAGAAAATTAAGCTCAAACTGTGTCTCATAGACTTTAAGGCCAGAAGAGTCCATTGCAATCATCTGACCTTCAGCACATCACAGGCCACATAACCTCACCCAAGACCCATAACCTCTGGCTGAGTTACTGAAGTCCTCAAATTATGATTTAAAGATTCTCAAGTCATAGACTCTAGAGAATCCACTATTTACACTTGTTTAAACCTGCAAGTGACCCGTGCGCCATGCTGCAGAGGAAGGCAAAAAATCCCTACTGTCTCTGCCAATCTAACTTGGGGGGAATTCCTTCCTGACCCCAAATATGGTGATCAGTTGAACCCTCATCACGTCAGCAAAACTCACAAGCTAGAAACCTGGCAAATAATTCTCTGTAGTAACTCAGAACCCTCCTTATCTAGTGCCCTATCTCCAACCCTTGAGGATTTTTGCTACTTGAACTTACAGATAGGCCACATGCCATTGTAAGTTACCTCATCCTTCCATTATTCCATGTACTTATCAAGCTCAATCATGAAACAATTAAGTTTTTTGACCCCACTTCCCCCCTTGGAAGTCTGTTTCAGAAATTCACTCCTCTGGTGGTTAGAAACCTTTGTCTACTTTCAAGCATAAATTTGTTGATGGCCAGTTTATATCCATTTGTTCTTGTGCCCACATTGGCCCTAAACTTAAATAATTCCTCTCCATTCCTGGTATTTATCCCTCTGATGCATTTATAGAGAGAAATCCTTTCTCCCCTCAGCCATCATTTGGTTAGGCTAGACAAGCAGTCTTCTCTTGTAAGGTAGGTTTTCCATTCCTCCGAACATCCTTGTAGCCCTTCTCTGTACCTGTTGCAGTTTGAATTCATCTTTCTTAAATATGGTAGACCACAATTGCACACAGTTTTCCAGATGAGGTGTCAGCGGTGCCTTGTATACTGGCAATCGTACTTCCCTAACTCTATTGGAAATTCCTTGACTGATGCATCGTAGGTTTACATAAGCTTTTTCACAGCTTCATTATATTGGCAACTCATCCTGTGATCGACCTTTGACCAAAATGCCCAAGGTTTTCTCCTCCTCTGTTGCTTCCAGCTGATACATCTCCAACTTAGATTTCCTGCTTGACCTTGGGCAAGTAATTTTCTCCATACCTGAGGTCCCCATTGTAAATGAGGACAATACTTTCTTACCCCACAAAGTTACTGTGAGCTTAACCTATTAGAGATTCCTTAACCTATTAGAGATACTCAAGTTCTACAATGACGCGGGCCTTAACAGTTTCTAGACAGACAAAACATGGGCAGAAACAAAGGATCTAATTCTGCTAGATACTTCAGCACATGTGTAATCCCGTTGCTTAAGTAAAGTACAGTGAGTTATCTGGATTATTCTGAATATTGAAAAACTAATACTGTCTTATTATTTTGTACTTTAAGAATTTAAGAAAACAGATTGAAAAACTGAATTATTCTGTGGACAGCTTCAGTTTTGAAGTGGCACTGTGAAGATGTTCAGAGCAACTTACACTGAAGTCAACTACACTTGTCAAAGTCTTATGGTGAGTCATCATGGTTAAACTGTAGCCACTTACCCTTCACATACCAATTAAATGTCTTATCTCAACACTCATTCACTCCTACTGCATGAAGCTTAACCTTTTCCATACTTAGTGATGGAATTGGTTTGGTGGCTGCCCCACGTGAATCAAAATTATAGATAGTGTATTGTGCACCCAAAAGGTAGATAAAGGTCTAGGATTTCTTTTGGTTGTTTTCTGCTGTCAAGCCAACACTCCTTTAGTTTTCCTATAAATAAACATTTTCTCAAGCCAACAGTTTCTCTCAGGTTTGTGAAAACATTTTTTTTAGTGTTCCAGATGAGTCACTATTCACCCTTATGTCTCCTTTGCGTTACCATGTGAAAATCTCATGCTGTAAGATTTTTTTTAATCAACTCTAACTCTTTTAGATCTTGTTCCCAAGAAAACTAAGTTAGTTATGTCTCAGTTGTGACTTGTATAACTGGAGTTCAGAGGACAGTGGCTGGAAGCCCTAGTCATTATATTTGTCTACAGCAGAGGCAGTCAGAGTGCCTCTGTGGTGTTGGAGGAAGTACACCCAGAAATAGTACTTAGTCAAATGTTTAAAAATGGTGCTACTTTATTGTCAGCCCCTAAGTACTAGATGAGGGCTTGAACCTAAGAACTACCAACACTAGTAGCTCATTTACTTGAGCCGAGACTACAAATAACAGGATTGTGGGGGTACTGAACTAATTTGCAGCTTCCTTGTACTTTCTACAATCTCTCTTCCCCCATCATGCTCATTTGGTGGTATTATTTCAATTGAATATGTATGGGGTTCATAATAATTTTTGTATTCCATTTAAGTGTCATGGTAAGTCTACATCATCAACCATATCATTTGGATGTACCATTATAATGCTAGTGTTTTTACTATAAGATCCTCCCATTCTGGAGTATTGCAAATAGTACAGTAGACTAGTTTGAAAAGAAATTGTGCATTTTCCTACATTGGTCCTGCAGCAAAATTGTAAATTAGCTGAATTGTTTACTGTATATTTTTAAAACACCTTTTCTACTCATGTGTTGATTTTCATCATGATGGTTGTTGCGATAGTTCCTACAATAAATCATTTCAATTAGTGCAACTTCACTGATGATACAGGTAAGTATAAAGTCTCTACTGTCTTACATGTGCACAGAAGGTGGTCTAAAGTAGCCATTCTCAACTGTTTTTTGACTACGGCCCCCTTAGGAGCTCTTCCCAGGTTCCAGGGAGGGAGGGAAACTATTGACTCCAATTAAGGTTGCTGCTTGGGCATTTCATCGGTTCAGTTACCAGGGCCCCCATAAACCCTTGGGGCTCCCCTTCTCACCGTTTTCAGTCTGTGACCCCCTTCAAATGTGCCAGGGCCCCCTTGGGGGCCATATGGCCCCCGTTGAGAATGGCTGGTCTAAAGGATGCCATGAGAGCCTTGCACTTCTGTGGCCTGAGCCAAAGCCTAGTTGAGTCAATGAGAGTCTTTCCTTTGACTTCTGTGAGCTTTGATCAGGCTTATATAGCATCCTACATGAATGAAGTTCAAAGCACTTGACAAGTATTTTACAAATATTATTTAAATGAGCTGTGCAATGTCCCTGTGACATAGGAAAATGGACAGAGATTGTTTCATCCAACATTGAAACCATTTTAGGGTAAAGGAACAGAACACAGCAACTGTGGAGCAGAACGACACTAGAAGACAGAGGTAACAAAGAGTCCTGTGGCACCTTAAAGACTAACTATAAAGTTTTGAAGCATAAGCTTTCGTGGGCTTGCATCCGACGAAGTGGGTATTAGCCCACGAAAGCTTATGCTTCAAAACTTTATAGTTAGTCTTTAAGGTGCCACAGGACTCTTTGTTACCTCTGCTATTCCAGACTAACACAGCTACCTCTCAGATACTAGAAGACAGCTTACATTAGGGAATTAAGAACACTGCAGACCATTGAACATTCAGGAGGGCTTAGGAAGGTAGAATGTTATTCCTTGAGTTTCCTTTGGCTCCCCCATGTGATTCTTCACTAAATCTTCTTACCCTCCCCCTCGCCCCAATGGGTGGATAAAGTGGCCTTTGATGAGTCAGTGATTCTAGTTGTAGTCATAGACTTTAAGGCCAGAAGAGACCATCATGATCATCTTGTCTGACCTCCTGCATATTGCAGGTCACAGAATCGCACCTGCCCACACCTGTAATAGACCCATAACCTCTAGCTTCCCCCAGGGGAAGTTTTGCAGTTGATAGCTAGCTGATCAGCTATGACCCACTGATTGTAATGCTGCTCACAGGCCTTTAAAGACAACATAAGGAGACTTTGTCAATGCACAGAGCCTCCTGAATTCTATAAGTGGAAAAACATCATGTCAAACTCAAATTGGAGAGTAGTAGTAACTGATGGCTTTGAAACAGAGCTGGCTGCCAACAAAGGGATAGAGTACTGGGCCAAAGGCTGGCCTTAGTGTAAATGGGGAGGGAATGCAGGCTGGATAAAGTAAAATTGAGGCACATAAGAAAATCAGTTGCATGCTGCATAGTGGTGTCTCAATGAAACTTATGTCTCATATTAATTTGTTTAAAAATGAATATTGAAGAGACATATCAATGCAACAAGAATCTTGGAAGCAGATACAAACTTCATCTAGAGCTAGCCTGAGTTCTGATGTAAATAATCGTTGAGGACTAGTCTACATTAACTTTGCAGGCTTCAGCACATTCCATTGGCGTGTGCCAAGATGCTGTATATTTCACAAGGAACTGGAAATGCCCACGCCCTCCATCAGTGAAAGATCAGCTTGAGAAAATTTCATACTTTCAAATTAAAACATTCTGCATAAAAATAGAAAAATATCATGACACTTTCATTAACTTTTGTGACCCCCTGGAAATCATATTCAAATACAAAAGGAAAGAACTCTTGAGAAAATACAAAATCTTCAGAAGACTACAACAACATGACTATTGTTGACAGAAAACACAGCCATGTTTGATTTATGGTTAAATTCTCAAACAAAAATACTGTGATATTATTTACACAATCTCTGCTTAAATTTTGAAAAGCTCAAAATTAAAACTATTTTATAAAACAAGTGCAACAAGTCTTATTTCAATACAGAAGGAACAGGATAAAGTTCTCTGCTTTGTAATGCAGGCAGTCAGACTAGTTGATCTCATGATCCCTGCTGGCCTTAACCATGATGACCCTATTCAATTACAGACTTTGGAGTTGGACAGAATACAATAGCCTTTCGTCTCTGGAATTGTTTTGCTCATAAGTGAAAATGTGTTTACAAGTTTCAACACAGACTTTAGTTAGTATCTGTGTACATGAAAACACTTGGCAATATAGACCTTATACAGTCTGGTGTTACCATTAATAGTAGAAATAAATGGATAGAACTGCATGAGGAATCCTAAGAATTTTTATCTGGTTCAAACCCAGTGTTGTTAGTCCCTTGATTTCTTGAAAACAACAAGAAGCAAAATTTATCCCAATGAGTGAAATTCTGGCCCCACCAAAGTTAATAGCAAAACTCTCATTGACTTCAGTTTTGCATAATGTTTTTTTCTGTCACCCACTCAGCTCCCTTTCCTTCTCAAAGTCTTTCCTAATCAGAATGTGAACTCTTTAACAGTCCATTTCAAGCTGAATTTTTACACCTGTACTATCAAAATGCATTCAGAATTCTCCATCCCTAATGCCAGCAGGTGCCAGGTCACTGAACATCCTGCATCTTCTTCTGGCAGCCAATCATTGGAACACAACTGTGTTTTGTGCTTATGGAAATTATATGTCACTTTGAATAATAATTAAGGGGGATAAATCCCCATTGCTACAGTTGATATGTACATGTATTTTATTCATTTTTGAACCCTACCAGTGACATGTCAGGAGATGTGTGAATGGAAATTGCACCCTGGAACTATGACTTCACTGAAAAGTTGTCCTGTAACTAACTTTGTTTTTGTGGTCCAAGTCCTTGAACACATCACACAGAATCAGCTACACACAATCTCCTAGAGAACGTCCCATCTAGTTTAGCACCACAAGACTGGAAGGGCTATTTTAAGGTTCATGAATGATGTTTGTGTAGTTAAGTGCCTGCTCAGTTGATTTATCTAAAATGGAATCCAGATGCCAAGCTTCTTCAGACTCTCTGGACCCTGCACATGGCTCTAGGATTGATCTGAACTCTTCTTGAATAGTGGAATAAATATCCCTGGCACAGTGAGAATGTTTGGAATTTATTTTCCAACCCACCTGACCAAAAGGTATGTGCGCAACCCTCCTCCAGGATGTGGCAAGTGAGCTGTCTGGAATGTATGCCTCTCACAGAAACCAGGGCAGAGAGGATGCTTCTGTACTATGCCTCTGACCCTTCCCTTTGTCCACACCTCCTCTAATAAAGGCTGTAAGAGAGGTAATGTTGAGTCATTTTACTGGATCTGAACCACTAACAGGATCCTCCTACATCTTCCCATCTTTTTCTTCATTGGACAGCTGAGCTCTCCAGACAGATCCAGAGATGTACTCGGCAATGTCCCCTCACCTCCCTGAGATCCCTCCATTAGGGGGTATGATCTTGCTTTGCCCACAATGGATGGCTGTGCTTTGATTACAATTTTATCCTTAATATATTTGAACAGTGATTGAAAGAGGATTTTTTCATATTCTGTACTATACAAAATATATAGAAAGTTGTGAGAGAAGAAAAGAATTTGGAAACAGGCAACTCATACAAAAAGTACATGCTCCCATACACCCTCACCCTCCACCTCCCACTATGTAGGATTAAATAGCCTTTAATACATCCTGTTGCCCTTTCTACCACTCTTACTAATTCAGAACAGCAGAAGTGATACCTGTTTTGGGAGCTCCGGCAACCTGATTACAAAGAAATCTTAAGGTGCTAACTGAAGCAGAGCTTTCACAGCTGTATTGTTTCCTTTTATTAAAGCAATCTAAGGCCAGTTAAAACTGATTTCTAAAAGTTAAGGGTGACTGAAAAGGACTACTTCCTAAAGAAAGTTAGATCATATACCATGGTGCATATGGAAAAGAGACAGAATTTAGTTTGGTGCTTTGGGTTGCTAAGAAAGGAACAATTCCCATTAGCCTTATGGAGTCCTGCTCCCTATAACTCATTGAACAGATGTCTTATATTAGAAACAGAATGCCCTTGTCATTCTGTCTAGAATGGCTCACAACCATGAGTTCCTACCTCAGGGCAGACTGTCAAAAACAGGACAGACCACACCAGGCGACATGTTCTATAATTAGATTTCACCAAGTCAGTGACAAATGTGAACTCCTGGATCACTGTAGCAGTGTTATCATGGAGTCCCAGACAGTCCCCTTGGCAGGGCCGGCGACAGGGGGGTACTACGGGTACAGCTGTACCGGGCCCCCCGACTTTAGGGGGGCCCCGGTACACAGCTGTACCTGTTGTCATTCCCCCTTGTCGCTGGACCTGGAGAGCGGGGAAGAGGCGGCAGCGGCGCAGTCCGGGGGAGAAGGGGGGGGGAAGCAGCAAGGGCGGCTCACGCCGCTCCCGGGCTCTCGCTCCCACTGCCGCCAGCTGTCAGCTGGGGGGGGGGAGCGCCGGCTGGGCTGGGGGGGGGGGGGCAGCCACTGTCAACTGGGTGGGGGGGGCCCGGCTGGGTTGGGGGGATGGCTGGGCTGGGGGGGGGGCAAACTATCAGAGTAGGGGGCCCCCAAATTTCTGTCGCCGGCCCTGCCCCTTGGAGACTCCAGTCAATCTTGCCACTTAGGCAAGCTGGCTTTAGTGATAAATAGTCACTTATACCAAAAACCATAAAATATTCAGGTTGCTTCCAGTCCCAAGAGACCAGTCACTTACCCCAGATCAATTTGTATCTTAGATCTCATATCAAAGACAACACCTCTAACCAATCCAGTAATCCACTAATTTAAATGTTTATTAACTAACAAAAAGAAATAACAGATTTATTTACAGATTAAAGCAAGAAAACACAAACACACAAATGAGTTGCAGTCTAAACCCTAAGAGTGAAAGAGTTATAGTGCTCTGACAATTCAAAATGTCTTTCAGGGTAGACTCAGGGATAACCCCTGAGGTTCTCTGACTTCAGTTTAGTGGGTCTGGCCCTGTGAGTTCAACCAGCAAAGAGATGGAAAATGTTCCTATAAGTCTGTTTCATTTCCTTCCTTTGGCCTCCAGGTCTAAAGCATTTCCAAGGTGAGATAGAGCCATTCACCAATCCTTAGTATTATGATGTTCCTTGATGGCCCAACTGATTTTGATTAGTTCTTCTGGATGGGCTGGGAGGGGGGTGACATTCTTCCCACCTGAGTTCACAAGTTTAGAGCAAATATTTTTAAAGTTATAAGGCAAAACTTACATATTCTTTGTAGCATGGGATACGGATATTACTAATAAGATTAATGCATGCAGTAATTTACAAACATTCTGTCTAAACACTAAATACATTCTTATAACACTAATATGTATATTGAGCAACACTAATACATAAGGGAACTGGCCTGGTCTCCAGATATGAGTTTGTCAGTTCTTCGCTAATGCCTGCAGCTTTGGCAAGAGCTGGCACCTGACCTGCCAGCATCACCACCCCTCATGGTGCAATTCCTTTCTAATTCAGGAAAGATGAACGTGTAAAGAGTGCAGATCCTTTTGCTAGGAGTTCACTTGCTATTTTACCACAGATGTATATTAAGAATTTTCCCTAGAAACATATAAAGGAAATAAACCTGTATAAAATATTCTTCCTCTAAAATGGCATTTACTTTAAAATGGCTCTTTTGTGGTGTTGGTAAATATGGTCATTTAGTAAACTGAAAATGTAATCTAACAGATAAATCCCATTAAAGGATCATTTTTGTGTTGTTTTACATTTTAGATACATGAAAGTTTGTTTGTTTTTTAAACAAGTTTAGGCCCTGATTCTGTAAGGTCCTTAAGTATGCATAATACTTTAAGAATGGGAGTCATCAACTCCAACCTTCTGCAGCAAGGTAAGACCAAGTAAACCTACAACATCCCTGACAGGTGTTGGTCCAACCTGTTCTTAAAAACCTCCAGTGATAGGAATTCCACAGCCTTCCTTGGAAGCCTATTCCAGAGCTTAATTATCCTGTTGTTAGATTTTCCTTATATCTAACCTAAATCTCCCTTGCTGTAGATTGTCTTTTACTTCTTCAATGGACATGGAGAACAACTGCTCCCCATATTCACCCTTAATATATTTGAAGCCTGTGATTAGTCTCTACTCAGTCTTCTTTTTTAAAGACTGATCATGCCTAGTTTATTTAACCTTACCGATAGGTCAGGTTTTCTAAACCTTTTATCATTTTTATTGCTCTCCTCTGGACTCTCTTCAATTGGTTCACATCTTTCCTAAAGTGAGGCATCCAGAATTGGACACAATGCTGCACCTGAGGCTTCACGAGCACCACGTAGAATGGGACAATTATCTCCTTTGTCTTACATAGGAGACTCCTGTTACTACACCGCAGAATCACATTAGCCTTTTTTTTTCAACTGCATCACATTGTTGACCCCCTTATTCAAGTCATCACTGAAAATATTAAATAATACTGGCCCCAAGGTTGACCCCTGCAGGTCCCACTAGATACACCCTCCCAGTTTGACAGTGAACTATTGACAACTACTCTTTGAGTATGGTCTTTCAACCAGTTATGCCCCACTTTATAGAAATTTCATCTAGACCCCATGTTCCTAGTCTGTTGTGAAAATATCATGCGGGATTATAGCAAAAGCTTTACTAAAACAAGATATATCATGTCTAATGCTTCCCCCTATAGTCAAGTAACTTTGTCAAAGAAAGAAATTAGGTTGGTTTGGCATGATTTATTTTTGACAAATCTATGCTAGCTATTGCTCAAAATCCTACTATCCTCTAGGAGTCTAGGCGCTGACAAATTGATTGTCTAATAATTTTTTCCAGTATCTTTCTAAATATTGAAGTTAGCTGACTGGTCTATAATTCCCCTACAGTTCCCCTTTTTAAGGACAGGTACTATGTTTGCCCTTTTCCTGCCCTCTGGGACCTCATCTGTCCTCCATGAGTTTTCAGATAATTGCTAATGCTTCCAAGATTGCTTCAGCTAGTTCCTTAAGGACCACAGGATGAATTTCATCAGGCCCTGCTGACTTGAATGCATCTGTTTTATCTATGCTTTCCTTATTTTGGCTCACATTCCTTCCCCTTTGTTGTTAATATTAATTGTGTTGATTATCTAGTCACCATTAACCTTTTAGGTGAAGACTGAAGCAAAATATGCATTAAACACTGCAACCTTCTTGATGTCATCAATTATCTTTCCTTCCCCACTCATTTGAGGACCTACACTTCCCTTCCCCTTTTTCTTGATCTTAATGTACTTAAAGAACATCTTTTTATTGCCTGTTATGTTCCTTCCTGCGTGTAACTCATGTTGTGCCTTTCTGATATTGTCCCTATATGCTTGTGCTATTCTTTTATACTCCTTCTTAGCAATTTGTCCATGTACGGTTCCTTTTTTATTTTCAGGTTATTAAAGAGATCATGATGGAGTCATAATGGCCTTTTACTGTTCGTCCTGTCTTTCCTGTGCATTGAGATAGTTTGCAGTTGTGCCTTTAATACTATCCCCTTGACAAACTGCCAGCTTTCCTAAACTCATTTCCTCCTTAATTTTTCTTCCCATAGAACCTTATCTGCCAGTTCTCTGGGTCTGTTAACATCTGCCTTTTAGAAGTACATTGACCTTATTCTGCTATTCTCACTCCTTCCTTTTCTTACAGTCATGAAATCTGTCATGTCACATTTCACCCAAGTTGATCTCCACCTTCCAAAAGATAGAGGTTTTACATCAGTGCTGCTTCCCCTCTCCTCACACTTGAGGTGGGTATAGTTTCCACCCTCAGAGAGAATTCTGAGGAAGCTGGTGGGGATCTTTTTTCTGGGTTTATGGGGAAGGCCAGTTACCCTCTGGTGAAAAGGACCTGAGTACATGGGGCCAATGAACATGGACTGGCTTGGGGTTCAGGGTCCCAAAGTGCTTTTTGTTACTTTATTTGTTCATTTGTATTTTCCATGGGTGTAAAAGTTTTAGGAAATCAAAAATCACTGACTCCATCCATGTGTGACCCTCTGTCCAATGTTCCCTCGGGGAAGGCAGCTGAGATGTGCATGGCAGGACTGGCATGTTGAATAAGAAAGGGGCATTTTCTTGATGGAGGTAACACGTCTTCCTCATGCCACTTGCTCAGATCACCTCATGCAGGGGATTTTGTAGTAGTGGCGGCAATGTTCAGCCCACGGTGGGTTAGGATTCACCAGAGAATAGGATGATGACTCCCTTGTGGATGGAGGAGGGCTAGTGGCAAGGAGCAGCAGTACAAAAGGTGAGAAGGAGTGGAAGAAAAGCTGGAAAGCAGCCAGAATACTTGGTGATAATATTTAAATATCTACATTACTGGAGAACATAGTGGGAGAAGATCTGGGGTATTCCATGGGTCACGTATTACCAGTGGGTGCTGGAAAACCAGACATATGAGACACATAGGCATCGACTCTGTGGGTGCTCTGGGGCTGGAACACCCACAGGGAAAAATTAGTGGGTGCTGTTCACCCACTTGGCAGCCAAGCTCCCTACCCCCCCCCCCACCTCACCTCCACCTCCCCCCCCCCCCCCGAGCATGCTGCATCCCCACTCTTCTACCTACCTTCTAGCACTTGCTGCCACCAAACAGCTGTAGCAAGTTCTGGGATACTTTTGACCATTTTGACTTTAACTTCTATGCTTAAGTTCCTCAGGTGTAAAATGGGGATAACAACACACATCACCTTGTAGTGGTATTATAAAGATAAAGTCATTAATATCTGTTAAGAACTAAGGTTATGTGACAAGAACAGCATAGAAAAGCTCATGAGGAAATTAATATTTCCGAACTCAGTGTGCAGTAAATAATGCATGGAGACACAGAAAGAACAATAAGGATAACAAGAAATATTGACCTGCTCATTCAGTAAGTACTATTTATGCTATGCACTAGATGAGGCAGGTGTCCTGTGGAAAATATAGCATGTGATCAGGTAACTAAAGACTGTATGATAATGCATATGTAAGGTTGCACAGGAAATTCTCTCAGAAAAATAAACTGTGGCTCCATTCTTATACATGGTGTCAAGTATCAAAGGGGTAGCTATGTTAGTCTGTATCCACAAAAACAATAATGAGTCTGGTTAACCTTAAAGACTAACAGATTTATTCAGGCATGAGCTTTCATGGAGTGAATTTCCATGCATTTGAAGTGGGTTTTTTACCCACAAAATAAATCTATTAGTCTTTAAGGTGCCACTGGACTCCTTGTTATTCTTATACATGGAACTCAAGAAAGGTCCAGAAGTCTGTTACCTATATTTCTCTTAAAATACATATTTGGCCTGAGATAACTTTGCTGCCCTTCCAAAACACCAAGACACTGTACTTCAGGATCACTAGGGGAAAATAAGGCATCTTTCTCAAAAAAGGGCACCTCCATTTGGATTTGGATATTTACATTTGTTATTCTCTCCAGCAGCTTAATACTCTGATCTAATTTTGACATTTTCTTGACATCACACTGCAAGTCTGTGAAACTAACTTTTAACTGAAGAAGAAAAAAAAAGTGACTTCTACGGACTTGTATCGATTAGCATGAAAGCATTGTGTGGTGCTAAATCAAAAAAGAGTAAATGAAGAGAGAGAAGGGAAAGAGTTTACAGGTGGCCCAGACTAAGCTAAAGCCAAAAGAAAAAGCTTCTTTTCTGGGACTGCTGGTTATTGGCAGGGGCTTTAGCTTAGCAAAAGTAACACAAACCAGCAAAGTCTCTGGCCATATTCCTTCAATTTAAAAGCAGCGTCACCAAACAAATTATATATATACAAAGCAGTTCCTGTGTATATATACACATACAACACCCCTAGTTGCTCATGACTGACTGTCTCTCAACCTTCTCCCCTCCCCCATCCCCCCTTTTTAAAGTTCTGAACTCAACTGGGCTTAGTTGCACCTAGTCCTTAACTTGTAATGAAAGCCATGCCAGGCCTCAAGCAATTTTTTTACTTTCATAATGGATGTGGCAAGACCAGAGGTGCCTGGGCTATGAACTGCCCAGCCTAGAGGTGCCAGGACTCAGGCTGACATAAATTAAGCACAGGCTGCACCTGATTGCTTCAGCTCAAACAGACTCCCCAAGCAGGGACTCTGAAAACCTTACTGGAGTTTAACTCAAAGCCACCTATGCTGCAGTCTGGCTCAGTAGACCTGCCTCCTACAGGAACTACCTCAAGGGGGTCCAAATCTCTCTATATAAAAGTCAAATGGTGTATGCGTGTATGTATGCCTGTATGTATGCCTGTATGTACGTGCACTTACTCCTTCCACACCGTTTGAGCTAGAGACTTGAAATTTGGTACAGTTAGAGGCCTTAGGGTCCTAATCAGGTTAAGAGTTGAAATTTTTTCAAATCTCACCTCTGACACCCCCCAGGGGTGAAATTATTTGAAGTCCAATCACATCAGCTGGGCAGATGCTGTTCTCTGTGACATAGTTATGATGTCACAATACCCCCCTCCAACAGACCCTGCACTCGCTCAGCTCTCTACCCCCTCCCCCCTCCAACGGACCCCGCACTCGCTCAGCTCTCTGCCCCCTCCCCCCTCCAACGGACCCGAGTTGGGTTTGGTCGGAGGGTAAGTGAGGTAGGGGTGTCGGGTTTGGTCAGGGGGTGAGGTGGGGGTGTCGGGTTTGGTCGGGGGGGTGAGGTGGGGGTGTCAGGTTTGCTCTCTGCCCCCTCCCCACCTCCGATGGACCCGAGCAACGCCGGGTATTTTCGTTAGTGATCTATAAATCTCATTACATGTGTATGGTAGCAACCTTTTACCACTTATGTACCAAAGCTAAGTACACAAAACAGATGGATTATGTACTCAGTTTTAAAGAGCTGCTAATTAATTAGCTGGTTTAATGACTAAATCTGTATGTATCAATCTTGCCTTCCCCTTTGCAAGCTCATAATCATCTCTCCTGCCATGCTATGGTACCAGTGCATGGAAGGGTAGGATACTGAAAGCATAGGTAAGGCAATAGGTTCTTCATCTTTTGTGTACTATGTGCTAAAGGAGCTCTGCTCTTCAGGGGCTTTGTAGTGAGGTACTTTGGATTTTGCGAGACAAGGCACACACACGTGGTTGTAGAAAGTAGATGAGTTTATTGGAAGGCTTCGGTCTCTTAAATAGGTGCTGAGGGGCTCGATTCTGATCAGCGCGACCGCAGAAAGGGTTACTTAGAACTTCAGAGCCATTGCCAGGTTGGAAGAGCTCACGAGCAAATACGGGAGTGGGCTTAAGTACACTCACACATTTGCATCTCATACATACTCATGTCTCATTTGCAAGCAACAAGCTGATTGGTTACACACTGTCTTGCTTCAGTTTCTTTATTTGGTTTCCCACGCATTTATTCTCACACAGACGGGGTAAACACTCACACAGCTGGGAACGGTCTGGGAACTGCTCCCAAACACACAGATAACAGCAAGGTCAATCTCATAGCATCACTATGCACTCTCCTGGAGTTGACTTAGAAGCGTAACTACACTTCTTAGTGATTGCTTGTCACAATGTCTTATGGTCCTAACAGGCTTTCTCAGACACAAAGGCACATGGGACAGAGAAAGTCAAAATATACCTGAGAGAACCAAGGCATGGCAAAACCATTGCTTCTAGCAATATGGACTCTGTCCTGAGCTGGGCTTTTCCATGCTAACCTAAGGACTTTCTCGTGCTATAGTCCAGCTGACTGGTAAATATTACCTTGTTTTGAAAAGGTTGGCCTGGCTCACTGTAAATATCTGCTGGTTTCATTGCTTCCTAAGAAAGTAAAGCCTCTCTTGGGGTACACGATAAATTGATCCCCAAATCAACGGCTGTACTCCACCTCAGCAGGAGGAGTAAGCAGAGTTGGTTGGGGTGCGGCCCTGGTCAAACCGACGCCGTGGGGATGACCAGGTAAGTCGAACTAAGATACTTCAGCTACGCGAATAGCTGAAGATGCGTATCTTAGTTCAATGCCCTCCCCCCACTCCAATGTAGCTCAATGCTTAGGATTCTGATCTCTGTTGGACTTTCTCTTGAGCCAGTGGGAACTAGGGGGCACTGGAGCCTGAAGATTCAGTCTAGGAGTTACTGAAACTGTGTAGCCTATTGTTGTGGGAGAGTATGGACTCTTGAGGGCTAGTATACTAACGTGACTACTCCCAGGAGAGTGTTTAAAAGCTGAGGCATCATAGCAAAGAACCTCTAAATCTTTCTGGTGAAAGGAGAGGTGGGGCCCATATTAAATGAGGGGATTAGACACAGTGAAAATATTAACCAGAGTGAGATTTGCATTGCACTTATAACCTTGATGTAAATGACAGTTTGCAGGTAGAGGTCTGTGCCTGTGCGGAGCCCCACTGTATCCTGCGCAGCAGTCTGCCTGTGTGCTATCAATTGCAAGACTGGAGCCTTTGGCTTCATAAAACACATTTTTTACCAACATAAATCCAAGAGAAATATCCTTTAGAATTTTTAAAAAATAAAATAGGTTATTTCAAAGACACAGAAATATTCCTCGGCCATGTTTTTTGCTCAAATATTGGGCTAATATAGGAGAACTTGAAACTGAATAGTACAACTGGAAAAGGTGAAACAGATTAGCCTATTTTTTATTGCCAATCTGAGATAACTGTAAAATCTAAATAAACAACATAAAGACTAAATGATATGTTAAACTTTTTAAAAGCTTTTATTTTAGTAATATAAAGTGCTATGAGTACAGAAACATAAGGATTTAAAAAAAAAAAACAAAAACATGTTTTTAACCCAACAATCCTTTCTAAATAAAAATTAGTACCAGTCAATGCTGGAGCTAAATCTTGTACATATCACCATGTTTTTATAGGTCCTATACCATTTTAATAAAAAATTGAAAACACATAAAAATCAAAGATTGATTCTCTTTTGAAATGAATGTCAAATTCCAGTCAATGTTCAGTTTGAATGCACTAATCTGCCATGAGAAAGGCCTGGACAAATTTGACCTGTTAGCCTAAAATGAGACAGAAACATGTAAAGTAACCGTAATACTTAAAAAGAATAATTAAGTGCAACTAAAATATATTAAAAGGTTCTGACTGGCACCGAAACATGATCCATTCTATAAACTATAGTGTGTGAAAGTCCCTCTGCTGAAGAATGGTAAGAATTTTAAGTTGGGATATCTTGTCATAGCAGAGTCTGTAGAAACAGATCATGATAATTAAAATGTACAACTAACATATTATACCTTGTTAGAAATAATACAATGTGATGCCTGAAGCCTCAAGAGAGAAAAGATCAGATGATTAAATTTATACCAAATGATGGATTAACCCTTTCTGGCTCCCTTGGCTGAAACTTTAAAATATTGACATGTCCCCGACTAGTCCCAGAAACAAACTGCAGTTGCTGCTTTAGCGCAAGGGTAGATATAGCAGTGCTAGAGGTTCAAGCGTCAAATCCTTCTGATAACCCATGTAGGGAGATCTTTATATTTGCTAAGGATAGAATTTGTTTTTCAGTGTTTCTGTTTAAAAAGCTGGTTCATTTCATTCCCACAGTGAGAAAAATCCTTTTAAATAGGTTTTATCATTAAAACTTGTTAGAATGTGTCAATTTCAGCACTATGTTCCACAAAAATGCGAGTGTGACACATTTCCTTCGTCATATATTTTGATTACTAGAGTCACACAGTGGCAAGTCTGGAAGCTGAGAGCAATGTGTAGGGGATGTCAGAGCTGCCACCCACCTACACTGTCTCTAAAACCATTGGGGATTTTCCACACACTAAGGGAATCCTCAGCTGGGGAGTTGCAGCCAGTCTTCATTTATTTATGCTATGAGAACAGTGCAGAGAGATCAGAGTAGGCCAGGGGTTGTATCCCATTCTATCCAGATGATGAGAGAACATTCACTAGGCACTTTACTGCTGCTATTGATTTTGCATGGATGGGGCTCAGATATTATGGGATGGGCAGAAGTTAAATTCTTAGCTAGCGGACCACAACAAAAGCATACAACTGAATCAAATAAATCTGTGATAGACATATGATTTTTCATAAAGTGTTTCCCTCTTTCCCCTCTCTTTACTATAATTATCATTTATAATATGTTTTGGGTTTTGTTTATTTTGCTCCAGTGCTATACAATACACAAAAATAAAGATCGTCCCTGCCCTGAAGTGCTTACAGCTTAAAAGACAGGCACGTATTGTAAGAGGCAGGAAATACTTATGTAACCCTTCTGCTAGGTGCAGTCAGCAGCAACCAGCGCTATCTAGGGGTTCCTTTTCAACTATACACGGCACCGAACCGCCTCGAACACCCACCCAGTAACCTAGGAAAATTACACACCATCCCTGGGCGCCTTTGAGAAGCAATACTTTCCCACTCACACAGCCTGAGTGTAGGAAATAAACTTTTAATGAAAGGAGAGAAGTCACCCAACATTAATTATGGAAAATGCCATAAGCAGGATTCATAAACATAAAACTGTGAGCAGGACACCCCAAAGTCCATGGGGCAGAGTCTTGTGCCTCATGTTTTTGAGTTCTACAACCAAAAATTCCTTTACTGTGCCCACCTCTGCTCCTGCATCAAACCCCACTCACCGAGGTTGTTCATGGTCAGTGAGGATGCAGAATTCAGAGGTGTATCTGTGTGAGTTCACCTTCCACCATCTACACATTTGTTTTAGCTGGCCACTCTGCCAGCCAACTGTGTGACACTTTCACCAACTGCCTGCCTTTCTGCTATGACCTCTGTAGATCAGTCTCAGTGATTTTTAGCTCAGCAGGCTGAGCAGAAACACTGCCCCATTACAAGTGAGTTCAGCTCTTACTGGGTACAGGAAATAATAAAAGGCTTCTAATGAAGCTTTATCTTTGAACAGCAAGGAGGAACACATTAAAGGTCCAGACCGTGGACCTTTAGGGAGAGTCCACACCTCCTGGCTGAGTTTGGTTTGGTTTGGTTTCCTTTCCTTTCCTTTCCTTTCCTTTCACAAGGGTCTGCATCTGAGCCCCCTGGCTTAGCAAGTTTCTTTCAGCTGAGAGTGACCCTTCAATTGGAACAAGCTCAGCACAGTTCTGCTTCCCTTTATTCATACAATAAAGATAACAACATTGATAACTGCATTTCACTATCCCTCCATTCAGTACTAAAGTGATCGGTAACCCAACTCCAGCCAAAGCTGATCACTTGGAGCACACAGCTCCTGTGTGCCAGATACCTACCCAGAGTAGGTGTCTTCATGTAAATACAGATTGCTCCTGAAGTCTCTCCTCTCCAGCTAGCCGTCAGAGGGGAGTTCATTCAGATCCTGCTTACACTTAGAAATCCAGAGAATGGAATAATGCAGAGCTTTTTCTCCCCTAATATGTAAGAGAAACTCCCCTTATACTTTTCATGGTGCATAGTGAAAGAACTGAGTTTTTCAGGGGGAGTAGAGTGAAGTGAAGGCAGTGGTTTAGTGAACTAGGATTGAGGGGAAAATCATTCCATGCATGAGAGCAGTGTGGCAAAATGTAGGGAGGTTTGAATGGGAGAAGGAAACAAATGTAGTGTAAAAGCTGTCTTAATAGAGCACCAATGGCTAGATTCACCAGTATGCTTTGGAAGTATGAGCTGGGTTTTCATTTGCTTTGCATTGCTGCAGCAGTAAAAAGCAGCTGGAGCATAATTGTGAATCAGCCCCAGAGCTGAGATGTAGGTTGGTGTGGAGTTGTGTATGGCCTTAAATTCGCAGGCAGGAAGAGCGGAAAGAGACAGAAAGAAAATTGTTTTATAAATATGCAATGGAACATTAGACCGGCTGAGTCTGTGACACTATAGGATGCTTAGGAAGTAGATTGAAAGTCTTTAGTTTTGGTTCCATTGCTGATTGATGGGATTTTAATCTTCTTGGCATTTGCACCAGGTAGGAAATGGGGAGAGCCCTTAATGTGTTCCGTTGACTTAAAAATCACTAACATCTGTTGAAGTTGTATATGTTCTCTGGCTGAGTTCAGCTCTGGAGACATTTTTAGTTCATTATCTCTGTCCACCCCAGCAGCAGTCGTGGCAGTGGGCATTACTTTTGAGAGTTGCAGACCCATAGGGATGACTGAGCCAGGCACATAAATAATATTTTTCATGTATGCACAATGTCTCATATTGAAAAAAGAATTTTTGAATGGAGTTTGAATGGAGATCCTAGAACAGGGGTGGGCAAGCTTTTTGGCCTGAGGACCACATCGGGAAATAGAAATTGTATGCAGGGCCATGAATGCTCACAAAATTGGGGTGGGGTGCGCACTCTGGGGTGGGACCGGAGATGAGGAGTTTGGGGTGTAGGAGGGTGCTTTGGGCTGGGACCGAGGGGTTTAGAGGATGGGAGAAGGATCAGGGGTGGGACAGGGGGTTGGGGCGTGGGTAGAGGCTCAGGGGGTGCAGGCTCCGAGCGGCACTTATCTCAAGCAGTGGTGCCACTTGAGATAAGTGGTATGTCCCTTCTCTGGCTCCTATGCGGTGGTGCAGCCAGGCAGCTCTGCACACTGCACCATCTGCAGGCACCGCCTCTGCAGACTTGATTGAAGCACATAGGAGCTAAAACGAGGCCATGCTGTGGCTTCTGGAAACCACATGGTGTGTGGCCCCAACCCAGCGCCCTGGCCAGAGTCCTGGAGTGGGGCCGAGCCACGTGGTGCAGCTCACGGGCTGGCTTAAAACAGCTTGGCCCACGGACCATAGTTTTCCCACCTCTGTCCTAGAATAATGTTTGTTGAGTGCAACACATTTTATCTATTTATTGGGACTTTAATATCAATTATTATAATTGCTTATATAATTTGAATGCTTGTTAAAATGGAATATTAACAGAAACTGACACATACACAAACATAGATGGTTAAATGTATACTGACCAGAGAAGAAGAATTATGTGTCACCTACTCAAGTTTTCTTTATTAACAAGTTAGGATGTTTTCTGCTAAAGATCTATTAATTTTTATATCTTACAGGAGGCAGAGCCATAAACAATATTTGTGGTTGTACATTTAGATTCTTGAATTATGGATGTGGCCAATGCTTTAGAAGTCCAGTTGTTATGTCAGCCAATTGATATCCATTCAATGAACCAGAGTTACCTGCACCTTCTTGTTCAATCAGATTCACCTCTAGCTGCAGTACGACAAATTTTGCTTCTTATTTGCTAGTGCTGCAAAGTCTGTTTGATTTTAGAACAGAAAGTTTTACTACTTGATTTTAAAACAAGCTCAAGCAAATATCAGGTTTAGGAAAAGTGGATTTAAAAACACTATTTTGAGTATCTGAGTTCAGCTGGCATCAGAATGTATTTTTATAGTCTAGTCACAAGGACACTCGTGGGAATTTTGTTCTAAGCACACACAATTCACTTGTTGGATATAACTTTGATTCAAGCAACCAGCACTGTTCTGCAATTGCTTCAGAAGATGCAGCACTTGGCTTTTATTAAACATAGATGGGAATCTTTATGTCTGTTATAATCAGCTGGAACAACCGCATGGTTGAAATGCTAAGCCTCTTAGCATGAAAATTTCACCAGTCTTACAAGGGAGAGGACCATGAAGAACATACAGTATTTGCTTGTTGTTTTCATGTGGGCCAAGTAAGTCAAAATTCAAGGCATTTCCCTTTACATTCTAGTATGGTATGGCATTATCAGAATCAGTGCTGTTAGTGATGTTGATACCCAGAAAAGTATGACTAATGTCTTATTTCACAAGACTATTAATCCTGCATATTGTTTTTGAACACAAGAAATACTCCAAATCCAAAATTTAGTTTCTGCTTTAAGGACCACTTTGTTAGGTTTCCATATCCAATCCAGGGAGTGGAGACCAATTCACCAAGTGAATTACTGTACCAGACAGCATGCCAGTTGTTTTATATGCTTTCTTGAAATATCAGGTGGTCATTCAGAGGATTTGGAACATTTATTTTAAAGCTCAGGTGATGTTTTTGACTATTAGGGCTGGTCCCCACTACCAGGGGGAATCGACGGCAGATACGCAACTTCAACTATGTGAATCACGTAGGTGAAGTTTGCGTATCTGAAGCCGACTTACCTGCCATCCTCACGGCGGTGACAGGTGGCGGCGCGCTCCCCCATCGACTCCAGCTTGCACCTTCCGGCAAGCTGGAGTTCCAGAGTTGACAAGGGAGCCGCAGGCGATCGATTTCTCGCGTCTTCATAAGACACGAGAAATCGATCGCCAAAAGATCGATCGCTACCCGCTGATCCGGCGGGTAGTGAAGACCAGCCCTTAGAGATGTGTAGATTCATAGACTCTAAATCCAGCAGGGAGCACTGTTATCATCTAGTCCAACCTCCTGAATAACACAAGCCATAGAGCATCAACTAGTAATTTTCCACTTTCTATTCAAATCCCATGTGGCTGGATTGTGTCACTCTTACTCACATTGAATAGTATCTTACTTCTTGAATAGTTTCATTGAAATAAATCAAATTATTTGCAAGAATAAGGAACTACTCAACATGAGATAGGGTAACCCAATCTGGCCCTTAAATTCTAATCACATTTATACTGGTGTAAATCTGGAGTAACTCAACTGAAGTCAGTGGAGCTATTCCAGTTTTGTTTTGTTTTCAATACACCAGTGTAAACAAAATCAGAATCTGGACCTCAATCTCAAAATGCCTCATCTTTTATTCCTGTAAAACACATAATTGTATTTATTTACCCAACTCACTTTGGTTCAGTTAATATGTGTAAACATTTAGAGAGTCTCTGTTGAACTGTGCTAAATGGGTGCGGATTATTTCTTGTTTGCATGATATTCATTAAAAAAAAGATTACTAAAAATCAGAACGAACAAGTGCTCATAAAAAAGAATAATGTCCATCCACGTGTTTTTAATTGTCTGTTCTGCAATTACATATGTCTGCTTCCCAAAGTACGTATTTGTATGAATGCTTATTTGAAATGCTAAAGTAGAAGTTTTCATGTAATTAAGGAACCCCACTACTACATTCTAGTAGAAGGGCAAATGAAGCTTCTGGAATGAGAGTTCATAGGGGTGTGTCAAACCCTGTGTTTTGAACAGCGCTGTGTATATGACACATAGGTAATGGTACGTCCCCAGATGACCTGAGGTCAGTGTTTGATATGGATGCACAGTGAATAATAATCATATTATTTATATATTATACAAGTGTCATACTCTTGCAAAACCAGGCTAATCTCTCAAAATTTCCCTGGATTTCAAACTGACTGAAAATAAATCATAATGTAGAAAAAACAGTATTTTCTGGATTCCTGTCTAAACTAATCTTGCTTTGGATGTCTTTTTTAATTATGCAATGTTGTGTATTTCCCATTGGTTTCCAACAGCAACACAGATGTGACTGCATAGACTCGGAGTGTATGGAAGGGGGAGGCTGTTACATCATGTATGCAGGATGCTCCTTCCTCCATCCACACCCCCCTCCTCCCGCGGAAGTTTCATACAGGAGGTGTGTTCCCAGAAAGAGCTCTTAACTGCTCAGCATTAGTATGGAATGTGAGTTCTGAAGAGAGGTGCTTCTCCCAGCTTGTGCCCCTGGGACAGAGACTTTTGTTTTATTTTGAGCCCCCCTTAGTCTCCTCTTTTCCAAGCTGAAAAGTCCTAGCGTTTTTAATCTCTCCTCATATGGGACCCGTTCCAAACCCCTAATCATTTTAGTTGCCCTTCTCTGAACCTTTTCTAATGCCAGTAGATCTTTTTTGCGATAAGGAGACCACATCTGTATGCAGATTTATGTAAGGGTAATAAGATATTCTCCATCTTATGCTCTATCCCTTTTTTAATGATTCCTAATATTTTGTTTGCTTTTCTGACTGCCCCTGCACACTGCGTGGATGTTCTCAGAGAACTATGCACAACGATTCCAAGATCTTTTTCCTGATAAGTTGTAGCTAAATTAGCCCCTATCTTATTGTATGTATAGTTGGGGTTATTTTTTCCAATGTGTATTACTTTACATTTATCCACATTAATTTCATTTGCCATTTTGTTGCCCAGTCACTTAGTTTTGTGAGATTTTTTTTTATATATCTTTTTGAAGTTATTCACAGTCTGCTTTGGTCTTAACTATCTTGAGCAGTTTAGTATCATCTGCAAACTTTGTCACCTTCCCCCCCACACACATTAATCCACACCCCACTTTTTTATACAAGTGGGCATTTGCTCTTGTGATCAACTGATCAAGTTTGCAAGAGCAAACAGACAAATGCCCACTTTTGCCCCCCCCCCCCCAAATCAGGAAGGCTGGAACTGGGCTTAAAAAAGTGACTGTCCCAGACAAAGTGGGTCATAGGGTTACCCTATATGTAAACTACTTGTGGGGTTTAATGAAAAGAAAATGTGTGTGTTTATTTGTGTGTAGGGCATTAAGCTGTACTGATGAACACTACTAAATAAAATTTAGGTATTATTTTCACAGGATGTGTTTACATTTTATATTCACTCTTTTAGGAACTAGGATAAATCTCCCATTTTGTTCTTTGAAATGAAGCAGATATGTTCTCCCCTATACAGACACAGCTGTGTGTGAGAGAGTGGAACTAACAAAGGCAGAATTCTTGTGTACAGTGTCTTCTTTAGCCAGCTAGAAGTCTGACAGGCATCTACACAAGTATGGAGTTTTCTCTCGCTCACACACTCTCCCTCGCTCACACACACACTGTATGGATACAAAGAAATGAACTAGGGTCGGGCACAGAAAGCACTTTGACTGGGCTTCAGCAGAGCAGTACTCTAGCCATTGTGACAATTGTATTAGGAAGTTTCGCACGCCCTGCAGAAGTTTTCATGCACAACCTGGAATGTACACCCAGGAGAAAGGAAGGCTCATTAGGGCCATGGCTTCTGGAGGAAGGGCTCGGATTAATTGCAGCCCCCGATGTTGATCTCCTTCCGTTTCTTTCACCTCGGCCTCCAAGTCACTTTCACTTTGCCGCGGGACACGTCTCTCTACGGAACGCTCCCCGGAGCTTAAGGACATTCGCTGCCACGCTGTGTCGCTGTTGTCAGCGCCTGCCTAGGGGATGGCACCGTATTCACCGCTCGTCCGGCACAAGTGTAGCAGAAGGGGGGATGCGCCCGCGCCCCCGCATGGAGCATATACGCACCGCTGGATCCAACCTTATATTTGTCTTGTCGCTGCTGGAGGGTGAGGCGTAGCAAACAGAAAAGTTCAGCTGGATCATGTTTCAGCACCCCCCCCCCCCCCCCCCCGTAGTGTGTGTTGGAGGCAGGGTGGGTGCGTGTTAATTTGGCAGGATTCCGGGGGAGGTTTTGCTGGGTGTCCCGGGGGAGGCACTGGAACAGCTCTCCGCCCCGCGGCACTCCCCGCGATGGGAGGCCAGAGCCCGCGCGGATCGCGGCGCCCCTCTCCCCGGGCTGGCTGCTGCCAGGGGGGCGGGAGGGGGGGCGGGAAGGTTTTCCAGTCACGGCTCCTAGCGCCGGAGAATTGCCCTTTACAAGAATCACGGCGGGAGGCAGCTGCCGGCTCCTTCCCTGCGCTCCCGCGGCCACAGAACCGCCGGCTTCCCGAGCGAGGGGCCGCGCTGCTCCGCCCCCCGCTCCCCAGACGGGCAGAAAGTTCCGGGCAGCCACGCCGCTTCCCCCGCGCCCCTGGCAAGGGACAGCCCGGGCGCGCGGGGTCCGAGGGGGCCGGGCGCTGCCTAGTTCAGAGGCGCCTTCCCCGTTAAAGGCCGGGCACAGCCCCGCTCAGGACCGGCTCCTTACGAGGCGCGAGCCCACGGGGAGGGGAGAGGGGGGGTTGCCAAGTGGACTTTTGTTGCTTTCCTCCCACTGGCGACTGAGTCGATCGCATCTGCCGGAGCCGCCGCCTCGTGTAGGTCCCGTCGCCCATATAAGCTGCGGCGCTGGGGCTGGCCGCCGTGGAGTGGCTTGTGGGTGACGGGAAGGGGGCGTGCGGGAGGGCGGGCAGCACCTGGCCGGCGCCGGGGAAGGAGAGCCAGGTAACGGGCGGGACGCAGGGGCCGAGCGCTTCCCGCGAAGTTCAGACCCGCCCGGCGCGCCCGGGGTCCGCCGCGGGGCTGCTGCCGGCGGGGGAGGGCTAGCGGCGGAGGCGAGGAGGAATCTGGCTCCTTCCCCGCTGCGGGCGCCTTAGGGGCCGTGGGGGCAGGGCAGCGCCGCTGGGCTCCCACGTGCCAGACTCGGGCACGGGACCCTGCGGTTCAGCTGCCCCGGGGGCAGGCGGGACGGGGAGCGCTGGGCCCACAGGCTCCGCCAAGCGCGGCAGAGCGGCGGGCACGGTCCCACGGTGGGGCCGGGGGCCGCTCGCCTGCACGCCCCCCTCTCGGCGGCGGGTCCCCGGCCGCGCAGCGGGAAGCGGGGACTGCGCGTGGCGGGGGGTTAAACCTCGGAGCGGCCGGGCGAGCCATGCTCCGCTCAGGGGCAAGGTTTGGAGACGTTTCCGCGGCGGGCCGCTCCCTGCCTCTCCCGTGGCGGACAAACGGCTCCGGTCCCCCAGCTGCCCGCCGCGGGATGGACCCGGCTGGGTTTCCGCCCTCGCGCTGGAGCCACGGGAGCCCCAGCAGTGCGCTTCCCCGGGCGGCAGCCGCGCTCTCTCCAGCGGCGCAGGCTCCCGTGGCTTCTGCGAACGCCCTTCTCCCTGGATCGGCGCGGATCCGCGTCCGCACTGGCCGGGCTGTGGAAACGTGAAGGCGCCACGGGAGCGCTTTGACTCGTGTAGCTTTGGGGCGGCGGAGCGGCTCTCTAGTCCGCACCGCAGGCGGGAATAAAGTTGCTGCGGGCAGGGCATGTAAAAGGCAGATTGTGCCATCTCCTCAACTGGTGCAAATCCTCTGACTTCACTTGAGCCCCGCCAATTTACACCGGTTGGGAATCTGGTCCTTTTTAAACTCTAAGAGGGGGAGGAAACAAGGCACCCTGGTTACATGTGCAAAGTAGCCTCTTTGCTCTTCCCCTGTAGTATTTCTGATTTCACCCCCGTGACTCCCTCTTCCCCCACCCCCATGTTTCTCTTTCAGTGAAATAGGAGTCCCCCACCAAAGTGGATCATTTCTTTTCCTCTGCTCATTCACCCTCCAGTTCAGACTTGCAATGAGCGGACTGAAGTCTCCTGTGCTGCTGGGGCTGGTGCTCTTAATGCTGTCAGCAGGTTATTGCAAAGAGAGAACTGACTCCATAGACCTAAAAGACAGGCAAAGCCTCTTCAATCTCATCATGGAGATTATTCAGGAACTGAAAAGGTACCACATGGAAAAGGACAACGGGGTGCAATACTTCTCCAACCACGATTATACTTTAGACCGAAGAGAAGTGGCTGATTATGGAGAGTACCAGGACGAGCAGAGAGCTGGTAAGTCTACCCCTTTCCTTTCCAGGAAACTTTGCTCTCCTCAAAGGGGAAATCGGGCATCACTGTACTAGTTCTTATTGGAGGCGCTAACCCCTCAGGAGATCTGCAGACTTGCTTCAAAAATACAGAGGATTCCTACACAAGAAACTGGCTTTGAAAATCCCAGAGTAGAACTCCACTCTCACTTTAGTCTAATGTACTTCAGAAATTCATTTAGTTCAAAGCCAGATCTGCATAAACTTTGGCTTTACACACTCTATATTTATAAAGAACAGTGTGATGGACTGGGGCAAAAAAAGTAAAATAAAAATCAGGGATGAAAAGGCATTTACCCTACGTCATCTAGTCCAAGGGCCTGGAGTCTTGTGTGGATTATACACTTAAACATCCCTGGATTAGACATTCTTGCCATTTCCCTGGGAGACTATTCCACAACCTAATAGATCTCACACCAGAAATTTTTTCCTGCTAGGCAGCCTTATTCCCTTTTTGCTAACCTTATTCATTACTTTAGATTGTTGGTGCTTGCACCTTTCAAATCTTTGTCAATTTCATCATTTGTCCCTCACCACCATAGTCAACCCATGCAGATTTTAATTCTTTCCTCCTAAATCAGTCCCTACACCATTCTAATAATTTAAGTTGCTTTTCTCCAAGCTCTTTCCAGTCAGTATTGTTTATGGTAATAAGGTTTTTCAGAATTGTATGGAATATCCCAGATGCAGTCACATCCCACTGATAGAGAAGGGATATGCCCCTTCCATGATGTCCTGCTTCTATGCATGCAGCTCAAAATTGAATTGGCCTTTCTTGCTTCCCTATTGCATTGTAAATTCATGTGTAGTTTGCTGTTCACCATCTCTCCTAAACAGAATTACTGCCTCTCAATTTTCCCCTTCCCTTGAGTATCTAGGTTTGGGATTATTTTATTTTCACTAGATATTTCAGTTTACACTTTCCTGAGCTGGAGCTCATTTTATTTTCTACCCATTTCTTTTGATCTCTCTCGACTCCTTTGTATCTTTTCTTTGTACTCAGTGGTGTTCACAACTGCTCCTAATTTGGTGTCAAGACTGTCTTTACAAGGTGATTTTAGTCTCTTATCTAGACCATTAATGGAGATATTAAATAAAACAACCTAACCGTTCTACATAAACTCAGTACAATAAGAACTTGTTCCTTTTTCTTAATATATGGTACAAGCTTAATGGGTCAGAGTAACCAGTGCACTCGAACGACTCTGTACAACTGTAGCAAAGCAAAGCAGCTGTAAACCCAGTTTAACAAGGTTAAGCAGTTTATAACTGTCCTGCATAAGCAAATCAGTGCAAAGCATCTGGCGTGTACTGGTGAATATAGCTCAATGAGAAAACCACTTCAGAAACAGACTAGTTGGTACCAGTGTCATTGACTCCTGAAAGGGATTTTATTATTATTAGTTATAATGGAATTTATTCCCAGCAAAGCTGCTGCCGCTGAAAAGAAACTATTGCTCAGAGCCCCTCCTTTATTTCAGTCTTAGCATCACTTTCCCAGCGCGTCTGTCCCATGGGAAACTTCTGAGAGAAGCATGTAGGCTTTTACTGCTTGTCATGACACAATTAGGTCAAATATGATATGGTCAATTTTACTCAGACTGACTAAAGTTAGACGTAAATGAGGAATGACTTTTGAGAAATGTCTACGCTCACCAGTGAATCAGATCTGGCTGGAAATGTTCTCTGCTTTAAATGTGATAAGAGGTGCCAGGGGAATGAAAAGGGCTGTTTAGGCATTTATGGTCAAATAAATAAAATACAGTATCATACACAATCAACACTAAACTGTCAGCATAGAGTTAGTAACGGAAAGCAATCAAAGATAACTGTAAATCAACAGGACACAAACAAGGGTTGATGCTAATGTGGATTTCAATAAAATGGTTTCATTCTGGCATCTGCTGAACACAAAATGCAGAGAAGCAAACCATACGAGTGGGGAAAAGCCATTTGATTTTTATATGCCTTTCCTGTGAATTTTATTTTATGCTAGAGATAAAACAAGGACTGTTTCTAGATTTCCTGTAAATATAACAATTCAATCTCATGTTCACAATAGCTATTTCAGATAGTGCTTGTCAACACTTGCCAGTGTGACAAAACAGTGCAGGTGCTTGTAAGAGAATGTTGCATAGAAAGTGACAGAGCAGCCAAGAGACCATTCTCTGGTGTGTCTTTGAATCTTTATCTCTGGTAAGAGTCTTCAGAGTTTCTAAGCATCAGTGATCTTAAAGTGATACACCTAGATAAGAGGTAACCAAAATGTGGCCCACAGAGCCCTACAGTGATTACTCTCACTTTTAATGTGATTGTGGGGCTGCTGGACCCTATTGGTCCCAGCATTGCAATGCTCCACATTCTTTTTAGCAGTGTCTCTATATAAAAGATAAAGGCAGCTGCAACTTGTTCCACTTTATGGCTCTCAATCTTCTAGTAAACAGTTATTTTGAGTCTCAACATTTTGGCACCTCCTTTGGTAGCCCTAGCATCTTTGACAAACATATTTGCAGGAGTATAATAAATACTTTTTTTCCCCCAACAGAAATAGTTCCTAGAGATTTGAGGATGAAAGACAAGTTCTTAAAGCACTTAACAGGTAAATTTAGATTTTGCATTGTATCCATCATTTCATACACCTACCACCTAAGCCCCACCCCCTTCTGCTGGGCCATTTGTGCTGTGTTGACTCATGACTTGTTTTTTTTCTGTATTTCAGGTCCTCTCTATTTTAGTCCCAAATGCAGTAAACACTTTCATCGACTTTATCACAATACAAGAGACTGCACCATCCCAGCTTGTAAGTGCCACAAACCAAAGCTAACTTTTTTTAAACAGAAAGCTATTGATTGGGGTGGTTTCAGGAGATAATAGTGGTAATACAGTGCAACTGTACAGTGCCTTTCACTTAGAGTTCAGAGTGCTTTATAGATCTTAATTGATCTTTACCTCCTGCCTGTGAGATAAGTATTATCTTTCTCATTTTAGAGATGAGGAAATCAAGGCACAGAATTACCAGTGGATATACTGTGTAAAATGATTATGAAAACTGCTTTCTTTTCATGCATCATCACTTATAACACATACTCTATAGCCAGTGACATTTTGGCAACTTCATGGTCTTCCAATTATGCCCTCAATGGCATCTTTGAAACCCTCTTCCCTTCAGCAGGTTAGAAAGGTGTACTGTACTGGAACTTTATAAACAAATCAGCTGATGGATAGGAATGAATAAATGTCTCAGCTGTGTTGACAGTGCAGTGTGAAAAGGACTACAGATGGGCATGAATTTTTTTTTATTTTTTTTGGTCACAGCAGATTCTGAATACAAACTGGGAGCAGACCTGTTGTGCAAGAAGCTGTTCTTTTTCAGAAGAGAGGCACACTTTAATGTATATGTCCAAAGTCACCTAGCGGGTCAGTTGAGGAGCTGGAAATAGAACCAAGACTTTCTGACTCAAAGTCCCATGCTTTAAGTCCCATTTGTAGCAATCTGTACATTTTAATATTACATTTATTAAGAAGTGTGAGCCTTCTTCCCATTTGTAAAATAAGGATCATCTAGTAGTATATTTGAAAGACGATGGTTTGAAAGACTATGGTTTCCATCTAATTTCTAGTGGACCAGATCACAAATATCAACATCATATTCAGCACTAATTGGAACGTTCAGCAGCGAAGCCAAAGACCAAATGGGCCTAAAGACTGAATTAGCTTTTTCCCCACAGATGCTTTATATTTGTGGGAAATAGAGGAGAGTTGGCACTGGTGGTGTTTGTATTCAACCTGTCTTATGAGTAGAGGGCTCTAGGGATGACAATCTGGTACCTTTCAAAAGCACAAAACTTACTTAAACATTAGTGAAATAATCAACAGTTTGAGAGATAATCAACCATAGGTGGCCCTTTATCAATATGTATCTCAGAGAACTTCTCATGGAATCTTGAAATACATACACTGCTTTTATTCTCAGTGTATAATAGCCTTAGCTTGCTTTAGGTGGTAATGTGAGTACTGTACTGCTTTTATAATTCTGATTTCTGGTTACAGCTACCTACTATTGTAAAGATAAGTGTAACAAGAAAATAAAGCACCTGGGGTTTGTTGCTTCAGAGAGGGAAAAGACCATCCACTGCCAGTACAAGAGTATTTCCTCCAGTACATTTTCTAGTGCTTTGTGTGATTTGTTAAGTGTCATAGATTTTAAAGATCAGGTTTTATATATCAAGAAGCACTGATACTTGAACTGTAACCCAGGCTGCTAGCTGTAGGACTGCCGGAGGTCTTTAGCTGAGCATGTGAACAATTCTTTTTCCAACTGCACTGCACACAGATTGCATTGTACACAAACAGATCACTTAACTGACCTTTATAGATATGAAACATTTTCAATGGGGACTGCTTCAGTTTTATTAATTACAACACCACCACTCATTATCTGTGTAACAAGACTTTGCAAAGATCTAAAGAACATAGTGCAGGGAAGTATCCTATACTGCCAGAGGAAACATAAGATGTGATTAGTTTTCTTTTAATTTTATGAACTCAGATATTTAGTCACCAAACTTCTATTCATTTCAATGAGTTAGATACCTTTGAAAATCTGAGCCCCCAAGACTCTATTGCTTTGTTCCTCAATTGTTCTTGAAGACAATTATTTATCTTGGTATTATTAGTTCACTGAGAGTTGCATTTCAATGATGGGACAGTGCTACTTCAAACACCTAATTTGTACAATCAAATGCCATGACTGCACCTTCAGATCCAACACTTGTGCACACCATAGCTATTTAGATGTATAAATGGCCATATATTCCGACACATAAGCTGTCTGCATGCACAATTGTGCTGTTTGTGCACAGAACTAAAGAATTTTCAAAGAAAATGCACAGAAATTAGGCACCTAATATTTGAACGGTAATTCTTAAGCATAATGGGCCAATGTCTACCTTGTCTTTACCTGACTTTAAATCAAAGTACTGATTATAGTTAATTATGATAGTTTGCACAGCACCTCTATCAATTTTATTTTATTTTTTTAAACCAAAATCAGTTACGTTAGCAGTGTCATTAAGTTACTGTACTTACGATCTTTTTCATGACAGACTATAAAAGATGTGCGAGGCTTCTTACTCGGCTGGCAGTAAGTCCAATGTGCATGGAAGGATAAGGTAAGCTTTTCGCTCGCGGTAATAACATTGTACTGCATAGCAAAGCTGTGGATTTTGCATTGTGGACATAAAAAATTCATGAGTGTAAAAACAATCTTTCTTTGGCTAAGGTATTCCCTTTTCAGAGCACTTGACATAACTATCTTAATCTGGGAAAATACTGGCCATAAATAAAGGGTACCCCCTACTGGAAGGCATTATAAAGACCCATAGACATCAGCTATGAATTATTCATAGCAGTATGCAGTTAGCAGATAGTGAATTTGCTTTTATAGAACAAAACACAGCAGCCATAGCTGATTTTTTCCAGTTGACTCAGTGTACAATTGTGTGTATTGGCACTGAGTGCCCTTTCATATCCACAGCTTTAAATTTATTGGGTACATTTTAATATGGATTAATATATACATAACTTTACATATGCAAGTTTTTTAAACAAATGTCATTGGTATTTCTAGAATAATTCAGTTGTCATGTACTTATAGCATTAAAAAACCCAAATATGTATGTTACTCAGATTGCTTTGGATTTCCATTATGCTCAACTTCTACTCCAAGGCATTATTTTTCCTTGATGCACATGCTTAACTCTTTTTAGAGAGAATGGGAATTTCACTGCACACAAAAGGAAGAATGCCCTCCTAAAATAGCTGTAGCTCTAGGAGTTGACATCTTCCACACAAAGACTAGTCCATGTCCTGTCCCTCTGACAGCTGAGACAAAAATACAGTTGTATGTGATTTATTTAAATGAGGTTTTAATAAATTATATATTTTAGTTTTCCATGGATATTTATTAAGTAATATAATATCAAGTCACTAAATGAAAGTTGCAGAATTATGACTTCAAATTAAGCCCGTTTTCATGTTTCTTGCCTCTCTCACTTTCTTCCCTATTTTTCTGTTCATATGAGAGCTTTACAAGTAAACCAAACCAGCCACAATTCATGTCTGTAGGTTCCTGAGGTCTTGTAGCTGGAGAAGTGCTCCCTTTTCTGAAAGCTTCATTTACCCTTAGTAATGCAGCCATGGAGGCAACTCCATGATCCAAATCTTGCCTGGTTAAGTGTGAAATCACAGAACCTACTGCATATGGCACTTAGACTCATGAGACTGATGTTGGGTATGAGAGAAAAATTCCTTGTTCTAGGTAAGGGAACTCTACAGGTCTAAGGTAATGAATTGAAGCTAGTTGACATCTATCATCCATACATTCTACTGCAAGACACAGAAAGATACTGCTACAAATACCTGCCAGCAAGTATAGATAGGGGAGCACATCCTAAAATGCATGGTTTCTTTTCCCCTTTCCCTGAAAGTCTCTCTGCATCAACACTCCCCATTAGCATTTTATGAGTTTTCAGGGTGAGAAGGAACAAGGGGCAGCTTCTTTCAGGGGCACCTGTCCACTTTGAAACTTGGAAAGTTTCTATTAGAAAATCCATAATGGCAAGGATTCATACATTCCTGAGAATGGGACATAAGGCACAACCTTTGCTGGGCTGTCACTTATAGCAGCATAATTCTTGAGTGATTTGCTTTAGTGGGAAGAAGAACTGACTGTCATGACAGGTGCTTCAGGATTAATAAATTTCACAACCAAACTTGGAAGATCTATAGAGGACCATTCTTCCCATCACTCCACAAACTCTTCCCTATATAGAGATAATGCATTGAACTGCTTCACAGTTCAGCTTTTCCATGTAAGATATCTCCTCCTATAGAAAAGCATGGTGGGGCTGTCATGATGTCCCGTCACCTCCACAGAAGGAGCTCTGAGGAAGATAGTTCTCTTGCTCTTTTACACAAGCCAGTCAAACCCATCTCTGTGCAGGCTCTGGATAATTTCTGCTGGACCCAGCTTTCTGGGGTTTTTTAGGAGCTATTCAAAATTTTGCAACATGCCAGTTAAATACTTGTAGATACCAAACTGTAAAACCCATATCATATACTTAAGATAATTTAGCTAATCAAGCTTTAATGAATAAACATTTGATGTACAATATAATAGAATGTAAACATGTCTTGCTTTTGCTGTCATTTTTGTAACTACTAATAAATCAAGAGTTAAGACAAATATGGAACATCAGGAATAAAGTTTTGCTTTATTCTACCACTCTAAGCAGTTACAGATGTGGAATTATTCCAGATTTAAATGGGTCTAAAAGAGAGGAATTTGGCTCTAAATTCATAGTAGTTATAATGATGATATCTTTGGAATATTTTGCCACATTTTGAGACATGTTTCATGTATGCTCACTTTCACTCACAATTTAAATTCTAAACTCCCCCCACCCACTTATTTTATAATGTACCCTAAATTGAAGACAAAATTCAAGGATACATTTTTCATAAAAGTGCATAGCGATACATGGCTGTCTTTTCCTCATTCATTATTGCCATGATAAACTTAAGTAGTGGTATATAGGCAGTGATCACATATTTGGAAACTAATGAACCATATACTGTGAAGGCCCATTCAGGCAAAGCACTTAAGCATGTGTTTAACTTTCAACTCATGCTCAATGCTTTCCTGAATCAGGGTCGGTGGATAAGAGGACAAATTATGAAAATTAACTTTGAGCTCAACAATATATTTTTCTTCAATTTTAAAAAGAGGCTCTGTGGTTCTCAATAGTGGGGAGTGGTTGTCTGTATGCACTCGCATCCCTCTATGGATAATGAATAAACCTTTTTATTTCTCAAGTTTAATATGACCCCATTGTTCTGTTCTTAGTTATCTTTAAATCATGCTTTTGGGCACCTCTACCTAGTGGGAGATGGAAACAAACTCTTCATGTGGGCTGGTTATTCCATAAGTGCCGGGCTTCTTGCATATTCCTCTGAAGCATCTGGTACTGGCACCTGTCAGGGACAGGACACTGCCTGAAGAACCACTGGTCTGATTCAGCATGAAAATACTCAATAGTCCAAACTAATTAAATGACATTATTTTAATTTTCCATGTCTTTTGTTTATACAAGTCAAAACAGCAAGAGCTAGGGATCATTATCTAGTGCTTTTCCATTAGTAGAGCTCACGGTGCTTTACAAAAAAAAGTCAAGTTTCATTATCCCTATTGTTGGTACTTACTTTCTTGCTCAGTAGTACCAATTTTTATTTCACTCACCCCTTCCTGGCAGCAGGGTGTGGATGTATTAAAGCTAGTGACTGTTTGGCAAGCTGGCAGTTAGCTTTTGCTTATTTGCTTTGGAGATGCACGAACATATGTCCATGTTTTGAAATTATTTTGGGAAAAGATTAGATTTGTTTTGGATTTCTACTCATAACATGCTTGGGATTATCACAACTTCAAGGTAGGCAAGAGGGAGATAAAATGAGTAGACACAAAGAGAGCATTTAAACAATTGTCTCAGTGACAATACAGAACATTATATACAATTTCTGCATAATACAGTCTTGAACAAAGGTGGATATTCACTAGCAAATCCAGCACAAGTTAGGCTGTGCTCTCAGGTTTCAACAAGATTCTTAACATCTCTCTCTGCCAGCAGATACACACAACACTAAAAATGAATCTCAAGCAGTAGGAGCTCATTTATAGTTGCCAAAAAAGTTTAACCACATCCTCAATGAGAACATATTCTCCTTTGTTCTTTGCTCAGCCGTTTGTCTTAGACACTTGCCCCACTAGCTGTCTATCCTTCCTTGTGAATCTTGGAGACTGTTGCTAAGATTTTCCAAAGTGACTAGTGATTTTGGGTTGCCTAAACTGAGGAACCCTAAAAGGACCCAATTATCAGAAAGTGTACATCATCCATCCTCTGAAAATCAGCCCTCTTTAAGGTGTCAGCTGAAGAATCTTAAAATTGTGGCACCCCAAACACTTTTGAAAATCTTGGCTGGTGTCTGATTGCTATTCATTATGAAGCAGAGTACAATGATGTTAAGTGTTATAAATAGGCTTAATTTTTGGCTGGATTTCTAGCTCTTCAGTATGCACAACTCCTTTGTGCCTATGAGTTTCCCATCCAGCTCCACAGCTTGTATGCGGCTTGAGAGGTGCACATGCCATCAAGGATTTTCCCCACACACAAATATGATCCTACTTTGGGGGTGAAAAATACGATTCCCTGGGGAACAGCCACAATGAGATGGGGACCTGTTAAATATTTTGAATACGGATTGCTTTTTCTATTTGACTATAGTAAAACCATAACATGCATATCCTATTAGCCATCTCCCTTTTAGAGCATAATTAATTTTCTTAATATCTACTGAACTTCATAATGCAATTTATTTTTTCATAAATATTATATTTCATAAATATTTATTTTTTCATAATGCATTTATTTTTTCATTCCAGCTACTAGGTATGACTAAAGATTTTTTAAATGACAGTTGTAAAGAAATAAAAGTGCTTGACATGTACAACACAGCAAGAGTGGTAATGCAATTACTGCACATCTTTAAATTAGAAAAATCAAAAGTCCCAACTGTTAGTGAATCTAGGAGTAGTAAACTAAGATGAAAAAATAACGTTAATACTGTGTATCAAGAAATTATCATGGTCAGCTAGTGAAATAGTTTTTCTAGTTAGATACAGTAGTTATCGGTTTTCAAAAAAGATAAGATCATTTTATAGAAACAGTACTTCCTGCTTAAAGATGCAAGTTCTATACAGAATCATGGACATAGACACCAAACTGAGCTGCCTGGAAGCAACTGCTGAGGTAACAGGCCCCAGATGATTTAGACTTTGTAGGTGAGGACCAGAGACTTGAACTGGACACTTAACTAGCTAGGCAATACAAGGTTAATACCATGTATAACATTATAGCGTTACCTCCAAGGTGTGAACAACTGTGATTCAATCTTCATCCTACAGAAAAATAGTTTCCTAGGCACTCACAGGTGGAAAAAGAGGATTTTTGACCATTGTTGCTATGTGGAATCCTACAGTGGCATAGGATTCTACAGACTATTTGTGCAGTTGTCAGGCTGATTAGACTGGCACCTTCTAATGTCCTACAATCCTATTTTCCCTGTCATAGCGCATCACTGAACCAGGTTCTGTGTAGTCAGTCATGCTGGATGGATAACAGGATGCTAGGGCAGCATAATTTTAAATTTCTTGATTTTTGTGCTTCTTAAATCTTAACCATCATGTTGAATATAGTTTCTTATAATATAAATGGAAATAAAATAGGATGAAAGTCATAGTGCCAACATGCCTATTTGATTTTGCAGTCAAATGGCATTCAGGATCTCCAGCTGAATGACAGACTGAGCCCAGATCTACATTACAAACTTATGTTGGTATAATTATATCACTCAGCGGTGTAGACAACACTATGTCAACAGGAAGGCTTGTCTAGTCAACATAGCTACCACCTCTCAAAGAGGTGGACTACCTAACTAAGCTCATCAGTGTAAAAAGCATGTACAATAAGCACTGTAAGTGTACATAAGTCCTAAGTGTTCTCTTAGTTGAGTCCTAGTCTATAGCAAAGTGGAAGTATTTAGTTGCCTGCAACAGTCCAGTTCAAAATTTCAAAGATGTGGGAATTTGGCAGCATTTGACAGAAGACAAAAGTAACTACTAGCCAATCTTTGGCCCCTTGAGTGGTTTCTGAAAAAGTAGGGGAAATAGGAATGAAAGTGTGATGTGCATCTGAAATCCTCTAGGTCTAACAAGGTATCCAGACAAACACACATGCAAGTCTGAAAACCCCATTCTACACCTTTCAGTGTCAAGGAAGCTGACTCATTTCCCCCCTCTGTGGTCCATTAAGGGCACCCAGTTAAAGGTTTCCAGCTCCTAGGAGTCATGTCTCTTGGGCAGAGAGCCGTGTCTCACTCTTTCTTGGCCAGGGGTTCTTTAAAGCTGCAGTTTCCTGCCTAAACTATGATATACCCAGGAAGCCAGACTGCTTAAAAGGCTACATCTGTGTTTTTCTTTCTCTCCAGAGGCTATGCCCAGTATATTTCCTGCAATTATAAGGTACCACACCACTCTTTCTAAGCAAGCACACTTAAAGGTGAAAGCATTACAGCAAAAAACAAACAAACAAAAAAATAACCTACATGCATGCTAAAAAGTTTACCAGAGGTCAGCCCCCTCAGGCTCTGGTGGATGACAGTTCTTCAAAACCCACAACTGGGTTCTCCCTGTTAGAAGTCTGTAACAGTCTCAGATTCAGAACCTGAACCCAGGGTGGGCAGTTCAGTCATTTATTTATACTGTTAAGGCCTTTGATCGCCAGTTTCCAGAAACAGGTAATCAATCAGCAGACAATGACCCACTGCTCAGGGTGTAGCTTCAAAACAAAACAAAACAAAAAACAAAAAAGACAGGGTTTTGAATAACCAGAGGTAAGGAATTTGCATTAACTCACTTTAGGTATTTTCCAGGACCTCCACTTTACATTTATCCCATAGTTCATTTTGGTCTGACACATTCAGTGTAGTTCTTTGAAATTCCAGACCTCACATCACACTTTCCCCCTAGAGAGGTTACAAGCAATCACAGCCCACAATAATACATTTGCATTTAATACAATAGACCCCAACATACCTAAATTTATTCAGTAAGGTCTCCAAAGGATATGCCATATTTGTCACAACACATACTTAAGTTAGTAAGTGTGCTATAAACTATTTCTTATTTTTCAAACTTAGCAAAGCACAAATTCCTGATTAGCAACTTAAATGCCAAATTAAACAGTTAAAATTCCACTGAGTTCTCAATGCAAAACCTGTCAATTTTATTAAACAAAGCTTCTTCGTGCTTAGAATATTTTTAACATCCAAAAAAAAAAAACAACCACGGGTTTTAGAAGCAGCATGCATTTCAGCTACAAATGTTTATTGAATATGAGCCACTGAAAATAAATTAGAATGAAAAAGCCACATTCAAATTAGAGCAGTCAGTTTCTTCTGTAATTAAGGGCCTGTCTACATACAAAGTGAAACCAAAATCACTAAACTGGGTTTTATTAATTATTTGTATTGTGGTAGTGTAACCGACACACCTTCTGGGTGTGGTATTCGGTCCCATCTAGTGGCACAAGACCACTTAAAAGAGAGAAATGAATGAGTCTGCGCTACAGCCTTAGCTAACAAGCAGTTGGCTTTTAGCTCATGCAGTCAAGGCTCCTGTGCTAAGCTCCAGAGGTTTCCAGTTCAATCCTGCCCACCAACACCTGGGGTCTGTCGGTGTTACAGTAGCATCTAAAAATCCCAGTCAAGGACCAGGAATGCAGAACAAGACAGCCTCCGCTGCAAAAAGTTTACAATCCTGCTATTCTGATGCAAAGTTAATTTTGTACTGACTTGAGTTTAACATCAAAATAGGATGGTTCAACTGAAAATGAGGACTAACACAGACTTGCACCAATATAATGAAAAGATATGAATTACAACTAATTTAGTTATTTTGGTCCTGGTTTGTGTGGAGACAAGCCTTAAAATATTAGACCCTTAAAATTAGATGTAAAAATGACTTTGCTATGCATAATTACAACTTTTAAGTCTGATGGTGAATGAATAGATAAATGTATTTTGATAAACTTCCATATCTCAACTACTTTTGACTTAACACTTCTAGCCCATTAGGTAATACCTACATTATTCAGCTAACAGGATTCAATATCAGCCATTACTTCTCAGGAGTTGTTCAGAGAAGGGTTAATACTAACATTCTATTAAGTTTGCTGAAAAAGCCACAGATTTCCAGGAAATAAAAGGCCCACTGTCACAATTCATACTTGGGTCTGACTATACTAGCAAGACTGGGTCTCAAAACACAATATTAAATTCTTTTGCTGTCATCTCTCCAGAACTTTCCTTTGAACGGAGTGAAAAAACTCCTAATCATAAGAACATAAGAGCTGGCACCCGAGCTCCATGATCCATCTTGACCAGTATCCTATCTCTGATTGTAGCCAATACTAGAGCTTCAGTGGGAGTGTAACAGAACAGGGAAATTATGGAGTGACCTACCCCTGTATTCCACTCCTGGCTTTTGGTAGTCAGAAGTTTTGGGTCACTCTGAACATGGGGTTATCTCCCCATATTGAAGCTGTTCCATACACTTGATCATCTCTGTTGCCCTTCTCTGTATCTTTTCCAATTCTGATATACCTTTTTTGAAACAGGATGAGCAGAAATGCACTCATTAGTCAAGGTATGGGCAAACAATGGATTTATAAAGTGGCATTAGGATATTTTCTGTCTTATTTTCTATGCCTTTCCCAATTTTTCTTAACATACTGTTTACCTTTCTGACTGCTGCGAAGCATTGAGCAGAAGTTTTCAGAGAACTATCAATCTTAACTCCAAAATTTTCTTGGCTGGAAATAGCTAATTTAGAACCCATCACTGTATATGTACAGTTGGGATTATTTTTTCACATGTGCACTACTTGGCATGTATCAACACTGAATTTCACTTGCCTTTTTGTTTTTTTGTGAGATCCCTTTAACTTCTCACAGTCTGCTTTGGACTTAATCTTGAATACTTTTGTATAGTCTGCGAACTTCGCTATTTCACGGTTCATCCCCTTTCCAGATTATTAATGAATATAAGCAACAGCACAGGTCACACTACAGAACTCTGGGGGACCCTGCTGTTCACCTCTCTCTTGTGAAAACTGACCATTTATTTCTACCCTTCTTTCGTATCTTTCAACCAGTGACTGATCCATGTGAGAAGCTTCCCTCTTATCCCATGGCTACTTTAATTTCTTTAAAAGCCTGAAAGATCTTGTCAAAGGCTTTCTGAAAATCCAAGCAAACTATATAAACTAGATCATGCTTATCCATATGCTTGTCGATTCCCTCAAATAATTCAAATAGATTGGTGAGGCATCACTTCCCTTTACAAAAGCTGTGATGACTCTTCCACAACAAATCATGTTCATCTATCTGTTTGATAATTCTGTTCTTTATAGTTTTACTAGTTTGCCTGACACAGAAGTTAGGCTTATTGGCTTGTCATTTCCAGAATCTCCTCTGGCGCCCAGCATTCCATTAGCCACCATCCAGTCATCTGTCCCAGAGGCTGATATCAGTAATAGGTTACATACTCGTTACTAGTTCTGCAATTTCATAGTTGAGTTCCTTCAGAACTCTTGGGTGAATACCATCTGGTCCTGGTGACTTACTGTTTAGTTGAGCCATTTGTTATAAATCCTTTCCTACTGATACAATTTGGGATTTGTTATCCACACCCAAGCTATTATTTTTGGGCATCTCTCCCCCACATCCACTGCAGTGAAGACCAATGCAAAGAGTTAATTTAGCTTCCCTGCAATGGCCTTGTATTGAGTGAACCTTTAACATCTCTGTTGACTAGTGGTCTCACTGTCTGCTTGGCAGACTTCCTGCTTCTGCTGTACTTAAATAATTTTACTGTTAGTTTTTGCCTCAGTGGGAGTATACTTGGGATTTTCAATCCTGATCTTGCCATTGGATCTATGTGGGTAGACCTTATGCCAAAACTATATTGGTAATCTGATTTTAAGACAAAAAAACTGACAGTACATTAATAGCATTGTTGATGTGTACTCAGATTTTGACTTCACTACTGCATTAAAAAATAATTTATTCTAAAAAAAAAAAAACCCTAATCTAAAAGTATTAACTAACTATTTTAAAGAGTGGAATTTTGTAGTTTTCAAAATCCGTTTTCCAGGCAGAGATCAAAGAGCACAAATATAGCAAAAAATACACAAAAATAGCACCAAGGAGGATACTTTTCCAAAACACTAATCTGTTAGATTTCTTTGGTGAGTTATGAACAGGAGATCGGAACTGTACTACCAGATTTTCCAGATACAGTTGTTACAAAAATCTTTATTTACTAACTCTATTCAGTCTCACAAATGCATTTTATACAGCTGAATTAAAATATGAAAATGATAAAAAGACAACTAATTTTTTTTTTAAACACAACAGATACTACCATTCAGAAAAGAAACACCAAGAACCAGGAGAAGTGCCTTGGAAACCAACAGGGAAATAGAACTTAATACCTTTATAACATATTCCATTGTGAAGAGGATTTATTTTTGCAGATCAACAGACTATTTCCCATAATTCTTTTAACGTATTTTGTATGTTTTCAACAGTTTGCAGATCTACATTCTTTACAGTAGTATAACTGTGAATAATACTTACTGCTCCATACTTAAAAGTACACTCCACATTCGATGTGTAGTGCTGCCAAAAATTACATGAACATGTACCCTTTACCAAGAAATTAATGTTCTGTTGCTGAATTCTGAGACATGGAAGGATGTTTATGTTTATATACTCCAAACTCTTAATGAATCTACTCCACAGCAGTGGTTTTCTTCATGCTTATGCAATGAAGAGAGAGTTTGGATAAACAAATATTTACAAATTTCAATGTTTGAGGGGTCACATTGTACCCTTGGAGTGCAAGTTACAAATTGCATGACAAATACAAAACAATTACAAGTGAACATGTTTTCTCAAAACAGAGGAGTGTGGATTTTGCATACACACACACAATCTGCCATTGGTTTTCTGTCCAATAAATGTGTAAACATTCCAGCTAACGTGCAATATGTAAATACTGTAAATAACGAACATGAGTAATAAAGTGTTTGATATATTACATGATTTTCAATGTGTATTCTTTAAATGTCCATTTAGAAAATGGTTTTCACAAACTGGAATTGATTTCACATGGTTACTCATGATGTTTCAGAACAAAATAATCTGTAAATTATATTAAAATCCAATGCAAAATTATATCAGGAGCGTAACTTGTGAAAAGGCTAAACAAAGACTACCTCAGGAGGTCTCACTATGCATTTTGTTTTTCTTTAAAATCACTACCAAACCCATTTGGTGCATGTGTCATTTTATTTATGACCAAAAAACCCAAACCAAAAAACACGCACTATGGAGCATTTCTAATAAATGCACTCCAGACACACAAGTTTTGACATTTAAGCATTCTTTCAAAAAACCATGTATCTTACACAATCCTTTCAATCATATTAGACGGTATGGTATAAAACCTTTGATTATGATACAAGTAATTGGGGCTAGGAATTTCATAGTTTCATAGAGTTTAAGGCAGCATTCTTCAATCTTTTTGCACCATGGCCTCTTTCCCGGTCCTGCCTCCACTGGCGGCCCCCGGGGTATGTCCGCCGAAATGCCGCCAAATAGAAAGTTTCCACTTTCCTTCGACAGCATTTCCGTGGGACAAAAACAGACTGCAATTTCGGCGGTCTCCCAGGTGGGATCGGTGGCGGGGTCTTGTGCACCCCCGGGGGTGGTCTTGTGCACTTTGAAGACCACTGGTTTAAGGCAAGAAACAACCTTTAGATCATCTTGTCTGACCTCCTGCACACCTCACACTATTAAATTCCATTCAAATAGTCTTATGTTGAACTCAAATAATTCAAATAAACTGAAGCATTTTAGTCCTCAGGAGACTAAACTAATGTGTGCCATAGGCAGTGAATAGGAGAGATCAAGGTGTCACCAGTGCCATGCCAGAGAACTGATTAGGTGAGATATGCTCAGATGACCCTAGAAGGCAAACCACACTCCAGGCTGCAAAGGATGATGAAAAGCCTTCAAGGTTCCTGCCAAACTGCTTTGGGGAAATTATTGTGATCCAAGTCTTCTGATCAGTTAGACCCTAGGCAGCTGAAGACGACACAACAGCCAGTCTAAAACAGAGCATTTTGTGTACCAAATCCGAGCACCAGTCATCCTAACTAGTAACCTGTATCTAGCTGTGGCAGGTCTGTGATGCTTCAGAGGAAGATGACCCTCTTACCCATGATAACTGATTTGGAGGGTAAATTCCTTCCTGACCCCCTGCAGGTGACCAATTGAAGCCCTACTCCATGAGATTAGATTAAAACCATTATCAAATACAGAGCAGCGTTATGAGTAAATTGAAGACAATGTAAGCAAGCCTGTTCTGCCCAACATCTATGAAGGAAAGAGATTAACAGGGAGATTCATAGATTCACAGATTCCAAGACCAGACGGCTTCACCACGGCTAGCTAGCCTGACACCTGAACCTGCAGAACTTCTCCCAGAAACGGACTTCAAACAGACCTTTCAGAAAAATCTCTCTTCTTTCTTCAAGGCTCCAAACAGTGAATCCACCGCCTCCATTGACACTTCCCACTTACATTTATGTTCCCAGTCAGTTATGCTTATAACTGTTTTAAACTTTTGAAAACTGTCCCTTTGAAGATCCAAATATACATATATTGGTTGGTGCCCCACAAAGCACATGTAACCAGTTCATGATCACTGATAAGGGCCAATTTTTAGGTCAGCAATGAGTATGTATGCTGGCTAGCATATTATGTCATATTAATAGCATGTATTATCCACACCACATGTATACGTATACTATGCATTAAGCACAAATATTTTAACAGAAATATAGCATAAATTGGCCTATACCTATCGTAAATGAACAGGATTATGGTATCGCACAACTCTACATTTGCTGAAGTAAGCATTTGGTATAAGCAGACAGGAAACTTGTCAAAAATCAAGATACATTCATCTTATGTCTTAATACAAACTAGGGACGTACCTTCATGGACTTGTACCTGGAATGCTAATCCAGAACAAAGGAAGGAACAGAATAATAAATTAGGGAATTGGAACAAAATGATGGGTTGGATTTTAGCGATGTGGAAAGAGATGTTTAAATTGTGAAATCATCATATGAATAATACCATTTGAAATGTATAACTTTGGGAGCACATCTTACGCCTAAGGTGAATGTAACATGTCTGCACAACAGGGCTTCCCAGAGACTGGCATCACATAGAACTTTTTCCCTGTAGTATATTATTATTGGCTTATAGCATTTAACCTGACTGACATTGGTTATTTGGTCTCTTGAGTATATTTTACAGCAAACCTAATTGTGGCCAAGCAATTGTCTATGCAATTTACCAATCTGTAATTAACCCTTTTAAAGAATCTTCAGCTATCATTTTTAGGAACTGCAAGGAAATGTTGTTGTTGGCCATGTAAGATGCCAAGCAAATATCCCCCTACTATTCTCTAGAAAAAGAATTAAAGATTCCATATCCCATCAAAACTCCAAGTGGATTTGAGCACCTAACTTCCTCAGGCTTCTTTTAGTAAGAAAAATCCATATTATGGGATTTATGTCAGCGTCTCTCAACCTTTCCAGACTACTGTACCCCTCTTTCAGGAGTCTGATTTCTCTTGCGTACCCCCATATTCACGTACCTAATCAGATATAAGAATATAAAAGTGTCACAGCACACTATTACTGAAAAATTGCTTACCTTCCCATTTTTACCATACAATTATAAAATAAGTCAATTGGAATATAAATATTGTACTTACATTTCAGTATAGTATATAAAGCAGTATAAGCAAGTCACTGTCTGTATGAAATTTTAGTTTGTACTGACTTTGCTAGTGCTTTTTATTTATCCACTAGACAAATATCTAGATGAGTTGATGTGTACTCCCAGGGGTACACCTATCTCTGGTTGATGACTATGGATTTATGTGACTTCATGAGGCATTAACATGTCAACTGTCATCGACTGTTCTTAATACATTTGTAACAAAAGGTTCAGAGAGGGGAATAATGGGCTCCTAGGCAACTCATTTAGGGCCAGATCCACAAAGGGACCTCCGGATCTGTTTTTGAAGCTTCTGCGATCCACAAAAGCTTTGCTTGGTTCCTGCCTAACCCTGTAGGTGTGAAAACTTATTTGGATCCTAAAATTTTGCTGTAAAAGTTTTCTAGGTACCTAAGTTTCTGCTTCTCGGCATGCTGCTTCACTCTAGGCCTCCAAACACCTGTCTCATTGCTAAACCCCAGAATAATCCACAGCCTTGGGGAGCATCTATCTTGCCTGCAGAGTGTGACCCGGTAGGCATTCTTAAGAGGCTGCTTGATGCCACACAAAGTGGGGGAGATGAGAGGACCTCCCTTATAACATTTAGCCCAGTGGTTACATACTCACTCAGAATGCGAGAGACCCTCATTCAATCCTTCAGTTGCTTTTCCCAATGAGAAGTGATGTGAATAGGGAGTCCCTCCCTGTATAATGCATTCCCTAGCCACTGGAAGTGATACTCAGGTGTGGATCTCAATCTCTCTTGCTGAAACTGTTCCACTTTAATTAAATAATTAAAATATTAATTGAGCCAGAGATAATTACTCTAGAGTGGAGTGGCTAGGACACTCAGAGAAGTTGCTTAACTAGATCTAAATATATCTTTCCATCTACTTAAGGTGAGTAGCTGCAGATAAAAGAGGTAAAGGAAATTCTGTATGTGTCCATTTGGCATAATATTTTCCTAAAAGTCTATCTCAGAGCAGGAACCTTTACATGTAACTGGCTAGCTGGGGTACTGAGATAGACGCCCGTTGATCAGACTGAAGACTGAGTTTCAGGAGGGCTACAGGAAGACATACCAATTGGGGTGTACTCTGATAGGCCCCTGTTGGACTAATTAAGGGCCTGAGCTGAGGGATGGCTGCAAGCTGATGCTAGTGGAAAGGGTATCACGATGGACTCTGTTGAACTGTTAGATTGAGCCCAGAGAGGGCTGTAAGGTATTTTGGACTCTGTACCCCAAAAGAGGTTTGTTTTGTTTTGCATACTGACTGTGTGTGACTCGACCAAAGGGTCGAGGTAGCAGCAGCTGACAGGAGGCATCGTGAGCGGAGAAGCTGAGAAAAATTGTGGGCCCAAACACACACAGCTACATAGCCAAATGCATTTTAGCTGCTCTATTACAGCATTACTTTAGTTGGTCCTCTATTATCAAGTCACCTTATACTGGACTGGTATTCAACTACTGGACATACAAATTTTCCTTAAGAACCGGAATTTTATAGAAACACATGGTTGAGAATTCATGCACACAGATGTTATACAACACACATAAAAGTAACTGTTTTCCCCTTTAATTCTTTCATACGAGTGTTCAGTGACATTGGCTATTAACGGAGACAGGGATTCTGAGAGATTTCATTTTCAGTTACAGTTTTGACTTTAATAAGTTAATATTGCTAGATCAAGATGAATCTCAGCTGTTTTTATATTGTACTACTTTATCTTGAAAAGCTCTGCCTAGCTGAGCTTTAAAACAATGTCAAGATAGATCGATGCACCTGAAAGTTTACAGTTTAATAAAAAATATGTGGTGGGAATGGAGTCTAGCAGCGTATCTTCTGTCAAGGGAGTCACTCATTTTCTGAGGATGCCAAAGTGTGCTCTACTTCACAAATTAAGATGTGGGCCCTGTCCCAAAAAACGTGCAGCCCAATTTCAATAATCAATAACACAACAAAAGGTGGGAAGGGCAGAGGAAGAAGGGTGAACATCAAAACCTTGTAGTAACTCAGAAAGGGGTGTATTGTGCGTGAAAGACTTTAAAAATGTAGTATTTATTTTAACACTTTTCATCCCCCTTGATTTTCCATAGGCCAGTCAGCAGAAGTGAGTTTTTAGGAAGAACTTGAACAAATCAAGGCGCAAATGACTCTGGATGAAAGTGTACCAGGGCACTCCAAACATTAAAGACCCTGAACCCTTTGAAAGTAGAATATGAAAGGCAGAGCAAGCCTGGCATTCTGGGGATCCAAAAAGACCAGGAAGATATTGCAGCAGTTGAAGCAGGAGATTAGAACATGGATTGCTGATCTGGTTTTTGATTAAGGGTATGTCTTCACTACAGCAGTAGGTCGATTTCCCGTAAGTCGATTTTTTAAAGCAGACTGTATAGAGTCGATTTTGTGCATCTCCACTAAGCACAGCAAGTCGGCAGTGTCTGTCCCCACAACTGTGGCAAGCGTCGACATAGGGAGTGTTGCACTGTGGGTAGATATCCCACCGGGCGGGCATGGGGGGTCCGCGGAGCTGCTCGGGCGGGCGGGGAGCCGGCGCGGGGCTGCTCGGGTGGGCACGGGGACCGCGGAACTGCTCCGAGTGGTGGCTGGTCCCCTGGGGAGCAAACGGGCATTGTGGAAGGTCGGAGGCTAGCTGTCACATGCATCCTCACTAGTTCACAATCGACCCAGAGAGGTCGATTTCAGCGCTACTCCTCTCGTTAGGGAGGAGTACAGAAGTCGATTTTTAGGTCCCTTTAAATCGACTCAAATGGCATGCATGGAGGACGGGTACATGTTTATATTGACTTAACGTCGCTAAAGTCGACATTAAGCCGTAGTGGGGACCAGCCCTAAGAAACAGAGGGGAGATATTTGAAAAGTTGCAGAGAAAAAAATTCTCTCAATTCTTACTCGACAGAAGGCAGCTATTTGTCTAAGGGAAAGAGAGGCTCAGATGTCAGGGAGGTACAAGGAACTGGTCAATGTTCCCAATAGTTCATGTATTGGAAAGTTAACTCCATGCCACCCAGCTTTTGTACACTCCCAACTCTAGGGACTGGTGCTGGACAGGATGGCAGCTGGAGAGTCTGATGAGAGGGTAAGTATCCACAGACTTTTCTGCAGCAAAGTCAGCATCATAGCCTTCTCTGAAATAAACAGTCCTGAAGGATGCAGCTATTTTTGTTGAAAAATACAGCATTCATCAGTTCATGCTCAATATATGCACATCTGTGTCAAAACATTAAAGCTCCTGTTTTTCAAATCCCTTTTTAAGAATACTTAAATGGGATATATGTAGAAGAATGTAAGTTTGTATTACACACAAAAGAACAAAACATGTTAATTTTATAGTAATTAGACTTTGAAAGAGAGTTGATAGACATATTTATTCTGTTGGTCTCTGAATGAAATATTTTGTTACACTGATGCCTGACAAAATGGCTGATCCTCAAATACAATTCTTAAAACTTTTCCAAATTCTTCTGAGTTAGGCCATAGAGTAGCTACAATACAAAACTAAAATTAAGTATCTGCAATTACGATTTACTGCAGAGATAGAATATACTATTTTAAATACATCAATCAAGTGAAATTTATATAAACACTTCAAAAAAAGGAGCTAAATATTATTTCCTTTTAGAAATAGAATGGGGTGGCACTAATGAGACTGCTCCAAAAATGCCTTACAGCATCTAACACACTGCTCGTAAACAGTCTCAAAGTCTTTTTCATTTCCCTGGGAAAAGATAAGAAAAAGAAAGAGTAAAAATATCTAGTCACCTAGATTTAAGTCTTCAACAGCTACTTTTAAAATTGTGTTTATTTTACAGTCATACATACATAATAATGTTTAAAAGTTCTGAAGTTAATCTGTGATACTTACATAGTATGGATCTTCAATAATAAGCTGTTTCTGTGGATCATAGCTCCCAAGGAGTTCAATTTTGGCTGTACAGTTTTTAACTTGATTACTTTTTCTTTTCAGATCTCTGTAAAGTAAAAAGCAGCAAATTTGAACGATTGTTTTCATGGCAGTGGTGGTGTCTTCTCCATTTGGAATCAGCATTATAGATTCAATAATTACTAGAAAGTTTACAGGGTATGAAAGAAGATGAAAGACAGCTGCCATACTTTCACAGTGCTGTGTACTCTATGCTGCTGCTTACTTTTATTAAATGTCAAGGACATCTATATAAAATGAAGACTAAATGGAAAACAAATCAAGCAACTGGGTGCTCAACAATTACCTTAATTTGACTTTTTTTAGTCTTGATTTTTTTAGTCTTTTTTTAGTCTTGATTTTTTAGTCTTTAAATCCTGACAAGTTTCAAAGGGCCACTGCTCAGAATTTCATACGCATTTAACCACTTGGCCCTGGACAAATGCATCCCTCAATTAAGGAGAAATTTTGCTACTGCTCTCCAAATTAGTCAGCTATTGCCATGCACAAATATGGCAGGTCCGAGGGAGATATGTTACCAGAATCATAGAGAATAGCAGCAAACAAGCATTATTTTTCCTAGGATAAATAAACTGGATTTTTCAGCTAGAGCCCTTTCTACCCGGAGTGAAGAAGATTCCTAAATTATTTTCCTGGAAATGACCCTTTGTATGAAAAAAATGGTTTCTACCTCTTGTAACTGTTGTTCTTTGAGATGTGTTGCACGTCCATTACAACATAAGTGTGTGCGCAAGTGCCTCGAGCACAGCGATCAGAGATTTTTCCCCTTGTGGTAGCCATTGGCTTAGGTCTGGCGCCCCTTGGTGCCACGCACTCATAGCGCAGGTATAAAGAGCCCCGTTAAGCCTTTGCTCCTCAGATTCCTCTTACCAACCATTCCAAGAGTGGGGCTAGTGGATGGGTTTCGGAATGGACATGTGCAACACATCTCAAAGAACAGTTACGAGAGGTAGGTAACCGTTTTTTCTTCTTCAAGTGCTTGCACATGTTCATTCCAACTTAGGTGACTCACTATTAACCAGAATGGGCAGAGATGGGTCACTAGAGTCTGTTTGCCAGAAGCTGCGAATGGACAACAGGGGATGGATTGCTTGATGATTACCTGTTCTGTTCATTCCCTCTGGGACACCTGGCATTGGCCATTGTCGGAAGACAGGATACTGGGATAGATGTTACAAAGAACGGAGGTGATCTATTGAACCATTTGGTCCTTTCAATATAAAAAGCCAAAGCCCGCCTGACGTCCAAGGAATACAGGTGCTGCTTCTCCCTAGCTGCATGAGGTTTAGAGTGAAAGACTGGTAGAAAGATTGGCTGGTTGTAGTGGAATTAGGCACAACCTTTGGAAGGAATTAGGGAGTGGCCGAAGTTATATCCCACCCATTTTTAGGGGGGGGGGGGGGGATAGCTCAGTGGTTTGAGCATTGGCCTGCTAAACCCAGGGTTGTGAGTTCAATCCTTGAGGGGGCCATTTAGGGATATGGGGAAAAAATGGGATTGGTCCTGCTTTGAGCAGGGGGTTGGACTAGATTATCTCCTGAGGTCCCTTCCAACTCTGACATTCTATGATTCTATACCTTGTTCTTAGAGAAAACGGTTATAGGTTGGCTCCCCCCTAAGGGCCTGGAGCTCTGAAACCCTTCTGGCCAAAGTAATCACCACCAGAAAGCTGACTTCCATGAGAGATATAGGAATGAGCACATTGCCATTTGAACTGATGGCAGTCCTGTCAGTTTTGAGAAGATAAGGTTAAAATCCTGCTTTTCTCACTTGAGGCAATGCCATCTCCAGACCTTTGAGGAAGCAAACTACCATTTCATGTGAGAACATTGACTTACTGTTGACCTTTGGGTGGAATGCTGAAATGGTTGCCAGGTGGACCTTTATGAAGGAAAGGGCTAGGCCCTGTTCCTTCAAATATAGGATAAGCTCGTGATAGTCCAGGATGAGTTGGATCGAAAAATTTATCAGCAGAACCAGAGGGAAAAAACGTTTCCAGGTTGCACAGTAAGCTGTCCTTGTGGAAACCTTCCTATGCCCAGGAGAACTTTCTAGACCTGCTCCAAACAAGCCTTCAGATGGAGAGACCTGAGGTTCAGGTGGAGACCTGAGACCTGAGGTTCAGGTGGAGACCTGAGACCAGAGACCTGAGGTTCAGGTGGAGCAATTGACCGTGATCCTGCGAGATCAAGTCTGGGTTCAGAGGAAGCTTAATCGGGGTCTTGCGAGAGAGAAAAAACGAGTGAGGTGTACCAATGCTGTCTAGGCCAGGAATTATCAGGATGCCCCAAGCCCAGTTCTGCTTGACCTTTGTTAGCACTCCTGTGAATCAGCAGAAAAGTGTGGAGTAGACTACCCAATAGTCTAGCCACCATGATAGGGAAGATGTGTAGAGGCACTATAACCACCAAGTCCAGGGGGTGCCTGGAGGGAGCACACATTGTGATTAGCCAAACCAGGAGAGGTCTGAGTCTCAGCCTCACGTGATGCGCCACATACTTGCATGACACCATGTGGACAAAAAGACTCAAGGCATGTCCTACTGTTGTGATAGGATGAGCCTGCACATAACGAAGTAGCTCCAAAATTGTCTAAAAATGATCCTTGGGAGGAGGGACTTTTCTAGTTGGGAATCGAGGACTGACCCGATGAACTCTATTCTCTGAGTGGGTACTAGTGTCAACTTTGTATGTTGATAAAAAGGTCCAACAACCAGAAGGTAGTTTGGATGAGGGCAATGTCCGACTTCACTTGTTCCTGAGACCTGCCTTTGATTAGCTAGTCATTAAGCTACGGGAATACGTGGACTCCTCTTCTTAGAAAGGCCAATACCACCAACATACATCTGGTTAAGACTCTCAGGGCTGCCGAAATGCCAAACAGCAGGGCTGCAATTTGGTAGTGCCCCCTGGTTCACCAAAATCTCAAATATTTTCTGTGGCCATGAAAAATTGATACATGGAAGTATGTGTTCTTTAAGTTGAGGGTGGCATATCAAACCCCTGAATTTAGAGATGGGATGACTGACCACAAAGAGACCATCAAATAATTGATAAACTGGTTGAGATGGCACCAGTCTAAGATGGGCCTGAGATATCCATTGGCTGTGGGTATCAGAAAATAATGGGAGTAAAACCACTTTCCGCAGCTCCCATCCTGAGGGGGGACTGAACTTCTTGCTGCAGCAGAAGCTCGTGAGAAGATTCCCTGAAGAGGGATGGGAAGGTTGGAGATGAACTGGAGGCTATAGCTGATCTCCACTGTGTTTAAGACCCAGTAGTCGGAAGTAACCCATTTCCAGGCCTTGAGGAAGTGGGAAAGACTGTTGGAAAATATAGGGGTAAGATTTCTGCGAGAGAAGAATTGGTATGCTGTTCTCCACAAACCCATCAAGATGAATGATGAGGGGGCAGTTGAGAGCTCCCTGCAGAGGAGAAGAAAGGTAGATGTGGCCTGCGCCCAGAGCCTCCATTCCTTCGTCTCCTCTGATCATACCTCTGGTGAGGATAAAAGCGGCCAAACAACTATGACCTATATGGTCTGCTGGGCTGAGACTGGAACTTCAGACCCAGGGACTTAAGAACACTAAAGTGACTCTGAACACGGGAGCCTAGTATCAGTTTTTTCAGCAACAAGTGAGGGTCCCTTGAACAGTAAGTTTTGTACTGCTTCCTGGACCTCTTATGGGAACCGTGATGCTTGCAGACACAGGTTCCTGCGCCTAGTGACTGCCATGGCCAAATATCTGGCTGCTGAGTCTATGGCACCAAGGGCTGCCTTGTAAAGAAGCTCTGGCAACTATCTTGCCTTCCTCTACTAAGCGTGAGACCTCCTGCCGGTTCTCCCGTAGAAAATTATCCTTACACTTAGTTATGTCTTCCCACATGATGTTGTCATAGGAACCCTGTTGGTTTGCTATATGAAGGTCCATCCTTTGAGGCTACTTTGGCTTCAGAGTCAACCCTGTGTTATCTCGATGGTCGCTCTCATTAGCAGCCCCAGTGATGAGACCCTCAGGCAGGGAGTGAGAAAATAAAAACTCACATCTCTTGAACAGCACAAAGTACTTTCTCTCAGTTCCCTTAGTCTTAGGAGGGATGGATGTTGGGTTTTACCCAAGGGTCTTTATTGGCCCCATAATGGAGCTGTGCAGAGGGAGAGTGACCCTTTCCAGGGCTGCGACCATCAAAATGTCCAGGAAACTATCAGACAGCTCCCTAACAACCTCCACCTGCAGACCCAAATTAGAGGCCACCTGCTTAAGTAGGTCTTGGTGGGGCGAAGACCCCTTAAGCATTAATTCATCCTTTGGTGAGGACGAAGAGGAGGCATGTGCTGTCCCAGCATCCAGGGGAATCTCCTGTTGGCCAGCTTTCACCTGCTGGCCAGTACCAGCGCCTGCCTTGATACCGAAACCGGTACCAGGGCAGGCTCCAGCGTTGACCCTGGAGTTCGGCTCAGGAGTCTCCCAGTGGGCCCCTAGCACTGCCATAGTCTTCGACCACACTAAATAGCTGGTGCCTCAAGCCGGTGTCTTGGCCCTGGAAAAAACCCCATAGGTTTCAAAAGGACCATTGGATTGGAGCTGATCCCCATGGGCTCGGTGCTTTGAGGCATTGGCTGCTGGGGCTCCTGAAGTCAGAAGGTGCGGGAGCAGCGATGCTGAATCAAGATGTCAGACCCCGAATCTAACCCATAAGACAAGGAAGAGCAAGATGATCAAGGTGACCTCAGCAGTGTAATCCTTCTGATGGTGAGGACCGGTGCCGTGGGGACATCTCTGGTGAAGTAATAAATGGAAGTTTTTCCCTAGAGGCTGGTATTGAGATTGGCCTGAAAGTGCAAGGTTCAGTATCACTATGTGGTGCAGATGGTGCCACTTCAGGCACCTTAGGGAGGCTGAGTATCGGCAGAGCCACCAAGCCTTTAGTGGCAGCATAAGCCTCCAGGGTCAATGGTACAGTAAAGTCATCCATCTGGTGACCAGGATGCACCTCACCCCTGGTCATTTGTAGTGCAACCCAGGTCTTGCTTTGTCCGTCTTTGCTGCCAGGGAACTGGTCTTCACCCACTGTCCTCTGTGCCTCTTCTTGGGCACTGGCAAGGAAGAGCAGTGCCATAAGATCAGGGGGTGCACAGTGTGCTCCGCACGGATGCAAACATACTCAGTGCTGAGTCAGATCTCAGCTCTGAGGTGGGCCTCAATGATGCCTCCATGAGGAGGACATTTAGTCTTGCTGCCCAATCCTTATGGGTCCGTGGCTTGAAATTGCAACAGATCTGGCAGTGGTTTTCTTGTGTCCCTCACCCAGATACTTAAGACAATTTAAGTGCGGGTCGCTGGTTGGTATAAGCTTTGCACAGAAAGAGCACTGCTTAAACACTAGCAACTAAGGCATGCCCCAGTATGGGGGAGAGACAGACTCCCTCTCCAGACACAGAGAGGAGTCCTTGCTACTACTCTACTATTTACAACTAATATAACTTTTTAGATAAGCTCATTACACTAACTAATAAAACTACAGAATTTTTAACTATGAGAACCACTAACACACTTTGCCAAGGCAAACGGGTGGAGAATCTTCAACAACCATCATGGGTGGTACGAAGGAACTGAGGAATGGAGGCTCAGCAGGGCTTCTTATACTGGTGCTATGAGGGTGGACACCAGTCTGGAGGGTAGGACCTAGTACTGGTAATGATTATGATTTAAAGTGAATTGAAAAAAACTTTTGAGGGAAGGATGAATGATAAGTGGAAGCAAGCATCTTTGAAGTTGAGAATCACAAGCCAGTCTCCCAATTCCAGGGAGGGAATTATAACTGCTAGAGACACCATGCTGAATGTTTGACATGGTTGTTCAATTGTCTGAAATCTAGGATTGGTCTCTAACCCCATAACCCGAGAGTTTGGTCCCAGGTGAGAGAATAACAACCTCAGAACCCCTTGCTAGGATAAAGTATTTTTTTAAAAAATCAGCCCTCTTGCATTTGTGGAAGGGACTGAGACAGTATTCAAAGAACGTACAATTGGATTTAAGGATATTTACTTTGTATATTTTGATATAGGTTGACAATGTGTGTTTTAACGGTTAGTTTTAACTTTTTGAATCTCAATGTCTACTGTTATTTGTCTGACCCACACCTCAATAATTTTCTGCAACTGCGAAAATTTAAATATAGTGGATTCCGGTTAATTGGGACACATCGGGACCGGAACAATTTGGCCCGATTAAGCGGCTGCCCCCAATTAACCAAAGTACATAAAAAGGGAATAAAAAGTTTCTGGTTTTAGTGATGTGTCCCAATTAAGTGGCTGACCCGAGTAACCAGTGGCCCGATTAAATGGAATCCACTGTAGAAACAAACTGGAAAAAAATGCTTAAAAATAAAAACATCTCATCTGTTGAAAGGATATTATATATCAAATTCTGCCAAGTCTAATTATAATTCATATGAAAACAAATGGCAAAAAATTACCCCTAGGCACAAAAGCAATCAAGCCCATCTTCTGGATTTATAGTCATCTACAAAAGCAGATAGTTATATCAGAATCTCTCTTAGCATTCTACCATACATTACCTTAGGTTGCTTTCATCCATGCAAAGTACATAATCAAATGTAAGGAAATCATCTTTAGTAATCTAGAATTAAAAAGATTTGCTTTAATTTTTGTAGCAAAGATGTATTTGCTTAAATACAAAAAATACTGCAAACGAAGTTACAATTTTACAATTCTTAGTAATTATAAATATGTACGTGTAAAAAAGGAATTGTGAATAAGCAAACTGGTTAATATATTCTGAGTTCAAGAGCTATCCTGGGCCAGCAGCAGCTTGCGTGCGTGGGAAGGGGGTCAGGGCTTGGGCAGAGGGTTGGGATGCTGGGCGGTTCCTGGCCAATGGGATCTGCGGAGCTGGCGCTTGTGGCAGAAGCAGTGCGTGGAGCCCCCGCTGGCTGCACCTCCCCCTAGGAGCTGCAGGGACATGCCAGTCAGAGCTGGGTAGGAAGCCTGCCAACTCCCCAGAGCCAGCAGGGGTCCAGGGCTGCGCGCCACCCTCACCACCAGTGTGGGTCCCAGGCTGCATGCCACCGCCTGACCCCCACCATCACGGGTCCCAGGACAACCACCCCCTCCCTAGCACCCGGGGCCCCCAGCCCAAGTTTTATTTAGGAGTATATGATAAAAGCCATAGACAAGACACAGGTTGTGAATTTTTGTTTACTGTCCATGATTTTTACTAAAAATACCTGTGAATAAAACATAGCGTTATTCATGAACTAGGGTTTAATGCAATTAAAGCAAGGGCTCATCTGTATAACTAGCAGAAGTTATATGCCTATATCTTAAGTTGTATCTTAAGTTGTATGCCTATATCTTAATTACTGTGCGTAGTTCTGGTCATCCCCATCTCAAAAAAGATATACAGTGGAACCCCACAATACCACGACAATCGGGGTCCAAAAGTATCGACCGTGACAAATGCGGGGTCATGGTATTGTGGGGTTGCGCTACATCAAAGCACTGCCCACTGTCATCAGGAGCCACATGTGCCCCCCATTATAAGCAGATTCACGCTATCGCGGGGTGCAGTACTGCAGGGTTCCACTGTATTAGTTTTGGAAAAGGTACAGAGAAGGCAACAGAAATGACTAGGAGAAAGAACAGTTTTCAGATGAGGAGAGACTAAGTAGCCTGGGACTGTTCAGTTTATAAGAGAGTCAATGAAGACCGGATATGATAGAAATCTATAAAATCATGAATGGTGTGAAGAAAGTGAATAAGGAAATGTTATTTACCCCTTTGCATAAAACAAGACCCATTGGTCACAATGAAAGCAATAGGCAGCAAGTTTAAAACAAAAACATAAGGAAGTACTTCTTCACACAATGCCCAATTATCTTGTGGAACTCCTTACCGAGGGATGCTGGGAAGGCCAAAAGCACAACTTGGTTCAAAGAGAATGAGGCAAGTTCATGGAGGACAGGTCCAACAATGGCTATTAGCCCAGATGGGCAGGGAAGCAACTCCATGTTCCAGGTGTGTCTAAACCTGACTGCAAGAAGCTGGGAGTGGACAACAGTGGTGGATCTAGTCTATTCTCTTCCCCCTGAAGCATATGGTACTGGCCACTATCGGAAGGATATCAGGCAAGATGGACTACTGGTTAGAAGCAACTGCGATGGTTTAGCAGGGTCACACTGACCTTTATTTTCTTAGGAGTGGGGCTAGAGGAAATGGAGGATGCATCTGACACTCCTACTGGACACTGCTTTTGTGGCTTCTAGAGGGGATTTGCTAGGTGTGGTCTCAAACCATCTGCTTCATCAGAGAGCCAGAAGGACCCACTTTGGGGAGATTTTCAAAAGGTATAAATGACAGGTGTTTAACTCCTACTATCTTTGAATATCCAACTGCCATTTGTGCCTTCGAAAAGCTCCTCGTTAATCCTTTTCCAGCTGGATCAACAACTACCAATATGGTTGGCTGTTTTGGAGAAACATTACTAGCCTGTCATAGTCCCCCCTAAAATTGTATATCTGTGTTTAGTTACATGTACAGAGAGAGGACATATCTTTTATTATCAAACTCATCATTGCCTTAAATTCCCTTTGCTGTAATCTCTCCAGAATATGTTGAAATTTTGTTCTTGGTATTTCCACAATTTTCTTCATGGTTGCATTTATACCAAAAAAAACTTGACAAAAGAAGATTTGAAGCAGTCACACAGAACGCAGACATGCATGTGTGTTAGAATTTTGGGGGTTTTTTTTTAGTTCAATTGGTCATAAGTGATCTAGAAACACCAAAGTAGGGTATTTACAAGAAGTCCTGAACACCTCTACATGTTTCACCGTGGTAGCTGAAACAGCTCCGCAGATGAGTTTGAGAACCACTTACCTAATGTAAAAATATGTTGCTTGCAAGCAGTAAAAAATAAAATAAAAATCTGCTATCTGTAAAGAGAAAAGAGAACTGTTCTAGTATTAAGAGAGGCAAAATTTGCAATAGTGTGTTGTGTTCAATTCTGTTTGTGTTGTTATATAAAAATCGGAGACTGGAAAGGTCAGTGGAGGGTAATTAGTATGACTGAGGGAATGTAGTCAGAAAGGTTAGAGGAACTAAGCATGTACTCTTTGGAAATAGAGAAAATAAAGGACGACCTCAATAAGGTCTACCAAAATTCTGAAGGGAACAAAAAAGAAAGATGCTAACAAGACTACTTGATCTTATGTCAAATTCAAGAACTAGTGGCATGAACTCAAGCTAACAAAAGGTCAAGTCCTAAAGGAATGCTTTATACACAGAGAATAGTCAATGGAGATAAGTTATGTACATTTATTTGAATGTCTAAGTCATTTAAATAATGAAGTTATGTTTATTTCAGTGCCTCTTTCTCTGGAATGCAATGCCTGAAATATACTCACTAACGAAAAACTGAGGTGAGCATTTCCAAAACTTCAGATTGTGTTTCCATTTAGTGAATGGTGCTGCTCTCAATCTTAGCAATAGTGCCTCAAGGTATGTTTACAAAAATTATCTAGTTATAATTCTCCTTTGAAGATATTTTGATATTATTTTCACTCTTGGGCCTCAGCTCCTTAGTGTGAGACAGGTGCTCCCTCAACTCAATTTTGACCCTAAAAGCAGCAGTACCAAAGCAGAGTACAAGCCAGGTCATCTGTACAATATAAATGCTGCCCATTCAAAGTACCTATGAGTTCCTTCATGTGCATATGATGTGCCATGGACTCTCAAGATAAGACAATGCAAAACTATTCAAAACAGAAGAAATATGCCTCAGAGGAAGAATATTAAACATTTAAAGGTAGGGTTTTCAAAGTCTCTCAACTGTTAGCCTAACTCTCCTCCCATTGACTTCAACTAGGAGAGTGTAGCCAATGCTGAGTGCTTTTCAAAATCTCACTTAATAGTCAATCCTCCTAATATTTAATATTCAATTTGCCACATACCATATACTCATCAAGTGGCTGTTGCAATTCATATGAGAAATAATGGCGGAACAAAATTATTAGTTCTGTCAAGAAATAAAATGTACTCTTTTCTACCTGCCGTGCTTTATGGGCTGTCTCAATGCCATGATTTCTCAGACAGCTTAAAGCCCTTGCATCTGGCGAACACCCCACGTTCCAGTCAGAAACAGCACCACTGTCTGTCATCCACTGCAACAGTAACAAAAAACAAAACAAAAAACAAATATACATTTAAAGGAAATAAGAGTACAGTACCTGTCTGGCAATATGATTCATGGTAATGCCATGCTTCCTCATACAAGTCTGTCCCCGAAAATCAGGAGGATTGCCTATTTCATAAGTAGATGTTGCTGCACTGTCTATCCTCCACTACAGAAAAACAAATTCAAATGTTTATGTTTTCCTTCCCACAGCTTATATAATACTGACTGGCTAGAAGACAGTCTATTTTGGCAACAGTAAAAATAAGCAACTGACCTTATTTTCAATGTTTTCATCAGTTACAAGTTTTCTAAAAACTGCTTCGGCTATGGGTGATCGGCAAATGTTCCCTACAGAAACAAGAGATTGAACTACAGTTTATCTACTATGGTAAAAGAAGACAGGACAGAATTTTAGTTCACAAAGTACTTTGACAGTTTATTTCATCAAATCCCCTAGGTGAATCCACAGCAGTGGAGTCAAGCCAAGGCCTCTGGAGCAGCCTCTGTTTATTTCCATCTTACTGCACCAGGGGAGTGAAAGTACTGGCCCATGGAACTTGTCACATGAGGGGTCACACATCCCCTGCATTTGATCCCAAATCCTGTACCCCTCCTGAATGGTGTAATTACCTTGCCTTTTTTTTTTTTTTTTTTTTGGTCCCCCTCTACAGAAAGATTTTCTGTAACCATAACTGAAAAAAGCAGAATTTTGAACTGTAACTCAAACGGATGTTAATACTGACATTTTCTGTCTTTGTCTTTCATAGTTTTACTCCTAACAGTCTGGAACTTCTAGGGCATGGGTGGGAAAACTATAGCCTCGCGGGCCACATCTGGCCCATAGGACTGTCCTATTAAAGGCAGGCTTTTAGACAGTGAATAGCTGTTTGAAGGAGGAGCCTGTAAGAAAAAGGAATATCATTGGACACAGAGTAACCTAAGAGAACAATGGGATTTTGCTGGTGTTACACTGGTTGAAGAAAACGTCTTGCCACATAATTAAACTGAAACCACATTAAAAAAAGCCTGAAATACATTTTATTTTCAGCACATTGTACACCAAAATAAGTTAAAGGAAAGTTCTATAACATGGTTCTAGACTTTCAGGTGAGCGGTGGATACTAAATAATAGCCTTAGCAATCCAGTAATACTTGCTACCTAGATGAATCTATTCTGAAGCTTCTCACAGTGACAACAGCTGTTATTTAATATTCTGTTACAGTGGTGCTGGATATAAAAACAAACAATTCACACTTACTGGATGTTTTAATTTACATTCAGATCAATAGGGTATATTTGTTTTTCCATTTATATTCCTGTTGAAGGGAAATCACTTACTTTCGCATCACAAAAATCAGAGTTTCATTTTTATTGTGAACAGTACCTGATGGTGGTGATAGTGGTTTTTGATAGAGGTACAATAAGATAAAATCAGTTTTTTAAAAGGTTAAATTAATGCTTTATTAACATCACCTTTTGAAGTGTCATTCAACAAAAGAAAGTACTCTTACAATAATTAATAGATTTCTCTTCCCTCTAAAACATCTGTGAAAGTCATTTAATTCATTAAAAAAGATGGAACAAAGATATTATAATGCAACATTAACTTTTGTGACTTTGGTACAGTCATGTCTAGAAATTCTGAATTAAGACTCTGAGGCAACTTAGTTCTAACCTCTTTTGTTCAAATTATCTTACATTTTATGATCATACAGAACTCATGGTAATTAAAATGCAACATAGTATGTGCACCTGCAGTTAGCAGAAAGAACGTGGTTCTTTTGTAGAACATTTATTATTTGCCAAACAGTACGTCAAAATACACCACACAGGTAAATCAATTTGGAAAGTCACCATATAGAAAGTGATGACAATATATACAAAATAAACTTTTCCCTTCAATCTCTTAAGCAACAGACTAGGTACCACAGACAGGAGAAAAGTGCAAACTTCCCCATATTGCACCAGGAATATGCCTCAGCCACGCAATAATTAACTGGGGCAAGAGATAACATGATGTCAATTAACACCCTTGTTGACCCATTTAGCAGACATAATGGATAGAACACATATGAAAAACTGACTATTTTCTTAGAAGAAGGGGTCCCTCCACTAAGAGAGAAGTAATGTTAGCATGGCTGAGTGCTGAAATTTGCTTTTTCTATAGGCAGAATGCTTCATAGCAATGCTGGGGATGGGGCAGAGTACACTTCTGGATATGTGATATTGGACAAAAATCCTATATACCAGAGGTTCTCAAACAATGGTTTGTGAGCTCCATTCAGGTGGTCCACAGATAATTCACTCTAAGGTTCATGCCTGTGTGGCTGCACAGGCATGTCTCCACTAATTAGGTGACTGGACCCTGGAGAAGACACATACGTAAGGTGAGGTGGTGGTCGAGGGGGGGGAGGAGAGAGGGAACAGTGGGATGGGAAGAGGGGGTGGGGAGAATTTGAGACATGCAGGGCTGAGGTGGTCAGAGAAAGAGGTGACTTTCCTCAGCTCTAGGACTGCAGCTGCCAGGGAGAGACAGCCCTCTGTCCCAGCTCCAGGGGCTGCCACAGTAGGAGAGAGAGGGACACACACACACACACTTCCCAGCCTCAGCTCTGGGGCTGCCACAGTGGGTGAGAGAGGGCATATCCATCACATTAGAAAGGAAAAGACTACTGATATTAAAATATGGAGTTGTGTGCTTTTATCTGTAGAACAAAAAAAGTTGATCATTAAGTTTTTTTTAAATAGTGTGTTTATCCAAAGTGCTTTACAGTAGTTAGCTAATGGTACAAAAAACATTTGGAAAGATCATTAAGTGGTTCACCAAAACCCTCAGCAATTTTTAAGTGGTCCGTGAAGAGAAAAAAAAAAAAAGTTAGAGAAGCACTGCTATATACTACTTTCAATACATGTAAAGGATGGCATATCTAATTGAAACTGTAGGGGGAATGCAAGCATGCAAAACATATTATCCACTTTTATAATAAATAAGATAAATTGGAATTCCACCAGAACACAAAAGCCATCCAACAACTCCTGCAAAAAATGTATGGATTATTTTTTAAAGGAATACAATCAGCATCTCTCAAGTGAAGAAACACAACGTCCCTCATCCATTGTCTACACGTTAGATAAATTTGCACTGGAAATTACAATGATGTGGCATACATACACAATGAGTTTACGTCAATGCAACTTTATCTGGAATTACCACAGTAAACTGCACCTGTGTAACCCCCCCTTGCATAGATTGGTGCAGTTTAAAGGGTTTGCATCAGTGTAGTTACACTAGTACAAATTTCTCTATACGGTTTAACGTCGACTTTAGCGTCGTTAAGTTGGAATAAAACTGTACCCATCCTCACACGGACGCCATTTGCATCGATTTAAAGGGCCCTCAAAATTGATTTCTGTACTCCTCCCTAACAAGAGGAGCAGAGCTGAAATCGACCTCTCTGGGTCGATTGTTGAGTAGTGAGGACGCATGGGACGTTATTGGCCACCAGAGGCTGTCCCACATGCTCCATTCTGACCGATCTGGACAGCCTCACTGCTCCACTGTGACTGCTCTGGACAGCACTCTCAACTCGCTGCTCTGGCCAGGTAAACAGGAAAAGACCTGGGAACATTTGAATTGCATTTCCTGTTTGGTCAGCATGGCAAGCTCACCTGCACAGCTCAGTCGTCATTCAGAGCTCAGCAACACAAGCCACCATGCAGAGCTCAGCATCACAAGACGCCGTGCAGAGCTCAGCAGCACAGGAGACCAGCCAGAGGAAAAGAGCTCCAGCATGGTCCACGCGTGAGGTGTTGGATCTGATCACTATCTGGGGAGAGGAATCCGTGATGTTGGAACTCCATCACAACAAACGGAATGCCAACACGTTTGCCAGAGTCTCCAAGGCCATGCTGGAAAGGGGCCACAACAGGGACGCCCAACAGTGCTGCGTGAAAATTAAGGAGCTGAGGCAAGCATTCTAGAAAACCAAAGAGGCAAACGGACGCTCTGGGGGCCCGCCGCGGACATGCCGGTTCTACAATGAACTGAATCAGATAATGGGGGGCACCCCCACCACCGTCGCATCAGTCTCCGTGGACTCCACCGATGGGATAATCGTCAGGCCTGTGGATTCAGATGACGACCAAGGTGATGAGGACGGAAATATTAAGGAGCAGCAGGAGGCAAGCCAAGAAACCCTGTTAGCAGGCAAGCAGGAGCTGTTTATCACCCTGGACCCATTACCCTCACAGCCATCCCAAGCTGCTGCTACCCCAGCCGGGGAAGGAACGTGGTGAGTGTCCCTTTAGGGATTAGATGACTCATGATTTTAGAAGGAAGCATTTATTAATGATTAACTTGCCCTAAGGACATTGCTGGTCCCTTTTACTGAAACAGTCTGTTAATGTACTCTGGTATAGAGCGGAAAGCCTCTATGGACATGTCCATGAAACCTTCAAGCAGGTGGCGATGAATCTTATGCAACGGGTTTCTAGGGAGAGCCGCCTTATTTGGTCCGCTGTGATAGGAAACCATCCCACGCCCCGAAATTAGTAAATCGTCTGATATCATTGTGTAACACAGCATCCCAGCATATGCCCCGGGATTTTGAAGTGACTCTAGTAACAGGCGTTCTCTATCTCTCTGAGAAATTCTAAGGAGAGTGATGTCATTCATGGTTGCCTGTTTGAAATACGTACTGTAATTAGTCGGGGGACAGATGTTCCCAGCTGTACAGTAATATTCCCCATCCTGTAGCAAGAGCAGTCAAGGATTTTTGCTTTTGCTGCTCGCGGACACTTCCAAAGAAGACCCAACGCCCCCCATCTCTCCCCCTCCCCAAGCCAGCCCGTAGCAAGAGCAGGCAGGGATTTTTGTTTTGTTTTGGAGTTCGCGGTTCACTTGCAGCCACATGGTGGGGGGAGGAGGGATCCACATGGTGGAGGAGAAGGGGGCGGAGTCAGTCTGGAACATCAGAGTGCTGCTGTAAAGAACATGACTTAGCTTACCATGGCCGGCTGCATGGCGATTTCAGTAGCCATGTCGAGGCGGTCTCGTGTCTGAGATGCTTCTCTGAATGTTTGTGTGAACATGAAAGCCATCCAGTCACTTTTAGGTGCGGAATGTGACCTTGTACAGAAATCATATCAGGCCTGTGAATACTGTGGTTCACCGTTACATAGCACTCCCATTGTGCTGCAAGAATGTATCTGTCTTATAACCTTGTCCCTTTCTTTGCCCACAGCAGCTGCCCATTTATCTCAGAATCCCCCGTCCTGCTCCTCACGCCGTCTACTGGAGATACGGAAGTGTAAAAAGAAAACGCATGATGACATGTTTAACGAACTAATGCAGAACTCTCATGCTGAAGCCACTCGGCAGAGTGAATGGAGAGAAAGATTGCTAGAGTCAAGGCAAGAGTCCAGGGCTGCAGCAGAGAGGCGGATGGAGTGCAAAGAAAAGCAGCATGAGCGCCAAGAAAAGCGGATGGATGCGATGCTGCGGATAATGGAGGACCAAAGCACTGGGACGGGGGAGGGAAAGAGGGTGCAAGGAAGCAAGGCTTAGGGCTGAGCAGAGCAAGGGAGCGGGTTTTCAAACGCCATCTTGGGCACTCATAAAACTGGTTTTCAAGGTGTCTCTGAGGCGCAGTGCCTCCGAGGTGCAGCGCCTCCTGGTGCGCTCTTTTACTTTCCCTGCAGTCTGGCTGGTAAGCAGCGGACAGGAAATTTGCCTCTGCCTTCCAGCCCGCCATAAACATCTCCCCCTTGCTCTCACAGAGATTGTGGAGCACAGAGCAAGCAGCAATAACACTGGGCACATTTCTGTCACTGATGTCTGAGCAAATGAGTAATGAACGCCATCGCCCTTTGAGGCGGCCAAAGGCGCACTGAACTGCCATTCTGCACTTTCTCAGCCTATAGTTGAACAGCTCCTGACCCCTGTCCAGGGCTCTTGTGTAGGGCTTCATAAGCCAGGGCACTAAGGGGTAGGCTAGGTCCCCAAGGGTAACAATCGGCATTTCCACCCCCTCCACATTTATTTTCTGGTCTGGGAAGAAAATCCCTGGCTGCAGCTCTCTAAATATCCTAGAGTTCCTGAAAACACGAGCGTCATGAAGCTTTCCCGGCCATCCCACGTACAGGTCGGTGAAACGTCCCTTGTGGTCAACCACTGCTTGCATGCATAGAATAATACCCCTTCCGATTTCTTTACTCTGTGTCGTTGTTGCCCGGTGCCAAGATAGGGATATGAGTCCCATCTATAGCCCCACCACAGCTAGGGAATCCCATTGCGGCAAAGCCATCTATTGTAGCTTGCAGGTTTCCAAGGTTTATAACCCTGGGTAGCAAGAGCTCACAGCAGGAGCTCACAGCAGGAGCTCCTGATAGGGATATGAGTCCCATCTATAGCCCCACCAGTTAGGGAATCCCATTGCGGCAAAGCCATCTATTGTAGCTTGCAGGTTTCCAAGGTTTATAACCCTGGGTAGCAGGAGCCCACAGCAGGAGCTCACAGCAGACCCCACTGTAGATTTACCCACCCCAAACTGATTCGTGACTGACCGGTAGCTGTCTGGCATTGCAAGCTTCCAGAGGGCTATCGCCACTCGCTTCTGAACTGTGAGGGCTGCTCTCATTTTGGTATTCTTGCGCTGCAGGGCCGAGAAAAGCAAGTCACAAAGTTCCATGAATGTGTCCTTACGCATGCGAAAGTTTCTGAGCCACTGGGAGTCATCCCGCAACACTATGCGATCCCACCAGTCAGTGCTTGTTTCCCTGGCCCAGAATCGGCATTCCATGGCATGAGCCTGCCCCGTTGCCACCAAATTAGCCAGATTGCCGGTCCCCCTACTTCCAAAAACATCAGTGTCCCTGTCCCTGCTGTGCATGTCCATGTTCACCTCCTCATTACTGTCGTCAGTTTCAGGAAAGCGCAGTTGTGTCCAAATCTCATTCCTCTGTAGACGATGCAGCAGAAAGTCCACAACAACGCGCGAGGTCTTCAAAACAGCCAGTACTGCAGCAATGGCCTCAGCGGGCTCTATGTTTGCAGTGCTATGGCATTAGCGCAGCGCGGAGAAAGGGCGTGAATAATAGGATGCCTACCCACAGTGCACTGCTTGAAATGGCATCAGCGGCGTGAAAAAAGGGCGTGAAATAATGAAATGCCTACCCAGAGTGCAGCACTCAAAATGGTGCCTGCTGGGGACTCCGGGAACTGTGGGATAGCTAGCCACAGTGCACCACTCACTACGTTGACGCTTGCCACGGTTCTGTGGAGACAATGTCGACTTGCTGTGCTTTGTGGGGACGCACAAAATCGACTCTATACAGTCTGCTTTCAAGAATCGACTGCAAGGAAATTGACCTACTGCTGTAGTGAAGACATACCCTAAGGTAGAAAGGCAGTAAGACAGGGCATTGCTCCAATATGTATCGGAGGAGATACATGTATCACCAGCTACACTTTTGGCAAATATACTGGGATCGTCTGTTCAAATACATATCTGGACTGACTTCCCTGCTATATAAACTTCTGAGATAACTTAATAAAGCTACAAATGCTTAATAAAAATTATATATATAAATATATATATATAGCATGTGCAATTATATATATAAATATATTGTGGCAGGGTGGGCTTGACCCAGCCTGCCGCCCCTTTAAGAGGGAGAAAAGCCCTCTGCAAACCCCCGGTGCAGCAAGCCTAATTAGCCACCTGGCTTGCAGCCTAATCAACCTGGATGGGTTGCACCTGGCAGCCTCCTCTGGGGGATAAAAGGCTGCCAGGAAGGAAGCCCAGGGTGGTGGCAGGAGCTATTCAGAGCTGAGTGTTTGGTGTATGTTAGCTGGACTATCTAGAGTCCCTAGAGCTGTGTAAACTGTTAGCTGGACTATCTAGAGTCCCTAGAGCTGTGTAAACTGTTAGCTGGACTACCTAGAGTCCCTAGAGCTGTGTAAACTGTTAGCTGGACTACCTAGAGTCCCTAGAGCTGTGTAAACTGTTAGCTGGACTACCTAGAGTCCGTAGAGCTGGGTATTAATGAGCTATCAAGAGCTGAGTGGGTATTAATGAGCTATCAAGAGCTGAGTGTGTGTTTGAGCTATCAAGAGCTGAGTGTGTATTAATGAGCTGTTTATTAATGAACTGTTTAACCTGTATATATTGGTGGTGGGGTCCTGCACTGTAAATTAAAGAGCACTGTTTGGAGCAAAAAGGGTTTCCTGCCTGTGTTCCTGAGGAGGGGTGAGAGAGCGGTCTGTCACATATGGTGTCAGAGGTGGGATCGCTACACCAGCAACACAACTGGTGGCCCCAAGATGGAGGGAACCCTGCAGTGTCTCGTGGAAGAACAGGAGTGGACCCAGCAGGCCATGCACGCCTTGCAGCGAAACCACCCAATGCAGCAGGCTCAGTGGAGCAACAAAAGGTACTGCGGGACTTTTTGAGAGGGCAGCCACCACAGCCGGGTGGGAGTGGACCACCCGGGCCCTCCGTCTTGCTCCGTACCTTGTGGGCAGAGGCCCAGGACTTTGGGAACGCATGGACTTCCTGATATTGGAGCAGTCGTTGCTCAGCCTCCCCGAGACTGTCCGTACCGGAGTCAAAAGGCACCAGCCAGAGACGGTGAAGTCTGCGGTGCACCCGACCAGAAGTACATGGAGACAGAGGGACCTCGGGGAGAAGACGGACCACGACGGGTCCGGGATTTGGGGCGATGGCCCATGGACTGGGGTTCGGGGGTGGAAACCATGTGGGGGTAATACCCACTCTGCGGGTGCAGGTGGGGAGGAAGTCCCAACCGGGGGTAGTGGACTCAGCCTCCCCCTGTATGCTTGTCCGCAGAGCGTTGATCTGCCCTGGTTGATCCGCCCTGAGTTACCCACTCTGCGGGTGCAGGTGGGGAGGAAGTCCCAACCGGGGGTAGTGGACCCAGCCTCCACCTGTACACTAGTCCGCAGAGCGTTGGGGCCCTTGTAGAGCTGATTGAAGGCTTGAAGGGTCTGAGCCAGCCCTATGGGGCTAGGCTAAGGGGGGAGGTGTGTGGCAGGGTGGGCTTGACCCAGCCTGCCGCCCCTTTAAGAGGGAGAAAAGCCCTCTGCAAACCCCCGGTGCAGCAAGCCTAATTAGCCACCTGGCTTGCAGCCTAATCAACCTGGATGGGTTGCACCTGGCAGCCTCCTCTGGGGGATAAAAGGCTGCCAGGAAGGAAGCCCAGGGTGGTGGCAGGAGCTATTCAGAGCTGAGTGTTTGGTGTATGTTAGCTGGACTATCTAGAGTCCCTAGAGCTGTGTAAACTGTTAGCTGGACTATCTAGAGTCCCTAGAGCTGTGTAAACTGTTAGCTGGACTACCCAGAGTCCCTAGAGCTGTGTAAACTGTTAGCTGGACTACCTAGAGTCCCTAGAGCTGTGTAAACTGTTAGCTGGACTACCTAGAGTCCCTAGAGCTGTGTAAACTGTTAGCTGGACTACATAGAGTCCGTAGAGCTGGGTATTAATGAGCTATCAAGAGCTGAGTGGGTATTAATGAGCTATCAAGAGCTGAGTGTGTGTTTGAGCTATCAAGAGCTGAGTGTGTATTAATGAGCTGTTTATTAATGAACTGTTTAACCTGTATATATTGGTGGTGGGGTCCTGCACTGTAAATTAAAGAGCACTGTTTGGAGCAAAAAGGGTTTCCTGCCTGTGTTCCTGAGGAGGGGTGAGAGAGCGGTCTGTCACAATATATATATAGCATGTGCAATTATATATATATATATATATATATATATATATATATATATATATATATATATATATATATATATATATATATATATATATATATATATATATATATATAGCATGTGCAAGGAAAACAACTGGATGTATGGTAGTTTTCTCCGAAAGATGCAGTTTTTCTTCACTCCCTTTTTAATAGCAAGGACATTTCCCTTCAACTCCATCTACTTGAAGAATAAAACAAAAGTGATTTTTATTGAAGCCTTTCAAGGGAAGTGACCAGCAGAGTTTATATTTGTGAGCTATAGCCCATAAGGCTGAGACTTTTCAATCAGTATGTCAAATTTAATGCTTGTAACTTTGGTAAAATGAATAGATTAGGGGATAGAATACAGGATTGAAAATTAGGAATAGAACTCAGGAGCTATATGTTGCGTGCCCTTGGACAAAATTAACTATGAGAGAAACAGAATCTAAATCTGAATTTAAGGTATAATTATCTGCCTATTACTGGTAAATTAATGAGTGAGCTCCTAAAACAAAAGGTACTACACAAGTATAAAAAGAGTAATTTTTTAAAAATGTCTTCCCTTAAATTAAATAAAAACTGCAACTTGTTCACCTCTTCTCAGTTCCAATTCCTTTTTATGTATTTGGGTTACTTATGTTGCTGGATGCTTCATTTATTGTTCTGTGGTAGGAAAAAATTCAGAAGCAATCTAATTATGCAACTATTAATTAGATTATATATTGCTGCGTAATGAATATCTGCTTCTCTTGTTACAAATAAAAACAGATGTTTAGTGAATATTTGACTACTAGTTTTTCAAAACAAATATAGAAATAAACAACCTGACTTCACATGAATCCTTGTACTCTCTGGAATCAATTCTCAAGTGCATATAGGATATCTTCAGAAATGACAGGCTCTCTCTCCCTTCAAACTGAACACATGAAATATTGAAAGTTTCAGATATCTGCAGTGTGTCAAAAATAACATTCATATTTTTGAATTGATTGCACTCCGCTTTTATTTTTTTAAATAAAAATATATTACATATACTTAAAATGTTACTGATGTATCAAGATTACTTTTTAGGGCATAGGGGAAAATTTAGATAAATGCGAAACACAGCAAAACCCAATATTGGCAGAAGAAAAGCTCAATGCAGTCTTAAAATACTTTATATGAATGGAACATTGAAAGATTAGCAGTTATTAAAAAAAGAAAGCTGTTTCCCACATCATTCAGCCCTTGTTGTCATATGGCACCAACTCTTTTAGGTAGCTAATATTTGGGTAGAAAAATTCCAGGGGAGTTGACAACATTTATTACAGTGATTTCACCCCATCACTTGTACTTTCTGATTTAGTTCATTCTTCTCTGAAAATACTGAATATGATTTATTCTCTGCATTTCCAAGTTTCTCTAGTATTATTTAACAGTGGACTAGAGTAAACCATGTCCTTGCCCCAGAGAGCTTACAGTCTAGATGTGCTCCATTAATGGTTATTACAGCAGTTCTCAAACTGGGGGTCACAGCTTGATGCCCAGGAGGTCACGAGCCCCTGACGCTGCTGAAATACCACCAAATAAAATCCTTCCGCCTTCGGCGGCATTTGGGCTGACGTAGCGTACGCATCAGCGTATCCTCCAGAAACCGGCTGAATTGGTCATTTCCGCTTTCGGCAGCATTTCAGTGGACACACAGACGTGCACGGCATGTCCGCTGAAATGTCACTGAAAGCGGAAGAATTCAATTCGGCAGCATGTCGCTGGACATACCTGGGTTGCGAGACCAAGCTACTTTGCAGAAAGGGGTCACTGGCAAGGTAAATTTGAGAACCACTGGGTTATCGGTTTTATTTACTGCAGACAGAGACATTATCGAGCGCTAAACTATAATTGGTTGTGTAACAAATATCTATTTATCATTACAAATGCAAAGCGGATTGTGTGCATATATTTACTGATGGTTCCATAACACAGATTTAATTTAACAAATGAAGATTTGTCTTCTCAAGGATCATTTTCCAGCACAGAGATATTTTAAGGGCCAAGTAGCCAGACTCATAGACTCATAGGTCTGGAAGTCATCTAGTCCAGCCCCCTGCATCAAGGAAGAACCAAGTAAACCTAGATAATTTTTTACAGGTCCAACCTGTTAACAAACCTCCCAATGATGGGGATTCCACAACCTCCCTTGGAAATCTATTTCAGACCTTATCTATCCTTATATTAGGCAGTTTTTCCTAATATCTAACCTACATCTCCCTTGCTACAGATTAAGCCCATTCCTTCTTCTCCTGCCTTTAGGGGACATAGAGAAAGTTAAATATAGTCCTTTCTATAGCACCCCTTAACATTTTTGAAGACATATGTCAGATTCCCCCCAGCTCTCTTTCTCAATACTAAAGATGCCCAGTTTTTTTAAAACCTTTTATCATAGGTCAGACTTTCTAAACTTTTTATAATTGTTGTTGTTCTCCTCTGGACTCTCTCCAATTTGTCCACATCTTTCCTAAAATGTGGAGTCCAGAACTGGACACACTACTCCAACTGAGGCATCATCAGTTAAGAGTCGAGTGGAACACTTACATCCTGTGTCTCACATATGACACTCCTGTTAATACAACTTAAAAATATAGACCTTTTTACAACTGAATATCATATTTCATATTCAATTTGTAATCTACTAATTTGCAGATCCTTTCCAGAATTACTACCACTTAACCGGTTATTCCCCATTTGCAACAGAACATTTAATTTTCCTTAAGTGAAATACTTCTCACTTCTCTTCACTGATATTCATCTTGTTGACTTCAGAAAATTCTCCAATTTATTTGCAACCCATCCAAACGATGTCACATGTATATTTTATAAGCATACTCACTGCCCCACTAGTCAACTCATGGATGAAAACACTAAATAGTATCATAACCAGTAACTTCTCTGCAAACTTTAGCAGATAGCTACTAAACATGAACACAGGGCCTGGCGTTACACTGTATCAAGCCCTCCGGGCAGATATAACACCTGGGTGAGAGGGGGCAAATAGATTAGGAGGGGGAATGATGGTGGGTAGGAGATACCAGAAGTGTTTATGACATTGACGTGAGCTCCACCCCTGTACAGGGTGCACATTTACCCTCGCTCCAAGAAAGCCCCCCCGATTTACTCACCGTCTACTCCTTCCTGGTGGGGAGGAGGAACTCTACTCCTATCCCCTTCCCAGCCAGGGTCTTACTAATCCCCACTCTCCGGCCTGCTGTCCGGGAGGATGGACTCCATTTCTACCCCTTCCCTAGCAGGGACCCTGTTAACGCCCTCTCCACCCCTGCTGCGGCTGTCGCGGAAGGAGGCGGGAACGTCCCTCTTTCCAGCCACCATGGGTGCCGCAACCCACAGGCGCCCCTGTCCCCGTCCTATACCAGCCCAGGAGACGCATCCCCGCGCGGCCGCCCCGCACTTACCCAGACACACGAAGAGCACAGACTTTGCCTCCCCAGCCGCCATTTTCCTTCCCGGGCAGCACCAAAGGGGAAGGAGGAGTCCTTCCTTCTTCCCGAACTGTCGTGCAAACCTCGCCGCACTTTACGGCGCCGCTCGTTAAAGCCGTGCCTTGTTTATGCCTGATGAGAAATGAGGTGGGGAATAAAACGAATTAAAAAAATATGCTCACAGAGTTTGCCAAAGGCAGCGGGGGCCGATCGGCCACTCCAACCAAAACACCCATCGTGGCATTGGCCGGTATGTGAATATAAAAATCAGGCACTTGAATAGACACCCCTTCCAAGCTGCACCTGTCTCCAGGTGAGCCGCTCTCAGGGGTCCTTCCTTCACCTTGCACGTACGCAGTGATGAGAGGTCGAGTCGGGGCCTCTCTTCTCCGCCCTGTAAAGCCGCAGCCAGGAGCCTTTCGGGGGGGGTTAGAAGAAGTGAGTATTAACGGCGCTTTGTTCTCAGCGCCGGGAAGGGGGCAGCCCCATTCTGGGAAAGGCGAGAGGGATCCTTGGGGTCCTAACTCCCCAACTTCCGCTGGTGAGATGGAGCGTGGGGGCAGGTCTACCCTAGGGTTGCCAGGCATCCAGTTTTGGACCGGCACGCTGCCGACTGGGCTGTTAAAAGTTCTCTCAATGGGTGCCTCGGGCCAAGGCAGGTGGCCATGGCCTGGGAGGATCTGCGCGTAGCCCCTATGCCGACTCCGCAGCTCCCATTGGCCAAAATTGTGACCAGCGGAAGCTGTGAGGGGCACCATCTGCAGGCGCGAAGGAAGCAGAGCTGCCCAGCCACCCCATGTGCCTAGAGGCTGAATGGACCTGTCAGCCGATTCCTCAGTTTGCTGCCGGGACTATGCACCCTAACCTCCTGCCTCAGCTCAGAGTCCCCTTCTGCCCCCCAAAACCCACACCCCCAGCTGAAGCCTGAACCCGGAACCCCTTCCTATACCCTAACTCACTGTCCCAGTCCAGAACCCTCATCCTCCGGCCCAGAGCCCCCTCGTACACACCAAACCTCTCATCCCTGGCCGCATCCCAGAGCTCATCCCCACTCCCGCACTCTAATCCAGTGAAAGTGAGTGAAGGTGGGAAGAACGAGCAACGCGGGGGGAGCGGGGGGAAGCTTGGAAAAGGGACAGAGCAAGGGTGTTTGGTTTTGTATGATTAGGAAGTTGGCAACCCTAGTCTACACGTCAAAATTGACATAAGTTATGTCAACATACAGCCACTGCAGTAATTAAAACAGTTTTGTATGTTCACATTAGCTCTTTCTGTCAACAGTGTAAGTCCTCACTCGGAGTGCTTGCACAGATTTTACTTTGTGTCAGGCATGGTGGTAGCAACTAGATAGGGTTACTATCTTCGAAAAGGCAAACACACAAACAAACAAACAAAAAGAAAAGACATTCCCCCGCTTCACAAGGCAAGACTGCTGCAACCCCAATCACAAGCCAACTCCGCAACCCATCCCCAGCCACTTACAGTATCTAGACAGAGAACACATAGAAATGATTAACATCATCTTCTTATTTAAACTGTGGAAGTGGGAGCACTGTAGCATCTGTAGCTGGTCGTGCTGTGCTGCCGGAGAAGAAAAAAGGGTTGGGGTCTCAGGAAGTTTGAGAACCACTGGACTATCTTTTCTATACCTGCCTCTGGACACTTCCACTGCTTGCATCCGACGAAGTGGGTATTAGCCCACGAAAGCTTATGCTTAAAAACTTGTAGTTAGTCTTTAAGGTGCCACAGGACTTTGTTACCTCTGCTATTCCAGACTAACACGGCTACCTCTCTGATTCTGGACTATCTGGTGGCGCCACGCAGCAGAGCTGCTAGGCTCTTTGCTGGCCAATGCGCCATACAGCTCAGGAAGCAGCCAGCATGTCCCCTACCAGCATTGACTGGGAAATGCAGCCAATGGGAGCTGTGGGGATGGAGCCTGCGGATGGGGCAGAGCCACCTGGCCATGCCTCCGCATAGCAGTTTGAGGGTGTACATGCTGCTGCTTCTGGGAAGTGCTTAAGGGAAGTGCTGCCTGGAGCCTGGACCTCGATCCCCTCCTGTGCTCCAACCACCTCTCTCATCCCTGATCCCCCTCCAGTCTTCCAACTCTCTCGATCACAATCCATAGCACCCTCCTGCACCCCAAATCCCTCATCCCCTCCCCAGAGCCCACACCCCAGCCAGAGTCAAATGTACATAACAAATGTATCTGCTAGTACTTCAGCAAAAACATACAAACTAAAAAGATGTTATTGCAGCTCAGTGCAACAGCCTCATTCTGGTACTGGGATTCTAGGGAATCCTGGTGATTTCAAGCCTTCAGTTGTCATTGGAATGCAGAACATAGCTGCTATTATTGCACTTTACAAATCTGCCCCCAAAACGGTGATGTGACATTTCGATCCTTCCAGATTTTGGCCACAAACTAGATAACCATGTTCTTGAAATGGAGAATAAGTGTTGCTTATACTATTTAAACAAAAAAAAATCTGGGCCTCAACACTTCAGAAACGTGCTAATTTGGCAACTTTATTGTGCTGGTCCAGATAATTTTTATCTGCACCTTCTTGTCCAAATGTTGCCTAAATTCAGTCATGGTGGATAAAAGTTGATTTTTTTAAAAGTTCTTAAATGCATTTTTCTTTGTAAAAATAAACCTATTTAAAATGTGAAAACATGGCAACCTATATTAAGGACTAAATTTACAATAATGTAATAAGGTTATTTAAATTACATTTTTAAAAAGTATGCTTGCTGCTAAAGTTTTAAAGAAAGGTTGCTGAACTGGTGGAAATCACTGGCTAAGCACCTGGAACTAGGTTTTTGGTGAACAGCTAAGCCAGCTTTTGACAGCAGTAGTCTCTTCTGCATGTGCAGAGAGAATATTTTCTTCTTTTCAGTTTATTCAGCTAGTTCATTACAATGATTAATTCATTCAAAGTTGAAAAATGGATTGGGAGTTGAAAAAGAAGAAAAGCTTGTTTTCCTCTTCCAATCTGTGAATAAAAATGAGGTATGAGAGGATGAGGTCTGCTAGATTTCAAATCTTGAAGGACATGGTGACCAGAAGCAACCTTCATTGTACCATGGGCTTTTGTTTGAGCCTGTGACTTGTTTACATGTTAGACTCCTTGGTCTGTACTGGAGGTCAGATTAGATTATCACGATGGTCCCTATTGACCTTAAAGTCTGAGAAACAACCCATTCAGTTAATTAATGACACACAGTAATTTATTTATTTAATGCTTTAATTAGTTTTGATTAAATTTGGGGTTTTCCTCCTTCTTTATCCTGTGTATCTAAGGTAGGTTTTAATTAACAAAGAAAATATATTTTTTTAAATTTCAAATGCATCTTGATACAAATGATGTGTAAAAATGAAATAATCAAGTAAATAAAAACATGTAATTCACCATTTTCTAACATAATAAAATGTTAAGATATATAATTGCTTAAATAAGGGTGCATAGCTGCAGTGTATCCTACTTGGTAGGTATAATTTGGAACTTCTTCTTGCAAACAATGAAAATCAACTTTCTTTAGAAAAATAGAAAGTATAAATGCAAAAGTATAAAATTGATTATTTAAATGAAGGTTTCCTGCCTGCTGTTTTAAATTATGATTAAAATCAGTGATATAAATTAGTCCATCCTGTTTTTGGCACACATTTTCCTATTCCATCAGAATAATCCAGATGTTTTCTAAGTAGCATCTTAACCTTTGATCCTACCATCATAAATTAACTAGGGTTAGATGCTATCTCTAGGTTTTTAAGGTGCTTGTTTGCTAGTATGTGGTGTCTGGAATCATTTGGTGCAATAGGAACAGTTTGACTTGTTCTCCATTTAAGCAGTGGAATTTCAGGGATGAAGGCCTAGATCAGTGGTGGGCAACCTCTGGCCTGTCAGGATAATCTGCTGGCGGGCCGCCGGACCGTTTGTTTACATTTGTGTGGCCGCCCGCAGCTCCAGTGGCCATGGTTTGCCGTTTCTGGCCAATGGGGGCTGCAGGAAGCGGCACAGACCAGTTTTTAGCTAAGACTATAGCAATCTGAATAGACGAGACAGACACAGGGGAAAGGGATATAAGAAACAAGTAGACTGAACAATGTGATGTTGGAAAATGTTGTGTTTTTTCTAATTTTTTAAGGTGGGTTTACTTAGGTGGGGATCAGCTAAATAGAAAGAAAACAGAATGGGTAAGGGGAAATAGAGCAGGAGAAAAGGTACAAGGGGCAGGTGTAGAGTGAGGCTGAGGTGAAGAGACTCAAGAGAGAGGAAGGGTTGGAGAAAAGAGTCAATCAGCACAGGGCAGTGAAAGTTAGAGAACTTTCTGTAGGTGTGATTGGAATATCCAAAGGTGAAAAAAGTCCCTGCTTTGGTTGATTCTACCAACTGGAGTCTTTAGCTGGCTGCTCTCTGTAATTCTCCTTCAAGGCCAAGTGATGGTATAGCGGGGATAGAAGAGGCACCCCTAGGGTCCTAGTGCCCCAGAGTATGGGAGTAAAGTCTGTCCTGAACAATTCTGGGGAAGAAATGGTCCTGGATGGACTCTGTTTTAACCTCTTTCCCCTTGTGCAAAAGTCCCTGCTTTGGCTGCTTCTGTTTCTGTCTGCTGGTATCTCTGACTGGCTCCTCTCTGCAGTTTTTTCTTTAAGGTCACATGAGTTTGTCAAGGGTACTCAAGTCTATATAGGTTCTTGTACTGCACTCATCACTATAATATCTGAGCACCTTCCATTAGTTATGTTGCTCAGTGTATTACACATCTGTAACATGTTGGGGGGGTTATCTCATCCTCTCCTCAGGGGGAATTATCATGCAGTGGAGCATCTTGTTTTGGTAGGGGTTTAGGTTTTTAAAATATAGATGTTGCTATGTATGCTTTAGAGAGCACAAGATCATTTGGTTTGGAAGATGATGAGGGCTGTGATGGTCCTTATTTCTCGGGGGGAGTTCATTCCACAGTCTCAGACTCACGCTAGAGAAAATTCTGTATCCTGCATAGATGAGCTTTACCTTTATTGTAGAGAGTTCCACTCTGCCAGAGGGGCATAACTGTTGACCATGGTCATCATCCTGGAAATGTAGGCGGTCTCTTGGATACCTTGAGCCCAAGGTATATAGCATTTTGAATGTAAGGACCAAGACTTCAAACTTGATTAGATATTCCATAGGAAGCTAGTGTATAGAACAGAGAACAGGATTGATGCGTTCACAGTAGCCTCTGTTGCAAAGGAGATGCACTGCAGCATTCCATACTAGTTAGTTTTTAAGAGCAGAAGGCTTCATTCCCAGGCATATTCCATTACTGTTGTGCAACAGGAAAGGGACAAAGGTGTGAATAGCTGAGGCCAGGTTATCCACCTGGATGGATGGGGCCTTGTACCCATCCAGAGATGATAGCAGCATCCCTGAGAAATCCTTTTTATATGAAAGCTTAGTATCCATGAGGAATCCTGGAGTACTTCTAGACTATAGGCTGAACTGATCAATTGTGAAAGTACTTTCAACCAAAGGGAGACTGAATCATGGCTGCAAACTCTTCAAAATGCTTTCCTCTGCCCAACCACATCACCTCTCTTGCTCAGGTTCAGCATCAGCTGTCTACTTTTCATCCATAAGCTGATCTCATCCAAGACATTTTGGGTGATGGTGGTATAGGTAGTGGTGAAGGATAGGCAGAGCTGTGTATCATCTGCACATTGCTGGCACTTGAGTTCATGTCAAGTGAACTTAAATATGCTTTTTGTAACAGCCAGAGCTGCAAAGTCAACATGGGACCTTAGAGGGAAGTTGGGCTTTTTCCTTCTTAGACATCAACACCAGTAACAGGTTCTGCAGGCCAAATGAGTTTATACCTGCTCAGGTCCATTGTCTTCAGTGGGGCTGCACAGATGCTTCTGCATTCTTCCTAGCACAAACTGTCTGACTCACTAGTTCTGCAGGAACTTGATGACTGTTTTAATTAACTGGCCTGTGTGAGTCAAAGTGAGGCAGCATCACATACCTGATTAGCTTATACCTGAAACTTCTCTATGTGCTGTAAACATATTATTTTTCTTTTTTCTACAAAAACAAACAAAAGTGCCCTGTACAGCTGCAGCTGTATTATTTTACTCTGTTCTGTTATCAGCCCTCATTTAGAGAAATTATCTTTCTAGGAGGATGAGAGGAAATTTAGTCTGTTTATTTAGGGGTTTGTTTCAAGTTGTTTTTAACACAAAGCCACTAGGAGCTGAGATCATCAAATTGTTTTCGTAATACTTTTTTCCTCTGGACTATAATTGTCAAAAGTCAATCAGATTGCCTGAAAGTTTTCTCAAGGCTAATAGTATGTGGGACAGAACATTGATGTGAAAACAAGTTACTAAGTGATGCATTATCTGGATGAGCTAATTTTCTGCTTTAAATGAGCAAAGTAAGTAATCTAAAATCTGTATGAAAAGGATGCTAGATTATAAAAGGGTTTAATCTTCTTACAGAAATACAGGTTTTGTGTCTAATGTATACTTTTTAAAGAACTACTACATAATTAGTGGCAAAAACTATAAATTATGTAGTTGCTCACGTGAAATATAGTATACCAAGACTCAGCCCCATTTTAGGAAGGCTATGGAAGGAAAAACTAGGTAAAATACAAGAGGCCAACAAACCAGTGTAAAATCAGAAGATAAAATATGAGACTGAGGAAACTGAATTTGTATACTATAGTCTAGAAAACATAAGTCTTGAGGGAAGGGATATTATAAGAAACTATTAAATAACTAGGAGGTAATAGTGTAAAAGAAAAGCATACTCACAGATGGAGAAGTTGGTACGGTCAAGGAGCCCTAATTAAAATAATTCTGATTTTTTTTTTAAAGTAACGCTGTGAAAATTCTTAATAGTATGATCAAATAGGCAATGAAATCGCCAATTAGAATCACCATAAAATATTTTAAAATGGATTAATAGGAAGGAAATTGGGAGTAGTGCTGGAAAAAGGTAGATGATAACTTGTGGCATTCAGTGTAACCTTTTCTGACTCTGCTGGCTATGGTTCTATGCAGTGTGGTGTTTGATTCATGGTAAGAGCACCAGAACGTCTCAATTTTGCTTTGCTCACATAGGCTTAGACTGTGTGGAGGATGGAAATTCCATATCTCAAAAGGATTTTGAAATTTGGCTTTGCCCCAAATCAGAGTAAACTCAAATGTTGAAGTTCTCCACAAAATAAAATTCCTTTTGCCCCATAGTTTTATATTGACTGAACGGTTTCATTTTTATTTCAACTTTAGTTTGTAAATAAAAAAACTGAATTGTTTCAGTCTGAAAATGTTGAAAACATGTTTTTATGTTGTCAGAACTTTTTTTTTCTGGTTTTTCTCCAAAACAATTTCAGTAAAATAAACATGATTTTGCAAAGCATTTCAATTTTGACAGAACTGCATTCTGATGGAAAATGTTTGTCTACATTTTTCCAACCCGTTCTACTTGTGCTCTAACTCAACAAGGTATACATAAATATATGCATTTCTTAAAGCATCTGACTAGTCCTATTAAAGTCACTGCGGATGTGCCTAATGTTATGCATGTACTGAGGTACCATGCTGTGTCAGGATCCTAGATTAATACAGTTGCTGTCATGTAAGTAATAGAAGAACTCTAGATGGTAAATGCTTTTTTTATTTTTTAAAAAAAAGTCGATGTAGATTTGCATGACCACTGTTAATGGCTTATAGTGCTACTTTACTCTTCCACCATTTGAACTGAAGACTCGTCAAGGAGACTTAAATAGACAGAAGTTGATTCTTCAGCTCAAGATTAAAGAAGATAGTTCTGACTAAATCAATTTAAACCCTTATTTAATATGCCAAATTACACACTGGGAGATGATCAGGCCATCAGATTTCTCTGTGTGGGAAAAGAAATATGAATATTAATTTTAGCAATATCTATACTGTATTTTAAGAGCTTTTGAACAATGCAAGGAGACAAAATAGCAAATGTGCATGGATCAGAATCAAATCTGTTTTGGACAATAAATTTTTAAAATTATGAATGCTTTAAAGGCACACCATTGAACCGAGTGTGTCCTTAGCATATCATTTTAAACTAAGGCAAGCTATGTATATTATTAACATTGAGATGGGGCCTCCAGACCTAGTCCATTCTCTGCTTGAGGTCTTGGTGCCTTGCCTCACACCAACACAGAAAAGAGCAGAAGAGAAGTCCTCCAGATAACCTAGAGTGACAGCAGGGGAGCAGGAAGCATTAGAGGCAGAGCAGTCAGTTCCTGCCTGGAGCTTGAAGAGGGAGAACTGCATGCCTGGCTAGCTGGAAGACCAGCAGTACCGCAGACAGCTCATGTCAGGCAGGACTGAACCAGGGAAGACTATTGAAGATAGGGTGCCTAGCTGGCTGGAAGAGCAACAGGACCATGGACATGTCAGTGCAGGCAGACTGAGCCCAGAGTACTGAGCCCAGAATGTAGTCAGACTGGGCGGGGTGAGGGTACTGTGATGGGCCCTGCTGGTTGAAGACTGAGCCCAGGCTAGGGCTGCTGGAAGGACAGACATTGGCCCCGTTGGGCTGTTAAAGAAGGCAATGCCAAGGTCGTAAGAGAGAACTAGAGACTATATACTCCAGAAAGGGGGGGGGGGGCCGTCAGTGAGTGTGACTTCGCTGGAGGGCTGAGTTGCTGAAGATCTGCTGAAAAACCTTCAGTCAGAGGGGTGCTCTCAAGAGCAGGGTGGATTTCATTTAAATCCTGATTTAAGTCACTAGTCAGGACAACTCGATTTAATCATGGATTTCTACATAAAAATGCATTCTTGTTGGTTGTTATAACCTTAATAAATATTCTTCACAACTCAGATTTAGGTTTCATTTTTAGAAAGTATGCACTGTACATTTTTAAGTGATTTATTTTGAAAACTTTTCAGATTAGTTTTACAGCTATATCAGAAAAGGAATGATTGTTTGGTTATTTCATTTACCAAAGGTAATTGAAGCAGATATTTATCAAGTCACTGGGATGTGATCTCTCTCCAATTCAACAGGCTAATCATTAATATTTGGAGGATTTTCTTGCCACGCTGCATTAGGAGGAGAATATCATCAGATAGACATTTAAATTGTTTGATTTAACTGAAACAGCAACATTATGTATTCTGGATTTTATTCTTCAACAGCAAACACATATTTTAAGAAAACAAGCAAAACATTCAGGTTTGTTTTTGTTAACTAAAATAGTTAAATGAAATATTGTTTTTAAAAAAATCAACTGTCAGCCAGGTAGACATGAGAAACGTAAAATATAGGCTTCTGCAGTTAACTCAGTCATCTTCACTTTCATTTTCCTGTTTGTTTGTTTAATCTAGAAAAGAAAAACGAGCTTTCCTGCTTTTTCAGATCCCAAATGATTTCTCAATTTGGAATGAATTAGTCCAAAGGAAGAAAATATTCTTTCTACATCAACAGAAGAAACTATTGCAATTAAAAGTGAGATTATCACTTCTACAGTCTCTGAATCCAAGTGCTTAAGTGACCTCCACCAGTTCACTGCTGTGACTTCCTTTAAAAAGTCATAAGCAAACATATTTCTTCAATGGTGCTTGTTCCCAAACTGTCTCTCTTTTATGGCCTCTACCATTATAGGCTTTCCTTTCTAGTAAGAGTATTGTATGGTAGATCTCAAATCAATGAAGGCTACACTCAGAAAGACTTCTGAAATGTGCTGCTCAGACAGTTTCGGTTTTGTTTCTACTGCCTGTCCCTCCCTTCTCACATTTATCTCCAGACTTCTTCTCCTTGTCCAGATCTATTCTGCCCCCAACAATCTTCTATTCATAGAAATTTTTGAAACTTTGCACTTCTAGAGAGAGATAAGAAATGGAGGCACAAGCAGCCAGACAAAAAGTAGACCAGGGGAGGGCCATGAAGATCCAGTGGCTAGCCTTTGAGGACAAAGAAAGAGAGGAAGCATCAACTGGCTATAATGGAGTGGAAGAGACACATGACTTACGACAGGCTAAGGTGGAATTTCTACTGGCCAGGGATACAGAATGATATGAGTGATTATTGCATGTCTTGTGTGGTGTGTCAAACGAAAAAACCTGTAGGACTCCTTAAATCTCCCCTGCGTCCCTTACCTGTCCTACAGGAAGCATTCCTGAAGGTGGCAATGGAGACGGTGAGTCCTATGCCATGCCCCACTCGGAGGGGGAACAAGTATAGCTTGGTGGTGGAGGATTTTACCACTAGATACCCTGAGGTGGCCACTCTGTCTAATACAGAAGCTGAGACAGTTATAAGAGCCCTTCTCCCTTTATTTAGCAATGTGAGCTTGCTTCCCTAAGGAGATTTTGTCTGATTGGAGCTGGGGGGTAAACTTGGTTGCAGTTATTCAATGACTTATGGAAGGTGTGGGGCATGAAACAACTTAAGACTTTGTCCTATCTCCACCAGGCCAGTGGTTTGGTGGAAAGGTTCAATGGGACCCTAAAATCCATGCTGGGAATGTATGCCAAGAAAAGGGGCCAAAGTTGGGACAAGTTATTGCCGTTCCTACTGTATGCTTACAGGGAGGTATCACAAGAGAGGACCCCTCAATCTCATTAAAGAGACAGGGGAAGGGTGAGATGTTTTCCAAACAAGCCAGGGATAATGTACTTGCTGTTCTATAAAATCCTCACTAAAGGGATACAACCCCTCCCTTCCAGGCCTTACAGGGCCTCTGGCAAGGTGAAAGAGTAGATTTGTACAGAGATACAGAATATGTTGGACCTAGGAGTAATTAAGGAATCTGACGGCTCTTGGGCATCCCCTGTGGCTTTGATTCCCAAAAGGGATGGCACTTTAAGATTTTGTGTGGACTATAGAAAACTTAATGCTGTTACTGTAACAGACCCATGCCAAGAATTGATATGCTGGATGTACTCAGCTAAGCCAAATACCTCAGTACTTTTGATTTAATTAGAATTTACTGGCAGATCCCTATGGAGCAGATCACACTGCAAAAGCCTGTTTTTATCATTGATATAGGGCTCTATGAATTCAATGATACCTTTTTGGTTTGGTCAGTGCTGATGCAACCCTCCAGAGAGACTGGTCAACTTCAGCTTGTCCAAAAGTTGTCATACTGCATTGTTTTTGCTTGTGTTTCAGATTTTTCTGAGTTTTTGTATTATTGCTGTATTCATTGGTATTTGGTATTTTAGCTTCTCTGAATTAGTATCAACTATGCATTCCACTACATGCTCTTAGCTCATTTTTCTAGGTTCTTTATGAAATTTAAATAATTCTTGTTTTTTGATAACTGATACTCATTTCTCTGTTCTCTTTTATGTCTTAAATCCAGACTGAGACTTTTCCAACTGTACTCTTCAAAGTTGACTTATTGTGCATACAAAATAGTCACACAAAACCTTGTCTGCATCTTTTCTTACATCTCCCATCTCCTGCATAAACTGTACTTATTTTTGTTGACAGTCAAGTTTTGAGAATTCTACCATATTTGCTTACCCATTGGTTCATAGATTCATAAAATTGGGATTAAATCAGAATTATATGTTAAAGAATGTAATAACTTTTGTACATACTACACTTCACTCAGACAGTTATGCAAAATATTTTTGCTCCCTATTCAAATATTCAGTGAACACTATGTTACTGCTAGAATCTAAATGAGAGGCTGATGCACTCACTTTATAAACTTGCAAATTAAGTAGTTAATCAATTTTCCTGTGATATTCTCCTTTGCAATATGTGGTGTTGACTCATGGGCTCTCTCTTTTTCCTTCATCATCATGAAGTGACTGTGTAAATGAAACTTGGTCCCATTAGACATTCACTGATCATGGCATTCTAAATCTATCAGTTGGTAAATCCTCTAGATGAAAATTATTCCCTTACTATTTTTGCTACATCTCTTTCCTGAACATTGGCGGAATACAAACTAAACAATTCTGTATCTATTAATGCAAGACATGCTTAAAAGCTAATAGTGAAGAATGTGAAATGAAAAGAGAAGCTACTGTACAATTCATATTATAGTAGCAGAGTGGTACAACATGCTGACTAGAGAAATAAGTAAGTAAAAGTTCTAAAAAATTGTCTTACTATAAGGTATTTATATTTAGGAACAAAAATTGCTGTAGTAGCATAATGCCAACAAGATAGTTGTTCTGGCCAGGATCAAACCTGGGACCTATGGAGCTTAGTGCATGAGCCGCTACTGCATGAGCTACAAGACACACCTCTTTGAGGCTGTTACAGACTCGTCAATCTCTACCCGCCACTAGAGGCAGACAGGGTGCCACACCAAGTAGGCATAGGATACAGCAGCATGATATTATGTTGTAGTTTTATTAAATAGCAAAATATATTGTAAATTTATTTGAGCAAATTCAAGGAAAAATAATTGTTTTCAAATTACAATGCAGTCTTATGAAAATTGTGGGAGTAGGAACTAATATGGAGCAGAAATGTAATGTTTATTATTTGTATTGTAGTAACATTTAGAAGTCCTAATTAGGACTGGTTCCCCATTGTCCTAGGCACTGTATAAATAGGGTAGGAGGACATTTTTTGTCCCAAAGAGCTTCAATGTAATCCTCAATCAGTTCTATTATTCCTATATAGTACTTGGAGAAACACTGACTTATTACAAGAAATAAGTTTCTATATTTCCTGGATTTCTTTCCTATTTCTTTTGTCTATCTTTCATCTTATGCAAAGGTAGCTAGATCTGTAAGAATTACTTGCTGTGTCTCAGATTGTCTCTAAACTTTTCCATTATGAAAATATGCTATCCTCTCCTGAACTACAAGATGCCATCAAGGGATTCTTCCCTAGAAGAATTATGAAAGAGGACACAGCTTAATGTTACCAAGTGTGATCCAAACTTGTATTATGGAATTCAAACAGAAACGAAAACTGTTTTAAGAGACTTAATACTTTATGTTGATTCCAGAGGCGCTCACTGTACTTTACTTGTCAAAACTATTAATAGCATTGCCTTTGTTCAGTAGCATAGGACACGGGAACTTCCATATTTAGTCAGACCAGCAGTCCAATCCACTTCTTCTGAAGCCTCACTGTCTAAAAGTACCTCATCTTTATTATCACAAAAGAGTGGGTCCAGAGTAGGTATTGGCTTAATAGTCTCAGTGGGGAAGACTGGTGCAAAGCAACCATTGCCTTATTCTTTTCTTCTTTAATTTTTCACTCTTATCCCAGATGAGCCAGAGCGGACGCACTGATTCTTTTGCAGGGCCCCGCTTCTGACATACTTAAAGAATCTCCTCTTTGTTTTTACATCTTGTTACACCTTGAGGCATCGCAGAATAGCAGTCAAAAAAGGAAGCAATACCCACAGGTAGTTTGTCAATCAAAACATGTAATAACCTTGAATCGGTTAGGTCAGGAATAGTTTGAACAAAAAAGTGAACAGCAGATCTGTAGCAGAAGTAGTTACACACACCCAATGTTATGCACACATATGAACTTGAACAGGAACACTGAATTCAGAGAGCAGGAACAGAAAGACAACACACACAGCACTCACCACAATTTATTTACTTTCTCCTGAAAAGTTCAGCAGTAGTTGGCCAGAGGCACTACATGATCCTAAGGCCATAAGTTATATCTTTAATGCAGTTCAAGGAATGGACGCTGTTGTTATGGTGCAACTTCCCCAACTGACCACATGACATAATCATATGCAGAAAGAGCATCCTCTTCCCTATCTGTTCCCCTTTCTGTAGACAGCATATTTTGCTAGTTAAATGCAATTACCACACTCTATCAGCTGCAGCCTGCAAGATCATGTCATGAGTATTGACAACACTTACCTAACACACACTTCGTTGATGATAAAATACTTGGAGTGTTGCATGGATACACCTGTTGAAACTTGGATATTTTCTAGTCACGTCAGTTGGCTTCAAGGATGGTGAAGAGATTTCCATCAGCATAGACAACTTGATCCTCAGAGGTTGGCTCAAGAGCTGATACAATGAGGTTTCTCCAATACTTTCATGAGGGATACTCCTAATATTGTATAAATATTGGCTTAATGCAGTAGGGAAGGGTGTATACTGATGTTCCTCCCAGTATGCAAGCTATGTACTTTAAATTTAGAGTCCCATGCATTCTCTCCACTATTGCATTTCCTTGGGCATGGTACACAGCAGATTGGTAATGTACTGTTCCAATACTCGTCAGCCTTCAAACTGTCTTGATACAAAAGCTGTCCTGTTATCTGAAACAGTGCTGTCTGGTAGGCCAAAAGTAGCTCTGATCCATAGGTCCTTCCACCTCCTGAATTATATCATCTTTCATCTTTTGCATTTTTGCTTGGATCTTGTGCACAAATACAGGGGATACATAATGTGCAAAGTTGGTGCAAAGTTGGTGCAAAGGGCTTGGTACTGAAATCCAGCTGTAGAGAGTATGCCCATTCTACTCCTTGGGGAATTCTGTGCCAGTGTGCAATGCAGAATTTTGCAGAAATTAATCGTGCACAGAATTTCCTTTCGCCCCACAGAAAGGAGCTGCTGGCCCTGGCAGAGCTGAGCTCACACATAGAAGACACTTCTGGGGGAGAGGTCCCCAACAGCTGTAATTCCCTGCACTCCCTGAGAGAAGGCAATGGTAGCATCTAGGCAACTCCACACATGTCTGGGACCAAGCATTGGGCTGTTTTTTTCCTTTTGGAGCTCTAAGCTTTGGGGGGAGGGGAGAACGGGGAAGACCTGTAGTTGGGCTCTGGGTTGAGAGGGGGTGTGGCTATCTGGGCAACAGGGGGCCTTGCAGCTGGGCTCTGGGAGGGTTGGGTGTATTGGGGGAGGGGCATGCCTTGGCTTGGTGTGGGAGGGGAGAGAAACAGGAACTGGGTTGTCATGGGGGTTTCTTTAACTCCTGGGGGGGGGAATTTTGTGTGTCTGTATAGTTACAGACATACTTGCTGACAGGTATTTTGAAATAAATTACCAAAATAATTGAAAATGATGTGATTATGTAGTGTTATTTTAACAAATAACATTTGAAAAAATTTAAAATGTGTGCAGCATTTTTAATTTTTGGGTGCAAAATTCCCCCAGGAGTAATATTCTGGGGACAGAACACTACCATTAAATAACTAATGGTCATAACAGTACTTGTATGAGGTGAATTGAAAAATACAATTTCTTTTGTTTATCATGTTTATAGTGCAAATATTTGTAATAAAATAATATAAAGCAAGCAGTGTACACTTCATATTCTGTGTTGAAATTGCTATATTTGAAAATGTAGAAAAACATCCAGAAATATTTAATACATTTCAGTTGGTATTCTACTAACTGTGCACTTAATCACAATTAATATTTTGAGTTAATTGTATGAGTTAACTGTGACTAATTGATAGCTCTATTAAGGGTTTTGTTTTTTGTTTTTTTTAAAGCAACCTAATGTCTCATCTTTGTTCTTAGGCTTGTAGTGCTTAGTGATAATGGGGCATTTCTTGTACTATTTGGCCAGTTTAGAAATGCTACTCAGGAGTTATTGAAGGCTTGACTAGTGTCCTATGGTTATGGGTTAAAAAGTTATGTAGTGAATGAAAGTTTTAGGAACTTTAATTAGAGTGGCTAACTTTTCACTTATTAACTGCCCTGCAAATGTGATTATTTAAAAAAAAAAAATCTTTAAATTTTTTTTTTTGGTTTGATGTCCAAAGGATTACTTTATTCTAGAATCATTTTCTGCTAGTAAAACCAGAAATCGTGAAAGGCAGGAATATTTCATGTTGGAAAAAGTAGCATAATACTCATGCTTCCTTTAGTATATTTGAGAACCAGTACTGGCTTTTACTCTTATCTGCCACAAGGGAAGAGTGCTGGCCCTCCTTGATTTTTGAACACCACAGTACTGCTTACACGTGTAAAGTTATTCACATAACTATGTGTTTACTTACAGGATTGGAGCCTCATATTTTACAATCTTTTAGGTAGGGTCAATGATTTAAAAAAAAAAGTTATCATCACCTAGCATATTTTTCGGGTGCTAAAAAACAAGTAATTGCTAGTAACCAGGTGATAAGCATTCTGTCTATTAATTGCTTAAATGAAACAAATCTAGGTAACTTATGGAAAGGACTGAATGTAAGTGTCATTCTTATTAAAAATTGGCTGCTTTGTGGGTTTCGAGGGGGGAGCTGATGCTGATGTTTGACAAAACCCTAAATGACAGGATCTTCCTTCCTGCAAGGCTGTCCCTCTCCCTATGTTGCACTTCCACAGTTGAAGTTTACAGAGGTTTTTCAGCTGGATCCCTCTCGGGATCAAAGAGAAGTTGCTGTTGACGGGATGTTCTTCATGAAAACCTTCTTCCTTTTGGAATTTTGCTACTCTCCCCCTCCTCCTCACTGCCCTTTAGTCCACAATAGTCTGAATTTGTTCACTTTCAGGGCTTTTTAATAAAAAAGGCTTCTGAGGAAGAAAAATAGTGCTTGTGGTATAAAGTACAGCAACTCCTCACTTAGTTGTCCAGGTTATCATTGATTTGTTGTTACGTTGCTGATCAATTAGGGAACATGATCGTTTAAAGTTGTGCAATGCTTCCTTCTAACGTCGTTTGGCAGCTCCCTGCTTTGTCCACAGCTTGCAGAAAGAGCAGCCCGTTGTAGCTAGCTGGTAGGGGTTCGGTACTAGGGTGGCCCAGCAGTCCCCCTATCACGAGGTTTCTCAAACTGGGGATCGCGACCCCCTGGGAGGTCGCCGACTGCTCCCAGGGGGGTCGCGAGCTCCCGCCGCTGCCGAAAAGCCACCAAATTGATTAGTTTCACATTCGGCAGCTTTTCAGTGGACATACTGAGTGCTCTCGGAAGCGCTCGGCATGTCCACTGAAAATAGACGCGGAATGCCGAAGTATTCAATTCGGTGGCTTTTCGGTGGACATACAAGGTTCCGCCACGCTGCCACAGAAGAGGAAAAAGGGTCGTGGTTCTCAAAAGTTTGAGAACGCTGCCCTATCAGCTCCCTGCTCCCCTAAGTTCCCTGTGCAGCAGCTGTCTATCAGGCTATCAATTGCCGTCAGTTAAGCTGTCCCTCCCCCCCCTATTGCCATGTGCTGCTCCTGTCCTCTGCCCTGGAGCTGTTCCCAGGAGCTTCTTGCTTGCTGTCTGAGGGGGAGGGCGTGGAAAGGGAGGCTAATGTCAGGGAATCCCCCTGCTCCTGCACCCCGCTTACCCCTTCTCCATATAGGGCAGGGTGGGGACACGGAGGGAGAGAGACAGAGAGAGTTGGGGCAGCAGCTGCTGTTTCCACTTACAAAGACAATATATTTAAGAGTGGGGGCAGTTCAGCTTACTTAAAGGAACAGTGCACATATCCCCCTCCCACTCCCTCCCACACACAGGTTGTGGGTCACTATCTCTGTCTGCCATACTGTATTCCCTCCCTCCATTCCTTCTGCCTTGTAGTGTGTGAGGCTACATTAACAACAATGTATTAACTTTTGAGGGCTCAGCCAAAAGCAGTAAGCAGTTTAGCAGTAAGGCATTCCTGGGAAATATCCCACCCTATAACTTCACCATCTCAACCAAGCTTCACAATCATCATCCCTGTGTACAGTATTAAATTGTTTGTTTAAAATGTATACTGTGTGTGTATATATTTATTTTTTCTGGTGAAAAACATTTCCCTAGAATCAACCCCCTTCTTTCCCCCCATTTACATTCATTTTTATAGTGAAATTGGATTCACTTACATCATTTCGCTTAGTCACATTTTTCAGGAACATAACTACAACCTTAAGCAAGGAGTTACTGTATAGAGAAAGTGGAGACTATTTCTTTTTGTTTTTACAGTATAGTTATTAGGTGGTTGGTATATTTTGTAGGTTCCTACATACAAATGTATGCTGATTTAATTTGTTCATTGTGTTAGGTAGCTCTTGTCACTTTAAAAATACAAACCAATAAAATAGGGTGAACTCTTTTTTTTTTTTTTAAATTGTGATTCTAAGAGTATAATTTCAATAGTCACATTATATATTTTTCTATTGTGTTTTACAGTGAATAATCCTATACCTTCCAACTTGAAGTCAGAAGCAAAAAAGGCAGCTAAAATATTACGAGAATTTACAGAAATAACTTCCAGAAATGGCCCTGATAAGATCATACCAGGTTAGTAAGGATATAAATTTGAAGGGCCAACTTCCCTAGACCTCACTTGGGCAAAACTCCCATTGTGTTTATGATTACCTACTCTGTTCATTGTGCATTTTCTCCAAGTATAATTAAGATCTGGACCCTACAGCTTTAGTTTTTGGGAAATGAATGTACTCTTAAGAGGTAAAATTCATTCTCGTCCAGGCGATTTGTGCTGAATCCTCACAGCTTATTCCATCTCCACCCCACCCTATCTCCAATTAGCAGAAGTCACTGAAAGAGTGGCTATGTTAGTGGACATCTGCATGGTGTGGATGGGGGCTCCATATTTGCGATGTATAGACTGGTACCTAAGACCAGATATAGTAATTAAAACCTGTATATCTGTACTAGTTTGTTAATATCACTAGAATCTTCAAGTTAGAATTGTAACCATTTTTAAGAAATGTTATGCGGCTAAAAATAATCTCTGTACATGATTTCCTATGACCCTATTATAAATCAAAATGGAGGTAAATGGAGTTACACCAATATAAAACTGGTATAAGAGTAGAATCAGGCCAGTTGACTTTTTCCCACTGTCCTTTTTTTTCCTGTCATCTCTATTTTTCCCCCCTCTATGTTCTAATTTCCCTTCCTTGTCCTTTGTTCCAAGTTTTATTTGAATTTTAAACTAGTTGAGTTAAAAAAGATATATAATAAAACTTTTTGAGGTCATTTTATTATGATCCTAAGTAATGAATAACAATGGGGATGTTAATCATAGACTATCAGGGTTGGAAGGGACCTCAGGAGGCTATCTAGTCCAAGCCCCTCCTCAAAGCAGGACCTAATGCCCAACTAAATCATTCCAGCCGGGGCTTTGTCAAGCCTGACCTTAGAAACCTCTAAGGAAGGAGATTCCACCACCTCCCTAGGTAACCCATTCCAATGGTTCACCACCCGCCTAATGAAAAAGTTTTTCCTAATATCCAACCTAAACCTCCCCCACTGCAACTTGAGACCATTACTCCTTGTTCTGTCATCTGGTACCACTGAGAACAGTCTAGATCCATCCTCTTTGGAACCCCCTTTCAGGTAGTTGAAAGCAGTCATCAAATCCTCCATGATTCTTCTCTTTTGCAGTCTAAATAATCTCAGTTCCCTCAGCGTCCCCTCATATGTCATGTGCTTCAGCCCCCTAATCATTTTTGACAAAGAGTCCTGTGGCACCTTAAAGACTAACAAAAGTATTGAAGCATAAGGCTAATACCCACTTCGTCAGATGCATGCAGATCCAGACTAACGTGGCTACCTCTCTGATTCTTCTAATCATTTTTGTTGTTCTCCACTGGACTCTTTCCAATATTTTCCCTATCCTCCTTGTAATGTGGGGCCCAAAAATGGACACTAATCCAGATGAGGCCAAATAGAGGTCCCTCGAACTACCGGCAGTGCTTCTACTTATACAACCTAAAATGTTGTTAGCCTTCTTATCAACAGTGTGCCCTTCTTGCCTCATTTCCAGTTTCTTATCCTCTGTAACCCCTAGATCCTTTTCTGCAGAACTCCTGCTTAGCCACTCAGTCCATAGTCTGTAGCAATGCATGGGATTCTTCCATCCTAAGTGCAGGACTCTGCACTTGTCCTTGTTGAACATTATCAGATTTCTTTTGGCCCATTCCTCTAATTTGTCTAGGGACCTCTGTGTCCTATTCCTCTCTTACAGTGTATCTACCACTCCTCCCAGTTTAGTGTCATCTGCACACTTGCTGAGGGTGCAATCCATGCCATCCTCCAGATCATTAATGAAGATATTGAACAAAATTGGCCCCAGGACTGACCCTTGAAGCACTCTGCTTGATACTGGCTGCCAACTAGACATGGAGCCATTGATCACAAGCCATTGAGTCTGATGATCTAGCCAGCTTTCTATCCACCTTATAGTCCATTCATCCAGCCCATACTTCTTTAACTTGCTGGCAAGTTAAAATGATTTAATCACTTATAAAATTATTACAGATTAACATGTGCTCTGTTACTGTAAAATTCTCCACTTAAAATCCATTGAGGCAGGGATGTTGAGTTTCCATTTCTTTCTGTATTTCACTAAATTGGCTCTCTATTTTATTACAAATTTGTCTTTTTCTTATTCAAAGTTGTTAAAAGTGTGGCTGTTTAAAGTCATGATTGTGTTTTAGTATGTTCTTTATGCTTTTTTTTAAAATGTTAGTTAAAAATAATTAATATTTGTTTTTAGCCAATGTAATAGCAAAAGCTAAAGGCCTTGCAGTTTTGTCTGTTATCAAAGCTGGATTTCTGGTAACTGCTCGAGGAGGCAGCGGGATTGTATTAGCACGTCTTCCTAATGGAGGTAAGCTGACATTTTCTCAGTTAAACAAATAATTAGAGAGTGTGTCTTCCTTTTCTACATCAGAGGAAACTTCAAAATAAGTGTAATTCATTTTTCTTTCTTCCTTTTTTTTTTTTTTTTTTTAATAAGCTAGAACTTAGGAAATGCTATACTGGATCAAACCAGCGATCTGTCTAGTCCAGTAGCCTGTCTCCAAGGCTGACTTTTACATTATTAAATTTTGTATCTGTTCTCCAACATTGCAGCACTAGTGCTATAAGCACTACTGTTGACTGGACTTAGGTCATTCAGCATCTTTGCTGGAAAACAGTATGATATTTTTTAATGCACATGCAGTGTAGCAATAGCTAATGCTAGAGCATTCAGAACAATATGTAATATCCTCATAATGAACAATTTTAGAATTGTTTTGAAGCATCAAGGTTAATACCCTGATAGGTTAAACATACTACAAGAGATATCTTCATATTCTTATCATTATTATGTGTGTTATCTTTTGAAAATGAGTTTCATAGGAAGTTTTATATGTTGTGTAAAGAAAACAATTCAGTTTTAAACTTGTTACTTTTTAGTAGATGGATTTTGAAGGTCTCACCACAGCCCCTTGCACGACTCCTTAGGAAGAAAACCTTTTACAGGTCAATCTTCAGTACTGCTTATGAAGTTCACGCGTATGATGATTATTCTATCAAATCTCAGGCCTGTCGACGGGGAGAGCAAAGGGGTGAATTGCTCAGGAGCCCAGCGATTTAAAAGGGCCTGGGTGGATGGGATAAATAACATATTTTTTTAAATAATAATTAAGATTACAAAACAGAAATCCGGTTTCCTGCTGCTGCTCTGTAGAGAGAGCCATCCCTCACTGTGAAGATAATAGTTTGCTAGAGCGCTGCTGCACCCTGCTGGTCTGGCGGTCTGGCAGAGCATCAGCCATAACAACCTGGGAACCACGGAGCTTGCTACCTCCTCTGGCAGCTCAGGACCTGCTGTGCCTGCCGTGCTGGCTCTGTGGCTGCCATGCTGAGCACAGAGCGACTTTAAAGAAGAATAAGCTCCCTCTGTGCTACCAGATTTCCTCCCCCAGGCCTGCAGCTCCTTGCCAAACACAGGCCATCAAGTTCAGCCACCCAATCGAACTACCTTAAGTTTGCCAAGAGGCAACTGGGGCTAGCCCCCAATTCGCTTACTGGGTGCCAAAACTATAAGCATTTTGATATCCTGAATATTTCTTCAACAGTGTTCAGAAGAGAGGCTATAGTTCAACTCTTAGTTACATAATGCCAAGAATTCTGTCAAGGACAGAATCCTAAATCAGAGGCAGAGCTACACTGAAATGGTGGAAGCAGAGATGTAACTAGGCATTTTAGGAATGGGATAAGCAAGCATATTAGCACCCACTTCCTAGTTTTTTTGTGCATTTCTCTGTCCTATTTTTCCTCTATGGTTTTGCACTCTGGACGGCTGCTGCTTGCCCCAGCCTTGGTTATGGCCCTGGGTGAATAATATTTCAAAATGCTCAATGGTGTTTGACGCTGATCGTTCCTATCCTGTTACTAAGTTACCAAGGCTTATTTGTCTGTCTCTGTTGATTTATAATTAGAAATAGTGTTGATGGTGTTTAAAATCAATATTTACCAGTAGAAGTATTACTGTTCATTTGCTATCTACTTGATGTTGCCAGTCCATGAAAAGCAGTTTTTCCTTTGAAAACATGACTTTCAAACTTATGGCACTGAAAATTTTGAGGCACATTTTAAAAATGAGAAAAAATATACTTGGCTTTGTAATTTTTTAGGTTTTAGTTTGAAAATTTGATGTCAAATGCAATGACTTGTAATATTTTTCATATTGTATTAGTTGACCTTTAGTTTCTGTAAAGAGGGAACTTACTACTGTTAAATGGTGATATGACTGAAATTTTGTAAAATGTATCCTATTTTGTGTTGGCCAGGTTGGTCTTCTCCTTCTGCAATAGGGATAGCTGGCCTTGGTGGTGGATTTGAAATTGGAATTGAGGTAAGAGTTAAATACATTTGTAATATTGTATAAAAGTTTTCTATGTTACGTTCATTGATATCTTGAAATATGCATTGTTTCAGTATACATGAACTATAATTGAAACTTATTTTACAATATTTCTTGTACAGTATGAATTTTTCTCATGTTTTCATAAAATGATATGTTTTGAATGGGATGTAAAAAAATCCAGCAATGAAGATTGGTACATCAGTTCTCTTTGTTAACTGAGCTTATCTGATCTCTTTGCTAATTAGAAATACATTAATTAATGTTTAATTATACTTCAATTAAAGAGTAAAAGCAAGTGACCTGTTTGATAAACATACTGGACCAGGGTTAAAGAAGTAAGATAAGGGAGATGATAGGATTATATACAGATTGTGTTCGCAGATACAGTGAAATGATATCTGTGTATACTAAATGGTAGAGGAACTGCATAGTGCCAAAAAAAAAAATAAGATTGATGGACTTAAGTGAAGGTAAATTACATAAAAACAAATGGGTAAAACTGCCTTTTAAATCTAGCTAAATGAAAATAGTGTTTAAAAGCACAGTAGACAAATAAATTACATTAATTAACAACAAGTTTTATGTGCAAATGCTTTACTTACTCCAGCATAGATCAACTGTAAGTGTGCTTTTACATAGAGCATGCTGTTTCTAAACATTAGAAAATGAAGTAATAAACTTGTCAGTGGCATTGGTGAAACATTGTCTGCTACAGTGAGAGGTACCCAATTTAAAGTTTCTTACACTTGTCTCTAGAGAAAACCACATATTTTAATTCTTAGTCTTACTGGCTTTACAAAACCTACTGAAACAGTCAGGGATTTAAATTTACATTGGTTTCAGGCCCAAGACTTGTATTGAGTCTTGGAGCAGTGCCAAAAATAACATTTCTTGACAGAGGGACAACTTTTTTAAGTGTGGTGCACATGAGCCATAGGAACTAGAAAAAAATGCTTTATCATTGGAATTCTAGTTTGTACATATGTATATGTGTGTATGTATTTTTGTAGCCAAACAGGACTTGCTCTTTCTTTCGTTCTCAACATAATGTGTATGCGTACTTTTTTAGATTAAAGTACATGATAAATGTCCGTCCTCCCTCCGTCCCCTCCCATAACAATAATGTAATGTTAAATTTGATACATTAAATCACTTGCAAACCAGGAAATCAGAATTACAGTATGATTGTTAAACTACACAGCACTTAACTATTCCAGAAATTTCTTCTCCCGAGCTCCTACAATATCTTGGTACACTTCCTCTCACATGGCACACCTTACATCCCAATAATTACTCCATTCATTTATTTAATTGTACTTAAGTGTGATAAATATTTATTTTATTGTATGCAAACTGGTAAAATTTCCATCTATGATCATGAAAATTTACAGATAGCCAAAATAAGAAAGATGCTGTTGGAGAAGTTTGATTAGAATAAAAAACCCAGCGATTTAGGGTTTTGAATTTGCAAATGGATTAGTGCAAATAGGTATGATGATTTAAGAATATTTACTTTTGTATATTTAGATGTGATGTTTCAAGTAGCAAATATAGTTGTTTTTTACTTGATTTCTAGGTGTCAGATTTAGTAATAATACTGAACCATGAAAGAGCAGTTGAAGCTTTTGCAAAAGGTGGCAATCTTACACTTGGAGGAAATTTTACAGTGGCAATTGGGCCTTTAGGGAGGTGAGTAGCACTAGAATATAAAATTCAAGTAATGTTCTAAATGTATGTATTAACAAAGAAGTGCTTCCATAGTCCTATTTAAAATATACTTGTAAGTTTTACTTAGTTTATTCTAAGAAACTGCTCAATAATTTTGTGGAAAATCTATCATTTGCTTGGCCAGTGTTGTCTTTGTAGTATTATGCCACTTTGAGACTGCACAATCTGTGTCCAACTACTCAGGGCTACAAAAAGCAATGGGAAAGAGGAAGCTAATATAAATTCAGTCTAGCTTGGATGGAGATTTTTTGTAGGTGGAAAAAAGAATTGATTGCCTCTTTCTGTGTATGATTCAGCAAGATTAAATCAGCGAGGTTCACAAAGGCCCTAGATTTGAATATCTGGGAACTAGTACAGGAAGTTCTTAGTGGAGGGGCCTGAGTTGTAGGATTAGATTACCTTGTTGGACCCACGAGTATGAGAGTATGTGGCCCCTGAACTACCTGAGTATGTCGCACCTGAACTACAGCTCACATGAGACACCACTGCAGCATTTCCAAATTAAAAAATATTTTGGTTTTCACTCAAATATTTCACAAAAAAGTCAAAATTTTCCATGGGAAAAGAACATTTTCTGACCTTTTTTTTTAAAACACCTCTGTGCAGAAGTTGTATGATACACATTTCTGTATTAAATTAATATTTAATACAATGTCCCTAGAGCGGTACTGGCATGAAGTGATAATGCTGATAAAAAAGGTACTATATGCAATAACTTGCTAAAGTTGTATTTTTAAAATCAATTTTATTTTGCAGTATGAGTGAAAAAAATTTATGAAAGGGAGAGGATAGTAGAGTTGTTTTGGGGATCTTTAAAAGACTGTTACAGAGCACTTTTTATAATGCAAATAACTGTTTTAAGTGTCCTTTTTAAACAACATCACATTTTTTTATTCCAAATATTAAATGAGACTCTCTTCCTTACATACCAGAGGTTATATGGGGAATATTTTGCCATTTCCTTGTTTGTTTACTGGATTTAGCAATTTAATATTAATCATAAATATGTCCTGTAACATGTTAGATTTTCCCCATAGCTAGGTTGTTAAATCAGGATGCAATCCATATTTTGATAACGGATCAGGGTTATGGGGTTTGTTTGTTTGTTTGTTTTGGTATGGTTATAAATGTCAGACTGAAATTTAATTTAAAGACTAACTTTATATTTTGATAGCTCCTACCTGTTCATTCTGAAGTCGTTTTACTTCCATCCTGAGCCTCCTAGTATCTCCAAGAAATGAAGAAACAAAAGTCTTGGGGTTGCATACCAAGATTTCATGCAAGACTGAGTTTCTCCATGTAATTTATTCTTTCCTTTACCTGGTGAGCTAGATAGGGTGATATTCTGTCCCTTTAGCAGAAGTATTCTTAATATGTATAGTAACACGTAACATGCAATCTCCTACTTACTATTTTACATTGCTTAGAGATGTGTTAGGTACCTGGCTGCCCCAGATAGCTTAGACTATTTAGGCATATGCTGTTATAAAAGAGCAATAGCACAGTGCTTGGGGTTTGGATAGAGGAGAAAAGAGTAGGGTCACAGGAAAAAGCATATGTGGTTATTCAGGAGAGGCATGTGTACACATGGCTGACTGAATAACTTCTTGTGTAGGATTAATAAATATGAATATCAAATACTTTGCATTAAGAAAAATATCTTGGTACACTAACTTTGTGGGCATCTATATTGGAGACCACCGTGAGACCTCCCTTTGAAATCCAGGATTATAACTTTTAACTTCTGACATTTAAGAGTAGTGTGTTAGTTGCAGTAAAAATGTAGAATTCTTGCTATGCCCTCGGTTCTGCCATATGCTTAGAATCATTCCATGCATTATATCTGATTACACACTCTCCAGTTGGTCATACCCTGGTTTGGCCAGTTATAGGTTATGGAACAGAATCTGGGTGGTCAGTTTTCTTTAAAAATAAATAAATCTGATACCCTTCTTCTGAACATAATGGCAGAAGTCAGTTTAAAGATTGGATTTCAGTGTGGAGGCTTAGTAGATCAGCTCAGGAAGAGCTGTTCCATTTGAGGGGACAACATGAGAAATAAATGAAAATGATTGTGGGAGAGACAAACCAGGCATCAAGACAGAATGTGGAGAGGCAAATAGTGGTGTCCTCCAGGGGTCTGTATTAGGAGTCTGTATTAGGACCAGTGCTATTCAACATATTGATAAATGATCTGGAAAAGTGGCAAATTTTGCAAAGTTAGTCAAGTTAAGTCCAAAACCGACCGTAAAGAGTTACAAATGGGGTATATATGGAATACAGTGTATATATGGAAAATAGCTATTTTATCTTTAAAATAGAAGTAGTATAATGCATTGAGTTGTCTGACAATATTTTAAAAACACATCAATTTAAATTTATATTGCATTGGCTGGCTTCTTTTTAAAGAAATCTTCAATGGAACTAATAGAGTTGATCAGAGGGAAAAGGAACAGATAGACATGAAGCAAAGACTCCTTACAACCTATCGGTAAAAAATACTTTAAATTACAGGTGAACACGTGGCTGCAGCTTAAATCTGCAAATATATATTTTTAAAAGGAAAATCTTTCTGTACAATTTTCACATTTCTAAAATTGCTCTTTATTTCATTGTCTGAGAGACTGGATAATTTAATTACTATTTTATTTCCCTATGCATTGTACTTCTCATCCATAATGCACTTTTACTCTCTCTCAAAATCCAGATTTGGAAAATAAGCAAGGAATGCATTTATTCAGTTGTAGCAAAAAAAAGAAGCAAAGTAATCTGACAATAAGAAATGCAGATTGTCTGAAATAATTTGATTGTCATGTCAGTGAATTGTAAAATTATTAGCAATTGCTGTCATGTTACAATAGCATGTTCATAAGAGTGATGCAAACTTTTCTTTTTTTGAAGAAATTTAGAAGGTGATGTTTCCGTACGAAGTTCAGCTGCTGTCTATACGTACTGCAAATCACGAGGGTTGTTTGCAGGGGTATCTTTAGAAGGAACATGTTTAATTGAAAGGAAAGAAACAAATCGCAAGTAAGTCCAGTTCAAAAGCATAGAGTTAGAAGGGACTGCAAGGGTCATCTAGTTAACTGCCTGCCAAGATGGGGGATTTGTTGTGTCTAAATTGTCCAAGACAGGTCACTATCCAGCTTCTTGTGAAAACCTCCAGTGAAGAAACTTCCACAACCTCCCTAGGCAGTCTCATTCCATTTTCCTACTGTTCTTACAGTCTCTTCCGTATTTTGTATTGTACAAATCGGTTATAAATTTTAGTGGGAAAGACCTTTAGGAAAATATTCAAAATCTTATAGTGAACTTTGTAGAATTGAGATGATCTGATGTATTACTTTATAACAGGGGTGAAAGTAACTGAAGCGTCTTATCGGTATGAGGGCTTGGCTGGGGCCAGCAATGGACCCTGGAAGGGGTGGGGCCTCTGGTGGAAGGGGCGGGGCTAGGGGTCAGAGCCAGACCCTGCCCATCCCCCATACTGGTAAGGGGCCTCCCCTCCTCAGCCCATCCCCACCCCACCCCCACCCCATGCCAAGCGCTCTGGTGGCAGTTTAAAGGGCCCGCGTTGGTAGGGGTGCACCGGGCTCTTTAAATAGCTATTGGAGCCCCACCGCCGCTTCCTTAGGGTTCCAGCAACCCCAGTCCCCACGGAGCCCTGCTGCCGGATTCCTGGGGAGGATGCAGTGGGGCTCCGGCAGCTATTTAAAGAGCCCGGTGCCCCACTACCACCCGGGGCCCTTTAAACTGCCACCAGCGCACTGCTGCAGCCGCCCTCTGGGACAGCGGGGGCTCTGGCAGCAATTTAAAGGGGCTGGGGCTCCAGCCTATGCTCGGAGCCCCAGGCTCTTTAAATTGCACCTGGGGAAGCCGATCCGCCCCAGTACAGCACATCTGCTCTTGCCGGTATGCCGTATGGGGGTGTACCAGCTTATTTTCACCTCTGCTTTATAAACAAATTAGGGTAAGGTAATTCATTGTTGAAATACTTAAAATGTCTATTGTACTTAGATGGTTAATAGGTGAATATTTGGTATACATTGGTATAGTGCAGTGGTGGGCAACCTGCTGCCCTCGGGCTGTACGTGGCCCATCAGGGTAATCTGATTGTGCTGGCCAACCGCTTCCCTCATCACCCATTGCCTGGGAATGGCAAACCACAAACACTGGGAGTTGTGGGGTACTGTGCCTGCAACACAAGGTCAACGTCAGCAAAATGTCTCACAGCCTGCAGTCAGATTACCCTGATGGGCCGCAGGTTGCCCACCACTGAAATAGTGGAAGAAATTCTGTCCTTAGAATGATTACAATAGAAATTGCAGGTGATTATCCAAAGCAAAATTCAGCCAAAATCTCCAAAAGCATTAATGGTGGAATTTGAGTATTGGAATTATACTGCCTTGATATGAACATTTATTCCACTTCACCATGCCAAAAGTTTATTTCTGATGTGAGTTATTTGTCTTTTTTTCATTAAAACAACAAGTTTTCGAACTTCTGAGGTATTAGATTTGGCAGGGAATGGCAGATACCTGATTCAATGAACTTTTTAAAAAGAAATTAGGGATTGTAGAGCCTCACTAAAGATGTTCAAGAGCTGCTTCTTACTTTTTTGTTTTGTTAGCTATGGGTAAAACAAAACAAAAATCAGAATTGATGGGAGACTTAGGTCCACTTTTCTAAATCTTAACATTCTTTTCCATTCTGGTGCCATTGTTTTAAACATACACATACTGGATTTCTTTAACTTTGTCAGTTGCTTTCTAAGATGATAGCAATACTGTAAAATCAAAATTATGCATAGATATATTCTGACAGGCTTGAAATCTTGTTTGAGTCAGACCACTAGGTTGAAAATTACATTAAAGTCAAATCAGTCTAGTTGGGGAAAATTAATTTTTTTAATTGAATGGGTCTCCTTTTTCTAAAAATCTCCCATCCTAGTATTGCTGTTTATAAGAGTAAAGGTTTTTTAAAATCCCAACTGTACTGTACCAATTTTAATCTGGAACTGGCAGACCATGCTAGTGGGTGAGTCCTAAATGTTTGTATATCCTGTGAACTAGGCCACTCAAGGAGTTTAAGTCTGTGAATTAGGCCACTCAGTGAGTAGTTAATTGTACGTGCTTAGAAACAAAAAACACATCCACTGAAATGTTTATGGCATATTTGTGAAAACGGATACTTGTTGAACATTATCAAGAGTCCAGTTTCCCTTCTTGCCCTAATATGAAAGGACTCTACATTAAATAAATAAAATCTGTAACCACAGTATAGCAAAAGTTTTAGCAAGTTGATACCGCCTGTTTTCTATGGTTACCCAGAGTTATTGTGGTCGATATTAGGCCACATTAAAAACCCTTTAAGCTATAACTGTTTTCTGTGAAATCACTCTTCTCTTTTCTTGTTTAATGTTGACTTTCAATGCAGTAGGTGATCCTACAGCTGACATCTGATAGCGTGTACACACAAAAAAACCTGATGTTTCATTTTTTTGCAGGCCACCGTGCTTTTCTGTGGAAAATGAGCTGGAGCAAAATATTGGTGAAATTTAAACTGAAGTAATTATAAAGGGAAACAAATCTGTTCCCCATATTGATTGATCTCATTTTATATTGAGCATAGAACAACTTCTGCCATTTCTTTGTGGGTAATCAGTTTAAGAAATCAAATGTTATTTATACAACGTGTTGAAATGGCACAGTACATAGGGAGTCTTTTAAACTAGGTTAAAGTAGAAGTATAGATGAAATGATGATTAAAGCAACTGATATAATTTTTTGTGCTAGATTTTATGGTCAAGATATTCGAGCTAGTGCCATTTTATTTGGTGATGTACCTCGTCTTACTCAATCAGAAGATCTGCATGAAATTTTGGATTCCTTTACTGAACAATATGAAAATGAGGAGCAGAAAAACAATGCAAGGAAAGCAGCAAGGGAACAAAGGAAGGTTTGAACACATGTTTTTTCCATATTGGCACTCTCTGTTGCTAAATCCTTTCATCTACAATTGGATCGAATCCTAATATTGCTGTATGGATGGCACTCACTTTGAAGTCATTGGATGTGTTGAGTGCTGACTGATGGAAGGATAAGGTGTCTTTTTTTGGGTATACTGTATTCACTCAAGTGCACTGTTCAGTTTTGCCATGGAAACCTCCTCTGTAGAAGAACCTTACTATATTACCTTAGGTTTTGCATACTCCCATCTAAAATATAATTTTTCATTGCATTGTTTCCCAGAAGGCAACCAGCTTAGAGAGACATATCTTCTTTGACACACTACAATCAGAAAAGTTTATTTAAAATATTCTTTTCAGATGCAGCTTGATTTTCAAGAAAAATGTTCATTCTTAAGAATATTTGGAACAAAACAGGGTTTTTAGTTGAGTTTATCTGCTCCTTCTGTTTCCCATCCAAAATTACAACTCTTGGATTGGCCGATCATATTTAATCACTGAGAAGATGCTAAGAATTATGGGACAAGACATTATCAATATCTAGGCAATATTATCTCTCTAGACATAACAGAATGCTACTGAGAGAGACTACAAAATATATAACTTTTTGTGGTGAATTATTGTGCAGCTGTATCAAAAGCCATCTTTGATTTTTACAGTTTGAAATGTAATGACATCAAGAGGCAATATGTGGTGGGTGCATCTTAATTTCTTCTGGATTATATCCAGGCCTTCAGTTACATTAACCTGTACTACTTAGTGAGGTGTGATTTTGCTATTTTAAAATTTTATTTTAGGCTAATGATCCACCTGTTAAACCAGCATCGAGGCCACAGTCACGTAAGCCACCTGTGTGTGATGCACCAGCAGGTATGAAAATATTTGGATGAAAACATGAAATTGTTGCTATATATGAAAGAACAGTATTAGAAATACTATGAGTATTGATGTTTTTATGCTATTCAATCCCCTTTTCTTGTGTGAGATAGTAACTTTTCTAGAACAACTTGTTTTGTCAAAAAGTGGAAGTATTTTGAGATAGATTCGTGAGAAATAATGGGTGAAATTTTTATGGTTTAACTTTTAATGGACTTTTATCTAGTTTCTAAATGCAACATGTTTACTAAATAGATGCTACAAAATGGAGTTTTACTGTCATGTATGTAATAGCTCAGAAGGGATATTAGTTAATTGTGTGTACAATGGTCCACTCCGTATGATGGAATTTTTTCCTATTTAAGGGGAACGTTTTCTTGTAAATACTGCTGACTTTTAGGGGAAGTTAATCTTTTCTGGTCTGGACCCAATGGGCTGCCTCTTTTCTTCATCCTCTTCAAACAGGTAGATGAATCTTTCACTAGGATAGTGTCTTAATTCCTTACTCTATTTAAGTCTTTCTTCTGCCACACAGCAAGTTGGGTATGTGCTGCTCCTGCTGATATTTTTTTCCCCTGCAGCACCTTTCCTGTTCTGTTGGGAAAGAGATGAATCAAGATTTTCATCCTTCAGTCCTAGTTCAATAAATAGCTATTTCTGCTCTCCACCACCACTTCTGTGCTAACTACAATAATTTTGTGGACACTGAACATATATTACAAGAGCAGAAAACAAAGTAAAGTGACCTATATTGATATGTTATATAATTTTTTTTTTCTGCAGCTGTAAAAAATCCACACAAACTTTATCCTGAACTTCCCAATTATCATGCCACTGAGGGTAAGTACTACACTTTGAATTTATTTTATAAAGGCTACATGCAATGGGTATGAGCCCACATGGAAATATTTTGGAAAACATTATACTTTAAAAAAAAAATTCAGTGTTTGCGTCACTTTGTTGTCTTTATTATCCAGACTCATCCTGTGAGTTAAACAAATTAAGATTCCCTTCTGGTTTTTTTGCGTTAGAAATGTTTTATAAATATCTACCTTTATCTTGTTCCCTGGCTTTATGCTCAGACACCAGGCAAATCACACCTTCCTTTCTGTTTCCTTGTGGCCTAACTTCTTACATTTCAAAAATCCTTTTTCCCCATTCAATATACATGTCCAGTCCTATAAATAGTCAGACTATATTTGATGGTCCCACCTTAATGAGGCAAAAGAGATCACTATGATATAACCACTTGTGTCCAAGTCTACCCTCTCTTCTCTGTGCACAAAGTAGTGTAAATCCTGTTTTAAATAAACAAACACCCACAATGGTCAAATCTGATTAGCATCATAAGGTTAGTTTGCCATTGCATTTACATCCTTTCACAGGAGTATGCAGTGGTTTGAGATTATAAATCAACTTTTTGGTGTAACTCAGAGATCACTTGTGCTGTGGTCTGAACTGTCAAGTTTTTTTGAGGTCAAAACAAGGGCCTGGATTATTTTCATGTCTAACTCGTTTATGATTCTGTGGCACCCAGCACCACTTGTAGTTTATGGAGTTTGGACAGTGAGAGATTGGCATCGTAGATCATTAGAACTAATTTTGAAGCCCAAGCAGTTTAACCTTTTGTTCTGCACCTGGCAAAACCCTTTGGACAAAGTGGTAAATTCACTTAGAGAATGTTTAAGCCCATGTGGCTTTTGTTTCCTCAAGTATGTCTCACCCTTCCAATGGAAAAAGAAAGTTTTACACTGATTCCATGAAACCACTTATTAGGTCCACAAACTATTTTGCAAGGCAGTGAAATATAATATTTTCCTCAAATAAATTGGAAAGGATTTTGATATATTAAAATACACTACATGCTTGTCAACCACTAAGTTTTATACAGACATGAAGTGTTGGTCAGTGCTAGGATCAGACCCAAAACCTTGGCACTGCATAAACATATAAGAACATAAGAACATAAGAACGGCCATACTGGGTCAGACCAAAGGTCCATCTAGCCCAGCATCCTGTCTACCGACAGTGGCCAATGCCAGGTGCCCCGGAGTGAGTGAACCTAACAGGTATGATCGAGCGATCTCTCTCCTGCCATCCATCACCCCCCTCTGACAGACAGAGGCTAGGGACACCATTCATTACCCATCCCGGCTAATAGCCATTTATGGACTTAGCCTCCATGAATTTATCCAGCTCTCTTTTAAACCCTGTTATAGTCCTAGCTTTCACAGCCTCCTCAGGTAAGGAGTTCCACAGGTTGACTGTGCGCTGTGTGAAGAAGAACTTCCTTTTATTTGTTTTAAACCTGCTGCATGCCAATTTCATTGAATGGCCCCTAGTTCTTCTATTTTGGGAACAAGTAAATAACTTTTCCTTATTCACTTCCTCCACTCCACTCATAATTTTATATACCTCTATCATATCCCCCCTTAGTCTCCTCTTTTCCAAGCTAAAAAGTCCTAGCCTCCTTAATCTCTCTTCATATGGGACCCGTTCCAAACCCCTAATCATTTTAGTTGCCCTTCTCTGAACCTTTTCTAGTGCCAGTATATCCTTTTTGAGATGAGGAGACCACATTTGTACGCAGTATTCAAGATGTGGGCGCACCATGGATTTGTATAAGGGCAATAAGATATTCTCCGACTTATTCTCTATCCCCTTTTTAATGATTCCTAACATCCTGTTTGCTTTTTTGACTGCCGCTGCACACTGCGTGGATGCCTTCAGAGAACTATCCACAATGACTCCCAGGTCTTTTTCCTGATTGGTTGTAGCTAAATTAGCCCCCATCATATTGTATGTATAGTTGGGGTTATTTTTTCCAATGTGCATTACTTTACATTTATCCACATTAAATTTCATTTGCCATTTTGTTGCCCAATCACTTAGTTTAGTGAGATCTTTTTGAAGTTCTTCACAGTCTGCTTTGGTCCTTACTACTTTGAGCAGTTTAGTATCATCTGCAAACTTTGCCACATCACTGTTTACCCCTTCCTCCAAATCATTTATAAATAAGTTGAATAGGATCGGCCCCAGGACTGACCCTTGGGGAACACCACTAGTTACCCCTCTCCATTCTGAAAAAGTTCCATTTATCCCTACCCTTTGTTCCCTGTCTTTTAACCAGTTTTCAATCCATGAGAGGATCTTCCCTCTTATCCCATGGCAGCTTAATTTACGTAAGAGCCTTTGGTGAGGGACCTTGTCAAAGGCTTTCTGGAAATCTAAGTACACTATGTCCACCGGATCCCCCTTGTCCACATGTTTGCTGACCCCTTCAAAGAACTCTAATAGATTAGTAAGACACGATTTCCCTTTGGAGAAACCATGTTGACTTTTGCCCAACAATTTATGCTCTTCTATGTGTCTGACAATTTTATTCTTTACTATTGTTTCAACTAATTTTCCCGGTACGGACGTTAGACTGACTGGTCTGTAATTGCCAGGATCACCTCTAGAGCCCTTTTTAAATATTGGCGTTACATTAGCTATCTTCCAGTCACTGGGCACAGTAGCCGATTTAAAGGATAGGTTACAAACCCTCGTTAATAGTGGCGCAATTTCACATTTGAGTTCTTTCAGAACTCTTGGGTGAATGCCATCTGGTCCCGGTGACTTGTTACAGTTAAGTTTATCAATGAGTTCCAGAACCTCCTCTACTGATACTTCAATTTGTGACAATACCTCAGATTCGTCACCTACAAAAGACAGCTCAGGTTTAGGAATCTCCCTAACGTCCTCAGCCGTGAAGACTGAAGCAAAGAATTCATTTAGTTTCTCTGCAATGACTCTGTCATCTTTAAGTGCTCCTTTTGTATCTCTGTCATCCAGGGGCCCCACTGGTTGTTTAGCAGGCTTCCTGCTTCTGACATATTTAAAAAACATTTTATTATTACCTTTTGAGTTTTTGGCTAGCTGCTCTTCAAACTCCATTTTAGCTTTTCTTATTACATTCTTACACTTTACTTGGCAGTGCTTATGCTCCTTTCTATTTACCTCACTAGGATTAGACTTCCACTTTTTAAAAGATGCCTTTTTCTCTCTCACTGCTTCTTTTACTTGGCTGTTAAGCCACGGTGACTCTTTTTTAGTTTTCTGGCGTTGTTTTTTAATTTGGGGTATACATTTGAGTTGGGCCTTTATTATGGTATCTTTGAAGAGAGTCCATGCAGCTTGCAGGGATTTCACTTTAGTCACTTTACCTTTTAATTTCCGTTTAATTAACCCCCTCATTCTTTCATAGTTCCCCTTTTTTAAATTAAATGCCCCAGTGTTGGGCTTCTGAGGTGTTATTCCCACCATAGGAATGTTAAATGTTATTATATTATGGTCACTATTTCCCAGCGGTCCTTTTATAGTTACCTCTTGAACCAGATCCTGCGCTCCACTCAGGACTAAATCCAGAGTTGCCTCTCCCCTTGTGGTTTCCTGTACCAGCTGCTCCAAGAAGCAGTCATTTAAAGTATCAAGAAATTTCATCTCTGCATTTCGTCCCGAGGTGACATGTACCCAGTCAATGTTGGGATAATTGAAGTCTCCCACTATTATTGGGTTCTTTATTTTGACAGCCTCTCTAATCTCCCTTAGCATTTCGTCATCCCTATCACTGTCCTGATCAGGTGGTCGATAATAGAGCCCTATTGTTATGTTCTTATTTGAGCATGAAATTACTATCCATAGTGATTCTATGGAACATGTGGATTCATTTAAGATTTTTACTTCATTTGATTCTACACTATCTTTTACATAAAGTGCCACTCCCCCGCCCCCACGACCTATTCTGTCCTTCCGATATATTTTATATCCTGGAATGATTGTGTCCCATTGATTGTCCTCGGTCCACCATGTTTCTGTGATACCTATTTATGTCAATATCCTCCTCTAACACGAGGCACTCTAGTTCACCCATCTTATTATTTAGACTTCTGGCATTTGTGTACAAGCACTTTAAAAACTGGTCACTGTTTATCTGTCTGCTCTTCCCTGGTGTGTCAGATTCTTTATGTGTAAATTTCTCATCTGATCTGGCCTCTCCTTTATCCTTTTCCATCCTTTCCTGTCTAGAACCTAGAGAATCTTTAATGACAGACCCTCCTGTAAGAGAAGTCTCTATCCGATCCACGTGCTCCTCTGCAGCAATCGGCTTTCCCCCATCTCTTAGTTTAAAGACTGCTCTGCAACCTTTTTAATGTTAAGTGCCAGCAGCCTGGTTCCACTTTGGTTTAGGTGGAGCCCATCCTTCCTGTATAGGCTCCCCCTATCCCAAAAGTTTCCCCAGTTCCTAATAAATCTGAACCCTTCCTCTCTACACCATCGTCTCATCCACGCATTGAGACTCTGAAGCTCTGCCTGCCTACCTGGCCCTGCGCGTGGAACTGGAAGCATTTCTGAGAAAGCCACCATAGAGGTCCTGGATTTCAACCTCTTTCCTAGCAACCTAAATTTGGCCTCCAGGACATCTCTCCTACCCTTCCCTATGTCATTGGTACCTACATGTACCACGACCACCGGCTCCTCCCCAGCACTACTCATAAGTCTATCTAGATGCCTCGATAGATCCGCAACCTTTGCACCAGGCAGGCAAGTCACCATACGGTTCTCCCGATCATCACAAACCCAGCTATCTATATTTCTTATGATCGAATCCCCCACTACTAACAGCTGCCGTTTCCTAATAATTGGAGTTCCCTCCCCTGGAGAGGTCTCACGTACAATGTCTCACGTACACACAGTGCTTTTTTTTAAAAAAAAAAAAAATCTTTCACCAAAATGTTTCAATTTATTTTCAGTTTAAAAAATTACAAGTAAAAATAACCACAGTGATCTAGTTACATTAAAAACAAATTAGTTGTGGTGTTCGCAACATCCACTAAATATAATTTAATTTAACCTCAAGGTCCTGACCAATACCCCAATATAACTAATTATATGTTCTCTCACGTACACAAATCATTAATAAATGAGCACAATGCATTTTTAAACACACAGAGAAAAAAAGTTAAAACTTATAATACTTAAAAATATTTAATCTTCATTTTAACCACCTTCCTTATTTCTTCACCTTTGTAGTTTTCTTAAAAGGAAAATCTATTTCTTGTAATTTTTGATAGTAATACATATACTTGTCAGGGAAAAGTGTTCAATTTAGGAGATAGGTGTCAGGTTTCATTGGTAATGTCCAGTCCTACTTCTGAAGACCAAACAAGACAAATGCACACAGGGAAGAGACTGAGGTAGAAAAAAAGTAGGAAAATTCAACTTTTTCTGTAATATTTGGTTTCTGGAAACCCACAGAAACATCACACATTCTCTAACCTTTTTAGAAACATTGGGACTTGACAAACATTTGTCACAGTCATGCCACTAAAATAGAACTTTCAGTTCTGCCTCTTCTGAAGGGGAGAAGGGAGTTGGGCATAGGTGATACTTTGTCTCAGGATTTCTGCACCTCAAATTATACCACTTTTATTAAAACACTGGAATTAAACCTCTGTTGTGTGTTCACACTGTGCTCCTTGTGGTGGTGGAGTTCATCCACATTAGCAGCTCTTGCAATCGCAAAGACAGCAGTGCATTGTAGTAGCTATCCCACTAGCTACGACCACAGGGTGCTTTGGGAAGCGTTTGCAATGCCTCATGGGGCAGGCACAGTGTCACATGATGCAGCTTTCCCAATTCCATTGTTCCATGGGCATCCTACTACATTTCCAGCTGCTTTTCAACTGAAGTGTGGCTCGGATTGTGTGTGTGAATGGAGGGCGGGAAAGAGACTGTGTTTTGCGGGACAGAGAGTGTGCCAGCATGCTGTCCTGTAAGTTCTGAGAGCGGCAGGAAGGAACCTGTCCTGAGGCAGGGGGAGGGGGAAGCCCCAACATCAGCCCCTGCCTCCTAACCTCACCTCACCTTTCTCTGTGTTCAACAGCGTGAGCCTTCTACATTAATGGCTTCCTTTGTGTTCCATAGCAGATCAGCACAGCCTGCAACGGCTGTCAGAGATGGTGCTTTGAAAGGGGAGAATGCTTGTCTCCAGGGCAGCTGAGTTCAAAACAATGAGCAGAGCAGTCACTTGAGGCATTATGGGACAGCTCTGGAGGCCAATTACAGCACAGAAGGCAATCAAGTTTCTACACTGGCAATAGAGTGCTGGAGCCTCTGTGCAAATGACCTTACAACTCTCGTTGAGGTGGTTTTTTTTCGAAGCATTGCAACTGAGTCACACAAAGTGATTTGACAATGTATACACATCTGCGTGTTGAGTGCAAAAAGCTCCTTTACTGCACAGAACTTGCCAGTATAGACAAGCCCCTACTCTGCAGGCCAGCTTTCCTTGGATAGCAGGCCTACCATCCAGGGGATATCTGCAGCCTTATAGGTATTATGCAGCTCTGAAAACTATAGATACTTTTTGTCATTAAGCTCTAAAATGCTGACATCTTATTCTCGAAGTAAAGAGATAAGTAGCACATAAGAAAATTGGTTACGGCTAAGACTAAGGGCTTGTCCTCACTACGACAGGGAAGCATCGATTTTTTTTGGCGATTGATTTATCGTTTCTTGTTAAGACGCGATAAATTGATCGCCAGCGGCTCCTCCATCGACTCCGGAAGTCTAGCTCGTCAAGAGGCTCAAGCTGGAGTCGATGGGGGACCACGCCGCCGACTGCCGCCGCCGTGAGGACGGGAGGTAAGTCGGCTGTAGAGACATCTATTTCAGCTACATTATTAACGTAGCTGAAATTGCGTATCTACAGTCGATTTCCTCCCCCTCCCCCCCCCCCCCTCCCAGTGGAGACCAGCCCTAAGGCTCTGATCCTGCAATGTGGTCTTTTAGCACAGACCCCTGTATTTATGTATAGTCCCAATCTTGATTTAAACAGGACCCCATTTGGGAGCAGAGGCCTGTGCTACCCAGTCACAGTTGCGGGGTTAAGGCCTGTTATATTATTCAGGTTCTTAAGTAGTAGTATGTGGTTTCAACATTTAACATAAATCTCTTCTGTTGCCAGTGAAGAAAACTACAGTAATTTTGTAGACAACACATAAAATGAATCTTCTAGAAGCCATCTTATAGTAAACGTTATTGCAGGAATACTTCACCTTAGCATATAGCAACAATATGTCCATTGTCATTAGTAGGAAGGGATTAATTGCAAAAAAAAATGAAAGTAACAGAAGAGTTGGAACATTTGATACTTCTATTATGTTACATGAAAGAAGAATTTGATTTGTGTTTAAGACATTTTTAATTATCTACTATGGAGACCTTCTGAGTTATCTTGATGAGTAAAGTAATATAACCTGTTTCAAGTCCAAGACAGAATATTAAATTAAAAACGTTTGTCTCTAAACTGATACTGTGATACTTGATTCATATGCAAACAGAGCAGACTGAGTTTTTATACAGCTCAATTCTGTCAGAGTAATTCTTAGATTAATACACTATGCTATAAATGGTTTTTCCAAAGGAAGATTTTAAAGGTTATCAGAAATGGGAAATATTACAGATTTTAGTGCCTGTTTATTTAAACTGTTGTAAATCACTAGGAATTATTACAATGCTGAACATAACACATCACAATAGAATCATTATTAACTGAATAGGTTGGGATTATCAAAGGAATCTCATGGATTTGGCTATACAACTCCCTTAGGGTCCTTTGAAATTCCCTGTTCTAGTAAATACCGTTGTGGTTGGCAGAAGTCAGTTCTCCATCTTCTGGAAGAAGTCACTGATTTTAATCTGACTTTTCAAAGTTTGGTATTTCTGATGGGAAGTTTGGTGTTTCTGATTCACATCCTCAAATGTTAACACCCTAGTCCACCCAATGAAGGTAGATTACATGGGAGATAATTGAGATAAGACCAGAAAAGAAATCTTGTAGTTGCACAAAGGCCAACTGACCAAACATCCACATATGTGTTCTTGCCCTACTAGAAGCAGAGACTTGTAGAGAAGGGAATTTTCAATTTCTTTGTGTTCCAGCTTGACATCCCATCTGTCTTCCTTAGATTATGAGAGACCTACCAGTGCTTCCAGTCTTCCTTCACACACTAGCTTTTTATTGCAACTGCAGAAACAACATCTGAAGGGTTATTTCAGCTCCCTTAGGGCTTCTCTTTACTGCTTAAAATAAATCTATTTTTAACGCACATGAGCAATCCTGTGCTAAAAACACAGTGAAGACCAGACTACTTTAATTTTACTGCCAGCACTGAATCTCAGGTGGTGTGTATAGGGCTGACGGTGAAAAGCTGAGAGATAGGACAGGAGAAAGATAGTGGGGAACAGAAAGAAACACATGCGGGAAAGGATAATACAGCAGGATCTCACATGTATTTGGCTGGGGGTCTAATGCTGATGATGGTCAGGTGTCCCCACTAGTGAGGTTCTCCTCCCCAAGTGTGCTGTGGCCCTGCTCCTCACTATCCCTCCCAGGGTGACCTGAGCACCGGCAAACAGCTATTTGGTGGCGGGGGCAGTGCTGGGAGGGGCGGGAATGCGTCGCACTCAAGGAGGGGGAGGAGGGAACTTGGCTGCTGATGGGTATGGAGCTTGCAGCAGGACCCCAAGAGCTGGCAGGACCAAGCTTCGGCCCCTGCAGTTGCCCGACCCTGGGTCCCCTGTCCTTGGAAGATCCGTGCCAGGGCACTCTGTGTTTTACTGTACATCCACCTCTGCTTAGATTACTATTTTGAGATTTAAGCATTTTTATCTGCATCAGAAATGTTGTAATCACTATGGTAGATGGCCAGGGACCATCCACCTTAGGGATGGTCCAAAATGCTTGAAAAATCCAGCATTTCTCTTTCTTAAGATGGGGGGGAGGGGGGCATTTTTATTAAACAGAAGTTTAAATGAGAATTCATTAGATTAGATTTGTGCAGTATTCAGAAAGAGGCTGTTAACATGATCGGGATTTACCAATTTATAAAATCAAGGGTGTTAGGTATTTAAAAAATGATGGGTCTGAATTTTCTTTTACATTGGTTGTAAAAAACTAGTAATCTCAGTGTATTTACTTCTGATTAACATATGTATGAGAATAGATTTAGGTTTACGTGGTGCTATATAAAAACTGAAACCATTCTGCCACGTATAGTAGGCCTATAACTTGATCATAGACCTTTTTCTATCATTCCCCTCTGTTTTTGCTACTCACTGGCTACAGTTTACTGTGGGATAGGAGATGTATTGGTTACATTTTATTTTGTAAATAAGCTTGTCATCTCTGTTGTATAATTTAAAGGTGCAGCAGACAGACATATTTGAAATAAAATGAGGATTAGCTACTAATAATTCAGTGAAGGTTGAATCAAATATTTAGTATCACTACTTAATATGGTAATACAATTCTTGATATTCAGAACATTAATTTGTACCTATGTACATAGCACTTTAGGACATATGCCTGCATTTGGGTAAACTGCATATTAAATTGGGACTGAAAAGGATAATTATGGAAAATGTAGTATTTTTAGAATAATCTACCCTCCAGGAAAGGACAAATGTATGTCAGAATCAAACAGAAGCACTTCATGTTGGAAGCAGAAGTGTTCACACACAAACCTATACAGTAGTATCTTCCTCCTTTTTATAGTAATACTAGCATAAGTGCCCGGCGCTGCTCGGGTCAGTCGGAGGTGGGGAGGTGGCAGACAGCTGACACCCCCTGACCAACCCCAACACCCCCCGGCTCACTTACCCCCCCGACCAAACCCGACACCCCCACCTCACCCCCCGACCGAACAGTGTATTTAATAATCTGTGTGCTACACAGTGCACCGTGAGCCGGGGGGTTGTCGGGTTTGGTCTGCGGGGGTGGGAAGTTGTCGGGGTAGGTGAGGGGTAAGGTGTGGGTGTTGCGGTTGGTCAGGGGGTGTTGCGGTTGGTGGGGGGGTGAGGTGGGGGTGTCGGCTTTGCTTGGGGGTGTGAGGTGGGGGTGTTGGGTTCGGTCGGGGGGTAAGTGAGCTGGGGGGTGTCCGGTTTGGTCTGGGGGTGTTGCGATTGGGTGGGGGGGTGAGGTGGGGGTGTCGGGTTCGGTCCGGGGGGTAAGTGAGCCAGGGGGTGTCGGGTTTGGTCTGGGGGTTGTGGGAAGGTGTCGGGTTGGGTGAGGGGTGAGGTGTGGGTGTTGGGGTTGGTCAGGGAGTGTTGCGGTTGGTGGGGGGGGTGAGGTGGCGGTGTCGGGTTTGGGGGGGGGGTAAGTGAGCCGGGGGGGGTGTCGGGTTTGGTCTGGGCACCCACCCCGACACCTTCCCCCCCCCCCCCCCGACCAAACCCAACACCTTCCCCCCCCCCGACCAAACCCAACACCCACCCCTCACCCCCCCGACACCTTCCCACCCCCCCAGACCAACCCTGACACCCCCAGCTCACTTACCCCCCGACCGAACACGACACCCCCACCTGACCCCCCCAAGAAAACCAAACACCCCCACCTCACCCCCCGACCGAACCAGACACCCCCACCTCACTTACCGTCCCACCAAACCCAACTCGGATCCGTCGCAGGCGGGGAGGGGGCCCAGAGCCGAGGGATTCCGGGGACCTTCGCAGGTGGGGGGGGGGGGGCGCACAGGGCTGATGGATTCCGGGGTTCCGTTGGAGGAGGGAGGGCCAGTGAGCTGAGCGAGTGCGGTGTTTATTAGAGGGGGTATTATGACATCATCACCACCTAACGGCCCAGCTGATGTGATTGGCCCTGAAAGACTTTTACCCCTGGGGGGCGTCAGAGGTGAGATCCGAAAATTTTTCGACCCTTAAGACCATCCTGACCCCAAGACCCCTAACTGTACCAAATTTCAAGTCTCTGGCTCAAACGGTGCGGGAGGAGTACGCTGTCATACATACATACATACATACACCACTTGACTTTTATATATAGAGAGATAGATGTGGGGCAATTTATAGCAAATTATAACCTGTAAAAACAATGTCAGCTCAAAGTAACTATTAGATATTTGTTTTGGAAGCTCCTTACCCTGAGGGATAATGTGGCATATCTATCATAAGCCTTAGTGACGTGTACAAATTTAATAAACATTTAGGAGTTAACCCCCGGAAAGTACTTAGTTTTTAAAGGTTTTGTCCAAACCTGATCTATTTTTGTGGTTTCCTGGCCAGGCTTGTGACCTGTTTATATTTAGTTACAGGACTAATAAACATCCATCTGGTGGTCCCTCAGTATTAATTTTGTTGCTGTTAAGAACTGTATTTTAATGTTAATAGTAAAGTAGAAAATCCCAGGATACTAGTTCAGAGACTTTTAATTTGGGATTCACTTTTACTAGGATCACAGTACTTTTGTTTGCAGTAAGTCAAATAATCAAATAGTTTTTTGGCGTATGTTGTGGTAAACTGAGCAAAAATATGTAACATGTGGGACTCAGTTGATCGTATTGGAGCAAATACCTTGTAAGCCACATATAGTATTCTGAGCTAGCTGATTATAAGATATAGAGATTGAGGTCAGGACATGCTCAAATTTGAAAATTGATTCATGAATGTAATGGAAAGCTTGTATTTTGTTAAATATCTGAAGTAAATGCATTTGTTCAAGAATCTGAAATTGTGTAATTTTTTTTAACTTTTGTCTCAGCATTTTTAATAATGTTTTTATGAAAAATATTAAATGGTTACTAGTAAATCAAAGCATACATTCCAATACAAGAATGTTTTTGAAAGCAAGGCAGTACTTAATGTATTATTTCTAATTTACAGAAGGTAAAACGTGTGAAATTAGTCGTGTGGCTCTATAGGTATCTGTTAATATATTAGCTGATTTGTTGTTGTCTGAACATTGGTTTTAGGATGTTTTTAAGCATCTTGTCCAAGTGCCATGTAGTCAGTACATAGTATTGCTTCAGAATATTTATACATGCTAAAAATGGCAATTCAGAACTATGTAGGAGGCTAGTGATGCTTCTTCCTAACCTTTCAAATAAGGGTGGAGGAAGGTAAAATTAAAACAGTCTACCATACCCCGCCTGGGGGGGGGGGGGGGGTGACGGGCAGAGAGAGAAAGAGACTCTTCACTTTGGAAAGCTGTATTTAAGACTAGCTAGACTTCCTTCAGTAATACAGCTGATAGAAATTTACCCTATTCACAAAAGCATATCTAATGTTTTGACACTAGCCCTAGTGTATATACCCAAATAGCATTTTTAAATCCGTTAAATTGCCAAATACATCAAGAAAACAGTGTTAAAAAGGTTTTACGTAGGCTGAGATTTTTTTGACATTTTTTTCTGAAATCCTAAGAACTGTGGATTGTTTCATTTATTTTTGCCACAGGTGTTTTAATAATATCATCAAGTTTTGCAATAAACTTTTGAGCTTCTAAAAGCTATTTTTGGCATATTTTTCACTTTGTTTTCAACTAAATGAGACTATATTGTAAAAGAAATCTTATTTATAATACTTGAAATAGTTGGTTTCCTGGGATAGAATCCTAGAATGTCAGGGTTGGAAGGGACTTCAGGAGGTCATCTAGTCCAACCCCCTGCTCAAATCAGGTCCAATCCCCAACTAAATCCTCCCAGACAGGGCTTTGTCAAGCCTGACCTTAAAAATCTCTAAAGAAGGAGATTCCACCACCTCCCTAGGTAACCCATTCCAGTACTTCCCCATCCTCCTAGTGAAAACGTTTTTTCTTCTATCCAACCTAAACCTCCCCCACTGCAACTTGAGACCATTACTCATCTGTCATCTGGTACCACTGAAAACAATCTAGATCCATCCTCTTTGGAACTCCCTTTTTGGTAGTTAAAAGCAGCTATCAAGTACTAACATTGACAATGGAAGTTGAGAAGGGTTTGCATTGATCACAATATCTTTCAGAGCACCATAATCCTTCCCAAGCATTGAATCTAAGTCTGCTGTGTTTGCAGTCAAAGGAGCATATTCATCAGCTTGTATTATATTAGTTACATCAAAGTCAGCATCTGGTGTTTGTATCATCTTTGAGAGCCCATCAACAGCATTTTTAAGTTCATACAAGCGTTTTAAGATTTCTTCTTGGCGGGATTCAAATTAAAATTTTACCCCCAGAGGATGCAGAGACCCGGAAAGTGGTGGAAAAGCTGGCTAGGTTCGTGGCCGAAGGGGGACCAGAATTAGAAAAGGTCGCTAAGGAAGACTACAAGGATAATCCAGCATTTTCATTTTTACATGATAAGAACAGCCTCCCTTTTTGGTAGTTAAAAGCAGCTATCAAATCCCCCCTCATTCATCTCTTCTGCAGACTAAACAATCCCAGTTCCCTCAGCCTCTCCTAAGTCATGTGTTCCAGCCCCCTACTCATTTTTGTTGCCCTCTACTGGACTTTCTAATGTTTTCACATTCTTCTTGTAGTATGGAGCCCAAAACTGGACACAGTACTCCAGATGAGGCCTCACCAATGCCAAATAAAGATGAATGATCACTTTCCTCTATCTGCTGGTAATGCCCCTACTCAGGGCTGGCGACAGAAATTTGGGGGCCCCCTACTCCGATAGTTTGGGGGCCCCCCCAGCCCAGCCGCCCCCCCCCCCTAGCCCAGCCGACAGCGGATGGGGGCCCCCCCCAGCCCAGCCGGGCCCCCCCCAGCCCAGCCGACAGCGGATGGGCCCCCCCCCCTAGCCCAGCCGACAGCGGATGGGGGCCCCCCCCAGCCCAGCCGGGCCCCCCCCAGCCCAGCCGACAGGGGATGGGGGGCTCCCCAGCCCAGCCGGGCCCCCCCCAGCCCAGCCGACAGCGGATGGGGGGCTCCCCCAGCCCAGCCGGGCCCCCCCCAGCCCAGCCGACAGCGGATGGGGGGCTCCCCCAGCCCAGCCGGCCCCCCCCCAGCCCAGCCGACAGCGGATGGGGGCCCCCCAGCCCAGCCAGCCCCCCCCCCCAGCCCAGCAAGCGCTCCCCCCCCCCCCAGCCCAGCCGGCGCTCCCCCCCCCCCCCCCCGACAGCTGGCGGCAGCGAGAGCGGCGTGAGCCGCCCTTTCTCCCCCCCCCCCCCCATCCCCCGGACAGCGCCGCTGCCGCCGGCCGGGCTCTCTGCTCCTGCCGGGGCCAGGTGCGCTTGTCCGTGGGAGAGCCGCACCGCCTCCCCGCCCCTTCCCCGCTCTCCAGGTCCGGCGACAAGGGGGGACACAACGGGTACAGCGGTGTACCGGGGCCCCCCTAAAGTCGGAGGGCCCGGTACAGCTGTACCCGTAGTACCCCCCTGTCGCCGGCCCTGCCCTTACTTATACCACCCAAAATGCCATTAGCCTTCTTGGCAACAAAGGCACACTGTCAATTAGATTGAATTACAGTCTATTACTGTGATGAAAAGATCCACAATATTTAGTAGTGATGTTACAGTAATGGAAAAAATAGATTTTAATGCTATTTTAAATGTCAATATTGCTGTCTGAGTAATCGCTGAAATGCCATCTCAAAAAATACAACAAGTCGTTGAATATCCTGGCTAATTAACTGAATGCAGCTGTAGACTTGAAACCTACTTATAATTTTAAAATGAAGATTTGTAGATTATAATTGAAAATTAGTGCTTCACTGAGTTCTGTATTGTGACAGTGGGCGAAATAACGGATATAGATACTGTGGTGATGAGCACAGTATAAGAGCCTACATAGAATACAAAAATCATGACCAGGAATACTCTTGTTGACTGTTACAAAATCATCTGCACTGGTAGGGCAAGCTGGTTTTTAATTCCTTGAATTTAGGACTTAGTATTATACTTAATTATTTTTATAGAATTCCGTATTCCAGTAGAATTATTCAAACAATCAGTCAAACAGTTTAAGGCCCGATGAGATCACTATGATGATCTGGTCTGGCTTCCTGTATGTCACAGGCCATAGATAAAAGATTATTTCAGGGGCAGTTGACGAAAAGGATTGATAGCTTCCTATACCATGTTGTGATGCTTTTACTTCTTCAGCCCAAAGTCACCGCTATACGACATTGTGAACTCCTATAAAATTTGCTCTGTATTGTAGCCCTTGAGTCTCTCCGTTATTATGCTTTCCCAAGTTCCTTCCTCCCACAGAGTAACAATATTATGCATTAATTTTCTCTGGATGTATTCACTTGCATTTTTCCATGTTGAATTACTGTCCATGTTCTGCCCATGTTTCTGATGTCTCTAGTTATCTTTGTATTATTTCTCAGTCTGGTGTTTGCAGCTTGCCTGGTTTAGTATCATGTACAAATTTAGCTAATATGCTATATATTTCTTCTTTCAAATAATTAAAGGGGATATTTAAGATGAGGTCTAGCACAGATCCCTGAAGTAGCCAACTGTACACATCAGTCAACTTGATGCCACAGGATTACGGCTGGATGCCATTTATAATTAGCTTTGATGTACTGTTCTTTAACCAACTTTGAGTCCAGATAAGTGTTCCTATCCAGGTGTACTTGAATTAATCTTTCAATTAAGATTTCATAATTTCCAGTATCAATGCTTAACTACAATATATTAAACAGAAATTAAATTTAATAAAATAGTTAGCCCTATTATTTTTAACCTGTCTACAGAAACATAGCATGGAGTTTTCAGAAAAGGAGAGTGGAGGAAGCAGACAGTAAAGTTGGGACATTATTTGAGACTCACTATAAAACTGTGTCAGCAATTGCTACAGCATGACTATAAATTAGATATGTACTATGAGAAAATACAGAGAGACTTATCAGTGTAATCAGAAAAAAGAGTAAATGTTGCAGATCATTTCTAAATATTTGAATTGGATTTTAAAACCGAATAATTCCCCCAGCCTAATTTACATGTCTCAAAATGAGAAAGGCACACACCAAAACTGCAGACCATCTCTTGTATTTTGTTGTAGCAGTAGCATCATTTGCATCCATAGTCCTGAATGTAGCAAAGACTTCCAAACCAATTTTTCAATAAACTTGAAGCAGTTGAATGAAATATATTAATATATATGGGGCATACAGGAAGCCAGGGGAAGAGATTGCCAGCAGCACTGTGGTGAGATGAGGCCAGAGTCACAGATCCACAAGCAAGAGGGATAAAAGAAGCCTGTATGTTACCTTATCTTCACAATTAGTACAAAGTATAGTGTAAAAGATAACAGTGTATGTTATGTATACTTTGAGACTAGTGATACCAATGTGTCACAGATCTGTTACTAACACGTATTTTGATAATCCTCATTCTGCCCTGTCTTTCAAATAATACATTATAAACAGTTATATGATGCCAGTCTAAGAACCAGAGGTAATTACTGTGAGCTCTGAATCTTCACTCCAAAATTTGGTTAGATTAACACCTAAAACATCAAAAATCATTTAAACAAAGGTTTGTGAGAAAACCTAAACTATGGGAATTTTTTAACATAAAGGTCACCTTGGCTCAAATGCATCTATTTGTGTTTTTATAGATTTCCATGCTCAAGGACCCTGTTGGGGTTGTCTAGTCTGACTTCCTGTTTAACACAGTCCATAGAACTTCCTTAAAATAATTCCTGTTTCAGACTGGAAATAAGACATAACTTTTGAATGGGGAAGATTAATTAACCATTGGAACAATTTATCAGTGGTTGTGGTGGATTTTCCACCTCTGACCATTTTTAAATCAAGATTTTGTTTTTTCTAAAAGACATGCTCTAGGAATTATTTTGGGGAAGTTCTGTGGCCTGTGCTGTACAGCTCAGATTACATGATCACAATAGCTCTTTGAGTGCTTGCTCACGTCCGTTCCATATTAGGTGTATGTGCTCACCACATGCACTGGTGCCAAAAGTTTTTTCTTCTGCAGTATCCGTAGACAACCGGCTCTGGCACCCTTTGGAGCGGCATGCACATGTCATGGTATAAGGTGCGCCTCTGGCTCCCCCCATTCTTAGTGTCTTCTTGCCGCCAGAGAGGGTGCTGGAACTGTGCTGCTTCAGCTAATATTGTCTTGTTCTCTGATCTTGTGAACTTTATAAAACATGTAATATAGTGTATATAGTTCGTAGTTGAATTGGTTACCCTCAGTAGTAGTTCGAATGGAGCTGTGATCATTGCAAATGGCCTATGCCCGTGAGTGATCCCCGTAGTAGCTGCCTAAAGTGCTTCAGCGAAGGGCACCTAAGCGACAAGTGTCACATTTTTAAGGGTATGTCTACACTACAAAATTAGGTCGATTTTATAGAAGTGTGTTGTGACAGATTTTTGTTACCAATTTGCCTAGGATTTTAGGTGATTAGTTTCAGACCGCAGGACCGTCCCGGGGGGAGATACAAGAACACGCCATGTGACTAGAATTGGTGTTTGACATTCAAAGAGCATGTCTGTGTCGATTCTTGACCTTGAACACAGAGCAGCTTTTCCTTTATCTCTAGGCCAAGGTGACTTTTCAAATTAACCCATTCCTTCCCCCCCCCCGCCTCCTGAGACCTGCAAAGAAACCTTTCATTCCACTTCCATACCTTTAACACTTTACAATGCCTGCAACAGGGTTAGCAACATACAATACTGATCTACTTCCCCAGGGGACTTGAGGGAGGGTGCCACTGAATGTGACAGTGTCCTCCCACTAAGCACATTAAGTTGGCAGAGTACGTCCTCAGTACTGTGGCTAGCATTGACTCGTGGAGTGGTGCACTGTGGGTAGCTATCTCACAGTCACCACAGTCTCTGATGCCCATTGAAATAGTGGGCTACGCTCCCAATGCCCGATGGGGCAAAAACATTGTTGCGAATGGTTTTGAGTACATGTCATCAGTCTCCCCTCCCTTGTCCCTCCCTCTGTGAAAGCAACGGCAACCAATCATTTTGCGCCTTTTTTCTTGGGTTACATGGGCAGATGCCATAGCACCGCAAGCATGGAGCCTGCTGAGATCACCACCATTGCTGCTGTTGTGAGTATTGTATACACCTCGTGCATTATCCTGAAGTATGTGCAGAACCTGGCGAGAAGGTGATGACCGTACAATGACTATAGTGATGAGGACATGGACACACACTTCCCCGAAAACATGGGATGTGGCAATTGGGCCATCATGGTGGCATTGGGGCAGGTTAATACCGTGTAACGCGGATTCTGGGCCCGGGAAACAAGCACAAGCAAGCAAAGTGGGACAGCATACTGATGCAGATATGGGATGATTCCCAGTGGTTACAAAACTTTCATATGTGTAAGGCCACTTTCATGGAACTTTGTGTTCAAAAATACCCGAGAGCAGCCCTGATGGTTGAAAAGGGAGTGGCAATAGCTCTTTGGAAGCTTGCCATGCCTGACTGCTACCGGTCAATCAGGAATCAATTTGGAGTGGGCAAAATCTACTGTGGGGGCTGTTGTGGTTCAAGTAGCCAATGCAATCACTAACCTGCTATCAAGGGTAGTGAGTCTGGGAAATGTTCAGGTCATAGTGGATGGCTTTACTGCAATGGGGTTCCCTAACTGTGGTGGGACGATAGACGGGATGCATATCCGTATCTTGGCACCGGACCACCTTGGCAGCCAGTACGTAAACCGCAAGGGGTATTTCTCGATGATGCTGCAAGCACCGGTGGATCAAAAGGGGTGTTTCACCGACATCAAGGTGGGATGGCTTGGAAAGTTGCAAGTCCTTCTTTGCACACTATAGAGCCCTGCAGCAGGACTGGGATCATGCAGATCCCACAGGACCTGCTGCAATAATAGCTAGTGCAGATAAAATGCACTTTGTTGTGGGTGGGCAAAACAAAAACCAACCAAACAAAAAAGAGACTGTATAATTTTCAGAACACCAAATCTCTTGTCAGTTTTTCATAAATAGAATTCCAGCAATATAAAGCCAGTTTTATTTTATTTTTAGTAAAGGCTTGAGTACTTAAATTTAAGTGAGGGATAGAAAGAGATTTGATGTATATTATAACGGAAGTAAAAATACTTTTTACATAGTTTAAGCAAAATTTGTTTTATTCTTTTAGTGGTAAAAATTTGTGTCTGAATTCCATTTATACAATATATTCTCTAACTGATCTGTTTGTTTGTTTTTTAGTAGTATGTGGGAATCTGTCTTTCTTTTGGGATTTGCAGAATCTAAGGTTTTTATAGGTGGGAGCAGGATAAAAATGCAAGGAACGATGTGGGAGTGGGTATTGTAGGGTGGGACAGGAGTGGGATTTAAAAAATAGTCATGCATAGGGCTCTAGCTCACAATTCTTCCCTGTGTGACTACTCCCTTTTGTCTCCTGCTCCCAGCTTCATGCATTTTTCTGTGTAGCATCCTCTCTATTAATGTATCCCTAGTTCAGTATCTGCTTTTAAAATAAATTAATCTAGAGAGCTATTTGTTCCATGAAGAGTTTCACTTCTAATGACTGTACATCCTTTTGGGTTGGTGAATGAATGGGTAGTGAGCGTAAGTTCTGTCTATGGAGCTGTATTGGCACATTGAAGCAATATTTGTTTTTAGGGATATTGATCATTCTATATAAATTAATTAATTGTACTTTAGCACTGAGAGGCCCAAACTGAGATTGGGACCTGTTGTGCTGGTGCTGTGTATATACCTAACAATAAACTGTTCCTGCTCCAAAGAGTGTACAATTAATTTTAATGTGCTGTTCATGTGTGACTTTCTAAGGGTCCCCAGGACTGAGTCACTTCGTTACTCCCCTGCCTCCAGCAAGAATTGCTTGCTTGACTGGATGTCCACTCCGTGACACCACCAGTCTCTTAGCCATCCAAACAATCTCTTCAGAGCTCTGCCATCCCTTAGTTTGCCTTGCAGTTAACAGTAGGATAGGAAATAAAGCCCTCAAGATCCTCAGAAAGCATTCTCCTGTAGTATTCAGTCTCTGTCACTGGATACTCACCGAATAACTAGGTTTGCTTTCCTCAGGGAAACAGTGTACACAGCTTAACTGGTACAACCCAGGAGTAGATCCTTTATAACATCACAGCACTGAGATATAGTTATAGTGAAAACAATCATGAGTTTTTGTTATCAAAGGCTAAGATTTAACAAATAGTGAATAAGTATAATTGAGACTGAAATTTTTACATGTAAAATCCAAATCTGTGTCTATCAATAATTACTTTTCATATATAATGAATCCTATTCCGCCAAGGATTCAATCTTTGGCAGAGCTTGCTGGTTTTCAGTTAACCAGAACTCAAGTGTTCGTGAACACTTCATCTCCCCCCTCCCCACACACACCTCACCCCCATTCTTCAAGGGGTTTCCTTAAGAATGCATAACAAAATGTCCTTTTGCCCTCCTTTATGTATCCGAAAGCTCATTATTTTATCCCCAAAGTCAAGGTGACCACTCCTGGGGTTCATGCCTTTTGTGCTGGCTCCAAGATGTCTTCACATACTTGTGTTGACTCCATATGCAAAATGGACTTCCATTGTGCTCACTTGCAATCTTAACGTACATATGAACCTGGGCAGACAAGTGAATATGCATCCCTTTGTGTGGCAAAGCCCTGCCCGGCACCCAGACTCTAAAATACATTTTCTGTACATACAGCTCCTTAAATATCATCCATCCATACCTCTTGAGATGATTGTGAGGATCAGTTTGATGTAAGATTTTATAAGACACCTCACACAATCCTTTTGGGATAAATATTATTATGAAAGTGGTATGTTAGGTATAGTGACTTGTCAGGCCTGATAGAAATTGCTGTTATAGAAAAGTGAACCCATTGCCAGTTGGCACTGAGGAGTTCTAAAGATCACACCATGCCAGCAAAAAGAGCCATGCAAGCAAAACTCAGAGCATGTTCTGGGATATCAGAAATGTCAGACTGAGCTGTGTCACTGGTTTTTGTTTGTATTGTTTACAAATAAATTAACTGTTGTGCTCAAGTGTTTGATAAAAATTTCAATATATGAGCATGACAAAATCAAAATATGGGGATTTAGTGTGGCCTAAAAGAGAGTACTGGACCAAGACTCAGGAGATCAAATTCTATTCCCGGCTCTACCAATGGCCTTCTGGATGACCTGGGCAAGTCATTTCACCTCACTGTGCCTCAGTTTCCCCACGTGTAAAAAAAAATTAGATCATGATACACATCCCTTTTTAATAAAGTGCTTTGAGATCTAGTGATAAAAGGCGCTAGGTATTAGATACAAGTGCTAGGTATTATCATTATTCGTGTTTTTCTCATATACATGGTAACCAGGAGCCCTTTAGTCTCTGTAGCAGCTGTGCTGGGTATATCCCTCTCGTCTCATAATCCAAATACAGTGAGAGGTGTACAAGGAACCATTTTTATTAGGGAATCTTCTGTGTTAGGAGACTATCCCAAATGAACCAAGTACAATTTTCCTACTCTGTTAGCAGACTATTTTATTTAAGCACCATTTATTATAGGCAGAACACGTAGCTACACCTATAGCTAATTTGCATAAGCATTTTCATTCTAAGAGATTTTTAGTTACTTATACATTTTGCAGCCTCTTTACTGAAATTTGCCACATAAGTTCCGAGTCCAGGAGTTAGGTGTTTTCAAAGGTTGGACCAAAATGGTTTAGCTATTTTTGAGAGCAAAGAATAGGAGGGGAAAATATTTTTCACATTATAAAAATTTTAAAAGATTTTTCAATGATTGGTTGAAATTTGGTAGGAAGCTTATCGCTTGGTTGCAGATAGACATTTCAGAAGTCTCATGAAAAGTTGTGTGGTTTTTCAAAGGTGTGATTTGTGCTTTCATGGTATGGTGTTGGAAGTTCTATAGGTTTTGCACATGTGTATAACTTAAAGTTCATAGGCAGCACAGTTTCATTCTCCACGGTTAGTGAAGGTGTGCAAACATGTCGCATGTCCTGTCCGGACTTCATCTGCAACATCTCTAATATTGACCCTGTCCTCTCCATTCTCACTTCCTCACCATGGTCCAGTCCCAGTCATCTCTTGCTTTAACTAATAGAACCTATTGCTTTCTCTGGTCTTCCTGACTCCCACTTTGTTCCTCTTCAGTTTGTGAAACATGCTTCTACCTATATTTTCTTTCCCTTCCACTGATGCAACTATGTCACTCCCCTCCTCAAATCCCTTTACTTGCTACTGGTCACCTTTCTCATCAGGTTTTTAAGTCCTTTTTTTTCCATTTCAAGGCTCTGCACAACTTTTCTCTAATCTGCTTGTACTCTACATCTACCACGGTGCCTATTTTCCATCTGTTCTCCCTCATAGTGTTTGTATCCTGTCTTCTACTGGATGGAATGTTGGACATGTTCAAATAGGTGTGATTATCACCTTTTAGTGGTTATAGCGCACAGAAGATCTAAATCCTAATACCGGCACATGAGAAAGCAAGTTACGCTACTAGAAATCTGTGAACGTCCACATTCATGCAATTGATAACCCTTGATAACTGAAACTTGATAACTATTTAAAAAAATTTGACCATTAGAGCAGACAGAAAATATTGGGCTTTTTGCTAATTTCGGTTTGATACAAAATTTTCTGTTTGCTTAATGGAAGGAAATTAGTGTGGTTAAACGATTATTCATGGTATAGACTTTGTATGTATTTATGATTGTATTCATGATTAATCACACATTTATGTATTTATACTTTTACAAAAATTATTTCTGTGGCACACAGGAGCTTAGATTGCTGGGTCTCAAATTTCCTGTTTTTGTAGGCCACTATTTGTCTAACTGGATATTCCACTGCAGCTTTCCTGTACCTGGACACTTTGGGTTGAGGTTGTATGGTTCAGTGCTCTGAACAGCTCTTGTCCCCGATGCTAGTGGAGACCCAATTAACTTCGTTTAAACACAAGTGTGCATACTATACATGTGAGCCAACCATTCCAGTCCTCTTCTCTCATAACATTGGAGGAGGTAGAGGTTAATAACTTGCGTGCTGTTTCTCAAGACTGACTTCAGCGACAAAAACACTATTTACACATACTAAAGGCCATCCAAAAACCTTAAACAATTACCCATTAAAAACCTTCAGACTCCTCAAAGAAAACATCTTGCTTCAAGACAATCCTGTGTGTTGAATTTTGTATTTCTTCTAGTTTAAAATGTTTTATTTTTTAAAGATTTGAAAAAGATCATGACTTTAGGTAGAGAATAAGTAGTAGTCTAATTAGTCTCTAGCACTAGAAGAAATGAGGAAAACATATGACAAGGAAAACTGTGTGAAACTCAGAATTTTTGGTACAGAGGTCTCTCAAGATATTTTCTTTGTTCTGATTAAAATGAGTTTTTGGCTGTCAAGCTTATGTGAACTAAATATATGGTTCTTGGTTTCATGGGGTTCTAGGTAGCATAGGCCTTAAGTCTTTACTGCAGGTAGTGTCCTGCTTATTGCACAGTGCATTCCATTCTTTCCTTTCTTTTATGGGTAAATGTAAGCTGAATCTTGTAGATTTTTTTACTTCCATTGGTATAGGTCCTTATATTAACTTAAAGAACTTCTCATTTAAAAAGTGAACTGTTGGGATAGTCTACACATTAAAAACAGTCTAATTAAATTAGAAAGTTTTTGTAATATAATGAGCCATGATTTCATCTGCAAGCTTCAGTGTATTAGATCCAAATGTCTCACTGATCTAGACATCAGATGCTGAATGTAGCACTGTAGCACCATCTTGTGTGAGCTGGAAATTTAATGTTTCAAGAAATGTATTCCTGTTCCAAAAGTTCTCATGTATTCAGAAATCTTCACTTTTTCCACCATCAAAATGAGCAATGTTAACTTTGACAATAAATTTTAAAATATTTTATTACAACCGAGTCCGTGAAATATAACACACATGTTCTCCACAGTAGTATATCAGTGTTTTATGTCTGTTTCATATTGCTTAGGCTAATATGGTTTGAATATCTACTGTACCGTATATTCTCTCCAATGGAAATGTAGAAGAAAAACAAGTTTAAAATTTTTCCTATTTTTCCTCACAGTTTGCATTATTGTATATATCTCTTCTTAAAATGCACAGAAATTATATTTGTTTTGTACTGTTAAAACAAGTGAGGGTACAGAAGTAAGGCAAAGAGGAAATATTAGAGTCTTATCAAAAAATTAAATTAAGAACTAGGAAAATGCAAGGTATGGGGAAATAATTTTTTTAAGAATAATTCTGCATTAAATAATTACATGATTAATCGCACTGTTAAACAATAACAGAATACAATATAATTTAAATATTTTTGGATGTTTTCTATATTTTCTAATACAGTAAAACCTCCATTTAACAGACTAATTCGGGCGAGGGGATGTCCGTTAAATCAAAAAGTCCGTTATTTAATAATAATAATAAAAAAAACGAGCTGTCGGAGCAGCAGCCCGCCCGCCACAGGGTCGGGGTGGCAGCTCCGCAGCCCGCCCGTTGCTGGGACCTGGGCGGCAGCCGGGAGCCGTCAGCCAGCCCGCCCGGGTCCTGGCTGCTGAGACCCGGGCGGGAGCCGGCAGCCAGCATCCCGCCCGCTGGCGGGACCCGGGCGGGAGCCGGCAGCCAGCATCCCGCCCGCTGGCGGGACCCGGGCGGGAGCCGGCAGCCAGCATCCCGCCCGCTGGCGGGACCCGGGCGGGAGCCGGCAGCCCGCCCGCCCGCTGGCGGGACCCGGGCGGGAGCCGGCAGCCCGCCCGCCCGCTGGCGGGACCCGGGCGGGAGCCGGCAGCCCGCCCGCCCGCTGGCGGGAGCCGGCAGCCCGCCCGCCCGCTGGCGGGAGCCGGCAGCCCGCCCGCCCGCTGGCGGGAGCCGGCAGCCCGCCCGCCCGCTGGCGGGAGCCGGCAGCCCGCCCGCCCGCTGGCGGGAGCCGGCAGCCCGCCCGCCCGCTGGCGGGAGCCGGCAGCCCGCCCGCCCGCTGGCGGGAGCCGGCAGCCCGCCCGCCCGCTGGCGGGAGCCGGCAGCCGGCAGCCAGCCCGCCCGCTGGCGGGAGCCGGCAGCCAGCCCGCCCGCTGGCGGGAGCCGGCAGCCGGCAGCCAGCCCGCCCGCTGGCGGGACCTGGGCGGCAGCTGTGACCCGGGCAGCAGCCGGGAGCTGGCAGCCAGCCCGCCTGCTGCCGTGACCCGGGCGGCAGCTGGGAGCCGGCAGCCAGCCCGCGAGAAATGGATTTCGGATGCATCAGACTTGCTCAGAAATTTTGTCCGTTGCATCCGAAGTCCGTTAAATCGAGGTCCGTTAATTCGAGGGTTTACTGTATATTGATTTCAGTTATAACACAGAATACAAAGTGTACAGTGCTCACTTTATTTATTTTTATTACAAATATTTTCACTTTAAAAACACAAGAAATTGTATTTTTCAATTCACCTAATACAAGTACTGTAGTGCAATCTCTTTATCATGAAAATTGAACTTACAAAGGTAGAATTATGTACAAGAACATTTGAATTAAAAAAATGTAGAACTTGAGAACCTATAAGTCTACTCAGTGCTGCTACTTACTCAGTCAATCACTTAAACGAACAAGAATTAGTATGCTCATTGACAACTTTTTTTTGTTTTCTGTGTGTATAAATACATCTTACTTCTGTTCCATTCTATGCATCCAATGAAGTGGCTTATAGCCTATGAAAGCTTATGCTGAAATTAACTGGTTAGTCTCTAAGGTGCCACAAATCTTCCTCGTCTTATTTACGGATACATACTAACACAACTGCTAATCTTAAATCTTAAACAAGTTTGTTTAGATTTGTAGGAGATAATGCTGCCTGCTTCTTGTTTAAAGTGTCATCTGAAAGTGAGAACAGGCATTCGCATGGCACTGTTGTAGCCGGGATCACAAGATATTTACATACCAGATGCATTAAAGATTGAGATGTCTATTCATGCTTCAACCACCATTCAATAGGACATGCATCCCTGTTGATGATGGGTTCTGCTCAGTAACAATCCAAAGCATATTCATTTTTTATCATCCCTGAGTCAGATGCCACCAGCAGAAAGTTTGGTTTTCTTTTTTGGTGGTTTGGGTTCTGTAGTTCTGCGTGGGAGTGTTGCTCTTTTAAGACTTCTGAAAGCATTCTCCACTTCTGTCCCGACCAGATTTTGGAAGGCACTTCAGATTCTTAAATCTTGAGTCGATGCTATCGCTATCTTTAGAAATCTCACATCGGTACCTTCTTTGCGTTTTGTCAAATCTGTTCATAAAATAAACAACGTGTGCTGAGTCATCGTCCGAGACTACTATAACATGAAATATATGGCAGAATGCTGGTAAAACAGAGCCAGAGTCGTACAGTTCTCCCCAAAAGAGTTGTCACAAATTTAATTAATGCATACTTGTTTTTTAATGAGCATCATCAGCGTGGAAGCATATCCTCTGGAATAGTGGCTGAAGTATGAAGGGGCATATGAATGTTTAACATATCTGGCAAATACCTTGCAATGCTTGCAACAAACAGTCCCATGCAAACCCCTTTTCACACTTTTTGGTGACAATGTAAATAAGAGGTAGGCAGCATTATCTCCTGTAAACGTTTGTCTTAATGATTGGCTGAACAAGAAGTAGGACTGAGTGGACTTGTAGGCTCTAAAGTTTTGCATTTTGTTTTTGAGTGCAGTTATGTAACAAAAAATCTACATTTGTAAGTTATACTTTCATGATAAAGAGATTGCACAACAGTATTTGGATGAGGTGAATTGAAAAATATGATTTTTGTTTATCATTTTTACAATGGAAATATTTCTAATAAATATAAAGTGAGCACTGTATACTGTATTTTGTGTTGTAACTGAAATCAATGTATTTTAAAATGTAGAAAAAAATCAAATATGTAATACATTTCAATTAGTAGTATTTAACAGTGTGATTAAAACTGCAATTAATCACAATTAATTTTTTTGAGTTAATTGTGTGAATTAACTACGATTAATCGACAGCCCTAGTGGCCACCGTTTCTAATTTTATGTAATTTACTTTAAAACTGGACCCTTTCAAACCTTCTGTTTTGTTTTATTTTTGTCAAACACTTTCAGGTAAGATAATATTAATGCAATATGGTCTGCATACAAAACAATTTTTGGTGTTACTCTTTTGTTTTAATTCCTTTTAATTGCTGAATGATTCCTTATTTTAGATCCATATTATTCCATTGCCAGGTTCACCTCGGGAGAGGGAATAGCTCTTATGTACATCTTCCTATTATACAATCAAATTCATCTGTAAAATAAGATAGGAGTATTTACACATAGTCCTGTCTTATTATATAATAATGACCTGATATCGTGGGAATGAGAGCCATATATTATTTGGGAGATGGTGAGCTATTTGGGTATGACTGAAGTCAGGGCTTATTGTTATTCCATAACACCTCTTAAGATTTTCCACACTGTGTTCAGCTATGTCTTAGACAATGCTGATTCTTCAACACCCTGGGGCTTTGTACTTCTCCCATTGACTGTGCTCTTAGATTGCTGTCATGACATATTTATTATAAAAACACAAGAACAGCCATACAGGGTCAGACCAAAGGTCTAGCCTAGTGTCCTGTCTTCTGACAATGCCCTATACCAGATCCTTCAGAGGGAATGAACAGATCAGGTAATCATCAAGAGATCCATCCCCTGTTGGCTATTCCCAGCTTCTGACAAACAGGTTAGGGACACCATCCCTATGATGCACCAGTCTGAGAATGTATTGAAAATGAGCTTCATCACATCTGCAGTTAGATGCAGAGAGAAAGAGAGTATGTGTGTGTAAAACTATAATACACTGCATTTGTTACCCTCATTAGTGGTTCTTTCCATCTTTTAGGGATACTGAATTTGAGAATATACTGTACATCTTAATAAAATCTTATAAAAATAAAATAAGACTTCAATTGATTTTTTTTTTCTTTTTAGGGAATTCTTGGATTAAACCTATAGAAGTGACGGCACTTTATTCATTTGAAGGACAGCAGCCAGGTGACTTGAATTTCAAAGCTGGAGATAAAATCATTGTCAAAACCAAAACAGATTCACAGTTTGACTGGTGGGAAGGAAGCATCCGAGGGCAAACTGGCATCTTCCCAGCCAATTATGTTACCATGAACTGTAACTAAAATGCACTCCATGGCCTTAATGCTTTTTTTCCCTAAACTTCTTTTCTGAAATATCTGCTGGATGATGTACAATCAATTTACAATTTGTGTATTTAAAAATTTTCCTATTAAAAAATGTTTTTATTCTGCTTCCAATTGCAACAAATTTTGGAGTTGATTTTTGTATGGAAAAAATTAGATATATAAAAAGATATATTAGAAGACTCTTTTGATTTTTTATAACTTATTTTGTCTCTAAAGTTCTCTTTCCTTAATCCATAATAAATATTCCCTAATTAAACTCTGTTCAAGCTACCTTTCAGTTGTTGTTTTGCTTGACTCTCAGAAAATGTGTGAGCATTTATTTCAGGGAAGATTGTGGAAAAAGGTCTATATGACAAAATAAATTTCCTTTTTCTCTTAAGTATCATTTTGGACATTATTTTTAAGAATGATTTTAGTTATGTATCTCTAATACATTCATCCCAAGATGTACTGGTTAGATAAATAATTTTTTACAAGTCTAATATCAAGATATTTAGTTATAGGACAAACAATTCTATACATATTCTTATATAGCCCTAATCATTGTAGTATCCAAGCACTTTCCAGTAGTGCATTAAAAGAAGTGACTAATATCTGTCGTATGTGATTTGTTCTTTCATTCTCTTCCTAGAGGGAGAGCTGTGTGTGCACTGTAGTGTTTTGTTTGGTAGGTTTTTTTAAATGTGTGTGTTTTATATTAGAGAAGAGACAGAGCTGAAGAACTGCAGCTTGTATTTGAAGCAGAATGTTGATAGGGGTTCTGATGGTCCTCAATTCCCTGTAAAATCTCTGACTTCTACACAGATAAACTTTACACTTGTGTTAGCAAAAAAGTTCAAGTTGTACAGTTATCCTCCTTGCTCTTTAGAAACATTTGTATACACTTAGTCTTAAAGGAAAGGACAACTGGAGGGAAATAAAAGAGAAGACAGGATTAATATGAATGAATAGAAGAAACATCATTTGGGGGTGTATGAATAATGTTAACTATCAGTGCTTAGCCTCTCCATACAACTTTTCATTCATAGATCTCCTCTTAATTTACAAAGGTAGGTAAGATTATTCCCTTTCTAAAGGTGCAGGAAATTTTGTCCACAGAGAGATTGTGACTTGTCCGAGACAATGTGGCAAGTCTGTGGCAGAGATGGAAATAGAATTCAGGTCTTCTGACTAACAATTCAGCATTCTGTCCATTGGAACATGCTGAATTAACATTGTTTAATTTCTGGCATAGAATCATAGAAGTGTAAGACTGAAAGGGACCTCAATAGGTCATCTAGTTCAATCCCATGCACTCAAGGCAGGACACTGTAATAACTAGACCATTCCTGACAAGTGTTTGTCCAACCTGTTCTTAAAAACCTCAAATGATGGAGATTCCACAAGCTCCGTAGGCAATTTGTTCCAGTGCTTTAGCCACCCTGACAGTAAGTTTTTCCTAATGCATCAAAGGATATAATTACACTTCCTTATAGGTTGTTTTTTATCAGCCAAAAAAATGGGTTAAGGAGAGATCATTTCCCCATCCTTAGGACTTTTGTTCTATTTCAGTCACGCCTGCAAAGGTTGCTATAATCCTTTCTCTCCACCAGGTTCACTGATTCTGACAATAGGTCTTGCTGTTTCGGAAGCAGAGGCAAATATGTGGTTCTGGATGTCAATTTAGCTTCTACTGAAAAGCTCTCCAGTTCTCTGTATCCAGAGCTGCAAAAAAGATATAGATATGCCTTCTGCAGAGCTCAAGACTTCTCCCCATTATCTGAAAAATTGGGATTCAAACATCCACGCCATATGTCACGCAGCATTCACAGAAATAACTGCCTTCCTAAAGATTGCTTTAACATCCAGTAATAGGATGAAAGAGAGCCTCTAAGTTATCTATTGTTAGGTGACTCTGATGGCGCATATCAGAAGCTTGTTCAGCAAAAAATTACAATCATCCCGGTATGCAGCATGTGCAACACGATCAGTTAACCTCTCCTGACAGTTCATTTTAGCATTCGTTATTTCAATCTTTCCTTCCACAGAAAACAAACAAAGATTGATTTCCTAGTCTGGAGAAGATTTCTTCAAATGTCTCCCTTGTGATTTGTTCAGACATGACCGCCCTCAATTTCAGTGTTGAACCTGTGCATGTGTTGTGCTGTTGCTTATTTTTTTGGCAAGCACGAAGCACTTCCTCCAAAGAGTAACGGTCTGAGTGAAGAGACATGATAGCGTGATCTGGCAAACAGAATTGACAATCTGTGGCCCCTCAGCCTCACACTCAGCTCTTGCCATGTTTAACTGGGAGCTATAGAAATATATAGTATTGTTAGTTAAATGTTCAGGGAGAGGGGGAAAGGCTGTTAGTCATGGTCACAAGGAGTAAAGTGCTGTGCCTTTGATAATATTTAAGGCTGCATATCTGTCACAGATTCCATGACTTTCCATGGCCCCTGTGACTTCTGCAGTGGCAGCTGTTCCTGGCCTAGGGACAGCTCAGGCAGCCCCTGCACCAGTCGCACCGGCTGCTGCTGGGGCAGTCTCGGGCCACTGCACCCTCCTCCCCCAGCAACAGCAGAAGTTTGGGTGTTGGAGGTGGCAGGGCATTGAGGCACTTACCTCAGGGGGCTCCCCAGAAGCAGCAACATCCCCCTCGCCCAGTGCGGCATGGCCAGGCAGCTCTGCAGGTACCACCTGCAAAGCCAGCGTTTGGGTTAGGGGCAGTGCACAGAGCTGCCTAGCCATGCTCTACCTAGGAGCTGAGGGAGGGAGATGTCTCTGCTTTCGGGGAGGTGCAGAGCCAGGTAGGGAGCCTGCCAGCCCTGCCTCCCCCATCATCAGCAGCACCATGCCCACCCCACATCCCAGCGCCCATAGCATCCCCGGGCCGCCCCCCGCAGCATCCCTAGGCCATTCATCCTATAAGATTTAGTCAGGGGTATATAGTAGAAGCCATGGACAGGTTACAAGCCATGAACTTTTGTTTAGCCTTAATAATAGTATATAAATAATTAGTAACACTTGAATGTATGCGCACATTTTAAAGCCTACAGGTACATTTGTCTTGGGGAGAATGGTTAAACTCTTCTTTGCAGTGTATGTTAATTACATAGAATTTGTCCTCAGTGAGGTGTAGAATTGTCATTCTTTGGACATTAGTTTTAAATCATAAACCAACATAAAAATTGCATGATTTCTGATCTGATTTTGCCTTTTCATAACCTAGATGAAATCCTTCCTTATGAACAGGCTTAAATTTCCATGCAGCTAACATCTCCTGCAGCTCAGCAACAAATTAGCAAATAATCCCATCCATGACTTTCATGCCAAGGCAAGCATTCCATCTATTGGAATTTACACACAAATATTGCTTTCAGATCTACTTTTCCTAATTATTCTTTGTATAAATAATTATTTAAGAATTGTGTTTTAATAGAGGTTTGCTCAAACCCATTTAACCTTCTCTTAAATAACATCCTGACTGTCTATTTCCCCAGGAATAGGATGTTGGGGAGGGGAAAATAGTTCGCAAGATCTTCAAAGTTGAGTGTTGTCTTGTTGGGGAATGGGCAATCTATTTCATTTTTTTTCAAACAGATTTGTAGTTGTTGGTATACTGTATACATAACTACACTTGTACAAATCTCAAACCCAAGACTTTCAAAAATGTGCCCTACGTTAAACTCCTCAATCCATATTCTAGGCACATACACACAACTTCCTTGATCTCCAAAAGAGCTGAGTATCCAGCAGCTTCCATTTACTTTAATTGGAGTCATAGGTGCTCAGCACTTTAGAAATCACACCTATTTATGATGCCTGAAGTTGGATGTGGGAGCCTAACTTTAGGCATCTATTTTTGAAAATCTTGGCTAAAATGTTTACAAGGTCAGTTTGGTTGAGCATCTAGACTTATCCAATGCTTACTAGAAATATGCTAGTTTGAAAATTTCATGGAAATAGGTGTGCCTATGAGATTTCCATTGGTTCTTGGCTGAGTTCAAAATATTACAAAGAAAACTTCTTAGTGTTTTTTTTGCTCATTGTTTTTTTTTTCCATGCCAAAAAATGTGAGCAAAAAAATTAATTTGCTCCACCGTTCACCAATTTTGGCTGGAATTCTGTGGAAATATTTGGTCTAAATGTTATTTAGTACACACCAATACATCTACTTCTAATCCTAATATTGGAATAAAAACTATTCATTTTTATAGCTACATTATATAGCACAGATAAAGGAGCGGTGCAGCTGTAAATACAGTGTAACTTTATGGACTTCAGTGGAGTTTCTCCATAATTACATCTGCATCAGTGAGAGTAGTCTTTAGATCTGACTTTTCAGCAACTAAAAGGCAGTGTAGATTGGGTAAATGCTTTCAGTGGTTCTCAACTTTTTACCTACCAGGATCTTCCTTTACCTAGCTGAGCTCCTTCTTTCATTTAGCCATACAGAAATGTCAGGATTTTCCCTATCCACTGACACATTTGTAACACCAAGGTTGAGAATCTCTGTCTTATTCAAAATATAAATATCTATACATGCAAAAGAAATGTAGAAAATTACAGGCAGAGTTTGATTTAGGTATGAAGTTATATTTTATACCAATAAAAGTTTTGGCTGAGTAAAGATCCAGGCTTCATGGTAGAGAATCACCTTATTGCTGAGTTTGAGGATGATGTGAGTCTGATGTCACCTCTGTGATGTAGGTCTGAAAGCCAATTTTGGCTTATGAAATTTTGCTATAAGCTATATAAATAACACTAGTGGAATACTGTAACTTCATCCATATATCATAGTTTATCCATGATTACAGCTACTGATTATACTCCTCTTTCCACTCTCAGCAGTGAGTCAGTAATTATTACTTTTTGCAGTGGCTAAATTCTCCTGGAAATTTTATTACATAAATTCTTACTAATGGTAAGAAGTACATAGGTTATCTGTAGATGCTAACTGACCTTTTTAAAACCAAGTCATCCCTTGGGCACATAAACAATAATATTATAGGGCTCTGTAAACTTACTTTCTGTGTGATATTTACAGTGTCTGCTTATACTTTGAAATATTCTTCTCTTCATTATCCAGTTGTATAGTGTTTTTCATCCTCAGACTTCAAATCACTTTATGTTCTAATTGTTTGTTAAGTAATGAATAACATGAATTAAATCTCTCAGTATTTGGACAATACTGTTGAGCATCACAAGAGTAAATATATATATACAAGTGTATTTTTTACTATTGACAGCCTCAGTTCCTACACCTTTCTGGGGGATATTTTGGGTTACAAAGTATCACATATACTACATGGGTACCATTGTACATCATTTTCATTAATTGTAAGTTTTAGCTAAAACAAATTTCCTTTAATCAGAGATTCAGTCGTCTTGAAGATAGATCTCAATTATAGCAAAACTTTCTTCAGTGATCATAGACCTGCCAATTACACTTTAAAATTTGACTCACGTTATTAGTTGCACTCAGTCTGGCATCTCCTTCAATGTGTCCTTTGTATTTTAATGTTCCTAGTTTCTTTCTTCCATATTTAATTTCAAAATTAAGGCCACATTTCAGCCATAAATCCAAAGCAGCAATCACTAGAATTGGTTTCTTGTCAGCAATCAGATTCTGACAAACATGTATAAGAACAAAACCCTTTATAAATCTTAGCAGCCGTAAAATGTCTGATATGTTTTGGGTCACTTCTTTTGCAGATCTGATTTAATTCTTTTCGAATGTGGATCTTAAGTTTCTTGTAGCAAAACTAAAATAATGAACAGCATAGATGTAATTCAGCTCCACTGGAATCAATGGGATTCTTTCCATTGACTTCATGGGCTTTGGAACAAGCCCCCTATCATTTGAAATCTATGACTATTTTTGCTGTTTTCAATGGGAGCAGGATCCTGTTCAAGTAAATACAATATAGCAAAGATTATTACTGATATCTGTTTACATAATCTTGAGGACCCATCCAGTCAGAACACTTTTTTGAGTCAGCAGAATCTCTAGCCTCATGTAATAATTTCGTTTTCCAATATTTCATATGGAGCAGCAGACAAGGTATTTATTTTTCCTTGCTACATGTTTATATACTAGTCTTTATCTGAATGGTTATAACAACCATATTGTCAAGTTGTTACTTATTCTCCAGGCTGGAACTTGCATCATTAAAGAATAAATTCTGTCCATCTCACTGAAATGTTTGAAGGTACTCAGCTTGATATTTACCCTCTGCAGTTAAATATTTATCAGCTGCATGACGAATTTTAAGATCTGTCAAAAATACTGACTAGTTTAATTCCACTCTGCAGCTGCCCTCTGAGTAAGAAAGCGTTGTCTTTATGGTGAAGACAAAGGGAGTGGAGAAGTGGGGGCGGGGCTGGCAATCAAGGTACCATTTCCTTTGTCACACTTTGTCAGATAACGGGTTTGCTTTATGATAGTGAGTCTCCAAAAGGCTGCTTTTAGTGTGGTGTATTCTGAGTGCTTTCATACCTGAGAGAGCCTATCAAGATTTCAATAAATGTAACTCCGTTTTGTTCATGCCATGAAGTGAACTATAAGCCTATCATATGAAGAGCATTTCTGCTATATATATGAAAGATGCGGTGTCAAATCCTATAATGCTGAAGATTACTTGCTCTTCTAGACTGTCATTTCTTCAGTCACTTAAGATATCAGTCTACATGATAAGCACCATACACAAATGTTGTTATTTCAGTTCAGAGGTAGAGATTGCATGTCCATCCTTTCCTCTTCACATGACCCACTAAGTTGCTCAAGGTGACCCCATTTCAAACTCCTAGTAACAAAAGTTCCAAAGTGGGATCATACATCAAACTGATATACCAGTGCAAACCTGAGTGAAGAATGAAAAATCAATGGAGGGGAAATATATTGGAAAAAATAGTTTAATATCTACTTTAGTAACAGAAAATGATACAGGATACTGGAAATTATGAATTCCTGTTGCTTGTTTTGACACATTAAAGTTGTTACCTCTTTTATTTTTTATTTTTTGTTCTGTTTTGTTTTCCTCACTAAGATGAAAGCTGGATGGAAAAAATATAACTCCTGGCACTTTATGTTCAGAAGAATTGTGTCTAAGCCTTCCATTCAGATTGCCAAAGTACCCAGCAGGTTATTGTTCACTTAACATTTCTGAACTGACTGGCAAAACAAAGAGATAAACAATATAAAATGAAGGGAGAAGTTCTTCATTGGTACAGATCGCATCAAAGCATCGTTGTTATGTAAGCAGTTATAAAAGTACTGTGCTGCTGAATGGATGGTCTTATCCCAGGATTCCTGAATTTAAAACTGCTAATTTCTACATTATACATTCAGAAATGTGCTCTCCAAATCCTAGGAATTCAGGTACCTTGGAATCCCTTTCTGTTACAAATTATTACATTAATAAATACATTTGTGTGGCTCTAGAGGAGGAATATGAAATAAATTGGAATGTAGGCATTTTTTCTCTTACATAAAAACCTTCACAATTATTTTCTTTAATATGAAGAAGTTTCCATTAATAGCTAGATTCCAAGATCTAAGTGAACAAAATGTTTAACAGGAGCCTCGATAACTTCACATTAATAGCTCTTAGCTGACAGTGTGAAATTTTGACATTATTGATTACAATTCAAATGTGATATACTAACTTTAATACAGCATGCAAGCAACGTGTGCAGGCAAGCCAGATGCAAAATGTAAACATTATCTAAACAGAGCTGATTTCAAATGTAAATAAAATACCGGGTGGTCCTTCAGACTGTCAGCGATCATTATTTCCTCCAACATAAACAAGACGTGACAAAAATGCTGTTTGACAAACTATAAAAAGTCATTCTTCACTAGTAAATCCTAGGCTGTTTCTTCTTTTTAAAAATAAAGTTATTTACCTTTCAAATAGATGAGTTCCTTTCCAGATTTGTATGAAATAATTTTGCAAGTTACTTCCTAAAAACAACAGTAGATGTTGGAACAAAATTAGAGTAGGAAAAAATAAATGTAGTAGGTTTAGTAAAGAGATGGGCCTTAAGCTTTTGCCATTTGTCTTCAATAACTACATAACTGTTTTCACCTACATAACATCATTTGAGACGTTTTCTATATAGAGTGAAGTATAACATATAGATAACAAAATGTTTCTAAAAGGCACCATTTGGATTGAAAGAATACAAAATTATTAGTTCAAAGTAAGTCAAAATATTAGTATGGCTGAAGTCCTTATATGGTAAGTCACTAAGTCCCTACATATTTGGTGAGGTATACACTGTTACCAGTTAGATAGACCTTAACCCTATACCCACTGAAGTCAAAAGGAGCTTTGCCACAGGCTTCAATGTGGATAGGATAGGTGGTTAGAGAATAGAACACAAACATGTTTAATTCATTTCACTAATTTATTAATATATATAAACGACTAACTCTTACAGAGTGTTCATGGAAAATAATCAGTTTTTCAGGCTCTCTTTGCTGCTTGTTTCAGGTTCCATATGGGAAATGGCCCTCTGGGAATTTGTCCTGAGAGCCACAAGGGAATCTGGTTTCCCTCATACAAGATGTTGGATCGCTACTGGGAAGCTCCTGCTCCCTGTTTCTCCTGGCAGGGAGCCATGGAGAAACAGGGCCATGGTACCATTGGTTCACCTTCTTTGCAGGAAGTAGAGTCTGCGGTTCAGAAGTGGGAGATAATGTTACAAGCAGCAGCAATAACTCCCTGGAACAGTTCCACTGTGAAATATGCCAGTTTCTGAAGTGAACACGTTATGATAAAGTGAGTATCTTTGCGTTTTCGGGGATGTGAGTGCATCTCACACACATTCCTCTCCCTCCCCTCCTTTTCTTTTCAGCCTGTATTTCATTCTTTTATCTCCTTAGCCATACATAGGGGAAAGGAGCTGAGGGCTGCCCAGTCTATCAAGAATTTGATTAAATATCACAAAGACTTTCCTGGCAGAGAGAATCCTGAACGTTCCCTATGGCAACCAGAAGCAGCAGCAGAAGGGCAGAGGAATTAATACTTCCTGTCCTCTGTCACTTGTGGAAGCAGGGTCAGGCAGAAAGGTCCTGGAAGTCCATGGAATCAGCATGCATTTAATTTTTTATATGAAAAGTATGGAGAGCTTTTCAAAGCTACCTGTCATGGTGACAGGGCCAACTGCACTTGGGCCCTTTGCAGACCCACTTGAGTGCACCCTTCACAGAGCCAGTTTTGCTACCTTTACCTGTCTGTACATAGAATCCTATGACTCATCACTTTTAGTTTGGATCACTGGGTTGCCTTCCCCTTGTCCCCTGCCTTTGATAGTATGACAGGTCCAACTGTATTTGACATCTGCAAGAAACTTCCCTCTAGGAGCCTATAATCAGTTGCTAATTAAAGTGACTGTGAACAGTTCTTTCAAAATAAACATATCATTTATTTATCCAAATGTATGTACCAAGCAGAGAAAGAGTTAAAACAATAAAAGACTGTATACATCTTATCTTACCTGAACCCTATCCTTTCCTTCCAAGTTTTCGTAAGTTCCACTTAGCCCAGATATCACCTTCTTTGGGCGGGGAGAGACTTCCTTGCTGCAGCTTCTCTCTCTTCCCCATATCCTGAGTAGCTGCTGACCACTTAGTTCCCACCCCTACCTACCCTCATCCTACTCTCTCCAGAAGGGTGCTTTTAACTGCTTATGATCCTTATGATCTCTAGACTCTGGCCATGACAAAACAGCTGTGTAACTGTCCTGGCACCTGAAAACATCATCTTCCCAATTAATGGTCCAGCCATTGTCATCTTAATTCCTGTGAAATTGTTTACCCCATATGCCTTATCTCTACCGTTGTTTTCTTTCCTGCTTGCTATTCCTAACAGCCCATTTTTATTAAACTCCATGTAGTCAGACAGAATAATATCAAGCAATACATACTGTTCCTTAAAAATAGTACTAATAGTCCTGTTATTCTCCACACCATCCAGGTGATTTAGATGCTCAATTCACTTTAATTTTAATGGGAGGGGAGTATCCACATTCCATAGGTAATTTTGAAAATTTCAGCCTTAAGGCACAGGTTTTTTTGGAAGTAACTGGTAGTTGAAAACTTTCAGCACCTTGCAGAAAGGGGCCCTTTGTTCCTTCCTTGTAAAGCCACTCGGAGACTATAAAATGTTAAGTGACCTGGACTATTACCACATGTTTTTGAGTTGATTTTAAATTTAACTTTCATCCAAGTGACAATGTGTTTTAAACAAATCCTTCACACATATGTTAAAAGGTTTGGGCAAGTGTTTGAGTGAAGGAAGCTATAAATGGAGCAGCTCAATCCCAGACTGGCCTGGCCATGGTGACGAAATATAAAAAAGATGGCTTAAACTGAAAAAGTAGATAAAGCTGTTGGGTGCTGAGATACAACAGCAATAGGGCTATAGAAGCACCTAGACAGATAGATCAAAAGAAACCTGTTGCACGATGTGTGATTGTTGGTTCAAATGACAAGCAGGCCTTTAATGAAATATTGAGTACTCCAGAACGGTAGTGACATCCTGTCTCTGGACTAATTTGAATGTAAATGAATGAAATGGCTGTGAATTGCTTCCTTGGTGTGGGTGGTTTGTGTTTGTTTTGGCTTGGCTTTTAATTTTTTAATTTTTTGGTCTGTGCATCTGTTACTCATTATTTTTATTAATACACTTCTCTTATTCAGTATATGCATATTGACATAGTCCAGGAAGTGTGACAAAGTTAGAAAAGCAACATCCTAGGAGGCATTCATATAGACCATGGATTGATTTTCTCCCATTACCTTTCTACCCCAAGCTTTACTCCCTCAACAAAATCATTTTATTTCCTTTATCACTTATATGATTTGGTTTATTAATGTACTACTTTCTCTAAGGGTTGACAAACTGCATTCTTCAGCACTATGGAATGGTTTGATCCCAAAGCAAGTGAAATCAATGGGAATCTTTCCATGGAGTTCATCTGGCTTTGGATCAGGCCCTAACTGCCCACAGTCAATATTCTGGAGTTTTATTTTAGTGATTGCAACAAAAGAAGGTGAATATGACAGTGAGGTAAAACTTTAATACAGTAATAGACCAACCTTGTGAGATATCAACTGCCTTGATATTCTAATGATTTTAGGGAGTTGAAGCCACTAAACTCTGTCCAATCTTGCTTTTAATAGTGTGATTTTATTTTACCTCTAAGTACAGTATATACATTATCACTAATTTTTAGAATTATTTGGTTCATATCACAGATTGTTTAATTTAGGTCAAATAGGGCAAATGTTTGGTTAACCAACCTTTCTCTGTGAATCCAGATTTATGTGCAGTCTTCTTAACGATATTGCTAAATAAAGGATGCCTAGTTAGATTTCTGTCACCATGTTTGCTTTGCACCTAAACTTTCTGCTTAGTAAAGGTGGCACTTACAAGAAGAGAGACAGGAGCCTATCTTGTCTAAATGTGATGTGGGTGGCATGGAAAGCAGAGTTTTGACTACATTCATTGACCTACATTCTTTCTGCTGGAGGAATTGTGGATCACTCTTTGCAGAAACATCACAGACAATCTACAGAAATGGTTCAACACCTTATACCTTGCAATAATGTTAGTATTTTGTTTGGGACCATTCTTGAAGACTTGGGGGCTTGGATCAGGGTTCAGTATCTGGCCCAAGCCATGGAAACTAATTATCCAACCAGCAGACCAAATTTGGTGATGAATCCTGGTCACCTGCCACCTGAAGCAGTTTGTGCATATGCTAAGAAGACTGAAGACCCAACTGATAAAGGGAATGCATCTTCTGCTCTCCCACCAAGAAGGAATAATTTGCAGTTGGCAGAGGGAATTCATGGGAAAGGCAAAAGAAATCATTGTCCCAAAGACGAAGTAAGGAGAATGCTGTATATGGGTAATATCTGCTAGCAAGAAGAATTGATCTCTTAATTCTGTCAGGGGTCTGAATAGAGGAAGCATGACAGAGGATAGGAAAGGACCAATAATGGGAAATAAAAAAGAGGATAACCCCATTATAAAGCATGTATTTTATACAAACATGAAAAATGTTTAACTTTTAGTAGTTTGAAGAGCATTATGAAGGCAAATAGGATGTTGTGGGCAGGGCAAAATATGACTACTTCACAAATATATATTTGCCACTAATTACTCATTTCTCTTAATTACTTAGAAATTCTATCATAGAGAGGATTACAACTGTATCAGATGTGCAGGGTAGGTGCATACTATAGGATGGGCTATAAACTAGAAAAAGTATAGTCTGGAATGAAGAACGCAGAAATGCAGGGTGCTGTACCTACATATATATTAAGGGGTCTGAGGAGGCTGGAATCCCAACATTTTGGGGCCTCTTAAGAAAATGTGGGGTCTTTCTGGAAACACGGCACTTGAATTGTCCTTTCTAACCTTATCCTTCCACAGAGTGTTATGGACTTTGCAAATTGAAGAACTCATGCATGAATGTCACAAAGCACTCTGCCAGTGTCTAAATATTTACTAAGATACAATCCAAGATGTTACAGAGTGTTTCTTGGGGAGCAGATCTGAGAGTGGTGAGTTAAGCTCTACAGGGAACTGAGAGCTCATCTGAAGAATTGGCTAGAGACGTACGTGTATGGAAGTCTTCAGTTGTCTTAATGGAGTTATAAGCATCTACAAATCCTAAAACAGAAAACAGAGAGAGCACTGTAGGTGGGATGCAGATCATTAAATCACTGAGAAGCTAAACCAAACTGGGTGAAACTCTGCAGGCTTGCTTCACAAGGGTTCAGAGAAATCCTTTCTTTGTTTTTGATTCAAGCAGATGCATACCATGTTCACTTAGAATGCAAGCCTGTGTTCTGCATTTTGTCTACTTTCATTTTGCTTTATGCACTTCCTGGGAGACACCGTCAGAAGGCAAGTGAACATGTCCCCTGTTTGATTTAGCCCAGTTTTCACAGTGTGACTGCAGGGCAGCAATGCAGATGGTCAAACTTGGTTGAGAAATTCACAATTAAAAGATTTGAGGGTGGATTCTGCCTTCGATGATGCAGCAGTTAGATAGCTGAACAATGTAGATATTGACTTGTGAATATATACAAAAGAAGAATGCCTTGTTAATTTTTGCTTTAAATGTGTATTTCAAATAAACCTTAAATCAAAATTCCAACAAAACTGCAGATTACTACATGGTTTTGCATCCAAAAATGGAAAACCAAAAATTTCAGATGGGCTTGAATGCAAAAATATAAATCTTCTCAGGTTAACTTTGAATTGGATCTGTGTTCACTTGAAAAGTTCACAAACCTTAATGAACATCATGACAAGGCTGGACAAAGCTTTGAATTTTTAATGGCACCAGAAAGCAGTTGGGCTTCACACAGTTTCATTTTGTTATGAAACCTTACCTCACAGTTTGGTGCAGTATGAAAAATTTAGCAATGCCAGAACCGTGAGATCTTGTTCCCTGTGGTTCACTGTGTATGAAACATTTTTTCCTTCCCAGTTATTTCTGGATAACTAAGAGAATGCAGAGTCCAAATGGTGAACAAAATGGCCATGGTGGAAATTTGTTTAAAAATATCTATTTGCATAAAATAAGGTTTTAAACCAAATGTTTTGGTTTTCAGCAACTTAAACATGTTTGATATTTTGTTTTTTGACAAACGCAAAAAATTTTGGGGTTTCTCTGTCTCTTTTTAAAATTAATTTCTCCCCATTTTTGTTGATTTTTTCCCCCAGTTGCCCACTCTCCTTCCTTTCCCCCTCACCCCCTCATCTTTACTTCACAGGCTTTAGTGCATTGAAACCTTGTCTTATATTTTTTTAAAAAATCTTTAATTTGTTCATTGTAGATTTGATCTTTCACCTGAAAAGCTGAGGAGTTTAAATAGTTTTGGGGGGGAGAAGTTGCATGATGTAAGTACTTTCACTGAACACTGTACAGTGATTCTCATGCATAAAAGCCGTGGGGTTTATTTTTGCTACAAGTATCTTTATGCATTTCTGGATGTGTGTAGAGTACAAGTCAACAAATCATAGTCAAAGGAAAAGTGAATGAAGTTTCTAGATTAGGTATTTGCTTCAGAGACTTAGTTATAAATAAACTGCTGCTAATCATGTTCCCCTTCTCCCTTTCCTGTCTAACTCAAAATAGTCTTTTCTCCTTTTCCTGTCCACACAAAATTGCATCACCCCTCCCCCACCTCACTGCAGCAATCAGAGAATGACTTTTCCACTGGCCTGAAGTTGTCTGTATTTCCCACCCTCTTCATAGTTGTCTTTTGGGTTCTAAGAGCTGCTGACTCAGTTTCTCATGCCCAGAGTGACCTCCTCACCACTGGCATATTCAGTGGGCTTTACACCTGTCAATCACACTAGGAGACAGAAGTTGGCAGCCTCACTTTCAGCTGGCAAGACATCAGCTAATAAAACTCCTTTTCTCCTCCCTTTTTGGCAGATATGCAGAGACTGCAGGTAGGAGACCCTCAAAGGTGAAATGGAGGAGTATATTGCACTGCATCAGAGCTCCCAGTGAATGATGTTAGGAGAGCATATGCAGACAGAAGGAAATATATTCTGTGGAGTCCAAAACAAAATATAAAAAGTACATGAAAAATACAATCAAGCTCACAAGGTATTAAACCGTGATTAAGTTTTACACATTTCTTGCAATATAATGCCATTAGTCTCTTTAGTTATTCATGTTTATTTATTATCAGTGGTATGCTTAAGACTGAACAAACAAAGGAAGTTGCCTACTGTCTTGATTGTGAGGGAGCTCAGCCACACAGTTCAAATCTATATGATCAATATAGCATATGTAAGTTGATTGGAATTGTGTGTGCGGAACAGAAAAGTCCTTCAAACTATACTGTTTTTAAATGCTTTTTATAAATACTTATTGTATTTGTTAAATTAATGTCAAAGGACTCTGCTGCAGGGGTATGTACTAAAGAGGGATTGGGGGGGGGGGAAGGTGAATTTTGTGTGGGACTCCTTTAATTGTGTGTGGCATTTCCTAAAGAGGCAATGCCAGAATGAATATCTTTGACTATTTGTATTGTATTTGGCTCATGTTATGAATTAATGTTTACTTTGTTTCATAACTGTATTTCTACTACAATGGAAGGATAAATAAAAGCCTGTTTTAAAGTACAATGTTGTAATATGCAGGGGATGTTCCTTAGTAATGGGATAAAAGAGAAGAATGGATGAGTCGAGTTAAGTTTGGAGATTGTATGGCTAAAAATCATCAAAATTCTAAAGACCTGATCACACAAACATTAATCATGTGTCCTTACTCACGCAAGTAGTTCCACTGATTTACTTGCATAATTAAGGGTTCAGTTTTAACTTACAGTATAAGATTCTTGAAAAGTCAGCCAGAGACTTTGACCCACATAAAAAAAGTAGACCACAAAAGATAATCTTATGGTGAGATTCTTGCTCTCCTTCATTTGGAATGTTAATAACCCATTGTAAACAGCGTAAAGTGACTCTAAACACCAATGATGGTTGCCTTGAAAAGGTGTATAATAATAATATCAATTCATGTTGAATCCTTATCATAGAATCATAGTCTCAGAGGACTGGAAGGGACGTTGAGAGGTCATCTAAGCGAGCCCCCTGCACTCATAGCAGGACTAAGTATTATCTAGTAGACCATCCCTGGCAGGTGTTTGTCTAACCTGCTCTTAAACATCTCCACTGATGGAGATTCCACTAGGCAATTTGTTCCAGCTCTTAACTACCCTGACAGGACATTTTTCCTAATGTCCAACTTAAACCACCCTTGCTGCAATTTAAGTCCATTGCTTCTTATCCTATCCTCAGAAGTTAGAGATTTTTTTTCTCCTTCCTCCTTGTAACAACCTTTTATGTACTTGAAAGCTGTTATCGTGCCTCGTCTCAGTCATCTCTTTTCCAGACTAAACAAATCCAATTATTTTAAAACTACCTCAGAGATCATGTTTCTAGACTTTTAATCTGCACTGCTCTGAACTTTCCCCAGTTTGTCCACATCTTTCCTGAAATGTGGCACCCAGAACTGGACACAATACTCAAATTGAGACCTAATCAGTGTGGAGTAGAGCAGTAGAATTCCTTCTCGTGTCTTACTTACAACACTCCTGCTAATACATCCCAGACTGATATTTGTTTTTGTTTTTTGGCACATCAATGTTATGCTATAGACTCTCATTTAGCTTGTGGTCCACTATGGCCCCCAGATCCCTTTCCACAGAACTCCATTCTAGGCAGTCCTTTTCCATTGTGTATGTGTGCAACTGATTGGTTCCTTCCTAAGTGGAGTACTTTGCATTTGTCCTTATTGAATTTCATCCTACTTAGTTCAGACCATTTCTCCAGTTTGTCAAGATCATTTTGAATTTTCATCCTACCCTCCAAAGCATTTACAGTCCCCCCCCCCCCACAGCTTGGTATCATCCACAAGGTGTACTCTCTATGCCATTATCTAAATCGTTAATGAAGATATTGACCAGAACCAGACCCAGAACTGATCCTTGCAGGACCCCACGTGATATGCTCCATTTAGGTTGTATGTCCCTTGTTTATGAGAAAATCATGTGAGATAGTATCAGAAGCCTTTATTTTTATTTTCAATGTCTACACGCACTTTTCATGATTATCAGAATACTTTTCCATTTGTCAAGTACATTTCAGAACACAGCCTTTTGGGTCAGTTCATGTTGTGATGTTGTTTATGCTAAAGACTGCAACAATCTGGTCTATTGACCATGTAGTCCGGTCAAGAGTTTCTCTCCCACCAAGATGAAAATGACCAAAGAAACCTCGCAAATAGACCATTTCAGTTAGAGATCAATCTGGGTGACACTTGATCTGCAGGACTGCTATATTCCTTTGGGATTTGCCATGAAAATGATCTCAGGATGCTGATATGTGATGGTCTTATTCTGCCTTCAGATATATGGGCACAACTCCTTTCTGAGAGTCACTTATGTATCCGAGGACAGATCTGGACCAGTGATTTTTGTTTGCCATTCTAAAGAATCCATTTCAGGACCAATATACTTTAAGCAAGCATGAAACATCCTTCCAAATTAGCACTGTGTTAGCCATCTCAACAGTGGCATCAAGGATCAAATGGATATAGAGAATGAACTTCTCATTTATCCCTAGAGGTAGTCCTCTAGTAAGAGTAGAACAGAGGCAGGTAAGGGAAATGACTCATAGTGCCCCTAATAAAAGTTACACTTGATCTATACATATATAGAAGACTTATTTTTCCAGGACTGACAGTCTGGCTCCTTTCACAATACAAAATCCAAAATTTAAACAAATGTTTTTCACCTACTAGAGGGGCAGGCTAGATGGTGGTGTGATCTTATCCTGCCAAGTGGAAATAGATTGGAAGCTGCTATCTTAGTCTCCAGTGGAAATGAATCTACATCACCAAAACACAGCGCAGTTGGCTATGATTGGTAATCTCTGCTCAAGAGATCTCTGAGTGAAATACCAGAGTGCTTGAGGATCAGTGACACAGTTAGAGAAAGGGGCTGGACATTGTGTTCAGCTTCTGACTGCCACCTACGAGACGTGTGATGTCATTTAACCTTTGTGTGCCTCAGTTTCCTCATGTGTAAAATGAGAAAATTAATACAAATTCATGTTTGTATAGAACTAAGAGGAAAATGTCTCTGTTAGTGCAAAGCATTACTGCTATTTCATCATTTCATTCTGTCTATTTGTAATGAACCATTATTGAATTTGCTATAGAGGGCTGAGCAAAGTTGCACGATTTGCCAAGTTTGCACAGTACTTCGCTATACTATCCCCAACTAGTCCGTTATTAGGGTCCAATCCTATAAAGTGCTGAGCTCCCAAAGCACTGATGTTGTCAATAAAAGTTAAGGACATTCATCATCTTATAGGATCAGGCTTCATGGGCTTTCTATTGTGCTGTACATCTGAATTTGATGCCCAATTTATGAGACGCAAAGAGACCTACTAGGTACTGTACAAAACTCCACTCTTCCCCTGCAATGACTAATCACGTTTGCAGACCTAAATTTCACAGGACATTATTTTCTACATTACAGAATTTGCAGCATTATTACATTCCCACACTATAAACAAAACCATATCCTCAAGTAAAATTGCAACCTCATGCAAACTCCAGCTGTCCTAAACACCCATCACCCCAAAAGCAACCCTTTGGCCCCTTTTTATTTTCATAGTTATATGTATGTTATCAAAAAGAAACAAGAACATGGGAAAGGAAAATAAGTTTAAAATAAACATCAAAAACTGTGGGAAGCTGCAGGGGGGGGGGGAAGGAAAGAAAAGAAATAGTGAATTTAATAATTCTCCTTTGCAACAAAATGAAAATCTACAAAGTCCAGTCATGTATGTATTGACTTTATTTATAGGCGAACTCATTGCCTAAAAACTTGTCTGCTTTACATTAAATAAAACAAACCGCTACATAAATAGCTCTTTAAAAAAGACTATAAAAATCTCCATTCCCTGCTACTAAAATGGTCCAACAGCCAATGGGAGGCCTGACTAAAGAGCTGCATCTTACATTGCACCTTACAGATTTCCAGCTTTGGGGTCTGGCAGCCTGCAAGAGAAAGCAATTTCCAGAGAGAAGGACCCTTTTCTATGAACACCCTGTTTTAGTATGGAAAGATCTACCCTAAAACAACTGACATCAGGAAATCTCCATATTCCATAAATGCTGTAACATCAGGAACTCAGAACAATGAGCATCCACTGCTATTGAGTATTCAAGCAGGGATGAGCTCTCAAATGGATGCGACCCTCCGCCTGCCACTGAGGGCTTTACAGATCCTCAACAAAGCCTTGAACTGCACAGTGGAATCAGTGACAACTGATGCCGTATGTTTATAGGGCCTGATCCAACACCCATTGAAGTGGTGGCATCTCCATCCTTAGCGGTTTTAAAGGATTGGCTTGACAAAGTCCTAGCTGGGATGATTTAGTTGGGGATTGGTTCTGCTTTGAGCAGGGGATGAACTAGATCAGCGGTCGCCAACCAGTGGTCCGCGGACCACTGGTGGTCCGCGAGAAAATTTGGGTGGTCCGCGGAGCCGCAGCCGGAGGAGAGGGGCGGGGTCAGTAAGAGAGGCGAGCCGGGGAGGGGGAGAAGAGCAGAGCCGGGGCCGGGAGAGAAGAGGCGAGGGGGTGGGGAGAAGAGCGGGGCCAGAGACGGAGCCGGGGCCGGGAGAGAAGAGGCGAGGGGGTGGGGGGGAAGAAGAGCGAGAGCGGAGCTGGGAGGGGAGAGGAGGCAAGCCGGGGGGGAGGGGGAGGTAAGTGGCGGGAGCCCCACATACCTGCCGGGGAACAGGGTGCTTTCCCACTTTGCAGGGAATAGCTACCATCATCTCTATTTTTAAATTAGCAAATTGCATTTTAAATAGTTTTCAGGGTATTTAAAAACTTTTTTCTGTAATAAATGAAAGAGTAGTGATATTTAGATGAGTTGTGTGCCAGGAAGAGAAAACCACCAAACAAGGACCTAAAGCGATTTTGAAAAGGGAATTGGGGGGGGGGGGGGCAGAGGCGCAAGGTAAAAATTTTGCCAAGTTTGCTATTTTATAGCAGCTTCCCTCTCCTGCAAATCTGGGTCTGTGTCCATTGCTCCTTTTTGCTGCTTCTCTCTGGTCTGGTGCTAACCCCTGAGGGTTATGTCTGCTCTTAGCCCACTTGACAAGTTTGATTGTCCTTGATCTGTCTCTCCTTCCTCATTCACACCTCATTCATTCAACAGGGCACTTGATTATAAAGTGTGTGGGGGGGGGGGGAGAAGATCTTATTCTACTTCTAGCAGAGACATTTTTCTTTTACCTTAATTATACTACCTTGGGGGCTGTAACAGATTACCAAAGTTCAATACAGAGTTTCTAAAACAAGGTTATATGAAAAGGCATAACACAAAAGTCATTTAAAAGTTAAACAACCCCCCCCCCCCGCTTCCCCCCCCCCACTCCCCCCCCCCCCGGCCTTTTTTAAAAAATTCATGTTAGTGATCCGCGGGATTCAAAATTGTGAGTTTAGTGGTCCCTGAGGTCCAAAAGGTTGGCGACCACTGAACTAGATGACCTCCTGAGGTCCCTTCCAAGACTGATATTCTATGATTCTATGAAAGACCCCGCTGGTCTATACAGGACTTAGATCCTATAAAACTCCCTTCTTTCCCTGCTCATCCTCATTTCATAAACCCAGTAAGTCAGAGGCCCTCTGAAGAGAAATATTGTCTCAGCTAGAACTGTTTGTAATTTCAATAGCGAAGCATTGCCTTCTTTTGATTATTAATAGCTGTCATGAGGTTTAGCTAAAGTAAGCATGCCAGCTATAATGGAATGAATAGTAAACAGAAAGCATTCAGCTGTGATCGAACATGCTAGTAAGAAAACGTACAGATCTCAGTGAAGAAATTATCCTCTTGGTATTCCTGTACATATCTCCAAATCTGTGATTTCCCAAGCCATGAGATCTAAATATAAAATTCCTGTTGTCAAACTTGGCATTCCCTGAATAATTCGTTATTTCACACAATTCCACTGCTCGATCCCTCAAAGAAAAACACCCTTTTAAGCTAATCACACAATTTATCTTCCAGACTAGAGAGAAGGCTTATTATTTCTATTCTTAAATGCCTGTGAGACACTAAGGCACAGTGTCCTCAAATCTACCTTTTTAGGTGTCATTGACATTTCCAAAGCCACCAGTCAGCTACTGTCTAGCACTGTAGTGGTCTAAGACCCTGGACACCTGTTTCCACCAGGCCCTCTCAGAGGTCCAGAGAAGCACGGGCCACTTCCAGCTTTTGAGGCCCCAGCCATAACAAACGACAGCACACGGTCTAATCTTGTGCCACCAGAACCAATATATTTTAATTAATATTTATGAATATTTTTAACTCTTTAATATATCACAAAAGACAAAAAAAATATGTCTTTTATCAAATCACATCTCTTATTGATTTAAATGTGCAGCTCTAAGCTGAGCGAGTGTGTCACATTTTGGTCTGATAGGGATGCGAATAAAAACAAGTTGTGAAACTTATCACATGCCAAAAAATTACCACGTCTAAATTTGAGGCCCCCTTTGCACTTTAGGCCCAGGCCAAAGGGCCTCCCCCACCTAACTGGCCCTGGTTTTTCCACCAGTCAGCATAACAAAGCTGCCTAAGCACTGATGCCATGCCACAGCTAATTACCGTATTTTTCGGCGTATAAGACACCTTTTTAACCCAAAAAATACTTTCAATATTAGGGGGGGCGTCTTATACGCCGAATATCGGCCGGACCAAAAAAAAAAACAAAAACAAAAAACATATCAATATGCAGAGGTACATGTCTAAATCATTGTAGTCTATCTGTCTAGGGTGGGTTTTTTTACAGGACTTAGTAATAAAATCAGTGTATAGTTGTGGCTATTCTTTATTGGACCTACACAGAATAGAAATACAACTACGGTGCTTTGAATGTTCTTGTCATTTTACTTATTGTTTCTGTTCCTTTTTTTGGTTGACTTTTTTCAGACTTGTTAGTTACTAAGTGTGCTGTGAAAAGTGATATTAATGAACACACTAATGTCACTTTTCACAACAGACTTACTCTGCCCCAGCAAGCTCAGAGACAAAAGGGTCAGACTTCCTCTAGCAGGCAGGGTGGATAGTGAAGTTTTTGCATAGTACACCACAGTCAAAGGGATACAGTGGCTACATTTTGGGAGGGGAGTCTGGGATGTGGCTGCTTTGACTCAGGTCTAAATGCTACAGTATGAATACCAGAGCCCCATGTTCAAGCCCAAATTAGAATATTTTTAACATAGGGTTAACAATCAGTGTAGATGCTCAAGGCCTGAGGTCTCTAACCCAGGCTCAGCTAACTCAAGTCCCACTAACCCTGGGTTTACATTACAATGAAGACATACCTTTAGGGGTTAGGCTGAGTGGAGGTAATGACTAAAACCCTTACAAATCTGGGCCTGAGTACTATGGTGATTGGAGCCATCAGAGGGATAAATACCAAGGAGGGAGCTGAGTTATTTAAGTGAAGCACCAAAGTGGGCACAAGAACAAATGACTATAAACTGTCCATCAACAAGTTTAGGCTCAAAATTAGGCGAAGGTTTCTAACCATTAAAAGAGTGAAGTTCTGGAATAGCTTTCCAGGGGGAACAGTGGGGACAAAAAACCTAACTGGCTTCAAGACTGAGCTAAATAGTTTATGCAGGTGATGATCTGATGGGGCTGCCTATAATGGCATGTGACCCATCGGTGACTGTCAGTATCAAAAATCCCCAGTGACCTAGATGGGACCCTAGATGGGGAGGGCTCTGAGTTACTACAGATAATTATTTCCTAAGTGTCTGGCTACTGGGTCTTGCCCACATGCCCAGGGTCTAACTGATCGCCATATTTGGGGTCAGGAAGGAATTTTCTCCTGGGTCAGATAGGCAGAGACCTTGGGGTTATTTTTGCCGCCTTCTTCAGCATGGGGCACAGATCACTTTCAGGTTTAAACTAGTGTTAATGGTGAATTCTTTGTACTGTGAAGTCTTTAAACCATGATTTGAGGACTTCAGTAACCCAGACAGAGGTTAGGGGTCTATTTCAGGAGTGGGCAGGTGAGGTTCTGTGGCCTGCCATGTGCAGGAGGTCAGCCTAGATAATCATGATGGTCCTGTCTGACCTTAGTGTCTATGAGTCTATATATGTATCTGTTCCCTGTAAGCTGCGTGGAGAGATTTAAGCATCGCCCAGCTGATTAGCTGAGCCCACAGCCAGCAACATGTGTTCAGGTGCCCCTCCCCCCACATTGCTCCATCCTGCAGCTGCTCCTGAGACCCTCCTACTGGCTGTGCAGAGCAGGGGGTGGAGGAGGGAGGAGGGTCTGATGTCAGGGTGTCCCCCTCTCCTGTACCCCATCTCCTCAGAGCAAGGCAGAGGGGACAGCCTGACTCAGGAGAACTTGGAGCTGAGGACTGAATGGTGAGTGACTGAATGCCTTTCTTAAAGAGACAGTGCACTCTTTCTGAGATTTCCCCAGTAGGCAGCTCACACAGGATATGGTTAGACTGAAGATTATAGCGTGTTTATTTGTAGCGCTTCCCAATGTAGTGCAATAGGTATCGCGCTAGAGACTGTACACATTGAAACCTTGTAGCGCAAAATAATGGATACATTTGACGCGCTTCTGGCGGCAGTAGCAGTTGTGGGATAGGGCAGATATCCCAGCATTCAGCTGGGTGCAATGTGCTTTGCAAAGGAGGGGGGTGAGGGGGAACTGGGAAGTTGTTCACAGGGAGACAAGATCTGGCTGTCAGTTAGTTTTCGTTAGCGAAAACTGACAGGCTGTCTATTTCAGACACACAGCTCCATCTGCAAGCATTTTCACTGGTTATTTGCTGTGTGAATTGTTAGAGAGAAACTGCAAAGCTACTTCCGCTTTTATAAAACAACACCTCACGTCATTTGCCTTACATGGCAAGTTGATTGTCTTTAATGGCTTGCTGATGGCCTTCAATGGCTTGCTGATGGCTTTACATGGCTTGGAGGCATGCAAGAGATCCCATGGGTGTCCACATTCCCACCCTTGCGCTATAACGTTAGCGCAAAAAGGCTTATCACTCTGGGAAAGGAGGTTTAACACTTGCGCTTTAAACAGTGAGTCATTTCGCAAAATCTCCCTTTGAAGTGTGTTCGCTACAAAAATTATAGCGCTACTGGAGAATTTTTGCGCCACAAAGCGCCAGTCTAACCATGCCCACAGTCTCTCTGTCCCACTCTTTCCCCCTCTCCCTGCCCATGTACCCTCATCTCCGCAGAGCAGGGGAAGGGAGACAACAGGATTCAGAGGACAGAGCAGGTCCAGGAGCCCTCAGTGAGTGTCTTAAAGAGACAGCACACAGCTTTCCCCAGTAGCCAGCACACACATTGTCTCAGTGTCACATATACACTGTGTCTCTCACACACACGCACACCCTCTCACTCACTCTCACACACACGAGTCTGTCACACACACAATCTGTGTGTCACACTCACCTCCCAACACATACTTGTATTATTGTTGTTGTTACTTCTTGGTACTTTCTGCAATGCACATATATTCTCTGTAATTTTATTCTTTCAGAGTGTGTTATTTTAGTGTTTTGACTGGTCTATGCATTTCATAATTTTTATTTCTCTTACACTTACATTTAATTATTTGAGTAGCAAGATCTAAAATGCCCAACCAATCCTGGCTGGAGTAATTATCCCTATGGTAACTTTTAAAAAATATATATATTATATCTAGGTTTTTTGTTTCTACTGGTGGTGCACATAAGCACATACCTCAGTGCACAAAACAAAATTTATTCTGCACATGGATGAAAAAAAATTAGAGGGAACATTGATTTGAAGACATAGTTTTTCACAAACAGAAACCCAAAGCCCATATTAGCATTTTACACTATCCTAAAATTACTCAAAATTGAAGATAACTAATGTTTTACATTGACAAAGTTTTGGCATCAGAGCCTTTCTGGTAACTTGATATGTTGTCAATAAGATGAGCTTAATATGAATTTCACAGATTCATGACGAAGAGCTCTGGGTAGTTTGAAAGCTTGTCACCAGAAGAAGTTGGGCCAATAAAAAATATTATCTCACCCATCTTGTCTCTTTATAGATTCATTAATTTAATAATACTTTACAGTGTTTACATGCCCTAGTGAACATTTTAATTAAAAATGCCTGTACTTTCAAATTCTGAAATAACAGGATCTACTAAGGAAAAAGTATATGGAAAAGGCTAAGCCTTCAGAATAAAATAAATTTTGATTATAGTTTGGCTGACATTCAAAAATGTAAAAATTTTAATGGCTCAATTCATTTTAGTGGGATTCTTGTTATCAAGCAGTCTAAACTTTCTGATCCGTTAGTGGCAGCTAACATAAGGGTGGCCCAGTTATCCTACAGTAAATGGATTCTCTCCTTATCCATTCTGGCTGATAAACAGTTTTGAAAGCATTTTTATCCACTGAAACACTGAACAAAACTTTGCACTAATGAAACAGACTGAAAGTCTGAATCTCAAAGGAAGCTTTTACAGTTACAGTTTGTTTGAAGATGTTGTATCCGTACACTGCACTTACAATGGGATATTATTTATTTGGGGGGGGGGGAAAACTGTCATTTTTTAACTTAAATTTGTGCCTAAAATTTATAAATTTATTATGTTTTTAAAGGCTAATAAAATGCAGTCTCTGAATTGCTCTTTTATCACAAAGGCAAATACGTGCTAAGATTCATACAGAAGATAAGTGGTGGGACACACTTCTGTTAAGTTTTTTTTTTAAAATTATCATTCCTCTCATGGTATTGTATTCTGTACAATTTTTTCTTCCTCAAGAGATGAGTTCCAGACACCAACATATAGCATATTGAACAATTATTAAATCATTAGATGCTGTTCCCCACTAAAGTACAAGATAATAGTCCTTTTGACTTCAATAGGAGAAGGATCAATGCAAAGTGAGGAATATTTGCAGATGGAAGAATTAATCTCAATAACTATGGCCCTGATTCAGAAAATCCATCACTATATAGAAATCCATACATGCATGTGCTTATGTGGGACGTAAGCATGTGCTTAAAGTTTGACATATGCTTAAGTGCTTTGCTGAATTGGGATCTACAGGAACTAGCACTAAATAGAAAAGTGTTTGGCTTTCTAAAAGCACATAAGTCAAAGAGGGAAAGAGTTTCAAACAGATTTAAAAAAATTAAAGAAGACAAAGAACAATTTTACAATTGAGACTAAGAAACTGTTAACCTATTTTCAATTTTGTTTAAATGGTTACAAAGAAAACCATGTGAAAACAGGAAGCATAAAATCAATTAAACCAGTGGAAAAGGAATACAAGCAAACTGACTGTCAAAAAGCAAATGAGCATAAAAGGCAAAGGCTCATAAAAATAAATGGACCAAAGGAGCAAGAAAAGAAAAATGGAAAACAGGATTGAAAAGGGAGTAAACATCAATTCATGTGTTGCATCCCATTTCCATTATGAAACCAGCCCTACCCTCTTATTAAGTCCCACTGAGCACTTACTCTGAATGGGACCCTGATCAAAGTCAGTCTGAACACTCAGCATGGTAAGTAGAAGGAGTAAATAGACATCTATAGTATATTACCCTGATTTTCCTAGGTGCTGTGTTTCTGCAATTCCAGTAGAAATCCAGGGGAGTTCTCAGATGCCCAACACTGCCAAAAAGTAAGAGTGAAATCCTGAACCCACTGAAGACAATCAGAATTTTACCATTGAATTCTTTAGGGTCAGATTTCACTCTAGGTCTCATTTGTCTAGAAAGAACGTGCTTTTTTTTCTGTTCCTTTTCTGTGCACAATATGTTTACATAAATTGCATGAAACAAACTTGCTTGATTTCCAGAAGGGCCTTTCAAAAGCAGGGCCTACGCCAAAATTTCAGATACAATTTGTTTATAGATTGACCAGGTTGCCATCATTTCAATTCCATTTGACACATGTTGAGTGTAAGAATAGAACTTCTCTCTTATTGGAACACTTATGAAATGGTGTATACTCCTGATATAGTTAGCTGTGGAATTGCTTGGCAGGTCTCCATTTGTTAATCAAATACAAACTTCCTTTGATTTCTCCTTAAACTGGCACAAACTACAGCAAATGGGCCATACGGTGTCAAAGGACAATTGGGGATGTAGCTACACGGGCTTGCTGAGCCCTCCCAACTACCTATGGGTACTCCAAATAGTTAATTTTCCCATTGACAGGGTCCAGGATCTATGTGACACATTAGACCTCTCTCCTACCCACCCAGGGGTAGTCAATAGGCAGACTGCTGCCAAATCCAGACCGTCAGATGCTTTTGACCAGACCACGCAACTCTTGGGGGCCAGGGGCAGTTAGTGCAGAGAGGGGCTAGTGTGGGGAGAGGAATGATTGGCAGCTGGGGCTGCGGGGTAAGGTGGAGGAGCCTGGCACCAACACCTTTACTCTGCTGCTGCCACCTCCACCACCCTCCAGCCACCAGCGGCCTGCAACTGAGGAGCAGCACCAGCCAGGGCACCCAACTGTCTGCTCCGCCAAGGCCCCAGTGCACTGAAGTGGCCAAAAAGCACAACCGCAGCTCAGTCCGACCCACAGTTTAGCCCAACTGTGGCAACCATGCTTTGTGTGCCCCTGATCAAAGGGGGGTCACAGAGGCACCATTTAGGGAGGGTGGGGGAGCATCTGCCCCCCCCTCAAGTTTCATGTTACACCCCCCCCTCCCCCGCCCCATGGCTTCCACTGTCAGCCCCGTGCATCTGCTGGAGTCCCGCTGACTGGAGCGCCGGTCACCTGGGGCTAACACGAAATATGGGGGGGGGGGGCAGGTGCCCCCTGCCCTTCCTAAGTGGCACCCCTGAGTGAGAGCCCTGCCAGGTTTGTGACTGACAGCTGGACTTTGACAATACCTTGTGCAAGAAGTTTGGACCTTGACAAAAAATAATGGACTATCCCTGCATTCACCCTGCACATCTATTTATGCAGCACTGCTGTGCTGACTTCTGGTGCAAAATGGGAATTATGCAGAGGCGTTCACTGATTACATAGTCCTGCAATTGCTTTCACTGTTCTTGGAATAATTCAAAAACATGCTTCCCATAGTGAAAACATAAAATCTCTGCATTTTATGTAATTGCACTGTAGAGAAGCTGTGCACCAAAGGGAGAAAGGTAGCATGCAGACTTCTCTGGACTGGAGCCATGTCCTCTAGCAAAGTTGTACCCCCACCTCCCAAAGACTAGTGTAGTCAGCCTATTATTTCCCCCTGGTGCTGATAGAGAGGCAGGTCATTCATTCTTGCTGCTGTCTTGAATTGCAAAGGATCTCCCTCTTTCCGCCTCATGCACTGTCCTTTCAAGGGTATCAGTCTAGGAGTAGGATTAGGAAAGCTACTGATCTCCATTTTTGGAGGAAACAGAGAAATATATAGAAATGGAAGAGACTGGCAAAATGGAATGTGGACATACCAAGGAATGGGATGATGCCTCAAAAATCTATAATACTACTCAGCTCTCATATAGCACTTTGCCATCAGTAGATCTCAAAGCACTTCACAGCAGGTCAGTATCGCTATCCCAATTTTACAGATGGGGAAACTGAGGCACGGAGAGGCAAATTGACTTGCCCAAGGCAAGCCAGCCTACTAGTGGCACAGCCAGGTACAGGACAGAGAGTTCCCGAGTCCCAGCCCAGTGGTCTACCCACTAATCCACATTGCTTCTCCTCAGTGCATGCACACACACAGAAAAAGGTTTATGGGGTCAACTTGACAAGTGGGTAAATGACGTGTTCCTTTGCTTTCTACACAGGACCCTAACTGAGAAGTCTCAAGTTTTACCTTTCAAAGGTAGGATTTCTGGAACACAATAATAGCTTCCTAATCTCCAATGAGACACTGTTAGTCCACAGGAGGGATAAAATGGGAGGAAATTGTGGGCATTTTCAGGGCTTCTTCTTAGGAGTAAATAGGCACCATCAATGAAAAATATGACTTTGAACTTATGTTGACTCTGTCTCATTTTGTTCTATAAAATTCCTTTATATTCATGAGGTGTGTTGCCTAATATAGATTTCATCAAAACCTTCCTTACATGGGTGGGGCTAATGGATAGTGCAAAAGTAGGGACTCTGTATCTTTTAAATTTAAACGAAAAAGCAGTATAACAATCCCCACTTGTGTGGCTAGAGTTAAGTCACTCTGTGTTTGCATTGTAAACCCGTATTTCTAGGAGTTTGTTAATCAGACCCCAGGGGCTGTTCCAGTCAGAAACTTGGCTTTCAAGTTCTTCGCTCAGGAGAGAATTGTTTGTACTAAATTTGACAAAAATACTTTTGATTGTTTGTAAGTCACACTGCAAGAATTCTGTCAATAAATCTATATATATAAAAGTCAAATGGTGTATGCGTGTATGTATGTGTGTATGTATGTATGTGCACTTACTCCTTCAACACTGTTTGAGCTAGAGACTTGAAATTTGGTACAGTTATAGGTCTTAGGGTCCTAATCAGGGTAAGAGTCGAAAAATTTTCAAATCTCACCTCTGACGCCCCCCAGGGGTGAAATTATTTAAAGGCCAATCACATCAGCTGGGCAGCTGCTGTTCTCTGTGACATAGTTATGATGTCATAATACCCCCTCCAACGGACCCTGCATTCGCTCAGCTCTCTGCCCCCTCCCCCCTCCAACGGACCCCGCACTCGCTCAGCTCACTGCCCCCTCCCCTCTCCAACGGACCCCACACTCGCTCAGCTCTCTGCCCCCTCCCCACCTCCGACGGACCCGAGTTGGGTTTGGTCGGAGGGTAAGTGAGGTGGGGGTGTCGGGTTTGGTCGGGGGGTGAGGTGGGGGTGTCGGGTTTGGTCCGGGGATGAGGTGGGGGTGTCGGGTTTGGTCGGGGGTTAAGTGAGCCGGGGGTGTTGGGTTTGGTCTGGGGGGGTGGGAAGGTGTCGGGGTGGGTGAGGGGTGAGTTGTGGGTGTTGGGGTTGGTCAGGGGGTGTTGGGTTTGGTGGGGGGGTAAGGTGGGGTGTTGGGTTTGTTTGGGGGGGTGAGGAGGGGGGTCAGGGTTGGTCAAGGGGTAAGTGAGGTATGGGTGTCGGGTTTGTTTGTGGTGGTAGGTAGAGGTGTCGGGTTTGGTTGGGGGGGAAAGTGAGGTGGGTGTGTCAGGTTTGGTCTATGGGGGGTGAGGTGTGGGTTGGTCAGGGGGTATTGGTTGGTGGTGACGTGGAGGTGTTGGGTTTGGGTGGGGAGGGTGAAAATGTGAGTCGGCGTTGGTCGAGGGGTAAGTGAGGTGGGGGTGTCGGGTTTGGTCGGGGGGGTGAGGTGGGGTGTCAGGTTTGCTCTCTGCCCCCTCCCCCCTTCAACAGACCCCGCACTCACTCAGCTCTCTGGCCCCTCCCCACCTCCGACGGACCCGAGCAACGCCGGGTATTTTCGCTAGTAACATATAAAAGAGATGATAGTCTCACCTGTTTTCACTTTAGATTTAGTTGGGGTTAGTCCTGCTTTAAGCAGGGGGTTGGACTAGTTGGACACCTCCTGAGGTCCCTTCCAACCCTGATATTCTATGAAACAACATTAAAATATATATATAGTTTTTACAGGCATTGAGCCTGATCCTGTGTTCATTTGCACCAAAAATTCCTTTTGACCTCAATGCATGTGAGGAATGCGGGATTGGGCCCAACGTAAACAAGTTCCATGGATAATGAAATGTCAGAAGTTTAGAAAAACACTAGTGAATCTATGTATGAGAGATTTTGCACCAGATCTTTCCTAATGTATGTATATTGTGCCCATCCTCCATGAGTGCAGAGGGCTCACATGGCAGTGGAACCAGGGGGATCATTGTATAGGGAAGCAGAATTCTGGGCATCTGAGCAGGGCCAGCAACAGAAATTTTGGGGCCCCTTACTCTGATCATTTGTGGGGTCCCCTCCCCAGCTGGTCTCCCGCCGCCCGCGCCCTGCCCCGCCCGGGCCTACGTGGGACTGCCTTGCCAGTTGGGCATAGCGGGGGTGTCGTGTTGCGGGGGTACCGGGCGCGGTCGGTGGTAGCGCGGTGGCGTGAGGCACGCCGCCCATGCGGGCAGCCTCTAGCACACCACCCCTGCCTGGCCCACCTCCCCCCGCCAGCCTATTCTCCTTCCCCCCCTGCCTGACCCGGCCCACCCATCCTAATCTCCTCCCCCAGCCTAACTTCCTCCCCTCCCCACCCATCCCTGCCTGGCCCACCCCGCTGTTGGGGGTGATCTACCTTTACCCCCGCCCAGCCTCCCCCCATCTAACTGCCTTCCCTCCCCCACCCCTGCCTGGCCCTGCCCGGCCCATCCGACCGAACCTAACCTCCTCCCCCCTCCCACTCCCAACCCAGCCTCCTGACCCCCATGCCTGACCCGCCCAGCTCAGCCTCCCCCCGCCACCAAACCTCCCGCACCCACACCTCACCCACCCCATCCAGCCTAGTCTCCTGTCCCCCTCCCCATCCACCCAGCCTCCCCCCCCACCGCCCCCTTGCCTGCCCCCCAGCCCAGCTTCCCCCCATCCTCCTTGACACCTCCAAACCTATCTGCACACTGCCTCCCCCCGCCTCCCCCGGAGCCGGAGCTGTTCTCGGAGACTTTCCGGGCGAGGAACAGCAGGGCACTGAGCTAAGCGGTGGTGGCAGCAGATGCCGAACCCAGGTGGGTTCCTCCTCCACCTGGCAGGGAGTGAGCGACAGAGGGAGGGAGGGAGACCGGGGCTGCCATCCAGCCGGGGAAGCAGCGCGGCTCAGGCGCCCGGGAACGGCTCCCCCAGGCGGGGCGGCGGGGGGTGCCGGGGCCAGCCGCAGGGCTCGCCTAGAGCGGGGCTGTTCTCGGGTCCCCGCTGGGAGCCTGGAGCCGAGCCCGCGGTCACGCTCCCTCCAGCCAGCACCCCGCGCCATGGCCACACATCCCCCCGAACTTTGCCTCGGGCTGGGGGGGGGGGGGCACAGCCGGCTCCCAGCCCCACGCCCTGAGTCCCTTGGCCCCGCCCTCCCCACGCACGCGGCCGCCGGCATGGACGGGCCCCTGAACCTCTCCGCCACCCCGTGGGCAGCCACGGCCAACTGGAGCAGCCCCCCCCCCCCGTCCCCTAGACCCCTCCAAACCCGGGCCTACGTGGGGCCCCCTTAAGTCCGAGGCCCGGTACAGATGAACCCATAGTCCCCTGCTGTCGCCGGCCCTGCATCTGATCAGGGAGTACAGAGTACCACCATCTTGGGATGTAGAGTTCCTTGAGACTCTATAGCTACCTTGTTCTCGGTGTGCTTTATAGGGCGGGGAAAGATGGAGAGGGGTGGGAAGGAAAGGAAACAGTCGACCTGCCATTATAACTATCCTCCAGTCATTCCCCCTTTCAATCACATGGCTTCAGTTACAGCCACTGAATGGACTGATGGCTGCTCCACAGCTTGTGGGAGGATTCCTCTCCTCCTAGCCCTTCCAGGAGTCCCAAGGTTCTTCCTTGCACCACAGTCCAGATACTTGGGCAGTGAACTGGGAGCTTTTGGCTCTGAGAAGTGTTAGTACAAGGATGTGAGATTTCATAGGGATTCTGCCTGAGTAAGGGCTGCAGGTTTTGAATGTTGATGTGCAATTGCATTCGTGGCTCTAACACAAAAGTCTCTAATATCCAAATCTCACCTTAAAACTCTCCTGAATGCACATTGACACAAAAGATCACTCCAGTGAACTGACATGTGAGACCTTTTTAAACTTGTCCATCAACAGTGTAATGAGCATGACACCGAATTATTTAAGAAGTACATTACATGCTGTTCAAAACTCTTTTGACAGAGAAATGCTTAGGGGCAGATCATTGCTCCCACTAATTCCCCTTTATGATGCTCTGATGATGGCAGGGGGTGTTCCCAGCCTGGGAACATAGAAAGGACACTGTCTAAAGCTACTGTAATTTGCATTCAGGATCTAAACAGCTACCAGGACCAGGAAGAAACGGGTAGAGGCACATCCAACTAGCCTGTAATATCCTAAACATCAAAATGTAACCCTTCTGCCAGGCCGAGTTGATAGTAGCAAGGGGCAGGTTCAGTACATAGGGGTCCCCTCTCAACAACACATTGCAAAACTGGCTTGAGCCCCCACCCAGTGACTGGGAAAAATCTTACACACACTTCTGGATGCCTCAAAGAGGTCATCCTTCTTCTCTTGCAAGCACAGTCTTGGTGTAGCAGAAAATCTTTAATTACAGGAGGTAAACAATATCAGCATTAAATTGGGAAAACACCACAACCAAGGTTCATGAACTAAACCATGAGCAAAAACCAACCCCAGCAAATTGGGCTGTGTCCTTTCCCTTTGGTTCTTGAGCCCAACAACCCAAAAGTCTCTTGAGTCCAGCAACGCAAGAATCACCCAAAGTCCCAAAAGTCCAACAACCCAAAACTCTCTGTCCCTGATCACTTCAGAGTTCAAAAGTTTATCAGCAGAGATTTACCTCCCAGCCTGGGTAGAAATCAGGGGTGGTGGTGAGGGGGCTAAAGGGCACCTTATGTGGTCCAAGGCCAACTGCCCCGCCTCTCTGTGGGGTTCTTCTGCAGCCTTCCCTGTGAGCTGCTCCACTCCGCTCCACTAGCCACCCCACAAACTGCTCCGCCAGCCACTCTGCAATATATCTTCGGGCTCCCCCACTACTTAACACAGCACTCAGTAATTTCAGCTAGTAGGAGGGCAGCGCCATTGCAGGTGCGCCATTGGCCCAAAGTGAATTCAGCTCCACAGCCTGTAACTAGACTCCTAATGGAATCAAAATTAGCTCTGACATTCCACAGTGCAGAGAGGAGGAGATGCAATCAGTGTTTCAGGCCCTCAAAAGGGGCCCACGCCACCAGATACAAATACAAATAGGGATTAAGAAGTTTTCTATTATGAGTTGTAAGGTCAAAAGGGAAAAATATGGGAATCCAATTGTAAACAGAACTGCAATTGAGTAAACAAAGTCAGTGATGTTTTATGTTTAAGATGGCCCAATAGTACTTTGCCTTTGAAGTTGCTAAAGAAAATCTCTTGCACATCTTATCATTGATACTTAGAGATCTGGGTGCACCACATGCTAAGTGAAACAATTCATCATGTTCTCTTTTCTGGTATTTTTTCCAGCGGATACAATCTTTGATCAGCTGACTGGTATTTATAAATTGTTAGTGCTAGAAAAAATACGCTATTATAATCCAGGAGCCTGCTCCATTGGCGTCTTTGGAGGTGATCACTCAGTTAAGAAATATATGTAACTGCGATAGCATGGCTTGCATTTAGCAATCATTTATGTTGTCTGTGAGAAGAAATTCCCAAAAGGTTATTCTAGAGAGTAGGTGCACATGACTGTAAAGCCAACCATCAGAAAGATAAATTAGGTGTACTAAACTGCAATGGTCTAGAGTTTTGTTCATTGCTTAGTTATTACAATGGTAGTAGGGCAATTCTTTGCATTGAGACTGTGCAAAGGTTTCTTTCTGAGGGAACCTTGGATGGTGAGCATCTTATTTATAAGCAGATGAACAGGTTGCTCATTAGCATGAGAAAAGACTGTTTGAAGCAGTCAGTAAGAGGCTGAAGAGCCAGAAACTCTTAGTGGTCTTAGTGACCTCTAAAGAATGGGAAGTAGCAATCTAGATCATGGGTTCCCCAACTTGTTCCATGGCTTGGCCAGGGTAAGCCTCTGGCTGGTTGTAAGATGTTTTGTTTACCTGGGTGGCCATAGGTTCGGCTGCTCGCAGCTCCCACTGGCATCAGTTTGCCATTCACGGCCAATGGGAGTTGTAGGAAGCGGTGGCCTGGCCCGCGCTGCTTCCTATAGCTCCGATTGGCCAGGAAGCTGTTTAAACAAACACTGATACAGTGGGCTATATTCTTCTCTTAATCACACTGTTCAACCTCCCTGGTTTCAATTTTATTTTCATCAGGGTAATTAAGAACAGAATTTGACCAAAGAGGTTAAATGACTTCCTTATGGCCACACATGAAATCATTGAGATTAGCTCTTAGCATCTGGCTCTTAGCTCTGTGTTCAGTTCAAAAGGAAGTTCTCGCCTTCTCTAAAATAGGGTTTTTAATTTAACAGTGTCTCTCTAAATTGCGGAGGATTAAAATCGATTGAATAATCTTCAAAATCTATGAGTCAGTATACATGAATGTGGTGGCTGCCTAAATAGTAACAATATTTTTAGGTTGTTTACTTTACTATATATGAATTAGATATTGAAGTTGATCCATACTCATAAGCATAAAGGTTGTTCAGATTTTAGGATCCTGAAGCACAGAAATCTTGTTTCTTTGAACTAAAAATGAATGCTTTTCATAGTCACCTACAATGGACCCTTATGGTGTCTTTTATAGTGCAGCCCGGTGAGCCTGTACGCTGATGCAGTTTTGTAACATAACATATGTTTGCAATTCAGAAGTCCCTGGACAGCTGTTTTAGCTTTGGAAGAAAATATTGATTGGTCAGAAGTTTAGAATTGTATGGGGAGGTATTTATTTCTTCTGTTCAACACAATTATGGGGAGGGGAGAGGACAACACATTCTCCAGTGCAAATATTTAATAAATGTAAGTAGCTTGGTCAGACTATACTAGGATTACTAGTTGCAAGGTTGTTGTAGCTGGGTTGGGCCCAAGCTACGAGAGAGACAAGGTCAGTATAGTAATATTTTTTAATAAACCAACTTCTGTCGGTGGAAGTGACAAGCTTCCAAGCTCCACACAGCTCTTCTTTAGGTTGAAAGCTTGTGTCTTCCACCAACAGAAGTGGATCCATTAAAAGACATTATCTCACCCACCTTGCCTCTAAGATTATTATGGCATTTCTTTAAAAGTAACCCGCATGTGATGTATGGCATGTAATTTCAGAAGAGAAAAAATGTATAGTCAAAGTTGCAGGGAAAATTTCCTGTTGCAGTCATAAATTTCAGAATGTAAATAACTCAGAAGCCTTAATTTCGGATATAATGTTTGAGCATCTATTTATTCCCACAGACCATCAAGTATTTTATTTATCAGTCATCATAAAGATGGAAATGTCTATCTGCAGTCTACATATGTTCACAGCCACAGTTGGATGTGGTGATCTATGTTTCAAATCTTTGACTGCTGTCTGTAGGTACATACTAATGTTTGATACCAAAGTTTCAGAAAGTGTAGTATTAAAGTTAGTCCCTAGATGTCACTAAATACCATGGATGGTTTAAAAATGAAACAACAAAGACCTACACCAATGTCACCCTTCACATTTTTCAAATATAGATCATTCCTAGTCGCCAGATTAATTTTTTTTAAATCCAATTAATGAAATAAATACAAATGGAAAATATGCAAATATAAATATAACAAGTAGTACAAGCAGCAATTTTGTAAGGAAGAATTATAAAACACATTGTATACATATATTTGGGTTCTGTCATAGTCCATATGACTTTCGGCAATCACTCAGGACCTGAGCCAACAGCCTTTCAAGACATTGTTGGGTACTTCTGACAATCCACCCTTCAATTTTCCATTTTGGTTTATGGTTACAGGGATCACTTTTGGCTTGTCTATACCAAGCTGACAGCTCAAGCATTTGCTCCCCGAAAAGAGGAGAAATATATACATTTAGTCCAGGGGTGGGGAACCTTTTTTCTGCCAAGGGCCATTTGGACATTTATAATGTCATTTGCGGGCCGCTCCCTCCCCCCCCCCCCCCCCCCGCCGAGGAAGCCCAGGCTGGCAATGGGAGCTGAGACCCCTGCTGGCCCCTTGCCAGCTGGGGTCCTGCCGCCTGCCCCAGTCAGCTCCCGCTATCAGCCTGGGTGTAGGGGGTGATCTTCCTTTACCCCTGCCCAGCCTCCCCCCATCTAACCGCCTTTCCTCCCCCACCCCTGCCTGGCCTGGCCCAACCCACCGAAACTAACCTCAACCCACTCCCACTCCCAACCTCCTCCCCTCCCCCTCCCACTCCTGCCCCCCCATGCCTGACCCACCCAGCCCAGCCTCCCCCCCATCAAACCTCCTTCCCTTCCACACCCACGCCTCACCCACCCCATTCAGCCTAGTCTCCTGACCCCCTCCCCGCCCACCCAGCCTGGCCTCCCCCCCCACTGCCCCCTTGCCTGCCCCCCAGCCCAGCCTCCCCTCCACACCCCCTTGACCGTCGGCTCCCCGCCGCTCCTTCTTTCCCCGCCCGGCTAATGGTGGCCATGCGGCGCCGGCGGCTCCCCCAGGCATTTCCCGGCCCCTTCGTCGAGAGCAGGGGCGGCTCCATGCTCAGCGAAGGGGCCGGGAAGCGCCTGGGGGAGCCGCCCCCGCCTGGCGGCCCACGCGCGTTCCTGGCCGGCGGCTCCCCGAGGCGCTTCCCGGCCCCTTCGCCGAGCGCGGAGCCGCCCCTGGCCGCCAGGCGGGGGCGGCTCCATGTTCAGCGAAAGGGCGGGGAAGCGCCTCGAGGAGCCGCCCCCGCCTGGCGGCCCGCGTGCGTCCCTGGCCAGCGGCTCCCCCAGGTGCTTCCTGGCTCCTTCGCCGAGCACGGAGCAGCCCCCGCCTGGCGGCCCATGCACATCCCACCAGGCGGGGGTGGCTCCGCGCTCAGCGAAGGGGCCGGGAAGCGCCTGGGAGAGCCGCTGGCCAGGGACGCGCGCGGGCCAGACGGAATCCTTTGGCGAGCCGTATAAGGCCCGCCCGTGGGCCGGAGGTTCCCCACCCCTGATTTAGACCCAAATTCTGCAGCCTAAGATGGGCTGTGAAAAGCTCTGGAAACTATGGAACTAGTGTTTCTTCTGTCTGGCACAGACTAGGGTGACTAGACAGCAAATGTGAAAAATCAGGCATGGGGGGGGGGGGGGGGAGGGAAATAGGTGCCTATATAAGAAAAAGACCCAAAAATTGGAACTGTCCCTATAAAATTGGGACAGCTGATCACCCTAGCATAGACTGATGAGATTTCTTCCATGCATTGGATATGCCCTTTTCCACATCTCCAAATCTGTGCTCCCTGGGGGCTCCCTGTGGCCTAGCATATAGAGGTTGAGTTGGGTTTGAGAAGGACTGTGGTGTTACAAGTGGATTTGCAACTAAGCTGCCAGTCAGCCTTCTCCATCTACAAAAAGGGATGTTGCAATGGCAAAGTTTATTATAGCCCTGAGAATTCTGTCTCCTCACAGAGCTAGGGAATCCCCTCTCTCGCATCCCATTTATGTGGCCTACGTACAGGGATGAGGACCTCAAGGTACAGAAAATCAGTAGGTTCTGCTAAGTTTTGCCTGACTTTCTGTTACAAGTTTCATTTCACCTTCTTTTTCCTTGTCTGCCATCTTCAGTGGTAAATTTATCAAACCCAACCTTCAGGAGGGAAACAGGCAAATGTATGAAACCTGGAAAATATTATATGAAGCCAAGGGAATCAATCTTCACAGTGACAGTCAAATGCCAAAAATCAGTTGGGGTAGGTATCAGCAGAGCTGAGAAAAGAGAGCCCATTAACTTATTGTCCTTGGCAATCATGTTGCTTCCCAAGTCCAGGATGACATCTTGAATAGCCATGCTCTAGTTATATGGCCCAGAGTCAAAGGACTCTTGCTTGCAATGGCAATATTTTTTGTAAAGCTATCTGGACATTCCTTCAGAAAGTGCCAATTTAAAGTGGAAAAAAGTCTGCCGTGCTTTGTGCTCACAGAAAAGTGAATGCGAAGCAAAAGGATACTCAAAAGGAACATCAAGATGGATTTGGCTGTTACTGCTGCAGACTCTCAGTTTCTCAAACAGCCGTTTCTCACTGACAGGAAAAAAAATTTGCTCTTTAGATTTATTTGGAGGATAAGGTCATGTTGTAATTTTTTTTTGAGGCATATCATATCCTGCCTGAAGCTTCTCTTGGGAAGTACTTTGTTCAGTATGTTCTGATGGTGGGAGTTTAGCTCTATATAGAAACTTTTCTTCTCCATCCCTCACTGCTAATTCAATTGTCTCCTATTGTATTATTTGGCACCCCGGAGCAGTACCGTTAGTCTATCTTTGTCAGGACTATGTCTACATAGACAAGGTTAGAACAATTTAATGTAGCTCCTATATTGCTTCTATCACCTTGGAAAGAAAAGAATAAAACAAATCATTGTTGGGGAAAGCAGGAGGTGTGTCCCGGGTGATTGGAAGCGAATTTGACTCAAAGCACTGGCACTCAGTGAGTAGTAAGATACACAGCTGTGAGCTTTGAGTGTATCTATACTGCTTGGACTAAAAGCCCAAAGTCCTGCCCCGCCATTCCCTAGACTCAATATATTTATTTTTTTTGTTGTGCTGCCCAGGTGCCTCACTTGTGGACCAACACCCCATTGTGGTAGGCACTTTATAAACATTGAACAAAAAAGATTATGTATAGACTGAACATATAATGTAGACACCAATTCACATACAGTTGAAATATAAGACAAGAGACCATAGGTTGACACAGACAGAGAAGGGAGCATAGGGTGACAATATTGGTGAGCATGATAAGCAGGGATCTCAGCACACCAGTGGCCTAAACGTTGTCAAGTTTTGTATATGCATCATGGAAAAGAGGGTTTTAAAGGAGGGATTTGAAGGACAATGATGTAGCTTTGTAGAGGTTTATGCAAGGAGCAGCGTGGGACAAAATGCAAGAATGCTTGTTTGAAAATTTAACGAATGGGCAATTAAAGCTGGCATCTTTGGCAGAATATGTATGTGGGCGAGAATCGCCATCTCCATAGTGTATGAGAAATGAATCTCAATAGTATGCAGAAACGCCATGAAGAGCCTTGCTATTGAACGTAGCTAGCTTATGTTTGATGTGATGGAGAAAAGAGCCAGTGGATGGCTGCAAAGACAGGGGTGCCATATTGAAAACAAGAGGGTGCAGAAATAATTTTTGCAGTAGTGTTTGAATGGATATGAACAGGGAAAGATTGCATTTATTAAGGTTAGAGAAAAGGATTGTAGTGTAGACTATTATTTTTCTACTTCAAGTTCTTATACCAGGCTCATTGTGTAGTATCTGTCATGTGTTTGTTCTTTCATTGTCTCCCTAAGATGAGTGCAATAGAGTGTCTTGTTTTGACAGAATTTCAGTGTTTTGGGGTTTTTTTTAAATCTTGTTTTGTATTTGTTAGAGAAGACCAGGTCAAAGGAATGCACCTTGCTCTTGAAGAAGAAAGTGGTGATGTTTGTGATGGTCCTCAGTTCCTGGGGGAGTTCACTCCACCCTCAGCCCAACTTCTGAAAAAGTTCTGTCTCCTGCACAGATGAGAATTATCCTTATTGTAAAGAATTCCCTTGGGACAGAGGAGCAAAGTGGTCAACCAGTCTTCAGCCTGGAGCTTTAGGAAATCTATTCAATATCCTGGGCCTATGTCATGAAGCATCTTGGCAAGAAACACAATTTCCACTAAAAGAAAATGCATCACAGCAAAAATAATGTCATGACTATAGTTCGCCTGTTCCCAGGTTAGCTGTATTTTCCTTTCATCTTCTGGCTCTTGACATATTGCTGAGGTCTTATTAAATCCTCATATAAAACGCTGTTCATTTTAAACCTAGGATTTATTGTAGTCCCTATAAATATTTTCACATCTGCAAGACCAAAATTCCCCATTCTTTTCAGGATTACAACTAGTTTGTCATTGTTTCTCCCTTTCACCCTCAGGGATTCTCAGTGCTCTAAAGATCTTCCCATATTGTTCAATTTATTTAATTCCAGTGCCTAGGCCTGCAAATCATAACTGACAATCTTTCCAGCCAATGTGGGCCTGGTGCCTTTTCACGACGAGAAGATTAATGCAACCTTAACACACAGTGGGCTGAGCATGTTGCTTCCACAATACTGATGCTCTGGAATCAAAGGCTTAGCAGTACTTGTACTTTAATTCCAAAATTCATTTGCGCCAAATAGAGTAGAATAGTAAAAATTTCACTGGTAAAATTGGCCTCAAATTTTCTCCACGCTACCAGGTACAATAGAAAAGATAATTCAGAAGTGCCAATCTAGAGGTCCTAAGCACTGGAGTTACATCAAACTTATAAAGTTTAAACCTTTAATTTCAAACTGCTAATGTAATAGCATACAACCACCACACCAACAAAATCACATTTAAGTTTGAAACATATGATGTTCAAATGATGCTTATTCTCCACACAAAAAATAATAAGTCACATACCAAGAGAACTTGTAAATCACATAAAGCCTATTTAAGAAAAAATGTTTTACGAGCATCCTTAATGCAAAGTATCTCAAATCACCCTAGAAGCCATCATTCACTAAAAAAGTAATTGGACCTGTTTCACAAGTGTTAGAGGTTATTCCTAGCACATCAACCAGTGTCAGAGCTTGTTATAAGGATCTTATCTACATCTTGATAGCATTTGAATTTACTTTGTGGTTTTGGCTTAATTTACACACAGAACAAGGTTGGAAGAGAGTCCACCGGGGTGCATCTTTAGAAGATCAGAGCTCCTAGTCACTGTTCAATCACTTCAGTGAGGGTTACAGGTGTTCAGTGACTCTGATGATTTAAATATTTTATTATTGTGGATGGGGAGTTAGGCCTGGAACCTCAAAAGGTATTTAGGTGACTAAGTCCTATGAACTCAATGAGACTTAGGCACCTAAATATTCTTGATCTGGGCCTTAGTTATGCAATCAATGGGCTAAATTCACTCCCTTTTTGTAACTTGCCATCATGCCTCTCACCTGTAGAGCACATCCCCAGGCCTGAGTGCAGTCTCCCAGGGCTCTCTGGTCTAGCACTCCTTGTAGTACTTTTGGTGCCACCATGGACTCCCATTGTACATGGCCTAGCCCTTGGCGAGACCACCACTCATTCCATTCCCCCTTCCAGGGATTAACAGAAAAGTCCAGCAAACAGAAAACTCAAAATCTAATTGCCTTCAAGCTTGCCTCCCTGCCTCTGACACTTGCCGTTCTTGGCTTCTTTTACACTTGACACCACTGCTTTCCCTCTTGGTCTGGGAAAAGAAAGAAGAACCCAGGGCCACCCTCTCCTCTGGGTTGCAGCCAGGGGACCCTGTTTAGGCAGCTAAGTACTGTTCCTTCGATCCCATCACTTTTTCCCTGGGTTCCTCCTTCCTTTACCTTGCTCAATGGCATCTTCATGAGATCTGTAGTTTCTGCTACCTACTCCTCCCCGCACTACACTTTACTTTGGTGGTTCCTCACTGCTTCTCCTGAGGCCAAAGGGATTTCCTAATAGAACAGTCTCTGCAATTCCTGAGGCAGGACTGTCCTGCTAGCTACTCTGTCTTAGAGTAGTCACTGTTACCTTCCTTCTTCAGTCCTCTCTGTGGAGCTGCTGTCTGTGTTTCAAGCCCCTTGCTTTAGCTTAATCAGTTCCAATGCTTTTGCCAGCTCCCTTCAGATTAACACCCTTCCTAGTTAGCATTCCAGGCTACAGGGTTCAGAAGACAAGCCTTTTCTTTTCAGCGTCGGTCTCCAGTGAGAGAGGAGGCATCCTTGAAGCTGCAGTCCTCCTCCCAACTCTTTCCCAAAGTCACTGCTTTCCAGAATGCAGTCCCTCATTCTGTATGTATGGCCTGCGTTCCTTGCACCTATGTGTATAACTTTGCATTTGGCTGTATTAAGAGTTTATTTGAATGGGCCCAGTTTACCAAGCCTTCTAGATCATTCTCTATGACTTAATCAAATATTTAGTCTCCTCACTTCTTCAAAATGTGGATTGTTGCTGGTTTGTCTCTAAAATCTTTCCAAAACATTCTTTAATTTCCCTTTTTTCATAGATTCTACTGTCAGAAGGGACCAGCGTGATCATCTAGTCCAGGGTCTCCAAACTTTTCAGCCCGAGGGCCGCATTAACTATCAAATAGCAGTTCGGGGGCCGACAACACACTTGAGGTCCAAATAAAAAAGAATCAAAACATGGATGTTGTTTTTAATTATTTATTTAATATTATTTTATTCAGTTATTATTTAATAACACATTGATACACTACACATGAACACTACACATGAACACCCGTTCACTACACATGAACACTACACATGAACACTACACATGAACCCCCCAACTGACCCACCCAGCCAGGTCTCTCCCCCCCAAACCTCCTTTCCTCCAACCCCCCCCCAACTGACCCACCCAGCCAGGTCTCTCCCCCCAAAACCTCCTTTCCTCCAACCCCCCCCCCAACTGACCCACCCAGCCAGGTCTCTCCCCCCAAAACCTCCTATCCTCCAACCCCCCCCAACTGACCCACCCAGCCAGGTCTCTCCCCCCAAAACCTCCTTTCCTCCAACCCCCCCCCCCCAACTGACCCACCCAGCCAGGTCTCTCCCCCCAAAAACCTCCTTTCCTCCAACCCCCGCCCCCAACTGACCCACCCAGCCAGGTCTCTCCCCCCAAAACCTCCTTTCCTCCAACCCCCCCCCAACTGACCCACCCAGCCAGGTCTCTCCCCCCAAAACCTCCTTTCCTCCAACCCCCCCCAAATGACCCACCCAGCCAGGTCTCTCCCCCCCAAACCTCCTTTCCTCCAACCCCCAACTGACCCACCCAGCCAGGTCTCTCCCCCAAAACCTCCTTTCCTCAACCCCCCCCCCAAATGACCCACCCAGCCAGGTCTCTCCCCCCAAACCTCCTTTCCTCCAACACCCAACTGACCCACCCAGCCAGGTCTCTCCCCCAAAACCTCCTTTCCTCCAACCCCCCCCCCAAATGACCCACCCAGCCAGGTCTCTCCCCCCCAAACCTCCTTTCCTCCAACCCCCAACTGACCCACCCAGCCAGGTCTCTCCCCCCAAAACCTCCTTTCCTCCAACCCCCCCCCAAATGACCCACCCAGCCAGGTCTCTCCCCCCCAAACCTCCTTTCCTCCAACCCCCCCCCCAACTGACCCGCTCAACCCGGTCTCTTCCCCCCCAACTGACCCGCTCAACCCGGTCTCTTCCCCCCCCAACTGACCCGCTCAACCCGGTCTCTCCCCACAGACCGTGATGCCGCCTGGCAGTGGGTGGCTCCTTGTTTCGCCGCCTGTAACTGGGTGGCGGTGCGGTGCAGCGCGTCCCGGCCCCAGCTCTGAGCCGTCCCTGGCCGGCGGCGGTAGCGGAGCACGCGGTGCGTCCCGGCCGGCGGCGGCAGCGGAGCACGCGGCGCGTCCCGGCCCCGCGGCGGCAGCGGAGCACACGGCGCGTCCCGGCCCCGTGGCTGGTTCCCGACCCCTGCCGCGGGCCGGATGAGAGGGCCTCGCGGGCCGCATCTGGCCCGCGGGCCGTAGTTTGGAGACCCCTGATCTAGTCTGCCCTCCAGTATCACACAGGCCACAGAATTTCGCTAAGTGATCCCTGCCTCAAGCCCCTAACTTTTGGTTGACCTAGAGCAGTGTTTCCCAATCAATAGGTCACAGCTGCCAAGATGAGGGGCACTCACAAAAGGCACTGGGTGGAGGGAAAAGGGGTCATGAGTGTTGACAATTTTATTATAACCAAAAGCAAAGAAAATCTCACTTTTTCCACTCTCCGTACCTTTAAGGGTCAGGTATTCTCTTACAATCTCTCAGAGGCCCAAATAAATGTTATAGGCTTATCATTATCATTGATACATTTTTTTTTACTATTATAGTAAATGCAAGGGGATGTGATTTTTTTATTCACATCAAATAAGGGATTGTCAACCCGAAAAGGTTGAGAAAACCTGAGTTAAAGCATACTTTTTAGAATGATATTGATGTTTCAAGGCTGTGTCATCCCCTATAAAGATTGCGAGCATGAAGAAGTAGCATGAAATTTTGGTTGAATATCTTACTCCCACTCCTGTTTTTGAAATATTAAACAAGAACTGAAATACGCTATTAATGGTCTATGAAGTTCAAAGGCACCTATAGCTCAGCATAATATGGCACTGGGTGTATTTGCAGAGGTTATTAATCTCTTCTTCAGATTGCCATGTTAGAGCAATCTGTAGATGTCTATTCTTCAGTAGTTCTGACATGCTGCATTATTTTCAGGATTTATTTATTTATTGGCAGCCCTACTTACCAAATCTTTCTTGGTTTAATTACTCCCCTCAAAAATATGAAGAAAAATCTCAATTGCCATTTTGTATCAAGTCTGAGCCTGCAACATATTTTTTCAACATTTTAAAAAGCCTTATTCATGGGTTTATAATGGCACCGCTGATAGAATTTTCAATATTGTAGTGTTAGAAAAGGCTGCTACTGTATAATACATATAAAATGTTCCTCAGATAAATAAAAGATTAACTTCCCTGCTATGGACTCTGTAGAATACAGATAAATGCAGTAATAAATTGGAATGAGCTGAACCTGAAACATGTTTTATGCCTCTGAATTTCCTGATACAGGGAAAATAGACAAGATCAAAAGAAATGGGAATCACTTGGATTTGTTTCAAGAACACTGCAGTGTTCTCCTTATAATTCACCCAAATAAATTCTTAATTCCTTACTCCTTTGCCAACTAATCTTTCCCTGTGTCTTTCGTGCCACTAGGATACAAGTAGATATTGGACCAAATCTTGATTGTCTTACTCATGTTAGTACTCAAAGAAAGTTTCAAATTAAGTCCCAGTGGATTCTCTGAATAATTGTCCAACAGTCAGTGAATGATTGACTACGTGAGGTAACATTACTTCATTAATTCACTTCCAGCTCTAATATCAGAGACTGGACAAATTAGATAACAAAAAACTGAATCCAGTATGAAATGCCAGTTGTGTGTGACATAAAAGCTCTTTCCCCTCCTTAGTAATCTATGAACCATATCAGCCCTGCAACAAAGCAGAAAATTGTCAGCTCTAAAGCTGAGGCAAAGGCTCTAGGAATTTGAACTATACTGCAGTGGCACTCACATATTGCCCTATGTCAGTGGTTCCTAAACTGAGGTACGTGAACCCTTGGGAGTTCACGAAATGTTACAGGAGGTTCTCGGGGGGAGGGGAGGGAAAATCCCTAATGGTGGACAGCGCTGTCCCTAGGGACCCTGTGCTGACACGACCAACAGCCCAGAGCCCCTGGACTTCCAAGAGCTAAGCAGATCAAAGCAAACATATCTATCACACTGAGGAGATTTCAACGTCAAGACTCCTTATGAGAAATGGAAAGGGAGGTGGATATTTTTTGCTGTTTTAAAAATTAAATAGGCAGCTAGTATTTTTAAAATTATTATGAAGAAAAAGTTTAAGCTTTGTTGTAACGTGTGCTGTTTGTCTGGACTGCTCAAGACCTGAATGCTTGTGTAGGAGGAACTCTTTTAGTTGGCTTCTTAAATACCGCCATGCTGTTTCACATCTGTTACTCCTTGAAAAAACATAGGAGCCTGATCGTATAACAATTCAAAATGATACAAGCTATGAAAGTGAGATCTTGGAAGAGTGTTTCCATTTGCATAATGTAATAAAAATACTGTAATAATAAAAATTAATAATAGTGTGTAATAAGCATGTCATAAAAACTCATTTTATATTTCCAAGATCACCACTTTTATAATTTACTAGCGAAAATACCCGGCATTGCTCGGGTCAGTCGGAGGTAGGGAGGGGGCAAAGAGCTGAGTGAGTGCGGGGTCCATTGGAGGGGGCAGAGAGCAAACCTGACACCCCACCTCACCCCCCCGACCAAACCCGACACCCCCACCGCACTTACCCCTCGACCAACCCCGACTCACATTTTCACCCCCCCACCCAAACCCAACACCACGTCTCCCCCTACCAACCCCAACACCCCCTGACCAACACCCACACCTCACCCCCCGTAGACCAAACCTGACACACCCACCTCACTTCCCCCCCACCAAACCCGACACCCCTACCTACCACCGTAAACAAACCCGACACCCACACCTCACTTACCCCTCGACCAACCCCGACCCCCCTCCTCAACCCCCAACCAAACCTAACACCCCACCTTACCCCCCCCACCAAACCCAACACCCCCTGACCAACCCCAACCCCCACACCTCACCCCTCACCCACCCAGACACCTTCCCACTCCCCCAGACCAAACCCAACACCCCCGGCTCACTTACCCCCCGACCAAACCCGACACCCCCATCTCACTCCCCTGACCAAACCCGACACCCCCACCTCACCCCCCGACCAAACCCGACACCCCCCACCGACCAAACCCGACACCCCCATCTCACTTACCCTCCGACCAAACCCAACTTGGGTCCGTCGGAGGTGGGGAGGGGGCAGAGAGCTGAGGGATTCCGGGGTTCCGTTGGAGGGGGGAGGGGCAGATAGCTGAGGGATTCTGGGGTTCCGTTGGAGGGGGGAGGGGGCAGAGAGCTGAGCGAGTGCGGTGTCTGTTGGAGGTGGTATTATGACATCAGAACTATGTCACAGAGAACAGCAGCTGCCCAGCTGATGTGATTGGCCTTTAAAGAATTTCACCCCTGGGGGGCGTCAGAGGTTAGATTTGAAAAATTTTCGACTCTTAGGGTCATTAGGACCCCAAGACCTATAACTGTACCAAATTTCAAGTCTCTAGCTCAAACGGTGTGGAAGGAGTAAGCTTACATACATACATACATACACCATTTGACTTTTATATATATAGATACTCAGGTAAAGGAGAAAATCCCTGGAAATATTCATTTCTTGGAGGGGAGTTCGCGAGACTTTTCATTTTAGTGAAAGGGGTTCACAGGTTGTTAAAGTTTGGGAACCACTGCCCTATATTAAGTTGCCACAAGAACCAAGCTACAGAGTGGGTAACAAAAAATAAAGTATAGAGAGGTTGGAAGCCAATGCAGGGGCTCCAGAAGAGGAGTGAGTGATGATGTCAGAGAAGCAGAGGAAGATAATTATTTTTATGACAGCATGTTGAAAAGAGAAAAATGAGCTCAGCTAGATTAAGGTAGAAGCTCTGCTGCCTAACAAAAATGAACATCCATTTAGTCATCTTCTTGTGTGTATAAAACAGGGTTGGGTGGCAGTCTTCCAAAATGGATTACACTTGGCAAGTAACATAGTGAGATCAGTGAATGCATCACCAAAACTTGGATCATATCAAGGAACAAAGCTATGACACACTAGAGAAGGACTGAGTAGCAATGGTGATATATTTAGGAGATAAGCTCTATGTACTCAAAAGGGTGGATGAGTTCATATAACCCATTCCTATCATTGCCTGCATGCAGGCAGCCCTCCGCGCTTACTCAGAGCCCCACTAACTTCAGCAGGGCTCCACCTGTGTGAGGTTAGGTGCAGGATCAGAGTATAGAGGATTAATTTAACATGATCATTATTGACTCTCAATCCTTTTTCTACTAATAAAATTTTAGCTAACAATTTATCACACAAATGTAAATGTAAATGCCAGATAGGAAGCATTAGATTGATTTGTCAACAATCTTTTCTTTAAACAGGCTCAGGTGCTTAATATACCTACACAGCTTGGCTTAGATGAGTAAGCCAGGGAATTAAATATGAGCCAAATGAAATTGCTCTCTGCTTTGCTCTGAACGAGCACCCCCAGGAAGTTCTCTACAGTACAGGAAATATTTTCATAATGATGGGCATTGATAGGTAATAGGTTTATTCAGTCTAGCACATGCCATGCATACTTAATAAAGAAATATATTACATATGACTATTAATTTAAGCGCTGGAGTAAAAAAGCCTAAGACTAGACCAAATTCTGTTGTCAGAATTGCACACGTGTATGTCCAGAGGAAGTCTAGATAAATCAGTAGAATAACTCTAGAGTCATACTATTGTAAACAAGAGGAGAATTTGACAGGATGTGTAATCATGAACACCAACCTTGCTTTGAGTTACTAACATGCGTATACATTACAAGAAAACTTGACATATTTATTCAGCCTAGAAATCAGAAGGTCAAAAGACAAGAAGCTCTTCTAATGATAAATAGACTGAAATACATTAAAAAATATAAGGCCAGATACTCTGCCGGTATAAATAGATTTATGGCAGCTGAGGAGCTGACCCATAATGTATAATGTAAATCTGAAAATCTGAACATGCTCTTTGTGGTTGGTGTCACAGGGTGCAGCCTCCTCGACAGACTGGCATCACCTCCTAGTTGGTCTGGAGATTAGCTCAAGGCCAGCACCCTCCCCTGCAATATGCATGCCCTCTCTGTCTCTGTTCCTGCCTACAGCTCCACTCTCAGCTTCCAGAACCACAATGCCCTCTTTGCGACTCAGCCCTCCAGCCAGGTCATCATCTATGTTTTCCCCTTCCCGGGGTGGGGTACCTCTGACCAATAGTCCAGCCACTTCCCCAGTGGTGAGTGGGGGGGACCCAGGCCCACTCACCTTTCCAGGCCCCAGCCCAGAGATCCTGTAAACAGCAGCCTCCCATTGTTCCTCTATTTGCCTGGGCCACTTCCCCGTGGTACCAGCACCTTCTTCCTCCTCACCTCAAGGCACTTAGCTTTTCAGTCCCAGCAAGGAGCCACTGCTCTGTCCAAGGTGCTCACAGTTCCCTAATCCCCTTAGGGACATAGTCCTTACTCCGTGCACTCCCTTTTATCAGCAGCAACTGACCCTACTTTGCCCTGCAGCTTCCCTTTTATCTGAGCCTGCTGGGCCCAGACTGGTTGTTCCCTGCAACTCTCTGGGGCACTGCACAGATTCACCTCTATCATTTCTTCTGGGGCACACCATGACTAACCCTTTCTATTCTGTGTGGGGTAGGAACCACATCACAGCAGGCTTCTTCCTAAGAAGTGACATTCTTTGTGATGATAAACAAGATGACACTGGAACCTTTTCTATTGCCTTTTCTACTTTTCTACTTCTGGGTGCCTAGGATAATTTTATTTCTGCAGTGCCGTTGTTCTAGAACAATCAGCTTTAAGTGTTATTCAGATGCCAACATGTTTTTGGTTAAAACTTTTAATATTTATGCCAGTATAAGTTCTTCCTACACAGAGGGATTTGGTCCAAGCTGTCCACAATATCTTCAGCTCTTCTCCCCCTCCTCCACCCTCATTATTCCGAATAATCCTGCACAGCTTTAGAATATAGTCTGTAGTTACATGATCACATACTAGTTTTCCACAGGTCCCATCTCTGACAAAGTCACAGAATGGACAGTGCTTTGGGAATGAACCATGGTTATGTAGTGAATACCCTCCTTGGTGTTCCTTTTGTGTAGTTTTTTTGGACATAATTTCCTCTAAATTTAAAGGAAAAACAACAACAAATTAGGAAGTCCCTCATGTCCATCATATTTACCCCTCAGCTGTCAGATTAGATAGGTGTGTGTATAAAGGGTTAAATTAGCTTGCTGAAATATATATATATATGCCTTTCAGTTACTCTAAATTTCAGGTGCTTTGTAGTTTCTGAGAAGGTACTACCAGTTTTGATAAAAAACATTTGAAACTCAGAGATTGTACCCAAAGTCAAAGTCAAATTGAACATTTCACATGAATTAATCAAGCCCCAAATTCAAGTAAAACTGAGTGTTATGGGCACATGGAGTGAAACAACCTACCCAAAGTCATCTTCAGCATTGTACCCACACTAAAATTTAGCACAGCTCTGGTTCCTGACCTGTTAAATACAGTAGGCTCCCAATTATCCGGGCACGGTTAACCGGGCTGCAGATTAACCGGGATGTCTAAACGGGTCGGTAGGGAAACCCCAAAGCGGCGGTGGGCTCAGCTTTAACCTGCCGCTGCTTTGGGGCTTCTCCCACTGGCCCCTTAGGAGCTGGGGTCTCAACCTGCTTCCAGCCTGGGTGTAAGAAACCCAGGCTGGCAGCAGGCTGAGACCTGGGCTGGCAGGAGCCTGGGGGGAAAGCCCAAAGCGGCAGCAGGTTGGGTGCTGAGCCTGCCGCCGCTTTGAGCTCTCTCCCCAGGCTCCTGCCACCTGCCCCACTCAGCTCCCGCTGACAGCCTGGGTGCAGGGAACCCAGGCTGACAGTGGGAGCAGACTGGGGCAGGAGGCAGGACCCCGGCTGGCAAGGGGCCAGTGCGGGGAAACCCCAAAGTGGCGGCGGTCTGAGCGCTAAGCCTGCCGCTGCTTTGGGGTTTCCCCCGCTGGCCCCTTGCCAGCTGGGGTCTCAGCCTGCAGCCAGCCTGGGTGTAGGAAGCCCAGGCTCCCAGCGGGAGCTGAGACCCCAGCTAGCAGGAGCCTGTGGGGAAACTCTAAAGCAGCAGGGGGTTGAGAGCTCAGCCGCTGCCGCTCAGCTCTCTGCTGCTTTAGACTCCCCCCCCCCCCCCCGCAGGCTCCTGTCAGCGGGGGGTCTCAGCTCCTGCTGCCAGCCTGGGCCTCCTACACCCAGGCTGGCAGCAGGAGCTGACTGGGGCAGGCAGCAGGACCCTGGCTGGCAGGAGCCTGGGGAGAGAGCCCAAAGCGGCAGCAGGTTGAGCAGTCAGCCTGCCGCCGCTTTTGGGTTTCCCCCGGTGGATCCCTTGCCAGCTGGGGTCTCAACTTGCTGCCAGCCTGGGTGTAGGAAGCCCAAGCTGGCAGCGGGCTGAGACCCTGGCTGGCAGGAGCCTGGGGGGAAAACCCCAAAGCGGCGGCAGTCTGAGCGCTCAACTGGCTGCCACTTTAGAGTTTCCCCGCAGACTCCTGCTAGCTGGGGTCTGAGCTCCCGGTACCAGCCTGGGTTCCCTACACCCAGGCTGGCAGCGGGAGCTGACTGGGGCAGGTGGTGGGATCACCACCATCCCCACCAACCACCCCAGGGTGGCCGGCGAACATCCCCCCCCCCCCCCCCCCGTAGACGCTTGATTATCCGGGATTTTATTAACCGGGATTAAGGTTTTCCTGATCATCCCGGATAATCGAGAGTCTACTGTAGTTAATTTTCCCCTCAAGTCCTCTCTAAGACAGTCCCAAAAGGGCAAATAACCTGGATTCATGTTAGGGGAAAAGTTTGAATCTTTCTCCTGTACTGAGCTTTGAGCTCAAATAGAGAGTGCCCAGTACATCTACTCTTTCTGTGGGTGATAAACAAAAGTAAAAGATCATCTAGGGCAGGGGTGTCCAAACTTTTTGGGAAGAGGGCCAGATTTGGTAAGGTGAAGATGTGTGAGGGCCGACCCCCTCCCCCCCCCGCGCTCCGGCCGCGCTCTTGCTCTTCTCCCCCCCCCCCCCCCCCGCTCTCCTCCCGCCGCTCCGGCGTGCTCTCGCTCCCCCCCCCACTTTATAATCAAGTGCCCTGTTGAATGAATGAGGTGTGAATTAGGAAGGAGAGACAGATCAAGGACAATCAAACTTGTCAAGTAGGCTGACTAAGAGCAGACATAACCCTCAGGGGTTAGCACCAGACCAGAGAGAAGCAGCAAAAAGGAGCAATGGACACAGACCCAGATTTGCAGGAGAGGGAAGCTGCTATAAAATAGCGAACTTGGCAAAAATTTTATCTTGCGCCTCTGCCCCCCCCCCCATTCCCTTTTCCTGGAGCACTGCTTATTTTAAACTTTTTAAATGAATATTGCATAAGGTAGCATTGCATATTAGAATATATGTTTGGTTTGTAATTTCATTATTTACCTTATATATTTAATGAAAATAAATGAATAATTTGATAGTCTTGATATTGTTGTTCTTTTTATTTTGCGCCCTCCACCAGACATCCTCCACAGTCCACACCAATCCTCACAGCCCAGCATCCCAAACACTCATCCACACTTGACCCTGCCCCCCTTCCCTGGCCACACTCACCAGCTCTGGAGGTCTCTGGCTCCAAGGGGACTCTCCAGCCAAAAGCACTAGCTCCATGGCTCCCATTGGGAGCTGGAGCAGGGCTTGCAGGGGGGGGGGAGGGGAAAGAGAGCCAGGAAGTATCCAGCAGGTAGGTCCGTGGCTGGATCTCGGTTGGGGAGGTGGAGGGGGTCTCTTCCCCCCACCTTCTTCTGCTAGTGCCTGCAATCAGACCCCACACCCCTGCACTATGCATGCCCCGCAGGCAGCAGGAAGGTGAAAGACCTGTTCTCCTAGCCATCATCACCTCCTGGGGTGTGGGGCCAATTATGGACTCAGCAGGAGGGGGGGAGGGGGGGGACAGGAGCAGCCCCGGTAGCTGGAGGCTCTCTGTCTTGGCGGCCCTTAAGCCTCATATCTCATATCTACTGATTAATGGCTCTAATTAAGGAATGAAATCAAGCATGTGAAGACAGGGGATCTTTAGGTGCTTGTTTGGTAGTTTTTTCTTCCTGGCACACAACTCATCTAAATATCACTGCGCTTTCATTTATTACAGAAAAAAGTTTTTAAATGCCCTGAAAACTATTTAAAATGCAATTTGCTAATTTAAAAATAGAGATGATGGTAGCTATTCCCTGCAAAGTGGGAAAGCACCCTGTTCCCCGGCAGACATGCGGGGCTCCTGCCACTTGCCTCCCCCCGGCACCGGCTCTTCTCCCCCCCCCTCTGGCCGCGCTCTCGCTCTTCTTCCCTCCCCCTCCCCTCCAGCCGCGCTCTCGCTCTTCTTCCCTCCCCCTCCCCTCCAGCCGCGCTCTCGCTCTTCTTCCCTCCCCCCCTCCATCCGCGCTCTCGCTCTTCTTCCCTCCCCCTCCCCTCCAGCCGCGTTCTCGCTCTTCTTCCCTCCCCCTCCCCTCCAGCCGCACTCTCGCTCTTCTTCCCTCCCCCCCTCCAGCCGCGCTCTCGCTCTTCTTCCCTCCCCCTCCCCTCCAGCCGCGCTCTCGCTCTTCTTCCCTCCCCCCCGTCCCCCCCTTCCTCCATCCCTCCCCCCCCGCTCCGGCCGTGCTCTCACTCCCCCCCTCCCCTGGCTTGCCTTGCCTTGCCTCGCCTCGTGCCCTGGCCCCGGCTCTGACTCCGCTCTTCTCTGCCGGCTCTGCCTCGCTTCGCCTCGTGCCCCGGCCCTGACTCTGCTGTTCTCCGCCTCGCTTCGCCTCGTGCCCCGGCCCCGGCTCCGCCTCTGGTCTTCTCCGCCGGCTCCGCCTCACCTCGTGCCCCGGCCCCGGCTCCACCTCCGCTCTTCTCCCCCGGCTCCGCCTCCGCTCTTCTCCCCCCCCCCGCTCGCCTCTTACTGACCCCGCCCCTCTCCTTCGGCTGTGGCTCCACGCACTGGTTGGCGACAGTGCTGGCGGACCGCATAGTATTGATTTTAGAAAAGCATCTGCGGGCCGGTTAAAATTAAAACACGGGCCTCAATTCGCCCCCGGGCCGGACTTTGGACATGCCTGATCTAGGGGATAGATAGTGATTTAAAAGAATTGTGTTTATTGAGAAACACATCAGAAGCCTTATAATTTATCTTCTGAGTCAAGTGGAGTTAAATGTTCATGATCCAAAGGATGAGAACAAATAAAAAACCCCAAAGCCCTCTGTCTCTCAAAATGTTCTGTCTCCTTAAACATTAATCACTAGCATAAGTGCCCGGCACTGCTCGGGTCAGTCGGAGGTGGGGAGGTGGCAGACAGCTGACACCCCCTGACCAACCCCAACACCCACCCCTCACCCCTCACCCACCCCAACACCTTCCCACCCCCCAAGCAAACCCAAAACCCCCACCTCACCCCCCGACCAAACCCGACACCCCCACCTCACTTACCATCCCACCAAACCCAACTCAGATCCGTCGCAGGCGGGGAGGGGGCCCAGAGCCGAGGGATTCCGGGGACCTTCGCAGGTGGGGGGCGGCACAGAGCTGATGGATTCTGGGGTTCCGTTTGGAGGGGGGAGGAGCAGGGGGGAGGGGCAGAGAACTGAGGGATCTCCGGGGTTCCGTTGGGAGGGGGGAGGGGCAGTGAGCTGAGTGATCTCCGGGGTTCTGTTGGGAGGGGGAGGGGCAGTGAGCTGAGTGATCTCCGGGGTTCCGTTGGAGGAGGGAGGGGCAGTGAGCTGAGTGATCTCCCGGGTTCCGTTGGGAGGGGGGAGGGGCAGTGAGCTGAGTGATCTCCGGGGTTCCGTTGGGAGGGGGGAGGGGCAGTGAGCTGAGTGATCTCTGGGGTTCCGTTGGAGGAGGGAGGGGCAGTGAGCTGAGTGATCTCCCGGGTTCCGTTGGGAGGGGGGAGGGGCAGTGAGCTGAGTGATCTCTGGGGTTCCGTTGGAGGAGGGAGGGGCAGTGAGCTGAGTGATCTCCCGGGTTCCGTTGGGAGGGGGGAGGGGCAGTGAGCTGAGTGATCTCTGGGGTTCCGTTGGAGGAGGGAGGGGCAGTGAGCTGAGTGATCTCCGGGTTTCCATTGGGAGGGGGGAGGGGCAGTGAGCTGAGTGATCTCCGGGGTTCCGTTGGAGGGGGGAGGGGCAGTGAGCTGAGTGATCTCCGGGGTTCCGTTGGAGGAGGGAGGGGCAGTGAGCTGAGTGATCTCCGGGGTTCCGTTGGAGGAGGGAGGGGCAGTGAGCTGAGTAATCTCCGGGGTTCCGTTGGGAGGGGGGAGGGGCAGAGAACTGAGGGATCTCCGGGGTTCCGTTGGAGGAGGGAGGGGTGAGCTGAGCAAGTGAGGTGTCTGTTGGAGGGGGGTATTATGACATCATCACCACCTAACCGCCCAGCCGATGTGATTGGCCCTGAAAGACTTTCACCCCTGGGGGGCGTCAGAGGTGAGATCCGAAAATTTTTCGACCCTTACCAGCATCTAGACCCCAAGACCTCTCACTGTACCAAATTTCAAGTCTCTGGCTCAAACGGTGCGGGAGGACTTCGCAGTCATACGTACATACATACATACATACGTACATACATACATACACCACTTGACTTTTATATATATAGATTAGCTGCCCAAATAAATTGAAAGTAACCTGCAAAAGAGAGAGAAACTAGAATTAGTGCAGAAACTAATTTTTGAGGGTTTTTTTCCAACTGCTTTGATTAACTAAATGATCAGGCTTAAATTTTCAGAAGTGGACACTAATTTTGGAGGTTCAATTTGAGGCACCTAAATTTCAGATTTTCAGAAGTACTGCTGAGTATTCACAAACTAGATTAAAATCAGTAGAAGCTTAGTGTCTCCAGCTGAGCAACCCAAAACTGAGACATGAACATTTTAGAAATGTTGACCTAAAGGCTTGGTCTTGTGAAGTGGTGAGCACCTTCAATTCCCATTGACTTCAAGGTCAGAGGTCCTCATCCTCAGCTGCTTTGCCCCTCATCCCAAGTCCTTTGCATTTGTGCAAAGTGCAACACAGATCTAAAGAGCAGTATACGACCTGATTTGACACTTACGCACAGGTTTAAATTATTTGACAAAGTTCAAGGTAGTGGAGAGCTAGGCCCAGGGACTCCAGTCTCAGGCATCGTTACCCTCCATGTTCAGCAAACCACACTGACAAGCCAAGTGTTAATTAGGACCAGATTCTGTAAACACATACTACTGGGTATAGTGTAGCAGGAGTGCTCAATACATGAAGTACTGTTTCTGGTAATAAGAGCCTGTAGGGAGGGTCAAGCTCTCAGTTACAATGGCTTCGAAATGTCCAAATCTATCTGAGGAGCTTAGATACCAAGATGATGATAATATAAAGCCATAGGTGCCACGAGTGAAATCTTGCCTTCATGGAAGTCAATGGGAATTTTACCACTGACTTCAGTGGATCCAGAATTTCACCTCATATAAATACTTAGTAGTTGATCAAATTTCAGATACTGCTTACTCATAATTTTGATGAATGACTATTGTTATTTGTGTGATTCATAAAATGCCATCAGCTGTCTAGTTTGATTGTTTTTGACAAGATAATTTCTTTAGCATCTAAAAGAAGGACATTTTTAGGCAAAAAATGTCTTTTAAAACTAGATTAGACAAGATGCTAGGAAAATTGACTGTAAGGAGCTACCCCACATTTGCAGAGACATGGCCTAAATGATTTTAAAAGGCTTTTTCAGTTAACTACCAGGATGCTAGGAATGTGTGTGTGTTATCTTTTCATTGTAGTGACACCAAATTAGTATGACAGAATTGAGCATTATTAACTGCAGAGTCATGCTTTTAGGGAGGGTGTAAAATTTCCCAGTCCTGGTACAATAGCAATATCAGATTTTCGCTACTGAAAATGAATTAAAAGTAGATTTGGGTATTTCAGAACCCAAAGTCTGGATGTAGCATGTAGATGGTTATTTTATATTTTGACCCCTTGATCCAAAACAATTACTCATATTTTGGAAAACCTTTCAAACAAAGTTTGTCTATTTTGGTTATATGAGAAATAGAAAAGAATAGATATTTTCTCTTTCTAAGTATTCCAATTGTTTAATGATTCTCCAGTGAGAAAAATCTAAGAGAAAAGACAAGAACACTTTCTTACCATCCACTCCATCTATCTTGTACATAACCCAGTTTAATGTCCTATCCACAAATCAGTTTTGATTTACTATTCCAACCGTCTATAGGACAAGATGAATGTCTTCCACCACAATGTCACAAGAACAAATAAGCTACAAATCACTCTTAGTTGGGGTTTTAGATACACAACTGGGACAGTACGTTAACATCTGTGTTAGTTCCTCTCACAATACTTTTTAAAAAGTACCTTGAATTTTTTTCCCATCCAAAGGTAATGTTTAGTGTGACCACTTTGGAACGTATATTGTTATCTTTCTTCTCCAGAGCAAAATATAAAAGAGAATTGTATTCAACACCCATGGTTTGTTTTGTCTTTGGCAGGGGAATATTTAAAATTAAAAAGACCGAGCCAAATCCTGAGGGTCTACCACTCTCTTAAATGCAAACATTTGAAAATGATTTGAAAATGATTGATTTGAAAATGATTTGAAAAAGGTGTCCAGAACTATACATTCAGTGAGTTATTTTAAAATTTTGTAAATTTAGTGTGTCATCTTTCACAGCATTTAGCAGTCTAATTCCCTTTGCAGTGCAGTGAATACGAGCATATTCTTTCTAGTGTCCTGTTGTCATAAAGACTTTAGGAGAGTTATTGGAGTTGAGTTAATTTGCAATAAAAACTAGATACCTGTTGTTGGCTGTATCATTTTATTGTGCAACCTGTTCTTAATCATGTACAGTTTTACTTTAGAAATGAGGCAGATTAAATATCACAGAGTTGTATCACATATATTATTAGTTCAAACACATCTCTTGGCTTGAGGGCCCTAATCAACAAACACTCCTTTTGCTTTCCAGGGTTATTTTGACTCAACTAAGGACCGCAAATTTGGCCAGGAGGTTGGGTTCAAAGATTGTGTGGTTACGGCAGGGTGGGGTATGTCTGACAATGTTGTTGTTTTTTTACATATGATAATAAATCATCCCTCTGTTGAAAAAATCTGGATAATGTTTTTATTTAACCTAAAGTAATATATCATTGAACAACAGGGGAGGAGGGATAGCTCAGTGGTTTGAGCATTGGCCTGCTAAACCCAGGGTTGTGAGTTCAATCCTTGAGGGGGCCATTTAGGGATCTGGGGCAAAAAATCTGTCAGGGGACAGTACTCAATCCTGCTAGTGTAGGCAGGGGACTGGACTTTATGACCTTCAAGGTCTTTCCAGTTCTAGGAGATTGGTATATCTCCATTTATATATTATATAACACTTAGAACATTTTCACAGGTTCCAGATTCACATCAGGAGACAAAATCAGGTATGCTTTGGGGACAGTCAGACTATGTCATAAACAGAAAGAACATGGAGTGTTAATTGCTGATAAATTATGAGCTCCTTGGTGATGCTTTCTTTTTCTTTGCTAATAGAAAACTATGGGTAAGATATCAGAACCAAGCACAGTGAGAATATTTGAAAAAACAGCTTTTGAATCAGAGTTTCTACATCTTTGGAGTCAATATTTTTTTTCCAGACCAAAATAATGAGGAATGTATTCGGAATGGCTGAAAAATTGGAGAAAATGTGAGCAAGAGGTTAAATGCAATAGTCAAGGTAAGTTCAGTGGAGTTCCACTGTTTTACTCTAGCTGAAGATCTGGGTTGGTATTTCTAGGGTAAGAGTCTAGCTTGTTTGATATACATGTGTGCATGTTTTGTTCATCTGGACCTTTTCCCTCACAGGACATATGGATTGGTAAGCCACTTTTCTGCCCAATAATATCCAAAATACATGACTGACACTGGATTTATAGAGAGACAGAGTGGGTGAGATAATATCGTTTATTGGACCAACTGGTGTGGGTGAGAAAGACAAGCATTCAAGCTTACATAGAGTTCTTCTTCAGGTATGGGAAACTAACTCAACATGTCACTGCTACAAGCTGGGAACCAACTGGCTAAGCAGCAGTTCTGCAGAAAAGGACCTGGGGATTACAGTGGACAAGAAGCTGGATATGAGTCAGCAGTGTGCCCTTGTTGCCAAGAAGGCTAACGACAGATTGGGTTGTATTAGTAGGAGCATTGGCAGCAAATCAAGGGAAATGATTATTCCCCTCTTTTCAGCACTGGTGAAGCCACACCTGGAGTACTGCATCCAGTTTTGGTCCTGGGCTGGGTTGGTCCTGCTTTGAGCAGAGGTTTGGACTAGATGACCTCCTGAGGTCTCTTCCAACCCTAATATTCTGTGATTCTATGCTTTTATGAAATACAACATTAAAACAGATTGTTTAGCATAAGTAGTTAACGGATATTTCAAGGGAACATTCGAGGTGAAGTAACTGGATTCTTAGCAGGGCTTTGGCCAAAGCTCTTTTGAATGTGGAATTATTTCACATTGATTCTTTGTGTTCTCTTCATCAAGCATACAATATTACATCATGCTATTGATGCTATCGTGCTATCATTATTGGCATGCAAACTGCTTAGCTTCATGAGAAGTGCATGAGAATTGCACAGTATTTTATACCACTGTAGCAGCTGCTGACACTTCTGATATATAAGAGTTGCTGGTCTTACATCACCTTGTATTGGTGTGATAGGATGGTAATGTCTGTTGGTTGCACAAGGCTGAGAGGACTGGTCAATGCAAAGGAAGGGGATGATAATAGGTTGATTTGGACTAACCTAGAAGCATGGGTGTTGGGCACATAAATGGCTGTGTAATCCATAAATGCCTTGTTTGGTGTACACCAAACAACGATGGGTATATATCAGAAACTACTGAGCCAGAGGATGTCATTGGAAGTAACAGACACAGATCCAAAGCATTGGAGTCAGATTATTCTATTATGGTACAGTGATGATGAGAATGGGGTTACAATGCTCCAGAGGGAGCTACAGGAAGTATAGGCCTCATAAGGGCCTAGTGCTTCCTGGATGTTTTGGGGAGAACAGCCACTGTATCATTCTAAGAGGATGCAGATGTGCTCTCTTCTACAGCCAGCCTATTGCTCTAAAGTGTTGAGGGGTTAATTTAAAACTCCTCACCTGATCCTTGTGGCCTCGGTGCAGCATCTGGAAATAGAACCTGATATGTATTTACACTGTAACAAAAACAAATAGAGAAATATTTATTTTGAATGCCAACCTTACACCTAATAAAGAAGCAGCAGAGAGCACAACAGTTTTTCTTTGTACCGTTTCCATCAATTCACATTTTTTAAAAAACAAAGATGTATTTTTCTGTTTTAAAAAATCTGAAGTACAGTAATATGAATAACCCCTATCAGTCTGTTGAAAACCCTTACCTTGGTTTCTATCTGCAGTCATGACAGACAGCATGAATACATACACTTTGGCAGGGATACAAAGTCTAACTTCAGCATGAAAATCTCTTGAATGTACAATTTTAAAAACACAAACTATTTACACACCATGTGAGGTATATAACATAAAAGCCACAGGCTAATGTCTGCTGCATATATGAAAGAATTTCATTCCCATGTCTCTGTCATACATTCACATATGTAGGAAGGGGAAAACAACACAGCATGTTATACCATGGAATTTCACACCATTGCATTGCAGAGTGCCCTATGCTAGTTTTGTTACATAATACTTTAATTACTATTCAATGACCACAGCTTATTTAGGACCAGATTCAATAAAAACAATCTGTTTGGGTCCACTGGAAGGTCATACAAGCTTCCAAATGAATTGATTTTAGTTATTATTGAATATGGCCTTTAGTGATATTGCTAGCATTGTACCTCAGTGTAGCTTATGTAAGATCTACGGATCAAACGAACTTCTTTTAGAGATGTATTAACCTCAAGAGGTATTGCCAGTGTAAACTCTGTGGCCTAGAGCCTTAGAGAGAAGGAAGCTCACTAATGTTGCCTGTTGCTGAAATGGGAGATGAGCTGCCCAGAGCAGTTTAAGAAATGCAGGGGCCTCATTGGCGAGGGTGCTCTGAGCTAGCATCTGTTGGAGAGCAAGGGGAACTGACTGAATGAGCCAGAACTCATTGGTATTTCATGACAGTTTGGGGCATTTTGATAAAAATTCAGTGAAGTTTGGGAGCAATAAAATTCAGTGGTGCATATTGTGAGATGAAGGGGCCAGGGATCTACAGCAACTGGACAGAGCTAGGTGAGGCAGTAAGGGGAAGAATAGTTTCTATGTTTCCTTCTGGGAATGCCTTCCTGGGATAAGTACTCTGTAAAGTGACTCTAGATACCACTAATCTCTTTCTAAATCGCTAAGCTGGAAACTACCAAAAGATCTGAGCCAAGACTGCAGTCCGGCAGCAGACAATGAAGAGCTGAAGGTGGTTTAGGGCAATGACTCTCAACCTTTTCAGACTATGTCATCTCTTTCAGGAGTCTGATTTGTCTTGCATGCCCCCAAGTTTCACCTCACTTAAAAACTGCTAGCTTATAAAATCAGATATAAAAATACTAAAGTGCCACAGCACTCACCATTACTGAAAAATGGCTTACTTTCTCATTTTGACCATATAGTTATAAAATAAATCAATTAGAATATAAATATTGTACTTACATTTCAGTGTATAGTATATAGAGCGGTATAAATGAGTCATTGTCTATATGAAATTTTAGTTTGTACTGACTTTGTTAATGCTTTTATGTAGCCTGTTGTAAAATTAGGCAAATACTTAAATGAGTCAATGTACCCCCGGAAGACCCGTGTGTTCCCTAGAGGTATGTGAGAACCACTGGTGTAGGGTATGTCTACACAGCAAACACCTGAGACTGGTTTGGGTCAGCTGATTCAGGATCATAGGACTGGGCTACCGGGGCTGTAAAATTGCAGTGTCATCGTCGTGACCAACGCAGAGACGAAAAAGGTCATCATAGTGGATGTCACGGTGCCATTCGAAAACCGGTCACCGGCCTTCCACGAGGCCCAAGCTCGGAAGGCGCTGAAATACACCCCGCTGGCTGACACCCTGAGAGCGCAGGGCTATGAGGTGCAGCTCCACGCCCTGATTGTAGGAGCCCTGGGTGCATGGGACCCCTGCAATGAGCCAGTACTGAGAGCGTGCGGCATCGGTCGGCACTACGCCCGGCTCATGAGACAGCTCATGGTGTCCGATACCATCAGGTGGTCCAGAGACATATACACGGAACACATCACGGGACATCACCAGTACCAGGTCGAGTAGCTGAGACCGACAACCAGGGAAACAACCCACCCCCCCTTCCCTGACAAACAGAGGGACACACCCACCCATGTACTTATCGCCTGCACCACCACTGACTCGGACCTTCACTACACCCCATGGGTGGCGTACCCGAACACACCTATAGACTGACGCTTTAAAAACTCCCACACCCCAATCTGGAGCTATGCTGGATATGTGATATGCATGTGCCCTGTAAAACCTGTACCTACTACCTACAATCGCCCATAACTCCAGCCTGACTCCAGATGTCTAGTACCTTACCTCTCAATCTGTGTATGTTTTCATGTTGAACATTAGCTTTAATAAAAATTTTAAATCTGTTAGGGCTCAGGATGGAGCCCAAACTCTGGGACCCTGTGATGGGAGAGAGCCTTCAGTGTGAGCCCAAACATCTACATAGCAATTTTTATCCCCACAGTCTTAGCCCAGGGAGCCTGCGCCAGCTGTGGCCGTGCACACAGCTCTTTGATTCCAGTGTAGACATAGCACAGACCCCTTGCAGCTGGAACAGAGCTGAGGCTGAAGCCACAGAGAGCAGAAGTCTCCATAAGGCTTCCCTACCAGCAACTGCATCTGAAATCACCCCAGCTAGGTCAGGTGACAGAGCCCTCAGAGCAGCCCAGGCAGCTCTGGCCTGCCAGTATCATTGGACTTCTCCAACCCAGGACAACTAATTGTGAGTGGGGAGCTGGGGAGGAGGGCAGTGGCTAAAATGCCGCAGCCATGCTCAATTACCAGGAAGACTGAGTTTGGGACTATTGTTAAGGCCCCAGGGAGGAGGGGTGGAAGACTTACCTCATAGAACTTGTTGACTTATTAATGGCTGGGTTTCTTGAGTTTGTTCTGTTGTCTCCCCTCACCCCTTCATAAAGTTCTCTTTGTTTTAAATCCCTGGCTCAGTGTTTGTGAGTGAGGGATACTGTCCATTAGGCACTCAGGATGGTAGAGTTTCCAAGGTTTCTGGGTGGGCACTTGAGCCAGTATTAGTTAAGTCGTTAAGGAAATGAAAGACTAGAAAACTGAACCCAGCCCTTTAGGGTTACTTCATTATTCATATTTATTTGCTGGTGGTAGCACTCAAGCTCTGCTAGGCATATTGCAAAAAGACGTAGGTCATAACCTAGTCCCTGGAATGAGGTCTGGGGTGAACACAAAAGGCTAGGGGGATAAGATACAACATATAAACCAAGTGATTAATGTGAAGCTTGGCTGAGTCTTAGGCTAGTGGCCATGAGCTAGCTAGAATCCTTAGAAGAAAAAGTGAGATTTAAATGTGGAAAGGATAAGGTCTTAAAAATCAGCTCTGGAAGGGTGTACAACACATACTAGGGGCATGGAGGAAGGTGCAATGATTAGATCAGAAGATGGCAAATTATAAGATGAAGCTGACATCACTGAATGGAGGAGACAAGGGCACTGAAAAGAGACAAAAGCAGACAGGGAAAGATGGAGCCATGCACAGCTTTGAAGGTGGTGACATGAAGTATGACTTTGATGTGGTAGCAGGAGGTGGATCCATAAGAAGAATTTAAATGGGAGTGGGGCAGTGAAAAAGCTCAAAACAATGAGCTTGAAACCTGTTTTCAGCAGGAGCATTTTACATGGCCTGGAGGGAAAGATGTAGTTTATTCAAGGTTTATCATCCAGAATATCTCAGGAACACTAGCTTTCTCACAGGAAATCTAGTGCTTCATCTGTAAAATATCATAGCAGCAGCTTCTTCTGATCTCAGATATCACCTGAGAAGGATGTAGCAGTGGAACTATTGTGTGTAGCAAGATATATTGTAGGCAAAACTGCACATGTGACAGATTGATTTTCAGCCTTGGCTTTGCATTTGCTGGCTTCACTGATTTAAGCCATACCCTTAAAATCAAATTTTTATATAGCATAAAAATTTCAAAACCATCTAGGTGTCTTAGGAGTCTAAATACTATTTTCCAAAGTGACTTAGGCACCTAAATCTCACTGAAAATCTGTGGCACTTAGACTCCTTAGGGGCAGGTTTTAAAGTATATTTGGACATCTGATAGGATTCCTTCCCCCCTCTGAACTCTAGGGTACCGACGTCTTTCACATGAAAGACGCCCCTAAGCTTACTTCTATCAGTTTAGGTTAAAACTTCCCCAAGGCACAAACTCCTTGTCCTTGAGCAATATTGCTGCCACCACCAACTGATTTAGACAAAGAATCAGGGAAAGGACCATTTGGAGTTCCTATTCTTCCAAAATATCCCCCCCCCCCCAACCCCTACACCCCCTTTCCTGGGGAAGGCTTGAGAATAACCTCAACAATTGGTACTGGTGAACACAGACCCAAATTCCTGGATCTTTAAAAAAATGGGGAAATCAATCAGATTCTTAAAGGAAGGATTTTATTTAAAGAAAAGGTAAAAGAATCACCTCTGTAAAATCAGGATGGTAGATAACTTTACAGAGTAACAAAAGATGCAAAAATACAGAGGAACCCCCTCTAGCCTTAGTTTCAAAGTTACAGGAAAAACAAAACAGGAATAAACCCCCATCTAGTAAGTAAAGGGAAGATTCACAAGTTGAAAACAAAAGGTAATCTAACACACCTTGCCTTATTACTTACTCTTTTTGCAATATTGAGACTCACTTTAGGCTGGTTTATAGGAGAAGGAGTTTCTGATCTGATGCCTCTCTGCTTCCCCAGAGAAAACACACACACACACACAAAGAGCAGGAACAAAGGCACACACACACACCCCAGATTGTTTCCTTTGGTCAGGTGCTAACCAGATTATCTGAGCTTCTTAACCCCTTACAGGTCAGGAGGAATTGTATGGTTATGACAACATCTAAAGATATACATTTTGAAAATCCCAGTAAGTGCTTATCTGTATCTTTATTAAAACCTAAATACTTTTACCAGGACCTGACTCTATAATCCTAAATCACTTTTGAAAATTGGATATAAACTCCTAAATCAGTTTGAGAAAAAATTTCAAATACATCTATTTTTTAAATCTGAATCTCTTTTCTTTCTAAGATTCTTCTATAAGTCTCTCTATCATACCTATAGAGTTTCAATAATATTCTATTTTTATAGCAATCATTTGCAAACTATTATCTTGTAAACACATCTTTATCAATTTGTACATGGATATACTGATTTTGGGGAGAATGTATTAAAACTATATTACTATTTATACCAGAGAGTGGCCAGGAAAATGGGAATGGTTTTTAAAAAGGAATTTCCCCAATGCCCCTGATTTTCATCAAAACCACAGTTTGCATAAAATTTTCAAAACCATCTTAAACAAGTACCCAGAGCCCTGAGTGTAGTCAGCTTCGGAAAGTAGGTATTAAATGCTATGGTTCTGATCTGACAATGTTTTACATTCATGTTGCACAAGCACCAATGTCTGCACAAGAGCAGGGCAGAGGAGAATCAGGCTGTTTGTGTATGTGTGGGTGCATGCTGATGGTGAAAGACCCATTTTGAAGACAGATTATGTGCCAGTGCATCTTAATTCATGGATTGGTGTATTGCTTATTGATTAATCTCTTAGACCACTGTAGTTGACAAGGGTTCTGTCTTCTTAGTGGCTACAGCCTCAGGAAGATTATTACCAATAGTATTCGACTGAGAGACCCAAAGAGCACGAGAAACAATTTATCACAAGTCCCTTTATTAACAAATTCACTAAGCATAGTCCCACAAACTCTGAAATACAACAGTAGATAGGGCTGAATGTGTTGTACTCTCTCTCTCTTACAGCTCCTGCTGGTATGGTGACCAGATGTCCCGATTTTATAGGGACAGTCCCAATTTTTGGGTCTTTTTCTTGTATAGGCTCCTATTATCCCCATCCCCATCCCAATTTTTCACATTTGCTGTCTGATCACCCTGTCTGCTGGGGAAGGATGTAAATCATATTTCTTATCATCATCTTATTGTCATCATCACCAGTGGGTGTCATCTGGATGTCTCCCAAAGCATGTAAGCTGGGAAACCATTTGTATTATGTTTCATGCTGATGCCCATTAGGGTTTATACATATTTATGAAAGTTTCAACCCCTTTTCTTTATCTATACTTCTGCACTCCACTTGGGGTGCCCAGTTTTACATAGGCTAACTTGTTAGTTCCACTTGTTATACTCATGAACATTTACAGTACTCAGTCATCAGAACAACTTTTGGTTAGTACATTGTGATACCCCATGTGTGCAAAAAACCCACAAATACTTCAACTGGCTTGAACAGGTGCACTTCAATAGATATTTCCTAAATATCAGCAGTTAACACATCTATTACTATAACTGTTTTATCTTGTGACATAGGGTCACTCAGCAGTTAGCTACCCATGTCAGCCTATCTTTAGGCCTGAGGCCTTGTTTGCCTAAACTTAATATCTTAGGGTATGTCTACACTGAAATTAAACACCAGCAGCTGGCCTGTTTCAGCTAACTTGGCAGGGATTTCTGCCCCATCCCCCCAACTTTTCCCAACACCTCTCCCCTCCCCAGTTTTGTGAACTAGTTACACGTAGTGTTGCCAATTTAGTGATTGTTTGGAAATTTGAATTGAAATTGAAACATTAATACACACTTTAAAAGCATATAAAGTATCTAATAAAATATGTGTATCTGAAAAAGTATAATAGATTTGAAAAGTATGAACACAGACTAGCTTCCTTATACAGCATTTGCTTTTTGTGACAATGTCAGTGCATTCATTTTGGTGATGTTGGCCAACCTAATAACTTCAAATTATGATTTGTAAGCAAAGCCTAAATGAGGTCTCCCTGACAGCTCGTGATAAGATGGGGGCTGGAGGGTAAGGCTTCAAAACCAGATTGTATTTACATTCACACCTAATCTACCTATCCAGCAAACAGAGCTGTGTTGCTCAAGTGATAGATTTTGGCCAGGGTTGGGTTACAAATCACTTGAATGTGGGCGGTAATGAAATGTTGTTATTGGATGAGTAAAGGGCAGTAGAACTGTACTTAGCCTGTGCTGATTGAGGGCATCAAGAGAGAGGTTGAGGACAGGTGGTTTGCTGCCCCATCCCATGAAAAATTACAGCACAGACACAGGCAAAGGACTGCCCATAAATATATCCGCCTCAACCCCCACGCTCCTCAGCAGCCTTGAGAGAGGCAGAAAATATGGGCTTTGCAGTATGCCTAAAGCAAATCCAGGCTCTGGCAATTCATTCTGTGGGAGGAGAGTTCCAGGTGAACCCCATACAAATTGCTTCCGTTCATTTATATTGAGAGAGCTCCAGCTCAGTCACCTTTTCTGATTTCAATTATGGCCGTACCTCATGGGGAAGAGTCTCAAACCACTGTGGGCTTTATAGCATTACACTTGAATTCCATCTGGAAGCTCACAGGAAGTCCATGCAAATACAGAGCACTGGTCTAATGTGCTCTCCCTATGTGTAATTCTACTTAATATGCAGGCTACAGCCTTCTGCCCTGGCTTCAGCTTCCAAATATTGACAAGGTAGAGCCCCATGTAGAGCATATTACACCATTCCAATCCTGAGGTGACAGAGGCACAGATGAGTGCGACAAAGTCCATGTCATGGAGAATATATCTCACTTGTCTTGCCAGGTGCAGATGGGGGAGTGGGGAGTGTGCTTTGGACTACAGCTTCCATGTGGGCACCCAGGAGTTGCCCAGGGTCTAACAACCACCCAAAAATGTTAAGTTCCTTTCAGCTGCTTCCACCTGCTCACCTACATTATCTCAGTCTTGTCTGGCATAACCAAAATCTGCATGATATATATATGGCCAGAAATCCCACTCTACAACTTGTATATCACTGCCTTGAGGAATGTCAAGATAAGAGGTAGCCCCTTAATGCTTCAGAACCTTACTGGGCTGCAGATCTTCATTTGTACCCAGACTAGTATTGGGCACTGTGTATTGCAGGTATCATATCACCTATTGCCAGGGAAACTGCAGGAAGAACTTAGGTAGGCACAACATAATTTCTCAATATAAATTGGGCCAGGATGCCAAAACCGAAGGCTTTAAAAGGTGTGGAGGTATTTCTAATGAGAAAAAGTGGTCAAGAGCTCTCCTCTGAAAGACAGCACTGCCAGCAACGGTATATATGTCGTTGGTTCAATTCTGATTTAGGGTCTGATCCCGAGAGGTGCCGGGCACCTACAACTGACATTCACATAAATGGAGCATGTGAGCACTAAGCGTCTCTATGAATTAGGTCTGTGGAGGGAAGAGTGCTACCTAGTGAATCACCCAAACAGGACCCCCTAGGAATTCCTTGGGGGGCTCCTATATTGACAGTGACTCTGGTTACCATACAGTCCCATGCTAAAGTGTCATTGCTAAATTCAATTAAATCTTAATTAAATCTACTCAGATTCTTATATACAATAAAAATAGGCATTTCTAAAGAAATTATTGAAAAACATATATGCAACACAATCACATCATGAGTGAGGTATGATGTAGGGCCAGACTCTGATCTCATTTAAACTAGTGTAAATACAGAGTAACTGTGTGTTGAAGCCAATGAGATCAGAGTCTGACCCATTATCTGTATCTTTCCCTAGAGAGATTATATTCTTTGTGTTATTGGAGATGTAAGTTTTATTTTCATGCCAATCTCTTCTTTGGAATGGAACTAGAATTACTTTCCGTTACCACAAGCCAACATGACTTATTACACAAAAGACCTGCCAAGAAAGAAAATGTATGTCACCTGCTTTATCAACTATCTCCCTCCAAAATGTACTTCAAGGAGAATTTCAAGTACAGCAGTAAATTTATAGCAGTGATTTTTTATGTATCTGTTTGTTCGGTCAGAGATTATAGAGTTTTATTTGAGGAAGCACTTTGTTAGTCATTGTTGATTAATAACATCCTCAGTTATACATCTTCAGGTCATAAACTTAACTTAACTGAGTAAATAAGTACAGACTGACTGTCTGGCCTGAAGGAATACTTTCCCAGTGAGAGAACTGGTTTAAAACTTGACTCATCTTTGTTGGCTATTATGCCTCAAAGATATGTACAAGGTTGGTTGCTTATTCAAAGATGAACTGAGGTAAGAAGGATCTGACATCATCAGTAGCATGTAGATTTTCCAGACATATTGCTACCCTCTAAAAAGTTGAACAAATATGCAATATTTTTATTTTAAAACAATATCTTTATTTATAAGAGTCAAATGGGAACTAGACTCTGTGAAACATACATACTCTGTTACTTTGTGGACGAGTTCTCTGTCTGTTTCCAAGTGTTCATCTATTTTAATAATGGTGTTAGACTATGCTTCCAAATAATGCCAGCTCTTATGTCGCACACACATTGATAAAACCTGATGCTGTGTTCAGAGTTTTGAGACCGTCATGATTTAGCTTCTAGACAGGTGGAAGATTTTAGCAGTCAATATAAATCATTTCAGCAGGCAAATTGTCTAAATAAATCTAAGTAACAACAACAAAAGGCAGTTGAAAGAGCCACTTAAAGACACGAGAAGGCATTTTTGAAAAATAACATTAGACATGAAGTTATCTATTACAAACATTTTAATCTTAAAATATTGGGTGAGGTAGCCGGCACCCTTATGCCTGCATTTGAAGAAGGATCTGTGTATTCTCCCGATTAAGTTTCTTTTTAACTTATGTTATTTATGTTTTAAAAATTTAGGCCTCTGGTTCCTTGTTTGTTTGGTTACTGAATAGCTTGCTGGATGTCCCTTTTGGGCTCTCAGTGGATGAATTAGAATGTTAGTCCCCTCCTGGAAAACGGAGGGGATCTCCTAACAAGGACATAAAGGTAAAGGTGAGATAATGTTGAGATATTAATTAATATTCTTATACTTATTCATTATTCTGCATTATTTATCTTTTCTGAGATGAATAAAAGAGAAGCCTGAAGGTCAACATAAGTATTAAAATGTTATTAAAGAGGAAGGTGATCAATTGTCCTTCATGTCCTCCAAGGGAAAGACAAGAAATAATCAACTTAGTTTACAGCAAGGGAGATTCAAGTTAGATGTTTGTGAAAACTTTAACTATAAATATGGTTGACCGCAGGAACATAAGACCTAGGGAAGTTCTGGACTCCATTACTAGAGGTTTAAGAACAAGTTAGGCAAACACTTGTCAGGGATGGCCTAGGTATACTTGGTGCTGGCATCAGTTCAGGAAGAAGGTCTAGATGACCTCTCAAGGGGTCTTCCAGCCCTATAGTTCTGTTTCAATAGACACCTCTTCTTCTACCACATCTACCCTACTGCAATTATAATGCCTGCTTATATGAAAGAGTACTACACAGAAAAGGAGAGAAGACAAAAATAAGCTAACAGTGATGGATGCAGCTTTTGAAGTTCATCCCTTCATTTTGCATCAAAGCTACTTAATAGCTATTTGCACCTGTGCAGTCTGATCCTCACCATAGATCCTCACCATAAAATGTAGACTTTTCATAGAATCATAGAAGATTAGGGTTGGAAGAGATCTCAGGAGGTCATTGAATCAATTTCCATTTATTGATAGTGAATTCAACTGGTTTAAAGTGTTTCAGTGGAACAGTTTTCCACTGGAAAATGCAATTTTGTCTAAATAAAAATGTATTGCAGGAATTGTCAATTTCAAGAAATTTTCAGTGGGGAAAAATTCAAAACAAATTGTTTTGATTTTTCTCATTTTGTTCCAATAGTGTCAAAATGTTCTTTTCGATGAGGTAAAATGTTTCATTTTGACTTTATCATTTCAATTCCATTAATTTCATTTAGACTTTATATTAAAACATGATTTTTATATAATTTAAGGCTAGAAGATCATTTAGTCTGGCCTCCTATATTGTATATCACAGGCCATTAAATTTCACTGACTCACCCCTATTTTGAGCCCAGCAACTTCAGTTAAGCCAAAACATTTGAGTCCTCACGAGACTAAGGGCTTGTCTACACTGACATTTGATAGTGCTCTAATTTGCTGGCTCAGGAGTGTGAAAATCACCCACCTGAGCGCAACAAGTCTGAGCACTTTAAAGTGCTAATGGGGACAGGCTCCGAGCACAGTAGCCGCGCTCCCAGTGTTCGGAGCTAATCCACTCATGGAGGTGGATTACCAGGAGTGGTGGGAGAACTCTCTCCCAGTGCTCACACGTTCTCACAACAGGGCTTTGAAATTTCCAGTGTAGCCATGCCCTAAATTGTTGTGTGCCAGAGGCAAAGAAAAGGAGAGACTGAAGCACCATCAATGACTGAGGCAGGGAATTGACTAGGTAAGATATGGCCCGATGATCCTAGGAGTTAAACCATGCACCATGCTACAAAGAAAAGCGACCTACTTCCTCCTCCCCTGCACCTCACAATTCTTGACAATCTGAGCTGGCAGAAAATTCCCTCCTGACCCCAAATGCAGTGATATCATAGTCCCTGAGCACATAAGCAGAACACACCATTTAAGCATCTAAGGAAGAGGATTGTCTGTGCCCACTGGTCCAACCCAACTGGTATCCCATCTCTAGCTGTGGCAGATCTCTCATGCTTCAGATAAATATGAGATTAGATTATAAATACGGCTGCAGATTTGTCCTAGCAAATTTAGTAAAAGTCACGATGTGGCAGGGCTGGGGTAAAACCCCATGAATGCCCTGCCCCTGCTGGCTCAGCCCTGCTTTCTGGCAGGAGGGCCAGGGGCAGAGGCTTGGAGCAGCCAGCAGGGAGTCCAGCTGGCAGCCCTAATGAGGGCTAGCTCACAGCACCAGGCTGGGCTAAGTGGTCACAGCTGAGGCTGCAAACTGAGGGGGCTAGAAAAGCCCTGAGCTTAACTCAGTTGGGAGGGGAAGCCAGGAAGGGGACAGGAGACTGTTGCCTCAGGGACTTGGAGACCCTGGAACCAGGTACAAAGAGGGTAATTGTTGGTGGGATAAAGGGAAGCACTTTCTTGCACTGATGTACACTGTAAATAAAGGACACTAGTGTGAAGCACCAGAAGAGGGTGTGAAGACTTTTATTTCTGTTATCCAGAAGACATGGCACAGGGAAAAGAGAGCAAGGCCTGAGTGGACCCTGTGACCCAGGTTTCATGCATTTTAATAATAATAATAAAAAAAAGTGCTGTGACAAATGAGGAGAAAGGTCACAGGGGACAATGGGCTGGAGAGCAAGCACTCCCAACACTCACCCCACAGCAGCAGCTCCTGTAGCTCCTGTCAGGTAGGGCTGGGTCTGGATCCACACTTCAGGAATTACAACATGTCAACTGGGATCTCAGTCCCACTCAAATTTTGCCCATCCGTGCCACTGTCTGACCCCGTGTGTCAGATTGGAAAAACACTCACTCAAATTTGGCCTGGCTGACCTATTGTGATGATGGGGTGGCCAGACCAAATCTGAGTGGCTCTGCAAACCATGTGCTAGGTCAGAATGCCTAGATGAGGCATGGCTCCAAGGCCATGAGACAGTAGCCTTCTGCAAGGTGAGTATATAAAAGTTACAGACACAAAGACAAGTCATGGACAAAATGGGGAAAATCACAGTATCCTTGATGTTTTCCCCCACTGTGACTACCCTGCAGCCCTAATTATAGTCATTATCAAATACAGTGTCACAGGGTACCTGCTCCCTGTGAATAGGGGGGGTGGGGGGGATAGCTCAGTGGTTTGAGCATTGGCCTGCTAAACCCAGGGTTGTGAGTTCAATCCTTGAGGGGGCCATTTAGGGATCTGGGGCAAAAAAAATCTGTCAGGGGACAGTACTCAATCCTGCTAGTGTAGGCAGGGGACTGGACTCGATGACCTTCAAGGTCTTTCCAGTTCTAGGAGATTGGTATATCTCCATTTATTTATTTATTTATTTATTTAATAGACTAAGCCCAGCTCCCCTGGACTGGAGCAGGTGAGCCCAATCCAACTAATTAGAGGGGGCTGGGATACCCTGGGGCCTGTAAAAGGGCTTTTTGCAGGCTGCTGAGGAGAGGAAGGCCTGAGACAGGCTGAGTCCTGGGGAGGAGAAGCCACAGCTCCTGTAGTGGGTCTCTGGAGGAAGGGTTGAGCTTCAGGAGGGGAGCAGAGCTGACTGAGGCTGGGAGGCTGCTGGACCTGGAGTGCCAGTGACCCCTGGGGCCAGGGACTGAGTTAAGAATATTTTCTTTGTTTGATAACCACCTGTTTAAAGACATAGGCCTTCTTGAAAAGACTGGGCATGGTAGTTCATGCTTTGTAGCTGGGGAGATGCAATATGTTGGGTAATCCTGTTGTCCCCAAGGCCCATAAAGTAAGGGGATGAACAGGGGAATTTGTAGATTCATAGACTGTAAAATGGGCCCACCACAGCCATGCAGCCCTATGCCCACCCAAAAGCTGGATTAAACCATATCTCACAAAAATCTTTTCTTAAAGACTTGAAGTGATGGTCCACCACCTCCCTAAGTAAATGTCCAATGCTTAATCACTTTCATTGCTCAGAAATTGACATTTCAAAAACAAATTATGAATTTTCCATAGAATAGAAATTTTGTTTTCCAAATGGCTCTAGTACTAAAACTTCTTTTCTTGCCTACGGCACCTGAATTTATAGGCAGTGTTGCAAAGTCTTGCAATTCTTTCATATGTTTGTTGTTGTTGGGTTTTTTTCAATATTTTAATGGTTTTTAAAAGCTCCAGCTCTTGGAGTCATGTGAATGAGATAATCTCAGCTTTCACTTTTTAACAGTTTCTAGTTAAAAACTGTTGTAAAGAAAATCTTGAAAACATGACTTGAGTGTACCCTGAAGAACAACAATGTAACTGTGCTTTTAAATCTCATGGTTTAAATCAGTCATGATTTTTGGAGGCCTGACCTTATTTTAGAATGTTTGGCATTGGCAATATTGTATAGGTAACTTTACCACTTGGTTTTGTCTTGCTGCCTGTTTGGAATTCCTTCAACTTTGGTGTTTTCAAAAAGTTTAATCATGTATAGTTGAAGTTACACCTGACAATGAAAATTTTTTAACAGTCTTCAGAACCTATGCTGCATTTGAAATAGGCAAAGGCATACACTTGGAGTTCTGGCAAATATACAAGGAAGTGTTGAATGAAATTTGACACCTGCACAGTTATAATGTCTTATGATGGCCAAGCCACTACTTATTTCAATTACACAGTATTCACTATTTTAATGGAAGCTACTCTAAGGACCATCTGGAAATGCTCCATGGACCACCGCTGGGCAATAGCACATAGTTTCAAAACCACTGGCTTAGACTATAATTATGATTGCAGTTAAATTTATGAGTTTGCAAATAATGGAGTGCTGAAGTTAAACCAACTGCAGGTGTGTAGCCTAACTGGAATATGGAATACTTAAGCAAAGGGCACAGCATGTAGAAGTGGGAATAGAATAGAGAACATACCTATATGAATACAGCAATCTGCTATAGAGATAATGACATATGTAAACTATATTTTTTGTGCAGGATATTCATCTTGAGGAATAGCATTATTATTTATACTACTGTTTGTGACGCCATGTGGATTGCCACGGACTCGCAGGGGCGAGGAAAAATTGCAGGCCTGTTATTTACCAGGTTGCACGTGGCAATAAACTATATAGGTAAGAGACGCAAGGGGAGTGTGGGTCAGGACGTGAGCTGCAGATACACACACACACACACACAAGTAAAAATTAATCAATTTAAAGTTTTACTGGGGATAATTACAAGGGGTAAGGGAGCAGTTTTTGATTAGCTAATAGACTTAATGAAACTTAAAACACACAATGACTAAAATACCTACTAACAAAGATGCAGCATTTAGTAATAATTGATACTTACAAATACAAACCAACGCATAACACGACCGGTAAACGTAGAAGCTCTATTTGAAACACGTGAGCTGAGAGAGAGGCTTCGAGGTGATCAGGCTCGGTTACGTGGGGTACACGGGATACACGGATACACGGGATTCGTTTTCCTCTCTCTGTCTGCACATGGCAGATAGACCCATAAGTACCAACTATGACATCACAAAAGTGTCATAGGGGACGGGGCCCAAAACTTGTTTGTGTTCACTTCTGATTGGCACAAGCAATGTTTACACCAAGTAGGGGAGCAGGTGCCTCAAAGTCTGGCTTCGCCCCCAAAAGGGGAGGAAATGCATATTGTTATAGAATGCACACAAAACTGAATGACAAAAGACGAGGCCAGGGCAGGAGCAGGTGACCCAAAGTCTGGCTTCACCCCCAAAAGGTGAGAAAACGCACATTGTTATAGAATGTGTGCAAACCTGAATGACAAAAGAAGAGGCCAGGGCAATACCAGGATGGGCAAGTGTTACAGGATGCAGACAGGAACTCATCAGAACACTATAGTAGCATTTAAAGACCACCATTATGTTTGTATAGGGCCAAGCACATCATAAGAATCAATCCATGCCCTGTATAGCTCACAAAATAGACAAACACACATAAGAAATGTGTGTAGTGATTTTGTCTAAGGTTACAATAAGGCAGTAGTAGAAGGGAGACTAAAATCCAGGTCTTTCGAAGCCAAGGCTAGCAGCTGATTTACTAAACCATGTTATTTCTTTAGTAATTGATATTAATATAACATCTCTGCAATATTCCTTGTTTGTTTTGTTTTACACATTTTAGTTGTTAGAGATATTTACCTCTGTTGTCTGTAAGTATGCATGTTAAATATACAAGTTCTGTAGCTGTATGGGGTTTAGATCTGATTTTTAAATAGAGGTAATACCACAAGTACACAGGGTACTTGTTCTACCCAAGAATATATACATATGTTTTATCGGCATTATAATAAAAAAATAAACACTCAGGTATCTTCTGCAGTATTGTTCTCCATGCATAGGTACTTTAGTGCTTGGTGTACAGATTTTATACAGGGATAGCTGATGCAGAATTGTCTGACTCAGCTCATTACTGCAGTTGTTGCTTAGTTGATATGAAAATGACAACTTTCTAGATCCACTATAGTGTAGTTTTAGTGCGAGGTGTTTAACATTTCTATAATAACCAGCTCCAGCTTCTACTCATGGAAAAGCAGAGGGAAGAAGCAGTTTTCTAGACAAACCGCTAGGTGTAGTTACAGTGTAAGACTGTGATTAGTGCAGGCTAAACTGATGTCTGTCTTCAGGAGAAATGTACCCTGGAATGCCAGGAGAGGGGGTGGGGTGTCAGCTTGTGGTTTTCAAGCGATATTTACAAACCTCTCGGTAAGGTACTGAGATAGGAACTCCTAATGATGCCCATAAGAAACTAGCTGATTAAGTATTCTAGTTATTTATTATTCATCCTCTTGGTTAATCTCTTTTCTTTTTTTTAAAAAAAAATTCCCTCTATGCCATCATGCTGCAAATTAACTTTTGCTGAGTAATCACACCATGCCACTTATGTTGCTGCTGACCTCCATATAGTCTTCTTCCCCCTTTCCTTCCCTCCCCCCCATGTTGCATCATGTCGGAAATTTGTTTGGAAGCTCCCCAGGGCAAGGCTCCTGTGGTTTATCTGTAGCAGGAGGCACTCTTTTGGGTGATGTTGAAATACTAATACGTAAATAATGGTAAAATCCCAAATGTAGTAATGTTCTTTTGCTGAATGCAGAAGTGGAGTATCTCCAGTGGAAGAAGCTAATGTTTAAATGATCTAAATGGTGCATGAGAGCCTTGCATGGTTACATGATTATAGTTCCTAAATCTTCAGGCCAGAGCCTTGGCTGGCATAAATTCAAGGGAGCTGCAGCTATTTACATCAGTTGTGGGTCTAGCACAATATGTCTGTTTGTGTGGAATCACCTGGTTAAGAAAACCAGAACTTAGAAAAAGCATCTTCCTGTCAGTGATCGGGATAAAAGGGCTGTAACCTAGCAAAGGGCCATATTTTATCTTGTGGAGTGAAGATTACAGAATCAGATCCAAAAGGAGAAAATGATTTGGTTCCACCAAGGCCAACAGAAAAAAAAATGTCTCATGCTAGAAACTTCTACAATAAATATTAACAAAAAGGCCAGAGATCAGCTGGTTTGTTGCCTTGGCTCTTCAGAACGATGTTTCCTGCCACTAAGGCCTAAATCATTCCCTAGTTTCTGCACTAAACCCAACTGACCAGGCTAAGCTGATGGGTTCACTGTGGTAAGGAAGGGGATGGAAACCTTCCTCCAGGCTGTGGAGGAGCAGCAGCAGCAGAACTGCTCTCTGGGTGCTACTGTGGCCTAGGGATTCATTAGTTACTGTTTCCGCTATAACCCCTGGCTCAAACAAATTAATAGCCTATCTTCAAGCTTTCACCCCACAAAGGGAGTTGTGTGGAAGTGCCCAAGTTCTGTTATTCCAATGCAGTAGAACCGCAATAGTTTTGCTGTAGGGAAGGCCCTTCCTGGCCATAGAGGAGGGGTTAGGATTTGTGTCCAAGGAATGTGATTCCAAAAGAGCGGGGGGAGGAACTGCTGCATTATATTATTTGACATTGTGTGGCATGGCTCAATCAAAAAGTCAGTGTGTGATGTGCCTGTAGATTTACTATCAGGTTTGCAGCATCCCTCTAAATGCTGTAAAGCAGTGGTCCCCAACCTTTTTATCACCGCGGACCGGTCAATGCTTGACAATTTTACTGCGGCCTGGGCCCCCTCCGCCGAAAAGCCGCAGATTTTTTTTTTAAAAAAAAAGCGCCGACCCCCCCTGGGCCCAAGTCCCCACCCCCCTCTCGTACCCCCCGTCCCCCCGCCGGCTACACCCAGGACCTAGTCCCCACGGCTGGGGGCAGGCTGCCGGGTCTGCGTGGCCCCCAGTCCCCGCCGCTGCCGGGTCTGCGTGGCCCCCAGTCCCCGCCGCTGCCTGGTCTGCGTGGCCCCCAGTCCCCGCCGCTGCCAGGTCCATGCGTCCCCCAGTCCCCGCCCCCAGTCCCCGCCGCTCGGGAAGCCCTTGTGCGGCCCGGTACCAATTGATCCACGGACCAGTACCGGTCCGCGGCCCGGGGCTTGGGGACCACTGCTGTAAAGCATCCACCACTCACATAAGCTAGCTGCCTGTGTACAATCCCAATTGAGATGCTGTACCCAATTGAGGTGAGTACGTGGGTAGTTGCCCATGCTACTGTGGCTACATTGCTATTTTTAGTGCACTACTTTAGGCAAAGCTAGCCCATGTATGTCTACCTGCACTGGTAATTACTTCCAGCGACAGTGCAGACACCACCATCACCTTATCACATTTTACATACAACAATTACCATTCTGCTTTCTCCTCTGTGTGCTACAGACTTGCATCCCAGCCCGGGAGTGATACTTCAAAGGTTGATGTCCAATGTAGTTGCATCTGTATTTCTGTGTTCAGTCAGGCTGAAAGGAACTACTTGTCTTTTTCTATGATTTCCCAGTGTGGTTCTGAGGGGATTAGTGGAGAAGAATGAAACACAGAAGAACTAGATTATACATATAGCAAGCTGCCATTTATTAAACAGAATTTAAATCCTCCTCCTTGTCCCAAATCCATACAATGTTGAATGCTAATATTTGCCTTGGGGTCTCTCCATTTGCAGGTGCAGTATATAGATGAAAGTACATATATCCATGTGTGAATCCTTTAAGGAGAACCTTAAAGGATTCACATGTGAGGAAGCTGCTGCATATCAGCTATTTTACCCAAAGGCTGGAAAAACTCTTTCACCTGAATCGACCTCTCCTGAGCTAGTACCAAGGCAGAAGAAAATGATGTGCTGATAGGTGACCAAAACATGAACTCTTCTGAGTTTGCTAGTCCCACGATGGAAGAGATGCAGCTCCAGTGGTCTCCCACCTTCTTCCACTTAGCAGATCTCAGTGCACACATGGAAATAATTTTCTTCAGAAGGAAAAAGATTCTTTGGGAGAGCTCTGTGTAAACTCGAAAACTTGTCTCTCGCCAGCAGAAGTTATTCCAATTAAAGATATTACCTCCCCCGGCCCTTGTATCTCTAACATCCTGGGTCCAACATGGATATGACCACACTGCATACAAGCTGTACTTATCTCCATTAATATTTAGGGCCCTACCAACTTCACAGCTGTCAAAAATGCACCCCAGACCATGAAATCTGGTCTCCCCTCTGAAATCTGGTCTTTTGTGTAATTTTATTCTATACCAGGGTGGGCAAACGTTTTGGCCTAAGGGCCACATCTGGGTATGGATATTGAATGTTGGGCCATGAAAGCCTCATGAAATTGGAGGTTGAGGTGTGGGCTCTAGCTGGGGGTGTAGGCTGTGGAATGGGGCCAGAAATTAGGAGCTCAGAGTGCGGGAGAGGGATTGAAGGGGGGAGAGGTATGATGGGTTGGGGTGCAGAATGATACTCTGAGCTGGGACCAATGGAGGTTGGGAGGGGGATATGGGTTGGACCACAGCAGGGGCCACAGCTAAGGTAGCACTTAGCTCAAGCAGCTACTGGAAGCAGTAGCATGTTCCCCCTCTGGCTGATATGTGGTGATGTGACCAGGCAGCTCTGCAGCTCTTATTGGTCATGGTTCCCAGCCAATGGGAGTTGTGGGGGTGGCACGTGGGGTTGAGGCAGCGTGCGTAGCCCCCTGGCTGCCCCTACACATAGGAGCTGGAGGGGAACATGATGCTGCTGCTTCTGGGAGCTGTGCAGAGCCAGAGCATGCAGGGAGTGGGGAAATCCCAAACTCTGCACGCCAGCTGGAGTGATGGAGGGGTGAAAGCCCAGACCCCACTCTCTGGTGGGAGCGCGAGGGTCAGATTAAAATGTCTGAAGGGCTGGATGCAGCCCCCGGGCCATAGTGTGCTCATCCCAGTTCTATACTATGCAGATTTCTCAGGGAGACCATTGTTTCTCAAACTGGGGTCCTGACCCAAAAAGGGGCTGGGGGGGACACAAAGTTATTGTAAGGTGTGGTGGTATAGTCACCCTTACTTCTGTGCTGGCTTCACAGTTGTGTGTCCAGAGAGGGGCAGCTCCTGGCCAGCACCTCACCTGGAGCAGCAGGAGTAAGGGTGGCAATACCATATCATGCCATTCTTACTTCTGTGCTGCTGCTGCTGGCAGCAGGGCTGCCTTTAGAGCTGGGTGGCTGGGAGTGGCGGCTGCTATTGCCAGCTATTGTCAGTAGCTACCGATTTTGGTGCTCTGCTCTTGTTCGATGATATCAGTCGGCTGCCTGTGTGTTCCCTCTGTGTGCTGTCTCTGCTCTACAGATCGCTGACACAGCAGACCCCGGGAGAACTCCTGAAGACCACAGACTCTAAAGTACAAAGGCACCCAGGCCAGGTTTATTGTCAAATGAAACATAGTCTCTAGCTTCGCCGGATTAGAGATCAACAGGTCTGCTAGTCCCTATGTGCTCCCCAGACAATGGACATAGCTCAGTTGATGGCAGGACGCTCCACTACCCCCTACACTGGACAAAGATGTCCCCCGACTCCTACTTTTATACAGTGCAAGACCAATCATTCATCTCTCCTGTCACATTGAGGTACAGTCCCTTTCCTCATTGCTGTCTCCCCTTTTGATCATGCTGGTTCAAACACACAGCTCTATCCATCATGCTGTCCTTTTCACCCCATCTCTGAGGTGCACCTGGCTGTTCCTTGTTATCTCTGTGTATTGTCTTCATATAGAGATGTCCAGGTGCCATCTTGGCACAACTTACTTATATCATTAGTATGTACTTTCTAGTACCCCTTTGCTTTGCCCAGTTCTGCAATTAGGGCCTGCCTCTGGCTCACAGCCCAGTTTTTTGCTTGGCAGTGCCTTTGCTTACTTTGGTTCAGGCCTCAGGCCTCAGACTAGGCCTCAGGCCTCATGCTAGGCCTCTGATACAAGAGTTCATGTTCAGGGCCGCATCTTACTACACCAGCAACAGCGCAGAAGTAAGGGTAACAATACTGCAACCTCCTTACAATAACCTTGCAGCCTTCCCGCCTGACACAACCCCATTTTGGGTCATTTTGCCACCCCAAGCGCGGAAGTTCTGCGTCACGCCTACGGGTGGTCCGGTGTACTGTGGATTCAGCGGCGTTTCTGCAGGAGGTCCACGGGTCCCGCAGCCTCGTCATCCCCACTGCCGAAAAGGCCGCTGAATCAGCGGCAGCAGCAGACCTCCCACAGGTATGCCTCCAAATACAGCCGGACTGCTGCCCTGATGGCAAATGTCAGGCTGCCCCACTTGGCTTGCTGCCCCAGGCACACGCTTGGACAGCTAGTGCCTGTAGCAGGCCCAGGAGCAGGACCCCTAAAGTTACAACACCATGAAATTTCAGATTTAAATATCTGAAATCATGAAAAGTTATGATTTTTAAATTCTTATGACACATAATTAACCAAAGGACCATGAATTTGGTAGGGCCCCATTAATATTTGATGAAGAATCTGTCTCCTGACCAAGAGTCTGTGAAAAGGGCTGTTGCTATAGCACATCCTTTGAATCAATGGATGCAGTAGCCACCGCTGTGCTGCAGTGGGTAACAAATTTAGAAGGGTCTGGATTTTTAATATGATTTAATTAGATCTGCCAGGCTTGCAGTGACCTGCAGCTGTCATGGAAAGGGAATGTATTCCAGTCTTTCTATCCTTAGATTGGTCACTGGACCTTTTGGTGCCTGCAGTAGACCCATGGGAAGTGTGGTTCCGTTTCACGGAGGGGAAGAGGTGTCCAAGCATGTAATTTTGGGTGTTACTTCATTTGGAACTGCAGAGGAGTGGCCCGTTCTATTTGAGGATCCATCAGTGCGGCTAACATTGCCATTTTGGGTTGGCTGAGTTTATCAGGACATGTATTCCTTAGAGCATTGATAAATTGAAGTGCTGATTTCCGTGCTGGAGCAGTAAAGTTACGCCTACTGTGCTCAGCCAAAATAAGATCTTGATAAGCAGTGCCATTTCAAACAAAAACTATGCCAATTGCAATAAGGAACTTTTTAGTTCAAGGTTTTCTATGTTGCATTTATTTAAATGACAGCGCAGTTTAGTGAATGTGGCAGCTGAGGATTTTTCTGGTATTGGTGTTATTAAATTTTGACTGTTAGGTCTTATGGGGCTGGTAACTTCATGGTGAAATGGGGAATGAGCAAAATGGTGAGGGACAGATTTTTTTTGTCCCCCCCCCCCCAAGAGTTCACTAGTTTTGAGGACCTCCATTTTGGGGGTATTCATTCTGAGAACATCTTTTTTTAAGAAGCATAGATCACCAGCAGCTCCTGTTGAGTGAAACTGGAGTTCAACACTCAGCACCTCTGGAATTTAGGTCAAGATCTGAATCAACAAAAGTTAGACACATTTGAATGTGGGCTTTAAACGTAACCTCTTGCTCAAAAGACCTAAGCAAGAAAAAGGAGTAAGGAACATTAAAGTGATTTCTGTGGTGGATTCAGTTGCGCTCTCGCTCTCTCTCAGGAATGGGCTACTGAGAAGCATCTGAAAGCAAAGGAAAATGAGAGAGACTGCCACATTTGGTAGCCATGCATTGGTACAGATGCACAACAAGAATTCAGCGCGCACACACAGATCATTTAGTGGGAGCCTGGATGGGCCTGAGCCATAGACGCTGGAACTAGAGGTGCAGGTGGTGCTGCCTCACCCCCTGGTTTGAAGTGGTTTCCAGCCTATACAGTGTTTACTATTTGGTTCAATGGCTCGCAGCACCCCCTCTAGACACATTGTTCCAGCGCCCCTGGGTGAGGAGATGATGTCAGAATTGTGCGCTTGTGCAATGAAGAGGAAAATGGAGCTCTCCACAATGGTGGAGAATAGAGGGAGAGCAGAGGGATTTGGAGGAGAGATGCTAAGTATGGTTTTTGCCATGCAATGTGTTAGGTGACAACGGGCCATCCAGGAGGAGGGGTCTGGGAGGCATCTGGACATTTAAGATTGCACTGAGTGTTGAGAGGAAGATGGGGGAATCATTTGTGTAGAGATAATGTGTGAAACTGTGTGAGCTCAAGCCGGGGGAGAGATTATACAGTTAGAAGAGGAGAGGACTGAAGGCAGAAATCAGGTGGAACACTGACAGAAAATGGGAAAGACTGGAGGAAAAAATACAAGTTGACTCCCCCTGCCATGATGCCCATTTTCTATAAAGTGTTCTGAATAACAGGAGGAATCTGGTAGATGATGAGGGTTCCATGCTGTGCAGGTGTAACCCAAGCTTCTTGATGTGTCACTCTGAACCCAACTAGTAGTAATAGACCAGCTAGCAACTGATGAACTTGCTACTGCCCCAGCTAAAAGACACGTGTCTTTAAGCTCATGCATTAAGCTCCCATGGTCTCAGGTTTGATCATAGCTAGCGCTGACCAGGGACTTGACAATGTTACAAGTGAGGACTTGTCCAGCATATCAACTGGAAAGCCTCTGAAGCTCGGGGTGTACTTCCTCAGCAAGGAGAAGGAAGTAACTCATGCCTGCTTCGTGTGACACATTGTCCCCCTCTAGTGGCACCTAAACCACCTAGAGCAGGGGTGGGCAAACTATGGCCCGCGGGTCACATCCAGCCTGCAGGCCCTTCCTGACCAGCCCCTGAGCTTCCAGCAGGGGAGGCTGCTCCAGCTCCTTCCCTGCTGCTTCCCTCCCCTGCAGCCCCAGCGCATAATGCCACCAGTGCTCTGGCCAATAGCTATGGCTGGGCAGGGCTGGCTCTGGTGGGGCCTGAGCTCCTGCTGCTCCTGCCCATGGTAAGGGGGTGGGGCTGCAAGCTCCTACAGGGTGGCGTGTATCACTCTGGCTGGCCTGACTGCCATAGTGTGCCGGGGATTTGGATAAGGGGCAGGGAATCCCAGGGGTCTGTCAGGGCGCAGGGATGTGGATAGGTGTCGGGGCAATCAAGGGACAGGGAGCAGTGGGGCTTGGGTAAGGGATGGGGTTCTGGGAGGGCAGTTATGGTGGGGGGTCTTAGGAGGGGGCAGTCAGGGGATAAGGAGCAGGGGGGCTTAGATGGGGTGTGGTTAGAGGTTGGGGGGGGTCCCAAAGGGGGAAATCGGGGGACAAGGAGCAAGGGAGGTTGGATGGGTTGAGGGTTCTGAGGGGGGTGAGAAGTGGGAGGAGGTTGGATAGGGGGCGGGGCCAGGCTTCCATACCCTACCCAACCCGCCATACAATTTTTAACCTCGATGTGGCCCTTGGACCAAAAAGTTTGCCCACGCTTGAGCTAGAGGTTGATGGGCCTCCTACAGCTCTGGCTTTTACCTCATGTATTAAGGTCCAGAGGTCCCAAGTTTGATCCCAGCCACTGCTGACCGGGGTCCTGTCATCCATTACACAGGCATCCAGCATATTCACAGAGGACAGGGCCATCTTAATTAGTCATCTTAATTTTATAAATAATAGCATATGAAAAATAACCTACTTCAGTTATTGGAATTAGTGAAGGCAGGTAGTGCCCACAAGTGCTAGGCATTATCCCTAAATATAAGATGAGATGGTCTCTTCCTTGAAGAAACAAAGGGGAAGACACAGGGAAAAGGAGAATGATAAAACATACAAAGTTGCTTCTCTCCCTAGACAGTATCCGTTAGCAAGGTTTTTGTTGGTGTTGTGGAAGAAATAAATGGGTTTTGTGGAGAGCTGAAAGGTGCTATGGACTAATTTAGAGAGGACGTTCTCTAAGCATAAGGAGCCAAGAATATGGCATGAAGGGAAACTATGCAAGAAATGCTGAAACTTCCCTTGTGGTTATATGCAATAGTGAAACTGACTGAGCCCCTTGTTCTATGATGCTCTGCTTTATTTGACTCCGTAGTGTACATTTGATCCAACTACAGTGATGCCTCCTTATGCATGGAATACCCTCCTAATTTCAGTCCATAAAGTGCCCTGAAAAGCTTAAGACTCAGGGGCCATGCCTTACTATGCGGTTACATAATGCCTAGCACAATGGCTCCTCAACCATGATTGGGATTGAGTCTACCCTAATATACAAGCAACCAACAAGAACATTTGAATAACCAGCTGATTCAAGAAGAATTTCAGGTTAAGGGAAAATGTTGGGCCACCCCTCCAGCTATTCCTATTCTCTTACCTATTCCATGGACTGATGGAAAGGCATTCACATTTATGGTGCCATGTCTCTCTGAAACAAATAGCACCATGAGTCTGTCCCTGTTTTCTTTTTGTGGAGTAGAATTGTGGGGCTGTGGAGAGAAATCACTTGAATCTGTCTGCAATTGAACAAATTGTAGCTGAAAGTAGTCCATCTGCACTGTAACTTCATTTACAACAATCCATATTTTAAATAACATAAGGAAACAGAATTGGGTAAAGCCTAAAATGTCACACTAAAGGCAGCTTAGGGAAAACTTTTATTATGAAATGCTGTCAAACTCACATACACTTTTGAGCAATATTAGGAGCTTGCCTAACCTGAAAAAGCTCATGTAAACACAATGCTAATCCCCCTGGGGATGAGCAGCTCAGAGGCTGCCAGAGTATACCGCACTCAGCAGCGGACATAAGAAGCTAGTTAGGATTTTCTTCTTTCTTTAGAGTTTATTTAGGCAATGTATCTAAACTCAACTGCACCATGCATTTTTCAGTGGTGTCCTGCTTGTATTTGATGTTACAGCTGAATTGATTGAGAGAGACCGGATTGTAGAGCAGAGAGGGAGGGAGAAATTTCAGAAGCTTAAAGGTTTGGTTCAGACAAGCCTAGAAAAGTCTTGATTATCTGAACCTTAACTGAGCTCTAAGGTTTGCACTCCATCTAACCCCTCACAATGCTGCTTCCTTTCCCATCCACTTCTCTGTGCCCCTCTCTGTTTCTTCCAATCCCTAACATCTTTTCCCACATCCACTCTTGATCCCTGAAATCCTTCTCACTGAATCCAATCTTTGATCTGCTTCTTCTCCATCACTGATGCTTCTTCTCCACTACCTTTTATTGGGGGACTCAGCTGGGTGCACAGCATATGAGAGTTAAACTCCAAAATGTCCTAGGAGCCAACTATTGATTGATCTAGGATTTATCCAGTTGTTTCTTTTTAAGCTTAGGATAAAAAACATTCACTTTACAGAAAACCTGAAGTGCAAACAGTCTAACAGCTGATAGTGTTGGCTTGGTTTCACTCTGTCCACAGAGGGATATGTTTATTTTTTGTTGGACATAATTTTGCTTCCAAGTGTATGGGGGTTAAAAGCAGAGGCAAGTTTCCCCTCCTCTCTTTGGCTTAGGGGGGAAAAAATCCTTCACACCCTTCCTTGATGGCTGATGCAATGAGGGAGTCTCCTCCCCTCCCCCCTTCCCAGTTTCAATCTACTTTAACAAGAGTGTATGGACCAATATAGGCCTGCCCTCACCTGACATGACCTTGCCTGTAGGTGTCCTACAAATGCCCTGCCAAACACCAGGCACGCAATTGACTAGCTCCTCATTTTTCTTTTCTTATCATTCCCTGATGTGCTGACACTGAAAGGCAGTAGTAGAGGAATGACTTTAATGGATCAGTAATTTTGCTAGAGTTGGCTGCCTAGTTGGCAGCATTGTAAACTGATTTGCAAAACACTCCCTGTACTCACAGACCCAGCTTGGTGTTCAAGATTACAGCTCTGGGTTAAAATATGTCAAGTTATTCATTGTGAATATAGTATTTGGCAAATCAACCTACTTTTCTGTGTGGGAGGTGTTCTCAAACCACACCTGACTTCTACCCCCCCCCCCCCCCATCTGTTGTGTGTATGTATCTGCCAAATAACTTATGCAAACCAACTTCAGTCAGTTTGTGAACTCTTTACTCTGATTAGCCACCTAATGCCTTGTCTACACTGGCAAATTTCTGCACATAAAGTAGCTTTGATCACTGTAACTCTCGAGGGATACACACTGCCAAGCCACTTAGTGCGTAGAAACTACGCAGTTGCAGCGCTCTAAAAAACCACCCTGATGAGGTGTAGAGCTTTCTGGGCTGGGACTACCATGCTGCGGTGCAGGTGTAGACACCATGGCAATTACAGCACTGCGATTGACCTCAGGAGGTGTCCCACAATGCCTGTTCTCACCTCTCTACTGCCCTGTCCCTGGGTGACCAACCAGCAGCCCCACCCCATACATTCCTTTGCAAATTTGAAAGTTCCCTTCCTGTTTTCTCAGTGGCATGTGCAGTGCTCTCGGCACATCTGTCCAGGCGACCATGCCTGCTCCACGCACCAGGCAATCTCCTGCTTAGAACAATGCCGAGCTGCTGGACCTCATCAGCATTTGGGGAAAGGAGGCCATCCAGTCCCAGCTGTGCTTCAGTTGTATGATTCGCTACAGACCAATTTCACAATGCAGGATAGAAAGGGGCTGCAATGTAGAGTAAAAGTGAAGGAGCTGCAGAATGCCTACTACAAGGCACAGGAGGCAAACTAACGCTCTGGTGCTGTGCCCACGAGCTGCTGGTTCTACAAAGAGCTGGATGCGATACTCTGTGGTGACCCCACCTCTACTGCAAAGACCTCGGTGGATACTTGGTTGGCTCACATGCCAGTCGAGAATAGACGAGATGTGTTGGTCAGAACGAGCAGCATACTGGTCAGCAGTTCGGGATCCATTTCTGAAGCACAAAAGAGGCAGGCTGCACAGTACACAAACCATTGAAAGATGGCCCCAAATGCAGTCAGAAGCACAGGGTTTGCTGGGATGCGAAGCAATGAATCACGGGATGAGAAGTGCTACCCTGCTCGCAACTCCGCCCTCTTACCACGCCATTCAGAGCGGCAGGAGCTCAGGAGCGCTGCCCTGGAGCGGCGGACCAGACTGCTGGCAGCGCGGTGCGCCGAGGCTGTTTGAGAGGGGAGAAGGTGGGGGAGGGTCCATAGCAGCCTTCCCAGCCGAGAGCTCAGGGGCCGGTCAGGAAGGGCCCACGGGCCGGATGTGGCCCATGGGCCGTAGTTTGCCCACTCCTGGTTTAGGAGAGTATATAAACTTCCTCTCCTCTCCTCTCCTCTCCTCTCCTCTCCTCTCCTCTCCTCTCCTCTCCTCTCCTCTCCTCTCCTCTCCTCTCCTCTCCTCTCCTCTCCTCTCCTCTCCTCTCCTCTCCTCTCCTCTCCTCTCCTCTATTCATTCAAAGTGCACAGGGTGTTTTTTAGTTCTATTGTTTCACTTAATCTTTTCTTTCAATCAGTAGGTCTTGGTGTAGGACTCAAACCCATTGTGAAGTGTGACAATGGAGCATGCAATTCTTCATACCTCACCTCAGCTGTCTTTAATAAGACCCAATGACTAAGTCCAGAAGTGGGCAAACCAGTTCAGAAACACACCCACATACACCCCTGGAAGGTTCACCTAAGAACCCCACTTGTTTCATCTAAGACCCAAATTCTCAAAGATGCTTAGGCACCTGACTCTCATTGATTTCAGTGGAAGTTAGAAGCCCAAGTAGGGTTGATTAGATCTGGTGTTTGGTCGCTGCGTTCTCTGGCTTTGCTATGTTATAAAGATCTAACCCTCTTGAAGTACTCAGGGTTTCTGCTTCTCTTTCAGTACTGCCCCTGAAATCGCTGAACAAACAATTACTAATGACCACAGTAGTCATTTACCTAAACCATGAAGGTGAAATGTACAGTTCTCACTTTCATACATTTTTACACCTTATTCAATAATTAACTTATCCCCAAGATTTCAAATTATTTACCAGTTTTATGATTAATTGGATGTGGAGCTGCAATGTAGTCACATGAATGTTTCATGACTTCCTTTCCAGTAAACTCAGAGAAATGATATCTCAAAATCTTAATCCTTATCAGGTTGACAGGGAGCCAGGAGCAGAGCTGAAACTTTGGTTGAATTTTAAATACAAAGATTTTTAGTTCACAGTCTCCATTCCTTTGCAAGAGGAAACAGCTTTTCTTAACATTTCTAAGAAATAAAATAGGCCTCAATCATATGCTAATTTCCACATACAAGTAGCACTAAAGATTCAGTTGGCTTGGCTCATTGTGCTAATAAAAGCAGAGCATAGATATGAAACGTTAAATATTAAAATACGATATTCATTAAAAGATGTGCCCAGAGGTACATATTGGTCCTGATTTACGATGACTCATAACACTTTTATCCCGTTTGCTGAGATTTAGGCAGTGCACTGTGCAAATAGACGAGGACCAGTATTAGGAAATCAAAAGCTAAGGAAATAAGAGAAGGAATGATTAGAATGCTCATCTTAGTCATTCGACTCCTTTCAGACTGCGTCGGAAAGTTCCACGTCTGTTTGATTTGCCTCATCCTAAAGAAATGTGCAAGTTACTCCACTCCAAATCTTCCCTTCACTTCCTTCAGCCTCCCTATCGGCATGGCAGCTCCCCTGCATCAGCAGGCTCTGGACATCACATTGCTCCCTTGGCACACTCCCCGTGATGCTCCCTTCCTGTAACACCACTTCACGTGATGACGGTGGGTATCCAGGAGTCATAACTCCCCCATCCGTCTGGTTCCTGGCACCTTATGCCTTTTCCAGTAAGATCTTGGACTCCACAGCATGCACGTGGACCAGGCTAGATCCCTGCTCCCACAACTCTGACTTCAACCAGCCTTCTCCAACAGAATGGTGATGCCCTGAACCCATCCCCCATTTCCATTCCAACACTCATACAGGCTTCTGGTTTCCTGTACTGCTCCGCCCCCGCCACCTCCCGGAAGAATCCCCACCTCCCACAACTGAGTGAGCCTGCAGTGTTCCCACACAAGAGACTCCCAGCACCCAGTCCAGAGGCCCCCTGCCTTTGCCAACAGGAGAGACTCAGTGCTAAGATCCAGCTGGTGTAAATTGAGATGCTTTGGAGTCTTACTATCTTTTCCTGCCTGGCACCGTTGTCTGATAAAATGCTTTTTAGTTAATGTTTCTCTCTCTAATGGATCCTCCTCTGAGCCATAAAGACGCTGCTGTGTGTTATGGGGCAGATAGAGAAAAACGACATACATGCATACAAACATTCTTGTTGGGTAGCATGTTTGCTTTTTCTACTTCTATTGTAATCACCCAAAACTGGATTTCATACAGGGGGCATGCCCCAATGTCGCTACGACTACAGCGATTTACAAGCTCAGTTTCAGGCTCCAGCGTAATTCACAAAACTCCCACTGAACTCTGTAGATGCCTAAGTTCATTCAGCACCTACACTTCTGCCTCTGGACATCTGCACCACTGCCACCCTTATGCATCTGGTTCCCTCTCCCATCCAAGCCCCAGAGCATAGACAGCACGGAATGGAGGCCAGGGGAGGCTAAGCTTCCCCCAACCTCGCACTGCTGGGGCAGGGGAAAGTGGTAGATTTAGGGCCCCCGAAAATCTTCCCCCGCCATGGCCCCAGGATTGCAGGATCTTGTGCTCCCTGCCATGACTCTGGGCCACAGGGCTTTCCTGGTTTTGGGGCAATGGGGGGAGGAGGAGTGAGTAGGGAGCAGAGCCTCAGGAGGAAGTGGTGGAGTGAGGGGAAGAATGGTGGTGGGGCTGTGGGTAGAATGGGGTGGGGCCACAGGGGAAGGGGCATAATGGGGGATGGGCATCAAGCTTGGCGATTCCCAGCCAAGACTGAGAGCTGTACCTCAGCTGAAGCTGAACTCTTAGTCCCTCCCCACCACCACCTGAGGAGCAAGTGGGGGTGTGGCCTCAGCCAGAAGAGGCAGGACCTCAGCGGGAAGAGGCAGGTTGCTGGCTAGCCTCCCCAAGGGGAAGCTTCACCTGCTGCCCGTGCCCCCAGAGCAATTAAAAAAACCAGCATTCAGACATCTAACTCAAATGTGAGGCCTAATCTGGGAGGCATACTCAGAGCGCATGGGCCAGAGTGAGCAGCTCAGTCAAGAAAGATTACACCAAACAGCTTGTACCGTAGGGAGGCCCTTGTTTATAACTTTTAGCCCAGTGGTTAGGGTTTTACCTGGGATGTGGGAGACCTCCCCCTTCAAGTCCCCACTCCATTGGATGAAGAGAAGGGTTTTAAACAGGGATCTGCCACTCCTCTAATGCCCTTATCATTGGGCTATGGGATAAGGTGACCCTCAGTTTCTGCTGTTGAAACTATTACATTCTGGATAAATAAAGAGAGACTGGAGCAGGAAGTCTAGACTCTGCATCACCTACAGCATGGGTGAATGCCCTAACGCCAGGCTATAAAATCACTCATGCCCACTTGCTTGCTGTCTCTTCCCTCTATCCTTCCAGGACACTTTAATTATTTAATCAATGCAAACATTTCTTTAGTAACTTAAAGAAAGTTCTTTCAACTACATTTTTGGCTAGAAATTTCCTTAGATTTTTATTTTGTAAATCTTCTGTGTGAACTCGTTTAAACTTGAGTGACTAAAGATGACATTTAAACCCATATTTAGGGTCCAGTTTATCTCATCCACCATCTGAGCACAGCTCTGCCTCAGATTCTTCACTAATTGCAGTATCCTCCTCTCTCTGGTGGGTTCTTTTTGATTTGGCTAGTGGGCCAAAATTGGTTCCCCTGGTGGGAGAAACAAAAAATTAAATACAATAAATGCTTCACAGACAAGTCCTTCTTCCTTTTTTATAGCAGCCCCTGCTGTAGACTATAGCTACATGATGGAGATGAAAACAGAGCAGATGAAAGTAAGAGAAGCTCAGGCTCCATAAGGCCCATCTCAAACAGTGATAAGTGTCAACTAACAAGCCTGACTTCAAAAGTACTGAGACTTCATTGGGAGCTGTGGATGCTCAGCAGATAGGGAAATAGGCCATTTAATGAGGTCTTGGATTTCAGTGCCCATGTTTAGGCATCCATATGCCTGAGACTGATGATGGGAGACAACATTGTTCAATAGAGAGGGCACTGGAATGGGAGCTATTTCTCACTCTGCTGGTGACTTGCTGTGTGACCTTGAGCAAGTCGCTTCACTCACTCATATCTGAGCTTCTGCATTTGTAAAATGGAGATATTGATATTTGACCTACTTTGTAAAGTGCTTTGAGCTCTATGGATGGTAAACCTTATATAAGAGGTAAGTATTAGTGGATGGAATTATTCTCATTTGAAGCAAGGAAAGAATAAAGACTAATTTGTATGAACAATTACCACAGTTCACTCTGGAACTGTATGCCTAAAATATTTTAAAATCAGGCCTTTTATATTGTCCAGTGGACCTGGTCTTTCAAATTTGAAAGCACTTTACAAACTCCAATTCAACTTTTTCACAAGGGTATTGTGAAGATTAGTTAAGGGCCTAATTTCAGAAGTGCTGATCACCCACAGCTTCAATTAACCTCAACTTGAGTTGAAAATCAAGATCAAAATCCCTCGAGGAGGACACAGAATGAGGTATTCTCAGAGCTGAGATTAGAACTCTGATGATCCTGGTGCCAATTTATGTGCTGAAACCATTAGACTATGCAAATAATACATTAATAAAATTTGAATACATAGCAATGTACTTTTCATTTGGCATTGATTTTAGTTTGGTCTAAAATTTTGAATTTCCTACAATAATAAACCCGGATAACATAGAATCATTTTAGAGTGATCAGTTTAAAACAAAACCTGTCCCAAAGCCTTTCAGCACCTTTCCCAGGGTAAGGTCTTGAAAACATTTCAAGAGTATAATACGTCTCAATGGAGAAAGAAATATTTATCTTGCTCCACAGGCTGAAGGACTGGACGCAAGTCTAAATAAACCATTCGCACAAATCTCTTTCATATGAAAATCCAGCCATCAGCCTTGGTAAGGAGTGAGGCCTGCGCTTGCAATCAATAAGCAGAACTGCACAATCTATCAACATGCCTGTGTGTGCTAGTGGATAAAGGAGAACTATCATAACCTGAGTGTAAACAACAAGATCGTGTATCAAATTGAATTACGTGCAAAAGTAAACTGTTTTCATTTCTCTCATCCTGTCCAACCAAACATAATCTTTCCTAGACAGGACAGTTTCATCCTAGCAAATATTCTAATTTACCAAGAAGGGTCATAAACAATATACAGGGGGAAACAGGCTACACACCTTTGTGGACTCAGTGTAAGCATTTAATTGTGGGAAGTCTATGGACATCTATTGAATATAGAAAGTTAGATCAACTGATGTAAATCAGAAAACACTGGCTGAAGATCTGATCCATATTGCATTGAACTGGTTGTTTTCCCCTCAGCCAAAAACAATGTAAAGCAGAAGAAAGGCAATAATGCCCACTGAAGAACTGGCTTTGTCTTTGATCTTACCTTCATCCTCTCATTATGCGGAAACCACAAGTCACTTTCACTTCACTATTCTCCAGACCGCACGCTTTCAGTTTTGGGAGCAGAGGCAATGCAAAATTGAACATCCGGGTCGTGCAATCACATCAGATTTCTTAAGACTAGACATGTCTTGTGGGCTTTGGCATTAGTAGCCATTGTGTGCACAGTTTTTCAAGCTTAGTTTTGTTGTAGTGTTTTATAAATGCATTCACTATGCTTATCAGCAAGTGGAAGTCTTGATCAACTTCTGTTCCAGTTTTCCTTTGATTTCATCTTTACCCTCTCATGCTGTGTTGGGTGAGATGTTTTCCTGCTGGGCAGACTTGATAGAAATGCCCATTTCATTTGATTCAGCTCTCCTAGTCTGGTGAGAATAGACATAATACAGAGATAGGTGCCAGAAAATCCCTGTTGTGAGAGCAGTTTTCCTTTCCAAGAACTCTCCTAGCCTGGTTTAAACAGGGCAAAAACCTGAGGGCCATATTATCCTGTCGGAACATGCAGTAAACTGGACAAAAACGAACATGATCCATCTTAACTGGTAGAAAAGAGAGCAAGAGAATGGTGGCCATGAAGCTGCTACCATAAGCACGGAGATATGGTTGGAAAGCAGTGTTACCTATTCTGTGTTCTCAGTGGCCTCAGTCCAGCAAGGGTCTTTACATGTGTAACTTTGAGCACCTGGGTATGTCTATTGAATTCAAATTAGGCCTAATAATTTTATTCACCTGAGAGCAAAGTAGCAGGCTAACATTGCATGGGCAGGCTTGTTCTATTTCCTTAGTCAAAAACTATAGAGAGAGTTCGGTTACTTGAGAAAGGTAGTGTTAGAACAGTATTAAGGAGATAAGAAAAAATGAACTTTCTTTAAGGAGAGGAGTGTGGTGGCTTGGTTACATTCACAGACCTTATTCTAAAGGTGCTTCAACAAAAAAACCTTCAAAAACAGATTTCAACAAGGAACTGCAGAACTGGAATTAATTTGAAAACTTGACACCATTTATATTAGGCCTGAATAAAGACTACTACAAAAAGTAATTTTCCCTGTATTGATACTCACACCTTCTTAACTGTTGGGAATGGGTCACATCCAGCCTAATTGAATTGGGCTCGTTAACACTGGCCCCCACTCGGTAAGGCAATTCACGTCTTTTCATGTGCTGTATATTTATACCTGCTCACTGTATTTTTCACTCCATGCATCTGATGAAGTGGGTGATAGCTCACAAAAGCTTATGCCCAAATAAAAATCTTAGTCTCTAAGGTGCCACAGGGACTCCTTGTTGTTTTTGCCCATACAGACTAACACGCTACTACTCTGAAATCTGTCTCCAAGGGTAGTGATCTGAATGTATAAAATCTGCCCTCCTTTCCTGCAGCCCTGCACTGCTTTAAACTTTCTAGGTTGCTTTGTAACTTACTTCTATCCTCTTGTGGGTTAATTACCTACCTCCATGTTGGTATTGTCTGTCATTTTGACAGATGACAAAGGCAAGAAGCAGCTGTGCAGAGACAGGTTTTTTTGTGTGTGCACTTTGTTCAGCTTTGGGCCGTAAAGCTACTGGACAGTCTAGAAAAGCCCTGAGCTGGGCTGTAACCAGCAGGAAAGAACACTGTTTTCCTGGCAGATGCTTTACCACTGTGATAGGAAAAGTAGGTTGATATAATTAGCCTCTTCAATGTCACTTGTACTTAAAATATATGTTCAGCAGAACGACGCCATCAGGTTTCTGTGATCAATGCTGGGTTGGACATAGAAGGACATTCACTGGACAATGAGTTGTGCTTATTCTGGTAGGATCAGATGCTAAAGGACAAGGACATTACTTTGTCCAGACAATGTGCACCTCTCAGAAGTGGGGGCCTGGACTACTGCTGTGTACTGAGAACAGATTACTGAGTTCGCAGGAGCAGCAGACACCATACTGCACAGTTCCCTATGTTCAATTCAGTATGATAAAGGCAGAGGGCACGTATGGTGGTTGGCCTTGGTGTAATGCTGATAGATCCTGATTATCGGTGGGCAGGATTGAATCGGGGACCTCTGGAGCTTAGTGCATGAGCCTTGACAGCATCAGTTAAAAGCCAAATGCCTCTTAACTAAGGGTGTAAAGCAGACTCATTTTACTTCTCTCTCAACGTGGTCTTGGTGCCACTGGATGGGACAGAACACCACACCGTGTAGGTCACACTGGCACTGGAGATTAGATTCTCCCCAATTCTCTTAAGTTACTGGAGATGGGCATAGTGGACAATCAGCCTACAAGAGAATGGGAGATGGGAATCAACCCACTCTCCATGCTGAATGGGGTAGCATGCATAGAAATGCTGCCCTAATTTTTGTTATAAGGTTCAAGTCTCTGTGCACTAACTTGCACAGGGGATGCAGGACCTGGAATTGCAATAGCTCAAGAGATTTTTGGTTCAAGAAGGAGGGATACACCTGGGACAGTTTGATTGCAAAGATTATGGAAATCAAATCAGGGGGTACAGGCAAGTTTCAGCATGGGGCCGCTCTCACCTCCTCCCCTTTCAGTTAGAACTTGTTGCTTGTAGATAACATCTTGTTTTGTTTAAGTTTCCACCACTTGGCCAGATTTACTGTGTCTGTCCTCATTAGACCTGCCATGAGCAGTGTAACCTGACTTTCCTTTTCATGAACAGTGACTCATTAAACATGTGCCCGCAACTTTTGTAAGTCCATGGAACTACACAGTTTTACAGAAACTGAGGATTGTGCCTGACATCAGTTATACTTCAGCTGGTGCTTTGACATCTGACTGGTTAAGTTACCTCAGACATCTCTGATGGCAAAAAGAAGACTTGCCATGAGAGTAGGGTGATCAGACAGCAAATGTGAAAAATCGGAACGAAGGTGTGTGTGTGTGTGGGGGGGGGGGTAATAGGAGCTTATATAAGAAAAAGACCCAAAAATCCAGACTGTCCCTATAAAATTGGGACATCTGGTCACCCTACTTGGGAGCCTTCTTCAAACAATAGCAAGTTATATGCAATTGTTCTTTATGCCCCAGTGAGCCTCAACTTAAATGTCAAAATGTAAAACAGAACCAGATAGTCCTGTAGCATGAGAGAAGTAGGTAATACAGAGCAGTACCAAGATATTGATTCATATGACTTTAAAAATGGTGTGTTATTTACAGTCAGAAGGAATTCTAGACAAGAGGAATTATTTTGACAGGATTTTCTGCTGTGTTGGTAACTAGCAATATTTATTATTGTCATTTCAGTGCCAGTCATATGCTTGGAACTTTACCAGCAAAGAAGATGATCTTCACCCTGTCTCAAAGGGCTTAGGCCTGGATGCACAGAAGCAGTTAGGCAATGGGATGCTCAGAGTGCCTAACTTTTAGGCAACTAGAAAGTCACTGAAAGTCACAAAGCCTGAGTTAGGCACCTAAGCTCCTCTACAATGAAGGGGGGGGGGTTAGATTGCAATTCACAAAAGCCTGCACGCTCGATGGGGAGCCACCTGGGAGATGCTAACCAGAGTGAGGGGTGCTAAATCCCACACCTCTCACAGAGATAAATGCCTAAATCCATGCTCCAGGTAGATGGCGCTCTCTGACAGTGAGTCACAGCTGGGAGCCAGGGATTGGGTATTCACCTGGGATAGGGGAGGCCTCCATTTCAAGTCCCTCCTCTGCCCAAAGGGGAGAAGGGATTTGAACAGGAATCTACCACCTCTCAGGTCCGTGCTCTAACCATTGGGATATGGGATACTCTGCTGGAAAATGCTCCTTGGTCTCTGCTGTAAAGCGATTTACCTCTGGATAACTAATGAAAGAGTTATTGGAGCAGAGAGACCAGGTCCTGGGTTTCCAGATCCTTGGGGAGTGCTCGAACCACCCGGCTATAGTGGGCGTCTGGTAGTGAGGATGAGTCTGCTAGGTGCTGGGTGCCAGATGCATTCCTGGTTCGTTTGTCAACCTGCGCTGATATATCAGTTTTATCGTGTGACAGGGCCGTGCAGGCACTTTGCGCTTGTTTACAAGTGTACAAATAGGCTTCTTCTGTCTGCATTAAGTGGGCTCGGAGTCATAGGCACCAACTTCTAATGGTGCCAGTGGGTGCTCGAGCCCCATCTGCCCCATCCCTGCCTCGACTCCACCCCTGCACAACTTCTGACCAACTACAATAGGAAGCTTTACACTACAGCAGTGAATTATTTCTCTTCTGCCAGAGTAAGGAGAGGCTACAGACACAAGACTGTAGGCACTGGTCTACTTCATTTACAAGATGTACTGTTCCTGCTGAACACAGAACATTAACCAGAGGTGGATGTTTAACATCAAAAACAGCATAGCACAGGCTCAACCTAGAGAACACATTGTTATTTCTTTGCCGGAGCAGTTTTGCCATTGATTTTAATGAGAGCACGAACAGATCCTGTGTCTTAATGCAGTTCAACTCCAGTCTATATGTAACATCTTCTTTAGTTTCCAAAACATTTGTGTTGTGAAACTCCCCCTAAAGAGTCCTTATTTCCCTTTTTGTTAAGAGAGAGAATTTAGCTCAGAGCACATTCTCATAAGCAAATTACATTTCTATTACTAAGAAAGTTGCTTATTTCATACTAGCCTGGTGCCTTCTTTTCTATGGTCCCTCACAATACAAATGGGACTCCACTTGGAGTCATGTGTCAGTGAACTGTTCTCTTTAAAGCCAGCGATGTGATGAATATAATAATAATGTTATTTATTTGTCACTCGATCGCTGCTGAGAGGAGGGGTTGTCAGACAACCAACTCCAAGTAGCTTTTGTTGTAGTTAGTTTGTAACAAGCCAGCTCTCTTTATTTTAGTTGGAACTGTCTAGTGTTTTGAACTCTTAGCTATTCTGATTTTTTTTACAGATTGTGGGCCTAATTTTCATTGGGGCGGAGAACCCATGACAAAGTTAACATGTGCCATGGATTTTCAACACCCCTGAAAATTAAAATCTTAATATTTAAGTTGTATATTTTCACCATGTCTGTCACATATTAGGTGAAAAACTAAGCATGACAACAAGAGAATTAAAGCTAGTGATAGATTTCACCCTGAATTTTTGAGCTTGCGAGATCCTACTTTGTCATTATTTTCACATATGCATATTATAGATATTTTATATTTATAATACAATTGTATTATACACACAGGCACATACAAACATGCGTGCTGTCTGGCACACACTCACACAACATATATAAAACATATACTCTTTACTAACAGTAAAGAACTGCCAACTCTTCTGTCAGTGTACAAAATTTACTTCTCCTGGTATTGCTGCTTTGTCTGTTCATACCTAACCTTCACCTTGAAAAGTTTATCTTACCCTTCCATGGACATTTTCTTATCAAAAGGAAAGAAAACAAAATGCCTTTAAAGATGTTATATGGCCAATTAAATTGGAGGACACAAGAAAGCTGTTATTTTTTCCCAAGAAATTGCAGACAGCTGGTTTAACACACTAACTTTTAAATGAAGCCTTTAACATGTCAGCATATGCAAGTATACATTTTCTTTTCTTTTCTTTTCTTTTATTTTTTGCTGCCAAAGAGGTTTAACAATGTTCCTGGACTTGTAGAATTGCTAGTGTCATTCTGAAACCTAGATTTTGAAGAAATAAAACACCAAATTGAAGTATTTGTACAAAGCACTCTAATTTATTTTTACTTTTGCTGCAATATTCTCTCTTAGCGTCTAAAAGAATAATTTGCACAAACGGTTATGTGAGCTAGTTAGTCAAGAGTGAGCCAAATTCATAAATGGGTATGGGGGAAATCTGAAATATTTTCATTTTTGGAGGTGTGAGACTAGCTCTGACCCAATGCTCATGTGGTTCAGTATAGATAGGTACATAAGAAGCCAGTCAGTCTGTTCCCTGGTGTGATCGGATTGGCTGTAGCAGATGCCAATGAATACCCCATTTTGTGCCTCATCTGTGAGACCATTGATCCATAAACACTCAAGATTACTTTCTTCCTTGATATCTATGACACGGAAATAAGTAATGCCATTTTTGACATACAGTGCCTCTCCCCCTTGCCTTTTGCCCCATTGAAGTTCTTGTGACCATTGGTTTTTACACTCGAGTCATGCAGTCATCCCACCAGGTTTCAATAATACTAACTAGAACAAATTTATACTTACAAATTAGCAACTCCAATTCCTTTCATTTGTTATTTAGGCTATGTCTACACTTAAAATACTATAGCAGCACAATGAACACACACTAAGGTGACAGACGAGGTTCTCCTGTTGCTGTAGTTAGTCCATCTCCCCAAAAGTCAGTAGATAGGTTAATGGAATAATTCTTCTGTTGATACAGTGATGTCTACACTGGGGATTAGGTCAATTTAACTACTTCTCTCGTGGGTGGATTTTTTACACTCCTGAGAGACATAGCTGTGTTGATGTAAATGTTCAATGTAGACTAACCCCTAGGCACCTAACATTGGGGTTTAGGTGATTAAAGAATTTCTTCTCTTAGTGTCCTTTGATTTCTTTATTAATTTTGTTCTCAACATCTCAGTTTTGTTCTAAATGAGTCCTCATATCTTCCCTCCTTTTACCATCCACTTTTGTGTGTGTGTGTATCTCTGATAAGTATTTTACAGCTGATTATGAGACAACTGAAAAACTTTGTTGGTTTCAGACTTATTCTCCAGTATAACAAGATCATTTCGAATTTTAATCTTGTCCTCCAAAGTGCTTGCAACCCCTCCCAGCCTGATGTTAACTGCAAATTTTGCAAGCAAACTCTCCACTCCATCATCTGAGTCTTAAATGAAAATATTGAATAGTACTGTACCCCAGATATCCCCCTGGAGGAACCCACTTGATATATCCTCCCAGTTCAACGGTGAACCCTTGATAACTATTCATTGAGTATGGTCCTTCAACCAGCTGGGCACCCACATTATAGTAATTCCAACTAGATCACATTTCCCTAGGTTGCTAATAAGAATGTTGTGTGGGACTGTATCACACCTTACTAAAGTCCCTATATATCATTATCGCTTCCTCCCATCTACTAAGCCAGGTACCCTGTCAGATAAGGAAGCTAGATTGGTTTGGCATGACTTATTTTTGACACATCTGTTTTGGCGATTACTCATTGCATTGTTATCCTCAGAGTGCGTTCAAAAGGATTGTTTAATACTTTGTTCCAGTATCGGCCTGAGGAGATTGGAGACATAATTGCTGCTGCAGGACCTCCCCTCTTCAGATTCCTATTTCCCTGGCCTTTATCTGAACTTCCCTTTTGACTCCCTTCTCTGTCCTCCACATCCTCTCACTGCACCATACATTGAGTACAGAAGCCAACAACAAGAGGGGAAGCAGTGTAAAAGAACAAGAGGTAGGTGAAGCTCATGATAGTGTCTGTACTGACTGAAGGGCCAAACCCCAGGGGGGGAATCTTTCTTTCCCCACCAATAACCCCCTTCTGGGTATGAGTCAGGGAATTCAAATTAAGGGAGTGGACTGCTCCTTATTAGTTCTATATCCCCACTCCTGCAATATATGCCACTCAGCCAACAAGAGTGGATAATCACAAGCTTTGTTAACTTCAAAAAAAAAAAAAAAACCCTAGCTGGATGTGGAGTTACAGCGGACAGTACATATCAGTAACTTGAGGGTAAAACATCTTGCTTGGATGCTCTAATTATCCCAGAATCATGCATTACAAAACCAGGAAATTCAGAGTTAGGGTTATACTTAAAAGGAATCCAGACATGTTCAGGTGCCTTAACAATGCATTTCTGCACATGAACAACCTTAACTCTGCCCTTCAGTGATGCTATGCAATCAGTACATAAAGTGCTTGTGAGCTCATTTTCACAGACATTCATTTTTCATGGTTTTTCCCTCTTGGTGTCACTACAGGACAGAGTTAAGATTTATACTGCTCTCCATTCCCATGTCCCCAACCATAGTCAAGGCCCCATTGGTACTATTATACCAATGTATAAGAAGAGACTGTTCCCACACTGAGCAGCTCACAATTAGGTGGACATTTCTGCTAGAATATCACTAGAGGAAAAAGTTAATGATGTTGGCATTTAAGCATTTATTATCAGGTTTCATGGTCAACACTCCACTTCAGGGAACGGGGAAGTTCACATCTTTTGGAGCTGTTGTCCAAAACTCTCTACTGATTCTGAAAGACAATCCTGGATCAGTTTACTTTTGGAAGGCTCAGAGCATCATCATCCCTGGAGTTTATAGAGCAAAAAAGCAATATACATAAAAATCAAGTAAAATTGCAAAATAAAAACTATTAGATATATAAAACTGAATCATTATTACAGTAATTATGTTGTGCATATTCAGTGGGTTGTGTTTTTTCTGTAATATGTCATTGAATAGATATGCTAAGTGATTCATACCTTTGGATCATTCTGTGATCTTCAGATATGCAATTTACCATGAGCCACCTGGCACCTGCAAAACTACTCAGAGGAGGTAATGTTTCACAAATTTGGAATTGATTCAAAAGTGCTAGATTTTAGATTTAGAACTGGACTTGAACCTTTGAGCTTGGTTTGATCCTAGACTTCCAAGTTGCTGAATGTACTTTTACTGTATTCCCCAAAAGTAAGGAAAGAATTTATTTCAAACAAAAATAACTGTTTGCATAACACATGTCCCTATTGAGCTGTAAACTTGTTTTTTTTTTTTTTTTTGATGAATTTCCCTGGGGGGAAAAAGGCTTACATTAAGATGGGAATGGTTCACAACAAAAGCTGTTTGTAAGAAGTATGCAGACCTCTGACAAGATTAAGGGTTATGTAGTTCAAAGGTCTTTACCTCTCTAGGGATATCACTGTTTAAAACAATATTTATTCTTTTAATCCTTCTCAGAACATTTTTATTGTAAATGCAATACTAAAAAATAAATACATAAATAAATAAAAAAGAATTCCCTCCCTTCTTAGATTTCTAATGTGATGCTTTCAGTACTTCAATTCCACTTTCCTTTCTACCTAGTCAAATAGTTCTGAGGATGATCCATTAGTTTAAGTTTATTTCTATTCATCTACATCTATAGAGTAACTATTAATATAAATGTTAATACTTTTATCCAAAACAGCATAGATGAAAGGTCCAAGCAAAATTATGTTTACAATACTAATTTATAAACATAACTTGAAGTACGTTAAACAAGATATTAACTGATATTTTTCCCAAAATGTCCCTTATTTTAGAATAGGAAAATGAGAAAATTGATATTTAGTTCTTTCTTATTTAATATTAAGCATTGACAAACCCCACTCAGAATCAAGGCCTGATTGTACTAAATGCTATACGAACATGTATAACATGATCCTTACCCTGAAAAATTTCAAGCTAAGATGACACATAAAGAGTGGGAGGAGAGTTTTACATGCATAACTTAAAGATAGATGAAAGGTGAAGCTGATGGGTGATGTAAATTATTACCAAGTTTGAATTAATCAAAAGAATGAGGAAGACTTTGTAGCACTTTAGAGACTAACCAGTTTATTTCAGCATAAGCTTCTTGGGCTATAGCTCACTTCATCGGATACATAGAATGGAACAGAAGTAAGATGCATTTATACACACAGAAAGAAAGAAAGAAAAGTTGTACATTAGCATACCAATTCTAAGAGAGCTGTTAAATATAGATGGACCATTCTCAGTAGGAGAAAAAAATACCTTTTTTAATGGATTTTTGTCAGGCAGGATTTAACATATATTGAAGGTAAATTAACAAGGGGAATGCAATCAATTAGTGTACTGAGAGAACCATTCACAAGTTCTGTTAGCCCTTGGTTTATTGTGTCCAATTTGAAAATTAATTCCGGTTCCTCAGTTTCTTGTTGGAATATGTTTTGGAAGTTTCTTAGAATTGATAGGCTAATGTACAACTTTTTTTTTTTTTTTTTTTTTTTTTTTTTTGCTTTCTGTGTGTATAAATGCATCTTACATCTGTTCCATTCTATGCATCCAATGAAGTGAGCTATAGCCCATGAAAGCTTATGCTGAAATAAACTGGTTAGTCTCTAAAAGGTGCTACAAAGTCTTCCTTGTTTTATTTATGGATACAGACTAACATGGCTGCTAATCTTAAACCATTCAAAAGAATGTGAACCTGAAAGCTGCAGCAGTGCACAAAATATTGGTTTTTTGGCTGGAACTGTATATTTTACTAATACCTTGTTCCCTTAATAGCCCATCCATGCATTAATTAGTGAGTCCAGCTCTTCAAGAGGCAGCATGCTCTAATAGATTGGACACTAGATAGAAACACAAAAGACCTGGATTCTATTCCCGGCTCTGCTACTGACCTGCATCACGTGGAGTAAATCAGCCCCTTCTCTGCCTTATCTATTTAGACTGTAAACTCTTCAGGTAGACTAAAATAAAAATAAAAATAAAAAAAACACTATTGCCATGTGTTTCTACTGTGCCTAACAAAATGGGGCACCAGTATCAGCTGATGCCTCTAGGCAATACTTTAACACAAATAATGGTCATTTTAAAATAAAGTCTTTCCTATAGTATTCCCTGAGGGAATCGTAAAAATAAGAAAACATGCATGTTACCTGTTCACAAAAATCTGGTGGTGCTGTACACATAATTCTGTGACCAGTTCCCCATATTAAAGGGTATCTTTCATAAGAGAGCTATTAACATTAGTTTTCCTGTACCACAACACTTTGAGAGTTCAGATGTTAACAGTCTGTAGACATCTGCTGCTTTCTTCATTTTCCCCTTCACATCCAAAAAGAAAAAGCTGTTTCTTATCTCCAGGCCTTTTATTAGTGATAATCACAGTTCTTCAGCATAGGGCAATTACAAAGCAGTGGTTTAGCAGTCTTAACACTCATTAGCCCTTATGAAATATGGCAATCCTTTCTTCAGGCTCTGCATCCTGTGCAGGTGGGCCAAAGATATGATTTATTGTTCTGTTGTTATTAATTAACAGCCATTAGGCCAGAACAAAATACGGAACCTTCCACATCCAGGTTGTCATTTCCAATACAGGCCAGATCAATAGTGATTGCAAGTTGGTAAGGCCTGGTTGTGTCCAGCTCCCAGAGTCACAGGCTCAGTAGGGAGGCCAAGCTCTGAATGGCCTACAAGAGTGAAGGCTCCTCATCCTAAAATGTGCTCTCTGGGTCAGGGCTGAGGTATGTTGATGGAACAGTGAGAGGAGAAGGTTTACACAGCTGTTTCTCTCGTAGTATCCCTTTTCTGTATAAATAGAGGCGACTACTGCCCCAGTCTGATACACTGGTACTCTTTCATCATCACCACATTTACAAATTTAAAAATAATATTGGTAAATATATACATGTATATTAAATAGCCACAGAATAAGAAATATTTCTGAAGACTCTTACCTGACTAAACCCAATACTGTCGTCTTTAAGCAAAGTAGCACCAAAGCTGATGAGTGCATGCACTCACTGTGTTGTGTTGTATTTTAACTTTTGCCTTTCTTTTTCTTCTGTTCAAGGCACACTCTTGAGCTACCTGTAATACTTGGCACTGAGTTTTCATTTACTAATAGCAAAAAGGGCTTTCTTTGATGCGCTATGGACAGTACATGTTGAGAACAGGGGTCAGCAACATGTCTGTGGCAACAATTTTGAGGTCCATTGTAATTTTTTAAAAAATTGAATGACTGAATGACATAATCCACCTCCCAGACCATGTCTGTCACTAAGGGCTGGTCTCCACTATGGGGGGGGGGAGGATCGACTGCACGTAGCTGAAGTTTGTGTATCTGCAGCCGACTTACCATCCGTCCTCATGGCGGTGGCGGTCGGCGGCCAGCGGCGTGCTCCCCCGTCGACTCCAGCTTGCGCCTCCTGGCAAGCTGGAGTTCCGGAGTCGACGGGGGCGCCGCGAGCGATCGATTTCTCGCGTCTTCATAAGGCGCGAGAAATCGATCGTCAGAAGATCGATGGCTACCCGCTGATTCCGCGGGTAGTGAAGACGTACCCTAAGTATGGTAATTTTGTCAAGTGTCTGTTGCACAACATGGTGGTGCCAACCCCTGGCTGAGAAATGTAGTTACCTAAAGGGAACCTTTATAACAGGCTTTATATAGAATTACGTTTTTTCACTGTTTGACACAGTCAGTATTTTAAAGTGCCTTTTTTCTACATTGTGTTTTATGAAAGGAAGAGAATATAATCTCCAAATCCTAATCTACAACAGAGATAAATGGAGGTGATTGTATAGGTTGGGATATGTTTATTAGTAGAGAGTGCAATTCCCCTTCTTCAGTACTTAACACCTCTGCTGTTAGCTGGTTTCTCCCTCTTTCCTTTCCCCCATTCCACTGCTCATTTTCTCCCTTTAAAAGAAGGCACATATTGCCAATCACACATTTGTTTTACTATGAGATTTCCTTCTCCCCTCTACAAACTCTATGAGCTAACACAGAATCAAATGGGTAACATTAAGATTCAGAATGTGTCTCAGTAAACAGAATTTACTATTTTGACTTGAGTTCTCTGGTCACTATTATAAACCAGCTCTGTTTTTCCCATAAGGCACCATCTGAGGAAATGGATAAAATAAAAAAACAATTCTTCTGACCCCCCTGCCACTGCAGAAGTTTTTCCACGCTGGAGATTCCAAAGGATAAACTTTCAAAGGGCTGTTTTGAGGACTTTCATTCATAATCACTGATACACTTTATTCTGTACACTGTTCGAAATGCTAACTCCAAGTTATTCTTTTCCTTTGGATAACATAATTCCCCATTGTAACACATTATCCGATACTGACCATTTCAGGGTATTAGTTTAGATGCACAGAGAGTTGCAAACATCAGCATAGAGCATTGGTTCTCAAAGTGGGGGTCGGGACCCCTCTGGGGGTCGTGAGCCCCTCCTGCCAGCAGCCGGCCTCGAATAATGATGCTGCTGCAGGCTGCTGGCATCCGGCCCTGCTGCTGCAGGCAGCCCATGCCCCTGCCGCAGCGGGCTGCCGGCGCCCCCATAAGGCTGCAAGCCTGGTCCCAGCTCCCACCACGGTGAGCTGCTGGCGGCCCCGCGAGCCCGGTCTGGGCCCTGGCTCCTGCTGCGGCGGGCTGTCGGCACTGCCACGTGCCCGACCTGGCCCCGGCCTCTGCTGAGGTGGGCTTCCGGAGCCCCCGTGAGCCCGGCCCCTGCCGCGGTGGGCAGCCGGCGCCTCCGTGGGGCTGCTGGAACCCCCCCATCCCAACCCCTGCTACAGTGGGCTGCAGGCACTCCCCCCCCCCACCTGCCCCCAAGGGCAGGTTGTGCTTAGAGGCCCAGTGTGGGAAAGGGGTCACCACTACAAAAAGTTTGAGAACCACTGGCATGGAGTAACACAGAACTAGAGGTATGTGAATGTGCTTGACATATTTTACAGCTACTGCAGGTCCACTTAATTCTTTTTCCTTTACACTCCTAAGATCAAAGGGTTTTGTTGAAACAACTTTCACAATAATAATTTGGCTTCTTTCCTTTGCGTCATTTGCAGAGGTTTACATAGGCCTTGAGTTTACCATTATAATTAGAACAAATGGCCAAACAAACTGGCCCCACACATGTAATAGCTCACCAGTTGTTCCACTGAGTTGGGTTGGGGATGGCTGCACATTATATTGCTGGTGACAATTATCTTTGAGGTGTCTGTGAGTTAGAAAATGGAGCTTAATGTTCATGTGATAGAACTTCCAATCACTGAACACAATGAATTATGTCCTTGACCCATCCTAGAACATGCATACCGTAATTTGGGGCACATACTTCCCACCGTATATGAGCCAAGGTACCTCTGATAGCCCTGCATTTCCACTTCTGATCTGAAGATTTTTTTTCATTGTATTGATCCTCATAGGCATCCACTAAACACTTTGCAAGAGCTAAAGGTGTGCTTCCTGGCAACAGATGTAAGTGTAATTTCAGCTACGGTAAATCTTTTCTCCTCTCTTCTCTTTTATACCAGTGTAATTCCACTGCACCAGATTCTGTTGTTGATGCAAAGCTGCCAATCTGCTCATCCCTGAGTACTCCCTGTGCCTGGGGAGTGGTATAGAACCCAAGTGGTGTAGAACCATCACAGCAGATCTTGTGCCAGCCCTTCTCCAGCCCCATGGACACACAGGATATGTCTGGGAGAGGGTGTTAAGACTCCGTGCCACAGGAATCCTCAGTCACTGGCACAATCTATGGGGCAATTGCCAGCCTGGGCAAAGCAGAGTTGCCCCGAGGCTGCTCTATTTTAGGTCAGAGATGAGCTCTGTGCCAGCATTGGGGGGTGGGGCATAAAGGTGGCTTGCCACCACTCTCATTCTGAGATCCATCAAATGTAGCTCACCCCAAAATCTGGGCTCTAGACCTAAACAGATTTACCACTGATTCTCTTCTCCTGTGATACTGATTCACACCGATGAAAGTGAGAGAGGAATTAGGACCTGTCGTTTATTGAGTTCACTTTGCCACAGCGAGGCACCCAAGGGATATGCAATCCAAAGTGTAGAGGAAGGTAAAGTATTTGTCATTGTTCCAGAGATGAGAGCAGAGTCAATCTTAAAAATCTTTAGCAAAAAAGGATACATGAGAAATAGCAGTAGCCTTGTAGCAGCTCGCAGCAGTGTGGCAGGTACCATACCAATGAACAGAGGGTACAAATACAGCTCTGATTCACAAATAGAGCATCATGACAAAGAGAATCGACATGACTGGATTTCACATGTATATTTTCCAGCATCTGTGGGGATAAATGTTTTCTGATTAAACAATTTATTTATTTAGGAAGTTTTAACAGGTTTACAAATCCCTGCCATGTAAATAGCAGAGACAAAACAATCATTACAGCAGTGAGATTTTGTTTAGAGAAATCTACAGAAATATAAACATCAGATGTATCTCTAAGAGGTGTCATAGTACAAAGTGTTTCTGGTGGCTACAGTAAACTGAGTGAAGTCTCTGCAATTTTGTTTCCTTTCATATCAGTCTTAATTTATAGCAACATTTTACTTTCTTCAATGAAATCATTTTATTTGAATTCTAAAGATTTTACTTGTGTATAAAAGAGATGAGTGAGTTCAATTGTGGAGATAATGGGTACAAAGGAGAGCTGGAGACTAAGGATGCAATTCTGCAAACACTTCCACATGTTTTAATTTTTTTTAAAAAAAAAACCCCGACATATGTATTTAGGAAGTTTAACAGGTTTACAGAAAATTGCCATGTAAATGTCAGAGACAAAATGCTGATCATTACAACAGTGAACTTTTGTTTAGAAAACCATACCGTGATATAACCATCAGCTCTTTCTAATAGGTGTTATCATAGTGTAGAGCAGGCCTGCACAACTCGGAAGCAGCGAGGGCCACATTACTGCCAAAAAACCAGCTCGCCCTGCCCCCAACCACTTCCCCCAACTCCCTCACTTGGCTTGCTCCACCCCTACTCACCCCTTGTGGGCCACATGTGGCCCCCAGGCCGCATGTTGTGCAGGCCTGTTGCAGAGTAAGTCTCTTTACACTTCCCACTGCAATTGTACCCATCACCTGTGCAAGACAAGTAAGAGGGAAAAGTCTTCTTGTAATTCAGGGGACAGTGGATAGAGCAGAAGGAAGCCTGAGTTGCATTTCCAGTTCTGCCACTCATCTAGCAAGTCATTTTTCCTCTTAATGCCTCCATTTTCCCATGTGGTAAACAGGGATCTTGAGACTTACTTTCCTTGGTAAAGTGCTTTGAGATCTGTTGATGAAATGCACTATATAAGGGCATAAATATTACCGTTATAGCCCCCTCCTTTTGTTTGCACACCGGGCAACAGTACAAGCTGGGAGCACTGCGGCCCAGATTTGTGAAGGTATTTACAACTTCAGTACTGCAATGCCTAACTGATTTGGGAGCCTAAATCTCATTATAAAAACTGGTTTTGGCATTTAATAGCCTAAATGTCAATGGGATTTTGACTTCTAGTTGCCTAAATCCCTTTGAAAGTGAGATTTAGATTCCTAAATCAGTGAGGTGTTATAAGCTGAGCGCAGCAATACCTAAATACTTTTACAAATCTGGGCCTATGAGTCTGCATGAGAAACATGTTGGAGTAGGCAAACACAGGGCATTTTCATTAACACACATTTGCCGTGCCCTTTATATACATGTAAATAGGGTTTATTGGGGAATCTATTTTGGTTCTTTAGCTAAAGGCTGCAGAATATTGTGGGCATTTTTCAAATGGAGGCTGTCATTCTTTTAGAATATCTGCCAGGTCATATTAATGTTCCATTTACCATCTCCAAAATCATTTCCAGTTTTAGATCTATCACAAAAATGTGATGACCCCACTATCAGTGTTAAAGCAAGACACCAATATTTTCTATTGTGTGTCATTTTTAGTTGTATGAAACAAACACCAGTTAGATGGTCCTTTTTCTGTCCGTTTTCTTGTGCTGATCCTTTCAAATGATAGGATTTTAAATTTAGTAAAATCTCCGTTGAACTCATAACCCCATTCCAGAAAATAGTTCACATTGAGCTGTGTAAGCATTACTAAAACGCAAAAGGCATTAGTAGCAGACATCTGGCAGTAAACAAAACTGCAGGCATGGTGAGCTATTCTGCCTCCACTCTTGCTATATGAATTTGATACTGAATTAGGAGCTGGCTCATTAAAATTCAAGGGTATCAGTTTGTGTCGTAAGTGCCAAATTATGATTGAATTTGTTAAGAATGTCAAAACACTGCTATCCTACAGGCAACATTCAACTACTGAATACCATTCCTCCATGTTATATAGATGGCAGTAGATAAAGACTTTCCCTAAAAACTCTCTTTAATATTTTGTTGATCGTGATTTTTTCCCACTATGGTTATACGTTTGGTTTTGTGCATGGGAATATTTCTTCCCTGCTCTGCACAAAGTGATAAAGTTCCAAAGAGTTTTTAAAAGTTAACGTTTTTTAAAAAGGGTTCATTATGTATGCTAGAGATGGCTGAGTGGTCATGCAGGGATGACTAAATTCAGGGACGTCCTTGTGCATGCTATACATCAATAAATCAGTGCAAGGGGGTGTGACAGCAAGTATAATTGACATACCAAAGGTGTGTGTGTGGATAATGGCAAGTTATGGCCTTATGTAACTATTTATCTACTACTGTACCTGATTTTGAACTGTGCATTGCCCATGGCTGTCCAAAGCCCTTTCTTTATCTTCATTTTAAATCTCGACTGGAGACAAGTAATTACCAAGCGAATGTCAATGAAACCATCTACTACAAAGGTTTTAAGAAACTGACCAAACAAAGCCAGGATTAGGAAACGTTTGTCAATTCTTACCACTCTTTGCCAATTTGTCTTTGTTCTGGTACTTATTTACTCCAAATATTCTTAAAGAGAATAATGTCCTGTAGTTGCACCACCCAAGGATCTTTTGCTTGTGATCGGATTTTCTCATTTAGTTGATCTAAATTCAAAGAAATATAAAGAGCTGAAAATTGATTAGTATGTGAAAAAACAGCAAACTGACTGCACTGCTCTAGTACCATTAACACGTCACCACAAAGGCCAGTTAAACTAATAGCTATTCTAAAAGGATTAGTAGTGTTTTTAAAGAGTAGTGTTTTTAAAGAGTACAAATCTGACACCAGGAACCATAACATTCAAAAACCAGTAGGAGAACACTTCAATCTCTCTGGCCATTCCATTAAAGACTTGATGGTGTCAGTTTTGAAACAGAAAAACTTCCAAAACAGACTCCAAAGAGAAACAGAGGAACTGGAATTAATTTTCAAATTGGACACAATAAACCAAGGGCTAAACAGAACTTGCGAATGGTTCTCTCATTACACTAATTGATTGTATTTCCCTAGTTAATTTACCTTCAGTAGGTGTTATCTACTGCCAGACACAGAAATCCATTTCAAAAGGTATTTTTTTCTCCTGCTGATAATGGCCCATCCATATTAAACAGCCTCTTAGAATTGGTATTCTAATGTACAACCTTTTTTTTTTTTTGCTTTCTGTGTGTATAAATGCATCTTACTTCTGTTCCATTCAATGCATCCGATGAAGTGGGCTATAGCCCATGAAAGCTTATGCTTTGAAATAAACTGGTTAGTCTCTAAGATGCTACAAAGTCTTCCTCGTCTTATTTAAAGAGTACGTTTTCTAAGAGAACCCAAACTATACACAGAAGTATCCAATTTTAAATACTAGCCAGAACAATATATACAATAGACGATAGCTCTGTTATATAATATATAATAAATAATAGTCTATGTGATCACCTAAATAGTAGTTTGGGGTATGCAAGGAATCCAGGATCAGACTCTAAATTTGTTAAAGGAAATGGTGTCATTGAACTAAGGGCTTGGCTACACTTGTGAGTTATGGACCAATAAAGCCGCCAAGAGCGCTTTACCTTACTACCCGTCCACACTGGCAAGGCACGTAGAGTGCTCTGACTCCGCGGCTGTAGACCTCCTGGTACTCCACCTCCCTGAGAGGAATAACGTTTATTGCACTCTCACTGGAGCTCCACAGCACCATTGTGGGTGCCTAATGTGCTCTTATTGCCCTCCGGAAGTGTCCCACAATGCCTGTTCTAGACACTCTGGTCATCACTTTTGAACTCTTCTGCCCTGTCCTCAGGTGACCAATTGTCAGACCCACCCTTTAAATTCCCTGGGAATTTTGAAAATCCCCTTCCTGTTTGCTCAGCCAGGTGTGGAGTGCTCTCAGCGCATCTTTCCATGTGACCATGCCTTCACGCACCAGGCGATCTCCAGTATGGAGAAGTGGCGAGGTGCTGGACCTCATCAGTGTTTGAGGGGAGGAAGCTGTGCAGTCCCAGCTGCACTCCAGCCATAGGAATTACAATACGTTTGGGCAGATATCAAGCACCCTGATGGATAGGAGCCATGACCGGGACATGGTGCAGTATCGGGTTAAAGTAGAGGAGCTGCAGAATGCCTACCGCAAAGCCTACAAGGCAAATGACCGCTCCGGTTCTGCCCCTGTGACCTGCAAATTCTACAAAGAGCTGGAGGTGATACTTGGCGGCGATCCCACCTCCACTCTTCTCAGCAGCGAGATATCTTCCATTACCAACTCCTGTGGAGAATGTTGGGACAGTGTTCAGTGTAGGTGCCCCCTGCAGCTGTTGGCTCTCTCCAAGGCACAGAAACCCAGAGGACAGTACAGCCATGAAACAATCAGTCCCCCTGGACCCTGTACTTACTTGCCATTTCTGGGACTCCTTTGGGTTATGTGCGCTCACTTTGGGACAGGCAAATTATGGGTTTGTATGGACTGTGATTGCCCTCCTTAAGTGCGGGGGAATCATTTCTCTGTCTGGTGTGTACAATGCTGCCTCTGTGAAATGTTGCATTTTGCCTGTATAGGTGCGACCTTGAGATCTCAGCCATCAGTCTTATCACCAGCCGACAGACTGAGAAGACTCAGGAAGAGGCTGCGTAAAAGCAAAGAAGTCTTTGGAACAACACATGTAGGGTGGATTCTCGGAGTTCAGTGAAGACTGTCAGCAGAGACACCCACACATACCGTGTTTTCTCATAGAGATGATTGTTGTCTTTTGTTGTTGTTCTCTTAATCTAAAATACAGTACAGGGCATTCAGACCAAGAGTGTCTGTTTGTTCTTTATTTGTGGGACAACATAACATGTCATCATCACAAAGATAATAAAATGGGAGCTGAACTTTCAAGAATCGTGCTCTTTTCTCCAAACTACTGGCTCTGTTCCAATGGTTGTAGTTTCCCCATAGTCTTGTGAAAAGTGTGATATCCTGAAAAGCTTCTTCACCTCACTTTTTTCCTAGGGATTCCAATAAAAAGGAGTAGACTATCCACTGCTTGATGGGTGTTGTCATAAGTGTAAAGTGCTGGAGAGGGTTATCCTGTCTGTATGGGGTTAATGTTACCTGAGAACAAGTGACGTAAGAGCTTCCCTACCACGAGACAGTGTAGGGAGTTAGTTTAGTTTCAGTTTGGCCTGCCGTGCCAGCGTGGGCACGGGTCCCGGAGCTCATCTCTAGCTATAGGGAATGACTCCATTTTCCTTCTTATATTCCTAATTAGCTGACTGTAAGTAATATTTTGATTCCCATAAGTTCTGTACCTATTTGGGGTGTCTCTATCCTTTTCAGAGGGGAAGTTAGAGGACTCTAGATTGTGAAGTGTACTGTAAGTCCATGTTCTATTCTCTATTCTTTATTAAATCTTTTTAGTTATAAAAAGCGTTTGGTTTATTTCCATTAAGGTTCTCTCTGGTTTCAGACTGGGGAGGGAGGAAGGGAAGTAGGTATAAGGATCAGCTCAGTGCATAAGCTGAAGAGCGGAGTCTCTCTCTCTCTACCTTCGGGCGAGAAGGGGGAGGGGGAGGGGAAACAGCCTCTGAGTGCCTGGCTCTCAGGGAGGGAGACAGAGTTAAAGGGGGGGGGGGGGAGTCTGGGTATCCCACTCCAGGGCCTTGGAGATTTACTCAGATGGTGGCAGCTTGATTCCCCAAGTTCCAAACTGGTGGAGTGTGGAATCTGGGGGTGTAGAGAATTAACTTAAGCTGGGGAGCAGCTGAAGTTAGTTGGTCTGGCATAAAAGAGTCCCTTCTCTGTACCCGGGGTTCAGAGAAGGGGGGTGACACTCTTACAGGTGTGATTGGATGGACAACTGCAGCAGGTTAGGAAGGGGTTAAGGGTCTATCTTGGACATGCACTGTATCAGACTCCAATCTGCAACACCCTCCCACAATACCAAATCTGGAGAACTTCCACTGAGATGGAGTAAAAGAGAAGGGAGCAGGCTTCATAATTGGGCTACCCTGGAAAAACATAGGCAGTAGGCTGAGTTGAATATTGTGGTGTTTAATGATGTTCTATAGAGTAGACGTTCATAGCTGCCTGATGTTCTATAGACATTCCAGCAATTTCTCCACTACACTATTTACTAGCTGATGGTAAGGTCATTATGGGATAGATTATGAGCTTGCCACAAGCCTGGCCAAGGGCCAGCAGGAAGTTACACTGCCCCAGGCAAAGACTGGGAAGCAGAAAATGATAGGGACACAAAATCTCCTTCCTGGTTTCCCCTTCTGAAAGGGGAATGTATCCTGTGCCAGCAATGTCCCACCAAGGCTGAACCTACTCCTTATCCCTTTCTGCACAGTCCCCGTCCACATGAACAGCCTCCACAGGGGTCATGTACTCCCCTTTGCACAGCTATCTGAAATAATGGGTGTGCAGAGTGGTAATGGAGTATTCCCTGAGCGGGACCCAATCTGGCACTAATTACAGCTGGATGTATCTCTTTAGATTTCATAAGCCCTGTATGATAAAGCCAAAGTACTTTAAGTCAGTGTGTATAAATAAATACTAACTGACCCCTTAAAATGCATTTATCAACGGAGTTCAATGATGCCACTTTAAAGCTCTTCAGTGTACATTACAGGCCGTGTCTGAGGCACAAAGCTAACATTTTCTCCTTTTGGTTTAAATGCCAGGTTTGGGAGATTTAAGATTTAGTGCACAGCCCTTATTAAGAAAGGCCTAGTTTAGGGTTTGTGCTTGACATCATAATATCCTTAAGTGCTCACTGTATAAGTCTGTGAGAGATTATTTCTACTGGTTGTGTTCCAGTGAGCGCTGCAGGATTAACTCAAAGCAAGCATTGGTTGAAAGTTGTGGTCAGCATGTTCTGCTAAAGTGTGTTGCTTTAATATAGTTAAGTGATTAACCAATTAAACCTGGGTGATATATTTTACATTTAAAACTGAACTACATCAGGGTTTTCTCCCTGTCACCCTGATCTCCTTCCAAACTGTAGCCCTGGAATGCCTAATTCTTCGTGACAGAAACTTGTCACTTCCTTAGATTTGGTGGGAATTTGTGTTGAGGACACTGTTAACCTCATGGTTGCCATAGAGCCTGACATACTTGTGTTAATTGATCACATGGCCACAGTCTGCTTAATAAGCAAGAGAAAGGCTGAAGGTGCTGGATTTTAAATCTCACACAACTGCAAGGAAATATTTGAGCCTTCCGACAGTTAAGATTAGCTTTCCAAAATCATAAGTATTTACACTAGATCTGTCCTCAAGAGTGGATAATCGAAGGACATTACATAATAGTGGTAAAAATACAAACAAATGGGTATACAGGTAAAGGATGTTGCAGATGTACAGCCCCAGCAGACGCTCCTGGAGGCCTTGTCCTTCTAGGAACAGGGATATAGCACAGGTGGTACACTACCCTTGAGATACATGCAGCTGCACACATCAGACTGGATGAACTCCTGGGTCATGAAGTCCAGTACCCTGCCATTGCAGGCAACCCTGTCATATAATCCCATTCATAAACTCATCAAGATCCATCTTGAATCTGTTTAGGTTGTCTTACCCTCCCCCTCCACCCCCCTCCCCAACCCACATACTGGAAGGCTGTTCCAACACACACACACACACACACACAGTGTGGGGCCAGCTCTGCTGGGCAGCATGGAATTTGAGATGGGAGCCCTGGTCCTGTCCCTCCAGTTCCTCCCGGTCATCTCTAGGAGGTTTGAGCCAACAGCAGTGCTGATCTTCTTGCTCCTTCCAATGTGAAGATTGTCATTGTAAGAGGACTCTCTTTCCGGAGCACAAAGGGAAGGGGAAGTTTTCCATGCCCGTCTTCCCCAGTCACAATCTTGCCCAGATGGTATATACATTTTTTCTTCAGAATCCGTACTATTGGTTGTGCTTATTACAAAAATTTTTAAAAGTCAGTTTTAGCCCAAATCTTGGATTTCTGTTATGTGGCAAGCAGATCAGCAGCACAATTATTAGGAATTCTATTTCCAGTGCCTGTTTTTGCTGTCCTGAATGACTGAAATCTCACTGGAGGTAAAACTGGACATTCTAGCTTCAACAGAAAATAATATTTTCTACTCGAGCGCAAGACTCTTCCAGGAGCAAGGGAACCGTCCACAGCCCTGACGTTGAGACTTACAGGTGGTGGCCAGGCAGGGTTGCACAGAACACAAGTGACTGTGCTACACTGCAATGGCAGCTGCCAGCTGTTCTCAGTGGGTGAGCAGGAGTGACATCTGTTGCCCTGCTGAAAATAGCTGAGAGCACAAAAAGCACTGACTGAATCCCAGGTGGGAAGCCCTGGGTGGCAGGAGAGTGGAAAGGGGCTGACAAATGGCTCTCACCTGGCCTGGGGGTGGGGGGATAGGGGAGGGAGCATCTTTTCATTCCATTAAGGCCCTGGCAAAAGAAACAAAGGAGAGAGACAGCTGAATAAGCAGGGAAAGAATAGTTGAGTGTGAGAGGGAGGAGGAAGAAAAAGGAAGGGAATGGAAAAGAAGGACAATGGAGGAATGTAATCAGACTGGGATAAAATCACAGGGTGCTGGTGAAATCATCACAGCATCGTACACTCTCAGGGCTTGTCTACATGAGAAAACTGGCCAGCATAGCTACCATGGAATAAAGTATTCTCCAGAATTAAAGTCACCTTCATTCCAGAATAGAGTTTCCACATAGGGAGTTATTCTGGTAGAGCTACTGTGGAATAGTTTATTCCCCTGTATATTCCACTGTAACTATACTGGTCAATTTCCCCATGTAGACAAGCTCACATTGTCACCCCCTTGGTGCTGTTGCATGATTTCATTGGAGTAGTTTCATTGGCAATAACCCAATTTCCCCACTGGAATCAAACTACAGCTGTCCTGGAGATTATTACTTCAACGCACACAAGTATGAAAATAGGATTAATATATATGTCTTGCAGTGTGGGAAGAAAGTGGTGTCAGCCACAATGCTAGCAGGCCCATTCTCCTTTCTCACTTGGTTTAATTTGCCCCCTTTTTCCATGCTGAATCACAAAGAAAGAACTATGATAAATATGACAGATCACGTGGAAGGTTCCAAAACCATACAGTACACACCAGATTAGGAATCTGCTTCTAGCACATGTTTCAATTAGATAATCAACGCCAACCAGCAGGAGAGAAATTTGGTTTGATTATAAAGATAAAAATGGAATCTGGTTTTAGATAAAATGAGAAGCAGATAGACCCCCGTGGAGAGGCTTGCATGGGCTTAGGTACCACTTTTAACCCCATTTGGAAAGATTCATAGACCCTGTCCTAGTCCTTGTCATAGGGGTGAATTTCACCTACCCAGGGAAATGCATTGCTACAAGAAATAGGAGGGTGAAAACTGATCACAAAGCTTAGCAGCTGCCTCTATACTATATGGACCATGGGTGAGGGGAGACCATTTTACTCAGTTCAGGGGAAATTAAATATAAGATGACGTAAAGGTTAATAAAAAATGTTATCTGCTCCCTGTTGTGCTTCATCTGGGGAAGAGGAGATAAAATTCTTATGTGCCATATGCTACAGTGTGAAAAATTAAAAAGTTGATTTTAACAATCGTTCAATAGCATTGATGGCCCCAATTCAATCATGTGATGCTTTAAAAAGATATTAGAGCAACATATTACAGCGCATGCAACCTCAGCGGGTCAAAAGAACACTATGGAAGGAAGACGGCTGACATGAATAAGTCAGAAATGGAACACGCCTCTTTGGTTTAAAGTAGCTGTTGGTAAAGTCAAACATAGAACTGTTTAAATAATACAGTATTTTCCGGACAAAAAGCACTCCCAGGCAATCCCATGACAGACCAGTCTGTACGCACTGTGGGGACGGACAGTTTTAAATAGAAGGGGTTATTTAAAATGCAAGTTAATTAGAAATCTATATAAATTATTAAATACCTGCTGAGTGTCCTTGTAAAAGGCACCACAATGCACCAACATGTTTGTACTGCTTGACTGCTTGCATATTCCCACCCACAGCACAGCTAGATCACTGATGGGTTTTCTTTGTCTTTTGTTTTGGACGGGATAGATCTATTCAGTGACCAAACTTGCATGGTGCTGAGTGCCCTCATCTCCCATTGAAGCCAATGCGATGGAAGGTACTTATCACCTTCCAGCATTGAGCCATAGATCACACAGCAGAGTTTAATTCTCAGATGAAAAGCTCGGATGAGGACACACTGCAATTGCACCCACTACCCCCTCTCTCCTCACCCCTGGCATGCTCAGATAGATGAATTTAGTGAACCAGAAGGGCTAGGATAGAGGGGAAAGCTGTAGATCATTTTGGTCTTTCAGGTTACTCTGGTGTTTAACAAGTCTGTGCAAGTGTCAGATGAGTCACAGAAGGCTCAGCACAGAGGAGAGAGCAGCTTCAAGCACTTGAAGGGAAACATTTGTAATGATTTACAGTGCGCCCCTCGAGCCTTGCAGGGTGAAGCATTAGAGAGGGACTGATATTAAAAACAATAGCTACCTGCAGCTCTCCACCAATAACAACAAAGGACCTGACCATGCAAGGGGCTGACTGCCTTTCGCTCCCACTGACAGCCAGAGAGATGGAGGATTCTCAGCATATTAACCTATCAGGCCCATGGTGTTCATTTATCCACTGCCTTTCCAGCTTCCTTCAGCAGAGTGTCTGGAAACGACGGCTCCACCCTGCAGATAGTGAAACTCTCAAAATTGCTCCCTAAAGTCCGGGTCATCGGGAAAAAAACACTCGCTAAAGGTGCAGAGAATGGCCAGTTCGGAATCTTGGGGTGGTTTGTGGCAATGTTGACCTGCCACCTTCTCATACTGGAAGGAGGAACAGCTAAAGGGGAGGGCACGTGGCCACCCCACATGTCTCTTACCCACCCCACTCCCAGGGGCCAAGCATGCTGGGGGGAAGGAAGGAGGAACTCTGGCTCATTCAGCCGATGTCCCCGGAAGTTGAGCCTGGGGCAGGGGGCAGCCCGCCGTCTCAGCGAGGCACTCTCTCAGGCAGCCGCTGCTCTGCAGAGGGCAGCGTCCCAGTGGCCAGAAGAGGCGCTGGTCCCAGTCCATCCACTCCCCACCTGATCTGGCTTCTGGGGAGGTGGGGGGGGGGGGGTTCACTTCATTCCATGTGCCCCCCTCCACACACACACACAAACATCACCGCTCATAAAGTGAAATGCAAATAATTAAAACATCCTGATCAATCACTTTTCTTCATATTACCCTTCGACCAAAGGAGCGCAAAAATTACAGCTGACCATCCAATATAAAATTAAAATACATACATGTGTGGTTTTGTGTTAATGATGGAAGTTTGCAATTCTCTGATTGTACAAAAAGTCACAGACACTGTTCATAAACAAGAGAATTAAATAAATTAAACATTTGTTTATGAAATGATAGGTGAAAATGCAATGTAACCATGAACACGTGGTGAGGTTGCTTCATTGGTGTTAGTCATTGCATATGTGTGTGTGAGATCCCTTTGCTACCTATAAGGCATGTTATTGGAGAAGGAAAAATATCAATCTAAACTTGACATAACATAACTGGCCAGGGTCATAAACAAAGGAAAAAGAGTGTTGTGGAGAGCAGAGACAAAGTTTACAATAATAAGATCACAAGGAGGGTTACAATAATATGATTGCATGGATAGTCAGCAAGATATATGTGTTAGTTATATATATATAGGGAGGGAGGGGGAGAGAGAGAGAGGTTAGTTTTTAAGGGTTTTCTATAGTTATTGTTTATTGGATATTGTTTAATTATTGTTTGTGAGAAATGAGTTTTATTATGCTCATCTAAAACTCCCCCCTGTAGATTCAATTGGAAACTAAAAAAGCCAGAGAAGGACTTTTTGTCCAAAATCTGTGCACACTGCTAGAATACATGGATGTTATGTTTTACCCCAGAAAAGACTGCAGTTTAGTAGTTCATTAAGTGACCATTACATATTATCTATCACATTTCAGTTTGTATAACATTTGGCAATTATTATTAATATTATTATTATGTATTCTGTGTCCAAAAATGTTGTAGGAGCTCTGAAGACAAATAAAATTCACTCACTAACCCAAAGAGCCTGTAATCTAAATAAAAAATGACACAAACCGATAGTGACAAACAATGGGGCGAAATAAGGACATGGGAAGAGGAGGATACAAAAATCAGAAGAGAGTTACTTGTTAGGTTCACATCGTGTTCTGCAAAATCTATACTTTTTTATATTCCCTTTCCTGTTTGTATCTAAAATGTTCCTACATTTTCTAAACCTGAAGTGATTTTCTGTTTCATTACTAAACAGATAGATCCCTTACAAGCAATCCATACACTCTTGCTTGTTGTTTTAAAGTTTCTATTTCATGTGTTAAAACCTACTAAGCCTCCACTTCTTAGCTTAAGTGCTCATTTACACATATTCCCTATTTTACTTCACCCCCAAGCACCCTTACCCCAGACCTCCAACCCCCTGGTGTCTGAAAGTGTCTCGTCCTGTGACATCTCTGTACCTCTTCCATCCCCAGCAATCATGCCCTTATTTCAGTACATTGCTCCAGCCCCAGAAATGAGTTTACAAAAGTTACCCTTGTTATTAGAGGCCTTGATCCACATTGAAGTCAGTGGAAAAATTCCCACTGATTTCAATAGGGTTTAGATCAGGCCCAGAGTGTTCAAGAGCCACTTCTTCCTCTTCCTCCCCAGAAGCCCTTCCCTCCCCAGAAGCCCTTCAACATCATATTGTCTCCTGTCCCAGCATTCAGCTCAGTCTCTCTGTTAAATAATAAAGAACTTTGGGGCAATTACTTCAGAAAAGCAGAAAATTTGTTTTATTGTCCCACTTTAAATAATTCTTCAAAATGTAGGTTTCTCTTGTGTAAGGTAACAGGTGACCCAGGATCACCATCTAGCCACAACATGCACGATGCTGAGAAATAAGTAGGTGTGGTGGTTGTTTGCTGAAAGGGAAAGTCCTGGTTTGATACTGAATACTGGAACAGGAATGAACTATTAACATCGCTGGAGCTCCCGGGCCTCTCCCACTGAGGGCCTCCTCTGTCACAATCGAGCAAATGGGATTTGCATGTGAATTCTTACAATGTAACATTCAAGGATTAGCTGGGCAGCTGGGAGCGCCTTGGAGTTGTACTTTCTGTGAACTTTCGTAATTTTTCTAGCACAGCAGCATGATACTGGGATCCCAGGTTGTACTAAACAGATTTTACCTTACTAACTTGGAAGGTTGCTCTCCTATTATTTTGTCAGATCCTTGAATTGCACCTACCTCAAGTGATGTAAAGTTGAACAAGGCAAAACATCTTACCAGATACCTCCCACGTACGTGATTGCGGGATAGGGGGTCTATTCCTTTAAAACAAATCTGGACCACAATACCTCTGAGAAACTTGACCACCCCTAATATGGGACAACTTTTTGATGCTGTCCAGAGCAGTTGCTGGTACAACACCAGTCGGATAAGATCTGCCTACATCTGTTCTTTTGTTTAGTGTAATGGTTGCAACATAAACCTAACGAGGCTTGAATACTCAGGCTTACACTTATTTGTTTTGCATTGCTTTGGAATTGATATCATTATATAATAGAAGAGCTCAGCCATTTAACACTTGTTATCCACAGCGTTATTTAATCTTCCGAGTCAATCTGATTAGGGGAAGTCTGTTATCATTTGCCAGATGAATTCTTATAATGGAGGAAGAAAAATAGACTGTCCTTCTGGAGGCAATAGAAAACAGGTCTTTTCAAGTCATTCCTTTTCCAGTTCTGCAAAATTGAGGGGATGTTGGGGTCCATTTTCAAAGCACTCAAAAGTTGAGAGGGAAGGGCTTTAACTAGTTTTGTTAAATGGGGTCTGTTTATACTACATAGCAAACCATGTCAAGTCATCCAGGTATAACACAGTTGTGCCCTGACGCGGTTAAAGCATGCTCCACTTTGTAGAATAAACAGAATCTTAAGTAACAAAGAGTCCTGTGGCACCTTAAAGACTAACTAAAGTATTGAAGTGTCCACTGCTTGCATCTGACAAAGTGGGTATTAGCCCACGAAAGCTTATGCTTCAATACTTTAGTTAGTCTTTAAGGTACCACAGGACTCTTTGTTACCTCTGCTATTCCAGACTACTACGGCTACCTCTCTGATTCTAGAATCTTAAGTGTATTTCCAAACTGAGCTAAAGCCTAGACTTCACTGGGCTTTGAGTCAGACCCAGGGTTATTATTGGTATAAAATCATTGCCTGCTGCACAAGGTATCTTGAGTAGTTTTCAGGATGTGAGGAAGAGCTCTGTGAAAGCTTCTCTCTTTCCCCAACAGAAGAGAAATTGTTCCAATTAAAGATGCCACTATGCCTACTTTGTCCATTATTCATTTCAAACCATTTATGCCTGTCACTGAGTCCCCCTACCAATTTCTGGGTTAAACAATTACATTGTCTTACTTTAAAAAAAATATTTTCTCTCAGTTCTGCCTGTGTGAATGACCCCAACATACAGCAAAAGGGGCACTGACAAAGGAACTGACTGTACAGAAACAATTGTACAAAATGCAGCTAGAGGCACAAAATAAACACTGAGAAAATATATACTCCCTTATCTCTGAACTCTCTCACTTCTAGTAATGCTAGGCATTACCTGTGACAACAGTAGATAAAAATGTTCAGCAAGAAGGTATTTTAAAGTGATAATCCAGAGCCTGTAAACTATTTTGCAAAGCCAACTTAATTTACAAGAAAACATAAGAAGGTTAGTGTCAATTCAATCTTTATAGATTAGACAAAGAAATAACTATATGCTAGCCATGAAATGAAAATATGGTAAAGGTAGTGAGAGGTGTTACACATGTGCCAGGAATGGCTTGAAAATATATCTGAATTAAGCATTAGTCAATCCCTACAGATCTTTACAAAAGGTAATTAATTAATGTTTTGTCATGTCATCCAAATTGTTTTTGTTACAGGAAGCTCTGGAAATCTTAGTCATGAGTGAAAGAGCTTCACACATTTCAACTTTATTAAGCATTGTGCTCTGTAGTTAATATTTGCACACATCATTGTTATGAAATAGCTGCTGACGGAATGTAGCTCCACATTCCCATTTGGGTTATCTTGAGGTCCATGCTGGGTGGAGCGGGCTGAGATTATTCACTAATCACAATGAAATCATTTTATTTTATTTAGCCCTTCTTTTCATACATGAGTTAATCATAAGCCAATCACGAGTTCCCCAAGATTTGTTTGTGATTTGTACCTGGCCAAACAGTTTTGAAATTTTGAATGATTTTTTAAAAAAAAAAAATCAAAATTTCTTCCAGAAAAATTTTCCCTATTTTTTGACCACCTCCTTTTTTTAACTGTTGGTCAAATACTGTGTGGAACAAAGGAGAGCTTCTGGGTTACCTATGAATCGAGCACTATGACCAGATGTTATTTGTTGTGTGTTGTGCCATCTCCCCCACAGCCGGCCTGGCCCCTTTAACACAGGGTTGGGCAAACTTTTTGGCCTGATGTCCACATTGGGGTTGCAAAACTGTATGGAGGCCCAGTAGGGAAGGCTGTATTTCCCCAAACAGCCTGGCACCGCCCCCTATCCAACCCCACCCGCTTTCTGCCCCGACTGCCCCCTCCAAACCTCCAACCCATCCAACCACCCCCCCCCAGGCCTTGTCCCCTGACCACCCCCTCCAGACACTCCCCCTGACCCTAGTCACCCCCCAGGACCCCATCCCCATCCAACCCCTCTGCTCCCTGTCCCCTGACTGCCCTGCCCCCTATCCATGCCTCCGCCCCCGACAAACTCCCACACCTATCCAACCTCCCTGTCCCCTGACCGCCCCCCCAAGACCCCTCTGCTCCCTGTCCCCTGACTGCCCTGCCCCCTATCCATGCCTCCGCCCCCGACAAACTCCCACACCTATCCAACCTCCCTGTCCCCTGACCGCCCCCCCCCCCAAGACCCTCTGCCCTTTATCCAACCGTCTGGATTTGCCCCAACCCCAGCCCCCTTACCACGCTGCTCAGAGCAGTGTGTCTGACCCAGAGCCAGGCACACTGCCCACCAGAGCACTGCTCACACAGCAGGCTGAGACTGTGGGGTAGAAGGACAGCGGGAGGTCACTGGCCAGACACGATGGGCCTGTAGGTCGGATGTACATATGTACGGACCATAGTTTGCCCACCCCTACTCTAACAAAACAAAAAATCTAAACGGATATAATTAATGTCACTGGGACTCAGGAGACACTGATAGGGTCACCCCCTGCTATGGTCCAGTTCATTTCCACTGTCCAGCTTCTTTCTATTCTCCTACTGATCTGTTGGGCCTTTACTAGATCACTCCCAGAAAGGCAGAAGACTCAGTCACTAGGCTGACCAGATATCAAGTGTGGAAAATAGGGGTGGGGTGGGGTGGGGTGGGGTAATAGGAGCCTAGATAAGGAAAAGACCCAAAAATCGGGACTGTCCCTATAAAATCAGGCCATCTGGTCATCCTATCAGTCACATGTGATCAATTGGTTGGGAGAGTGCTTGGGCCCCTCAGTTCTGATGGTCTCACTAAAAGGGTACAGATGTGGTTAAATTCTTTTGTTTAAAATAATAAAGTTCTGGTCATCGTTGCAAAATGGGAGTGAAAGTACTCCCATTCCCATTCATTGGCTGCAGGCATTATTTAAACATGAAAAAAGGTAGGACTAATAGTCAGGAAATCAAGATGTGGGGAATGATCACATATTCAGACAATGTCAATATCACCTTGTGTGGTGATCCTGTGAGCTCTCAAAAGCTCTGTCTATACTGCAGTCTATGTGGGCAAAACTTATGTCGCTCAGAGGTGTGAATATTCCACTTCCCTGTGCAACATAAATTACACTGACTTAAACGTTCATGCTCACAGCGCTGTCAGCTTGAGAACTTCTAACTAAGATTTCTAGCAAACTCTGAAATCAGCTGTAATATATATGATTCATTTTACCTATTTAATAACTATTTTCTTTATATATATGGCTTGGGATGATGAACCACAGCCAGTGGGATCTGCAGTCGGCCGAACCTGCAGATGCTGCAAGTAAACAAATTGTCCCGGCCTGCCAGTGAATTTCCCTGATGGGCCGCGTGCCAAAGGTTGCTGATCCCTGTGATAGAGTATCCCTCCAATTTGGGGTATATGCCCTGTATTCTAGTAGTCTGACCTGAGATTGGCACTCTTAGTTGTGTCCCTTACCAGACAGCGTGAGAATTGGCTCATGTGATGCCATCCATTTTCATCACCAGTGTTTACCACAGTGTAATTGGGAGCAGAATCTGACACGTCAGAGGAGCTGGTTGAAAAATTACAATTGATTTTTAAGGGACATTTTCCAGGACAAATTTTCAGTTTCTCAGTGAAAAAAATGAAACATGAAAAGTTTGGGGATTTTGAAAAAAAATGTTTTTGGTTAAAAATGTAACTACACTGCAATTATATAACTGTGACAGGACAACATGTCTGCTTACTAAATTTGGATCTTTTGCTGTTAAGAATATGTCTTCACTGCAGAGTTAGCCTGAGCTCTTCCCAGCTGTTACGCCCAATGCCCTCCCCAGACTGGGCTAGCTGGCTTGTCTGAGGTCATAGGCTAAAAACCAAGTCAGGCTTTCACTCGAGCTGGAAACCCACCCACTTTGCAGTGAAGATGCAGGCTAAACCACAGCAGAGCCAATAATCCTCCCATGCTTTCCCACAATTCCCCACTGTGCTTGGAAGGACAGACAAGTTCTCCCACAATTCATTGAGAAAAAACATAAAGTGGCTCATCAGCTCAGCTTTACAGGGTCTCGGAGCCCAGGCTCCCACCCAAACCCAAATGACTCCAATACAATTATATAGCCCTGCAAGCCTGAGTCAGCTGACCCGGCCAGTCACAGTGTTTTATTGCACTTTAGACATACCCTAGAAGTCCTAGCGACACACACACACAGGGAACACGGCATCAGTGTGGACACAGTAACTCAGGTCTGGCTTTGCAGTGTGGCTGCTCACACTTGGGATAGGCTAACCCAGGTGCTGATCAGCTGGGCTAACTCTGTGGAGAAGATGTACCCTAGGAGGAAAATCCTCAGGCCATTGTTCACGCTGAGTAGCTTGGTGCGTGCTGAGGGGAAGGGAGAGAAAGAATCATCATCTTCATGCTACACAGTGTGCCCCATATTCTAACCCCCAACAAACATTCCTTATGTAGCAAATTGTACTGGCACCAGTGCCTGGGGACGCTCTACACCACACAGGCTAGGACAGGATTGCCCCTAAAGGTAAAGTTGCAATTTCTAAAGGTTGGGGCAGAGAGTAACCATCTACCTTCTCCCTTTTTTGTAACAGGTGGTGTATCCACCACACTTCTAGTGATGGCAAAAGTGATGATCTGAGTCAGTCTTTACAAAGACATTTCTGCACTCTAATCCCCAGTGAAATAATACACAGAAAGAACCTTGTTAGAAACAGGCGTCTATAGCTTTTGTAGACACTAGTCGACATCAGGCAGATCTGTAGGTGCAAATGGCTTGTCCTTCCAAATTAGGGAGCTACTTCGCTAAAAGACCTGAACTAGCACGTCTGGACCCACTTTAGAGTTCATCAGCTTTGAAAATTTGGCCCACATTTAGTGGTAGAAAAAAGATGGAAGATGAAATTAGAGCTGGTGTAATTCCATAATATCTCAAACCATTACACTCCCCCCCCGCCCGCCTTAACAGTGCTGGTGCCATCCACAAACAAGCATCTTATTGATGTCAATTGAATGTTAGGCTGTTCCTGGTACATTCAGCAATGCAGCAGGTGTGTTTACCTGCATGTACCTGCAGCGTTTAGCACATAACTTTCACAAGCCTTTTGGTTGAAATCTCAAACAGCAAGGTGCTGAATTAAATCTCTGCATTTTTGAAGCCTGAATGCACTCTTTACTAAAAACAACAAAGAAAACACCCCAATCTTTATTATGGGACCCAGAAAGTCCAGGTTTAAAGGTTTGATTGTGCAAGGCACCAAGTATCCCATCAGAGGTTCCGGGTGTGGAGCTGTGGGTCCTCAGTTCTTCTTAGGGACACGCTACACTTTGCAGGATCAGGGTCTATAGCTTCTTGCTTATCTCGGGGGGGGGGGAGGGAACGCACTGGAGAAAATGCCGTAGGCAGCTACTTTTAAATAACAAGAGTTTGGAACTTATAGTTCTAGGTGCATGTACAGTACAGGCTCCACATAGTCCTAGAGACACCTTCCTGGAAGAAACAAATCTCTGAAGTTTTGCTCCCATAAAATCCAAATGTCTGTAGTGGCCACATTAGTCTTAGGAAGACTCCTCTAGTGTTTTGACTCAGTCAGATTGCTGGAGGAGGAGATTACTGAAGGCATATGTTCATAAACAATATTTTAATTAGTGCTTGTCCTTGCTGGAGGCAATGGAGTGTTTGATGGTCTGAGCCACTCCTCTCACGTCAATGAACCAGCTCACTGGTGATGTCAGCCAGGCCTTCTGCACTCAGACCTGATTGGCTCTGTTTGGATTGCAGGGGCCGGCTTAGCTGTAAGGTGAATATGCAAGGAAGCAGCTGTGTGGAGGTGTGTAGTCAGAGAGTGTTAGCAGCAGACACAGACAGTGGGGCTCTACTGAGGCTGAGGAGTTTTGTGTGTGTGTGTTTTTAATCTCTCATTGGTAAATAAACAAACCAGCTGCAGACTTTGGAATCTGGAAAGGCTCAGTGGGCACCTAGCCAGGAAGAGTGCAAGCTGCAGATTCCATAGAGTGGCTTTTTTTTTATTTTCCAGAACCGTAAGTGGAATAAGTGTACCTGATATGCCAACTGAAATCTCTCCCGCCGTAAGAATGCAGACCCTCTCGGACTTCCCTTTGACAGTGCGACTCCTCAACAAGGGGCCAGAGTACCTTCGCAGACAGATGGAGGTTTGCACCCCAGGCAGGAAAAGTGCTGTGGAAAGACTGGCAGCTGATAAGGCCAAGTATGTAAAAAGTCAGCATGTAATCAGCACTAAGCAGGAACCCAGCTCAGCCTCAGAGAGCAGCAGTGAGAGCTGTTCAGTGGAAAACAAACAAATCAACAGGGACTTTGGTGGAGGAAAAGGCACAACAAACTTGGAGCCAAGTAAAGCAATGTGTTCCTGCGGTGCTCCCCTGGAACCTGATCCACCCATCGCGAGGCGCAGCAGCTCCAAGAGGCAGGTACGGCCAGACTCCCTAGTGATCTACCGCCAGAAATGTGAGCTTGTGAAAGGTCAAAGCAATGAGAGGTCACGGGGGGGCCTGGTGAGGCGGCTGTTCCAGGGGTCCATGAAGGAGAAGCTGCTGACTTCCCCTGAGATGCCCAACATAATTGGGGAGGGCCCCACACCAGAAAGTGAAGAGACAGTATCCCTCAAACATGCCACCAATGGGCCAAAGAGCCATGGAGCTGAGCACGCTGCCTCTGCAAACACAGAAGCACCTGAGCGAGAGCGTGAGGACTCTTCACAACTGGCTGATGAGGTCAAGGACACGAGGAGGAAAGGGCTGCATCGCTCCCAGTCTGATATCAGCTCTCGCTATTCCAAGTCTTTCTCCGAGTTTGATACTTTCTTTAAGTATTGCGGCCTTGAACCCGAGGTCATCGAGGATCTGGGCAGCGAGAACTTCTCCGTGGTTTCTGACAACGTCTCCTTCAGGATCCGCAGCATCAGCGTGGCAACATCCGAGAGCGACTTCACGAGGCACAGTGGGGACGACGGGCTGCTGGAGGAAGAACTGACTGAGCAGGTCCCCAGCACCACATCAGTGATTGAGCGCAACGCTCGGATAATCAAATGGCTGTATACTTGTAAGAAAGCCAAGGAGACGAACAACATGCTACGAGAGCTTGCGTGAAGGCTTCTCCTTTCCTCATGCATTACAGCCTGGTAAACTCAAGGTGTGTGCAAAGCCCAGCCATGCTCATTTATATTTATCTTTTTATTAAAACACTGTTGATTTATCCAAGCTTATGTCTGCTCTATGAATGGTGGGGAAAAGCTGCTTTCTGCATGTAACATTGTGATTATTATTATTTATATAATTACAGTAGCACCTAGAAGCCTAGTGTGGGGAAATGGAGTTCTTGTAAAGCAGGAGTCTGGGGTATTACAACAAAAAAGAGAGAAACCTACTGTAATTTGCGAGCTTGTATCAGATCCCCAAATGAAAGTAAACAGTCAGGGTTTACAAGGACTGTCTGCCCTTTGCAGTCTCCTGCTTTGCAAATGACTTGTTTTCACCAGTTTCTGCTATGTTAAACTCAAGGCAAACCCTAGAAAAATTATTCAGCCCTTAACTGTAGCAGGTAAGATCAAACAAACTGAACTGAACCACTCAATGTTTAGGGGTAGTCTGTATTTAACTCTGTAGTAGTACAATTTCCCTCTTTCTGTCTCTCTTTCTTTCCCACCCCCTTTTCCTGCACTTAAGTACGTGTAAGCAACCAGTAAAATAAGCGTATACCCATGCTTCTTCTAGAGATTCCATTCTCACAGAGCTTTCTGCCTTGGGAATAGGAGTTTGCTCCAGCTGATGCCTAGCATTTCACAACCTCTGCTGGGAAGTGGGACTGCTCTTTCTGCTCCCACTGATTGTAATCAGTTTGGCTCTTTTAACGTTGGAGAACTTTGATGGCTTTGCCCACATGGTTGTGCTACTGCAATTCAAGCAGCAGATTTTGGAAGTCAGTGATGTGGTTTGTTTGGTGAGTGGGGCTGGGCCAATATTTAAAAACTAAAACAATGAATAAAAATGTGAGAGGCTTGGAAAGCTATTACTTCACATAGAGAAATGAGCCAAATGCAGCCTTGGTGGAAGTGGGCACACTTCCTATTGACTTTTAATAAGAGCTACACCTATGCCTGGGGTGAGTCATGTCTATTGGCAAGAACCATTTTCCTAGGAATTTTAGTGGCAATTCATTACTTCCAAATTGCCCAAAGTATCCATTATATGAAAATCTTACTGACCCAAGCACATACATCCCTTAGGCCTTGAACCTCTTACACAGTGTTATTTTAAATTGTGCTAACTGCTCCTGGACAGGATGGGTTACATGTACCCTTTGTGAATTTATCATGTTCATAATCCATATATTAAGAGGACACTAATTAGCCCTTTGCACAGTTGTTTGAAATGAGTCCATACCTTATCCAAAAGAACATGGATATTATAATGCCTGAGCCAACTTCCTAGTGGATCAAGAACTATTACCCTGATTTCTTCTGGTACACCAATTTTACAGTGGTATAAATCCACTCTCTCCAAAGAAATTAATCCCAAATTACACTAGTGTACATAGGAAGTGAGTAAGGCCCTGTGACTCCATCTTACCCAGTTGCCTGGGGGCTCAAGGTTATGAAGACATTGGGATATGCATTAAGCGTACTCACCACATCAACTGATATGCTTATATGGGAGTGGATTCTAACTTGGTTATCTGATAATGTAGTGCAGTAAAGAGTCTTAAAGATGCAGCATGTAATACCTACGAACTTCTGAATGTTCCTAGCGAGGAATATACCTTTTAACACCACTGAAATATATTAGGCTGAGAGAGCTTTCTAGAAGGCACAAGATGGAAACTTGATACATATTCTGTTTAAAATATAGGACCTTTTTTAGAGGTGGATAAAAAAAGTATTTTGGTTGTGCATTTTTTAAAGAAAAACAAAAAAGGCATTTTCATTTACATTTTTCAGAGAATTAGTTTTTTCATTGAAATGTTAAAAACTCAAAAATTTAGATTTTTGTCGAACTCATTTCCACAAAATATTTTTGACCTGCTTAACTCTGTGCCTCCAGAACAAGGACAGTTGTCATGTGTGATACTGTCAACCCACAGATATGTCACTGGGTGAGAGCTCCATGCCTGAATTCAGTCACAGAGGAGAGAGGGTTTCACTGAGCTGAAGCGTTTCCCTCCTTCTCCCTCCTTAGCTGATCGGAAAGGGAGCCACATAAAACAGATGGTGGATGTGGGGGCTTGTAAAAGTTTCTGCAACTGTGAGTTTTACAAAGTTATGAAGGTGAGGCCTTTGCCCACCTCCTGCTACTGGGTGCAGAAATCTAGAAACAAAAGCAACTGGCTTTGTATAAAGGGAAACAAGAGATGTCTGGATCTAGGATCTCTTTGCCACTGCTCTTGGAGCCAACTGTGAGTCTGCTCTCCTACTAGAATTGTGATAATTCTCACAGGCCACGTGGACCTTGTCAAATGGGAGAAGGCTGCTGGGCCTCTTATTATTTATTTGTTAAATGCTATCAGTGTGTTCAGTGCTGCAGATGACACAGGAGACAGATGGTCACTACTCTAAAGAGGCTACAAACCAGCTAGGCACACATCGTAAAAAGATGTCTGGCAATGGGTGCTGTAATGTATGGAAAGCAGGAAGGTCATTTACATGAACTCCCCACCTTTAAAGAAGCTTTGCAACTCCCTGGTGCAGAGTCAAGTGTTGCCTTTTTTCTCTTTCTGCCCTTTGACCAACTCATCACGCAGTCAGCCTTGTAGGCCTTTGGTGCTTTTTGCAGCCAAAGAGACTTTCTTCTTGACTGGACCCTTAATATTTGTTATGTTAATAATCCTCAGAGCAGGACTTTAGATAAATTATACTTCAGTCGCATTTTAGAGGGGCATGCAAAGCACAGACAGAAGCAGGGCCAAAACTGTGAGAGGTTTTTCAAAGGCATGGCATTTTTTATGTAAATGAAAGTGCAGGGTTCTGAAATGTAGCATAGCAGATTTAAGATGGATTTTAAAAAAATGATATTCCGATTTTACAATGGCATACGAATTTATTTTCAAGCTATCCAGGCTCAGCTCTTGAAAGGATTTTGTCCAGTCATGTGAGTGCATTTCTGTGCCTACATTTGTTAACATAATTATCTCAGTTGCTTGTGCAGATGGTGTATTTGCATGCCCAAGTCGACTTTTACGGACTGATTCTTTTTTCATTTACATCAGTGCTAATTTTATTCAGTTAATGGCATTAAACCTGCATAGACCTGGGTTCTATAAATGGAGAATTGGGCAAGTAGCTACCTAAATAGTCATTTGCACATGCAATGGCCCAATTTGCACATACAGATAGGGTAATGTCACATAAATATAGACTCATGCAAGTGTGCAAATGTTTTCATGCTTCTGTCTTAAAAAATTGTAGCCCACAATTTTTCTCATTTTAAGATGGGAAACTTACTTTTAAACTTTGTTTCCTTAACTACTTTTGATACTGGTCTGGGGAAGAGGGAATACATAGGAAGCACACAATAGAAAATTTTAAGTAACGTCATTAATAGTAAAGACAAAGAAATTTAAAGTATTGACTGACACCCCATTGTGCCTTTGAATTATAGGTAGTTTTAAAACCAATTTCTTCTTATCCATGTAGGTACAAGGTTGTTTTTTGTTTTGTTTTGTTTTTGAGGACGTGTCAAACATTTAAAATTCCTTAATTGCTTTTTCTTTGAGTTTGTGTCACAGTTTTAATGTTGCTTAAACATAGTTGTACATGACTTTCTGTGTGTTTTCAAAACAGATCCATGTTTTTGGATCCATGTAATTAGGACAGGACAGGAATTTAGGAGATTGGACTTTTGTTATTGGCTCTGTCACTGACCTATTGTCTGATCTTGGGCAAGTGGTTTAACCACTTTGAGCCTGGCTTATGCCCTGGAGAAATAATACTCCACTGTTCCTTCACTGAAATAATACCTCCACTGTTCCTTCTAAGCTCTGTGTGTGTGTGTGTGTGTGTGTGTGTGTGTGCAAACTTTTCTATGATTGACCTGAAATAAGATTGGTTCAAGAATACATAGAAACCCTTAACACTTTCATTAATATTTAAGAACTGGCCCTTTTTTTGGTTCTAAGGTTTCTATACAAAAGAAACCCTCAGCAGAATGATCTGTATTAATCTAAACCACAAAAATCTCTACTTTAACTCATCACATAATTGCTTAATCAGAGGATGAGCCAGAGGGAGACAGATTAACCACTCCCATGCTAAGCCTTCAGCCTAGGCCGGGGTGGGCAAACTTTTCAGCCTGAGGGCCACATCGGGGTTCAAAATTGTGTGACGGGCTGGGTAGGGAAGACTGTGCCTCCCCAAACAGCCTGGCCCTGCCCCCATCCAACCCCCACTCAGTTCCCGCTCCCTGACTGCCCCCTCTCAGAACCCCCAACTCATCCAACCCTCCCCCCACTCCTTGTCCCCTGATCACCCTCTCTAGAGACCCCCCTCTAATGGCCCCCCAGAACCGCACCACCTAAAGTCCCTGCTCCCTGACTGCCCCCTCCCAAGACCCCCACCCTAACCCCCCGCGAGACCCGCCATCCTAAGGCCCCCCGCCCCTTGTCCCCTGACTACCCCCTCCAGAGACCCCCTGCCCCTAACCACCTCCCAAGACCCCACCCCCATCTAAGCCCCCCTGCTCCTTGGCCCCTGACCACCCACTCCAGAGATCCCCCTCTCCCTACTCACCCCCCTATCCAACCCCCCTGCTCCCTATTCCCTGACTACCCTGATACCTATCCACACCCCCGCCTCCCTGACAGGCCCCCTGGGACTCCCACGTGCCATCCAACTTCCCCCCCCTGTTCTCTGTCGTGACCGCCCCCCCCCCCAGACCCTCTGCCCCTTTAGCTAACTGGCCCGGCCCGGCCCCGGCCCTCTTACCTCGCCGCTGCTTAGAATAGCGTGTCTGGCCCAGAGCCAGACATGCAGCGGTGCTGATCTCCCGGAGCACGCAGCATGTCTGGCCGGGAGCTAGACTAGGGTTACCATATTTTGCCAATCAAAAAAAGAGGACGGGGGTGTGGCGTGTGGCCTAGCCCCGCCCACTCCCTTCCACTTCCCGCCCCCCTCCGAACCTCCAACTCCTCCCCTCCTTGTCCCCTGACTGCCCCTTCCTGGGACCCCTGCTCCTAACTGCCCCCCAGAGCCCCACCCCCTACCTAAGCCTCCCTGCCCCTTGCCCCCTGACTGCCCCCCCAGAAACCCCAATCCCTCCACTCCCTGTCCCTTGACTGCCCCCTCCAGAAATTCTCTGCCCCTTCTCTCCCCCCTCCCCCCTTACCATTCAGTTTAAAACAGCGTGTGGGGCGCCGCACTCAGCCCAACACGCTGCCACTCACGTGCTCGAGCAGGGGAACTAGCGGCAGAGCCTGGCAGCTCTGAGAATGCAGGGGGAAGGGGGAAGAAAGAGGATGGGGGAGGGGAGCTAGAGCTGCCAAAAGCTGTGGGAGAGGGTGGGAGAGTCCAGAGGCTTTGACTGCCCGAGCCCAACGCCGCGCTCTGCACCAGGGGGAATCCCGGACATTTTTAGACTTTTACAAATTCCCCCGGGATGGTATTTTTTAGCCAAAAAAGCCAGACATGTCTGGGAGAATCCGGACGAATGGTAACCCAAAGCTGGATGCGCTGTCGCACAGAGCCCCCCCCCCCCCCCCCCCGTGCTGCTCACACGGCCCTTTGAGGCCGTGGGGGGAGGGAGACTGGAGCAGCCACCCCAGCGCCACTTCCTGAGGCTGTGCAGGAGGGGGACAGAGAGGGAGGGACCGGAGCAGCCTCCTCAGCTGGACCTCGGTGGCCAGTTAGGAGGAGCCAGCCACAGGCCATAGTTTGCCCACCCCTGGCCTAGGCCCTGTGAAGCAATGCGGGGAACTTCCTGTGAAGTAATGCATCCTGGCTTTCTGCAAATATTGGACGTGATCCACAAAGCATCCAGAGACATTCATTACTAGCACTACTGATCCCTTGAATTTTACGAAGGCAAAAGTAATTTGTATGGGAATGAGTATGACTGGGACACAAGTATTCTAACTCTCTTGGAAATAATATGCCGAGAAGTATAGTATAAACCTAGAATCAGTAAAAGATGACTTGAGTAGTAGAGTGTGTGAGTGAGTGTGCAACTCAGGTCATATAGTTTGTTTATTTTTAGACGGGGTAGAAAGAGATTTTAACTGCTGAGCCTGACATCTGCTCAGTCACAAGTCATTTAATTGTATTTAACTACCCAATGAATGTGTCAAATTAACAGTTCAAAACTGATGCTATATACAGCCCATGGTTTAACAGGGTAGGTAGGAGAAAGACTTGCATGAAGTGGGTATCTTGGGTATCTATTGGTTAAAAACTGAATTCATAGGCTAGATATGGCCGTTCTAACTCTAACAACCTAGGGGCGATGGGATAGCTTTTCCCTCAGCTGTTTCCCCAGAAATTATGCCCTCTGGAGTTTAATTTGAAATGATATTCAGAGGGGCACACTACATTATGCTTTCCATTCCAGGCAAATATTTTGGTATACTCTGTTTTTGCAGTTTTGAAAACTCTAGTCCATCAGGTTTGTACTGTAAACCTGACTTTAAATACATAGGGACAGATTCTCAACTTGGGTATATCAGTAGTGGAGCCATGCTGATTTCCACCAGCAGAGGAACTGGTCCATAATTAATGAAAAATCAAGGAAACCCCAACAGGGCGGATTATAGGCCACTACTTTTAACACACCCAGTAACCGTTAGAAAACTCACCTACAAATATCTATGTACAGTGCCCAGCACAAAGAGGATCCAGGCCTTTAGGAGCTGCCATGATATAAATATTTAATAATAAAGAAGGCTGAATTAACGTAGTCATCACCAGACAATTGGTGGAGTTGAGTCTTGTTCTGAGACCTGTGTTTCTTACAAACCCACCAGCTAGCTTCTTTTCAGTTCTACAATTATCTTGACCACAGGCCATCATGTCTGTTGCAAAAAATGTAGCGCTCACAGGGTATTTTTACACTGCAGTTAAACACCCGCAGCTGACTTGGACTCGTGGGGTCAGGCTGCGGGGCTCTAAAATTGTGGGGGGGAGACATTCGGGTTGGACTGTACCCCAAAATTCTGGGAACCCGAGGGGGAAGGATCACACCACACAGAGATCAGATAAGCTGAAAATAGAAGCTAGCTCTTCAGCTCCCTTTGGCCTTTGTGTAGACAAGTGCTCAGCATTTATCAGCTGTGGGCACATGGAGGCTAAAGGACTAGACCCAGCAAACCTGCTGCATGGAAACTAGGTGCTTTCTTTGCCTTTCAACAGCCTGCTGTTTGGAACTTTTAGACATATTCCTTAAAGCACTTGACATGGCCTGGCGTGTTGAAATTGTTGCACCATATTTTGAAAAAGAGAAAAACCAACAAAACCCTCTTAGCCTATTTCCTAGATTCTAATGTTCATTCTGAATAGAACAGCTTTTTTAAACTGCAGGTTTTTAATGGGTTAGATGCTCCTATTAATATTTTATGTTCCTAGCTTAATTTTTCATGAATTCTGTTATGACTGGTAAAAGAGTACATAAATAAAACAGCTACTGAAGACATGAAGTGAACTAGCATCTTTGTTTCAGCAGGATGATAATTAAGAAGCCATGTTATCTATAGTTAGGCTCAAAATAACCCAAAGGTAATTGACTAGATTTTGCCTAGATAAAGCAGCATGCTAAAGTTACAAAGTCTTAAATGACAAATTCACCAATGGTATTAGGAGGAGCACAACTCTATTGGCTTTCAGGGAGTTTTGCTCCTCATTGCTTTAATGACGGATAGGTCTTTAAAAATGGGGTGAACTGAGCATCCTCCTTTCTGACTGTAATCAACATTATGCAGTTCATATCAGTCCTGAGCTTCAGAAGCATTAAAAAAAAAAGAATGCTCCCTTTTAGGGTGGGTTTTTCAGGAAAGGAATTGATTATGTTGGTAGTAGTTGTAAGCAGTTAGAATGAAGTTTTAAAGCTTACCCTGTACCGGTATGATGCATTAAGTGTTTTAAATAGCACTTTTTTCTTTCCTTAGACTGAAAACATTCTCTGAGATGGCAGCTGACTAAACAGGACACAGACAGATAGACCCACAGCAAACTCTTTTATCATCTGGCTTATGACAAATCTGTGTAAGTTTATCAACTTCCTGTTGCCCTCCCACCTGTCTGCCGGCTCACTCTTTGTCACAAGCACGTGTGTGTACAGAAGTACAACAGCAAGAGGAAGTTACAAACTGAGATGGAGGGAAATTAAAGCTTCTGGAAGAGCAGAAGCAGGTTTATGTGCTAAAATATCTGGTAATATCCAGAAAGAGGTCAGTGCACCAGGATGTCGTCCTAAATGTGAAGGAAGGTTGGTGTGGCATGTCTGGCTCTGACTGATGGAGAATTTTATCAGCAAGACCAGGGGAGGAGAAAGTGGAAACTAAGTGGCAATGACCTCTGGGTCAGGGATTTCTTGGCAGGGACGCTCCACCTACACTTTCAAAGTAAGTGTGTTAACAGGACTTTAAACCTGGCTCACACGGACATGATTTCAGCACACTCTGCTGGCTGGTGACAGAGGACCAAACATGACAGTTTTATAAACAGTATTTGAAGCCAGCTGTACACCAGCTTCCTTTGTAGGCCTTGTCTAGATTGAGGTTTAAGGCAAACTAGACTACTAGAGAACCGTGTTCTCCACCTAGACCAGGCTGATCAGCCAGTGGGAATGGATGGCTAAAATCATGTTTCACACATGGTCTTGGGCTTACTCCCAAAGCCTAGCTACGACACAGGGAAAGTCAGTTAACATTCCATATTAGACAGGACTCTTCTTTGCTATAACTGTGCTTCAGCGTGGTAAAATGTGCAGTCTAGGCAGGCCTTTAGGCTCTTTTTATACTACATCTCAGACCCTGCCAGCACATGTAATCTAACACATTTATTTTTCTACTGAGGATGGGCAACATGTTCACTGACTCATGTTAGGGAATAGTGTCATTGCATATGCAATGTTACGGCTGATTAATATGAATCTATAATAGCATTGTCCTAGCTGCATTGTAAACAAGAAGGCACATTAGGACACAACCGCAACATACCGGACAAATGTGCTGAGATTATTCGGCTTATAGTATAGACAGCACTATGCTCAATATAATTGTTGTAACAACTACATCTACTTTGCACTGGCCAAGCAAATTTTCTTTAAACTGTGTTTAAATACTGTTTAAAAATAATTTGTGTCACTCAGTTTGATTGTGGATGTAGATGTGTTTATGGCCCTTGGCTATGCCTCGGATCCTTAGCCCAATCAGTCATCAGTTATCAGAAAATGCTTGAATTATTTATTCCTGATACCATAAATCACAAAGATGGGGGGGAAATGAAGTAGGGAACAGATTCTCATTGTAGTGATAGCAGTGTCAATCTGGAATAATTGCACTGCTAAAAAGAAGATCAGAATCCGGCCCTATATTTCAGTGTGCTGAAAGGTTAAAAGTTGAACCACAGGTTACCATGGCTATCGTGTTCTGTTTACAGCACTGGACTGTCAGACCTGTACTGTAACAAGTACAGGAAAATGAGATTCCATTCTCAACATTCCATTAGGGTCATACATAGTAAGCAGTCAATCAGCCCCTTTCAAAGATTACCTGCCATTCCACCACCCACCAAAGTGAACCAGACACAGGCGTAGAGGAGAAGATGGAATGAGCATCTCATCAGCACTTTTTACATCTTATAAAAGACTTAGTCTTGTAATATAACTATGAGAGAGGGAGGAGAAGGATAGAGTGATGGCATTTTAGAGCATTCACTCTAACCATAAGAATCAAATATTTCCTATTTTAATTTATTCAAACATTATGAGCCAAAAAACTGCACTTTAAGTGCTATTTAAAAGTTTTTAGTTGACTTTAAGTTTACAATAGATTTATGAGTCAAGCTAACCTTATTTAATTAAGAAAAACATACTTGTCACTATTTCTCACCCCTAGTAGCCATTTGAGAATGCAGGGAATTTGTCTATATTGGTTTAATGTTACTTCACATACACACGTTTTAAGTTGTCTCTATATATAAAATAATATTTCCAAATAAAGTATTTATTGAAACTGCTCTACACAGGGGAAACTGAAATGTTTGTATTAGTGAGACGTAGAGTTTAAGGTCAGAAGAGATCATCAGATCATCAACTCTGTTTTTTTACCACAAGCCACCAACGCCAGAGCAAATGTGCTGACCTTTCACACCAACACCGGAGCAAATGCACCTGGCTTTGTTCAACTTTGCATGTGAGCACCAAACTCTTCAAGGTACCAGGAACTTCAGAGCAGATTTGTCTGAGACCTTTCCTTACACCTAATAAGCTATAAATTCCTCTTACCTATAAGTGTCTTCTGGGCAGATCAATGATCTACCCTTTTCCACCTTACAGGAAAGCGTACAGTGGATAGTTCCTTTATCTTTTGGGAGTGGACATATTACCACACTCATCCTGAACAGTGGGAATTAGCACTTTCTGCTCAGGTTCTATTGCTGCTGTTACTTCTAAAGCCTTTTGCCTCATTCTGGTGCTGACCTGCCCCATGATGATAGAGAACCAATTGGTACTGTTGGCCATTGACTCTCCTTATCCTTCAATAAAACCCCTTAAAATAAGGAAGGGGTGCACTGGGAAACTCATCCATTTCATTATGAAACTGGTGAGTTTTGTGTTTTGTTTAGCACTTTTGGGTGAAATCCCAGCCCCACTGAAGTCAATTGTCTGAGTTTTGTCATCAGTGGGGCCAGGACTTACCCTTTATTTTCATGTAAACATAAAACTAGGATTGAGGGGAGAAGGTCACAAATTTAGCTACTAGTTTTGTTTGACTGGAACCGTGCAAACCAAGACAGCCACATTGGATGCAGCCCTATTGCACAGCTTAATTTTAACAGCCCAGTGCTCTTCATAACCAGTTTTTTAAAGCTAATATTATCACTGTGAAAAGGGACAATGTCCTCCATAGTTTTAATTTAACAGGAAAAAAGGTACAAAGTCTGCTTTTATGGATAGAGCCTGCTGTTTACAATTAAGACATCAGGTGTAGACTATGATCCCTTCAGTATATTATACATAGCCAGGTACAGGAATCTGTGTAACAAGAGTGCAGATTGTCCTATATTATATATATACAATTTTAAAAGGGATATAAATCCTCATGCTTCAAGGCATAAATCAACCACTAATTGATAGAGACTAAGAAAAAACTGCCTCCTATAAGCATGTTATTCCATCATTGTCATTATGGGATTTCTTGCACCTTCCGTCTGGAGCATCTGGTCCTGGGTACTGGTCAGACCTAGTATGGAATTTCCTAGGTTCCTACGTTTATATTCTTATAAAAAAAAATTGTATTTTATTTCTTTGCATACAAATTAAAAAAAATACACAACTGAAAGTTTGTAATTCATTCTTGGTAGCTTATAGTTTTATTTTGTTTGTTGTTTACATTACTGTTACTATAGGTTTTTTTTAAACTCAGACTCCTGATACATGTTTAATTGCTCTGGGAGAGCAGCTTTTTGGGGTGGTGAGCAAAGCTTTGGTTTCAATAAACATTCAAAGGTGCAGATGATTCTGTGAAACATATCCCAATCCCTGCATAAAGAACAAGGCAGGACATCTCTTAAGAAGATCTCACTCATAAAATGGCTAGTGGGTTCTGCTATCAGTAAATTTGATATCTACAGTGTTAATCTTTCTCATAATAATTTTAGTATTCCCATTTTAGGTCATGATTCAAGTGGGGTAACATTTATTTTTAAAAGCAAACAAAACTTTTTCAAAATAATTAGGGTTGCCAACTTTCTGACCGAACAAAACCAAACATCCTTGCCCCATCCCTTCTCTGAAGCCCCGCCCCACTCACTCCATCTTCGCTCCTCCCTCTGTCATGTGCTGTCCCCCTCCTCTCCCCTCACTCACTCGCTCATTTTCACAGAGCTGGGGAGGGTCCTTTTTCGATAGGGTGTTCGGTTAAAAACTGGACATCTGACAACCCTAATTTTCAGAATTACCTACACTTGGTTTTGTTCAATCTCAAAAACTATGATATGCCTCGGGCAATATTTTTCAGCCATTACCCTCACACCCAACTACTGGCCAGAATAGTTGGATGTTTGGGTCCATCAGAATAAGCTCTACCTGAGGAATCTTACTGAGATAATTTTGTTTTAATGGATTGAGAGAGACAAACTAGATTTAATAAAAGTGTGTTTTGTAGGAAGAAGTGAAATAATGTTTTTTTAAAATATGTTTTTGCTGAAACTAACACATACTCAACCTATGGTCTCAACATCATTTGCCCTTCAAACTATTAGACAAACACCTGTCAGAGATGGTCTAGACCAGTGGTGTCCAATAGAAATTCAATGCTAGCCGCTCTTGTGGTTTTGAATTTTTCTTATCAGCCACATTATTAAAAAGCCGCAGGCATTAGCCACAATTCAATAGCCTATTAGCCAGATGTGGCTAGTGGCGAACGTATTGGACCCTGCTGGTTTAGATAATGCTTAGTGCAGCCATGAGTGCAGGGGACTAGACAAGATGACCTCTAGGTCCCTTCCAGTCTTACAAGTCTATGATTCTATAGTCTAATCTTCTTAGACCTGGCCTACACTTGTCACAGGGTGTAGTGTACATGTGGCTACATGCAACAGTGGAAGGCTCCTGCCAGTGGAGGCAGCAGGAAGCTGCCAGGGCCTTCCCCTGCTGCCGCCCTGCTACCAGAGGTTTTCTCTGCAGCTGGAGTCTTACTCTGAGGCAGGGAAAGACTCCAGCAGCAGGGAAGCAGCAGTAGTTTCTACACTAGAAACAGCAGTGCAGACATAGGAGGCGCTGTTTGGGCATCTAGAGAGCTGTGTAGGATATATACTCTAGGGCTCAGATCTGTAGGGCACTCTATTCAACTCACCAAAGCAGACTGCACTGCTACTTATCCCCCTTCTAGCTGGGTGTGCAGTGCCGTACACACCACCATACATGAAGACCCACTTATGTAAAGGTAGTCTCACTGACAAGTGTTCAAACACAACTTAGAGCTCACTGCTATACAGCCAGTAGGGTTAAGGTCTTTAGCAGAAAACGGAAAGCAGTGTTGAGATCATTGAAATGCAACCCTCTCTCACAAATCCTGATTAGTTGGTGTTTCTGCAAGGTACTAAGCAAAGGCTGGGCAAGGGAGGGAATTCTTGCTGTTAGGTTATGGGTAGGGCAAGCTGCTTTAGCAGTCTGCAGCTGGTATTCTAGTCTCAGGGCTGAAACAGCAGTCGCCGTACTTCCTGAGGGCCCAGTCCAGCAAAGCAGCTAAGTACATCTTTATTATATTAGAACCCAACCTCGCAGTCCTTTTCCACCTCAGTAGGCCTTCCTCATGCAAGGCTGTGAAGTCAGCGGGACCACTCTCACAAACAAGGATTTGCAGGCTCCGGTTCACAGAGTGCCCAGTGTGAATAAACAGTCCTTTTACATTTCACAAATTACTCATCACGATGCTCGTCTTTCTACTCATCTGTGAACAGCTTACGAAGCACAGCTGTTGAAAAGAGAGTCTGTGGTGATTTTATAGCTGAGAACAAGACCCTTTGCTGCAGCTTTACATAGACTGGTTTCTACTGAACATCGTGTATAATAACTTGAAGGGCTTTTCACAAAGCATTCTCTGCAGCTTTGTGCAATTGCCACTGACAGATGTCCTAGCACATAAGTGACTTACACAACCCTGCAAAGACAAGCCTCCTAACCCAGTTTCTCCCTTTTTTAAAAAATGGTGCAATAAGGTGCATTATGTTCCCCCTCCTTACTTTAGTATCTGAGCACATTCTTTAATACAGTTATCCTCACATCCACCATTCCTTGCCCATAGGATAGGAAATTGCTACTGTTCCCATTTTACAGATGGGAACTGAGGCACAGAGATTAAGTGGCTTGCCCAAGGTCATACAGGAAGTCTGTGGCACAGAATGGACTTGGATTAAGGTTCCCCCCCAACCCTAGACAAGTGCTGCAACCACTGGATCATGCTTCTTCTTAGTTTCATTAAAGCTCATCCTTGGAAGAAAATTAAGACATTTTTAAATTACAGGGTTAAAAAGCTTGGCTACTTCAAACTAATTTTCCACCCCACAAAAAATAGATTTGAAAACGCTCACCCTCCTAGAGGTTCACCTACCCTTAGGTCAGGGATCTCAGATGCAAATCACCATGAGGGCCACACAAGGACTAGTACATTGGCCTGCAGGCCACATCACTGACAAATTTTCATACAAAGATACAAAAGTCCCCCTACCCCCAGCCCTGCCCCCACTCCACCCCTTCCATGAGGACCCGCCCCTGCCCCGCCTCTATTCTAACACCTTTCCCAAATCCCCGCCCCCCAACCCCGCCTCCTCCCCTTAGCGTGCCATGTCCCTGCTCCTCCCCTCTCCCTCCTGGAAAGTCCTAAGCACCTCCAAACAGCTGTTTGGTGATGGGAAGCATTGGGAGGTAGGCAGAGGAGTGGGGCCATGACACGCATGGGGCGGGGGTGGGGGGGAAAGAAGTGGAGGGTGTTAGGGAGGCTTGGCTGCTGGTGGAGTTGGTGCCTATAGCAGGCTGCAGCAAATAACTCAGATAAATGGCCGTGGGTTTGAGACCCCTGCCTTAGTTCATACCATCTCCTACACTACACACAATTAGGCAGTGGTGTTTTTCAGGCAGCACTGGCAGATGAGCAAAGTCAGAACGTCTGTTTCTCTTTGGTCATTCTATTGTGCTTTTCTCCACTGTTGCATGCAGAGGAAATATTATTCAATTGTTACCAAAAATTTTTTATTAAGATCTCAGTTGGGAACCAAGACTTATTTTCAATCACATACACCAAACTGGGTCATGAGCACTATGTATGCATGGGCCCAAATAGTTACAAGTTGAGTTATAAGTCTGCACCCAAAGTTAAGGCCACATATTTGCATGTGCAAGATTTTACATACAAAACACTATTGGCTGGGCCCTCAACTGGTATAAATTAACATGGGTGGGCAAACTGCGGCCCGCGGGCCATATCTGGCCCATGGGCCCATCTTCCTGGCACGCTGAGCGCCTAGTGGGGAGGTTCCTCCCTACCCCAGCTTCCCACCTCCCCCAAAGCCTCAGCATACCGTGTGGGCAGTGCTCTAGCCCGCTGCTCCTGGGCAGCACTGCAGCGGCATGGCTGACTCCGGCGGCGCTGCGCGCTCCTGCGGGGCAGCATGTGTAGCTCCAGCGGGCCATGCGGTTGCCAGATATGCTGCTCTGAGCAGCATGGGGTAAGGAGGCCGGGGCCAGGGATTAGATTAGGAGCAGGGGACAGGGATCAGGGGCAGTTGGATGGGACAGTGGTTCTGGGGGGGTTGGTCAGGGGACGGGTATTGAGGGGGTTGGATAGAGCGTGGGAGCGCCAGTCAGGAGGCGGGGGTGTGGATAGGGCTCAGGGAAGTCAAGGGACAGGGAGCAGGAAGAGTTGGGTATGGGGTGGGGACCTAGGGGGGGTCTTGGGAGAGGGCAGTCATGGGGATGGAGCAGGGAGAGTTGGATAGGGGATGGGGTCCCGTAGAGGTGGATAAGGCGCGGGGGGGTCTCTGGAGGGGGCGGTTGGTGGGGTTGGATGGGTTGGCAGTTCTGAGGGGGCAGTCAGGGTGCGGGAAGTGGGTGAGGGTTGGATAGGGGGAAGGCTCCAGGCTGTTTGGGGCGGCACAGCCTTCCCTACCCAGCCTGCCTTACAGTTTTGCAACCCCGATGCAGTCCTCAGGCCAAAAAGTTTGTGCACACACTTGAATTAACAGAACTCTAGTGAAGTTAATGGAACTTCTGTGTTGTACACCAACTGAGGATCAGATACTCAGTACATATGTGCAAACTGGGGAGTATGTGTAAATACCTTTGTTCACACGTAACACTGACATATGTGCATACATCAGGAGTCTTGTGTGTGCCATTCATAGACACTGACATTTATACATTTGGTTGATGTTTAAATTAAGCATATAATTGCACCATTGATTAGCTCTGATATTGGACTCTGTTGCATATGCTTTCATTTGCTATTTACTGCCTAACATATTGTAGGCCAAGTTAATTTACTTCAATGGGGCTTTGCCCATTTACACCTGCCAACCTTTGCCAACTATAGCTTAAAAATAAACAAGAAACAAAGACAAATGTCAACAGCGTCACCAACACCAAAATGAGTTTCAATGATTTCAGCCAGCACTATCCACATCCAGTAGTTCAACAAGAAAGGACATGAAAACTTGTAGAACTAGTTTGGATGCTTTGAGAAGAGTTGGGTTGTTTTAGTGAGGCGTGCGAATATAGGAAGTAAAAGCCCTCTGTGGATTTTGGGGAATGCTTAAAAAATCAACCACCTTTTGGGAGCATCACTATAGCGAAAAGATGGCTATAGTAATTACTGACACTAAAACATTTGATTGTTTCTCACATAATTGTGATGACTGTAAATCAGTGCTGAACAGGTCTTTCTCCACTAACGAGTTAAACTGTTGAAACAAATACAAGGATATTGATAGGGCTTAGCTGGCATTGCTCATTTCTTCCTGTTAACTTATCCTCTTTGATTATTTTTACACTGGAAACCTAGGTCATTGAAAGTCTAACCATTTCCCCTTCATTATTCCAGAGTTATCTGTGAGCTTTAATTGCTGGCCTTGACAGTCCCATTTTGTGTTTACATTTATCCAGACAATGAATACACAACCTCAGGTACTATCATGTGGTAACTGTTGCATGTCATTTTCTTGTGAATGACATTTTCCAGAGAGACAAAAAAATCCTCCTTTCCTGCCTCAACTCTAGACCAGTGGTGGACAACCTGCAGCCCATGGGTCACATGCAGCTCACCAGGGCAGGCTGCCAGACAGTTTGTTTACATTTGCACAGCCGCCCGCATCTCTCAGTGGCCGCAGCTCACCGTTAATGGCCTATAGGAACTGTGAGAAGCAGCACGGACTGTGGGCACATGCTGACTGCCGCTGCCTGCAGCTCCCATTGGCCAGGAACAGCAAACCGCTACCACTGAGAGCTGTGGACAACTGTGCAAATATAAACAAACTGGTGGCCCACCAGGAGATTACGCTGACTGGCCGCGGGCAGCCCCTGGGCTGCAGGTTGCTCACCACTGCTCTAGACACTGCCTCAACTATATGAAAACAAAACAAGCAAAGAGCCTGGCCCCAAGAGCTGCAAGTTCCATAGTTAACCAGAACTTTTACTGTTTTAGCCCTTTTCCTGCCACATTCCTTCCCTTTGTTTAACGTTATCCCTTGTTAAGTTGTAGCTAGTCTAGATAGTAAGTTCCCTGGGGCTGGGGCCTGTCACTTTACAAATCTGGAAAGCCCATGGGAGCTAAATAAATAATAAATGTTGGGAGCTAAATAAATAATAAATCACAAAAATCTTTTAAAGATTAAATATATTCCAAAGCATTTAAGAAGGCTGCAGTGCAGAAGTGTAAGAGTGAATGACTGGCCAGTGAAAATAATAATATGTTACCTGGGTACTAATATACAAGCCTTGCACAAGTGTTAGCATGGAGGGGGAATAGGGTCCTGGGGTATTGCGGATCAGGTCCAATGTATCATAGTTTTCCTTAAAATTGTTGGAAGTGAATAGCCTGCCCCTTTGGCTCGTTGGCAGCTGACCCCTGCTCAGCAATCAGTTTCTTCAGCAAAGTAAGGCCTCCTGTGCTCAGAGTCATATTCAAAGCCAGCACTTCTCACTGCCAGAGTTTAAACATGAGGGAAACAATAATGCAGCCCAGTGTGTCCCACTGTAAATGTAAAATAACGTAATTTTCTCCAGCCAGTAGTTCTCAGAAGGGTGGGGTTGACAGTGAACAGCTCTCCCATGAAACAGTAATGATTCTTAGCCAAGGAGGGGGCAACTCCAGCTGACTTTTTAAGTCTTCCTATTCCTCTCCATTTGTCTCCTGGGAACATTTGTTCTCTCTCTTTTCAAGCTCTCAGATCAAGCATATGTCCCCAACACTCTCCCTATAATCCAGTTAGGATCAGAGTGAGGAAATCATCCCTGTCACACCCCTTTCCATTCCCCCCTGGCAAGGTTCCACTGTAGTCGCTGAAGCGGGAGCAGGCACCGGTTTTCTCTTCCCTGCTTTGGGAGAAGGTTTCCACCTGACTCCTGCGAAACGCTGTTGCAAATTTCGCTGACGTAGTGTAATTTTAACTGAAGTCAATAGGAATTTCATTCACTTATGCCAGCACTGGATTTGGCTGTCTCACAACCAGAAAGATGCTTCTGATTTCTGAGATTTTAAATATAATTTCCAAAGAATAAAAGAAATTTGGGGGGTTAACATTCTTGTCTTTTTATTAATAAATCGCTAAAATCAGACTGTCAGAATGCAGGCTGCCTTGTGGTGCTACACAAAAGACAATATCTGGTCCTCAATCTGCATATGTAACCCACTTTAATCCCAAATGTTTACAATACAAATCAAAAAGTGTATCATCATGTTGTGAGACTCTTGGCTTACTTGGGAGTTGCCAGAGCTGCTCACGCCTAAACCAATTCAAAGAACTGTCAGTATTATAGCCCCAAAATTAATTGGGATAATGCACAATGAGTACATATGTATAGAAAAACCTGGGTATGAAGCTGGCAGATTTCCTATTAGAAAAGTCCTATAGAGTTTAAAAGGGAATTGTATTTCTCCTATGGAATTCAAAGAAACATAAAGGAACAGGATCATCTCTATTGATTTCTATAGGTTCTTAGATTAATTGCAATAGAATTCTAATTAATTTACATAGATTTTTAACTTTCTTTCTTTTCTTTCTTTCTTTCTTTCTTTCTTTCTTTCTTTCTTTCTTTCTTTCTTTCTTTCTTTCTTTCTTTCTTTCTTTCTTTCTTTCTTTCATAGAATCCCAGAAGATTAGGGTTGGAAGAGACCTCAGGAGGTCATCCAGTCCAATCCTCTGCTCAAAGCAGGACCAACACCAACAAAATCATCCCAGCCAGGGATTTGACATGCCTGTCCTTAAAAACCTCTAAGGAAGGAGATTCCACCACCTCCCTAGATAACCCATTCCAGTGCTTCACCACTCTCCTAGTGAAAAAGTGTTTTCTAATGTCCAACCTAGACCTCCCGCACTGCAACTTGAGACCATTGCTCCTTGTGCTGTCATCTGCTACCACTGAGAACAGTCTAAATCCATCCTCTTTGGAACCCTCCTTCAGGTCGTTGAAGGCTGCTATCAAAGCCCCTCCCCCCTTCTGCAGAGTAAACAAGTCCAGTTACCTCAGCCTCTCCTCACAAGTCACATGATCCAGCCCCCTAATCATTTTCCTTGCCCTTCGCTGGACTATCCAATTTGTCCACATCCCTTCTGTAGTGGGGGGCCCAAAACTGCATGCAATATTCCAAAAGTGGCCTCACCAGTGCCAAATAGAGGAGAATAATCATTTCCCTCGATCTGCTGGCAATGTACTACTAATTCAGACCAATATGCTGTTAACCTTCTTGGCAACAAGGGAACACTCCTGATTCATATCCAGCGTCTCATCCACTGTAATCCCCAGGTCCTTCTCTGCAGAACTGCTGCTTAGCCAGTCAGTCTCCAGCCTGTGGTGGGGAGTCTTTCATCCTAAGGGCAGGATTCTGCACTTGTCCTTGTTGAACCTCATCAGATTTCTTTTGGCCCAATCCTCCAATTGTCTAGGTCATTCTGGACCCTATCCCTACCCTCCAGTGTATTTACCTCTCCCTCCAGTTTGGGTCATCTGCAAACTTGCCGAGAGTGCAATCCATCCCATCATCCAGATCATTATTAAAGATGTTGAACAAAACGGTCCCTAGGACTGACCCCCTGGGGCACTCCACTTGATACCAGATGCCAACTAGATATTAATCCTTTAATCACTACCAGTTGAGCCTGACAAGCTAGCCAGTCGTTCTTCTTTCTTTCTTTCTTTCTTTCTTTCTTTCTTTCTTTCTTTCTTTCCTTCCTTCCTTCCTTCCTTCCTTCCTTCCTTCCTTCCTTCCTTCCTTCTGAAAGGTCTCAGCTAAAGAGCTAGCTGAAATGAGTAGAAGACACTTCAGTTTGGTGTGAAATATAGTAGCTCTGTATGAAGTATGGCCACTCTAAAGTGCACATACACTTAAAAGAACACTGTAATATCAGCATTGTTGAGTGTTTGAGAATAGGTGGGATTGGAACCCCCAGACATGGGACAGACGGGGCTTAAGAAATGTGCAGTGACAGTGATACACAAATGTGCAGTGACGGTTATAAAATGTGCATTGACTTTTAGGAATACACATGTTGGTAAAAATAAACATATTAATCTAACTCTGGAGAGTCCAGCTGCCCAGACAAGCTCTTCATTATCTGATATGTGCAGTGACTTTTTTGAGGTTATTTTAAACTCTGGACCCATCGTTCAGTGCAGTATTAACTGAGACATACTGACACTTATTATATCTCTTTGACAGAGCACAACACAAAAGACAAATCTACAGGGGAAAGAAATGAAATATTAGAAAGCAAAAAGAACTGGTTTGGAGACCAAAAATGAAGCAAATGATAGTGAAAAAAAAGCTAGTAAGAAAGATTTCTTTTCCTTTATCAGATTGAAAGGGGGGAAGAAACAGCTGAGATGTATTAGAAGAGGTGTTGAAAATCTGCAACATATAGGTTAGGTGAGGAATTATTATGCATAAATATCCATTTTAATACTAGGGATGGTCAACTATTTTCAGGCAAAACTGTTTTATGATGGAAAAATGAATTTTTGACTAAAGAGAATTTTTCACAAAAAATGTTTCCCATGGAATTTTTTGACTTTTTAAAAAAACAAACAACAACACCCCCACCCAAAAATTTTATTCTCAAATACACCATAGTCAGGGACTTCATGGTGGACTGAAGTGGCTCAGCAAGAGAGAAGATAATGGTGCATCACAGAAGATGTACTCTGGCCAGAGTACCCCGCCCATAGATGACAATAGGCACAGGAGGCAACTGACTTACAGCTCCCATGAAGCACTTCCAAATCATATTTTGGTTTTGTTTTATTTGGAGTTATTTTTGTTTTCACCTGACAGGTTCCACTGAAAATTTTTCAAATCAAAGTTTTTGATAAAAATATTTCAACAAAAATAAAAGTATTTGTATCAAAATTCACAGCAGAAAACCCCCTCAGTTTTCATAGTAATGTAAAAGTCAGATGGCGTCTGAATATATGAATGTACAACTACGGTTTCTGTTAATATATAACTAAATGGAATATACTTTGGAACATGAATCTGGGTTTGTTTGAGGCTGATCCATCTCTCCTATGGTTGGCAACAGCAAAGCAAGGTCTTAAGGTTTGTACGTGCAGCGGTAACTCATGTTAAATACACAGTTATCAGCAAACATTGAGGTAAAGGCCAGGTGAGTTAGCTGCATTTATTACTGTTCCCAACAGATTTAATGTGTAATAACTGCTGTGCTATCATAGAATATCAGGGTTAGAGGGGACCGCATCTAGTCCAACCCCCTGCTTAATGCAGGACCAATCCCCAATTAAATCAGCCAACAGATTTTTGCCCCATATCCCTAAATGGCCCCCTCAAGGATAGAACTTACAATGCTGGGTTTAGTAGGCCAATGCTCAAACCACTGAGCTATCCGTTCCCACACCAGTAAAAATATCTTTATTATAATAATATTCTGTACTTCAATAGTAACTTGCTACAAGGATCTCAAAGCACCTTGCAAATATTAATGGCTGAAGCCTCACCACAGCTCTCCGAGGTAAGTAAACATTACTATCCTTATTTTCCAGAAGGGGAAACTCATCAAAGAAAGATTTTTATTTAAAAAATTACTTTTCATATATCCAGTTTAAAAAGCAGATATCACATATTAATGAATAAGGGAAAAACAAACTATTATCTGAGATTATCAATGACTGGGATAGATAGATAGATAGATAGATAGATAGATAGATAGATAGATAGATAGATAGATAGATAGATATTGAGGCAGAATTTTGTTTAATAAAGACAGGCTGGATTGAAAAACAAATGCTGAATAAATAATGGAACTAAGTGCATAAACCAGTTTAAAAAGGGAAGGGAGAACAGAGTGTGACCCCCTCAGTAGCTTTGGTGGATTTAAATGATGCCATATATCAGGTCATAAGGATAAGCCTTGATGGTAAATGATGTCTTTTGCTGACATTTCTGAAATTCCTCCCCATATTACAATTACAAAAAGGATTAATAATCCATTCATTCTCTGCTCTTAAATTGCAGTGTTAATTCTCTCTCATACACACACAGACCCAACAATTCTATACACTCACTGTGCAGTGCAACATTACCAATGTTATGTAGCACTCTGTGAAATATGCTGGGGACTCCTGAAAACCATTGATTGTACTAGCGTCCTCCCATAAGGGGCAGAGATCACATCTGTTTGCAGACAGAATTTGTATTGTTGATTCCCAGTCCTCAAGGTCCAAGTAGATCCTGTCAGCTGTAGTTCCAAAAGTAAAGTATGAATAGAATCATAGGACTGGAAGGGACTTCAAGAGGTCATCTAGTCCAATCCCTGAACTCATGGCAGGCTAAGTATTTTCTAGCCCGTCCATGACAGATGTTTGTCTAACCTGCTCTGAAAACCTCCAGTGATGGCAACTCCATAACCTCCCTGAGCAATTTATTCCAGGACTTAGCAGCACCAAAGAGACACATGCCCATTTTCTCAGCCATTCAGTTATTTGTTTAGCACAGATACGGGCAATTTCCCCTCAGAGCTCCTTGGTGACATTCATGAGTGGATTTCACTAGCAAGGTAAGCTACCATAGTTGTACAAGCCTGTTACATTATCATGGGTTTTCCCCTCATTAACATTTTCTAATTAGCAATTAAAATGAATATTGCAAATACAGCCAGTTCTGGAGCTCTCAGTTATCTAATGAGTTCATTAATCACTGGGATCTGTGTAGTCACTGCGATGTAGGTGTTTACATAACAGCAATACCAAAACTTACTAATGTGGATGACATTCAGAAATACATGTTCCTAATTAGGCAGCAAGCCAAGAGAAAGAGTGGTTTGATACACTATTTAGTGGTGGATGTATTCATCTTAATTAAAAATTATCACAGGGCCAATAAATAAGCCATTCATCTTGGCTCCATTCTGCATGACCTATTTTCCTGTTCCAGTGTTACTCTCGTTGGTGAATGCAGTGTTTTTGTAGCCATGTTGGTCCTCCCTGCACAAGTCATCTTCTGATGAAAACTTGTGTTTTCCAGAGAGGTATGACTGACCTTGCCTTTCTAATATCCTCTGGTCCACATGGCTACAACACTACAAACAACTATGGAAGATATCAATTGTTGACATTAGGGCCGGCTCCAGGCACTAGCACAGCAAGCGCGTGCCTGGGGTGGCGAATCAGGAGGGGGCAGCATTCCGGTCGCTGACAGGGTGGCCCCTCCTGCAGATTTGGCGATACGACCACGGCAGGTCCGCCGAAGTCGCGGGACCACCAGACCTGCCGCAGGTGTGCCGCCAAAGCCGCAGGTCTGGCCAGCTGACCTCTCAATACCTGGAATGCCACCCCTGTGCTTGTGGCGGCAGAAAAGGTAGAGCCGGCATCTGAAATGGAAACTCCACAACCTGAAGGAAAAGGAAGCAAAACTTTACAGCAAGTTCTACTACCTGAGGAAATACAAGAAACAAAACATACACCACTTCAGAGGACTCACCATCTCAGAGGTTGGTCCAGTAACGATATTACCGCACCCAGCTTGTCTCGCTAACTGGTGGACATAGGAGGCAGACACGACAGGGCCATCCGACTATGAATGTCCTCATGCGCATTGTCCATTCTTAGCTTATTTTCACTGTTCATGAATATCATGCAAAAATTAACACGAAGGTTTCTCAGCTGCACAGACTTTCTGTCACTCTAACTTGTTGTTTTGTGATGGTGAATAGTATGGAGACAACCTCCAACAGGTAGGCAGCAACTTTGTACTGATAAGTGTCTAATAATATTAATAGATAACATATGAGCCTCTTTCTTTATATCCTTGCACACTGTGCTTTCATGTAAATCAGGGCTGAGGGCTGAGGGGTGTAAATTTCTGCCATTCTGATTCAGTAGGATTTTGCAGAAAAGCTGCCAGAATTTTTTTAAATATGTTGGGGACTCCTGAAAGCCTAAATCCTATTGACATTCAGTGAGACTTAGGCACCTAACTCTCTCAGGCATTTTTAAAATCCCACCCAGAGAACGTACCAAACACAATGAGCAACAGGTATATTCTGCCCGGATGTACCAAGTATGGGTAGTAGCAGCTACTATCAAGTTTTCAATATGCAGGTAGGTTGAGAAAACTTCCCATGGCAGAATCCAAATTCAGACTCAACTACTGAGTGCTCTCACCTGCCTGAGCATGAGGAAGTTGCCCAATTCATTTATTATTATTTCAAACAAAGCTCAGATGAAGGAGGGGCCATTTATCGCTCTCCTGTGGGAAACTGCAAATGCACAGACTTGCCACACCCCAAAGCAAAGTTAGATTCTGTATGAATTGGCAAGACTCGGCTTTAACTCACTTCTACCCAGGAGAAAAGGTGATTTAGACATGCCAACATTTAGTTAATAATTCCCAGCAGCGCCACCCACAAGGCAATTTGGGTCACCTGTCTATCTCTAACTCAAACTTTCTACATCCACAATTAGCACTTAAGAAGAACTTATCCTTAATCATGAGCTATAATACTCAGGCATTTGCAGATTCCATTGCAAACAGTGCTATAGCATGTACAGACTAGATTCATCTAATGAACGGGTGGCATGTAAAATAATTAAGCAATCAAACCCCATTGGCAAGGCATTATCAGGGAATTACTGAATGTCTTGGGTGCATTGCACAGTAAGGGATCAAAGACTGAATACCTCAAACCACCTCTGAAGTGCAATAATACCCGGGCAATGCACGGCCAAGCATTTCTTATTTCTGATGTAAAACAGACATAAAGGTATAAAAATGATACCCAATATCTCTACGAGGGATTCCTGACACAAAGCTATAGCTGCTGAAAGCCAATCCAAAAGCTGCCTTCAAAATGCCATTTCAGCACTATAGCTAAGGTACAAATGGAGAATAAACCAACATTAAAACTCCAAAATATAGAGGGTGAATGAGAGCCTTGTGCCCCACTTAGGGTTGCCAACTTCCTAATCTCAGAAAACTGAATACCCTTGCTCCACCCCTTCCCTGAGGCCCTGCCTACATCCACCTCTTCTCTGAGGCCCTGCCCCCAATCACTCCCTCCTCCCTCCCTCTATTGCTCACTCTCTCCCACTCTCACTCACTCATTTTCACCAGGCTGGGGTAGAGGATTGGGGTACGGGAGAGGGTGAGATCTCTGACTGGGTGTGCGGGCTCTTGGGTGGGGCCAGAAATGAGGAGTTCAGGGTGCTAAAGGGGGTGCCAGGCCAGTGCAAGCAGGTGGACTCTGGGTGGGAATGTGGGCGTGGGGCCAGGGATGAGGGCTTCCGGGCTAGGGCAGGAGGTTGGAGTGCAGGGAGGCTCCAGCTGGGGGTGCGGGCTCGGAGGTGGAGCCAGGGACACTGTGCATGTTGCCATAAGGCTGCCTCCTAAGGACCTTCTCATAAGTCCTTGCATTGGCAATATACCAAAGGTGAGGTTGGGGAAGGGGTATGCCAGGGGCAAGGCTACAGAGATTCTGGGCAGTGCTGCAGCTCATGGGGAAGCTCATAGAATATCAGGGATGGAAGGGACCTCAGCAAGTCATCTAGTCCTCAAAACAGGACCAGTCTCCAAGTAAATCATCCCATCCAGGGCTTTTGCAAGCCTGACCTTAAAAACCTCTAAGGAAGGAGATTCCACCACCTCCCTTGATAACCCATTTCAGTGCTTCACCAACCTCCTAGTGAAATAGTGTTTCCTAATATTCAACCTAGACCTCTCGCACTGCAACTTGAGAACATTGCTTCTTGTTCTGTCATGTGCTACCACTGAAAACAGTCTAGAGCCATCCTCTTTGGAACCCCCCTTCAGGTAGTTGAAGGCTGCTATTTAATCCCCCCTCACTCTTCTTCCACCCTAAGTGTAGGACTCTGCACTTGTCCTTGTTGAACCTCATCAGATTTCTTTTGGCCCAATCCTCTAATTTGCATAGGTCCCTCTGTATCCTACCCCTCCCCTCCAGCATATCTACCACTCCTCCCAGTTTAGTGTAATCTGCAAACTTGCTGAGGGTGCAGTCCACACCATCCTCCAGAGATCATTAATGAAAATATTGAACAAAACCAGCCCCAGGACCAACCCTTGGGGCACTCCGTTTGATACTGGCTGCCAGCTAGACATGGATCCATTGATCACTACCCATTGAGCCCGATGACCTAGCCAGTTTTCTATCCATTTTATGGTCCATTCATCCACTGCATACTTCTTTAACTTGCTGGCAAACCATATCAAAAGCTTTGCTAAAGTCAAAGAATAACACGTCAACTGCTTTCCCCTCATCCACAGAGCCAGTTGTCTCAGTTCTGAGAGGCTACCAAAATTTAGCAACCCCCCCCCCCCCCACCTAAGTTACACTGGGTGTGCTATAGAAGACCCAGATATAGAAGGTGCAAAAATGTCTTAAAACCAAAAATGTCTTAAAACCACCTTAGTATCTCCTCCCCCCTGGGCTAAAAGTTCTATGCTGAGCCCTTTGAAGAAAAGCTAGAAAATATGGAGAAAATTGTAGCTTAAAGGGAAGTGACAAACAAAAATGGTGAGTTACAGAAGGGGAAAGAAGTTGCTCTTTAAAGTAATTATAAATAGTTTTGCTATTTATAAAGAGTATCCATTCTAAATTTGTCCATTTCTAAAAATGAGCTATCATGCATCTAACTGCTGATAGTAACCGTGTTATCAGTGGGTTTTTCCCTGAGTCAGCAACCTTCTTTGAACTGTAATCTAATAGAACCAATATTTTCTCTGAGTAGTCTATCTTTAGACTATCTTGAAAATTCTGTTTGCTGTTTTCCTTCAAAATATAATTATTTTAGGGCAGGTCCACCGTCTATTCCAGAATATATAATTTCCTTTTTATATATTTTTCTTTAATTGGAATAAGGGTACATTGATACAGGATTTTGCAATAATTTTCCTTACTAATTACACACATAGAGTTTTGGTCTTCCTCCAGGTATTTTCCCATTGTTCCAAAGTGACGTCTCCTTTACAGCCTTTTCTCTTTTTGCATAAAAGTAGTCCTATCTTCTAGATTCATCAGTAACAATTGATTATATCACAAGGAGATCAGGTCTTTCCCATAAATAATGCTTCTAGACTCATTTTCTGTATCAAATTCCATATCTGAAATGTCATTCTGATATTTTTATGTTGATCTAAAACAGTGGTTCCCAAATTTTTGTACTGGTGATCCTTTCACAGAGCAAGCCTCTGAATGTGCCCCCTCCTTATAAATTAAAATCACTTTTAAAATATATTTAAAACCACTATAAATGCTGGAAGCAAAGCAGGGTTTGGGCGGAGGCTGACAGCTCACAAGCCTTAATGCAATAACCTCGTGACCCCCTGAGGGGTCCTGACCCCCAAGGTTGAGAACCCCAATCTAAATCTTTTAGGTAAAAAAAATCAGTGCATTAAATTTATATTTAAAATCCTTTTGTTCAATTTCCACTCACTGTTTCTATTTAACTATAATCTTTTATTATTATAACCCTACAAAATATAATATCCTATCCATACTTTAATCATGCTCCTCTGTATCTGGATCACTACTTCTCCTCTAAACTCTATCCTACTGTCTTAGTGGTTCATCTCTTTGGTACATTTTCAAAGGGTAGACATTGCCAGACCTTGGACGATTTTTATTACTTGGTTAAAAATCACAGTGTTTCTCCTTCATTGCTCTCAGTATTTTTCCCTATCTTGGTAGTAATGTCAATGAACAATCATATCTCTTCCTCTGGAACCTGCTGGGGTCCTGGAAATAAGGGCTCTATGGGCCATCATCACAATACAAATATATACCAATTGTATTTCTTCACATAATGTATAGTCAACCTGTGGAACTCTTTGCCAGAGGATGTTGTGAAGGCCAAGACTATAACAGTGTTCAAAAAGGAACTAGAGAAGTTCATGGAGGATAGGTCCATCAATGGCTATTAGCCAGGATGGGCATAGATGCAATACCATGCTCTGCAGTGTCCCTATACTATGTTTGGCAGAAGCTGGGAATGGGTGTCAGGGGATGGATCACTTGATCATTACCTTCTTCTGATTATTTCCTCTGGGTCACCTGGCATTGGCCACTGTCGGATGACAGGATACTGGGCTAGATGAACCTTTGGTCTGACCCAATATTGCCATTCTTATGTTTTTTTGATCCTACAAACAGTTCTTCATGGACAGATCTCTGAATCCTGGTAGAGTTTGGTAGATTCAACTGATTTCAAGATAAAAGTGCTAGCTGAGTGCTAGCAATACTGGATATAGCTAGCAGATGCTTGATTTATTCCAGTACATGTGGGCACAATGCAGAGGAAGAATAGCTAGATTTATTCACGAGAGATTGTTGTTTGTTAAGGGGGCTATTTTGTGTGTGTGTACATAAGAAAGAAAAAGCTTAAGAGGGAAGGTCACAAAGGTGAATTTTGTGTTTCGGGTCCTCTGACTTGGACTTTGGATCCCTTAGTTCTCAGTGCAATGCCAATAGTGGGCATCCACTTTAAGTCAATCACTAGTCCCTCAGACCCCCTCCCCCCCCCCCCCCCCCCCCGTTCTAAGCAATGCTACCAACAATTTCATCACTGCACAGGATGACTGATTGCCTGTGCCACTTTGCATGAAAAAGGCAGCATTTCAGGCGGCAGTGCTGCTCTGCTGGGAAGATGGGGGAACTGGGCCCCACAGGTTTCAGAATCCCTGCTGGGAAAGAGACTATTTGCAGGAAACCCCAAGGGATCCCCCAGGTGGTCTAATTAAATTGTGTTTTATCCCAAGAACTATCTTGTAATACCTTTACCTTCCAGTAAAGTGGGTCACTATATACGTTGAAGGTCAAACATCATCTTGCTCTGGGTGGCCTTATTTGTTTAAAATAAGGACTGATCTCACAGTCCTTTGCCAAAGCCCCTTCTGCAAAAGCTAGGTCAACCATTTATGAAATCTGCAGTTTGCTTGTGAAATATTTTTTCTTCCAAAAGTCGGAGGGATATGAAATTCATCCATTTTTAATGTGGTATTTTAAATAGGCCATTGCCTTACCTGAGGCATCTGACTGAGGCACTTGGAACTGGGAACCTGATAAGGCAACTGCATCTTTCAATAGAAATATTTACAGTTCCGTTTCAGCTTGCACAGAAGCCAGTGCATTTTGCCAGACTGCAACATATTCAGGTGCTGTGCATAATATGATCACTTTTACATACAGGGCCATATTTTCCCCCTTAGCTGTGCAGTGAAGTGGGGAGAAAACTAGAGGAGGAAACCATGGTAAAGCCCTGATGAGGGGAAATATGTGATGATGCCTATTCACAAAGCCACTTCCGTCCCTTCACCAAATATCCAGGCAATCCAGGGACAAGATGGAAAAAATGGACAGGGCAAAGAGTATGGAAAGAGCCACTGTAATGGGTATGTGCCAGCTCCAATATGCAGTCTATCTATCTTAGCGTTAAGATACTTGGAACTATGGGGTCTCCGTGTTAGGCAATTAAAGATAATATTGAGCATGTATCCAACCGAACAGAGTTCTCACAGCCTCCCCAATGCAGCGTGTGTGTCCCTTCTTCTCCTCCTACCTCCCTTTTCATAGTGTTTCTTCTTTCCTCCCCTCCCAGGATCGTGTGGGGGTGGGGGGAGTTAACGAGGCATGTGTTAACTCCTGCTAAGTAATCTGACTCCTTTCCACAGAACAGCACAGCACTGGACAATGAGAAAGTTACCACTTCAGGGCATCCTGGCTCCCAGCCATACTGTGCTACTACGGTGTAGGGTGGAGGCTGCAACAGAGTGTGGCTAGGCGAGGAAGTCCCTCACCGAGCTGGAGTAATGATGGGAGAGCACCCTCCTGTTGGCACAGCACATCTTCACCAGATGCACTACAACTGTGCAGCTGCACCCTTGTGGTACTGTAGTGTGGTACTGTATTTGTCTTGAGCAGAGGGAGAGCTGTGGCCTGCAGGATCCGATGGAGGTTGGAGTTCTTCCATTTACTGGGACTTGTCTGCACATTTGTGCACAGGAGAGATCATAAGAGCCCTACTTCTTACACAGGGTGCCAGTACCTCATGTTTAGTTTCTGGGCGGCAACTTCCAATATAAACCTTTGCCATTGATAACACAGGGCAGCAGGCTGCACAGAGATTAGAGCAAACACTCTGCGTGGGTCAGTGAAAATGTGAAATGTGAGGAGGTGTGCTGGACTAGCTGGAAAGTTAAAATGTGTGTTTGCAGGAAGCTCAAGTTACAGCCTTTATTTTTGGGTAGCGGTTAGATCAAGCATCAGTGCCTGCTGGTGCATGTGGAATTAAACTAGTGACAGGCAGAGAGAAGATGAGAGAACACATGGGACACAGCAAGGAACAAGGGGCTTGTTGATGTTATCACTCATCTCAGAAGGGGGGGAGCGGGGAGGGGCTGCATGTCCCACTAACTAATGCAATGTGCTGTGACCTCAAAGAGCTTCTGCTTTCCTTTCAACTCCAGCTCCCAGAACCGTGAGACAAGAGAGAAAAAACAAATGAGAGAGCCCTGAAGGTAGGGAAGACAAATACTAAACAGTAGCATGGAATGTCCTAAAGTGAGTGAGGAAAACAAGACAGGGAAACATGCTTTTACTGAAAACAGCGGGTAATTTTCTATCTTAAACAGTAATTACCTGTTTCCATCAAACAAGTTAAATCGCAGTCATGTTAGGGTTAGGAATGGGCTTCCCTTTTCTTCATGCCTATAGGCTCTATAATAGATAAAAACTACTAATTATTATCTTACATTCAGGCCCTGATCTAGCAACATTTACCCTCAAACCTAACTTTCAGCACATGAGTTTTCCCACCAAAGTCACTGGGGCTATTCACTTGCTTAAAATTAAGTGGTGCACTAAAATTAAGCATGCTCTTAAGTGCTTTGCCAGATTGAAACTGTGAGTACCTTTCACCTGCAAGCTCCCCAAAGTGCCTTACAACTTATGGGGTATATTTTTTTCTCAGCCCACTGACAGCACCCCTGCTGACACCAGTAAGAATCCTATGACTAGGGCCCTACAAAATTCACAGCCATTGAAAACACATCACAGGCCTATGAACTCTGGCCTCCCTCTGTGAAATTTGGTCTTTTTGTGCTTTGACCCTACACTATACAGATTTCACAGGGGAGAAGAGCATTTCTAAAACTGGGGGGAACCTAACCCAAAAGGGAAATGTGGTATAGAAATAACACAATATGCTATTACATTTTTAACAATGAACCAAGATGTGGTACTCCAAGTGTGTGGGTGGGTGGATGGGTGTAGCTCCTACATATGGAAATAACTGCCTTTATATTTAAGTTTACACATTGTGGTGCACTTACATGAATCTCACATAAATCAAATGCAGAAAGGGCTAAATTCTTTCCCCAGTCCATAGCCCAGATACAAGGATCAGCTTTAGATCTCTCATATCTATTGCACTCATATCTATTGCATAAGGCACTCTGCACAGGGCAGCACTAGGATCAAGAAGGCTTAAAGGTGAGCTTTATGCCACCTTTGCCCTCCAGTCCCATGGTCTGAGCTCTGTGTAGCTTGGCTGCATTGGCAGATCATGGTATCACTTCTGTAGTGTTTTCAGCACTCATTGCAGCCTGCACCGGCCCAAGACCAAAGGAAGCCACATAACAAATTGTAGCATTACAACACTCAATGTAAAGGCTACCATATCCTGGCCACCCTTAATGAAATGTAAATAATAATAGTTCCTTTTAGACATTTCTGTGTGGGTTAGACCTCGCCCCGCACTGTTTTACAGCAAACAAACTGAAAAAGATTATTGTGACAACTTTTTATTGTTTGGTGCTGCTCAGTCCTTTGTTTGAAAACGCATGCCAAAACAAACGGAAAATAGGACTTGTGTTTATGTTGACTGTTTAATTTGCTAACTGGGAACTGTCCACAAAATGTTCTGAGCTCTCTCACTCCTTTAGAATAGTAGTATGGACTTTATAGCAAAACAACATTAATATTCAGCACATATAATGTGTAGTATTTTCCAAGTGCCCTGCAAACACTAGCTAAATAACATTCACAGCACCCCAGGAAGTAGATTAGTAAATATTTACTTCCTCTTTTTACAGAGTGATAACACAGAAGCTCAGGCTTAGCCCAGAGTCTAGATCAACTTCCACCATCATAAATCTTGGCAGAAGTCTGACCATAACTCAGGCCTGGTCTACACTATAGGGTTAGGTTGACGTAAGCTACCTTACGTTGACTTTAGCTGTGGAAATGTTTTCACTTACATCTGGCTCCTGCCAACAAAAGTGCCTTTTTATGCTGATTTATAACACCGCCACCCACGACCAGCATAGAGTTACGATTGACCTAATTATGTTAATACATTATCACTGTAGACAGGGTCTCGCTTATGTTGATTATTACTAGCTTTCGGGAGCCATTCCACGATGCCCCACACTAACAATAGAATCGATACAAGGGCTTCTGGTGAGAGCGTGCACAGCTGACACAAGGAGCCTAGCGTGTGCACACACAAGTGATTTAATAACTGCAGTGGCTGTATACCAACATAAGTTAGATTGACACAATTTTGTAGGGTAGACAGGGCCTTGATGCCTTGCTGAATGAAAGCTCGAGAGGGGTGTAATGGTAGTGCCATCTCTCTTGGGATAAAATTCCCATGACAACCAGGTATCAGGTTGGTGCAGAGAAGGGTAGCTTCGAAATAACTGACATCCTAAATTCAGCCATGGAGCAACAAGTAAGAGTCTCATAAAGTGAAAAAAAGAGGTAGAATAAGACTTATCATAATAACACCCAGATGTCAATAAGGTCCCAGTCTTGCAAAGACTTATGTATGTGATTAATTCACCATACAGCGGCCTCAGTTTAGCAAAGCATTTATTCCATCCCTATTCAGGTTTCAGTGGGACTTAAGCAAGTACTTAAATGTTGTCTGGAACAGGGATGCTTTCCTGTATATTCCATACACAGGTCTTTGCAGGAGTCTTACATATACCCACACATCTTCTTGATGGCTCCATCTGATTTGTTTTTTCCAGAAGGGAGTGGGAGGGGGCAGAAGGGGACAAAGTTATTAACTCCCTTCTGGTAGCACACAGCACTGTGCGTGCCAAATTTCTATTGCTGTGCCAAATTTTTAATTAATTGTTTTCCCCTTTTTCCTTTGTGCTGTTTTCCATTGTGCTCTCTTCCCATCCTTATTACATTCAGCTATGGAAAATGAGCTGAAACTAATCTATTTAGCTTTAAAATAATTAGCCAGAAATTAATAAAAAAGCACTATTCCCACAAATTCCTGGTGTCTGTAAGTATAAATACCTAACACATTCCAGCTGTTTTAATGAAAAGCTCAGACCTGACATTCAGCAGAAGTTTTCTTTAATGTAGGAACTCTTTTCTGGACTTTGTTTATAATAACAGATTACATTTGATTGTCTTCATTGGATGCTCCCTATGTCAAAATGGAGATATTCCTAGCATTAATAATGCCACCTAGTTCTTATATAGTACTTGTCAGTAGATCTCAAAGCATTTGACAAAAGAGCTTGGTACCGTCATCCCCATTTTATGATGGAAAACTGAGGCAAGGAGCAGTGCTGTGACTTGTCCAAGTTCATGCAGCCAGCCAATGACTGAGCCAGGTTCCCCAAGTTCCATTCTAGTGCTCTGTTCACTAGGCCATGCTGTCTCTCTTTAGAGCCAGACAGAAAACAAAAAGCCATTCTTCTGAAGCAGTTTGCATTTGTGAAAGCTTTCCATCCTGAATTGGGACAAAGTCAAAAATACAATTTTTTCTATGGGAAGGAAGGGGCAGAAAAACTCTGCTTCGGGAGAAGTGCAATGGAATTTATTGGCTCGCCAACTGCCTACCTATATGCTCTTGTCAATTTCACCTGCTGTAATTTCAATTTTCCTGACATAAAATTAAAATTTTGTGGAAAACTGCCAACCATCTCTACCTGGTGTCAATGGCAGTTGTCTTGACTTCGAGGATCTCAGTTCTGAATAACCGACTAGGCTAAACAATGGCATTTTTATGACACTTTTCAGGACAATGGTGTCTCAAAAGCATTTTACAAAAATGAGTTAGATGGTCATGTTGTAATGACTGCCTGGGTGAAAGAAACTGCCATGCCCTCCTCAACTAGCTCTCACAGTCTTAAACATTAGGGTTTTGGTTTTTTAACTGAGACACATAGAATAACACAGTCATTATTCCGCACACAGTCAGGCAAAGACTTCTGCAAACAGGACAGGGTAAGGAACTGCAGGACTTTGCCCTAAGCTGTCTTCCCTTTTAGAATGTATCTGGGACCTTTCATTTCCAACTAGATAGACAGTTACTAGGAATATATTTAGGATTGTCCAGTTGAAAAGGGCCTCTTCATGGCCTGGTCAGTGGTGCAGTGGTTAAGGTAGGCTTCCTGCCCTTGCCTTGTACAGCTCTCCAGAATAAGTTGGTGTGTCCAGCCCCCAGGAGCAGTGGCAATCAGGAAAGTTCTGGATGTTGCCCCTGTCCCCAGTGCTGGCTCTGCAGCTCCCATTGACCAGGAATAGTGGCCAATGGGAGCTGCGTGGGGCAATGCCTGCAGGGGATCAGAGAAGGGACAAGGCAGGGGTGTTTGATTTTGTGCAATTAGAAAGTTGGCAACCTTAAATATACTGTGGCTCCAATATCTCGTCAGAAGGATGGAGCTGAAATGTTACACTCCTTCAGATGGATGTAGGGTCAAATCTTGGCCCCACTGAAGTTAATGGCAAAGCACTCATTGATTTCAGTGGGACCAGGATTTGATGTGATCAAAATAAACAATGAATAATTTGGGAGCTATCAGTCAGTGGTTGGATTACAGCAGGGACATTCCTGTTCGCTATATCGCTCATTCAGAATTCAGACACAGAGTTTCACCAGTAACTTTCATATTGTTCTCTTTGATCCTGAATGCCACAAACCTTCCTTCTCTTTCAGGACCTTCCTCAGAAAACACTTATCTGGACAATCTCCTTATGTTGCTCTACATGTCCATGTCGGTGAAATAAAATCTAAATTAAGCATAAAAAGACCAGTGCTAGCATGCGCTGCACATCATGAAAACAAGCAACCTCATAAATGGCTCGTGGGTATCTCCTTCCCTCCCTCTTTGTAAACGGCTTCTCAGCCTGTGTCCTAGGAGATCACATTCAAGATAGATTGCAAGAAAATGCCTTCAGGCTGGGGACCAGGTCCCTTATTTACTCTATAAACTGCCATCCAGGTCTCTGGCACAATATACAAACAACAAATATCATCCTTAAAGACTACACATGGTGTAAGTGTTCAGTATGATGGGAGAACGCTGTTAAAGTTAATGGAAGTTGTCTAGCGAAATCCCCATCCAGAATACAGAAAGTGTACCCATCAATAACCCAAAATCAATGGTGCATCCATTCTTTATACAAAATGGCACATCAGAAATAACTGCTGCAACATTTTGGAAAGTGGCTAAATATTAACCAAGGATTTTATTATTTGCTAACGCTCTGGAAAGGTGAAATTCACCCCTGTGGAAAGGCACACCGCTACCTCCATCTTACTTAAATCCTCACAACAGGGCTTAAGGAGAATTTAAATGGTGCTTAGACTTTTTGATTGCCCTAGTCCTAGTAAAAGCCACATCTGCAATGTAAAACTGTACCCCAGTCCACAGATGACTGGAATGGCGACATCTGCTGTATGCCAGGTCAGAAGGTTAATCAGACTCCACCAAGCACAATGTTTTTTTAACTAATCCTTTTTTGTTTGTTAACGAAATACCCTGTGTAAGCTGCATTAATTCTTCTATTAGTAAAGGCAGGATTTATCAAGTGGTAACTGGGATCTGGCAGATAGTAGGTGCCATGCCAGGCCCCTCATGGAATTGCGCCCCCAGTCCTTTAGGAATTTCCAGACAGGAGGTTGGTTCTGTTTTCTCTCACAGGAGTGTTAGAGTGATAGGAAGTGAACAAAAAACAGCTTATTATCTAAATCACTTAGCTGTTGCACTAGTGTAAGAGGGGAATTGTATTTTCTGAAGCCAAACAACAGGCCAATTAATTTGGCAGGTTTTCCTGTTTGGAAAAAGCTATTACCGTAACTCTCTCTTCAGGTCTAAAAGTTTTTTCTAAATGAGATAAGACCATCCAGTCAATGGGTTTGTCTTTCCTGTTATGATACTGATATGCTTTGGACAGGACACCATGAGAAAAGAGAATTGCCTTACAAGTCTTTTTTTAAAACCAATTTCCTGCTTTTCTCATTAAGCACCATAGTCACAGAGGTCACTGAGCTTCCCATTCTACAGCATACGCTAGTAGCCATAAGTTACTGCTGCCTGTCAGGCCTCATAAGTAGTCTAAGCAGGATTCAATTGAAATCATTAGTCACCTGGAAATGTCTATTTCATCTGACCCAAAAATCAACAAAAAACAATCCATCCATAACAGTCAGCAACTGCAGCCTCCCCCAAATCTAGTGCTCACAGGAAGCTGATGTCACCAGCCCCACGGCTAGGCAGGGAGTCCTCTGCAGCCCTGCTGTCATGGCCCTTCTCGCTAATGGCCAAGAGTATGGGGGTCATCCCCGCGCAGGACCCATTCAGCAGCCAGGGGGCTTGCCCTGCCTTGCCAGGACCGCCACCTTCCCCATACTGGCCCCACAGCTGTGAAGGGAGCCCTCTGCAGCCCCACTGTCACACTCCCACTGACTCACCAGCCAGGAGCACAGAGGATGGATGTCCTCTGTTCAGCAGGGAGGCCTCACCCACAGCTGGGGACTCTGTCGCCTCCTCCTCATGGCCTTGGCCTGGCATCTTCAGTGCATCAGGCCAGGACCTCTGCCTCCTCCTCATCTTGTGCCTGGGTGTCTCGGACCCCGCAGCTGCACAGGAATCCCCCACAGTCCCGCTGTCAGCACTGCCAAATCAATAATCCTACATTCCATAACTGGGAAAATTAACATAGTTACAAATAAAAATACTTAAAAATAAAAATCAATATTAATTGTAGAAATTACAACAATAAAATTTAATTCTGCCAAAGGATCTGGTGTTGCTAGCTATCATGATTTTAATCACAACTTTTATGATATTTGGTGTTTTTCTTAAGTCCAGGATTCTGGAGTCAAATGATTATGTAGAAGACTTAGCTGAAATAAATCTTCTACATATATTACAGGCATGCACACTCATGCCTTCATAATGGTGGAGAAAAGCTTAAAAAATTAGAATCCCAAAGGCTCACCAAGGAGAAAGCAAAAAAGAACCCAGGCTAGATGATTTTATGATCCCTTCTGGCTTGGAAACCAAATCAAATCAAACAAAAAGCCTATTAATCTTTGAACCCCAGATTTCCCAGTTCTTCTTTAAACTCAAAAACGAAATTAAAAATTTAGTTACAACTCAAACTCTTGAAGTGTTTGGATAAAAAAAACTTGAATTTTTAAATTAAGAATTTGTTAGTAAAAAATTAGTAAGAATTTCAAAGCCTATGAAATGGTTACTGTTTTTTACAACCAGCTGCCGAGCTCATCAATTTTTAAGAAACTTTTGGGAAAATATTTTACATTTTCAAAATTCTCAAAGTTCCTTACTGTGTATTGCTTTTTTTCTAGTTTTTTTAAAAAAAATATGCGGCATGACTCCTGGTTTTGCCATCTGTTTTTAATTGTTTTTAATACTGCCTTTGTCTTAAAAAAAATCAAACCTGTCCCTGTCTCCACTTTTTAAAAGTCTTTACTTTTGATCTATGTGCTCTCACATACAGTATTTCAGTAATGAGCATGGTGTGCATGAAATGTTTTCATTAAACAGTTCATAATTGCTGAAAGTAAGAAAGTAGGAAGTCATTCGGGATCTTACATGTTTATATTTTCACAACTTCTGAATATGCTTGTAAGGCATCTATCAATAGGCATTGAAGTGTCATACAGTAATATGCACGGATTTGAAATCAAAATAAATGGCCAGACACCCAGCTAGTGCAAGTCAGTGTAGCTCCACTCTCTTCAGCTATAGGTTCTGGCCTAATCCAACACAACTAACTTAAATTAACCAGTTTGGCACAGGGGCAAACCATTTTACTTTAATTGTCACTTGTTTGATTTGCACATTTATCTAGCTGACCCATTTTCACTATGGCTGCTTTGTCACATCCTGCCAATGGCTGAAGCATGCTGTCTAACCACTGAAGTGAGGACGACAAAAACAAAGAAGCTGATGCACATGGTGGACTATCTTAAGTCCATATTGCTTTGCATGGCACAACTCAGATTTGTTGTGCCACACCTCAGATTTGCCCATTGTATATAGTAGGGATTCAGCTACTGCTTCTGCTTCAAACCTTCTTTACACATAGAGTGGTTCTACATGTACATCCAGGACACAGAAACCATCTGCATTATGCCATAAATTGTGACGTACCTTCTCCTCTGCACCATTTCTTTCCTGTAATGTTGGAGTCCTGACCTGACTTGACTTGCTGCAAACTTAAACATGTTTTCCCTTGTTTTCTTCCTGTTCCATTGCATAGCACTTACCACACGTTTTAATGCCTCCCAGCAGCAGCTGTCATCACAGTTCAAAGGGCCTATTATATTAGCTATTTACTATAGCTAAACTGGCTTCCTCATGACTCACTTCATAGCCTCCGGAGCTCTTCTTGTCAAGTGCCTGGAAAATAAAGGAAAGGAGGCTGAAATGTTTTACTCAGTGTAACAAATGCTAATGGTAACTTTACAGGTTATGCGTGTTTAACAAGGACACAGTAGGCATTGACTGTTGTGTTACTGCCGTCCCTGCCTGGGACCTCAGGTAAACAATACCTGACCTGCTGCTCCCAGAATCAAATCTGTATAGTAGACTAACGCCACTCCAGCTAAATCTGTTACATTAATTATAGCTATGTCTACACTACAGACTTTACAGTAGCACAGCTGTACTGCTGCAGCTGTGCCCCTGTAAGGTCTCCTGTGTAGCATCTCTATGCCAGCAGGAAAGACTCTCCTGCCAGCATAATTAAACCACCCCCCAACGAGTGTTGGTAGCTATGTCAGCAGGAGAGTGCCTTCCACCCACCTAGCGCTGTCCACACTGGTGCTTTTGTCAGTGAAACTTTTGTCAGTCGGGGGGGGGGGGTGTTTTTTCACACCCCTGACAGGCAAAAGTGATAGTGTAGACATAGCCTCTGCCATTGCACAGCGCCTAGAGTTTCCTTTGGCCATGGGGATGTGTTTATGGTAATAATGGATCACGGCAGAAGATTATCAAGATCCATATCATGCTGCACAAAATAATATGAAAGAAGATATGCAGCAGTCCGAGGTGGGCTTTTCTAGTCCACCCTCACAAGAACAAAACAACCCACTTTTAGATACACATCTACACATAAACATCATGTGACTTACTGTGACACAGGGTCACCACTACAGGACCATGACTCTCTACTACACCTTTGGATAACAGTCTTCTTTAAGGATTTTATTATTACTTTGTTTGCAATTCCTTCTTGTTACTTAGCTCTTGCATAGTCTCTCAGGATCTATGGCCTTCAGAACAACTAGGCAGGGGCATGCCCAGGAATTTAAAATTTTACCTCTTGGGGGCAGAGGCACATACACACACATATTATACATGTTAAACTATATCAATACATGCACCTACGTCATATGTAAAGAAATAAACAACAGGATATTCACCATTTCCACAAACTGTACCTTTAATCCACCTTAAATGCGGGCTTCTTAATGTTATGGGGGCAACATGTGCAAACCACGTAGGTACACGTGCATCCATAACCTCATGTTATGGAGATGTGTGTATGACCTCACTGAGTTTGCACACTGTATGTTACGGGGGGATGAAGGGGCAGAGATCTCCTCCCACTCCCACCTACACTGGGGCCCTAGTGGGGGATAAGAACTCCTCCCACCCCAGAGCTGTAGTGGACAGAGCAGAACTCCTCCATCCCCAGGGCTGGGATAGGGAGTTTGTTCTCCCCACTGCACGCCTGGGGGGAGAGGAGCTTTCTCGCTCTGCCCTTGTTGCCCTCCCCCGCCCCACCCATGCCCCAGCAACCAGGGAATTATCCCAGGTGGTTTCAGATTCATCCAATACAGGGGGAAACCCTTCACATCTGATATTTGGGATTGGACTGGATTCATCCAATACAAGGGGAAACCCTTCACATCTGATATTTGGGATTGGACTGGATTGGACTGGAGGTGTGAAATCAACACGTTTGTCATATTCCCCCCTTCTAAGATGAAGTCACTTCTTCTCTCAGGGCTACAAGTCTCTTTTCCCAGTCCACCCAAGGACTGTAATAGATTCTGATCCGGTATGGAGATCTTCAAGGGATAACAATGTTTATGCAATTACCACTCTGCAATTGGCTCAATGGGATACTATTACAGTTACTCCTGGGGGAATTCTGCACCAAAAAATTCTGTGCATATTTTAAAATTATGCAAATTTTATTTGTCAAAATACAATATAATCATGCCAGGTTCATGGTAATTTATTTCAAAAGGCCAGTCAGCAAGTATGTCTGGAAAACCCAGTTTGTTTTATTCAAGGTTTAAATAAAGTTCCAAATAAAAGTGTTCCAACACATTTAGTTGGCCACTACCAACAGGGCCAAATCTCTTTACAGACATGAACGTGGCCAGCTCGATCATGTTAGCCATTCCAGTTGTAACCATATTTTAAGCTGAATTTTAAACAATTTCATTTCATTCCAGAGTAAATCTTAGAGTTGTCATAGTATTAAGATTTATAGTAGCGAGTAGATGGTTGGTTGCATTTTAAATGAGTTTTACTGCACCTTTTATCCTAATGAATCCAACATAATTAACCTTGCTGATTTTGTACAAACTCCACGGCACAAGAATTACCCTACTATTTAGGAATTACATTGCCTACCGCTGCAGTGTAGCCACTTTGGGAATAAAATATTTATTTAACTAAGCATTTATATGAGGCTCATCAGCATAGCACCTGATCACTTGGATGTCAATTGTTAAACAGTGCACAGAAGCACTAAGCAGGAGTTTAAGAAAGGAATTGAAGAACATTATATCCAAATGAAAGGGAGAAATTAGAGGCAAGCCCAATTTATATTTCTGGTGCCTAGACACCACGATGATGGACACATTAGAAACGCATATAACCCCATACATACTGGAATTGGACACCTCGCTCAAATCCTGACTTCATTGATGTCAACGGGAATCTTGCCATTGACTTGGATGGGGCCAGGATTTCATCCAGGATTTAATCTTTGCTGAGACATTGCACACCATTGTTAATTCCTCATACATTTAAAAGTGAACCTTCACTGGAGCAGAAGGTCATTGTAACCCCAGAAGTACTGTACTTTATACATATCTACTAGAGAGATACAGAGCCGTCCATTGAAGCTGAGAGCATTTAGCTCAGTATCTTGCAGGCTCAGGCTCTTTGTTACATGTTGCCAATTGCCGAGGTAGATATACAGGGCTAAATATCACAGAAGGACTTTGGTGCCTAGCTGCATTTTAGGTTTAGGCACCACAACTATTCACAAAATCTCCATTCAGCTGCCATCGAACCCTGTAGGTGCCAAATCTTACTACAAAAACACATGTCAAAGTTCCCCATCTGTCTATGTTTCTGCCCCTGAGGGTGCACAGTGCTGCCTCCCTCTAGATAATATCTGGCTGCTGACGCCAGACATGGAATTCACAAAGCAGAGGAAGATCTGATTTTGTTTGCCTGGCTGTGGGGCCTGATCCAGTAGATGCACTCAGATTACGCCTAACTCCTTATAACTTTTAGCCCAATGGTTAAGATACTCATTTGTGATGTGGGAGATATCTGGGTCAAATCTCCCCTCTGCCAGAGAAGAAGGGATCTGAACAGGGACCTCCCACCTCAGTTCCCTGTCCATTGAGTTATGGGATATTCTGATCTAGGGCTGCCTCAATCTCTTCTGAGGAAATTTTTCCACTTGGATAAATAATTAAAGAGTCATTAGAGCAGTGGGACTAGGTCCTGGGTCACCCACATCCCGGGGGAGTGCTCTAGTCACCAGACCACTGGGTCCTTCTCGCTTTCCATCCCTTACCCATGACTCTTTATTTATCCAGAATAAAACAGGGGGTGAATGGGTTTCTGTGGCCTGCCACGTACACAAATTCAAACCTGGCTGCTTACAAATGCTCCCTGTTGCAGGCCAACACACCTGAAAGGTCATACCCACTGAACTCTTCTAGACTAAACTATTCAGCTGCTCCCTAGGGCTTTCCCTTTCTGAAACACCCAGATTCAGGGCACTGATCCTGAAGTACACACAAACAAACTGAAGAGCCTTGTAATAAAGTTCAAGGGGGAAAAAAACACACCACTCTACTCCAGGATCTTTTCCTCCCAAGAATTTCTGTCAGTCTTCCTGTCTCTCTCCCCAGTGTTCTGCCTGCTGCAGGAAAACCATAAGCCTACCGCTTGTACCTTGATTCTTAGAACAACTACCAACTCCTCCAGCTCTCCTTTCATTATCTCCTGCCTTCAGCAAAGAAGCTGATTATATCCTGCCCTTATTCCCAGCATGCTTTGTTGTGGAAGTCTGCAAATCCCAGCAGCCCCTGGGACTACATTTCCCAAAAGTCCTTTTGACTGAGAAAGAGAGGACTCTTCCCGAATCACTTTTCAAGGTTCTCATCCCAAGCCCTGGACAGGCTTCCAACCCATAAATTGTCCCCCTGGGACCACTTCCTCTTTCTCTGTGATTATTTTCTTTGGCCCAGATCCTGAAAGGTATTTAGGCTCCTAACTGCTATTTAAACCATTGGAAGTTAGGAGTCTAAATACCTCTGAGACACAACTCCTGGAGCAGAGTAGCATGACCATGGAGTCTTCCTTTCTCAGTCTTAAAGGGTCAGTACACTGTTACGCACCCCAAATACCCATCTTACGGGTGGCCGTTTTGCCAAGCACCAGAAACAAATTATTTTACCACCACTCCTTCAGGATATATAATATTTCTCAAATGTACTATCAGAAATGACATCATTCACAATGGCAACAACAACATATCTACTGATGAGTAATCTCCCAAACATGTCTAATTTACTAAGTTCCAAAAATATTTCAACCAGTTGGACCAACCACCTATTTTGACACTGTCACAATGCAAAGGCAAAATGAAGCTAGATCATTTGTATAAACAACTTGAAACATCAGACCACAATTCTGCAGGCTTTGCATATATGAGCAAGCCTTACACATGTGAGTAGTCCAAAGGAGGACAGCAGGCTTCACACAAATAAGGCCTGGGCTACCCTTGGGGGCGGGGCTCAAACTAAGATATGCAACTTCAGCTACGCTATTCGCGTAGCTGAAGTCGAAGTATCTTAGTTTGACTTACCTGGCCGCCCGCACGGTAGCAAGTCAACTGCGGTGGGCCCCCCATCGATTCTGCTTACTCCTCCTGCCGAGGTGGAGTACAAACGTTGATTTGGGGATTGATTTATCATGTCTAGACAAGACGCAACAAATCGATCCCTGACACATCGAACACTACCTGCCGATTCGACGGGTAGTATAGATGTACCTTACGTGTCAACTGTCCTGCAGTGGTTCAAGAGTATGAATATCAATCTCTGGGAAGACTGATAAGAGACAGAGCACAAACCCCCAGTTGGCTATGAGTTCTATACTTCAATTTCACCAATCAAGTGTAAACTCCTCAGGCACTATAACTGCCTACCAATGGAGTCACAGACAATCTCCTTGGGTGCTCTGATCTATCTGGTCATCTAGGCAAGCTTGCCTTTGTGGTAGATGTTTTCTTACACCAAAAATCACAGCAATATTCAGGTTACTCCCAGTCCCAAAGGACCAGTCACTTACCCCAGGCCAATTGCACTTTAGATCTCACATGAAAGACAAGGCTTGCAGCCAATACTATAATTAACTATCTAGAGATTTATTATACAAGAAAGGGAAACAAGAGAGTAATGTACAAGGTTAAAGCAGATAAACATATACACACAAAAAAGAGCTAGTCTTCAGTTTCAAAAGTTTCTGTAATGAGCAAGCCCCCTATGCTAACCCAGGCTAAACAGTGGGGATCTTTTGTTTATACCTAGAAAGACTTTAACTCAAGAGCCCAAACAGCACAGAATTACTGTTCCTCCTTATTAGGGTTTTTTATTCTTTATCCACTGCTACTTCAAGTTACAAACTAAGGCTATGTCTACATTGCAGAGTTTTGTTGCTGTGATGGGGCACACTTGCCCCACACTGGGCATGCTCCAGCTGGAGACTATGTATACAAAAGAGCAGCTCAGCTCATTCTGGGCTGGACACCAGAGGGGAAGGACCTTGGGTGGAGGCTCCAGCTGAAGAGTTGTCACAGCCCTTGCCTGCGGGAGCCAGAGATCCCGAGAGTCTGACTGGAGGTCTGTGGCCAGGAAAGTCTCAGGGAATCAGCTGTGCTGAGGAACCCAGAGACCCTGATACCCCATGGACTGCAGCTTCGGGAAACACAGTGGGAAGTGACCCAGGGAGGGTGAGTGAGTGGCAAGTCCCACCCAAGTGAGGTTAATGTGTTTTTTTGGGATTCCTGGGTCTGGGCCTGGTGGATTTGGGTGGGCTTGGGCCCCCTTACCCAGGCCACTGCCTCCACTTGGTGATAGTCCTCCAGGCACTAGCTACTAGAGTACATTGCCCTGTGTCTGGAGGCTGTTATGTTGACTCTGAAGGAAAGGCAAGGACCATGGTAACTGACTCTGGCCACTGGGCCACACAACCTTGAGAGGATAGTGGCCATATTGACTTTTTCTATTAGTCCTCACCACCCCAAGACAAAGGCTGGTTATCAGGATGTGAGTGCAGGGAAGTAGTTGCCCTGTCCCACCTGTGACAGATCACCGTCTCCCCCCTCTCAGGAACAGGCAGGAAACCCTTTTTTGCTCCAACAGTGCCCTTTAATTTACAGTGCAGGACCCCACCACCAATATATACAGCTTAAAACAGCTCATTAATATCCAGCTCAACAGCTCATTAATACACAGCTCTATGGACTCTATGTAGTCCAGCTAACAGTGATACAAACACACACAGCTCTTGATAGCTCATACAAACACACACAGCTCTTGATAGCTCATACAAACACACACACAGCTCTGAATAGCTCAACCACCACCACTCTGGGCTTCCTTCCTGGCAGCCTCATATCCCCCAGAGGAGGCTGCCAGGTGCAACTCATGCAGGCTGATTGGCCTGCACCTCAGGTGGCTAATTAGCCTTCCTGCCAGGGAGGTTTGCAGAGGGCTTATCTCCCTCTTAAAGGGGCGGCAGGGCTGGCTCAAGCCCTCCTGGCCAGCACCCTGCCACACACCCTATGAAGGGATGGAGTGTACTTGCCCTACGACAGTCACCAAAAGTTAGGCTGCTTTAATTAAACCACTGTTGCATGTCCACATGTCAGCAGAGTGCATCCACAGTAGCAGCTCTTGCATCAGCACAGTGACCAGTGCACTATTGGTGGCTATCCCACTGTGAAACTAGCCACAGGGTGTCTTTGCGAGGGTTTCCAATCCGTCATGGGACAGGTATAGCATCACATGATACAGGTTTCTCAATACCATTGTCCCATGGGCATCCTACTATGTTGCCAGCTGTTTTCCAACAGAAGTATGTGGGGGTGAGAGTGTGACAGGGAGCATGTGTGGGAGGGGAGTCAGAGAGAGTAGTAGGGAGTGTGTATGTGAGAGAGACAGGTAGGGTTGCCAACTTTCTTCTAGCACCAAAATGAACACCCCTACTGTGCCCCTCCTGTGAGGTCCTGCCCCTTCCCTGAGGCCCCGCCCCTGCTCACTCCATCCCCTCTTCCTCTGTCACTCACTCCCCAACCTAAGTCACTTACTCATTTTCACTGGGTTGGAGCAGGGGGTTGGGATGTGGGCTCTGGTGAGGGGTTTAAAGAGCAGGAGGGGGCTCCAGGCTGTGGCGGTGGAGCCAAGGGGTTTGGAGTATGGGAGGAGGCTCCAGGCTGGGGCAGAGAGTTGGGCGGAGGGGTGATAGCTTTGGCTGAGGGTGCGAGCTCTGATGTGGGGTGGGGGCTGATGGATTTGCGGTTCAGGAGGAGACTCTGGGCTGGGGCTGAGGTGTTCGGAGTGTGGGAGGAGGCTCCGGGCTGGAGCAGGGGTGCGGAAGGTGTCAGAGCTTCGGCTGGGAGTGCAGGCTCTGGGGTGTGGCTGGGGATGAGGGGTTCAGGGTGCAGGAGGGTGCTCTGGGCTGTGACTGAGGGTTGAGAGGGATCAGGGCTGGGCAGGGAGTTGGGGGATGGGAGGAGGCCAGGGGTGTAGGCTCCAGGTGGTGCTTACTTCAAGCAGTTCCTGGAAGGAGTGGCACGTCCCCTCTGGCTTCTACACGCTTGCACACGCTCCTGCCTACCTCTGTGTCTATAGTGCAGGAACAGTCCACCTTAATGATTTGCTCTCTGCCGCTGGAGCAGAGTGGCATGCTCAGCTGTCAGAACTTCCTGGGGTTTTGAAAGTGGAGTGCATGCCTGCAGGGCAGCTGAGTTCAAAACACTGAGACCAGTGGTCACAAGGAGCATTGTGGGATACAAGGGAGGCCATTTCTGGCTAATTAACGAACAGCAGAATCTACACTGGCCCTTCGTCACTTTAAGTTTACCTCAAAAAGTTTTATGCCACTCGTCAAGGTGGTTTTATTCTGTCATCAAAACTGAAGGGTTTTGTCACCAAAAGTGGCATTGGAGCATGTATACCTCCACTATGTCATTGCCAAAAGCTGCCTTTTGACAACAAAACTCTACAGTGTAGACAAGGCCTTAGCAGCTGATGTGAGGAATTCACTTTCATTTCCCCTCTTCATGGGTTGAGGGGAGAGCAAATTAAGAGTTAAATCCACATTAAGAGTTAAATCCACATTAAGAGTTAAATCCACATTAAGAGTTAAATCCTGGCTGTGTTGAAGTCCCACTGTCTTCGAATGGGACCCAAATTGTACCCTGAGAGTTGGCATGTATGGTGTCAATATGGGACCAGTTAAATAATGAATTTCCTTTTTAAAAATACTATCTACATATAAAATGTAGATTTTCTGGGGTTTAGATATCACAATCTATGATACAACAAACTATCTTAATATATATTTACCCATTTTTGGTCAGTCCAGATTTTCCAAGTAAACATTTCTAGCTTTTCATGGAATATTTCCTTCTTTATTGGGTTGTTTCAAAGGAAATTGGAAGGCAAAATTATCCCATTCATTTGGATAACCTTGAATCTGGTTAAGAAATCAACAAAACCTAGGAAATTCAGAGTGAAGTCTGACAGGCTGCCCTTCACTCAAGGCTTGGTTCTGAGGGCGGAAAAAAAGAAAAGGAAAACTCAGACAAAACAGCTTGTCACATAACATTTATACACTTCCATTCTGTTGAGTGTTAAAATGGTTTGGGAATTGGGATTTTGGGATATATTAAACCCGTAACTAGATTTAAATATCGAATTGTCAGATCTGCCAGAATCTGCAATAGGTACTAAACAAGATATATTTTGACTGAAGTTGGAGACTGGTTCTTTAGTAATGACTGTTCTGAATGGTCCCAATATGGAAAAAAGACATTCAAATACATCTTCAACTATTTGTCAGTAAGGGTATTTTCTTGCTACTTGAAGCACTGTATTTAATCACCTCCATTGTTTAGTTTTTAGGCTCTATATTTTGCATATGAATAGTTGTGGATTTATAAACATAATTATAAAGAATGTGGGGGTTTCCTCCTGATTTTGTGTTATACTTTCTGATTTTGTGTTATACTTTCTGATTTTGTGTTATACTTCTATCAGTCATATCTATCAGTCATATCTATCAGTCATATCTATCAGTCATATCTATCAGTCATATCTATCAGTCATATTGTGTCATATTTCTATCAGTTGTAAATGGAATTTGTAAATAAAATGTCAATCTATTAACTGAAAAAATCAAAGTTAATCCTACTGTTAATCCTAAATTAATTTCTAAGAGAGAGAACAATTGGTGTGTTATATGAATCAGCACCAAATAATAGCTGACTTCATTTCTCACCAGCCCACCTTGGGAATAAAGAGCTGAGACAGCCTAATGGGAATGGTGTTTTTGTTTGCTGCTCCAACAGAGCTGCAGCTTCATGTTACTTGGACCATCATAAGGTTCATTGACAGGTAAAAGCAATTATCTTCTAAAGTAAGGTCAATGAAGGAAATACATTCTTTACACCGAATCTCTAAATAACAATGAAAAGAGCAGTATATTTGACACTAATAAAGTATAAGACTATTTCCCATTTTGTAGAAGCATATCATAAAGAAAGATATTTGATCCTTTTGGTACTTAGAAGGGCTCTTCAAATGTCCGTGGCAGTAACTGAACACAATAATGGTCTGCGGGCTAAAAGTGCAGAAACCCTTCTGTGTATCTGGCTTGCAATACACGTCCACAGAAACAAACACGGGGTCTGAAGCCTTCCCTTTAATGCGGGGAACTCAGAGACCAGTAGTAATGAAATAGCTGTCAAATGGGAAAGGGCATTCTGGTAACTGACATAAGCAAACTAAAAGTCCTATTTGGATTCAAGCTATGTATAACAATTAGATTACTATCTAGCTTTATCATTAAGGCTGCAATTCTGTGGCTTTCCATAACCTCCATGACTTCTGCATCTGCAGTGGTCAGTGCAGCTGACTCCAGGGCACCGACCACTGCTGGAACAGCCCCACGGCCAGCTGCTCATGCTGTCCCGGGGCCAGCCACTCTGGCCACTTCTGGAGCAGCCCTGGGCTGCCAGAGCAGACTCAAGCCTGCAGGAACAGCGGCAGTCCCAAGGGGCTCAGAGCAGTGGTGGCTGAGGGCACTCAGCCCCACCATCAGTGCAAGGGGGTTAATCATTGGGCCCCATAGAATCTCAGAGTTGGAAGGGACCTCAGGAGATCGTCTAGTCCAGGGGTGGGGAACCTCCGGCCAGCGGGCCTTATACGGCCCGCCAAAGCCTTCTATCTGGCCCGCGTGCGTCCCTGGACGGCAGCTCCCCCAGGCGCTTCCCGGCCCCTTTGCCGGGCGCAGGGCGGCTCCGCACTCGGCGAAGAGGCCAGAAGCGCCTGGGGGAGCCACCGGCCAGGGACGCACGCGGGCCACCAGGCGGGGGCGGCTCCCCCAGGCGCTTCCCGGCTCCTTCGCCGAACACGGAGCCGCCCCCCCCTGGTGGCCGGAGGGCGGCTCCGCACTCGACGAAGAGGCCGGGAAGTGCTGGGGGAGCCGCCGGCCAGGGACGCGCGCGGGCAGCCAGGCGGGGGCGGCTCCCCCAGGCGCTTCCCGGCTCCTTCGCCGAACGCGGAGCCGCCCCCGCCTGGTGGCCGGAGGGCAGCTCCGCGCTCGACGAAGAGGCCGGGAAGCGCTGGGGGAGCCGCCGGCCAGGGACGCATGCGGGCTGCCATGCGGGGGCGGCTCCACGCTCGGCGAAGGGTCCGGGAAGTGCCTGGGGGAGCTGCCGGCGCCGCATGGCCACCATTAGCCGGGCGGGGTAAGGAGGAGCCGCAGGGAGCCGACAGTCAAGGGTGTGGGGGGAGGAGGGGAGGCTGAGCTGGGGGGCAGGCAAGGGGGCGGTGGGGGGGAGGACAGGCTGGGCGGGCGGGGAGGGGGGGCAGGAGACTAGGCTGGATAGGGTGGGTGCGGGAGGGAAGGAGGTTTGGTGGGGGGGGGAGGCTGGGCGGGTCAGGCATGGGGGCAGGAGGATGGAGTGGGAGGGGGGAGGAGGTTAGGTTCAGTGGGGTGGGCCGGGCCAGGCAGGGGTGGGGGAAGAAAGGTGGTTAGATGGGAGGAGGTTGGGTGGGGGTAAAGGAAGGTCACCCCCTACACCCAGGCTGATAGCGGGAGCTGACTGGGGCAGGCAGCAGGACCCTGGCTGGCAAGGGGCCAGCGGGGGAAACCCCAAAGCAGTGCAGGGCTAAGCACTCCGCCTGCCACTGCTTTGGGGTTTCCCCCGCTGGCCCCTTGCCAGCTGGGGTCTCAACTCCCATTACCAGCCTGGGCTTCCTCGGGGGGCGGGGGGGAACGGACCCGTGAATGACATTATAAAGGTCCAAATGGCCCTTCACAGAAAAAAGGTTCCCCACCCCTGATCTAGTCTAACCCCCTGCTCAAAGCAAGACCAATCCCCCTATTTTTGCCTACATCCCTAAATGGCCCCTCAAGGATTGAACTCACAACCCAGAGTTTAGCAGGCTAATACTCAAACCACTGAGCTATCCCTCCCCCCGGGAGCCCTTAGAGCAGTCCTGGGGCTAAGTTTTAGTCAGGGATATAGCTATAGTAAGTCATAGACAGGTCACAGGCTGTGAAGTTTTGTTTATTACCTGTGACCTGTCCATTCTTTTTACTAAAAATACATGTGATTAACCTTGTTGATCATCATGAAATTAACCAAGCCATGTAAAGGAATCTGCACTATTATAGTTACCTTTCAAAATGTCTGGAAAATGGAAGGACAATTTAGGTAAGCTAATGAATGGACAATTTTGGTAGTATTGTAGGCTGAGAGCAGGGACATCCCTGTCCTCCCTCCAAAAATATCAAACATCAAAAAAGCAGAGCCATGTCCATTGCATAAGAAAATTTATATTCAACAGCCTGCTCCGGTCTCTTGTTTCCCATTAAATAGAGTTGGATATTTTTGAAGCTCACCTCAGAAGTATTCATTATTGGCCTATACTATATATATAGAGAGAGCCTGTGAAGTGCCATAGAGCCTCAATGTCCATTAAAATAAATAGGCCTCTGTGATACATAAAGTGCAGGGGGATAGCTCCCTTTGATGAACATCCAGCCAGCTGGTTAGCAGTAAAATCCCTCTTGGTAGCTGTTTTTTACTTGCTTTACCTGTAAAGGGTTAAAAAACAGGTAAAGGGGGGCAAAAGTGGGCAGGTACATAAATAGGCAGTTTAGTGGCATGTCCTTTGCAGTTGCCCTGGGGCTTTACTAACTTCACCTTCATGAGGTCTTATGTGGAATGAATGCTTCTTTTTTGTATATTAATTGGGGATTGTTCATTTTCTTCCAGCTGATTTGTATAAGAATTGCACTCTTAAGAAATATAATGAACTGCATACACTGCTTTCTGCACATGCACTGGATGTTCAGTATTTCCTGGGTAAAACAGGAACAGCTGGAAAATGTATACACCTCATGAGACCCATTCCTTGCTATCTTAGAAGCAGTCTGTTGCTTTTCCATAAATGATGTACCAATAAAAGCTAGACTATGTTGTTTTAGTCTCTGTAAAGAAAAATGCCTTTTAGACTGGTTGGGTTATCTTGATGTCCTTTGAAATTTGCCACAGTATTTTTCTTTGTGCTTTTGGAACACACATGTAAGGGGACTGTTAGCCCCTTACTAACACTCAGTGGGGTGTTTGCATTATTAGCTCCCAGGACCTAAAGGGGGAGGGTCAATGCTCAATCAGGACCCTGAGACTGGCGGTCCCCAGGGTCAATGAGGAGAGGCCAGCACTCCTGACTGACAAGGCCGGGGGACTAATCAAGGAGTCAGGAGGGCAGGATGGGTCCCGTCCTCCGTGTGTGTGAGCTGGAATTGCCTGGGCCAGAGGGAGAGGAGCCAGAGCTGAGCTGGAGACTAGAGCTGGGCCAGATCCGGAGGGGCCAGGGAAGCAGCCCAGAGAGACAGACCCTGGGCTGGGAGCAGAGCTGCAGCCCCAAAGCCAGAGCTCAGCCCAGAGGGACAGACCTGCCCTGGGAGCAGCTGCAGAAACCAGAGGCTCAGAGGTCAGTGCTGGGGGCAGAGACATAGGGGCTGCCTGCAGAGAAGCCGTGTGCTGGGAGCAGAGCTGGAACAGCCAGAGGGACCAGAGGGGCTGTTCTGGAGGCAGAGCAGCAGCAGTCGTCGTGCTGAGGCAGCGTGGAGCTGACACAGAGGGTGGAAATGGGCTGGAGCCGTCCAGAGGCTGGGAGCGGGTGTGGACCCCACCAGAGGAAGCGTCCAAGTCACAGCAACCCTGCAGCACAGCTAAAAGGAGGAGGCCTGGGCCCTACAAGGAACAGACTGAAAACTGTCCTGACACTACAGAGACATTATGTGTAACGCTCCCTGCCATGGGGCAGGATTTCCCTAACTGTTCTATTTCTTCCTTGTTCATTTTTAAGATAAATTGTTAATTAAATAATTTGCATTTGCTGTAAGTTTTATGTGGGTCAGTGAAGTGTCCAGTGCAGAGGGAGTACCCCGGAGTGGGGACACCCTAGCCTCTGACCTGGGTAACCCCAGCACGGTTTGGGGTTGAGCCCCCCAGAAATCCTGGGCCCAGCCTTGTTGGGGTTACGAGGACTCCACCAGACAGGAGAGTGGAAGGGGAGTCCTCAAGGTCAGGAGGCCTCTGGGTAAAGGAAGTGGGAGCGAGGACTCAGATCCTTCCGCTAGCCCATTTCACCGGGGTAGTATAGAAGCCAGGAGAGTTCCCCACAACAGCGGGACTATTCCCCCGCTTACACACAGTAAGAATGAGCACAGTTAACGAACCGCTTTCAAAGAGTCTGAAACTTGGCTTAGCTAAAGCCTGTTCATGAATCCCTTAAATAATCAAGAGCATCAGGGGAAGAGCAAGGTTGCACAGACAAAAGCCTATAGCTTGATTTAAATTTTACACTTTATACACGTTAGGAAACTGATCCTTACATTTGATCTTTTAAGTAACAGCATGGAGAAGAGAGGTTAGACTTTCACTTTCTTTGTCTCTTGCCCTTTCACCTGCACACAAGATATTAGAAGTTGTGACCACACTGCCAACATTTTATAAATGAGAAAAGCGGATTTACACATTTCCTATCATGTTTCCACTTTCTTCTTCTTGTGCTGCCATTTCTGTGTCTATTATTTGGTTTGAAGTTTCTGTGATTTGGCCTAGAGGGTCTCTATTTCTATTTGTGGGCATAGCCCAGCAGATAGTCTCTCCACTTAATACTGAATGAGGAACATTATTGGCTACATTCACAGAGTATTAAGCACCTATGTTTAATTGCTGTTAATAGGGACTGCTCAGCCAGTTCACAATGTGCTTGATTCTGCAAGGCACTGAGACTCATTGATTTAAATGGAAATTGAAGATCTATGGTACTTCACACCATGTCAAGGCTGAATCCCCACTCTGTCACTTGGAGTGCAGAAGTGGGGGCCTGCAAGGATTTTAAAAAGTAATACCTGCCTCTCCGGGCTTGTATTAAACTCCCAAGGTTACAGCTTCTCCCTGACCTTGGCTTGGTAAATGCTGCCACCACCCAAATGCAAAAAAACAACAACAAAAAAAACCTTTGACCCCAGGAAAGAGCACTTGCGAAGTCCTCCTTGTGGGGTACCATCAAGCCTTTTCATCCCCCGTCTGGGAAAGAGCTGAGAAAGAAAAAAAAAAAAAAGGAAATTAACTGTGGCTATCAGCTAATCAACAAACATGAACAAACCAAAAATCCAATCCTGTTCTTTAAAAAGGTAAATTTTATTAAAAACAAAAATGGAAAAAAATACTTCTGGAATTCAGGCTTTTGGCTAGATCTTAAAAGAAACAATTACAAAAGTTAAGCACCCAAAACAGCCTTCTGGGGGGTTCAGCTTAAAAGTTACAAGCAAACAAAAGCATCAGGATTTTGCACATCTGACACTTACTGTTTATCCCAGACCCATCTAGGATTTCTCAGAAGGAAGGCATCATTCTCCATGATAATTGCTTAACATATCTGAACCATTTCTGCATTCTTACTATCATACAGGATGAAAATAATCACAGGTTTACAGCCCCCAAATCTTGGTATGTTTATACAATTTCAAGTTGTATCTGATCTTCATAAGTTACATGAGTGAAATAAATCTTCATAAAATTCAAACTCGATATGTTGATCTGTAACCCAAAGCATCTTCTGCTACTAAGATTTTTAGCTAAAAAATCAATCTATTGATAAAGCATCTGTCATTGTAATGTCTATGCACTGAATTTTAATGCTATGTGTATGCTTCAGCCCTTAGATTTCATTTAGACTCTTGTTGCACAATGTACTCAATCAAACATAGAAAAACTATTAATTCCATGTGCAAACAGAAAAAATAAGAAATAGTGGCTAGGAGCTACATTTTACCTTTGGATATATGCAGCTTTACACTCAGATTTAATGGAAATCAAAATTAAATGTGAAGGCATAAGTAAGGACACAAGAGAGCCCTTTAAAGTCAGTGGAATTTCTTTTCAGAACTAATAACAGATTCATAATAAGGTGAGAAATAAATGTGCAAAAATTAAACAATGTCTATAATGCATATTCTTTATGATAATTATTTTAATTATTCTTAAATGCTCAGTTCCCAGAAACTAAAAGACAACATTATCCTACCTCCCAATAAATTTCTTGGGGTTCCATGAGGGCCATATGAATGGAACTAATTGTAGAATCTGGCTACGCTAGACATGACATAAGGAAAGGATCAGAAGCAGGTAGGGGAGCGAAGATGGGGGTAACATCAATAAAAGTACACAATTACTCAATGAAGGCAGGTGCCTGGCATGATTTACTGTAAATGGTGGCTTTCAATACATGATTAAACAAATGTGTTACTTGACTGAGTTCAGGAAGATTTCTGATGCAGGCCTTAGTTAATGAATTTTCTAAAAGGACACCGTGAAGAGGACAGGAGACCTCAGCACTTATCATGGCAAAATTCCACCTCTCAAAAATGATCAGCTAGATCAATTCTTTTTCACTTGTGAGCTTCTATAAGGTACCATAGCCCATAACGTTCAATTACCATGGTCTAATATCAGTTCTATACTTCTCTTTATTTTGTCAATTTTCCTCTTTTCTACCTGTTCTCGGTCTCCATCTTTTTCTGCTCCTTTACAATATTTCTCATACTCTCTCTTTCTCTCTTCTTTTATACTATTACTAATCTTATTTAACCCAAGGTACTAATTTAGGGCCAACCCCCCTCCTGCTGAAGTCAAAGCTTGTTTTGCCACTAGGAGCAGGACTGGCACCTTAAAAAACAGCAATAACAAACAAACTTGTCTCTCATGCTAGGCCTGTGGCAGATGCTGCACTGTTATTTTTATTTAAGAAAAAATTAAACACCACAAAGCTCTCAAGATAATTATTCTGCTACTCATTTAGTTCTCTCTCTTTTGCCAAAACGTAGTTGCAACCTGCACAACTGATGTACTCAAGAGCAACCTACAAAAACTAAACAGTATCACATGTGCATGATAGAAAATAACAAATTTCAGTAAGGAAACATTTATTTTCAAACTTCGAAGAGGTTATATGCACAACAGTGTGTAAAAACAGTGATTTTGAAAAAACAAAACAAACCTATCTTGATTTCAACCACCTAGAGAAAACTACCATTTTCTGGGCGATGATAGAAATCTTCTATGTGGATGTGCAGTGCCTTTGTGTTTTTTAAAAAAAGAAGATATTTGCAAATCTCTCATCTATATTCAAGATCTGTATTGGAAATAGAATGTTTCTATACAATTTGGATACAAGAATTACCTCTTATGGACATTATACATTGTAAAGCTACAAAAGTAGAAACTGACATATCTGAGGACTCATGCAATACACCAAGCATTATATAGTGTGCCAGGATTATTTAATGCACAATGTATTCAACTGGTCTGGAGTAGGTCACTGATCTGAAAAATTACAGATTTTATTTTGTTGTGACTACAAAAATCATTCCAACAAAAGGCCATGAACTTCATGCTGTTTTTTTCTCATCATCTTTGTGTTCCAAATCTTCAAGTGCTATCTCCTGGGACCATCATTTATAGATAGAAACATTTGGGTTGTCATACAAGGAACAGAGAATTCTTCAGCTGTTCATAACTTATTCTAGCCTGGCTGCTAGTTTTGGCAGCTCAACCATTAGACACAGTCAGATAATAAAATCTCACAGTATGGTGCATATACATAAAGTCTTATCTTATATATGGCTAAACCACCTTGAACATGTCTGATCTTGGAAGCTAAGCAGGGTTGGGCCTGGCTAGTACTTGGATGGGAGACCTCCTGGGAATACCAGGTGCTGTAGGCTTAACACCTGGTAGTAGGTATAAAATGCCTGCAACAACGCATCGGTTGGAGTATACCCTAATTGTATCACTGGTTGTGTCCAGTCTAAGTGGACCCTGCCATAGTGTGAGAGTAACGCTAGGAAAAACACACAGTCTTTTTTTAAAACTCTGCTCTGCTAACGTCTTGTTTTAATGCTTTGTTTCTGCCATCTAGGCAAGGATGTTATTTTGCTAATTGGGCCAAATTCTGCAGTCCTTGTACCAGCATGCCAGGGAATGAAGCTGTACCAGCAGTTGGAGAAAGGATGCTGTGCCAGGTACAGATGTGACACAGTTACCTCCCTCCCCAGAGCAGTCAGAAAGCAGGAGGGAAATTTGTGATTCAGGGAGTCACAGTCACCCTCCCAGGATGCTACTGGGGAACCACAACAGTGTACATGCCCTTACTCTGGGTTTATGGCAAAACAATGGTTGAGCCTATAATGAAATGCAACAATCAAAAGTGGAGCTCAGGAATGCATAGATTGTTGTGGCCAGGTCTGAGTCCACTAGGACTTCCTGAGATGCAGTTACAGTCTTGGGAGCTTTGCAGCCTTTCAGAAAGGACCCTATGGGATTTGGGGGTCTCCAGAAAAGCAGTTAGGTAGGAACAGAGATGCAGTAGAACACAGAGGTCTGCCTAGGTCTGCTAGGAATGTTTGGACAGAAGACCAAAAAAGGCCAAAAACTGAGTGTGGCATTAAAGTCATCATCAAGTCATTATGTTAATAGATTCAGAGATTTTTAAGGCCAGAAGGGACCATCAGATGATCTAGTCTGACCTCATGTAGAATAAAAGCCCCTTCTGTGTACTACAGACCAACCATCATGTACTGCAATTAACCTAATTAACCCTTGCTTAACCTAATAAAGGCAGCACATTAACAGGCCTCTTCCTTAAGGAAACCTTACATAAAAGAAACTCTACATTTGCCTCAGTTTAGGGATGTGCACAAGTCCAGACATTCTGGTTTAGTTTTGTGTGTCTGGTACAGTTATAGCAGAAGCCCACAACAGACCTTCTTCAAGGCACTTTTCAGAGTTACCATATGAGGCTCTGACTGGAGGATCACATGAAGCTGAAATGAATAAACCTATGAGACCTGACTCACCCTAGCATCATACCATCTTTATAATGTGCAACTCCACCGAGTACTGCAGTGTTGATTTCAGCCCTGGAATATTATGTTTGCTTGCTGTGGTGCACTCTGTAGCTGAAATCTTAAAGCCAATGGGAATTTTCACATGGATATCCATGGGAGAAAGATTTGGCTTTAAGTGAAGAAGAAGAAGAAGAAAACAACACAAAGAAAAATTAAGAGACACCAAAAATGTGGAAAATCTCTGGCTTTGGAGCGGATTTTTGGCTTTGAGACTTCTAGCATCAATTAACTTTTCTGACTAAATCTCTTACCTCTGAATAAGCCACATATTGTGACTGTGAGTACATACATACAGCACCCCATAAGACATAGCACATGAATGAGTAAGCCATATTGTGTGCATGTATTCTCTCATGCCAGAAGCCAGCAATTCATAATTCAATTCCACACATCATCATCATCATACACAATTAACTGCAGTCTCACTAAAGTTGTCTATAATGGTTTTGCAGTAAGGGAAGCTGGCTATATCCACCATGCACACCTTATACACTTTGCGTACATCTTATGTTTCCTTTGCAGAATAACTAGATTGTCGATACTGTGGGTATGATTCTGATCTCACTAACACCAGTTTTACATAGTGTAACTCAAGTGACTTCTGTGGAATTACTCCAGATTTACAGTGGTAAATCAAGCCCAGGGTTAGAGGTGACATCCTGCTACCGCAGATAAAGATCACTAGAAGAACATCCACATAACAGAGCAAGAGCCCAGATCAGCATTTTTCTTCTCCCAAGCTCTCAGATGCATTCCATATAAAACTCATTAAATTAAATGAGCCAGATTTGGGGGTGATATTAGAGTTGATTGATCAGAAAACATGTGTAAGTAGTCCAACAGTATAATTGTACAATTAGTCAGTCAGAGGACATACAAAATCAGAACAATCTGTATATCAAGGAAGTGAAATGATGTAGCAGGAAAATAACTATTAAAAGGATGTACAATAAGGACAAGGAGGCTTGCTTCATATAACGGTAAGCCAAGCCTGCTCGGTGCCGCACTTTGACCCCCTCTAGCTGGCCTAGCCACCACTAGAGGGGGACGATGTGCCCCATCAAGCAGGCATGGCCTACATTACATTACACTTTTCTGTTAAATGTTTAACTTGCTCTACACCCTTTTGGCCCACGTAAACTGAAATACATATAATGCCGGTAAATAAAATACATTTTGCATGCTCACTGAATCAGTAAAACATGCTCCTTTTCTTATACCTACTTGTCTGACAAGCTAACACCTGATTTGTAACCTCCATCATCATTTTTACCTGTGGAGAATTTTGGCCCATAATCTTCCATAGGACTTGCATCTGCTTCACCATTTCTGGAACTCTCAAGGACAATAGTAATAACCACAGTAAATCCCAACTGTAGCATCAATGAATGGAGTGCTGCCTGCATTATGCATAAGGACAGCTGAGCATATGAATAGGCTGTTGCTCTGTCTCATGTTAGTGCAAAGCCTCGTACTGACAGTCCAGCTGTAGTAGTTAATGGATTGCAAGAGGCTCTGAGGGAAATTGTTATTGGACAAACAGACAAATAAATAAACAGGTAAATCAAGTATCTTATTAAATATGCTAGAAAAGATAGTCTAGAGATTAATACTTTTAATACTGGCATCTGAAGAAGTAGGGTTTTTTACCCATAAAAGCTTAGGGCCAAATAAATCTGTTAGTCTTTAAGGTGCCACTATCTCCTCATATTTTTAGAGATTAATAGTGTGGCACACTGAAGTTTAGCATAAAGTTATGCCTATAGGGTTATCCAAGCAAACTGCATACATATCCTGATTAGTGGAAAGTGGATTAGCCTTTTTGCCTGGGAGACAAAGAAATTTGTTGTTGTTCACTTTAGTAAAAATTATCAATCTCTTCTGAGCTATCCACAATGTAGTAAATACTCAGAATGTGCCTTTAGTGCAACTGGAGGCACTATAACAGACTGGAAAAGTTTGCCTAGTGAAAGCTGCTTTTCTTATAAATGTAATGGGGTAAAAAAATTATTAAAGCTAATGTTTACAATCAAATATACACAAGTTAAGAAGGCAGGTTGTGCTATATCTGTGGTTGGGTTATGGGGGATTGAAAGTATCAGTTACAGGGTTCACAAGGTACATACATATCACATAACTAGCATAGATCCAGATTGGGGTGTGGGAGTTTTTAAAGCATCAGTGGATAAATGGGCTCAGGTATGCCACCCATGGAATGTATTAAGAGTCCAAATCAGTAGTGGAGTAGACAATAAGTACATGGGTGGGGTGTGTCCTTCAGTTCGTCAGGGAAGGGAGAAAGTGGGCTATTTCCCTTGTCAGCCATTCTTGGTTACTTGACCTGGTACTGGCAGTATCCTGTGATGTGCTCTGTGTAGCTGTCTATGGACCACCAGATGGTGTTGGACACCATGCACTGGGAGTAGTGTCGACTGACTCCACATGCTCTCAGTACTAGTTTGTTGTGGGGGTCCCACGTGCCTAGGGCTCCCACAACCAAATACTACACCTAATTTCTCTCTTTTACAGCCAGGGATGAGACTAAATTGGGAATCAGTGCGCAAGACTAGCAAACTGCTCTTACAAGTTATGTCTGCACTGCAGTTAAAAAGCTGTGGCTGTCCTATGCCAATTACTTGGATTTGCGGGACTAGGGACAAAGGGGCTGTTTAATTGTGGTGTAGGTGTTTAGGCTCAGGATGGAGCCTAGGATTTGGGCTGAGAATGTCTACATAGCAATTAAACAGCTCCTGGTATGGGCCAGCCGCAGATGTCTAATTGTAGAGTAGACATACTCACACATACATGCATAACTAATTCTGTTCTTATTCACACTGGTGTAATTCCATTAGTTTCAAGGGAATGACTCCTGATTTACATAAGTGTAACCAAGAACAGAATCAGGCACAATCAGCATGTAATACTCCTTTACCCTTCTGACCCAAAAAAGAGAATAGGAACTACAAAATGAGGCAGGTACAATCTAAACATTAGGAACTGTTACCACATGCTTTATGCGCAAGTGAGGGACAATGAAAGAGACTCCATTTGGGAAAGTCTCTGAATCATAGTTAAGGGCTAGAATCAGATCTCAGTGTAAATCAAAACTAATTTTCTGTTGACTTCCCACTGCCTTCCTCTTCTTCCAGCTGTTTTCTCTGCACTTGGTGCTGGTTACCGATAGGTTAATAATACTCTTCCCAACCACAAGCACTTGTCTGCGGGTAGAATTTAAGTCTTGAACATCAAAGCGTCACTTGTTTAAATACCATATCATGTAAGCTATCTGATTATGTACCCTTTAGTATTTGGAGCATAGTCATAGGTCAAAGGTATTTCAACTTGAGCTCATAAATAATTTAGCTTCATCCAATGAATAATTCAGCTTCACCCTATGAATAATTCAAACCTGCAATGAGGTCAGTCCTAATTATATGAAAAAGTGAGATTTATTTAAGGTACATCCTTCAGGTTCCTCAAGTTAACTACAGAGCAGACACGCATAACAATGCCATCATTTTCCTTCAAGCAAATCAGAAACTAATATAGTTATGCTGAATGTTAAAACATATTTATATCTATGCTACTTCCTAGAAAGGACTAGATGGCATAGCTAAATAATTGCCATTAAAATTGATATGCCAAAATGACAGCATATTTATATTCTATAATATAGATAAAATATTACCAGTACTGCCACACTTTCTTATATGATATGACGCAAGGACAGGGAAAAAAAAGTTCTTAGGATAATTTTTTACTGCCTTTGCAGTGGTTTGCAAAACAGCTCATTTAAATAATGTAATAACCAGGTCAGTCCACGTTTTGAGTTATAGAGTGGTGTGTTCTATCTCAACCCTACAGTTAGTGGGGCTTTTTTGCATTCCCTGCACCTAAAATATCTGCACATTACTTAACCCCGTATATCCCTATGGAAAGGAGGGACACGGTATGTTTAATATGTTTTAAGCAATTGTGCATCAATGCTAAGGTGAAAAAACAAAAAATAAATTAAAAAAATGGAAAGATTAAAACTAGGACAACAGTCTTCAGCACACAGAGAAAACTCTGCAGGAAATTATCATTGATTTAACACAGGAGTAGCGAAAGGGTGGCTTACTGATACATGTGGTCCATGAGGAGGCTTATAATCAAAATCATTTTTAAGTGGGACATATCTCTCTCTTTGCCCATCACCCCAGCTGGGGTATGGGCCATCAACCACAGATCTCTCCATTTCTGTAGCAATTGGCTCCCTTACAGGGTGGAGTTGCTAGCCCCATGCCCATGTTAAGCCTACGGCACCTGGTATTCCAAGGAGGTCTCCCATTCAAGTACTAGCCAGACCTGACCCTGCTTAGCTTCCAAGAGCAGATGGGATTGGGCGTGTTCAGGGTGGTTTAGCCATAAGTGGGACATATGGCCTACCAAAAGTCTGGAAGCTTTCCCCACCAGGATGAAGTAAAGTGTAGGTGCTCTACTTAGCAGGGAAGGAGAATTAATAATTAATGACATCAAGAAAGCTAAGTTGTTTAATGCCTATTTTGAATCAATCTTCACTAAAAAGATTAATGGTGGCCAGATGTTTAACACAATTCATATCAACTAGGGGGAAGGAATGCAAGCCAAAAATAGGGAAAGAACAGGTTAAAGAATATTTAGATAAGTTAAATGTACTCAAGTTGGCAGGGTGTAATGAAATTCAGTTTAGGACACTGAAAGAGTTAGCTGAGGCAATATTAAAATCATTAGCAATTATGTTTGAGAACTCATGGAGGATAGATGAGGTCCCAGGGGGCTGGAAAGGTGACAAACATATTACCTAACTTTCATAAGGATAACAAAGAGCACCCAAGGAATTACAGACCTGTTAGCCTAACTTCAATGCCAGGAAAGATACTGGAACAAATTTTTAAACAGACAGTTTGTAAGCACCTAGAAGATAATAGAATTATAAGGAATAGCCAGCATGGATTTATAAAATTTAAGTCATGCTAGCCCAACCTCATTTCCTGTTTTGATAGGGTTACTGGCTAAGTGGATAAAGGGGAAATAGTAGACATGATATATCTTGAGTTTGGTATGGTTTTTGACAAAGTCCCACATGACATTCTCATAAGCTAACTAGGAAAATATAGGCTAGGTGAAATTACTATCAGGTGGGTGCACAACTGGTTGAAAGACCATATTCAATGAGCAGTTATGTAGTAACTAAATAGTAACAAAGGGAAATAGTCTTTTCCATTTTAAGGTCCTTGATTCAAATCCAACCCAACTCACCAGTAACAAATAATAATGATCATCTAATGGGTGTTTGATTCTCTTTGTGAACTGAAAGCATCTGTCCAATTTCTTATGGATAAATATTTACATCATAAAAGTTGGAACCTTTGTTGGTACCCTTACCTGAGGAAGCTCAAGGTTTGAATGGGCCTTGAAAAGTGAAGTACAGTTTACAGAGGTGGTTCAGGGCTGAACACTGATGGAGCGATGGTATTATTGGTGCCTCTTTCTGTTCAGAGGGTAATCAGAAGACTTCATGCGTCAGCACCTTTCATAAATGCTAATTTCACTTAAAGGCAAAGAAAACTGCTACCTTGATTTCTAGTCACAAAAGAGCAACAACAAGTTTATGAACAATATAAGCAGGTTTGTGTAGCCCTGGCAATGACACTTATAAGTTAAGAAGCATACGACCCAGGGGAAAATAATTATATTTTAAACGTAATGATCTTCCAGCAGAAGATGATATGTCATGTATAAAGGGATAAAGGTTTTTAAATGTACAGACTAGTCTGAAGGTATTGTTTATTTTAGACTAGCGAAAATACCCGGCGTTGCTCGGGTCCGTCGGAGGTGGGGAAGGGCCAGAGAGCTGAGCGAATGCGGGGTCCGTTGGAGGGGGGAGGGGGAAGAGAGCAAACCTGACACCCCCACCTCACCCCCCCGACCAAACCCGACACCCCCACCTCACTTACCCCTCGACCAACCCCGACTCACATTTTCACCCCCCCACCCAAACCCAACACCCCCACTTCACCCCCTACCAACCCCAACACCCCCTGACCAACACCCACACCTCACCCCCCGTAGACCAAACCTGACACACCCACCTCTTTCCCCCCCAACCAAACCCGACACCCCTACCTACCACCACAAACAAACCCAACACCCACACCTCACTTACCCCTCGACCAACCCCGACCCCCCTCCTCACCCCCCCAACCAAACCCAACACCCCCACCTTACCCCCCCCACCAAACCCAACACCCCCTGACCAACCCCAACACCCACACCTCACCTCTCACCCACCCCGACACCTTCCCACGCCCCCAGACTAAACCCAACACCCCCACCTCACCCCCGGACCAAACCCGACACCCCCACCTCACCCCCCGACCAAACCTGACACCCCTACCTCACTTACCCTCCGACCAAACCCAACTCGGGTCCGTCGGAGGTGGGGAGGGGTCAGAGAGCTGAGCGAGTGCGAGGTCCATTGGAGGGGGGAGGGGGAAGAGAGCTGAGCGAATGCAGGGTCCATTGGAGGGGGTATTATGACATCATAACTATGTCACAGAGAACAGCAGCTGCCCAGCTGATGTGAATGGGCTTTAAAGAATTTCACCCCTGGGGGGTGTCAGAGGTGAGATTTGAAAAATTTTCGACTCTTCCCCTGATTAGGACCCTAAGACCTCTAACTGTACCAAATTTCAAGTCTCTAGCTCAAACGGTGTGGAAGGAATAAGTGCACATACATACATACACGCATACATACACGCATACACCATTTTACTTTTATATATATACAGATTACGACAAGCCCAGCTGCCTATTTTCAGTTTCCTTTCCAAACCAGGTGTTTCTGATCTGTCTTCCGAATGATCCCATGAGAAAAGCTTGTTATAGTCAAAGGAGGATTATATTCATTCTTCATGAAAACTCAAGGCTTTTATCATCATTCTTTTAATGTGTCTTTAGCTAACAAAGTGGCAGCACAGACTGCACAGTATAAGATAAAATAACATAACATCTTTGGATAGCCACAGAAAATTATTTCTTATAATCTTGGAAATTTTAAACTGATTTCTTCTATATTTATGGTAGCAACTAAACTTTAAAATTGTGCATTATAATGAACAATCCTGAAAATGTCCATATTTCCAGTTCAGTGAAACTCTCATACCAGCCTTGTGAAGCCTATAACCGTCATGGTTCTGAAGGTCAGCAGAATGAGTCTTCAGTAAAATAAAGTCTTGTGTGGTTTGCAGAGCTGAAACTGAATTGAGGCTGATAAGAAATACCTGGCAACGTTCTCCACATCTGCAGCTGCATACTGATACTTCCAGACATACAAGAAAAAAAGATGATCAATAATTACTGCTTCCAAGATAAGAAAGCTATGAATTACTTTAAACAGAATGGAGTGCACTGTACCCAACTGAAAACGAGGAATACTTGTGGCAGCTTAGAGACTAACCAATTTATTTCAGCATAAGCTTTCGTGGGCTATAGCCCACTTCATCAGATGCATAGAATGGAACACACAGAAGTAAGATGCATTTATATACACGGAAAGCATAAAACGTTGGAAATTACCATACAAATTCTAAGAGGCTGTTTAATTTGGATGAGCCATTCTCAGCAGGAGAAAAAAAATCTTTTGTAGTGATAATCAAGTAGATCTATCACTACAAAAGGTGTTTTTTTCCCCTCCTGCTTAGTGCTGAAATAAATTGGTTAGTCTCTATTGTGCCACAAGTATTCCTCGTTTTCTTTCCGGATACAGACTAACACAGCTGCTAATCTTAAACCTACCCAAATGGTTAATTTTGCTCATTCCTTTTGCAGTATCAGGAGAGTATGCCGCTGAACAAAACTATTTTCTCTTTTTCAAATAAAAAAACAGCAATTAGGAGAAATGGACCAGGAAAATTGAATGGAATAACAGCCCAAATTTCTCAGTAGGCTAGATGGTTGGAAAGTACTTTTGCTTTTAAGAATACCATATTCTCTCTCTTTAATATATATACACACACATACATACACACACACATACACTTTATATGTATACATACACACATAAATATAAAATATATAGATATTCGACACTGTACATTTTTTTAATTACTGGGCCAAATTCAGAGGTGATGTAAATGGCAGCATATAGTAGAAATTAAAAATCAGTAAATCAGCAAAATGAGCATATGTATAATTATACCTGCCCAAATAAGCTGGTATAATTAAACATGGTGAGATGGTGGATGGACAGGAGAAGCAATTCACAAGTCTGGGAGGATATAAGATGGAGACCTGATATATTTTACTCTATTTGACACTTTCCTAATCATCACTTATCATGCTATAGCCTTAGCATGTAAGTTACTCATTTATACTCTCTTACTCTGATTCATCAGCATGCCACTAATACCACCACTTTATTTCACCTCTGAATTTAGGACATTATCTTAACTGAAAAATGTTAGATATATTTCAATAATTGTAAGAAGGCAACATTCCCACCTCACTCTCAGAACAACACACCCACACAGAGCTGGTCCAAACTAATCTACTGCCTGGGGTTTGGTTATTGTTAATTTTAACAGCAACAAACCATAAATCTCATTGTAAATCTACTCCTGGGCAGGCTGCTCCTAAGGGCTTTTTCTCTACTGGATCACTTTTATCCTGTCCTTGGTTCTCTCTGTCCTAAATCCTTTTTATACTTTTGGATTGGAGCTCAAAGTATATCCCAGGTCTGTCTTCTATGGCAAGTCAACAGAGATAACTCTTCATCTCTTTGCAGGTTCTTAGAACCTGCCATTCATCTGAGTCAGCGAAAGAGTTTTGTATCATTATACACAGCTCTAAAACCAGACATTATATTACAGTAACACTTTTAACAATAACATGCAATAATTGTTCAAAAATATAATATAACCCGAACTACTAAGAAAAAAGAGAAAAAAATCAAGTAATGAAAACCTATTTCTATAATAATTATTATTTAGTCATACATTGTCATTTATTAATCTATTGCCTCCTTCACCGTTACTAACTACATACTGTATCATATGGGTATTGACTATAAATATATCTTCACATGCAACTGAATATGTGTATTAGACCTAGGAATGTCTTTTTTATTGGCTTGGCTTCTTTTAGGACTTATACAACCCTTAGTTTTCCAGGGACCTATCCTACAACTTTGCAGCCAGTAGACATTCCAGTCATGGAAGACTTGGAGACATCAGTCCTCTTCAAGAAGGTGGGTAATAGTCCAGTGAACAAGCATGTTTGAGCAATGGGTTATCTTAAAGCCTTAAGACAGATCTCATACATGAAACCTATGAAAGATACTCCTAGTCTAACTAAGTACATCTGTCTTCAGATTTAAAAAAAAGGAATAATATCCTGGAAGAAAAGAAGTTACTGTGGAGGTGATGGTTGAGCATATTAAGTCAGAGTTATGCACTGTGTGACCAGAGCTATCAGTTTGCAGTTGCAAATACTGAACTCTTACTGCAGTTCAAAAAAAGGTTTATAAGAAAAGTCTGATTACTGACTGAAGTTGATTTCCATTGTGTTTTAATCCCTGGGAGAGGGAGTACGATCATGTAACTAAAATACCAGCCTGGAAGTCAGGAGACCAAGGTACTCTGCCACAAATTTTCTGTGAAACCATGAACAATGGTCATGTCAATTATGAACAATGCAAATGGAGAAAAATGATTCATTGATTAAATGTGGGTGTATTTTAAAGGCACCACAGATTATTAGATGTGAATATAGACGTCCTATGTATCCAGGCCTCTCAATATCCAAACTCTTAAATTGGGTTACCACAGTAGAAGCTCTTCTGGGGGAGCATCATGATCAAATTAAATTACACGGTTACATGTTAAGCTAAGTGCCAAACATTAAACCACAATGTTGAGACAGACTTAACATCTGTCAAACCATTCACTCAGCTCTGATCTAGATGTTTTCTTTGGCATGCAACCTGTCCCTGGACAGATGCATGCTCATGGACACCGGTGCCTATTGTAAACAAGGCATAAACTATAAGGAGTTGGGGCAGGCATTTTTCTATTTCACTAGAACTTTAAAAATATTTGATGGGTAAGATGTTCCTTATATTTTTGGATTTAAAAAAATTAGAAAAACAGAGGAAATATTGTGAAAGCATCAGAACTTTGAACGATTTTAGAGGCAGTAATTCATCCTGCTTTGGGATACAAAAGAAAGACAAAGATCTATGCGAGCCCACATAGAATGGTGTGTGGGTGAGAGAGCAAGAGCCAGAAAGAGAGAAATCATGGATACAGTTTGAGAAGTGCACAGTATTGAGAAGTGTTGAAGATAACTGCAAAAGACACTCAGGAGTAAAAGGCTGAAAGACAGATACAATATCAGAAGCCTAAAATATTGGGATGATATTAAGGACAGCTAAGAGGGAATAGAATACAGAGGTTTGCTGCCAAGGAGAAACCTTGAAATTAAAGCAAGGTTAACAAATTCTGAAGTTAGGTGAAAGTGAGAGATATCTAGGACCAAACTTTTCAGCTTCAGCCTCTGAATTTACTTGCCCACTTTTTGACTGTTCAACTAAGTGTACCATAAATTGTGTGCATTGCAAATTTGCATACACACAAACTTTTGTACATGCGAATCTTGCAGGGGATTGCTCTAGCCAGCATAATTTAGGACAGCCCCTAGGCTGGCATAAAGCCACCTTACCCCACCACACATCATAAGTCTTGCACTGAGTGCAGCTCAGCCAGATGGAGGGACCTAATTCTTTACCTCCAAACACACCTATTTTCTGAAGAATTCAGACCAAAACTTCCATCAAGATCCATATTTCCAAACTGTCAGAGTAAGAAGGACAGATTGAAAACCAAATAAGGACCTCAACATCTGATCAACTCCAAAGGCCTCTCCTTCTCTCGCTTTACAGGAAGTCAATTATATATTTACTAAAATAGTTTGATTTGCAAGATAACCATTTCTAGTGTCTTCTTTAGCCTAAAGCTACAGTGTTGTCTATAGTTCGGTTGCAGTGTGGTTCTTGTCAATCAGCTGGGTTTGAAAATCCTATATCTGTGCTATGGTATGCATTTCGTTCTTCATGGCAAGTTCACATTTTCAGGATTTCCCAGTGGATAAAATGAAATGAACTGCACATGGAATTGCAGTTGCCATACTCTTCTGGCCTCCAGATCCTATTGTTGGCAGCGTCTAAGGCATTCCATGTTGTAATTCAACATCCAAATATATTTAATGAATTCTACTCTGTGAAATGAAAGATAAGCTTGAAATCAAAACCATCCAAGCTGATATCATGGCTGGACATAACTACATCATGTGCTTGGAGAAATTAGAAAATCCCTACAGAGTAAAGATGAGGAAAAGCTGCTTAAAGGAATGAAATCCGACGACAATTACTAGACAACATGAATTCTACAACATTTTTTGACAGTTCACATTCTTTTTCAAATGTTTCTGACCTCTATTTAAAAATAGAATGAATGAGCTGAGGACAGTCAGATTAATCTGACCCAGTATGACTGTTCTTATGTTCTTACAATGCTATATGTTCTCCTCTCTGATTGAACCACGATGGTGCATCATAGGAATTGCATTATCATGACATATCATGCATAAACGACTAATGCCTCCCCGTACTGGGGGAAGCACAATGTATAGGGGAGGACACATGACCACCCCACGTATCCTCTGCTCAGCAACACACACCCCTGCCCTGCGCCAGTCTCGGAACCACTACACTCTCCCTGACCCATATTACTTAGAGGCGGGGCCTTCCCCTTGGCACCTCTGGCCGCTCTCCATGGCAGCTGGGCTTGGGCGGGAGCAGGATGGAGCCACTTCTCACATGGCTCAAAATGGCTGCTCCAGGTTGCTGCTCTGTGCAGCGTGGTGGCTGCCTGAAAGAGAGCTCAGCTTTAAAGGTGGCGGCTGCAGCCCACTCATTACATGGGCTTGGCTGCTGCAGAGAGGGGCCAAGCGAGCCAGAAATATGCCAGGAGGGAGAAGGAGTTACAGCTCATTCAGCCCCTGTCCCAGCAGGTGGGCCCAAGTGGGGGGTAGTTTGCCTCCACCGTCCCAGGAAGGCTCTTTCAAGCAGTTGCTGCACTACACAGAGCAGTCACCAGAATAGCCGGTGTGAGAAGTGGCTGATCCTGCCCCCACTTCTCCCATCCCAGGGCTGACTGCCAGAGACAGGGGGGAAAGTGTGCTGGGGGTAAGCACAGCAGGAGGACAGAGTTCCACTCCTTCCCCTCCACAGCAGGCCAGTCTGGGGAACCACTTGACCCCACATTCCCCCGTTACACATCACTGCTGCATCATGGGAGAAGTAGTCCAGCCAGGATCCTGGCCCATAATGGAGAATAGGGGCATGAGGCACCTGAACTGCCACTCCCATGAGTCATCACAGCTCTGTAGTGGACAAAGTTTAATGTCTAATTGAGCTGAGAATAAATGCATTGACTTTTCCAAATCAAATTTCTCAGAACTTCTGTTCCATGAAAAATATTGATATTTCGACTTTTCATCCCAAATTGATATGAAAACAAACATCAGAACATTGGAATATCTCACGGGACCAAATTCCTGATTTTTAACCAGCTCTCCTTATGACTTTTTTTGTTTGTTTTTGTAAAGTTCCCTTCAGCCTTCCTTGGCCAAGCTGCCATTCTGTCCCTGCTTTCAGTCTGCATCCCTGAATACCATCCTGCTTCTCTCCCACATGCACCCTTCCCCCAGCGCCATCAGGAAAGCAGTTGAGCCTGGAAAAACTGCACAGTGGCAATTTAAAAAATTAAGCATGTAATTCACAACAAAAACAGAAGAGACAAAGGATAGAGAAGTGGGATTGGAGCATTCCAAGCTCCCAGAGTCCATTGTGTCACTGATAGTCCTTAATGGGCCATCAAGCAGCTCAAGCAAAGCTGATGCCCAGTATTCTGGAATGTCCCCCTCAGCAGAGCACAATATTTGGAGAGCACAATATTTGGAAAGACAGACAGTCCAGAGCCACTATTCATAACTTTAACTACAAAATTGATACACACATATCAATGGCATATTCATAATCAGCAATCCATAACCTGGTCGTAGACACCTTATATGACCCCCTTTACATAAGATTTGGTGTCACTATAGGACCTTGGTTGCACCAATGATCTACAGGATCCCAAATTATTTCAGTAATGTGACAGTCCCCCACTGTGATCCTGACTTTAAACCTATGATACATACTCCCTGCCTGGTTTTTTTTTCTCCATTTGTTGTCCCCTGGAATTAGTTGATCCCCTTGTTGTTTTCTGGCCCTTCTCCTCTGTAGAGGGGGAGGCTGTTTTAGTTTAAAGGCCAAAGGGGACCCTTCATGAACATGGAGACCAAACACACTCAGGTGGGGCAACTGGTTGAGAATGAGGAGAATGGCAGAGTTCAGCCACAGCCTTTCTGGGAGCAGATGGCAGTAATGTAAGCCACATATCCACAGTCTCCAACTTTCCAAGGTTAGATCCACCCATGTTCAGTATTCCCTGTACACCGTGTGGTGAAAACACAGAGCGTAGCAAAACTTGCTGAGGATATTTTCAGAAGCCTGATGAGAATACAGGGCATCGTGTTTAATTGTTCAGCAAATTTTGGGAAGTCCCAACTATGGGAATACCTGCTCATTTAAGGGTCAGGTTATATCCAGTACCCGTGGAACTGATTCCCTTCATAAATATTCGAGTAACTAGTGATGAGCACAAATGAAAAGCATTGAGGTCCGCAGCAGCCAGTGACTAACATACTGTGAGAATGGCCTGTCTTATTGTATTTTAGAACTTCTGTTTCCTGTTCCAGATGGTAGAGAAGTACCAGCACATGCAGAAGTATTTGAAAATGTAGTACCTCGCAGTATCCAGGAGGTAGTGAGCTGAGCAGGGCTGTGTAAAAATTGATGACTTGAGCATGCACCATAGAATCATAGAATTGGAAGGGACCTCAAAAGTCATCTAGCCCAGTTCCACGCATTCATGGCAGGACTAAGTATTATCTAGACCGTTCCTGACAGGTGTTTGTCTAACCTGCTCTTAAAAATCTCCAATGATGGAGATTCCACAACCTCTCTAGGCAATTTATTCCAGTGCTTACCCACTCGGACAGTTAGGAAGTTTTCCCTAATGTACAACCTAAACCTCCCTTGTTGCAGTTTATGCACGTTGCTTCTTGTCCTATCCTCAAAGGTTATGAAAAACAATTTTTCTTCCTCCTCCTTGTAGTAATCTTTTGCATACTTGAATACTATTTTGATGTCCCTTCTCAGTCTTCCCTTCTCCAGACTAAACAAACCTAGTTTTTTCAGTCTGCCCTCATAGGTCATGTTTTCTAGACCTTTAATCATTGTTACTCTCCTCTGGACTCTCTCCAATTCGTCCATATCCTTCTTGAAATACGGTGCCCAGAAATGGACACAATATTCCAGCTGAGGCCTAATCAGAGCAGAGAAGAGCAGAAGAATTACTTCTCGTGTCTTGCTTACATCAGTCCTGCTAATACATCCCAGAAGAATATTCACTTTTTTGCAACAGCATTACACTGTTGACTCATATTTAGGTTGTGGTCCATTATGACCCCAGATCCCTTTCCACAGTATTCCTTCCTAGGCAGTCATTTCCCATTTTCCATGTTATTAACCAAATAATTTCAAAAGGTTACAGTTAAGAAGGCCACATTCTGCTACCTTTCTTCAAACTGAGTAGCATCTTTCTCCACATATCCATTTAAATCAGGGGAGCCAACTGCCGAGTATTGTAATAGTGACCAAGAATAGGGAAGAGAGGCAAAATATAATCCAAAATTACTCACTACAGGCCCCTTCTTTGCATTTCTTCACTGACTTTCCTCTGGTGTATCTTGTGACATTGTGCTCCATATGCTTTATGGAAATATGCTTATGGGTGTGAATATGATGTACCTGGAATATGCCTTATGCAAAAGGTCTCTTGTAAGGTGTAGTGGGGCAGCTGTCCCACTCCTGGGTAAACAGGACTGAAGCTGGGAGCAAGCAGCTCCCAGGCTGATTGAGAAGGCCTAAACTGGGGGGCCACACCCCAAACAGATCCATCTGGTCCTATAAAGTCCAGGGATGCTAGGAGAAAATGGAGAGTCTTCTCCTCTAGCTGTGGAGGTAGACTAGCCTGGCTGCTGGGGATTTTAAGAAGGTACCTGGAGTGGAGTGGGGCTGGGCTGGGCTGGGCTGGGGGGAAAGGCCAGAGGAACTGGGGAGCTCCAGGCTGGCAACTCCCCCGGCTGCAGGGCCTAGTCTGTGGCCAAGAAGGGGTATTGGGGCTGCAGGGGGAGCCTAAGGGTAGGCAAAGGCAGCAGGCCAACACTCCTTGCCTATGATGACTGACTTGTACAGACTGCAGTCGGCCCCAGTGAACGGGGACTCGGTGACTGGCAGTAACCCATAGGCTGAGGCAAGGTGGGGATAGTGGGTGGAGGTTCCCTAGGGAGGGAAGACCTAGTGAGACTGTGAGGGTACTGCTGGGGTGCAGCACCCCAGGGAAGAGGGCACCGAGGTCCAGGAGGGACATGGGGCCAGTGGCAAGTGGGACATTGACCTGCAAAGAGTGCTCCAGAGGCTGGAACACCAATTCCCTGAACAACCAGCAGGAGGTGCCACAGGGTGAGTCGCCGCTTTGCTACATAAGGGATCATAAAAAAGTTTATAACCTACAGAATATATTCCTCCTATTTGTATGCAGCATGTGTCATTCTTAAATCTGACACTAGAAATATGAAGTATAACTCTGAGGTCCTATTTAATTATGCAAAGAGTAGGCCATTAATGGTGGTTTAAAATCTTAATGACTCCCAGTGACCCAGACAATTGGTTGTAAATGGCTTATTTACTTGCAAACCCTTCTGGGTACATGTGGGTCAACCCAGGAAGAATGGAGACTAGAAGGTCTTACAGTGACATGTGACCATGTCACAGGGTTCTGGAATTAATCTTAATCCTTGTACTTTTCCATTGATGAGGAAGGGGTGGGGACAAGCACAGACAAAAGACTTCCCCTTGTGCTAAAGCTTTAAAAGGGGGTGGAAGAGAGTAAAAGGGGCTGCCAGTCATGATAAAACCTCTGCTTACCATCTGAGACGTCTGCTGGATCTAACAAAGACTGTACCAGAGGAAAGGATTGGGCCCAGACTAGGAAGGAGTCTAGTGTGTGAAAGAAGCATATTGGAGCATCTTTGCGGGTGAGAAACTGTAATCAGTTTCTTAGTGTATTAGGCTTAGACCTGTGTGGGTTTTTTTTTATTTTGCTTTGTGACTTACTTTGTTCTGGCTGTTATCACTTAAATCATACTTCTTATACTTAATAAAATCACTTTTTTTTATTAATAAACCCAGAGTACGTGATTAATACCTGGGGGAGCAAACAGCTATGAATCTCTCTCATAGAGGGCAAACAATTTAAGATTTTACCCTCTTCAGAGTAAAACAGATTTATTTGGGGTTTGGATCCCATTGGGAGCTGGGTGTCAGGATGCTGGAGAAAGGTGACCTGCTGAGCTCTTTTTAGTTAAAGTCTGCAGCTCTGGGGGTGTGGTCCAGACCCTGGGTCTGTGTTGCAGCAGGCTAGTGTGTCTGACTCAACAAGGCAGGGTTCTGGAATCCCAAACTGGCAGGGAAAATGGGCTGAGAGGTAATTTCAGCACATCAGGTGACAGTCCCAAGGGGATCTCTGTGACTGAACCCATCACACATCTCATCAGGCACAAATCCCTGGGGTTTTTTTTTACTCCAAGGCTATATACATTGTAGTACATTGTGATAAATATATTGATTCTTCTCTGAATGCAGTGCAACTCGGGAGCCTCTCTATTGAAGTCAGTGGTGCTGGTATAAAACCACTGTGCATGAGAGACCACACTTATTCAGAAAGAATAGGGGGATACTTAATCTCACATAGTAAATTTATCCACTTCACCAAAACGGGAAACTTTACCTTTTGTTTTGAGTCTGCTCTTTGCAAGGTCTTGAAAGATGCACTCTTTGCTTTAATAGTTTGTATCAGAAGAACAACTTACAAATATGTCTGGAAGGGTTAATGAGTTCGCCTTTTCATATCTCATGTGCAAGAAGCCACCTCCTGAAGAGCCCAATTCTGTTAAGTGCTGAGTATCTCCTGGAAGGTGCTGAGTGCTTGTAGTCATTCCATTGTACTGCCTGCTCATTTGTATGAAATCCTCAGACTGGATTTAATATGCTCGAGCAGAAGCACAGTTCAGTGGAATGTTTTTTTTAAAGCACCATCCATAGAGAGAAATATTCTGTGAGAGTAAGTGAGTTTTCTGGTTCACAGAGTGCAGCTCAACTCCACTCTGCTTTGCAGTCTGCACAAAACACAGCATGCAGAAATGTAATAGGAATGTAGAAGACTTCAGCATGAGCTGTACTAAACTCAAAACTTGAAGAGTTGGCATTGGATCTGGGTATTGTGACCACCTGCAGATTAATCATTCCAAACCTTTGTTGTTCCATGGCTGAACTTTGTCCCTCATTTTGCTCTCTCCTGGTCATTACTTTTCCCTATTACTGGAGCTTTCCATAATAAAATCAAGCATACATGTCCCTTTCCTTGACAATGCTAATAAATTGCCTGACTGCTTCATTCAAATCACAGCTGGCATATAATCACTTCACTCTGATTTCTCAAAAAACATCAGCCTGTCTCATCCAATCCAGCATTATATAACAAATCTGTGGCCTCTAGAGCTAATTGAATAATTTATTGTAAATTACATATTAATTCTGATTTAATATTAATTATTAGTTATCTGCCTGATTCATGCAGAATCTCCGTGCGCCGACCCCACTTCAAGCGCCAGCTCTGCAGCTCCCATTGGCTGGGAACCACGGCCAATGCGAGCTGCAGGGGTGGCACCTATGGGTGTGGGCAGCAGGGCCATCCCTAGCCATTTGGGTGCCCTATTCAGGGACTGCAGGCCTCCTCCTCAGGATCCAGGAGGCAGGAGCTGTGGGGGCCACTTTTGGGGGCCTCACAGGCCCAGAGTGGCCTGGGAGATTGGGGGGGCCAGGAGGAGTCCATTCTTCTTTCTTTGTCCCTACCCCAGCCATATTGCTAGGGGAAGGGAGTTTGGGGGAAGGGATCCCCCCCCCCCACCACCATTCACTGGCAGCAGCAAGAAGCAGAGCAGTCCAGCCCCAGCCTGCTCTATTCTGCTAGCTCCCAGCCTCAGCGTTCCACTTCCTGCCACCAGTGAGAGACAGGGATGGTCCTTTCCCCAACCCGAGTGACATGGCTGGTGTCAAGGCAAGGGAAGCAGAGTGGGCTGGGGCTGCACACCCACACTCCGACACCCCCCCCCCCCCCCGCGTCCTCATCCTGGAGCCCACTCCTATGCCCCAAACTCCTCATCCCCAGCCCCACCCGAGTCCACAACCCCAGCTAGAGCCCCCGCACCCAAACTGTTTGACCCCAGCCTTGAGTCCAGTCCTGCAGTACAAACCCCTTGGCTCTAGCCCAGAGCCCCCTCCTACACCCCAAACCCCTCAGCCCCACCCCAGAGTCTGCACACCCATCCGGAGCTATCTCCCACACCCCAATCCCCTGCCCCAGCCCAGAGCCTCCTCCTGTACCCTGAACCCCTCATTTCTTGCCCCACCACAAAGTCCACTCCCCCAGCTGGAGCCCTCACCCTCTCCCCCATCCCTGCCCCAGCCCAGTGAAAGTGAGTGAGGGTGGGGAAGAGCGAGCAGCAGAGGGAGTGGGTCTGGAGTGAGTGGGAGTGGGGCCTCAGAGAATGGGAGGGGAAGGGCCTCAGGAAGGAGAAGGGGGAGGGGCAGGGCAAAGGTGTTCAGTTTTGTGTAATTAGAAAACTGATAACCCTAACTGGAGCATTGTGTCCAGTTCTGGGTGCCACATTTCAGGAAAGATGGAGACAAACTAGAGGAAGTCCGGAGAAGAGCAACAATAAGGATTAAAGGTCTAAAAAATGTAACCCATGAGGGAAAATTGGAAAAACTGGGTTTGTTTAGACTGAAGAAGGGAAGACTGAGAGGGGACATCATAATAGTATTCATCTATGTGAAAGGTTGTTACAAGGAGGAAGGACTAGAATTGTTCTCTTTAACCTCTGATGATGGGACAATTGGTTTAAATTGCAACAAGGGAGGTTTAGGTTGTACATTAGGAAAAACTTCCTAACTGTCAGGGTGGTTAAGCAGTGGAATAAATTGCCTAAGAAGGTTGTGGAAACTCCATCATTGGAGATTTTTAAGAGGAGGTTGGACAAACACCTGTCAGTAATAGTCTAGATAATACTTAGTCCTGCCATGAGTGCAGAGGACTGGACTAGAAGACCTCTTGAGGTCCTTTCCAGAATCCAATTCTATGATTCTATGTACTCTGTGTTAGCATATGCTTAAGTGCTTTACCAAATTTGTCAACATTTTAGGGCGCTACCAGTTTGTCAGGTAATATCAGCTGAGCATTTGGTCCACTGTTATAAATAAGCATAGCTCCACTGAACCAATTAACTATGCTGATCTACATTAACTGAGTATCTGACTCTATTTCCGGCATCATTAAGCTCAGAGGCTGTAAAAGTGACCTACTGACTGGACAATAACTGAAGTGCTAACTGAAAGTGCAAACCTTTCACAGCCCACCTAGTGAGGTCCAGTTTGTACAAGGACATAATCTAGTGGAATTTCTCCTCCATTTTTGGTGCCACATTCCACCCAAAGAAATCAATGAGAGTTGTCAGGGACTTATCTAAGGACAGAATTTGGCCTCTAGTACACAGAGAAACATCAGAATGTTCCTCTGAGAAACCATTTTCCTCCAACAGGGCAGCAACTGATCCAAAATGCATGAAAATATTTGAAAAACTTTAACATTAGACCAAAAAAAATATTTCAAGCTTTTTAGCTCTACTTCAAAACTGTGGAAGAGGGACCAACAAGGGGAAAAAAATTAATTATACATTTTTTCACTTCTAAATCATTCTGTGTGGGTCTTTATCAGTCATTGTGCCAGGACAAAATGTATCTGCATATATCCATGTACAAACCTGCTTGATCTTGCCAAGGGGAGCATAAATATCCTGTTACTTAAAAACGAAAACAGGCAGCTAATAAAACTCTGATCAGTGAAGGGAAATTTATCTGACACTTGATATGTTACTTTCTTTTTAGCTTCAAGCAGAAATCACAAATCCCTTTGAACTTCATAGTGTCTTTCTAGAGTGGGCACCTCCCCTTCTGAGTTTGACTTTTCAGAGTGCAGCTGGAAATAGAAGTATTCACTCCGACCTTTTCCAAGTACTTGCCTAGAACCTGATCCTAGAGTTTTTCACAAGGACATAATCTTTGACCTCAGTAGGTTTCCTCTGAAAATAACAACAGCAGCAACAACCAGGAGTGCAGGATTGGGACCTAGGCCATGAGCCAAACTGCACCAAAGTCAATGGGAGTCTTTCCATTTATGTAATGGGCTTTAGGTTAGGTCCTACTGCCTTCTCATGATTTTTTGTTACTTCGCAGCTTGTCTGGGCGTGACATAACAAGAAAGAAAATGGTATGGTGTAAAACTTGGAGAGAAATTGGGTAACCTGTAGTGTTCTAGTTTTTACTACATGTCTTTACTTGAATTATAGTCCCCTAATCATAGAAATATAGGACTGGTAAGGACCTCGAGAGGCCATCAAGTTGAGACCTCTGCACTGAGGCAGGACCAAGTAAACCTAGACCATCCACGACAGGTATTTGTTCAATCTGTTCTCAAAAATCTCCAATGATCAGGATTCCATAACCTCTCTTGGAATCCTAGTCCAGAATTTAACTACCCTTATAGCTAGAAAGTTTTTCCTAACATTTAATCTAAATCTCTCTTGCTATAGATTAAGCCCATTACTTCTTGTCCCACCTCCAGGGACCAGGAGAACAAGTGATCACCATCTTCTTTATAACAACCCTTAACATATTTGAAGACTGTTATCAGGTCCTACCTCAGTCTTCTTTTCAAAAAATTAAAGTAAGCCTCACTAGTGCTGAGCAGAGTGGGACAATAACCATCCATGTCTTAAATATGACACTTGTTACTACACCTCAGAATGATATTAGCCTTTTCACAACTGCATCTTGTTTTTGACTCATATTTACTTTGTAATTGACTATAACCCACCAGATCCTTTCCATCAGTACTACCACGTAGCCAGCTACCCCCCATTTTGTAATTGTGCATATGATTTTTCTTTCCCTAAGGGTAGTACTTTGAATTTATCTTTATTTAATTTCACTTTGTTGATTTCAGAGGAATTCTCCAATTGATCAAAAGTGTTTTGAATTCTAATTCTGTCCTCCAAAGTGATTGCAACTGCATACAGCTTGGTGACATCTGCAGATTTCATATGCATACTCTTTAGTCTAGTACCCATGTCATTAAGGAAAATATTGAATAATACCAGATGCAGAACTGACTCCTGTGGGCCCCACTAGATACACCCTCCTAGCTGGACAATGAACCTTTTACAACTACTCTTTCAGTATAGTTTTTCAATTTGCTGTGCACCCACTTTGCATTAATTTCATCTAGACCAGTGTTTCTCTACCTTTTTGATACCCGGGACCGGCTTGCTGCCTTCCTAAACTGTGTCAGGAAGATCTCAGGAACTGTTGCCGGTCCATGGACCAGTCATTGAGAAACACTGATCTAGACCACGTTTCCCTAATGGCACTTTGTGGCTGTGATGTATAGCACCCTGATCTAAGCATCCCCATTTATCTACAGTCACCCGAAGGACACTGATTTAAGCACTTAAACATAAACACCTAACTTTGAAACCTTTGTTCCTCCCCATCCTCATCTGTACAGCTCACACTGGTGTTGTGAGGCCTAATGATCAACTCTTGTTCATTGTATTCCCATGAGTAAACTCCATTTCATTTACTGAGGATATTTATCTGAGAAAGGCAAGCATGATTTGGCTCTAATTAGTTGTCCTTTGTAACTTGTATTGAAATCTTCGGATGGAATATATAGAAATACAGGATATTTCATTATTTTTCTTGGCATGAGTGGGTCTAACCACTGAAAAAGTTTCCACAGTGAGACAGGAAAAGGTGCTTCTTGCTCAAATGGAGGGATTTGATTTCATGTTACTTTTGTAAGGCAGCAATATTTAACAGCTAAACCACAAAATGTTTTCTGGTAAAGAACAGCTGGTAGAAAAGAAGCAGATTGCATGCTCTTTGGTGCAAGCAGTAGGCGGTGAGATGAATAATTCTGAGTTCCTTCATTTCACTGAGCTCTATTTTTCATTTTACTTGCTTAGCAAAGAGCAACTTAGCAAAAAGCTGTAAAGCTGCTTAAAGCTTGAGGGATCTGTAATGTCTCAGGTGCCCTCGCTTCCAAATGTTTGCTGTTATGATATCCTGTTTGTCACTGGCATAGTGCTAGTGTGACCAGAAGGCAAGCATGAAAAATTGGGATGGAATGGGGGGGTAATAGGCACCTATATAAGACAAAGCCCCAAATATCAGGACTGTCCCTATAAAATTGGGACACCCTAGCTAGTGCTGTAAAGTCAGACTACAGTATTATGGGCTTTTCCGCTGCTTTATATTTTGATCAACCTGAGCTAAAAGGCAAGTTCCAACACATAAGTGAAATCCTGACTAAAGGGCTCTAATGAACCTAGATAGATTCTATCCTGCCCAGAGTGCCAGCTGACCGGCAGAGAGGAATGGGTGAGCTGGCTATAGCTCCTTGCTTCTGGGAGTGTAATGTTGCAAACCGCTCTCCACCAACCTCATCCCTGAGCCCCCTTACAGCTCCGGCTAGGCACTGTAAATTGTGCCACTGACATGGGGTCTTTTAGGGCAGTGTTTCTCAACCTTTGGATACCAGGGACCAGCTTGCTGCCTTCCTAAACTGTGTGAGGATGATCTCAGGGACCAGTGCCAGTCATTGAGAAAGATTGTTTTAGAAAATAAAATAATAAGAACGGCCATACTGGGTCAGACAAAAGGTCCATCTAGCCCAAGATCCTGTCTTCCAACAGTGGCCAATGCCAGGTGCCCCAGCGGGAATGAACAGAACAGGTAATCATCAAGTGATCCATCCCTTTGTTGCCCATTCCAAGATTCTGTCAAACAGAGGGTAGGGACACCATCTCTGTCCATCCTGGATAATAGCCACTGATGGACCTATCCTCCATTAACTAATCTAGTTCTCTTTTGGACCCTATTATAGTCTTGACTTTCACAACATCCTCTGGCAAAGAGTTCCACAGGTTGATTGTATGTTGTATGAAAAAATACTTCTTTTTGTTTGTTTTAAACCTTCTTCCTATTAATTTCATTTGGTGACCCCTAGCTCTTGTGTTATGAGAAGGGGTAAATAACACTTTCTGATTTACTTTCTCCACCGCAGTCACGATTTTATAGACCTCTATCATATACCCCCTCAGTTGTCTCTTTTCCAAGCTGAAAAGTCCCAGTCTTATTAATCGCTCCTCATATGGAAGCCGTTCCATACTCCTAATTATTTTTGTTGCCCTTTTCTAACCCTTTTCTAATTCCAATATATCTTTTTTGAGATGGGGAAACCACATCTGCATGCAGTATTCAGTGTATTCTGTGTTGCTGTCTAATATGAATAAACTTTTACACTTTCTTAATCTTGAAAAATAATTGAAAAAAACCCAAACAAATATCCAGGCAAGATACAATGAGATCATTTATTAATTTACCCAGTCCATAAATTGGACTGATTTGTAAATAGATCTTTAATTTCCATCACAATGCAGAGCCAAAGTGGGAAACAACAAACCCTCCCACCCTGCCACACAGCAGCCTTTGTTACAGGGCCTTTTGCTTTGATCTTATCAAGCTAAACAGGTTTGGGTCAGGTCAGCCCTTGTATGTCAGACATTAACCGAACAGCTATCCATGTGTGCTTCAGGAAGTGTTGTGGGTAATTCAGTAAATTGTGCTCTAGTGAAAAATACACTTGGTTTTAGGAGCAACAACTGATCTAAAGATAATGTAGATGTCAAAGTTTATTGTTGTACTATGCTTTACTTTTAAAACATCCTGTACTTTGGAAACAGGGTTAAAAGAAGAACTGAAACACAGTGATCACTCCTGGCCATAGAATCTATGAATAATATATTTTCTATTTTTGTTACTTTTAAAAAAATTAATTTTCTGAGGATCAATATTTTAATTCATATAAATACAATTAAACAAATTAATTAGACTCATACAAGGAATTCCTGTGATATAATATAGGGTGCTTCAAGCCAATGTTATCTAGGGTACAATTTTCAAGAGCAACTAAGTTTGGGAGACACTGGAGGAGTTATGCAGCCAGTAATAAAACATCATAAAAAAAATTAAAATTACAAGTGATAATTTTCTTATACCCACGGTATTGCAAACCCCAAATGTTTAAAAATCATCAGTCATGCTCAACAACAATGATGAGATTGGCTTTTAAATCATGAGATTATGTAAAAATAATAAATTTGTGTTCTTTTATTTGCCTTTTGCACTGGGGGGGGTCACATTTTGAAGCTTTCTCCACAGCCATGGGGGCTAAAAACTTCATTTTTCTTTAAGAATCAAGGCTGTGATCATCACATATCCACTTGACTCCAGGAGCTGGAGCTTTTAGGAAAACAATAATTATCACAAGACTCATAACAAAAATCATGAGAGTTGGCAACACTGCACCCAACCTAAGGTAACATTTTGTTGGACCTCATTCTGACAAATACAGATGAATTAGTCACTGGACTTCCATTCTATGCATCTGATGAAGTGGGCTATAGCCCACGAAAGCTTATGCTGAAATAAACTGGTTAGTTTCTAAGGTGCCACAAGTATTCCTCGTTTTCTTTACGGATACAGACTAACATGACTGCTAATCTTAAGCCAATCACTGGACTGGAAGTCTGTGGGTATGAGTTATCATGACCTGATAACTTTCAACATGGGCAAACAAAGAACAGTCCCAAGGCTCCGTTTCCTGGACAATGACCCTCCCCACGACCCCCACTGCTATAACTCTGTAGCTACAATACTCATTTTTGTATTCTCACCGTTGCACCTTTAAATTGCTAGGCATTTTCCCTTTGTGCCGAGTTCAGCAGCCATTATGATATCAGCATGTAAAAGAGGAGAACCACTCACTATACTCTCTCATTGAGACTTTTTGTTTTGTTCTTCCTTCGTGTAAAATAAAGGAGGCTGCCTTAGACATTGGAAGTACAATCTTTTTATCTCTGTGCATGGACACATAAGACACTTCCAGAGCATTGTGTCGGTGACTGGGAAAAGGGGCAGTCATGCCCAGTGATTAGTGCAGAAGTCAGACCTTGTGGTTAGTACAGGAGTAGGTTGTCAGGAATCAGAACCCAGGATCAGGGTCAGAGTCAGAAGTCAGGGATTAGAGCCTAAAGTCAGGACCAGATTAGTAAGAATGAGCCAAATCAGGAGCAGAACTAGGAATAAGTAGGCACAGGAGTGATCAGAGGAGTGGGCAAATACTTTGAGCAGACACTGAACCAGTACTGCTACTGGGCTTAAGAGCCAGTCTCCTTACTCTTCCAACCAATCAGACCAAGTAGTCAATCAGGCAGCCTACTATAGGCCAGCTGCGCTCCTTAGGTTGCCCAGAGCCTGACTTTGCAGCAGGCCCTACTTCCTGATACTTCGCTGTAGAAGGATGTAGTCCAGGGATAGTCAATTATTTTTTCTCAAAGTCCAAATTTCTTGGTCAAAGTATAATCAAGGTCCAGATGCCAGAGAAACATTTTCCACACCACAATAACTAATTATAATAAGTAAATAAAAAGATTTCGGGGTCTGTTCAAAAGCATCCAGTGGTCTGAATTTGGCCTGTGGTCCGCTTATTGATTACCCCGGTGTAGTTGGACTGCAACACAAGAAATAGGCACTCATAGTAATTGTAAATAGGGGTGCTGTTTGATATTAAATAAAGCATTGGAAATTGCTATTACTGTTAAAATGGGAGCTCCCAGAGGAGATGTGGTCTGCTGTCATTTACTAAATCCCCACTTTCCATTCTGCTCAGAGATGGGAGCACTGACACAGACTTTCCTGATTAGCCCTCCTGTGACTGTAATGACTCTCATTTCCCTACCCACGCAAATACCATCACAAGATTTTTCAAATGAGTAACTTAGAAAATGGGTAATATTACAGCAGCTCCTGGCAGCAGCTCCCAGATAAGGGCACATTAACGTCTGCAATATTACTCAGTGCCAGTGTTTCATATCTCAACCATTACAATTAGCCCTAGGCTGAAATTTAAACAGGTTTTTAGAGTAGCAGAGACATTTTCCCTCCCCACAGCAGAAATCAGTCTAACCATTTCTATAGAGACTTAAACCAATAAAAGGGTGATTTCAACTTAGATTGTAGGCATCTGGGGACAGGGGTATGAGCTTTTAGTTACCTAAGTGCTAAACTCGTTTAAACAATACATAATTTTGTTTGGATTAATATACAGTAGAGTTACGGACATCTTGGGAATGGAGGTTGTGTCCATAACTCTGAAATGTCCGTAACTCTGAACAAAGTGCAGACACTCCAGGCCAGGCTCCACCAGTAGCTGAGCTCCCGCCTCAGTGCCGGCAGCTTCCTTGCAGGCAACCTCTTTCTCTGGGTCAGCCTGAGTTTGAAAGCTTGTCCCCTCCCAGCGCGCAAGAGAGAGAGAGAGAACAGCACACCCCTCTCCCAGCCAAGGGGTGGGGGAGCAGTGAAAGCGGTGCAGCCCCCAATGCCACTCCTCTGCTGGATCCGGCTGCCTTGGACTAGCAGCATCAGCATCTTCACCTCCTAGCTGTAAATGACTGCCCTGCATATGGGAGTGGGAACAGGCAGCCCAGATATGCCTATCTTTAACATGAAATACAGACAGACACCTTGCAGTATTTACTTCTTCTTCTTTTTTTTTTTTTTTTTTTTTTTTTTGGTCTCTGCTGCTGCCTGATTGCTTACTGCCAGTTTCCCATGGGGTCTGGTTGACCAGTCAGTCCATAACTCTGGTGTTGGTTATCATTGAGGTACTACTATAAATATTATGGTAGCACCTAGAAGTCCTAATCAAAGACCAGTGTGCTGAGTGTCATACAAGTACAGAACCAAATGATGGCCCCTGACTAAAAAGCATCTATGCTTCACTGAACTAAAGAGAGGCTTCATGTATGGATGACAAATATCAGATTGGCCTATTACATGGCATAAAGTGATTGAGCTATTTTAAATATGTAACCACAGCTGCTTACCCTGGGAAATTGAAAACCCTAAGATTTTTCTCTCAGATATCTTTACCACTCTCCCAACCATCTTACTCTTTCTGACGTTTGAAAAAGGATTCACAGCAAAAGTATATTTTTATTTTCCTAAATAAAAATAAAAATGCCCACGTCAATCTGAAAGACAAAGCTCACAAAGTGTTCTAAGACCTTTGTGCTCCTTGGACAGGATCTCTTTCCCCTCTGTTCTATTCAATAACACTTCTTAGAGTTAAAGAATGTTGCCTGCAAATGTTGCCAACCAAAACATCAGTAGCACTTGCTGAAAGTGCTGTGGTTTTGTAGATAAATCAGAGGGCCTGAAAAATCCCCTAAACACCTGAGGTTAGGAACCTACACTGCAAATCTAACCATTGCAAAATCTGCTGCAGTTTAAACAGTACTTGTTATGGCAGCACTAGATTTATGGGAATTCAGAAGCAAGGGGAAAATGTTGGTGTGATCATTTGCATGTCAGAAACCAGAACGTTCTTCCACAAATAGCTATTTCATAATAGCACTGTGGCTTTGTTCCAAGAACAAATAGAAAGTTTTAGAGTGTACTTGTGGAGGTACTGAGGGCTGTTTCCTCTCCATGATTTGTAACCCACATTTCTGGAAAGCTATCCTCCGCTTTTAGCCACCATCACTTCCTTCCGTCCAGATCTCAGTTCAAACACCAAGTCCATCTTTATCACTTTTTTACTGTTGGGTATAAATATTTCACACTACAACATTGCTATATCTACCCAGAGATTTCAAAGTGTTTTATAGACCACCTCTCAACGTCCTTGTGGGGTAAAGTATTATTACCATCATTTTAGAAATGAGGAAAATCTTTCGCGATTTGCACAAGGTCACACTGGAAATCTGTGACAGTAGGAAATTGAACCCAGAACTGACTGCCAGACTAGTACATATGCAACATCAGGTTTTAACATTCTGGTTTCATCTTCCCTTAGCCTTCTGGCTAGATTTGGCATTAATTTCTGGAACAAAGAGCCAGGTTTATCAAAGGGAATAAGGGAATTATTTAGCCTTACTTCCTATATATATGCCACTGCCTAGTTTCCCAGGAGTAACTATGCCGTAAGCATTCACTCTATTCAGACACCAAGGCAGAGAGCAAACTCTCCTGCTGCTCATACATCTAAGCTTCCCCAGGAATGTGGCTTGGCTGGTAAGGAACTCAATCGTGCCCATGTGACTCCAAAACTCCATCTTCGAGCTAGATTCTACACAGGGGGAGGGAGAGGTGTCCACCCACAAGACAAAGTCTATTTAAACACCTGGAAGACCCCTCCATTTTGTCTTCAGCTAGCTCAAGAGAGAGCCTCTCCACCCCCAAGGATACCTGAAAGAACTGGAACAAAGGACAATAACTACAGGGGTGTGTGAGTGAATTCTGGACCCAGACTAGAGGGAGACTAGTCTGTAAAAGGAAGCTTAATGGAACACCAATGAGGGTGAGGTTTTATTTGTATTCAGTTGTACTGTATTAGGGAAAGACTGATGTGTTTTATTTTATTTTACTTGGTGATTCACTTTGTTCTGTCCGTTACTACTTGGAACCACTAAAATCCTACTTTCTGTATTTAATAAAATCACTTTTTACTTATTAATTAACCCAGAATATGTATTAATACCTGGGGGAAAGGGGAAAACCAGCCGTGCATATCTCTCCATCAGTGTTATAGAAGATGAACAATCTATGAGTTTACCCTGTAAAGCTTTATACAGAGTAAAACAGATTTATTTGGGGTTTGGACCCCATTGGGAGTTGAGCACATGAGTGTTAAAGACAAGAACATTTCTTAAGCTGCTTCCAGGTAAGCCTACAGCTCTAGGGGACATGGGTTTGCAGCAGGCTAGGGGGTCTGGCTCAAACCAGGCAAGGTACTGGAGTCCCAAGCTGGCAGGGCAAGGAAGCAGGAGCAGAATTAGTCTTGACTAATCAGTTGGCAACCCCAAGTGGGTTTCTGTGATCCTACCCATCGCACTAGATCAGGCCCTTAGGGCTGGTCTTCACTATGGGGAGATTGACACTGCTGCAGTCAGCACAGCAGGGATTGATTTAGCGGGTCTAGTGAAGGCCCGCTAAATTGATGGCAGAGCACTCTCCAGTCAACCCCATACTCCAGCTCTCCGAGAAGAGTCAGGGAAGTTGACCGGAGAGTGTCTCCCATCGACACAGAGCAGTGAAGACACCAGAGTAAGTTGACCTAAGCTACGTCGACTCCATCTATGTTATTCACATATCTGAAGTAGCATAACTTAGGTTGACTTACCCCCGTAGTGAAGACAAGATCTCAATTACAGCAGTGTTACATTTGGAGCAACTCTCTTATCTACACCAGCATTATTTCAGAACTACTCCAATGTAACTGAGAGTTTAATTTGGTCCAGTATCTCAATGAAGTTGTATTAATAAATACAGTACAGTGGAGCCCCGAAATACTGTGCCCCGCTATAGAGCGAATCCGGGGCTCCCAGTGGCGGCGGCGTGCAGCACTTTGATGCCGCGCGACCCTGCAATAGCGCAACCCTGTGCTTACCGTGATCGGGGTTTTTTGTCTCCCGATCGTCGTGGTATTGCGGGGTCCAACTGTATTTGGGACACATGCTATTTTATTTTCAGTTATCAAATATTTCTTTGAAAAAAATTAAAGTGAGAGTTGTTCTAATTTTAGGACTGTGCTCTTAGAAGAGGTATCCTATAGAGTAATGCATGATAATTTGATGTGGTGTAAACACAAGATTATATTATTAGCGGCAGGCACATCTGACCTGATGGATGAACTTAGACATGGTTGTTATTCCTGTCTCAGCCACTGGCCTGCTGGGTGATCTTGGGCAAGACATTTCACCTCCCTGTGCATCTGTTGCCTTATCTGTAAAGTGGGGTTAATGATACTGACCTCCTTTTTAAAGCAACTGATGAAAACAGCAAGGTGGTATTATCCTGAGTTAGTATAAATCAATGTAGCTCAGTCAAGGTCACGCTGATTAACACCAGCTGAAGGCATGGCCTAAATAATAAGCAGCTAAGAAATAAATCTTGTATATTTTTAAAGTCCTGTGCTATTACTTCTTTTGTGTGTGCCAGCATTGTGAGAAATGTCACTTTCTCTCACCTGAAAAACATTTAATATAGCACTCAGCATTTTCTAAGTAGTTTTGTGTAAGACCACATCATTTTGTAGTTTAAATTGCAAATATTTCACATGAAAAGAATCAAGGTCTAGGAATGCTTTTTTATCATAGAATCAATCATAGAATCATAGGACTGGAAGGGACCCCAAGAGGTCATCTAGTCCAGTCCCCTGTACTCATGGCAAGACTAAGTATTATTTAGATCAACCTTGACAAGTGTTTGTCTAATCTGGTCTTAAACATCTCCAATGATGGAGATTCCACAACCTCCCTAGGCAATTTATTCCAGTACTTAACCACTCTGACAAGAAGTTTTTCCTAATGTCCAATCTAAACCTCCCTTTCTGTAAATTAAGCCCATTGCTTCTTGTCCTATCCTTAGAGGTTAAAAACAATTTTCTCCCTCCTCCTTGTAACAACCTTTTATTTACTTGAAAACTGTTATCATGTCCCTTCTCAAGTCTTCTCTTTTCCAGACTAAACTAAGCCATTTTTTTCAGTCTGCCCTCATAGGGCATGCTTTCTAGGCCTTTAATCATTTTTGTTGCTTTTCTCTGGACTTTCTCCAATTTGTCCACATCTTTCCTGAAATGTGGCACCCTGAAGTGGACGCAATACTCCAGTTGAGATCTAATGAGGGTGGCGCAGTAGAGCAAAATTACTTCTTGTGTCTTGCTCACAACACTCCAGGTAATACATCCCAGAATGTTTGGTTTTTTTGACACAGTTACATTGTTGACTCATATTTAGCTCATGGTCTACTATGACCCCCAGATCCCTTTCCAGAGCACTCCTTCCTAGGCAGTCATTTCACATTTTGTATGTGTGCGACTGATTGTTCCTTCCTAACTGAAATACTTTGCATTTGTCTATGAATTTCATCCTATTTACTTGATACCATTTCTCCAGTTTGTCCAGATCATTTTGAACTATAATCCTATCCTCCAAAGCATTTGCAACTCCTCCTATCTTGGTATCATCTGCAAACTTTATAAGTGTACTCTCTATGCCATTATCTAAATAATTGATGAAGATATTGAACAGAACTGGACCAGGAACTGATCCCTGTGGGACCTCATTCATTATGGCCTTCCAGCATGACTGTGAACCACTGATAACTGCTCTCTGGGAATGTCCCTTTTCTTTTAAGTATACCACGTAAAAAAAAATAACAGACAACGGTATGTACAAAGCCTGTTTCTCAATAACTTTTTTTTCATCATTTGTGATTTAATTCTTGTCGTGTTTAGCATTAGTTTTCAGGATTTAATCATTTCTGTGCAATGTTGTCTGATTAAATAGTCTAACTTGATCCTTGTACAATTAGACAATGTAAATGCATCATTCCTGATTTGCAAAACTGGTCACCTCTCACCATAGGGATGCTTGTGGAATTACAAAAGTGTCTCAGAAGAACAATTATATGTTTAGACTAGTTAGAGTAAAACAGATTGGAAGAATGCAAAAACTGGGATTATTTATGATCCACAGTGGAAGAGTTACAAGGTCTTAACTGAAGCATTCTAAATCCGCAGGGTTGCACTGAAAGCTAAGGAGCCCCTCCTTTTCTTACCCTGTTCCATAACTTGAGAGTAAAGCAACACTTCATTGAACAAAAAGGTGGTTAATTTTGATATGTGCAGTTCTGTAGTTTATTTCCTGTGGGTCAAGCCTATTTCTGCAATAGATGCATGTTACTGTTGTTGATCAACAAGTTTATTGTCCTGTACCAGTCAGGTGTGAGACAATTCCTGAACATAATTCCAAGAATAGTACATTTTGTCTATCCATTTATATATCTTATTTTTTCTCTCAGACATACTAAGCAGACATGGTGGCCATCACTCTGAACACTGTGGGGCTGTCCCCGACACAGTGGATCACTCCCCAGTCCCATAAATACGGTTTCAGGACTGATCTGCTGTCCCTAAAATGTGTGTAGTCAGCACGAGAGTGTCAGTTTCTGACATTGTGTTACAGCACAATCCTGCTGTGATGCCATCCTGCCAAGGATCATTTTTTGAACATTGTCACATTGCATGGTGATGTTATGACACTTCATCGCAACATTATAGGGAAATGAGTTTATCCTGTAGGACAAACTTCCAAAGCTGGTAATCTTGTCTGTGCATAGTCTGTTTGTTACTGGCCTGCAAACACATAATTATTATGGGTCAGACCAAAACCCAGAGACAGGTTTTAAAATACCGTTCCATTGCTTATGAATCTTCCCAGGTGATGTCACAGTTAATTAAGCTACAGCCAACCTCCAACAATCTTCCTGTCAGCTTTCACAACTCTCATTAATCATGAGGTTCAGATAGCCTAGTTATCTACAGTGGCTGCCCCACTGGGATGCTCATGAGAATGTGATACTTAACTACCGTTATGACCTTGGTTTCAAAGAAGTTTGGACAAAAGCCCAAGAACATGTTAAGAGCATTTAACTGTTTCTGCAAGATTTTTTAAAGCAACCCTGTGCTAGAGAGAGGGGCCGCATAAACCCAATTGCTAATCATTAGTTTATACACTTATTTAATCCCAAATTGACCAGAGGGGCTCTGTCTTGAGAAGGACAGGGCTGTGAGTAAAAGGAAGGCTAGACAGCACAGAAAACTTCTCTTATATTTCCCAGAAAATCCAAGTTCCATCAGAGGTATCTTCTTTTTTATTAGCCTGTATATTAGCTGTTAGCATGTTAAAATAGTAAATAAAATAAAATAAAATAAATGCAGTTCTCTTAAATACTATTTCTGCCCTGAGAAAATTCTATCAGTCTGCAGTTTGGTTTCTCTTTTCATCCTAGGTTCTAAAGCATGCCATAATACCTTAGGATGAAGACAAGAGCTTTTTCACATACTAAGCTTTTGTTGTACAGATCTTTTATAGCATATGGCCAGGGACTGGGTAGAAGAAAAGACATGTCAGAACTCCAAGCATTGATTCCCAGCTGTGTGATCTTAGAGAAGACACTAAACCTTTCCAGGCTCAGTTTGCAAATCTGTACTGTGACATAATAAATGCATACATGGGCATAACAATATTTCTGCCTTCACTGCTCAGAGGGTTAGCATGAAACTTATCAATAAGGCCCCAATCCTGCAAACACTACAATCTTTCACCACAGGCTATTAATGAACTTAAAGATAACCACATGTGTTTGTAGGTTTGGGGCCTAAATACTGAGAAGTTCTGATCAATTGCAAACTCTAATGAAGGGCCAGAATCTTGTTGGGAATTTACAGGAACTCATCATATCTGGGGATCTGGCCCAGTGATGGCAGCAAAGTCCAGTGTCATGTGCATGTCTTCTCATATTTGTGACTGACTCTTGCACACAATGGAATTATTGCTCTCTGAAAGAGCAAATTATCATCAAATGGATTTAGATTTCAAGTGGATTCATGTTTCCTCTATTTATTAATTGGGATTTAAATAGACACACCAAAAAGAGAGCTTATCCCTTGCCATCAAAAATACATGACCATTATAGAACCAGAACTGTAACCTGTTCCCCACACATTCTGTACATGCAACAATCAAGCAGCAAAACACATTATAAACCAAAACAAAAACCTTCCCTCTCAAATTCCCAAAAGGCTAGGGTGACCAGATTTTATAGGGACATCCCTGATATTCAGGGCTTTGTCTTATGTAGGCACCTATTACTCCCTATCCCCATCCCAATTTTTCACACTTGCTAACCTTCAAAAGGCACTCCATCCCCAGGTACCTACTCAGACAGATGGGGTTGGCAACATGCCCTAGAGGGCAGGAAATCCAGACTATTTTGGACTAAGCAGTTTAAATGCTCAAAATGTCCTAAAACAATGACTCGTATGTTTCTATTAATATTGGCCAAATCCTGAATGGTGTCAAGTATTGACAACTCCCACTGGAGTCTGTGGACGTTCTAAGTGCTTGACACTTAATATTAAAAGTTCTAGTGAATGCTAGGCACATCACAGGGATAGAATAGATGTATGTTTAGTGAGTCTCAAACAAATGTTGTGGCCATTACCACTGTTCCCTCTAAGTTGTGCGCGTGTGCAAGCGCACACAGATCCTAAACCCCGCATACACGGCAAAACACTGCACGCACAAAAATTTGCACAGAAGAATTTTTTTGCACACATGGCTCGTCAAAAATTAGAGGGAACATTGAGGGAACAGTCAACTATATACACAGGGGTGAACATTAAGGACCAATTTTCAAAATAGCAGAAGCATACGATCTCACATGTGCACCTACTTTGAACAAGATATGCTACAATACTGCTGTAACATATGCAAATCAGGTGTTTGCCCATGCAAATGGACATTCAGAGTATGTTTATACTGCAATTACACACCCGCTGTTGGCTCTTGTCATCTGATGGGCTAAGGGGCTTGAGCTAAGGGGCTGTTTCATTTGATGTAGACATTTGGGCTCGGGTTGGAAACTAGGCTCTAGGACCCTGTGAGTTGGGAGGATCCCAAAGCCTGAGGTCCAGCCTGAGCCTGAATGTCTACACCACAATTAAATAGCCCCTTAGTCTGAGCCCCTTAGCCAAAGTCAACTGACACAGGCCAGCCAGAGATGTCTAATTTCAGTGTAGAAATAACTGTAGAGCCTAACTGATCAGTCACGTGTTCACTTTCAGAGCTCCTTCATGGGACATCATTACATTAGGACACTGAGGTCAATAGAAATTTCATGAATTTCAAAAATGAAATTCAGCATGTGCTCAGAGAGTAGTACTTTGTTTTTAATCAGATAGTCCTGCAGTTGGGGAGAATGTTGCAGGTAAATTCAGACCTGAATACATGAGTTCTGTTTTGTTTTTAATTCGCAGTGACTGAAGTTCATCCAGTTCAGCAGTCTCCTACAAGACTCTACTCACCACTTGAGCCCCAGATAAGCATTAAATCAAGGGCACCACATGTTAACTTGTGCTTAGGAGCTCAAGTGAGCCTTCCACCTGGGGTGAATTTTACCTCCTCAGCTCTGCTCTGCTACTCATACTTGCAAGTCTATTTTCCTCTGCATGTAAAATGAATTTATATGTGGTGCCTCCCATCATAAATATGGGAGTTCTGTATGTTAAATCCTCCATGCATCAAGGAGAAAATAATATGCTGCTTAAATGCACGTGGATATTTAGAGAAACAGCTACATTCCCCACAGGATGCCAAAAAACTTTGGGGGGACTCATATTCTTGGCAGAAACTTTGTGGTTTGTGGAGCCATCTTTCCAAGAATTAGTTAGGGCCCCATCTTAAAAGGTCCTAAACATCAACTGAAATCAATAGGAGTTGAACTCTGCAAGTTCAGTCCCTTCATTAGAGCACTGGTGCCAACCAACCCACAAAGGAGCACTGGCCAAAGTGAGCCTTGTTGTAACTCCACTCCTGGTAGTTACAGCAAGGATGGATTTGTCCCACTGTTGTCCAAATAGCTTTGGAACAGACTTCCAGTCAGCCAGGAGTTCCCAGTTCTCAAAAGCAAAACAAACGATATAGAGATTTTGCTTAAATATGAGTTCCCGATAATATTATTGTTCATGGACAAATCAAAGGAGAAGATGTGTTAGCATGTTCTGCCCACCAGATATACATCTCTTGCCTTATAAATTTGAGAAACACAAAAGCTCCAGAGTTTCATGGTGGAAAAAATTGAAAAAGGAATCATGGGACAGATTCTCAGACAGTGTAACTTGGCATTCCTCCATTACCTTCATTGAGCTATACGGATTTCAGTCAGCTGTGGCTCTGACCCCTTGTGTACAATTTGCCATTGAAATGCCTTTGAAGTAAAGGTCACATTTGGTAGAAATTATGACTTGATAGATGCTAATTCTGAGTCAGTTGTAATTGTAATCTGAATGATGCCTGAGTTATTAAGCAAAAGGTTTCAGGTAGCAGCAGCAGCCCTTAAAATTAATTTAGACATGAGTGAAAAGAAAAATGGTCTACAAAATCCCTTCAGCCTTTAAGAACTGAAAAATTAACATATTAAATATATTCCTTGTCTAAAGACATGCGGTCAGCAGGCTACAATTATCAAGATATGTTCAGAGAAGAGGAACATTTGGTGAATCTGAGGAGCATTTTTCACAATGCAGCACAAGGTGAATTATATGTTTTTCTGAGGGAGGAAAGGAACTACAGCTCCTCTAATTGCAGTTAAATTAAACTATGGTTCAATTAAATACATTTTCTTTTCATTTAATAACCAACTGAACCCTAGCATTAAAGTTTGACTGTATGTTTAAATTTCTTAGTGCTTTCCTCCACATGCTATAATGGGGCTATGCAGCTTAGATCTATCCACTGTAACCACAATAATTGTTTGGCATCCTGACTTTTTTTTCAGTACAGCTTGTGCATTGTGGTCACGCTTCACATATCCCAAGAGAAACTGAAAATGCTAGAATTATCTCAATGGAGTTACACAAAGGATGACTTGGTCCAGCTGTCCCAGACTTCTCAACACCAGAGTCTACCTGTGACAATAGGATTATTTTGGGATAACTTCAACCGCATTAAAAAGGCTTCCCTGGAAATTGTGAACGACTGATGCATCAAATTTTCACAATCAATACCATGAGAGAAATGCTGAGTGCAGTGTATCACATTTGTTGGGAGTGTGGTCCTCTCTCCATATCCTCTATACATATGACATGAATGTGCCACACAATGCTAGTGTCAACCCCTAGTAATATGAGATTCTTTCTGCCCTTCCATATTAGGTCTTCATTTTCAATAAGGCTGTGGTGCCAGTGTTAAGAAATAGAAGATTGCTCTTTTAAGTTGCTCAGCACATTCACCTTTCTCTGATTTCCACAAAAGTTGAGGGTGTTGTGCATCTCACAAAATCAGGTATAGCCCCAGATAGGGTAGAGGTGGTGTAGCCACTTTCCACAATTTGCATTACAGCACTACTGCAATCCCTGGCTTAGAGGATGTGTTGGGGGCCGGAGGGAGGGTGGCCAAAGCACCACCGTGCTCCAGTGATCCCTGGACAACAGACAGATCTTTGGGAGCTGTTACCATCTGGCACAATTTAAAAGCAGCCCTCATATTGCCCTAAAGTACATGTAAAGTAGACAGAATTGTCCCCAGAGAGCTACCCCTGTCTCCTTTGCAATACCGCTCCTCAGCTGCACCCAGCCAATACTAGTTACAACTCCGAATCCAGTCCCATGGCTTTTCCATCATCAGTTTCAATGTCACCCTCTTCTGAGATGGCACAATACAATTATCAGAATCACTAGACTTTTACCAGTGTCTGTCTTCTGCTGCTTTGACGGCTTGGTCCATGTGTAGAATTTTCAGTTCAGTTCAGTTTTTATGTATTTAAATGCAACAGTTCTGTGCCATTTGTAAAACTGCATAATGATGGAAACAGTGTTTCCTACCTCAAGTCTAATACAACCCTTGAAACTGCTGCCTCTTTCTGAGAGCAATGCATTGTGGGGATTTTACATGAGACCATCTTTGTTACTGCTGCTACCATTCTGCATTCCCTTTTGCAGGTAGTAAATTCTTTTTAATGTAAACAGTGTTCCTCCCCTAGGCATACTAAGAAATGAAAATGTCTTAGGCTTCTGATACTGTGTTTATATTCCAAGAATTCTATCCACGAAAGTAAAGCAATACTTCCAACTTACATATGAAACTATTGCCAGGGAGTCAAATACACAGTCATAGAGGAAAGAAAATTCTTAAGGCCTCTCCAGGTGTTTTAGAGTCATAGACATGAGGTAATATAGTCCATCCCACTGTACTGAGGCAGGACCAAATATACCTAGACAATTCATGACAGGTGTTTTAACAGTAGTTCCCCTATCAATTTGTGTTAGCAATGCCCAAGAAGTGAACTAAATGTTCTTTATTCCCAGACTTTACTTAGCAATTAGGAAAACTATAAAACTTTCATTTTCCACCTAATTATAGGTCCTTTCCGCTGACTTTTTATTATTACCTTACTTTCTATGTTTCCAAAAGGACAGAAGCTATTGATAAAGTTAGGCATCATGACTAATTGATAAACGGGACCACGACTAATGTAATTGTACTTGTAGTTATAGTTCCTCACAGTCTGATCATCACAGTATTGTGTATAAGACAATTACCGGTACCTGTTTGTGTGTCCTTTGACTTTTCCACAACATCTATTAAATTTTTCTCTTCATTTTCACTTAGCACTAAAATGTTCCATGTTACATACTATTGGGCTTGTTGGCTTCTCGATACTGCATCTATTTTAATTTTCTTTCATCATTTCACTAGGTATTTTTATCTTTTAATACCACCACCTTAATCCCTATCATTCACAATCTCAGGGGAGAGTGGGACTTCACTCCTCCCATTTCCTCGTCCTACACATCCGGGCCATATCATAACCCCAGTGCTTTGTCTTCCTCAGCATCTCCTTTTCTTTCCATCTCCCCAGCCCAAACACTCCATATATAGCCCCCCGCACACACACACTCTTCCAGACAAAATGGAGCCACTACAGTCATCTTCCTTGTCTATCGATTCAACCATGTCATTTTCCTCTTTGAATCCCCCCACTGGTTCCCCATCAGCTATTGCATGACATTTAGGATTCTTGTCACAGCTTTAAAAGCTTTATATAATATTGCCCCTCTCTGCTTATCCACCCTTGTAGAATTTTGCATCTCCCCTCTGCTCCACCAGCATTCCTTGCTTCATCCCTTTTTTCCAGCTTCTCACATAACCACCTCTCTACCTTTCACCCACACAGTCCCTATGTATGTATCCTCGAGCTCATCTACAAAGCCCCTACTTAGTTCATATTTAAAGCCACTTCTGCTGTATTGATTACAGTGACTGTTAATGTTCCTTTTCACCATACCCTTTCTCTTCTTGCCTGTTGGTCCTTAGACTGTGAGGTCTTAGCAGCAGGGACCACCCCTTTCTGAATGTTTGGAAATCACATGAATGCTACCAGAACCAAATAAATGTATTCTAGTTATTATCTGGACATCTGTAGTTCATCTTAATTAGGAGTATTACATATGTATGTATCCATCTCCATGTGCATGCACATGCTGCAATACCAATGGCCCAGTTCTCCCATTGTTGTTATTATTATTAGCAAATGAACAAGTAGTACAATAAAGATGAAAAATACTTCAAAATACAAACTCAAGAGGAGGGAAATAAAACAAAAGTCAAAAAAGGAAAAAAAAAGCCAACAGTGATTAGGTAGGCATCACACATGACTTCAGTTGGGCCACCTCTGCCGGAGGCCCACCATTACCAGCCTTCTGCAGAGTTCTTGGAAACTTCCCACACAGCCAACACCACTGCATTCTTATCTGGATAGGAGTGATGATCCTCATAATAATCCCTATCCCTAGACTGCAATGGAACCATACAGGAGCAGGCTGGAAAAAATACTCAGTACTCCAGTGTGTTCTCTGTAATGAGCACTTCTTATCTTCAATACTTTTTCTGAACACTCCATCATCTGAATGCTAAAAGAAAAACCACAGACTGAAGCCCCTTAAAGGTTTTCAATAAAGACAACTTTAAGATAATATTGTCTATCATTTTTCTTAATACAATGTACAAGGGTCATTTAAAAACCTGCACTAAGGAACACAGCCAGCTATGATTTACAAAAATACTTCAGAAATGGCTGAGTCATTTAAAAACATTGATAAATACATTCTAAAGGGTATTCTCCTCTGTATACATGAGAAATTTATGCATATGAGACTAATTTTGTGATGTGCTAAACACCATCGGTTCCCAATGAAATCTAATGGCCAAGCACCTCACAGGATTGGGCCCTTAATTTCAATTAGCACTCATATATCACCCTCGTATGGTTGGGAAAGTAAGCCCTTAAAGTTCTGGTAAACCAAAAAACATGTGTCTAATGGACCTTCATAATCAACTGAGATGACACAACATTTGGCAGTAATTGAATGTAATTTGCAAAATGAATGTTACCAGAAGACAAGTTCTCTATTAGTTTTGCCAACTTTTCTAATTAAAAGAAGTGAGTCATGTTTTACATAAATATGCTTCTTAGAACACAATTTTACTGACAGATGCAATGATAAGTACCTGGATTTTAACTGAAAAGTTAAAATAATAATTTCCCATTACAGTCTCAGGCCAAACTTTCATACCACCTCTGTGGTCCTAAAACAGAGGAGCCAAGTCTGCAGAAAGCAGCCTCTTGAGCTGCTAGTCAGGGGGTGAAAGTGGACCAGTAGGGGCCACTACAGTATACCAGTAAGAAGCCAGGACTGATCCATACCCAGCCGACATAAAGCATCAGGGCCGCCAACGGAAGGGGACAAAAGGGTCAGCTGTCCCGGGGCCAGCGATTTAAAAAGAGCTCCAGGCAACACAGGCCAGGGAGGCCTGACCCTCAGGGAGGCTGACCCTCAGCCACACCCCTTCCAACCAAAGCCCCGCCGCTTTCAGGGGTCCAGAGCCAGGCCCCCGTACCAATAAGAATTTAATATTACTGTCACCCCTGCTACTGGTCCACAAAGGCCTGAAACCTTTGGATTCCAGAGCTCAGGAAACTGTTCCCAGTTCTGGAAAACAAACACCTCCCTTTTAGATAACTAGAGACTGCCAAATTAGGCAATCCGTGGTTAGCCGTACCCAACTGTACTGATTTGCAGACTCTGGGCCTGATCCAAAGGCCATTTAAGTCAATATAAAAACTCCCATTGACTTTAATAGGATTCGGTTCAGGCCCTAGGATGGTCACACTTTGGGAGAGCCCTGTATTCTAATATGTGGGAGGGAGGAACTGTTTTTCTGCACAGAGCATTGAATTAAGGATGAGTTTTTAAAAGATACCATTGCTTGTCCCTGGAAAACTACTCAAAGTGACAGGTTTAAGATTAGCAGCCATGTTACTCGGTATCCATAAAGAAAAAAAAGGAATACTTGTGACACCTTAGAGACTAACCAATTTATTTCAGCATAAGCTTTCATGAGCATCCGATGAAGTTGGCTATAGCCCACGAAATCTTATGCTGAAATAAATTGGTTAGTCTCTAAGGTGCCACAAGTATCCCTTGTTTTCTTTACTCTGTATTTGTAAGTCAGCTCAATATTAGAAAACCTGGTACCATGCAACCTGAAGATCATTTGAAATTTTTACATCTTCTCTTTCTCTTTCAAATGAATCATCTATAGGATGTAAATATATGAATACAGCCTACCCTTGCTCAATGGGAGGAAAAAGAAGTTAAATCCCTTGAAATAAAAAAACAACATTGCATATTTTTAGTGACTGAAATTTGGAACTTGAAATTATTATTCCAACTGTCACTGAATTCTTCACTTCAGTTTTTATTTGTAACAGGGACAGTTCAGAATTTCTAAACTGATCAGGATGTGATCAGGAACAAATTCTGTATATTGGTGTCTGTCCACAAATTTTATGAAATATCAAGCTTTTGTTGCTACCAAACAGTAGTTCACATCTAAACAATGCATCTTTCCTTGGAAATTTCATACCTTTTTTCAGCAATTGTTCAGCTGCAGTGGTATTTTTAATGTGCAAGCACTATACCTGAGCATATATGTCCTTGCTTGTGTCCCTCTCATTTTACACTCCTCGGTAATGGCTGCTAAATGACTAACTTGGCTACACCAAAATGTATAAGAGTACATGATTTACAAGAGGTTGAGGCATCCAATTCTACGTTACTCTGCACCTTGTGTAGTCATGTAGGTCAATCTGGAGTAACTCTGTTGATTTCATAGGAGTCACACTGGTGTATGACATCAGAATCTTGCATTTACACTTTTCAAAACAAATGCAAAATTGACAGAAATAATCTTGGTGAGTGAAGAATTCTTATTTGTTAGTGTTGCACTCACATTGCACAGTTGCAAATGGTCACCAAAGGTGCAAAACAAAGGAAAAGCAGATCCTAGGTTATAACTGTTATGTGAGGATAGTGGGCCACACCGACTGACTCATGTAAGGGAACTAGATGTACTAAGCTTCTTCCCTGTTAAGCAGGCAGGTCTTTTATTGGGGGTGTTGAGTAAATAGTTTTTGTTATAGTATAAATATTCTGTATTACTCACTTAAAAATTCTAAATAGCTGTTTGATTCAACTCTTGCCTAGACTAAAAAATTAGGATCTAGAAAGCGTGTTTACTTTTTATTTTCTTAAGATACCTAACTCTGACCTTTATGCCTACCACTTATAATCACTTAAAATCTATCTTTCTGTAATCAGAGAGGTAGCCGTGTTAGTCTGGAACAGCAGAGGTAAAAAAGAGTCCTCAAAAGCTTCTGCTCCAATACTTTAGTTAGTCTTTAAGGTATCTTTCTGTAGTTAATGCATTTGTTTTTTATGTTGCCTAAAATGGTGTGTTTTGGTTGAAGTGCTTGGGAAATCTCAGCTCAGGCTAACAAGGGCTGCTGCACAGCCCCTACCCTTTTGTCAGAGTGGAGAACTAGGTAATGATTTACACTGGCCAGGCTTCTGACTAGTGCAAGATGGTACAGTTCTGGGGTGTAAGGCAGGGGAGCTCGGGGAATTGACTAGAGCTTCTGTATTGATGGTTCATGAGTGGCTGGGAGATCATTCATGTAGTACCATTGGGTGTGTCCCTGCCTGTAGATATCTGTGGAAAGTACAGAGCCTGTCAGAGGTTTGTATCCTGACATCACAGTGTGAGAGGTAACCCAGGTTGGTGGGTTTGGAGGGCTCAGTGGTTCCAGAGTCCAGGTTGAACCCTAGGGAGTACATTGTAGATGGGATGGCATTCAAGGCAGCTAGCCAATCCTGCCACTCACACCGCCACAGCTACACTTCTATTTAGCATGCTAGCAAGATCAGAGGTAGTGCTGGTATGTCTACCTGAACTTGGAATTACCCCTTCGGCTCCAGTGTAGACTTATCCTAATTCAGAGGAAAGAGTTCCAACTTTGGAGCTTGCTTCTCCTCTTACACCTGTGTAAATAAGCCAGCGGAGTCACATGGACGTTTACAGCAATGTAAGTAAGAGCAGAAACAGGGTCACTGAATCACTGGCATTTCTTTTTATACCACCCTGGGGCTTCTTCTGCAAATACTGATTTGGTCCAAACCTGTTTACATTTAATAAGATCACAGTTTCAGGGGATATACAGTAGTCACAAAGCCACTGAAGAAGATACAATGATACCTTGTATTACTCATAAAGTTTTGTTCTATTGTTTTATTCTGTTTTATTCTAAATTGGAAATGTAATCTTTATGGATACTGGCTAAAATATGTCAAATACAGTGTATTATAACCATTACATTCTCTTGAGCATTTTATGTTGCTTAACAAATCTGAGAATTATACATCTAAGAGAGCATTTAAGCAACTTGACTAAGGTCAAACAGTGAGTCAGTGACAAATTTAGGACTAGACTCCACATCCTTGCACATCTAGTTCCCTCCTCTAATCACTAGAGGGTCTGGCCTAACACCAGTTACTGCCAGCACATTTTTGCATTGGAAATATAATGTATCCTAGCATCTATACAAACAAAAATTGAATATATAAGGATCTTCAGGATATCTTTTTGAATGTCAGGAACACACGTTCATTATAAATACATATGTCAGTCATCGAGTGGTATTAGCTTCAACTGGACTAATTATATAGGTTGCTAGATATGTGTATTGTGTCGGGGCAAGGCCAGATGGCTATAGTAAAGTAGTGAGAGACAGATATGTTAGCCACATAAACAAATCCCTGTGACCAGGATAAGCAAATGGCAGCTGCTCCAAGTCAATTAAGACACCTGGGGCCAATTAAGATCTTTCCAGAAGGCAGGGGGACAGCTAGGTTGATTGGGACACCTGACGTCAATCAGGGGCTGGATGAAACTAGTTAAAAAGCCTCCCAGTTAATCAGGTGTGTGTCAGGAGCTGTGGGAGGAAGCTGTGCTGTTGGAGAGGCTGAGCAGTACAAATCATATCAGGCACAAGGAAGGAGGCTCTGAGGTAAGGGTGAAGTGGCTCTTGAGGAAGTGGGAGGCTGCTGTGGGGAAGTGGGCCAGGGAATGATATGTGTCCTGTTTCTAAAAAGTCAGCTACCATAGCTGATACTGTTCGGGTCCCTGGGCTGGAGTAGAGGGTGTGCATGGGCTCCCCCTGATTAATCATTGAGACTGGGAGACAACAGAGACTGTGTGAAGGAGGGTTGCTTCTCCTCACCTGCCTTGCTGGCTTATGATGAAAAGGGCTCAGTAGGCCCTGACCCTTGCCTCTAGAGAGAGAAGGGCTATGTGGAGGGTCTCCGTGAGCCTCTGAGGCTAGCCAAACCCACCAGGAAGCATGGGACCCACAGAGACAAGGACAGAGCTTTGTCACAGTATGTACATCTATGTCGAATAATGATCAAGTGGTCATAGGGTGCACAATATAATTCTGATGAAATATTAAGGGTGCACATCATGACTTTAAACATTGAAATGATTATCTAAAGAGTTAAAGCTAATAATCTCTAGTATTTGTTTGTATGGAAACAGGCCTGTGCAGATTTTCTGGTTAAATGTTTGCATGAGCTCATGCCCGAAAGTCAAGTTATAACTTACTAACAACTGTGATAGAGGAGGGTCAGGGAACTGTGGCAGAGTGCTTGGGGGAAGATATATTAACTCAAGGCTCATTAGGGCGTGGTTCCCTGTAGACTAGGGAGCAGGCAGCAGGTTAATTGGAGCACCTGCTGTCAATTAAGGCCTTAATAAAAAACCCTGCTTCAGGCAGACAGGGGAGGGAGTTTGGAAGGAGTTTGGGAGGCGGTGGAGCGGAGAGCGGTTTGGAGGCGGTGGAGCGGAGAGCAGTTTGGAGGAGGTGGAGCAGAGAGCATTTGGAGAAGTGCTGTGGTGAGCTAAGAAAGACCCAGACCCTAGGTAAAGGAACACCTGGCTTGTGCAGAGAGAGGGCAGGAAGCCCCCACAAGCTGAAGGGTAGGAGAGGGAAGTAGCCCAGGGGAAGGAATAGCTAATCCAAGTGGTTTACCACTATCCTCAGGGCCCCTGGGCTGGGACCCGGAGTAGAGGGTGGGCCTGGGTCCCTCCCTCTCCACTTCTCCCCTCTGGGATACTAGTGGGGCAGTTAACAGGGCAAGAAATAGGCTCCCTGAATCCCCCACAAGAAGAGAAAGTGCAGGACCCATCAATATAGTGTCAGTAATTTGCCACACAACATAGAAAACCCTTTCTTGTTTCCAGACAAAAGATGGCAGTGCCATACTTGTCAGACATAAAGGCCTCCAAAATGTTTAACACACGTGTTATTATATTCAATATAGAGTTTCTTGTTTTGCTTGAAGCTTAAATGTGAATGTGGTCATGTACACTGTGTTAAGTCTTTTACCTCTGCTTTATATTTGCTTTATATTATGCATGTAAATATTTTTAAATAGACCATGATAGCTACAGTAGGCCTGATTCTCCAGTGCCTTGCAGCTATGTAGTCATTTACATATGAGCAAAGTAGTCCATAGACATTGCGGGGAGGGAGGGGGGAGGTGCAAGGGAGTAGATTATGGCTTCCTGATCCTGGAGTCAGTTCTATGCCAGGTCTGACCCCTGTCCTGATATCAAGCCAATCTATGCCATCTGACTATGGCCCCTAAGGGGCCATCTACCAGCTGGGGATTACCAGAGAACAGTATACTCCAGCCACATCCCTGATAAGCTGCTCCATGCCCCTGACATGCCTCTAATGCTAGGTCTGGGGCGGGAGTGATGTAGAACAGAGGGACAAAAAAAAAACCCTATCTATTTAGGGACTAAATCAGTGTATTGCCTGAAGATCAGCTCACTCTGTCAGGCAAGGTAGGAAAGTGAATTAGAGAGTCAAGGGACCTACCCTGAGAGCATTTTGGACCTGACTCCACTCTCACAGTTCTGGAACTCCACTGACTTCAGTGAAGTGGCTCCTGATTTACACAGGTGTAACTTCAGAAAAGAATCATGTTCTTTGACTCCACCTTCAGATGTTCAAATCCGGGGACAGTTAGTCAAGGCAACCCAGATGGCCTCAACTCCAGTGGTGCATGTTGGGATGGGGGGGAAAGGTAATCAGAATTCAACCCATACAGGACTTTATGGGTCAGTCAACCCTTGCAAGCAGATAAGGAGCCAGTGCAGTTCTGTGCCATCCATGTACAGTATGAGTCCAACCTGAATATCGCAAGCCAAAGCTTCCTCAGTACCTCTAAAAGCTCAAGAAGCTGAACATGGGGCATTTGCTGAGATACTGCCAATTTGCTCTCCTCTCCTTTCACCATAAAAAAATAAGTCTAAATCATCAAAGCCCAGCCACAGCCCAGGTGAGTATATTGTGCACTGGGGAAGTTTGCAGGGAGATGGAATCCTCCCACATTCTTACTGTAGCCTAAGGTCCCGATTTAGAAAAGCACTTGAGCACATGCTGAAGTCCTGTTGACATCAGTGGGACTTTAACATACTTAAGTTAAGCATGTGCATAAGTGCTTTACTGAATCTGATCCTAAAGGCTGAAGTAGCCCCATAGCTGGTGCAGCTCCACCTCCATAGATGCCTGGAGGTCTAGTCCACCCTGTCCAGACTCCCCAAATTCTCCTTCCCTCTCCAAGAAGTGATTTGTACCGCTTCAGCCTTATCCTGAGTCTTCAGTCAGCTGCCCAGACAGGGGGTGGGGGGGAGAGGGCATCCAGGGAGAATCAAATTGTTCACATCTGAAGGAGCACTGCGAAAAGCTGCTATTATCAGTCAAGCAGAACCAAATAGAGACATGGGCTGAAAAATGACAACCCGCATTAAGATTGCTTCTATTCTCTGTGCACTGAGAAGCTTACTGTATCTTGCAAATAAGTTTTAGGGATGGGGGAAGAGAGGAGGCTTCAGCATACTGACATGCCATCAGAGACCGTTATATAGCCTTAGGAAGCTACTTTCTGCAAAGCAATAGTAAGAAGATTTTTTAGATAAAAGCAAACCCATGGACCGCTCTGAGGAAAATGGGATTGTGAAGACACATGAGTTAGATTTGGATTTTGAAAAGTCTTGAATATGGAAAAATGCAATACAAGTGCTAAGAATTGTTAATAATATACTCTTCAGTAAGCCCCTCTCACAAGTACCAGTAGTATTTGTAATGCTGAGCCTCATAAAGCACTATTGTTGGCTTTTAAGATGGTTCATAAGCTTGTTACCCCAGACAAAGGTATTAAAGCACAGGACTAAGGCAGCAATTCCCACCTTCTAATCAGGGCTTTGTTACAAATGATCTGTTGCCTTGAGCAGTTCACCTAACTTCTCTGCCTCAGAGTCCTCATCCATACAATAAGGATAGAAATATTTATTTGCCCATACCACAGCAATGGTATGTGAAGATTAAATATATAGAGCCAGGTTCAGACACTCTTGTTCACCCTGACATGTCCTCATTCAGTTTTAGTAATTATATTCTGCCTACCTAATACTTTCTTTGTTGTTTTAATTGGATACAGTGTCCTTCGCCTCCTGTTCTAATGCTGTTGTGTTTCACCCCAGATATGTCTGCATGTCAGTGATGCTTGCAGTCTTTTCTATAAAGAAAGACATGATCTCATGGTCTGAGCACAGTAACTGTAGCAAGATGCTCCTGAGTTGTAATTCTGGCTCTGACACTTAACCTCATTGCCTCTGTTTCTTGGAGGCAGTTAAGATGACAATACTTTACCTGCTTCACAACAGGGAGGTAAGCATTAGACAAGCATAGTGAAGATGAAAAGTACTATATAAAGGCTAAGTATTATTATTACTACATACACTTTGGAATCCTTAGGTACGAAAAGCACTCTCTCTATATACATATGTTTGTGTCTAGTCTTTTATAGATGTTTTTTCATTTATAGAATTACTAAATAAGCATTGTGGCAATGCAGAATTATATTCACAATGCATTCTACTATATGATTTTTTGCATCAAAAGAATTAAATGGTCCATTTAAATATGAAAAATGTGATATCCCTATCTTGAAAATAGTCTCATGAAAGCACAAGCACAGATGAGTCCCAAATAAGAATGTGTACTGTATGTTGATATGTTCACTCATCAGTTGTTTTTCAGCAAACTTGGCCATTTCCCATCACAATAACGTAAAAAATAAATGAGATTTATAGAATATTTTCTCTGTGTGTGGACTTGGAAGGTTACTCCCACACATTGGTTATCCTCACGGGAGCCCAGCCTTGCATTCCTCACAGACCCAAATTTCCCAGTGAGTTAAGAAAACAAGTGCATACCAAAATAACGTCACAAAACTACCTAGTTTCAACACTCGAGCAGAACTCAGTGCACTTGGCACAGGGTCAAACCTGAACAGTGCTGCAACCCTGCCAGCCAGGGAGCAATACCACTCACTCAAACTTGGCTTGCCTGCCCCCATGTGATGGAGGGGTGGCCAAGCCAAATTTGAGTGAGTGGCATTGTGATTTGGCATCTGGGATCACAGCACCACTCAGGTTTAGCCTGGCCACCACTTTATCATGACGAGGGGCAACCAGGCCAAATTTGAGTGAGTGGTGTGGCAATCTGGCAATGCCATTCATTCAAACTTGGCCTATGCCATGTGAATGTGGGGCAGGCGATGAGAGTGAGCACAGCCACTGGGTGGCTGAGATTGCAGGGAGCTGCCCTAGACCGAATCAGGAGAAAAGTACTGAGCTGGGGGATGGGGAACCAGTGAGCAGCCAGGAAGGTCTTGGAGGCAATGCCTGAGGGTCTGGGGGAGAGTTGTTGGTGGACTATACGATGAGTGGGAAGTGCTGATGGAGGGGCGAGTGGAGGATGTTGCTGGGAGGTGGGGAGTTGTGGGGATCGTGGTGGTAATAGAGGCTTCTGGGGGGAATTGGGGCCTGGGATGTTGAGGGTCAGTGGCAGATTTGGGGAGGCTGTGACCAGTGGAGGCTGAGGTGTTGGGGGGGGGGGCTGCTGTAAGTAGGACGTATGTCAGGGGATGTGTGGAGTGGCTGTCAGAATAAGTGGGGGCTGTTGGAGGGTTATTGGAATATATGTGGGATTAGATGGACATTCAGGAATCCGTATGGGGCAGGGAGTGCCAGCAGCTGGAGCAGAGATAGAGCAGGGTTGCAGTGGTACTTCGGCTTGGCCCCACCACCCCTCCAGCATGGTAGGGAAAGAGTGACGGCCAACAAAACCCCAATAAAGATTGTTTAATGGGAGTAAATGAGGGCATATTTTGACCTAAAGGAAGTATAAACAGCTCAAACATATGACTAGCAGGTCTCAGAGTCTCTTTAGAATCTCTAAGCTGATTGCCGAAACATATGGTTCTTAAGCCTTATTTTAATTTGTTCTAACTTCATGCATGAAATGATTTTGTAAAACTGGCTGATTTTCTACTCCGTTCTCTTCTTTACAGCATATTTATTTTTTTCTGGTTTAGTAAATGATTCTTTCCAGTGTATGCTGTTGCCATCTAGTGTTAAAACCAAGCAATGTACTTAAGTAATATTTTTCCATTTATTGTAAAACTAAGCACCCCTGTATATTCCTGTTTTTAGTGCATCTAGTTCACCTCTAGATCTGTTCTCTCTTGGCCTTGACACAGGCTATGCTATTGATATTTTTACAGTTGTGCGTGCACAAAAGGTGAAATCCTGGACTCATTAAAGTCAATGGGAATTTTGTCACTGAAGTCACCTTTTAGCAACATCAGCACAAATGTTTGTCTAAATCTTCTTCCAAAACATTTGTGCTGATGCTTCTAAAAGGTGACTTCATGAAAGGAGCAGGTGTATTCTCCAGTATTGAATTGATGAATGAATGTTGCATTTCCCTAATGCTTTTTCACCCTCTGACTTCAGAGTTTTACAACCCCTGAATAGTTGCCACCTCTGGGATGGATTAGAGATGCCATTACTGCCATCATTCAGGCCTCCAATTATTGTGACTCATTTCATCTTGTGGATGTTGGATATATTTTCTTACAACCTCTATGTGACGGCTGTGTTAATTTATGCCACCTGCTGAAGTTATGGATGTACTAAATACAACTTTTAAAAAATCAGTTCAGAAGCCAGTATTGCTATAAATTCAATAGTTGTCTGCAGGGAAACGTACATAATCTCAAATTGGTTTTAATTCAATAACTCTAGATAACATGAAAATAAAAACATTTAACCCCCTACTGATTGAACCCCATTTAACAAATCTTGACTTCCCCTCTATGGAGCTGTAACATGTAGTCCTAGATTGTAAAACCAGAATGGACTATTATGACCATCTGGTCTGACCACCTGCACACATCATAGATTGCCCAAAATTACTTCTTGCCTGAACTACAGCAGTGGTTCTCAGTCGGGGGTACACATACCCCTGTGAGTACACAGAGATTTTCCAGGGGGTACATCAACTGATCTAGATATTTGCCTAGTTTTACAACAGGCTACATAAACACTAGTGAAGTCAGTACAAACTAAAATTTCATACAGACAATGTCTTGTTTATACTACTTTATATATTATACACTGAAATGTAAGTATAATATTTATACTCCAGTTGATTTATTTGGTAATTATGTGGTAAAAATGAGAAAGTAAGCAATTTTTTAGTAATAGTGTGCTGTGACAGTTTTTTGTATTTTTTGTCTGGTTTTGTAAGCAAGTAGTCTTTAAATGATGTCAGACTTGAGGGTACTCAAGACTAATCAGCCTCCTGAAAGGGGTACTGTAGTCTGGAAGGGTTCAGAGCCACTGAACTACAGCATATCGTTTAGAAAAATATCCAAACTTGATTTTAAAAATGCCAGTCAGAGAATTCACCACAATGCTCAATAAATTGTTCTAATGATTAAATAGCCTCACTGTTAAAATTTACACCTTATTTCCAGTTGGAATTTGTCTGGCTTCAATCATTAGATTGCATTCTGCCATTGACTATTAGACTGAAAAGGTCATTATCAATTTTTTTGTTCCCCCTCTGTAGGTACTTAGAAATTGTGATCAAATCACACCTTAACTTCCTCTTTGATAAACTAAACAGATTGATCTCTGAGTCTTTTGTTAAGGAATGTTTTTTCAAGCCTTTGATCATACTTATGGCTCTTCTCTGGACCCTTTCCAATCTGATTCCAACATTCTTCTTGAATTGTGGACACACAGTATTCCAGTACCCCATTGCACCAGTGCCAAATACAGACATAAAAATAACTTCTTAATCCTACTCACATTTACCCGTTTATACATCAAATGTCTTGCATTTGCCAAAAGGACTAATACAATCCTTTGAAATTCAATCAAATATGACCTTCCTAATCTTTTTCAGAGTCATTGCTTCCTAAACTGGAGTCTCCCCACCCCATCCTGTAAGCATTCTTTGTTCCTAGATGTACATATTTGGCTGTATTGAAATGCACAGAGTGCTTGCACCCAGTTTACCAAGTATCAGGACCTCTCCTTCATTTACCACCCCCCCACTTTTTGTGTTGTCTGCAAACTTTGTCAGTGATGATTGTAGGTTTCCTTCTAGATCACTGATAAAAACATTAAATAGTATAGAACCAATCTCTAGAGGACCCCACTAGAAACACACCCATTCAATGATTATTCCCCATTTACAGTTACATTCTGAGGCCTTTACTTTAGCCAGCTTTTAATCCATTTAATGTGTGCCATCTTAATTTTGTGTTATTGTAATTTCTTAATCAAAATGTTGTCATACCAAGTCAAATGCCATACAAAAGTCTAAACATATGTCAACGCTATTACCTTTGTCAACCAAACTTTTCATCTCATCAAAAAAAGGTAATCAATTTTGACAGGATCTATTTTCCATAAACCCATCTTGATTGGCATTAATTACATTACCCTTCTTTAATCCTATATTGATTGAATCTCCTATCAGCAATTCCATCATTTTACCCAGGATCAATATCAGAATGACAAGCCTATAATTACCCAGGTCATCTGGTTTATCCTTTTTAATATTGGCACAACAGTTTTCTTCCAGTCCTCTGAAAGTTCCCCTTTCCCAAGAGTTATTAAAACTCAATATTAACAGTACAAGGAGCTCTTTGGCCAGCTCTTTCAACAGTCCTGAATGCTAGTCATCTGACATGCTGATTTCAAAATGTTTAACAGCAACTTGTAAAGTTAACATCCTCCTGCGTTACTGTTCAAGCGATAAGTGTTTCATCATTATCATATGCTTGCATCATCTGATTTTCTTCCCAAATACAGAACAGAAATATTTAGTGAATACTTCTGCATTACTGACAATTCTACCATTTCCAGCTGGGGACTAATGTGCTACTCTTGGTTTTCCAATAATACTTTAAAAAATGAAGGGTGTTCCAGGAGGTAGAGATAAGAACACTTCCCTCCCACCCCCAATAAATTCAGATTAGAAGCAGCACTGGAAGTACACAGTGTGTGCCTTCCTATATTATCCTCCCTTTTTCACTGAGCCAAGAGAGTCCCTAGGTGTGTGCTCCTCAGGGATCTGGATTTGAAATAGGGGAGGATGTTGGGCCGGGGTAGGGCCCAGTGGACGGGGCCACCATCCATAGCATCATCAGCCTAGCAAACTCGCTGAGTTAGCGTTGACTTTCTCAGCACACATTTATCCACTGACTGCCCTGTAATTGTTAATTCCCTGAGAGGGTTCATGGGCGGCAGTCAGTGAAAGTGCAGCTCCTGGAGGAGCCGTGCTGTCATGTAGCCGGAAGATGGCAGGGAGGTGGGAACTCCTGTGGGGTACACCGTCTCTATGGGAAGATACCTCACCTCCACAGACTACAGGACCCACTGATTTTGAGGACAAAATTCTCAGTTATCTGGACACAAACCCTCCCCACTGCTGCAGAACAATGGGATAGAAATTCTACAGATGCAGATCCACTGTTCCCCACCCTTTCCACAGCAATAGCCAGTGTAGGGAATTATGTGACTCCTCCTCAGCACCTGTAACAAATTATTAAAGTCACTGAGACAATGTCACCACTGGCATAAGCTGACAAAACAATTGTACCGAGTTACATCGGCAGTGGAATTCCCCATTGACTGTCATGGGACTTTATGCTTGAGTGCGAACTACTGGATCAGGCCCAATATTAACAGACATCAGCACAGTTCTGGGAATAATGTTTGTTAAATAACTGCTGAGACAGCAGAAGCATCACAAACATTGTTTCTCTTGTTTTGGTTTTTGGGGGGTTCACATAGGCAGTGCTTCCTCCTTTATAATTTCGCAGGAGTTAGTGCTTTCCTTTGCACTTCCGCAATTCATCTGGCTGCTGGGGGTTGGTGTGGCTCCTGCCATACCCAGGCAGCTGAGAATCCTCCTGTTCTGGGGAACAGCAGGGTGGGACAGAGCTGAACATATAGAACCACAGTCTTGTGGTATCCTCCAGAATAGGGGACATGCCATACTGGGTGCATGCCAAAGGTTGCCTGTAAGCGGGCCGCTGCTCGCTCTCTTAAAAAATGAGGCAGGAGCCCTCTGGTGCCAACAACAGTGTCCTTTTATTTTCCCTCTTGTGCAAACCCACCACCTATTTACAGTTCTGTACACAAGTCCCCTGGCTTGGTTGCCTTGGGGGAACAGCTAGCTCTAACTAGGAACAGCCACCCTCTGCTGCTCTGTTCCCTTTCTCCTCCCCTCCCCCCCCCCCAACTTCCTTCCTGCCTGCCTGCCTGCCAGGGTTTATACCCTGGCCTGGGAGGCTGCCAGGTGGTTCACATTAAGCCCCACTCACTCCGAGGCCACACCCTGCCAGCTAATTCCCTCCCCTAGCTAGGGGAGTTGCTAGCAGAGACTTTGCTAGCTGAGCTAAGAGGGAACAGGGGCTGGCTCAGCACTTTCTGGCCAGCACCCTGTTACATTGCCCAAGAAGGGGCATGTTCAGAGCTCTCAACTCCAGTGATCTCCACAGGCATCTGCCACTATAAATGAAAGTAGCTGAGGCTGCTCTGATTTATGACAGGAGTTGAACCAACCCCAGCAGCCATATGGATTGAGAAAGCCCTAAGATGGGCTAACCTTGTCCCCCATCCTCCAGGCACTCTGCTATACATAGCTCCTCTAGAAGCTTCAAGAACTGGAATCAGAAGATCCAGTATGTAGGGTCCAGATAACTTCCTTCTTCTGCTTTTATTTAAGTTGGATCAAATATCTAAATACAAACATATTCCAAAGCATACAAAAATGGTACCTTGCATATGTTGACATTTTAGAAATCTCAGCATTTGTAACAGAAAGTTCTCTTTAATAGAAACAAATACAGGAAAGCAACTACAGGCTTTTAAAACTTAACACTGAGAAACTTCTCCTTTCTTTTACTTAAATGCATAATATCTTTCAAGTCTGTAAATCCAGAAGATGTGATGAATCTAATTAATTGTAATTGCTGCATTTTTCAAAAGTTGAAGAACTAATATGATGGTTGAGGTTAACGGTGACACATTCTCGTGTAAATGTCAACATGTTCTGTTAAACATATTGATTTAAAAATAAGATGGATCACATACAGCAGAATCCAATTAGGGCCTGATCCTGTAGCTGTTACTTAGGCAAAACGCCCGTTAACTTTAATATAGGTTTTCCTTGTTCCAGGGCTGCAGAATTGGACCCTTAACATTAAAGATAATAGTCAAATCAAGAGGATCAGATGTTGCCATTGTTTATCAAGGTGAGTGGTACCTTACTCTGTGTGTAGTTTCATATTACTCAGCTCAAGTAAGGATGGCACATCCTGACCCAAATTACAGTATAACCCCCCTAACCTTTTAAGAGTTGTATAAGAGGTGGTATGGTGAGAGAAGGAGGTGGGGGGGGGGAGCCTGTCTGGGGCAGCCTGCCCTGTCTTTGGGTAGGCTGATGAAGAGAATCCACAATAGAACCTAGAGTTTGTGTACACTGCAGCTGGGAGCAGGCCTCCCACGGTGGGTAGACAAACTCACACTACCTTAGCTCAAGTTAGCATACTAAAAATAGCAGTGTGGACATTGCACCTCCAGCAGAGGCTCAGGCTCCCCACCCGAGCCCAAGCCTGTCTGTCCCCCTGGATCCGAGCTCAGTGGCTTGCCCAAGTCACCACCAGAGTCACAGCATCCACCCGGCTATTTCTAGCACACTAGCTCAAGTGACTCTGTCTGCATGCTCTCATCTTCAGTGTGGACATACCTCCAGAGGCCAACAGACAGCTTAGAGGAGATGGACCATCAACACAAAGTTGTCTGCCTGCTATAACACAGGTGTGTGTGCATGTGAGTCCTCCGCCTCTCACTGGGGAGAACTACAGACAGCATTGTTTTCTGAAGCTTCCTCATTCCAGCTGTCTGAGAGAAGCAGGACAGGTAGACAAGAAGAGAATGGTAAGCCATTAAATGTGGCTTCTGTTCCTCACCTTAGACCTGTAAATATGTGTTGATGCATCCTTTGGGAGTTAAGAATTTAACGAACTCTTTGACAAACAGCATGCTCACTTAACTGGGATGGCTACAAGACAAAAAATGCAATGTAATGTATTTCAGTGGCTCTAGACTGTAGAAGAACTGCATATCCAGCTGTGCTAAGTCAGTTTAAATAGCATGCCTGATGCTATCTGCATGCCTATTCACAGTTGTTTATTGGTGTTTGCTAGCATCAATTTCCTACTCTAAGGCAATTTGTTTATTTCATGCTGCTTCTCTGTTCTAATATGGCTGTAAATGAGTCAGTTTTATCTTAATGGTTTTAAAAAATAATTTACTGTTTTGCACATTGCTGTGTTTAAAAGGAATTAATGAAGTAAGAGTGATTATCTCCTAACACTAGGAGCCTCTGACAATGGGATATACTTAACTGGCACATTTTTCCTTTCTACCACGGTGTGCCAGGAAAATGGATTACACTGTATAGGACCAAGGTAACTGGATTGTCTCCCCTAAAAGTTCCTAAGCTTTCATTACCATTTAATAAGATAGTGATTACATATTAATAGCTGTGTGTAAAAGTCAAATTCTAAATATTACCAGTTGAGAGGGGGAGAGAGAGAAGGTATACTCAAGATCAACTGCTATGGACCTCCATTTAGGGCTAGAGCACAGGAATCCTAGACCTGGAGAAACCTTGAGAGGTCATCTAGCCCAGCCCCCTGCACTCACGGGAAATGAGTATGCCCTGAGCTAGATGCAGGATGTACATGGGTGGCCTTGGGGCAGACCAGGGACTATCTGTAACTCAGACACAATTTGGCCCTCGTTTCACCCTGAGAGCAAGGCAGAAACAAGCTTGTTCATACCACCTGAGTCTTGACAACCCTACAGCTTCCACCATTACTGGGATAGTGTTGAATTACAGATAGAAAGTTTATCAATGTAGATGCAAGCTAGGTGTATCTTAGGGCCAGGCACTTGGCAATAAACTGCAAAAAAAAAACCATCTGTGTACAATTAAGTTTATTACATCATGAGCCTGATTTTGTTCCACTGAAATCAAGGGGAAAACTTTCTACTGACCTCAGTGGGAGTGGGGTAGCTCTTATGAGTACTGGATGCAAAGTGGCGATCATATTAGCACTGTAAGCCGAGAAAAAGCAACAAAACCCAAGGAGTTATTGGTGACTTTTTTTATTAGACTCACAATAATAATAAAAATGGCAGCTTTCTACACTCTTCAGTAGGCAATGGGAATTTAGAGACTGTAATTAAATGGTGAATGAGGCTGGGAATAAAGATAATAAATGTATATTGTATTTCAGTTTTTAAATGTATATTACTTTAAATGCGTTCTCGATCCAGCACTTCCAAAGGGGAACTCTATTACAGCTGCAAGAGTTTATAGGGTTAGTAACCATAAGCTATTACTGTATTTCTGCAGTGGGTTTTGGAGCAGTCTAATTAGCTTCACATACCATAACTCATATCTTATTTGACCTTCAGGTTTTAATTTCATTCTAATTAGAATCACTTATCTTCATGTCTCTCAAAGAGAAACTAAAATTATTCTGAGCTTCTTCACTTTAATACCTTCAAAGCTTATCAGCCACAGGGCTTGTAAGGAACTGCAGCTATCAGTTTGCCTGTTCTCTCTGTGCTTTCTCATCTCCAGTGAGATTGATATTCCAATAGTGCAGCTCTCCTTCTGCAGCACTGCAAGTCACTCCTTAAAAAAACAACTTCACAATGATAGTTAACACTTTTTAAATTTCTTTTAAAGACTAATAGTTGGGTTTATGAGTGTAAAGATCAGATACACTTAGTCTCCCAGAGCTTTGAGGGACTGTGGGGATAGTGCACTCAGCCCCAAGGGAGAACAAGAACCTCTTTATATTTGCAAGTGAATCCTCTGGCCAATGCCCTAACAGTGTTGAAGGGCTCAGGAATGAGCTAATCTGCTTCTCATCATTGGAGGAAAGGCCAACATAACTCTGCACCATCTGAGAAAGGAGTGAGTAAAAATGGGAGGGAAAGAGGCTTCAAAGTGGTTCAGTGGCCTCCTGGGTGGTGCATGATGAAGACAACATGTATCCTGAAAAGCACAAATGAAAATGAATCTGAAAGATACTGAGATACCTACAATGACAGCACTAGCACTCGGTGCTCTCTTTCCTTGGAAATGTCAATTGCATGAGGGGTTATCACAAAGCCAATCAATCTGATTTTTAAAACAATTTTAAGGTGCGGTAATAAATATAATAGATTATTTGTTACCTTTGCAATAAAATAAAAATGATCAACAGCACAAGTCTGGAGCCCACATAAAACATACATTCAGCAGCATGAGATGAGAGGCATTGGAGTACTCCAGAGATCATTGTCTGAACATCAAAAACTTAACTCTACTCCCAATTTCCGGGAAAGGTGTTATCTGCATTCGTACAGTGACAGAAATACAATGTAAACTACCAAGAACTGAAGAAATGATAGCCAGCAAAGAGAAGGGGTAAAATGCATCATGACTCCACCTACCACCTGTATCCATTAAATTACACATCCAGAATTTCTCATTTATAAAGAATGGTAGAAAAATTACCAAATCTGATAAATCACTTGGTGTGGGATTGAAATAATAAGAAAATAGGTTAATTCATTTAGGATCTAATCCAAAAATCCACTGAAGTCAATTGAAAGACTCTAATTTTTAAATGGGCATTGGATCAGGCTATTATTATACATTCTGTCTCCCTTCTCTCCCTCTTTCTTGCTCCATGCCAATTGGTTAATTACACTAAAGGACATTTGAAGGGGAACACTTAGGGTATGGCTACACTACCCACTGGATTGGCAGATAGCACTCTATGTATCGGGGATCAACTCTGCCATTGCTTGGTCCCAAGCCCAAGATGCGAAAGGAGGAGGGTTTTGCGTTGGGCTAGCAACCCACCATGTAAAAAACGAATGCTACAGAAACGTCAACCAAATCTTCAGTGAATGGAGTTGAAGAATGGTTGGCGCCTTATGCTCCACCAGGAGCAAAGAGGATAAGAAGAAGAAGAAGAAGTATCAGGGATCAATTTATCACGTCTCATCTAGACACAATAAATCAATCCCTGAGTCGACTTCTGTACTCCACCTTGGCAAGAGGAGTAAGCAGAATCGGCGGGGGAGCAGCCATGGTCAACTCGCTGCCATGGGGACTACCAGGTACGTTGACCTAAGATATTGCGACTTCAGCTACGCTATTTGTGTAGCTGAAGTTGTGTATCTTAGGTCGACCTCTCCCCACCACATAGTCTAGCCCAGCCCTTAGAGAACTAGGGCTACATTTCATTGACATCAGTGGGGCTGTATAGCTGTAATTGACCCATGTCTAGACTAGGAAAACAGATGATGTTTTGACATGGGTTAGTAAATATATTATAATTAAAAGATTATATACAGGACTTTCCACTCAGTGTAACTAGAATCATAGAGGTAGCCGTGTTAGTCTGGAATAGCAGAGGTAACAAGTCCTGTGGCACCTTAAAGATTAACTATAAAGTTTTGAAGCATAAGCTTTCGTGGGCTAATACCCACTTCGTCGTCTGCTTGCATCCGACGAAGTGGGTATTAGCCCACGAAAGCTTATGCTTCAAAACTTTATAGTTAGTCTTTAAGGTGCCACAGGACTTTGTTACCTCAGTGTAACTAGGACAGTCATCACTTAAAATCTGTGAATTTGTTGTCAAATCTTAGGGATAAGCCATAGAACCTGATTCTATTACCACACATCTGAAGTATGTCAGAAGTACGTTCACTGAAGTCAATGGAGGTACATCAGTGGAAGTGAAAGCAGTAAAAGGCTCATAATCATGTACCCCACCTGCTATGTAGCATTAGCAGCAACAAGGGCCAAATTTAATATTTTTAACTTTACAAAACAAAACAACTGGCTCGATCCCTCCCCCCCCCCCCTCACAGAAATCTTGGAAAACTAAACACCACTCCAGGGTGCCTGTATGAGGCAATACTTCCCCACTTGTAAGCACTGAGTCTGTGCATGACAAAAGAAAACTGACTAAAAATAGAAGGAACACTTAATTTGGGAAAACGCTGAACAATAATTCAAAAGTAACTAAACAATAATAAAGTAACGATAAGTAAAACACCTGCTACACTATCTTGGGCAGTATGCTTTTCCTCAGTTTCTCATCTTCTGTGTAACACACCCACTTCCCTTTTCTCTCCGCAGCACCTCACTCACGGTTGTCTAAGGTCAGCAAAATCCCAGAGTTCAAGAGTGCATTCAAGCAATGCCTCTACTGCTACCACCATTCACTGCTCATGTTGCCTCTGTTACAATGCCATGTTCTGAGCCTAGCTATTAGGTGATTTCAGCTCTTAATGATTTCAGGAGGTAGTGGGGAACCTCACTGCCACTGCAGCCGCTGCAATGTCTTTCATTGCAACGCTGTCCCAACACCAAGTCTCATAAGGGTCAGCCCCATAGGTATAACTAGATCTGTTCATCTGTGATTTCACCTCTAGTTATACCTGAGCAGAAGCTAGAAATCTAAATTGACTCTGATCAGCTCTGTTTTTTAAAGCCTGGAAGGGGAGTGTAGACAAATGGAGCAAGGATGGTACTCAAACACTTTACACAGCTAGGTAGGAACACCCAGTGCTTAATTAGTGCCAGGACTGAACCCCAGCACCTCTAGACTTGGCAGTTCATAGCCCCAGAACCTCTGAGCTTGCTGCATCAGTTATGAATGTAAAACAAATAATTAAAAAATAGTTTGAGACCCAGCACCTCTTTTCATTACAAATTCAGCACTGGGAACTCCTGTCACTGATTTTCAGTTGGATTTGCATGCCTACCACACACTTAGTGAGTGAGGTTACATATAAAGTGACCTCTTCAAGTAGAGCATATTAAGTATTAAGCTCTATTGCCCTTAGTCATACAATAAGGATAACAACATTCCATTACCTCTACATCCACGACTACATTGAATTTTAACCCAAAACAGCCAAAATTGATCACTTTAACAAAGCAGGTCTATCTGTTATCACCTAGGTCAAGTAGGTGTGTTTATGCAAATATGGTCTGCTCCAGTGGTATTTTCCCCTAGTTCACCAACAGATGACAGGCAAGAGCTCATTCAGCCCCTGATTACATCTACAAACAGACTTTTTTCCTTGTTGTCATTTTGCTTCCTGGCTGATCCTGTTTATCCAGAGAATCATTCTATGCAACTGATATGGTTACAACTTTTGAGACATTGATAGCATCACTCATAACAATAATTAACCAGTTTGGTTTTACGTTCTTCCATTAAGCAATGTTTATTTTAAAAGAGAGATTGCTAGACAGCAGATAAATATGATATAGTTAGATATTTTAATTATGGCTAGATATAGAAAGTAATACAATATGAATGGAAATAAATTAAAAATAGTATCTCTTGCAGGGACTGGAGAACCAGAATTAAAGTGTATGACTGTAAGAAGTTGAAGTGATTCAAGGGAAGCTTAATTATAGTGCACTGTCTTTGATACATACTACTTTTTTTTTAATTGTCTATTTAAAGACAGATGTCAGATAGCCAAGGAGAGGGAGAGAGATAAAAGATTTTATTTTAAAAACAACCTAACACAATATAAGAACACTCACCACATCACTAATATCTATTTATCTATTGTCTACTAAAATCTATTGTCCAATGTAGGCCCTGCTGCCACCAAAACTGATATAATTTATTTCAGTAAAGATCCCTCAGTAAATCATAATATTTAAATGGACAAATTACAGAAAGGGAAAGCTTTTAATCCTGCTTCCTCATTAACGTCATCACCAAAAAGGAAGAAACAATTTCCCAGGCTCCCAAAGAAAAAATCTGTAGTTTCAGGCCCTGCAATGCCCAAAAGTATTGAACCTCATTCTCCCATCACAATCCCATTATCCTCTTGCCAAGCAGCTTTAAATGGTTTTCCCACTGCTGCTAAAATAGCCTCTTATCATTCCGCCCCTCTGTCTTGTAATCTAATGCAACATTTGACACAAATTTACCAGCTGTTAATGCTTTAGAAACACCTTTTAAGTCTTTGAACCAATAAATCTATCTTATGGTCAAAGGATGAATTTTTAGAATCAAGTGTGTAAAAATCTGGAGGAAGTGGTCAAATCCAATCTGATACTGTGGCTCTAAGACTCTTTACTGGTCTCTTGAGAGAGGACAGTATTGTACTTTATGTAGGTCACCAGGAAAGCTCTTGTTATGCTTCATAAGCACCAAAGACATGAATCTGCTTCTCTTAGTAACTTGACTCCCATTGATTTCTCCACTGAATCCAGCCACAATCCACCCAGCACAGCAATTTTCTAGAATAATGTATTGCTGCTCTTAAAACACAGTTATTTCATTCCAGCATCAATACAGACATTAATCTGGAAAGTGTAAAATTTCTGCTCTAAATCTTCTCACCTCCCATTTTTTCTTACTTGAATTAACCAGTGTTACCATGCACCCTGCCTTTTATCAACCAGTGCAATTTCTGTTAATTTGCCACTACTTCCATTTTAATGTCTTTCCAGATAAATACTCACTGTATTTAATATTTTCTCCTGTGTTTTACTATATTTTTCTCAGCAGAGCTTAAATTTTCAGAGTATTTTCCAGCGGGGTTGAAAATTATTTACCAGAGCTCCACTCCAGACAGCTCTGGCTGAATTTAAGCCCTGCCTCTCAGGGAGGAACCAGGGTTCCTAATGCATTACTGGATTCACTCTGCCTCACCTTTACTACTATTTCCCTTGCAAGTTGTTGCCAATTAACTCTCAGAGCAATCATCGGTTCTCAAAAATCTTTGCCCAATACTTACCTCTAATTTTTCCCACCAGTACAAGTCAACATCCAGCCAGGGGTTATTTAATAAACCTCCTTCTATACTAAACTCTACCTACAATACTTTTGTTTATGCATCATTACCAAAAATACTTGCATCTTTTGGTAACTCTTAATGTCCCTCAGAACAAAATATTTATTAGGAATTAAAAACAAAAACAAACCCAAAAGACCTACAAAGCTCTAATTTTCTGAGATGTTACTTTCTTTGGTGTGTTTGCTGTTACTTATTTTCCTCTTATTTTCTCCTTTAAGTAATTTTTTTAACCTAGAAATTTTTTTGCAAGATTTTTATATAAAGTTTAGAATTCCCAGGATACCTCATTGCCCTCTCAGTTTATAACTCTTAAAATTGCAGCACAGATATTTTCAGAGATTAGAAATGTATGGAAACCCCCCTTTTCACCTTTTAAGGGTCCTATTTTGTTGCTTCTTCTTTCATAGAACTCTAATGGAATTCAACAGAAAATCTATGGGCAGAATGGCAACGATATTGGACCAATGGTTTATGGGTAAACTTGGATTTCTTGGGACATATTTGAAATGGGGACAAAGTTTAGACTAGGCAAAGTTTTACTTATGTGAGTGTGAATCCACAGACCGTTTCAATTAGCAAAGAAAAACGTGACCATAAACTTTAGAAAGAAGAAAGTTGAAATTGACTAGGATAATCAACCTAGCTGTATATTTTTTTCTTTGTTCGTTATTTCATTTTGAAATGTTAACATATGACTTTTCCACTGAATTATATAGAGAAAAAATGTGTCAAGAGTCTTACTCAAGAAGGGATAGAGGGCATTGCTGACAATCCTGTCAGACTATCATGGGGCAGCTCTGCCCTGAGCACCCTTCAAAGACAGAACAGGTGCATGCCTGTCTCAGTTTCCTCAGGGACTAGAGACAGGTTTTCTTGTCATAATAATAGCCCTCTTTGGAGCCAGTTTATTACCAAAACAGTTCAAATAATCCATAACAAAGTTCCAAACATAGTCCATTTCTCACACCCAGAGTATATAGTCCTTAACACTCCACGTCCTCAGGTCCAGTGGCGGGCAACCTTCAGTGTGTGGGCCGCCAAACAATTTATTTACATTTGCAGGGCCGCCTGTAGCTCCCAGTGGCCGTGGTTTGCCATTCCTGGCCAATGGGAGCCGTGAGAAGGAGCGCGGGCTGAAAGGACATGCTGGTCACTGCTTCCCACAGCTCCCATTGGCCAGGAACAGCGAACCACAACTATTAGGAACTGCGAGAGTCTGTGCAAATGTAAACAAACTTCCCGGAAGCCTGCCAGAGAATTACTCAAACAGGGTGGGCCACAGGTTGCCCACCACTGCTCTCGTCCATGCACATAGCAATTATCACACTCCTGCATCTTCCACCACACCTAGGTTCTTCTTCAGTCCTCTCCTGTCCTTTTAAAAAGGACAGCCACCCCAGCCTTCCAGCTGGACTGCAACCACATTCTTTCCACTAGGTACACCCAGAGCCTCTCATCTGTGAGTTCATCCTCACCAGGGGAGCATCCCTCATTCCTGCTGGTCCTCAGGCCTCTCTACCCTTCTGGCTCCAGCATGGAGCATCATCAGGTAAGCCCCTCTGCTAAACCCCTGCCTTCAGCCCTTTCCACTCTAGAAATCAGCAGATAACGTCCTTTGCTGCTCTCTGGTCTTCAGCCACTCCCCAGAACCACCTACAGCTTCCTACAGAGCCCTCTTACGGACTCCTTTTCATTTCACATTTGGGATATTAAAGGAATTAGATAAAAAAGCCAGCTGGACTGAAGACCTTGAGGACTTAAATGTGCAGGAAGTTTTGAATTTCTTCAAATCAACTATACAAAAAATATATGAAATGTGCATCTCAAGCAAAGAAAGAAAATTGTAGGGAAGGGCTCCAGGCCCAGCTGGATGAATAAGCAGCCCAAAAGGTTATTAGGAGTAGACAAAGCCTGTTTGAAATGGAAAAAAAGGTCAGTCAGAAAAGAAATCTGCATTATGGAGATTAGGAAATGTAGGAATAAAGTGAGAATTGCTGAAAGTCAAGGAGAATTAGCTCTTGCCAAGAAAAATAAAATAACTAAAAAACCATTTGTTATTTATGTAAATAAAAAAGAGAAGACAGCAGGATGAGGCTGGGCCACTGTTGCAGTAGAGATGGAAAGGAGATTAAAGATAATATAGGTATGGCCCCGAAAACTAAATGAATACTTTGTCCCAGTTTTCAAAAATGAAGATGATATGGAATATGTGCATGAAGTCAGTCCGGTTGATGGAAATGAGTGTCTAGAAATGGGAAATATCACCACTGTGATGTAAGAAAATCTTAGAGTTTAAAGAGCTCCAGTTGGGGGACTGGATAATTTCCAATTCAGACTATTGAATGAACTGGCATATGAGATTGCTAGTCCAATAGCAAGGATTTTTAATGACTCTACCTTTTGAGGGTAGTATGATATGAATGGAGACTAGCTAATGATGTACCTACATGTAAGAAACAGTGGGGAAAAGTGTTCCCGGCAGCGACAGACTTGTTAGTCTTGCCAGGTTTTGCAGCAGTAATGCAAGGTTTTAGAACAAATTGCAAGAGAAAGTGTTGGTAAAGCGACTATAATGCAACATGGGTTTACCAAATGTAGATCATCAAATGTAGACTAACCTGATCTCCTTATCTGAGGGAAAAAACTGATCTTTTTTAGATAAGGAAGCAGATCTAATATATTTGGACTTCTGTAAAGCATTTGACCCAATACCACATGGAGAATTATTAATTAAATATGGGGAGATGGGGATTAGTACAAGTACTGTAAGATAGGTAAGGATTTGGATAAAGGGGAGAAGGCAATGGGTTGTGCTGAAAGGTGAATTATCGGACTGAAGGGAGGTTACTAGTGGAGTGCCTTAAGAATCCATCTTGGTGCCAATCTAATTCAATATTTTTATTAATGACCTTGGTACAAAAAATAGGAGTGTGCTAATTAAATTTGCTGATGATATAAAATTGGGAGGCATTGTCAAGGCTGAGGAAAATCAGAATATTCTACAGAAAGATTTGGATGGGAAGACAGGAATGACGGAAATGGTACAAAGTGCCATTTAATTCAATAGTACAAAGTCCAAGGAAGTGCACTTAGGGTCTAATAATAATTTCTGCAACAAGCTAGGGGCTCATCAATAGGAAGCCGCAGAGGAGGAGAGAGACCTATGTGTGTGGGTTGATCACAGGATGTCTATGAGCCACCAATGTGATGTGTCTGTGAAAAAGACATGTGCGATCCTAGGTTGTTAGGCAAGGCATTTCCAGTAGATTAGTATTAGTGCCATTGTATAAGGCACTATTAAGACCTCATTTGGAATAGTGTGTGCAATTCTGGTCACCCGTATTCAAGAATGATTAATTTTAAACTAGAAAAGGTGCAGAAAAGAGCTACTAGAATGACCTGGGGAATGGAGAACCTATCTTATGAGAGGAGACTAAGACTTTGCTTGTTTAGTCTAAGAAAAAGAATGAGAGGTGATATGATTCCTCTCTAAATACATTAAGAGGGTAAATACCAGGGAAGGTGAAGACCTATTTAAGATAAAGGACAAGGTTGGCACAAGAGCAAATGGATATAATCTGACCATGAATTCCCACAAATTTCAGGTGGGAAATTAGAAGGTTTCTAACCATCAGAGGGATGAGGTTCTGGAATAGCCTCCCAATAGGAGTTGTGAGGGAAAACAATCTAATTTTAAGATAGAGCTGGACAAATTTATGGGGTGCAGTTGTATGATCGGTTTTCTTGTGAAGGTAGGGGGAAGGGTCCAACAGCCCTCGGCTCACTTCCAGTTTATGTCTATAAAACTCATGCTTCAGCCAGCCACCTACTGGGATCAGGAAGGGATTGTCTCACCCGGACCCCATATATTCTATGAGGGTTTTTGTCTCCTTCCTCTGAAGCATCAGGATGGCCATGGCTGGAAATGGGACACTGGGCAGGGTGGGCCAGGGCTTTGGGCGTGGCACTGAGCATTTCTTCTTTCAGGTGCCTGGCTGGCTGGTTCTTGCTTGCATGCTCAGGGTTTAGCTGATCACTGTATGTGAGATTGGGAAGCATTTTTCCTCAAGGTCAGATTGGCAGTGACCTTGTGAGTATTTCACTTCCTCTTAAATGTCTGAGTGCAGGTTACTTACCAGGATTATCTGTAAACATCTTACTTAATCATTTCCTTGGCATTATCAAGGACACAAGCACCTCCTATTCTCTGCCTGTGGCATGTAACAGTTTAGTCTCCTGTGGGTTGTAATAGTTTGGTCTCATTTTGGTGTCAGGTTTAATGTGCGGGGGCTGGGTGGTGGTGGTGGCCTGTGAGAGGAGGTCAGACTGGATGATCTAGCGGTCTCTTCTAGTCTTAAACTCTATGACTCCTGATCTCTGGCAATTCTCACTTGCCAATATCTCCCCTCTAGGGCCCAGGTGTCCCCTTTGAAGCCCAGTTGGCAATCAACTGACCAGTCACAAGTGCACTAGCCTCTTTCTTAAAGGGCCACTGTCACCCTTATTGTTTTCTTAATTTGTGTGACTCGCAAATATTATGCTATCGTAATTCTGGCAGATTGGTAATATAGCATGTTCTGACAATGAAGAAACAGTAGCAGGATGGTCCTGGATAGATGGTGCTGATGGGAAGTGTTTGGAAAAGCTAATTCCAGCAGTGAAGAAAAGTTCTGAGGGGCTGGTGTGATAGGTTGGAAAAAATGTGATAAATCTTCAGGATAGTAGGGCTTTTGTCCAAGCTTTGTTCTTATACTAGTTTGAGATTTTTCCTGAAAAAAATATCCACCCATGCCAGTAAATCTCCAATGCCTTGGAATAGTGAAAACTTCCAGTATTAGCCATCCTTTTCCAACTTTCTTAGGAAACCCTGTGATATCTGTCTTTATTACTGCCATGGAGTCTGCTGCTGTTTCCTGTTTTCTTGCTGCTCTATTGCTTCTAGTCTCTCACCAACTATAAACATCTCACCTCATTGTGATGTCTTCATCAGTCCCCTGGAGTCTGGATTTAGTCCAGTTGCTAAGTAACCAAATCAGCTCATGTTATTTTCTGCAATTTCTCCCCATATTTAAATATAAACATAGGTGAATAAAAATAATCCTTATAATATCAGAGGTGACTGTCTCAAAAGCAGTGAGGTGAGTTAGAAATGTTCCAGGGGCATTCACCAAAGACCTCATTCTCAGAAGCCTGGTCAGAAAAACAGGGTGACTATCCATCCCAATAAATCAGCAGTCAACTTGATTTTAATGTAATCCTACAGTCTTCTCTGAGTCTGACCCAGTAAAACCAAAGGCTCTTGCACTAACAGATCTATTGACTCAGTGTTCCTCACTATAAGCAACGAGCACTCGGTGAAACCATAGTCCCAAAATGCTTTAGGATTTGATCAAATGTGATGGGTACCAGGAGAAGCCACAAGAGTGTGAGGCTGAACAGTAGAGGTTGGCATAAATGTAATGGGCATCCTGGGACCTGGGGAGTAGTAGCTGAAAGAAGGTCAGAGTCTTTCCATGGTGTTAAATTCTCCGATACTGTTAAATTCCTAAATTTCTTCAGCACACCTTAGGAGCTTCATGCTGTTAAGTGCTGAGGAACGCTGTTGCTGCTGCAGTTCTGTTACTGTTCTTGGAGCATTATGTCAGCTGCACTAGCAGACAGGTTTATTGTGGACAAAGCACAGCATTAGTGCCCCATAGGAGCTACAGATACACTAACATATGTATGCCTGTGACAATGGTACCAGCTCAGTCAGGATGCTGTCCCCTACACTGGCCAACAGTGTCCCTCCTCTGACTTCTACTTGTATACTCTGATACAAACAAGTTACACTCCTTATGTGATTAGTTACCAACCCTACACCTTCCATCTGCTGGTTCAAACAAAACATTCTTATCCATTATCCTGTCACTCCATCCTTGTCTTACAAGAGGTGAGTGTGCTCCTATCAGTACTGGATTTACAATGGCACCACTGGCACCATTGTGGTGGGATCAGGCTCCAAAGGGGCCCCAGCCCAGTCCAACCCACTCTGCTTTGGCTGCAGTCCAATGCCACCAGCTCTTCTCCATCCCCCACTTCTTCCCCCGCCCCACCGCGTCACCACCAAACAGCTGTTTTCCAGTGCTCCTGGAGGGAGGGGAAGGAGCGGGGCTGCAGCATGCTCGGGGAGAAGGTGGAGAGGAGGCGGGGGCAGGGCCTTGAGAAAGGAGGTGGAATCAGGACAGGGTGGAGCAAAGGGGAGGCCCCTGTACTCTCCCTACACATCCCCTGCTATGAGCTGCTCAGGGTAGGGGGTTGGAGCACGGTGGAGCTGGGAGCACAGAGCACCCCCACAGACCCATCCCCCTGCCTTGACTCCTGCACCCCCCTCACATACCTTCATGATCCCAGCCCTGACTCTTACACCCCACCACACACACCCAGCCCCCCCCCACACACCCAGCCCCCCCCCCCACACCGCATGCCCTGACTCCTGCACCTCCCCCCACATCCCCACTCATTGCACCAAACGAGAACTTCTACACCCACCTCCCACATTCCCACTTGCATCCCTCACACCAAACAGGAGCTGCCCCAGGTAAGGGTGCCACACCCCAATCTCCCGCCCCAGCCCTGAGCCCCCTCCAACACCAAGTTCTGGCCAGACCCCACAGCCCAACATATTTTTACATTTTTTTATAAAGTGCTCTTATCCAAAGCACTTTACAATAGTTGCTAATGGTACAAACAATATGTGGAAAGATCATTAAGTGGTTCACAGAGACCCCCTGCGATTTTCAAGTGGTCTGTGGGAAAAATAAGTTAGACTACAAAAACAATCGAAGTACCTCACTTTATTTACTTCCTATTACTTATAGGAGGAGGACGAAATAAAAAAGAATGAAAAATGGGGGCAGCTGGCAGATAAGAGAGAATGTTCTTTTTCTTGGCTGGATCCTAAGGAGGGGCCCCCAAAATGAAGCTGACCACAGGGCCCCACTAACTCTAGATTCACCACTGGGGCTGACCCCTCCCCCACAGCTCCCTGTGCCACAGCCCCCATGGGGGCCCACAAATATGTTTGGTGCTGGGACCACAAAAGGTTAATCCTACCCTGGCTCCTGTATCATCTCTTAAGAATGTGTTTACATAGTACTTTGGAACTCTGGCTGTTCTTGTATCATGCTCTCTGGTCAGGAATGTGCTTACTTGGTTAGCCAATACCTAGTGTACCATTGTTTTTCCAAAGCTAGGCCTACTCTTGCTCACAGCTTTTGCTTCACACTGTTAGTTATGCCTCGGGCTCCAGCAAGCCTACACATGTTCACTGCTATGGTATTGGATCAAAGGGAAGAAGGGGAAAGAGGAGGAAGAGGACAGCCAACAAGAGACTAATGCAGCAATCACTAAAGTTAGGAATTAGGAGCTCCAGGATGATTTCTTCCTCCAACATGACTGAAATTTCTGTATTATCTGACTCTTTAGGGCTATCCAGTATCCCTGGTCACCTGTCTCAAGCTAGCTCTCATATGGATCTTAGGAGGGACATTATATCTAAGATAGAGGATTGGCAAATATTATAAGGAATCAGGCAAATTTCCTAAAACTGATTGGAGAAATTAATAATTTATCAAATTCCAATATACTGTTTGTATGCTTCCAAACTGAAAATAAATGACTTATTGAATTCGCTCTTCTACATCTCAGGCATTGTGTTCTACACCTTGCCAACATCTTTCAAAAACATTTTATTTGAAGACTCTCAGACAAATTGGTTTGTAGCTAGGAGTTGGCAAAAAAACATTAGAATTTCAAACATGAACATGATTATCACTGATTTTTTGTCCTATCTCTCAAAAACAACTTTTCTGAAGAATGTTAAATTTAGTCAAAATATTGGCAGATCATCGTAGAACACATTTGAAGCTGAAAGGACTTTTATTGGGGTACAAAAAGTGCCAAAATTATTCTTAAAATAGAAAAGATGTCTCAACACTAACCGGTTGGCAACAGCAGTTCTATAATACGTACATTTATTTGGTAAAAGTTTTTGATCCATTTGGATTAAAATGTTGGACACACAAAAGGTTACTGTCCCAAACAACTAGCATTCTTGTGCTAGAACAAATATAATTACCAAAAGAGGCATGTTATAATTCCCACAAATGTATAACTAGGGTAAGAAGGCTGAAGACAAGGGAAAAATACTGTAATAGTTGGCAACAAGTCAAACCTCTTAATTATTGTCTACAAACAAGGAGGAAGGGAACTGGCACATATGTGTCACTCCAGCAAGTCAACAATTAGTAGCAGCCACAAACATATTCATTCAACAACTGTCAAAGGAAAAAAAGAAAGCATAAAGCATATTATCCTATAAACAATACCAATTTGCCTGCTTATATTCAAATGTCAAACATATTATTCACTAGGGTCACTCACAGTTCTGCCAAGATTATAACAAAGATACAATTAAGTAATAGCCTGTTCCCGATAATTAGAAAGATAACATGCTATGTGTGCAAGAATATTATATTCCTGCTTTCATCACAGTTATTGGATGAAGAATAAAACTGTAAAGAGTGCAAACATCTACTTTGCCCCCTTCCTGTTATTTGTTTATTTGATTATGACTGAGAAATTTGACTAGGAAAGGTTTAATTTTTAGCAGCTTTCCAAAGTTTTCATTTGTATTATATCCACTCAAAAGATTCTGGTCACAAATATTCTACTAAAATCATTGGTAGCTTACTGTGACACCCTATACTCCATGTTCACCCCTGCATTTGACTTTGATATATTTTGTGCAAAATTATGCCTTGTGAGGTATCATTTAAACACATAATGTACTGAACATCATTGTCCTTTTAAAATGTGTGCATCAACATTTATGTGGATGTCACATTTGCATACAAGAGATCATGACTCAATCACATTTATAATGTGAAGCAGAATAAAATTCAGACCAGTAATAGATAAACTTGGTGCTTTAATAGGGCCAACTGCACAAAGCTGAAAACAATTATGAGGCAAACCATCTGAGAGGAAGAATTTAATCAGAAATATGAATGAGAATAGGGAAATGTTTAAGAACACTTTACTAGAAACCCAAAAATCCACAATCCCAGAATCAAGGAAGAAAGTTGTGCTGGTTAAGAAACTGACCTGGTTTAGAGGGGAAAAAGAAGACAGGTATAAAAAATAAAAAACATATATATAACAAATGAAAGAAAGGAGAAGGTGGTAGTATATAAACCAGAAGTTATTAATTGTAGAAAATTGATAAGAGAAGCCAAGAAACATGAGGAGACATCAATGGCCAGAAAGGTTAAGGAAAATAAAGAGATTTTTTAATATATTAGGATAAAAAAGAATCCTGATAATGGTATTCATTACGAGATATAAATAGTAGAATTATCAATAATAATGCAGAAACGACAGAAGTGTTCAATAAATTTCTGATCTGCATTTTGGGAAAAAACAGATGATATAGTCTCAGTATATGATGATAATACTCTTTACATTCCAACAGTATCTCTGGAAGATCTTAAACAGAAGTTACTAAAGCTAGACATTTTTTAATCACCAAGTCCAGATAACTTGCATTCAAGAGTTTTAAAAGAGATGGCTGAAGAGCTCGCTTGATCATGAATATTGCTTTTCAATAAGAACTGGAGCACTGGGAAATTCCAGAAGACTGCAGGAAAGCTAAAGTTGCGCTCATTTTTTTAAAAGGGTAAATGAGCTGACCCAGGTAATTATAGGCCTCTCAGCCTGACATTCATCCTGGGCAAGATAATGGAGTGACTGATATAAGACTCTATTAATAAAGAACTAAATGATGGTAATGTAATTTTATGTTAATTTACATTGCTTATGGAAAATAGATCCTGTCAAATTAACTTGATTTATTTTTTGATGAGATTATAAATTTGGTTGATAAAGGTTACAGTGTTGACATACTATATTTAGACTTCTCCAAGGCATCTGACTTGGTACCAAATCACATTTTAATTAAAAAAACTAGAATGATATAAAACTAATTTGCCACATTTTACATGGATTAAAAGCTGGCTAACTATTAGGTGTCAAACTTTAATGGTAAACAAGGAATCATCACTGGGTGGATCTGTTTCAAGTGGGATACCACAGGAATTGGTTCTTGGTCCTATGCTATCTAATATTTTTGGGCAAAAATATAAAACTCATCACTGATAAAATTTACAGGGGTGGTGGTAAATAATGGACGGAACAGATGACTGATTCAGGGAGATTTGGATCACTTGGTAAACTGGATACAAGCAAACAACATGTTTTTCAATACAGCTAATATAAATGTATAGATCTAGGAACAAAAAATGTAGGCCACACGTAGAGGATGAGGGACTCTATTCTGAGAAGCAGTGAACTCTGAAAAAGATTTGGGGGTTGTGGTGCATAATCAATTGAACATCAACTCTCAGTATGATAGTGTGGCCAAAAGAGCTAATGCGATCCTGAGATGCATAAACAGGGAAATCTCAAGTACGATAAAGAGATTTTTTACCTCTGTATGTGGTACTGGTCCAACCAGTGCTGGAATACTGTGTCCAGTTCTGGTGTGCACAATTCAAGAAGGATGATGATAAAATGGAAAGGGTTCATAAAAAAGTCACAAGAATGATTGAAGTATTGTAATTACTATAGTGATAGATTCAAGGAGCTCACTCTACTTCACTTAACAAAGAGAAGGTTAATGGGTGATTTGATTACAATCTATAAGTACCTACAGTGTGTAAGACAGTGGAGTCATTTCTGAATTACACCAGGGTAAGTGAGAACACAATCAGCTCCTTTACTTTCTGTAATAACAATATCATCTGGATCCCATCTCTTTCCCTTCATCTCCACACAAACCAAGGGAATTACGGGTCTGAAGACTAAATATTAATAAGGGCCACTAATCATTGGCTTCTGTGAGGTATCCACCATTACATCAGATATGAGGGTGGTTTCGATGCTAGTCCACCAGGTATTAAGAGTCAGATCATCAAACTATTTCACATCAGCCACCAAAGTGCAATAGCTTTCTATCACTTTTGACATGGGTCACCCCTGAACTGGATTTAGAAAATTATTTCTCTTAATCATAGGATTTACAATTTTTATAAAATATTTCATTGATTTTTATTTTAAAAAGTAATACAATAATTAAAACTTACATAAAATTTACCAAACAGGAAAGAATAATTCTTTCCCCTGCAGTCATTTATTGGGGAAGATACTGTGGCACGTGTTATGGAGGAAGTCAAACTAAATAAGTGGTGCTCAATCTGCAGCCCAATCAGCATATGGCTGCAGCCCACATGACAGCCTCAGGACATAAGAACATAAGAATTGCCGTACTAGGTCAGACCAAAGGTCCATCCAGCCCAGTTTCCTATCTACTGTGTGGCAGGGTGGGCTTGACCCAGCCTGCCGCCCCTTTAAGAGGCAGAAAAGCCCTCCGCAAACCTCCCTTGCAGAAAGCCTAATTAGCCACCTGGGCTGCAGAGCAATCAGCCTGGATGGGTTGTACCTGGCAGCCTCCTCAGGGGGATATAAGCCTGCCAGGAAGGAAGCCCAGTGTGGTGGTGTTATGGTAATGTGGTGTGAGAGAAAGAGCTGTAAGCTGTAGAGCTGAACTATATAGAGTTGTGTAGAGCTGTGAGCTGTGTTAGAGCTGTAAGCTATAGAGCTGTGTATAAAGCTGTGTATATTGGTGGTGGGGCCTTGCACTGTGAAATAAAGAGCACTGTTGGAGCCAAAGAAGAGTTTCCTGCCTGTTTCTGAAGAGGGGTGAGAAAGTGATCTGTCACGACTGACAGTGGTCAATGCCAGCTGCCCTGGAGTCAGTGAACCTAACAGGTAATGATCAAGTGATCTCTCTCCTGCCATCCATCACTCCTCTCTGACAAACAGAGGGTAGGGACACCATTCCTTACCCATCATGGCTAATAGCCATTAAAGGACTTAACTTGCAGAATTTATCCAGTTCTCTTTTAAACCTTGTTATAGACCTAGCCTTCACAACCTCCTCAGGCAAGGAGTTCCACAGTTTGACTGTGCGCTATGTGAAGAACAACCTTTTATTCATTTTAAACCTGCTGCCCATTAATTTCATTTGGTAGCCCCTAGTACTTATATTATGGGACCAAGAAAATAACTTTTCCTTATTCAGTTTCTCCACACCAGTCATGATTTTATATACCTCTATCATATCTCCCCTTAGCCTCCTCTTTTCCAAACTGAAAAATTCTAGCCTCTTTAATCTCGCCTCATATGGGACCTGTTCCAAACCCCTAATCATTTTAGTTGCCCATCTCTGAACCTTTTCTAATGCCACTATATCATTTTTGAGATGAGACCACATCTGTACTCAGTATTCAAGATGTGGGCACACCTTGGATTTATATAAGGGCAATAAAATATTCTCAGTGTTATTCTCTATCCCTTTTTTAATGATTCCTATCCTGGACCATGCAGGAAGTATTGGATGCAGCCCACCATGATAAATAGGTTGAGAACCACTAGTCACTAGATCAGGGGTGGGCAAACTACATCCCATGGGCCACATCAGCCTGCGGGACTGTCCTATCCAGCCCCTCACCTCCTGACTGGGGAGGAGTCCTGGGGGGGGATGGTTGGGGCAAGGGTCTCTGGAGGGGATGGTCCGGAGATAAGGAGCAGGGGGGTTGGATGGGGTGGAGATTCTGAGGAGGTAGCTGGGGGGCACAAAGGGGTCAGATAGGGTTGCAGCCAGGCTGTTTGGGGAAGCAGAGCCTTCCCTACCCAACCCTCCGTACAATTTTGCAACCCTGATGTGGACCTTGGGCCAAAAAGTTTGCCCATGCCTGCACCAGATGATCATTAGTCTCTTCTGGCCTTAAAATCCATGAATTTATGATTAGACCAAATGAAAAAATACATACAAATGAAAGAATTCCTCCGTTATGGTATGCGTAATCCACTTTATAGAAAAATCCACAGCAAAACAGCACAAACATCTATCCTTTAAAAATATTAACATGCTATTTTTGTAACTTTTACTACTTTACTCAGTTGAACAGTGTTTTCACAGATAGTTGAAGTATTCTGTCAGACATGCAAGTACGTAATAAAACTGTCATGATGAGGATCCTGTAAATCCTGGCTTACAGAGACCTACTTACATGAGAGATTGCAAGATCAGGCCTGTACTCAGTGCGAAGGACCTTATAAGTTACAGGTGTGATACTCAGCTTGAGGAGACATCTCACGCTGGCTCTGATTGAGAAAGTGTGCTAAAAATATAATGTAGCTGCAGCAGCCCAACCAGCAGAAGGGCCTAACCACCCTGAGGGAGTGCCTGTCAAAGACACTAGATACATACTCAGGGTGGCGAGCCCTTTTGTTGGTCCCAGGGCTATATTCTATTTTTAGCACATTAGCTTGATCAGAACTAATACAAATATGTCTCCTCAAGCTAGGAATAACACACCAGCTTCGAGTATAGACAGACACTAAAGTCCTGATCCTGAAATGAGCTTGCACAGGAAGACTTCAATACTCCTGTGGATCTCATTGCAAAGATTGTGAGCTAGAGCTCTGTATTTCAATGGGGCTTCATGAAAATTCAGGGAGTTAGTTGCAGGATTGTGGTCTATTATACTGGTAGATGCAGTAAAGCAGTATTGGCATCCCCAAGTATATGAGTCAGGCAGGCCCCACTGACATTATTTTTAATTATCTTCTGGTTTTTTAATCTTTGGGCTTCATCTTTTCAAAAATAAATTCTATACCATAAGGTCTAGAAACTCATTTTTGAAATGAAAACCGAGATCCTCACGTAATTACACGACTGCAAGAGCTGGGGCATACAGAAAATCACCACATTCTGTAAAATGTACAACACAATTGAGTGACTAGCAACACTGGATAGATTTTTATAGTTGTATATTTGATTTATTCAGTGCGTCCAAACATGGCGAGGCATGGGAATGGTAACAGAAAATACCGAAACAGGGCTTGGTAGTCATGTAGTAAGACGAGGCCCTGAAACATAAACTCTTGTATGAGAGGCCTGGTCTGGGGACTGAAGCCTGAACCAAAGTATTTCCAGGCATTGCTAAGCAAAGCTGGGCTGTGAGCCAGAGGCAGGCCCTGCTTGCAGAACTTGGCAAGAAAAGGGCTGCTAGAAAGCACACATTAATAACATAAGTAGTAATAAGGGGAACTTGTGCCAAGATGGCACCAGAACATCCCGGCATGAGAACACTCCACAGAGATCCCGGCATGAGAACACTCCACAGAAAAGGACAGCATGATGGATGGATCTGTACCAGGGGAGAAGTAGCACCCTAATGCGTGAAGGGGCTGCTCCTCAATACGTCAGTAGGGATGAGTAATCTGTTCTTCACCTGTATAATAGGTCCCAGAGTGCACATCTTTGTCTGGCCTAGGGGGCAGTGGAGAGTCCCGCCACTGACTGAGCCGGTCCATTGTCAGGGAGCACAAATTAGTTGTATGTCTTGTAGAGTCTACGGGAAACTATTACTGTGCTTCATTTGACAATAAACCTGGCTGGGTGCTTTCATACCTTACTAGGGTCTGTGGTTTTTAGGGGTTCTCTCTGGGTCTGCTGTGCCAGCGATCTGCAGAGCCGGGGCAGCACACAGAGGGAATACGCACATAGATGACTGATATCATCATCGAACTAGAGCAGACCACCACACCGGTAATCTCTGACAACAAGTAGAATGCTAAATTTTACCTGAAAGTATTCCATTTATATATCCCTTTCATGTTTGCCTGTCTCCATTAGTTTGCTTACATAGCTCCAATTACATATCCCATTAGTCTTTGTTTTGGATGACTCACACGCTTGTCAAGCATTTGCTATACACAGTCAGTGTTCTGGTGTATGGAACTGGGGATGGGTACCACAGTGAAAGAATAGCACATGTCAAAGTGCCTAAACTCTGGGATGAAGACTGTGGTCGACAGCTATGCTCCTGTGGTGTAATGCCACTCTAAAGTTTGTTTGTGTGGTAAACAGAACTTTCTCAGAGCAGTGGTTCTCAACGAGGGACCTGTGTACTCTTGGGGGTATGCAGAGATCTTCCAGGGGCTACATCAACTCATCTACATATTTGCCTAGTTTTAAAACATGCTACATAAAAAGCACTAAAGAAATCAGTACGAACTAAAATTTCATACCATGACTTGTTTATATTGTTCTGTATGCTATACACTGAAATGTAAGTACAATATTTATATTCACAATGATTTATTTTATAATTATATGGTAAAAATGAGAAAGTAAGCCATTTTTCAATAATAATATGCTGTGGCACACGTGTTTTTAAGTGAGGTGAAACTTGGGGGTACACAAGACAAATTAGACTCCTGAAAGGAGTACAATAATTTGTCTCAGGGTGTATCTACACTGCAACTAAGAACTATGGCTGGTCCATGCCAGCGAATTCATGCTCACTGGGCTTGGGCTAAGATGCAAGTTAATTGCAGTGTAGACATTTGGGCTGGAGCCTGACCTCTCAAACCCTTACAAGGTTCTACAGTCTGGTCTCCAGCCAAGCTTGAAGGTCTACACTGCAGTTAAACAGCCCCACAGCTAGAATTACCATCTTTGAAATGCAAAAAAACATAGCATGCCCCCCCCCATGAGGCAAGCCCACCACAACCACAATCCCCAACCACAAGCCAACTCCACAAACACCCCCTTTCACAAGCCATTTATAGTATTTAGAGAGACAAAACATATAGATCAGGGGTCTCAAACACAGTCTGTGGGGTTATTTCCTGTGGCCTGCCAAGCTCATCATGCCCCCACAGTTAATTCCTGCAGACTGCCAAGCTCTCCTCACCCTGCTCCCGCACCCCATAGCGTGCCATGTCCTCACTCCTCTGCTTACCTCCAAGTGCTTCCTGCTGCCAAACAGCTGTTTGGCGGCACTTAGCACTTTCCAGGAGGTAGGGGTGAGGAGCGGGGAGCTGTACACTAAGGGGAGGAGGCAGAGAAGAGGCAGGGCAGGGGCAGGGATTTGGGGAGGGGATTGGAATGGGGACAGGGTGAGAAGAGGTGGGGAAGGGGCCCCATGGAAGGGGTGGAATGGGGGCAGGGACAGCAGGGGGTGTTAGTAATGTGACCCTCGGGCCAATGTACTAGTTTTAATGTGGCCCTCCTGGTGATTCAAGTTTGAGATCCCTCGTATAGATAAAGGTTGATAATATCACACATCTCCTCACTCTTCTGAGACTCAAACCCTCTCACGCACTGTCAGTGCACTTGTGTGTTGGTGAGCAAACAGCTGCTGTGTTCTCAACAGTTTTGATCTATCACTTAAAGTGTGGGAGGGGAACACTACAGCATTTTTAGCTGGATGCCTCAACTTTTAACATTAGCTAACCTCCAGTTTATTGTAATGATAATTCAAATGTTTAGACCCATGGGAAAAGAAAAGGAAGCTTAAATTATTTTTCTGGCAACACTTGAAGATTTGACTCTCCAACTTTCTTTCTATAGGAAGAACTGCCCAGGGCTCCTGTGCTGTTTATTTTCATTTCCTGCCTGCAGTGGCCCTGATATACCTCTGAAGTCTCAATTTTTTCACCAACTTTAAAACACTGATTTTTCTGGGTGTTTGATTTTAAATATTCTCCTGTGAAAACTGTAACTCAATCACTGTCGTGTTGTGTTTAAGAGCCTTCTGGAAAGTAACTAGCCTTTAAACAGAAAGGAGAAAGCTTCAAAATGTGACCCCAGTGTATCTTAAAGGTTCAAAAAGCAGAATGTAAATAAAAAGAACACCAAGTCTATTCATTTTACATAATTTCATTATTTTAAAGCCAGTCTCATGGTTTTTGGGGAGCATGATTCTTGATTTTTGAACATTTGAGGTTGGCAATACTATGAAAGTGACTTGAAATAAAGTCATTTTGTAGTCTATTATTTGTAGTGGGGTAACAGAGACCCAGGCATGTGCAGTATAAACTCATGGGGCCTTGCCCTAATAGGATGTTTCCAAAACATCCTAATAGGATGTTACCAAAAGTTAAATGATCTATTCCGAGCTTGATGAACTACAAAAACATGATAGAATATAATCTGGGCTTTTCTACAATTGTTTCAATTGTTGTATTCAAGGGTTAGTAACAAAGTAAGAATGTATTAATTTTTTTAAACCTAACCAGTCTCCCTTAAGTGAATTGACACAAGATGTCAGAACACGTTAGTATTAGCGCTGAGTGGGTCTAATCTTTATTTAATGGTCTGTGTCTTTATATATAAAACAAGGAAGACTGTTGCACCTTAGAGACTAACCAGTTTATTTCAGCATAAGCTTTCGTGCTTATTTCATGCTGAAATAAATTGGTTAGTCTCTAAGATGCTACAAAGTCTTCCTCCTTTTATTTAGGATACAGACTAACACTTCTGCTAATCTTAAACCTGTCTTTATATAGGGATTAGAAATTGTCATCTAACAGGAGCCCTGTATCTAATTTATTATCTGGGGGAGGTGGAGTAAGTTTTCAGGTGCCCAGCTAGTGTTTGGAACGGTTCAAGTTGCCCCACCATCTGAAATGGTGTCACTGAGCACAGGGAGATCTAATCAGCCCTGGGTCTTTAATTGCAATGCAATTTTACAGCAGGTTTGAGAGCGTGGAACTAACCACCCCAGGAACTAAGCCCATTCACAAACCTCACCACCTCTTGCTCCAAGCGCATTGCTTTGTCCTGACCTTTTCTAACGTTAAGTACACAGACAGCAAGGTGGGGAGTTCAAACCCAACCAGCCGCCCCTACTAGGGGAATCAGTTCTGCACGCTCAGCTCCCCACCCGCGGGAGGGAAGGCGCCGCAAGGGATACACCAAGCCACGGGGGGGAGGGGGGGGGGTAGAAAGGAGCCCGAGCAGAAAAGCTCTTGCAGGGGGGGGGGGCGTTACCGCCCAGCCACGCTCCTAGGGGGCTCAGTGGGAGCCACTGCCTCACCCAAGTCACCCTCTCCCTCCAGCTCGCGACCCTAGGGCAGGGGCGCTGGGCTGGTGACATCACAATGGACCCCTGGAACACTGACTCCTGCAGCTGTGCGCGACCGGAGACCCGGTTCCCACAGCCTCAGAACCCAGGACACGCCCCCTGCCCCGCCCAGTCCGCTCCAGAGCGGTGCCGGGCCTCTCCCCCGCCAACCAAAACATTGACACGTGCGTCTGGCGCTCCTCAGTCACGTGACGCGGGCGGCTTAGAATGCCCCTGACGCCACAAACGCTCTAACCAATCGAAAATCATGCTTCCGGGTAGCAACAAGCGCCGCGGAAAGCGGCCAATCAGCGGGAGCGGGAGGGTGGGGATTTCAGCCTCACTGTTAGTTCCGTCAACAGCCCCCCAGTTGGCTGGGGTCCGCCAGGTGAGCGCCGCGCTTCCTCGGGCCTGCCGCGGGGCCAGGGCAGCGGGAGTCAGGCTGGGGGTTGCGGGGTAGAACCGGAGCAGGAGGGAGCTGGGGGAAGAGGAGTCAGGGGGCTGGAATAGGAGATAGAGGGATGGGCAGGGCCGGCGACAGGGGGGTACTACGGGTAGAGCTGTACAGGGCCGGGGATAGGAATTTGGGGGCCCCGTATGCAGACAAGGGGGTACAGCAGCGTACCGGGTGTACCCTGGATTTAAGGGGCCCACCCTAAAGTCGGGGGGCCTGGTACAGCTGTACCGGTTGTACCCCCCTATCGCTGGCCCTGGAGCTGTACCGGGCCCCGCACTTTAGGGGGGTCCCGGTACAGCTCTACCCGTAGTCATCCGCCGCAGCTCTCCCCCGGACGAGCGCACGAGGCTCAGTCCGGGGGGAGAAAGGGCGGCTCACGCCGCTCCCGGGCTCTCGCTCCCGCTACAGCCAGCTGTCAGCTGGGGGGGGGGGGGGAGCGCAGGCTGGGCTGGGGGGGGGGCGGCTGGGCTGGGGTGCCCAAACTATCAGATAAGGGGGGCCCCCAAATTTCTGTCACCGGCCCTGAGGACGGGAACTGGGACAGGAGGAGCAGGGATCGGGAGGGGAGGGCCGGGCCGGGACAGGACAGGAGGAGCAGGGATCCAGAGGGGAGGGACGGGACGGGGTGGGAGGAGCAGGGATCGGGAGGGGAGGGCTGGGCTGGGACGGGACGGGAGGAGCAGGGATCGGGAGGGGAGGGCTGGGCCGGGGCGGGAGGAGCAGGGATCGGGAGGGGAGGGCTGGGCCGGGGCGGGAGGAGCAGGGATCGGGAGGGGAGGGCTGGGCTGGGCTGGGAGGAGCAGGGATCGGGAGGGGAGGGCTGGGCTGGGACGGGAGGAGCAGGGATCGGGAGGGGAGGGCTGGGCTGGGACAGGGGTTTGGGGTCCCTTTAAATTGACTTTAATGGCATGCATGTGAGGACGGGTACATGTTTATATCGACTTAACGTCGCTAAAGTCGACTTTAAGACCTAGTGGGGACCAGCCCTTAGTCACGTGCTTCCACTGTCCATTTTCTTCACCCAGCAGTCTCCCCTCAGATTTCTTTGGTCCTGCTTCCATCTGCAAGTCTGAGTTTTTCCCTTCAGCCTCCTCATGTCTTTGCTCCATCATCTGCTCGAATCCTCTTCTAAACTCAACCAGAGGTTCCACCTGCATCTCTAATCCTTTGATCTTTTTTTCCATCCGCTTTATCAGGAGCCACTTCATGCAGATGAAACTCTTTTTCAGGTACCCACTCCAGGATCATGTACATATTGCAGCTTCCACATCCAATCATCTTCATTGTATCCTCCACTGCTAGGGTCACTACCACTGCTGCCTCTGTCTCTGTCACAGCCGTCCCAACTAAGTCCTGTTAGTCCGGGAAACACAAACCGAATCAAAACACCACCACCCACAGCAAAACAAACACAAATGAGCACCACAACACTGCCAGAACACCACACACTCGTTTCACTAGCCTGTCTGTTCCATCATCAGCTTCATGTTTAATTGACCAAGTAAAGATAGTAATGTCTCAATTTCCTCATGACACATTAGAACTTTTATTAGAAATCTCTAGGATGATTGTCATTCCATACTAGTGTTTGGCTATCATAAGTGTATTCCAATTCATATTGAGCTTTGACCATACCTCACATTAAACAACAAGCACTACAGAGAACTACTGCATTTAAAAACCTAACCAAAGGATAATTTGAAAGCACGGGACTATTTGCTAATGCTACTGTGGGACTCTCAATGAAAACCTGGCTTAATCTAGTTAACAGTGAAAAACTGGAAGTACTGTATACATGACAACACTGAAAATATATTAGGAAAAGGCATTGAACTTTTCTGTTACTTAGCCAATATAACTGATCTCGTAATAAGAGACTAAATGTGGTGGCTGGAGCATAATCCTGAGTAGAACTGGCCAAAATTATTTGGTCAAAACAAAAAAAAGGGAATTTTGGAAATGTTAAACCAAACCCATCATCAAAATGAAACATTTCAAATTTGGGGCCTAGATGCATGAGGGCATATAGGCATCAGTTGCAAAACCTAACAAGGAGGAGATGGTGCCACCCTCTTAATACCTACAGATTGGGGAACTGCTGTGGGAGACCCAGATTCAGATCCTCACTCTGGAGCAGGGACTAGTTTGCATGGTTTTTTTGAATCGGCATGCTGCAAAATTGTATAAGCAAATTCATGGAAAGGCAGGAGAGAGAAAGATCCACACTCTGAGCAGAGACTAGTTTCCACATCTAGTCAGGGCCGGCGACAGAAATTTGGGGGCCCCCTACTCTAATAGTTTGGGGCCCCCCCAACCCAGCCGACAGCGGCTGGGGGCCTCCCCAGCCCAGCCGGGCCCCCCCCAGCCCAGCCAACAGCGGCTGGGGAGCCCCCAGCCCAGCCGCCCCCCCCAACCCAGCCGGCGCTCCCCCCCCCCAGCTGACAGTGGCTGGGGAGCCCCCAGCCCAGCTAGCCCCCTGCAGCCCAGCTGGTGCTCCCCCCCCAGCTGACAGCGGCTGGGGGCCCCCCAGCCCAGCTGGCCACCCCTCCCAGCCCCGCCCCCCCCCCCAGCTGACAGCGGCTGGGGGTCCCCAGCCCAGCTGGCGCTCCCCCCCCCAGCTGACAGCGGCTGGGGGGCCCCCAGCCCAGCCGCCCCCCCCTCCCCAGCCCAGCCGGCGCTCCCCCCCCCAGCTGACAGCGGCTGGGGGCTCCCCAGCCCAGCCACCCCCCATCCCCAGCCCAGCCGGCGCTCCCCTCTCCCCCCACCAGCTGGCAGCAGCGAGACCGGAGAGCCGGGCAGCAGCGAGAGCCTCCCTTGCTGCTCCTTCCCTCCCCCCCCTCCCTCCCCCGGACTGAGCCGCTGCCGCTGGCTGAGCTCTCTGCTCCGGCCAGGGACAGGCGCTCGTCCGGGGGAGAGCCGCGCCGGATGACTACGGGTAGAGCTGTACCGGGCCCCCCCTAAAGTCGGGGGGCCCGGTACAGCTCTACCCGTAGTACCCCCCTGTCGCCGGCCCTGCATCTAGTTTCCATAGTTCTTTGAGCCAGTATGCTGCAAAATCGTATAAGCAAATTCATGTAAGGCAGGAGAGAGACATTATAAATGTCAGTTTTACAAAATCTGCACTTCTGTCCAGTCAGCTCACAGCTTTTTTGAACATCTTTTTAATATAAAGATACGATGTTAACAAACAAGTTCTGTATCTGTACTATTCTAATATGCTTTTACGGTCTTAGTGCATGTCTGTGCTCCCCCACAGTTTGGACTAAGGGGATGTGAGTAGCTGTTCACACAAAAGTGTTGCACTATAACTCCCCTCTGTGGGTGCAAACTTTAATGTCCCAAGGGGACCACGCAGAGGAATTACAGTGCAGCTCTTTGGCGAGGACTGCTGTTCACACCTCCTTAGCCCAAACTGGGGGATAGTGTAGACATGATATTAGTATTTAATTGACTGGAAATTCCTGTTTTTCACTTAAAGTTCATAAACTTTTCATTTTGAATAATATACCTTTCTTTATATGTCTCAGGAATAAACATCCACTGAATCACATAGAATCTTTCATAGATTTTTCCCATTCTTGTTTTCTAATTTCTCTCTCAAGTTCCTTTGTTTTGAATCCTTGCTTGTAGTAATTCCAATTTACTATCTTTCATGAAATTCTCTCACTTCCACAACACTAACAATCCAATCCGTGAGCTAACAATCCTTTATGTGTAAAATGCAGGAACAGGGGAAACAGTAAGCTTCTTACTTCAGGTATTTTGTAGGTGACCTGGAGTTGAGAGAGGTGAGTGTGCGCCCTCTTGCTGATTTATTAGATATCTGAATTTTAAAAGTCCCCCACAATTTTCAAAAGTATGTGTTGCATTTGTGCCTTAGAAATATCATGAATGCCATATTTAATCTTACTTGTTTTCTGGAGAGAGAATTTAGAAAATCAAGAATTGTGGATTGGAAATTCACTAACTCCTTAATGGAAGGAGCTTTAGAATCTTTAACAAGTTTTTCTTTCATCTTTTTGACTTGTTCATATTAAATACATGCTAACAAAACAGCTCTTAAATTAGCTGAATAATAATCACTTCCTTTCTCAGTTTAATCAGCTTTCAATTCTGTTGTATCTTTGTCTAACTTACTAGTTGTCCATCTCTTTCAGACTTCTAGGGAGTCATGACTCCTGAATTTCTAATGCAGTAAAATTTGTTTTCTAAAATTTTATGTCATCCTTTATGTATCCCAAAGGAGAAAAGGGAACATTTTTTTCTTTGCCAGACACCAATAACTGTAGAAATCTATTTTTTCTGAAAGTTGATTACCCCGTTTAAAATGGGGGAAGGTGGAGTAATGAATTAGGAAGTGTGAGGGAGGTTATGAAAAATTTCCAGGAATATTTAAATTAAATATCAGATCTGTCATGAATAAACTACTTATTGCTTATAGGGAAACCATGCCATTTTTGGGCCAAGACTGGAGATCTCCAGGATGGAGATGGGTTAAAACAGAAGATGGCTGGAAAAGATGTGAATCCTTCAGTCCAGAACTTGAAGATGAGAACAGTCAACTCAACAGCAGCATCAGTCACACTGTGTAAGTTTCAGATCAAAGAATAATAGAAATCAAGCAAGAAGTAGGAGGGTTTGTGCTCATAGTTTAAAGTTCACTATATCAGGGTATATCTTATTCAAACAGAGACTTTGTTTGTGTTCTGCATATTTGTCTCATCTGCACTCATTAGCAATGCAGAGCTGTAATCGAGCGCCTTGGCAAGGGAATATGAATTAGGATTTTGATGAGAGGAAATTATTTGAAACTCCAACTTTGGGGGGCAGGGAAGAGGCTCACTTGATATGTGATTAATTATATTCAAAATGTATAGTCTCCTAGAATAATGGGAAAACATTATTTTAATCAGTATTTTAATGAAGATCGTATGATTGTTTAGAGTGTAGCAATAATACAAGGTAGTTGGTTTAAAAAAAAAAAAAAAAAAAAAGGTACATTTTAAGTAACATCTGTCCACCTTGGGATGATGTCCACTTGCCAAATGGCTACTCTAGATATCTTAGTAAACTTGGATAGTTAACATACTCAATAGCATATTACAGTGAAACCTCCATTTAATGGACTAATTCGGGCGAGGGAGTGTCCGTTAAATGAAAAAGTCCGTTATTTAATAATAATAATAAAAAAAACAAGCTGTCGGAGCAGCAGCCAGACCGCTACAGGGTCGGGGCAGCAGCTCCGCAGCCCGCTCGCTGCCGGGACCCGGGCGGCAGCCAGGAGCCGTCAGCCAGCCCGCCCGGGTCACGGCTGCCGGGAGCCGTCAGCCAGCCCGCCCGGGTCACGGCTGCCGGGAGCCGTCAGCCAGCCCGCCCGCGGCTGGGACCCCGTCAGCAGCAGGGAGCCGGCAGCCAGCCCGCACGGGTCCTGGCTCCTGGGACCCGCCAGCCAACCCTCCCGCTGCTGTGACCCAGGCGGCAGCCGGGAGCCAGCAGCCAGCCCGCCCGCTGATGTGACCCGGGCAGCAGCCGGGAGCCGGCAGCCAGCCCGCCTGCTGCCTGGACCCGGGCGGCAGCCGGGAGCTGGCAGCCAGTCCACCCGATGCTGTGACCCGGGCGGCAGCCAGGAGCCGGCAGCCAGCCCACGAGAAATGGATTTGGGATGCATCAGACTTGCTCAGAAATTTTGTCCATTGCATCCGAAGTCCGTTAAATCGAGGTCCGTCAAATCGAGGTTTTACTGTACAAGTAAAAAGTATACAACTTTTGAAATTCTTCTAGTATTTTCAAGTGTCCGGACAAGGTGGGATAGTGTGTTAGTTTATCATCTCTGGAAAACGGGTCAGATTTAGTCACTGTTACAAGTGAAAGTTGATGGCCTAATATTAGTCCTTATTGGAATGTTGCCCAGATCACAACTTCCATGCAATATGTCATGAATAACAGTCTAACAGTAGGGGGATACTTAACATGGGGCAACAGATGCAGTTTCTGTAATGACCCAGCCACTCCCAGTCTTTATTCAAGCCTAATTTAATGGTTTCTAGTTTACAAATTAATTCCAGTTCAGAAGTTTCTTGTTGGAGTCTGTTTTTGATTTTTTTTGTTGAAGAATTGCCACTTTTAAGTCTGTTACTGAGTGACCAGAAGATTAAAGTGTTTTCCTACTGGTTTTTGAATTTTATGATTCCTGATATCAGATTTATGTCCATTTATTCTTTTGCGGAGAGACTGTCTGGTTTGGCCAATGCACATGGCAGAGGGGCATTACTGGTATATGATGACATATATCACATTGGTAGATGTGCAGGTGAACGAGCCCCTGATATGATTAGGTCCTGTAATGGTGTCACTTGAATATATATGTGGAAAGAATTGGCACCGGGCTTTATTGCAAGGAATGGTTCCTGGGTTAGTGTTTTTGTTGTGTTGTGTGGTATGTAGTTGCTGGTGAGTATTTGCTTCAGGTTGGGGGCTGTCTGTAAGCGAGGATTGGTCTGTCTCCCAAGATCTGTGAGAGTGAGGGATCATCCTTCAGGATAGGTTGTAGATCTTTGATAATGCGCAGGAGAGGTTTTAGTTGGGAACTGAAAATGACAGCTAGTTGTGTTCTGTCCTTTCTTTGTTGGGCCCTGTCCTGTAGTAGGTGACTTCTAAGTACTCTTCTGGCTCTGTCAGTCTGCTTCTTCACTTCAGCAGGTAGGTATTGTAGTTTTAAGATGCTTGATAGAGATCTTGTAGGTGCTTGTCTCTGTCTGTGGGATTAGAGCAAATGCGGTTGTATTTTAGAGCTTAGCTATAGACAGTGGATTGTGTGGTGTGTCCTGGATGGAAACTGAAAGCATGTAAGTAAGGATAGCAGTCAGTAGGTTTCTGGTATAGGGTAGTGTTTATGTGGCCATCACTTATTAGTACTGTAGTGTCCAGGAAGTGGAATGCATGTGTGGATTGGTCCACGCTCAGATTGATAGTGGGATGGAAATTGTTGAAATCATGGTGGAATTCCTCAAGGGCTTCTCTTCTGTGAGTCCAAATGATGATGTCCTCAGTGTAGCGCAGGTAGAGTAGGGGCATTAGGGGATGAGAGCTAAGGAAGCGTTGTTCTAAGCCAGCTATAAAAATGTTGGCATACTGTGGGGCCATGCGGGACCCATAGCAGTGCCACTGATTTGAAGGTATATATTGTCCCCAGTGTGAAATAGTTGTGGGTGAGGACAAAGTTCTGCCACCACGTTTGCCATGACATTATCAGAAATACTGTTCTTGACACCTTGTAGTTAACCGTTGGAATGTTGCTGTAGAGGGCTTCTACATCCATAGTGGCCAGGATGGTGTTTTCTGGAAGATCACCAGTGGACTGTGGTTTCCTCAGGAAGTCAGTGGTGTCTTGGATAGCTGGGAGTTCTAGTAGCGTAGGGGCCGAGGAGAGAGTTTACGTAGCCAGACAATCCTGCTGTTAGGGTGCCAATGCCTGAGATGATGAGGCATCCAGGGAGCAAATAGAATTTCCCTGTTGGTGTTCTAGGGGTTTGTCTGTGGAGAATTGTTCTTGTGCTTTTTCAGGGAGTTTCTTGAGATTCTTTTGGTAATCAGTGGGATCAGAGGATCATGGCTTGTAGAATGGGGTGTTAAGAGAGCTGTCTAGCAGCTTCTTGTTCATATTCCAGCCTATTCATGATGATATCACCTCCTTTGTCAGCCTTTTTATTATGATGTCAGAGTTGTTCCTGAGGCTGTTGATGGCATTGTGTTCTGCACGGCTTAAGTTGTGGGGCAAATGATGCTACCTTTCCACAAGTTTCGACCTTCAGGAGAAGTCCACGCAGAATCCTTTTTTTTTTTGTAGTGCTGGTAGGAAGGTTTCTGTGGGTTAGTATGTTGTTCAGAGGTGTGTTGGAAATTGAGTCGGAGACGTCAAAAGTAGGATTCTAGGTCATCACAAAACTGTATCATGTTTGTGGGCCTGAGGGGCAAAAGGAAAGGCCCTGAGATAGGACAGAATCTTCTGCTGGGCTAAAAGTATAGCTGGAAAGATTAACAATATTGTTAGGTGGGTTAAGATAACCACTGCTGTGGTTCCTTGTGGCATGTAGCAGTTTATAGTGTGTCCTTTTAACTTTGTAGAGAGGCAAAGTGTTTTGTAAATGGCTTGTCTAGGTTTTGAAAAATCCAGCCATGAGTAAGTTTTTGTGAGGAAGGTTGGTTTTTTATGAGATTATTCAGTTTTGAGAGCTCATTCTTAATCTTTCCCTGTTTGCTTTATGGGATGTTGATCAGGTGGTTCCACAGTTTTTTTGAGAGTGTGTGACACAATTTCCCAGCATAGTCTGTGTGGTGGTTGATTGTAATGGATTTTTTTACCTTTAGTCCTTTTGGTATGATATCCATCTGTTTGGGTTCTAGCCCATGAAAGCTTATGCCCAAATAAATTTGTTAGTCTCAAAGGTGCCTCAAGTACTCCTCATTCTTCCAACAAAAGATATTACCTCCCCGAGTTTGTCTCTCTAATATCCTGGGACTGACATGGCTACAAGTACAGTCTTCTCTTAAAACAGCCATTGAAATTTATTCTACGTAGGAGCACTACAGATTAAGATGCTTTAATAATGCAGTATGAAGCTTTCAGAACTCTTGCCCACATTAAGTCTGATTCTAGCCACCATTGTTTGTATCTAACTTACTTACCAAAGTCATCCTCAGACAGCACTGATAGCATTTTCAGGATTCAAATATAGGCATTAAACCCCCCGTCCACCAACTTCAGTGGGAGCTGGAAGACTTTCTGTTAACTTTAATCAGACCTTAGTTTAAAGCTCCCACATAATGCCTTTAATCCATACACAGACGTCATTGATATTACTGGAAATTCTCTGCAATGAGCCAAGCGTGCATTTGGCTCTCTGGATCTACTGATAGATAAACCTGCTTAATATGCTGGCTACTTTTGAGAGTGGAATATTATATTGCAAATTTTAGTAAATGTTTATGGAATAAATGATCTGTCTTTCTGTAGTTCTGTTCCTGCTGAATTTATATTGGTTCTTTCCCCCAAAAATTAGTCAGAGAACAGTGCTCTTGGTTAGGACCTCCAGTATAACCAGTTTACCATCCTGAGGAAAGGGAGCATATAGTGTTCAAGTTGTTAGTTCATTGAAAACTGCAATTAATGTACAAATGAGCAAGTATGTTGACTGATGTGGTCTAAAAATGCCTCGATTGGTCATGTGCAAAATGCAATCCTAAATTATTGAGTGACCAAAGGGTGAGTTATGTGCCTCTCTCTTTTTTTAAACCTGTCTTGAGACTTGCCTACATCTCAGGCATTGCTGCTTTCTACATACCATCCTTCTCTCTGTGCTTATCTACCACAGATCTTTCTGGTTTTTCAGACAGTTTCACTAGCATGAGTGTGAAAGGCTCCTTTTCTGGAGCTGCTTTTGTTGTTTGGAACAGTATTCAGTTATCCTTTCATCTTATCCACTCTTGCCTTCAGATATCTTCTGAAACAGATCCTTTCTCCTTTGCCTGTATCCCTTAAAGCAGGGGTCTCAAACATGCAGCCTGCAAAGCCCTTCCCGGGAGGGAGGAGTGAGAAGCGGAGGCTTCTCTGCTGCCTGGCCGGGCCGCTGCCGAGCCCCAGCTTCCAGGCGTTGCTGCTGCGGCTTCAGTGGATGAGCTGGGGCGTCTCTTCACAGGAGCCCTCTGCAGCAGCGGCCAGGAGCAGTAAGCCAGGCTCCCAGTGGCCCTCCTGCCTCCCTCTGCGGGAGGCTTACCGTTCCTGGCCACCACTGCAGAGTGCTCCTGTGAAGTGCCGCCCCAGCTCATTCATTGAAGCTGCAGCAGCAGCTCCTGGAAGCTGGGGCTCAGCAGCGGCCCAGCCAAGCAGCAGAGAAGCCTCCCCACGCCCGGGTGGGCGCCACTGCCCTGCGAGCAGCCAGAGGTAAGCACCAATCCACGGCTCTCAGGCCGGCTGCAGCTGCCTGGGCTTGCTGCGCCACTCCCTGTGCACCATGCCCCACTACCAGTACCCCTTGCACAGAGCGCCGGGCTTGGGAAAGGGGTGGTGGGGAGGAGAGTCCGGGAAGGCTGAAAGGAGGTGAGGGGACTGGGAGAGGCAGCTTAGGGGTGGGAGGGTATCGAAGCTGGGGAAGTGGAGGGAGATTTGGGGACAGGGCGCTGTGTTACTAGGGTGAGTGGGGTGAGATTTGGGGATGGAGAGCAGGGTTATGGTGCATGGGTTATGGGTGTAAGTGGGTGGAGATTTGAGGGACCGGGAGCAGGGTTACAAGAATGAGTGGGGGACATTTGGAGATGGAGAACAGGGTTATGGGGCATGAGTGGGTGAGATTTGGGGATAGGGAACAGGGAGCTGGGTTGCAGGGGTAAGTGGGGGGGGGAGATTTTGGGGAAAGGGAGCTGGGTTACAAGGATGAGTGGAGGAGATTTGGAGATGGGGAACAGGTTTATGGATGGTGAGTGGGGTGAGATTTGGGGATGGGGCACAGGGAGCTGGGTTACGGGGATAAGTGGGGATGGGGAACACTGTTATGAGGATCAGTTTGGGAGAGGGAGACTAAAATTATAACTGATATTAGGCTGAGATGGGCTGGAAATTCTGTAAGATTTATCAGTATATTGCTTTTGAAAAAAGCTTGAATCCTCTGAGACTGCTAATTTCTTGTTAAATTAGATTTGTTTGCTTGTGTTTCCAGCTCTGGACTTCCTATATTGCTCTTGCTTTGTTTGCCTATAATTCAGACAAAGGTGAGGGGGATTGGTGATCTCTTATTTTGTATTTTACTGAAAATATGTGGCCTTCTGAGCCAAAAATGTACAAAGCTTGAACAATCTCAGAACAGTTATTTTCCACTTAGTACCTTTCTAACAGTAGCAAAACTGTTTATAAGCAACTTTTTATAAGGAAAAGCGCCTTCTTAGTCTCTTGGATGCCAAAATGAATCATTAAACACACCCGCTACCAGATTGAAGATTGCCTCAAGGCAGTTTAAACAGGACAGTGATTATGAGGAGACCTCTGTGGCCTTGGGAAAGATCATTTCAGTTTGGACCAGACTGAACAGATAAATCTGAATCAGCCCTGCCCCCCACATAAAAGTTAGAATTTAACTGTGATTAAAAGCACAACCAGAGTTGAATTGAAGTGCTTGAAAGAATATGCAAATATCATTTCTAATTTACATAAACAGTGTGATGTGCGATTTAAAGATTTCAAGGCACTTGAACCACATTTTCAAATTTTTTCACACCATTTGCTGTTGAAATTGACAATGTTGCAGAGTAAATGCAGATGGAGTTAGTGGAGCTTCAGTGTGATACCATTTTGAAGCAGAAGTTTACAGATGTTGGAATTCCAGGGTTTCTTAGTACTATACATATGAATTATATCTTTCTGTTCTTGGAAGCAAACATTTAAATTGTCAAGGACTTTGTTCTGCTTGTATCTTCATATCTCATTTGTTTCCAGTGTTGACTGAAAAAAGTACAAAAACAGAAATTTAAGGTTTTTAAGTTTCCTCTTCACAGCTAGGAAGTGTCCCAGCCTGAGCTCTTAGAAGTCTGTTGATCTTGAAATTCCATAGCTTTCTTTTCAAAGGAACTAATCTGCTGCTATTTTAAAACATTTTTTCTTAAGTATCTGTTAATCTTAACATGAAACTAGATATATTTATAGAAGGATAATTTTTAATTTTTTAAAGTTCTAGACAGATGCTCTGGTGAACTCCTACACTTCCAAGTGATTGCATATGAAATACTTAGAGTTACTGTGGACTTTGCATCTGTCCTGTAATCATTTGTTGAATTCCCTTTAAATTTAAATGTCCATCTATAGAATTCCATTCTCACCGTTAAACACCTTATATGTAGTTATTTATGCAACATGAAACAATACATCTATTTTTGCTTACTAATTCTTCTGTAGCACTCTAAGCTTCTTTGAAACAAAAATCAAATACAGAAATTGAAGGACAACTAATCCCATCATCCTCTTTTTACTTTAGAAAATGGAATGTAGCAATGAATGAGGAAGAGTAAAGCTTGATAAAATGTGGGACAATTAATTCCAGCTAATGGAAATAGCATCTTGTAAGTGGTCCTTGAGTAGTAGTATATTTTACTGCATCATGAATGTGCTTTCTTTATAAAGGGACAATTGTGCATTGCAGTTTGACTGTTTCTTTGCAGTCTGTGTAAGTGGGTAGGCAAGAGCTATACTTCCCACTTTAGATGCGTTTCTAACAAGCCTATAAAGACAAGTCTATTCTCTAAAAGTGGATTTACCAAAAAAAATAAAGAATAATCTACAGCAACACTAATTACAGTACTTGTATGTTTGCTGGCTTTGGGGAACATCAATTTCAAACAAGAACTTTTGATGGTTTTTATATATAACATTCAAACAGTCTTTCAAGGACAGTGGCTATGTAATGGTGATGGACTGTTTCCTTAGGCTTAAATTGCACTAAAAGGTAATTGTGATGCTATTTCCCTCTCGCTAAAATCCATCACTGGGAGAGGAATGGAACTGAATGTGGGTGAGCAAAGTTGTTTAACTTGCTTTGTGAGTCTGTTTCTGTGACTATTTCTGCAGGGCAAAAGCTAAACATATTTTTTTGCTGAATAGCACAATATTTCTGGTGTTAACAAGATTTTCTTCTAAAAGCTTCTAGTACCCTATGTTATGTCACTTTGAAAATAGATAGTTTAACACTTAATGCTGGATTTACCTAATATCAACAAATAGCCATGGATTGATGTACTTTAATATTTGCCATTTAATGCCTAGGTGTGGGTTGTTTTCGAGTGTACTTTTACTTGCCCTGGTGATTTAAAACATCTAGGCTATTGCTGATGCTTCTTAAATCTAAACTGACAATGAAAAATAGATTCATATGGCAAACTAATTGTTTTAATAAAAGTGAAAATGTTCCCTCTAATTTTTGACAGTCCGTGTGCGCAAAAAATTTCTTCTGTGCAAATTTTGGGCCTCTGTGCCAGTTTTTGTGTGCGTGGTGTTTCGCCATGTGCGCGGAGTATAGGATACGCACAGCTTAGAGGGAACAGTGCTCATAAGTGGCGTAAGGCTTGTATACATTTTTTCTGTCAAAGAATGATGCTGGGGAAATAAAAGCAATTTTACTCATTGTTGAGCTTCAGTGCCCCTATAGCTTTAGCGATTCTGTTTATCTACACAAGGTTATCTTCACTGTGAAGACAGCCAATCTTAGTTATCAGTAAAAAAAAAAAAAAAAAAAAGCGAGGAATACTTGTGGAACCTTAGAGACTAACATTTATTTGGGCATAAGCTTTCATGGGCTAAAACCCACTTCATCAGATGCATGGAATGGAAAATATAGTAGGAATATATTATATGAAAAGATGGGGGGTTGTCATACCAATTCTAACAAGACAGATCAATTAAGGTGAACTATTATCAGCAGGAGAAAAAAACTGTTGTAGTGATAACCAGGATGGCCCATTTCAAACAATTGACAAGAAAGTGTGAGTATAACATTAAGGGGGAAAATTAGCATGGGGAAATAGTTTTAATTTGTGTAATGACCCATCCACTCCCTGTCCTTAGTAAAGCCTAATTTAATGGTGTCCAGTTTGCAAATTAATTCCAGTTCTGCAGTTTCTTGTTGGAGTCTGTTTTTGATGTTTTTTTGTTAAATTGCGAATTTTGGTCTGTAATTGAGTGTCCAGGGAGATTGAAGTGTTTTCAAACTGGTTTTTGAATGTTATAATTCTTGATGTCTGATTTAGGTTCATTTATTCTTTTGTGTAGAGACTCTGGTTTGTCCAATGTACATGGCAGAAAAGTAACCACTCATGCTTATCTATGGCTTTGTGTGGTTAATGTTGCTGTTTCCTCTAGTAGTTATCTGCTGACCAGGAAAGCAAAGCCTTACTTTAAGAAACTACTTTGACTTTATGCTGTGCTCTGGTGTTTTTTCCCAGCTTTTTTTTATTATTATTTTTTTATTTTTAAAGCTTTATTAATGTATAGGTGAATAGTTTTATTTTTGGGTTTTTAATTAATAAATAAATAAATGTGATAAAAAGAAGAATGGGAACAGGAGGGACTCTAATTTTTTGCTTCTTGGGAATATATTAAGTATATAAAACCATTGCAAAACAGCATGATCATAGCTTCTAATATAGTTATTCAGATAATCTTCTTGGGTCATCCTCTTATCACTGGACTATATATACATCATGTAAGGTTGGGGAAATTTGGGGAATCTGTTTATGTAGGACTTATGATTTGTGGTGGTAGTTGTTGTACTATTAAATGCCTCTGCAGATGTGAAACCCACCATTTGGTGACACCTGTAGCATGTCTCTCCCAGATTACATATGGTGGTGGATTGTTAGTCCTGTAATGATCACCTATTTAGGTGAAAGCACTTTGGCAGAATGGGTTGGCTGAAGGCTAGGAGAACCAGTTTGACCATGTTTTTCTCTGCGGAGGGTTGGAGAAGTGGAGAGAAGAATATTCCCAGCAGTTACAACAAAGGAACTAGGTGCTGGGGGGGCATATAAATATCAACTCAAGAGATTCACTGAGACAGGAAGCTTTGGGCAGGAGATGGGAAGAAATTGGCATGTTTTTGTGGGAGGAGTGTGTGTGTTTGCAGAACCGGTCAAGGTAGATAAAGCTAGCCAATTTACGAATGCTCCATGATTTTGAAGAGACTCATGAGCTGCAGGAAAAGGATCCCAGACACTGCAGAAAGCCCTGGCCAAACCCAAAGAACTTTCCAGAGTGGTAAGGAACCTGAAGCAGGGAAAAGCACATGGGTGTGTCCATTGTTTTTTATAGAGCTACTAGCAGAAATACCCGGCGTTGCTAGGGTCAGTCGGGGGGGGGGGGGGAGGGGGGGGAAGGGGACCCAGCGTTGCTCGAAGAGAGCTGAGCGAGTGTGGGGTCCGTTGGAGGGGGGGAGAGAGCTGAGTGAGTGGGTGGGGGGCATTGGAGGAGGGGGAGATTTAAAAAAATTTTGATTCTTACTTGAGGGGCGAGAGAACTGAGCGAGTGCAAGGTCCGTTGGGGGGGGGGGGAAGCTGAGCGAGTGCGGGGGCCGTTGGAGGGAGGGAGGGGGTGAGATTTTAAAAATTTTCGATTCTTTCCTGAGGGAGGAGAGAACTCAGTGAGTGTGGGGGCCCTTGGATGGGGGGGGGGGGAAGAGAGCTGAGCGAGTGTGGGGTCCGTGGGAGGGGGGAGAGAGCTGAGCGAGTGCCGGGGCCATTGGAGGGGGGGGGGCAGAGAGCTGAGCGAGTGTGGGGTCCGTTGGAGGGGGGTATTATTACATCATAACTATGTCACAGAGAACAGCAGGAGTTAACCTGCTGCCCAGCTGATGTGAATGGGCTTTAAAGAATTTCACCCCTTGGTGGTGTCAGAGGTGAGATTTGAAAAATTTTCAACTCTTACCCTGATTAGGACCCTAAGGTCTATAACTGTACCAAATTTCAAGTCTCTAGCTCAAATGGTGTGGAAGGAGTAAGGGAACGTACATACATGCACGCATACACCATTTGACTTTTATATATATAGATTTCTTGTGCTACGTAAGTGAAGAGTAATGATATTTGGTAATTTTATACAAAGTCTGTTTGTCTGTTTGCTTTCACTATTTCGTACCCCTAAAAAGATAAACTGCAAACCAGAAAGTGAGAATCTGAGGAACACTCAAAAACTGCTGGGGAGGCAATGGAAAGACCACACTAGTTTGCAGGGCCTTAGGCAATTGAACTGCAGGATTTCCACTATAAAGAGTGGTGTCAGATATGAGGTCTTCACCTGGAGTGTGTGGCTAGAGGCTCAAAGCCTGGGACAGTGCCTAAAGCCAGGGTTCTCAAACTGGGGGTTGTGAACCCTTAGGGAGTCATGGGGGTGGAGGGGAGGTGTCATGAGCTGTCAGCATCCACCCCCAAACCCCGCTTCACCTCCAGCATTTATAATATTGTTAAACATAAAAAATATTTTTTAATTTATAAGGGGGGCTATATAATCAGAGGCTTACTGTGTGAAAGGCATCACCAGTATAAAAGCTTGAGAACCATTAGCCTAAGCTCTGCCTAGCACCATCAAGCTTTTGCGGGGATGGGATTCATGGTTGGATTTCCTCACAGCAGTCTGGCAAGATGGGGGAACTCAACCAAATCCATGGTAGGTATTCAAATGTTATCAATAAGGTAAATATTTTACTGGATCTGTTTATTTGTAAATGTCTTTATTCCCTTACTTGTGTAACTTAAACTGTGGGGGGTTTATTTGTGTTTTGATGTTAATGTATAATATTTCATTTCCAGTTTTATGACTGGCTGAAACAGTCTCATATGATTTACTATTCAACATTTTTTGCTGTAAAATCAGTGGGTAATCAAATAAGTCAGGTAATAAATTCTGCACTTGGTCAGAATTCCTGCTTTTAAAATTGAAAGTTGTCTGATATGTATTGTATCTCTCATTTGATCACTCTCCAAGAAGGATTTGCTACCTTAAAAGGTAAAAACAACTACTGGTTTTTCTTAAGAAGTAGTTGTGTAAAAACTACCCTTCAGTCAGAAATTTCCCTTCTGCAAAATAACTCTGAGTCTTTGTTTTGGGGAAATTGTATCACTGTCTTGCTAAGTTTTCTGTGCTTTATAATTGTAATTGCATAATTGTAACATCTTTGCTTTAAATTGCATAATTGTATAATTGTAACATCTTTGCTTTAAAATAAATCTTTGCTTTAAAATAAATCTTTGCTTTAAATTGCATAAATTGCATAATTGTAACATCTTTGCTTTAAAATAAATAACAATTTCGCAGAATAGATATGTGTTGTAATTTGTGTTTAAAATCCATTGTCATCCTAGTCAGATAATCTCTGCTACAAGGAACACTTCATTGAAATCTTTGCTAAATTGTAGCAATGGTGTTTAAGTTGTATACTATGTTTCTGTGACACTTAGTAAATGGGGGGGAGGGGGAAGTATTCTTGTCGGCTTTTGCTGCAAGGGATCATGTTCCCTTAGAGCAGGGGTGTCAAACTCAATTGCACAGGGGGCCAAAACTCAAAACTCGCGGGCCGAACAGTATAACCATTTATTTAACAGACTAAATATTTATGTTTTTTAACCATTAATATGAACCAAAATACAGGATATCATTCCAAAATAAATACATTTCAACTTAAAATATTTTGCTCTTCATAAAAAAATATCCTGTCAATACAATACATTCAAAATCTGTACATGCTGGAATATTAAAAAATCTGAAAATATAAATAAAAAATTGAATTTAAAGCAAAAGTATAATCATAACAAATCATAACATTCCATTTTCTTGTCCTATTTAGTCAGAGCCTGATACTTGGAGTCTTTTCTTTGCAACAAGTTCGTTTATGTTTGGGGTTAGGTTCTGTGTTGTGAAGATTCTCAGGATCGATTGCAGGTGTTCATCAGTGAGGCGACTCCTGTGTGACATTTTGTTAATTTTCATCACAGAGAACAGCTGCTCGCACAGATATGTGCTGCCAAACATGGACAGGATTCGAGCCGCATGTTGGCGGAGCTGCGGCATCGCTTCAGGAATGAAGCGAGTGAACTGTGCTGGCCCCGCAGTGTCGTACTTTGCCTTCAGTGTCCGGTTACATTGCAGTTCTATCAGCTCCATCTGCATTTCTACAGGTGCGGTTTCCACATCGACTGCAAATGGGTTGCGAAGCAGCTCGAAGTTACTTTTCTGTGCCTCAAAGTCACTGAAGCGCCGTGCGAACTCAGTGCGCAGCGCGCTGAGTTTTTCAGCAAAGGTGGCATTTGGGAAAACTGTGGCACTTTCTTGGTTCCGTATTACTTGGCAACAGGGAAAGTGAGACAAGTTGCATTGGTGCATTTGTGTCTCCCATAAGCGCAGCTTCACTTGAAATGCCTTCACTGCATCATGCATATCGGTTATTATGTGCTCCCATCCCTGGAGTTGAAGGTTTAAAGCGCTAAGATGCGACGTTATGTCAGCCAGGAACGCCAACTCACATTTCCACTTTTCATCCCGCAGAACTGTGCAGTCTTTCCCCTTACTGTCCATGAACTGGCAGATTTCCTCTCGCAGCTCAAAGTGTCTTTTGAGAACTTTTCCCCGACTTAGCCACCGGACCTCCGTATGATATGGCATATCGCCAAACTCGCTATCTATTTCCCGCAGAAAAGACTGGAATTGGCGGTGATTTAAACCGTGGGCTCTGATAAAGTTGACGGTTTGTGTTACAGTGTTCATCACATGATCCATTTTTAGGACTTTAGCACTCAGCGATTCCTGGTGTATGATGCAGTGATACACTGTCAACTCACCGGCACAGTTCTCCTCCCGCATCTTTGAGCGCATCCTTCCCACCAGTCCATTTTTTTCACCACACATAGCAGGTGCGCCATCTGTTGTAAGTCCAACGAGTTTTTCCCACGGCAGTTTCATGTCGGTTACACTTTGAAATACATTTCCAAAGATGTCTTCTCCTTTCGTTGTCCCGTGCATCGATTTAATGTCCAGTATTTCCTCTGTTACGCACAAATTGGAATCCACACCACGGATAAATATCGCCAGCTGTGCAGTGTCAGTCGCGTCAGTAGTTTCATCCACGGCAAGGGAGTATGCAACAAAATCTTTTGCTCTTTCAATCAACTGTGTTTTCAAATCAGTCGCCATCTCACAAACCCGATTAGCAACAGTGTTTCTGCTGAGGCTTACATTTGCAAACGCTCGCGTTTTATCTGGACAAAGGACGTCACACACTTTCATCATACAATTCTTTACGAATTCCCCCTCAGTAAACGGCCGTCCTGATTTGGCGATCTCTTCGGCCACAATGAAACTTGCTTTCACAGCAGCTTCACTTTGTGATTTTGCTTTGGTGAAAAACGTCTGCTGGGATGTCAAATTCTTCTTCAACTCCTCTACCTTTTGTAGCTTCTGTCCTGCGCTCAGGTTTTTGAATTTGTTCTCATGTTTCGTCTCGTAGTGCCGTCTTAGGTTATACTCCTTCATTACAGCGATATTACTCCCGCAAAGGAGACACACTGGTTTACCTGCAATTTCAGTAAACATATACTCATTCTCCCACCGGCTTTGAAAGCCTCGGTTTTCAGAATCAATTTTTCTCTTGGCCATTGTTGGGGTCTAGCTTTGATTTGATATTAGCGTTGTATACATCAACAGACCGCGAACTTGAACCGCGGCTTGCCGTTGGCGGCAATTGCACTGCATCATGGGATTTGTAGTGTGTGTTATTGGGGCGTCATATCACAGGGCCATTAAAAACAGATATATAAAACGATTTCGCGGGCCGGATATAATTGTATGGCGGGCCGGATGTGGCCCGCGGGCCTTGAGTTTGACACATGTGCCTTAGAGTGCCAAAGCTTGTTACTGGCCTTCCTCAAAATAATATATATGAATGGAAGAAAAAGGAAGCTGATAATAGTAATGAGAAACTAGGAATTGTAAAAAAAAAAATTATAAAGGAAGTAAATGAACGTAAAGATATCTGTGTCTGGTAGAGTTAAAAACAATAAAAAGGCGTTTAAGTATATTAGAAATAAAAAGAATCCTAACAGTGGTATTGGTTTATTACAGTATAGAAATCATAGCATTAATAATGCAGAAGAGGCTGAAAGGGTCAGTAAATATTTCTCTTCTGTATTTGGGGGTGGGAACAGGTTATGTAGTCATATCTGATATCACTCTTTCCATTCCACTAGTATCCCAGCAGGATGTTAAATGGCAGCTGCCAAAGTTAAACATTTTTAAATCAGCAGGTCTGGTGACTTGTGTCCAAGAGTTTTAAAAGAGCAGGCGGGGGAGCTCACTGGACCTTAATGTTGCTTTCACTAAGTTTTGAAACACCAGAGAAGTTCCAGAAGATTGGAAGAAATCTATTCTTGTGCTAACGTTTAAAAAGGATGACCCAGGTAGTTTATAGGCCTATCAGTATAACTTCAATCCCAGCCAAGATAATGGAGCAGCTGATATGAGATTTGATTAAGAAATGTAGGAGAATATATAATTGATACCAATCTGCAGGGGTTTATGAAGAAACAAATCCTGTCAAACTACTTGTTACCCTTTTTTATGATAAGGAAATAGTGTGTTAATTGTAATATACTTAGATTTCTTTAAGGCATTTGATTTGGTAACACATGACATTGTGATTAAAAAGGCTAAAATGATATAAAATCAACTTGGCTTACATTAAATGGATTAAAAACTGGCTAATTCATAGGTCTCAAAAGGTAGTAGTAAATGGGGAATCTTCTTTAAATGGTGTGGTGTTAAGGGTGTTGAGGTTGGTTTTTAACTATATGCTGCTTAATATTTTTTTAATAACGTGGGATAAAATATAAAATTATCATTGATAAAATTTGCAAATGACTCAAAAATTGGGGGAGTGACAAATAATGAAGATAGCCGGTATCTTACACAGAGCAATCTGGATCACTTGGTAAGATGGATGTAATAAAACAATATGCAATGAAGGCAATGGTTTCAGGACAGGGACTTTATCCTGGGAAGCAGACACTCAGAAAATGATTTGGAGGTCATAGTGAATAATCAGCTGAACATGAACTCCCAATGCAATGCTGTGACTAATGCAATTCTTGGCTCCATATATGGGTATCCAGTAGGAATAGAGAAATTATTTTACCTCTCTATTTAGCACTGGTGCAACCACTGCTGGAATACTGTGTCCTAGTTCAGGTATTCACAGTTTCAAGAAAGATGTTGATAAATTGGAGAGATTTCAGAGAAAAGCCACAAGAAAAGATTAAAGGATTAGAAAATGTGCTTTATAGCGACAGCCCTAAGAAGCTCAATCTATGTAGCTTAACAAGGAGAACAAGAAGGGGTGATTTGATTACAGTTTATAAGTACCTACATGGGGAACAAATATTTAATAATGGGATCTTCAGTCTAACAGAGAAAGATATAACCTCATTCCAATGGCTAGAAGTTGAAACTAGACAAATTTAGACTGGATATGAGGTATACATTTTTGACAGTGAGGGTAATTAATCATTGAAACAATTTCCCAAGAGTCATGTGTTCTCCATTACAAACAACTTTTAAATCCGAATTGGATATGGAGATATATATATATATATAAAAAAATATGCATGCTCTAGGAATTACTTTAGGAATTTCTGTGGGCTGTGTTATACAGGAGGGCAAACTTGGTCCTTTCTGGCATTGGAATCTGAGAACCTTGATATACTGCAGAGGTTTCCAGACAGTAGTCCATCAGCCAGTGGTGATCTACATGTACACAATAGTGGTTTGAAGAAAGATGTTTGATCATATGGTGCTGGCTCCTCATTAGTTCCCCCTCCTAAATTACACTTTTTAAAGTTTTAAATATGTCCCTAATATTAATTTCTTATGGAAGCTATTACTATATTTGAAACAAGACTACTACACAATTATGAAAATGAGAGAGGTGCTGAACATGACAATTTCTCTGCTAAGGTCCCTGCTGTGGTAATAAACGGGGACCACCTGACAATGTTCTCTTTAAATTGTGAATTTCCAATTGACAGAGTGAAGTGCAAGCCCTCTATAGTTAAATACTTATCATTAGATGGTTCTTTAATGAAATGTATGTTTATTTCAGCATCTTAACTGATGATGATGATGACGAAGAAGAAATCTACAGAACTGAAGATTGTGAATTTGCAGCCAAGAAAAGGAAAAAAGACCATTTTCGGAATAACACAAAATCACAATGTAAGACTAGATTGCATTTAGTTCTAGTTTGAAGAATGTTTCATAACTTTAAAGTATTTAAATATTTCTATAAAGCTTACTCAGAAGGGCAGAATTCATTAATCCTTATTAGTACTGCTTCTATAAACACTCACTATTAATAATGCATATATAAATGATACAGCTTTTCTAAACTACTCTATCATTAATCAGTGAGCATAAGATCTTTATGATCCTAATGAAAATACATTTGTGAATTGTGGTATCCCTCTATTAATCAAAGTGTACCGATGCTGCTTTTACTTACTTTTTCTGGGGAGGGTTTACTTTAAATTGAGGTTTTTCTGAACATGTAAGCTTGCTTTTTAGTTACTGCCTTTATAAGCTTGTGCTAATCTTTTATATGTAATTTTAATTCAACTTGTCCATAGTGAAACAGCTCTTTGAAAAATGAATTTGTATTGATTTTTTTCTTTACTTTTAATCACAGCATCTAGGGTACTTAGTGATTTTAAAAAAGCTGCAGGGGATACAGTTATCCACAATCCTTGAAGACACAGAGCATGGAGAGACAGAAAGGGGCATACAGAACACTGGGAGGGAGGGCATAAATTGCTTGGGTTGAGGGGATGACACGGGAACCCCGGTGCACAGAATATTCCTAGGGAGACAGCAGAGTATGTACTCAGAATGAGGGTGGGATCCTGTGTAAAATATGTGATCATGTAATTAAAACTGTATCCTAATATATACTCACAAGAGGGCAGAACATAGATTGCTGATGCAGCCTAAAATATGGAGTTACCTTACTTTTGAATGCTTGGCTTTGCAACCTAAATCATTTTCTTTTTTTGCTTAGTTTTTTGGATGTGTAATTTACTACATGGGATAAAAATTTTGTAAGTGCCTTAGTCACTTAACTACTTTTGGAAGTGTTTATCCATCAGCTGTTTCAAACTTTTGTAAGTAATCTTCATTAAAGCTATCTTTTTAAAAAACCCTCTCATTTGCAGAGTTTTATCAAGAATGATACATGTGTGTAACTTTTTATATTTAATAAATTAATTACCCAATGTGCTGAAAGTTAACATGGTTACATTAATTTATTTGTTTTTAGGTTTTTATCGTGAAAAATGGATCTATGTTCACAAAGAAAGCACCAGAGAAGTAAGTGTCATGTGCTGTCTTGCAGTCCTTATTTGCTGCCTGATTACATGTGGTGTTGAAGTACACATCTTAAACTTTATCTTCACTGCATACTAATGTCATGCTCAGACCTGGGTCCCCCTCTCCTCACCACTTTAACACAGTGTACATTCAGCCACTAGTACAGTGGGGCAGCCATCACATTCTGAACAATAGGGCAGACCACAAGGTAGCTTTTAGCCAATATTGCTACCACAAGGTCAGTGTAGTTAAAACAAGGGTATCTATAGCTGCTCAACAATTGAGATATCATGGTCATTCAATTAATTCCAATAAGCCCATTGAGTCCCTATTCATGTGTTCTATCTTGCCATCTGCCTGTGCCCTGACCAGAAATGGTCTACCTTCACTTCTCTCTGCTCAGGAAAGTGTATAATCCCACTTTGCTTGCAGTTTCCCCAGCTATCCTATTCCCAGTGTTTGAAACAGCAGAACAGTGGCCCCTGAAAAGCAGGTGTATTGACATGCAGCCTCCTGGCCTCACGAATGCATCAGAATCTTGGTGTAGCTTTGGGCTGAAGTAAACCAGACTCGCATCTTTAACTGTACAAAGAGGAATGTCAAACTGTATAAATGTATATCTGAGGAGCTGCTGGCAGATCACGGGAATGAGCAGACTAACCAGCAGTGCAGAGAGAGAATAAAGGGGCTTGAGGTGAACTATTGGAAGACCAGGAAAAAGAATAAGAAGCGTGGTAGTGCCCCAGCAACGTGCTCATTTTACAATGAAATGGACTGTGTTCTGAGCAGCCCTGTGAGCACGTAAACCCATTTCCGCATGGAATCATTTGTGGAGTTAGTTGGGGTGTGGGTTCAGAATTTGGATGTCCATGGTGATGTGGCCTAGGTCAGCCAACAAGGAGAGGGAGAGGCAGAGGAGAAGGGCTGTAGCCTGGTCCACAAGCTTGTCTCCGATTCACAAGAGCTGTTCTCTTAAATATCCCAGGAAGAGCACAGTGTGGTAGAGATGGGGTGGGCAAACTTTTTGGCCCGAGGGCTACATGGGGGTTGTGAAACTGTGTATGGAGGGCCAGGTAAGGAAGGCTGTGCCTCCTCAAACAGCCTGGACCCTACCCCCTACCTGCCCCTCCCACTTCCCGCCCCCCTGACTGCGACCCTCAGAACCCCCGACCCATCCAACTTGTCCCGTCCCGCTCCTTCTCCCATGACCAGCCCTCCTGAGAAAAAAAACCAAAACATTGCATCCATAAAAAGCAGCAGTTCTTGGCCCTGGTGACTAGGAAGCCAAATGGAACACTACTACATCAGCTTGGTTACTGACGGTAAGTAAATGTTGTGGGCCTAGACTATTTCCTCCCATAATCCCAATCGAGAATAGACAAGTTGTCCTACAGCACCCTGCAAATGTAAGCACAGAGTGACACAATTAATCTCAAGATACAAGCCAAGATAACTTTATTGCTTGTCAATGCCACATACAATGTCAATACAGACATAGGACATGACAGCAGTGTACTGATCTCTACAATGATTGTGTAGTAGTGGAGTAGGCTACGAGGCACTTACAACCCTTGTACATGTACGAGGCACATGTTTACTTTATCCCATGGTTCTTGCTGAAATTGTGCATCATTGCACAATGCAGAATTTGTTCCTCGCAGAATTTTATTTTTCATGCAGAATTTGCGATTTCCACCAAATTATTTCCATTTTCCAGTTTTACATGTTTCAGATGTATTAGTTATGTACACGTAATGTCTTTGTGTGCACGTGAGCCTGAACCCTCCCCCTCCACTCCACTTATCACTGTACCTCTCCAGCAGTTCTCCCCATGCCTGATATGGGCTCGCATACCACCTTCAGAGATAAATAGGTGTTGGCTGGTGAACCATGTACATGACCCAGCCCAGGTAAACATACACATGTACACACTCATCCCAACACACACTCTATCCAGGTTCTCTATTTCCCCATGCTAACCATCACTATCCTACAACTAAACTACTTCTAACTCACCAACCCCTTTCCTGCTACAATAGCATGACCCTAAAAATCTTACAATACACAAAGAAGTTTGAACTTGGGCAGGAGATGACAGACACAAAACAGTCTTTAAGGATGCTAGCACTCCTTTAGGCCAGGTTGTTACAGCATGTTTGTATAATGACTTTGTTTAAATGAAATATTTAATTTCAGTGAAATAGAAGATAAGTCAACAAAGATGCATCAAGTGCTGTAATAATATGTCTATTTGTCAAAAAATATTTCCATAAAAAGCAGCAGTTTTATTGTCTCTCTTGTTACAGATGTACCTACTAACAGGTATTTTGAAATAAATTACCAAAGTTGAAACTGATGTGATTAAATTGGGTTGTTTTGACAAAATATGTAGAATTTTAAAATCTTGTACACAATTTTTTTTTTTATTTTTGGCTCAGAATTCTCCCAGAAGTATTCATGTGTAATGAAGATAAGGCCTTACTAATGTGTGGCATCACTTAGCTATCTTTTAGTTCAAAATGGAGCAGTTGTAATTTCCTCATCTTCTCTCATAGGCCTGGTTTACACTCAGGTCGATTTTCCCTCCCCTCCCCCCAGCATATGCAACTTCAGCTACACGAATAGCATAGCTGAAGTCAACGTATTCAGGTCGACTTACCTCTGTGTCTTCACAGCACTGAGTCGCTCCCCCGTTGACTCCACTTGTGCCTCGTGGCACAGTGAAGTTTCGGAGTTGATAGGAGAGCGCTCAGGAATAGATTAATCTTGTCTAGAGAAGATGTGATAAATCAATCCCCAAAAGATCGATCTTTACCTGCCAATCCTGTGAGTATTGTAGACCTGGCATAAGAAATCAAATGAATGTTTGGCCAAGATTCCGGAAATTATCCCTGTTCTATAAGTATGCTTAGGCATATGTTTAACTTTAAGTACTTGCTTAAGTACCTTCTTGATTCAGAACATTAGTGATGATTAACTGAACCAGTTTTTTCTTTGTTTGCTCTCAAAGTATGTTTTCTTCTTTTTCAAGAGACATGGCTATTGCACATTGGGAGAAGCTTTTAATCGCTTAGATTTTTCAAGTGCAATTCAGGACATCAGAAGGTTCAATTATGTGGTCAAAGTAAGCTGTTTATATTGTATATTTCATAAATGTTTTGCTGTTTTTTCTGGTATAATTATACACTGACAATTTGCAACTATATAAATAAGCTGTTTGCATAAAAATATGCATTTAAAAATACCGAAGTTCTTGGGTAAACTTTGATTTTTGTGTGTTGAAAACTGATTTATTATTCTGTGAAACTCCTCAGACTGCAGGAGGAAGAAAATAGGCCAATAACTCCTTTCAGAGAAACAGTGGTGGTAACTTCAGTAGTTTTCTGCACTATAAAAAAAATCATAAAATAGCAAGTTAAGATCCCACTATTAATATTCTTTAAAAGAAATTATAATACATCATGTTGTTACTTATTTTCACAATTGCAATTTTAATAATTTTTGATAATGCATTATGAATTACTACATTTTCTGTAGCATTTTTTTTTCCCTGAAAAGAATGAAGTGTTAGTGCTATGAGTAGAGTTGCCAGGTGTCTGGTTTTTGATGGGAATGTCCGGTCTAAAAGGGAACCTGGAAGCATCCGGTCAGCACAGCTGACTGGGTGCTGGAAGTCCACTTGGCCACAGTAATTGGTCTCCACCGCTGGGGAGAGTGGGAAGAGGAACTTCTGCATCTGGAGCCACATGAAGGAGCTTGCTCACTGCTTAGCTGCTGATACCTGATAGAGTAGTGACTTGCTTCCGGACCAGGTTCCAAGAGGTAGGTCCCGCTAGCCCCAGGGGGGAGAGGGGATCCTGTCCACCCCCCTTCTTCTCTAACATGCCCTGATTGCCCCAGCCCTAGCCCCTCACTACAAGGACTGACCCCACTCCAGCTCCTTACTCTGGGGATCGACCACCACTGTGCCCTGGTTTTGCAGGTGGGCAGGTTCCATATCGTGTCCTTCCGGCCTGACACTGCAGGCAGCACCTGAGTCCCGTGGGGGGAGCAGGGGAGCGAGTGACTGAGGGAGGAGATGAGCAGGTGGCAAAGCCTCGGGGGAAGAAGTAGGGTAGAAGTGGGGCAAGGATGTTCAGTTTCTGTACTTAGAAAGTTGGCAACCCTGGATATGAGGTGTCATTACCCCTCTCTGTCAATCTTTGCTGCTCCATCTATATATATATCTATATCTATATATATAAAAGTCAAGTGGTGTATGTATGAGTGTATGTATGTACGTATGACTGCGAAGTCCTCCCACACCGTTTGAGCCAGAGACTTGAATTTTGGTACAGTGAGGGGTCTTGGGGTCTAGATGCTGGTAAGGGTCGAAAAATTTTCGGATCTCACCTCTGACGCCCCCCAGGGGTGAAAGTCTTTCAGGGCCAATCACATCAGCTTGGCAGTTAGGTGGTGATGATGTCATAATACCCCCCTCCAACAGACACCTCACTCGCTCAGCTCACCCCTCCCTCCTCCAACGGAACCCCGGAGATCCCTCAGTTCTCTGCCCCTCCCACCTCCCCAACGGAACCCCGGAGATCCCTCAGTTCTCTGCCCCTCCCACCTCCCCAACGGAACCCCGGACTACATCAGCTCTGTGCCCCCCCCACCTGCGAAGGTCCCCGGAATCCCTCGGCTCTGGGCCCCCTCCCCTCCTGCGACGGATCTGAGTTGGGTTTGGTGGGACGGTAAGTGAGGTGGGGGTGTCGGATTCGGTCGGGGCGGTGAGGTGGGGGTTTCGGGTTTGCTTCGGGGGGTGGGAAGGTGTCGGGGGGGGGTGAGGGGTGTGGTGTGGGTGTTGGGTTTGGTCTGGGGGGGGGGAGGTGTTGGGGTGGGTGCCCAGACCAAACCCGACACCCCCCCCCCCGGCTCACTTACCCCCCGACCAAACCCGACACCGCCACCTCACCCCCCCCACCAACCGCAACACCCCCTGACCAACCCCAACACCCACCCCTCACCCCTCACCCACCCCAACACCTTCCCACCCCCCCAGACCAAACCCGACACCCCCTGGCTCACTTACCCCCCCGACCGAACCTGACACCCCCACCTCACCCCCCCACACACCAATCGCAACACCCCCAGACCAAACCTGACACCCCCCGGCTCACTTACCCCCCGACCGAAACCGACACTCCCACCTCACCCCCCCAAGCAAACCCGACACCCCCACCTCACCCCCCCCCCACCAACCACAACACCCCCTGACCAACCCCAACACCCACACCTCACCCCTCACCCACCACGACACCTTCCCACCCCCCAGACCAAACCCGACACCCCCCCGGCTCACTTACCCCCGACCGAACCCGACACCCCTACCTCATCCCCCCAAGCAAACCTGACACCCCCACCTCAACCCCCCACCAACCGCAACACCCCCTGACCAACCGCAACACTCACCCCTCACCCACCCCAACACCTTCCCACCCCCCCAGACCAAACCCTACACCCCCCGGCTCACTTACCCCCCCGACCAAACCCGACAACCCCACCTGACCCCCCCAAGCAAACCCAACACCCCCACCTGACCCCCCGACCAAACCCGACACCCCCCCCACCCCCGGCTCACGGTGCACTGTGTAGCACACAGATTATTAAATACACTGTTCGGTCGGGGGGTGAGGTGGGGGTGTCGGGTTTGCTCAGGGAGTGAGGTGGGGGTGTCGGGTTTGGTCGGGGGGTGACGTGGGGGTGTTGGGTTTGTTTTGGGGGGTCAGGTGGGGTTGTCGGGTTTGGTCGGGGGGTAAGTGAGCCGGGGGGTCTTGGGGTTGGTCGGGGGGGTGGGAAGATGTCAGGGTGGGTGAAGGGTGGGTGTTGGGGTTGGTCAGGGGGTGTCAACTGTCTGCCCCCTCCCCACCTCCGACTGACCCGAGCAACGCCGGGCACTTATGCTAGTATATATATAAAAGTCAAGTGGTGTATGTATGTATGTATGACTGCGAACTCCTCCCGCACCGTTTGAGCTAGAGACTTGAAATTTGGTACAGTTAGGGGTCTTGGGGTCTAGATGGTCATAAGGGTCGAAAAATTTTCGGATCTCACCTCTGACGCCCCCCAGGGGTGAAAGTCTTTAAGGGCCAATCACATCAGCTGGGCAGCTGGGTGGTGATGATGTCATAATACCCCCTCCAAAAGACACCGCACTCGCTCAGCTCACTGCCCCTCCCTCCTCCAACGGAACCCCGGAAATCCCTCAGTTCTCTGCCCCTCCCCCCTTCCCACCTGCGAAGGTCCCCAGAATCCCTCGGCTCTGGGCCCCCTCCCCGCCTGCGACGGATCCGAGTTGGGTTTGGTGGGACGGTAAGTGAGGTGGGGGTGTCGGGTTCGGTCGGGGGGTGAGGTGGGGGTGTTGGGTTTGCTTGGGGGGGTGAGGTGGGGGTGTCAGGTTTGGTCGGGGGGTAAGTGAGCCAGGGGGTGTTGGGGTTGGTCAGGGAGTGTCAGCTGTCTGCCCCCTCCCCACCTCCGACTGACCCGAGCAGCGCCGGGCACTTATGCTAGTGATTTATAAGTGGCAGGCACTTAGTGAGATAACTGGTATTCCCTTTCTACTATCATTATTTCCTCTAAAACTTTGGGAACAACACCCAGATTTTAAAAAAATCTTCTAGCCTGTCCATCTTTCAAAAATGACTTTAATGAGGAGCTGTTCTGGCCATATTTATCTTCATCTATTTCACAAATGACAGAACAAGGCAGTTTTTAGAGAAAAAATTCTCAACATCTTTAAGAATTGCTTCTCGGAACTATTTGTTCTAGAGCATGCAACAAGAGAGGCTAGCCTTCACTTAGTTTTCAGTAGCACACTGTATCTAGATTCAACAACCAAGGAGCAGGTAGTGTACTATAAAGAGATAGTGACATTAAACTTGAGAAAGTGAGATTTTAGTCAAATGAGAAGGTTAGTCAAAAAGGCCCTGAAGTTAAAAATAAAGGAATTTAAATCCTTGGAGAATGTAGGGGTAGTACTTAAAATCAGTAACAGTCTCTGAAAATGTTTACTGTGAGAAAGTGAACAGTATTTAAATGAATATGGCTAAATGACTTAAGAGGGTACTTAAGCAAACAGAAATACTTCAAAACTTGGAAATCTGACTGTAGTAAAGCCAATAAAGAGGCACGTAATTACAGCATCCAATAAGAGACGGAACTAGAAGGAACAAAATGGATTTCAAAGAGCAAACAGCTAAAGGCAAAAATGAAGAGAGTTTTTTTTAAGGGTCTCAAAAACAGGAAGCCTACAGAAGAATCAGTGTCCACTGAATCATCAGTAGTTAAAAGAGGGCAATTAAGGATGATAAGGACATTTATTTGCATCAATCTTCACCACTGAGAATGCTGGAGAGCTTTTTAACCAGGACCTGTTCTTTTCTTGTAATAAAGGTGATATACTCAGATCTGTCCGAATAGGTACTGGAGCAAATTGTTAATTTAAAAAGCAGTAAATTACTAGGCCCAAATGATAAACCAAGAGTTCTGAAGAAATCTTAAGTAGAAGTAGCTGAGCTGTTAGCAAAAACATGCAATATTTAAGAACAGCCACTGTTCAGAGGATTGGAAGGTAGCAAGCTTTTAATTTAAAAAAACAAACAAAAAAAAAAAACACCTGTAGAGGGTGATCCAGTGAATTTACAGTCCAGCAAGCCTTACATACATACCTGTCAGATTGGTTGAAACAATAATTTAGCAAAAGATTAACAGCACATGGAGGATCATGATATAATAGAGTTTAAGCAGCTGGGTCTCTGCAAACAACTAATCAAAGAACATGTCAAAAGTAATAAATAAAGGAGAACTGGTTGGCATTATAAACAGTGGAACCAAATCTGCCTTAGTTAAGGTTACATAATTCTTCCCATTTATAGCACCTGTTTTCAGTGGCTTATAGCTTTTCCAAAATTTAACAATGCTGAAGGGGAAAGAGAAGACCGGAACTGATTCAGAAGGGTTCAGGTTTGGTGGGTGGAACAGTTGCACAAAGATCTGTGCCCATTCCCCTCCTTAACCTGAAATAGAACCCAAGATTCCTTAGTCAATAAAATCATCCTTTGTCAGTAAAATCTCTGTGAAAGCCCTTGGCAAAATGTGTGTCCCAGTTCTTCTCCAGTAATGTTGTAATAGGGTCAGCACCCTCCTCTTGTGCATACCCCCTTTTTTGTCTGGCTGATAGTGCCTGAAAACACTGTTCTTTTAATGGGACGGGGGGCACCTTTCATGGATGGTGTCCTTCCTCTCAGGTACATGCTGGCACCTGCCTCTCACGAGTCCCATCCCCAGCTGCTAGTTCTCTCGGCTGGTCTTTGGCAGCTCAACCCTCTGGCTGAGCTGCACACGCTGACCCCCTTCTGGTGTATACAGTCCAGGTTGTTTCTCGGCCCCGGTATGGGAGCAATAGGTCTAGTGTTTCTTCCCTGAGGCACTGCCTTCTTCAAACACTGAGCTGGGGCCCAACTTGGTACCCTCAGCTGGTATCCTTTTCAGCAGCCCTCCCTCAGCTCAGTCTGCAACCAGACCAACAGGGCCCATCTCCATACCCTCACCTGGTCGGCAAGGCTCTGGGCTCAGCCTGCCCACACTGACCTTTTCATGGCTCTGCTTGCTACCCTATCCATCCAGCCAGGCACCTGGTCTTTGGCAGCCAATCTCTGGGCTCAGTTCTGCCTGGTGAGCTCTCTGCAGTGAGCTGCCTTTGTCTAATCAGCCAGGCTCCCAGGCCCCCCTCAGCAAGCTCCACACAGCAACGGCTCTGCTGCTTGCCTTTTATCTGTCCCTTCTGGCACCTTATTGGTTGCTCCAGCAGCCCCTCTGATCGGACTCTCTTCTGCAGCCACTTCTGCCCAATAAATAATTTAAAACTTGCCTGTTTTCCATGACTGCCTTTGGCCCTCCTTTAACCTTTGTCTCTGGTCTCACACAATAAAACAGTTAAAAGCTTGCCCCAGTAAAACAGTTAATTCTGACCTGACCCCCTTTAGACAAGGTCGATCTGAAGATCCCACCTGGTACCATAATGTAACAGAGTCAGCACCTGCCTCTCATTTGTGCTCCCCCCCCCCTTTTTTTTTTTTTTGGTCTGATAGTGCCTGCAAACACAATTCTAGGCTTCCTGGAGCCCTTCTCGCTGCTCTATTCTGGGACAGGGTGATGCAGGGCTGTGAGTCCTCCAGCAGGGGGCCTCTGGATCCAGTCAACCCTGCCACAAGTACACAGGAGGACAGCCTACTACTATTCACTTACTCCATTAGCTCAAGTGTTCGAGGTCTGTGCTGTGGATCTAAAGGTTCCAACCCTACTACTGACCCATGCTGGTATCAGTATGATGCAATGTGATATAATTTGTTTTTTCAGTTTTCTTTGTTTAAAAATCTAGGAAACTACCCTGTTTCCCCGAAAGTAAGACATCCCCCGAAAATAAGACGTACTTCCAGTTTTGCCTCTCGCTGTAATATAATGTAATGTAATTTTGGGAGCAAAAATTAATATAAGACACTGTCTTATTTTCGGGGAAACACGGTATCTTAAAAATATGACATTAAAAGTTGGCACAATCAACCTTAATTGCAGTGTTTCTTAATCTGAGGGCTTGAATTACAATTATAATATTTCTGATGTAGTTTTTCTATATAACCATTTCTTCAGGTTTCCAAAGAGCAGTTGACAAGGTCCCAAACAAAAGGCTACTAAAAAAGTGAAGTAATCACAGGGTGATAGGCAACATATTGCCATGGATTAAAAGCTAGCTAGGAGACAGAAAGCAAAAAGAGTAAAATTAAATGGTCAATTTTCATTATGGCAAAAGGTTCCCAGCAGAGTATCTCAAGGTTCCATTCTAAGTTCTGTGATTCATACATTTATTAATGATTTGGAAATGGCAGCAAGTAATGAGATGGTAACATTTGCAAATGTTATTAATAAGGCTGTCAAGCAATTAATTGTGTGATTAAAAAAATTAGGTAAACCTACATTTCTTTGTCTAGTAACATCACATTCTAGTAACATCACACAGAGAAAATTGATAACTTTACATACAATGTTGCATATATTTTTACAATGATGATATTGACCACTGTGATATTGATTTTCAAATGATACCTCACAACACACATTTTGTGCAAATACCATTGCAGTAGTGTGTAATAGGTGAATACAGAGAGATCCTGTCCTTTTGGGACCCAAGGTAAAAGCATATAAAATAAATAATAAAGAGAAGGTAATTAGAAGCCTAGGTTTTTGCTGTCTCGTAACACAAGAACAAAGGAACTTTGAATTAAGATAAGAGTTGGGGAAGTAAAAAACCCCATAACAAGAAATACTTTTTTTCACATAACCTGTAATTAAGCTGTGGAACTCTCAGCCACAGGAAGTTGTTGAGGCCAAGAACTTATCAAGGTTCAAATGGGATTGGATATTTATACGGATATCAAGAATATCCAAAATAGTGATATTTTATGGTTAATTTTGGAAGCATTCATGCTTCAGTGCGTAAGCCTATCTTTTAACTACTGGAAATCCGAAAAAGGCCTAATGCAGGGGGGCAGATTATCCCATACCTTCCTGTTGCATCTTCAACTGAAGCTTCTGGTGGTGGCCTTTCTTGGAGACAGACTAGTGGACTAGATGAACCTCAGTTCTGATTCAGTATGACAGTTCCTATGTTGCAGTCAGCTTCTGTTGTCAAAGAGTAACCTTTAGTTGTCAATGGACCTAATGCTCACTATGTTTATACAGTATCAGAGGGGTAGCTGTGTTTAGTCTGGATCTGCAAAAGCGACAAAGAGTCTTGTAGCACCTTATAGACTAACAGATTTTAGGGATCATGAGCTTTCGTGGGCTAAGACCCACTTCATCAAATGAATGTTGTGGAAATCTCCAGAGGCAACTATAAATATGCAGGCAAGAAATCAAGGTAAATTCAATCCGAGGGGGTGGTGAGGCCTACTTCCAGCAGGTGATTTGGCAGTGTGAATGCCCAGAGAGGAGAAACTGCTTTTGTAATTGGCAAGCCATTCACAGTCCATATTTAGTCCAGACCTAATGGTGTCGAATTTGCAGATGAACTGCAGCTCAGCAGTTTCTCTTTGAAGTCTGGTCTTGAAGTTTTTTTGATGCAATATGGCTGTCTTTAGGTCTGCTATTGTATGTCCAGGTAGCTTGAAGTGTTCTCCTACAGGCTTTTGTATATTGCCATTCCTAATATCTGATTTGTGTCCATTTATCCTTTTACATAGGAATTGTCCAGTTTGGCCGAGGGGCAGAGGGGCATTGCTGGCACACGATGGCATATATTATATTGGTAGATGTGCAGGTGAATGAATCAATGATGGTGTGGCTGATCTGGTTAGGTGCTGTGATGGTGTCGCTGGTGTGATATGTGGGCAGAGTTGGCATCGAGGTTTGTTGCATGGATTGGTTCCTGAGTTAGAGTTGCTAGGGTGCAGTGTGTGGTTGCTAGTGAGAATCTGCTTCAGGTTGGCAGGTTGTCTGTGGGCAAGGACTGGCCTGCCTCCCAAGGCCTGTGAAAGTGAGGGATCGTTGTCCAGGATGGGTTGTAGATCACTGATGATGTGTTGGAGAGGTTTTAATTGAGGACTGTAGGTGATGGCCAGTGGTGGTCTGTTGGTTTCTTTCTTGGGTTTGTCTTGCAGCAAAAGGCTTCTGCGTACACGTCTGGCCCTGTTTATCTATTTCCTTACTTCCTCATGTGGGTATTGCAGTTTTAAGAATGCTTGGTGAAGATCTTGTAGGTGTTGGTCTCTGTCTGAGGGGTTGGAGCAAATCCGATTGTACCTCAGTGCTTGGCTGTAGACAATGGAGTGTGTGGTATGTCCGGGATGGAAGCTGGAGGCATGAAGGTAGGGAAAGCGGTCGGTAGGTTTTCGGTATAGGGTGGTGTTTATGTGACCGTTACTTATTTGTACCGTAGTATCCAGGAAGTGGACCTCTAGTGTAGACTGGTCCAGGCTGAGGTTGATGGTGGGGTGGAAGCTGTTGAAATCGTGGTGGAATTCTTCCAGTTTCTTTCCCATGGTCCAGATGATGAAGATGTCATCAATGTAGCATAGGTAGAGAAGGGGCGTGAGTGGGCGAGAGCTGAGGAAGCATTGTTCCAGGTCAGCCATAAATATGTTGGCATATTGTGGGGCCATGCGGGTGCCCATAGTGGTGCCACTGGTCTGGAGGTATATATTATCACCAAATTTGAAATAATTGTGTTTGAGGATGAAGTCACAGAACTCAGCAACCAGTTGTGCTGTGGCATCATCTGGGATACTGTTCCTAACAGCTTGTATTCCATCTATGTGTGGGATGTTTGTGTAGAGAGCCTGTACATCCATGGTGGCTAGGATGGTGTTTTCTGGGAGATCACCAATGCATTGTAGTTTTCTCAGGAAGTCAGTGGTGTCACGGAGATAGCTAGGAGTGCTGATGACGTAGGGTCTGAGTAGAGAGTCAACATACCCAGACGGTCCTTCAGTGAGAGTGCCCATGACCGAGATGATGGGGCGTCCAGGATTTCCAGGTTTGTGGATCTTGGGTAGTAGATAGAAAAACCCCGGCCGAGGCTCTAACGGGATGTTGATTTGTTCCGGTGCTTGTGTAGGGAGTGCCCTGAGCAGATGGCACAGTTTCTTAGTGTACTCCTCAATGGGACCTGAGGAAAGTGGCCTGTAGAATTTGGTATTGGAGAGTTGTCTGGCAGCCTCCTTTTGGTAGTCAGACCTGTTCATGATGACAACAGCACCTCCTTTATGAACCTCTTTGATTATAATGTCCGGGTTGTTTCTAAGGCTGTGAATGGCATTGCATTCTACATGACTGAGATTATGAGGTAAGCGATGTTTGTTTTTCCACAATTTCTGCTTGTGCATGTTGGCGGAAGCATTCTATGTATAGGTTCAGACTGTCATTTCGTCCCTCAGGAGGAGTCTATGTGGACCTGTTCTTCGTGTGCTGTTGGTGGGAGGGTATCCGTGTGGTGTTCAGTGTTGTCTTGAAAGTATTCTTTGAGTCTGGAGTCGGCGAAAGTAGGCTTCAAGATCACCGCAGTACTGTATCATGTTTGTGGGGGTGGTGCGGCCTCACCACCCCGCCTGATTGAATTGACCTTGCTTTCTTGCCTGCATATTTATACCTGCCTCTGGAAATTTCCAGAACATTCATCTGATGAAGTGGGTCTTAGCTCACGAAAGTGCATGATCCCTAAAATCTGTTAGTCTATATGTTTATACAGTGTGTTTGTAACTTACTTCTGTTTCTGTGTCAAGTTAAAGCATTATGATGTAATTTAAAAATTTCTTCCATTGCCATGTGGAACGAAGTAATTCTTCAAGGTCCCAGTCCAGCTCTGTGGAGGTGCCTGTATTGCAGCTAAGTGTAAACAAACACAGAACAGTCATCTGGCTTTTTTGTTGTCAAATCCGTAACAAAATCAGAAAAGCTGACTTTGTGAGAAACAGCATTTTTCCAACCAGAGCTGCAACTCTCTCAATTAGACTTCATTTTCAAAATAATTAATATGGGGAAAGGTCTTGTCCTGACATGGAGATGGTGAGCAGAATTTGCAGTACAGTGAAAATGTTTGACCAGAAGGGGAAGACACAATTCATTGTGGTTAGAGTTGCCAACCCTCCCGGTTTCTTCAGCAGTCTCCCAGAATTGGTCTCTATCCCGGAGGTTACTGAAGCCAAGGTGGGAAATTTTAGGCTGCTAAAAGTCTGGCTATGCAGCAGGCCTAAGGCAGGCTCCCTGGCTGCTCTGGCTCTATGCTGCTCCCAGAAGCAGCTGGTACATTCCTGCAGCCTCTCCACATGTTTCCTGCAACCACAAGTGCTGCTGCCACTTCTTCCATTGGCCACTGTTCCTGGCCCAGGGGAGCTGTGGAGTCAGCGCTCAGGGCAGGGGCAGTGCACAGAGACCCCCCTGGCCACACCTCCACCTAGGAGACGCTGCCAGATGTGCCAGCTGCTTCTAGGACAGCGTGATCTAAGGCAGGCTGTACCTCTGATTGGAAGCTGCCTGAGGTTAGCGCCACATGACTGGAGCCTGCACCCCTCATCCCCTTCCACACTCCAGCCCGGAGCTCCCTCCTGTGCCCAAACTCCCTCCCAGAACCCACATCCCCCTTCTCTACCCCAGCCCTGGGGTCAGCCCAGAGCCCCCTTCCATACTCTGAACCCCTTGGCCCCAGCCCAGAGCCCACACCCCACACCCCAACCACCTGCCATAGCCCAGTGAAAGTGAATAAGGGTGTGGGCAAGCAAGCGACTGGGGGCGGGGGGGAGGGGGGATGGAATAAGCAGAGCAGGGTCTCGGAGTCAGGGTAGGGCAGGAGTGGGGCCTCAAGTAAGGGGTGAGCAGACAAGAGTGTTTGGGTTTGTGTGATTAGTCAGTTGGCAAACCTACTTATGGTGTGGGAAATGATACTTGTTTTGTTGAAAAATTGTAAAAGCCCCTTTCTGGAAGTCTCAGGGCTCTCAATAAAAACACAGTCATGCTTCAAGTTTCTACTTCATTTCTTTCTTAGGTCTATTCTAACAACATTGGAATCCCCATTGGAATGCAGTGATGTCTGCAATATTTGGAAAAGGGTCAACCAGTGACGAAGCTCACACTGCAGGGGTGGGCAAACTTTTTGGCCTGAAGGCCATATTGGGTTTCAAAATTGTGCGGAGGGCTGGGTGGGGAAGGCGGTGCCTCCCCAAACAGCCTGGCCCTGCCCCTTATCTGACCCCCACCCACTTCCCACCCCCTGACCGCCCCCCTCAGAACCTCCGACCCATCTAAACTCCCCCCCCTTGTCCCCTGATCACCCGCTCCGAAGACCCTCCCCCAACTCTGTCCCCCTGCTGTTTGTTCCCTGACTGCCCCCACACACATCCCCTCGCCCCTAACCACCACCCTGGGACCCCATCCCCTACCTAAGCCCCCCTGCTTTTTGTTCCCTGACTGTCCGCTCCCAAGCCCCCCCACCATAACCACCACACCTCAGGACCCCACCACCTAAGCCCTCTTCCACCCCCTGCCCGCTTACCATGCTCAGCTTGGTACAGGGATCCCCGCTGGTGGCGCTTGGCCCGGTCCGGGCTCCTCGGCCCTGGGAGCGCAGGGTCCCACAGCTGGTGGTGTTCCCAGTGCCCCAGCTCGGGCGGCACTCAGCCCACGGTGCCCCATGGTGGGCAGCGCTCCCGGTGCTTGGGCCGCGGCTGGCAGTGCTCCCGGTGCCCCTGCTCGGGTGGCGTGCCGCCCACGGGGCCCCACTGTGGGTGGTGCTTCCGGCGGTCGGCCCGGCCCGAAGCTGGTGGCACTCCCGGCGTAGTGGCTCAGGCGGTGCACGGCCCGCTCAGCCCCCGGCATCCCACGGCGTTCCCAGGGCCCTGTAGCGCTCAGTGCAGGGCCCCGCAGTGGGCGGCCCAGCCCCTGGCTCGGGAGCACAGGGACTCGTGGAGGGCTTTGCTTACCCAGCCCCTGGCTCGGGAGCGTGGGGTGGCCCGGCGACCCAGCTCTGGGCCCCGCTGCTGACTTGGCCCGTCCCCCAATTCCTTTGCTTGGGAGCGCAGTACCCTGTGGCGGGCATTGCTCGCCCGGCCCCGTGCCGAGCTGGTGGACTGGATAAAAATGGCCAGCGGGCCACTTGTGGCCCACGGGCCGTCGTTTGCCTATTCGTGTCATACTGTGTAGGAAAGCTTAGAATTTCATTTTCCTCCACTTATCTGCACCATTCTGCAGTGGAGTTTATAGGAGTATCCAGAAAAATGTTTTAAAATCGCATCCTAAATATATCTTTTAAGTTCTTGTGTTCTGTGCTTTTGGTTTCCTAAAAAACTGCAACATCTTGTGCATTTGCATTCAGTGGTGTGAAAAGGAGGAGAGAAGAAGAAACAGTCAGCGGGTAGCTCAGCAGATAGTGGTTATTCTGCTCTAGGATTTGCTGACTCTCTTATCTCCATAGCTGGTCACTACAGATCGCCTGCACATTTGCTGCAGCAAGGTCCAAAGGCTTCATGTGGATTTGCTTGAAATAAAATAGTTCCCAATTATCAGTTGCTCACAGTTCCAATTTTATCTATATTGAGTTAGTGTTTCATGAAGTGGCATTAGACCTCCTTTTTCTTCCCCTTAGGTGCCTGAAGGGTATTCTCTATCTTTTTATTATTATTATTATTCCTACTTAACGACCTAATTCATCTCCCCTTTGGTAGGACCTTATCTTCTCTGAAAGGAAGCTAGAGATTAATATTTTAGGAGCATAAATGTAAAACCCATTAAAAAAAACTACAGTCCTAAACTATACTAAAATTCCCCAGCAAACCTAGCAGTCTGTTCCCCCTACTTCTCAAGTAAGTATTTAGTAGAATTTTGTAGTGAGGGTTTATAATAGTCTTGTGACATCACTTATATTTATAAAATATGCTTTAATACATTATACTGTAACTAAACAACCACCATAGTCCAGAACAATAGAATGTATTTTTAAATTTACTCTAAAAGCTTTAATGCATTTTATTTGTTCACCTTCAAAATGGCAATGGGCTTCACACTTATTAGTACCAATTAGAAAGGTACTATAGTATAGACTGAAACTGTGCTCATGGCTTTTCAAGGGATCGGGAATACCACCTTTAAAGTGTGAGATCCTGTAAAGTGATTAATTGAGCTTTGCTGAAATTGTCCAGTCCCAAGTTCAAAAAGTTCTCTCTCATAATATGACTTAACTACAGTGTAGTCAAACGAATTGACATTGGATCTCCTTTTTAAAGTTTTGAAATTAAAATGGCTGAGCACACTTAATGTACATTAGTTAAATGTCAGCGTGTGAATGCTGGAAATTGTAACCTCTCCCTTTTTCCTTTAGAAAAAAAGTCCTATCTAAACAAGCTCTTTATATGCATATAGCTCTTTTATTATTAATACAGAAAATTTATGAGAAATTGAGACTCAGTAGTGTGAGTAGCAAACTACCTAGTTTTCCCATTGTGGTATTGGTAGAAGATGAGTGTGAATTCAGTCAACACATCTAGAAAGCTGATATGTAAAAGCATTTTAATATAGTGATTCCATTTTTGTTCTGATGTCTCACTATACAAATAAATTATTTGCGCCAGTATCAGAATTCTATACTGTCTCATTTCCATCTGCATCTTCTGATTTATCATTAACTAGCATAAGTGCCCGGCGTTGCTCGGGTCAGTCAGAGGTGGGGAGGGGGCAGACAGTTGACACCCCCTGACCAACCCCAACACCCACCCTTCACCCACCCTGACACCTTCCCACCCCCCCCCCCCCGACCAACCCCAAAACCCCCCGGCTCACTTAACCCCCGACCAAACCCGACAACCCCACCTGACCCCCCAAAACAAACCCGACACCCCCACCTCACCCCCCGACCGAACAGTGTATTTAATAATCTGTGTGCTACACAGTGCACCGTGAGCCAGGGGGTGGTGGTGTCGGGTTTGGTTGGGGTGTCAGGTGGGGTTGTCGGGTTTGGTCGGGGGGTAAGTGAGCCGGGGGGTGTAGGGTTTGGTCTGGGGGGGTGGGAAGGTGTTGGGGTGGGTGAGGGGTGAGTGTTGCGGTTGGTCAGGGGGTGTTGCGGTTGGTGGGGGGTTGAGGTGGGGGGGTTGAGGTGGGGGTGTCAGGTTTGCTTGGGGGGATGAGGTAGGGGTGTCGGGTTCGGTCGGGGGTAAGTGAGCCGGGGGGGTGTCGGGTTTGGTCTGGGGGGGTGGGAAGGTGTCGTGGTGGGTGAGGTATGGGTGTTGGGGTTGGTCAGGGGGTGTTGCGGTTGGTGGGGGGGTGAGGTGGCGGTGTCGGGTTTGGTCGGGGGGTAAGTGAGCCGGGGGGGGTGTCGGGTTTGGTCTGGGCACCCACCCCAACACCTTCCCCCCCCAACACCTTCCCCCCCCAGACCAAACCCAACACCCACACCACACCCCTCACCCCCCCGACACCTTCCCACCCCCCCCAGACCAACCCCGACACCCCCCCGGTTCACTTACCCCCCGACCAAACCCGACACCCCCACCTCACCCCCCCAAGCAAACCCAACACCCCCACCTCACCCCCCCACCAACCGCAATACCCCCTGACCAACCCCAACACCCCCACCTCACCCCCCGACCGAACCCGACACCCCCACCTCACTTACCGTCCCACCAAACCCAACTCAGATCCGTCGCAGGGGGGGAGGGGGCCCAGAGCCGAGGGATTCCGGGGACCTTCGCAGGTGGGGGGGGGCACAGAGCTGATGGAGTCCGGGGTTGAGGTGGGAGGGGCAGAGAACTGAGGGCTCTCCGGGGTTCCGTTGGGAGGGGGGAGGGGTAGAGAACTGAGGGATCTCCGGGGTTCCATTGGGAGGAGGGAGGAGTAGAGAACTGAGGGATCTCCGGGGTTCCGTTGGGAGGGGGGAGGAGCAGAGAACTGAGGGATCTCTGGGGTTCTGTTGGGAGGGGGGAGGGGCAGAGAACTGAGGGATCTCCGGGGTTCCGTTGGGAGGGGGGAGGGGCAGAGAACTGAGGGATCTCCGGGGTTCCGTTGGGAGGGGGGAGGGGCAGAGAACTGAGGGATCTCCGGGGTTCCGTTGGGAGGGGGGAGGGGCAGAGAACTGAGGGATCTCCGGGGTTCCGTTGGAGGAGGGAGGGGTGAGCTGAGCGAGTGAGGTGTCTGTTGGAGGGGGGTATTATGACATCATCACCACCTAACCGCCCAGCCGATGTGATTGGCCCTGAAAGACTTACACCCCTGGGGGGCGTCAGAGGTGAGATCCGAAAATTTTTCGACCCTTACCAGCATCTAGACCCCAAGACCCCTCACTGTACCAAATTTCAAGTCTCTGGCTCAAACGGTGCGGGAGGAGTTCGCAGTCATACGTACATACATACACACATACATACACCACTTGACTTTTATATATATAGATAGATATAGGCCCCAAGATCCAACTTCTCTTATTTTCTACCTTATGTTTAATGTAGTTTGATGTTCATTGCGACACAATGCAATCTTTTTCTTAGACCAGTCTTCTGTCCTTTGTAACAGAATTGTCTAAAGAGCTTAGTGGAAATGGGTTTTAGTGGTGTCTCTTGCACCAGGATTTCCCTTGCATGCATTCAAATTGAAGCTTCTTTACACTGCTTATGAGCTCAGAGCAGACTATCAATTTGTCCAGGAGATAACCCCCTCTTCAGCTTCAAAACAAGGGAAGGCTACAACTTTAAAAAGAGAAGGAAAACAAAAACATGGAGGGGAAAAATCACTCCTGACTTTTTAAAAGCTGGACATTTACACGCAGAAAGACTTTGATGATCTTTGGCTGCATTCCCTTTCAGGCCAATCCCAACCCTTCTGTTCACCCCACCTATAATTGAGAGTTTATTAGAGGGAATTCTGTGGGCTGCCATGCAACTGCATTCTGGCCGTTCGAACAACAGTTTTCCCTAGCCTGAGACCATTTGAACTGAAATGGGAGAAAAATAACAGGAAATCTCATCATTTGTAGAAGTGAGAAAACCAGCTAGTAGCTATGATTGTTAACTTCAAATACTAACTGTACAATAAGGTCAAAAGCAAAGTTCTCCATGTGAGAAAGGGAAGTTGTTAAAATGAAAGCCATATGTGATACTCTACATTTCAAATGCTTGAGCTGTTTTTCCTTTTCTATAATTTTAGTAAAAAGTTTAAAGGACATTTAACTTTTTTTTGCTATGGTACTATGCAGGCTGAGGTCTCTGTGTACCAAACTCTGAACCTTGTTTAAAACTATTTGAATGTTGGATAGTGATTTAGTTATGTTAATGCCTTTGTCCTGGGTATTCCATTCTTAAATAGTACAACTCCGTGATGTTCAGTGGACCTCACTAGGCAAATGTAATTTATCTCCTGAGCAATTGAGTACTGCTATGATGGAGTTGCAGAAAGCCCTTAGATGCACAGCTACCCTTTCTGAGAATTCTCAGCAGTAGCACCTTTCAGACATCTGTATGTCTTCTGTTAACATTGTTTAGAGTCAGTCCTTCAATTTGATTGCTGTGGAATTTGAGTTTGGCATAGCAATTTAAAATAAAATCAGAATGTTAAGATTAAAAAGGGAAAAATTATGACCATTCGTGTACGTGCTCTGTCAGAAAACTTAACGCTTAAAGCAAGTTTTGAATTATGTGCCCTTTGCAGTTGTACATGGTAGTTTTTCTTGTACATGGTAGCTTTTCTAAGAACTAACGTGAAGAGAGGAATTAAGCCAGGAGCTGCAAGAAATGTAACTATATTTTACTAATTGTAGACTGTCTATTTTTTTTCTGAAGTCTCGTTGGTAGTAGGCTCAAACATAATTTATAGTTGTACATTCATATTGAAACATTTTCAGTGTAGTTACTAAAGGAAGTCTTTGTTTTCTTTAATTGATATCCTTTTTTTCTCTCCCTAATACTTTAACTACTAAAGTTTTTTCATAAGCCATAACTGTGATGCTGCAGTCTTTCATAGAAGAATATCTATTTAAAGCATGGTTGATTTTTGTAGTCCTTCATTCTAATGTTAATTTTTTCTGTTTTAGTTGTTGCAGTTAATTGCAAAATCCCAGCTAACCTCACTGAGTGGTGCAGCACAGAAGAACTACTTTAATATTTTGGACAAAATTGTACGAAAGGGTATGTTCAGGGTTCATTAACATTGACTGAGTTGCTTTTCTAACCTTTCAACTAGTTTCATTATTTTTATATGTACTCCTTATGTCACAAAACAAAGGTAGTGGCATATTTAATCAGTGGAAATCTAATATACTTTTTAACCAGTTTCTTAACATTTGAAGAATATCATTTAAAACAAATGTATAAAGTGAAATCAGAGATTATCCTTCACAGTCAGAAGTTCATGGTTTCTTTCACTATTCTGTACTTTTTATCAAATCTAAATTTTTTTTAGTTCTGAACAAGACTATCCTGTTTTTATTAACATGAATACCTGTGTATGTCTTTTAGTTCATCATATAAAGGATTTTTTTCAAAAAAAATTTAGTCCAAATTTGCCAAGTTACCCAACAGAGTTGTGCAAGAAACTGCAATTATTCCCAGTGTGTACAATAAGAAAACTGGGTTCTTGCATATTAATGTTGAGAAATGATGTGGTTTTTTAAATGTGGTGATGTATTTGGAAGATATTGAATACTATCTGTTGAAAATAGGAAATCCACTTGAAAAACTGAGATGCAGCACTAACTTTATTAATGCATGGCATGAAATGTTGATCGCCTGGATAGCAGTATTGTCTTAAGCATCAATCCAGCACCTGTAGAACCTGCCAGAGCAAATTGCATTGCGGGATCAGAGCATTTAGTTTGGAAGTGAAACCACTGCTCAGCTGCAGTTTGAGTTAGTTCAGATAGGGAAATGTCAATAACTTGAGTTAAATGTAACAAATCAAAAGAGTGCCTCTTCTTCTTTTCCAGTTTTGGAAGACCAACACAATCCACGCTTAATCAAAGATCTTCTTCAGGATCTGAGTTCTACTCTCTGTATACTGATTAGGGGAGTAGGGAAATCCGTATTGGTGGGGAACATCAATATTTGGATTTGCCGATTAGAAACTATCCTGACATGGCAACAACAACTACAAAATCTTCAGATGAACAAGGTATATTCAATTTGTTAAATCAGAAATATGAGGTAAAGAGGGAGCAGGTGCTTTGAATTCTGGCTTTTGATCTGTGTACATGAACAGTTTTAAATATGTCTAAAGCCATTTTGACTTGACTTCATTAGTTTTCTGCACAAGTGATGATCTCAAGATATAAAATTAAAGTTAATTATTTTTACACTCACTAAGTATTTTAATATAAACTTTAGCAAATGTATGTGACTCCTGACAGATGCTCACAGACTTAATTTTCTGATAGCCCAACCATAAATTTCAAAACTGATAGTTCTCTGTCAACCTTAATCTGACTATTTAGAGATAATTATTTACTAGTCAGAGACGTACAATAACTCTACCTTACTAAGGAGACACATTCCTAAAATCCAAGATTAGAGAGGGGCCAAAAAATATGTGGCTAAAGCATTGAAGTAGTGATTCCAAAGTTTTGCAAGCCAACAGGGGTTCTTTCTATGAAACTACGTAACTTATGGACTTCTGGAAGCTTTAAAATTTTGGATCTGGGTCACAGCTTCTTTTTAGCATACTGTAGAGGGTGACAGGGGGTTAGGATAGGAAGCAAAGGGAGGTATAAGACTCAGTGGTGGGAGCGGAGGAAGGGCAGTCGGCTGCAGGCTGGGAAAGAGAGTCCCGGGTAATTCTCTCTTTTTCCCTCTTTTGCCTCCGCCAGCCCCTTACTCTCTCAGGTGTGCGCAAGCTTACTTAGGGGTGGAGTACTAAGCCACCATCTCATCCATTTCCACTCCCCACCCCAATGCTGTGTCCATCACTTTAAGCATTTAGAATGGCAGTTGAAAATAAGATAAGATGTCTGAAGTTTCTAAGGGTACGTCTATACTACCTGATCCAGCAGGTAGTGTTCGATGTATCGGGGATCGGTTTTTATCGCATCTCATCTAGACGCGATAAATCAATCCCCGAACGCGCTCCCCGTCGACTCTGGAACTCCAGCTCCGCAGGAGGAGTAAGCGGAGTTGACGGGGAAGCCGCTGCAGTCGACTCGCTGCCGTGAGAACAGCCAGGTAAGTCAAACTAAGATGCTTCAGCTACGCTCTTGCCCTGACTCTTCCCTATGGCCCTGCCCCTGCTCCATCCCAGCCCTGCCTCTTCCTGTGGGCAGCTGAGAATGTTAGAAGGGAGCATTGCATAGCTTTAAATGAGCATGTTCCCTAATTGATTAGCAACGAAACAACATTAGCTGGGATGACTTTAAATGAGGAGTTACTGTATTTAATTTTCAATAACAAATTTGCAGAATAATCTAACAAATGTTAAAAAACAAATGATCAAAATATCACACTGGCAAAAAAAAACAACCCAGCCCTGGTCCATATTTTTTCAGGGAAGCACACATACATGTAATTATAAAATATATAAAATTTTAAAAGATGAAATAAAAAAACTGAGGTAGTTTTATTGGTTTAATTTAAACCTAAAATTGAAAACCCTATTTATGTTCTACCAACAACTCCATGCAGTTCAAGTAACACTTTTTTTTCCAGCAAGTTAACAGTGGCCTCACGCTCAGCGATCTCCCTCTGCATATGCTGAATAACATTTTATACCGGTTCTCAGATGGCTGGGACATTATTACCCTGGGTCAAGTGACCCCAACACTGTACATGCTCAGTGAAGACAGACAGTTGTGGAAAAAACTTTGCCAGTACCATTTTGCAGAAAAACAGGTAACGGGAGAGGGGTGTGTGTGTGTGTGTGTGTGTGTGTGTGTGTGTTAAATTTGATACAGTTTTCTGTCATACTGGATGAAGATGATCTTAGTATGAATTCCTCAGTGAATTTGCCCTTGCATTCACGTTGAATAATGGCAGTGTGGGTAATGGAAAAGCGATCCGTTTTTTTTTTTCCAGAGGTAGTGTCTATCCTTAGTTCCCACTGATTTCTGTGAGAAATATGCTCTGTACATCAACCCAAGAGACTTTATCCGGATGTTTTCCATGCAGTGGTGGGGAGGGCAGTGGAAGCAGTGTCTACACTAAGTTTTTTTCCTTCATATTTCACACAATTCCTGCCAACTGTGGCAAATTGGACTCTTAAAATAGTATCTGTATTTTAGATGCCCAGGTGATAGGTGCTTCAAGCTAAGATTTTTAAGAAATTATACAAATCTGAAGAGTCCGCCATGAGATTCTAGATTATATGTGTCTGCCTAGATTATTGAGTAGATTTTCTTGTATACAAATAACTTTTGCCACACATGCATTAGTCTCAGAGTTCAGCTAATAACGCTGATATCCATGACCATCTGGACTTAACTTACCCATTCTTTAAACTCCCACTAGCAGGGTGTATGTGTATATGTGTACACATACACCCTTGCCCTTTAACACACAAGACTAAGAGCTTAAGAGCTGCTTTCCAAACAGTTGTCAGAGAAAATCCAGTACTGGTTGGAAGTGAGTCAGAATAGCCTCTTCCTGTTACATTGGGTGAACTCTGAGGCCTTAGACCAAACTTAGAAAAACTGACCCTCCTTCCACTCTTAATAGTCCAAGAGGAGAATAGTGTAGAACAGGGATTGGCAACCTTTGGCACTCTGGCCATCAGGGAAATATGCTGACGGACCAGGATGGTTTGTTTACCTGCAGAATCTGCAGGTTTGGCCTATCGCAGCTCCCACTGGCCACAGTTTGCCATTCCAGGCCAATGGGGACTGCAAGAAGTGGTGGACAGCACACTCCCTGGCCCGCGCTGCTTCCCTCGGGTTCCATGGGCCTGGAATGGCCAGTGGGAGCTGCAGTCAGCCTAACCTGCGGACACTGCGGGTAAACAAACCATCCTAGCCTGTCAGCGGATTTCCCTGACGGGCCGCGGGTCAAAGTTTGCTGATCCCTGATGCAGAACTTCATGTTTGACCATTCGTGGCTTCATACAGACACTGAGCTAGTAAACTAAATTACTACTTAATGTTGAATATATGAACAAAATAAAGTACACACTGTTTGAAAATAGATGTTAAAGAGATACAGTGGGAAAGAATGAGGGCCTCATCCGATGAGTAGTAAGTATTCCATTATGGGAGTTGCAAGTGTGAGGTGGGCATGGCCGCTGTTTTGTGAAGATTTGAGAGGGGTGTTTTCCAAGTGGCACTCTTGCCGATATCAAGCAGATGAGCTGACCAAAAATTGTTCTTTAATCATTGGGCTGAGCTCATCCAATTGGACCCATGTTTTATTCTTTCAGGATAAAGTCCCATATTATTATTGTATTCCTTGAATGCCATCAGTGTGCTCTCTGCCATTCAAAGCATCAAAGAAGGCATCCATACCACCTCAAAAAATACCAAATTCAGTGAATTATACAAATTGACCACAATAAATTATTTCTGATGATAAAAAATCTGAACTGTCTTGAGATTGTTTGTAATCCAGAAAAGTGATATTAATGTGAATATCTTCACAGAACCATTCTAAGTTGGGACTTGAATAGAGAGTTCTAAAGACTTGCTAATTCCACATGCTCACAAGAAACATTGATTTTAAATATCACTTCATCGTCTGGGTTGCCCAGCATATCCTATCCTGTCTCCTCTGTCTGTAAGACTGTAAACTCTTTGAGGCAAAATTGTTTTATTTTATTGACTGTATAGCACTGAGCTCAAAATGGATATTAACTAATAAGTAAATGGTGATTGTTTCACAAGGAGAGGGATAGAAGGAGTCCAAACTGATATGGCACCTTGGCAAAAGATGCAAAGGCAGCGGAATAGAAGTAGTATACCAAAGGAGAGCTTAGGAGGGTGATTTTTGGGAAATGTAGGCCATGGAAGCAAGTGTTAGGGTGACCAGATGACAAATGTGAAAGATTGGGATGGGGGTGGGAGGTAATAGGAGCCTATTTAAGAAAAAGACCCAACAACTGGGATTGTCCCTATAAAATCGGGACATCTGGTCACCTTGCCAGGCATAAGAAGAACAATAGCTAAGAAGTAGGCAGGGTTTGGTTGAGCATTTTGAATTTGAGATGCAAGGTCAGGGAATTTTGAAGAGGGGAAGAGAAGAAGGATTCTGAACGAACATCATAATGGCTGGGGAGGAAGCTGTTATCTTAAGATAATATAAGAAATAAAAATCACTCCAGCACGTCAGTGTAACATGTCAGATACACCTTAGAGACTAACCATTTTATTTCAGCATAAGCTTTCGTGGGCTATAGCCCACTTCATCGGATGCATAGAATGGAACAGAAGTAAGATGCATTTATACACACAGAAAGAAAAAAAAAAAGTTGTACATTAGCCTATCAATTCTAAGAGGCTGTTAAATTAGGATGGGCTATCAAAGCAAACATATCTATCACATTGAGAAGATTTAAACTTCAAGATGCCTTATAAGAAATGGAAAGGGAGGTGGATATTTTTTGCTGTTTTTAAAATTAAATAGTCAGCTAGTATTGTTTTTAAAATTATTATGAAGAACAAGTTTAAGCTTTGTTGTAACATGTGTACTTTGCCTGGACTGCTCAAGACTTGAATGCTTGTGCAGGAAAAACTCTTTGAGTTGGCTTCTTAAATACCTTCATACTGTTTCACATCTGATACTCCTTGATGAAACAAACATAGGAGCCTTGTCTTATTACAGGCTTATTCAAACTGATACAAGCTACGAACATGAGATCTTGGAAGAGTGTCGCTGTTTTCATAATGTAATAAAAGTACTGTAATGATAGATAATTAATAATAGTGTGTAATAAGCATGTTATATTTATATAAGCATGTCAACATTTTATATTTCCAAAATCACTGTTGTATAATTTATACTCAGGTAAAGGAGAAAAATCCCTGGAAATATTCATTTTTAGGAGGAGGGTTCATGAGACTTGATACTTTAGTGAAAGGGGTTCCCGGGTTGTTAGTTTGGGAACCACTGCTCTAACGGAAGGTTTCACATGCCAGTAATACTTTTTAACATTTTTAGAAGGTCTCTTTCTATAAGTCTTTAATATATAACTAAACTATTGTGTGTAAAGTAAATAAAGTTTTTAAAATGTTTAAGAATCTTCATTTAAAATTAAAATGCAGAGCCCCCCAGAGCGGTGACGAGGACCCAGGTAGTGTGAATGCCACTGAAAATCAGCTAACATGCCGCCTTTCACACCCATGCCATAGGTTGCCTACCTCTGGGTTAGAATATGACATAAATCACCTTTATATGGATGGGTCTAAAACTGTGCTTTAGAGTTTCAAGTTGATACGCCATGAAGTTGTATAGATGGTTTTTTTATACTTCAGCCTTTGATTGACTTGATTACTTTCTGCTAACAATTTAAATTATAATATTAATTTTATGTCCAGTTCTGTAGGCATTTGATCCTGTCGGAAAAAGGTCACATTGACTGGAAGCTGATGTACTTTGCACTTCAGAAATGTTATCCAATAAAGGAACAATATGGGGACACATTACATTTTTGTCGACATTGTAGTATTCTGTTTTGGAAGGTAAGACCTGGAAATGTATAATTTTAACATTAGAAAATACTTTCAGAGTTAGCTACTGAAAAAAATATAGTTGACAGGGAAAAGGTTTGTGTTGTATAATTGTATGCCATCTCAGGTGGAAAATAATTGGGCTTTATATCAAACTAAGTAAAGTGGTTGCACCTACATAGCTTGGTACGTTCTTCCAAAAGAGGATTCCAGACAAAATGAGAACTCCGAAGTTGTATTCTGTGCTATATTTAGTTTTAAAATCTGTACCAGAAATTGATACTCTGTGCTTTTATAAAGAAAGAAGGAAAGAATCCAGCAGGCTTTTTGCTAGACAGCTATAATGCACAAATGTGGGGGAATGTGGGGGAAGCAGGCAGAGGACTAACTTTAACATTATGGCAGCCAATAAAAAAGATCAATAGTAAAAACATTTTATGATAGTATTTCCACATCAGTGATGTAGTATTTTACATGGTTTAGTAACCAGCTGTGTCTTGTGAAAAGCATTGAAGAACGTGTTAGATCTTTCTAAACACGTATTTTGTGTTTCCCTTATCTTGCTGTTTGGTAGTATGTTTGGCCTTGAAGAAGGATTTTGTTTCTCTAGGGTAATCTGCTTCTTAACTCTCACCTGAAGTCATAATAATCCTATTTTGGTTTAACATTTGATGGCTAGAAAAGTGGATTCGGTGCTTTTCTGACTGACTTCAATTGGCAACCCAAAGACTACAGTCGATTATGATTTCAAATGGAAAATAAGAAGCAAGAGTTGCTTGGAAACGTTGAAAAATCTTCTGAGAAATCATTTTGCTTTTATACATTCTATTTTGTTTTTTCCATAATTCTGAAAATATTTACATGAAAGCAAGAGTAAGATTCCTTTTCTGCTCTTTCCCCCCTCTTCTCCTAAAGAAGATAATTCTTCCTGTAGGACTATGGGTCCTTTACATGATATTTGTAATTTATCCAATGAGGAATAATAGCATGTATGCCAATAGCAATGTCTGAATCATGTCATTCTGAATTTGAATATCCTTGTTATCTTGTCTGTACCTGTAGACCCTAATAATTAAATCAGTAGTACAAAAACATATAGTCAGTATAGCCTTCTGCTTTAAAAAAGTCTATACAACTTATTGATGTATAGGTCTTGCACTTCTGATAAAGAATTGCTAGGGAATAAAAGCTGTCCATTGCAGTAGACTGTCCTGTAACTTGCTGCCTAGTTAGGACACAGTTTTTTCTTGATAAAATGCAGCTGACGACATGACCATGCAGTTATGAGAGAGTTGGGGGTTTTAGTTCTTGTGAATACTAGTTCTCTTTTTAATTTCTAAAAGCTTTTGTTGTTGGGGTATTCCTGTGTAAGGGGATAACCAGATACTATCTGACATTTCGCCTCCACTCAGATGTTTGCTACAGTTATGCTTTAGAGTATAGTGCATTTAATGCTGGGAATGACCAGATTTGTGGTATTCCTAGGAGTCTAGAATTTAAGTTCAAGGATCATAGGGAAGTATAGAAGGAAGTAGAAATACTACATACACCGATAGAATGGCTATATACTTAGAATTGTGGAGTACTCCATGTAAGTATAGTTATTGATTCCTTCCTCCTACGATAGGAGTTCTGAGTGCTGATATGCAGATCAATTCCCAGGCAGGAATAACAATGATTTCTTGATGGCACTGGCACTAATGATTGCTATCGCAAGACTTCATACACAGAAGTGAGTTGTTTGGGCTGACTGTGGATTTTCATAACTTCTTTCAGTTAGTTTTTAAACTGTTCTCAAATTAAGGAGTGGCTTTAGTTTTCAGGGTCTCAGAAAAAGCAGATATGACAAAAATCTTCAACCTTTAAAATAATTACTAACGTTTGCCAGTAGTGGGAAACTAATTCTTTCTCTAACCAAAGTGATCTAACAGCTCAGCTTAGTGCTACTAATTCTGATTTGGTGGGACTTTTTATTGTTGTGTTATCTTAAGGTCGTTGGGTCAAAGAAGGCGAAGGCGGTTGATTTGGTTCTAAGGGTACTGAAGTTTGTTGGCACGCTGATCTCATGAGGGAACAGGTTCAAAATTCATGGGCCTCTGGGCAAAAATCCTACATCTTCTGTATGTCTCATGTTGATGTTTCCAGTTCTACTGGAATGTGGGTTTCCTGGTAGGTCATGATCATATAGGATGGAGAGGTCCATCCTGTTGGTAACTTGGGACAGTCACATCAAGACATTTGAATAGGAGGATGAAAACCTTGAATCTAAGGGGAGCAAGAGCAGGAGGCAAAGCACGGGGCCGCCATTGTGGCTGAGTACAGAGGCTACTGTATTCTGTACCAGTAGTAACTCTTTTTATTATTATTATTTTGATGGCTTTGTACTTGGGTGCAGAGAAATACAAGTCAAGCTTGGAGGTGATGTACATGTCAATCATTGGACACCGTGGCTAAACCTGAATAGGTTTCCCACCAGCTATGAATGAAAAAGGAGCTTTGTGTAGCAGTGGCAATTTTCAGGCCTAGTGGTCACAGAAGCTATGAACTAGAACTCTCTGAAAGCAGATGCCCTCAAAGGAAGATGATGATGTAAAAATGGTGATTTCTCACCAGCATCATCAGTTCAGTCTTTCCATGATTCTGCTTCAGCCAGCTGCATTCCCTCCAGTTGCTGATGTCAGCCGAGCTGTTGGGTAGCTGGGAGAATGTGCTAATTGTGTCTGATGTGAAGGTGCTGTAAAGTTGAGTGTCCTCTGGGTATTTTGTACCTTTTAAATTACTCCTCCAACCAGGACTATAGTCAGTGTACCCAGGCTAATCCTTTTAATTTTTTTTGTAGGACATGTAGTAGGATTGCTGGTGACTCAGAATCTCTGGTTTACAGCATGCAAAAGATGGTAGGAGAAAAATACACACATCTTCAAAACTTCGTTGTGGGTTATTGGTTCAACACAGAACCTGAGAGAAGAGGTCTACTTACTGAATTACCAGGGAGCATGGATTCATGTCACACTCAGTCAGTACCCAGCCCAAGCCAGGGAAGCTAATGATCCAACCAGATGACCAAATTTAGTGGTGAATCTTAGTCACGTTTCATCTGAGGCATGTTGCATTTATGCTAAGAAGACTGAATTAGCATTCCAGTACTGTGACCATGCCTGATCCTACTGACTTGAGGGGTCTAGTAGAAGTGGTATGGCTGCAGAGTTAATAAACGGATTACTCCAAATGCAAATTTAGTAAATGGAGGTTTATCTCCTCTACAGCATTGAAATATGAACCACATCAATGCAATCTACAAATATTTGACACTGCTGAAATAATTAGTGATGTTACTTCATTTCTAAATTGACAATTTCTACACTATAACTGGCACCCTTAGCAGAGATGCCAAAGGCCTGATCAGCATGACGCCTGAATTGCCTCCTTGCTCTGACCCTTTCACAAGCTTTTAAAACATAAAAAGAGAAATCAACCAAGGGAAATGAAACGTCTGCTCCTATCATCTCTGATGAGACTTTGTGCTCTTTGGAAACAGCTCTCTTAACTGGAAAAAGAGGAATACCAGTTTAAATCTATTAATGGTAGTAAACCAAGTTGTAACAAACCCTCTGTTAGGGTTCAGTATGGTACATGGTTTTAACTTGGTGTCAATAAAATGCATACAGTACAGTGTTTGACTAATATCATTACAGTATCTGTACTTAACACCTATTTTTTCCAAACTGAAACTTGATCCTTTACAGTGCTTTTAGACTTTCTAAATGTTTGATTTATTGTGTAACTTTAAAATTTCCATGTTGTTTTTTTTAAAGGAAAAATGCTAGCTAGTTACTTTAAATTTTGTGGTAGTGTAGGGGGGGAACTAATAAGACATTTACACTTTGTTAAATTATATATTATCAGTACATACTGTGAAGAAAAAAATATTCTTAATTGGATACTAATAATTCAAAAGCTGGTCAATTTTTAAAAAGTTCAAAGTAATTTTGGACACTTTGCTCTTTTTTATTGTTTTACAGTTGCTTTCCTTTGTTAAAAAAAAGTTGTTTGTTTTGTCTCCTGTTATATGAAAAACACACAAAAAGGAGGATGGTTGAGTATACATGGAACCAATGATACAGTAAAGAACATGATTTCTCAATTTTCAGTTTTTCAGTCATTCGGTTCTAGTAAGCTTAGCTGTTGTTTATAACAATAATAGTTTTTTAAAAACCTTCAAACAGCAATGTATAGGGTTTTTTTTATTGACGGCATTCCTTTAAAACAAATGATCATAGAAAACTTAAATACAGCAGTGAAACCATTACTAACGACTTCATAGGAGGTGTGATAATATATAAAAGAACATCTTGTACTCTTTAATATTAAGAGGAAATGAATATAGCGCACACTCATCACCTCAAATGACACTTTGAGAAGTGATTTTTCAAAAAAAGACTGATGATCATCTTTAATATAGACTAAATATGTAATTACTCAGTGGACTAAAAATGCTGGCATCTAGTACTATCAAGTGATGCATTTCTGTGAGCACTTTTTGTTTATATCATAACTCTTCCATATTATTATGTGGTGTCACCAATGTGGGTAAATTTCTTCTGTTGCTAACTGAATGATACATTGCAGCAGATCTAGAGATGGGACACGAATGATGGCGTATTTGTCCTTCTTTAATGGTAATGTTTTCAACGGTAGGCAGATCATTGAAGCACCTCGCAGTAACTAAAAGCTATTTCAAGCAGATGATGCGATCTAACACCTGTTCTTACTCCTCTTGAGTTTTAGCAGTAGTTTGTATGTGGGCTTTGTTTTCCAACAGATTAAAATAATCTATGGCAAATAGTAATCAAAATCATGTACTAAACTTCTTATTTCAAATGACAGCCTGTCCAAAAAATCTTAATGTTTACTCTCTTTTACTTTATTGCACTCCTTCCTGCTTCTTCCTTCATGATCCCAAAGGACTACCACCTTGCTTTGTTACTCAAGGTATTTCATGTGTTTCATCCCTGCTTTTATCTATGCTGATTATGTAATGTTGAAGTGTTCAATTGTAATTTATGTTTCAGTTTGTCATGAAGGGCTAAGAACAAGTTATTCCTGCAGCTGTTGACACTATTTGGATACTGTAATCTTCCAAGCTCAGCTTTGCACTTTTTGTTGTTGTTGCTATTTTTATTGCAGTGTTCCTCACTGTACTGTTTCAAGGCAAGGGACTAAATTCAGCCTCTGATGTAAGCAGGTGCAGCTATCACTGAACTCAGAAGGTTATGCCCTCTTACATGAAAGATGAATTTTGCATAAAGTAGGCACATTCTAATGGATTTAGTTCAGCAATGGAATCTAAGAGCAGTAAAGGCAATATAGGTACTGAAATTGCTTTTACCACCTGCATAATTTAATTACACTTAAACCTGTTTTAGTCAAAGACTTTCTACAAATAGTAGTTTTTTTAAAAAAGACCTCTTGTGATTAGAGGAAAAGGAAATTATGACATTGCTTTCTGAATGAGAAATTTACAGATAAGAATTACACACTAGAGCACACTGTAAGCTTTTGGTTGTCAGCAATTAAGCTGAAATTTGGGGAAGAAAACAATTATATTTGTCATTCGATGCTCCTTATAGACAGTGAATATTTTCTTTCAACTTTATTTAATTAGATCAGAATAAATGTGATTTATTGAAATTTGATTGGAAGTGAATCATTATGCATGAGAAAGCAAGATTTTTAAATTAAAACAACTCAGAAGCAAGAGCATCCAGAATCACCAGTGGATATGCAGTGCCTTACCGCTGATAAAAACATGCACATAGCTCTTCAAATCCATAAGGCTCTTGCAGAGTAATATTGCTATCTGGGTTTAAAAAACAAAAATGGATTTTAGTTGAGATTGTTCTTCAGGCTTCTCTTCCTGACTGAAAGGAGGAGCTTGGGAAGGTGTTTTTCTTGCTGTTGTGAAGAACAAACAGACAACACTTGACAGGCCATGCCTTAGAATTACATTTAGAAAGCCTATAGAGGGAAACAAAACTAACTCTTCTCCAAGAATCTAGCTCAGGTAGGCAGAGGTCCCAGGATCTGGGAAATGAGTTCTGGTGGCAATGGGGAGATGGTGGGTGCTCCTTGGCTAGTTACAGGTTCTGATTTCCAGGGAGAAAGATTCCTCTGCCGCTGCAGTTTGTAGAAGAGCCCTTCTCAAGAGAATAAGTGAGGTTCAGCTTTCATCTGTTCAAGCCCTTGGCATCTTTCTCTGCTGACTGCAGCATCTCCTATCCTCTCGGTCTCTGAAGGCAGTTCAGTTAGGGAACTTATTGTTAATATTTGCTTTTTTTTAACCACTTTTCTTCCTGCTTCCCATGTCATTAAAAGATCACCATGCTCTCAGACTCTGTCCTTAGGCACTAAGCAAAAGAAAGGACATAAATAGATCTTCATTTTAAAATCTCATTTCACACTTTTTTTCTTTAAACCTAGACTAGGGTATTTATTTTTACAGACTAAGACTCTCCCTTTCACAAGTTCCATTGCATCTAGACTCCCGTTTAAAATGGATGCTTCATCCTTAGCTTGCACTATTGTGCCTACATATGTGTGCTTCCCTACTAGGTTTTAAGGAGTTGAATTCAGAGCTCCCAGTTTAAGTTCTTACTTTCTGTGAAATACAGTTCTTCTTTACCTCACTGAAATGCCAGTGGAATACTTCCATTAACGTTATACACTACTGCTGTCAATGGTAGAGGCTGTATGATTTCTTTACCGTGTGTTTACCTTCTTTGAGCCTTTCTGCTCATCACACTGGATTTATGGTTATACATAGCAAGGATACTTAAAAGCAGCTGTTTATGAGCTTTATGAACATTGTCTTTTAAGATATTTACTAACTTCACTATCCAGGCTTGTACAGGACTTTGTGCTTACAGCAGCTATAGCATTTCCTTCTGGTAATGGTTGTTATAGGTTACAAAAGAGATGTGAGCATGTAATAAAATTAACTCAAATCCTAAATGTTTTTCAGCCATACAAGAGCCTCATTCTGAGTCTAGGCTCTCAATAACCTTAGTTTTAAAGCAGGACCAGATGGCTCAGTTGGATAGCACTGACAGAGTCTTTCAACTTCACGTCACCAGTTTAAACCCTGACCAGTCCAGTATTGATCAAAAGTCAGTGTGACTGAAAATGCCATATGCAAAACAAACTGGAACTCTGTCAGCCACTCCTCCAGTGTCACAATTGGCTGTGTCTGCAGAGAATTGGGTGAAAATTTCACTCTCCTCACCTCTACTACAAATATTCTGCCTAGAGCAAGGCCCAAGGCAGTGTAGGAAGCTTGCTCTGCTGCTGTCCTTTTTTGTATATGGGGGGGGGGGTTGTTTTGTGTGGTGGAAATGGGACATCAACCTTGTATCTTCCCCAATAACTAAATACAGTACTGTGGCACCTTATGCTTCAATACATTAGTTAGTCTTTAAGGTGCCACAGGACTCTTTGTAACTTCTGCAATTCCAGACTAACACGGTTACCTCTCAAATTCTTAAATACAGTACAGTGTGTGTGTGGGGGGGGGGTGATCCAATTTCTATGATTTTTTCCACTGTTATGAAAGCTTGCATTTCAAGGTGCCAAATTTAAGCCTTTGCTAGGATATTTTAGACTTGTTGAATCTAATCACTGAAAATAATTATGCATGGTAAAATACTGAAGGTATGACTGGCATTTTATGCATACTTAGTATATGGATGAGTATTTGCAAGATATATTAACCAAAATACACATAACTTTAAAACACACCTTCTTTTCACATTCCTTCTGAATGCTGTTGCATTTTATGTTGGTACAGTGAAATATAAGAAAATAGTAAAATCATCATAGCAGGGAAGGAGTTCTTAAAAACTACTCAGAAGTGTGCATGTTGGTCTCCTTACAGCTCAAAGCATGGAAATTAGGATGTGGCCCAGTTTAATTATAACATACATTTTGACAATTGTGGTTTTCAGTTTTCTGTCATCCTCCTGAAAATAATTTTTCAGAAGATAAAGGAAATGTTGAAATGGAAAAACTAACAGAGGCACATCTTGTTGGCTATGATTTAGAAGCAGCATGGGGATAAGCATAAAAGTAGCTGCTTTCAGTTGTCTCCTATTACAATTTATTCTGTCACACAAGGCTCTTTGTCAACAATTTACCACTTAAGCATTGAGTGTTAAATCTTTAAAACTCAAAAGTAATGTGATTGAAATTATAAATGACAAGCAATACGTACTCCTTGAGAGTTTCTCCCAAATGGACATATGTGGCAATCCCCACTTCCTTTCAAGCCTCTTGGCATTCACAAGAAAGGGCCTTTTCCCCCATTACAAATACAGGTAGCTCCAACACAAGAACTATGCTCTAACTGGTTCCTTCTAATCTATGGTATTTGTAGAGGGGAAGCGCCCTGAATTTCCTGCCTTAACTTCCCAACAGATCGGAGGAACAATTTGAAGTAGCCTACAGCGACTTGATCACTTCCTTCCTTGCAGAAAAGGAAGTATAGCACTGACGCTCTTTAGAACTGGAGCCCATTACAGAAGGAGAATCTGATTCTGCAGCATTTTCCACTTATAAAGTTCCACATTGCTCCTGTCTTTTTTTTTAAAGGAGTAAAAGTCCCCTCCCAAATAGTTAATACTGGAAGGGGAAAGTGGGGAAACAGCTAGAAAAAAGGAAAACTGGCTGCCTATAGATGTAATCACTTATTGTATTCCCCATTCTCTCTTCCAGTGCCACCAGCTTTGCAAACCCCAACTTTCCATGCTGCACCCCCCTACTCTCATGGTGGGTCATCCCTATTCTAGTGTGCAATGATCTCCCCCCGCCCTTCCCATTCATATCCATCATAAAAGTCCCACATTTTTCTTAAGGCCTAAAGCCAGGTAAAATTAGATTAAAGAGTAAGGATCTAAGGCAGCAGTTCTCAAACTTTTGAGAACCGTGACCCATTTTTCATTCCTGGCTGCCGCAGCGGACCCTTGTATGTCCACCAAAAAGCCGCCAAATGCAGAAGTAATTCATTCGGCAGCTTTTAAGCGGGGCCAGGAGCTCGCGACCCCCGGTTTGAGAAACCCCGATCTAAGGTAACTATTTCCTCCGCACCACCTACTGCATCTTCTCTGCTTTCTACTTTGCTGTAGTACAGGCTGTCTGTCTTATACAGGGCGAAAAAGCCCTTGGGACCAAGGGGGGAGGAATATGGAGAAGATTGTTCTGCTATGATTCCTTGTTGGTATCACAGAAGTGCCTAAGAACCCCAATCAGGGCTTGGAGCCCTATTGTGTTGCCATATAGGCACTGTGTACACATAATAAGAGACGGTCATTGTGCCAAGGAGCTTACAATCTAAGTAACTGTATATTCTAGGCAATTTTTTCTCAGTAAGGGCCTCGTAGGCTTTGAACCAGAGTTTCAAAAGGTCAGTGACTTAAAAACTGGTGTAGTCAGTTGCCCAGCTACTTAATTTGTCTTTTCAAAATCTAAAACTGAGGTGTGAATTCTTGCAGTTCTTTTCTTTTAAAATCAATGCTCAGCAGCTTTTTGGTTTTGTGGATATTGTTTTAAAGACGAAAATAACCTTTTTTTCCTCTCCTATTAATTTCACTAGGATTCAGGGCATCCCTGCACAGCCAATGATCCAGACACCTGTTTCATGCCAGTTTCTCCTCAGCACTTCATTGATCTCTTCAAATTTTAAGAGGTGCAATAGTTTTGTGTTTGATTTTATTTTTGATCATCTTTGTGAAGAATCATGCAGTATGTATTATGATTTGTGTGCAATATCTTTTTTAATGTACTTCATAGTCAAAAGGGATGTCTAGGAGGGAGGAGGGGAAATAGGACAGGTGTATTCCAAATGTCTTTGAGTGCAGAAACTAATCGAAGAGGAATAAATATCTCCAAAGAAGACACATTCTGTAGAGAAGTCTACAAAAGGCTGTTTTGAATCCAAGAAAGAGTACATTTTTAACCCTGCCTTTTAAGTCCATTTTGTACTAACATTTCATTGAGGCTATTGAGACTTGGGGAGATATTTGTTGGAAGGGCTATTCTTGGAGTGACCAAAAGCAATTTGTCTTAATCCTTCACTCTTTTTATGCCACCATTTTCCAAGCACTTACTTACAGTTTGCACATTAATGAATATTCATCTGATTCCTTTTTTGGACTCCTTCATAAATATCAAGTCAATTACCAAGTTGGCATTAATCATTGTGAGTTTGTGTGTGAATAAAATATATAAAGTTGTGATTATCTGTTGTTGAAACTGTTATGAAGGAAACCAATCTCTGTACATAGATAATGCAAAATATTTATTTTTCTTAAAAGGTATTTTATTAACCACATCAAACCTGTTTAAAGACATCCTAAATAGTGTGGGAGGCTGTTCAGTGGCTGCTGAAGAATGATGGATTTTTTTTCCAATGGTAGCCAGTCTTTGATTTTTATTTAATTTTTATTTTAAGTTTGGTGTTACTATTGCAGAAGGACTTTTAGACATCCTCAAGAAAGGACACATTACTTAGCTTTAATGCAGAAAATTAATACAGTGTGGTGTTAGGCCTCTGGTACAGTGGTTCTAATGACTCAGGCTCTGAGAAGGAAATTCTTTGCACTAAAAGGCAGCTTGTTGACTGGAGCACCTCCGGCTGACTAACCCCGTATTGAGGAGAATTCTGCAAGAAGCTATCTTCTTATACCTGGTAAATTACAGGGGAGGGGGTGTCCAGAGAGAGGAAAAAATAACAAAGATGTTCAACATTTTTTTGGAGAGATCATTTACCAACTGTGTAATGTAAAGACAAAATGCAAACATATATCACACTGCTTGTTTTGAATCTAGTTTTGTACACAATGTAATAAATCATGTTTTACCTATTATTCCCTAGCGATTTCTTTTGCATTTAAAAATGAGTCTGAATTTATAGCACTGGTTTCTGTGTCCATCACCAATACAGGTTAGCATTTGCTAACTGTACAAGAAAAATGTAGATATTTACTGTTCCCCTATCAGTTTTGATTTATGTTAACAGAGCCAGAACTCTAGCACTAATGGATTGTGCAGGAAAGAGAATATTTAAGTGCTTGAAAAGAAAAGTTAGCTCGTCACAGTAAGTGAACTCTTTTTCCCTGGCTTTAATACTGATGACATGTCCTTATCAATGCAGATGTGAAAGGTAACAAACCTCCTTCTTTGAGTGATTGCTCATGTGCATTCCAATAGGTGTGTGCGCACCGCATACCCGAGCGTCAGAAGCCTTTCCCTAGCGGTACCCATCAGGTCGGCAGCAGAGATCCCTGGAGTGGCGCCTTCATGGCAATGTATATATGACCCTGCCAACGCGCTAACCATTCAGTCCCTTCTTACCGCCCACAATGGTTATTGGAACCGCTTCGCTTGCTTGCAAGCCTCTTAGCCTCTTGGCCTTCTGGCTAAGAAAGCGTTATCTAAAAAGAATCCGAGAGGTAGCCGTGTTAGTCTGAAATTGTAGAAGTGACAAAGAGTCCTGTGACACCTTAAAGATTAACTAAAGTATTGAAGCATGAGCTTTCGTGGGCTAGTACCACGATGCATCCAACGAAGTGGGTATTAGCTCACGAAAGCTTATGCTTCAATACTTTAGTTAGTCTTTAAGGTGCCACAGGACTCTCTGTCATTATCTAAAAAGTCATTCAAGTTGTTAATAGTTGTAGTTATTGTCCTCTTCAAGGGGTTCTCCTGGGGCATGCCTCAGTCACAGGGGTTTAAAGCATGCGAGGGGGGGGGAAGCCTATGCCCACAAGTGATCCGTACACAGACTCCCTCAAGGGCCTCGACGAGGGCCATCAAACAGATAAGTGCCCTATTTGCACAGGTTTTAAACCCAGAACAACGCCTGGAACGCCTTCTAATGGAGTCGGCCTGGGATGTCCCCCACAAGTAGCCCCACATGTATGGGCCAATGTTCCATCATGTGCTTTTTCCAGCAGCTGCGTACCATAGGGGGTGACACTGTTCCTTAACACAGGTAGATGTCATCTTCTGCCTCCCTGCTGTACCAAGAGATGTGCATGTGTGGCATCTCTGATTTCCCTTGCCTTCTGGGGCCCAGGACCAGCATGCATGTGGGTTTATACAAGCAGCTAGAGCTGAGTTTGTAAACCCGACTTGTCCTGTGCCCACATGAGTCAAGCACTTCCGTTTACCGTCACAAACATTATGGAGAGTGCAGAAGGCAGCAGTTAATATGAATGTCATTGGCACCACTGGCATCCAAACATGTGTGGACAGCACCACTGAAATTTCAGCCTCCAAAACTCATATTCCACAATCATTCCGCAGCTATTGAGTTTGTAACTAACTTTTTCCAGATTCAGTCATGTTGGGGTTTCACAAGCCAAGTTAGGAACAAGTATGCAGGATTCCCCTTCAATAACAGTTGGCACAGACATGCCCTAGACTAGAGAACCATATCATTTCTGAGACAAAGTTCCTTCTTCAAGTACAATCCCGATCTCAGCATCATGAAACTTTTGAGTGTTTCCCATGTTGGAACTGATGAATCTGCCTCTGTGGTCCAGTAATTCTCGCAGAGTGAGTGAATGGTAACCATTTAGGTTCACACATACTCACTCCCCTGTTCTGGCAGACACCATAGGCACCGACTCCATGGCTGCTCCCACCAGAAGCTCCCTGCCCCAGCTCACCTCTGCCTCCTCACCTGAGCATGCCTTCTCTACTCGCATCAGTGCTTGCCACCCTGAAACTGCTGTTTCGCAGTGTAACGAGCTGTGGGAAGAGCAGGAATGCAGCGCACTCGGGTGGAGGTGGGGCAGAGGCAGGATCAGGGAGCGGATTTGGGGAAGGAGTCCAATGGGGCAGGGAGGAGGAAGAGTCTTTGGGGATGGAGTGTGAATGGGAGCAGAGCCAGGGGGGCACGAGCACCCATCGGCACCAGAAGAAGTTGGTGCCTACGGCAGGTATGGTATTGGGATGCGGGCACTATTAACGGCAGAGTTTGGAAATCTGATCCTCTGTAACTGAGCTATTAGTTCTGGAACTCTGTTTATGGCAACCACCCAGGGGTAATCACAGTTTTAATCGTCTTGCAAAGCTGCGCAATCCTGACCCAGATAATGGACTTTCCAGCCCTGAAGTGGTTTGCAATGGACTGTCATCTGTTGCCAGCTTCCATACACCAATAGCTACCCACTTCTGAACCAGTATGGCTTCTCTGAACTGAGATCTCTTCCACTAGAGTCATGGTACAAACTCCTCACAGAGCTCCATGATAGTCTGGTTCCTCATTCAGAAATTCTGAAGCCACTGCTGGTCATTCCAGGCAGCAGGGCTGGTGCTCTGGAACAGTCCCTGGGAGGACCCCTTCAGTATGACCAATCCCCTTAGAATTTCTGTGGTCGGTTTTGTATCTCATCAACCCCTTCAGTTGGGAGTGTGAGTAATAACTCCACTGCTCTGTCTATGCTTGTTTCCACCCCCCCAGTCAACACTGTGTGGCCCTATGGTCAGAGTCCATACACCACCTGCCTCTGAGCAGGGTAGTACAGCCTAGCAGCCAGAGTTCATACAATCCGCCCCTTGGGCTGGGCATCCCAACATGGGGCTTGAACCCACGAGCCTGAGGTTAAGAGTCTCACACTACCAACTGAGCTAGCCGGGGGCAGGCACCTGGGGCCCTCCCAAGGGAGTGGTGACCTCTGGCAGGGGAGGCCTGGGCTCACCTGACTCCACTGGGCCCCACTCAGGGCCTTGTCCGTGGTGGAGTGGTCCACCATGGGGTCAGCGGGGAGTCCTACTGCTGACCTCATTCTCGTGGGAGATGCCACTCCCTTACCAGCCTGAGTCACTTCCTGCCAGTTCTCCAGCTGCTATAGTCCATGTGACATGGGGGTCTCCAGGTTCCCCCACACCCAACACACCCTCAAAGTCAGCCACCTTGGATGTGTCAGTAATTCCAGCCAGCATGCTGCCGATCACCTATTCCACTGCATAAACATTTGTCTCCCAACAAGATGCAGGCACAAAACCAGATTGTTAGCCAATTGCTATGTTTTCCACCCAGTTTGGCAAGAGTGACATATGAGCAGGAACTCTCATAAGTAAATGTGTGAAGTTCAAAGGTGGGGAGACAGTAAACAACACAAAGCAAAGAAATTTGTAGTGTCTCCCTGTGGTGCACTAAATCCTGGGATACCATCCCTGAAATGGTAGTGCTGACGTCACATCATAATAGTGGCAGTGTGGCCACAGGTATACATATATATGTAGTGTGATACCCATGTCTAGCACTGTATGTGGACAAACTGCAGGGGGAAGGGAACATGTGTGAGGATGCATACAATCAAGTAACCAAGCACGTGTACAAGTGTAGGTATAGCCATATGGAGATACAATACCTATTTTAAAGATGGGAAAACTGAGCCAGTTTGTAGCAGAGGTAGGTAGGGCATTAAACTAGAACTCCCAGCTTCCAATCTATTGGGCCATGCTGTAGCTCTTACTCAGGCTATATATGGCCTTTCTCTTGGGAAGCACATCTAATTGCCTTTGTTATTCTGCTAATAATGCTTAGCTAACAAATGGCTTTGAATGTTTTCCCCAGTTTTGTTTCTGTAGAAGTTCTGTTTAAAATATATTAAAATTTGCCCAGGCATCAATTTCTAAGGGATTATTATATGTTGTAGGTACTTTTAACTTTCAGCTCTAAACTTGTGTAAAAATCCCTGAGGCATGCACAAACTTACTGCTTAATTCTGAGCTTACTTAAAGTTGGATATATTTAATCTTTATAAAGTCTCTTTCCACTTGAATGATCACTTTTTCTATATTATTCAAAACTAAGTAGTAATGGAGGAAATGCAATTCATTTCTCTGTTCCCATACAATGGTCAGATTGTGGATCAAAATTCCTCATTCTCAAAGCATTTTTTCCACTTCGCTTTAATACACTTTTATCCTGACAAGCAGTGGGGCAGTGGCTGTGGTTCTCAGACTTCTTCATCCTGGGACCCACTAACATCGCAGATTGTTTTGGGTACACTCCCCGCTCCTAAATTGGATTATATAACTGCCCTGCCTCAACTATAACACAGCAGTGGGCTAGATGAAAAAGTAATATAGGGGCAGTAACATGGAAAGGGAAGGAAAACAACTGTGTTTTAATATGATGTTTGCTGCTGTTTAGGTATATCTTCCCATTTTGTACCTTGGCTATTTTTTTTCATGTTAAATTAGGGTGACCAGATGTCCCGATTTTATAGGCTCCTATTACCCCCATCCTCTGTCCCAGTTTTTCACATTTGCTGTCTAGTCACCCTATGTTAAATGTATGGTATTAGGAGTGATCTTCTCTCCTTAGCGGGGAGACCATAGCAGATTTCCCCCTTGATGGAAACCACCGAGCTACTAACAGTAGCAGCTACCACTACTGACTGTTGTAACCAGGGCTGTGCCAGTCCTGGGATCAGGCTCAACAGACCTTTCCTGGGCTCCAGAGTCATCGGGCTGTATCTAAGGGTGCCTCTTCTTCAAGTGCCCTTCAGTATCTTGGCTGCAACTGGGTGCCTTGACTGAAAAATTTCAAAGATCCTGGCCTGGAGTCCTTCGAAAACTTACCAAATTTTGTCTTCAGTACCAGTGAGGGGGACCTGCCTTTAGACTCAGCTAGAGTAGACAGAGCACTCCTGACAGGCAGACACGCTTGGTACCTGTTCTGAGCAGGAACGTTGCAATGGAGGGCAGAGCACAGCTCCATGAGTATGTATTTGAACCTGGCAGCCCTTGCCTTTTGGAACAAGGTTTCAACCTTCTACCCGTGTGACACTATATATGCCTCCCCCAGAAAGTTAAGGCAGCTGGGGTAAGGGTCACTCATTGGCATTGGTTTGCCACAGGAATGACAGGCTTGGAAGCCAGGAGCAAGTGGTATTAGGCTGGTACCAGAACCAGTACCAAAGAGGCACTAGAGCCTGAGCTTTATTAAGAAATAAACTAAACCTTCTCTAGTCACTTGGCCTGTAGAAAAATACTACTCTAGGCTAAACTAACACAATAGGTACTATATAGACACAAGAAGAGAGGGAAAACTTGCAAATGCAAAGATCACGTGTCCAACAAACATCATTGTCAGTAGGAAAGACCTGAGGGAGGAGGCATGGGCAGCATGGTTCTTTACACCTGAAAATCAGAAACTCACACTGCTGACAGAAAAATCTCTTACAACTGTGCATGAGGTGTGCACACGCCTACAGTGGAATGGACGTGCAAATGCTCAAAAAAGGTGGTACACTACTCTGTTAAATGATTACACTTGACATGTAACAGAGAGCCTGTTTGGATATGCATTTGAGCCTGTATTATAGCTCTGTCTGAAATATGAAAAAATGGAGGACAACATTGTATCAATGGAACATAAAAAGAGCAGTCTCCAATTTTGCATTCTCTCTTCCTCCCATTTCCTTACTCCTTACCATATCTTCCTTCATTTCTTATGCCAGCACATCTGCTCCATCACTTGTGCTTAACATTCCTTTTTTCCTCCATCCCTAACTCCCACAGTATTGCACGGGATGAGTTCAAAGCCTCCACCTCAATCTTCATATCATTTCTCCAGTCTGTCCAGATCATTTTGAATTTTAATCCCATCTTCCAAAGCACTTGCAACCCATCCCATCTTGTTATTGTCCGTGAACTTTGTAAGTGTACTCTTCATGCCACTATCCAGATCTCTAATGAAGATAATGAACAGAACCAGACCCAGAACTGATCCCTGTAGGAACCCACTAGATATGCCCTTTCAGCTTGACTGTGAACCACTGATGATTACTCTCTAGAAATGGTTTTCTAAACAGTTATGCACCTACCTTAGATTAGCTCAATGCCGTTTGTATTTCCCCAGTTTGTGCATGAGAAAGTCATGCAAGACAGTATCAAAATCAAGATACCACATCTGGATTCCCTGTATCCACAAGGCTTGTTACCCTGTCAAACAAACATATTAGGCTGTTTTGACATGATTCGTTCTTGACAAAAATCTATGTTTACTGTTACTTATCCCCTTATTATATTTAAGTGTTTGTAAATTGATTGCTTAATTATGTCCTGCACCTCTTCTAGTGGATCTCAAGAGCACTGGCTATCATCCATAGCAGCTCTTGAAACTGCCAGTAGTTGCCTGGTGGAGAGGAAGGTGTCAAGGACACGGCAGCATCTGGAGACAACGAAGGGAGTCTCTTTGGATCTGCTGGTACCATCAGCGTTGGGCTAATCGGTCCATCATGTAACCCCATTTCCAAATGTCTACCAAAGGTTGTAGGGGCAAGGTGGGGGGGGGAGGGGAAGTCTTCCCAAGTTGAACGGGACCACTCAAAGTGAATACCGAAGCCATGAGCGCCACTCTGACCAACCCACAAAAACAAGTAGTAGTCTGGTGGAACCTTAAAGACTAACAGATTTATTTGCGCATAAGCTTTAGTGGGTAAAAACCCACCTAAGCTTATGGCCTCAACCTACAAAAGCTTATACCCAAATAAATCGGTTAGTCTTTAAGGTGCCACCAGATTCCTCCTTGTTTTTGTGGATACAGACTAACATGGCTACCCCTCTGATATTTCTGACCAACCCAGTTGATCCTGCTGTTGTTGAGCCTGTGTCCAAGGAGCCAGGTACCAGCTCTGTTGGTAAGGCAATGTGGGGAACTGCTTCGGTAGTCATGCTTCCAGAATGAGATCAGATGGCCATGTTGAATGTTGGTATCCTTGGAATCGGAGAAATCTGAGACCACCGCAAATGGAAGCCAACGAAACCATCAGAACCATATTCAAGTTACAGTAGTTAATTGTCATCTGAATTCTTTACTCTCAGACAGAATGTATTGATTTAAACCAAAGTGATTTAAAATCAGCAAGCAGGAAATCTTGATTTATGAGGAGATATTAATAATAAGACTGGGACTTTTCAGTTTAGAAAAGATGACTAAGAGGGGATATGATGCATTTCTTATTAGATAATTTTACTTGTGATTTATGTCAAGCTCTGTTTGGATAGAAATTGGCGTTCAATTAAAAATGTATAAAATTGCATTTTAAACTTAACTATCCTAAATGTGCTGGATACAAAAGAATGGTTTGCATATAAAGCTAACATATTTATTAAATGAAAGTATTACACCGGACCCTCGCTATAGCCCGGGGTTTGGGATCCATGCGCAGTCCCCACGTTAAAGCGTGGGAGGCATTGCCATGGATCCCAATTTAAATCCCGTGCTGTACACGAACCTGTGCTATAGCAACATGGGCTATAGTGAGGGTCTGGTGTATTACCTGTATCTAGCTGATTATTTCTGATCATGTCCTGCAAGACTTTAGAACTTGTCAATCTCACCCCCTCTAGTTTTTATTTTTATTCGTAGACTGGAAGAGGAAAACAAGCTTTCCTGCTTTTTCAACTCCCTGTTTCTTAACTTTAAATGAACTGAACTACCTGAATAAGTGAAATGAAGATATTGCTATTAAAAGCTGGTTTAGCTCCTCAAAAAACTTTGCATAGGTGTCTAGCACACACCACTTCAAGTGATCAACTTTGGCTGGTGTTGAGTTACAAATCACTTTAGTACTGAATGCAGGGGTAGTGAAACTATCAATGTTATTGTCTGTATTATATGAATAAAGGGGAGAAGAACTGTAGGCTTAGCTACACTGACATTTTACAGCACTCTAACTTGCTGGCTCAGGTGTGAAAGATCACCCCCCAACCGCAGCAAGTTAGAGCACTTTAAAGCGGTAGTGTGGACAGGCTTAATCTGTCCCAAATGAGGGGGTTGTCTTCAGTTGAAAGGATGATTAAGCCAGGGGCTCGAATACCAGATCCCTGTGAAAGTGGGGGTAGGGAGCCAGGAGGAGTGGGCTCTCTCTAAGTGTCCCCGGTCTGGTTTAACCTTTTCCTCCCCACTTTTCAAAGATAGAGCTAAATAAGCTCCATTAGGAGCCTTTTGTTATTCTAGTTGCTCAAAAGATCTGACAATCTTGTGGTGGGACAGTGTTTCTGCCCAGCCTAAGAGCTGAAAATCACTTAAGAGCTGGATGAAACCTCAAGAGACTGAGTTGCAGAGATCACAGCAGAGAAGCAGGTGGCAGAAGGTGACTGGTGAGTGGAGACAGCGGGCAGAGCGAGCAGCTGGCAGGGAGCCAGCGGAGCGGAACGAGTGGCTGGCAGGGCAGTCAGCCAGAACAAGTGCTCAGAGCAAGCAAGGTGTTTTCCTCCCAGGGTGGGAGGTGAACTCACACGAATATGCCTCTGAACCCTGGGTCCTCACTGACCAAGGACAACCACCAGGCTATGGTGAGGGGGCAGAGGGGCACGGAAAAGGAACTTTTGGCTGCAGAACTCAGGAACATGAGGCAGACGGCACTGCCCCACACATTCTGGGGTGGGTGTCCTATCACACTTTTATGATTATGAATCCTGCTTGTAGCATTTTCCGTAATTAATGTCTGGTGACTTCCCTCCTTTCATTAAAAATTTCTTTTCTACTCTCAGATTCTGTGCTTGTGAGTGGGGAAGTAAGGCCTCTTAGACGTGCCCGGGGGCACTGTGTAATTTTCCCAGGTTACGGAGTGGGTGCTCCAGCTGGTTCTGCGTTGTATTGATGGAAAGGAATCCAGCCCTAGTTGCTGTCAGCGCCACCTGGAAGACAGGTTACACAAGTACTACTTCATTTTTTTAATTTCAATTATTTAAATTAAAATTTTAAATTTTAATTTTTTTAAAATTTAAAATTTAAATAAATTATTTAAATTAATGTAATAGATTAAATTTAGCCTATAACACAGGTTATCCATTTTAAAAACATACTTTTAAATAGATTTTTAAAAGAAAAATATACTTGTATTAAAAATCTGATTTTTATAAATCATCTATTTTTATCCACTCTGCTCTCAGCAGCATAACAGTTTAAATAACAGACAAGTTCTTGAACCGTTTAATACACTGGTAAAGGTGGACAATATAATTTGTTTTCTTGTGTCTCTCAGTGAACGCTAACATTTGATGTCTCTGACTTCCCAAATTCCAAAGTAAATAGCCTCTTCCATTTGAGATAGAGGACAAGTCTTTGTAATTTACTTTACAAGCAGTTCTCATTCCCTGTGAATCTAGTTCAGAATTTACATGAGATTAAAGAGTATACGAGCATTTTAATCCCTTTTGCCTGATTTGTCACAACACTTCATTCCTCTGTAGGAATAGGGCAATCTGAAATTAAAGTAAAATGTACACTACGTTCAATATCCTTTGTTTCTCAACTTTTGCTCTTTATCCATTTGTTGATTATCCAGCATAGCATGATAAAGGATACCACTCTTAGGGCTTATCTTCACGAGGCTGGTCCGGGATCGATCTTCTGGCGATCAATTTATCGCGTCTCCCCAAGACACAATAAATTGATCGCCCGTGGCTCTCTCGTCGACTCCGGAACTCCAGCTTGCTGGGAGGCACAAGCTGGAGTCGACAGGGGAGCGTGCCGCCAACTGCCACCGCCGTGGGGACAAGCGGTAAGTCGGCGGCAGATACGCAAACTTCAGCTACGTGAGTCACATAGCTGAAGTTTGCATATCTGCTGTCGATCTCTTCCCCCCCCCACCCCACCCCCAGTGAGGACAAGCCCTTACAATCCTACTAGTTGTGGCCAGGAAAAAGTTAACAAGAACAACCAATCAAAAAACCCAAAACAAAACAAAACATACAATAAACCACACCAAACATCTCTCAGGCTTTCATTAGAGATCACAATCCCTACAAAATCACTAAACAAGCGGTCACGTTAATGAAATAATTTGGGACCCTAGATCATTGGTGCAACCAGGGTCCTATAGTGGCACCAAATCTTATCTACAGGGGGTCATAATGGGTGTCTACGACCAGGTTATGGATTGCTAATTATGAATATGCCATTGATGTGTGTATCAATTTTGTAGTTGAAGTTATGAATATTGGCTCTGGACTGTCTGTCTTTCCAAATATCGTGCTCTGCTGAGGGGGACATTCCAGAATACTGGGCGTCAGCTTTGCTTGGGCTGCCTGATGGCCCATTAAAGGACTATCAGCAACACAATGGACTCTGGGAGCTTGGAATGCTCCAATCCAGACGAGAAGTCTACCAGAGAACATGCAAGGCAGCCTGTGCATAATCGCCGCTGCCTGCAAATAATGAGTCATACATGGTCATGTGATCTGCCCATGTGACTCCAGAACTCCATGGGGCTGGACTTTTCACAGCAGGAACAAAGAGGTTCTTGCACCTTGAAAAAACTATAATTGAAGCTGCAACAGCCCCTCCATCTTGGTCTTCTACCTCCAGTCTTCAGCCTGCCTTGCTTCCAGCTCTGGATGGAACTTTGCTACACAGGGGAACTCTGGCCAAAGGGTGCTGACCCATCCCTGGAGGGGATGCTTTCTAGAGACTGATTTGAACCTGCAGTTATTCTACCTTTGCTGCAAGCCGGAACCAAGAGATTTGCCATTACTGCATGTAATTGATTTCTTTTAACCATTCCTAACCGTCACCTATACCTTTTTCCTTGTATAATAAACCTTTAGATTTTAGATGCTAAAGGATTGGCAACTGTGTGATTTGTGGTAAGATCTGATTTGTATATTGACCTGGGTCTGGGGCCTGATTCTTTGGAATTGGGGAGAACCGTTTTCTTTATTTGGGGTATTGGTTTTCATAACCATTGGTCCCCAGGACAGGTGGCTGCTGGTGGTGATACTGGGAACCTGGAGTGTCTAAGGGAATTGCTTGTGTGACTTGTGGTTAGCCAGTGGGGTGAAACCAAAGTCTTTTCTGTTTGGCTGGTTTGGTTTACCTTAGTAAGAAGAAACCCCAGCATTGGGCTGTAGTTGCCCCTTTGGAAGCAATCTGTCCTGATCTGACACTCACAGTTGGATCCCACCAGGAACAGCACCGTCACACAAGCAAAGAGGAATCAGCATATTGAGATGTCCTTCCTACATAAAGATAGCATATTACTAACTTTGAAATCTTCAGCATGCAGTAGGATACCGCGGTGTCTGTTCTTGCTTTCACAATAATTATGGAATTTTTTAATAAAAAACTGAATATCAGTCAAGATAGTCAAATTCTCTCACTACAAAAACACTGGGAAATGCTTCAGAGCTACAATATTTGCTACTTCTAGTGGTACGTCTTCACTACCCGCCAGATCGTCAGGCAGTGATCGATCCCCGAGTGCGCTCCCCATCGACTCCTGTACTCCACCTCCGCAAGAGGTGGAAGCAGAGTAGACGGAGGAGCGGCAGCAGTCAACTCACCGCTGTGTGGACAACCAGATAATTCATCCTAAAATAGCGTAGCTGAAGTTGATGTATCTTAGGTCGACCCTTTCCCCCACGTGTAGCCCAGGCCTAGGAGAATTCAAACGTGCATCATATATATATATTGTTTAGACATAGAATTCATTCAAGGAAGGAATAGATAAGACTCAAGAACCTGAGAGTTACATAGAAACACTAATCACATAGCTTTTAAGGCAAATAAGATCAGATATATAGGCATAAATAGGGAACAAAAATTATGGAATGAGGCATTTCAGTTCAAATTGATTCTTTATTAGGATGTGAAAATACTATATTTTTGCAAGTGATGCTAATAAATAAAAATACCCAGAAAAGAAATATAATATTAAGTGACTAGTTACAGCTATGGAGCATCTTACTCCCATGGAGTTCAAGACAACAATCATGCAGATTGGCAATGAAAAAACAATATAAACAAAATTTTATTCATTTTGTGCAATCTTAGTATACAAATTTTGATGCTATTTTCTTCTAAATCAGTTCACATAGATTTAAATGCAATTTCAAAACAACCTTTAAAGGGCATAGTCTACTCCTGTTCGACACATGGAGTTATGTATATCATAAGTCCATGAATGTATAGTGTAGTTAAACATTTAAAAAGAAAAAAATTATACTCTCTGGATATTTAACAAAAAGTCTATGAACATTAGAAAAGAAAATGTCATACCACTGTGTTCTCAAAACAAAAATGTTACCAAAGCATAACAATAAATTATATTAAATTTAATATTTGTCTTTATAATTAAAGAATTATGTCTGAAGAAACCACTTTTTAAAAAACATTTGTATAGCTACGAAAGTCAGACCTTACATTTACATATCTCAAGTTCCCATTTAGATACAGCTTTCTTTTATAACACGTTTCTGCCTTTAAACTATATCCTTTATTGGAAATTTAAAAACAAAAAAATGAAAATTAATTTCTCAAATACATCATGAAGGTGAAATACAGGCACTTAACAGTATAATGTGCAAGGCATAACTTTTACTGGTAACAGTATAAACTGAGCTTCCACTGGAGGAAAAAATGATATCCTTGACTCTTCTTCCCCCCCTCCCACCCCAAAACATTGAGGGTTCCTAACAGATTTGCTTCAATCCTTTTATGTTAGCACTAACTGCAAACATGCCACACTTCTGCTCCTGCTCTATAAATCCTTTCCATAAACTGTAGAAGAGAGCATCCTTTACACAAAATTAACAAGGATTTTCTATACTCATGCTCAGGACAGAAGATTGTATAAACCTGTTTCTTGCCGAAGGTGAATTTGTATTTTTCCTAATGGAGTCAGATAATAATCGTACCTCACTCGTATACAGCACAACATAACTCCAGCCTTTTCTCCCCTATTAATGTTTGTATTAATATATTTACAAACCAAGAGACCCAGTTTTGCAGCAGCCAACCACTGATGTTCCTTTAGATAATTTTTAAACTGTCTCGTAACATTCTATTTTTAAAAGACATGCTTTGACACACTGTTTCCATACAGGCAGATCTATATAGCAGAGATTTCATTGATTTCAAATGAACATCCATATGAATACTGCAAACAGGAGGATATACATATCTGTATGTGTTGGGGGGCAAATGTGGCAGTGGAAAGAGAGGCACCAGCAGAAACATTTGAAGAAAATTGAAAGCATCCTTTTTGTTAGCAGAGACTTCTTGTGAAAAATATTTATACAACAAGACATGCTTAGCATATTAACAGTACATTTTAATTTCTTATAAAGGTTTTGATTTTGTTTGAAATGGGTATTTGAGCTTCCTACTCATATTGCTGTAGAATATATAATATAGAAAGAGTATAACATATGTCATTTGTAACTCTATCTAATTTGTAGCCATAATACCAGTTTAACATTCAGGAGAGAAAAATCCTAACATCTGTATCTGATGAAACATGGGGGGGGGCGGGGGTTCTAAGTGTTAAAGCAGTATTTATATACAGTATATATAAAACAAAATGGAAACTGGTTTTAGAATTGAGGTTGGACATACTGTTAATTATGTCATTAAAATAATGGCATGTTATAAAGAGGCACTTTTAGTGTTTTATATACAACTCACATCTCTAGTGTAAAGTTTCATGCTTTGCCCCTTTTCACTAAATATAAAAGTATCAGTAGCTAATAAGATGGAGCCTTACAACAAAAAAGCATTAAAACTTGTGTGTCTGTATGTACTTGCAATTGCTTAGCTATACTGAAAATGCCAAAGGGCATCATCAGATCCTTTCCTACAAAAAATAAACATAAGACCAAGATTAAACAATTTGAAGGAGAACAAGGACCAGCTTTTGTAAAAACAAGAACATTCACTACCTCCCTAAGAAGCAATATATCCCTAGATTGAAGGGTAAAGGTTTCAAATGTTGAATTCTCCTTATATCCAACTGTAATGTTTGCTTTCCTGATGTTTAATAAATTATTTATATTTTATTTTTAGCATGACAAATTTGTTTTTAAAAACTGCCAATTTTTCACAACAATAAGGACTATTCAGTATAAACTTTGGAAGACTCCTTTGGTGTTCTCACATTTCACGTACTATAACATAGCACATTGTGAAAATGTAGCATCTTGTATGGACAAACCAGAGAAGCGTGTGCTCACGCTGAAGATCTGGAAAACGGTGTACCAAATGGAAGCATTGTTGTGGCAAGCTACAGATCAGCACTGTTACTTAAAGAGACAATCAAAAATAAAACCTTGAATGATCCTTAAGAATCAGAAAACCCAGGATCGCAGGCCCATGGAAGTTCCTACATAAGGCAGTCAAAATTATAAGCTGCATTTTACATTCGCTAAGGAATTACTTTTTTTTTTTTCTTTTTGGTAAAACCAACAACCCAACATACTGCAGAGTCTGAATATGAAATATAGGCACAAAAGAGGCTCTCCATCTTTTCAGTGCGGAAAACCTAACTATCCAACAATATAATAAGAAAATGTGAGAAAAAAATCTCTAACAATCTGAATAAAACAAAGTAGTGTATAAAGGTGCAATATTGAGCAGATTTAATTTTGGTTTAAATACACATGTAAATCATGGAACTTCTCTATTCTTATTTCTAAAGTATTTCACATCAATGTTATTCTAGTTCTTCCCAGTTATCAGTAAGGTTACCTTTACTCTGTCTTCTAATACTAACCAGCTTTCCCGCTGATTTGATACTCCACCTGGAACTGTTTCCTGAGCTGGTAAGGTTTGTGTATTTTGTGGAGCCTTTGGTCTCATCTTCCCAACCTGACCGGGATGGACAGTCACTTAAAGTATTTCCTGCATCACTGATGGGGTCTCCAGCAGTAATCTGAGGTGGTTCCCACCCTTCAATCTGATCTGGTTTCCTGCTTTGGGTGTTCTGTTTTATTGCCAAACTGTCCCAAAATCCAGATTTCTTTTCTGACTTCATATCTTCTTTTAATTTTAAATTAGTTCTAGAGAATAACAAAAATGTGTTATTTAAATATTGATGCTATTCACTATTAAAAACATCTACTCTCTTTATAAGACATACTTATTCAAGATGGCAAAAGATAAACTTCCTAAACTGGTTCTGCCAAATCAACTCACAAAAACAGAAGATTTCCCTAAGTGTAGGACGACTATTTTTTAAAATCCGAATAGTCTTTTAAAAAATCCTCTTTGCTTCATACAAAGCTACCACAAAATAAATATCTAAATATATCACAATCCTTGCATCTTTTCATTTTTTATAATTGTTATATGGGACTTCACTCATCTACTGTATTTTCATATCTTCAGCTCCCAAAAAGGATATGTTTGCAACACCCTTGATTCAGAGTGTGGAAAATTCAAAGCTAATCCTTGCAAATTTTTTCTTTTGAACAAGAGCAGAATATTTTTTAACACACACAAACAAATCAGATCTCTACATTTTTACAATAGAAAGAAGTCTGGGGATAATTTTCATACACTGAAGAAGAGACTAGGCCTGCAAGTTGACCTGAATAAGTTGACCCCTCTGCCTGAGCTAAGCTTTCAAGAAGTCAACGGGGTATAGGAGTCTCCCAATATGAACAACTTGCAGGATCTGTGCCCTGGGAGATCATGAACAAAATTTTAAAAATAAAGAGCAAACACACACAACCTAGGTGACCAGATGTCCTGATTTTATAGGGACAGTCCCGATTTTTTAATCTCCTATTACTTCCCACCCCCTGTCCCGATTATTCACATTTGCTGTCTAGTCACCCTAACACAACCACAAAACCTGTTCAGGTTGACCGAGGAATACAATAAATTAGATATGAGAAAAGGGGGAAAGAGACAAGAGAGTTTTTCCTAGTTTCCAAAGAAATACTCACACGCAAAAAAAGCCCAAAGCCATAAATATGCCAAATTCCACTATCTTTATTCATAAGGACTGTATTCCTTACTCTATGAATGATCACACTGAAATTAGTGGAATCACTTGTTAAGTATGGTGCTACTCAACCTGATACTCTGTACCCCTTTGTACTTAATGCCCTAACTAAACCAGAATTTGTACGTTTTTTTTAAACAGAGTCAAGCTTTGAGAAGTTAAATTTTGTTTTCAACCAAGTTCTAAAGACTTTTTAAAGTGTGTTTGTGGAACACACTGCATCCTAAAAATAATTTGTTCCAGTTTTCTTTGAGCAGTTCATAGAGAAACGTTCAATTATCTAAACTACTTTGTTTGACATAACACATGCATATGAAGTTATGTAATTTAATTTCTCTCATTAAGCAAAGTGTACAATAGTAATTTATAATACTAATGTAATTGTTACATTTCCAAGTTACTGTTTGTCCTACAGAAATAGCAACAAGATCATGCAGTAATTCTTATATGTTAAAATTATGTTTGCACTTTATCCTAAACTGAGCAGGCAAACCCATTCACTAAGGTTAAGGTGTCAGCCCATAATGGTGACCATGCCATGCTAACATATCCAGGCTTCATTAATGTCAGCTTCAAATAGAGCAGCTCGCCAGGCTTCTGGTCCCAAGCAAGGTACAGTGATATGATAATCTAGAACAAACTAAGTGGGTGAACGCAAGACAAATTAAATGTACAATTATGCCAAATCTTATGGTTTATATCTAATTACATTATTTTTGAATTATATTTAACATTATAGCATGCATTAAGACAATTAGGCAAATTTACCCCAGTGGTAAAAGGAAATAAATTATGAAAATGTTTATCATTTGCCAACTAACTTTAGTATTCAGTCACTGTAATGCTAAGTTTCATACATCAATTATCACCCTGCCAGGTTATGTCCAAAAATATTTAACATGCATTGCAATGCTTTTATAGTTACCAGCTTTCCTGAAAAGATTTGTACTATATTCGCCACAATGCATGGTCATAAAAATCGCCTTGTGAAATCTTTGCTAACTACATTTCTCTTTCAAAAGAAAAAGGGACTTTATATAGGGTACTTGAAATAAGAATTTAGATTTTCAGCTGTGTACAGATTAATAAACTTAACATTTGGAGTGTACAACATTTAAAAATGCAAAGTGTGAAATGTTTATACAAGTAAGTTTGTTTATAATTAAATAGTAAGACACAGAAGATTGGGTACTTGTGCTGATATATACATAACCTTCAAGGTGCAGTGAGTTATGAAGTGAAGCAGATTCAAAATTTCCATTACCCACTAATAATGCACAGTCAAATGTCCTTACTGCACTTAAAGTACCACTGAATGTAGTTGGGGAAGAGGGAGTTAAAAATTAAAACACTGTTTTAATTTCAGCTTGAAATAGGGAAATTATTAATATCCTAATTAAATAAAAGTGACTGAATATCAGTATTTTAAGAAATCTTTCCTCTGTTGTTAAAAATCAAAAATCTGTTTTGGCTATTTTAATCTCATAGACTCATATATTTTAAGGTCAGAAGGGACTATCATGATAATCTACTCTGACCTGCTCCTTGCAGGCCACAGATCCTCCTCACCCACCCACTTCTGTAACAGACCCCTAACATCTCTGACTGAGTTACTGAAGTCCTCAAATCATTATTTAAAAATTACAAGTTAGAGACAATCCACCATTTACATAACTTTTAGTGACCAGTGCCCCATGTTGCAGATGAAGGCAAAACACATACAGGGTCTCTGCCAATCTGATCCAATGGAAAATTCCTTTCCAACCCCAAATCTAATTATACTAACCATACTAAATGAAGCACAAGAGTGAGAAAAAGTTGGATTCTTTATAAACTGTGTTTAATCTGGAGTGTTATTAAGAATAAAAGTAGTCAAAATATTTTTTTTGCTAAACTGAATCTTTATATGCAAAGAACAGATATGATGGATTAGAAAGTAGCACTTTACACAGTTCCTTTTCAGTGTCCAACCACACTGTAAGGACTTACAGAGATACATTTGAGATGTTTTTTGTTTTGTTTTTGTGTTTTTTAAAGAAAAAAGTAATACTGCCTTAAAATTTCAGAGTGTTGCTACTGGTTATCCAGCACTTCACTTGCACCCAATCAGTTACTTAATTTTTATTTGTACAGAAAACTTAATCAACAGCATTTAAAGCAGTTTTGGATTGATTTTTTCACTACAAAATGAAATTTAGTTGAATCAGAGGAGGAATTACAGTGCAATAGATATTATACACATACCCTTGATCACAGTTTAAAGTGCCAAATTATACCTAAGAGGGGAAAAAATTCAAAAACTTTTCATTACTTTCTACAGTAGTTTCATTCTACAGTAAATGGCTGTTATTCCAACTACATTTCTTGTGGCCGTCCCCCAGTATGTATAGGAGATCACCCAGCCTAGTAAAGCAGGCCCTACACATTTTAAGTTCAAAGCTTAAATAAGAGATCAAATTTGAAGAATACAAATTTAACAGTTTCAAAAATATAAACCATTTAGCTTTCTGAAACTTTCTATAGATTTGTGTGTTTTTTTTAAAAAAATTGGTTCTTTTGGCCCTACCTTAAGTAACTCCAGTGATCCTGCAGTCTTATTCTTAGCTTGCTGATTTTCTCATTCATTTGCCGCTAAGTTTTACTTACCCTTTTGATTTTGGAGACTTGCATTCTGCTAGCAATTGTTGTTCATCGTCTTTACTGAACATAGAGGTTACTTCTTTCCAACCCCGAAAACTTGCACTCTGAACCTACAAAAGGTAGTAAAAATACCAATTAAAATGAATTATAAACCTACTCCCAGGGCTTGAAAAGCCCACTCCTCTATGATAAGTATAAATACATCTTTTCCAGGCAGTTACCATCAGTTTATACATAATCTCTTTCTCCTCCCTCCCTCCACCTCCCAATCATCCTTCTGAGAGAAAGGCTTTTCTTAAAGACATATCCTGGCCAGATTCACTGGTCCATTAAAGCTACGTTGCATCTTAAAACAAAGGTGAGCTGGCCAGTGAGAACAAAAGTAGTGGCTCCTATGACACCTCTGTGATGGGTTCAGTCACAGAGATCCCCTTGGGACTGTCACCTGATGTGCTTAAGTTACCTCTGATCCCGCTTTCCCTGGCAGCTTGGGATTCCAGAACCCTGTCTTGTTGAGCCAGACATGCTAGTCTGCTGCAACACAGACCCAAGGTCTGGGCCAAGCCCACAAAGCTACAGACTAACTAAAAACAGATCAGCAGGTTACCTGTCTCTAGCACCCAGACTCCCAGCGGGATCCAAATCCCAAATAAATCTGTTTTACACTGTATAAAGCTTATAAAGGGCAATTTTGTAAATTGTTCGCCCTCTATATCACTGATAGTGAGATATGCACAGCTGTTTGCTCCCGCAGCTATTAATCACTTACTCTGGGTTTTTAATAAACAAAAGTGATTTTATTAAGTATAAAAAGTAGGATGTAAGTGATTTCAAGTAATAACAAAGAGAACAAACTAAGTCACCAAGCAAAATGAAACAAAACTCGCAAGTCTAAAATGAATAATTAAGAAACTGATTACAGGTAATATCTCATCCTCAAAGATGTTCCAATAATCTTATTTCACAGACTAGACTCCTTCCTAGCCTGGGCCCAATCCTTTCCCCGGGTACAGTTCTTGTTAGTTCCAGCTGACATCTCAGGTGGTAAGCATGGGTTTTTCATGACTGGCAGCCCCTTCTGTCTTGCTCCACCTCCTTTTATAGCTTTGTTCAAGGCGGGAACCTTTTGTCTCTCTGGGACCCCACTGTCTCTTCTAAATGGAAAAGTACCAGATTTAAGATGGATTTCATTATCAGATGACATGGTCACATGGCACTGTAAGACCCCTAGCTTTGGGGGGGGAGGAACTCCCAGTTAGGGTTGCCACTTTTCTAACTGCTGGTAACCAGACCCACCTCAAGGCCCCACCCCAGACTCCACCCTTCTCACCCTATTCCCCCAAAGCCCCGCCCATGTTTTGCCTTTCCCCCTCAAGGCCCTGTTCCCATTGCTCGCTCCTTTCTCCTCACCCCACTGGATCATCTTAAGGAGACTGCCTGCAGACAAGAGGCAGCCCCAGCTGAGTTCATGGTTTAATAACCTCACACCTCCCCCTCCTCCATAGTAACTGGACTTTTGGTTCAAATGCCATTTAAGATTTCCAGATCCCCTTTTGACCAGACTTTCTGGTTAAAAACTGAGCATCTGGCAACTCTAAATGGCACCTGGATACAGAGGTCAAAAACTGGACCGTCTGGGTGGCAACCCTATTCCTAGTAAACATCTGTAATACTAACTCATGATTCTCCTTAAAAACCCTCCTCAAAACTCTCCTTTTCCATGATGCCTACAAAAGACCTGACAACAGTTAGGCTGTTGATGCACTGAGACCACAACCTATCACACCGACCAACAGTGTCTTATAGTTTTCTTGTACACCCCTCCAGCCCCATCTCCTCCATCCCCCAGGTATGTCTGTATCCATCTATTTCTTTCTTGTCTTGGCTTTGTAAGGTTTTTGGAGCAGGGGAGAGTCTTTTTCTTGCGTGTCTGAACCGAACCTATCAAAATGGGGTCCTGGTCCATCACTAGGTTTCCTAGGTGCTACGAGAATACAAATAAGTAATAAATAATAACAATAGTGTGAGTAAACGAGGAATCCCTAAAAGACATTAGGATTTAAAAGTTTCACACACAGAGACAGACTTAATTTAATGATAGTTAAATTTGAATCAGGACACATCTCACCAACTCAAAAGCATGGAAATAAGTTAGCAGCAAAGTCTCCTGTGTTCCTTGCCATTTTCACATTGTCTACATCTCACTCAGTAAAATTCTCCAAACCTCCAAAAGGCCTTCACTTCCACCTCCAAGAGAAACCAAAAAACCCATGTGTCCTTCAACTTCCTCAAACTCGGACTCTAGCATAGCACCTTAACAGTGACCTCAAATGCTGTTGCACTGATGCTCTCTCCCACATGTTGATCATTCTCCCCATTGTGCTAACTGTTTTCTCCAAGTCTTTCCCACCTTTCGATCATGCTCTTCCTCCCTCTCATTACGCGGTCTCTCTGTCTAGCTAATTCCTTCCTAACAACCTCACTGAAAGCATTGAAATAACAAACCAAAAAGTTGTGGAAATAACATGACATTTGCAAACAACTCATTGTGTATTCTGCTTGAAAGTTCTATCCTTTTCTCCTATCCTACGTATGACTTTTCTATTTACATAGTAAGTGCTATAGGGCAGAGGACTCTCTCTTGTTCTGTGTCTGTACAGTGCCTATTACTATGGGAGCCTGTTCTCAATTGGACCCTAGACATTATTGTAATAAACATTATTCATCATCAACACACTGACTATCACACATTCCATTCATTTGGGAAGTTATTCTACCTTAACTTTGCTGAGATCATCATTAGAGTGGTGCACTACCATCAAAGTATGACTAAGTCGATACACATATTGCTTTTCATATCTCTTTGAAGTAGAAATACCTAGGAATCTACAAGGCTTTTTACCTATCGTATTATTTCCATGGTTTTCAGGTTTTGAGTTCACAGGCTGTGTCCTAATGCAACCTTAACTGTCACTAAACGAAGATGGTGTGTGTGTGTTTATTTCTGAGTGTTTTATATACAAGACACACATTCATGCACAGAGTTGATGAATCTTAGTAGATAGTTCCCCAGGGTCAGGGAGGTGAGAGGGGGAATTGACAAATGACTGAAATGTGAAAACACCTGCAATTTAATGTGTCAATTTACACGTAATAGTTCTTAAACCTACAAATGTGTGTTACAGGGTGTTTTCTTATGGTACGAATTAAAAAAATCAGTTGTTTTTAAAAAGAAAATTTTATAAACAAACAATGTTTGCAACGTACCACCATAATACCACTTCACACAGGTCAACAGCAGGATTAAAACCTTCAGACCAGAAATCTACCATTTGACCTACAAGAGTAATTGCTAGTGCATGATTTTATGCACACTTTACCAGTATATACATCTATTTTCTAGACATACTGAAAATCAGAAATTCTTAGTTCAGTACCACGAGAAGAGTGTGGTTTAGCAGTTAGAGTCAGAACAACAAAATGTATTCAACTGCAGCTGGATAGCTAGGATTTGACTCTATCACATTAAGGTCCTGGGTTCTTTACCTGCACTAACCTTAGGTAACCACTATAATTTATTTATAAAATAGGTAGGCAGCTCATACATGACTGCTTTCTCAAGCAGTTAAGCACATGGGAATAAAAACTAGAGCTGGTAAAAAAAAAGAAAAAGAAACATTTTGCCAATCAAAACCAAAATATTTGGTAGAAACATTGGTTTCCACCAAAATTTTGTTGTAAAGGTTTCTCAGGTTGAGGATGGATTGTCTGGTCTGAGACAAAGAAATCCCTCACGAATAGCCAAGACATGTATCTCACCTGTCTGATTCACAGCAGGGACTTTAATCTGTACCTCCCACATTCCAAGTGAGTGCTCTAAATATTTGGCTATTGACTATTCTGCAGTGGGTTGCTCTCAGGATTTCCACAAAAAAACAAAAACAAGCCCAACATTCAAAGGTCTCATTCCTCCAATGAGAGAGGGGGGAAATGTCAAAAAATCAACATTTTTTGTTAAACAGACATTTGTTTTCCCATCAGTCCTAAAATAAACCCCAGAAGTATACATGAGATTTAAACTCATGAACTCCTCTTTCAAACCTTCCCCTAAACTACTGGGGTATTTAGTAGGAGAGTGTCACTGTCTCCCCCCGCCTCCCTAAGCGTGTCATGTTATATTGTTACTGATAAAAAGGCTTGGTAGAATTTGATATTTTTATTGCAATTTTGATGGATAATATTAATGTTCATTTTTAAGCCTTTTTTAAAAAACTATTTTTATCAATTGAAATTTTCAGTGGGGTAAATTATGAGAGGGATCAGACAATAATGATGTGATGATCATAGATGATGAGATTCAAAAAGTTAAGTTTTATAAAGCTTTAAAATACAAACTGTCAATATCACATCAAACAAATTAAATATTCTTAAATCAAACTCCAATAATTTCTAAAGCAGCATTTTTCTTCCTTTGTCTATCTGTAAATTTCAATGATCATCACTGGAAATATTTGTTAGTAGGTTTGTGTGTATACTGTGAAATCGACATTTACCAATAAAAAAAACTAATCCTTCCAAGCCTACTGATAAATCTTATAGGGTTGACTTGGTGCATTTCTTTTCAGTTATGGAGAGAAAGTGAAAAATCATGACCCAGATTACCTAACATATAACTGATATTGTTTAACCAGAACATGAAGAGCAGCACTTGAAGAAAAGCACAAATCCCAGAGTACTTCGATTTCCAAAGGGTGTCAGAAAAGAGGTAAACATCCAGTAAAAAAAATTGCAAAGGTCATTTTGCAAACTTTATAATTTTCTCTGTAGAAATCCAATTTTCAAACCACTAGAAAAAAGTCATAGTAGCAAAAATTTACTTAGTTAATTTTTTGTCATTGTAATTACATTTTTACAAAATAAAGCTCCAGTTAAACAGAAAAATTCTCACTCAACCTTACCTATGAAGTTATGACCAATGATTTCATAGTTAGTTTGCAAGTCTCCACTGTCAATGTAAAGGTCAGGAGTGAGTACTCCCATCTCTAGAAGTCTCTTTTCCATAAAGTATTTAAAGAGAAAAATCCATTGTAAGGGTAATTGGTTGATTTGTAGATCCCCAATCTCTTTGAGTGTTGTTTCACATCTCTGATGAATAGGAAACAATCTAATTTCCACAGATTATTGGTATCATTAGCCCAAACTCTGTTACATATTCAAATTAAAGAGGTCTAATTTAATAAAGCTATAATTCAACTAAAATTGCTTGTCTGACAAGAAAATAGAATACTATTAAAGACTATATTTGCCTGTGATATTAGCCTTTTAGAAAGGTAACTTTAAAGTGGACCCATGAGAGCCAGGATCCATCTTACAGATTGCAGTCAACTGTTCTCATAGAACAAAGCAGAAACTAACGAAGGAGCATCCCTTTCAAGTCTAATACTCACCAATAAAACTAGAAGTATATGAAGGTCTGACCTATGTTGGCTAGACTCAAAAAAGCAAGGAGTATTCCTTTCAGAGAAAAGCCAGCCACTGCCAAGCCTCCCCCTTCTTGCCCTATCTGCCATTTTAGGTGATTAAAGGACTGGTCTGCTGTAATGTCGTGTCCCACACAGTCCTCCTTCAGTACCATTCAAAATCAATAGTACTAATGATTAAAAGTCAATCAATGAACATCAGGGAAACCATCTTCTCTTTTACATGTTTCTAAGGATCTGAAGTCCTCAGAGAAAATTCCTCCACTTCAGCTGGCCAAAACCCCAGCTCCAGCAGTACTCTACTTTCTGTACCATGACAAATCTGCCTTTAAAATCTGACATAGCTGAAAGTGGAAGCCTGCATAGCCACTTCCACAACAGGAGGCAATCTGCTGCTCCACAGTCTAGTTGTGTTTCCTCTACTCCACAAATGCTTCAAACCTCATTACCTATCTGTTAGATTCTCATCTTCTGTTCCCTCTTTCCTACAGCATTCTCTGCACAACACAATCACCCTGAACTCATCCACTGGCCTCTATTCTGTCCTCCTTTAAGTCCTTTTTGAAATGTTATGTTATGTTGACTATAATGATTCAAGTTCACTTCTATACAAACTGCATATATATTGCCTACTGTTATTCCTTTTCTTCAGACCTCTGTCTACTTGTTTGGGTCTACTGTTTGCCCTTAGATTATGAGTTTCTCAGATCAGGGACTGTCCTCCTCATGCATTTAGAAAGCCCACTTAGTGAGCACTATCAGAAATAAATAACAGCTCCCCACAACTATACTAATAGTTACTCGGTGTAGCATGACAATGCATATTATGCTAGATTTCTATACTAGGCAGGCACCTCAGTCAGTCAGTAAGCAAGAAATGACACAACAGAACATCCTTCTGAGAAGGAATAAATCATCACTGAAGAGTCCCTTTTAAGTTAATTTTACTGCCAAAGGTACATAATTCATCATTAAAACTGTGCCAGAGGACTAGAATTAATAAAGAACTGGAAGCTATAAGAATGAGAGTCACAGTTAAAAGGAAACAGAGCAGGAATTCTGATAATGGTTAAGTATTAAAAAAGCAATTGAAAAATACTACCTAGAAGTCTGACAGATTGAGTACATAATGAATCTCCACTAAAAAATTTAAATGAAATTAAACAAAAAATAAAAATGAGAGACAATTTGTAAATGTAACTGAAGGTAGGTTGGCAGTCATTAAAATACTCAGAATAAGGGGTGTGGCAGATGGAGACAAATAAGGTGTCAAAACAGGAAAGTAAAATATGGGCTGGTATTCACTACGGGGGGGAGGGGGAAATCGACTGCAGATACACAAGTTTGCGTATCTGCAGCCGACTTACCTGCCATCCTCACGGCGGTGGCAGGTGACGGCACGCTCCCCCGTCAACTCCAGCTTGCGTCTCCCAGCAAGCTGGAGTTTCGGAGTTGACGGGAGCACCGCGCGCAATCGATTTCTCGTGTCTTCACCAGGCGCGAGAAATCGATCGCTAACACATCGATGAAGACCAGCCCTATATTTGGGTTGTTGGGTTTGGAACAAAAAATTAATTCCTCTTTAAAGTAAACACTGGTTATAAATCTGACTGCATTCCATTGAGAAATTCTCCTCTTCTGTCTGATTACATAGACTCTAAGTGTGGGGTGCTTTGAGAAAACAAGAGAGGGTCTCCCTGCTCTCAATTTTGGTGCCACATCAGTCCTTGGTTTCCAAGAGAAGCAATTGGAGAAAAGTCTTGCTCAGTCCCCACAGCCGTAGGATGGAGAATATTCTGTGCAGACAGAATCTTCAGAGAATTTAGCTGACAATCTCTTAACAAGTCTCTACTTAGCATTTGTGAACTGAGATTTTCAGAGGTTCATAATTTGGCCCAGTTTGGCCATATTTCACTGACATAGCTTAAGGCACACTTCTGACACTAGGTCCATTCCCCAACACATGATGCACTAGGGCTTTTCAGCAAAGAACTGTAAGATTTTTTTTCACCTGGGCAAAATAATGTATTTTCTACTAACTATGATCTGAGAAAAGAGTGAACTGTTTGCACAGAAATGTTTCCACAAAAATTCATTCTGATACAGATACCTGACATTGAAATTTTTGCTCTAAATGGTTGAAGTTTGGCAAAGTTATTAGCAACTGAAAATAGGATCTTATAATGGAAAGTGTCAGGCAACCTTAACTACAAGTGTTGCTAACTCCACTGTCTATAATAAATATATTAGGCTTTATTGCATATATTAATATAAATATAATACCAAATAAATCTCTTATCCAATCTGGAACTTGCCCCCAAATACCAAGACAAGAAAAACATTGTTTCTGGACTAAGCTGCTGACAAAAGGCCACTATACTCTGTGATTTGAATAGGCTATTGCTCCAGCCCATAGGCCAACTTTATATCCACCTGGATGTGCTACAATTTCCAATATACATGGTAAAAAATGAATTACTTACTTCCCAAAAACCAGCTCCATTTTCCAAAACTGGCTTGTTAGTCACTGTGAGAGTCACCAAATTCCCTCTCCGACCACACAAAACTTACAGCTGTGCCTTCTTGTCCTTAGTTATATTGATTCAGTAAAGGGATTCCAGTATAGCCATGAAGTACATGAATGGCCTCCCAAAATGTGTAATACTTTAACTCTTTATCAAAGATTAAATATTCCAAAGAACCTCACTGCATCACATTTTTTAAAAGTTTAGATTACCCAAATAAAGAACTGAAATGATTCCATGGACAATAACAGTTGGAGAAAAAGGTAGTAAGGGGAAAAGGCGGGCTTGCCAAGAGAGTTCTCTAACGTTTCTATTTAACAAAAGTTTGTAAGATAATGACAGCTCACTGATTTAGCTGGCGAAATGTTCCCTTGAAACCAAAACAAAGGTTACAAGTCTTTCCAGATGGTTAAGAAAGTCTATAAAAAGTCCCAAAATAGAAACAAATTTTAAAGAATTATTTTTCATTCTTTTGCATTTCCAAAATCTAGCCTGAAATCCATTAAAATTTATCTTTGATTACAAGAAGTCAATTTTTTCTAGTACCATATTTTACATGAAGCAAAAAAAAAAAAAAAACCAGGAAAATTATAGTACACTTTGATAACAAAGAGTCCTGTGGCACCTTAAAGACATCCGACGAAGTGGGTATTAGCCCACGAAAGCTTATGCTTCAAAACTTTATAGTTAGTCTTTAAGGTGCCACAGGACTCTTTGTTACCTCTGCTATTCCAGACTAACACGGCTACCTCTCTGATTCAGTACACTTTGAATTTATAATTTCAGTAAAAAACATCATCTAACACAGTGGTTTTCAAACTTTTTTTCTGGCAGCCATGTGGAAGAAAATTGTTGACGCCCACAACCCAACGGAGCAGGGGATGAGGGGTTTGGAGTGTGGGAGAGGTTCAGGGCTGTTGCCGAGGGTTGGGGAACGGGGATGAGGGCTGCAAGGTGGGGCAAGGAAATGAGGGGTTCTGGGTGTGGGAGGGGGCTCTGGACTGGGGAAGGGGGGTGGGGTGCAGTAAGGGTCAGGGCTCTGGGCTGGAGGTGCAGGATCTGGGCTGGGGCTCAAGGGCTTGGGGTACAGCAAGGGGCTCTAGGTTTCGGGGAGCCTAAGAGCTGGGGCAGGGGACTGGGGTGCAGGGGTGGGGTGTGGGCTTCCCTCGGCCAGCTCCTGGTCTTTGGTGCAGCAGAGGCAGGTTTCTTGCCTGTCCAGACACTGCAGAGTGCATTCTGCCCCAGAAGCGCAGCAACAGGTCTGGTTCCTAGATGGAGGTGCACAAGTGGCTCCGTATGACTGCCATCCAGAAGCACTGTCCCCCACAGCTCCTACTGACTAGAAACTGGTCAATGGGAAAGCAGAGCTTGGGGCGCAGACAACCCCTGCCTAGGAGCTGGACCTGCTGCTGGCTACTTCTAGGATGGAGTGCAGTGTCAGAACTGGTAAATACTAGCTTTCCTTTCCCGGGTTGCACCACCGACAGGACTTTTAATGGCCCGGTCGGCAGTGCTGACCAGAGCCACTGCAACGTAGTCACTTCCATTCTGCGACCCAGTTCTGGGTCGTGACCCACGGTTTGAAAACCACTCATCTAACAAGGATGAAGCAAAGAAATGACTTTCATAAATTAGTAATAGAAAGTATCCTTCTACACTAATTAAACTATAGTTAAATCACTTTGCTCAATTCATTTGGAATTTCAAAACAAGTTCTTACTTGCAATAACTAAGCTCAACTTCTGATCCTTTAACCTTCAACTCATGCATTTTTAAGAGCATATGTTCTGGGGAGGTTTAAAGACAAACTTTCCTGGCTACAGAAATTGTTTTAATTTGCTTTTGCTTAAGATGTAAAACAGAGTCCCAAACCACCTGTGGTCAGAAGGCAAGTCAAACTTGGAAAACTGTACCTATTCTATAGTTAAGATATAAAAAGAAAATGGATGTCTTTTATAGCTTCTTATACATATCCTTTGAAAATTTTCTGAGTCCTCTACTTAAGTTATTCTTTGGTTTCCTTCTTTTTTATTTTATTTATTTTATTTTAATAGTACTCCAACTCTGGAGAAAAAAATAGTAAAAGACTTGAGTAGATGTTAAAAATATTTTTCTTAGAAGACCAATACAAAGACATAGCTAATAAAAACTCAACTCAAAGGGAAGAAAAGAAATAAGGATTTTCCTAACATTCATTAACAGAAAAAAGCATAACGTGAAACAAGTTTCATTACTGAAGGGACAAAAACAGTATTTACCTTTGTTGCAAGTTGTGACACAGAAGATGAAACTTCATCATGAAGAAAGGGGTCCTTATTCTGGGGGGGGGGGGGGAGAGAAATACTACAGTCAGTTATAGTTGAACAATAAGTAATACTTGTTTCAGAATATTCATTATGTCTTTATCATCTGATCTCAATGGTAAATTATGAAAATATGATATGCAACTCAAAAATGTATAAAACGTAATGAAAAATGAAAGATGTAAAAAAAACCTCATTCAGATCAATGCCAAGTTGTGTGTTAAAATTTATAAATAGCCATACCATTGCAATATATAAAAGTAAAGAAATAAACTTCCACCTTTATCTTTACCTCAACATGCCACTGATGTTGAGGTAAAGACAAATAATGAGGAGAGGGAAAGGGGGGAGCTCCTGGCATAGGGTGAGGATCTGCAGGGAGTCTAAAGAGTCAAGAGAGATTGACACAGAAGAGTGGAAGGATGCAAGGAACCCTTGCTCTTTGCTGTGAGCTTGGCCTACACATGCAAAAATGTGTGGCCTACTAGTATTTTAACTAAGGGTTTTGCACACACTTAATACCAACATTAGTCCAAAATGCTGCTGATCTTTTGCTGCAGTCTGAGAAGCAGGATTCTTTGTATGTCTTCACACATACAAATATTCTCATGCAATGGAGATGTGAGAAGGATAGGGGAACACCACTGAGTTAATTAAACAAATTCAAGTTAGCCCAGTGAACCCCCCAGGAAAGAGATGGATGAGGAAAAAGCCAGTTAAACATTTCCTTCCAAAATTATATATCTTTATAAATGTATATTTTGAACACAGTGATTTCAAGATGACAATTATTACTATTAATAAAACTATATTCCCCACTTTTTTTTCTTTCAGCATCCCATATTACTAAATGCTTCTGTGATTGATAAATAATAGCATATATTTATTTCTCCTATTATTTATAGGTGGGAAGGGATTAGAAGATTTTTTTAAAAAAGGCTTTACTCTAGAATTTTCCTACCTGCATATTTCATGCTCAATTTCCTTTACCATGCCAATTTTTCCTATATAATATTTTTGATGTTCTAATTATTTCAGAATTATTCACTGTAATTTAGATGTACAATATAACACTATTTCTTTTCATTTCCATGTTGAACTCTTATGGCTACAGTCTTCTGTTGCTGAACAGGTAACTAAATGTTAATGCTCCATGCATTTGGGAAACTCTGATCAACAACTTAAAAACAACTTCCCAGTTTTGGCTATATAATGTCAGTACACACAACGTTTCCACAAGGAAACACAAGTGTCCTTTTGTTGGACATACTGCAAACCATAAAGTACTCAAGGGATTAATTCAATAAATTACAAACTTTTTTTGTACAAAGATTATACTGTTGATCTACTTTTCATCAGTTTCTCTTTTGGTTAAGTAAAAAACTAGCCTCTTTTGATCATTCATTTTAATAATAAACCTAAGCTGAAAAACCTGGTTAAACACAAAGAATGTATCAAAAGCAGGGCCTACAGGACAAGAGCTGTCCAAATATATAAATGGCAAATTATTAATTATTTCTAATCAGTGCATCAAACTCATACTAAGTCTGGATATCAAAAATCAAAAGCATGAACAAAGGAAACAATTTATAGCAAAAAGAAAATAATCTGTAAAACAGATTTGGGTAACGATCACTTTTACTGTAAATCCTTTAAATGTAAATTGTTGCTTTCCTGCTCACCTTTCTTAATTATTCCCTTCCTCCCTCGCCTCCACAATTAGTCAAGGAGGTAGGCATTGTAATTCTAAAATGTCTACACTGTGCTGATTACAAGTGTAAGCTAGGTTAAAAATTTGAGATATTTAATTTCTCAGGGAAAATATCAGAGGATATTCCCAGCCCCCCTCCAAGCCTGAAAATATGCTTTGAAAAGGGGATCTGAAAATCACCCAGAAAAGCCTGCAAATTAATTTCTATAGTTGGAAAGATTCCCAAGTCACGGATTACAGATCCAACAGTAGAACAACTATATAGGCTGATCAGAGACAGTCAACACAGATTTAGAAGAGGTAGTCATGCCACCTGATTAACTTCTTCAAAGAAGTGACAATGAGAGTGTTGCAAAGTAGTAGATAGTTTATTGGAGTTCAAGGTGGCTTTGGGCCAGTATCAAAAAAGATACAAAAGGGCTAAGTATATTATTAAGGCAAAATTTCTTCTTGTCTGGATTAAGAGTTGGCTTCAAAGACAAAAGGCAATGGTAAATATATACAGCTTCAGGTACGAAGGAGGCAAAGAGGTAGTGGAGTGACGTTAGAATTATGCCCCATTTTGTTTGTTGTACATGAATATATCTGGAAAAGGGACTGTGCAGGCAGGCATACATATTTACAGTCATGAAACAAAGAGGTAAAATCAACTTTAAAAGATGAGTGATTGTGTTTAAATGAACACAGAAAGAATAGACATAGTAAAAGCTTTAGTGATGTATTTCATTTAATATTACAACAACTTCCTGAAATAAAATAAACTTGGGCTGGAGATAAGCACTGTCACATGACTGAGCATGCAGATGTTAGAAAAACTAAATCTGTGCATTTCGGAAGAAGAAATTAAGAAGGGTTGTGTGTATCAATATTACTCAGCCATAATTCTTTTATCTCTAAGTCATACTGCTACATGTTCAAGTACCATGCAATGATTTGGATGTATATCCAGTGAAGACTATTAAAGGTGCTGCATTGTAAGGGGAGAACATTTCAAAAAGTCATAAATCAAAGATCCTTCTGCTAGCCTTCAGTCGATGGGAACTAGAACAGGTGATCTAGTTATAAGATTGCCATGATTTTAGGCTTTATTTTGTGAGGTTCGTTTGGCTATTTTCAGAGCAAAGTAGCTAAAATCCATTTGGACAGACTATACAACTTTAGACTTACCTATGCCTATCATAGGTGAAAAATATTTACTAGATTATTTCAGAAGAAGAGCAATTGCAAGATATTCATTAGGGGTCAACCACTGTTTTCTTATTTAACAAAATACCTTTTCACCCCCAAACCTATTTCTCATGAAACCTAAAACATATCAACACTACCAAAATAAACCATCTTTAATCATGATTGTGAATAAAACATCTTGTAACATGCTTTATTCTACCCACAAATGAAAGAAAAATACATTAGAAATGTTAGGAAAAGTTTTTTCACAGGTAAATATTTAGATTAAAACAACTTTTTTTTCTGTCCATACAGAGCATAAAAGAAACTACTGTAAAGCAACTGGGTAATAAGCATGTTTTAAAATCATGTTTAAATGTGACTACAGTAGACTCTCAATTATCCAGGATGATAGGGAAAAATTAATCCTGGTTAATAAAATCCTGGATAATCACCATCCATAGGAAACATGGGGAGGGAGGGTTGGTTCACCAGAGACCATGCACCGGGGGGACGGGGTGTTGGTTCACTGGCTGCCCTGCACCCTGTTGGGGGTTTTTGTGTGTGTTTGGGGTGGCAACAAAGCCAGAGCCAGCCCTGCGAGTTACGTGTTTGTTTGTTTTTTGACGTCCTGGTTAATCCACATCCTGGCTAACCCAATCCTGGATAATCGAGAGTCTACATTATTTATGTTCAGAAGATTGGCCTATGGAAAGTCATCACAGTTAGATCTCTATCAGCCTGAAAAGCAGTAATCAAAGTCTTACCTTGATCTAGTTATGAAAACCTTGTTTTATTGTATGGAATTTTTACAAAAAAAGTCTATGTCAGCACTGATGGGCAATTTTTGCAGAAATTCCCTTATGAAGATGAGGCTCAAGTAGCTGAGCCCCAGTATAATTGTTTGTTGCCACTTCTGATTATATTCACATTGTCTTAAGTTACATTGTGTTTGCACATGATTTGCCTTACATGTTTTCATTTTTGAATGGGAGGCAGCATTGTTTGCTTGAAGTTAGAAAAGAAGGACTTAGAGCAATGATACAAGAGCTCAATTCCTGACTCTTCCACTTGCTTACTAAGTGTTCTTATGCAAGACACTCAGCATATCTGAATTTCAGATTTCTATATCTATCAAATGGAATTAATACTTTTCTACCTTTGTGAAGTGTCTCTAGATTGTTGGATGAAAGACAACAGATGTGAAAGTACTAATAGATCAAGAGATTAAATAATAATTTTCTGCATTTTCAATTTGCATTCTCTACTCATGCAGTACATTTCATAGAATCTCAAGGTTGGAAAAAGACCTCAGGAGATCATCTAGTCCAGCCCCCTGCTCAAAGCAGAACCAATCCCTATTTTTGCCCCATATCCCTAAACAGCCCCCTCAAGGATTGAACTCACAACCCTCAGTTTAGCAGGCCAATGCGCAAAACACTGAGCTAACCCTCCCCTCTAGATACAGAGATATACCTATCTCATAGAACTGGAAGGACCTTGAAAGGTCATCAACTCCAGTACCCTGCCTACACTAGCCAGACCAAGAACTGTCCCCTGACAAAAAAAATTTTTTGCCCCATATCCCTAAATGGCCCCGTCAAGGACTGAACTCACAACCCTGCGTTTAGTAGGCCAATGCTCAAAACACTGAGCTATCCCTCCCTGCCCCCCGCCCCCAATACAGAAGTGTGGACATACACAGGACAACACAATTACAAACATCTTCCACTCTCCAGACCATCACATTACAGGTATTGTTTTATTGCTGACAATGAGATTGATGCGTCATCTTCAAGGATCACTTTATGATCTTACTGTGAGGAAAAACAGCAACGGGCTGTTGGAGGGGAAGAGGCGATTGAGCACAGATGCTCACAAACTCTTTTATATGTGGACCACATTTTAATAGAGTAAGTTTCATGGATCACTATCTCTTTCATTCCAGATTGCATGAACCACGTCCTTTCTCATTCACAATTGTGCAACTTTACTGTCGTTACCACATGTAGGAATATTAACTGTAATAAGTATTTTAGTGCATTTTAAACTTTCCAAATGCTGTTTAGCAGATTCACGCAAGAGAGGACCAGCATGTTGTGATCAGAAAATGCTTCGCAGACCACAAGTTGAGAACTACTGAATTGGCATATATAATTCCTTTAATATCTCTTCTGCATTTTTCTGCCTGGTTGCTGAATTCTTTGGTTCACTCTTTCTTAACAAAGGCATCTAGAAGTCTCAAATTCAAGACTTCATTTGCTTAAATGTCCTTATTTGAGCACTAATTCCATAGGTTTAATACTTTATGTGAAATATTGTGAAAGTTCTACCTGAATACCAAAATTGGTTGTGACTGCAGTTGACAGACATCAACACGAGGAGTTTCTTTTTATTAAAAATTTAAATTCTTCCCATTATTTAATTCTTCCCATTACAGTAAAACCTCCATTTAACGGACTAATTCGGGCAAGGGGGTGTCTGTTAAATCAAAAAGTCCGTTATTTAATAAAAAAAAAAAAACGAGCTGTCGGAGCAGCAGCCCGCCCGCCACAGGGTCAGGGCGGTAGCTCCGCAGCCCGCCCGCTGCCGGGACCCAGGCGGCAGCCGGTAGCTGGCAGCCAGCCCACCCGGGTCCCGGCTGCCGGGAGCCAGCCCGCCTGCTACTGAGACCCGGGCGGGAGCCGGCAGCCAGCCCGCCCGGGTCCCTGCTGCTGGGACCCAGGCAGCAGCCAGGAGCCAGCCCGCCTGCTGCCGGGACCGGGGCAGCAGCCAGGAGGCAGCAGACGCCTGCCAGGGAAGGAGACCGGGGCCGCAGCAGGGAGGGGTCGCGGTCTGATATGGATCAGAAATTTTGTCCGTTGCATCCAAAGTCCGTTAAATCAAGGTCCGTTAAATCGAGGTTTTACTGTACATTATTTTGTAATAGTACCTCTATTCTGAGCCACCTCAACCTTTTCAAGGAGGGATAAAAGATCATGTTACTTAGACTTTTCTCATTATAGAATGTTTTTTAAAAAAGGAACACCATTGAACCATACAAACTTAAAAGTATCACTGGTCAGAAAAAGGAATGTGCATGATGCTGGAAATTCTGACATTTCAAATCAGGATAAAAAGTAAACGTATTAAAATATTTTGCAGAATGGAAATTCTGAAACAATTTGATTTTACCAAACAACATTTTCTGAGGGAATGCTGTTCCATCCAATTTTTTTAGCCACACTATCTAAAAGGTGACATCTCACCCACACAGTAAAGTGCATATTTGTTACATGCCTCCTGATTCAGAAAATAAGCCCTCCAAAGATGAGAATGTAGTCACACAATCTTGAAAGAACACGGTATTTGACGCATATATTTATAAGCACCAGAGGCATTTTGACATGACAAACACTATCTGAAAACTCAAAAGCTCTCCCCCATCAGTTCTGGCAACATATGCCAGTTCAGCATCTGAAAAGAAGTTTTCAAACGTTGAAGCTGAACATGCTATTTTGGAGATTTAGCATTTATTTACTGTTTTGTTTGGTATGTAGCTCTTAGCACCAATTTTGGTGTTAACATAGGCCTATCTGTACTGTACTTCTATACTAGGCCTAATACTGTAATCCTTCTCAGGCAAAGCTCCCACTGAACTCTGGGAGTTTTATCTAAGTAAGCACAAGAATATCAGACATTCTATTTATTTGCTGCAGAATTCATTCACTAGTTTTGTTTAACTGCTCTCCATAATTCTCCTGTAACTTGAGTATGTAATTATTGGCAAAAGGTTTCTACTCTATTACTAACTTCATTTTTTATTTTAAACCGAATCCTCAATTGATTAAAAGTTTAACTCAGACAGAAAAGCTTAATTATTTTTCAGAAACTAGGCATTTTAATTTACTTCCTCTAAGTTATTATTTTATATGTATTACAGTAGCACCATGAGGCCCCAAACAATATGCAATGTACAAACATATAGAAAGATATTAATTAGCTGATTTCTTATGGACAGGATAGGGGAGGTGGATCTTGAAGAGAGAAGTGAAGGAGAAGAGGACAGTAGCTTTATGAGTCAGTTAATAGAGAGCATTCCATGCATAAAGGCCAGCAAGGAAGAAGCCTCAGAAGTATTTCTGTGAAAAGCTGACAATGTTGGCATACCTGGGAGCAGAGCAGAAGTGGCACATGAAATGACATGACAAGAGACAAGAGCAGAGTTATGAGGGGCCTTGAACTTAATGTAATAAAGCAGGGGAAGCCAGCTGTGGCTCTTGCAGCCTTGAGGGTGCCCCCTCCACAACAGTGGAATGACTGACCCAGATAAGGAGGATGTGGGCCACAGGAGGAAGGAGGTGAGATGCATCAGGCCATAACAGAGCTTCTCTATCAGCAAACTCAGATGCTGCAGACTCTTGTGGACATTCGGGTTCAATAATCCTGAGCTCGACTCCCATTACAGTCTGTGAAGAACTGCAGCATAGTATCTCCCCACATATCACCTCAGCATTCCACATGGCCTCAACACCCGCACACACACCCCTACCACTCCACACCTGGGGAAACATGAACAACTACAGCTTCACATATAATGATCTGTGGAAACCACAGCTGATGTATGTCTAGCTACAGTGGACATCAGTGTTCCTTCCTCTTCATTTATTAAGGTTCAATTTTTAAAAAATGTAAATGTGTTTACTTGTAAGTTCTTCAGGTATTTTTGGAGCTGTTTTTCGTAAGTAAATAAAACTCTTGTTTTGAAAGTTATTCATCCTTGTTAGCTTACAACACATGATATATAAAGCTTGCTTGCAGTGAACGTAGTGGTCCTGTACACTCACAACCCATAGGATTAATGTCAAACAGTGCAGTCATCATAAACACACACAGCAAGCACCCCAATATTAATAAGTTCACTGTCAGTGATATATGCAGAGATGTGCATCTACCACCACACAATTTCTAACAGGCCCCCAAACTGTAGTGGCTTACTGTTAAAGCTCTCCTTTAAAGTCTCCCTGAGCAGTATAGCTCTGTGATAAGTTCTTCTAATAGCCCTCGTGTCTGGCTGTTCAAACACTACCGACAGTCACTCCATCTCTGCCCTCCACACTGCAGCAAATTTTCCCCCTTTGCTTCATAGATATTAAGCAAGACACAACAGGCAGCTATAATCATTGGGATATTTCTTGCACTGAGACCCAATCTGGTGAGTAAACAATACCGGTGTCCTTTCAACCAACCAAAAGCACATTCAATGTCATTCTGCACCTGCTGAACTAGTAGCTGAATCTTTCCTCAGCCCTGTTGAAATGGACAGTGTACAGCTTCATGAGCCAGAAGAGTGAGGGATAGGCTAGACCCCGCAGGATTGCTATCGGCATTCTAACATTGCCAGTGGTAATCAAGAGGTTGTGAAAGAAGCTTGTAGCTTTCTGAACAGGTCTGTGTTGTTAAAGATGTGATCATCTGGCACACTCCCTGACCAGTCAACACTAACATCAGTGAAGCATGCACAGTGAGCGAACAACACGTGCACAACTATGAAAAAGTAGCCCTTTCTATTGAGGTACTCTGTGTCAAGATCCTATGGGGCCAGAAAAGTGCATGCTATCAACTGCTCCATCACAGTTCACGAACCCCATAGATAGAAAGTCATCCACTGCATCCTGCACATTGGTGAGAATCACAGTCCTGTGTAGTAGGAGACAATGAATGGCCCTGCACACTTGCATGACAGTGGCCCCCACGGTGGATTTACCCATTCCAAAATGTCCTTCCATGGACCAGTAGCAATCTGGCATTGCAAGTTTCCCTAGTGTGATCACTACTCACTTCTCCATTGTCAGTGCAGTTTGGTGTCCTTGCACGTGGCCTTGAGCATCCAAAAGTTTAACAGCCATTGTTCATCATCCTAAACCTGTACTATGATGAGATTCCACCAGTCAATGCTTGTTTCTTGGGCTCAAGAGCAGCACTCCACCATTTACAGCTGCTCTGTGAATGCCACCAGTAATCTTGAAATAATTCTCACCATGTCCCACAGCAAAACTACCAGGAACAACTGGGATCATGTTTCCTGTGGTTCTTCCTGAAGTTCTGCAAACACCAGAGAATCATTCATCCTTTGCTTGCAATGCTCATGACAATAGTGAAGAGCTGTGCAGGCTACATGCTTCTGCCAGAGATGGCAGGCAGTGACAAGTCTTGCACAGATTAGGAGGAATTTGGAAATAGACACAAAAATTATGGGACAGAGATATTATGGGATGAAGAACACTGCATTATAGGAAGTTTACCCCTTGCTCCCAGTCACCCCTGTGAGAGTCAGTTCTGTCCTACCATGCATTGCCAAAGTACACAAAAGACACTGCACTGAATTGTGGCAGGTTGCACACTGGGATACTATCCACAGTGCACAGCACTCTGGGTGGGTATGCACAATGCCAATAAAAGGAGCCAAGTATGCCTGTGCACAAGCAACGTGTACAAACCCTAACCTTGGCGGCTGTATGCCAACATAACTGGTGTCAGCAAAACTTTGTAGTATAGATATGGCCTCATTGTCAACAGCTGTGATTTTTATGGACTAGAGTGGAGCAATGTAGGCATTAGGGAGGCCAGAGAGGGGGTGGCTACAGTAATCAGGATGGGAGATAAGGGTCTGCAGAAGAGTTTCAGTTGTCTGGACAGAAAAAAAAAGGCAGAGTTTAGAGATGCTACAGAGTAAGAAGTCACGAGATTTGGACGCAAACCGTGCAGTGTAAATAAAGGAAGATGTTAAATACAACAGGTAACAATAAGAACGGTGGTGTTGGCTACTGTGGAAGAAAGCAGAAAGTAGAGGTTTGGGGATAAGGAGAACGTTATTTTGCAGCAATTTCAAAGAATAATAAGCAGGATTGGACTGAAGTTGACTCATCTACCTCTCTTCTCCTGACCTACAAATCATCAGTGTAAAGATGGCAATAGAAACAATGTGAGCAAATAAGATAGAAGGTGTAAAAGGAGGAGAGAAAGGGGCAGAAAAAGAGCTCTGTGGCACAGTTATGGAGAGTTGGAGAAAGGAGGAGGACTTATTTAAAGAACTGCTGAAGGAGGGATGAGAGAAGTAGGAAGAGAACCATTAAAGGACAGTCATGAAAGCCAAGGAAAAATAATGTTTTGAGAAAATGTGTACAACTATAAGTCAAAATCAGTAGAGTTCAAGAATGATAAGGATGGAATAGAAGACTTTAATTTTGGCCAGGAAAAAGCTATTGAAGAAATTTTCAAGAGAAGTTTTGCTGAAGTGCAGAAGACTGAATGGAGGAGACCCAGGATGAAATTGCAAAGACAGGAATGAGGTAATGTTGAAAGCGACAATTTGAGAAAATGGAAAGTGAAGAGAAGAAGTTAGTTGGATTAACATAAACTGCTTTCACTTTTTAACAAAAATAATTTGATTTGATTAGAAACAAAATTGAAATACTAATACTTTACTCCATTCCTGACTTTTAGTAGAGTTTCCTAAATCTCTAAATGAAGAACCAGGAATGAAATTAAAGTAGAAATATGTCTGGTTTACAGTCTAAATCAGAATGTGCATGTTAGCAGAATCTCTTCTCTGAAGTGAAAAGACCAAGACCTCATTCTCCAGTTCAGTCAATTTAGCCAAACTGTTCACAGAGCTTTACTGTTTCTTGATCCTTAACATCAAAAACTGATGTCATTGCCCTTATTTGATTTATTTCACTAATATACATCTGAAAGCTTTACTGATTTCTTATCCACTCCTTCGGGGCCTGTCTGAGTTTTATTAATTTAACATGAAAGCTTGTGTCAAAACTGTACCAAAGACTTTTAAACACATTAATTAAAAAGATAACTAAATTTCTGTACAGCCCAGCTTTAAAATGTTCAGTGAAGAGGGTCTAAACTGTAATTAACATGAAACATGTCTCTGCATTTCTTTCTATTTGAATATAATAGAAATTAAGATAAAATGAGAACAGGTCAAAGAAGAGGAGCTCCAGTATTTCATATTGTCTTTATTTTCTTCCTTTAATTTAAGAATGAAAATTTAGTTCAATGCTCTCTCCCACCAATATTATGTAATTAGCTATCTTACTAAAATAGTCAACATCATCTCATGTATTAGAGTTGCATATTATATTTGCTCATCACTGACTTCTTAAAGTTTCATTTGATATATACTATACTTTTAAAAATATTAAACATTTTCAAGTGCAGACAATTGACTACAACTTGAAACACAAGTATCTTACAAAATAAATTGATACTCGTCATGCAAAGTTGAAAAGCTCTTTGAAAACACAGTAGAAAGAGCAAGTTAAGGAGAGTACATTAGATTTTACTAAATACTTGTGCTCTTTAGTTGTATTAAAATCTACTTGTATTAATTCTTACTTTAGCCAACAAAGTACATTTTGTGGGCAAAAGGGTTTATACGGATAATTAAAGGCCTTTTTGTGATTTAAGGAAGAATTGCCTAGTAAAAAGTACTTGAAGTCAAATTTATTGTCTGACTAATCTTTCAGAGTTTGTCTTTTCACTCTTAGGAAACAGTTTTTAAATAGCATCAATAACCCAACCCACTTTTGTGTGATGCAGACACTTCCATCTTCAGGTAGCTCAAGGATGATGATTCTGTTTTAAGAAACTTTTGAAATTGGACCACGAGACTGATAATTGAAGATACCTTGGCTCCTAGTTCTTGCTGAGTTAACTCTTTGATCAGGGCCAAGTATTTATGCTATTTACAGCATGATTAGCCAGGCTGTGCAGTGAGGAGGTACACAGTATTTGGAGTGAGGATTGAATCACTCTCAAGCAGAATTCATAGCAGAACCAACTCCCCAGCTGTATGTTAGAAGCTTGATCCTGTTCCTAGAGAAATTAGTGGTAAAATGCATTTATCTCAGTGGTGCATGATCAGGCTCTAAACCATATCAATTCCAATCTAACTGGTTGTACAACCTTATTTCCTTATGGTATGAATCCTACTTAAGACTCTTACCTAAATAGTGAGTTGTAAAAATACAGCATTGTTGTTTTGAGTGATGTTCTCTCCAGATAGTTCATTAGAATTAAAATAGATTAATCCAAAATAGCCTTAGCGATATACTCTGACATTTCATTTTCTCTTTCTCATAATAAAAGGTTTAAATAAAGGAAATCCTTATTAACTAAACAAATGTTTTACACTACATTTAATATTTTACTACAATCATCAAAGCTGTTTTCATTTCAACAAACAAGCAATTATATCTTATTTTGATTTATGGATTTCTCTATAATTATTGCACTAATATATAGCATAAACTGGGTAAAGAATTTCTAACTACACACCAATAATAAGCCATCAAGAGTAATTGAAAAAATAAAATGTAATACTCCTGTGCTGGCACATCCCATCCAATAAAATTAAACTTCAATCAAATGCTATAAACTAGAAGGCACTTGCAAAAAAAAAATGAATTTATCAAAGCCAGTAATAGTGGTAAGCCATTAGGCTCACAATTACTAATCGAATCAGTAACTATTTTAGTTCTGTTTGACATTTGACTGATACCTCTCCCTTACCCAAACAGAGCCTTTACTCTAGAAAGCCTTTACTTTGTAAATGTATCTTTGTAGTATTTATGCAATCTTTTGTGTGCTGAGGGATGTTTGACAGGGAAAAGTCTTGAAACAACATTGTGTCTACTTTAATAATAGTAACAGCTGCCTCTCTAAGTATAAAAACACTCCAGTCAGAACCTAGTCCCCTCCCCCAAACACACTTTTATGTTTAATGGGGATTATGCCTCGGGGGATCAGTTGTTTGTTGTGGTTAATGGACGAGTTGCAGTGCCCGTGCCTGGGGGTGGGAGAAGGAGTTTGTCCTGCAGTATGAAGTTGTGGGAACGAAGGGCGGCAGGTCCCAGCACGGCTAGAGGACCGTTTTTAAGAAGAGAATCCAGAATCCCAGCAAACAGCAGCAATTGACACCCCCTCTACAAACGCCTCGTGGTTCCCGAATCACGCCAGTGGGTCCAGGCAAGGGGCCGCTGGGAGTGGGTGGCACGGAGGACGCGGGTTACCTGCGCGACGGCGGCGCTGGCTGCTGGCGGCGGCTGGTCGCGGAGCCGGGTCTCTTCCTCCTCGGGGGAATCATCCAGGAGAACTTTGCCGCTCTTGTTGAGTTTCCACATGATGGGGCGCGGGGGTCCCGCCGCACTCAGCCCTGGGGCGGGGGGAAGGGAGTGACTCCGCCGCCCCGTCCGCGAGCGCGCTGGGGCACTCACGAGGGGGTCCAAAGCTTCCCCTCCCTCCGGCCCTAACCCAGTCCCGGCCCCCTCCCCTCTCCTGCCCGCATCTCCTCCTCCGGGCCGGGCGGCCCCCGCCAGCCCCCGGCGCCCTACCAGGGGGCTGCGCCTCCTCGGGCCCCTCCCGCCGCCGCTCTGTCCCCTAGTCAGCGCCTGCGAGGATCTGGTCCCGCCCCCGGCCGGCCGAGCGGTCCGAGCGCGGGGCGGCCGGGCCCGGAAGGCGGCGGCCGGGGGCGGGAAATGCCGCCGTCTCGGTCCCCTTCTCACCTGCGACCTTCCCCCACCAGAGCCGCGGCCTGGAGCCGCCGCTGCCATGTTCCGAGTGGCGGCGGAGAGAGGGCGGGGGGAGCACGGGCTTTCCGGTCACCACGGCAACCAGCGCGGCTCCGTCCGGCCTCCGACATCCCGCCGGGGCCTACCGGGGGAGGGGGGCGGCCTCTCTCGCTACGTGCCCGCCGCCCCACAGCATCATCCCCACAGCGAGCGCCCCCCTTTCCCGTGCCCCACACACCGAGACAGCCGCCCGTCCCTTCACACCACCCGGTCCCGTACAGAGAGTGCCGCACACAGACACCACCCCCCACACAGACCACCCCCCACACAGCTCCACACCCCTTCACAGCACCCCACACACAGAGCACCCCACACACAGCACACCCCTTCACAGCACCCCACACACAGAGCACCCCACACACAGCTCCACACCCCTTCACAGCACCCCACACACAGAGCACCCCACACACAGAGCACACCCCTTCACAGCACCCCACACACAGAGCACCCCACACACAGCTCCACACCCTTCACAGCACCCCCCCACACAGAGCACCCCCCACACAGCTCCACACCCCTTCACAGCACCCCCGACGCAGAGCACCCCTCCCCACACAGCACCCCACCCCTTCACAACACCCCACACACAGAGCACCCCCCTCACACAGAGCACCCCCCACACAGCTCCACACCCCTTCACAGCACCCCACACACAGCTCCACACCCCCACACAGAGCACCCCCCACACAGAGCACCCCCCACACAGCTCCACACCCCTTCACAGCACCCCACACACAGACCACCCCCCACACAGCTCCACACCCCTTCACAGCACCCCACACACAGAGCACCCCCCACACACAGCTCCACACCCCTTCACAGCACCCCCCACAGAGCACCCCCCACACAGCTCCACACCCCTTCACAGCACCCCACACACAGCTCCACACCCCTTCACAGCACCCCACACACAGAGCACCCCTCCCCACACAGAGCACCCCTCCCCACACAGAGCACCCCATCCCTTCACAACACCCCACACACAGAGCACCCCACCCCTTCACAGCACCCTCGACATAGCTCCACACCCCTTCACAGCACCCCACACACAGAGCACCCCACCCCTTCACAGCACCCCACACACAGAGCTCCACACCCCTTCAGAGCACCCCCCACACAGAGCACCCCACCCCTTCAGAGCACCCCACACACAGCTCCACACCCCTTCACAACACCCCACACACAGAGCACCCCACCCCTTCACAGCACCCCACACACAGAGCACCCCCTTCACAGCACACCCCACACACAGATCACCTCCTTCACAGCACGACCCACACGGAGAGCCCCACCCTTTCACAGAACCCCACACAGAGCTCCCCTTCTCCACAGCACCCCCATACAGAGCACCTCACCCCTTCACAGCACCCCCACATAGAGCTCCCCCTTCTTCACAGCACCTCCCACACAGAGCACCCCACTCCTTCACAGCACCCTTAGACTACCCCTAAACAGATAGCACCCTAGTCCTTAGCAGCACCTAACTCTTTCACAGCATCTCCACAGAAAGAGCCCTATACAGACAGCATCTCACCCCTTCATATACCCTCAGACCACCCCTCCCCCCCACACTACGCGTCCCCTTCACTGCATCCCACACTGAGCATGCCACACAGAGCACCCCACCTCATCACAGCACCCACACACAGACACCCCTTGACAGTGCCTTTGCAGAGAGGACTCTACCCCTTCAAAACACCCTTAGACCAGCCTCAACATAGAAAACATCTGGCATAGACAGCATAGTATTAGGGGAAACTATTTCACTAGGAGGGTGGTGGAGCACTGGAATGGGTTACCTAGGGTAGTGATGGCATTTCCATTCTTAGAGGTTTTTAGGCCCAGCTTGACAGAGCCCTGGTTGGGATGATTTAGTTGGGGTGGTCCTGCTTTGAGCAGGGTATTGGACTAGATAACCTCCTGATGTCCCTTCCAACCCTAATCTTCTATGATTCTATGATCTCATCCCATGCATAGAGCACTCTGCATAAATAGCACCCTACTGTCACTTCAAACACAGAGAGCATCCCACACAAACGGCCCACACACAGGCAGCAGCCTGCTACCTCTTCACAGCACCTCCCCACAGAGCTCTGCACATAGTGAGCAGGCTACACAGCACCCCTCACACCACCCACACAGAAAGCAACCCCACCCACCAATCCACCCCTTCACAACATGCACACAGAGACCACTCCACACAAAGAGCAACTGCACATTACTTGCCATACCGAAAAGACCTCAGAGCTACCCTACACACAGAGAGCACTTCACCTTTTCATAGCATCCCATCCAGAGAGAACACCCCCCTCATCACTCTCCAGACAGCAACTCCCAAGGCCCCCACACCCAGAGCATCCCTCACTGCCCCCCACAGAACCCTGTAATACACCCCAACTTTTCATAGCACTCCACACACAAAGCAATCTACACAGAGATAATATCTTATAACAGCCTCCACACACAAAGAACCCCCACCCATCACTACCCCCCAAACACAGAGATGGTACCCCTTACAAACCATTCACAGAGACAGCACCTAACAGTTCTTCACATAGCATGCTACAGTCAGTGCTCCTTGCCTCTTTTGTAAAGTGCTTTGAGATCTATTGATGAAAAGTACTATATGAAATATCAGTAACATAATTTTAGTATTATAATATTAGTATGCCACTGCACACAAATACTTTCCCATAGACATACCTCACATACAGACAGTATGCCCCATAGCATTCTATATGTACGCATACAGCAACCCACACAGTTCCCACACAGACAGTCCTCTACCCCCTCACATTACCTGTACGCTGTCACTTTCCACTGAGCAACCACCGCCCATACAATACCTCCCACAGACAACCCTGAGATCAAATTCCCACAGTACTCTACACACAGTCACCTCCCACTCATTGCACACACACAGAGAATCATTAACAGTGCCTTCCCCCCTTCACATAGTCATCACCACACAATCAGCACCCACTCACCAATCACCCCACAAACATCGCCTTCTACACAAGTAACCTCCTCACTCATGCAGAAACTGGACTCCGCCCAGTGTCCCCACACATGCAGTTACCTCCCACTCATCTCACTAGTTCTTCAACAATCCATAAAGATTTCCAAGATAGGAAAGACTCAAATTTCTATTTAGCTGAGCAAAGTGAGATCTTACACTCAACTCAATGGCATTTCTCTGTATGTTCAACCTGGAAATACCAAAATTGATATGTTTAATATTTTATAGGTAAAAAATAGGCAGGCAAATATCTTTAACTTTTTCCCCCAACAGCATGAGCTAAAGTTTAATGGAAAAGTTTAAGAGCATACAATGAAATGGACTGTAATGAAGTGGTGTCTATTTATCATGGCTGGTTAGTGACGAAAACAGGAGTTTGCCATTTAGCAAAAGAGCAGTGAGTTTTCCTTCAACAGTAATAACAATATTTAACAGAAAATAAAGGTTTTCCTTTAGATATATTAATTCAAATGTCACCCAAAACAGCTACTTAACATTTCAAATTAAATTTAAAGATCTGAATAATTATAAAATTTACAAATGTTAATTAAATCTTGGGACATGTATATGGAGACTCTACGTCACTCATCAGTTTTCCCTGAACTCTGGGAAGGTGGGATCATTATTATTATTTATTCTAATACTTATTTTACATATAGGGAAACTGAGACACTAAAAGATTAAATCCCCTGTGTACGACCAGCCATAGCCTTTTGCAGCACACCTCTCTATGAGAGAACATGGGCTGAGAGGCTAGTGTCGGTTCCAGAAACTCTTTACCCTCCAGTACCTCTTCTTGAAAGTTACAGGATTCTCTTTTCTCCAGGGACATCTGCATGAAATAAGGTTTGGACCCGCTGCTTTCTCCAAGAGATGATGCCTGTGGATACAAAGTCCCTTCATGTAAATTAATATTCACCTTTCAAAGGTTGAACAATCAAACTTAGATACCATAACATACAAACTAGTTTGCATGTCTGTCCCAGCCAGTTTCTATATAGTCTTTTTCAAATAGACTGGTATTTTCTTCAATATAAATTCCCACACAAGAACTTCTTTTCTATTGTCAAGAATTATGAATTAGGGATAGATATCCGGAGATCTGTCACAGTGCTCTTGGAAGTTGACTGATACAATTTGAGACTGTATGAATTGCTTATCCTTACATGCAATCACACATATCCAACGCATTTACTCACAATGGAGAGTGACAATGTTGCACTCCCTATTGTGCACCATACAAGGACTTGCAGAATGAAGGCCTAGATGAGTATATGTGTAGCCCTCTTGCTCTACGATTCTCAACCAATTATAAGTACATTTAACAGTGACAAAGAGTCTTGTAGCACCTTATACTCTAACAGAATTTTGGGATCATAAGCTTTCGTGGGCTAAGACCCACTTCATCAGATAATTCATCTGATGAAGTGGATCTTAGCCCACGAAAGCTTATGATCCCAAACATCTGATAAGATGCTACAAGACTCTTTGTCGCTTTTGCAGATCCAGACTAACACAGCTACCCTTCTGGTATTAGACTACATATAACAGTATTTTGCTTAGGGCCCTTTGGGCTGCAATGCACTCTTACCTGCCTATCAGGAAAAGTAGGCATATTTAAGATGGAATGCTGAGTCCTCAAGGCCTGTTACTCAACATGCTGTACATACAGAAGGGGAGTTAGTTTAGCTCAATACTAGTGGATTCTGATCCCACACTGAGTCAAAGGTTGCAGGTTCAATATAGCAGTATCACATTTTGTGTCATAAAACAATGTTTGAATAACATGAACGAAACTTTAGATGTATCATCATTCTAACCATAGCACTGGTCTGTTCTGACTGAAGATTGGGTTTCTGATTTTTCTGGTTAACTATAATGTATAATTTAAATACATCCACACAAGCATGCACTTCCTTTGAACCTGCAGCACTAGTCTTCAGCAATACCATTTTAGGCCCCAACCTGGAAAATGCACCTGGGGAGTTCCATTCAGTTCAATGGCATTCATGTGTTAAGTTTAAAATGCATAAGTGTTTGTGGAACTGGGACCTTACATGTTATAATAGGTTTTTCATCGGTCTGCTTTATTTTCTTCTTTATCCCCATCTCCCATAGAACTAAAATCTATTAACAGTGTATGGTAAAATTCCTTTCAACATCCTCCATTAATATTTAACTGAAACTTGAGAGGCTGAAAGACAAAGTATATTTTCAATTATTAGAGACAGATCAGATTTAGCATGAAAGTTCCCTTTAAAAGAGCAGACTTGTTTATAATGGCTTTTTAGCCTCTTACTCTTCATTCATATCTAAAACTCAAGGTTAATCAAGTGCAAGAGACAATCTCTAACATTTCTAATTTACATTGAATTATATTTTCTCATATTAAAATAGTAGATAATGATTCTTAACTTATTTAGTTTTCATTTGATCATGTTAGTTACTATATAAATAAATGGCTATGAATACATGATCCTACAGTTTTAACCTTATGTCTTTCTTCACCCTTTCCCCTCACTGTTTGTTACCCTAACTTGAAACACCATGTCTAAGTTTAGGTCTTAACCCTGAAAATACTTATGCATGTGCTTAATTTTGCTCTTATGAGTGGACCCACTGGAGTAGTAACATGACTAAAATTAATCACATATGTATGTTTTCAGGATTAGGGTTTTAGGAATTATCTACATATCTATTACATTATCTACATCTAGTCTAGATGTGATAAATCGACAGCTGAGCACTCTCCCTTCGACTCTGGTATTCCACCGGGGCAAGAGGCACAGGTGGAGTTGACGGGAGAACATCAGCCATTGATTTACTGCAGGGAAGACACCGCAGTAAGTAGATCTAAGTATGTTGACATCAGCTACATTATTTATTCACATAGCTGAAGTTGCGTAACTTAGATCAACAGGCTCCCCTCCCCAGTGTAGACCAGGCCTTAGACTGCAAACTCTTCAGGGGCAGGGACCTTGAGTTAACTCCTGGTCACATTGAAGTTAATGGAAAGACTCATATTGACTTCAGTGGAGTCAGGATTTCACCCCTTGCCTTTCTGTTTGTTCTGAGATGCCTAGCACACTCTTGGGCAGTATCAGTTTTTCATAATCCTGTTTCTTTAAGCAATTCAGTTTGTTTACAGACTTCTGACGTTTAGAAACCTTTTGGTTTTTCATCTTCTTTTGAGAACCAATTATATAAAAATATCAATTTTTCCCTTTGTCCTCCAGATTAGAAAGTGCACCCGATAAACTGGTGTGAAAGGGAGACTCCTACACCGTGGTCTAAAAACTGATTCAGTGGTGGTTAGCAGCAGCATGATAGGAAGTAAGAGAAACTGGGACTTTTGTGGGGGGGGCATATAGGGGGAGTGTCAGGGTTCATACCCCCAGGGGGGGCAGTGAGGCCTAGTGGCCGGAATCCCCGACGAGCCCCCTCGGCTGGGGCGGTGTGGCCCAATGGCCAGAGTCAATACCAGCCCCCTCGGCTGGGGCAGTGTGGCCCAATGGCCAGAGTCAATACCAGCCCCCTCGGCTGGGGCGGTGTGGCCCAATGGCCAGAGTCAATACCAGCCCCCTCGGCTGGGGCGGTGTGGCCCAATGGCCAGAGTCAATACCAGCCCCCTCGGCTGGGGCGGTGTGGCCCAATGGCCAGAGTCTATACCAGCCCCCTCGGCTGGGGCGGTGTGGCCAAATGGCCAGAGTCTATAACAACCCCCCTTCACTGGGGCAGTGTAGCCTAGCGGCCAGAGTCTATAACAACCCCCCTTCACTGGGGCAGTGTAGCCTAGCGGCCAGAGTCTATAGCAACCCCCCTTCACTGGGGCAGTGTGGCCTAGCGGCCAGAGTCTATAGCAATCCCCCTTCACTGGGGCAGTGTGGCCCAATGGCCAGAGTCTATAACAACCCCCCCTTACTGGGGGAGTGTGGCCTAGCGGCCAGAGTCTATAACACTCCCCCTTTACTGGGGCAGCGTGGCCTAGCGTCCCTGCGCCTGACCCCGAATCAGCAGGGAGATCCTACCGCAACACGCTGAGTGTCTTCGGGTGGGCAATACCACTCCCTCACTATCCTGGGGTCAGTTCCTACCTGTTTCAGCGACGGGGTCCCTTGGCTGGTTGCTGATCCCCCGTATGTGGCTGGGTCCATCGCCCCCTCAGTCAGGTAGTGGTCTATGGCTCCTGGCTGGCTGTGGTTGGCATCAGACTCTAAGGCAGGGTCCTGCCATGGCTCCAGCTCCGGCTCCTGGTGTGGCTGGGGCTGGTCCTCCGTGGGAGCTCTCCAGGCACCTCCTCCTCCTACGGCAGCCAGCCCAGACTGAGCTGTGCTCCCTTCCTTTATACTGCCTGAGCACTTGGAGCATGCCCAGTACGGCGGGGGCGGGGCTTCCGCTGCTAGAACTTCCGGCCAGGGGCAGCCCTGGCCCGTGCGGGGCCGGTTTGCCCCGTCACAGGGAGGTATAGTTGCCTATATAAGACAAAGTGCCGTAATATCAGGATGGTCCTGATAATATCGGGACATCTGGTCACCCTAACAGTGTGACTTATTTCCTAGAATTCCTTGGCTTTATAATGTAGGAAGATTGTGTCTGGAGAAATAAGATATAACCAATTATGCCTCAAATATTAACTCAAGAAAAAACTATAAAAAATATACCCCTTCCATAGTGAATGTCCCCTACCAATAATATATAAAAACCCAACTTCCCAAATTATTTCCACACCTCAGAAAAGGAAAAGCTCTTATCCAACTATTAAAGCAAATCACCCCTCTCCTCAACATCAGTGAAGTCTTCCTGGAAGTAAAAACCTAGGGCCAGAACTGACGAGAAGAGAAGTGGCAATAGCAACTATAAATAGGCTTGGAAAGATTAGATTTTTATTAGTAAATGTTAATAAAAATCAATTTCACCCTATTTTCATCTACAAATAATCAAAATTTAGAGATAGGCAAAGTCAGAAACTTCTTATTTGAAAACTTCTTAGAGTTTGATTTAAGGCTACGTACGTTGTATATTTTGACTTTTGAGGTTGACAATATGTGTTAATATTTATAAAGTTTTAACTTTTTGAATCTCAATATCTATTGTCATTAAATAATTATTTTCTGACGCCCCATAATTTAGCACCATTGAAAATTTAAATCAATAAAATTCAGAAAAAAATGTTTACAATTCATATGTATACAACTGTGAAAATGTAAATCAATAAAAATCTAAAAAACTTTAAAGATAAAATAAATCCATTGAAGTTATTTAAAAAAAATCAAATTTTGTCAACCCTTGCTATAAAATACCAAATGATCTGATCCACCCACATTAGTAATATGTCTCCAACCAGGGCAAAGCTTTTGTCACAGGTGGAAAATAAAGTTGTAAGTGCAACCATTCTAAAAAGGAAATACTTCTGAACTTTAACCTCTTAAAAAATTAACAAATCAGTGTCAAAGCCTATTGAATTCAATAGGCTGTGTCTTGGGACCAGCAAGGGATAAGATGTTAAAAAATATCATTTACTGTTGCAACGTTAAATGGTTAAGTATGATTCAGAGTTTCATGCCAAGTTATTGCTGGCTTATGTCCATTGTAACAACCACCAGTTAAAATCCCTTAACCCATTATTAAACTCAGAAAAATAAACAAAATGTTTAAAGCATTTCAAGACTCAGAATTAAGGAAAGCTTTCATTTTAACAATTTTCCTTATTTCCTTTAGATGTACAAAGTCTCCATATGGAAAAAACTCTGTTTGACAGTCTTTTTAGACAAGATTATAGATTGTATTGAAAGTTCTTTTTGGAAGAAGAGAGACAACATTCATTTATATGGTCTTGAGCTATTATTATTTTTGAAATTCAATCCTGTTTCCTTTAAGAAAAACATATGCCAAATGGGACAAGAAAAGAATAACAAACACAGAAAATGAAGCTTCTGTCTTTGGTCCTTACTTTTACTTGCATACCAGCTGCTGGGAATGTGAAGGCAGAGTACAGGGTTGTATGTACTGTACCACAATGAGAGCTGGCATACTTTTTAACAGCATTGGGCTCTTTAAGGCATTGCTTTGACCTTGGCTTTTTCAACACAAGCTGTCAGCAGTGTTGCAAAAGGTGAAGTTGTTTTGGCTGACTAATGCAGATTCTTATTAGATAGAAGGCAAAATGAGAAGGATAAGAAAGAAGACAATTAGGATACAGGAAAGAAAATGCCAAACTAAGAAGGTAAAGACAACAGAAGCTCAGGCTCACATTCCAGATGTTTTTCAGGACTGAGCTGAAACCAGTAGAGGTGGCAATGTCCTCCATTTTTCTCTCTGATTAGTGTGATCAGGACCTCTATCTGAATCAGGACAAAAACGGCCCAGTGGTGTTATGGTAAATCCCAGGATGCCAAGAGATTTCTGGGAGGAGGAGAGCAGGGGGACTTGCAACCATTATTGCGAAGCTCTTTCCTTCCAATCCATGCATCCCACTATTCCCTTTCTGGGACCTGCAAATAAACAATGTCCAAAAAGGGATGGCAACTTCATCCGATGAAAATTAACCACTCAAAACACATTTTGGTGATTTCAGCTATAAACATTTCCTCCCATTTTTAGACTATTTCAACTTGCCATATCAACTCACGAGTCTGTCAGGAGCTTTAAAGATCCCTTATCACCATTCTTTTCATGTAAACAATCAGTCTTTCTGTCTCCAACTTCTTCTTACCCTTCTATACAATTTAGCATAATGAGCTGAGTGGGATTTTTGTTGCCTTGGGCAACATAGAATACAGGCCTCTAATAAACTGCTATAACAAATGAAAATTTCTTCCCAATCTCATGGCAGTAATCACAGAAATCATTAAAATGTAGGACTGGAAGGGACTTTGATAGGTCACATATTCCCATGATGTCCACCTTATGGGAAAATCTAGGATTGTGGGTGATAAGCGGGACAGTAACAGGTTTTGGATGGCAACAGTACACACGTTATATAAATCTCCCAAACTCTGAACTCATACTAATAAAAACATTATATTATATCACACCATCATGTTCTGTTTGTCATATTTGTTTCAGATAAGCTAATTTAGAAATGATTTAGAGAGTTTAACAATTTTTTATTTGTGACTCTTTTCTTGTAAATCCAGGTTTGTATAGTATAGTAAAACCACCTCCCACAAGTGAAACAGACTACCCTGGTAAAAAGGCAGCTTTGCCAGTGTATCTGTGTCTACACTAAGTACGTCTGCCAGTGTAGCTATGTTAGTCAGGGATCACAGCTGTTAACACCCCTAACTGACATAGCTATGCCTGCAGAAGTCTTGCACAGACATGATATTAAAAAGGCTCTTCAAACAGCTCCATTTCTAAAAAAAATCAGCTTATTAGGAAAATGTTTTGCTTTTCCCTACAAAACTACATTGGCTTAAGGCTAAGCAGGGTTTACTCCTGAAGCAGAAACAGTTTTTCTATATATAAAATGTTATATCTCACTGCCTTGTCTCACTACAAACAAGCACTTTATTCTTTAAAACAGGGAGATTCCCAGCTCCCCAGTGAAGCTCGTTATTTGCTTATCATACTGGATAGTCTTAAAAACAGGGCTGCCAAGCGATTTGAAAAATTAATCACACGATTAATTACACTGTTAATAATAGAATACCATTTATTTAGATATATTTGGATGTTATCTACATTTTCAAATAGATTGATTTCAATTAGAACACAGAACAGAAAGTGTACAGTACTCATTTTATATTTATTTTATCACACCCTAATACAAATGTATCTCTTCTAACAATCCTCCATTGATCATAATTTTACAAATAGCAACTTCACAGGTGCACTGTATCACTTTTACTCTTCTTCAGTATCCAACAACCTGCTCAGATACTTTAGGATTTCCTTAGGAATGGACCCTACACATAATGTCCACATGTCTACTTTTCCATCTTTTCTCTGGTATTCCTTTCTCAAATATTCATAACTTCCGCTGTTGAGGTGCAGTCCCTGAATTTGCCCTTCCACCTTCACCAACACAGCACTTCCCATTTTTGAGCAGCAGGCAGTATAGTTAAATTACATTTGCTGTCGTTCCTATGGTTGACCTGTTGTAGGTTTAGGGTCTAGTGGAATGTAGGACCCCAAGCTTCAACTGAAATCAATTGGAGGTAGGCATCTCAATTCTTTTGAAAATCTCATTAAGCACCTCTCTTCATTTTTAGGCACCTGCGTATCTTTAAAGTATCTAAGTATCTTTAAAAATCAAACCCTTTGTTTTTAAAACCAGCATTGTCCCTTATCTAAACATCAAAAATTGAAATTTCAGAATATTTGTTCTTAGCATCTACTTCCATCCAAGAAATTCAGATTCTCCTGGAATGTTTGAATATGCATCAAAACTTTTGGAACTAAATCTGAAGTAAGCTCAAACCTTTAAACTTTTAAGATTCACCATCACCTATAATGCTGTAACATAGGGTAATCATTGTTAAAATCTATTTTTGTAACTATACATATGTATATATATAACAATATATATGTTCAGATTTTCATGTGAGGCTGCCAAGTATGTTGATCCTGAAGTTAAACTGATTTTTTTTATCATCTCATCAATGCTACCATTTACCCTTAAACAATCTAGTATGTCAAATGCCAATGGACTTAAAAAGCAAATAACATCTGCTATAATCATACTGTGAAACTTTTTTGGCTATGGTCAATGGCAAAGAAGCAGCGGAGCAGTTCTCCTACTGCCTTTAATGGCAAATATTCAAGAGTACTTCAGATGGTATGGATGAGCTCAGCCGTCAACCCCCCTAAAAAGAAACTTTAAATACAACAGATCTTAACATTACAGCACTGAGAAGAAAGTATTTTTCTTTAGAAAACCAGGCTTGGATTCTAAATATTATATTACATCATATATTTTTTATGTAACCCTCTGCAAGCTGTCTCACAAACTGCTCTGCTCAGGGCCCCGCACTTAAGATAGTGCCCAGTGATTTTTCAGCTCTTAAGTGATCTCAGCTCATAGTGGGGGGGGAGGGCTTAGCACAGATGCCCCAAAGGGCCCAAAGTGATTTCAGCTCAGCAGGCTGAAGCTAGACTCCTAATGGAAGCAAAAGTCAGCTCTAACATTCTACAGGGGAGAGAGGACAGGTGTACTAGGCCTGCGAGGCCCTCAGACAAGACCCTCACCAAAAGTACAGAAGAGTGTCTTTTTCTTGTGCGTTTTGGAACCCCTGTCCCTTGGCTAGTGAGTGCTACCTAGATGATGGCGAGTCCCTCCAGCATTCCAAAGGCCAAATACATGTCCCAGTCCCTCATTCACATAGGTTAATCAACACTTTATCATTCTTGCCCCAATAACAGAGAAACTGGAGGTCCCACAGTAGCCAAAGTGACCATTTGGGCTGTTAGAGCGCAGGCTAGGTGTGGTGGGTGTGTCTATGCAAATAAGATCAGTTATTTTCCAAAACTCACTGCAATTCCTGCAATTCACTGCCAGATGTCAGGGTGGAGCTCATCCTGACACTGCTTACATTTATGTAAGCTAATGAAAATCCAATAGTGCTCTCATTTTAATTATAACTGTTTAAAATACTAGATTTTATAGATACTGTATAAGGTTTCAAAACTCAAGAGATTCACGTGTACCTATAAAATGAAACCTTGTGTTGGGGAGTTCAGGGAAGCAATTGTCCCTTAAGTAAGCACAAACTCTTTGAGCTCAATTGTGTGTGAGGAGGTGGGTGGACTGTTGTGCAGGTTTCATCACTCTTTGGGATATGTGTCCAGCTTATGTGACCAGCTTCCTCCGTGGGCCAGTGTGGCAGGGCAGTGGTTCTCAACAAGGGATACATGTACACCGTGGGGTACATCAACTCATCTAGATATTTGTCTAGTTTTACAACAGACTACATAAAAATCACTAGCAAAGTCAGTACAAACTAAAATTTCAAACAGACAACTTGTTTATACTTCTCTATATACTGAAATGTAAGTACAATATTTACATTCCAATTGATTTATTTTATAATTATATGGTAAAAATGAGAAAGTAAGCCATTTTTAGTAATAGTGTGTGCTGTGAATTTTGTATTTTTATGTCTCATTTTGTAAAGAACAGTTACTTACCTCGTAACGTTGGTTCTTCGAGATGTGTTGTTCATGTCCATTCCCATATGTGTGTGTGCGTTCCGCGCATGCCCGGTTCGGAAAGCTTTTCCCCAGCGGTACCCGTAGGGTCGGCAGGGGCGACCCCTGGAGTGGCGCCCTTATGGCCATGTATATATGCCCCTGCCGACCCTCCCCCGCTCAGTTCCTTCTTGCCGGTACTCCGACAGAGGGGAGGCGGGTGGGATTCGGAATGGACATGAGCAACACATCTCGAAGAACCAACGTTACGAGGTAAGTAACTGTTCTTTCTTCTTCGAGTGCTTGCTCATGTCCATTCCCATATGTGACTTACGAGCAGTCATCTCGGAGGAGGGAGAGGAGTACTTTGAGTACCTGTTAACAGGACCACCTGTCCCACAGCTGCATCCTCCATCGACTGCTGCACGATGGCGTAGTGCGAAGTGAAGGTGTGCACTGAAGACCACGTCGCTGCTCTACAGATGTCGACGATTGGAACGTGCGCCAGGAACGCCGTGGACGCGGCCTGGGCCCTGGTGGAATGCGCCGACAGTGCTGGTGGAGTAGCATTCGAGAGGTTATAAGACAATTTGATACAAGAAGTGATCCAGGCCGAGAGGCGCTGAGTAGAAATTGGTAACCCCTTCATCCTTTCTGCCACTGAAATAAAAAGTTGTGGAGATTTACGAAAACCTTTGGTCCTTTCTATGTAAAAGGCTAAAGCTCTTTTGACGTCCAACGCGTGAAGCATTCTTTCCCTGTTATCCGCATGGGGTTTGGGAAAAAACACCGGTAGGAACACCTCCTGATTCAAATGAAAGGGTGAGACTACTTTGGGCAGGAAGGCCGGGTGTGGGCGTAACTGAACCTTATCTCTATGGAAGATCGTGTAGGGTGGTTCAGAAGTGAACGCCCTAATCTCAGAGACTCTGCGTGCCAAAGTAATTGCCACTAAGAACGCGGTCTTCCATGAGAGATAAGAAAGAGAGCAGGAGGACATGGGTTCGAACGGGGGTTTCATTAGGGCCGTTAGAACCAGGTTGAGGTCCCAAGGGGGGGTTGGTTGGCGTATCTGAGGATACAATCTCTCCAACCCTTTAAGGAATCTGCTAACCAAGGGGTTACTAAAAACCGAATTGTCATCGACCCCCGGGTGGAACGCCGAAATGGCGGCCAGGTGTACCCGGACAGTGGAAAGCGCTAATCCTTGCTGCTTCAGCTCAAGGAGGTAGTCCAGGATAGTGGAGACTGAAGAAGACAGGGGATCCACCCCCTTGTTCTGAGCCCACAGTGAGAAGCGCTTCCATTTGGCAGTGTAGGTTCCCCTTGTGGAAGGTTTTCTGCTACCCAGGAGGACCTCCCTGACTGAATCCGAGCACTGAAGCTCTGCTGGGTTCAGCCACGGATATACCACGCCGTGAGGTGGAGGGACTGGAGGTTGGGGTGCAACATCCTCCCGTGGTCTTGGGAGATCAATGTCGGTGACAGAGGAAGTGTTATCGGCGTCGTCACACAGAGAGACAACAGGGTCGTGTACCAGTGTTGCTGAGGCCAGGCTGGCGCTATTAGTATGACCGATGCTTTGTCCTGACAGGCCTTCACCAGTACCTTGTGTACGAGGGGGAACGGGGGAAATGCATAGAGCAGACCCCCCGCCCATAGAGTGTGGAATGCGTCCCCCTCTGAACCTGGGCTGAGGTTGAGGAGGGAGCAAAACCTGTGGCACTTCCTGTTGGCCTTTGTGGCGAACAGGTCGAGGCAGGGAAACCCCCACCTTTGGAAAATTGAATGGGCTACATCGGGTCTGAGAGACCATTCGTGACCCCGAAATGAGCGGCTCAGGGAGTCCGCCAGTACATTCTGAACTCCCGGAAGGTAGGCCGCAGTGAGGGAGATCCCTCTGGGAATACAGAACTCCCAAAGGGTGAGGGCTTCCTTGCACAGGAGAGAGGAGCGAGCACCACCCTGTTTGTTTATATAAAACATCGAGGCCGTGTTGTCTGTTAGGACTGACACGCTCTTGCCCCTCAAGAGTGACTGGAACGTCTGGCATGCCAGGCGAACTGCTCTGAGCTCTCGAACGTTTATGTGGAGAGACAACTCCTCCTGAGACCATAGGCCCTGAGTCGTGGCCTTCCCCAGGTGGGCTCCCCAACCCAGCGCCGAAGCATCTGTCACCAACGTGATGGATGGTTGGGGCTTGTGAAAGGGCACCCTGCTTCCCAGAGACGTGGGCTGGAGCCACCAGTAGAGGGACTGTCTTACCTTCAATGGTAGAGTCACTACGAGGTCGAGGGGGTCTCTGCGCTGGTTGTATACCTTCGCGAACCAGGCTTGCAGAGGACGAAGATAGAGTCTCGCAAATGGCACCACGTAAGTGCACGCTGCCATGTGTCCCATCAGGACCATACAGTTCCTTGCTGTTGTCATGGGAGACCGAAGGAGTGGTCGAATAATGTCCCCCATGGTTTTGGCCCGAGAGGGAGGTAGGAAGGCTCTCGCGCGGCGAGAGTCTAGAATTACCCCAATGAACTCGATTTTCTGGGTAGGGTATCTCAGGGTTATGTATATAATGTGGTACACAAAAAATAGTTAGTAACTTAGGGGAAAACCTTTGTCACCCAGGCAGTGCCCAATAAAACAGGGCTTGTGTAGGTGACCTGCATAAGTGCTCCTCCAGCAAACCAATCACCAGGCACTCACCCCAGACTTTACTGCAGAGTATGTGGTCTCAGGGCTGGCGACAGAAATTTGGGGGCCCCCTACTTTGATAGTTTGGGGGGGGGCAGTGCAGCCGGGGCCCCCCCAGCCCAGCTGACAGCGGATGGGGGCCCCCCCAGCCCAGCCGGGCCCCCCCCAGCCCAGCCGACAATGGATGGGCCCCCCCCCAGCCCAGCCGGCGCCCCCCCGGGCAGCGAGAGCTGCGTGAGCCGCCCTTTCTCCCCCCCCCCCCCACAGTGCTGCTGCCGCCGGCCGGGCTCTCTGCTCCTGCTGGGGCCAGGCTCGCTTGTCCGGGGGAGAGCCGCGCCGCCTCCCCGCCCCTTCCCCGCTCTCCAGCTCCGGCGAGAAGGGGGGACGACAACGGGTACAGCTGTGTACCGGGGCCCCCCTAAAGTCAGGGGGCCCGGTACATCTGTACCCATAGTACCCCCCTGTCGCCGGCCCTGTGTGGTCTGCAGGTGGTTTAGTGCACAGACCTATTGGATGCACCTACTCCTCCCCTGAACTGTCATCTCCAAGACACACTAGTAGAGACACATTTCCCTCTGTAGCCCCCTAGCAGTTCCACTGGATCTCAGATCTTGCATGTCTTTGTAAGATTGGGGTGGATTTCGCCGTAGGGCAATTGAAGTTGCCACAGTGTATAAAAACTTACATCCTTTTCTCTGGTGGTTTGAGTTTAGTGATCTGAAACACTCATTAGAAATATTAATTTTAATTTTATTCTTTGATTTGATTACATTATATCTGGGTACATGTACATGAATTACGGGGAAACAATACAATGACTGACTTTAATTAGAAGAAACTCCATTAAATATACTCCATTAGAAAGACCTTCAGGGAGAGGGAATTGTACATCAGAGGTCTATCAGTGAGCCACCAGGAATCCTGGAGCTAAATGTGCCTTTAGGTACAACCTGAACAAGGCTTGTTGTGTAAATGACACCACCACGGGAGTAGCCCTAGGATTCCTGGTGCCTCACAGGTAGCCCGCTGAGGCACAAATTCCTCCCAGCTTCCTCCTTGTTGGAGGTAGGAGGATTAGTAATTTGGTTCCAGCCTCTATCAGCAAATTAGGACATCCTCATATGTAAATTCTGAAAATATATTTTGGAAGGTGTTTATATTAAACATGCTCACTATGAATGTGCTTTGCGAGGGGGATTGTGTATCTGGACCCAAGATCTGAGTAGGGCATAGAGGAGTGGGTGAGGGTCCTTACTCCCCCACAAAAGTGTATAGTCTAAGATGTTAAAGGGAGATGTTTCCCTCAACTCTCCCACTTCCCTGGTTCTTGTCATGCAGACAGCAAGCAGCAAAAGACCAGAAGTCCGAAGCACAGACAATGGAATGTGTCTTTGGGTTAGTTTCCAAGCAAGCTTATTTTGAAGCCCTTCACACCAGTCAGACGTATCTCTATACACCAATAGAGTTTGTCCCCGGTGTTCTGTTCCCATCTCTGACACCGCAGAGCATTTACCCCATGTCCCCCTTCCAGGACCTGACGCCACAGAGCATTTTCCTCCTGTCCCCCTTCCCAGCTCTGACACTGCAAAGCATTTACGTTATGTCCCCCTTTCCAGCTCTGACGCCACAGAGCCTTGCCTGTGTCCCTGTTCCCCATTCCATATTCCCTGTTCCCATTCCCCCGCATAGCAAACATGACTTCAATTTTCCTTCCCCCCACTCTCTGTTTGACCCCAGTTTATATAGCAATATTCTCAGCTATACTTTAACCAGTCATTTTACTGAAATTTAACCAATCCTAACATATTGTAAGATAATTCTCCTACCAATTATATCCCACTACCCTAATTAACCTACACCTAGCAAAATTAATTATACTGCTGACAGAGTCAATTAGAGAACCAGACAGATTGACAATAGAAAAGCAGGGGCCATACGGAACATGCAGAAATGCGGGTTTCACAACCACAACCATTGATAAGTGATTTCTTGCAAGACAGGATGTTATCTTAAGATCTGTTTCTTTACTTGGTGGTGATGGGCATGATCAGGACAGGAAGGTCTTCCTTACAACCCAATACCACCTTATTTCAATGTGACTGGTTTGGAACATGAGGATGTGACCATGCACTTCCTAGCTTTGGCTAAGCAGCTGAGGCTGTCGTAAGGTCTTAGCCTAAGAACCGGGCCTCAGACTATGTTAGTGAGAGAAGGCCCATACACAGGCAGTCTTGTGATTTTGATTCTCTGTTTTATACCTCAACTAGCTAAGTGATAAAAATACACCTAAGTTCTTAAAGTATAGGCCTTTATAGGAAGGCCCACATACCTATATTCTAACATAAAGGATTGTTTCCATGGGGAAATTTACTTCCATAACTATAATTTTATATAGCTGTGTAATTATACAGCTATAGGTTTAAGATTAGCAGCCGTGTTAGTCTGTATTCGTAAAGAAAATGAGGAATACTTGTGGCACCGTAGAGACTAACCAGTTTATTTCAGCATAAGCTTTTCGATGAAGTGGGCCATAGCCCACGAAAGCTTATGCTGAAATAAACTAGTTAGTCTCTAAGGTGCTACAAATATTCCTTGTTTTCTATACAGCTATAGTTATACTGGTATACTGAATCAGTGTTGGGGCCTGGCGAGCCAGTTTGTTTGAAGAGGACTAAATAAATGCAACCTCTGAGGGGGGCGGGGGGGGGGGGGATTTCTAGAATTACCTGTGGACTGTGCGTTTTTAAAGGGCCAAGAAGAGTGGGAATACAGAGACAGGGTGCCATAGACAAGGCCCTACCACATTCATGACTATAAAAAATGCATTATGGACCATGAAATCTGGTGTCCCCCGTCCCCCCCCCCCTCCCCCCCGCCATGAAATCTGGTCTTGTGTGTGCTTTTACCCTATACTATACAGATTTCACGGGAGAGACAAGCGTTTCTCAGATTGGGAGTCCTGACCCAAAAGGACATTGCAGGGGGATCAAAAGTTTATTTTAGGCAGGTCACGGTATTGTCACCCTTACTTCTGTGCTGCCTTCAGAGCTGGGCAGCTGGAGAGCAGCGGCTGTTGGCCAGGCACCCTGCTCTAAAGGAGCGCCCTACCAGCAGCGCAGAAGTAAGGGTGGCAATACCATACCATGCCATCCTTACTTCAGCACTGCGGCTAACTGTGCAGAAGTCAGAGTAGCAATACTGGAAGCCCCCTTTACAATAACCTTTGACTCCCCCACAACTCCTTTTTGGTTCAGGACTCCAACAATTATGACACCACGACATTTCAGATTTAAATAACTGAAATCATGAAATTTACAATTTTGAAAAACCTATGACCATGAAATTGACCAAAATGGACCATGAATTTGGTAGGGCCCTAGCCAAAGAATGACCGTTGGTCATGAGGGGTGCTTACCAGTGTTACAAATAATCTATAAACATATTATTGGCATCTATAAATTCTTAAAACATCTATTAATATTGTATTAATATTTTATAAAATATTTATGGAACTTTATCATACAAAGTATATATCATGTTATATGTTTTGACAAGATTTTGTGCTGCCTCCCAACAAAAGAGAAGCACTGTTTCTTACTTTTTCAAATAAAATTAGTTACAACTTCTAAAAATACCCAAGACTGCAGTCACTCACAGCCTGCAAATAATGTCCATCTAATAATACAAATGCAAGACAATGGTGAGCATTTATGAAACTGCTTTCTTGATGACATTTTTCACTTTACATCTGACCAGCAATGCCACTTTGTTGAAATGTATAATGCAGTGCAAGGGAACATGTCAAGGTATCTTTTCCTTTATTTCCCAACTAAAAAGCTGAAGTTACAGCAGTGTAATTAAAATTAAAAACCTAAGCAGAAAAAAACCTCCTTCTTTTTGTTGCTTTTCAACTAGTCAATTTTTGCTTGGCGAAAATTATATTATAAAATATGATCCTGTAATAAAATAAAAGTTTATTTATTTTGCAAATTACACCAGCTACTTTAAGATACTGTACATAATTCTAAATCAGTTAATACTTAGCGTGGCCAATTTGAAACAGTCATTAGTATGTTACCAAATATCTGCAATACAACATTTTAAACTATATAAGGGAGGCTTGCAAATTAAGTTCTGAATCTCATATGCTCTGAATGAAAACTGCTTTAGAGATGAGTACTTTTCTGATGGAACTTCAATTGCTGAAGAGATGTCAGTTTATCATAACTTAACACAATTGCTATATAAACTCATAATCATATATTTATGACCTATGAAGGAAGATTGAAAAAAAATGTTTTATTTAGTCTGGAAAAGGGAAGACTGAGAGGGGACATGACAGTTTTCAAGTACATAAAAGTTAGTTACAAGGAGAAGAGAGAAAAATTATTCTTCTTAACCTCTGAGGATAGGACAAGAAGCAATGGACTTAAATTGCAACAAGGGAGGTTTAGGTTGGACATTAGGAAAAACTTCCTGTCAGGGTGGTGAAGCACTGGAATAAATTGCCTAGGGAAGTTGTGAAATCTCCATCACTGGAGATTTTTAAGAGGAGGTTAGACAAACACCTGTCAGGGATGGTCTAAATCAGAGGTTCCAAACTGTGGATCGGGGATAGTTTCCTCTAACTTGCATACCTGGGTGGCTGTACATGAGAGAACGAAAGGCCACCCACTTAATTAATGGAGCTGCACAAGCTTGGCTCTGCTAATTAGGTGCCTGGACCCTGAAGATGATGCACTTGTAAGGTGAGGTAATGGCCTCTCGAGGTCTCTTCCAGTCCTATGAGTCTATGATTCTATGATTAACATATAAAACAAACTTAAATGATATTAAGGTTGTGAGAAATGCTTCTGGGCTGCCACAGAAGAGACCTGGTTCCATCTCATTCTCCACTATCCAGGTCAATTTAGACTGGAACCATGGCAAAAGCAGCAAGTTCAGATCATAGGGAGTACCTCATATTATTCTCAAGCAATCCATTCCTGTCAAGCCAGGAATGGTAGAAGAAACTACATCCAACCCTCATTGTGTGGAAGGACAGGATGTTCTAAAACTGGGCCTTGGAGGGTGAGAAGAAAGATAAATATTATTTAGTGGGGAGTGAGGGGCGAAATCTAATATGTTGCCCAGGAAAAAAGAAACACCTAGAAAAAGCACTTTTTTTGGCTCCAAATTTCTGTATGTCCTTTTCATTCTTAAAGACATTTATCAACCATCCTGATTTTGTTTCTGTTCTAGTATTTCTTGTTGTGTCTTGGAGTCATTTGTAAAGTTGGTATAATACTTATATGTTATGGTCTGCAGGTTTCAAATCCAGGCTGGTAAGGTTCATGAGACCAGCTACACTCCAATCTTCCACCTGGAAGCCTCCTGGGCGTAGCTTATTTGAAACCCAGAAAGCACAGCCCTAGTGTGAAGCTCGGGCCAAGGTCCAATTGGCAGACTGATTGGCTTGCTGGCCTAGTTAAGCTAGCAGCAGGCCCAGGAAGCTCTCTGAAAAACTGAGCTTCCCTCTGCTCTGGACTGTGTGACTTGTACTTGCTGATTCCCTGGCTTGATCCCCTAGCATTCCAACGTGTCTTGATTCCTGGCATCTGACTTGTGTTTCCTGACCTCTAATTTGTTTCCTGCTTCTGGCCTACACTGGTTCCTGCATTATTTTCTGATCTCCAGTTTGTCACCTTCTTCCAACCTGCCAGTATGCTGACCCAGCTGACTCCTGTCTTGTGACAGCGAGCTCTAGTCTCTGACTGCCCATGATCCAGCTGTGCTATAAATGAATGGGTTAAATTCATCCCTGGATTGAATTGGGCCCAAAGTTTGAAGGCTTTTGAGATCCTTGGTTGAAAGGTTTTGCAGAAGTGCAAAGTATTAGTAAGTATTATTATACAATTAATCGAAGTTATAATCATATTTATACTGTCAGTCTGTTACTATGAAAAGAATTGTGATCCACTTTAATCAAATTCTGTAGACTACAGGCAAGAGGCATTTTGACTGAATGAAGAAGGTAAGATTTAGCCATAAGATTTAATGTAAGTGTAAGCGGGGGAATAGTCCCGCTGTTGTGGGGAACTCTCCTGGCTTCTATACTACCCCGGTGAAATGGGCTAGCGGAAGGATCTGAGTCCTCGCTCCCACTTCCTTTACCCAGAGGCCTCCTGACCTTGAGGACTCCCCTTCCACTCTCCTGTCTGGTGGAGTCCTCGTAACCCCAACAAGGCTGGGCCCAGGATTTCTGGGGGGCTTAACCCCAAACCGTGCTGGGGTTACCCAGGTCAGAGGCTAGGGTGTCCCCACCCCGGGGTACTCCCTCTGCACTGGACACTTCACTGACCCACATAAAACTTACAGCAAATGAAAATTATTTAATTAACAATTTATCTTAAAAATGAACAAAGAAGAAATAGAACAGTTAGGGAAATCCTGCCCCGTGGCAGGGAGCATTACACATAATGTCTCTGTAGTGTCAGGACAGTTTTCAGTCTGTTCCTTGTAGGGCCCAGGCCTCCTCCTTAGCTGTGCTGCAGGATTGCTGTGACTTGGACGCTTCCTCTGGTGGGGTCCACACGCTCCCAGCCTCTGGACGGCTCCAGCCCAGTTCCACCCTCTGTGTCAGCTCCACACTGCCTCAGCACGACGACTGCTGCTGCTCTGCCTCCAGAACAGCCCCTCTGGCTGTTCCAGCTCTGCACCCAGCACACGGCTTCTCTGCAGGCAGCCCCTATGTCTCTGCCCCCAGCACTGACCTCTCTGCCTCTGGTTTCTGCAGCTGCTCCCAGGGCAGGTCTGTCCCTCTGGGCTAAGCTCTGGCTTTGGGGCTGCAGCTCTGCTCCCAGCACAGGGTCTGTCTCTCTGGGCTGCTTCCCTGGCCCCTCCGGATCTGGCCCAGCTCTAGTCTCCAGCTCAGCTCTGGCTCCTCTCCCTCTGGCCCAGGCAATTCCAGCTCACACACGGAGGACGGGACCCATCCTGCCCTCCTGACTCCTTGATTGCCCCCCCCCCCCGGCCTTGTCAGTCAGGAGTGCTGGCCTCTCCCCATTGCCCCTGGGGACCGCCAGTCTCAGGGTCCTGATTGAGCATTGACCCTCCCCCTTTAGGTCCTGGGAGCTAATAATGAAAACACCCCACTGAGTGTTAGTAAGGGGCTAACAGTCCCCTTACATAAGGTTCATATACTAAAAAAGGAGAAGAGTGACTAGGAAAGAAGGCCAATATTTTCCAGTCTACGTACTTAAATGTAAGTCTCTAAATCTATATTTATGTTCATTCCATTTAGCTATCTTTCAATCACTCCGGCTGCTATTGTCTTAAGTGGGAGCTGGGGATACTCAGGATCTCTGAAAATTAGGCCTCTTGTATTTATTAACCCAGCTATTTCTCAGAAAGATGCATTATAACTGACATGTCTACTGTGGGTGAGAGACATCTTAGAATCATACAGCATTGGAAGGAGCCTTATATGATCATCTAGTCCAGGCCTGCACAACTTGGAAAGCAGCGAGGGACATATTACTGCAAAAAAGGCAGCTGTGGGCCGAAAAGCCCCACTCCCATCCATTTCCCCCCACCCCACCGCTTGGCTTGCCCCACCCCCTGCAGGCCGCACAGTGAGCCCATACAGGCCGCATGCGGCCCCTGGGCCACATGTTGTGCAGGCCTGATCTAGTCCTTCCTCCAATGCCAATGGAGGATGAACTATAGCTAGACCATTCCTGACAGGTGTTTGTCTAACTTGTTCTTAAAAATCACAAATGACAAGGAATCCACAACCTCCCATGATAAGTGTTATGTAAAGCCTCCGCTCAAATACAATTGTAAAATCTGTAACTTGTATCATTAAGTTCTGCAACCTTTTTTGCAGACTTTGTAACTTCAGTTACTATTAGCATAGCCTTTTAAGTTTTGTAACCTTTGCAAGCTCTCTAACCTAGTCAAGTTACCATTTGTGTGAACTGCCAAGTTTTGTAATACCCCATCACATCAGAGAGAGTGTGAACGAGAAAGTGTATGTGGGACTGGGTGGAGAGGAACTGCAAGGAAGAAGAGCCAGGAGCCAGGTGTGTCTGATATAATTTCCCTTGAGAAGGCAATCACGAAGGGCTGTAAAGAAAAGAGGTATGAAAGGAACAGGGATTGGGGATGCTGCTTGGTGATGGACACAGAAGGAAAAACTCAGTGTACGTGACAGGAGCTGCCCAGTTCTAAAAAGAAATAGCCACACACACAAGAGGCTGCTGCTCCTTGACCTGCTCATCAGCATGGATCCATAACCGCAGGCGGACGCACCAGATCTATCATGCTTCAGCTTCTCTGCTCCACATGCTGTCGCTGGTAACTCTCCGCCTGTGTAAGTGTGTGGGTGCACGGAGATATGAATGCAGTGAATGTGTATGTGTGTATGAATAAGCTCCTTCCCTTTTCTGTCTGACCTAACAGCGGCATTGTAATAAAACGAATACAAGTGTGACCCTGTGTTGGTTTTTAGGGGAACAGAGGTAATAATAAGCACTGGAACAGGTTAATTATCCTCATAGTTAGGTTTGACATTGTGGAAACTTTTTAAGCCTCTTGTTGTAGTAAAAGGCTTAATTTACTTCTCCTACCCGTGGTGGATATGGCGAATAATAGATCACAGTACTCTTTACAACAACCCTTAACATATTTGAAGACTGTTATCAGGTTCCTTCTCTCATGTCTCTTCTCTAGACTGAACATGCCTAGTTCTTTCAACCTTTCCTCATAGGTCATGTTTTCTAAATAAGTTTTCTAATATAATTTTTTGTTCTCTCTGGACTCTCTCTGGTTTGTCTACAACTTTCTTAATGCAGGGTACCCAAAACTAGACACAGTACTCTCCAGCTGAGGACTCACCAGTTCTGAGTGGAATAATTGTTTGAGGTGGCTTACATATGAGACTCTAGTTAATACATCTCACAATAACACATGCCTTTTTCACAACACGTCACATTGTTGACTCGTTCAGTTTGATCCACTATACCCTCTGCCTCATTACAAGTCTCTGCTGGCAACAGACCATAATGCTGCCATATGCTGCCATCCACAAGTGGTTTGCTAGTGTGGCTATACCTGTATACCTGTACTGACAAACCTTCCCAGTGTAGATGCAACTTCTGTGGGAAAAAATGTGATTTTCCCCACCCAGTATGGTTTATACTAGTTCTACAAATTAAATAAATGACTCTGGTGAAAATGCTTTTTTTGCCACTATAACTGCATCAACACTAGGGCTTTTGCCATTATTAAAAATCACACCACTAACCAACATTATTATTCCGGCAAAAGTTTCTAATGTAGAGATGACCTTAAATTCTATAACACCACGTAGACATCAGCCATTTTAATCATATATTAACATTTCATTTATTAAACAGAATAAATTCCTATATGAATACTCAGTCATTAGTTCAGCCTGTAACTTCTGATTGTTAATTTTTATACATGAAAGAAGGATGCTTCTTTTGATTATTCATTTCTTGGCTCCTTCAAGCTCTCTAACAGAGATGAAACTTATTAAATGAGCCTACACTTGGGAACACAAAAAATATCCATCTTCATTGCCAGTGTATTAGCATAAACCTGGTAGAAAATTCTAACTAAATTCAGGAGGTGTGCAACTATTTCACATGGGAAGGGTACAAAATATGAAAACTTCATCCAGCAATAAAAGAAGATATACTAGAAGAATATAGAAAATAGACAAAAGTAAAGTATGTCATTTATGGGAAAGATAAAAATCAGCTACATAAGAAGATTTACAAAGAAGGGAACACTGTTTTTAATCCCTACTATAAAACTATATATTGCTCACTGCAGAGAACAGGCTGAAAGCTCAAGCTACTTAGAAAACTGAAAAATATTTAGTATTTTTGCCATTTTTTAAAATCAAAATTAATATTATAAAAATATTCCAACCAACTGTAGTGAAAACAACCCCAAAGCTTGTCACCCCCATACCAATAATTTTTGTTTTGGGAAGACATGCAGGAGTTTCTCTCCTATGACAGTCTCAAAAAATATCTGTTGCATATTTGACAAAGCAGATATAGCTTTCCTTCTTCCAGATAGGTAATGTATAATGCAAACGGCTGTCAGTTCCTCGGTTTCTTCTCCTTCAAGAGAGATTGTATGATGTGATATGGGCTCTGTTTCATTTTCAGTCAGTACAGGTCTGTTACAGGGCCTCCCTGCCTCCTCTACATACTCAATAATTTACAGCCACCATAGCAAAGTTCTTATTTGTGTCACTGTATGTCTGTATTTCTGTAACTACAGTTGAGTGAAAGTTAATGACCATCCTCCTGATTATGCTACTCTCTTGATTTTTGCAAGAGATCAGCAATAGATATGTTACAAGAAGATTATGTGGATTGTGTCAATTCTTCTGATTTGTGGGTACTGGCAGGAACTGACCAGTCTGGAGGATGAGGGAAAATAAGAGGAGACACCTCCTTACTGTCCACAGTTGAGCTATCATCATTTCTTGGGAGCTCCCATTCAAATTGCTTAGGTCAATGATATATGTATCTTCCTTACTATTTTTAATCCCAGCAGATCTCATGAACAGATGGGGTGGACTGAGAATGTGAGCATAACCTTTGAAGGAAAACACCAATGGCTTTTTATTATTATTATTTAAAATTTACCTTGGTTTGTATATCAAACACAGTGGGGTTTGCCTTTCTTTTTTAAAGTAACATTGTAATTAATGTCAAGAATCAGAGAGGTAGCCGTGTTAGTCTGGATCTGCAGAAGTGACAAGCGACAAGGAGTCCCTTGGCACCTTAAAGACTAAGAAAGTATTGAAGCATAAGCTTTCGTGGGCTAATACCCACTTCGTCAGATGCTTCAATACTTTTGTTAGTCTTTAAGGTGACAAGGGACTCCTTGTCGCTTCATTGTAATTAATGCTACAATAAAGGTAAAGCCACTGGTTTTCAGGGCTGCTCAGGATGAAAGTGCTATGGCCCAGATAAACACTTTAGGCTCAGCCCTGTGTAGCGGTCATTGCACAGCTGCTGCACCTCCCACAAGCAACCCTGTGAAGGACTTGTGACACTGGGTACATCTCCATTGTAGCTAGGAGGTTTTGCTCCCAGCTCAGGTAGACATATAGCTCTGCTTGAGAACAACCCTTTATGAGATCTGGGCAGCAAGCCTGAGCCATTGCCCATGCCAATGTGACTCTTTTGCCTCACTAGCTCAAGCAGAACTAGTGCATGTACATCTACTCACATGAGGAATCACATCTCCCAGCTGTTGTGTAGCCATATCCCCTGACTCATAGCTCCTTCTCTACTTCTTCTCACTCCATGGGGAAGTTATTTACTGCAGTCCTTTACAGTACAGCATCTTTCTTCCTCCCTTGTGCTGTCCATTGGGAGGCAGAACCATGTCTCCACCCATTCCATGCTCACCTGCTGAAGCTGTAATGTGGGGAGTGGTACCATGCCTGTGTATGGTGGGGAGGAGGAGAGAGCCTCTTACTCCATAGTGCCAGCCATGTTATATTGACTTATAATCTGGTCCTATGGAAATACAGTATTAACAAATTCCACTATCAACTTTCTTTCCTTTTATATTGTGCCCTCTACAACTCTTAACTCTCTTCTGGATTCTGCTACTGCTATAGACAAACATATTCCCTTATGTGTGTATCTTTGACTCAGCCTTTGGTATGATGATACACAGTGCAGAGCAACTTCTTAGCTGTGAACTGACAAGACTACAATGCAGTATTTGGCATCTCCTGCTTCAGTGGAAGAAGTTGTTGGATCACCTTCTCTATGGGCTTGTCTGAGTTGGAAACTTACTGAAATAACTATTCCAGAATAATTTTTCCAGAATATTATTTCAGTATAAGACTCCATGTGGACACTCTTATTCCAGAATAAGTGTGTTTCTTTCCAATTTTGCTTAATTTACTTTCCAAGAAAAATCAGAAAAAAAGGAGTATCCATTGGGGCTTCTCATGAAATAACTATTTCAGAATAATAGCTAGAATAGCTCTTTTGATAAATTGCCAAGTATAAACAAACTCTCAGTATTCTACAACCTGTACTTTTCTGGGAAAGGAAAATCCTTTTGCCAAAGAGTCTTACAAAGACAAGTGAAAAGTCTTTTAAAATGTTATCCTGAACTGCAGCTGTTGTGACAAATGATCAGTCAACAGGTACTGCACTTTATTTTTAGAGCTTGAAGAAGCGAAAGCAGAATTTTAGCTTGTATTACATCACTGTATTACTCATTAAGTTGCTTTTATCTTAAATATGGAAAGATGATTCATTTTTGTCTAATAGCAAGGAAAGGAAATGCTATTTGAAATACTGAAATGATGCACTGGTTTATTTCTCTTGCATTGTTACTGAGGTTTGTCATTACTGTTACAGGGACAGATACTGGGCCTCGTCACTGAAAGGGATATTTTAAAGCCTGTTTAACTAACTTAGGAAATCCTCTGGTGGTACAAAGTAGATGTAATTGGTTCTATGTCCCCTCCCTCCCTAAACATAAGGAGCATGACCAATGGAGAATTTGTACCTGGAGTTCTCTTGTTTCACTCCAGTGATTCCCAGCTGCCGGAATTACTTCTTGTGGCTTCTGCAGCCAGCTCCAAATTAAAACAGCCCTGAATCTGGAGTTCTGTCAGACCAGAGGATAGGACAGATCATATACAATACATGTATTTCAAGTGTTGTTTACATCCCAGTAAGTATTATGTAACTGGTATGTTTTCCTATAGGCTGTTACAGTTTCATACACTTTAGAGATGGAAGTCCAAGATGTTAGCAGGAACCAAGTCAAGAGGCCCGTTATAAAAGGTAGGAGTCCCAGGAATGTTGGGAGGACTGAATTTATTTCTTGATCCAAGACACATCATCTGGGTCTAGTTTAGAAAAGGTTAATATACATGGTACATGGCAGAACTCAGCATCCACAGATTCCTGTGGTTACTGTTACAAGCCCAAAAGATAGAAAATAACTGTCATGTGATTATAACTGTCCTTCTGCTTAGTTTGGCTAATAAAAGACCTCAGTTATTGATAGTACAGGGATCTGCATGCTGTATAGTTGGTGAAAAATAACTCTTGTTCATTGTATTTTCAATACTCAAAAGCACCTTGTATTTTTGGACACTGGAAAATACTACTAGTAACATAGCTATTAATTATTAGTTATATAATAACTATGCAAATCAGAACTCTTCAGTCAGAGTTCAAATAATTGCTTTATTAGAAATAACTGTATAGGTTGGTCTGTAATTCTACAGAATTCCTCTGCTTTGATTGGTTGAAACCATACTATTTCAGTATAACCTGGAATAAACTCTTAGAGTTTGAAATATGCAAGCTTTTTTGTTATGAATAGCAATGCTTTGCACATCATCCAAGGACCTGAAAGTAATTTACAACATCAACTAACTTCCTATAACACCCCTGTGAAAGCTAGATGGGTAAACTGAATCACCAAGAGAGGTGACTTGCTCAAGGACAGACAAGAAGATATCAGCTGAAAGACGTAGTATGACCCATTTGTCATAGCTCTCTGACCTCTGCTCTAAACACCAGTTGGATTCCCCTTTTCTGGTCTGTCAGGTATATCTGGTCTACTGTAATCTATATTAGGTATTTACACAGTGCCTATCAACTTGGGATCAAAGATTACCTATTTAAAAATGCATACTTTCACCAAACACCATGCTAAGAGCCATAAATTGGGAGAAAGGCCTGTTCATCATTATTACAGTTACGAATCACCAATTATCAGGTGTTATTTTCAAAATGGGTGAGGGAATCTCCTTCATTTCTAAGCACCTACAAAATGCCAGACAAGAGCTAAACGATGTTATCTTAGAAGTAGCATTTAGTAGCCAAATATCGCTACAAGCTTCCATGGATGCTTGGGACACCGCAGCTAGATGCATGGCTACCTGTGATCATGTGCAGAGATTCATGGCTCCAAGCCTCTTGCATTCCAAAAGAAGTGAAAGGCATTCCCAAGGACTTTCCAGTTGAGGGAAGAGAACTACTCAGCTTGCGTATGGACAATACATTGTTTTCTCTCAAAGATCCCAAGGCTGTATTCTATTCTTTGGCATATGCACCTCATCCATGCACCATAAACCTTTCAAGTACCAAGAGCAGTCCATGCAAAACACCTATCATCAGAATAGATCCTCCAATTATCCTCCTAGGGAAAAGCCTATATACTCTCAAAGAACACAACAGTCTTCCTCAATAGTTGGTCACTCCACACCTGCATCCACCCACTGTAAGGCCTTGCACGAGTCTTCTCTGGTAGACTGCTGTCTCTGTGAAGTCTCAGGTATCAGTGCTTTGGCCCCCTGGCCAAGGCACACTTCAGTCCTACCTTTCCAAGGTGCTATAGTTTTAAAGGAATTGGGAACAGAACAAAACAAAAAACCCAAAACACCACAACTCAAATAGAGGGTCATCCAATGAGCCATCTGTGGGACTCCACCCTTGTGTTCAGGGCTTGTCTTCACATAGGCTGTACTTCAGCCAAGCTTCTAGCAGGAGGCTTGTTCAGCCGGTAAGCCAGCTCAGTCTCTGGGCTGCATCCCAACTTCTCGCACAGTAGAAGTAGCAGAACTCTGCTCTCCTTCCTTCACAGCTCTGAACTAGGCTAGATCTCCTCCCTTTATCCCACCTCTCCATGTCTGACACCTAGTGCAGGTGTAGCGGGGCCTGGCCCATTGGCTCCACAGGCCCTCATTAACCCTCTCATTCTTCTCTTCTCGGAGAGAAAAAAATCCACACCTTGGACTTAGTATATACCTTAACAGGACAAAGTCCTTTAGATTCTCTTTCCATCTCTTCATTGCCATCTCTGGTGCTTCAAAGAGTCGAGCCACCTCCTCCCAGAGAATACCAAAAAATCTCCAAGGAACAAGCATCATGAATATCTGCAAGCATTGCATGGTCTGAAACTTGTTTGTACAAAATATTAATTCATTTCTAATAGAGATCAATAAGGAAGTGCATATCACATGTCTGATATACCTCTCCCCTCAATGTTAAAGTGCACTTCATTAGAGCACAAACACCCCTGAATGCTTCAGAACTATCCCCATATCTGAAATTTGCAAGGCAGCTAATTGAATAACTCACTGGCTTTTGTTAAGCACTATGCTCTGGACCTGGCAGAAAGATCAGACACTAATTTCAGGAGGGTAGTGCTGCAATAACTTGTTAGTTAGTGTCAGGACTACTCAATCTCACCTTCCAGCTTGGGTACTCCATATCACTCACCCAGAGTGGGAACCACACAGACACATACTTGAAGAGAGAACACTTATGTACTTTATAGTAAATCCAAACTCCATCCTTGCTTTTTTAGAGTCCTTATTATCTGGGATTCTGAATGATCAAGTAAACTCAGGGTTTATTGTGTCTTTTCTTCCCTTTGGGGGTTGAGAGAGGACAATGGGGGTCATGCAGAGGGCAGGTCAGCCCAATGGACACTGCTTTTCAAATGAGTCAGAGCTTGCATGCTTGGAGGTTCATGTGAACTTACAGTGGGATCCACATGGATGAAAACATCACTATAAGGTAAATAAACATTCTTTTATACTAATAGCAAGTGGAGCAGCCATTTTGTATATTATTTATTGTAATTCAAATAATGTGTTAAAGGCTGACAGTGGGAGTATCTTTGATCAACAGGCTATCATGGACCTCACTGAAGCTGATGTGCATGCCAGCCAGCTTTCATTCAGGATAAATGAAGAAGCAATTGAACTTATGTATGGTGTAAGATAGCTGAAACGATAGAAACCAATGCCGAAAACACTAGAACATGTGGGAAGGCCAAAGCATGAAGTAACTCAGGGAAAACAGTAGGGGCTTCCCTGCCACTGACTGAAAATGCAGGGGCTGGGACATTGCTTGGATTGCAGCTGTTTGTGTCTGTGAGTGCCAGAAGCAGAAAGAAATTGGAAAGCTGGAAGAAAGCTAAAGAAGCACTGGCAGCATGGTCCTGAGGGGAAGCAGCGACCGAGCTCCTTGGGGCTATTTGAACAATAAAACTGCTTCCCGTTTGTTCCCAATGTCTCCAGGGAAAGAGGATCTTGTGTTCATCCCTCACAAATAAATAGGATTGCACCAAAGAAATATGTTTTGTCCTAACACAACCAATCCAGCTACAACCCAAATATTGGGTAGTCACTTGGCCCAAGGGTCAACAAAAATAATATCCATCAACATACTGACAGGCATGATACTTGCCTTCTGAGTAAAGAACACAGCTTGAGAGACCAGAGAAGGCTTGATCCAGATCTCTCTTACTTCAGGTAATTTCAGAATCTTCAGTGGAGTAATTCCTGATTTACACTAATGTAATTGACAGCAGAATCAGACCAAGAAAACCTAATAAAACAAAGGAATAAGTTATTAAGTAATTGAATTCAGCAAAAGCTTCCATCAGAGTCAAATAAAGGGAGTGATCTACTTATCATTGTATGTTAAGTAATCAGGATTGTGTTTGTATATAGACAATCTTAGACAAGAAACTCTGGTTTCAATCAGCCCTGTAATGCAAAGGTGTCTGTGGGCTTCAGAATGAAGGAACTAACATTATCTTTCTGGGCTCTTACTAAAATCCCCAGAAAGAATTTTCAGTTAGGTATAGTAGATCATCTGAATGGAAACGGTTCTGATCTCTTCTAATTCTTCCTTCTTTCTCCTCTGTACTCCTCCTCCCCATGCCACCTCACTCTTGTAATATTATTTATTTTTCAAATTGCACTCTAGTACTGGCAATTACCCATCCTTCTTTGAAGAGCATCACTATGAATCTCAGAACCTTCAGAGATTTCAAAGATACTGGTTCAGTGCAGCAGAAGAGGAAAACTGGTGATCAGGTGTAGAACAGAGAAATAATTTACTTTGCCACAGACAGATACAGAAAAATCTTCATCTTCCTGTGTATCTCACCAGCTGTGCTGTCTAGCTGAGATCCAGTTGCAGATTGAAATGAGGAGGATACAAGAAATCTCATTGTCCTCACATCGAACACAGACATCTTGTCATCACCTTCAGTGATCTGCACAATTCCGTGCCTGTCTATATCTGCTCTAATCTATTTCTGCTCTTCAACTCACCCATTCCGCTCTGCCATGTCTGTATTTCTGTTTCCTTTGGATCCATCACCCACTTTTCTCTTCTCACCTTTTTTCACATTGTCCCTTATTCCATCCTCTCTGAGTATACCAGATAGCTGGCCTCTCTTCCTCCAGATCTTTTCTTGAAACACATTTCTTCCATGGACCCTATAGTACAAGCTTTAATCAATCTTATACTGTCATGTATATTGTTTTCCTCTTTGCTTTGTGATAGATCCATCTCCTAGTCACATGGTACTTTGTTGGTCTGAATTAGTTGGTTGATATTTTAATTGGCTCTTCCTTTGTGTTTTGTATAGCAGCAAGTACATAATCATGACAAGCTGATAACAAAATTGCCAATCTGAGGCATACTGTGCTCTCTAGAGGACAAGCCTCTCTCTGGAGGACAATCTTACCATGAAAATGCAAGGGTGCTCTCACTCCTGGATGAAGAAATGTGATCCAATAAGAATGTTAACTGTGTACTTAATTCTGGTTCTGTGAGAAAATGGTCTCTTTATTTAAAAAAAAAGAGATTTAAATGATTTTGCGTGTCTCAATAAACCTGATTAAACAAACTCTGCTGCCAGTTTGTCAATCTGCCAACTTTTGCATTATGCTCCAAATACAAACCCTAAAATAGACATTCGGCATATTCATAATGTAAACCTTACCTCGACGAGACATGCTGACGTGTAGAATGCTAGCTTTCCAATGGAAGCTTATTGGAGCATGGCCTTACTTTAAGATAAGTAACTTTAAACAAATCTATTGTATGCCATTGAAAATGCTTCTTATATATTTATTTCTTAACTTAAAATATATAACATTTTTTTAAAAAACTTTGCAGTGCCAGATAATAGTGGGGAAAATATAAGGCAAGCCTTAGCCTTAAGGCTATCTCCTTGCCTTAGCCTGCAGCCTGAGCTGAACAACTCTCACAAGATAAGCAGGCCTGGGCCTTGTTAGTACTTCAACAATGGACTTCCCAGGAAATGCCATGTTGCTGTAGATCTTATTGACCTAGTAGGTGTCACTTTTCCTTCTTCATCGGAACTGAACTAATGTCCTAACATGGTGCGAGGGCCAAGAGCACTGTGCTGCTAGGAGTACCGTGATCCAGATGAGATGAAAAGCTGGAGGTCCTGACCAGTTGCAGTCATTTCATATCCCATGGAACTTTTGGCAGGAGTAAATGTGTCCATTTTCCCATCCTGACCAAATTCTAATTTGAGAAGATACATTCTGCCCTGAGGCTGCTCTCATTTACACAGGGGGCTGACCTGGCTCCTGGAAGCCCTGGGGATCAGGACAGCAGAAATATGCTTAAAGCCACTTGTTCAATTCCCTCATCTCAGTGGAATTCTAGCACAGCTTAGGATCTGGTCAGAAGAGTTACTGCGCTGCAAAAATATCAGGCCTTATTCATTTTTTGGCACCATGATCATCAGAGGCTATGCAAATATAATAATGATGCCATATTACATTGCTGTTAGATGGGGCATATAGTAAGCACTAAGCTTTAATGGCAATATGAAACAAGGCATAAAGACAAGAGTCCGTGAAGTATACAAAAAGACAGTTACCTTTTCTGTAACTGGTGTTCTTTGAGCTGTGTGGTTAATGTGTACTCCACAATAGGTGTGTGTGTGCTCACCACAGGCACCAGTGTCAGAAATTTTTCCCCTAGTAGTCCTGTAGTGGAGCGCCCTTAGCAATCCCTGGAGTGGCACCTCCATGGCACGGTATAAGGGGCGCTGCATGCTCCCTCAGTTCCTTCAGAGGGGAAGGAGGGTGGGATGTGGAGCTCCAGTCGCACCTCTCATGGAAGGTGGCCTTCTTGGTGGCAATCATGTCAGCTTAGCGGGTCTCAGAACTCAAGGCCCTGACCTCTGAACCCCTGTACATGGTATTCCATAAGAAAAAGGTCCAGCTCTGCCCACATCCTTCGTTCCTCCCGAAGGTGGTCTCTGCCTACCCCATGGGTCAGGACATTTTCCTTCCGGTCCTCTTCCCCAAACCCCATGTGTCCAATGAGGAGCGCCGCCTCCACACACTGGATGTGAGACAGGCTCTGGCCTTTTACCTGGAGTGGACTAAGCCATTCAGGAAGCCCTCATGGCTGTTCATTGCCTCGGCCAAAAGCATGAAAGGCTGGCGGATCTGCACTCAGCGGCTCTCCAACCAGATCACCTCATGCATCCATTCCTGCTAGGACCTGGTGGGAATCCCCCTGCCATCAATTGTGAGGGCACAGTCGACTAGGCCGCAGACCTCATCGGCTGCCTTTTTGACCTACGTCCCCATTCGGGACATTTATAGGGCTGCCACTGGTCTTCACCTCACATCATGTAGCCAGCAGCTCAAATTGGGGGTCCATGAAGCAGGCCAGCACCAGTGGGTTCAGGTCCCACTGTGGACTGGGGGGCCGAACATATGGGAAGAGATGATCCAATTCCCTTAAGGAATCGGACAGTCATAGCATGGGAGAATACTGTGTGGCCCTGCACTGGCGGGTGAAAGGCCGATATGGCTGCCAAGTGCACCTTGATGGATGAGAGCTCCAGGTGAAGGAGATAGTCGAAAATTAGTTGGATTGGGGAAGCCATAGGGAAATGCCCTGCTCATCTGCCCATTGGGAAAACCAAGACCACTTTGCCACTAGGCTCGGCATGTGGAGGGTCACCTGCTTTCCAAGAGGATGTGTTGAACACCTTCCAAGCACCTCCTTTCCTCCTAGCCTAACCATTGAGCAGCCACTGCGTTAGGTGGAGTGCCGCTGGGTTGGGGTAGAGGAGGCAGCCCTGGTCCTGGGAGAGGAGGTATGAGCGGGACAGCAATGGCCACCATTGGGCAACCGCCAGTCTCAGAGGGTCCTGTACCAATGCTGCTTGGGCCACGCCAGAGCAATCAGGAGGACCTGGGCCCTGTCCATCTTTATCTTTTCCAGGACCTTGCCTATCAGCGGGAATGGAGGGAACAGATACAGGATCCATCCCAACCAGGACAGGAGGAAGGCATTGGAGATGGTGCCCTGTCCCAGCCTCTCCTCCACTCCAGCACCCCCTAGAGCAGAACTGGGAACAGCGATGGTTCTGCTGAGTCACAAACAGGTCCACCTGGGGAATTCCCCACTCTCAGAAAAGTCTGTGCACTATATGGAGATATACCTATCTCATAGAAATACCTCTTGTGCTGAGAGAAGAAGTCCCTGCTCAAGTGATCCGCCCATGAGTTCCAGGTGCCGGGCTTGTGGTAGGCCTGTAGGCACATGTCATGGGATATACAGAAGTCCCAGAGCCTGAGGGCTTCCTGGCAGAGGGCAGAGGACCAGGCCCCACCTTGCCTGTTGATGTAAAACAGCGAGGCCATGTTGTTTCGGAGAACCCTGACTACCTGGCCCTGCAGGTGTGAGCGGAAGGTCATGCACACCAGCCGGGCCGCCCGGAGCTCCTTGACATTTATGTGGAGGGCCAGGTCCTGTGCAGACCACAGACTTTGGGACTGAGCATCTCCAACGTGGGCTCCCCACCCCAGGTCCAATGCGTCGGACACCAGTTCCATCGATGGGGCCCTGCCTCTGAATGGGACCCTGTGGAGCATGTTCCCCGGGGAGGATGACCATCATAGGGAGGTGATCACCGGTTTGATCACAGTGAGGACTTTGTCCATCCTGTGTCTGGCCTAGGAGAACGCCAAGGCCAACCAGAGCTGATTCCTCCTGAATCTGGTGTGGTGAACCACACATGTGCACGTTGACATGTGACCCAAGAGCTGGAGACACGCTCTGGCTGTTGCCACTGGAAACCTTTTGATCATGTCAATGAGTCCTTTCAGGGTCTCAAACTTGTCCGGTGGTCTCGCCCAAGCACCCCCCTGAACGCAGCTCTCGCCCAGTGCTCGAGCGCGACCACACTAATGTTCCCACAACAGCGCTTTGAAGTTTCAAATGTAGCCATGCCCTTAGTCGGAGACTTAAATGACTTGCAAATCTTGCAGTGATGGCCGAGATGGGTTTCACCCAAACAGTATAAACAGTCTGCGTGCGGATCACTCACTGGCATCAGGTGCCTACTAGTGTCAAACGACTTAAAACCCATGGCCTGGGGTGCGCCCCAGCCTGGGCGCACTAATTAAACTAAACAACTAACTACCTACAGGTAGCGCACACTGAATGAACAAGAGTTCTGGGGACAAGCTACAACAACGCTGAGGGTGGGGAGAGCGTGCAGCGCCCCTTATACCGCACCATGGAGGCACCAGTCCAGGGGTCTCTAGGGGTGCTCCCCTATGGGTACTGCTAGGGGAAAAATTTCCAACACTGGTGCACATAGCAAGCACACACACCTATTGTGGAATACACATGAGCAATCACTCGAAGAAGAATGAAGCCTTAGGCCTTCATTGTGAACCAGTCAAATCAATGAGAGTTTTGTGATGGATTCAAATGGGTGCAGGGTCAAGTTCTTCATTCAGGAGAATGGAGGTGCAGAGATATTATTATATGAGGATTTGCAGAGCACGTGAATTTTTATTTTGAGAAATTACACTGTGGCGTCTATTTCTTTTTCCTGGCTGGTTTTTCAGTTATATGTTAAAGATGTTATGCAAGATGCTGTTATTAAGGAAATAACAGTGGATATGAAAGCACAAAGCTTCCATTTCTTTTAATGACATCCTGCTGCGAATCACTGACCTTGACATTTCTGTCTCCATGTTTATTTTTTCTTTGGGGAATACTTTAAATTCCTAAGCAATAATGTGGACTAAGATTAAATACCAAGCAAAGATTTCTAAAGGTGGCTCTTTTTACTGAGAACGTAGATTTTATTATATTTCCTGGGGAGAAATAAGCTTCATAGCCTAAGAAAAGTAATATGCACTGTTCACTTTGCTATTTGTCATAATTGTGAAGACACTTTACTAAAGTAAATGAAGAGCTGATTAGACTGAGTAGTTAGAGGGGTAAAAAAAAATCTCAGAATGAATGTGCTTTTTAAACTTCCAGACACTAATACCAGACACTGAGATTCGCTAATTGATAAAACAGAATATTCCAAAGATCCTGAAAAAGGAAGGATATGTATTACCCTAAAGATTTTCTAGAAGACCAATACTTCATAGCTTGGAATTTTCAGTCAACCAAACCAAGGAACAAATTTCCTGCCAAAAAGAATGAGCATTTTGCCATTTTCCAGCCACACTGACACTTAGCTGATCAGACCCGTATATTTGTTTGTTTTGTTTTCTAAAGTTGTCCTCTATGGTTATTCATAATATGGCCTTTAATTATTATTACTGAGCCTACAGTTTATTAACTGAAAGAGATAAGAATCAGGGAGGTAGCCGTGTTAGTCTGGAATAGCAGAGGTAACAAAGTCCTGTGGCACCTTAAAGTTTTGAAGCATGAGCTTTCGTGGGCTAATACCCACTTCGTCGGATGCAGGCAGTGGAAGTGTTCAGAGGCAGGTATAGAAAAGTAGGCAAGAACCAGTTGGGAGGTGAAAAGGTTAGTCCAATTAAGCTGAACCAGCTTGTTATCTCCGATCAGGGGGTGTGGATTATTCTTCTAGCATTTGAATGGGGTGTGTGAACATGGAGAGAGGAGAAACAATGTCTGTAATGAGCCAGCCATTGTAGAATTTGTTTAAGGTTGGCAGGTTGTCTGTGTGCCAGGACTGGCCTTCCTCCCAAGGCCTGTGAAAGTGAGGGATTATTGTCCAGGATGGGTTGTAGGTCACTGATGATGCGTTGCAGAGGTTTTAACTGAGGACTGTAGGTGATGGTCAGTGGTATCACGGAGATAGCTGGGAGTGCTGGTGGCATAGGGTCTGAGTAGAGAGTCTACATATCTGGATATGTAGACTCTCTACTCAGACCCTATGCCACCAGCACCTCTACTCAGACCCTATACCACTGACTTCCTGAGGAAACTACAATGCATTGGTGACCTTCCAGAAAACACCATCCTAGCCACCATGGATGTAGAGGCTCTCTACACAAACACCCCACACAAAGATGGAATACAAGCTGTCCGGAATAGTATCCCTGATGATGCCACAGCACAGGTGGTTGCTGAGCTCTGTGACTTTATGCTCACACACAACTATTTCAAATTTGGTGACAATATATACCTCCAGACCAGCGGGACTGCTATGGGCACCCGCATGGCCCCACAGTATGCCAACATCTTTATGGCAGACCTGGAACAACGCTTCCTCAACTCTCGTCCACTCACACCCCTTCTCTATCTACGCTACATTGATGACATCTTCATCATCTGGACCCATGGGAAAGAAACTCTGGAAGAATTCCACCATGACTTCAACAGCTTCCACCCCAACATCCACCTCAGTCTGGACCAGTCCACACAGGAAATCCACTTCCTATACACCACAGTGCAAATTAATGACGGCCACATCGACACCACCCTATACCGAAAACCTACCGACAGCTATGCCTACCTTCATGCCACCAGCTTCCATCCCGGACATACCACACGATCCATTGTCTACAGCCAAGCACTGAGGTACAATCGGATTTGCTCCAACCCCTCAGACAGAGACCAACACCTACGAGATCTTCACCAAGCTTTCTCAAAACTACAATACCCACACAAGGAAATAAGGACACAGATCAACAGAGCCAGACGTGTACCCAGGGGCCTGCTGCTGCAAGACAAGCCCAAGAAAGAAAACAACAGAACACCACTGACCATCACCTACAGTCCTCAGTTAAAACCTCTGCAACGCATCATCAGTGACCTACAACCCATCCTGGACAATAATCCCTCACTTTCACAGGCCTTGGGAGGAAGGCCAGTCCTGGCACACAGACAACCTGCCAACCTTAAACAAATTCTCACCAGCAACAGCACACTGCACCACAATAACTCCAACTCAGGAACCAATCTATGCAACAAACCTCGATGCCAACTCTGCCCACATATCTACACCAGCAACACCATCACAGGACCTAACCAGATCAACCATACCATCACTGGTTCATTCACCTGCACATCACCCAATGTCATATATGCCATTATATGCCACCAGTGTCCCTCTGCTATGTACATCGGCCAAACTGGACAGTCCCTACGAAAAAGGATAAATGCACACAAATCAGATATTAGGAATGGCAATATACAAAAACCTGTAGGGGAACACTTCAACCTGCCTGGACACACAATTGCAGATTTAAAAGTCACCATACTGCAGCAAAAAAACTTCAAGTCCAGACTGCAAAGGGAAACTGCAGAACTTCAATTCATTTGCAAATTCAACACACACAATCTCGGATTGAACAAAGATCTACAATGGCTGGCTCATTACAGACATTGTTTCTCCTCTCTCCATGTTCACACACCCCATTCAAATGCTAGAAGAATAATCCACACCCCCTGATCGGAGATAACAAGCTGGTTCAGCTTAATTGGACTAACCTTTTCACCTCCCAACTGGTTCTTGCCTACTTTTCTATACCTGCCTCTGAACACTTCCACTGCTTGCATCCGACGAAGTGGGTATTAGCCCACGAAAGCTCATGCTTCAAAACTTTATAGTTAGTCTTTAAGGTGCCACAGGACTTTGTTACCTCTGAAAGAGATAAATGTCTCTATTTAAGAGACTACGGTTATATTTTTCTTATTGCTTTTACAGTAGCAAAATTTTTATATAAAAACATCAATACATGAAATAGTTTCCTCCTCCCTGATTTCTAGAAACATCTCAAACTTCTCTTTTTTTTCAAGTCGGCCTAGGGGCCTCAACACACAGGACTGGCTACATTTTTGTAATGTTTCCTTGACAGCAGCATAGAATGCACGTAAGTCCAAAGCCCAAGCCCATTGAAGGTAATTGAAGGACTGAACTTGACTTCAATTAACTTTAGATCAGGCCCATATACTATTATCCTTGTAGAGCAATGGGTTTGACTACTAGGGTGACCAGATGTCCCGATTCTATAGGGACAGTCCCGATTTTGGGGGTCTTTTTCTCACATAGGCATCTATTACTCCCCACCTCCTGTCCCAATTTTTGACACTTGCCATCTGGTCAGCCTATTGACTACTAACTAAGGACTTGTCTACATGGGCAAGTTTCTGCGCAATAAAGCAGCTTTTTGGGCTCAAACTGCAGACGTGTACACACTGCCAAGTCACTTCATGTGCAGAAACTCCCCCGTTGCAGCGATGCAAAAAAAACCACCTGGACAAGAGTCGTAAGGCTATTTGCAGAGAGGCTCAAGCACTCTATTGCCAGTGTAGACACTTGACTGCTTTCTGTGCTGTAAGTGGCCTCCGGACCTGGGCTGCCCTGCAGACACACTCCCCTCCCCTTTCAAAGCATGGTTTCTGACAGCCTTTCCCGTGCTGTGCTGATCTGCTCTGCTCCAGGGCACAAAGCAAACCATTAATGTAGAACAAGAGACACGTGTGTAGGGGCGGGGGGTGTTTCCATTCTCCCTGCCTCAGGACTGGTTGCTTCCTGCCGCTGTCTGAATTTACAAGACAACATGCTGACACACTCGCTGTCTCCCCAAACACAGTCTCTCTCCCCCTCTCCATACACACACACACTCCCTGTCACACACTCCTCCCACCCCCTCATCACTTCAGTTGAAGAGCAGCTGGCAATGTTGTAAGATCAGTACTGGGTTTACCATGGCGCCAGGCCCAGAGTCAGAAGCAACCTGGCCTAGCCTGATTCCCACTGAGCTACAATCACTTTTACTTCGTGGCCCCTTCAGACTCTCATTGCCCCTGCACCCGAAATCTCCCTGTGTATTCAGATCCCCTACTGAACTGCCTGCACCCAGAGAGCCCTCTTACCCCCATCTGGCTTCCCCCACACTCAGGGCCGGCGACAGGGGGGTACTATGGGTACAGCTGTACCGGGCCCCCGGACTTTAGGGGGGTCCCGGTACACCGCTGTACCCGTTGTCGTCCCCTCTTGTTGCTGGACCTGGAGAGCGGGGAAAGGGCGGGGAGGCGGCGCGGCTCTCCTCCAGACAAGCGAGGCTGGCCCCAGCAGGAGCTGTGAGCCCGGCTGGCGGCAGCAGCGCTGTCCGGGGGAGCGCCGGCTGGGCTGGGCTGGGCTGGGCTGGGGGGGGGGGGGGGCCCAGCCGCTGTCGGCTGGGCTGGGGGGGGGCCGGCTGGGCTGGGGGGCCCCCCATCCGCTGTCGGCTGGGCTGGGGGGAGGGGAGCGCCGGCTGGGCTGGGGGGGGCCCAGCCGCTCTCGGCTGGGCTGGGGGGGCCCCGGGGGGCCCCCATCTGCTGTCGGCTGGGCTGGGGGGGCCCTGGCTGGGCTGGGGGCCCCCCAAACTATCAAAGTAGGGGGGCCCCAAATTTCTGTTGCCAGCCCTGCCCATACTAAGTCCCTCTGTATTTGGATCCTGCTGCTAGACTGAGCCTCCCTGCCCACATCTGGTGTGCCTGGCTCAAAAAGAGTAGGGCCCCAGGGTGTTTCTGTGGCAGGTAGAGGAAACAAAATCCTGTGGCACCTTAAAGACTAACTATAAAGTTTTGAAGCATGAGCTTTCGTGGGCTAATACCCACTTCGTCGGATGCAAGCAGTGGAAGGTAGCGCTCTTGTGCTATGTCAGGGTCAGGTTCAGTCTCACTGCCAAGGCCCTGTCCCAGGGGACTGGGGGAGACTGCTCCCCACTGCCATAATCTGCCCCATGAGGCATTGCAAACCGTTCTCAAAGCACCCTGTGGCCAGTTGCACAGTGGGATAGCTACCCACACTGCACTGCTGTCTTTGCCATTGCAAGAGCTGCTAATATGGATGTGTTCCAGCGTCACAAGGAGCTCAGTGTGTACACAGAACAGTGATTTAATTCCAGCATTTTAATAACAGTGGTATAACTTGTGGCACAGAAACTTGCCAGTGTAGACAAACCCTAACTGTTCCAACTCCTGCATCTCTCTCATTACAGTTAGAAGATCTGTGAGACAAAAGCCTGCTTGCCCTTCTTTATATCAATACATGAATAAGGGCAGGAAAAAGTAGGAGGAAAGATTCTTCCCACTGACTGTAAGTGCCTTTTGCACAGTTTTCTCAAGGGTCAAAGGGCAAAACCATAAGGAGGCAACATTTGTACAGATTATATATATTATGGGCCAGATTTTGACACCCCCCCTCACAATGAGTAACACCAAGTAGTTTCATTGAGTCAAAAAGGCTCCTGGAAGTGTAATGTACTATTAAATGTGCGTAAGAGTGTCAGAATCTGGACTCATACAAACTGACACGCCAATGCTGGGTCTACTTAGAAATTGACATTTTTTTCAAAACTCATGAGGTTCTTTTTGCTTCCAAGGGGCACATTTCAACAATTGTAACATTCTCTGATATGAGATAGAGGCGTATTTCGTAAAAAACCCGATGTTCAAACAAGTACCATTTCTCATCCAACAACACTGATGTCAAAGTGTCTGTCTCCCAAACTGCCTCAGACAAAACAGCCATTTTTCACAAATGCTGCAACAAGTTGTAGGTTCCATATGGCATGAGCTGGAAAGATCTGTATTGGTTATGTTCTGAGAAATAATAAAATTAGGTAGTGATAGAACCTGAAACACAGGCTAAAAAAGCCACATTAATAAAAAAAAATACATAAACTTGTCAAGAAAGCTGGAGGAGAGGAGATTAAAGGGTGTTAGTGAATAAAGGAAGGAGCCTCATAGCTACTAAAAAGCAGAAATTCATTATAGATCACCTTGTCTCTGGATATCTTTAATATGGGAAATCTTGTTAATGGTTTTCTCTTGAGTATTTGTCACCATGAATCCATCTTATAACTGAATCTCAGTCACATGACTATACTTCACTACTAGGCTCTTTTTCTTGGCCTCCAGATGATATGGTTGCAATGTGCCTGTATGTGGCTTTTACAGTATAAGAGATGCCTTTCTGCATTTCATTTGTCTATCTAGCTGTAAAAAGAATAAAATGGAGAACAGCATTTTATACCCAATCCATGGCTCATAATGGAGCTTATGCTGGCTCAGCACACTAATGTCCTAGTTAAGTGTCGAATCTGCTTTCAGTGCCAGCAGAGTACCCCAGACCTCAATCACACTGACTATGGAAGAATTCCTTCAGACAAAAAGAACAGGTGCTTCTAGGGGCAGAGGAAGCAATGGGAAAACGAGGGCAGACCTTTGGTCAGACAGCATTTTGTTAGTCCAAGCCCATTCTTCTCAGGGAAGAATGTAGGTACTGTACTTCAGGGGACCTAAGTTTAAGTTTGGGGCTTTGCAGGGGGGAAGTGGCCAAATTATTGGAAATGTGAAAGTCTTAAGATGACAAACCAACTGTACTGCTTGCATCAGTGGACACCCCCCCCACTGAAATCACATTTGTGCCTATTTATACCAACAGTGAATTTGGCCCAATAAATCTAAATATCCAAAATGGTAAGTTTATGGGTCAGATTTTTCAAGGAGCTCCCTAAGTGAAACCTGTTTGCATACAGAGGTGCTTGATGTGACATGCTTTCTACAAAGAACCCCACTTGACAAACAGCATGGGAGAGATCTTGATTCCTTGAGCTGTAAGATCCACACATGGGTGGGATTTCAAAAAAGTTTAGCATTGGCCTAACTCTGCTCCCACTGAAGTCAATGAAGGTTTCACCATTTACTTCGCTGAGGTAGGCCATTGCTGAATGCGTTTGAAAAATTCTTCTCAATCCACATTCTCCTTCACCCCTTAATAATACTGCACATTTCATTGCATGCTTTTCATAGACACGTAGATTTTTTATCAATGCCAGAAGGGACCATTATGATCATGGGATCCGACCTTCTGCATAACAATGGGCAGAACTGCCCAGTGACTTTTGCCTCAAGCTCTCGGCTTCTGACTGGGTTAAAGTGTATCTTCTAGAAAGATACCAATCTTGATTGAAAGAATTTGAGTGACAGAGAATTCACCACATCCCCAGGTAAACTGTTCCAAAGGCTAATCACCCTCGGCGTTAACAGTTTTAATCTGATTTCTAGTCGGAATTATCTAGCGTCATCTTCCAGCCATTAGATTTCATTTCATTTTCCTCTGCTGTTTAAGAGCCAGAGAGACAAGGTGGATGAGGTAATATCTTTTAATGGTCCTCCCCCCACCCACATGCACCCCCCCCCCACACACACACACCCTAAGGAAGGAAATTCCATTCTTCCTGTTTTTAATTTTCATCTCAAACAATGTGATATGGTGAATTTACGTGCCAATAGGCTGATTTACACATCATTTGAAATAATAAACACTTTGGGTGAGGATTTTGTTTTTATTTTTTTGTGGCTTTTCCTTCTTCTATGCCTCTACATCACCACTTGTTGCTGTGCCTTCCTTGTACAACTTATTTTGAAAGTAAAATGTGAATGAAAACAGAACCTGCCCATTTACATTTACAAATACATAAATTTGTACTTGTGGACTGTTGCATGCACGTATTTTACAGGCATAATTTAGGAGACTTATTTGGAACCTGCCCCTTTATGCATAGCAGTAGTTTCTCAAGGTGAGTATTCAACTGCAGTTATTTGGAGTTATAGATGGGTTAGGCATTAGAGCTAATTTAAGATGGAACACACTGGATTATTTTTATAGAACAGCCTTAATAGGCAATACAGTAAAACCCCGATTTAACGGACCCTGATTTAACGGACTTCGGATGCAACGGACAAAATTTCTGATGCATCCGAAATCCGTTTTTCGAGGGCTGGCTGCCAACTCCCGGCTCCCGCCCAGGTCCCACCTGTGGGTGGGCTGGCTGCCGGCTCCCGCCCAGCTCCCGCCTGCGGGCGGACTGTCTGGCTGGCTGCTGGCTCCCGCCTGCGGGCAGGCTGGCTGCTCCCGGGTCCTGCCTGTGGGCGGGCTGCCGGCCAGCTCCCCGCTGCCTCCCCGGTCCAGGCAGCGGGCGGGCTGCCTGCTGGCTCCCGACTGCCGCCCGGGTCCAGGCAGCGGGCGGGCTGGCTGCCGGCTCCCCGCTGCCGCCCAGGGCCAGGCAGCGGGCGGGCTGGCTGCCGGCTCTCCGCTGCCTCCCCGGTCCAGGATGACGGTTCCAGCCCAGGTCCCAGCAGCCGGGGACCCGGGCGTGCTGGCTGACGGTTCCTGCACGGGTCCCAGCAGCCGGGACCCGGGCGGGCGGGCGGGCTGGCTGACGTCTCCCGCCCGGGTTCCAGCAGCCGGGGATCCGGGCAGGCTGGCTGACGGTTCCCGCCCGGGTCCCAGCAGCCGGACCCGGGCGGGCTGGATGACGGTTCCCGCCCGGGTCCCAGCAGCTGGGACCCGGGCGGGCTGACTCACGGCTCCCGGCTGCCGTGATAGTTTATTATACAGTAAAACCTCGATATAACGGACTAATTTGGGCGGGCTGCTCGTTTTTTTTTATTATTATTAAATAACGGACTTTTGGCTTTAACGGACACCCCCTCGCCTGAATTAGTCCGTTATATCGAGGTTTTACTGTATTGCAAAATGCTGTACAAGAACTCAAAGAGTTGTGTTCAATGAGACTCCTTAGGCCCACTGAGCTGTGGAATCCACTTCAGTCCGGAGATTTGCAATCTGCTGGAATGTTGTGCTAATTCAAAAGGTTTATTGGGATTTACACTGATGTAATCACCTTCACCCTGGCAAGGATGTTCCGCTGACCTTTTCTATGACAACAAAATTGGGCCAGTCTTGGCAGTAGCAGTTTAAATTAAAGCTGCTTTGCCTGACCTCACTATGAAGGCTGATCAACATGTTTTAAAATGTTGACAAAAATACCTCCCCCAACCCCCAATATTTTGTCTAGTTTTAGATATTGTCAAAAGATTTTGAAAAATCCAAAGAAAGACCAAAAAATCTGAACCTTTTCACTGAACATTTTCGGCAATTTTGATCAGCTCTGCTGACTTCTTATTTTCCACAGGAGAACTCTCTTCTCTTCTTTTCTGGTTCTTCTAGTGCTCCCGTCATTGTGGTATCTAAGCACCATACAGAATTAAGAACAAACAAAGAGGTTGTGATGAGTTCCAGTCCCTAGATGATCGATTATCTGTGCAATGCAATTCAATGGACCATTTCAACAGAGGGAAAAATAAAATACCAATTTGTTGATAGCCCATTAACACTCCTTGAATTGTTTAAAATATATTTGGGGCTAAGGGAAGTTTCCCTGGGTCCCTCTATAATAGTGAGTAGTGTTCCTTAAAAGAAGTCACATTTGATTACATTTCCTCCTTTCTACAATTCTATTATTTTCATAAGGTGGTGTAAGCAGAGAAAAAATGGGATCCGATTTTCTCTGAGAGTCTGACACTAGATATTGGGCAGTGTACAGATACATAGAAAGAGTAAAGGAACTGAAGCAGGCTTGAAAGGATAACAATATGATTAAAAGAACAAATATTTGCATATATTTTGGGAGTACCAAACTAAAATTTTAGGTTGAATTCCAAGCAGCACCCACCCACCCACAAACTCTAAATTAGGTTTCTCTTCCCAGTTTCTGCTTTGAAAATGGATGATGTCAGCTATCCAAAGTCTCAACTCTGCCAATTGGCTGGCTGCTTAGTCCCAGAGAGTGAAAGGTAACTCTTCAAACCTTTCAGTTCACTCGTCGGGCAAGCCTGGGTTTTCACGTCCACTCAAAGGAATAGATCCATCCAGACTACCCAAGTCAACTCTCTTTTACCTTCAGTAAGTCTAAGATGTGCCCGTGAAGTTTTCTTGGCAACTTACTTGTGGCCAACACAACAGTTAAAAATAAAATTCACATATGCCACTTCAACTCCTCATCAATGCATCCTCCCTTGGAGCAGCACTACTAATAGGCGAGGAAAGATTTTCTCTTACTATTTTTCTGAAAAATTATATGTGTAAACTGCAGGTACTACAGGATTGCATAATATTTATTTGGAAATGTCTGTTTCATTAGAGAGCATTACTATTATTTATTATTTGCAATGACAATCTACTCAGCATTATACAGAACACAGTTCCCGTCCTGGAGCACTTATAATGAATATGAGATTCAATAAAATGCATAAAGCCTTTAAAATCATCTCCCCAATAAAAAGAGAACAGATTCTGATCCCCTAACTCACCCTGAATAGTACCTTCCTCCATGGGTAGACCTGTTGACAACTGTAAATAAGTGCTACTAAATTGGAGTCAGGTATCACAATCTGGCCTGGAGGAAAGAAAATGCCTATGACATCCTGTCAAGGGGCAGGTAAATCCTGTCAGCCCTGTAAGGCAGTGTGGCCCTGTGGCCTGAGTCAGTAAAGCAGACCTGGGCTTCAGGATCATAAGGCCTAGTAGCTAAAGTCTAAGTAGCAGCCCTCCTCCCCATGGCAGTATGGCCGAACAACCAAAGACAATAGGGCTATCTTGGGATTCAGGACAGGAAGGCCCAGTGACCCAAGTCTAAGTAGCCACTCTTCTTTCCAGGGCAGTATGGCCCAATGGCCAGAGTCAATAGGGCTGTCCCTACTGTTCAAAAAAGAAGTAGATAAATTCATGGAGGATGATGGCATCACTAGCCTCTGTTTGCCAGAAGCTGGGAGTAGGCAACAGGAAATGGATCACCTGTTCGTTCCCTCTGGGGCAACTGGCATTGGCCACTGTTGGAAGACAGAATATTGGGCTAGATGGACAATTGGTCTGACCCAGTATGGCCATTCTTATGTTCTTTTGTCCCAGGTTCAGAATAGTAAGGCCTAGTGGCCAAAGTATGTAATGGCCTTCGGCAGTCCAATTTAATTACCCGCTTGGGTGTGTCCATGGTGGGTTAGACGGTTGGGCGACTTGGATCACCATTCTCCACAAGGTCCCGACCAAGAACCCTAGAGAGCAGATAACTCACTGCTCTGTCTCAGCCACCCATTACTACTGTCCCATTTGCTGGGTTGCTTCCTACCTCTTCTTCCAATGTGGGCGGTCCCTCACCAACCACTGAAAAATGGCCTCTGTCAGCCTCGGCTGGGGTTAGGTAGAGGCACCAACCTAACTGGTGTCAGCGTCTGGTGGCTCTGGCTCTTTCCCAGAAGAAGTCTGCAGTGCATATCTGCTTTCATCGGTGGTCATCCCAGCTGAGCTGGGCTGCTTCCTCTTATACGGTGGTTCCAGTTGGAGCATCCTCAGCAGGTGTGAGGGGGCATGTCTTCCTCAGTTCATAGCATGGGGTAAACGCCCGCTCGCCCAGTGCTGGGGAGGTATACCTCATCATATATCCCAGATAGGCACCAGCACATGTTTTAACTAAAAACCCTGTATTATGTATGACATTTTGTTCATGAATACCAACTGGTGAGTGTGGCATGTATTTTTAAATAGTGGACAGCATGAATATTAATGTGTGAGCTACAGGTGAGAACATTAATGCCCTTTGCAACTTCAAAATAAAACATCAGCTACAGTGGAGAAAGTCGCTATATGTAAATTTTAATTTTGGAAAACTGGTCAGATTAGTGCACTTATTTGTAGTTTTCTTTTTATATAAGCGAAACATGAATTGCAACTACTTACCTCTTTTATTGTTGAATTAGAATTGTTTGGAAAACCAGGAGAATGTTAGAAAGCTCACCTACGATCTGACTTTAAAAGTTCTTGTCACAAAAAATATGTTCACTACAGTGAGCTCTCCAGTCTACAGTCACAGGGAGGAATTCACCCTTGTGGGGAGGCGTGTGGGGGGGGGGAGAGGAGGGGCAGAGGGGATGCACAAAGCCCATACATGTCTTAAATTCCATTTAAGCTCTGGTGCAGTGATTTTCAACCTTTTTTTGTTTGTGGACCTCAACAGAATTTCAAATGGAGGTGCAGAAATTCAACCTGTGGCCCACGGACCCTTACCATAGACTGAACAGAATTCAACTATAAATGTTGCACATGCTCAGCATGGAATTTGACGCAGCATTAGAAAGAGCACTGAACTGTGGGCTTCTATGGTAACGACAACACTGCCAGGTTTTGACCTATAGGTGAGGGTCTTCACATACTTTTGATTGATCAGAAAAATGGAATGCCTTTTCTGGAATCTGAAACTGTATTTTCAGTCACCATCCATGGACCCTTTAGACATAGTCTGCGGACCTCAGGTTGAATACCATTGCTTTTGAGCACAACTCCATCTGTCCATCTAAGGACTATATGGCCCCCATTACTATAGTATATGAGCACTTCCCAATCTTTAATGTATTTATCTCTACAACTTTGAGGCAAGGCAAGGAAGTGCTATTATCCCCACTTTACAGCTAGATAACTGAGGCACTGAAATGCTAAGGGCTAAATTCACAAGGGAGACTCAGGTGCCTAACCGGCACTTCAGGCACCTCAGTCCAATCTTTAGACATCACTGGCCTTCATAGAACTGCTGATCAGCTGTCACCTAACCCTGCAGGCACGTAAGGTCCCTAGATAGCTATGTTTTCAGCAATAAAGTCAGCAAGGTGCCTAAATTTTTGCTGCTGGACATGTGCACAGCCACCTAACACTGCCAAGCAGCTTGGCACCTAAGTCATGCCTTAGTGGAATTTGTAAGCTAGGAGTTTCCTTGCCTATCTCAACTGTGGGGCCTGATCCAGTTGGCATGCTCAGATGCCATGTAAAAGCTCACCTACTAGACTGGGTCTTGTAAACTCACCTCCCTCCCAATAACCAAGTGGTCAGAACTCTCGCCTACGAGTTGGGAGAGCCATTCAAATTCCCCTCTCTGCTGGATTGGAAGCAGGGACCTGAATCCATGTCCCTCCCCTCTGACATGAGTATCCTAAACACATATGGCTAGGTATCTACTCTCTCCTGCTGAAGCTGTTCCTCTTGATATTAAATACTTAAACATGAATTGGAGAAAGAACTGGAATTGGGGCTTCCCAGGACAGTTCACTAAGCTACCAAGTCATTCCCACTTTGTCTCCATACTGATGAATTTACAGGTCTCATACAAAGTAGAACAGCTACTGTAGAAGGAGCTAATCTTCCAAAACGTTATTCATGTGTTCAGTATTTCCGTGAAGAAGTCCAATTAAATTAATGAGATTATTCCGGTGAGTAAAGACTCCTCACGTGGGTAAGGAATTGCATGTTCTGGGTATATTTTTAATTACATTTGTTTAAAAAATTTAATTGGGAGGCAGGAGTTCAGGTGTGCACAATATAAACCCTTGATGTAAGTCACAAACTAAACCAGACAGCAAGATAGAGCAGTTACTAAAGAGATAAGAACTGTCCTGAAGGGGAGGAGACCAGAGAGGAACAGAAGTAAGGAGTGAAATGAATCAGCGAATTTTTAACACATTAATTCATCCTATTCCCCTTTCATAAGTTTCACAGCCCTGTTTTCTTTGCTTGTTTGTATTTTTTTCTTTCTTTCCATATCAGTTTAAGAGTCTCTCTGAGGGTAACAAGATACTAAGAGGACAATTTTTGTTGCAGTCAAACAGATTACAAATCTGAGCCAGTCAGATCCGAGGAATTATAGTAGCTCATCAAAGTAAAGAGATTTGCAAAACAGTAGTTATTGAGAAATAATGGTTCAGGGAAATGCATGTACTCTGGTAATAATGGCACACAGCTCACCTAAGTAAATGGATTCTCATCCTAGAAAATAACCATATAGTGATTATATCTAGATAACCAGAGTTCAAAGAATTCCATAACTAGAAAATAACTGCCAGTTTCTACTTCAGTAATTGTACAGCATCCAGGATTCTTGGTACAACATCTCCATTTCAACATTTTCTTGTATAATGCAGATATTTGCAACAAGGTGACTGATTGACAGAGAATAATTATTTCCACATTCCTGTTGAACTGGGGTATTGATGTTTGGTACAATCAGTCATTCTGAGGCACTGAGTACAGGAGGAAAAAAATCCCAACATTCAACTTTGATTTTTCCATCGGAGATTACCAGAGATCACTAATCTGTCCTTTCAAATTTAAACCATTAAAGTGCTCATCTGAGCTAATACCTAGGAATTTGTTACACTCTACTTAGATATTATTTCTCTTTCTTCCCCCTCTTGTTTTTCTTTTGTCTGTTTAGTTAGTACATTCTTAGGGGCAGGAACTGTTTCTTATCAACATTTGTACAGACCTAGCACAGTAAGGCCTTGATCTCAGTTGGGGAATCCAGGAACTGCTGGAATACAAATAGTAAATAAATAATAATTAATTCTTTATAGGCTGCTCTCATCACTCCCCATAAAACACCGACCACACAGCATAAGCAGCTGGGGAGGGGAAAATATAGAAACTAAGAAAGAAAGATATGGAATATAGGGAGGTGTCAGATGGCATGCTGGGTTTAGAAGGTTGTGGAGGGGGGAGGGGAGACTTGTGATAAATAGGACTTCAGGTGTCCAGAAGGTCACCAGTTCTAATTAACAGATTTCAAGAAAGAAAATTGTCAAAGGGAATTGTTTTTACAGTTGTATTTATATACATTTTTGTATTACAGTTACTCTGATACACTCTAACCAAGGTCAGGGCTCACTGCCAAACTAGGACAAATCTAATGGAGTCTCATGGGATCAGTCCTGGGTCTGGTCCATTCAATATTTTAATGAATGACTTGGATAATGGAATGGAGAGTATGCTTCTAAAATTTGTGGATGAAACCCAACTGGGAGGGGTTGCAAGCACTTTGGAAGCCAGTATTGGAAATCAAAATGACCTTGACAAATTAGAGAATTAACCTTAAATCAACAAGATGAAATTCAATAAAGACAAATAGAAAGTGCTTTACTCAGGAAGGAAAAATCAAGTGCACAGCTACAAAAAGGAGAATAACTGGCTAGGTGGTAGTACTGCTGAAAAGAATCTGGGGGTTAGGGTGGATCACAAATTGAATATGAGTCAGTAATGTGATACAGTTGCAAAAAAGGCTAATATAGTCCTGGGGTATATTAACAGGACGATCATACGTAAGACAGAAGAGGTAATTAGCCCATTTCACTTGGCACTGACAAGGCCTCAGTTGGAGTACTGGGTCCAGTTCTGGGCATCACATTTTAAGAAAAATGTGGACAAACTGAAGAGGGTCCAGAGGAGAGCAACAAAAATGATAAAAGCTTTAGAAAACCTGTATGTCATGGGGTATACCTCTTGCTGCCAGACTGGCACCTCCTCCTGGTTGCTCTGGGGATTAGCTTAAGGCCAACACCCCCCATTGACAGTCTGCACACCATCTCTGCTTCTGAACTACAGACCCCCTCTCGGCTTCCAGAACTGCAGCATGCTCTTCACGACTGAGCCCTCTGCCACGTCACCATCTGGGTTTCCCCCTTGCAGGGGTGAGTATCCCAGTCCTATTGTCCAGTCACTTCCCCAGCAGCAAGTGGGGGGAACCCAGGCCCACTCACTATTCTGGTTCCCCGCTCAGGGACCCCGTAGAGAGCAGCCTCCTGCTGTCTATTCCTAATTCTCCACCAGTGCTGCTTCAATTCCCTGGGCCACTTTCCTGCAGCCCCATCATCATCGTCCCCTAAAAACTAGGCATGTTTAGCCTTGAGAAAAGAAGAGTGAGGTGGGACCTGATAACATTCTTCAAATATATTAAGGGCTGGTATAAAGAGGATGGTGATAAATTGTTCTTCATGTCTACTGGAGATAGGACTAGAAGTAATGGACTTAATCTGCAGCAAGGGAAATTAAAGTTCAATATTAGGAGAAGCTTTCTAACTATAAGGGTAGTTCAGCTCTGTAATAGGCTTCCAAGGAAGGTTGTGGAATCTCCATCATTGGGGTTTTTTAAGAACAGGTGGAACAAACACCTGTCGGGGATGGTCTAGGGATTTTTGGTCCTACCTCAGCACAAGGGGCTGGACCAAATAACCTTTGATGAGCCCTTCCAGCCCTACATTTCTAGGATTCTATGATTGTGCTGGTCACAGCACAACCAGATATTAAGAGACTCTGCCTTGAAGAACTTGTAATTAAAATGATTTATTTTTGAATCTAGAATCTAGTGGCCCCCATCAGGGATCAGAGCCTCACTGTGATAGGCACTGAACAGACATATCATGAAAATGTGGTTCCTGTCACACAGAAATTAAAAACCAGGTTGATGAGACGAAGAGTGGAAGAAAGGAAGTTTTATTATCCACGTTTTACAAATGAGGAAGGGAGGCGAAGAATAATCTCCATGATCAGAAGTAAATATAAAGCTCGAGTTTTACTTAGCATAGACCATGTCTCCATTTCTCCCTCCCTTACTAAAGTGGGTGATTGCAGGTCCTTGGCATCTTGTCAGCTCTCACAGCACAAAGCACAGCACTTTATTTACAGTACACCATGGATCTACGGATAATCTCCCACAGAGCTATTACACAACTATATACACACAGATGCATGTACTGAAAAGAAATGAAAAAAATATGTATATACAATCCTTCAACATTACTCAGGGCTGAACGACATATAGTAAGTAACAACCCCTATGTAGCAAACATTTCATTTACAGAAAGAATTCAGCAGTAAGGTATTGCCATATTAATATTGAATTTAAAAGGTGACTAAGCTATAAAAAAGGCATGTTTTAAGGAACCAAGAATGTCAGCTGTGCAGCACAATTCCCTTCTTTATTCCATTTTGGAATGGTCACAAAAACAAACGAACACCTGCACAATGCAGCCCAATGACGGATGAATTTCTACACAGTCACGTACAAGGTAATGTACAGTATCTGTTCATCTATCAAATGTTTCATGGTTGTATCAAAGTGCCATGGATATCTATACATATAAAAGTCAAATGGTGTATGCGTGTATGTACGTTCACTTACTCCTTCCACACCGTTTGAGCTAGAGACTTGAAATTTGGTACAGTTATAGGTCTTAGGGTCCTAATCAGGGTAAGAGTGGAAAATTTTTCAAATCTCACCTCTAACGCCCCCCAGGGGTGAAATTATTTAAAGGCCAATCACATCAGCTGGGCAGCTGCTGTTCTCTGTGACATAGTTATGATGTCATAATACCCCCCTCCAACGGACCCCGCACTCGCTCAGCTCTCTGCCCCCTCCCCCCTCCCACGGACCCCACACTCGCTCAGCTCTCTGCCCCCTCCCCACCTCCGACGGATCCGAGTTGGGTTTGGTCGGAGGATAAGTGAGGTAGGTGTGTCGGGTTTGGTTGGGGGGGTGAGGGGGGATGTCGGGTTTGGTCGGGGGGTAAGTGAGTTGAGGGTGTTGGGTTTGGTCTGGGGGGGTGGGAAGGTGTTGGGATGGGTGGGGGGTGAGGTGTGGGTGTTGGGGTTGGTCAGGGGGTGTTGGGTTTGGTGGGGGGGTAAGGTGGGGGTGTTGGGTTTGGTTGGGGGGGTGAGGAGGGGGGTCGGGGTTGGTTGAGGGGTAAGTGAGGTGTGGGTGTCGGGTTTGTTTGTGGTGGTAGGTAGGGGTGTCGGGTTTGGTTGGGGGGGGGAAGTGAGGTGGGTGTGTCAGGTTTGGTCTACGGGGGGTAAGGTGTGGGTGTTGGTCAGAGGGTGTTGGGGTTGGTAGGGGGTGACGTGGGGGTGTTGGGTTTGGGTGGGGGGAGTGAAAATGTGAGTCAGGGTTGGTCGAGGGGTAAGTGAGGTGGGGGTGTCGGGTTTGGTCGGGGGGGTGAGGTGGGGATGTCAGGTTTGCTCTCTGCCCCCTCCCCCCTCCAACGGACCCGCACTCGCTCAGCTCTCTGCCCCCTCCCCACCTCCGACGGACCCGAGCAACACCAGGTATTTTCGCTAGTACATTATAATAGTATAATTTCTGTCTGACAAGGAACATGGCAGCATGGTTTAGGGAAGGCTAATACAAATAGATGTGTCCTATATTCACCCTAAAGTTGTCAGGATTCAAGTCCAGTTTGATCTTCTGTGGTAGAGACTAGCTGAGGGAGAATGCCTAGCCCCCTGATACTTTCACTTTGGGGACCCTCAGCGGTAGTAATGCCCCCGTAGAGAATAGCTGTTATAGTTGACCACACAAAGAGAGATGGTTTCTGAGATCGCTCACCACAGTCTCATGCAAAACACAATGGTTCTAATTCTAATGGACAAGTCTGAATTCAGTCCTCATCCTAGGCCCCACAGGACTGCTTTAAAGCCTCCCCTCCCCCAACAACAAAGAAAGGGATCTTCAGGAAGTCTACACCTCAGATTGGGGCCTCTCAGGATGTCCAGTCTGAGGGCCCTATCTTACCAGCAGCACAAGGGAGGCCTTTCATCCAAGATCCATAGCTTGGATACAGAGGGCCTTGCCTGGCTCCAAGCTTTCTCACACGATGGCTCTTTTCTCCTCCCCTGCAAAAGAGGTTTCCCGGGAGAGCTCCCCATGCTTAGTGAGCAAGTACAATGGGCCATTCTGCTTCATCTGAAGGTACCTCTTTTTCACCCCTAAAGTAACAAAACCCTTGTCCTTTATTTCTTCCCTCCCCCGGATAGTTATCCAGAGTGCGAGCTTGAATCAGAGCTGGACTTGTGCATTTTAGCACAATCTCTTCCCCTCCCTCCAACACACCTTAGAAAACCTTAGACGATCATGCTGGAGAAGTGTGATCTCTCACAGGACAAAAATCTTAACTGGTTCTCTAGTGGAGGAAAATTCTTTGGCGAGTGGGAAAGAGCATGTTCTCCCAGGGGACAACCTCAAAGTTGATTGTGCCTATCCACCTTCTTTTAGGAAGATTATGCTAACAGGTTGTGCCTCTCCTGACTCTTCATCATTCTGCCAAAGAACCTCCTGAGTCTCTAAACTGAACCCTGACTCCCACAACCTCTGGTGTCCCACAGCAAATATGACTCAGTGGTGGCTTCCTATTCTAATTCTCTGCCTCTGGAGGTCAGTGTGTTTCTTCCTGACCACTCTGGCCTGGAAGGTAGAGTGGATGGTTAAACAATCATTCAAACAATCACAATCTGTACCTCACACACTTTGAGAATGGCCATCCGGCAGCTCATGGCAGCCCAGGAGGACAAAGTGATTTACTCCAATCTGCCCTTCTTGGTACACAGGAATCTCTCAAAGTGCTTTAGTGCTGTTAATGTTCTGAACAACAGGACTCCGGGATTCCATCTGCTTAGAAGGTCAACATTTTGAGAGCTTCTGTACAGATCCAGAGATCATTCTAGATCCAACATCGTTCACTCTTTTGACAACCAGAAAGCAAATGCCCTCAATGAACAATGATGGCAGACCCCCCAGCCAGTTTCTCAACCTGCTTCCTCCATTTTGTGAGCATCACGTCTGATTTACCTGAGTTGAACTTGAGACAACTTCTTTTCATCCAGATATTTATTTTCCCCAGGAACTGTGATGTTTGGTAATGACACAGTTTCTGCTAGATTTGTGTACCGCTGGGTATTGTCAGTGTATACTTGGCATCAAAGCTCACAGCATCACACTATTTCTGTTAATGGTTTAACATAAAGGTGAGAGCTCTTGAAAGTCACAATGAGCAATAACTCATCATAATTTTCTGGGATCTATCCAATAAGAATGAGCAAACACAGCTTACTGCTACTCCATTTGTACCAACATTATTTCAGTCCTACATGCATTCAGCTGGAGCCTGCTTCTTTTCAGCAAGTCACTTACTTCTCTCTGGCACTAAAATAGTTGGCCAATGGCAATGCCTGCAGTTAATGTGAAAGAGATGTAGCAGTAGGTGTCATCAGCATATTGTTGGCAATGAAGGTGTGAAGGAAGCCAGCATAATGCAATTCCAGCCATCCCTGCCAGGACTCATAAATGAGTTAGGACCATCTCCTGATGAATAGCTTTGAAAACTGTCACTAGATCTAACAACACTAAGATGGATGTTTGCCCTCTCTCTATAGGCCTGGTCTTCACTACATGCCGGATTGGCAGGTAGCGATCGATCTTTTGGCGATTGATCCCCCGTCAACTCTGGAACTCCAGCTTGCCGGGAGGCGCAAGCTGGGGTCGACGGGGGAGTGCACCGCCGACTGCCACCGCCGTGAGGATGGCAGGTAAGTCGGCTGCAGATATGCAAACTTCAGCTATGTAATTCACATAGCCAAAGTTGCGTATCTGCCGTCGATTCCCCCCCCCCCCCCGTAGTGAAGACCAGCCCTATGAGTGAAAGATTATCCATTAGTGTAAACAGTGTCTTCTCCACACCATATCCTGGGATGAATCCTGACTGGGAGGGAATCAGAGCACCATATGGCAAGATCAGGTGTTGTTAGAGTCAGTTCATCATCTTGATGACTTTGCCCAAGAAGGGGAGTGTAGCGACATGATGACTCACCGGCACAGCGCCTGCTGCTGGTCATCCAGGAATTAGCAATTTTTCTAGCTCAGCGCCCTTTGCCGGCTGGTGGCTCACCTGCCACTGTTTCCCATGTTCCTCCCGGATCCCAGTGTTCCTTTGCCTTGGGGTGCTGCCCCACAGCACCTTCACACTCTGGGTCTCCCCTCCCAGGGGACCCCCAAGCCCTTTAGTCCCACCTTGCCTCAGTGGCTACCGCCAGTCATTATCTAGCCCCCGCTCACTGGGGCAGACTGCAGTGTGTAATGGCCACTCATCATTGGCAAGGGTGGTAGGACCTTTTGCCTCTGCCTAGCCCCAGGCTGCATCTTTGCAACCCCAGTACCTGCTTTAGGCCTTGCTCAAAGCCTGCAGCCTGGGGGGTTGCCAGGCTGGAGCTCTCCAGCTCCTCTTGCCTTTCCCCAGCCTGCTCTACCCTAGGTACCCTGAGCTTCCAGGCAGCCAGGTCCCTCTCTCTCCACAGCCAGAGAGAGACTCCTCTGCTCCTAGTCCACAGCTCTCTTATAAGGGCCAGCTGAGCCCTGATTGGCTGGCCACAGCTGTGGTTGCTTCCCCAGTCAGACTAGGTTTGCTGCTTTCCCCCAGCCACAGCCCTCTGCAGGGCTGTTTTAACCCCTTTAAGGCTGGAGTGGGGTGACTGCCCCACTACAGGGAGCTAAAGGACAAGGCTTGATGAGATTGTATGTGCTGAGTTGTGGATTCCTGAGGTGTGGTTGGACTATCGACATTTTCAGGGTGGTCGGAAGGCTGTCATTTCTGAAAAGGGCATTTGCAGTCTAAGTTAGTTGTGGCTTCAGACCAGGCACTCCTCATTTGTATTCATCAATCATGAAAGTCATAGTTCTATCTCATATGCAGAGATTTTTGTTCGTGTCTTGACAACCCTTGGTTTTGAGATCTGGGCAGCCTCTGTCAGAGAAGAGGTTGGGTTTGCTGGCCACTGCTCCCATTCCAGTTCCTCAGACTCACTGGAAAAAGTCTCATACCTAACTGACCTTTTCTGAAAAACAGGCTGAATGATCGACACAGTAGGATGTGTTTGTCTGGCAGAATGCACTAATCATCCATTACCTGGAACATTTCTAGCAAGTCAGCATTTTGCGGCCACAAGGATGCTGAGTTTTTGCCTCCCAGGGCATCTTGATAGACAGCAGAGAGAAAATGTTTGCTTAATGCACAATGGCAGTCAACAAAGCAGAAGTCAGGCCGTGTTAAGGAGGGATAACAAATGATAAAGAAAACATTATAATGCCATTATATAAATCAAAGGTCTATTCTGACCTTGGATACTTTCTATCTACAATGGCCTGATACAATACACATGTTGAATATGGTGCTTTGGTCCAATTCCCTCACTTGGCTAAGTGTACAGCACTAAACAGTCAAATTCATCCTAAGGCCCTCTGCATATGATGATCTGAGGTCATCTCAGCTAGACAGGAGGTTGCACCTTGTGCTTCCTGTATTCTTCACAGTATTCTGGTCATCTCCTTTCCTTTCACTCCTTTTTGCAAAATAGTGTCAGTTGAGGCCTGTGTGTGTGTGCTTTTTTACAATGCAAAGGAAAGAGACACAGGGACACACAGACAGGATGGAAAGAGCCTGGGCGGGGGAGGGGGGAGATTTAAATATATTCCAAAATGTTATCAACAATGAAGAAAAATGATTTACAAATTATTGGGGGAAATAACCCTCTTTATTTTACATATGGAAAATACCCGCTAGAGTTTCTTAAAGCGTCTGTTCAGACACCTCCTCTTGAAACGTGATATTATGAAATTCCAGTAAGAGATGAAAGGTGAAAGGAATACCAAGGCAATCTCAAGGGCTGAAGCACCGTCCATAATCCGTCAGTGGAAGAAATGGAAGGAAAAAAGAATTGGAGTTGTGTGATAAAAGATCAGATTCTTACAAGATCTACACTACAGACAAAAACTAAGAACCAAGGAAGGCTGTTATTTTCTAGGTAGGTAAGGGTCAGGGATTTGCACAAAAAGTAGGTTATATAATAGCATTCTTCTTCACACCTCTTCATTATCAAGCTCCTCTGTAATTTGAGTATCAGAGTTCTGTCCTTGCCCTTGAATGCTCTCTCTCTCAATCTTTTTCTACTCTGGTAATACAAAGAGGCCAGAAAGCTGCTCTAATAGGACAGCTGATATGGGGAATGGTGACATGGAGTCAGTGAATCTCTGCTAGTGTAGAGCTTTCATTGCCAGCTCTGCGCCAATCCCCCTGCTGTATCTTGATGTGCAGCCAGCACACATAATACTTAGGAATCACCAACCCTTAGGGGGCTGTTACAACCCAGGAAACATTAGAAGAGCTCTGAAGTTGCTCTAAGTTATGCAAGGGGTTGAATGGCCCCTGGAAACTGTAGGGAGCAAGGTAGTGCAAAGACAGTCTTAAGGCACCATTGCTCTTCCCTTCTCTCCATGCGTGCCAAGCAGAGCTCTCATGTTGCTGCAGGTCTGGTTCAGAGAATTATGTACACTAGTTTTTAATAGGTGAAATTCTTACTATCTTGATGAAAGAAATCCAAACCATAGACTCATAGACTTTAGGGGCAGGAGGGACCATCGTGATCATCTAGTCTGACCTCCTGCACACAGAATCATAGGACTGAAAGGGACCCCGAGAGATCATGTAGTCCAGTCCCCTGCACTCATGGCAAGACTAAGTATTATCTAGACCAGCACTGAAAGGTGTTTGTCTAACCTACTCTCAAAAATTTCCAATGATGGAGATTCCATAATTTCCCTTGGCAATTTATTCCAGAGTTTAACCACGCTGACAGTTAGGAGACTTTTCCTAAGGTCCAACCTAAGCCTCCCTTACTGCAATTTAAGCCCATTGCTTCTTGTCTCATCATCACAGGTTAAGAACAAATTTTCTCCCTCCTTGTAACAACCTTTCATGTATTTGAAAACTGTTATTTCCCCTCTCAGTCTTCTCTTTTCGAGACTAAACAACCCCAGTCTTTTCAATCTGCCCTCATAGGTCATGTTTTCTAGACTTTTAAACATTTTTGTTGCTCTTCTCTGGACTTTCTCCAGTTTGTCCACATCTTTCCTGAAAAGTGGTGCCCAGAACTGGACACAATACTCCAGTTCAGATCCAATCAGCGTGAAGTAGAACAGGAAGAATTATTTCTCATGTTTGCTTACAATTCTCCTGCTAATACATCACAAAATGATGTTTGCTGTTTTTGCAACCATGTTACATTGTTGACTCATATTTAGCTTGTGGTCCACTATGACCCCCAGATCCCTTTCTGCAGTACTCCTTCCTAGGCAGTCATTTCCCATTTTGTATGTGTGCAACTGATAGTTCCTTCCTAAGGGAGCACTTTGCATTTGTCTTTACTGAATTTCATCTTATTTACATCATGGGCCACAGAATTTCGCCCACCCATTTGTTCAGATCAGTTCCTGTCTGCATCCTGTAACACTTACCCATACTGGTATTGCCCTGGCCTCTTCTTTTGTCATTCAGTTTCGCATGCATTCTATAACAATGTGCATTTCCTCACTTTTGGGGGCAAAGCCAGACTTTGAGGCACCTGCTCCCCTACTTGGTGTAAACATTGCTTGTGCCAATCAGAAGTGAACACAAACAGGTTTTGGGCCCCGTCCCCTATGACACTTTTGTGATGTCATAGTTGGTACTTATGTTTCTGCCTGCCATGTGCAGACAGAGAGAGGAAAACGAATCCCGTGTATCCGCGTATCCCGTGTACCCCACGTAACCGAGCCTGAAGCCTCTCTCTCAGCTCACATGTTTTCAAATAGAGCTTCTACGTTTACCGGTCGTGTTATGCGTTGGTTTGTATTTGTAAGTATCAATTATTACTAAATGCTGCATCTTTGTTTGTAAATATTGTTAGTAGGTATTTTAGTCATTGTGTGTTTTAAGTTTCATTAAGTCTATTAGCTAATTAAAAACTGCTTCCTTACTCCTTGTAATTATCCCCAGTAAAACTTTAAATTGATTAATTTTAGTTGTGTGTGTGTGTGTGTGTGTGTGTGTATCTGCAGCTCATGTCCTGACCCACACTCCCCTTGCATCTCTTACCTATATAGTCTGTTGCCACGTGCAGCCTGGTAAATAACAGGCCTGCATTTTTTTTTCGCCCCTGCGAGTCCGTGGCAATCCACACCATTCACTCCTGTAATAGACAGATAACCTCTCACTGAGTTACTGAAGTCCTCAAATCATGGTTTAGAGTCTTCAAGTTATAGAGAATCCACAATTTACACTAGTTTAAACATGCAAGTGACCCATGTTTCATGATGCAGAGCAAGGTGAAAAAGCCCCAGGATCTCTAACAATCTGACCGGGGGGAAAATTCCTTGCCGACGCCAAATATGGTGATCAGTTAGATCCGGAGAAGGTCAATGAGATAGACCAGTCAGACACCTGGGAAAGAATTCACTGTAGTAACTTACATATAACTCGAGTATAAGCATGAGCTATAGTCCCTGAATTATTCACAATCAGTAGTGAGGGGGCTGTGCTCAAGGTTCTGTGCATTGCCCAGCTATGCACCATCATCACTTCTCCAGGGCAATTTCAGCTCAGTAAATTCCTTGGTGTATGTACATCACTCACTGGAGGACAGACAAGTCTCTTGTTTACTCCGATACCTTTTTTAAGTTGCCAAAGTCCTTAGCAGCAAGGTTGTTCTTCCTCTACTTTTCTAAACAAGAGATCCACAGGATTAAAAGTAAAACAAATGGACATTTCCATGTATAATAAGAACATTCACATTCCATTAGATAAGGGAAGCGTGGACTAGTGCTTTGTGAAGAGAAGGGAGTTCCATGAACATCTGAGATCTAATTCTGTGGCTCTAACTTTGGGTCTCCTTTGTGGCACTGGTCACGTAACTTAACCTCCCTGCCTTAGCCCTATTTTACAGATGAGGGAAACTATCAGTATTATCCACCTGCAGAGTTAACAAAGTCCTGTGGCACCTTAAAGACTAACTATAAAGTTTTGAAGCATGAGCTTTCGTGGGCTAATTAGCCCACGAAAGCTCATGCTTCAAAACTTTATAGTTAGTCTTTAAGGTGCCACAGGACTTTGTTAAATCCACCTGCAGTGCACTCTGGGGATGTTGATCAGAGAAATTTTTTTAAATTGAAAAATGCTTATTATTATTATTGAAGATGGAGATTAAAAATGCTTGTATTTTGTAAGATCACAAGAGTGGCAAGTAAAATCACTCACATAACTTACTGGGTAACAGCTTTTAAGCAATAATGTATGTATACATAAAATTCCAATATGAAAGTGAAGAAGCATCTCTTTCAGGTCACATTGTGTCACTGATTGTTAAACAGAATTCTCCATTAGAATCAGTGGGAAGCACTGTTTACAAGTCAATGGCACAATATGGCTCTTGATTACCTCGGAAGTAAGTGATTAGATGCTCAGTTAAAAGCTGAAGTGAATGGAGCTCCTTGAACCTTACTATGCTACAATTTGATTAAACTACCTTTCAGCAACCTTATTAAACTACTGCATTTGTAGAGCAGTAACATGAGAGTCATATAGAAAAGAACAGACCAATATATCCACTTATTCTATTTCTTAGTGCTATTGCTGACTCTTTTTAAACCAAAGGGTAAAGGCCATGAAATGATGAGCAAAAGTATCAAAAACACTGTCAAAAAACCATTGGCCCTGCAATCACTATAATCTGTATAAAACTTTAAAGGACTCTTCCAAAAGTAAACACCTGTACAAGTATAAAAAGATACTCTGCAGTTTAGATGTAGCCTATTCACCTAACAATGCAGATGATGACATCCAAAGGTATAGCTTTTAAGGGAAGCTTCTGCACAGAATAAGTCTGTATTTAAACTAGGCTTCCTTTTTATTATGATTAATTATTATTATTAGTAGTAATAGCAGCTTTTCAGTTTCACCTTATAGGGCCCAACCAAGATCAGAGTTCTACTATGCTAGGCACTGAGTAAACACACAGTGAGAGAGAAATCCCTGCCCTGAAAGACTTATAGATAAGGGAGAAAAAAGTGTGTGTGGGGCGGGGCGGGGGGGAAGAGCTGAAACAGAGAGGTGAAGTGACTTGCTCAAGGTCATGTCATAGATCACTGGCAGAACTGGAATTGGAACGCAGCTCTGCTGACTCCTAGGCCAATGCCCTACCTATTAGACAATACTGCCTCCCTGTTTACTGCCCATGTGGACTCTCTGTGTCATCATCCCTCCTGAGGCAACTGTAGTATTGTCATACACTTACAAAAATGAAGCATCTGACAGATAAAACCTCCCTCGTGGATTTTCCTCTTTTAATTAGGAACTTGGTAGCAGTTTTACAGAGTCTAAAATCCTACAGTGTTTGGAGGGCAGGAAATACCTTAGATAAGTGATTTGATTATTCAAATTGCAGCATCTCTTCTCCATAGTGAAAACATATACATAATTCAGGGAAGGAAATGTGCTCTTTCCCGTTTAAGCTTTATGAGGATTATTATTTGAACCCGGTGGAGTCTAACTTAAACAATCATAGTTACGGACGTTGTTGAATTTGTTTTCAATGGAGTCATAGTTCAGGAAATACTTTTTCTGAGTTATCCTCCCACATTTATTCATCATTTAGGTCATTTAGGCAAATTGTACCACATAGTTAGGCCCCTTTGAAGTAATCTTTTTCATTACCTTTCCTGAATTTTCAGTATATTTGTTCTATGGTGCATGCATTTTAACAAGCTGTTTACATAAATTATATCCTCTGACTCCAAAACCTCCATTGCTTTTTCCATCAGTCTCTTTGTAGTCCCCTAGCCAGTCTCTGGATACGTAGGGCCCAATCTTCCTCCCATCAAGGTTATACAAATACTTCAGTAGAAGCAAGATCAAATCTTTCCCAACTTTGTTTGCTACAGATACACAACCACAGCAATCTTTTGAAGTACCACCCCATATTTTCCAAGGCAAATTAGTAGCATAGCTAAATAGTTATATCCGAGAGTCTCTACAGATAGGCATTATTTTAGTGCAGGAATTCTCAATCTTGAGGTTGTGACCCCAGGGGGAGAGGGAGGTTTGTGAAGCGGTACCAGGGAAGTTGCAACCATACTTCCCTTCCCATACAGCTAAAGGAGAGCTAGATCCCAGCTAGCTGGGATGAGGTGGTGGTTTTGGGGTTGTCCAGATAGGGAGGAGGTTGAGAATCATTATGTTAGAAGACTCAAATCTCTGTACTGGACATTCTCTGATACAGCATTTATCTCAAATTGCTTAAAACCAATCCTAGTGTCTTTCTCCACAGGCTCCCTTCCACTGCTTGCACTGACGAAGTGGGTATTAGCCCACGAAAGCTTATGCTTCAAACTTTATAGTTAGTCTTTAAGGTGCCACAGGACTTTGTTACCTCTGCTATTCCAGACTAACACGGCTACCTCTCTGATTCTTCCCAATCTCAGTATCTCTCTTATGGGAAGAATGATGAAAATATATGATTTACTATTTAACATTTTCATTTCATTTGACATTAAGAGATACACTTATGCATGCAAACTAAACAGTTACAAAATCTTCTGAGGTTGCTGCTGGTAGAATATAATAATTAACTTGAACCATCAAGCTGTAATGCAGACTTGAGCAGTTATTGTTGACTAAAGTGGATTCGTTTAGTTAAAAACTGTTTGGCATCAAGAGACATTCATTTAGATGTGCCTGACTTTAAGAGTTATAGAAACCAGAGATTAATTCTGTGAAGCAGCTTTTAACACACATTAGTGAGCAAGGCCTAGTGTTTACTCATACAGCGCTGCTATTTAAATATTTTCACACAGCTAGGGAAGATAAAAAGTAATTCCTGGCATATATTGTCTCAAAACTAACAAATTTTGTGCCAAATTAAATACATCGCTGGTGTTTCTAAAAAGCTTTACAGTATTAAGTAAGCAGCTTTAACTTGCAAGCACTCAACACTTTTGCCCTGTGTTAAATTGCTGATGAATCGCTGAATCACCAAGATTTTCAAATTTAAAGTCATATACACTGAAAAGGTGAAGATGTCGAAAATACAAATATTTCTTTTTGGAGGTCCCAAAGAGATCAGCACATTAATACTCTGATTCAGCAAGGCACTTTAGCACATGCTTAAATCCCTTTTACCTCATGGGGACCTAAGAACATGCTGAAAATTAAGCCTGCCTACAACCCTAATTTTGTACTTCTAGAGACTTTGGATTTAGTAAAACTACTTTTGTGGTCACATAAGTTGCCTATGGCTGGATATTGTTGACGTTCTAGAGACATATGCTTATGTCAAATCTCCCCACACTATACTTGCCTATCGTCAGTGAAGTCAATCCATCACTTTTATCAGCACCAAATAAATCTGACAAAATTATTAAAAGCAAATGTTGTGAAAAAGAACACACATTTCTCATGAGTTTCATAACTTTGAAATTATAGTTGCATTACAGTCATTTTATACAGTTTTTGTACATCTCCTGAACATCTTATTTTGTTGTGTTAGTTCTACTTAAAAGCATGTCCAATATATGATACACATATCTAGGCAAAAGCTTTTATTTTAACACAGTGGAAGTAATAATATGAATTTATCTTATATTCACCTTTTCACAGGAACTGAATGAATGGCAAAGTGGATACAGTACAAAAATGCAGCTGATCAATATAATGTACATTGATTAGAAAGTTGTAAGACATACAGACATTTTGTGTAGCAATCTATGTAACAAATCCCTCAGCGATAGATGAGAGGTCTGACGTCATTAAATGTTTTCCAAATGCACTATTACTTTTGCCTAAAGGATTAAGTCTTCTCTATTTCCTCACAAGTGAAGGCAAAAGAAAAGATGGACTATTCCACCGCACCATTTGATATTTTAAGTAGAAACAAAGTGATAGCAGATGCTAGGTAATTTGTTGGAAAACGACCTGCTAAAAACTCATTTTCTAATTTGCTTGAATTTAATCACACATGTTACTGGAAAACAAACAAACAAAAAACAAAAATAACACAGTGGGGTTTAAATCTGAATCTCTCAGTGATTTATAATGTTGCAATGAACAATCAGGAGACCTGAAAATATTCAGCTGTGTAGGATGCCCCTTAGTGGCAGACTATAAATATTGTTGACAGAAGAAATAATTTTCAACACTGAAAAAAGAAAAATAGTATTACATTTGGTTATCAGTTTAGAACACAAGAGTTTAAATACTAATTACTTACACAAAAGTGCCTACAAAGCTATGTCTGCACAAAAAAATCTCTAAAACTGTTAAAACAAAATAATAATAGTTACAGAGCTTGCCTGAGTAAAATGCTCATTAAATAAAATTGCACAGAAACACAAGCGGGGGAGGGGAAAAGCACAAACTCCAATTCTATTTTAATCAGAATATGTGTTGTGGGATCAACAGGTTAAGCAGAGGAATGTGATCAGACAGGTTGAACTCTGCACAAGACACAATTCTTTATTTGTACTGTTCCCTTCTAGAATAGAAAATTTCAAAAGCTACACAGCCACATGCCCAAAAGCAAATCAGACTTAAAAAAATCATATCAAGACATAAAACACCAATAAAGACATTCCTATATTTGCTTTGGCATTATCTTTCCTTTTTCATACCATTTGCACAGTATATACTCTGCAGCATTTTTTGTTTATTACACTGGAACATCTGAATATATTCTTGTATAAACATTTCCAGACAAAGGTAGATTGTAGATGTAACATGTAATATTAAATGGTAGATCCTGCAAATTCTGGAGTACACAGCTATATATATATAACAGTACCAACAGTCCATGGGATGTGTTTTGCTATTTGCTTGTCATGAAAAATATATCGCTTCCAACCCTCCATTTCAAAACAAGGCTTTGTATTGTAGATGATTTGCAGAAGCAGTAACAAGGTGACCCTAATTGAGTATAGCACCCCCCATCAACATGTTTGCACTTGTTCTGATTTTAATTGTACTTCATACATTTTCATCTCTCAATGTTCATACTGTATGTTGACAAAAATCCATCATCACATTTACAAACCCTCCATCTTGCTTGCAAATCTAATCCTTCCCCAAATCATTAGTCTTTTTTTTATTTTATTTTTTTTGCCAGCGAGATCTACAACTCTTCTTCCATCTTTTCCAACTTGCTTTTAAAAATCAAGATTGAAAAGTGTCTCATGACCTCAAAGATGATAATGGAGAATCAAATAATTCATCAGTTCTATTGACAAACTTTCAGTTCTTGGATCATATTCCATCAGTTTAAAGGGTCCAGGGTAGTCTCTTCTCTTGAGTTAGCCGGCGTGAGCTATACCCAGATATACTGATCCCAAACATTCCCAGGAGCAAAGCTGTACGTTGCATTAATATGTCTGTTGCGTTGATAACAATTTTTCCAGCAGCTTGAGTCTATGGGAAAACCAGGACAAGTTACATGCCAATTCTGTGAGGTTGACGCTAAGATAGCTCATTACAACTTCCAAGACACTTCACATTATTTAATGTGGCATGCCTCTGCTTTCTGCTGAAAAATATCAGGCAAAACCTCCGTATGCTGAGAAATATTAAGATTTCTCCCCTTCTACAAGTCAGCTACTAATGCAATCTCTCTTCCTTGAATGTTAGACATTAATTCTTTACTGAAACTCTGAATAAGGAATGGAGACTATGGCTGACTGGTACATACATCTTCTTAGGAGTCAAAGAAATGAATGCATGGAAATTAATTAAGTCATGGGACATCAATCATTAGTTAAAATGTACTGCGTTTCTTTCCAGGGGCAGCATTTATTACATTAAATACTGTTTAATCACCTTTCAGGGATTTCTTTTACTCTTTGCTGTGCTCAAATCCTGGCCCCGCTGAAATTAGTGGCAAAACCCTCATTCAGTGGAGCCAGGATTTGGCTCCCAGACCATAGTTATCGTATGTACGCTTGAATGAGAGTTCGCGGCTCTAATCCTGATAAATGTTGTAGACAACAGGATACTTAAACATGTAAAAAGAGAGATTTCAACACAGAAAATTACTATATAAAGATATCACACGTCAGGGGCAAACAGGAAGGAAAGTCTATGTTAAGATTGCATCAGTATCCTGAGCTCAACCATACTATACTGCCCGCGAGATATGATACTTCATGCTTTTGGGTATGTGTGTTATATGGCCTATAGCTGTTGGATCCACTGATGAAAAAATTGTAAGTATTGCAAATACCAAGATATGAACTGAGTTAAGGAGGATGCCCAAATAGCCTTTATTCACAATCTGCTTTATATTGATATTTTATTCCCAAGTATTAAACTTATTTAGCAGAATTATTTTTCCAGGTACTTAACTTCTGGAGCCCATAATTGTTCCAGATTTTTTCATCCAAATCACCGAACAAGGTAGGCATGTTTAATTAATGATCTGCTTTAGTGGGTTTGGAATGCTTCCATTCTCTCTGTTGTTAGCATTTTTCTACTGTCTCAAATACACTAAGTTATTACAATCTAAAGCTTCACTCAGAAATTTTCATCATTTAAATATATTAAAAACTTAAAATGTATCTTCTTCCAAATATTTTGCATTAGGTATTCCAGAATGACACCAATTACCAAGCAATATCATAACTCATTTACTTTTCAGCAATGTATAATTAAGACTTCTATCAGTTCTTCTGAAAGTTAACCCAGCAGAAGCCAATGTTCTCTTAGGTTGATCACATGATGTTATGAACTAGAATCCCTTTGAGCAAGAAAGGTATCAGTATTTCAAAGTTCTAATTAAAAGAGAAAGGAAGAAGAGAGAATTTTCATACCTGCAATAATCTTATATACCCAGGCGTGATCCTCCGCAGACGAATAACCATTTTATCAGAGTTTTCATGGAGTTTCAGTTCCTAAAATTTTAGAACACAGTGTTACTAAACTCGGGGGGTTTCTTTACAAGATGACATCTAAATGAAATAAAAAAATTAATCAAATTTGGTTTGTTATAATGCCAGAGCACGTTGAGAAGCAATATTAGAGAGACGAGTACATTCTTCCTGACCTGGTGCAGTTCTTTCCATAAGCTTTTTACATGCCAGTGTCCTACTCGTATATAAAGCCCTAGTCAATTGCATAAGCTGTCACATGTGATCCATCAGTAAAGCTTAGGTGTTGGCAGAAGGCCTTAACTGTCCTGCCTGGGGCTAGGAATGTCTGCAATATTGGAAAACTCTTTAGATATGTCCGAAGCTCATTAAGAAAGCAAAGGAACAGTTGCCCTGTTTTAGAACAAAAGGCCCTAAGCCTGTTTAATATATAGGATTTGAGATAAAGACGGAGGTCATTCAAGCATTGTGCAGTGACAAAGCAAATTGGATTCTACTGATTTAATATCTTACGTACATATATTTGTATCTGAATGGCAATTTACTATGTAGTCAGTTTAATTTATCCATGATCCAACTTAAAAGGATGTGCTATATTAAGGTTATACACATTTGAGTAGATAGTTAGAAGTAGGCTGTTTCTTGTCTATGTGTATTCTATTATATTCTGTATGCAATATAGGTATGGCCCCTTTTTCTACAGCTACATCCCTAGCTCATTGAAGTGGGTCCCCATCACTTGGCTGAACATTTTCAATTAATTTTAAAATGCAAATGCAAATTAATAATAATACAAATACATTGTCTCTTAATTGTGGATGCCATCTGCATGTAGTGACTTTGGTTCCAATGCTGCCCTTCTTACTCATGGGGTAAGGTGCTACTCTGTGTGAGTAAGGGTTGCAGAAACTGGTCTTTTATAATTCATTTCCCTTTCTGTAAATAGAAATATTCATGGTAAGTATGTGGTAGTATGCGGAAGATCCCTTACATCAATTTGTGCCCCCATGAATAAGAGCAGGGCAGAATTTACTCCCAAATATTTTTATATTCATTTATATATATACACACATACACACTCACAGTGCCAGATCCTCAGCTGGTGCAAATCAGCATAGCTCCAGTGAACACAATGAAGCTAAGGATGTGACATTCCATTGAACTAGGTTGATTTACAACAGCTGAAGATCTCGCCATCTTAGCACAGTCCGGCCTTGAATATTGAAATTTAATGCTTAGTGAAGAAATATTCATCACTTAAATACAGCAAAAACATGAAATGTATCTCCTTGCAACTATTTTGCATTAGGTATTCTAGAATGACAGCAATTATCAAGAATTATCATAATTCATTTACTTTTCAGCAGATGCTTAATTAAAGGCATGTTTATACAGAGGAGCAATGTGCATTACAGGAGTGTAATTTCTTAAGTTCACTAATGTGTTGCACACTAATTGGTCTGTGTAGGCCCTGCTGGTGCACACTGGATGTTCCCCAGTACACTTTAAAACAGTACTGATTGAAACAGTATAAAGCCCAAGTCAATTGGATAAGCAATTGAGGGAACCTTTAGTTCACACCAGAAGAGTCTAAATGGGACAGCTAGAGTGCAACATTCTCAGTGTGCGTTAGGATGGTACAGTCATCAGCATAGTGAAGCTCAGTAACGGATGCCCTGAGGACTTTAGACTTTGAGCAGAGACATTGAAGATTGAAAAGCTGCCTATCCATTCTGTGTTGAGTGTCAACTGCATTGGGGAGGTAGTCTTTAACAAGGACAAAAATTACTGCTAAACAGATGGAGAATAGTGTTGGAGCAATAACACATCCTTGATTAACCCAAGTTTTGATGATGAAAGGGTCCGTCTCCAGACTCTGTGGCAGTCATGTGATCATGAAGAAGCCTTAGGACCTTAATAAATTTTGGAGGGCAGCCAAATATGGCCAGCCCCTTCCACAGGACTTCATGATTGATGGAGTTGAAGGCTTTTGTCAAATCGATGAATGCTATATAGAGATCCTGATTTTGCTTCCAAGACTTTTCCTGGATTTGGCAGCTAAAATCGCATTGAGATTCCAGCAATATTTTCTCAGCAAGGGGAAGTAATCAGTTTAAGAGGATACAGGCCACGCTGGATTTTTTTGCACAAGCTTACCAAAGCCTAGGACTCTCACTCAATATTGAGAAGACTTAAGTGCTCCATCAGCCTGTGTCAGGCCTTGCACATGACCTACCACAAATCACCATTGAGGGAGACAATCTAGCACTTCTGTTATGTTGGTCACCAACTTTCTCAAAATGCAAAAATAGACAAAGAGATCCGGCACGGGATCCTGTGGGCAAGTGCTTCCTTTGGGAAATTTCTCTGATGCTTTTTCACAGACTGTGTCCTATGGCAGGATACCAAGATCCAGGAATATAAGACAAATATTGTTCCTATACTCCTTTATGGATGAGAAACCTGGGTGATCTATTAGCAGCACCTCAAGAGTCTGGTGAGGTACCACCAACAATGTCTCCGGAAGACTCTTTGCATCAAGTGGGAAGATGGCTGCACTAACACCAGCCTCCTTACTGAAGCCAATGTAACCAGCATTGAAGCAATGATCCTCATGCACCAACTCCACTGGGCTGGACATTGTGTGCAGATAGATGCCAGACTCTCACCTCCCAAAACAAGTCTTGTTCTCTCAGCTCATCCATGGTCAGTGATTACATGGTGGTCAAAGGAAAGGCTACAAAGATGCACTGAAAGCGTATCTCAAGAAAACTAATGTGGACATCACAAGCAGAGAGGAGCAAGCCATCAAACAACCTCAATAGTGCCAAATCTTCCATCAGACAATGGCCCACTTCAAGGAGAAGCACCTTCCAAAAAGCCAAAAAGAGAGAGAGAGAGAAAAGGAAAAAGTGAGAACTTTCTCTCAGCAGGCAGCTGATCCACCAGGAAATCTCTGTACCTACTGCTGGTGGATCTGTGGTTCCAGGATCAGACTCCTGAGTCATCTCAGGAGCCATATGTAAATCTGTGGTAGAGATTATCCTCAAATTGAGGGATCGCCAATGATGATGATGCATATGCAGCACATTATAGTGCTTCAGAAATCAAACCCCTGTAGTGCACACTGCTGCTCTGTGTAGACAAGTCCCCGGACTTCTATAAAAGAGGATCACTAGCTGATGATATGGCCCACAAAACACATTCACAACAATTTTACACCACTTTAACTCCATTGACTTCGGTGGAGTTACTTTTGATTAATAAAAGTGTAAATGAGGGAGCTGTGAGACTGGAAGTCCTCTACAGAAAGAATTCAAATGGGCAGGGTGAAGGAATTAAAATAAAGAAAAAAAACCAGTACTTGCAGTCTCCCATTCATCTCAATGGTGGCCTTCACTACTAAATGTTGGTCACCATATGGTGCTATGTAAGAATATTAATTAGTTGCAATCTCTAGCCTCCTCCCATATTTCAAGAGGCAACCCTTGGTCGGAAAACAGGCACTGATGGCTTTTCCTGTGCTCCTGGATCATAAAGAGCTTTCATCTCCATATATCGGAGTTAAAAAAATAGCAATGATCTCTCTTCTCTTTCTTCCTGGCCACTTCATCGGCAGATTCCTTCACTAAATCCTGAACTCCCTAGAGCCACAAATTTGAAGTCCTCAGAGGCTCAGCCCATCACCCTTCTTTTTTAAAGTGAGCCTGATTCTCCCCTTACTTTGCACTGACATAAAATCAATGTATCCTCATTGACTTCAGTGGTGCTATCCCTGATTTACACCAGACACTGAAAGCAGAGCCAGGTCCAGTATTTTTAGCAGGATATTCCTTGACACAGTTTTCATTTGATAGAAAGACACCAGTGAGAAAATATGACACTTTAAAACAAACAGTAAGATGTGACTAGACAACTTGAAATTATTAAATGTTTGTATGAGAAGCTTCAGCATAAACCCAGAAAAGGGCAAAGTGGATGTATATACATGAGAGGAAGTCTTAAACACTAACAGCTATCAATTATATCAGTTAAGATATTCAACAAAACAGGTAAATACTTTTCAAACTTGGCTAAAAGTCATCATCGTTTATTGTTCCATTTCTTACAGCAGATACTTTCTCATGCCCTTCATCCTTCTAAGGTACAGCAGATAAACTGAGATCCATGATTACAGGTTGAATTGAAAAATCTGAGATCCCATCTACTCTCAGTGCCAGGAGACCTTTCTTGTACACAATCTCAAAGACTGGGATGCTGCCAAGATGTCTTTGGTCAAACGTTCTCCTTCAGCATTGTCCACATGGCGACTGCCAAGTAGCTATATTTTGGTGCTGTGTGGAGGTAGTTTTAGGGATTAAGCTGAAAGCCACGAATGCAAGATATCACCATGGGGAGTGGCTGTGGTGGGGAATGGCTCGAGGGACCTGAATTTACTGATGACTGCCATTCTGACATTTCTGGGTGCAAGACAGAAGTATATGCATAGCGTACAGAGTTTAGATGTACATTCTATATATAGATCCTATTTGACTAATCTTGTTATTTTAGCAAAAATATCCATTTATTAGGTCTGATAGTGACTCCTTGCCTGTCACTTGTATAATGTGACTGCTACTTTAAAAATAAAGTACCAAGTTAACAGGAGTCTTGCCTAAGGAAAGCCTGCATAAAAACAGCAAAGATCTTCAGCAGTTGGTCATTATTAGCAGAGTTTTAAATTTCATACATTTCAGGGATCATATGACAGGAGGTGGCTTTTTTTTCCAATGCTACTTTTATTCTAGTGACTAGCAGATGGATTCTGCAGTTATGTGGCTGTACAAAAGTGCTCCAGCAAAAATCAGTGTTTGTCTTCTTAACACAACACAAAATTTTGGCAACAAAGTAGTTCAACCTCACCACACTTTACATTGTAATATTGACTTCCAGTACAATGTTCTATTGAGAGACTCTAGCTGCACCCATAAATGCCACTCCAGCAAACCTGGCTTCGACTATGTTGTTTACCGTCTGTAAACTTCACCTCTTTTAGAGGAACAAGGTGAGTGAGGTAATATCTTTTATTGGGCCAACTTCTGTAGGTGAGATGGACAAGCTTCACTGCTCTTGGAACTCTCAAGGGACCTGTTGCACCGCTGTAGAAAACATAGGATTTTTGATCTGCTTCCAATGTTCAGACAGTGCAGGGTATGAAAAAATGGATCATTCATAGAGCGAGCTGGTTGAAAAAATTTCACGGAAACTTTTTCCATTAAAAATGTGGTTTTCTCAAAATCTGAATATTTCACGGAAACGTACTGGGTTTGACAAAAATTTCTCATGTCAAAATGAGAGCCAGGGAGCAGGGCTGGTGCAAGCACAAGGCAACCTAGGCAGTCACCTAGGGCGGGACGGTTTCTTGAGGGTGGCATTTTGGCGCTTTTGGTGGCATTTCGGCGGCAGCTCTGACAGCCGCTGTGAGCTTTTGGGAATATCTGCCGAAATGCCGCCGAAGTGGAAGGGGTTCATGCAAGCAGCCGCTGAAATGCCACCAAAGTGGACGAGTGCCCTGTGAGCTGCTGCTGAAATGCCACCGGCGCCTAGAGTGGCAAAAAAGCTTACTCTGGCCCTGCCAGAGAGACTTCTTAACAATCAATAACCCGGTGGTTAGGGCACTCACCTGCTTCAAATCAGACAGAATGGGGACTTGAACCTGGTCTCCCACTTCCCAGACAAGTGCCTTAATCAGCAGCTATTGATTATTCTTGAGTAGGGTTTGCTCCATTTTTCTTTTTACACACACACAAAAAATCAGAAGTTCTCATTTTCCTTCCTTATTAAAACAAAAACAAATTTAAAAATCTCAAAATTGTTCACAAAATGGAATTGCTGTTTTCTGGCCAGCCCAATTCTTAGCCCTATTTTGAGATAGAGGGCTGCCAGCAGTAATGTGGCTTCATCTCCATTCACTGCTACAGCACAATAGTACAAATAAGGATCTTGTTCAATGCTCACTAAAGATCAATAGTAGTGATTATTATTATTATTATTATTTTAAATTCAGCTCCTCGTGTTAGGCCTTTGTGAAGATGCAGGGCTATATGCCTTTAAAATGAAATGACCCCCAATGCAGAGGGCTGACACAAGGTCTACATACCATATACATTCTGTTTTTAAAGCTGTACAAAGTGGTATATAATTCACTTCGCCCAATGCTGAAATGTTTCAGGTGGAACACAGCAGCTGTTTTAAGAGCACACAGCAGGTTGATGAAGTAGAATAGCCATCATTTAGCTGTAATTCCAGAGCACTGATTTATAGCAGAAATACATAATTCCAGTCATTCCTGGAATCCACATGTCACTTTTCCCCACAAACCAAACATTCAGATTTTTATCATATCAACACAGGTTGTGCGGGTTAATGTATTCTATGTGATTTTTTTTTTAGAAGTTATGAGTCATGAATCCTAGTTTTTTTTTAAACCTAGCAATACATTTTTACATGTCACCTCCAAAATATCTGATCAGCAAGGCTGCAGAAGTTTAATAAATTTTATTTGGAGGGTGGGCAGGGCTGGACAATATTTCATATGTGATTTAGGTCAAAATAAACCAATAGATTAATCTCAAAGTGCAAAATATTGACATGTTTAATTATTACTGCTTCAGCAAAGTGTACAAGAACAAGGAGCAAAAATCCGGAATCACCCTGTATCTAAAAAATCTTTTAAGAAAGTTCTTTGTTTAAATTCAGTAATAATTGATAAGGAGATTTTCAGAATCCACAAATACTTCCTAATTTAGAAACTGTACATACTTGACCTACCCTTGGAAACATTTACGGGCTTGAATCACCATTGTATTACTCCAGTTTTATGCCAATTTAACTCCATTGTAACGCATTAGTGAATCAGGCCAATAATAAATATTAAATGTCAGAGAATTCGCTTGCTGTCTCTAAACTACAGAAAGTGTATTCCAACAACATAACAAGAGAGAAATTACTGTAGCCTTCTTAGTGTGACAGAAAATGATTCAAAGCTTTACATTAAATTAAAGAGTTTGGGTGAAGTCTTTGCCAGCTGAATTTCTATTCTTGCACCCTTTCTGACATATTCACTGTTGTTTCTGTCCTCTTGTAATTCCCTTACATAGAATCACAGAATATCAGGATTGAAAGGGACCTCAGGGGGGTGAGCTAGTCCAACTCCCTGCTCAAAGCGGGACCAATCCCCAACTAAATCATCCCAGCCAGGGCTTTGTCAAGCCTGACCTTAAAAACCTCTAAAGAAGGAGATTCTACCACCTCCCTAGGTAACCCATTCCAATGCTTCACCACCCTCCTAATGAAAAAGTTGTTCCTAATATCCAATCTAAACCTCTCCCACTGAAAATTGAAACCATTACTCCTTGTTCGGTCATCTGCTACCACTGAGAACAGTCTATATCCATTCTCTTTGGAACGCCCTTTCAGGTAGTTGAAAGCAGCTATCAAATCCCCCCTCATTCTTCTCTTCTGCAGACTAAATTCCAGTTCCTCCAACCTCTCCTCATAAATCGTGCTCCAGACCCCTAATCATTTTTGTTGACTTCTGCTGGACTCTTTCCAATTTTTCTACATCCTCCTTGTAGTTTGGGGCCCAAAACTGGACACAGGTACTCTAAACGAGGCCTCACCAAAGCCATGAGACTAGGTGCAGGACTCTGCACTTGTCCTTGTTGAACCTCATCAGATTTCTTTTGGCCCAATCCTCTAATCTGTATCCCATCCGTACCTTTCAGCATATCTACCACTCCTCCCAGTTTAGTGTCATCTGCAAACTTGTTGAGGGCACAGTCCATGCCATTCTCTAGATTATTAATGAAGATATTGAAGAAAACCGGCCCCAGGACCGACCCTTGGGGCACTATCCTCAATACTGGCTGCCAACTAGACATGGAGTCAGTCATTGATCACTACCCGGTGAGCCCAACGACCTAGACAGCTTATAGTCCATTCATCCAACCCATACTTTAACTTGCTGGCAAGAATACTGTGGGAGACCATATCAAAAGCTTTGTTAAAGTCAAGGAATAACACGTCCACTGCTTTCCACTCATCCACAGAGCCAGTTATCTCATCATAGAAGGCAAGTAGGTTAGTCAGGCATGACTTGCCCTTGGTGAATCTATGCTGACTGTTCCGGATCACTTTATTCTCCTTTAAGTGCTTCAAAATTGATTCCTTGAGGACCTGCTCCAGGATTTTTCCAGGGACTGAGGTGAGACTGACTGGCCTGTAGTTCCCCAGACCTTTCTTATTCCCTTTTTAAAAAATGGGCACTACATTAGACTTTTTCTAGTCATCCGGGACCTCCTCCTGATTGCCATGAGTTTTCAAAGATAATGGCCAACGGCTCTGCAATCACATCCGCCAACTCCTTTAGCACCCTGTAAGGGTAGGTAACTGGGGCTCCGCCCCCTTCCGCCGGTCCGGCGGGCAAGTCCTACCCTCCCCTACGCGACCGTGCGGCCCTAAGGGGAACTAGCGGGGCCGCAGGGTCCTAACTCCCACCTTCGCGCCAGGCGGGAGCCGCAGTGGGTCCACGTTAGGGCTCAGGCCCTCAGGTAGGGCCGAGCACTGTCCAATAGTGAGGGGCTCAGGCCCTCAGGCAGGGCTGAGCACTGTCCAATAGTCAGGGGCTCAGGCCCTCAGGCAGGGCTGAGCACTGTTCCACAGTCAGGGGCTCAGACCCTCAGGCAGGGCTGAGCCCTGTTCAACAGTCAGGGGCTCAGACCCTCAGGCAGGGCTGAGCACTGTTCAATAGTGAGGGGCTCAGGCCCTCGGGCAGGGCTGAGCACTGTCCAATAGTCAGGGGCTCAGGCCCTCAGGCAGGGCTGAGCACTGTTCCACAGTCAGGGGCTCAGACCCTCAGGCAGGGCTGAGCCCTGTTCAACAGTCAGGGGCTCAGGCCCTCGGGCAGGGCTGAGCACTGTCCAATAGTCAGGGGCTCAGGCCCTCGGGCAGGGCTGAGCACTGTCCAATAGTCAGGGGCTCAGGCCCTCAGGCAGGGCTGAGCACTGTTCCACAGTCAGGGGCTCAGACCCTCAGGCAGGGCTGAGCACTGTTCAATGAGTCTGGGCCCTGAGTCAGGGTGAACAATAACGAGTATGCGGAGTCAGAGGGTTCAGGCCCTAAGCAGGGACTGAACAATAGTTCGGGAGCTAGTAGACCAGGTATTGGTGTGAGGTGGGAGACTGCTACCCACCAATGGGGTGGCAGGGGGGGCGCAGGCCCACCCTCTTCCACTGCGCCCCAGCCCGGGGCCCTAGCAGCGGAAGGCTCGCTGCAGTCAGTGGGGATCCTGACCGCAACACACTGACATTGGCTCAGGGCCTTCCCCCGGGCTACTTCCCCACTCCCCCTCCCAGGGTACCTGGGCCGTCTCTGGGTCCTCCGCAGGCCCCAGGTTCATGGGCTCCTCAGAGTCGCTATCGGGCGGCAGGTCTGGCAAGTCCTCCTCCGGATAGCAGGCCGAGTCTGTTGGCGGCTCCTCTGGGTAGTAGGCGGACGGTAAGTCCAGCGGTTCCTCCGGGTAGTGGGCGGACGGCAGCCTCGGTAGTTCCTCCCAGTCGCGGGCGGACGGCCGGTCCAGTGGCTCCTCCGGGTAGTGGGCGGACGGCAGCCTCGGTAGTTCCTCCCAGTAGCGGGCTGGCGGCTGGCTCAGCGGCTCCCCGGGGTACCTGGCAGGCGGCAACGCTGGCGGCCGCTCCCAATAGCGGGGAAGCGGCGGGCTCGGCTGCTCTCGGGCCGGAGCCCGCCCCGGAGCGTCTGGTCTCCCCGGTGTCTGCCTCCCAACTGAGCTCTGAGGCAGGGCTTTTCTACTTCCGGGTCGGCCCCTGACCTTCCGGGGGCGGGGCTTAACAGGGCCTGGCTCTGCCCCTTCCGGCTCTTGCCAGGGGTTATCTCCCTCCCGGCCAGCAGGGGGCCACACCACCCCTTTACAACCCGTAAATACAGTGCATCCGGCCCCATGGACTTGTGCTTGTCCAGCTTTTCTAAATAGTCCTGAAACACCTTTTTCTCCTCAGAGGGCTGGTCAGTGCAGTTGTCTGGGAGGTGACCTTGTTCGTGAAGACAGAGGCAAAAAAAGCACTGAGTACATTAGCTTTTTCAACATTCCACATTCCTACATTGCAGATTATGTGTAGTTCTTATCTTTTCCTATCTGTGTTCTTATTTAAATGTCCTAATCCCTTAACAAGGCATCTGTTATTTTTGGAATGGCCTTGTGCCAGCACAGTTGTTGGCTATTTAATTTGATTAGATAGGTATACTAAGGTATAATCTCAAGTAAAGGTACATTAATTATGCTGTACGCACTATGGCTGAACACTGGAAGATTTTGCTGTATTCTCCAGGATAAAGACCTAAAAAAGTTTCTATCCCTTTTGATTGTAGAGTTGCCATTGTTCTATCATTTTGCCATGTCAAATGATTTCAGACATGGCTACAAGCCATCATATGGACCTATATTCCTTTGTCTTGTGTGCAGAATGACAAGCAAACTAAGCACAAATGTTATAGCGTTAAATGCAATCCTTGTGACCTACACTCACATTCACTTTTCTCTGCTCCCACTTTCTCCCCTAAACTCAACCAAACTTTCCTCTCTTTATCTCTCTACTTTCACTCTTCATTCATGATTTCCCCTTTATTCAATCCTTATTTAGGGCTTGTTCACAAGGTGGATAAAGCTCAAAATAGTTGTGTGGAACAGCTAGTGGTGAATTACCCAAACAGCAAAAAAGCACTGTAAATATGTGTGTACACTGTAGGTATAAATTCCAATTTGCAAAGACACAACATGAAAAAAATAGAAATGTGGCCATGGTGGCTGTGAGAGAGGCTCGCCACCTGAGTACATAGCTATGGTCTCGGAAAGGCCCCTAGATCTTCACTAACTCCCAAGCATGGGCGCTGCTTGGTGAGTTTCATGCAGAGTGGGAACCTAAAATTGTGATCTAGACTCCCCTCCACCTCAATGCTTTGAGACTGCACTGCAGTGGGGGACTGCACTGCACAGTCTTTTCCCTCAGAGAATTTCATACTCTCATTCCTTTTAAAAGACTATTAACTTTGCAGCCTACTCACAATAATTTCAATGACAATCCGGGTACCTGCTTCACTGTTGACAGATGGACAATGCCTTTAGCCAAGCATGGTTTTAACTGCATGCTTCAACTTTGCATTTCACCAATGATTTTTGTTGTTGTTGCAGTACATTAGCCATAAAATGGACTGGGCACTGATGCTTTCTGATGACTTGATCAACCAGCTCAGCTCAAGCCAGCCCCGAAATCCAGTCAGACCCAAGAAGCATGAGTTTTTTCCCATCTGAGCTAACAATAGACATTAAGCCACTGTGTGATTCATGGTATTGTTCCTTGGCTCATGTAGCTTCATGGGGTCAACCTGATAGCAGTTTAGTTTTACAAAAGTTTCATTCCTTACACTTTCCATGGTGCAGTGTACAGATGAATTTATTTCTAACATCATCTGCAGAACTAAAAGCCTTTATCCTACAGAGGTAATTCAGTTGCTGAGCTAAAAGTAACTGCTCATTTTCAGGAAGCTACTGAAACTTCCCTGATTTTGTTTGCCACCATACAAGATGAAGAACCAAATCCAGACAAAAGTAAACCCAACCACAAGTGGCAGCAATAGAGACCTACCGGGCCACTAATCTGAATGTGGTACTATGAAACAGGTGCATAGACCACCGTACTGAACTGTTGCTAATGGCCATAGAAAACCAAGGCAAACATAGAGGGCACTAGAAATGGAAGGTGCAGATGAGCAGCAGTTTCTATAAGGAAGGTAGCTGAAACCTTATGTTTGTGCTTCTTACCAATTGCAGCACAATGGTGAACTGCATTGTACTGATAAACCTGTCCATCTGTGATGTCTGCCATGAAGGGGTCTCTGCACCAAAGTAAAAGGTAGTTTTACAGCTGTTGTCCGGATGCAGAGTATCTTGGGCCCAGAGTCAGACCCAAGTAATTCCTCAGGGTATACAGTGAGTATACATGCCTCAGGACATACAGTGAGTGAATGCGCAGCTCTGATAATTCTTATTCACATGCACAGGGTTGAACTAATTGCCAGATTTATGAATGAGAATGAATATTCCTGTGGAGCACACTGGCAGCTTTTGAAGCACTGGGCATTGCAAGACCATGGTTCTCTGATTGGGATAATATCCAGGTCCACGGATTCGGAGATTTCCCTGAGAAGAGAAGGAATAGGAACTGACTGTAAAATGTCTTTCTCCAGCAGGGCTTTTGGATGATCTGCTGGATCATGGTCATTTTTCATTCAAAATGTTTCTTTCTCAGTTCTCCAAAAAGGAAGAGTGACAAAGATTGACTTGATTAGAGTTTGTTACAGCTTATTACTTTTGTGGGCTTACAGGTTTTCTAGTTTCTTTTCTGATTAGCTCCAAGCAAACGAAATGCTCCTGAAGACCTTCTCCTAACGAGATGAGTCCGGGTCCTATCCCCTTCCATAGGATTTAAGAAAAAAGGCAATTTCTAGGGTAGCCAGGATATCTCGGATTAAAATCAGGGGTTGGTAGATTAATTTAGATAGATTGGCTTATGTGTACAAGATAAGTAGCTAACCAGTTTTGAAGACAGGAAGGAACCCCCCCTAGGCCATACTGGCAGACTTTTAAACTTTTTTTTTTAACCTTCCAATGGAGACCTGAGCCAAAGAATGGTTAGAATCCCACAGGTCACTTTGTGAGGATCAGCACTGGGGGAACTCATTCTTTCCTATCTTCACATGTGGGTCATTTGCACACAGACCACAACAGGCCAAATTCTATTCTAATTCAATTCTGTTAATGAGACTTTTGAGAGCAGCAGAAACTGGCTCATGTTATCATCTACATCAAGAAAACCCATCATTATGTAGCTGCAAAAATCATGTCCCTCTGTTTCTTTTACTTTACTGTGTATGGTACGAAACATTTCAATTCTCCCTTCCCCATCAAATGCAGTGTACAGATGAATCTAAACAAATCTAATTGTGGCTCTTACAGGAGGAAGGCTGGGATACTTCAAGTTACATTTTGTTTTAAATTCCCTTTCCTTTCACGTTTAGTTCCTGTTTTAATTAGTCCTGCTGTGATTGTGTTTGTTACTATGCTAGTATGCAACTGTTTTTCCTTTGTTTTTCCATAGTGAAGCTTCAGGGCCAGATTGTGACGCAGCCTGAATTGGGGTGGGGGGTGGTTGGGTGAGGAGGCTCTGCACTGACACAGGAACCCCAACAGGAATTCTGTCTGATATAGGAAGCCTTCTAGGAGTCTGCCTGTGTTCCCCTCTGGACTAGGGCAGCTTTGGGCAGAGGGTAATTGGGGCTTCTGTCCTTGGACCAGCTGAGAGAAGCATTAATGTTGCCTACTATGACTGTGCCTGGCCCATGGTGCCTGCTCTTCGAGGCTGTGTACAATTTGGTCCTCGCTGAGCAATCTCAGTGGTCGAGAGCCACTATCACCGTGGTGAAAAACACTTGGTCCCTAACAATAGCATTGAATGAAGAAAATGTTACTTTGAGCTCGCAGTTTGAGCTAACATTTTGCTTTTGTACTTTGGAAATCTGCCATAATGCATGCATGAAATTATCACACACAACTGCTTTGTCATGCCCTGAAAGACTGGGTGGTAGTGTAAAAAAACTGGCAATGTTGATTCTCAGGCAGATTTCTGGATCTCACTTTTTTATCATTAATCAGTACTTAATGTGCAGTTCAAAGGTCCTTCCTTCCCTTATCAGCTGAATGTAAAAGAACAGATAACGTACACACTAGACACATTCATCTGATCATCTTGTTGAACACTGCAAACATTAGAAACAAACACCCTCTCTCTAACTGGTGCAGAGTTAATGATATGGATCACATCTCGCAAAGAAAAAGGATATGAATTTGCCTTTTATGCTTGGAAGCGTACAACATTTCTGAATAAACACTCTTAAGTAACACAAACCATTCCCTGCAGAGCAGCGAATTGAAAACAAACATGAGATGTAATTGAAAGGTGGTTTGTTGTAAACAGTTTTAAATTATTCTTCTTTCCCTGTAACTTCATTTTTAAATATGTCCCACTCATAGAAAATATTGTGAGGATGATCCTCAATAGGGGCTAGTTCTTAAACTTTTGTAAGGTATTTGACTTAGTAACACACAGGACATTCCAGTTAAAAATATGGCACTATATAATATCAATACAGAACAGGTTAAATGGATTAAGAACTGATTAACAGATCTCAAAATAATTTATCAATAGAAAATCATCAAATGAAGTTTTTTCTAGGAGGGTTCCACAGAGATTGATGTTAAGCGTGATGCTATTCAATATGTTCATCAGTGATCTGGAAGTAAATATAAATTTAGTGTTGATAAAATTTGGGAGATGACATGCAGATTGGTAGAATGGCAAATAATGACAATGATAAGGCAGTCATACAGAGCAATCTGGATTGCTTGGTAAGTTGGGCCCACTGAAACAAAATGCATTTTAATACAGCCAAATGCAAAGTTACACATCCATGAACAAAGAATATAGGCCACTCCTACAGAGTGGGAGACTGTCTTCTGGAAAGCAGTAACGGAAAAGGATTTAGGGTAATAATGGACAAGCATCCCATTATGAACTTCCAGGGTGATGCTGTGCCAGAAAATGTTAAAGCAATCTTTGGATGTATAAACAGGGAGTTGTACATGGCAATACTGCACAGAGTTATGGTGTCCACATTATGAAAAGGATGTTGAAAAATTGTTAGGGTGCACAAAAGAGCCACCCAAATGATTCAAGTGCTGGAGACTCACAGTGAGACACTTAAAGAGTTCAGCCTACTTAGTTTACCAAAAAGAGGATTGTGTGGTGACTTGATTACAGTGTGTCACTATCTTCACAGTGAGAAAATACTGGGCATTAAAGGGCTCTAGAATCTAGCTGAGAAGGGCATTATAAAACCAGCAGCTGGAAGTTGAAGCTGGAAAAACTCAATTTAGAAACTAATTCTAATGGATAGGTCTGGAAATGTAACTGTAAACAGGGAATGATCATTGAGTGGGTATGTTTCCAGTGGGGTCCTGCAGGAATTGGTTCTTGGTCCTATGCTATTTAACATTTTTATCAATGAGTTGGAAGAAAACTGATAAGTTTGCAGATGACACAAAAACTGGAAAAGTGGTAAATAATGAAGAGAACAGGTCACTGATTCAGAGAGATCTGGATCACCTGGCAAACTGGGCACAAGCAAACAATATGCATTTTAATTAAACTAATGTAAATGTATACATATGGGAATGAAGAGTGTAGGCCATACTTACAGACTGGGGGCTTCTACTTTAAGAATCAGTGACTCTGAAAAAGATTTGGGGGTCATGATGGATAATCAATCAGTTGAACATGAGTTCCCAGTGTGACACAGTGGCCAAAAGAGCTAATGCCATTCTGGGATGTATAAATAGGGAAGTCTTGAGTAGCAGAGCAGTTATTTTACCTCTGTATTTGGCACCGGTGTGACCACTGCTGGAATATTGTGTCCAGTTCTGTGTTCTCAATTCAGGAAGGATATTGATAAATTGGAGATGATTCAGAGAAGAGCCATGAGAATGATTGAAGAATTAGAAAACATGGCTTCTAGTGATAGATTCAAGGAGCTCAATCTATTTATCTTAACAAAGAGAAGGCTAAGGGGTTATTGATTACAATCTATACCTTTCTATCCGTTGGTGGTTTGTTCCAATGGCTAATCACCCTCATTGTTAAATGTGCCTAATTTCACAGATTCTCAGGCCATAAGGAACCATTGTGATCATCTAGTCCAGCATCCTATAGAACTTTCCCAAAATGATTCCTAGGGCAGATCTTTTAGGAAAACATCCAATCTTGATTTAAAGAGTCAGTGATGGAAACTCCACCATGATCCTTGGTAAACTGTTCTGGTGGTTAATTACTCTGTTAAAAATATATACCTTATTTTCACTCTGAATTTATCTAGCTTTAAATTCCAGCCATTTGAGTATTAAATATTTGTTCCCCATGGGGGATACTCCATTTCTTGAGGTCTTCAAATCAAGACTGGATGCCTTTCTAGAAGATATCCATTAGCCAAACACAAGGGCTCGGTACAGGATTAAATGGATGACATTTAATGTGATCCTCAGGAGGCCAAACTAGATGATCTATTGGTCTCTTTTGGCCTTAAACTCCATTAATAGATGTCCTTACTGAATGAACATGGAGTGGAAGACTTTTTGTATGTCTTTGGCCATCTAGATAACACTGTGACTCATAGCAGAGCCGAAACACATCTAGTGATAAAAATATATCAGAATCCCTCAAGAAGAATCCATCTTTTTTCCAATGCCTGCCAATTTAAAGTTTAAGATTATTTTATTTGATGCACATACATGTTATACTGGGTAACTGGATTAATGTGAAAGGGTTAAGCAGAAAAGCTAATGAAACACTGTGCCATGTATTTAGTTTAATGTGGCTGGGAAAATCAATACACGTTGGTCTGTCAGTTAGCAATCTCACATTTAATTGAATAACATGTCAAGTATTTTAATCTGTTTACCAGTGTAAACAGAATCTAGCACTACACTAATGCTAATAAGCCAAGATACTTTTCCTGAATTACAATTGGATTTGAACATGACCTTCATTTTATGACTTTCAACATGATCAGCTATAGATCAAACAGCTACCATTATGTCTACAGAATTTGATGATGACCTCTGTTATTCAATTATATATTCACTTATTGATTCACTTTCTAAACTCAAATAAAGGGTAATCAGTTAAATATTTCTAGTGATGGCTACTTCCTGGGTGTGCATTTGTATTCACTTCCATTTTATTATTGTCACTGGGAGAGGGCATAAATCAGACAGCAACCTACTACTCAAGCCATTTGATAAACAGTTGGAGCCAGATTGTGTCTGCCCCTTGCAGAGAGGGAGACCGAGGAAAAGGGCATAAAGTAGTATACTCTTTCTCGCATCTTCTGGTCAGGACTAGGAATAATTGCAGCCCCTCCACTTTCCTGAGACTGGACTACTTCCTCTTAGCTCCCCCTGGGATATTAGTTATCTAAAAGGGAGCAGAAAGGGGGGGAAGGAGAAGTGGGGAGCATGGACCCAACTCTCATCAGAAGATCTTACCAGTAACACAGTGTGCAGCACTATTTTAAGGGTTGGTGGGCATTTTCCTCCTGAGTGCTTTGAATCATGTTAAGGCACATTCTGGCTTGAAGCTCTCTCTGATAAGGTGCAGCTGGGTATTGTCTCCCAAGCGACTAGTACCTATCAGGCAAAATCTGGTCCCCTGGTTTTGTACATTAATTGTAGGGTTAATATAAAATTATTATTTCATTTGTAGTCATTAAACAGCCTTACTGATCATATGTTTTGGCATATACTTTATTATTATCACTGTAGCACCCAGTTACGGACCAGGACACCATTGTGCTAAGTGCAGTACAAACTTAGAACAGAAAGAGTCCCTGCCCCAAGAGTTTACAATCTATGAATAGGGTAAGAAATGACAGATAAAAGGGTCCAAGGAAACAATGATGCAGTGTCCACTGATCACTCAGAACCGGGGAGTCTGACAAAAATCTGCTGCATTTAATGTCTGAGTTCTAACTGATCAGTATTATGTTATGCAGCATATTACACAACAATCCCTTTCAACTGCCAGAGCCTCTTAAGGGTGCATTTCCCCACATCATCTTCTCCAGTCACACACAACAATTAAGAATCAATATTAACGTAATACAAAATGTGAAATACTTATAACCAACCTACTAACTAATTTCATTAGCAATATTCAAGTAGTCTCTGAGATGCCTTGCACCACTGTTTCATACATCTACAAGGCATCCCAGAGATATCAGCACCACTGTTCTCAGGTGATGGTAAGTCCATTACTTCTGGTTGTTCCTTATCCAGAGGCTCAGCTGTCTCATCCCAATGTGATTGCCTGTCTAAGACCTTGTTGGGAAAGACGGCAAATTCAGTGACCCTTATCTCTAGGGCTCTACCAAATTCACAGCCACGAAATACGCATCACGGACCATGAAATTTGTCATTTGTGTTTTTACTCTATACTATACATATTTCACAAGGGAGACCAGCGTTTCTCATACTGAGGTCCTGACCCAAAAGGGAGTTGCAGGGGGATTCCAAGGTTATTTTAGTGGTGTGTGTGTTACGGTATTGCCTCCCTTACTTCTGCGCTGCCTTCAGGGTGGCCGGAGAGCGGTTGTTGCTAACTGAGATCCCAGCTCTGCAGGCAGCACCGCAGAAATAAGGGTAGCAGTACCACAACCTTCCACCTACAATGAATATCAGTTCACAAGTATATTGACTGGACAAGCTTCACAGGTTGACTGCCAAAACCAGATACCCTTGGTTTGAAATCGGAGTTTGCCTTCTTCTAAGTGAGCTGCCTACCAAGACAGCTCTTGAAACCCCACTTGCCCCAGAAAAACTTACTTTAAGGATGAGTTTATTGGCTTTGACATTCCTTTTCATAGGATCTATGTGGCATTTTCTACAGGTAGCTGCACCACTACCTACCCAGTCATGCCACACAGAGATGCACCAGTTGATCCATGATCGTTTATTGGATATTCATAGCTGTTCTGCATCTGCCTGAAGGAAGTTGGTCATTCCTTCACAAGAGGATGCATCAAACATACAAAAATAGGTAGTACTACAGAGAGTACTTAGCCCACGATGTTGATAGGATTGAGCTTGTCAGGGATCACTTTACAGAGGGTCCTAAATCCAGGGTTGGAGGCTGGTCAGAGTGAGCTTTCCATCATGAGCAGTCTTAATTTTCACCCATGGTTCTTTCTAACTCTCAAATTTTAATTTGAGGCAAAATGTGTACTTCAGAGGCATGAGTGACTCTCCGAGGCAATGAATGCAGTGGGAATGGCCATTTCTGATTGGAAAGTCTTCTTCGCAGGAGAGGTGATGTTTAAATCTGGGGGAGTTGGGCATACCCTTTCAGGGTTCACATCCTGAATGGGAAGAAACTAAGAAGAACTAATGTACACTAGGACGATAATTATTCTACAAGCGAAGTAAATTTTTGAGAGGCGGAGAGAGAGAAACGAAAAAATGGTAGTATTAAGACTAACAAACAGAAGCTCTATTACTACATCTAATACTGAAGGAAACAAACAATAAAACAGAACTTAATCAATACAAGGCACTTCTGCTCCATGAGGACTACGATTATTCCAATTTTCAGTTTTCATAACTCAGCAATGTTGGTTATAGGGCTGTTTCAATAAATGTTCCAGGATTTTTGATGTATTTAAAATAATGAGGAGAGTATACCCTTCAACTCTCCTCAGAATTCTAAATTGCTAAACTCTTTTTGCTAAAACTTAAATATAAAAAACTCATCTAAAACACAGAAATTGTCATTCAGGACCAGACCCAAGGTGCATCTAATCTAGTATTCTGTCTCTGACAGTAGCCAGATTCTTCACAGAAAGAACCCTAAAAACCCTAAAACAGGCAGAGATGGGGTTGATCTCCCCTCTCCATGCTAAACTGTAACAAAGCATAAAGTTTAATGTCTCATCCAAAATTTACCATTAATAATAACTAACTTTGCATATCCTTGTTATCCATATAAATGTCCAATCCCTTTTTGAATCATGTTAGGTTCTTGGCATCAAAGATTTCCTGTAGCAGGGAGTTCCACAGTTTAGTCTGTTTAATGTACTTCTTGTAATGGTTTTGAATTTCTCACTTTTTAATTTAATAAAATTGGGCAGTGACCATAAGCGTGGAAAATTTTAGCCTGAAAGGTCAAAATTTTGGTAAGTTTTGAGACTAAAAACAGGATGTTAGAATGGAAACTCTGACGAAAATGTCACTTAAATTAGTTACCTCTGTGTTACTACTAAAAAAACAGGATTTGCTTTATTTATTCACATGGTCTGGCTATGCACTTACATTTAATACTCCAGAGTTCTGCAACTGTTCTTAAACCAGCTTTCTTCCATCTTACATTTTAGTATGGCACTACTGCATACACTCATACACAAACACACACCTATAAGCTCGGATTTATCCACAGAGAACTTTATCTGATTGAAACTGGCCCTAATTTCATAACTCTCCAAGATCTCCTGCAATTTTATTTTATCTTCAACTGTGTTTATAATCCCAGTCAGTTTAAGAGCAGCAGGTTTGATTAGCATACAATTTATCTCATACTACACATCATTTCTAAAGATATCAAACAGCATTTACCCCAACTGGCTAAACCATTAAATGTTTCTTAGGCGTGGTTTTTTTTGCAGTACTTGACTTTTTTGCACATAATACATGGATCTTACAGTGACTACAGTGAAAACAAATTAAGAGATTAAAAACAACCTTCTCCCCACTTCTAATTCATATTAAATACTTTTTTTTGAGTGAAGAACTTGTTTTTATGATGCTTGGACTAGACAGCTTACAATACAATATCCTTATATCATAGTGTGTAACCCAAAAGGTACATGCCAATTTTTAAATAAATGGCTTTAAAATACTATTACAAATTGTACATAAGAATAAAAAACTTTGAATAACCAACAAAGTCCTTGAGTGATACACATCTTTCAGTTGTCACTATACCCTTAATCTCATATACCGTATTTTTCACCCTATAAGACGCACTTTTTCTTCCCCAAAACGGGGGGGAAAAAGTTGGTGCGTCTTATAGGGCGAATGTGCGCCTCGGTTCCCCCCTCCCCGGCGCGGGCGGGCTGCCGGGAGCGTCCCGGTTCCCCCCTCCCCGCCGCGGGTGGGCTGCCGAGGTTCCCCCCTCCCCGCCGCGGGCGGGCTACCGGGAGCGTCCCGGTTCCCCCCTCCCCACCGTGGGCGGGCTGCTGGGAGCGCTCCCGGCAGCCCGCCCGCGGCGGGGAGGGGGGAACCGGGACGCTCCCGGCAGCCCGCCCGCGGCGGGGAGGGGGGAACCGGGACGCTCCCGGCAGCCCGCCCGCGGCGGGAAGGGGGGAACCGGGACGCTCCCGGCAGCCCGCCCGCGCAGCGGGGACGGGAGAGCGAGGCGCTTTATTTTATTTTTTTGGTCCAGCTTTTTTATTGACAAACGAGGGGGCGTCTTATAGGCCGGAGCGTCCTATAGGACGAAAAGTACGGTACATTTGTGTTTTCTTTTAGATAGAAATTCTTCCCTACTGCATGAAATTATTCACGACAAAAGTGAAGATGCTCACATGAAGCAATTTCTGCTATGCCAAAATAAGTCTTTAAAAAGTGGGACAAGAACTTTCCCACTTTCTAACTATCAGTCTCTTTAAAAAAAAAAAAGACATAAGGGTTAGTGCTGTCCATCGTCACAATCACTGTTTATGGTGAATGTGGAGCCTACTGAAGAAGCAATCAGCAAACACTTGCAAATTTCTCGAAGTGAAGAGGAGGAATAGAACATAAGGCATTTTACTACAGGGGATAACCAGTTAATGAAACACGGACAGGGTAAGGGGTCTGAGGCTGGGGCCATATCTGGAGGCAGGAGTAGGGGTGGGAGCCTCGGCCAACATCTGAGGCCTTGGGTGCAGGCTGGCAGCTGGAATCCAGAGTGAGGGGCTGGGGGCAGAAGTGGAGCTAGGTGGTGGTCTCTCCCTGCCCTCTGTGGGGGCTGGCCCCATCTATAGCCTCCAAACATTATTTGGGGGCACCCCACAGTTTGAGGACCACTGGATTAAGGGTGAGAATTCAAACCATTAAACAAAAAGGAGAGAAACAAGGTAGATGAGGCAATATCTTTTATTGATCCAACTCCTGAGAGCCTTGTTCAAATTGAGTAGTAATTTACTCTGCGATTAGTCCCACAGAAGTCATTGAGATTACACATGGAGTAATATGTTCTTCCTTGTGAGTGAGGGTATCAAAATCTGGCCCCTCAATATGCAGCAACTTAAAAGTGAGCTGCACTGTTTTAAATGAATTCCTACACACGATCAAATCCTTTGTATGGTGAGGGAACAGACCAAGCATTAAATGGAAATATCATTACAAGACATGGTTTAGAGTTTCCAACTATAGAATTCTATCATACTGAACACAGCCTTTCACTATTGGCTCGTTTTCTTAGAGTCATTTCATACCTGGACAGCACCTTTTCCATTCCAACCCTTACTGAATGGAGGACATAATTATCTAATTCACCTAAATGTTGATTGATTAATTAAAAACGAACGAATATTACAGTACAGAGAAGATGTTTGTGGAAGATCAAATACACTGATCAATGTTCTACCATTATTAATACAATGTTCTTCCATCTGGAACAATACAATAAAATAGGTCTCAGCACTGGAAGGAATGGATGTGAAACTATTTCTATTATACACTATCAATCTTTTCCACTCAGTGCTCTCCATCCTCTTACACTATAACAGGCGTACCTTGCCAAAAACAGAATGTTAGTAAATGGACAGGAACCGTGGACCACACAACATCCAGTCCCAACATGCCTGGGGTGTGCTGCCAGCAGCACTGGCTAATTCTCCTTTCCTTTGTGCTGCCAAAGTGCAAGCAGCCAAATTAAAGCTGCTTGCTCCTGCAACCTTAATTTGGCCCCTTTGTGCATATTCTTTATTATGTAGTTTTAAATTACATGAACAGAAAGTATGTTGTGCTTAGGACCTATGCCTCATTCAATGCACAGGATGGACAGTGCTCAATTAATGACCAGCTATTCAATGTTTTGTTTTCTCCTAGTTTTTCAATGTGCAGTGCAATGCCTTATTTGCTGCGCACTATTCAAACCCTGCTCTGAAAAACTAATTATTAATTTTCTCATGGGCTTTTCTATGGTGCTCCTCACTATAGCATCCAACTACTTAAACATTCATGAATGTTCACAACACCCTTGTGACGTGTAGGTGTGGGGAACTGAGGCACAGGGAATCAAAGTCAGAAGCATCAACTGATTTTGTGTGCCCTATAGAAGATACCGAGTTCCTGCAAAACAGACCCCAGCCTCTGAAGTCAGGTAAACAGAAAATGAAGAACCAAATTAGTAACCACTTGTGAAAAGTTTAATTTAAGTGACTTGCCTAGCATAAGAACTCTGGCAGGGGTAGTCACAAATCCAGTTCTTCAGGGCAGTATTCAGCTGCCTTAACCAGGAAACAATCCTTTCTCTTTCAACAATACCCTGCTTCCTTCACTGCACACCTTCCTACTTCTGCAAAATCACCTTGATCGATCCCAAGAGGAGTCCATCCTGTGCACTGAATGAGGTGGGATCCTGTGGAAAAAACAGTATGTGATCATGTAATTAAAGATGATTATAATGCATATACACAAGGGACTGAATGCAAGTTGCACTGGTAAGTCCTAGTCTCATCCCTTCATATTCCTTATGCTGGTTATGCTGGGTCCCAGTCCGCCTCTTCACTCCCAGTCTGGGTGCCAAAATGGGGATTATTAAGGGCACAGGAGAGACAGGTTTCCTGCACTCACTTCAGGTGTCCAGCTCCACTCTTGCCCGCAGTAGCAATTACAGGGAAAGTCAGACTTCACCCTGTAGCTCTGGGTTGGAGCGAGCATGCAGAAGCCAGTCACACACAGGAACTCTGAGGAGATGGAATCTTTGCAGATGGTAGCTATTGAAGCATGTGGAAACTGCAATATTTCAAAGATTTATAACTTTATAATATTTATAACATTGTCAAATGTGTACAGATTTTCACAATGATCACAAGAGTCACATCCCTGACACAAACACCAGCCCTGGTCAAATTTCAAGTCCCTGCTACAGTACATGGAGGAACTTACTAGAGCTTTCTAAAGAAAAGATCATCAGATTATTTTAAAAATAAATTTATAAATATATATGTAATTTAAAATTATTTAATTTTTTAATAAAACAGCATGGCTAGAAAGGAGGTGTTCTCAAAGTCAAAAGTCAGCCTGCGACAGGTCACCCATCGTGGAAAATTTCAGCTCAGATGATTAAAGTTTGGCAAAATTAAATGCAACCACAAAAAGGGTCTTATATGGAAAGTGTTGGGCTACCTTACCAATAGATGATGCTATAAATTCTACCTACCATGCATTTCTGACACTTTGTAAACAATAATGGCTAAAAACCACATTTTGTAGAAAGAAAACCAATAAATATTTACGTTTAATGTAACTCTTGAATCAAAAGGGTTTGAGCACCTAGACACCATCCCATATGTCCTTAATCCCACAAAAAGATGCATCTGTTTGCACAGCTTCAACTGCCAATTCAGGGTCAATGTTAAATGACTTAGTTGATACATACCCATATGTAAGATGTTGCCAACCATCCAAAACGCAAAATCAAAGTACTTTTATATTGCTCATTATCTTTTGGAGGAAGTCAATAATATGAAAAATACCTCATTTACCTTGCTGAATATACAGCATGCACACTGCTATTTCTGATTCAGTTTACAGTTTGTATATTAAATTTTAACTCTGCACAGATGGACACACACACATGCTTTATTTCCTGTTCTTCACAGGAAGGATATCTGTAATCCAGTAGTGGAATAGAGAAGAGATTATCTTGGCATGATCTGAAAAGAAGAAAATTCTTCATGAAATATTTTTGTGGTATTTTCCAGCAATCAAATACCTGAAGGTTAAAAAAAAAGCCATATAAACATCTTTTTTCATCTGACATTAGCATTTAAGAAAAACAAAATAACGCCTGGAGCTTGAGACACCAATATAAATTTGAAGATGACAGACCAAATTCATTCCTAGAATAACTCTTTATAGGAGATTAGTTGCTTGTACCAGGGCTGATTCTGGCCTTATACCGTTTAGTGCAACCACTAAATTGTTTCTTAATCAACAACACTGAAAAGTGGATTAAAACTACCCAACCACAAGTGTATAGTTGAGGCTGAAACAGTCTGTGATCTGCATCATTTCCGTAGGTATTCTCTGAATGGAGAGTGATTTCACCTATCCTTTATTTATGAATATTTGTATTACAGCAGCACTTGGAGCCCCACCTGAGCTTGTGCTGAGCACTGTGCAGCTACATAAAAGCACAGTATGGCCAGAGATTCAGCCTTAGCACAGAGATTCCCATCTATTTAACTCTATTTTTGATAGGTATACCTATGGTACTTATTGCTGCGCTATCACATTTAAGACTGCTCTATAAAGTCATTTTAATGCAGCTTTCATATTTTATTTTCTTTTGCATGAATACTCTGCAAAAATGTTATTTTGAATAATCTGAAGGCATATGTACTAATTTGAAGGCATATGTGCTGTACCTACGTGCAGCATAACTATTACTTTTCCTGGCGTGTGAAACACAAACAAAATATTTTTAGAGGACACCTCTCCAAGAAAACCAGCAAAAAGTAGCTTTCGGCTCTTTAGTGAGTGATAATTTCCTAGGCAACAAGAGAGGAGTCTATTTTAGACTTGGTACTAACCAACAAAGAGAAATGGTAACAGACAAGGGAAGGGGGCTAAAATGTAGAAACAGAATGAGGTCATATATCAGGGAATAATGAATTATTTTTCTATGGGATAATTACCTATGATTTTAACACACTGTAAGGATTAGGACTAAGAATCCTAATTCTAAAATTTGCAATTCCCAACAGCATATAAAAGCTTTATCTTCTACTCACAGACCAGTTTTTGTCTGATGCACAATAAGGCAACATGAAGCAGCCCAACCTCCCCTCCACTGTAGACTCACAAGCAGCATTATGTTTCCTACACTTCCTGGAAGAGGTGAGTGTAGCTTCTACTGAGAGATTCCTTTATATTTGATTCCTTTCCCTACTCTCTTCAGGTTAGAGAGGGCTAGAAAATGATATAGGTTTCCTGTGAAAAATTTCAAAGGAATTGAAAATTGTTAGGTTTTCCTTGCAAACATTTTCACAATTGTTTAAATTTTAAAAATGAACAAAAATATTTTTAGAAAAAATTGCCATTTTTTCATCTTATTTTTAAAATGAATTTTTTTGATCACCTCTAACTTTGGGGGTGATTACTGAAGAAGAAACCATCCAACTCTCTCAGTCTGCCCACCCGATCCCCTTCTTCTGGTTCTGGAGTGAGCTAGGGGACCACCTCTAGATTGGTTAAAGTGCACCACATAATCAATAGGCATCCTGGGTCTCCCCTTCTCTTTGAAGGTACATTTCCTCATTTGGTATGAAGGCATAAGAGCCAGAGAGAGAAAGAAAGCTTGAAGTGCATATATCTACAGTTTCACTGTCCTAAGAAGTCTCTACTATGTCCTCTCCCTGTAATTCTGGGGTGGTTTCCCACCTCTCCTCTTCTTGGCATCTCCACTACCACCACCACTGCATGCTCTGCCAAAGAATAGGAACTAAGAACTTAAAATAAAATGTAAATTTTCTTTTTCTTCTTTTCTTTTTTTTCCTTCTGTCTGCTGAACAATACCTCCCAATCACAGTAATGTTCTGGGAGGTGTGAATAGAATTCCAGATGAATGCTTTATTCAATCATCTTTTCTATAACTGGGTAATGCTATAACACCATTATAAAGTTCAGAGATATGAGGAAGTTACATTATTATGTATAAGGAGAGGGTCTGTGTAAAGACATTCATTTTTCTTCATGACTCCCCACTGCAACATACTTCATTAAAGAAAAATACCCACACAAATTATTAGCCATTTGACCCAGGAGTCTTATGTGAATCACAACCACTGGGAAAAGAGGTTCTTTTGTTAACATGTTGCTTCTTGACGCACAGGGAAAAAATCTGGTTTATTGTGCAAAAATAAGCTTCCCCACTAATACTAATAAAAACGGTTTTCTTTTCATCAAGTTAATGAGGAATGACCCTTTATTCTAATCTAGGGCACCATGGCCCAGTAAAAAAAACAAACACACACACGCACATCAGAAACAAAGGCAAGAGAATCATATGAGCGAGTCCTGATGGTATTTAGATATCATGTTTGGGAAATATTGGCGTTACTAAGAAGTACTATGTTTTATCTTCCAGAATAGCCCTGAATTGTGTTGCTGTAATGAGCAGCTGGAGTTTACTGAGGCAGCAAATTTCTGTAATAGCTACAAGGAAGGTTGTCTGCTTTTATCAACTGACTATTGTAGATTAAATCTGGGGTTTTTTGGACTGTGAAAGAAAAAGTTTATTAATTTAAAAGTATAAAAATAAATACATAATTAAAAAGCTTATGTTGGAAGTAATTTCTATCCATTACACTGTAGCTCTTTGAAATTTCAAAATATAAAGTTGAAAAGTGATGACCTCGGCTGAGGTAAGTTCGCATAGAACAGGCCTTTAAATAACACTTAAAATACAGAAGGCTGGATTCTTTTCTTACATTTGCGTACATGAGGAATAGAAACTTGATTGTATTGACCAGTGGAAAATAGGTGTGAGTGACAGTAGAACTGAATTAGGAGTGACTAAAAGACATGAGGAGAAAATCGACTGGAAGATTAAATAAGGCTGTACACCAACAGGGATGTTTTCAGTCTTCTAAAAGAAGAAAAAATATTTATTTCAAAGGGCACCTCTTCTGTGAATGCTTATTTTACATTGTCTCAGTGGATTTTTCAAATTAATTTGTTTTCTTTTTCTTATTCTGTTCAACAATTGTGTTTTACCAACAAGAGAGAGACAGAGAAAAGGTAAGCCTGATCCAAAAGCCCACTGAAGCCAGTAGAGATTTCCATTCATTTCAATGGGTTCTGGGTAATGACTTTGTACATGATTCAACTCTGACTTCTCATTGACTTAATGGAAGATGAATGAGGCCTTTTATTAAAGGCCCAATTCTTTTACCCCCATTAATGCCGAGCTGTATTTTGCTTTGTGAGTATTTACTCTGAAATCAGTGGAATAACACAACATACTTAAGGGTGTCAGAATTCCAGCTCCAACTTTAGGCAGTTCACATGGGATCACAGTGAAGGGATGATTCTTTACATTTACTGTACACATGCATTTTATTCCACATGCAGATGCACTGCCAATCCACCATGTCTTGAAATACTGAAAAATTTCAAATGTACCTTTTGCAATAGTAGGGAATAATAGTTGAGTTCTGGTGAATAGCCTCAGACTGCAAACCCTTCAGAGCAGGGAATCATTCTGTTCTGGGTCTGTATAGCCCAATGATGCACCAAACCCTACTGGGACTTTGTGGTGTTACCAGCATATAACATTATAGTAGGTTCTAATGCCCACTCCTCTATGAGCGTTACTGTCAGGTATCCAAAGGCTACTGTCTTCGCTTACTTGGTTACTGCACTATTGCAACAAAATACACCCCTGTATTCACACCCTAAACTCTTATTGCAGTGGTTCTCAACCTGCGGCCTATGGGCAACTGTGGCCCAATCAGCGCACAGCTGTGGCCCATATGACATCCTCAGGACAATAAAGGTAGTATTTTTATATGTTGTGGATGTGGCCCACATAACGCATAAATAACTGCATATGCAGCCCACAATGATAAATAGGTTGAGAGCCTCTGCTGTATTGTAATAATCTTTGTACAAAGTATGCCTTGTAAAGTATCATTCAAAAATTCATACTTTTCTGGTCAGTACTGCCCTGATAAAATGTGTGGCAACATTGTATGTGAAGTTATAAGATTCCCTGTAGGATGTTAACACATGTTCCAAACCCTACAGCCATGCCCAGGTAGACGTTAGGTCTGTCCTAAACAAAGGAAGGAATGTATGCTTGCCTTAATTTGCATTTAGGCAGGAAAGAGAGTCATCAAACAGGGAGGGAAAACAAAGGAAGTTCAAACAGGTGAAAAAAAACCCAGTGGGGAATATCTTTCCACACTGACCCTTTGTCTCCTGCATCTCAGGTGGAAATGTTTTTCAGGAGGGGGACAAACTAGAAAAGGGAAGAAAAAATACTACAAGGGACCCTGCTCTCTCTCCTGGCCCATCGCTTTCAGTGCATCTGAAGAGACAAAGGAAGCAATCATTGAACTCTTGGAGAGGGGTCCCTGACCTAAAAGGTTTAGTCAGGAAGATATCTGAAACAGGTAGTGAGAAAACTTTTCTTTGAATCTTATATAGTTTGTTAAGTTAGATACCAGTAAGCTTTTTATCTCTATATTTGTGGTAACTAACATTTTCTTTGTAGTTAATAAACTTGTTTTATTGTTTTATCTCTTCCACTGCGTTCAAGCTGAAGCATCTGGGTAACTCAATTTGGGGTAACAGGTTGTATGCATATTATTTCCTAAAATGAATAACAGATTTAATGTATTTGTATTGTCCAGGAGAGGGCTGGGCTGTACAAGACACGTTCGGGGGAGGGGGTGGGGACCTGGGATTTGGACTGTGTTGGTGTCACCTTGTGGTAATTTTTAAGGCTGATAAGAATCAAGGTGTACCTGGCTGTCTGCAGCACACATAGACATAGCTAGGATTGACTTCCATGCTGGAGGCTGTTTCCAAGCAGTCCAGGTTGGCGGCTACAGCAGCAAGACACTGGAAAGGACACCCCAAGTTAAATGGCAAGGGTGACAACTACTCATTAGTCTGAATTGTACCTTGATAGGTCACAACTACCACCATCTTATTCATTGCTTTTCAAGACACCTTAAAGCACTATACACAATGGTATAGGTATAGTTCACAATACTAGTTTCTTATTCTAAGCATTGAGAAGAAACAGGGACTAAACCTATTCAAATAGTTGATCTCTTCCTATGTAATTCTGAGAGCCTTGACCTCTCACTAACTTCTTTGGGAGCTGGCCACTGCTGTGGTTTCATATCAATCATAACCCCTCCTCCCCCAAAAATGTCTTCCCTGTGAACAACGATGCTTTCATAATCTTGTAATAATCTTACTTTCACCATTATGTAGTTATTTAGTTACTGTTTTATCTGTATATGAGAGTCATGACAAATTTGAATATTTGAACATTTCTAAATGTTGAGAAGAACATCAGAAGTATGATGAGTAAACTGTACATACCAGGCAGCATCATGGAATGTTCTTGGAATTGTTCCAAAACTCTCTTCAGTCTCTCAATATCCTGCAATAGTACAAGGGATTTCATCTGATGTAGAAGTGTCACATCTGAGGAAGCCATGCTCTGAGATTCAAGATGATGTAAAATCTCTTGGACAGTTTCTGAACTCATAGATGAATCTGTACATTTTGATTTATCTGAACAAAAAAAACCAAATAAATTTAGGAACTCTCCATGTTTATTGAAAACTTGTTAATTACTTTTAAAATACATTTTCTTCCCTTTTATTTACACTTCCTTAAAACCAATACCAGGTTGTACTGATATTTCAGCCTATTTTTTCTTAGATATTAAAATATCGTGATAGGCAGGGAGATGCTGAATATGAAAAGAAAGACAATGCCAATAGGACTACCAACAAATTGTGAGGAATCTAAACTCACCACCTAGAGTTTCTAATAAAACCAATTGTGATTTATGATAAAGTAGGAAGGACTAAGTAAAAAACTGTACTGTGGTCAAAACAAGTGTCTGTGTACAGTACCACACACATATTTTTATAGATATACATAATATAGAGAGAGTCTGCTATAAAGCTTTTTGGGAGATAACTGATAATCTTATTCCAGCATATTAGTATTTATGTTTTGAAAATATATTATAGCACACAATAAAACTAGAAAGGAAATTATGATTCCTCATACTGTGTTTTTGCTTCTCCTGACTTCTCCAATTCCTGTACCTATAACCCCCTCTAGACAGGCTTTCTTCAAAGTTAGCTTTTCTAATAAAAACAATTGTGACATATTTAGATTCCTCCTAATTAATCTTTCTAACAGAAATATAAAAGTACAATGCAACGTGGTCATTGGTAAATGATGCTGAAAGCAGTGGCTTCCAATTTTATCTAAAAATAGAGAGGGAAGTGGGGTGGTAAGGTACCCAATGAGAAAGCTTGTGATAAAAGCAAACAGCATAATTTCAGATCTATATATAAATCCAAGTTTGCCTAACAGGCAAGTTAGTCATACTGTGATATGTAGATCTGACATCTAATCCATAACATAGATTTGCTTTTGCCTGACAATTTCTCTTCTGTGAATAACCAGGACCATGTTGGGTTTACTGTCTGCTCTGCAGCTTTGCAGTTAGGGCCAATCTGTCAATCACTGACAGAATTTAGCTTTGCCAATTTTGGAAACTGACAGTCTGACTACTTTTTGTTAGAACTGTGCAGCCAACACAGCTATGGGAAAGTGAACAGGATTCCATTCTCACTCAATGAATTGTTAAGAGTCAAATTCTACTCTCAGGGTACATTTGAGCTGTGAGGTGAATGTCTCAGCTTGTGCAGACATACCTGCACTAGCTCTGCTCGAGCTAGCAGGCTGAAAATAACAGTGTAACTGGGGTACCATAGGCAGCAGCTTGGGCTAGCTGCCCAAGTATGTATCTAAGGCATTGGTTCTCAAACTGGGGTCGTGACCCACTTATGCGGGGGTCGGGGCGACGGCTCCGCAGCCCGCCCGCTGCTGGGACCCGGGCGGCAGCCTGGAACCATCAGCCAGCCCGCCCGCTGGCGGGATTCGGGCGGGAGCCGGCAGCCAGCCCGCCAGAAATGGATCAGGAATGCATCAGACTTGCTCAGAAATTTTGTCCGTTGCATCCGAAGTCCGTTAAATCGAGGTCCGTTAAATCGAGGGTTTACTGTACACTGTCACTGTACAGTACTGCAACTTTCTCGCTCAGGGGTGTGAAAAAGCACCCCCTACGCGCTGCACGTTTCAGTGCTGTAAGTGTCAGTATAGACAATGTACCAGCGCTGGGAGCTACTCCCCTCATGGAGGTGGTTATTTTTTTTAATATAACCTTAGGTGGTTTATGGCCACAGGTTACTAAAACCTCACCCACAAGATCCTTAGGCCCTCCAGTAAAGCTCCTACTGTGCTTTCCCATTTCCTCTGGCTGACTGGTGAGTTGGAAAGTCATTGTAGCTCTCCCTGTATATCACAAATGAATCAGACACTGGAGAAGGGAGAGGCTTCCTGAAAAGTAGGGTGAAGATAGGGACAAGAAAACTCAGAATAGAACAGCAATTACTTCTTTAATTTGAATGTTTTTGATATCAAGGAATTCATCTGGATGTTCATTCGCAGAAGAAAAAAACAAATTTGGATGATTTAGCACTTTTTATCCAAAGTTCCCAAAATACATTACAAAATATTATACACATTTTAAAGATGGGGAACCAGAGATCTCATCTTTTACATCTGGGTATCTACTTGCATATTTAGAGACCTAAAAAAGGGAACTGAGTTTTAGAAGTGCTAAGCACTTACAGCCCTTACGGACTTCAATGCAGTTATGCTATGAATGGATATAGCCCATTTTATATAGAAATAATAAGCATATCTTTCCCCTAATTTCAAGCTGTTATTGTTACTGTGGAAAAAAGGTGGATACATACTGTCAGCAAAATAGATTTCTTGTGTTGCCTGCAAGAAGTCCAAAATGCCATCTGCTTTTTCATATATGTCTTTAAAGTCTGCTTCTTCACTGTTGTCCTCCTCAGGCTGATATGTAAAATCGACATCCGTGGTTAGTAAGCCAGCTGCTCTCATCTTTTCTTTTTGTCGTTTCTTTTTCATTTTTCTCTTTTTGTTTTTGCTTACTTTTCTGCCATCTGCCTGCTGCAGCTGTAAATTATCTTGAAACAGAGTCTCATGCTTCCCAGATTCTGTTTGTTCTTGATGTAAATTATCAGGATTTCCAACAGTGTTCTTTCGTTTCTTCCTTCGAATGCGCCTTCTCTTGGGTTGTCCGTGAGAATCTTCCTCTGTAGATTTAAAAGAGGGATATTAACCACTTTCCCCCCCAATTCTGACATATCTAGGTACCCCAATCTTACTCTCTTTCCTCAGTGTGGCTTTTCAGTATTACCTATCACACTTCTTGAGTCCACTTGGTCCAGACAAAGAAATTACCTCACCCACTTTGTCTTTCTAATATCCTGGGACTAACACACCTCCAACAACACTGCAAACATCTTCTTGAATGCATCAGACAGGAAGGCCAGTGTCTCTCCCTTTCTATTGCTGATGGAGACTTTACTTCTTTTCATCCCATCGGTATGAAGACTAATGGCTATATTATGTATGCCCCTACATAGGGAAGAGGACAAAAGGGCATCCCTCCCTCACCACGCATGGAGGCACAACATAATGATGGTAGAGCTTTTGCTAAGCTACCACTGGTGGCTGATAACAGAGCCAAGACCCCACCCATCTGAACACCAGCTAGTGGAGCTGACCAAGCACAGAAGAGCATTGCGTGCAATATCATACAAATGGTTGATGGAGCTCTTGTATGCCCCAACTGTAGGGCTGTGCCTTAAAGGCACAATTTAGTTCTCAGTCTTTGGCTCTTTCCTCTTCTCTATTTATACCACTGATAGCTCAAGCCTTAGACATCACCTTTATGGGAAAAGGCATTTAAGGTAACAATGCCCTTGACTCATAATTGCTGATCTTCTCACTGTCTCTCTTGACCGTTATTCCCTGGCTATATCATCATAACTTCCGGACTGCTTCATTTTTTAAAAGGCTGAAATGCCAAGGGGATGAAGTCCCTCTTTCTGCTTTTATGCTCCTTTATTCAGAGCTTAGCTTTGCACCCAAACCAGAACTCTGACGTCATCCAGAACACTGAACTTGCCTCCTCTCCCACACATCACCTCAGAATGCAAGTCTTGCCTGTTACTACCCACAGAAAATTGCTAAAATCCACCATAACATTGACTGTGCTGCTGCTGAAATCCTTATTTTTGCCTAAAAAAATTTCCTGTCTAATTAACTGCAATTCTCTTTTATGGTCTAATGACATCCTTACTCAACTTCAGTGGGCCCTGAATGCTGCTGCCATTCTACTGTCTCACTTCAGAAAGCAAGATCATTAACCCTTATTATCCTTTATCTTCACATTCTGAATTCAACTGAAAACACAGGTCCTGATTCTCTGTAAGCTAGTTTTACACCAGTTTTACTTTGCTGAAATCGAAGGAGCTTTCCTACTTCATTACATCAGTGTTATGTTAGTGAATCAGGTCCACACTCTTGGTTGCTCTGCACACTTTGCCATCCACAAGTTGTCTGACCCTCCAATCTTGGCCTCTATTTTCTCAATAGTTGGGGACTTTTCATTTTCTTCCTCTTTTGTATTGAATTCCGTTAGCTCTGAACCACTTTCTCTCTTTTAAGACCCTCAATTCCTCTTTAGCTATGGATGACTCACTGCAAAGACATTTTTGATACCTTCTATGAAGGAGGCTGTGGAGCATTTCACATGCATGACATTTGAGCTAAACATCTTTATGTAGGATTTGGACATATGGGATGTAGGAAAATACCGTCTGTGTAGCACTGGAGGAGTAAAATATGAGAGCTAAAGGCAGGGATGAATGGGTGAAGAAAATATAAACAAAGTACCAATGTTACATTTTAAGATCTACTTTGGCTGTGACTGGATTAACTTTGTAATAATAAATAAATCCTATGGTAACATTTAATAACTTTTTTACTCTGAAGTTACTTAACCCTCTCTTTACATAAGCACATCAGTTTTGGATCATGAAAGCAGCTGTAACCTGTTTCAGTTGCCAGATGCTTCAAAACATTTTTAAGGCAACCTGACACCACTAAGGCTCAGAGCAGCAGTTTCATACTGTGGAGCAAGGCACCACCAAAAGGCTTGAAACCGCCAAGAAAAAGTCTCAAGAGGGAGGAAAGGGCTTACGACAATAGAAATTTTGAGTCAAGTCCAAAGGTTTTCCTATCCTTTGTAGCTCAGGACAGCAGGAGGTCTGGAGACAGCAGAGTGAGCAGGCAGGCTGCACAGATTTCTTCTCTCATGTATACTTGCTCCCCAGTGGTGTATTTCCATCAATTTCAGTGGAGTCACATCTGATTTACACCAGTGTAAGTTAGAGCAGAATCAGACCCAGCATTTTTATAAGATGTACTTAGTTTTTCTCATCTTTCTTAATTTAAACTTTCTGTCCTCTAGTCATTTATTGTGGTTCTTTTCTGAACATCTTCCAATGTTTCTACATTTTTCTAGTAGTATAGTTCAAAAAAGAGTGAACTTGTCACTTTGCTTGATTACTCCATGGTACTTCATGCTAGCCAATCAGATACTGTACCACCGATGTGACCTCAATGGCAGAAAAAATTCAGTGTTGATAAATGCAAAGTAATGCACACAGCAGGAGGGAATAATTTGAAAAACTCAATACTGGGTTTTTAATGAACTATATCAACTCAGGAAAAAGACCTGGTCATCAGTGTGGACAGCTCATTGAAGATCTTTGCTCAATATAAATCACTGATCAAAAAATAAACACAAATGTTAGGATGGATAAGAAATGGGATACATAATTGTTAGCATATAGGTCCACTGCACTGATCCCATACATGAGACATTCAGGTTCAAATTTTGCCACCTTTACTTACTGACTAATTTCAAATGGGCTCTCTGAGAAGTTACTAGTATTTATGGGGAGTCCAACATATTAGAATCTGAAGTCTCCTAATTAGCAAGGCTCAATAGCTTGCAATACATATTTAAATTTGTGAGGTTCCACTGTAAATTAATTTTGATTGATCTGTTGGACCATATATCAGTTCCTAGGGCTACTCAGATTCTTTGAAAAATTCAAGTGACAAATTTTTCCTCTAATAACAACTTCTTGCTATTGATTCAAGAAGTCTTATTTCTATTAGTATGTTCTGACAATTTATATTGTATAAGCAATTCTAATAAGAACATGTCAAATATGTGGTTAAAAAGAATACAGTCATAAACACTGCTTCTGACTGAAATAAAGGGGTCAAACCATTAATATTCATTAGGATGAATGGATCCTAATATTAGTTTACCCAATATTCATACACTTGCAGTTCAGGTCTTTAAGGAAAAACAGAAATTATTTTAATAACAGTAATTTTTTTCTTGCATACTGACTTCATTTATTAATTGATATTCTTATGCATCAATCCCCATGGCATCTGGCCACATGACACAATTAAATACTGTGACAAAGCTCCAAGTCTATACTGGTGGGTCCTGCGATTCCTGGCGGATTTCACTAGCCTCAGAGGCTCACTGTGACCATCCACGTAGCCCTTCTCTCTCTAGAGACAAGGTCACAGCCTATTGAGCCATTTTCATCATAAGCCAGTGAGGAGAAGTTATCCTTCCTGGCACAGTCTCTGTTGTCTCCCTAGTCTCAGTGATTAATTGGAGAAGGTAGGAAGGGGGGAGCCCGGGCCCGCCCTCTACTCTGGGCTCCAGCCCAGGGACCCTAATAGTATCAGCTAAGATGGCTGACCTTTTAACCACCAAACACAATACAATTCCCTGGGCTACTTCCCCACAGCAGTCCCTGCTTCTTTACACTCCACTTCACCCTCCTTCCAAACTCCCTCCGCTCCAATGGCTCCAAACTGCTCTCTGCTCCAACGCCTCCAAACCGCTCACTGCTCCAACGCCTCCCAAACTCCTGACACCCACACCCACCTGACTAAATGGGAGGATTTTTAAGTGGTTTCAGCCAGCCCCTGATTGGCTTCAGGTGTCCCAATCAGGCTAGCTGTTTCTGCTGCTTTCTAGAACCTTCTCTGTTTGGCTAGCCAGGGAACAGGGACCTGCTCATCCTGAGGCTGATATACTTCCCTTCCAGCACTCTCCTATACCCTTCTGGTCTGACTCCATCACAATACAAACTTGCATTTAAACTGTATACACTTTTTGTAGGCCTGACAAATACTCCCCATTTCTGTGCCTTCCCACTGGTCCACACATAAGGAGAAATTCACTGATAGCAACTGAAAAGATTAGTCTTGTACTGCCACCATAATGTCAGCAAACTGTCTCTGGTGGATCAACACATCTAAATAATCTCCACGGAAACACTTAACTTTCACTCCCACGTGGAGACTGAGTAAATGCACAGCAGCTGGCTTCAGTCACCAGGGAAAGAGATGGTGCCTAAGGTAGATGGGTTCTACACCACATATGGCCAGCGTTTTAGGGCACTGAGCACCTGCAGCTCCCACTAACTTTAGTTCAAATTGTGGGTGCTCACCACCTCTGAAAATCAGGCCAGAAGATCTTTGCAGATTACAGTCAATAGCACCCCAAACGGACAGAAAGACCATGCAGTGCACAGAGCACAGATTTAGAGGGAGATTTTTAAAAGCACAAAGAATAGGTACATGCCCACCTCCCATTGGGAAATCCTATGTGCCTTTGAAAATCTCCCCTACACTGTGCTAATGCTGACCAATCTAGAAAGCAAGAAGGTTACTGTGTTCTTCACTAGCTGAAGCTTCCTAGTGGTTTTCAAAGTAGTGTGCATTACAATAGTACAACACGATGGTAACAAGGGCATAGAAGACTATGACAAGGAAAACAAAGCTGGACATGGTTCAGCACAAACTCAAGAGGGCACTGTGATTTTTCTTACTACTTATCCCCCAAAATATAGCTATGTACATAAAAAAGGTAGACATGGGGAAAAATAAAGAGTCAAGTGTAACATCTGAAGAAATATAGTTATTGTACATAACAGATTTATGAAAAGATTCTTTTAAAATACATTGTTAATGACAGACACCACAATTGTAGCAGTCAACTTTATAATATTTGCTCAGGGACTTTCTAATTCACACAATGGGCTTTTTGGAAGATGTCTGCAGTATTTATATTCAGAGAATGGCATTCAACTTCTTTTGCTCAAATTAAATCAGTTGTGTCTCCCTATTTTCCATCTGTTTTAAGTTCTTTTTTCCTTCCCCATCACTACATATTTTTCCATGGTGCACCATACAGTCACTGAAGATGAATTTCATTTTGGTTTAGACTGTTTGAGAGAGAGAGAAAAAAGCTATTTTTGGTGCAACTTAAATTGTATCAGCAGGCTGTAACTTGTCCAAGAGAGAAAAACAGTGGCTAGCAAATGCATTAAGACTTATGGTGCATGGGAAATAATTCTGAAAAGATCTCAAGAGCAAAGAACTAGACACTGGTATTTTCAGTCTCTTGGTTTTCTGAAACACAGAGATTGCAGTTGTAATGGTTTTACTCGTATGTAATTTAGGTGATGCTGGAGATGACAACAAAAAGATCATCAGTTCTACAAGGCAAGGACCCATTACATATTAGCACTACTGTAAAAAAATGAATAATAATAATAAAAGTAAAAATCTCTACTCTCTATGACAAATTGACTTTTTCCATCCTAAAAGGTTGAGTAGGCCTGCATCAGACAGGTTCTTCACAGTTTTATGGAGTCGAAGACTAAAAGGGACCAGTAGATCATCTAGTTTTGACTCCTGTATATTGCAGGCCACTAAATTTCACCCCGTTACCTTGGTAGAATAATTTGTATGTTTGACTAGAGCATATATTCAGAACCACATCCCATCTTGATATGAAGACATCAAGGGATATAGAATTGACAACTTCCCTTCCTAGTTTCTTCAAATGGTTAATCATCCTCACTGCTAAACCTGTGTCCTATTTTGGTTTCAGCTTGGTTCATGTTATATGTTCTTACTTCATGCAAACATGGCTGCAGTAATACATAGGCTGCAGAGAGCTCCTACTAATGAATTTGTTTTCCCTAGTGATATTTATACCCAATACATGAAAGCCCCGGTCCAAAGCATCTTGAAGTCACTTAAAATAATCCTACCAATAGATTTGTGATCAGGAGTGCTGATACTTTACATAGGGACATGTGGTTACAGAAAGTTTCCTTACTTAGTACTTACTTACTAGCGGGGAGGGTCGGCCTAAGATACGCAACTTCAGCTACATAAATAATAAAATACGTGAATAGTGTAGCTGAAGTCGAAGCACCTTAGGTTGACTTACCTGCCGTCCTCACAGAGGCAGCAGTCAGCGGCGGGCTCTCCTGTTGACTCCAGCTCCACTCGAAGAAGAATTTGAATTTATGTACGTTTCTGGTGATTCTATTTCCCTCTGCTACTGTTCTCCCACGAACAGTTCCTGTCATAACATTATCCTTCATAATGGCAACTATGACATCATCTAACTTCACAATTTGGTATTTGATAGGCTCACTCGCTTCCACTTGACTTTCCCATTGTGTGGCACTCAGTGGTTTCAATGTCAGAGAGGATGTTCCCTGATGTTGCTTTCAAATTTGCCATCAATGATTTGATGCAGAGAAAACTACATAGATGCTTTGAATTACATTAACAAATTCAGCAGCCTCACAAAAAACTGATGCTGCATCAATGACCACCAAGTTCAATGAATGAGAACTGCCAGGGACAAAAAAAGCTTGGGGGTTTAACTCTCGTACTCACTGTCTGCACTCTTCTGTTCTTTCCTCTCATATTGGCACCATTATTGTAGCCCTGACCTCCCATATCAGCTATTGCAATTCCCGTATCTTCCAGCTTAAGAAGCACATTTGTCATACCGGGTCCTGTAGTATCATCAATGTCAATACATTCTAGAAAATGCTCTCTGACAGTCACCATTGCAGGGACATTTTTACTAGGTTCTGTTATTGTTACAAAACACAACCATTTAAGTCGTTTGTTCCATATGGCTGGTGTCAGGTGTGCAGTCCAGAATAACAGAGTAGCATATTGCTGACTTCAGATCTGCCACAATCTTCTGTTTGACTTTTGTTGCCAGTAACTGTATGATCTCATTTTGAATTGTTTTTCCAAGGTAGTGGTGTGTATACATTTCTTGGGTGGTGACTCTTAGATGCTCCTGGAATACAATATCAAACTCAGCCATCAGCTCCACAATTTGATGGAAGTTTCCATTGTTTGGCACATACAGCTGATCTGAAGTGCCACACATGCTAGGTTTTGGACAGCAAGCATTCTCACAATGGCAGTGAGTCTTTTTAGACATAGATGAGGCGGCACAATTTGACATTAACTACACCCCAGGTGTATTCTGAGAAATGGAATGAAGAACATTATGGACCAGGTCTTCCAGGGGTGTAAACTGGCAGAGCATCAATTTATGTCAACAGACCTATGTTGATTTACAAGCAACTGAGAATCTGGCTCAAGAGTCTTCCCCATTGACTTAAATTTGTTATGAATGTACACTTATAATTTTTTTAAACAACTAAAATTAATTTAACAATATGTGAATTCTAGTCAGGTATATACCATAAATATCCCATGTAAAATGCTACTGTGGTGATCTGGAGTTGGAAGTGCTCAGTACTTTGAAACATCAGTCCCAAGGGGTGTCATGCTGTGCATCCATACACAGAGGCACCTAAAGTTAGCAGATTCTTGGAAGTATTGACCTGTGGGTCTTGATTCTGCCACATGCAGTGTCCCCTTATCTTCAGTGGGAGCTGGGGTTGCTAAGCACCTCTTCCTTTAAACATCACAGACATAGACTTTATTACCTCAGTTCAGTGACATGGCACCATTAGTGAAATAAGGTCCCTGCTGTAATAAGAGAAAATACACAAACCTCTGTGTGGTTGACATTATACTTTATATAAGCCAAAAAATATTCATCTGCATCCAAAATAAAGCTTTTTACATTACATATTTAACACCATAAACCAAGATTAGTGGTGATGCTATTGCTTTTATTATTTTCTGGAGCATTGCCCAGCATCTTTATAGACCGAAAATGTGTCATCTTTTTCATTTCATACAATTGCAGCTATCAATGGCCATGTAATTTTTACAAGCATGCAGAGTAGTTCTTTTCACTTTTCTGATATTCTGTCTACATAGGTATTTATAAAGTGCCAATTACTGAAATATCTGAATACTTCACAAGCTTTAATGAATTAATTTATTCTCCCAGCTGGCTCATGATTTAGGAAAATATTCTTATCCCCGTTAGGAGGGAATCAGATCCCACAGACAAGATGGGCAGGTGGAATGACTAATTTAAGAATCCTGCGTCACCGCCTGGTTTTTCCAGAGCTCTGAACTGCTTGTTGGCTGTGAGTCAGCATCAGGACTTAGGAAGCTTTGTGCATGCCTACCAGCAGAAATTTAGGTAAGAGCCGAGCAGTGGCTTTGAGAATGGACTCATTGCCTAAGTATCTTTGTGAAGTCGGGGTAGAGCTGGGAATGGAACCCAGCCCTCCCAAGGCTCAGTCCAGTCTCTTAAGGACAAAGGCATTCTTCTCCTCCATATTTGCACACACAAAACTGGAGATATGGGGTAACTGACACCGATATGTGAGGAGAGTTGATACCAAAGAAACAAGGACCTAATTTTCTTAAATGTATTACTGTATGTGTGCGCGCAGCTTGGGAAACATGCATTTTGTAGGGAGTATCTTGAGCTAGATCTGAGTCTTTCAGTGTGTGTACCGTTCAGTATAGTTAACAGTAAAGACTTCTTTAGTGATAAGGAAGAACATAAGATTCAGAGGAAATCACGATTCCTCTGGTTTAATTTTAGTCAGATTTCTTCTAGTCTGAAAACAAAAAACAGAAAATGCTCAAAGAAAGCCAAAAACTGAAAGAGGATTTGATCTTGATATGCTAAAACAGAAGGCCAGAGTGTTTCTTCTAGCATTTACCCCATCAATCCTTTTGGATTATGGTGGATTACAGTATTTGATTAATCTCAAATTACAACTGCCAAAGCCCATTATTTAGAAGATCTAAAGCCTTTACCTTGTATCGTTTATTGCACAATATCAACATATAAGGGCACGAATAAAGAACCAGTGCCTTCATGTTTTACACCTTTATTATCCTAAATGCCAAACTGAAAATCAGATGAAGGTTTCATTGGTGAAATGAAATGGTGTTGGTGAATCATTATTAAGCAGCCTGTTATCTATACCAGGTTCAAAAATACAGAATATAGTTAAGTGGCTGGAGGTCTGAAGCAAGGGTCAAGATTGCCTTATGGCAGCTTAGAAGTGCATTATTCACATAGCGAGAATGGAACTCTCTTTCATCCTTCTTGACCTTTCAGCAGCGTTTAATATTGTGTACCACAACAGACTGATGTAGTGATTGTGACAGCAAGTAAATTTTGCTAGCACTGTTCTGACCTCCTTCTCACCATATCTGCTTATAGATTTTTTAGTTTCTATGGGTACCTTCTCATCCAATCTCTGTCACTAGGATACGTCTTCACTACCCGCTGAATCGGTGGGTAGCCATCGATCTTATGGCGATCGATTTCTCGCATCTTATGAAGATGCGAGAAATCAATCGCTTGAGGCGCCCCCGTCGACTCCAGAACTCCAACTTGCTGGGAGGTGCAAGCTGGAGTTGACGGGGGAGCGCGCCGCCGCCCGCCGCCGCCATGAGGACGAGCGGTAAGTCGGCTGCAGATACGCAAACTTCAGCTACGTGAAGTTGCGTATCTGCAGTCGATCCCCCCCACCCCCACCTCTATCATTCACTATTCATCATTAAAATAAGCGTTGGCATTTTTTGCTGATGACACCCAGCTACATCTAGTATCTATTACTGTTTTACTGTTCCAGTGGCTAATAGAAGTATGGAATATTACAAATAAGCTGATGATCAATATTGTTAAAACATTTAAAAAAACATTTAAAAAACCAAACAAGACTCACTGTCAGGTGGCCTTTGCATCCAACGAAGTGGGTATTAGCCCACGAAAGCTTATGCTTCAATACTTTAGTTAGTCTTTAAGGTGCCACAAGACTCTGTTATTTCTGTCAGGTGGCCTGTAACCACCCCAGTTTAACACATTTTAGGAGGTGTCTGTCGTGCTATCCCTGCCCAAATATCTTGGAGTCCTTTGTCTTTTTTATTTATCATTTAACATTATTCTTTCAACACTGGAGTGCAAAGTGTAGGGTTTCCTCATTTCCTGAAAATATGAAGAATTGCTCCAGTAGCATGATATTCAGAACTGTCAGGACTTCATTATAACTCAAGGCATTTCTAACTTGATTTTCAATGAAGCTACACATGTTCAGAGTGGTGCTAGGGTTACAAATCACATTACTGATGTGCTATGGTATCTGCAATGGCTTTCTGCCAAGCATTTTAATCTGACAATTTCCAGAGCCTGTGATCTTTAGAGAACAGGGCTTTTTACGCCTTTTGACTCCACTTACACCCTCTTGTCTCTCTGATTTGACTGACATCTGTTTTTGAGAAAGCAGATATTCACACTGTGCTTAAATTGCTCAACTCAAATCTGACATAATTTAGGGCAGCCAGACGCTAGGAAGTTTTTAAGAACCAATGTCTGGTTCTTAACAGACTTTACAAGCAAGACAGTATTGTACCACCTTACCTGTTTACATGGAAAGGGAGCTTGCATAGGTGGGATTCTGGTGACCTCAGAGATTAATTCTCTTCTGCTGTAATACAGGGGCAGATGAAACATCCTTCCTCTAACTTTTCCTCTTCCTTCATGTCTGAGTTGGGACACAACTGTGTGTAGCTGGTGCCTTGAAGGTGGACTTGTCCTGGTGAAGTTTGCTTTTATTTTTGTATTAAGTACACAAGAACTAGTGTCATCATCATCATCATGTTCCCATTACGCCTCTGGCATTTCAGGGCACTGACAAAGCTCCTCCACTCCTGTCTGTTTCTGGCAAGTTTCAATGGTTCCTAGCTGTGCCCTTACAGCTCAGCTTCCACAGCTCTTTGCCTATTGTTTTCGGGTGGCCTCATTTTCATTTGCCTTCAGGCATCCATCTTATTGCTACTCTGGTGATGGAATCAGTTTCAATCCGAAGCACATGGCTAATCCATCTCCAGCTCCCTCTGGCAATGACGGTGCTCATACCCTCTGGGCTCCATTGTGTCAACAGATCTTAGTTTGAGATTGTTCTGGACCAAACTACACGGAGGATTTTTCTAAGGCAGGTTGTATGGAATGAACACAGTTCGGACATGTCATGCTTTCTCATTCCCCAGCATTCTGCACCATGAAGTATGTTGAAACTATGCAGTTCTGATAAACCTTGTTTGGTTTTGGAGTTGTATTTTGATGATTTCCAGACTGTATTTAAGCTCCTGAAGGTGTTCCTGGTTTTATTGATTTTGTTCCAGATGTCCTGGCTTGTTTCACCACCTGGCTGATGGTGCTGCCCAAATATATGAATTTTTCTACATTGGGGAGAACATAATCCTCTATCTGTACTGGTGATGGTGAGGCACTATTAAACATAATGATATCTGTCTTATTGAGATTTGATTTTCAGTCAAATTGTCTGGCTGAATGCATTGAGTCAAGTTGTTTTTTCTTGTATAAGGTGTTGGGTTATGTAATAGGAGAGCCAAGTGAGATCATCTGTGAAGACCAGGTCTTCAAGGTATTAGAAGGATGTCCATTTAATGCCTCTTGGCATGTCTTCTGTTGTATGCTGCAGTACCCAGTCAATGGCAATGTTGAAGAGGATTGCAGACATGACACCCCCCCCAACGTAGTCTGTTTTGGCTGCAAAACTGAGCTCACTGTGATCAAGACTGCATGTAATGTTGAAATAAAAGCTCTTGATGATTATGATTATATGGAAAGGGATTTCATATGCCCGCAAGATGTGCCATAGGCTGGTTCTGTGAATCCTATCAAAAGCCTTCTCAAAGTCTACGAAGTTTATGTAGAGCTGCTGTTGTCATTCTAAGCATTGTTATATTATACACAGCTTCATTCTAAGCATTACATATCTGTAATAACTAAAATACTTCTCCATATGTTAATCTAAGCAAAGCTGTGTATAACTGACTTGAATGTGCAATAGTGTGACTAGTAAACAGGGAATGGATCACTGGATTGCCTGTTCTCTTTATACCCTTTGGGGCACCTGGCATTGGCTATTATCAGAAGACAGGATACTGGGCTTGATGGACCTTTGGTCTGACCCAGTATGGCCATTTTTATGAAGATATAAATACGGATTCAAGGAAAATCCTGTCTCTCTCCACTATTTTGATTCTAACAGGGCAGAAAAAGTGATCGAGAAGATGGAGATCCCCAGAATTATTCTGGGTTGCCCTGAAAGATTTTTTGGAAATCTGTCAGTTTATTATATCACTGCCACCATTTGGAGTTACAAACTGCGACTCACCAGGGCATATAGTTTGCCTGCTTTAACCTCTCAATAACTAATTTCCTTTTGTTAGTTAGTAAACCTATCATTTGGTCCTTGTTTTCAAACAGTCCGCTCTGAGATAGACACTCCAGGCAACGTGACAAAAAGGTACAAATCATTAGAAGTTAATAGAAACTACTTGTGCCTTTGCTATATCATCACTCTGTTGCTCAAGCCCTGGTATGAAAATCTTTGCTTAATTTTATATCTGATATGGTGACATGCAATTGCTATCTGTCAGAAATACAACAGAATAATAATACACAATAATTTCTGTGTATTGGGGACTAAACATGCTGTACAGGAACACTGATACCTGATCCAGTGTTCCACCTGAACTTTCTCAAACCTACGCCACCTCCTCTCTCCTTCCCTATCGAAGTGTCACACATGCAACTTTTTCGTAAATACCCACTAATGAAAAATGTCTGGGAAACTTCAATCTCCTATTTGGTGGAGGCCTGGCATCTCTGCCTTAAGGAAGCACCTAGTTCCACAAAGCATGTTCATAATGGTTAGAAAAGCAAAATACAGTAGAATCTCTCAATGGAGGTTGTTCGTAATTCTGAAGTGTTCCTAACTCTGAACAAAACATTATGGTTGTTCTTTCAAAACACTGACTTAATACAGCTTTGAAACTTTTACTAAGAAGAAAAATGCTGCTTTTAACCATCTTAATTTAAATGAAAACAAGCACAGAAAGTTTTCTTACCATGTCGATTTTTTTTAAACTTTCCCTTTATTTTTAGCAGTTTACATTTAACACAGTAGTGTATTGTATTTCCTTTTTTTTTTTTTTTTTAGTCTCTGCTTCTGCCTGATTGTATATTTTCCAGTTCCAAATGAGGTGTGTGGTTGGCTGGCCAGTTTGTAACTCTGGTGTTCGTAACTCTGCAGTTCTACTATATTTCTTACATGCCCTAAGCAAAATCATGTACAGACACATTTTTCCAGGAGAAACCACGAGGACGCTCTTGCCCACAACCATCAACCAAGCGGGAAAGTAACGAGTTACTCAGGAAGGTAACTTGATCCTTATTTATAAGGTATATAAGCAAAGCTGGTTAGAATTAATGAAAGATTTAACTAGGTCGTTAAATCAATTGAGCTAAAACAGACTCAAATCTGAACTTCTTAGCATTACTCAAAATCTAAGATAAATTGAAACCTATTAAACAAATGGGTTAGAATGCCAAATTAAGCATTATAAGTAATTGACCCAAGAGGTCACCACAAAGGCATGGATCAAAGTCTCTGCATCAATAAAGGAAGGGAACGGTTTGGATATTGGCAATGATTCACAGGTGGGAAAGGGATGATTTCACCACTGCAGACACATGCAGTTAGATTCCCAGCTGGTCGACACTGGCATTGCACCATTCACTTCAATGAAGCTATGCTGATTACACTAGCTGAGTATATGGCCCATTGACAGCAAGATGCCTGAACCAATCAGAACTTCCAGATTTCATGCAGATAAGTTTTTGAAATATAGCATCATCACACTGGGTCCAAGCAACTACGTATCTTGCTGGAGCTTGTGAACTATGGGTCCAGCCACTGAAGTTATTGGCTTTCTTTATCAAGGGCTAAATTGTGACTTTGCCATAAAAAGCCGGTGTATATGGCTGCATATTGTTAAAGCAGCCTAAAAGGAGACTGATGCTTAGTTTTGGTTCTCTATTGAATCTGGGAAATAGGTGATATATATGTATGACACCTGCTCTACACCTAATGCTGTGTATGCTCCATGGCACTGACTGGCATGTTACCAGAGCTCTGCAGAGGAGTGGCATACTCCATTACATTCCCACAACAGGCCATGATCTGACCCCAAGTTACTAGTAGTTCTATTCCCAATGCACCTGAGCATGGCGTAAACAATTTTCAGCTTTTACAACAAGACGACATGAAATTTACAATTCTATAAAGCAGTTAGAAACATAGTTTTTTATGCTCATAAAGTTGTGTGGTGTATAAGATCATGACACTGTTCAATTAAAAAAATTAGCAAATTCTATAGCCACTAGCACTGAAAGGAACAAGGAAATATAAAGATGACAAATTAATGGGGTGGTAAGGCTGACATAATTGGCGTTAGCAACATAAGAAACAAGATCCAAGACATCGGTCAGGGCAGAGCTGCACAAGGAATTGCAGGCCGTTCAAACTTGGTACAACAGCCAAAGGAAAAGCTAGTGAAGAAATTTGAAGGACAACATGATGTGATTTGATCCATGGGAAAGAAAGAATTTCAGCAGCTTCATTTTGCATAGCACCATATTGGTCACAGAGAGCAGGATAGGAGTACATTATAACAGCAGGATGAGAGATAATTAGGACAGAGGTATTATTTATTTAGAGAACAAGTATAATACATAAACAGCTAAGTGTAACTTTTTGGAATATGCCACCCCACTCGAATGTAACTTCAACCCTGCTCCAGATAGATAACTCATAAAAGTGAGTTATGTCCATTTAACCCTTGCATTTTCCATTGCATCTGATTATCTCAAAAAAGAAAAACAAAAACCCATGACCCACAATAATGCTGATTAGTATCTTTTGTTGGACCAACTTCTGTTGGTGAAAGAGACAAGCTTTTGAGCTATGCTGACCAGAAGAGATCTACATAGCTTGAAAGTTTGCCTCTTTCACCCACAGAAGTTGGACCAGTAAAAGATAATCTCACCTACCTTGACTCTCTAATACCTGGGACTAATAGAGTGACAACACTACAAAGTGCTGATTCAATCAACTGTAAGGCTGAATGTTGTACTGAGTATGATTGTCCACTAGCAACCCATTTCACACAGATCACCCAACAACAGCAATGACTTTCAGTCACTACTAATCTGTGCTGATAAAAGTCAGTGACGTAGACATTTAAAGCACCATCCTTTGAGCCATTAAATTTCCTAACCTGAGACAGAATGGAACCAGCATCCTAAACGCTGTAATAACCTGTGGTCATGATCCTACAAAGGACCATTATATTTTGATCAGCAAGTAGAATGAGATAACCATAAAAAGGAACTGCTGGATTGGCATGATTCTATCCTCTAGCACAAGTCAGCGAGCATTCCTATAGAGATGGCTTCAGCATTGTTTTCTCTAACTTATGCTGTAAAGTACATTATTAAAAGAGAACACACATTATATATGAATTTATTACCAAAGTCATCCACATGGCTGGTTTATGTGAAGGCCTGTTCTTTTTTCCTGTTGCCCTCTGTGACTGATTCGGTCACAGAGACCCCCTTGGGACTGTCACCAGATGTGCTGAAATTACCTCGGAGTCCATTTTCCCTGATGGCTTGGGCCTCCACAACCCTGCCTTGTTGAGCCAGACATGATAGTCCACTGCAACACAGATTCAGGTCTGAACCATGCCCTCAAAGCTGCAGGCTTTAACTGAAAACCACTTAGCTGGTTACCAATCTCCAGCACCCAGTTCCCGATAGGATCCAAACCGCAAATAAATCTGTTTTACTCTGTATTAAGCTTATACAGGGTAAACTCAAATTGTCCACCCTCTATAACCCTGAGAGAAAGATATTCACTGCTGTTTGCTCCCCCAGGTATTAATCACTTACTCTGGGTTTACTAATAAACAAAAAATGATTTTATTAAGAATAAAAAGTAGAATTTAAGTGGTTTCAAGAAATAACAGCTAGAATAACATAAGTTACCAAGCAAAATAAAAAACCACACACAAGTCTAAGCCTAATACAGTTAAGAAACTGAATACAGGTAAAGCTCACCCTCAGAGATGTTCCAATAAGCTTCTTTCACAGACTAGACTCCTCCTTAGTCTGGGCCCAATCCTTTCCCCGGTACAGTTCCTGTTAGTTCCAGCTCCTGTTAGTTCCAGCTCAGGTAGGTAACTAGGGGATTTCTCATGACTGACATCCCCTTTTGTTCTGTTCCACCCCCTTTTATATCTCTGGCACAAGGTGCAAATCCTTTGTCTCTCTCTGAGTTCCCAAGCTTCCTTCTAAATGGAAAGGCTCCAGATTTAAGATGGATTTCAGCATCATGACATATACAGGAAGGCTTATAGTAAACAGAGCCATTTACAACCAACTTTCCTAGTTAATGAGAGCCATCAAGATTCCAAGCCACCATTAACAGCCCACACTTTTCATAGTTACAATAGGACTTCATATTTTTAGCTTCAGATACAAGAATGATACATTCATACAGATAGGATGAACACACTCAGTAGATTATAAGCTTTGTAAGAATACCTTACAAGATATCTTCTGCATAAAGCATATTGCAGTTACATTATATTTACACTCACAAGCATACTTCCATAAACATATGGAGTGCAACATCACACCCTCATCTTCCTTCCCCATTTTATTCAGACAGATTGTTACATGGACTTGTTGAATCATGCCTTAAACTGACTGTAAGCTCGTCAGGTCAGGGACAGTCTCTTCCTCTGTATTGGTACAATGTCTAGCACAATGGGCCATTAATCTTGATTGAAGCCTTTAGGCAGTTATAAATCAACAATAGTAGAAATTTCACTCACACTGCTTCTCCCCCCGCCCACTTTATAATGATGAGAGAGAACCGAAACAAGTCCATTGGAATAAGTTAGGTTAGAGAGTAAGAGCCACAGTTTCAAGTAGATGTGCACTTAAGTGACTGCACCTGTCATAGGTGCACAAGCCTCTAAATGTATGTGTAAACCTACATGATCCCACACAACCTCATCTTGCATATGTACATTTCTGGGGTACCAACGGCTTAGGATCATGTGCTTGAGCCTGGTGTGTGCAGAACAGAGAGCATAATTAGATTTGCACCAGTGTACATGTGAACCTCAGTGAGTAAGGGAAACAATATACCATTCAGTGGTGATATTGGAAGGTTGGAAGAGGGGGTACTATTGGGGACTATAGTTTTACATGCTATCATCCACACAATTGATGCCAAAATCAGAATACCATATATGAATAATCATCAGTAAAGTTCTTTGATATCTATAAAAGGAAGGTTAGAATAATTATTTCCATATTACAGGCGGAAAAACTGAGGCGTAGAAAGATGAAGCAAATGACTCAAAGTCGGTCACAGTGAGTCAGCACCACAAAGAGAACTAAAGATTTCCGACTCCCAGTCCAGGACCCTATTCACTGCATCATGCCGCTGCAGGGCAATTTAAATACAGAAGTACAGGTTCGGAAGGAAGTTTTGCAGGAAAGGGTTAATTGGTATGTTCTAACACCTTTAGGGTTCCTAGCAGCATTAGGGGTTTGAATGAAGCAGACCTTGAGGAAGGTTCATGTGCCTACCCTCCTCTGTAGGTTCTTGCAACAAGACAGAAGCTGCATGTTTTCTTCTTTTCCCCTTCCTGCAAGTTGCCTGCTATCACTATGACAACAGGAAGCCTGAAGCACAGCTGCAGGGGAGGAAAGAGAGAACATATAGCAGCAGTCTAGAGAGAAAGAGAGAAAGAGAGACTGGATGGGTGGGGGGGTGCAGGAATAAAAATGTATAAATTAGAAGAAAATGAGAAAACAACCAAGAAAGGAAAGGAAAGGGAGAAAAAAAATTGGCAAGACACTGCCATTGAACCATGACATGGTGTGAAAGCCAAATGTACATGGCAGAAGGGCATTACATTGGCCAAACTGGACAGTCTCTACGCAAAAGAATAAATGGACACAAATCTGACATCAGGAATCATAACATTCAAAAACTAGGAGCAGAACACTTCAACTGCCCTCGTCACTCAAAACAGACAATATTAAAACAGAAAAACTTCAGAAACAGACTCCAACGAGAAGCTGTTGAACAGGAATTAATTTGCAAATTGGATGCCATCAATTTAGGGTTAAACAGAGACTGGGAATGGCTGGGTCATTAAACAAATTGAATCTATTTCCATGTTAAGTATCCTCACACCATCTTGCCAACTGTCTGATATAGACCATCTTGATTATCACTACAAAAGATTTTCTTTCTCCTGCTGATAATAGCTCATCTAAATTAAATAGCCTCTTAGAATTGGTATGGCAACTTCCACCTTTTCAAGTTTTTCTGTGTGTATATATACACATCTTACTTCTGTGTTCCATTCTATGCATCCGATGAAGTGGATATAGCATATGAAAGCTTATGCTGAATTAAATTGGTTAATCTCCAAGATGCCACAAGTACTCCTCTTTTTTTTTTTTTACCACTGGGAATAGCAACTTAAAAAGTCAATAGTATGTAGCTCAAGACTTCTTCTTATGATACGTGTGGTGTGGAGATGCTGGCATTTGGGAAAGACAGAATTACAGATGGTGAGGGCTATGACAGGAATTGTACTTCTGTTACACACAAACATATTTTGAAGAGGGAAATATAATTTGATAAAACTATTTATATTCAAGTTCTGTTCAACAAACTTGAATACTTCCTCTGTGGATGGCACAATTCTGCAGTGAGTTTCATACTCATCTGCATGAGCTTTAGGCTTGTTTTCATTTGAAATAAGAGTCTGTTTTTAAGGTCCTAGTGGACAGCTATATGCATCACCGAAAATCGCCATTATACCGGCATGTCGAAGTTATAGTACATTGGCTGGATAGTGAGGCAAAGCTTCACTGGGTTCAGTAGATATAGGTCAGTCTGGATGCCCTTTTTGCCTGGAGTAGCCCACAAGTACTACTCATCTAGGATCTACTTCAGGAAGGTACATAAGCACATATCTAAATACAAGCATTGATTAATCCCCTTGAAATGAACATGCTTAAAGCTGCTGCATTGGAGCCTTAATAAAAGGTAGCTGAGTCAGGCCTCATATTAATAAGTTTTAAAAACTGATCCTTATTTCCTTTACCTTTTCCAAATTTAGCAGAAGTGGAACGTGACTAGTCAAGACAAGTTCTCCACCACCCAGATAACTTTAAACCAAGCATAATATTTGATTCAGATCCCACTCAACACCATGACACTAGAGTAATCCCACTGACTTAAGTGATGCTGCTCCCAATTAACAACAGTGTGCAATCACCATTAGACCTTGAGTTTCCTCATGAACTCAAGACCAAATGCAATAAAAAAAAATAATCAAACACCGGGTATTTATTTGAACTCTTTGAATAAAGCTGACTGATTAACATTTCATCTAAAAATGACAGCAGCAATTGCGTCCATTAGGATGATGTATGTGGGAAAAGGTTTTACAAAAGGAAGAAGCTTGAGCAATTGCATAACAGAGCTAACTAACAAGGATCTTCAAGGAGAGACACTCTGAAAGCCTAAATTTCTCAGACAATTCTTCCAAGTTATCTAACATTTCTAGCAGTTAGTAATGCTCCTTATTCCACAACTAATTACAAAATGTCAAGTACACTTACACAAAAGAAACTAGCTATACAGGAGAAAGTTGCTAGCCATATAGACACCAAGCCTACTGTAGCTATTGATTAATTTAAATACATCAACAGCATCCAGAGGAGGTTTGCATTAAGGGCTTTGACGTAAGTGTCATTGTTGCCATAGTTTACATTCCAAGGATGGTAAAACAAGAGGTCTTGACAGTTTAGAAGCAATTGTTAATTAGAAAACCTTAGCCATATATTAATTTCTAGAAGAAAGATTCCGACTGCAAATCAGGGCCAAACACCTAGAGTTTTACAGTAAGCAAAAATTATTGACTTCTTGATTAAAAAGGTGAAAGATTTCTGTACTATTGTGGTGCCCCACTTTGGCTCAGAAAGGGTTAAAAGCCAGTCCTTGGAGAGGAATGGGACTGAGCGCCGATAAGGTACGCTGATTGGGAAGGCAGCCACAGCTGGGTCAACGCCCCAATCAGGCCAGAGTTGACCCTGATAAAAGGGCTGTGAGCCAGGAGCTAAGACAGTCTCTCTCTAGCTGTGGAGAGAAGGATATGGTTGTCTGGGAGAAAAGGGTATCTGGAGTGGAGCAGGGCTGGGGAAATGCCAGAGGAGCTGGGGAGCTCCAGCCTGGCAACTCCCCAGGCTGCAGGTCTTGTTAAAGGCCTACAGAACGTAGGGGCTTCAGAGGTGCAGGCCAGAGAAAGGGAGTGGCAACTGGTCTAAGCCCGTTGCCAATAAGTGGCCTTTGCAGTTTGCCCCAGTGAGACGGGGCTAGATAATGACTGGCAGTAACCACTGAGGTGAGGTGGGGGTAGAGGGTTGGGGGTTCCCCTGGGAGGGGAGATCCAGAGTGTGGGGTACTGCTGGGGCAGAACCTCAGGGCAAAGGGCACTAGGGTCAAGGAGGGACACAGGAGCCAGCAGCAAGTGAGACATCGGCCAACAGCGAGCGCTCCAAGGCCAGTGAACATCTAATTCCCAGACGACAAGCAGGAGGTGCTGCGCGGGTGAGTTTTACATCGCTACAATTTCTTTTTTAATTATTTGAATATGGTGAGATTTACAGGCTGAATGTAATGGAATATCAAGCACTTTATTCAAACATGACATTTACCATTTCCCCCCTGACCTCTCAATACCCCAGGAAAGCCACAGCCACCATTTATCACTGTTACTTGCTCGTTGACGTATTGAGCATTCGGGGTAAGTCAAATTCCAGTTTTGTTTTTTAAAAAAGTATTTTTTTAAAAAAACTAAATAAGGTTGCAATCCTATAAATCCATAGTAGCTTCATGATGTTAATAATGTTAACAATGTTTTGTTAAGAGATATGAACAACCTCCATTTCCAAGGTGTTTATAATGATAATGGATATACTACTGTATTAAGTTCTTTTTGACAGGGAACATTCTCTCCTCCCCACCCCCAATACAATCTCTTCATAACCCAGGCTAATATGGAGGCTTGTTGTGAATCTGAACATTTAAAAGGGAAAAAAAGATGCAAGTTTCTGAAAGACATTCAGTATCTGAGAAGTTGGTAGAAATTTCTCATCCATAGTGATAAATAATCAAATCCTCTTCTCTCAGATATAAATCCTTTAATATATCTTTCTGGAGATCCTTGCACAGCCATCAAATCTCTGCTAAGAGTTTTCTTTTCATATATCACTACAGAAAGAGAATAAGGATAACACCAAAAAATAAGAACAGCCATACTGGGTCAGACAAAAGGTCCATCCAACCAAGTATCCTGTCTTCTGACAGTGGCCTATGCCAGGTGCTCCAGAGGGAATGAATAGAACAGTTAATCAGCAAGTGTTCCATCCACTATCTCCCGTTCCCAGCTTCTGGAAAACAAACAGAGGCTAGGGACACCGTCCCTGCTCATCCTGGCTAAGAGCCCTTGATGCACCATGATGGACCTTTCCTCCATGAACTTTAGTCCTTTTTTGAACCCTGTTACAGTCTTGGCATTCACAACATCCTCTGACAGGAGTTCAACAGGTTGACTGTGATGTGTTAAGAAATACTTCCTTTTGTTTGTTTTAAAATTGCTGCCTATTTGGTGACCCCTGCTCCTTGTTATCAGAAGGAATAAATAACACTGCCTTATTTACTTTCTACATACCAGTCATGATTTTATAGACCTCTATCATATTCCCAGTGTCTTCTCTTTCACAAGATGAAAAGTCCCAATCTTCTTAATCTTTCCTCACACAGAAGCTGTTCCATACGCCTAATAATTTTTGTTGCTTTTTTTCTGAATCTTTTCTAATTCCAATAAATCTTTTTTGAGATGCAGATGAGAATGAAACTCACTGAGGAATTGTGCCATCCACTGAGGAAGTGTTCAAGTTTGTTAAACAGAGTCTGAACATAAATTTAATAAAACTTTGATCATCTTTGTCACTCACCTCTGGATCCTTGCCAGTTTCTCTACATCCTTTCTATACATTGGTGACCAGTACTCCAGCTGAGGCTTAAACAGTGCTGAGTAAGAGTGGTACTATTGTCTTCTGTGACTTTCATGCTATACCTCTGTTAATACACCCTAAAATTGCATTTGCTTTTTTTGAAACAGCATTACATTGTTGACATGTTGAGGTTGTGATCCACCATAACTCCCAGATCCTTCTCAGAAGTGCTGCTGCCAAGCCAGTTTTCCCCCATTCTGTATTTATGCATTTGTTTTTTCTTCCCTAGGTGTAACACCTTCTATTTGTCTTCGTAGAATTTCATTTTGTTGTCTATAACTCAGTTCTCCAATTTATCAAGATCCCTCTGAATTGCAGCTCTATCCAGGAAACTATTGGCAACCCTCCCAAGCTTTGTGTCATCTGCAAACTTGACCAATATGCTCACTATACCTACATCTAGATCATTAATAAAGATGGGGGTCGGGACAGTCAGAGGGCGGGGAAGAAGGAGGTTGAATGAGGGCCAGGGTCCCGGGGGGGCAGTCAAGTGGGGGGGCGGGGGGTTGATGGGGTGTGGGGAGCAATCAGGGGCAGGGATTCTGGGGGTGGTCAGGAGAAGGGGTGGTTGCACGGGGCAGCAGTCCTGGGGGGCAGTCAAGAATGAGAAGAGGAGTTGGATGGGGCAGTGGGGGGGAAGTCTAGGTGGATGGGGGGCAGGGGTAGGGCCACGCCTGGCTGTTTGCCTCCCCTAACCGGCTCTTGATACAATTTCGGAAACCCAACGTGGCCCTCAGGCCCCAAAATTTGCCCACCCCTGTTTTAGAATACAAGATCTCTGGCACAGGTATCTGTTCTACCCTGCATCCAGGAAAACACCTATCACACTTTTGGGCACTTCATAAAGAAATATAATACGAATGCACTTCACAGAGCAAGTAGATCCGTGTGTGTCACATCAAGTATGATAACATTACTTTATTTGTTATACGCTATCATTGCTTATGACAGACAAGCTCCCATGGAGAGCATTACTGAACATATTGGAACAACTGCTCCCTTTAAGGGTTTCTCTTTTTGAGGAGAGGGATTTAAGAAACAAAAACAGTTAATTTTTATTGTGTGGTATAGCATTATTATTTTACTTACCTTGAAATAAGAAATAAAAGGTTTGTAGCTCAACTCCAGTTCATTAGCTTAAAAAAAAAAGTTCAGCTAATGCTGTGTACTAAGTCAGAGTAAGTGAATATACGATAATGCAATTTCTCATTGCTCTGCTTTCATTCAGAATGCCCTTATAAACAAGATGGTGCATCACAAGGGCTTTATCCTGGAGAAGCATATTTAAGTAAAGAGAGAATATGGAAAAAAATTGGCAGAGTCAGAGATCAAAATTAAAGAGCTTGAAGCTGTGAAGATACTGACTTAGGTACCAGAATTTGATGGATGATAGCTTATCTATAGCTTCAACATTGAAGTTTGTGTTAATGCCCTCAATGTCAGAAAGCATCAAGTCTAGGGCTAAAAGAAAGTTAGCTATGTGAGTTTAAAAATATGCAATGTCAAAGTGAATACAGATAAATATTTGTAAGAGAAAGTAAGAACTTTTCTGCATTTTTTCCCTCTCTCCCTTCTATTTAGAACCCTATGATTCATCAAACAAGATTGATCAGGCTTTAGATCACTAGGCCCAATTCCTGCAAATACTTCAATATCTGCTCAAAATGAAGTCCCTGTTTTAGGTGCCTTAGTCCCACTTTCGGGACCACTGTGATACACACAACTTCAGCCAAACCCTGAAGATGTTTAAAGTCACTTGGCCCCAAAAGGTTTTTGCAGTAAAAGTTCCTTGGGCACAAACCTTTCTGCCTTTGAGCATGCACCTTGCTGCCTCTCTGTAGGCATCTGGATGCCTACCTCTCTCTAAAGCCCTAGAGAAATTAATGAACCAGGGTAGACAGGCTTTTGACCGCCCACATTGTGCTCAGACACGGTCAACTAGATTGAGCTCCTCGGGCGAGTTCTGTGAAGATAGTTGAGGAAAAAAAGCTCCCTCATAACTTTTAGACCAGAGGCTAGGGTACTCATCTAGGATGTGGAATACCCCTGGATTCAAATCCCTTCTCCCCTTCATAGGGATGGGGGACTTGAACCCAGGGGTATTCCACATCCCAATGAGTACTCGAACCACCAGAGTACAAGCAATGAGGGAAGTTAACCTCCTCCCCATCTATGAATTGCTAGCAGCAGTAGTTGCCTCTGTGAGAGTGGTGGGTCTTATCACACATCCATCTCATTGGCATCTCCCACTTGGTAGCTTAGATAGGTCTCTAACATCTTGGTTTTTGTGAATCACAGTCTAAGGGTATGTCTTCACTACAGCAGTAGGTCATTTTCCCTTAAGTCGATTTTCTAAAGCAGACTGCATAAAGTCGACTTAGGGTATGTCTTCACTACAGCAGTAGTTCGATTTCCTTTATGTCGATGTTGTGAACGCGACGGTATACAGTCGATGATGTGTGTCTTCACTAGGCACAGCTAAGCACAGCAAGTCGACAGTGTCTGTCCGCAAAACTTTTGCAAGCGTCGACATGACGAGCGTTGCACTCTGGGTACCTATCCCACAGTTCCCTGATCCCCCAGCAGGCACCATTTCGAGTGCTGCACTATGGGTAGGCATTTCCAAATTTCGCGCCCTTTTTCCGCGCCGCCCACCCCCATTACGAGCAGTGCACTGTAGGTAGGCATCCCATAATTCGTGCCCTTTCTCCGCGCCGTGCTAACGCCATAGCATTGCAAGCATGGAGCCCGCTGACACCACGGCTGCAGTAATGGCTGTTGTGAGGACCTCGATCACGGTTGCTGAGTTCCTGCTGCACCGTCTGCAGAGGAGGAATGCGATCCGGGGAGAACTGCGCTTTCTGGAACCTGACGACAGTGAAGAGGAGATGGACGAGGACGTGCACGAGATGGTCGAAGACGTGCACAGCGGGGACGACATGGACACTGCCGTTTTTGAAAGTAGGGCGACTGACAATCTGTCAAAAATGGTGGCAATGGGGCAGGCTCATGCCATCGAACGCCGATTCTGGGCCAGGGAAACAAGCACGGACTGGTGGGACCGCATAGTGCTGCGGGTCTGGGATGACTCCCAGTGGCTCAGAAACTTCCGCGTGCGAAAGGGCACGTTCCTGGAACTTTGTGACTTGCTGTCCCCGGCCCTCCGGCGCAGGAATACCAAAATGAGAGCGGCCCTTACAGTGGAGAAGCGAGTGGCGATAGCCCTCTGGAAGCTTGCAACTCCAGACAGCTACCGGTCAGTGGCGAATCAGTTTGGGGTGGGTAGGTCTACAGTGGGCTTTGCTGTGATGCAAGTAAGCAGGGCAATCGTCGAGCGGCTGCTACACCGGGTTATAAACCTCGGAAACCTGCAAGCCACAATAGATGGCTTTGCCGCCATGGGATTCCCTAACTGTGGTGGGGCTATAGATGGGACTCATATCCCTATCCTGGCACCGGACCACGAGGCCGCCGAGTACAGAAACCGGAAGGGATATTACTCAATGGTCATGCAAGCAGTGGTTGACCACAAGGGACATTTCACCGACCTCTACGTGGGGTGGCCGGGAAAGCTTCATGACGCTCGAGTGTTCAGGAACTCTAGGGTTTTTAGACAACTGCAGCAAGGCACTTTCTTCCCCGACCAGAAAATTTCCGTGGGGGGGGGGGGGGGTCGAAATGCCGATCGTGATCATTGGGGACCCAGCCTACCCCCTAATGCCCTGGCTTATGAAGTCCTACACAGGAGCCCTGGACAGGGGTCAGGAGCTGTTCAACTACAGGCTGAGCAAGTGCAGAATGGCCGTAGAGTGTGCATTTGGCCGTCTGAAGGGGAGATGGCGTTCCTTACTGATACGCTCAGACATCCGCGAGAGAAATATCCCCATTGTTATTGCTGCTTGCTCTGTGCTCCACAATATCTGTGAGAGCAAGGGGGAAACGTTTATGGCGGGCTGGGAGGCAGAGGCAAATTTACTTTCTGCTACTTATGAGCAGCCACACAGCAGGGAAAGTAGAAGAGCACACCGTGAGGCCCTGCGCCTCAGGGACGCCTTGAAAGACAGTTTTATGAGTGCCCGAGATGGCGTTTGAGAATCTGCTCCCTTGCTGTGCTCTAAGCCTGCTGCCCTTGAACCCTCTTTCCCTCCCCCCTCCCCATGCTTTCCCTCCCCCCTCCCCCCTCCCCATGCTTTCCCTCCCCCATCCCCATGCTTGCAGAGGAAATAAAATCACTGTTTGAAAAATCATGGTTCCTTTATTGGTTAATCGGAAATACAAATACAGGGGATCACTGTCCTGGTATCCTGGAGGGAAACCGGCAGTCGCAGTGGGGGAGGAGCGGGCAAAGGAGGGGGAGGTGGGAAGGGGGGAGAGGAGGGGTGGGCAAGACACAGCAGCTTCTAAAAGTTTTCCGAGAACGTCAGCCTGCTGCTGCTGCTGCTGCTGCTGCTGGCTTGTGGGGTAGAGTGGAGCGGCCCACGGAGCTTGCCCCCCTGTGTTCTCACCCCGCGTCTGGGTGGGGAAGCTATGGGAGTTGGGGAGGGGGGGACGTGGTTACACAGGGGCTGCAGAGGTGGTCTTTGGGCATGCTGCAGCTCCACCAGAGATCGCAGCATGTCGCTCTGGTCCTCCATTATGTGGAGGAAAGCATCCATGCGTCTTTCCTCACGCTCTTTCCTCTTTTCTTCAGCGGCTTCCCTGTTTTCTGCAGCGGCTCTCCATTCCTGCCTCTCTCGATTCCTTTCCTCTCTATCTCGATCCCTTGCCTCTCTCTCTCTCGATCCCTTGCCTCTATCATTCTTTCCCTCCAGTCCGTCTGGCGGGCTGCCTCAGCGCGCGAGTTCTCCACGAGTTCACTGAACATCTCATCGCGCGTTCGCGTTTTCTTTTTACGCTTTCTTATCTGCGCTGCACGGCGGGAGGAGGCCGGGGGATTCTGACATACTTGGTCATCTGTGGGCGAGTGTGGGAAAATAAAGTTTGAAAGTTATGAGACAGATACATTCAAGGTTAGGAGGCAGATGCAGTCTCGGACGGTACACAATGGGAGTACTATGCCATTTGCAACCTCAGTATTCAGAGGCCTGATATGATTTCTGTACAAGGTCATGTTCTACACCTAAAAGTGACTGACTAGCTCACAGAAAAGTCAGAGCATCTCAGACACATATGCGTGCCTCAGCCCAAGACGGCTTCTGAAATCACCGTGCAGCCGGCCATGGTAAGTTAAAAGTGGCGCCTGCATACTGTAGAGCAACCCCGCCCCCTTCCCCCCACCGCGTGGCTGGCTCCCACTGCAACCGCAAACTGCAAAGCAAATGCCAAAAAATCTCTCGCTAAGGGCTAAGGTCTTTTTGGGGCTCTTCAGACCGCGTGCAGACTGCTCAGATTCCCTGCTAGCTACCGCCACGGGCTGGGGGGGGGGGGTTGGGTGCGCGTTGGATCTGAAGCGGAAGCAACCGCGTGCAGACTGCCCAGATTCCCTGCTAGCTACCTCTATGGGCTGGGGGGGGGGGGGGGGTTGGGTGCGCGTTGGATCTGAAGCGGAAGCAACCGCGTGCAGACTGCCCAGATTCCCTGCTAGCTACCGCTACGGGCTGGGGGGGGGGGTGCGGTCAGCGTTCGTGTGTGTGTGTGGGGGGGTGCAGTTGATCGGTCCTCAGCAGAAAAGAGTACTTTGCAGCTGGGAATCTTTATCTCCCTACTAATTGCAGTCCGTATCTCAAACAGGCAACCCTGAATGACATCACTTTGCTGAGAATTTCTCGGAGAGATAGGGAGCGCATGCTCCTTGAGTCCATGCAAAGTCCTGGTCCATACGCCGCAATGCTAGCCTGCTCAATGATACCAGACAACTTACTACTTTCGTGGCGTGGGTTGGTGTCCTATCACGGGGGACCACATAAGGCGGCTCTCCCCAGAAATCTGCTGTGCTGGATTCATCGCTACCTCCTGGATAGCTTCCTTGAAATGTCCGTGGAGGACTTATGGTCAATCCCGGAGTATATTGACAAACTCTTTGAGTAGAAATTGACCAGCAATGAAAACACGCTAAGTCCTTAGGGCAAGTTACTCATTAATAAATGCTTCCTTTACAAAATCACGCGTCATGTAATCACTTAAAAAAGAAACACTTACCCCCCTGGGAGGCTTGGGAGGGTACTGGCTCTAGGGTGACAAACAGCTCCTGGCTCTCTGGGAACATGGGTTCTCCGCTGGGCTCCTGCTGCTCCGTGAGATTTTCCTGTTCTTCATGGTCGTCCTCCTCGGAATCAGTCTCCTCCCTGACGATTATCCCATCGGTGGAGTCCACGCACACCGGCGCGATGGTGGTGGTGGCGCCCCCCATTATCGCATTTAGTTCATTGTAGAACCTGCATGTCCGGGGCGCGCCCCCTGATCGTCCGTTTGCCTCTTTGGCTTTCTGGAACGATTGCCGCAGCTCCTTAATTTTCACTCGGCACTGTGTGGTGTCCCTGTTGTGGCCCCTTTCTAGCATGGCCTTGGAGACTCTTCCATAGGTGTTGGCATTCCGTTTGTTGTTGCGTAGTTCCAACATCACGGATTCCTCTCCCCAGATAGCGATGAGATCCAGCACCTCACGAGTGGACCATGCTGGAGCTCTTCTCCTCTGGCTGGTCTCCAGGGTAGATGAGCTCTGCATGGAGTCTTGTGATGCTGAGCTCTGCATGGCGGCTAGTGCTGCTGATAGCTCTGAATGGCGACTGAGCAGTTCAGGTGAGCTGGCCACGCTGACCAAACAGGAAATGGCATTCAAATGTTCCCGGGTCTTATCTACCTGGCCAGAGCAGCGAGTTCAGAGTGCAGTGCAGAGCGGTCACAGTGGAGCAGTAGTGAGGCAGTCCAGAGCGGTCAGAATGGAGCATTGTGGGACAGCCTCTGGAGGCTATTAATGTCGGGTTCCGTCTTCACTAGCCCACGGTCGAGCTTGGAATGTCGAGATTAGCCTTATGTCTCTGGTTAGGCTGGAGTTCCAAGATCGATCCTGAGGGCCCTTTACATCGACGTTAAGGGCATGTATGTGAAGACAGGTACACGTTTAATTCGACCTAACGTCGTTAACATCGATTTAAAGTGGTAGTGAAGACAGGGCCTTAGTGCGTCCCCACAAAGCACAGCAGGTCGACGGTGTCTGTCCTTTAGAACTTTTGCAAGGGTCGACATAGCGAGCATTGCACTGTGGGTAGATATCCCACCATGCCGGGAGTCCCCAGCAGGCACCACCTTTCGGGGCAGCCGGGCACGCTCCCCAGGGGACCAGCCACCAGTCCGAGCAGCTCCATGGCCCCCCGTGCCCACCCGAGCAGCCCCGCGGACCCCCCCCCCGCCCGCCCGAGCAGTCCCGCGCCGGCTCTCCCCGCCCGCCCACCCAAGCAGCTCCGCGGACTCCCCCTCCCCTGCCCGCCCGAGCAGCCCTGCACCGGCTCCGCACCGGCTAAAGTCGACGTTAAGCCCTAGTGGCAAGCCCTAAGGTGCCTATCTATCCCCCTTCACTGTACAGAAGCCTAGGCACCTAAATCAGGCTTTGTGAATTAGTGATTTTCTAGGAGCCTAGAAGCCAGGTGGCATGACTCTGTGTCACAATGCTTAACTTATTTTGTGCATCCATTCCTCAGATCCTAATCGTAAGAGTATTTGTTGATTCTGTTACATGTTTCTGCTGAAAGAAAATACAGCTTGGAAAAGGCACCTGCATGGAAAAACAAAACAATCCTCCCCCTCAATGTATTTTATAGAAGGAACCCAACACCAGAGCCCAGTCATCTTCAAACAATCCTGTAATATATATTGGAACTGTGCAAAACAAGTATCAAGCATCAGATGAAGCATCAAGATGCAACCTCAGGCTTTTTTTTTTTAACCTCAAAATGCCTTAAAACAACGTATGTTGTCACAATGATGTATATGTAATTAAACTAAGGGTAAATACAGTAGCAATGTATACTATTCATCCTTCATGATAGGGAAAAGAGATTGAAACATTTAGAATAATGTGCAAACAGAGTGATGGATATTCACCTAGATATACTTCATTGTTCTTTTTTTCTTCCTCAGACTCAAGCCTGGACAAGACTGTCATAAATCAGAATTCTCATCTTCTAGCTAGATCAACCACAAGGCAACTATCACAGAAAAGAGGAAGAGGACTAATGGATATAAAGCTTCACAGTGTCTTAGGGCTGACCCTGCTACATTCCAAAGCTGAAATAGTTACATATTAAAAATGAAAACATATTTCACTTTATAAAACAAAACAGGTTGTGTTTAGGTTCTCAATCTAGAGGCTTAATATTCCATTTTACCATGAATGAGTTTTATGTAGTAAAATGTCTTTTCCAGGGCTATCTTCTCCTATTTTTTATGCCTGTTGTATCTTCCCTCTTTAAAGTCAATGGCATTCCATTGGCTTCGGTGAAAACCAGATCAGGCAATAAAAAAACTACACAGATCAAATAAATAGAGATGAATGAAAGCAGGATTAGCAGCAGGACCTATCCAGGAGGCAATATCTCAGAAGGCAAATTGACCTGCAGGAATACATTAACTAGTTCCTGTCTGACCTTGCAGCGGAATAAACCTAGAAAACTCTACAATCCAATTACCATTGATGTTGTACCCAAATACAAATAATCTCGTCATTATACTATTGTTGCATTTCTAAAATAAATAAATTAGATTTAATGCTTAAACTGATGACAGCACTCCATACACTAGAATCACAGTAAAAATATATGAATGAGAACATTTTACAGATATTAGAGTGTCACTATAATTATTTTGATCAACATGCCCACAGCACCCTGTGTTTCTCTTGAAATGATCACATTTTATGATTCTAGAAGCTAGAAAGCAAGCATATAAATACACATTTTCAAAGAACAATGCATGTACACAGACAGATGTGTGAGGGCACGTATTTCTCTGTGTAAATGGGATCGTATTTATTTTCAGGCACTCCTAAAACACACCTGAACAAGCTGAGAACTCAAACAGAACTTTGTATCGTGAAGGTCTGGGATTTTTTTATAGATTGTCTGAGGTTGTATAGTCATTCTGGAATTTTGAGAAAAGCTTTTATGGCTTTCCAGCCCATTTTTTCCTCACTGTGAGCTGCAATTACCCAGGAACATAACTTCACAATTTGCAGCTCCCGCAAGAAATACTGAAGGAGGGACTTGGGCACAATGAGGTAAACAAAGAGGGGATTAGTGGCATGAACCCTCTGAGATACATATGGCAATTTCTATATTGCTATATCCTGGACAAACCTTACTGAATTAATTCAATAAAGTTTAAGTTTAAGTATCTTAGGAGTTCACTGTATTAACAAATGAATGTTTATGTATTTATTGTGGGATTTTACGTAGCATTTCTAAGGAGGAGATATAATGAACCTAAACCCTGGAAAACATACCCCTGGGGGATTTCTGAACCAAAAAATAAAATAAAATTCAGCACACATTTTAAAATTCTGCAATTTTTTTTAGTCAAAACAACACCATATAATCACTCCAGTTTCAATTATTTTGGTAATTTATTTCAAAATATGTTAGCAACTACATCTGTAACAATACAGAGACAAAAATATTCTTCCAGGAGTGGAAGTTAAAGGAACTCCTATTACAAACCAGTTCCTATTTTTTGTAAGCTTATTAACATTTGTATAGTTTCTTTTATTGGTTTCAATACTTTTGCTCTGTAGTGCTTTCATCTTAAGAATACATGTGCTTGCTTAGGAAGTGTTGCATGGAAACTTAACTCTGGGGCAGTCATACTGTATATTGCCTCTGAGAAATGAAGGCAAAGCAGGCCTGCTGAGGCAAGCTCTCTTGCTGAGGAATTCAAAGAGTAAACAGTGAACTCTGCATCCTGTAAATATCCAGATCAATAGGGAGAGAGAAACTTGTGTATCTGCTCAATAGAGGTGATAGCTGGGAAGCCAGGAGTCTAAAGTGGATGCACTTGCTGGATCACACAAGGGAAATACAGTTGTCCTAACCTGTGACACCCTTTATGAAATCTTGTTTGCTATTGGCATACATTACAAATAAAACAACTGACACAACAGGAAATTATGAAGTAAGAAATAAAGTGGGAATTAAAGCAAAAGAGAATTGTTTCCTCAATTTGAAGTAGTTTGATCTGGATGGAGGCGATAGAGTCTGGCCTGGGTAAATTATTCTTAAGAGTTTACTGAACAAGTTACATATGCAGAAAAGATTGTCTGAATTTCAGAAGTTGTGTTACGGTGCCATTAGTAGCAGCACTCCCAGTATATTATAACAAAGGAATTATCTAGCTATAACATCAACAGATATAGTTACAAAGAAACATGGTCGTTGATATGAAGAATCAGGCCTCCATTAATAGAAGCGTTAACACCCAATAATAAACTTTCACCTGTCACACTAATTTTACACTTCAAGAGAGTCACTAACCAAAATCAGACCCAAGATGTTTATTCAGCTGGGAAAAGTCTTTAGCTTTGTGTGTGTCTGATTAAACAAAACCTACATTTGGTCTAATGAAAAATATTTTCCGACAGATCATAAAAAAAAGGAAAGAGCTACTTCCAATGAAGTGGGCCCACGAAAGCTTATGCTGAAATAAACTGGTTAGTCTCTAAGGTGCTACAAGTCTTCTTCATCTTATTGACAGATACAGACTAACATGGCTGCTAATCTTAAACCTTTCCTGAGCCAGGAAGTTAGAAATGGAAAACTATTAGCAGCAGTAAAATGTCACTAAGGGTACATCTTCACTACCCGCTGGATCGGCAGGTAGCGATCGATCTTTTAGCGATCGATTTATCGCGTCTCATTAAGACGTGAGAAATCGATCGCCAGCAGCACCGCTGTCGATTCCGTAACTCCAGCTTGCCGCGAGGCGCAAGCTGGAGTGGATGGGTTAGCGTGGCCGACCACCACCGCCATGAGGACGGCGGGTAAGTCGGCTGAAGATGCGCAGACTTCAGCTACGTTATTCACGTATCAGAAGTTGCGTATCTTCAGTCAATCCCCCCAGTGAAGACCAGCCCTATGAAGGCAACATGTTTTAGGTGTTAAGAGCTATAAGACTCTGCTAACAAGAGAGCATTAAGGGAGTGATATGGGATAACTTTGTGTCTGCCCTAAGGATTACACCACAGGTTGCTATTACTTTCACTTAAGAAATTTGGTTTACACACTTCATATTTTTACAGCCTATAAGTACACCTAGTTAAAAAAGCCGATGGAAAAATCCACACCATGCAATTATTTAAACTGTTCCTGCTGTATTGTCTGTCCCTTCTTTGAGATTATGGCCTCAATCTCACAAAGATGTAGGCATGGATTTAATTTTACTGGCGAAGTTTATATGCTTTCATTTCAAATGGGACTACACATGTGCATGAAATTAGACATATGGGTAAATCATTGTACAATTGCATTTATCAACTATTGTACAAGTGATTAGAGTCTAAATTGACTCCTTCTGAACATCTGAGGGCGGCAGAAGCTAAATCAAAGATAGTCTTCCAATGGTCAGAAAGTCAATGAGTGGTTCTATGCACACACTCCTTGCCAAAAGAGGTTGAGAAATTATATTTGCAATCAAAATTTTGGAGTGCTAGAAAAAGCAAGTTTAAACCACAAAAGGTCAGAACCGGCAGAGTGAAACAGATGTATTAGATATACACATTTATTCACTTACAATAAAAAGAATGAAAGGATGCTTAAGAGGCAAGTTTTATTTTCATGAGTTACAGTGATTATACTCATGAGTTGACCAACCATAAATCAGTAAAGCAGTCATGGCAAAAATTGGAGTGCAATGTTTGTATTATCTTTAAAGGAGGAGCTATAATACCATTGTAAGTTTTATACTTCATTATTATAAAATATATTGGTATCCAATATGCACAAATATTGCTTCAGTTACACTTTCAATTTTTAAACAGCAGATGAGGAACATAACTACAGTAGTCTGGGACTGGTATCAAAATGAAGATGCTCTGATGGTTAAAGCATAGGGCATTGAGGTGACTCACAGGCCTGTGCTCTCACCAGAAGACCATCTTTATCATCCCATGTTTTACTCTTAAGTCATTTAAGTGCCTCATTTTCTCCACTTATAAAATGATAGTGCCACATGAGCCAGGTGATTCCTAATTCACTCATGTCTGTGAAATGTGGAAAAGGGGTGTGCGTGTACACCTGTCTGTGTAAGGGATATGAAAGGAAACCAAGTTAAAAGGGTCAGCAGAAACTGTCCATCAAGTCCTTGAAACTTAGGACAAGAAGTTTCAACTATATGCACTGCAGAGCAGAAACCCAGTAACCGGCCGTATGATTGTGTTATTAAAATAAAATCTTAAAAATATATTAAGAATATGCTTTTTATTCAGAATGCAAGTCTGATTTAACACAAAGAAAAAAGTGTACAATTAAATTTTGTTTTCAAATAGCTTCCTACAAGGGAAGATCAACCACCTTAAAAGGCAATTAGAAGAAGAGAAATGGTTTAGCAAAATTTGTTTTTATTTTTAAACCGCAACAGAATTTTAATGAAATAAGTTTGCTAGTGTATACTTTGTTTTTACAAATGGATATATTTAATGAAAAAGACTTCTGTACTGTCCCCAGTCTTTATACGGAGAAAATTACCCTAAACTTTTTTTTTTTTTTTTGGTGATGTCAAAGTTCCAGGGTAACCTATGTCTTTGACGCCCGACTTATTCTCTCTGTGGGCACCTCTTTCAAGTGACAAGCTCATGCTTGTGTCTCTGTAGGGGAATCCCATGATTTGCTCTATTCTGAACTTAGGTCTCCACATTACAACATCCCTGTTTAACACCCAGGATACTCTGCAGGTCCAACTGTGTTTTGGTGATGCTACAGACCTCCCTCCTGGACTGAGAATAGCATGAAAATGTAGTGACAGAGAAAAACTTGATCAACACAAAGTATTACATACTTATCTGTAGGAACATACCAATCAAAGAGAAAAAGGGTTAAAAGAACAAACACCGAAGATTAGCATTTCCCTCAAGATTTAGGTATGTCTGACTTACACTTGGCATCTTCCTCAGCCTCATAGGGATCAAGGCTATGTCTGCACTACAGAGACCATACTAGCATAGCTACATTAGTCTAGCTGTGCCAGCATAGTGCCCAAGTGTGTAAATGCAACCAAAAAAATTCTTCTGTTGGTTTAGAACTCCTCCCCACAGCCTCCTCAAACTAAGTTAACTAGCTGATGGAAGCATTCTTCTGCAGAATTAACTGTGTCCACATTTAAGGTTAGGCTGGCATAGTTATGTCTGTCAGGGTGTTTCCCCCCCCCCCCATTACTGACAGGATAGCTCTGTTGGTTTGACTTTTGAATGACAGAATCATAGGACTGGAAGAGACTCGAGAGGTCATCTAGTCCAGTCCGCTACAATCATGGAAGGACTAAGTACTATCTAGACCAGTGATGGCAAACCTTTTTGAGCCCGAGTGCCCAAACTGCAAACCAAAACGACTTGTTTTTTTCAAAGTGCCAACACTGCAATTAAACCTGAATAACGAGGTTTTAGTTTAGAAAAAACAATTCGTACAGTTTTTCAAACTAATTAACAGCTTTTGTTTAAAAAGAAAAACACAATAACAGAGCTTTCCATTAAACATTTTTTTTATTGAAAAAAACAAAAAAACAAAACAAAACAAAAAAAACAACTGTACACCCCCCCCCCAACTGACCCACTCAGCCCGGTCTCTCCCCCCAAAACCTCCTTCCCTCCCACCCACCCCCCAACTGACCCACCCAGCCCGGTCTCTCCCCCCCCAAACCTCCTTCCCTCCCACCCACCCCCCAACTGACCCACCCAGCCCGGTCTCTCCCCCCCAAACCTCCTTTCCTCCAACCCCCCAACTGACCCACCCAGCCCGGTCTCTCCCCCCCAAACCTCCTTTCCTCCAACCCCCCAACTGACCCACCCAGCCCGGTCTCTCCCCCCCAAACCTCCTTTCCTCCAACCCCCCAACTGACCCACCCAGCCAGGTCTCTCCCCCCCAAACTTCCTTTCCTCCAAACCCCCCCCCCCAATTGACCCACCCAGCCCGGTCTCTCCCCCCCAAACCTCCTTTCCTCCAACCCCCCCCAACTGACCCACCCAGGTCTCTCCCCCCCAAACCTCCTTTCCTCCAACCCCCCCCCAACTGACCCACCCAGCCAGGTCTCTCCCGCCCCAAACCTCCTTTCCTCCAACCCCCCCCCCCAACTGACCCACCCAGCCCGGTCTCTCCCCCATACCGCTTACCCCCGCTCCCAGCCCAGCCTTCCCCCAACACCCCCTTGCACACCGCTTACCCCCCCCCCCGGCGCTTACTTGTTCGCTGGGTCACGCTGCTGTGACCCGACTCCAGCGAGGGAAGGAGAGGAGCGACACGCCCCCCAGCCTCGCGGTCACAGCAGCGCCGCGCCACACCGCCTCCCCCGCCCCCCAGCCTCGCGGACAGAGAGCGCCGCGTCACACCGCCTCCCCCGCCCCCCAGCCTCGCGGACAGAGAGCACCGCGCCACACCGTCTCCCCCGCCCCCCAGCCTCGCGGACAGAGAGCACCGCGCCACACCGTCTCCCCCGCCCCCCAGCCTCGCGGACAGAGAGCGCCGCGCCACACTGCCTCCCCCGCACCCCAGCCTCGCGGACAGAGAGCGCCGCGCGAGCCAGATGACAGGCTCAAAAGAGCCACATCTGGCTCGCGAGCGGCGTGCCCACAGAGACGGCTCGGCGTGCCGGCAGTGGCACGCGTGCCACGGGTTCGCCATCACTGATCTAGACCATCCCTGACAGGTGTTTGTCTGACCTGCTCTTTAAAATCTCCAATGATGGAGATTCCACAACCTCCCTAGGCAATTTATTCCAAAGCTTAGCCACCCTGACAGTTAGGAAGTTTTTCCTAATGTCCAACCTAAACCTCCTTTGCTACAAATTAGGCCCATTACTTCTTGTCCTATTCTCAGAGGTTAAGAACAACAATTATTCTCCCTTCTCCCTGTAACACCCTTTTATGTGTTTGAAAACTGTTATATCCCCTCAGTCTTCTCTTTCCCAGACTAAACAAACCCTTTTTTTAAATTATTTTTTTTACAATCTTCCCTCATAGGTCATGTTTTCTAGACCTTCAAATAATTTGTTTCTCTTTTCTGGTCTTTCTCCAATTTGTTCACATCTTTCTTGAACTCTGGCGCCCAGAACTGGACACGCTACTCCAGTTGAGTAGTTACTTCTCGTGTCTTGCGTACAAACCCTGAATTATGTTTCCTTTTTTTGCAACAGTGTTACACTGTTGACTCTTACTTAGCTTGTGGTCCATTGAGACCCCCAGATCCCTTTCCGCAGTACTCCTTCCTAGGCAGTCATTTACCATTTTGCATGTGTGTAACTGATTGTTCCTTCCTAAATGAAGTACTTTGCATTTTGCCTTATTGAATTTCATCCTGTAGACTAAATCAAAGATACAGTCTACTTTTCTCTCTCTCCGGTTCCTCTCTCTCCTCCCTCCCTATCCCATTTCCCCAGGCTGCTCTTTTTAATGACTTTCTCAAGTTCTTTGTTTCCAGTCTCCTGCTTGTAGATTCCCTGAGGTTAGAAGCTGGGATCTTCACACTCACACCTCGACAGGTCAGCCAGACTCCTTATCCCATAGGGGTGGAGATAAACTTCAAAAGCATTTATATCTCCCTTGTCCATTTGAGTATCAGCAATTGGGTGAGCTTCAGCCATTGCCTGGTTGTTGTATACATGTGGAGAACTCCAGCAGGAATTAACCCTTAGAATGCATCTTCACTGCACGGCTAACCTGAGCTCTTTCTTCATATGTAGCACCTGAGCTACAAAAGAAGGATCTAGTCAAATTCTACTCTTAGTCACATCTCTGCAACTTCATTAACATCTGTAGCACTGCAAAGATGTCACCAAGTGCTGAATTTGGCACTTTAATTCTAAAATAGAAAGTCAGCCCATGCAGACACATCTTAAGAAAAGCCACTTTTTGTTGCAAAACAGCGACACCCACTGGCAGCAAGAGTTAAATACCTGGTTGCCCCAGTTGGATTTACTTGATAATTGTGTTAACATATCTTTCTTAAAGAAAATGTACTATAGAAACTGTCATTTAGAGCAATTCCTTACCTGCTGCATCATCACTACTCTCTGAGTTTTCAGCATTTGTGGGACTATCTGTTCTTGGATTACCTGGGACGTAGCCATCTGGAGGGAGACTTACTGTGTATAACCTTGGAAGAAGGATTTCATTTTCTCTACCTGTAAGGCAGAAACAAAAAGTGTCTCTCTACGGATTTTGGCATAGATTTGCTCATACAAGTTTTTCACCTGTGCATAGACACAAAGGCAATTGGACATGTAGGAAAACTGATCAAAAAGAGAGTATTTCAAACAAGGAGAATTGTCAAATTATTTTGTAAACGACTGGGATAAACAAACTATGGAAGTTAAATTCTATGGTTGCTACAGAACAATGAAGGAGAATCTTGAAGTTATTATGAAACATCTTGTCCCTGTTTTCAGAGCTTTCCTTCTTCTAAGCTTTGGAAGAAGTGTCCCCCATAATGAGCCATTTAAGTTATACATATTTTTTAACTGCCTTACTTCCTCCCCTTTTGAATGAAATGAACACTTTCTCTATTACATTTTTATTAAAAAATGGATGGGGAGTAATAAATCCATTTCCAGAGAGACGATAATGAAGCAATAGGAAGAGGCAGGGTTCTACTGCCCCAGTTTGGAGAGACTTCTCAGATGTGGCTTTGGCAGTAGATTTGGAAGGTTCACAGAGAATCTGAAAGCCACCACCTGGCCAGGTCTGATTAGTTCCATTCACAGAGGCAGTCTGGGTGTGGCTTAGCTCTGTGCGGAGGTATGGGAGAGGAGAATGCCCAATGAGTCACTGCTCACCATTTACATATCTTTTACAGGAAAGATTTGTGGTGGTAGTGTTGGCAGCGCTTCTTTAAATAGCCACTTTCGAGAAGGGGAAACCTAGCTCTTTTTTTTTTTAGCAGTTCAAAAGGGCGGAGTGAAGGGAATGGGAAATGGGTGAGAACATTTGTTCTGGCATAGGAAGAGGAGATCGGAGCAAACTGAGTCAAGAGATACAGCCACTAAGTAACTACTGAAAAATAACCACACAGGTGTGGGTCAGTAACCATACAGCATACAGCTTCTGTTGGAGGAAACCATTCCATTTCAATACATCAAGGGCTAGACTATGGCATTTGTCCAAATGCCCATTTTGGAGTGACAACAAGAGGAATTGTACTGAGGGTGGATAATCCTTTCCCAAGGTGTGGAACGCTCGGGAAGTCTGCACGTCACACTATTGTTCTGATATAATGTGTTCTCTCTCTAGCCAGCTATCTCTGCAAACTGTGAAGGGCAGAACCATAGCTCTACGACCAGTCCATGTGATCCAGAAATGCAGACACTGCCAATGTGGTTGTCAGGGCTGGAGATTTGGGTAAGGGGTGTCTTTTCTCCCTGATCCCAATATTAAACTGCAGCAGTCAGTGCTGTCACTGTTGTTATGCAATGATAGTATTTTAACTATTTGGCTATCTAGAAAAAGAACACATTTCTGAGGATGCACTTTTCCAAGATCATATTGCTTTGATTAAGATATCAACCAAGTCAGCTATTGGTCAGCCTGAAAGGCAAGTACACAGTTTGCTGAACCCCACAGTTGGTTGTGTCTCATATAAAATACTCTTTTAGAAATAAAGAAACTTCATCATGATTTGTGGCACTATATCTCAGCAATAAGGACATTTCAGAGTTCAGGGTTTCAGAAAAGCTGTATCACAGTTCCATGCATCATCAGGATGCACCCATTTATTTCTGACCAGCATGTTGGAAAACAATTTGTTTTTTTGAGAAAGCCAGAAAATTTGACAGATGCTGATTAAAATCTTTTCGTTTTAAAGGCTAACAAAGGAAAACAAAGAAATAATGATATAATATATAAACTAATTAATTATACACTCTGGAAAAAAACACTACTAAAATTAATTTTAAACTATTCTTCAATGAATTTGTTTCATTATGCTGATGCCAAAACCTTGAATTGCCAGTACTTGGGACTGATTTTTCTCCACCAGTGTTGATTAACGATGAAGTCTTAATCAGTGCTAGAATTAAAAGACAAGGACATCTGAATGTTCTTAAATGTGTTATACTCCATTGAACAATATCAACATTTGCTAATTTTTCAGTGCAATATTCTTGAATACTTTAGATTTGATTTTTACAACTTTTATTTACTCCAGATATTAAACACAATTTGCAAGGTCATTTTAAATTTAAATCGTTTGACTCCAGAGTGCTACTATGCAATGATAAGATTTCAGCACTTATAGTTGCTGATAGATATGCAAGAAGAAAGACTAACATGTCTAATGGTTGAAGAAATTCCATTGAGTTAATTGTGATGACAGCTACTGCCTCATATTGATTTAAAGTAAACTGTGGCACCAACACTGCAGGAATCTCAAATGTTTCTAGGAAAATGTGTTTAAGCAAAATAGGCTTTCCTGTGATCGTGTGTCACCAAATTCTCTGCAGGACAGCAATAATTTCTGTGACAAGGTAGACAAGTGATCAATTCAACGAGTAATTTTAAATACTTTGAAAAAAATTACCATATGCTTACTTGAGTTGTGTTTATATTTGTACTCCTCAATCAAAAGTCTAGGGCACAGGTGTACAGATCGTTCAACTTGCACAGTATTTCAGATCTGGTCTACACTAAAAGTTAGGTTGACCCTGGCTATGTCCCTCAGGCTGTGAAAAATCCATACTCCTGAATGACACAATTAAGTCAACTGAGGAAAGAGATCCGAGGGTCATAATGGACCACAAGATAAATATGAGTCAACATTGTAATGTTGTTGCAAAAAAAGCAAACATCTGAAGTACTGTGTCCAGTTCTGGGTGCCATATTTCAGGAAGGATCTGAACAAACTGGAGAGAATCCAGAGAAGAGCAACAAAAATGATTAAAGGTCTAGAAAAGGTGACCTATGAGGGAAGATTGAAAAAAATTGGGTTTGTTTAGTCTCTCGTGGTCCTTTCCAGTCCTATGAGTCAATGATTCTTAAAAAAAGACATTTAAAAAAGATATTTATACTTAACCAGTGATCACGTAAATTACTTCTAATATATTTAGAGCAAAAGCATATTGTCAATACTTGTCTATTTGACCTCTTCAGTTTATTATTGTGCACCCATTTATTTCTGACCAGCATGTTGGAAAACAAAGGCCCTAAACTGGTGACTTTTTATTCCTCTTAAGGAATAAAAATTACAAGGACATGAAGCAAATTGTACTCCTTCCCACCCCTCTTACATAATTACTTTTACATTTTCAGAGAGGGTTACAAGTAGTCGGAGGAACACCTCCCTGTCTTCTGACAGAGGAAAGAAACCCAACATTGTCATGTGTTCCTCCATTCCATGCATTTGCCTGCACTAAGTTTAATCATGACATTCAGGCCAGGCATCACCATTTAGAAGATGAGCTTAAAAGCATGCTTCTAGGCTACTGAGTTTCCTAACAGGCTCCCTATGGATTAATCCAAAATGTAAGCTTGAGTAAAAGGATTAGTTTGGAACAGTCAACTTTTGAATCTATTAACCTAGATAAATTAACCCAATGGAATATTTAAATCTCAGACTTAAAAAAACATTTGGTGTGTTAATGTAAGCACAGAGGACTTGTTTATTTGAAAAAGATAATAATTGGGAAAAAAATGTAGCAGTCTTTAAATTTACCTCTTCACTCCTTTAACATATTATATATAGCCTACCATTGAAGGCTATTAGGAAGAGAAAGCCGAAATCCACTTCGGATCTTTGGAAGACCAGAAACCAATTAAAAGAGAAAGCAGTCAGTGACATTGCGACTTTAAAGTAGGGCTGAATTTGGTTACAAGGGGATCACATAAAAGGAAGAAAATGTGTCTCAATATATACTTCTCATTCTTAAGTATGAAGATTTTTTTATTATTATTACACAGTATACCGGAATTTCTATACCCCTTTAACATTGAAACAAGACAGGATTACAGTATATTTTATTGAGTATCAGTTTTATTAATTTAAATCAGTTCCAATTTAACTACATTAAAAATGGTAGTCTCTTTGTTACAGGGATAAAAGTAGCTTTTAAAGAACTGGAGCAATTCTTCTCTGTTTAGTCTCACTCTGTTTTAGATTAGGCCCCAGCTACATTAAAGATCAAATTTCTATCCATGAACTGCTAAAGACAACCATGTTCCTATGGGAAAATGAAGTTCACAAATCATGGGACAAATCATGATTGAGGGGATCCAGCTACAGATCTTCGACAAATCCAAAGTCTGACCACCTACAATGATAGGCAACATTATTGGGCCATTAACTGAAATTAAACTATTTACACAGTAACTTAGCCTCCATCAGCTATTTTATTTAAAAGGATAAAAACAAATTGTAGCATTAAGTATCAAGCTATTTATCATGCACTTTATTGTGTACCAATATAGGCTGTGATGTATCAGCCAATTTCCTGCAGTATCTTTGGAAGATCTTATCAAATTAAATTTAAACAGCTGTGGAGTAATTTTGTATTACAAACTTTGCATCTGTCTATTATTGTGGGATTTTACATAAATTCTGTGTGTGTGGGGGGGGGGGTGGGGGGGGGAGTGGCTAGTGCACGCCTTGGGAACTGTTCTGAGCTTCAAAAGTAGTATTTTAAACAATGGGCCAGACAAGAAGGAGCAAGCAGGATAGAAAAAATAAAGTGGGTTTCCTAAAAAAATACCTAGGGGGAGAGGAATGTAAATTCTCACCAGCAGACCCAACCTTTAGAAGGTATGATGGGGTGGGCAAACTACAGCCCGTGGGACCGTCTTGCCCAGTCTCTGAGCTCCCAGCTGGGGGAGGCTAGACCCTTCCTCCTCCCCTGCTGTCCCTCCTCCCCCACAGCTATGGCGCCATGCAGCGCTCTGGGCAGTGTGGGTGCACGGCTGCCAAACATGCTGCTCGAAGCAGCATGGTAAGGGGGAGTTGGATGGGTCGATGGTTCTGAGGGGGGCGGCCGTAGGGTGCAATGAGGGTGGGGCCAGGTTGTCTGGGGAGGCACAGCCTTCCCTACCTGGTTCTTCCTACAATTTTGCAACCCTGATGTGGCCCTCGGGCCTAGACGTTTGCCCACCCCTGAGCTATGCACTAAATCATAGAATATCAGGGTTGGAAGGGACCTCAGGTGATCATCTAGTTCAACACTCTGCTCAAAGCAGAACCAATTCCCAACTAAATCATCTGTCAGGGCTTTGTCCAGCCTGACCTTAAAAAGCTCTAAGGAAGGAGATTCCACCTCCTCCCTAGGGAACCCATTCCAGTGCTTCACCGCCCTCCTAGTGAAAACGTTTTTCCTAATACCAATCTAAAACTAACCCCCTTTCAGGTAGTTGAAAGCAGCTATCAACCCCCCCCCCCCCCCCGCCGCCGCCGCCGCCGCCTTCTCTTCTGCAGACTAAATAATCCCAGTCGCCTCAGCCTCTCCTCAGTCATTTTTGTTGCTTTCTGCTGGACTCTTTCCAATTTTTTCACATCCTTCTTGTAGTGAGACCCAAAACTGGACACACTACTCCAGATGAGGCCTCACCAATGCCAAATAGAGGGGAATGATCATGTCCCTCAATCTGCTGGCAATGTTCCTACTTATACAGCGCAAAATGCTGTTAGCCTTCTTGGCAAGAAGGGCGCACTAATGACTCATATCCAGCTTCTCGTCCACTGTAACCCCTCGATCCTTTTCTGCAAAACTGCTGCCTAGCCACTCGGTCCTTAGTCTGTAGCAGTGCATGGGATTATTCCATCCTAAATGCAGGACACTGCACTTGTCTTTGTTGAACCTCATCAGATTTCTTTTGGACCAATCCTTCAATCTGTCTAGATCACTCTGGACTCTATCCCTTCCCTCCACCATATCTACCACTCCTCCCAGTTTAGTGTCATCTGCAAACTTGCTGAGGGTGCAATCCATGCCATCCTCCAGATTATTAATGAAAATATTTAACAAAATGAGCACCAGGACCAACCCTTGCGGCACTATACTTGATACCGGCTGCCATAGAGCCACTGATCACTACCCATTGAGTCCAATGATATAGCCTGCTTTCTATCCACCTTATAGTCTATTCATCCAGCCCACACTATTTTACCTTTCTGGCCAGAATATTGTGGGAGACTGTATCAAAAGCTTTGCTAAAGTCAAGGAATAATACGTTCACTGCTTTCCCCTCATCCACAGATCCGGTCAACTCATCAAAGAAGACCATTAGGTTAGTCAGGCATGACTTGATGAATACCTGCTGACTGTTCCTGATCACTTTCTTCTCCTTTAAGTGCTTCAAAATGGATTCCTTGAGGACCTGGCGCCATGACTTTTCCAGGCACTGAGGTGAGGCTGACTGGCCTGTAGATCCCCGGATCCTCCTCCTCCTCCCCTTTTTAAAAGATAGGCACTACATTAGCCTTTTTCTAGTCATCCAGGACCTCCCCCAGTCACCATGAGTTTTATAAGATAATAGCCAATGGCTCTGCAATCACATCCGCCAACTCCTTTAGCACCCTCGGATGCAGTGCATCCAGCCCCATGGACTTATGCTCGTCCAGCTTTTTTAAATAGTCCTGAACCACTTCCTTCTCCACAGGGGGCTGGTCATCTCCTCCCCATACTATACTGCCCAGTGCAGTAGTCTGGGAGCTGACCTTGTTTGTGAAGACAGAGGCAAAAAAAGCACTGAGTACATTTGCTTTTTCCACATCCTCTGTCACTAGGTTGCCTTCCTCCTTCAGTAAGGGGCCCACACTTTCCTTGACCTTCTTGTTGCTAACATACCTGAAGAATCCCTTCTTGTTACTCTTAAAATCCCTTGCTAGCTGCCATTCCAAGTGTTATTTCACCTTCCTGATTTCACTACTGCATGCCCAAGAAATATTTTTATTCCCCCGCCTGGTCGTTTGTCCAATTTTCCAAAGCTTCTTTGAGTTTAAGATCAGCAAGGATTTCACTGAGAAGCCAAAACTAGTTGCCTGCCATATTTACTACTCTTTCTACACATCGGGATGGTTTGTTCCTGCAGCCTCAATAAGGATTCTTTAAATACAGCCAGCTCTCCCAGACTCCTTTCCCCCTCCTGGTATTCTCGCAGGAGATCCTGCCCATCAGCTTCCTGAGGGAGTCAAAGTCTGCTTTTCTGATGTCCAGAGTCAGTATTCTGCTGCTCTCCTTTCTTCCTTGTGTCAAGGTCCTGAACAAAACCATCTCATAGTCACTGCCTCCCAGGTTCCCATCCATTTTTTCTTCTCCTACTAATTCTTCCCTGTTTGTGACCAGCAGGTCAAGAAGAGCTCTGCCCCTTGTTGGTTCCTTCAACACTTGCACCAGGAAATTGTCCCTCTCTGGCTGATTACCTACTCAAAGTCTCTGACGATCAAAGTCCTAGACCAGTGGGGGGCAACCTGTGGCCTGTCAGGGCAATCCACTGGCAGGCCACTAGGCAGTTTGTTTACATTTACATGACCGCCTACAGCTCCCAGTGGCCACGTTTCACACTGTGGTGTGGGCCGCAGGGACATGCTGGCTGCTGCTTCTCACAGCTCCCATTGGCAGGAGCAGTGAATCACGGCCACTGGGAACTGCAGGTGGTCATGCAAATGTAAATAAATTGCCCGGCAGCCTGCCAGCAGATTACCTGACCGGCTGTGTGAAGCCTGCGGGCCCGCAGGTTGCCCAACACTGTCTTAGACAGTCTAAAACGGGTGTCTCAAACTCAAATGACCATGAGGGCCGCATGAGGACTAGTGCACTGGCTCGAGGGCCACACCACTGACACACACACACACACCCTCGCTGCCCCGGCTGTACCCCCACTCCACCCCTTCCATGAGGACTAGTGCACTGGCCCGAGGGCCACACCACTGACACACACCCTGCCCTGCTGCCCCGGCTCCGCCCCCACTCCACCCCTTCCAAGGGGTCCCACCCCTGCCCCACCTCCTCCTCTGAGCACGCAGCTCCCCATTTCCTCCTGGAAAGCACTAGGCACCACCAACAGCTGTTTGGCAAACAAAGCAAGAGCAATCTAGGAAGTCCAGAGCTAGAAACACACGCGGCCCAGCCAGGCAGCAGAGAAGCCTCCACTTCTGGCCCCTCCGTCCTGCAAACTGCTATGGGGGGACCGGGTGCCAGGAAGCTTGGCGGGCCGCAGGGAAGGGCTTTGCGGGCCGCATGTGGCCCCCGGGCCGCATGTTTGAGACCCCTGATCTAAAAGAAAGGCTGACCTATTAATAGGGGTGCTTGATCTGAGGTAACAGAAAAAAATCTTTTGTGGGGTTTGAAGAACTGACTTCTACCAGACCGCTTGTTGGAGTGAGGGGGTGATCTCTGGTAAGCTTATTAACATGCATTTATTTTTTTATTTTTTGTAATATATTTTCTTTTTAATGCTTTCACATTATAAATAAGTGTGATTGCTTATAAAGAGTTGTAAAGTAATTTAAGTGTGGGCAATTACATTGCTACATAGCTTCTGGAAGAAAACAGAGAGGGCCTGCTTAGGCAGTTTGCCTTGCTGGGGAATTCACAGGGTAGACAGGGAACTATGCTGCTTGGAAAAACCCTGGTCTGTCTGTCCAACAGAGGTGATGACTGAAAAGCTGGGAGCCTACAACAGGATCCCTTGCTGGAGGATGGAGGAGGAATACAGGTTGCTGTTGCCTTGAACTGTGACATAGGCAATTATATTTTGTGTTCAGCATTATTCTTTCTGTCAGATGTCTACAGATTTCAGACATATTTGGAGAGCACATAGTGATGTTTCCAATATGGCTTTATAATTAAGTTAGCACTTTGCCAATTATTTGAGCCAGAATTTTTTATCTCATTGGTTGAATGTTCCTTCCAAAAGTCTAATAATAGAACCCTCTGTCAATCAATATATTTTTTTATAGAATGCAGCAGCATCAAATCCAAAAGGCCATGTCTATGCTGCAATTTGTTAATTACGTTCAGTGATTAACTGATTATATCATTACTGGGACTTTGTTCCAGGAACGGTCACAGAAAAAAAGGTTATCCATAACCTATACAAAGTACAAGTTTGCTCAAAGATTTAGTTTTTCTTCTAATATCCTTCCTTACTTTGGATAATTGAAAAATAATCAATATAGCAATTAGTTCCTATTAAGTGTAACAATGATAGTAAGAAATACATTTGGGGAAAAAAACAATGTATAGTATGCCAAATTCAACACAAATTTACATCTTAAGCAATCCTACTGACTTCAAACAATGGTTTTGTACTGTGGGGGAGGTTAGAGGAGGCAGGCACTTGAAAGAGGACACCATGTCAAATTTGGCCCAAAATGCCCATGGTTTTGCCTCTGACGAGCAGCCTCCACTGGAATAAGATCTAACTGGACATTTAAGATAAGTGAGCAGTTTTAAGAAATGGAAATAAAAGGATGCTAACCTAGAAGGCTCCCAATGATTCACTGATCAGATAATCCAACATACGTAATGGAAACAAAGATGGCTAGAGGCTCTCCCCCCAGTCTCTCTTGCAAAAATTTCCCAGGTGTAAGGCCCAGTGGGTCTTGAATGTGGGCCTGAAAAGCTGATCAGTAGCAAACACCTCCACGCTTCCACCCAGTAGCAGCTATAACTGGTTCATGCTCCACTACTCACAAGCTGCTGCAAACACAAATCCTGGGAAGTCCTGCCTTAGGGAATTCAACAGGCAGCAGCCTCATGCATCCTGATTGGCCCCTGCCCCTATATGAATTCAAAGGGGTGTTTCAGTAAGTACCAAGGTGACAGCACTGATCTCCTATAGCTGCCATGACTATTCCTGCTTCTCTCTCAAATTCCTGGCTTTGACTTCAGGTTGATTTGTACCTTGCCTCTTGATCCAAACCCTGAAACCTGACTGGGATTCTGATTCTCCGAGATTGACTATAAACTTCTCTGCTACTTTCAGCCTCAGGTTTGACCCTGCTCTGACCCTTGGTTCCAACTGTCCTTTTCAGGATCCTGACAGTTTCCCTGGACGACTCTAATCTGTGGTGAAGGCCTACTCTGAGGGAATATGGAGGTAACAGTCCATTCCCTACTGAGAAGCCCACGTAGGTTGATTGCTCCCAGAAGGAGCTCCCCAGGCTGAGAGTCCAAGTATCACTGCTTGGCCCAGAGAACCGAGCTCTGTGCAGGCAATCGACTCAGCTCAGTGATGAAAATGTGAGACTGTGGGCCCAGCTGGCACAGGATGCCGCAGATGCTAGGAGAGCAGATGGCTCAGCTGTGGGCAAGATTATTGCACTGGGGTATGTGCTATGGCCACGTACCTGGACCCAGAACTCCCAGTCCCCAGTCAGAACATTTTAATGGGCTTACCAAAAATTCGGAGGCATGGGGTGTGTGGTAAACCCAGGGCTGGAGGGTTGTGGTGAGAGGGGAAACTGCAGGTTAAATTAGGTCCAGCTGAGAAAGGCTGCTGCAGCCAGAAGCAGGGCCAGCTGGGACTGCTTAAGGAGGCAGTCAGAGCCCTTTAAAGAGACTTCTCCCCAGAGAGGGGTGTGGGAGTGAGGAGTGCGTTTGGAGGCAGTAGGAGTTAGAAGAGTGAGTTTGTGCAAGCAGAAGGAGGTAAAGGAGAGGGAGAGGCAGTTACAGAGAGGCTGCCAGCAGGCAGGGAGGCAGGAAAGAGCCCCTCCCAGGAGGAAGCTACCCCTCCCTAACCGGCGAGAAGCCATACCCAACCACGGGGAACTGCCCAGAGGACTGGAGCCTGGGGTGCCCGGGGGGGCCCCCTTGCCACAGGAGTTACTAACCAATGCCAACTGCTTTTTCTGCCTCAATCCCAATACTACCCCATCAGTCAAGCCAAAGGAGGGTGCTCCAGGCTGGAATCAAAGGGGTTGAAGGCTGATCAGGACTGGGGCTGGGGATTGGGACAGGGGTGCAGAATTTGGGCAGTGCTTACCTGAAGTGGCTCCTGAAAACAACGGCCCGTCCCCCCTCTGGCTCCCACATGGAGATGGGGCCACACTACTCTGCACACTACACTGTCCACAGGCACTGCTCACACAGCTCCCATTGGCGAGGGTCCCTGGCTAGTGGGGGCTGTAGAGCCGGTGCTTGGGGTGGGAGCAGTGTGCATCTAGGAGCCAGACAGAGTTGCTTCATGAGCAGAGTGGAACAAGGCAAGCCCCCAAACCCACTCCCAAACTGGAGTATCGCAGCAGGAAACGCTTCCAACCTCACTCTCCACTGGGAGCTCAAGGGCCAGATTAAAAAGTCTGATGGGCCAGATGCGGTTCATGGGTTATAGTTTGCCCAGCCCTAGAGAGAATGAACAGAACAGGTAATCAAGTGATCCATCCTCTGTTGCCCATTCCCACTTAGGTTTTTTTTCCAGCTTATTATTAGAAATTCCTTTTTCTCCATGGGCAGGCTAGAGATTCTTCTGGCTACAGCAGAACAGATATGTCAGTAGTTGGAGGACATTTTGGAACTACATCTCTTAGGATATTTGAGGTTCTGATAGGTGGGGATCTGCATGACTGAATCTGAAGAGGAGGAAAAAGGACACAACACCCCCAAATAAAAAAATATATTTGGCCCAAGTTTACTCAATGTACAGCCAATACAGCCAAGGGAGTTACAAAGGGGCAAACATAGCTCATTATATCCTCTACCCCAGCCAGTCAAGACAAGTCCATTTTATCACATTGTTATATATGTACCATTTTTACTGTTTCTTTTCTCAAGATAATTAGTTTCCCTGCAGCTGGCTACATTTAGGTTTAGAGATTGTTTTTACTTACAGCTAATGTTAGCATTTTCTACTCCAATTAGGCAACTGTTACATACTATTAGATGAACTACTTGTTAAATTGTTTTTGGTTGTTGCAGAAGCAAGCAGTCCTCGGACAGCTAAACTATTTGAAATTAAGATGCAACCAGAAAGAGAAGTACATGTGCGCAGGTGGGTGAGGTGGAAAGAGTCCATCCAGCAGCAAAACACATGCGGGGGATTTAAGTTTTGGTGTCAGGACTAATCCTGTGATGGCCAGGGATGCATGTATAACAGATGTAGCCCACTCAGACCTTATTGGGGGGGGGGGGGGAGGAGGACACAGAGTGATGCCAAGTGTAAGATGCATCTATTGAGAACCATTTTTGCCATGGTGACAGGATGATGGTTTCTAACTGTGAATGGAGTATTAGTATATATTCATTCACATTGGATTATTTATGTCACTAGAATGAGACACCTGTGCACTTCCACAGTCTGGATGGACAAACAAAAACCTGCGACATTCTGATTTGTTTTATTAATTATAGTTATAATTTCTACGGCTCTTTCATTTACTCACAATAGACAGCTTTGCAGGAGTAATTAACAGCGAAAGGGAAGATGAATTGTTTAGTCTCCAAAGTCGTTTACTGCATTGTATGCTTCAGGATCCTTAACCATGCGCACTTCAACAAATCAGCAAGCCAAATATTGTCTGCATCTTTAGGTTTTATTTTCCTAGACATTTGTCACTTGGGTTAAAAATCTCTGGAATAGTAATATGACAGACATTGCAACCATATGCAGTATCTTTGGGAACCATATTGTTTTAAATATATCAATGTTCTTTATATGGCTGTGGGCTAGGAATTCTTCTACTCCACAGGTAGGGTTACCAAAGCTCCTCCGGGACCTAAAAACAGTATGTGAGGTAATTATTGCACTCCCTATGACTGTAAACAGCTTCAGAGAAGTACCACCCATTGGGTGGCTTGCATATTCTGGGTCAGAGCAGTATCAGAGACCAGAAGAAAGGGCTTGTGGTTTAAAAGGGCCAGCTTAAACTGAGGGAGTCTTTTTGATTCAGCAGAAAGACATCACCTTTTGTGCAAGGGGGAGGCGGGACCCTCACTTGCTAGAATGTTGGAAAGATTGGAACCTGCAAAGTCTCCACATACCTGAGGGGGAGCTACTGATGAAGCATTTAAATCCCTGTTTTTGTTTTATGTTTTCTTGGTTTGCTTTTATCCTTGAATAAACATACTCTGCTTTGAAACAGTTGCATGGTATCTGGTAAGTCACGGTCATTGTCCTTATAGAGTAACTAAAAAGCAGGAGGGTAGATGTCTGTCAGACCTGCTTGGGGATGATCATAGTGAAGGGCAAGAGGACTGAAGCTTAAAGCCCCGAGCCAGTAAAGAGCATGATGTAGGTCCCTGCCCAGAGAAGGGCAACAAGCTGGGGGCCTTTGACGGAGGGGCATTCCTCTGAAGCAGCCATGGAAGGGCAGTGTATATTAATTTAGATGGAATAGATGGGCCCAATCAAAGGTGTTAATAAGACCCTGTTGTCCAATATTAAAAGCTCTAAAAGAGGTTTGGTCTATAGTGACTTCATGCTTAGTACCATGGCAAACACCATTAAAAATCCTTTTGCTCTTTTCCTAAAAACATTATACAACCCTAACTATAAGCTCATCTGTGAAAATTCATAAAGAATCACAGTAACTTATAATAAATGTTGATGGCTAAAAGTTACAAGAGGGAGACAGACTGAATTGGTATAAATAAAAGGGCCTCCAGATATAATTCAAGGTATAAGATTATACCTGGGAAACAGGAAAATTGAGTATGCAAAAATCAATTAACAAAATTTGGTGCATCAAAATGTAGAGGTCTATTAGTGGACAAAATAATAAGGACAGACTTCTCCCATCACTCCTCTTTGGGATTTTAAGAAACTACTTTGGGGGAAAATATAGATGAACAGACAAAGGAAACCTCGACGCTAGCTGACTGGAAGATGAGAAAAAGGGGAAGGAGTTAGTTTCACCATCGTGGCTGCCACTCATATCATCTCCGGGGATCACAGACCTTCTTTCCAATCCTGAAAGATGATCTTACAGAGAAAGGCAGATGACATCACCACTCCTACCACCTCTTGTTGAATCCAGACAACCACGTGGCATATCAGACATAGGTTTCTTTTCCCCACACCCCAGCGTGTCCTTTTCCTTCCTTGCCAGATTTATTTTCTTTCCTATCCTTTTACTTTCTGTAATATCAGTCTGGCTTACCTAGCCAAGACTGTACATTTTGCAGCACTGTTCTAAGCAAGTGACCAAAGAAGCAAATAAATGCAATGCCCTAAACAGCCTGATGCTGATACAAGTTGGCCAAGTCTTGGAGTTGCTAATAAGACTGAGTGCCACGATTGTGTTTTTCCAGCAGCGACGCTGCAAGTCATAGCCAACAACAGAGACTAAAGCTGAATTTTCCACCTTTCTTGTTCTTTCCTTTCCCCTTGTATGTGTCGGTCTTGTTTCACCTTCTAGAAAATAGAATCAAACTTTAACAGTAGCAGCAGCAGCAACAACAGCAGCCCTGTCTCATCTCAACTAACCTTTCTTTTTCCCAAAAGGCCAGTAGTTACCACATTTAACTCCATCCAAGAGATAGTCAAACAAAGGGCTTTTTCCTTCTAAAAACTTCTCTCCAGTTAGAGGAAAAGGGAACAAGGGAGGTTGTTAAAATTAAAGCCTTAATACTTTACATTTCAAATCCTTGAACTGTTTCTCCCTTTTTTCCCCTCTATATTTAATAAAATGTTTGAATTATTTTTAGTGGTGTGTTTTGTATGGTATTACACAGGCTGAGGTCTCCGTGTACCTGTTTAAAGCTGTTAAATGTTTGACAGTGACAGGGTCTTATCACCTTTAATTTAGATGGAATACATGAGCCCAAAGAATTAAGACAACAGGAGGTCCAAGGGCTAGTTATCCTGAAACTGTAACATGTTCTGTTACAGAAGAGAGAGAGACTGAAGGGCAGCAAATGTGCAGGTCCTATCCTGATATTAAGGCTAAAAAGGCTTTTGAAAACACTGGTATTCCTACATAGAATAATTTTGCATAAGTCAAAATCAAGGAGTGTAGGGGGGCTTAGAAAAAAAAAAGTATCTATTGACACAATTAAAGAGGAATTTACTCACCTTGTGCAGTAACAAGGGTTCTTCGAGATGTGTGTCCCTGTGGATGCTCCACTTCAGGTGTCTGTGTCCCTGCGTGCAGAGTGGAGGTATTCAGTAGCACTGCTCAGTTGGGACATGCATGCACAGTAGTCACCTCGTGGTGCCGTTGGAAACTCACGTAGCACGCACATGACTTGACCCTTTGCAGTAGAGAAGGATCTAAAGGGTCAGGTCATGTGCGTGCTACATGAGTTTCCAACGGCACCACGAGGTGACTACTGTGCACGCAGGTCCCAACCGAGCAGTGCTACTGAATACCTCCAATCTGCACGCAGGGACACACAGACACCTGAAGTGGAGCATCCACAGGGACACACATCTCGAAGAACCCTTGTTACTGCACAAGGTGATTAACTTCTTCGAGTAGTGTCCTTGTGTCTGTAGAGCAGCACCCTAATGTGGATGGTAGGCACTTAGGAGTCATTTGTGCTGTTGCAGAAAGAAAAGTAAGGCCTAGTACAATGACTGACAGAGCACTGAGTGATGGTATAATACTTTGCAAAGGTGTGCTCTCAGGCCCATGTGGTAGCCCTGTATATATCTATTAGAGGGACATTGTTCAAGAAGGCTACAGATGTGGTCATGCATGGGTAGAGTGGGATGAGATCCCCAGTGCGGATTTCTTGTTGTACAGTCGATAGCAAAATCATAGAATATTAGGGTTGGAAGGGACCTCTGGAGGTCATCTAGTCCCACCCCCCTGCTTAAAGCAGGAGCAATCCCCAACTAAATCATCCCAGCCAGGGCTTTATCAAGCCTGACCTTAAAAACCTCTAAGGAAGGTGATTCTACCACCTCTTAGGTAACCCATTGCAATGCTTGACCACCCTCCTAGTGAAAAGTTTTTCCTAATATCCAATCTAAACCTTCCCAACTGCAACTTGAGACCATTACTCCTTGTTCGGTCAAAGTTGGATACATTTAGATAGTCTTTGGTTGATACAGTGTTCAGCCCTTGAAGCATTCTGTTGTGGAAATAAAGTCTTGGGGATTTCCGGAACGCTTTGGTTCTAAATAAAATGTTATGGCTCGTCTGACACAGAGTGTGTGTAGGATGGCCTCTTGTGAGTTCCCAGGTGGTTTGGGGTAAAACGGTAGCTAATTAAAAGAATCTAATTATTTCTAGAAAGAAAAAACAAAGCAGCAGCACTGCCACTGGGCTCCATCTGAAGCCTACAATGGTAGAGAAGGAACTGAAGGGTCAAGTCGTGTGCACACTAAATGAGGCGCCAATGGCACCATGAGACTACTACCATGCACATGCGCCCTGATCGAGCACTGCTACCGAAAATCTCCGATCTGTGGCACAGCGATGCACTGACACCTGAAGTATAGCACCCACAAGGACACTACTCAAAGAAGAAACAGGAGTTCCTCATATAAAAGAATTTATTCAGCCTGTTTTACTCTTAGAAATTCATCATGAATGCAGTTCATACTCAAGATTTTTTATTGTACTTTGGTCAATTATACAGTACTAGTGTAAAAGGCCATGTACACGGGCCAACTGTAAGGGCTCGCAGCCCCCCCCCCCACCCAACTCCCTCCCCCCTCCAAGGCCCCCGCCTCGCTCAGCCCCCTCCCCCTGCAACGACCCCCCCCGCTCAGCTCCCTCCCCCCTCAACTCCTCGTCATGCGCCCGACAGCCCAGCGAACTTTATATGTATAACTGCTCCTTGGTGCTCTAGCTCCATGTGAGTGAGGATCGCTCAGGCGGACACGCGCGGTGGCCATTTTGTGCCTCTGAACTACAACCCCCAGCATGCCGTTTGTCAGGGCCGTCTACTGCGCATGATGGCTTCACACACACTTCCCTAGCCAATTATTATATAGGATTACATAGAGTTCTTGTATGCTGCACTGTATGCTGTTTGTTTAAACTTAAATAATTGTTAAGTTGCTTCCTTTCCCCATTAGTGCTGCTTCAGACTTGACAAAAAGAGTTTAAGTGACTTGTTTCTGCAGGATCTTAAACTGAGAATAGCTCGAATCACTCCAGTTCCCTTCCTCAGTAGTGAGGAAAAAGAAAAAGCCAAGTGGGATGGTGGGCTTTGCAGAGAAGAGAATAATTGAACACTACAGATCTTGTTCATAGAGTAATTATTTTTCAGTCTCCTCTTGAGCACAGGTCTGCTGCTCAGCACTTCTCAGAATCAATCAGTACCAAATCCCAAATGAGGCTATTCTGCAGATCAAGTGAGAAAGTGTAGACAATTGTAAAAGAAAACATGATTCTAAGATGCCCTTAGAAATCTGCTGCCAAAAGTGTGCAAGTCCACCTACTTACTTTCAAAGCCCCTCCACCGTAGGACTGGAGTGATAAAGACAAAACTCCCCACCCATCAGCTTCACAGATTTCAAGAGAAGCCATCTTTCCCAATATTTATCCTTGCTATAGCTAGGTCTGGCCTCAACAAAAGCCAGAAGCCAAGAACATTACTTCCATCAGCTAGGAGGTGTAAAGTTTTAATGCTGTTTATTAAAGTGAATCTCTTGTGCCCATATCAAACAAGTTTCCTAATAAATTAATGTTGCCAGGCATTTCTTTGATGCGATACAGGCTTTGAAACATGCTATTTAATATGGCATTTAGAAACACTTTGGGAAGCTGGATGGAGAACAGTGCTTTCTACCTGTACTTGAAGAGGACTAAAAAGAGCAGGGTTCAGTTTTCCAATCATTTCAGCCAATATGACCATTGTGAAAGAGTGAAGATTTTACTATGACCAGTTTTGAATTTGAAAAGGTTGTACAATGTTCTAGAAAGGTAGGAAAGAACAGTTACTTACCTCGTAACGTTGGTTCTTCGAGATGTGTTGCTCATGTCCATTCCCATATGTGTGTGTGCGTTCCGCGCATGCCCGGTCCGGAAAGCTTTTCCCCAGCGGTACCCGTAGGGTCGGCAGGGGCGACCCCTGGAGTGGCGCCCTTATGGCCATGTATATATGCCCCTGCCGACCCTCCCCCCGCTCAGTTCCTTCTTGCCGGTACTCCGACAGAGGGGAGGCGGGTGGGATTCGGAATGGACATGAGCAACACATCTCGAAGAACCAACGTTACGAGGTAAGTAACTGTTCTTTCTTCTTCGAGTGCTTGCTCATGTCCATTCCCATATGTGACTTACGAGCAGTCATCTCGGAGGAGGGAGAGGAGTACTTTGAGTACCTGTTAACAGGACCGCCTGTCCCACAGCTGCGTCCTCCATCGACTGCTGCACGATGGCGTAGTGCGACGTGAAGGTGTGCACTGAAGACCACGTCGCTGCTCTACAGATGTCGACGATTGGAACGTGTGCCAGGAACGCCGTGGACGCGGCCTGGGCCCTGGTGGAATGCGCCGACAGTGCTGGTGGAGTAGCATTCGAGAGGTTATAAGCCAATTTGATACAAGAGGTGATCCAGGCCGAGAGGCGCTGAGTAGAAATTGGTAACCCCTTCATCCTTTCTGCCACTGAAATAAAAAGTTGTGGAGATTTACGAAAACCTTTGGTCCTTTCTATATAAAAGGCTAAAGCTCTTTTGACGTCCAACGAGTGAAGCATTCTTTCCCTGTTATCCGCATGGGGTTTGGGAAAAAACACCGGTAGGAACACCTCCTGATTCAAATGAAAGGGCGAGACTACTTTGGGCAGGAAGGCCGGGTGAGGACGTAACTGAACCTTATCTCTATGGAAGATCGTGTAGGGCGGCTCAGAAGTGAACGCCCTAATCTCAGAGACTCTGCGTGCCGAAGTGATTGCTACTAAGAACGCGGTCTTCCATGAGAGATAAGAAAGGGGGCAGGAGGATATGGGTTCAAACGGGGGTTTCATTAGGGCCGTTAGAACCAGGTTGAGGTCCCAAGGGGGGGTTGGTTGGCGTATATGAGGATACAATCTCTCCAACCCTTTAAGGAATCTGCTAACCAAGGGGTTACTAAAGACCGAATTGTCATCGACCCCCGGGTGGAACGCCGAAATGGCGGCCAGGTGTACCCGAACAGTGGAAAGCGCTAGTCCTTGCTGCTTCAGCTCAAGGAGGTAGTCCAGGATAGTGGAGACTGAAGAAGACAGGGGATCCACCCCCTTGTTCTGAGCCCACAGTGAGAAGCGCTTCCATTTGGCAGTGTAGGTTCCCCTTGTGGAGGGTTTCCTGCTACCCAGGAGGACCTCCCTGACTGAATCCGAGCACTGAAGCTCTGCCGGGTTCAGCCACGGATATACCACGCCGTGAGGTGGAGGGACTGGAGGTTGGGGTGCAACATCCTCCCGTGGTCTTGGGAGATCAGTGTCGGTGACAGGGGAAGTGTTATCGGCGTCGTCACACAGAGAGACAACAGGGTCGTGTACCAGTGTTGCCGAGGCCAGGCCGGCGCTATTAGTATGATCGAAGCTTTGTCCTGACGGGCCTTCGCTAGTACCTTGTGTACGAGGGGGAACGGGGGAAATGCATAGAGCAGACCCCCCGCCCATAGAGTGTGGAATGCGTCCCCCTCTGAACCTGGGCTGAGGTTGAGGAGGGAGCAAAACCTGTGGCACTTCCTGTTGGCCTTTGTGGCGAACAGGTCGAGGCGGGGAAACCCCCACCTCTGGAAAATTGAGTGGGCTACATCGGGTCTGAGAGACCATTCGTGACCCCGAAATGAGCGGCTCAGGGAGTCCGCCAGTACGTTCTGAACTCCCGGAAGGTAGGTCGCAGTGAGGGAGATCCCTCTGGGAATGCAGAACTCCCACAGGGCGAGGGCTTCCTTGCACAGGAGAGAGGAGCGAGCACCACCCTGTTTGTTTATATAAAACATCGAGGCCGTGTTGTCTGTTAGGACTGACACGCTCTTGCCCCTCAAGAGCGACTGGAACGTCTGGCATGCCAGGCGAACTGCTCTGAGCTCTCGAACATTTATGTGGAGGGACAACTCCTCCTGAGACCATAGGCCCTGAGTCGTGGCCTCCCCCAGGTGAGCTCCCCAACCCAGCGCCGAAGCGTCTGTCACCAACGTGATGGATGGTTGGGGCTTGTGAAAGGGCATCCCGCCTTCCAGCGACGTGGGCTGGAGCCACCAGTAGAGGGACTGCCTTACCTTCAATGGTAGAGTCACTACGAGGTCGAGGGGGTCTCTGCGCTGGTTGTATACCTTCGCGAACCAGGCTTGCAGAGGACGAAGATGGAGCCTTGCAAATGGCACCACGTAAGTGCACGCTGCCATGTGTCCCATCAGGACCATACAGTTCCTTGCTGTTGTCATGGGAGACCGGAGGAGTGGTCGAATAATGTCCCCCATGGTTTTGGCCCGAGAGGGAGGTAGGAAGGCTCTCGCGCGGCGAGAGTCTAGAATCACCCCAATGAACTCGATTTTCTGGGTAGGGATGAGGGTTGATTTCGGCACGTTCAGAATGAGTCCCAGCTTTAGGAAGGTGGCTCTGATGAACGTTATTTGCGATAGAAGCAGCTCCCGGGACTGTGCCTTGATGAGCCAATCGTCCAGGTAAGGGTAGACATGGATGCCGTTTCGTCTGAGGAATGCTGCGACCACCGCCATGCATTTCGTGAATACCCTTGGAGCTGAGGAGAGGCCGAACGGAAGGACGGTGAACTGATAGTGTCGGGATCCCATCACGAACCTCAGGAATCGTCTGTGGCTCGGGGTGATGGAAATATGGAAATATGCGTCTTTTAAGTCGAGGGCGGCGAACCAGTCTCCATGATCCATAGCAGGAATTATGACAGCCAATGAGAGCATGCGAAACTTCAGCTTCTTTATGTAGGAGTTGAGGCCTCGCAAGTCCAGGATGGGGCGGAGCCCCCCTTTGGCCTTCGGGATAAGGAAATAACGGGAATAGTAACCCTTGCCCCGAAATTCTTGAGGAACCTCCTCTATGGCACCCAAAGACAAGAGGGTATGAACCTCCTGTTCTAGGAGTTGCTCGTGAGATGGGTCCCTGAAGAGGGACGGGCACGGGGGATGGGTGGGAGGGAGAACAGAGAATTGGATAGAATATCCCATCTCTACCAGGCTGAGAACCCACTTGTCCGAGGTGATAAAGGACCATGCCTGGTAGAAATGGGATAAACGGTTCACAAACGGGAGGGAAATCATGGAAGTGGAGGCTGGCTCGGCGTCCCCGGGCGCATCTTCAAAAGTTCGGCCTGGGTGCGGGAGGGTGATTGCTTCCTGGGCCTTGGGGTTGTCGGGAGGAAGATCGCTGTCGTCCTCTACCCCCACCCCTTCCGCCTCTCCTTGGTTGGTCCCTCCTATAAGGGGGAGCTTGGGAAGGCCTAACTGGCGGAGGCGGAGGGGGTCTGAAGGGCCTCCTTTGTCCTTGGGGAGTATGCAACCCCAGTGATCTAAGCATGGCCCTCGAATCTTTCATTGACTGGAGTTTTTTATCTGTATCGGCCGCAAACAGTCCTTGTCTGTCGAAGGGTAAATCCTGTATGGTGGCTTGCACCGGTGGTGGAATTCCCGACACGTGCAGCCACGCCCCACGACGCATGGCCACTGCTGTGGCTAGCTGTCTGGATGCCGAATCTGCCGAATCTAGGGCATCCTGGAGAGCAGCTCTGGAGACCAGCCTGCCTTCCTGGACGATCGCCCTAAAGTCCTGGATTGATTCCTTCGGGAGGGTCCCTTCAAATTTGGACATAGACGACCAAGTATTATATGCATATCTTCCCAGGGCGGCCTGCTGGTTTGCTATTCTTAGCTGCAATGCCGCCGACGAGTAGACCTTTCGCCCCCACAAGTCCAACTTTTTGGAGTCGTGGGACTTAGGGGTGGGTCCCGTCTGCCCCTGACGCTCCCGATAGTTTACCGCGTCTGCTACTAAAGTGCCTGGCGGGGGGTGGGTGAAAAGGTATTCGTACCCCTGCCTGGGTGCGAAATAGCGACGCTCCACTCCCCTTGCCGTCGGTGGAAGAGAAGAAGGGGTCTGCCACAAGGTCTCCATGGTGGATTTAACTTTCCTCATAAACGGCAGAGCTATTTGGGGCGGTAGATTAGAGGCAAGGATGTCCATATTGGGATCCTCCTCCTCCTCCTGGACTTCCTCCGTCTGGAGGTTCAGATTCTGGGCCACCCTCTTCAATAGGTCCTGGTGGCCCCTGAGATCCATGGGGGGCAATGACATGGAAGTGCCCGCCACCGCGTCGTCCGGTGATGAAGAAGAGGAGGCTGGCTGGGGGTCGGCTACCTGGGGGTCCTCCTGGAACTGCTGCTGGTAGGCGTCCCTATCCTGCTCCTCATGCACCTGAGATGCTGTACCAGATGGTCCAGGCTGGTCATCTCCCATCTCAGACTGTGGCCTCGTTATAGTGGCGGACACCGGGCCCCTTGGTACCGAGGGCAATGACGCTATTGAGGCAGGGCCCTGAGCCTGATGGTAGGCAAAGGGCGTCCAGAATGGCCATGGGCTGGTGGCCTGTCTGCCCTCCTCGTATTGACGGTGCCGACGGTGTGAAGAATGACGGTGCCGTGAGTGGTGCCGTCGAGACGAGCGGTGGCTGTGCCTCGACCTCGAGCGATACGAGGATACGTCCGACCCGGAGGAGTACTCCGACTGGGACCAGGGCGGTGCCGCGCCATCCGGTGCCACCAGCCTGCCGTAGACATCCGGCTTGCCAGGGTACATGTAGCCCTGCGGTGCCGGCCGGGCCGGTGCCGGAACTAGCGGTGCCGAGGGCCCCACTGGTGGCTGGAGAGAGGGAGCTGGCGGTGCCGGCGCCGCTGTCAAGGGCGGTGCGGACGGTGCCGCTATACGGGGGACCGGTGCCGGGACGATGAAGTCCGGTGCCGGGTCCGTGGTGAGGCCAATAAGGTCCTCCGCTGCGACGAACACCTCCGGGGTGGATGGGATCCCTATCCCGGGTGTCTCGCTTTCCAGGGGGAGTTCTTCTTCAGGGGGAATCACCCCTAACTCCGGTGCCGCCGGTGCCGGTGTGGGCTCTAAACGGGGCCGCCTCGCGCGCTCCGGAGCTGCCAACACCTTTGAGGGATCACCCGTGGACCTACGCACCGGGGAGCGCCCTCTTGATTTCTTAGAAGGCACCGGGGATTGAGACCGGTGCCTTCTAGATGAACCTGCACCGTGCCGGGGAGACCGGTGCCGGGAGGACTTCGCGGTCTTCGGTGCCTCGGTGCCGCGGACCGATGCCGGTGCGCTGCCCGATGCCGCCGGCTCCGCTGGTTGCAGGGCGGACTCCATTAAGATGAGTTTAAGCCTGGAGTCTCGCTCTTTCTTCGTACGGGGTTTGAAGCCCTTGCAGATCGTACAGCGATCCGTTTGATGTCCCTCGCCGAGGCACTTCAGGCAGCGAGAGTGTGGATCGCTGATGGGCATGGGCCTCCCGCAAGCCTTGCACGCTTTGAACCCTGACGCCCCAGGCATAACCTGACGCCAGGGAACAAAGAACTAACTATCTAACACTAAATCTATGTAAACAACAACTCTAACTACTCTAATTAACTACACAATGCACTATCTAAATATCTAATTAACTAACTAACTACGAGATAAGGATACCGCACGAGAAGAGCACTGTTCCAGCAACCGCCACGGACGGAAAGAAGGAACTGAGCGGGGGGAGGGTCGGCAGGGGCATATATACATGGCCATAAGGGCGCCACTCCAGGGGTCGCCCCTGCCGACCCTACGGGTACCGCTGGGGAAAAGCTTTCCGGACCGGGCATGCGCGGAACGCACACACACATATGGGAATGGACATGAGCAAGCACTCGAAGAAGAATAGGAGCATCTTCAAGACCAACAGATAGATACCAGAGGCAAAATGCTAGTTTCTTGGGTAGACCTAAGAAATAGGAAAAATAGAACCCCCTAGAAAGGCAGAGAAGGATACAAGTGCTTTTTAGATTCAGAGGTGATCTTCTAGTTCCTGTGCCAAACAGCTTTCTTTTCTTAAAGGGAATGCTGACTAGACTGAGTTTGTGAATGATATCTACACTTCAAGTCATCCGCCACAAAGGACACGGATTTCTCCTTGGAGTTCCTCAATTATTTTGGTTTTTTTCTTCAGCTTTCATTCCAGAACTTATGCAGCAACACATGACTAATACTATGCGGTACTACTAATTTGTCACTTTGGGGAGAATTAAAACAAATTTTAAATTATACCCTATTTAAAACCATACATTATGAAAAGTGTTTTTTAACAGCTAGGCAGGTGATGCCTGAATGTTTTTAAAAACTAAAACAGTCTTAAAAGGAGCACCTATTTTTGCATCTTTCCAAAAATAGGGCTCTTACTGTGCTAGTGTGCTTTGTTTATCTTTACAGTGATAATGCAACAAAACACAGGCAAAGCTATTTATCCCCATCAAAATTCCAATCATCAAGTCATTCTTAGCATTTATTGGTCATAAAGTGGGCAGCTATCAATACCTGCACTCCCAGAAAGGGGGACTTGTGTTTCGGGCTTTTTTTCTTGCACATTTAGGAAATTCTAGTCAAATGAGAGAATATTTATTCTATGAGAAGGTAAATTAAAGGAGAGTCTGTGTTCATGCATGAAGTCTAACGGAAACAAAGCAGCAGTCTTTAGAAGAGACAGACTTGTGTCCATGTGAAAATACCTACTATTTTACATAGGAACAAGACAGTCTTTTTGGAAGGTGTTGGCTTTGAATGGCAGCCTAGTATAAGAAAAGGACTGAGGGCTAGAAAGCCTCAGTTCTAATCACAGTTCGATAAAGTGCAATAAATCACTTCTGTATGCTTCATGTTTTACCCAGATGGAGAATGAAGATAATATTTACTCACAAACACTGTAGGATTCTTTTAAATAGTAGTTAATATCTGCAAAGCACATTGAAGATATAAAGCACTTTAGTCAGTGGCAGTGCCAAATATTTGGAAGTTCCTAATCGAGATGAGAAAAAAAAAATTAGGTTTAGATCATCTAACAAATCTGAATGCAGAGGGAGCCATTTCAGTCACCTTCATAGCACTGCTCTCCTCCTCCTCCACACTGCAAGAAGGCCTTGTTGCAGAGACTGAATTCCATGATGGGAGAGGCAGCAGAGATGTGGAAGGCTTAAGGCTGGGGTAGCAAGAGGAGAGAATGTTGGAGCAGTGGTGAGCGAGTCTAACTAGTTTCAGAGTGCATAGGAGAATATAGAGGATTGACACGGAAGGGCAAATGGGACCATTGTAAGCATCCAGTCCAACCTCCTGTATAACACAGGCCTTCACTGAATTAACTATTGTTTGAATCAGAGCACAATCTTTATAAAAAATCCAATCCTAATTTAAAGATTTCCACTGATTGAGAATCCACCATACCCTTGTTACATTGAAACAATGTTTAATTATCCTCACTGTTAAAAGCTTGTACCTGATTTAAGGACATAAGAATGGCCATGCTGAGTCAGATCAAAGGTTCATCTAGCCCAGTATCCTATCTTCCACACAGCGACCAATGGCAGGTGCTTCAGAAGAAATGAGCAGAACATGTAATCGTCAAGTGACCCATCCCATTGCCCATTTCCAGTTTCTGTCAAAACAGAGGCTAGGGGCATCATACCTGCTCATCTTGGCTAATATTAATTTCTAGTCTGAATTTGTCTAACTTCTAGCCACTGAATCTTGTTATACATATGTCTGCTAGCCCTTTATTATCAAATATTTTCCCCTATACAAGTACTTACAGACTGTGTTCAAGTCACCTAACCCTCTCTTTGTTAAGGCAAGTAGATTATTCCTTATAATGCAAGACTTGAGGAACTCGTTTTCCAATCCATCTCACGGCTCTTTGAGCCCTCTCCAACTCATCCATATCCTTGAATTGTGGACACCAGAACTGAACAGAGTTTTCCAGGAGCAATTGGTAGGGGAGCTAATATAAACTTCCTACTCAAACATAATGCCCCTGCTTATACATCTTCCTCACTAGCTTGGGGAATTAGTCATACCTAAATCAGTCTTTAGCCTTTCCCTCCAATCTCCAATTTTCATCTAAACCACCACAAACTCAAAGGGAAAAAAAGCATTCAGATAGGGCTTTCTACTCAGCCACTTCTCCAGGCCTAGGACTTCCCATACAATCTGTCTACTGCAGGACCACTACAGTAGATGGTTCTCTCCTGCAGCTTCTCTGTATTACTGCCTCCCTCCTTCCACCTGCCTCTCCCCTCCCCCCCCCCCAACTCTTTATTGCTAAAAGCTGTCCCCTCCTCTGCCTCATCTGATTAACCTTCATCCAGTGTTGAGGGGGGAAAAATACATTAATTGTGTTGTAGGGGGACTGTCCAGCAAGTGTATTAAGAATTAGTCTTCACTTCTGAAATAAAGTTGTGTTTTCTTCATAAACATTAAACTAGGAAATTGAAAGAATTAGGAGTCGTCTCATTCAGCGTGGGCCCACACACAATTTTCACATATCCTTGGAGTACTTTCTACCTTATTGTAATTGTATGCAGCAACTACTGTCCCTGCACTTCATTATCAGTTAGTATATGCAATGTCCTAAACTGCACAGTTGGAGAATCACTAGTTCATGAGTTATTGAAACATACCCACATTACCCTACATATACTTTATCAATTATCATATGCAAGTTACATTTATATTTTTAAAAAGCTTGCTAGTGAGGAAGACAGTCACCACTATTACAATAAAAGATACTCTCAGAGGCAAAAAGTGTATACAGAGCTACTAAAAATACAGGATAACAGTAGAATACGTTGGGGTACATTTTACCCATATATTTTTTGATAGAGGAAAAATGTGTTTGTCACATGAAAACTTTTTTTTTTGCTGAATTTGTCACTTAAGCACAAGTACACATTTCTGAAGAACAGCATACTTGGAGAACCACTGGTTCACGAGTTAATGCTACATGCTCATGGAGCACAACATAACCCTCATTCATGTTCATGGGGTAAATAAACAGGGCTGTCTGCCCCCCAGGCCTCTGGCCTTTAAAGGGAAAGGCCACCCTGTTACAACGTCCAACAATCACATTAGACCTCTTAAGTGTTGCACTGGAAAGTCATGATTACCCACCATGACCGGCAGAGAGGGGAGATGAGGCAATGACAGCAAAAGCAGTGGAAGAGGAGAACCAGGCTGCGGTAAGAGTGGGTTCTGAGTAATTATTCTAAAACCTAACAGACACAGTGTCATAAGTAGAAAGTAGTCTAGAGTTGCTTTTTACCTGTAAAGGGTTAACCTGAAACAGGAGAGGGGATGACATAACAGAGCTGCTAATCAACCTGGCAGCCAGAGTTTATTTTTGGTTTCTCTCTCATGATGGAGTTGTTCACCGGCTATGTGAAGGACCCACACACATTTCTCTACTCTATCAATCTAATAATCTTCCAATGAAATCAAGTCCAGCAGTAAGTGAAGTGTAAGCTTGACCTGTATCACTTGATAATTGATCCATGGTGTTTCTTTACTGTTAAGCTGTGGCAGGGGAAGAATTCCCAGGGGAGGGGTCAGTTATGCTATGTGATGTAAGTGAGGTGTTTAGTCTACTGATTTCTGTATAAGGGATTTATGTTTCTGTTTTCTCTAAGTAAAATCTTTCTTTAAGACTCTGACTTTGTTTCAATTGGATTGATCCTGGTTTGGATCTGACACGTCTCATAGAAAGTGAAGGTTTTTGGTCCTTGTTTCTCAATCTCTCCCAGGTAAAGGGAGGAGATTTGAGGGGTGTTACAGAGGGGTTCTAATTTACCCTAACCCATGGTTTTGGGGGCTTAAATTGGTGGTGGCAGCGTATTCCAAGTCCAAACTGGAGAAGTTTGGGTTCTGGGGAAAAGTTTTAACCTAAGCGGGTAAAATAAGCTTGAGGGGTTATTTCTTCTTTCATGCGGGGTCCCCACATCTTTACCCTAGAGTTCAGAGTGGGGAGACACACCTTGACACACAGAATTTAGGTTGCAGAGTGGCACTTAGTAGCATTCCAGATTGAGGAAAGTAGCTAACCAAGGAAATACAGAGGTCAAGTATGTGCCATTCCCTGTGTGGACAGGTAGGCTGGTGTGGAGTGGAGATTCAGTGGGTGAGCCTAGCTACAGGCATGATTACCCTGGCTGCATGTTGATCCCTTCACTGCCTCTGCCATCATCATCTCCTCTCTCCGCCAGTCCAGCACAGTCCTTTCTCCATGGGCAGCAGCTCAATGTACAGTTCAGTCTATGCAACAAAGAAAAAGTGCTGCCTATCATTTGTTTGCACCAGCGATGGGCACCAAACAGCAAAGGAAAACTTTGCTTCTAGATTATAATGATTTAGCAAGACAGGAAGGGGGTGGGGAGCTAGCTGGAAATATGGGAAAGATTCTGTGTAGAAAAGGAGACACACACAGTCTTCTCAGACATGCTTAAACACAAAAACCTATCGACGTTCTGTAACGGTCAATGCCCAAATTTCTCTCCCTGCCCTATCAACCTTTGCACTCTCCTAACATTTCAAAGTACAAACCATTACATTATAACAAAGCCCTGGTCCCCACTACGGCTCAAAGTCGACTTTAGCAAGCTAAAGTCGATTTAAGCCTTAAAGTCGATTTTAAGGGACCTTAAAATCGACTTTATAACTCCTCCCTTACCAGAGGCGTAGCTGAAGTCGACCTCTCTCTAGGTCGATTTTCAGCTAGTGAGGCTGCAGGTGACATTAAGCCTCCGACCTTCTGAGCAGCTCCGCTAACTCCCCGCCCGCCCGAACTGCCCCGCACCTGACCCCCCCCGCCCGCCCGAGCAGCCCCGCGCCGGACCCCCCCCCGCGCCCGCCCCAGCAGCCGCGCGAACCCCCCCCGCCCGCCGGAGCAGCCCCGCGCCGGCTCCCCCCCCCTCCTGCTCGGGCGGGGGGGGTCCGGCGCGGGGGCTATTCGGGCGGGTGCGGGGGGGGGTCCGGCGGGGGGCTGTTCGGGCGGGCGGGGGGGTTCGCGGGGCTGCTCGGGCGGGCACTGGGGGGCCACGGAGCTGCTCAGACTGGGGCTGGTCCCCTGGGGAGCGTGCCTGGCTGTCCCGAAAGGTGGTGACAGCTGGGGACTCCCGGCACTGTGGGATACTTACCCACAGTGCAACACTCCCTATGTCGACCCCTGCAAAAGTTTTAAGGACAGACACAGAGTTGCTGTCCTCTGTGGGGATGCACTAAGTCCATTTTCTAAAGTCGACTTAAGGAAAATCGACTTAAGGAAAATCGACTTAAGGAAAATCGACTTAAGGAAAATCGACTTAAGGAAAATCGACTTAAGGAAAATCGACTTAAGGAAAATCGACTTAGTGCTGTAGTGAAGACGTACCCAAAATGTACTGGGGGTGAACTAAAGATCACTTAGGAATCACATTGCATCTTTTGCCTTTAGCGGGTCACAGTAGCATCTCTACTGTACACCTCTATAATAACTACAGCTGTCCAAATAAAGAACTCCTACAAAGAGCATTTTAATGTTTTTAAAAAAGAGTTGGGAAATTCACTGACAAAATATCCTTTTGTTAGTGCAAATTTAAGGTAGGCTGGTAGAATCATGTCCCTTTCCAGAATTTCAGGTTCAACAAAACTCAGAATTCTGAAAAATAGGATGTACAAAATCAAGGTTAACTCTCAGACTTCTAAGTCTTGCTGAACTTGACATTCTGAAAGAACACACCACCACCAGGCAACTCTAACGTTGCATTAACAAAAGATTTTTTTTTCTCAGTGAAAAATTTAGTTTGATCTATGCAGTGCATACCACTGGCATCTTGAAATTGATGGGTAAGCCCAAAATCAATTTTGTGTTTAAAATTTGGGGATCAATGCATACACAGGACTGACAAGGCTCTGCGCCATGTATTCATAACTTTTTTTTAAAAAAAAAGAGGAAAAAACAAGCCCAAAGCCCAAGTATGTTCACCTTGCAGTAATTTGAAGATTATATTACCTGGGGAGCTAGCACATTCTGATGAAGCCTGAGCATTCTCAAAATCCTTCTGCTGTGGCTTTGAAGTGGTATTTTTTAGTACCATCTCTTCTTCACTTGCAACGGGCGCATGAGAAGTGGAGGGGGTAGCAGCAAAGAGCCTCTTCAGTACTTTTCCTATGAACACTATGGGATAAAAAGATAATTGTAATAAAAGTAGAAACGTCTTTACAATAAATGTAAGCCACTGTATTTTGAGATTTTTTTTAACCCTTTAATCAATTAAGAGTTGCGTCTCTTTCCTCCAGCTGTAAGTGCAAGCTGCCATCTTTTCACATAAAACTCCCAAGGGTCACCAGAGAAATTCTGAACTTGGAATAGTCAGCATCCCCCTTCCCTGAGCTAAAGGAGTAAATGTTAGGTGGTGGCAGCAGTTGTACGCTGCTATCCTCTGCAGCCAGAACAGGACATTTAAAAGAATCCTACACAAGCATCTTAAGACTGCTTAGTGTCTCTTGTTGGCACAGCAAGACACTTCTTTGAGCCATTGATTAAATGGTCATAGCTGATTCATTTTAATCATACATAAAAGTAACGAGGACGGCAGCAATAGCACATGCTAACCCTATTATTTCTATTAAAGAGGTAGCTATCTCATATGCCCTTTTGCCTTCCACCTCACCCTATCATCTCATGCTTGCAGTACAAACTGCTACTAGTAATTTAAATGCAAAGGTCCATTTAGATAAAACCAAGCAATAGCTACAATTTTCTTCTTCCTAATGAGCAGGCCCGAGTATTTTAGTCACTTAAACCATATTTTGTTTTAGTCACAGAAAGCCGTTGTCTAGAGTGCGACACTCTTGGGCTATGATGCATGCTTGATCAAGCAGAGATTTTACACAGCAGAGAATAGGTTTGGAGATAGTTATCTAACCTTTGATCCAATTTTAAATTTTTGACAGGAAAAGGCACATCTATCCTCAGGGTAACCTACTGTGTGAGATTCTAACAAAATAATTATAATGTTGCCTGGAGAAATGGGGCTTTTTAGGGTGAGAATGCACTATTCATATCCAATCTAGTATACTAAGCTTAGATTGCGCTTTTGTTTATTTGCTAGGTAATCTGCTCTGATCTGTTTGCTATGACTTATAGTTACTTTAAATCCACCTTTTGAAGTTAATAAACTTATGCTTTAATCTAAATCAGTTACTTTGGAGTGAAGTGTTTGGGAACCTTAGCTCAGAGGGGCTGTTGCATTTCCATTCCACGTTGAGAGAGAGGCAAACTATGGGCTTACACTGAACAGTTCCCTGTGCAATGCAAGATGGTACAATTTTGGGTTTATAGTTGGGGGGGGGGAGGGGGAGGAGCCTGGGGAACTGGGAAATTGGCCGGTGTTTGTTTGCACTCAGGTAGCACCACCTGCTGTCAGGTTGGAAAACAGTGCCATGGGTTAGGTTGGATGTGACCCTACTCAGCTGTGTATCTTAGAGGGGTGCAGTGGTTCCCACAGCTCTCAGATTCACCCCAGGGTTGACAACCCATCACAGGTCCCTAATGTAGTAACAGATGCTTCTATCCTTACTTATAATAATGAGTCCCATTGACATAAGTAGTAGTACTCTTGCCAGGTCTTAAGCAATATCAGTCCCATTTTAGGGCCACATTCTGCTCATCTCACTCATACCGGTAGGATTAGTCCTATTGACTTCAATTGAACAACTTACATCAGTAAAGTGAGCACAGTTTGGCACTTAGTAGTGATTAGTACTATGCAACTTAAAAGACACAGGGGAAACAAACAGTCCTCTACCACAGTATACATACACCCGCTGTAATTTCATACAGAACAAGATTTTCTTTAAATATTTAAACTGGCTCATAGCACTATTTAAAAGCCTAAATTACTTTACTATGAATGAAGTCTTGTGCCTCTAGGAAATTACAAGGTATGAACGAGTGTGGGGCATTCAGGGAAAAACGGCATTTTATGCTGTAATCACAATTTCTATTCATTAACTAGGAGTAGTAGTTTCATTGTGAATGTGGCTTAGATTCTTACTCAATAGCACATCGAGAACAATGGTGTCGGGGGGGAAATAAATGGTCAGAGCCTTTATACTCAGTATAGAGGATGGGATTGTGAAACTACATGTCACCCCCAAAAGATATGATCACTCAGTTTCAGTTCCTCCAGTGTCTACATCTTGCTTCTGGAGAGGGGACAAAAGTAAAGGAGGGGTAAAGTATTTCACCCATTTTGATGGGGCATTTTTTCGCCCTGCTGCTGACCTGTGTTTGTACATATGTACCATGGGAAATCAGGACAGATGCATCAGGAATGCATTTTATGGTCTTTGCCTTCCGTTCCCATGTGCCAAGCTCGGATTTAAGCAGCCCTAATGCAGTTGCACATGGCAGGGTGTGTGGCCTTGCACTCCCCCCCTGTCCTTACTCACTGCACAGCTATATCTCTGGCAAATCAAAACCTAACCCAATTAAAGTTTTGCGCTCAAGAGTGGTACCAAATTTACAACAGCAGAAACAAAATTACTGTGTTCTGTCACCCTACCAAGTGGCCACTACAGAGAAGGATCCAAATAAATTGCTTCCAATCCAGAACATTCACAACCACTAAATTAATTAAAGAGAAAGCTTCCTAGAAGTGTTAGGAAAGATGTAGCGATGTGAAGTACAGAAAAAAATTCCCCCATGCTGTGTGTGTGTGTGTCCAGTGTACAAATAAGTTTTGCTCAGTGAGACTAACAATTATTTGCACTGGTCACAATGGTGCTCTACAACCCTTTTGAGATGAACGCATGTTCTAATCTAGGAAACCATTTTCTATATTTACATAAATTTGAGAACATTTGAAGTTAGGGCTATGAAGGAGATAACCTTTTAGGTAAGATTATTTTTTGGCTTGAACAAAAATAGTTTTAATTTATTCAGTGTCAGCACTTGGTAAAGTATTGATAGAGTCATAAATGGAAATTTTACCAGGACAATTAATTCAGATTGGATTATGTGCACCGTTGTGCGATTTGTACATCAAATAAAGGACTACACATGGGAACCAATGATAAATACAACGTATATCAAAACAAGAGGTAGAGTTTTATCTTGAGTCAAATGGGGATAAATGCTAAATATCTATGCTCTTCATTAAACATTTAGAGGTAAAAGCAACACATTAATTTAGCATTAATTAATGCTACTCTGGAAGTTTGGAGTGTCTTTCGAATATCAACAAAAAGAAAAATATAATGGACTGAAGGAGATTAAACAAAATTTTAACCTTAAAAAAAAAGCAGGCAGATCTATCTGCAGAAGAGTAAGATTTAAACAAAGAAGGATGGCAGTGGGCCAGCTGATAGCCTGCCTTTTAAAGTTACTGAATATCCAAAGCTCCCATTTATATCAACTGAAGTAAAATAGGCTTAGTTAGTACCTCTGAAAATCAGCCTCTACGATATGCAAATTCAGACACTCAAAATTAGTGTCCACTTTTGAAGACCCGGTTCCCTCTCTGTACCCTGGCTTCCTCTCTTTTATGAAGAGCTGTGATCTACATGTGATATTTAGAATAAGGGTTATGGAGTGTTTTTGCTCCATTTTAACAGTATGACAAAAAATTTACATTTTATTGATAATATGGATTAGAAAGATACAAACAGCAGATGTAGATTTCAAGAGAAAAACAGCTGCCAAACCACAACAAGTTAGTCTCCAATTATGGTATTCATGTATAAAATGAAAATGCAAAGGGGGCCAGGAATCCATTTAAATATCGATTTTATTTTTGCATAATTAAATCCATCCACCCAACCACAATTTCCAACAAACTATGAGCTCATTACTTTCACTATTGAAGAAAATGGGCTGATTGTGGAAGCACGCGTGCACATACAGCCCTCCTGCCCACACATCTGGACACATATTCTCCAAAGTCTGATTTTATTTCTCTTGTTTAAATGGGAAGGGCTTGTGTCAGTTTTCAAAGCAAAGGTAATCAGTTCTGGAATTCCCTTCTACACGGTGTCCAAGAGAACCCAGATTCTCTGACCTTCATGACATCCTGTAAGGTTGATTTATTTTGCCAGGTGTCAGTTTGCCTAGATTTCCGGGAGCGGAGGCTTTTCACCAAGAATAAGAAAGGTTTAAAGACCCTGTAATCATTCTGACACTGCAATCAGATGTGATACAATCATTATAAGGGACTGGATAGGGGCTTTATAGCATTAAATATATATTAAAGAAAGGCTATATCTTGAACAGCGCAAATTCAAGATCTGCACTTAATACAAGTGTTATAAGTGTGAAGGGTGTCTTGCCTGGGTGGCACTATGTTATCTAACACAGGGTGCCTTGCCTGGGTGGGGCTTGTTATCTGAAACAGGTAACGTAGGAGTTTCCCTGCCATGGGGGAGGGAGGAGCCTCGAGCCCATGAAGAAGGGAGGAGCAAAACAGTCAGTTCCATCTTGGCTGGTCTCCAGGGAGGAGGCAAGGGCCAGAGAGCTCCATCTTGGCTGGTCTCCAGGGAGGAGGCCAGGGCCAGGGGAGATCCATCTTGGCTGCACATGAGGCAGGAAGCTTGCCAAGGTAGCTGGCAAGGGTTCTAGACCATCTTTGGCTATAAAGATGGCTCTACCTTTTTCTGATACTTCTACTTAGCTGATGTAAGTAAATTTGATTCTTCTATTAAGCCGTGCCTTTGGGATGTTCCTTGCTTTTCAGACCAAAGTGGGAAACCCCAAATGTAAAGTGTCTGTATTTCTGTTGTAACCTTTTTCTTTATTAAATTTTCTAGTTATAAAACCGTCTGGTTTATTTCCCTTAGGGTTTTTCTCTGCTTCCAGTCTGGGAAGGTGGAAGGGAAGGGAATAGGAACCAGGGCAGCTAGGGGCCTAGCTGGAATGTGAAGACTGTGTCTCCTTACTGTCAGGTTAGACGGGGGAGGGAGGAAGCAGTCGGTTTTTCTCTCTTCACAGGGAAGAGAGGAGGTAGGGGGAAGTGCATAGCCCCTAGTATCTGACTTGTCTTCCAGGGAGGAAGACAGAGTCAGGGTTAAGGGAAGTCTGCCTTCAGCCGGGGAGGGTGAAGGACAGAAAGCAGCTTCCAGGTATCTAACTTGGAAACCCAAAAAGGGGTACAAAGTTAGGGTCTGGCTCTCAGGTTGAGAGAGACAGGGTTAAGGGAAGTCTGCCTTCAGCTGGTCAGCGTGAAGGAAAGCAGCTTCCAGGTATCTAACTTGGAAACCCAGAAAGGGGTACAAGGTTAAGGTCTGCCTCTCAGGTTGAGAGAGACAGGGTTAAGGGAATTCTGCCTTCAGCTGGTCAGGGTGAAGAGAAGCAGTTTTCCGGTTTCTGACTTTAAAACCCAGGGAGGGGGTATAAAGTCAGGGTTAGGGGAAGATCGGGGGCCCCTCCAAGGTTTTGGAAGTATACCCGATTGGTGGCAGCGATTGGTAACCCCAAGAACCCCAACTGGCAAGGTGGAGGTGTCTTGGGGTGGAGGACTTGTTGGTCTGGCATAAAAGAGGCCCAGCCTTTGTACTCAAAAGCATAGAGGCTGGGGGTACCCCCCCTTACAACAAGTCCCATTCAAGCCAAAGAAAGTTGAGCATGTTGTAAACCAGTGGTTCTCAACCTATTTACCATTGTGGGCCACATCCAATATACCTGTATGGCCCTGAGAATGTCACATGGGCCACAGCTGTGTGTCGACTGGGCCACAGTTTGAGAACCACTGCTGTAAACATTCAGCACTTCACAGGTGCAATCTCTGAATGCCTGATGCTGCATATGAGTATCCACTGTTTTGTGTCCAAGGATCTAGAGAGCTAGACGGAGAAATACAAGATGGTATTTCAGTATGATCATGTCACAAACAGACTGTGGAGTTTTCAGTTGGCATTTTAAATCCAAGACTGAAAGATACAAAAACTTTAGCTGTAGTGATTCTCGGATTAGTTGGTGTCACGGTGCTGTTCCTGGGAGGATCCAACTGTGAGTGCCAAGTCAGGACAAATTGCTTCCAACGGGCAACTACAGCCCAAAGCTGGGCTTTTTCCACTCTAATGCAAACCAAACCAGCTGAACAGAAAAGACTTTGGTTTCACCCCACTGGCTAACCACGAGTTACACAAGCAATTCCCTTAGACACTCCAGGTTCCCAGTATCACCACCAGCAGCCACCTGTCCTGGGGACCAATGGTTATGAAAACCAATACCCCAAATAAAGAAAACTGTTCTCCCCAATTCCAAAGAATCAGGCCTCAGACCCAGGTCAGTATACAAATCAGATCTTACCCACAAATCACGCTGTTGCCTATCCTTTAGAATCTAAAATCTAAAGGTTTGTTATACAAGGAAAAAGGTTAGGAATGGTTAAAATAAATCAATTACATGCAGTAATGGCAAATCTCTTGGTTCAGGCTTGCAGTGGTAAAATATACTGCAGGTTCAAATCAAAGACTCTGGAATGCATCCCCTCCAGGGATGGGTCATCAATCCGTTGGCCAGAGCTTCCACGTGTAGCAAAATCCCATCCAGAGGTAGGTGCTAGGCTGAAGGCTGGAGATTGGAGAAGATGGAGGAGCTGTAGCAGCTTCATTTATAGTTTTTTTTTCCAGGTGCAAGAACCTCTTTGCTCCTGCTGTGAACAGTCCAGCCCCATGGAGTTCTGGAGTCACATGGGCAGATCACATGACCATGTATGACTCATTATTTGCAGGTGGCGGCCATTATGCACAGGCTGCCTTGCATGTTCTCTGGTAGACTTCTCATGTGGATTGGAGCATTCCAAGCTCCCAGAGTCCATTGTGTCACTGATAGTCCTTAATGGGCCATCAACTAGCTCAAGAAAAGCTGACGCCCAGTGTTCTGGAATGTCCCCCCCAGCAGAGCACAATATTTGGAAAGACAGACAGTCCAGAGCCAATATTCATAACTTCAACTACAAAGTTGACACACACATACCAATGGCATATTCATAATCAGCAATCCATAACCTGGTCATAGACACCTATTATGACTCCCTTTACATAAGATTTGGTGCCACTATAGGACCTTGGTTGCACTAATGATCTATATGATCCCAAATAATTCCAGTAACATGACAGTTAGATAGGGTAGGAGGGAAATTAAATACATAAGTAGTTCACCTTATCAAGGTGAAAGGCTGAAATATATGAAAAAAATAAGCACTAAAAATGTGGCATGTTCCAATTGGCCAAGACAGCTGAAGCAGCAACCAAAGGCCACATGGTTTTATCTTTCCTGGTACTCAGTGTGGGCAATAGGCACCTGTTATTTTTAGCAATAAGAGCGAACTGCTAAACAAGCATTAGTCACTGCAGAACTAAACATAAAAGCAGTACATAGAAAGAGGCACATAATATATCACAAAAATAAAAACAATAAATGTTTAAACAAAACAGAACCCTACAACACCCCATACACAATGCACCAAGCACTAACCCCCATTAAAGAGAAAGCAAGCCAGTATAAAAGAAGTGTTCAAGATGAAACTCACATTTGAAGAATACAATGTGGTATCCGGAGACTTCCCACCCACTCCCAGAAGGGACAGACCCCACATTAGTAAGAGAATCAGAAATGCAGACAGTCATAACCCACGTAGAGTTACTGCTCAGCACAAAACCAAAGCTGTAGAAGAGAAATTGGAAAGCAAAGCAAAAGTTAACACCATAGGCCAACACCAGCATAAAATTCCAGATGTAAAGGTCCTCCTGCTGTTACTACAATAATCTAACACTTATTTCAGGCTCTAGTTTGTTTAGTTATCCTGCTTGTGTTGATTACACAAAATTAAAGCCCCAAACATCATAATAGCTCCTTTCTCAGTTCAGTGTAGAAGAGAGTTTCCTCCAGAGGCCTTCTGCATGGAGTGCCTGACATACACTATTGGCTATCTGCAATACACACAGTGAGCACTGCTACCGTGTAACTCAATTGGTTGCCCACTGACTATTCAAATGCATTTTGGGAAGCAAAAAGAAAGCAAATAATATCAGGCATGCTCTATACATTACATCTGAATTAAAAGGAAAACTGACCAGAAATGTGAGATTTCCCCTACTTAGTAGCTGTCTCCATCAAACACAGAAGTGTTTTTCAACTACAAAAGGCTACACAGGAAAGCGACTAGGGGTCAGGACTTCCTCTGAAGTCTTTCCATGTGTAAAATGCAACAGCAGATGTTCCTCCAAGTATGGAATAACAGTGTACAATAGGACAGGAGAGGGGGAAAGAGAGAGAGATTATCTTTATTCGGTACTCTACACAGAAAAAACAGATGGAAAAACCAAAGATTTTAGATTACCTAGTTCATCTGTCACACAATAAAGAAAATACATAAAAGCATTGCAGGACTTTTCTTCACTGGGCTTAAGGGTTTTGTCCTTTATTTTAAACATTTCTGGTCAAGGAGCTTCCACAAATTTCCTTGGAAGATTACTGAATAGTATAATCAATTTCTCTGTAAAGAAGGTGCACCCCCACAATAGCATTACACTGGCAGCTCATGTTCCATTGCTTGTTACCTACAGTTCCTAAATCCTTTTCAGAGTCATTGCTTTCCACAATATAGTCCCCCATTCTGTAATTGGGCCTGAAAACCTACATTGGCCTTGCAGAAAGTTGCAAATGGCTTGAGTCCAGATTTCCTGAGAGATGGTAATACTGTGCATTGCCGTACTGCTTCAGAGGTCAACAGAAGTTAATAAGGGAGGTTGTGGAATCCCAGTCATTTGAGTTGTTCTAAAGAACAAGTTAAACAAACCTCTCTCAGGGAAGGTCTAGACCAAAATTGGGTCAACAGAATGTTTGAAAAAGTAGTGTGGCAGCTTCTGTCCCAAGGGGCTGGCTGGGTTCAACTCCCTCTGGGGTCCCAGAGCCACTCAGGTTTGGCCCAGCCATCACAATAATGCAGGGCCATAATCACAGCAGGGCAAGTGGGGCAGCCACCCAAGGAGCAAAGCTGTGGGGAAGGAAAAAAATAGAGTAGTAGGGCATGGAGCCACATAGCCCTCCCAATTTCTGATCTCCATTTAGCATTTAGCATCTCCATTCAAACGGTTTGAAATGAAGATGCTTACTTGCTACTGCCCAGGGGAGCATCTGGCTCCAGGGGGAAATCACGCTACCCACACCATCCCATTTTTCCACACCCCTGGCTTTGCACCATGGGTAGCTCCCTTGATTGCCCCACCATAGTTATGCCCTGGGTGCTGAAACCATCGAGATTGTAACACCCAGAGTGGAGAGCCAGCCTGCCAACCCCAATCAGCCTCACACCACAATTGCTCCACCTGTGGGGCACTTAATTATATTGAGAGACATTGTCTATTAGACACCTATGGATACATCTATAAAATTAAAGAACATACTTGCTACCATTTTGACTCTTCTAATAATAATAATTGACTTCTAATAATTACAGGTTTCTTCTTTTTTAATCTGTCTGAATTTTTGATGATTTTTCCCCCTTTAGTTTTTCCACATTAGTTCTTTATTTTATACTGTTTTTGTAATCAATATATCCTTATTGATCTTTCTGTCCCCAGTGATATCCCCCACACTTATTTTAGCATAACTTGATTCTATAATTATTTCCAAACAATATATGAATTCTATAATTTTTGTTTTAGAAAAATCTTCACCATGAAAATCAAGAGTGATGTTATAGTTTAACAAAAATACCCAAATTACAATTATTTTTACACACCTTCTACTAAGTACATTGTGTGTGTGTGCTTACACAAAGACAAAACTACTTAGGTTGATACAAGGGTCATTTAGGGTCAGACATTCTTGAGTGAGGAAATAGAAGCTTTTTTAGTTCCCTGTGCAAATTCTGCTTCCTTTTGCATCCAATATCTGCACCAAATAAGGCAGGGTTCACAGAAAAAAAAAGTGATCATACCATTAAAGACTATAATTATACTCAGACACAGTGAGAGAGACCCTTTCCCCTCCTTCCTAATGCAAGTCATTAGTGTTTTCATAACTCATTTAGGTGCATGACTATTCTTTCAAGTATCTGGGATGGTGGGGTTTTTTGTTTTAAAGACATATCTAACAAAAGTACACATCATGCTGCAAATAGAGGTCCAAAGCCTAAACTGTCAGTTTTGGCTAGGTTTTAGCCCAGATTGCCCAGAATTTGCTTCGTTTTGAAAAGATATTAAAATGTAATCTGCATAATGCAACTCCCCACCCCTCATACCATCTTTCACCAAACACAATACCTGTTAATAAAGAAGATCCACATTTTCCACTACAATTTCCACAGAATTCCTTCCCTTTGTCTTTCCAGGACCTGCCACTCATCAGAAGTACAAGTGGGTGGATCTATTTTTGTCACTGCATTGGATTACAGACTGGTTGACTATAATTGATCCTAGTTAGCTTCTGGGACTCGTATAGTGTGAATTATGTGCTATGTAGCACAAGTGTACTGTGTCAGTTTCTTTTTCAATCAAGACTACTTTCTCTGTTACACTTGATACTCTGTGACAGAAGTATACAGGTGTCAGAGACTAATGTGATTTAACTCCCGTATGAATTTAAGACAAGGTCAAAGGTTGAAGTGCAAGTGCAGGAAATACCACATTACCATAAAGATCAAAATTTGGTCATAGCGGATACTTTCAAGTCTCTACTGAAATGTTTGGCTCACTAGTGCTGAATTGCTTTGGTCAATGAGGAAAAATCTTAGCTGCATTTGAGTTAACAGTTCACTTGCTTCTTCCTAAAGAAATTGATGGGAGTTGTGCATTATTAAATACTATCAAGGGCAGTGTTGGAATTAATAATATTTGAAACTATTATTGTTAATACAAGAAATCACCAAATACTAATCTAACTATAACATTCCTTTATTAAATTCAGAGGCCAAATGGTACTTTATTGCTTTAAACGTGCCTAAAAATCCTAAATTAGCAGCCATTTACTACATGTAAACAGTAACAAAATAATTTATATGTATTTGATCAGTATATTGACAAATGGGCTCAACTAAGGTGCTTAGACCCATGCTGGTTGGCTTCAATGTGGTCAGGTAGGCATTAGCAATGAACCCTTTAAGAGCTGACTTTTTATTCCTTTTAACAAACAAGTGATGTCATTGTCAATTACTGACTTTAGCTAAAAAACAATTTGAGACAGTTTACCCTTATGCCCAGTCTTAACCCAGATACATTTTATAATCTCCTTTCTCCCAATGACCTTTCCTCCCCCTCCTTCTTGGTGTCCAAAAGTTTTTTCATTGCAGCAGGGTTCACACAGATATGTGGGATGGGAAGGTCCGTGTTGGCTCAGTTTATGACAGATTCTCTTTGATTGCAGATGGTTTTAAATGAGTCATTCCTATCAGAGGCCTTCTTTTTAGAAATTTCCCCTTATTTCATGAATTAGTCTTTGAACCAGACATCCTCCCTACACTTTATTCCTTTTGGACTTAAAACAAACATTCTCAAGGCCTTCCTTCTTACTGGTCAGGGCCTTTCTTTACAACACATATATTTCCTTAACCAATAAGCTTACTTTATTTTTTTTAATTTCATACTTATTCCTAGCTCTAACAATCTGTTGGGTAAGTAGTTATTTTTTGCACACATAAATCAAAACAATAAGTGGTCTAAAGATGATGGCCAGTTCTTTCAGGATTCTTTTAAGAGTACATGGTTAACGTCAAATTCCACCGTACTGCAAGTAGAATTATGAGCAAAGCCAGCTGTCCCTCTGGCCAGAGCAGAACCCTAATACACACAATGGTATTTCCAAAGTACTGAATATATGGCACTTTACTACCTCAGCTGGAATTATGTCAAGCATGACTTTTATTAATAGCTGGAAACTCATGCTCCCCAATTAACGAGCCATGTTTAAGAGACCTCTGTTTAAAGATTTTATTAGATCAGGCTGTCTTGTCATTTTATTACCCTCCAAACATATGAAACGGCACAGCTTCATGGCCTTAATGTCTAGATCCCAAGAGAACTATAAAAAGCTGCCTTGGAGCTAGTCAGTGACTAACCCTCTTGCTGTAAACTAAGAGGGGAGGTGTGATGCTCTGTACCTCAGGGGAACACCCAGCACCCCGTTGTTCATTCTTGTAAAATGACTGTGTGGTATCCAATGCAAAGTTTGTCATGTTGGATATCTTTGAAAGGCTCATGATGCACTGAGCATTGTTGTTATAGTAATGTAACGTAGTTATGAAGGTGAAAATGTATCCTCATGGCTTAAAATAAGCCCAGGCAAAAACTCTCCAAGAGCAGAGAGGCAGTTCACACCTCATGAGGGCAGGTATGGGACAAACCCAGCGCAGCCTCACAGAACAAAGGACAGTGGCCTAGGCAGGAACAAAAGGATCTGTTGGGCTCTTGAGTGAATCCTCACACCCCCCTTCTTTTGGTCACTTTGGGACTGAGATGAGGTAATGCTCTGAATTGGGGGAGGGGGAGAGAGGTAGAAGGTGAAGCCAAGGCGGAAGAAATAACATGATAAAAGGGAGAAATTTTGCCATGCTCTTTGTCTCTCTTCCATTTACATCTACAGACACCACATCCAGCAACTGAAGTGCTGATCAAAGGGGAGAGCCTGGCTGAAGTGCAACCAGCCAGCCTGTGGTGAGAAGCATCTAAGTTTCTAAGGGCACTGAAAGTGTTAAGATCAGCTTAGAATACATTTTACTTTTATGTCATTTGACCAAATCTGACTTTTTATGCTTTGATTTACAATCACTTAAAACCTATCCTTATAGTTAATAAATCTGTTTACTTCACCTGAAGCAGTGTATTTGGTTTGAAGCATGTCTGCGACTCTCCTTGGGATAATGAGCCTAGTACATATCCATTTATTTGTTAAATTGATGAACTCTCATAAGCTTGCAGCATCCAGCGGGCATAACTGGTTACTGCAAGATGGAGGTTCCTAGGGTTGTATCTGGGACTGGGTATTGGCTAGTGTCATTCGGTTGCTCAATCTAAGGAGCATCTTACATGCCAGAGGCTGTGCGTGAACAGCTCAGGAGTGGAAGTTTTCAGAGCAGAGGAGGGTAAGGCTGGCTCACGGAGTCAAGGACTGGAGTGACCTAGCAGATCACTGACCCAGATAACAGAGAGGAATGTCACAGGCATGTCTTAAAAGGTGGTATTCTAAATTTCAATTAGCTAGTCAGGATCATTCTGATAAAACTGCACCAACACCCTGTAAAGTTACAAGATTTCCCTGTATAATTTTAACACTGTGTGTTCCAAACCCCACAGCCCTGCCCAAGCAGAAGTCAGCAAACAGGTCTGCCCTAGCCAAAGAAATGTGTGCTCTGCTTAATTTACAGTTAAGAAGCAAATAGAGTCATCAAGTAGGGAGGGAAACAAAGCTCAAACAGGTGTAGAAGGTGTCTGAAACGGAAGTGTCTGAATTACTATTTGAGATAATAAACTGGCTTATTCCTTTTAAGAAATAACAAACTTAAAATATGTTGTACTCTCCAGGAGAGGTCTGGGCAGTATAGGACACACATTTCTAGAGTGGAAATCTGGTACTGGGGGTGTACTGGGATAACCCTGAAAAATAACCAATGCTGGGGAGAGTCAGAGCATAACCCAGGTGTGGCTGGGAGGCTGCAGTTACACAGACACTCTGCTTGTGGCTTGGATGGTGGAAGGCTTCTTTGAGTAGCTCGGGTGGGAGATACTTCACCACGGCAGGGTTTACCCAGCTGCCCATTAGTCTGGATTATACTGTGGTGTATTATACATTCCTTAAGCATCTCTTTTAGGAAAACAAATAATCTTGATTTTAAAAGTTAGGGATGAAGCGTTTACCATGACATTTGGTAAATTGATCCAATGGCTAATTACTTTCACCATTAAAAAATGATGCCTTATTTGCAGTCTGAAAGCAGGTTAGCTAACCCGAGTTAAGAACACATTTATTGATTTCTTATTGCAGTGAAGATACAGTGTGTGTGTGTGTGTGTGTGTGTGCTTTCTCCTTGGCCACCCTGCCAGCTCTTGCAGACACTTCCTGAGCAACTTCTGGGCACTCAGTCAATTGCCATCCTTTTCTAGGCACAGGGTCTTCGTGTTCTCTTAGATTTTTCTCTTCTCAAACTTGACAAGACAGCTAGGGCACCAGAGAAGTCACATCTTCAGGATTATAAGCTTGGCTACTGTGTTTGAGTATTTGTTGGGATGCTCTTTATTTAGAGCATTGTTTTACACCTTTCCTGTTTGGTTCCTCTGACAATCCCCTTTGGCCTAACTCCACAACAAGTAACCTATCATGAACGCACATCGACATGCATCATATTAACAAAAAACAGATAAGTTTATCACACACACTAATGCTGTGCGTACCAGCTCCATACCCCTATCTTCCACTTCCATCAAACCTTTCTATCACAGAGTTATTCTCATTTACATATTGCTTTGAAGAGACAAAGATTGTCTATTAGGTTAAGATCTAACTTTTAGTTTCCACAGAAACTGTAGGTGATGGGTTCTCTATAAAACCTAGACAGACTAGGTTCCATTTCTCTTCTGATTCCCTATGCTAGGTTGCTGTTCTGTAACTACACATTGGTTTAGACACAGATTAAGGAGAATATTTATTCACTGATTTAAGGTCTGATGCTGTGATCATGAGTATGGCAGATTTGGAGCACAGTCTGGGAAATGAACATCTCTAATGTGTGACCTGGCATACATACCATGTTAACATACCTTGTTAACATACACACCTTAACATGGTGTTTCTAATGGGAGCCAAACTGAAAATTGTAAGATGAAAGGTACTCAAAATAGGTTTCACCATTTAAAACAAGAGAATTTGATAGATGCTCAGAAAGAAAGCAACTTATTGCACAAATTGTAATATCTTTTCTGCTTGAAAGGAGGACAGTCTTATGGTTAAGAACTGGACTGAGACGGAGACAGTCTGGGTATAGTTTCCAGCACTGGCACAGACTACATGTGTGACTGTGGACAAATGAATCACTCCATACTGTGGATCCCAAATTGAAGTGGGAATAGTAATACTGTTATATTTCGCAGAAGTGCTGTGAGATAAATTAATTTGTATTCAGAGGTAAGCAGATACTATGATAATAGGCATAAGAGTAGTTTGACGTGTATACTGTGGAGGGAAGGGGGGCCATCTCCAGTCAGGCCAATGAAGCCACAAGTGGAGAGGAGGCGGCAAATTCCATGCCTGTCAGGCTTGCAGTTCGGGGGAGAGGGGGACTTGCCCATGTAGGTCCTTATAAGTAACAAGATATATAATACTCATACACTCCGGTTTATTGTATGAGCATCATGTATGATAGATTCAATATTTATTTTTTAAAGGGGGAGGTGGAAAACATGCATGCTTAGGGAAGAAACTCAATTATCTTTATTTTACAAGAAGCTAAATAGATCACATTCTAGGCAAATACTGCAGAAATGGGGGGCCATATAAATCTTTTTTAACAGCAAGAGAGTTACATGCACCCTACTTAACACTGAAAATTCCTCCAAATTAAGAGGATTGGGATTTGCTTGCCTAATTTGTTCTACTCCAATCATACACAAAAACACATGTTCCAAATAGACATTTCTCCCTTTCAACTACTACTTAAATTTCTCTCTCAATAGTATCACATCATGTGAGAGAAGGTGGATGAAAGAAATATCAATTCATGGTCTCAAGCAGTCAACCTTGTCTGCATTACCAAGTCTTATACCAAGAGTCTCAGGCCAGCCTCCACAGGCTAAGGCTGCAGTTGTCCTTAAGCAGTGGCTGGTTCCTCCTTAGGATGAAAGGAAAGGAGAATACAAAAGAGCCTCAAGAGTTAATCCTGGGAATAAGACCATGTTCTTCTTGTTTGATGAAAGAGAACCTGACATATATGGATTGCAGGATGTTTATGAAGGAGGGGCTCAAAGAGGATCCTTTCCATAATTCTCTAACGGACTATTTCAGGATCCCTAACATTGAATTAAATTTATATAATTCCTGTTTTGTTTTTCAAATAAATAAATACAATCCATAGTTATCTGGCTTGCAGAAATTGCAAAGTCTTTGCTCTGTAGGGGACAGGTTTGTAGAACTTAACTACCTGCTTATACACACTTTACAATATAAAATGTTCTACTTTTCATACTCCACATTAAGTTTTAAAACTGATAAAAATGTATTAAGAACAATTTCATTTTAGAAGCCTAGCAGTGACACTGTTAAATTAGGATTATTTAAGTGCAAAGCTTCAACTTTTCACATTTTGATTTTTAGAATTAGATGCACACAAAAAAAACCAAGCCCTCCAAACCAAAAAGCCCTCAAAGGCAGTCACATTGCACAAACAGGAAAAAGTCTGTTTTCCCAAAAATGTATAACTCCTTCTGCATAAAACAGCTCCAAGCATGTGCACACACACACTCATCTCAACAACAACAAAAAGCACCCACAGTTTCAGCCAAAAGTGAGAGCGGTTTCGGGGGGGGGGGGGGGAAACAGAGAAAGGAAAAACATTAAGGTGAATTTAGAAAGGAGTTGCATAGCATCATTATAGAACCTTAACAGTAACTAAACTTATGACCTGAAAGGAGGCAGCAGCAGCAAGTGCACAACAAAAGAAGGAACCTCTCTGATTCTTAACAAAAGAAGGGTAATTTTGCCAAGAATACAGGTGCAGGCTCTTAGTCTTCTAAAATTACTGCAATCTTCAGGATCCACACAGGGCACCCAGGATCTTGTTTTAATGGCTTGTTGAATAACCCCAATCGCCTCTACCTCCCCCCCCCCCAAAAAAAAAACACCCTGCAAGGCACTCTAACCACAAGGCCAATTAATTAGAGCATCCAGAGACTACCACATGTTCATCAACAAATATAATCTATCCTTGCCGACTTACTATAAGTGTCCCATACTGGACACTGCTTGCATCCGACGAAGTGGGTATTAGCCCACGAAAGCTTATGATTCAAAACTTTATAGTTAGTCTTTAAGGTGCCACAGGACTTTGTTACCTCTGCTATTCCAGACTAACACTGCTACCTCTCTGACTCTTGACACTGGACATGACACTGACACAGCCTGCTCCATGCCTATCTGCATACTTCGTGGAATTTCCTACATGAAGCAAGTTTTTGTTAGAGTTTCTCCTCCCTGCTACCAGGATTTGTTGTGGTGCTGGGTCTTCAAGCAGCCTCTCCATGCTAGCTGTGAGCCCATGTGGAGTACCGGGCAGTAAAGAAGCAGTTGCAGCATACTGACTTTGGCAGAGGGGAGGGAAGTGGGAGGTAGGGCAGTGGCTGCTCCAACCACCACCAAACCTGTAGGCACATCCCCGTCTCTCTCCCAGCTGCCTCTGGCACCCCCTAGGCTGCTTCAGGCGACCCCCCTCTCTTCACCGAGCCTCCCCCCAAGACAGCACCTTTCCCACAGGCTGCTTCAGGCTCCCTCCCGCACCCCAGCCCCCTTCCTGGGCTACTGGGCTTCCCCCCGCCCCTAACAATCCCCATCCAGCCCCCAGGCTCCCTCCCAACACCTGCGCGCCGCTAGCTCCCGTCCGGCTCCCGCGGCGTGCGCGGGGAAACCGGCTCCGCGCCCGCCTTTCCCCGGGGCAGGGCTCGCGGGAACTTTTCAAACGTTTCCCGGACCCCCCCCCGGTGCAGCGGCTGGTGAGCGGGGCCGCCGGCCCCCCACGCCCCGGCGCAGACACGGGATCCCCGAGGCGAGCCCGGCCCCCCGCCGCCCGCACCTTGCCTCCTGCCGACAGACATGGTCCCTCCGGCCCCGACGGCGCGTCCCAGGCTTCCGCCTTCCCTGCTCCGTCCCCCGCCGGCCGCGCCCACCGCTGCCCGGGGACGGCGCCCATTGGCGCTGCCGGCGGAGGGGCGGCCCCCGGCGGGGCGCAGAGCGGACCTTCCCGGCATGGCGGCTGCGTCCGGACGGCCCCGCGCCGCGCCCCGGACGGGGGAGCGCGGCTGCGCAGAGCGCGCGAGCTGTGTGGCGAGCGGGGTTTGACAGCTGCAAGCTCAGCAGCAGCCCCGGCGGCGGCAGCGCATGGCGAGCGCGCGGGGAACGGGAAGCGGTGCAATGCCCCAGCGAGTGTGACCGCTGCGGGGCGGGGGGAGACTGTTATACGCACCCCGCTCCTCCTCCTCCTCCTGCCCGGGCTTCCCCCTCACCTGACCCGCCCGCCCAACATGCAACCCGGCACCTGCTGAATCGATAATGTACTAGAATGTCAGCGCTGAAAAAGGTAAGGACGCGCTGATGGGTACCTGCTGCCTCCCGCCGGCGAGCGCCCCTGGCTGGGGGCACTGCTGCGGGGAGCCAGGGGGCACAGTGGCCAAGGATTTGCAGGACTTGGTCTGTGAGCACGAAGAGAGGGGAGCGAAACGACTGGGCTGAGCGTGGGGCTTGGGCTGCAAAGTCGACAGACTCTTGTTCAAACCAACGAGACGTGCAGCTGCTGAGCGCGTTTTGGGGGCGAGGGTGCAGCTGCTGTTGGGCTTGTTTTGTGGACGCAGCTAAATCCTGCTGGGAATAGTGGGGGCGGCGTGGCTGTTGGGGGTGGAGTACATCTGGTGAGGTGTCGGGGGGGGGGGGGGGGTTTGTGGCATTCTGTCTTAGCAGGAGCTGCTTTGCTGCTGTCGAGTTGGGGGGGCATCTGCAGCTGTGCCTCGGGAGGGCAACGTTAGAGAGTGGTCGCAGGTGCTAGCAGGATTGTTGCAGGTCTTAGGGATGGGGCTGCTACTGTTAGGTATCGGCATGAGGGTTGCAAGAGAGGGTCTTTCTCGTTGCACTGCGTCGGGAGCGCATCAGCTGCTGAGCACCGCTGGGATGTTGGGTTTGAGCAGCTGCTGCTGGGGTTGTTGGTTGTCGCTACGCTCGCTCGGATCCCGGTACTTCTGTGCTGATGAGGATGCAGCCGATTTGGGGGCTGCCGCTGCGAAGCTCACTAGGCTGCTGCCGCCGCTGGGTGTCCAAGGCGCTGACCGGCGGCGGCACAAGGTGTGAAACCGTCAGCTGCGGCTCTTCTTGCAGCAGGCAAGAGACACTGACAATCGCGCTTCTTGGCCCCGCGTGCAAAGTGGAAACCATACAGCTGGCTGGAGCGTGACACGCGGGCTGGGGGGATTTGCGATTAAAAGAAGCATTGCACAAAACGCGTGCAAACGCGTGCGTGATAGAAACACACAGAGAACATGTTACACACGTATTTTACAGACTGACCGGCCGGGGGGAGGTAGAAGGGGGTCCCCCTCCAGATTGCTATCCGTGCAGTAGGGCAGAGTAAGGCTCTTGGGTGGAATGGACTGAGGATTGATGCGTGGGAAGGGGGGCACCGTGCATCTGATTTCTTTGCCTGGAAGGGAGGACAGTGCTGTACGCGAGGATGGTGGGTTTTCACAGACCATCATTTGAAGGGTTGCTATGTGAGGATGAAACCAGAGAAAAGGCTGATATAACCAAACCTTCTCCTCCACCTCCTCTTCGCGGTGTACTGCACTGGCGGCGGCCGTTCTCTAAGGCGGCCAGCAAGGAGTATTAGTCCAGGGGGCACGGCTTGCGGGGTGGGGGTTGTGCGGGTGGGTGTGATTATCCCGTGTGCGGAGGTAACGGATACCTCGCTCAGCTCTGAACAGGGGTACCGGGGAGAGGGCTGCGCAGGGTGCTGCTAAAGTGAAGGGACGGGGGGTGGGGGGGGGGGAAGAGATCGGGATCGGAGGGAGTTTGGATTTGGCGAAAGAGGGGAGATCTATTTCCCTTGCTTGGCTAGCTCAGTCCGGACGCTTTTCAAGCAAGGACACCGAGATGCTGCTGTCGTTGCCCCCTGCCCGGAGCCTGTTGGGGTCGGGGAGGGGAGGGTAACTCCGGCTTTGAGGGTCGGTTGGCTGGATCTGTGCTGTCTGCACCGTGTACCAGAGACCAAATAAGGCGACGGCAATAAATCATATTGCGTGTGTCTTATCAATGTAACCAACTTGGGTAAGGTGAAGCTCCAGTGACTCCTTCCCATCTTCCTAAACAGGGAGGTAAAAGGAGGGGCGGAGGGGATACATAGGTCGGAATTATATCCCGGATCGTGATCAGGGAATATTGAGGATTGCTTTTCGGAAACCCATGCTAAGTGCCTTTGTAGCAACCAAAATCACTCAGTCATTTGGCATTTTCGTGCAGCTTTATTGATGTACTAGACACGTTGTTATGTACAATGAATTATAACTATTAATAAAAATAATACTTTAAATACACCCTTTCTGGTGGGGAATAAATTACACACTAGCATGTCTAATTTGTGGAATAAAGGGTTGGACGCCTCTCTAGAAACCATCTAGGGAACTAGAACCACATCCACACTCTCCCACTACTGTAACAAAGTCAGATCTAATCTCTATGTAGGAATATCATGACTGGAAAGTTATAAAATACTTCTGATATGCCTCCTCCCATATCTTTAGTTGCTCTTGGAAACTAGTAGCTCATATAAGGCTTGGAAAGAGGAAGAGCCAATAGTAATAGCAGTTCAGGCTGTTGCCTTGATGCTAAAATGAAGAAGTCATTAATCAAGATTTTCTATCAGCCAAATTGTCCTGTAGTGGCTGCTGGTGACTAAGACTGTTAGCAATTGCGACAGATTTCAGTGTGTTTTGTTGCATTTTCTATTTCATGGCGATTCAGATAATGAATTTCAAATGGTGTGATCTCCTTCTTAGATGCAGAAAACAGATTAAAATTTTATATGCACCAAGTACATATTGGAGGATAAGGAGACAAAGAGGAGTACAATAGCATTCTGTAGGTATACAAATCTTTCATCTCAGAAATAATAATAATTAACCCCCCCATCATTTTTACCAAGACCAATATGTTCAGCAAAATTCATCTGAATAATGCAAAAGCATAAAGAACTCCTAATTTGTACCTTTCAAAAAAAGCTTCCCTGAGCCATTTTCTCCTCATCTCTCCTCTTTTCCCTCGTAACTCTGAGAGGTTAGGATCAAATGGTGAAGTTTTTCACTACAGTTGGATCCTTATCACCCTTACAAAGTCCCTCCTGACATGGGTAGTCCCATTAATTTAAATGGAAATACTGCGTGTGAATAAGGTTTTGCAAGATGAGGGCTTTCAATTGTTTTTTTTAAACAATCCCTGTGTCAACTTTACACCAAATCTAGTAATTCTGATTCAACAGGGAAGTCTCACTACGCAAAGATGAAAATATATAAATATCAAAGTTTAGTCAAGATGAGAGTATGTTTTATTTCTAACATTGTCCAGGTTTTGACAGAGTTTGCAATCTGAAGCTCACTATTAGGGCCCTTTTTTCCCAATAGTAATTTGTGCATTCTTATCCATAAACTCATTTTATATATGTGTATATCCTCAAGTTGCATGATACATATGAATTGTGGCATTTCCCCCTATTATTATAAATTCTTTTAAAACTCAGATATTTATTGCTGGCATGTCCTTTTTGCAGTTTGTTTCCATTTGTATTTTACTACATCACAGGTTTAAATTGGTTTAATATGTCTTGGAAGCAAGTGATAGTTGACACACTTCCAAATTAAAGCACTTAAAACAAAATCATGTGTTCCACTAAACTTCTATCACTCTAGATTGTGTATACCCAGGAATAAGACTATCAAACTGAAGTGCTCTTTAATTGTTGGTGTATTTCATCTATATTTCTCTGGAAGCTATAATGATGCATAAACTGGAGAACTGACAAAACTTGAAGAACGCAAATACTTCAAATCATCTAAATACGGTGACCAGATAGCAAGTGTGAAAAATCGGAATGGGGGGCAGTAATAGTTGCTTATATAAGACAAAGCTTTAATATCTGGACATCTGGTCACCCTATTTATATAGTACATGACTAGAAGTATGAACACTTCTACACCAAAGCTTTTCTCAAACATCCCAACTGTGGATTACTGACAACCTGGGTTATTTTTTTCCCTGGGTAGTGTGAGCTTAGTTTTTTTGTACTGTATCCTGGAATACACCATGGGAGTATATTAGCTATAAAGGATTGATTTTAAGAAATGACTCTAGATGTGCTGCAGATGTTGAAATTATTTTCTAATGCAAATATATTCAAGAAAACTGATGTACAGCTATCTACGCTATCAGTTTTCATTCAGTATTTGTGTTCTCTCTGGAAAGTTATTAGGATATAACAGGGGTAGGAGAAGATTTCCATTTTTTTATACTTTCAGAGCTCAGCAATCATACATAAAATTATTAAAAAGTAATTCCACATGGATTAAACAAAGCATTTAGTTTCATGAATACAACTTTGATCTTTTTAAATGCAGCTGTAAAAATATGATCAGATTTCACTACTGTTTCTTTTTAAAGGAATTTTGTTGTTTTTATTCATGAATCATTTTATATGCTCTTGAAGATATCTTGTCTGTAGTTTAAAATTGTATCAGATGATGTTAATGATTTTATGACTGTTATGCATTGAAGAGTTAATTCTGAGTGTTACATTCAAATCCTATGTGATCCTAGAATAAAGAATACATTTATTATGCCTGCATAATTTAACTGAACAAAAAATAAAGACTAGATCTGTCAAATGTAGTTGATTCTATTTGAGATATATATTTTTTTGGCATTTTTTTCTTAGTGCTATAAAATGCTGTTTGCATGCAGTTACACTTTTCAAGCAATATTTCCATTAGGAAAAAAATGTAGGAAATACTTATTGACTAGCTTCTTATAATTTGTAGTCCTACTCTGCAGATTATTTAAATATCTACTGTAATTTTAAACTACATTTACAGTAAAACCTTTTTTTAAATAAGCACCCAATAGACGTAACCTATGACAAATTCCCATTAAAAGTCCGCACCATGAGATCTCCCTTGCTGTCTTCATCGTATGTTGATTATCCTGATAGAGCTGTCCCTTTTCTTCACATTACAGCATTTTACTCTGATAGTGAATGCTACAATAATATTTATTAGAAAGTGATTCATAAATAATATCTTCAGTGATGGAACTTTGGCTTGATAGAGAACTTTGCTAAAATACATTTGCAGAATACTCAATGGAATATTTTTGGGAGGTTTAAGAAAAGTATTAAAATTGTACAGCTATCTTTAATATGCAAGGGGAAAAATCTTTTGCAGTTACAGGTAGTGAAAGCAATTTCTTTTTATGACCGTTATAATCCTATGAGTAATTTTGGTAATAGCGAGAACATTGAAACGTCCCTTGTTTTTTCTGTGGTTTACCATCAGGGGGCTCTTTCAAACTACATCAGTCAAACAAAAACAGCTGCTGCAATTTTAGCGCATGAACAAGACAGTTCTTTTTAGCTGCTTCCATTCATCACCATAGTGAATTAGCTTATTTAAACATGCATGATAAAACAGACGATTGAAACCTATTAAAGCAGAAAACTAATGGTAGCCCCTCAATTATGATAGTAAAGATACTTTATATCAGTTGTTAAAAATGTACTATACAGAACAAAATATTTCTGTATTGATACCATATTTCATTATTAGGGTGGAGGGAGGACCTCTTCCTTTTAATAACTTGGAGGAATGGGAGAAATATATGTATAATTTACCTTGCTAAACTCATAGGTATTCATGAACTGTACGGCTTCCTTTCCTCTACTAGTTAAGAATACTTGTGTATAACATAGACAGTATGTCAACGGCAGTGATCAAACATAAGTATAACTAGGTATGGATGGGCTCAAGAATAGCAGCCATGTTAGTCTGTATCCGTAAAGAAAGCGAGGAATACTTGTAGCACCTTAGAGACTAACCAGTTTATTTCAGCATAAGTTTATGCTGAAATAAACTGGTTAGTCTCTAAGGTGCTACAAGTATTCCTCTCTTTCTTTAGGTATGGATGAATCAGAATCCCTATTGTAATAGACCTGACTGTGACCACAAATTGTCATGCTACATTCCACAAATACCTCAATAATAAGCATATGTCCCCGGAACCATATTACACTTCAGCAGAACTAATTATTGTTATGTTTCTTTCTTTGACTCTGTTTTTAGCTTTTTGATTTTATATTTTGTCTGCTCTCTGATTTCCTTGACACTATACTTCTCATACAGCTTACCCAACTATTCCATTTTCCTCAATGACTTTTACTTTTTCTCTCTCCTTTTCATAATGAAATTTGTGACACCGAGGAATAGTAAAACCTTTATTTCAAGGCTGCAGTCACCTGATATGGGTCAGATATGCTAATAGTTGATACTCACATCACAGAATAGGAGTCAGCATCCACTAACTCCAGTGGCTGCTTTTACAGCTGTTGCTAAAAAAAACCCGCTGGCTAATCTGACAATAGTGAAACTGATTACATACAAAATGCCATCAGAGGTGCAAAGTAAACACATTGGAAGAGTAAATAAAATATTTCCTCTTTACTCTTAGTTGTCATGAGTAACTTTAGTAGGTAAACTTTGTTCATGGAAGTATTTTTTAATTAATATTGACATTGCCTCTTTAAGTACCGTATTTTTCGTCCCATAGGACGCTCCGGCGTATAAGACGCCCCCGCGTTTTCGGACCAAAAAAAAAAAAAAGCGCCGCTTTTTTCGCGCCGCTCTCCCGTCCCCGCCGTGCGGGCGGGCTGCTGGGAGCGCGCCGCTCTCTCGTCCCCGCCGCGAAAAAAGCGGCGCTTTTTTTTTTTTTTTTTGGTCCGGCCGATATTCGGCGTATAAGATGCCCCCCCTAATATTGAAAGTATTTTTGGGGGTTAAAAAGGCGTCTTATATGCCGAAAAATACGGTAGTAATAGCATTTGTAGATGGCATTTCAGTGTAATGAGAGCAGCTTCTATGAACACATCAGTTTGTGCACCTATAGTCCACAATGAGAAGTTGGACTGCTTTGTCAGTGACTGCACTGTGGAATAAAATTCAAGCAAGTAAAAAACAAGTGTTTATTATGATTTTGGGTAATTCGGTGCTTTACAGAAACATTATCAGTCAGGTACCAGAGAGGAACAGTTTTGTATTAGTGGGTGTCTTGTTTGCAGCAAGGAATAGAATGAAGTCCCCAACTTTCATGTAATTCTCCTACCTTCACAAGTAGCCTATAAACAAATTGCTTCAGTAGCCTTGTGTGGAGGTTTTGTTCCTGGAATGCTGTTCTGTGAATGGAAGGCAGGAAAGAGAGACAGGTTCAAGAATAGCAGCGGTGTTAGTCTGTATCCATAAAGAAAGCGAGGAATACTTGTAGACTAACCAGATTATTTCAGCATAAGCTTTTGTGGGCTATAGCCCACTTCATCGGATGCATAGAATGGAACAAACAGAAGTAAGATGCATTTATACACACAGAAAGCAAAAAAAAGTTGTAAATTACCATACCAATACCATACCATAGAGGAGGGCAACAAAGATGATTAGGAGGCTGGAGCACATGATTTATGAGGAGAGGCGGAGGGAACTGGAATTGTTTAGTTTACAGAAGAGAAGAACGAAGGGGGGATTTAATAGCTGCTTTCAACTACCTGAAAGGGGGTTCCAAAGAGGATGGATCTAGACTGTTCTCAGTGGTACCAGATGACAGAACAAGGAGTAATGGTCTCAAGCTGCAGTGGGGAAGGTTTAGGTTGGATATTAGGAAATGTTTTCACTAGGAGGGTGGTGAAGCCCTGGAATGGGTTATCTAGGGAGGTGATGGAATCTCCTTCCTTAGAGGTTTTTAAGGTCAAGCTTGACAAAGCCATGGCTGGGATGATTTAGTTGGGGTTGGTCCTGCTTTGAGCAGGGGGTTGGACTAGACCTCCTGAGGTCCCTTCCAACCCTGATATTCTATGATATTCTATGAATTCAACGGACAAAGATAGCAAGAGACTGGACTCCTTTGGCCGCAAAGTGTATTCCTCTTCCACTTTGCAGTTCAGAGTAGCAAATTATGCAGCATTCTTAGCAAAATATGACCACAGAAACTATGCAAAGGTAATGTAATTTATTGATGATGTGTCAGAGGATAAATGACAACAATTTAAAGCGGTGGTGCTGGAGGGCCAATTGATCTCCTGCACAGCTCTCCAAACTGCTCTCGATGCTGTGGATGCAGCTGCTAATCCACAGACATGACTGTGGGCTTCATGGTTTGCTTCTCTCTCCTTTCCGAAGGAGATACAGAATACGTTCAAAGATCTTCACCTCTATGACTAATGAGGTCCTTCAATCCATGAAGGCCCCACTCCAATCCTTAGGCTCCACCTCCCTTAAAGAAAAGACAATATAGATATCAGCCATACCAATGACCACATTACCATACCTTTGCACAACATCCACCTTTAAGACAATAGGATACACAACAACAAGAATGACATAGGCCCAAGAGCCCTCTGCAATCAATGGTGACCCACTGTCCTAAGCTAAACAAACAAATTTGAAGTTTTGGTCGAGGGTATATGTAGTGGGGTGGCTGCCCCACTCGAGCGCAAAAGGGGTTAAAACAGCCCTGCAAAGGCTGTAGCAAGGGCTGTAGCTGGGAGCAAGCAGCTCCCAGGCTAATTAGGCCTAGCAGCCACAGGTGGCTGGTTTAATTGGGGCCCAGCTGGCCCTGATAAAAGGGCTCAGTTTGGGGCAGAAGAGTCTCTCCTCTGACTGCAGAGGAAGACAGGCCTGGATGCTGGGAGCTTGAGCAAGGTACCTAACATGGTGCAGGGCTGGGGCTAGGCACGAGGAGCTGGGGAAACTCTATCCTGGGAGCCCCAGGCTGCAGGGCCTAGAAGAAGGCCCGACCCAGGGGTACTGGGGTTGCAGGGGGCAGCCCATAGCTCTTGGGATAGAAGCAGCAGGCCAACCCCCCTTGCCAGTGATGAGGGACAATGATACTGCAGTTGGCCTCAGAGAATGGGGGCATGTGGTGACTGGCAGTTGCCTAGTCTGAGGCAAGGTGGGGATAGGGGGTGGAGGGTTCCCCAGGGAGGGGAGACCCTTAGACCTGAGGGGGTACTGCAGGGGTGTAGCACCCTCAGTTAGAGGGCCCCGGGGTCTGGGAGGGACTCGGGGCCAGAGCAGGAGCGGGATATCGGCCTACAGAGGGTGCTCCGGATGCTGGAGAGCTAATTCCCTGAAGAGCCAGCAGGAGGCGCCGCAGGGGTGAGCCGCAGTCCTGTTACAGTATGGAAAACCTCACACCCTCTATAGTGCCAACTCCAAACAACCATTTCTTTGGACACCATTTGTGTCTGTTCCTGGCCAACTGGAAAACCATCACTATGGACAAATGATACCATCTTCTTCCTCTCCTTACCTCCCACCCACCCTTCCACCCTTCAGGGACCCCTGTTCAGGGACCCCTCTCATGAACAATTGCTCTTTCAGGAGGTACACCACCTCATATATCTTGGAGCAATAGAAGAGGTACCTCCTCAATACAGAGGAAAGGGCTTTACTCCCGCTTCTTGACAGAAAAGAAAAATGGTGGTTGACGCTCTAGCCTCAATCTTCGATGTTTGAACAAGTTCATCAAGAAACAGAAATTCCGTATGGTTACTCTCCCAATGATAATTCTGATGTTGGAGCAAGGAGATTGGTTTTCAACCCTCGACCTCCAAGATGCGTATTTCCATGTCGCTGTTCACCCTGCCCATCAACATTTCCTCAGGTTTACTGTGGGAGTGCAACACTACCAATACAGAGTCCTCCCATTTGGCTTCTCCACCACTTTTAGCAGTTGTAATGGTTCATCTCAGAAAAAAAGGAATCCTCATATTTCCTGGACTATTGTCTCCTCAAGCCTCCCACTCAGTTAGAAGCGAACCACATAACTCTTGCAACCTTTCACTGCTTCCGCACCTTGGGCCTGAAAATAAACAAAATCAAATCTACCTTACAACCTACCCAACAAATCTACTTCATCGGCGCTCACCTTGATTCCACCACCAGTCTTGCATCTCTCCCTCCAGGACAGATTCCACACAATGGGCAACTTTATTACCGAGATACATGCAAGCCCACAGACTACAGTCTGAGACTCTCTATAACTCTTAGGACATATGGTCGCTTGTACATTTGTGTTCTCAAATGCATGCCTTTACATATGATGCCTTCAGGTTTGGCTAGCTACGGTATACAAACTAAGCAAGCACAGGCTAAGCAAGTTAATAACAATACCCCAGAACATCAAGGACTCACTTCTGTGGTGGACTTCTCCCATCAACCTCTGCACTGGGATTCCCTTCCAACAAGATCCTCCTTCAATTACCATCACCACAGATGCATCCCGCACAGGATGGGGAGCACACATTTGCCACCTCACCACTCAGGGTCTCTGGGCCACTTCAGAAATCAAGCTTCACATAAATTTGCTAGAACTCCAGGCTGTACACAGTGCCTGCTTCCATTTCCTTCCCATGATCCAAAACTGCCAATTTTGAATCCTGACCGACAACAGCATGTGCATTTTTTATGTCAACAGACGGGGGGACTTGGTAACACTCCCTCTGCACAGAGGTGGTAAAACTTTGGAACTGATGCCTTCAACACAATATCCATCTTTCTGCCTCAGACCTGCCAGATTCTCAGAATACCACCTCAGACGAGATCATACGATTGTTCCCCATACAACACAAGTGGGAACTCAATGACACCATTCTTTCCAACATTTTCCAGACCTGGTATTATACCCAACTAGATCTATTTGCCATAGCAGCAAAGAAAGAATGCACAACATTCTGCTCCGGAGAAGGCCTGGGAAACACTCCCAGGGGGAACGCCTTTATGCTCTCATGGACCGAAATGCTCATGTATGCATTCCCACCAATGCTTCTGTTGCACAGAGTAATTCAGAAGATATGAACAGACAGAATCAACATCATTCTCATAGATCTCGCATGGCCCAGACAACCATGGTACCCCCTCCTCCTGTGCATGTTGGTGAAGCTTCCCATTTCCCCCTCCCCACTGAACAGCCTCCTATCACAACGCGGGGACAGCTATTTCACCCCGATGTACATTGCCTCCACCTTAGGGCCTGGCTGATCAATGGTTCTCTAATGCAGAGTTAACATGTTTGGACCATGTGTGTGCGGTCTTGCTGCACAGCAGAACACACAAGCATACGACCTACTTCCATAAATGGAAATGGTTTACGTCTTGGTATGCCGAAAAACGGACCTCTCCAGCTTCGGCTTCACTTTCACTGATACCGGATTACTTATTACACTTTAAAACATCTGGCTTCTCTACGAATTCACTCAGGTCCACCTCGCAGCAATCACCACCTTCCACCATAAGATTGACAATGTTATGGTCTTTGCCCATCCAATCACCAAAAGATTCCTGAAGGGTTTCCATATGTTATACCCAGACATAAAACCTTGGGATTTACAGCCATGATGGACAAACCCTTTGAACTGATGGCTACCTGCTCCCTTCCCCACCTATCGATGAAGGCTGCCTTCCTCATAGCAATTACGTCTGCCAGACAAGTAGGAGAAATGGGGGTACTTATGGCAGACCCTCCGTATACCAGGTTCTTCTGCGATAAGGTCACACTCCACATGCATCCAAAGTTCTTACCTAAGATACACTTCTTCTTTCACCTCAATGAACCTATACACCTCCCAACCTTTTTCCCAAATCCTCATGGTAATGCCTTTGAAATGACGATGCACACTCTTGATGTGCACAGAGCATTATCCTTTTACCTGGCTAGAACAAAACCATTTAGAAACCCCCTCCCCCCCCCCAGTCTTTTTGTCCCTACTACTTAGAGCTCACAGGAAAATGCCATATCTACACAGAGACTTTCCAAATGGATTGCTGACTGCATACACCTTTGTTACCAACTCAGGCAAATACAACCTCCTACATCAATTAGAACACACTCTACCAGAGTTGTCTCCACACCACGGCCTTTCTCCATAATGTCCCACTGTCACACATATGCAAGGCAGCTACCTGGGCATCGAACCTTACCTTCACTAATCACTATCCTCTCATCCATACTGCAGCATCCAACATCAGATTGGGTAGAGCTGTCTTGTCAAAAGCCTTCTTGCCTGATCCGAAATCCCAACCATCCTAAGGGATACGGCTTTTCAGTCACCTGAAGTGGAGCACCCACAGAGATATCTCTGTCTCTCTTTCTCGAACAGGAGGTTATTCACCCTGTGCAGTAACTGACGTTCTTCAATATGAGTGTCCCTGTGGGTGCTCCACTACACCCGCCCTCCTCCCCTCTACTTCGGAATTCTCTCCGTTGTAGAGAAGGAACCAAGGAGCCAGGGCTGTGCACACTCTATCCAAAGACTGACAGCTCAAGAGGCAGGCACAGCGCATATGTAGCCCGTATGGGTACCGCTGTAGAAATCTCTAATAGAAGGTGCTGGGACACACCTTGACCTGAAGTGGAGCACTCACAGGGACACTCATCTGGAAGAACATCAGTTACTGCACAGGGTGAGTAACCGCCTCTTACTCCATCATAACTAGCAGGTCTAGTGGACCAGAATGATGGACCCCTTCTCCAAGTCCTCTGAACAACCAAAACATCATTTCTAGAACATAATCTTGTTTTGTGGATCCCTATTAAATACAAACCATGGATTTAAAATCTAAAGGCCCTTCAAAATCTAAAGACCATTTGCCTCCAGCATACATGTAGGATGGATTACGCATTCCAAAATGGTATTTTCAGTAACTTCTAAACAAAGGCTCAGGTCCAAGTATCACAGGTACTTGCAATCCCTGTCTAGTTGACCACCTCGGTGCTGTTTATAATCCCTCTGTTTTACCCCTTTCTCTCATCCTTTCCTTTTTGTCCCCTCTCCCCCCTTTTTTGACTGATTCATTAGTCTTCAAAGTCCCAGATCTCGGTCCCATGGTTCTTCCTGAAGTTGCTCAAGTTTAGTAACTCCTTAATCTTCATCCCCCAATAAGTGTGCTTGCAGGGCAGATTGACTTAAATCAAAGCAACTGAAATCACCAATTTTAATCATAATTTAAATTAGCAAGCAGGAAACCTTGATTTAACTCATCAGTTTTAATTGTGTTTGGGATTTGTACTTTTTAGTTATTTTCCTAAAGAAAGATTGATTCTTATTTGATTTGCAGTTGAACATGTTGATTTGCAACTAAATATAGGCTTTACACTAAAAATTGATGCCTCTTTTTGCTAACCAGGATGATACACGCTATCAAGAGACATTTATTTAAACAAATATATAGTGTAACTGACATATTCAGATTCTTATTTTTTACTTGTTTATTGTGTTAGAAAATGGTAAATGATGCATTTCTTATTTACCAGGTGATTATTAACTTTTTACTTATGATTTATGTGAAACTATATTTGGATGGAAATACAAATGCAAATAAAAATGTACAAAAGAGCAGTTGTTTTAGTATTATTATTATAATTAAATTAAACTACCTTAAAAGTGCTGGATACAAAAGAAAAAAGTTTATCAAAACAAGGTTTGTACTTAGAACCAACTGATTTATTAAACAAAGGAATTCTCTAACCTAATATTTATAAACTGGAAGAGAAAAACTAGTTTTCCTGCTTTGTCAGAACTCAATTGATTTCTGAACTTTGAATCAACTAGCCGCTGAACTGAACTAGCTGAATAAACTGAATTAAAGAAAATATTCTCTCTGCACCTGTAGAAGAGGCTTCTTCTGTCAGAAGTATTTAAAAAAACTCTGGTTGTAGGTGTCTAGCTTTCTTGAGAGCCAACATGTAGCACTTACAATTATTTTTGTATTTAATTTAAAATTGAATAAATTTGGGCCTTAATTTAGACTCGCAATTCCAGATTTAATTTTAAATAAGTTTATTTCAATGTGTATTTCATTTTAATTAAATAAAATCTGATTTCAATTAAAAAAATAATGTTTTTAAATCGTCAGTTTTTATCTACCCCGTGAGCTTGTAATGTGTCCACAAGCTCCTCTCTTTGCTCCCCCTTGCCCGAGGCAGCACCAAATACAGAAAACCTGGTATTCATTGGATTGGGGAAAATGCTATGTAATTAGTGTTGCCAACTTTCTAATTGCACAAAACTGAACACCATTGCTCCACCTCTGCCTTGCCCCTTCCTGAGGCCTCCTTCCCTCTGTTACTCACTCTCTCCCATCCTCCCTCGCTCACTCATTTTTACCAGGCTGAAGCAAGGTGTGGAAGGGGGCGAGGGCTCTGGCTGGGGGTGTGGGCTCTGGGATGGGGTCAGGGATGAGGGGTTTGGCATGAAGGAGGGGGCTCTGGGCTTGGAGCTGAGGGGGTTGGAATGCAGGGGAGGGCTATGGGTTGAGGCAGAAAGTTGGGGTCTTGAACGGGTTACAGGCTTTGGAATGGGGGATGGGGAACTCTGGGATGGGGCCAGAAATGAGGGTTTCAGGGTACGAGAGGCAGCTCCGGGCTGAGGCAGGGGGTTAGGGTGCAGTGGGGAGGTGAGGACTCTGGCTGGGGGTGTGAGCTCTGGGGGGGGGGGCTAGGAATGAGGAGTTTTGATTGCAAGAGAGGGCTTTGGTCTGGGGCCAAGGGAGGGGGGTTCTGAACTGGGGCAGGGAGTTGGGGAGCAGCAGTTGGTGCGGGGTGTGAGCTCCAGGAGGGAGTTTGGGTGTGGAAGGGAAATCAGGGCTGAGGCAGAGGTTTGGGATGCAGGAGGAGGTTTGGGGCACGGGCTCTAAGGCGATAGCCTACCCTATATTACTAGAGCTCATGCCCCAGTCTTTAGCATCCTCACTCTCAGTGTTTCCCACTTCCTTTCCCTGACCCCATCCCCAATCCTGTATTAGTGAGGGACAAAATCAGTCCTTCCCCCAAAGGTAGAGAGGCTAGCTTTCTGATCCTTCATCAATCCTTGCAGGGCTCCTTGGAATACTCTAACTTTGTATGGCTGGGATGTCTTTTCCTATTGTGCCATGCTTCTGGGCACTTTCTATAAACATGTCCACCGTTCCCACGCATATAGCATCTAATAAGGTCCCTGTAGTTGTCAGTCTTGTGAATATGAGATCAATAGGGCATGCCTTTTCTCACCCCACAGTATTACTAAAATGCTCTGTAGAATCACAGGTGAAACAAGTGTGTGGCTTCCAGGAATCCTATAGTGACCACTCAGAGAACCTAAATATAATATATTGGGAAGATGTTGCATTATTTTATTGATCAGGAAAAGTTTGAAGGGGCCTTTATATTCACTGTTTCAATTCTTAAACATATTTTCAGTTTTAGAGTTAAGCTTAATGGGAAACCAGTGCAGAATATCTGCTCCCTGTATATTTTCATTGTGGAAAAAAACAGGCACTGGGTTAATAGAAGATTGAAATGAAGAAATGGCTACTGTACCATCATAGTCTCTGGTCCCTTCCTAAATCCAAACCATTCCCAGAAAAATTCCACTTCACCTTGGGAGTAAAAGCTGGTACCAGATTCTCTGCTGCCTGGAACATTAATTATGACTTTCAGTTGTGCAGGAGAGAATCCTACCGTTTTTAACAGAATCCCGGTAATAAAATCTCTAGTGGCACACTTGTCCACATCTCCTGCGTAGTGCATTTGAATCATGTATCTCACCCAAGGAATCCTAGAAAAATGTTTCCAGCTGCAAATAGTCCTGACTGGAAGCCTGATCCTGACCAGCTTTGATTTCTGCATATGATTCTTTGGCAGCACCATGGCTGGAAACAAACACCCCAGGTCCTTCCATATCATCACTTTTCCTCAGATGCTCACTCAAAATAGGCAGTTGTACTCACAGCAGCACTGGGACTTTCCTTTGTGTTGCTAGGATCATGAAAAAAACACAAGACTCCACTTCAGAATCTAAAAAATGCTTCTTCTGAGCTTTTCCCTTCAGTTGATTTTTGCTAACCCCGAGTGGAGCCCCTGCAACAGAGGAGACAAGTACTACCCCATCTCCTACAGGGAAAGGGGAAGCCATAGATGTGGCAGCTAAGTTAGCACTTGCCTCTACATTTGTGGCACACCACAACCATGGCAAAGCATCACTGTACTGCTGAGAATCCTATGCAGTATTTGGCACTTAGGACACACTCTGCATATTATTTCCCAGAGAGGGGGAATCTAGTTCTACCATAGTTGTTCCTGGGGCTCCCTCTAGCAGCTACTCCCCAACAGCAGGAAACTACAGGGCAAACTTTTCTTTTGAACAACATGCACTCCTATGAACTTCCTCTTCACATACATGTCTTCTTGATGTAAGCAGTGTCAGGATGAGCTCCACCCTGACATCTGGTGGTGAATTGCAGGAATTGCAATGAGTTTTGGAAAATAATTGATCTTATTTGCATAGACACACCCACCGCACCTAGCCTGCTTTTGCTTCCATTAGGAGTCTAACTTCAGCCTGCTGAGCTGAAGTCACTTTGGGTCCTGTGGTGCATCTGCACTAAGGCCCCCCTACTATGAGCTGAAATCACTTAAGAGCTGAGATCACTTAAGAGCTGAAAAATCACTGAGCATTATCTTAAGTGGGGGGCCCTACGTACAGCAGTTCCTGTGGGGGCCAGCAGAGCTGTTCGTGAGACGGCTTGCAGAGCAGAGTCGAGCGGCTGGCAGAGCAGTTCCTGGGTCAGCTAGCAGAGCGGCTAGCGGGGCAACCAGCAGAGCAGTTTGTGGGACAGCTGGTGGAGCAGTGCAGCAAGCGGAGCAGCAGCACCACCCCACGGAGAGACGGGGCAGTCGGCCTCAGACTTCGTAAGGTACCCCTCACTCTGCTCTCCGTTTCCACCCAGCCTGGGAGGTAAGACTCTGCAGAGTAACTTTTGACCAGGTACTCCAGAGACTTTGGGGCTGTTGGACTTGTGGGACTTTGGGTGATGTTTGGGGTGCGGGGCTCCTGAACCTAAAGGAGAGGACACAGCCCAAACTTTGAGGGATGCTGGTTCATGGTTTGGTTTGTGAATCCTGGTTGTGGTGTTTACCCAATATAATGCCACATTGTTTCTCTCTGTTATTAAAAGGGTACACTCAGACTCTGTGCTTGCGAGAGGGGAAGTATTGCCTCTTAGAGGCGCCCAGAAGGGTGGTATATGATTGTCCCAGGTCACTGGGTGGGGGTTCAAGCCGGTTTTGTATTGTGCCATTAGAATGGAACCCCTGGATACTGAACCCGGCCCTTGTTGCTGCCAACTCTGATGGGCAGAAGGGTTACATTTCTCTCCCCACTCTCATCACAGTCACAGGCCGGTTCCCCCATGCAATGTGCCTTCAGACTGGGGGCACAACTCTCAGGCCCCATAGTAACAAGGCGCCTAACATCAGTTCCTAAAACAGCTGAGAGAGCCACAGGATCCCCCCAGTAATTTGTGCATCAGACTCCAAACAGTCCTTGACTCTTTCACATTTACATCCAGAGAACTCACTGGAAAAACAAAACCTCTTCCAGCCTAACCACCTCAAGCTGCAGCCATCTTGGCAGGAGGAGGACGTGAGTGTGCTTTCTCTCTCTCTCTCTGACCAGAAATTCCATCCTGGACCTGAGAAATGTCTCTTGATGAAAGATTTGTCAGACCTGGTACATTCACGGGAAAAGTTACAGTTGACAAAAATCAGCATTTTCTGACATTTTTTAAAAATAATAATCAAACTATTCTCTGACTTGCTCTAAATGGGTGGCTGAAGCCTCAGGGAACCAGATTGACCAAGTTTGTCCACAGGGAAGGGGGTTGGAGAAGTACAATTTCCCCAGATGTACAAAGAATCCAGGTCTTATTCCTAGCATTTAAAAGCGTAGAGGGTTGGGGAGAGAAAGAAGAAGACTTTTTTGGAGAGAGAAAGGGAACTCTGGGACCAGCCAAGGCTAGGAAGCTCTCTGCTAAATTCAGCAATTTGGAAGAGAAGTCTGACCTGGAGGAATGGAGTCCAGGAGAAGGCTCTCGAACCCTGACACTGACTCAAGTCCCAAAGAATGCTCAAAAGTGGAGAGGAAACCACGGCAGGGATTTTTATACCATCATTTTTTATTTTGCCTAGATATGTACAGTATACCTCTTGTGGTGTCTAAATGAAAGAGTGATTGCTTTGTGTAGAAACCCTACACAAAGTCTGTCTCTATTTGCTTCAACTGTCATATGCTCCTGATGGGATAAACTGTAAACTAGAGTGCCAACACATTTGCAGCTCTGTGAAGGGTGTACTCAAGCTACTGAGGTGTTGGGGGTGGGAGTCTGCGTCATTTAAATCTAGACCGTTGGGCTGCAAAATCCCAGCTCCCAGAAACAAGTGGTATATGGAGGCTCTGTATTCTGAGAGCAAAGCCGAGGGGGTGCCTGGATTCTGCTCAGACTCAGCAAGCCAAAAGCACATGGTCCTGTGTGGGATTCAAATGCAGCAGCCTGGTGAGTGTCCACTAGGGAGAGCTTGCTCAGGACTGTGGGGTGAAAAATCTTTCAGGGAAAGGTGATAGTACAGTAAACCCTCGATTTAACGGACCCCGATTTAACGGACTTCGGATGCAACGGACAAAATTTCCGATGCATCCGAAATCCGTTATTGGGGGCTGCCGGTTCCCGCCCCAGGGAGCCGGCTGGGTTGACAGCTCCCGCCCGGCTCCCCGCAGCAGGGACCCCTGCGGGAGCTGTCAACCCCCCCCGCCCCCCCTCGCCCGGCTCCCCGCAACCGGGAGCCGGGCGGGGGGGCTGACAGCTCCCGCCCGGCTCCCCTCTGCGGGAAGCCGGGCGGGGGGTTTGAGAGCTCCCGCCCGGCTCCCCGCTGGGGGGAGCAGAGCGGGAGCTGTCAACCCCCCCGCCCGGCTCCCCGCAACGGGGAGCCGGGCGGGGGGGCGTTTGAGAGCCTCCGCTCGGCTCCCCGCAGCGGGAAGCCGGGCGGGGGGTTTGAGAGCCCCCGCTCGGCTCCCCGCAGTGGGGAGCCGGGCGGGGGGGGGGGGGCGTTTGAGAGCTCCCGCCCGGCTCCCCACAGCGGGAAGCCGGGCGGGGTGTTTGACAGCTCCCGCCGGGCTTCCCGCTGGGGGGAGCCAAGCGGGAGCTGTCAACCCCCCCGCCCGGCTCCTCGCAGCGGGGAGACGGACGGACAGGGGGGTTTTGAGCCGGGCAGGAGCTGTCAACCCGGCTGCCCGGCTCCCCGCAGAGGGGAGCCGGGCGGCCGGGTTGACAGCTCCTGCCCGGCTCCCCGCAGCGGAGGGCCGGGCGGAAGCTGTCAACCCCCCCCCCCCCCCGCAGCAGGGAGCCGGGGGGGGGGGGTTTGACAGTTCCCGCCTGGCTCCCCGCAGCGGGAGCCAGGCGGGTGGGCTGACAGTTCCCGCCCGGCTCCCCGCAGAGGGGAGCCGGCTGGCCGGTTTGACAGCTCCTGCCCGGCTCCCCGCAGCGGAGAGCCGGGCGGGAGCTGTCAACCCCCCCCGGCTCCCCACAGCGGGGAGCCGGGCGGGGGGGGGGGTTTGACAGCGGGGGGTTGACAGTGAGCTGGGCGGGCGGGCTGAAAGTTCCCGCCGGGCTCCCCGCTGCGGGGAGCCGGGCGAGTTGACAGCTCCCGCCGGGCTCCCCACTGCGGGGAGCCGGGCGGGGGGGTTGACAGCTCCTGCCCGGCTCCCCGCAGCGGAGAGCCGGGCGGGAGCTGTCAACCCCCCCCGGCTCCCCACAGCGGGGAGCCGGGCGGGGGGGGGGGGGGTTTGACAGCTCCCGCCGGGCTCCCCACTGCGGGGACCCCGGCGGGGGGTTGACAGTGAGCTGGGCGGGCGGGCTGAAAGTTCCCGCCGGGCTCCCCGCTGCGGGGAGCCGGGCGAGTTGACAGCTCCCGCCTGGCTCCCCACTGCGGGGAGCCGGGCGGGGGGGTTGACAGTTCCCGCCTGGCTCCCCGCAGCGGGGAGCCAGGCGGGAGCTCTCAGCCCACCCGCCTGGCTCCCCGTTGCGGGGAGCCAGGCAGGTGGGGGGGGGGGGTTGACAGTTCCCACCTGGCTCCCCGCAGCGGGAGCCGGGCGGGTGGGCTGACAGTTCCCGCCCGGCTCCCCGCAGAGGGGAGCCGGCCGGCCGGTTTGACAGCTCCTGCCCGGCTCCCCGCAGCGGAGAGCCGGGCGGGAGCTGTCAACCCCCCCCGGCTCCCCGCAGCGGGGAGCCGGGCGGGGGGGGGGGTTGACAGCTCCCGCCGGGCTCCCCGCTGCGGGGACCCCGGCGGGGGGTTGACAGTGAGCTGGGCGGGCGGGCTGAAAGTTCCCGCCGGGCTCCCCGCTGCGGGGAGCCGGGCGAGTTGACAGCTCCTGCCGGGCTCCCCGCTGCGGGGAGCCGGGCGGGGGGGTTGACAGTTCCCGCCTGGCTCCCCGCAGCGGGGAGCCAGGCGGGAGCTCTCAGCCCACCCGCCTGGCTCCCCGTTGCGGGGAGCCAGGCAGGTGGGGGGGGGGGGGTTGACAGCTCCTAAAACCTCTATATAAGGGACTAATTCGGGTGAGGGGGTGTCCATTAAAGCCAAAAGTCCTGTTATTTAATGATTTTTAAAAAATATTAAATAACGGACTTTTGGCTTTAACGGACACCCCCTCGCCCCAATTAGTCCGTTAAATCGAGGTTTCACTGTATTGATATCAGTGGGAGTCCCATAAGTTAAACTGAGTTAGAGAAAAATATTAAAATTACAGTGCAGATCTGACTGGAGAATTTTGCCCTACTTACTTTGATAGACACGTTTCTCTGCTAGAACTGTTAGCTAATGATCTCCTTGATTAGTAATAGACTGGCAAAAATTCCTTCTATCATGGATAATCTTTTCAGCTTATACAACCCATTCTGTCTAGTAAACCATTTTAAATTTCAGGATGGGGTTTCTAGAAATAGAGAAAATATAGCCCTTTGACTTTTAATGTTGCATAACTTTTCATCGTGTTAATTTGTTGTTTAAAAAAAACATACTCAGCCATTTTTATTGATTAATGCTTTAAAATCATTGACCATAAGAGAGGTGCTGTGGCTTTATAAGAAGATAGGTCTATACAAATAAAATATTTTTCTTAAGAAAGATTGTTTTTATGCTTCATTTCTTTTTAATCTGCCCCCCCCCCAACTTTCTCAAAGCACTGTAGAAAATGTGATGTCTGAGTTATTGGAATCCCATAGCATGTACGTAGCCATTGAAAGTTACCAGATTTGATGTGTTAGAAACAAAACTTTCATTAAATTGATGGTTTCATTGCAAAGCAACTGAATACCAAAGGGAAGACTGACAAAGTTGTATTACTTCCCAGCTTGAGAGAGCATTGCTTTACAAGGAAAGCTGGTCACAAACTGTTTTGTATTACCATGCATTTGTTGTTTGTCACGATGTATTATTTAAAAGGTCACGTGAAAGAGTGGGCTTAGATTAGTGTTGGAAAGCTAGCCAAAAATCTTGAAGAGGGACTTGAAGAAGAATTATGAGATTGCTTGGCATCCAAGAAGAGGAATGCAGGTCCAGTCAAAGTAGATGATAGGAAATAATTATGGATCTGTGAGTAGGAGAGAAAAGTGACTATAAAAGAGAGCAAGCAATGGATAAGAGTGATGTAAGCATTCAGTGATTGAGGAATACAAAGAAACGAAAATGCACACATGAATGGCGCACAACTCTGAGGATTAAGTGTTTGAACCTGATGTTGGAAGAGAAAACAAGTGAGAGAGTTAAGGGAGGGAATGGTTAGTGAAGTGGGAGAGGAAGATTATTTTAGCTGCAGCTTTATGGTTATGCTGGAAAGGATATGGGTGGATGACTGGAAATGAAGTTATTATCACCTTTGCCAGGAATAGCCCTAGCTGTTTTGCCAGTGATGGCAGAAAACATTGTTTGGCACCCCCTGCCTATTCACCCCCGAGCCCAATGAGCAGCTGAGGAGAAAAATAAAAATTGGGCAATCTGTGAGAGAGAAAAAAGCTGAGCAGTACAACAACCTCCTGGAAATTGGCAACCTGGGAGACTGCCCTACTCACATGCCCCTACAAGGGGCCCTGATCTTTGTTTCTGAAGGACCCCTGAGCACTTTATTAACTATATAATGTACAGGATTTGAAAGGAAAACATATTTCAAATCCTGCAAGTTAAACCAAATTTAAATTTTATTTTTTAAGCTGACATAGTTGTTTCTAACTGCTCAATATCTAACTGTATTTCCATGAAAAATTACTAATAAAGCCTAACTGATGATGACATAGTTATCAGGTTGTATTTCTATAATGCACTTTATCTAGGAATGAAACTGAATAATTTAAAAAGCTCCAATCTGGTTCTGAAAACAATGGTCAATCCACTGAACAACAAAACATCTTCCCTATGTTCTTCTCTCTTCATTGGCTCCTGGCTGAATAATGAATCAAATTTATGGTTCACTCCTCATCTTCAAAGCCTGTCATAGGGCCCATCCAAGTTACCTAGAGGAATGTCTCACTTGGCACGATCATGACTTCCTGCCACAGCTACAGTTGTCTGGAACAATGGAACTACCAGTTCCAGACTTGAGTGTCTGATTTGGGAGCACAGGCAGCAGCGCTTTTTTGGCCTTAAGCCCTTGTCTCCCTTCAGGAAGAAATCAGAATGATCATGAATATTCACATCTGCAGAGCAAAGTGAGTACTACTTCTCCAGTCTTGCCTTCCCACAATAGTACCACCTTCTCCTGAGAAAAGTCAACAAATTCCAGATGATTGGAACATTGGCAGATGTAGAGAAACAGATCATTTTATATGTTCATGCAAACAAATGTGTAAGGTGCTCAGACATGGTTTAAATGCCTAGATAGATGAAAAAGTTTTCAATTGTTTAATTGTAAAGCTATTTATGAAAACCCACTTTGCACTTTGTTTTCCAAGATTACTAAATTTTACTATAACCTAGTGATAGCGTGTTGCCTTTATTTTTTGTGTACTTTTCATAATAATTATTTTTCATGCATCTTATGGCACGTGTGCCAAAGGTGGCATACAACCTGATTTTCAGTGGCACTCATACTACCCGGGTCCTGTCCACCGGTCCGGGGGGCTCTGGATTTTAATTCAATTTTAAATGAAGCTTCTTAAACATTTTAAAAACCTTATTTACTTTACATACAACAATAGTTTAGAGCATGTCTTCACTACGACTTTACGTCGACTTTAATGACGTTAAGTCGAATTAAACGTGTACCTGTCTTCACATACATGCCATTAAAGTCGATTTAAAGGGCCCTCAAAATCGACTTTATAACTCCTGCCTGACGAGAGAAGTAGCGCTAAAATCGACATTTCAAAGTGGATTGTGGGCTAGTGGGGACGCAAGTGACATTACTAGCCTCCAGAGGCTGTCCCACAATGCTCCATTCTGACCGCTCTGGACTACCTCACTGCTCCACTGTGCCTGCTCTGGACAGCACTCTCAACTCGCTGCTCTGGCCAGGTAGACAGGAAAAGACCCGGGAACATTTGAATAGCATTTCCTGTTTGGTCAGCGTGGCCAGCTCACCTGCACAGCTCAGTCGCCATTCAGAGCAATCAGCAGCACAAGCCGCCATGCAGAGCTCAGCATCACAAGACTCCATGCAGAGCTCAGCTGCCCTGGAGACCAGCCAGAGGAGAAGAGCTCCAGCGTGGTCCAATAATGAGGTGTTGGATCTCATCGCTATCTGGGGAGAGGAATCCGTGATGTTGGAACTCCGCAACAACAAACGGAATGCCAACATGTTTGCCAGGGTCTCCAAGGCCATGCTGGAAAGGGGCCACAACAGGGACGCCACACAGCGCCGCATAAAAATTAAGGAGCTGAGGCAAGCGTTCCAGAAAGCTAAGGAGGCAAACGGACGATCAGGGGGTGCGCCGCGGACATGCCGGTTCTACAATGAACTAAATCAGATAATGGGGGGCGCCCCCACCACCATCACACCGGTCTGCGTGGACTCCACCGATGGGATAATCGTCAGGGACGAGAACGATTCTGATGAGGACGACAATGAGGAGGAGGAGGAGGGAAATTTCATGGAGCAGCAGGAGGCCAGCGGAGAAACCGTGTTAGCAGACAGCCAGGAGCTGTTTATCACCCTGCAGCCAGCACCCTCCCAAGCCTCACAGGGGGGTAAGTTTTTTTTTAAGGGATTACATGACGCATGATTTTTTAAAGGAAGCATTTATTAATGGTTAATTTGCCCTAAGGACTTAGCGTGCTTTCATTTCTGGTCAGTTTCTACTCAAAGAGTCTGTCAATATACTCCGGGATTGACCGGAAGTCCTCCACGGACATTTCACTGAAGCTATCCAGGAGGTAGCGATGAATCTTCCGCAGCAGATTTCTGGGGAGAGCCGCCTTATGTGGTCCCCCGTGATAGGAGACCATCCCATGCCACGAAAGTAGTAAGTAGTCTGGTATCATTGAGCAGGCTAGCATTGCGGCGAATGGACCAGGGCTTTGCATGGAGTCAAGGAGCATGCGCTCTCTCTCTCTCTGAGAAATTCTAAGCAAAGTGATTTCATTCATGGTTGCCTGTTTGAAATACGGACTGCAATTAGTAGGGAGATAAAGATTCCCAGCTGCAAAGTAATCTTTTCTGCTGAAGACCGACCAACCACCCCCCCAAAAACGCTCCCCCGCCCCTCCTCCTCCCCCCCCCCCCCCCCGCCAGCCCGTAGCGGTAGCTAGCAGGGACTCTGAGGAGTCTGCAAGCGGTTGCTTCCGCTTAAGATCCAATGCGCACCCAACCAACCCACCCCCCCCCCGCCAGCCAGAAGCGGTAGCTAGCGGGGAATTTGAAGAGTCATTTTGCAAGCGTTTGCCTCCGCAGAAGAGCCCCAGCCAGCCCTTAGCGATAGATTTTTGGGCTTTGTTTTGCAGTTTGCGGTTCAGTGGGAGCCACGCGGTGGGGGGAAGGGGGTGGGGTTACTCTACAATATGCAAGTGCTGCTTTTAACTTACCATGGGCGGCTGCACGGTGATTTCAGAAGCCGTGTTGGGCTGAGGCACGCATATGTGTCTGAGATGCTCTGACTTTTCTGTGAGCCATTCAGTCACTTTTAGGTGTAGAACATGACCTTGTACAGAAATCATATCAGGGCTCTGAATACTGAGGTTGCAAATGGCATAGTACTCCCATTGTGTACCGTCCGAGACTGCATCTGTCTCATAACCTTGAATGTATCTGTCTCATAACTTTCAAACTTCCTTTGCCCACATTCGCCCACAGATGAACAATTATCTCAGAATCCCCCGTTCTGCTCCTCCCGCCGTGCATCGCAGATACGAAAGCATAAAAAGAAAACGCGAACGCGCGATGATATGTTCAGTGAACTACTGGAGAACTCGCGTGCTGAGGCAGTCTGCCAGACGGAATGGAGGGAAAGATTGATACAGGCAAGGCAGGAATCAGTGCTACAGTCAAGGCAGGCAGCAGAAAAGAGGGAAGAAATGTGGCTGCAGCGACAGGACCGCGAAGAAAGACACATGGATGCTTTGCTCTGGATAATGGAGGACCAAAGCAACATGCTGCGCTCTCTGGTGGAGCAGGGCCAAAGATCACCTCTGCAGTCCCTGTGTAACCACCTCCCCCCCTCCCCAATTCCCATAGCTTCCCCACCCAAATGCGGGGTGAGAACCCGGGGGGGGGCAAGCTCCGTGGACCGACCCACTCCACCCCACAAGCCAGCACAAGCAGCAGCAGGTTGAGGTTTTCTGAAAACTTTTAAAAGCTGCTGTGTCTTGGCCCCCCCTCCTCTCCCCCCTTCCCCCCCCCTCCTCTGTCCGCTCCTCCACCAGTGCGACTGCTGGTTTCCCTCCTCACCCACCCCTTCCAGACTACCATGACAGTGATCCCCTGTATTTGTATTTCTGATGAAGCAATAAAGGAACCATGATTTTTAAAACAGTGAATTTATTTCCTCTGCAAGCATGGGGAGGGAAAGAGGGTGCAAGGACAGCAGGCTTAGAGCAGAGCAAGGGAGCAGGTTCTCAAATGCCATGTCGGGCACTCATAAAACTGGCTTTCAAGGCGTCCCTGAGGCGCAGCGCGCCCTGGTGCGCTCTTCTACTTTCCCTGCTGTCTGGCTGCTGGTAAGTAGCAGACAGTAAATTTGCCTCTGCCTCCCAGCCCGCCATAAACGTTTCCCCCTTGCTCTCACAGACATTGTGGAGCACAGAGCAAGCAGCAATAACAATGGGGATATTTCTCTCGCTGATGTCTGAGCGAATCAGTAATGAACGCCATCTCCCCTTCAGACGGCCAAATGCACACTCTACGGCCATTCTGCACTTGCTCAGCCTGTAGTTGAACAGCTCCTGACCCCTGTCCAGGGCTCCTGTGTAGGGCTTCATAAGCCAGGGCATTAGGGGGTAGGCTGGGTCCCCAATGATAACGATCGGCATTTCCACCACCCCCCCACGGAACTTTTCTGGTCGGGGAAGAAATTGCCTTGCTGCAGCTGTCTAAAAAGCCTAGAGTTCCTGAAAACATGAGCGTCATGAAGCTTTCCCGGCCACCCCACGTACAGGTCGGTGAAACGTCCCTCGTGGTCAACCACTGCTTGCATGACCATTGAATAATATCCCTTCTGGTTTCTGTAGTCGGCGGCCTCGTAGTCCAGTGCCAGGATAGGGATATGAGTCCCATCTATAGCCCCACCACAGTTAGGGAATCCCATGGCGGCAAAGCCATCAATTGTAGCTTGCAGGTTTCCAAGGTTTATAACCCTGGGTAGCAGCTGCTCGACGATTGCCCTGCTTACTTGCATCACAGCAAAGCCCACTGTAGACCTACCCACCCCAAACTGATTCGTGACTGACCGGTAGCTGTCTGGCGTTGCAAGCTTCCAGAGGGCTATCGCCACTCACTTCTCAACTGTAAGGGCTGCCCTCATTCTGGTATTCTTGCGCCGAAGGGCCAGGGAAAGAAAGTCACAAAGTTCCATGAACGTGCCCTTTCGCATGCGGAAGTTTCTGAGCCATTGGGAATCATCCCAGATCCGCAGCACTATGCGATCCCACCAGTCCGTGCTTGTTTCCCTGGCCCAGAATCAGCATTCGATGGCATGAGTCTGCCCCATTGCCACCAAATTTGACAGATTGTCAGTCACCCTACTTCCTAAAACGTCAGTGTCCCCGTCCCTGCTGTGCACGTCCTGGTCCATCTCCTCCTCACTGTCGGCGGGTTCCAGAAAGCGCAGTTGTCCCCAGATCGCATTCCTCTGCAGACGGTACAGCATGAAATCCGCAACCGTGATCGAGGTCCTCACAACAGCCATTACTGCAGCCGTGGCATCAGCGGGCTCCATGCTTGCAGTGCTATGGCATTAGCGCGGCGCGGAGAAAGGGCGCGAATTATGGGAAGCCTACCCACAGTGCACCGCTCGTAATGGGGGTGGGCGGCGCGGAAAAAGGGCGCGAAATTTGGAAATGCCTACCCATAGTGCAGCACTCGAAATGGTGCCTGCTGGGGGATCAGGGAACTGGGGGATAGGTACCCACAGTGCAATGCTCGTTATGTCAACGCTTGCAAAAGTTGTGCGGACAGACACTGTCGACTTGCTGTGCTTTGCTGTGCTTAGTGGGGACACACAAAATTGACTGTATACAGTCTGCTTTACAAAATCGAATTAAAGGAAATCGACCTACTGCTGTAGTGAAGACATACCCTTAGTTATGTATTAAAGACATAGAAAGAGACCTTCTAAAAGCATTAAAATGTATTACCGGCATGCAAAACTTTAAATTAGAGTGAATAAATGAAAACTTGGCACATCACTTCTGAAAGGTTGCCAACCTCTGTTCTAAATAGTAAGACAGATGCTGTTCACAGGTATCTACTGTAAGTTAGAAAAAGTGTTATAGTATTTGAGCAATACATTGTGATCATTTAATTAAAGTATTAAAAAGCATCTCTGCAAGGGCGAGTGGAGACAGGGTTAGGATTATGCATATAACTTTTGCATTTCCTGTTTTACATACTTTTTCACTACACAACGTTAAAAAGCCCTTTCCCATGTTTTTAAAATTAAACTACATGTTTTCTCACTGAAAATATCCAAAACATAAGTGACTTAAACATAATAAAATAAATGAAAGATATAGAAGATTTCTATACCAAAGAATTGAGAATTACCAGACCCAACAAATTAGTACTAATATTATAGTCATTATAAAGATGAAATTCTTATTGGTTTCATTTTACAAAATTCCATGTGCAGGCTCACTGTTAGGACGGAAGAAATTGTGACGAGCAACCACTAGGAGGTGTAGTTACACTTCTGAGTCAACTCCAGGAGAGGGCGTAATGGTATCATCAGCTATGAAAATGACCTTGTTGTTATCTGTGTGTTTGGGAACAAGTTCCCATCTGTATGAGTGTTTACCCCGTCTGTGTGAGAATGAATGCGTGGGAAACTAAATGAAGAAACTGAGGCAAGACTGCATAATCAACAAGTGCTGAACAGTGTGTAACCAATCAGCTGCTGCTTGCAAATGAGATATAAGTATGTATGTATGAGATGCAAATAAGTATGAGTATATCTGTGCTAACACGCCCCTGTTTGTTAGGCTTCCTCTTTGAGCTTCTTCTCTAGACATCGCCTAGGTGTGTCAGACATCTTGTATCGCGGCAGTGCTGGCCGGGAAGCCCCCCAGCATAGTAATGCCGCTCCCCTTAATAAACTCACCACTTTCCAACTACCCACCTGTGTGAAGCCTCGTTTCTCCCGGCAACGAGATAAGCCCCCTGCAACACTCACTTTTGCTCCTATCCAAGTATATAGCAAAACTTCTATTGAGTGGAATGGGAATAGACTCAAACCCTTTATCAATCTATATATGCTAGACTGTCATTTCAGAACTATTCAAAGAAAAATTCTGTTCATTTCCCCTGATGTAGAGGTAAAAACAAAGACTTGTATTACAAAAAAATGAAAACAGTTTTCTGTAATGTAGATGCACATCACCAGGAAACAATAATGACATTCTTTCCATAATATAAATATGTTAAATATTTGTTTTCCCTATAGATGGTAACAGCACACCACTCTGATGCTTCTGTATATTTATTTAGCAATACTTAGGGAGTACACTTTGTTTTATAAGATGCATTGGATTCTGTTCAGTTTCCTGATGCAGTTCAAGGGGTTGCAATTTCTACAGCCTCTCATGGTCCAGGTCCTGTGTACGTTAGAGGCCATCTCTCCATACTTCAACGGTCTTCTATTTTCCAAGACATTTCTATTCTCAAACTAACATTTGAGTTGGTTTTGAAGTTTGCTTGCTATAATGAGGGATTGATTTTGGTAATGCTGGCTAACATCGGGTTAGCAAGTATTTTGTCTTGATGGTTGATTGTAATTTATTGTAAGTGAGGGTGTGGGTGTGTGTAGAAGCATTGTATAACGTTGAATAAATAAATAATGCTTATTTTCTGAATCCTTTCTATATACACCTAGAATTAAGAAGAATTTCCAAAGTAGATACTGAATAGCACTCACCTGCTAATGATGGTTGTAGATAAGATTAAATTAAGACTTATTTAAAACCCCCAATTTTGCATGCTCAGAACTTCTGAAAAATTGAATTTCTGGACCGACCTTTTTCATGCTTGCTGTCATTCAAGAAGTAAATATCTGGGAAAGTTGAAGCAAAATTATTTCAGCCAATTTTCAAATTATATGAAGGTGAATATATATATATATATACTTTTAACGCATTTAGGCCCCAATTTGGAAAGATACTTAAGCACATGCCTAACTTTATGCATTTGAGTAGTCCGATTAACATAAATAAAAATTATTTAAAAATTAAGAAAAGGTTGCAGTTGGTCACAGAGTTTAAAAGATAGTGGCTTCAAATTTGGCAAGTCTGTAATAAACATGTCTTCTCTCAAAGAAACTAAGAACATTGTACTTCCCAAGTGAGAACTTGAGTTTTTAACTGCTTATAACTCAGTTAATTTTTATTCAGTTGTTATAAATTAGCCCATTTCTCAGTGACAGCGTCATCTTAAATATTTGAAATATTGACATTCAACTATTTGTATGTGTGAGCAAAAAGTCATCTTAAAAACTCCCTAAGGCAGATTTTGTAATGAAGTCCCAGCTAGAAAGGTACTTACGCAAGGTACTTAACATTAAGCATGTGAGAAGTCCCATTGACTTTAGAATTATGAATATATTATGCTTAAAACTTCATCTGTTTTTGTTGTAGCCCTATCTATAAAATGTGTGCCAAGGATATTTTTTAATATATGGGAATATGTATTTTTCACCCTTCCAGGTAAAAAATAGGTTTAACAAAAAGCAATTATCTTTCTTTAGGAATGTTTTCTTTAGGAATGTTTTATCACCTCTGTATTTCTGCCATTCAAACAGTGACTAGTTATGGGTCTACTTGGGCTGTGGTCTTGTTGGCTCTCATAAACTAAGGTGTCTTGACTGTTATATAGCATTTGGTATTCCCAGATGCCAGTTTCTTTGCCAAAGAGGTCCCTTTTTGTTGATAGGATGATGATCTTCCTCCTAGTCTTTGTTTTACCCATATTGTTTATTATTATTTTATTACTCTTTACTATTTAGACTGTGGTAATGCCTAGTAGCCTCAATCCTAAACCAAGGCCTCAGTGTGCTGGTTCTGTACAAACACATAACAGAAAGACTGTCCCAACTCCAAAGTTATACGTGAGCCATTGTCTTTGGGCTTATGATGATTCGATGGAGACTGGTTACCAGCTTGATAAGTCTTATTTTCAGTCATTAAGATCACTTGTTTGTGTCTTCATGGAGTGTTACCAGATATAAGTCCCCTGAGCTGCTAGAATGGGCAGGAATTAATATGGAAATATGTGGGCCATAATTTATGGTGTCTATTAATATGTGTATCCATCCATCTGTCCTCCAAAAGGCTGCTTCCTTGTCTATGGAATCTGCATTCAGGTAGTCTTACCACTAAGCAGTTATACAATGTGTGACTATTAAAATCCCAGGCTCTAAAATGAAGCTTGTAGCAGTATACCTCAACTGCAGTTTTTCCAAGAGCAGGAGCTTAAAGAAAAGCCAGAATTCTAAGATAGGTTAAGATGCTAGTTCTTACATCTTCTCCCCTCAACACCCCAAATATATTTGTTTTGTTCCAGCTTCCCAGGGTTTTTAGAAACACCAGAAACTTTGGCTAATTATGTATCAGAAATGGCTGTGCCTCCGAGTTCTGTCCTGTTTTAGAGGGAGAAGATCAAGAAATTAGTTTGCAGTTACTTTAGTTTTATTAATAAGACGAAGAAGACTTTGTAGCACCTGAGAGACTAACCAGTTTATTTCAGCATAAGCTTTCGTGGGCTATAGCCCACTTCATTGGATGCATAGAATGGAACAGAAGTAAGATGCATTTATACACACAGAAAGAAAAAAAAGTTGTATATTAGCATACCAATTGTAAGAGGCTGTTAAATTTGGATGGGCCATTATCAGCAGGAGAAAAAATACTTTTTGAAATGGATTTCTGTGTCTGCACGAGATAACAAGTGTTGAAGGGAAATTAACTAGGGAAATGCAATCAACTAGTGTAATGAGAGAACCATTCACAAGTCCTATTTAGCCCCTGGTTAATTGTATCCAATTTGAAAATTAATTCCAGTTCCTCAGTTTCTCGTTGGAGTCTGTTTTGGAAGTTTTTCTGTTTCAAAATCGACACCATCAAATCTTTAATGGAATGGCCAGGAAGATTGAAGTGTTCTCCTACTGGCTTTTAGTTTTATTGTGAAGTAGATGAAGTGGTGTCTAAACCCATGCTTCAGCAAAGTGCTTAAGCATATGCAGAATTTAAGCATGTGAACAGTCCTATTGAAGTAAACGCTTAATGTTCTACAAGTGCTTAAGTACCTTGTTGAATCAGGGCCATAAGAGCAAAGAGACACTAAGGGCATGTCTTCACTTGAGCCAGCAGGGATCGATCCTTTGGTGATCGATTTATCGCGTCTCATTAAGACGCGATAAATCGATCACCACCAGCTCTTCCGTCGACTCCGGAAGTCCAGCTCCTCAAGAGGCGCAAGCTGGAGTCGACGGGGGACCGCGCCGCTGACCGCCAAAGCTGTGAGGATGGGAGGTAAGTCAGCTGTAGAGATGTCAATTTCAACTACGTTATTAACGTAGCTGAAATTGCGTTTCTACAGTCGATTCCCCCCCCCCCCCCAGTGGAGACCAGCCCTAACTTAGGGTTCTGTGTTTATGGACAGATGGAGCAATGACATGATAGCTTTGGTGCCCTCTGCTGTCTAAATTTGATTTTTTTCGTACACTTGTTTCTGCACTGGAAAAGCAAATGAAGAGTGCAAATCCTGTCATAACTTGCCACTTCATTCATTACTAGAATTCAGACTTTTCTTTGAGTTGTCTCATGCTAGGAAAATCATAGTTAACATTCTTCTGCACTTCCCTTAAATGATTCCAAACAAAGGAATAAGGATTCCTTCACTGTTCATCATGTACAAAATTGTACATCATTTTGATAACTTTTAGAAATTATCTCTGAAAGATCTGATACTGCACAATTTATTTTAAGAATACTTCAGGGGATTAAAGTACTTATGGTTTAAATAAAATCTGTCAAGCAATAGCAATACTAAATTTAAAATCAAAATTACATGAGTAATAACCAAGTGATCCTCATTGCTTATTCTATGTGCGAGTACAGATGACATCTGACAACAATTGAACCAACTAATATCCACCTTCTATTAAACATTTGTTGAAAAACCCCGCCTCATTTAAATCATAAAAATGGCATATTGATATGCACAACTCCCTCATTTCAGCTTTCCTATTTGTCTCGTGTCTGTATCTTGATGTGTAATTCTTGACCTTAAACTCTCCTGCTCCCACATCCGTTTCAGCGAGTCTTCCTCCCATCGCCTCCCTATTCCACTGCCAAGTTCACCATTGATGAAGTCTGCATTCGTGCCTTCCTCATTTAGACTGTTGCATATTCTTTCTGTGCTGTCTCCTCAAGGTCCAGCTCTCCAAACTCTGGCAAGTGCAGAATACTGTTGAATAGCTTCCCACAAGGGCAAAGAAGCAGGACCATACCATCCTTATATATCTTGCAACTCTGCTGGATTTCTATAATCAAAGCAAGTCTTTTAAAGCTGTTTTTAAAAATTGGAGCAGATGTTCCTTGTCAACTTTTTAAAAATTCTCTCCTCTCCTCCCTTCCCCTCTTATCATTAGATGCCTAATATTGATTTTCAATTTGAATATATAGAATGGTGTTTATATTCACACTTGAAAAACACTTAACTTTGTGGATAATGCCAATGGCATATATGTCAAGTATCAGGGGGTAGCCATGTTAGTCTGTATCCACAAAAACAACAAGGAGTCCAGTGGCACCTTAAAAAACAGAATAAGCTTTATTTGGGCATAAACTTTCATAGGTAAAAACCCACTTCTTCAGGTGCATGGAGACATATATATTATATATATGCTATTATCAAGTGTTGCCTGGCAACCTCTATGGAACATGTTCTGCTATTTCCTTTTCATGCTTTATATCTGCTTTTCATAGCCAACATTTAGCAACAGTACTTGATATGTTTTGGATGCCTGTGTGGATAGAGATCCTGGTTTTGGAAACATTTGAAGACATACGTTGAGAAATTGAAATCAGACAAACAGACTTATCCCATCAGGCATTTTTATATTGACTGTCTTGCCGTCTGTATTGCCAGCCTCTTGCCAGAATGCTTCATGACACCTTATGTCAAGTCAGTTTGTTCAAAAATTCAGTGAAAAAAACCTATTAGTTCAATATTGAGGTTTAAATTTTAAAGCTTCCAGAAGCAAGAAATTCAGAGCTGAAGTTCATAGGAGAGGTGAAATGGTTAGAGCTTATGGGCTTGACACAACTCTCACAATGATTGACACCAGTGTAATTTGGTCAAGTTCATTGGAATTCTTCCTGATTTGTACTGATATATTCCTGACTTTGCACTGGTGATTGGATTCAGGCCCACAGTTGTCATGTGGTGCTTAAGATTTATATTCTCATCTATGTGCATTTAAAAATTCTTTCCCAACATTGCATTTAAGTGCATTGTTTACACTTAATACTAGCCTTTTAAAGGGAGAAAAATCTGTATTAGAACCAAAGGCGGAGTTGGCTTCTGTGCGTGGTCAGTCTTTTAAAGTAGATCAGCTGACTGTGGATTGACCTGCTGAGATATTCTGGGATTTGCTCTCTTAGATGGAGCTGATTATCACTAGTAAGAAGGAGTACAGGGCATAGCTGGTGCATGCACAGAATAAGCCAATGATAGCAGTCTGGGGTAATGATACTATTTCTCATGAAGTATCTTTTCATGTGGTAAATGTTGTGTTATTTTGATCACTCCTTGAAGTTAACTATATAAAAGAATCACATGTGTAAAATACCTTGACATTGAGAAAGTTTGGTAGGTAAGAATCACAGGTGCAATTCAGATTCAGGAAGATAAGCAAGGCTAAAAATGTGTCCTCAGATATGTACATAAATTGCACTGGTTTCAATTAGAGTTGCATGCCTGTAATCCGAAGGCAATGTTTAACTGCAAGTGAGAGTCAAATGAAGAAGTAGCCTCATTTCGTGTTTCTTTACTTGTGAGGAATGAATCTCAGATAAACCTTTTATCTCAAAGTTCTACCTTTTAAGCTGGAGAAGAATTTTCATTTTCAGTCAGTAGTGCTAGCTACCTGACACTAAATGACACATCAGTCTCCTAGAATCTTCAACTTTAACAGATCTGACAGCATAATTTCCTCTTCCCAAAATATATGCATCCTCTATTTCAGGCCTGCACAACTTGGAAAGCATCGAGGGCCATATTACTGCAAAAAACCAAGCTGCGGGCCGAAAAGCCCCGCCCTCACCCCAACCCCATCCACTTCCGCCCAACCCCCCTGCTTGGCTTGCCCCACCCCTACTCACCTCCCGCGGGCCATACAGTGAGCCCGTGCAGCATGTTGTGCAGGCCTGCTCTATTTGGTTGATTTGTCTATCAGTTTTATAAACAGCAGCAATCTATACATTGCTGTTTTTATACTAATTTCTGCCCTTCCCTAGACATAGAACTGCAGAAAACTTATGTTTTAGATGACTCTCAAATGTCAATGAAAGATGTTTTCCATTAAAGTAATTCACGTGGACTTAACATACCAAGTAAATATTCTTTGCCATTTGTATGTGTCAAAATGGGTGCTGATAGTTAAATATAAATTGGCCACCGCAATGGAATGTTTTGTCAAAATTAAATTTCAGCAATGCTAGGAACATAAAAATGATGAATTGTCCATGTTCATTATGTCTTTTCCAGTAACAGATATCTTTGCCAATTTTTTTAAAAAATCTTTTATTCCTGATTAAGTAAAGTCCTTAGAGCTTAAAGGCATGCCAAGTTTCAGACTGTAAAACAAAAATGTTTGAGCGGCTGAAGCATGGAAAAAACGGTCTTGAAGTCAGTGTTTTATATTCTGTATTTAGATGAGTCAAAATTGACTGAGGTAAATTTTAATCAAACCCAGTCAAAAACAAATTTATAATCACTCCTAAACTAGGAGCAGCATTTCATAGTTTGAATCTGAAAGTATAATTTCCCCCCTAATCTTAAAATAGGAGTTAAATGGTACACATTGTCCATATTTGGATGTTTGGACTCACATAAAAATAGGCCAAAATGGATCACACTAATAATGTTTAGCTATGAAGGGGCCTGACCAAAATCCCCTTAATATATAGGGAGACTCCTATTTACTTCACTGAATTTTGGACTAGGTTTTGAATCTATGCTTATGAAGTGAATGCTCCCACTTAAACATGCATCTTTTTCTGTTGAAAATTATGCATAAGAACAACAAATTTCTTGATGGCCCCTTGGTGGCCCCTTCCAGCCCTACATTTCTATCATTCTGTGAATGTAGAGAATGAAAAGTGTAAATGTAGGACTTTAATTTGAAAGCAATGTAAACACTTCATTGATTTCAGATGTGAAGGGTTGTTTCCTTGGAACCAAATCCAGAACCCAGTGCCTGGGTGATTTGTGTGCCGGGATGGTATGAGGTTTACAGTATTGTTTCCATGCCAGTCAGGGGTTCCCAGAGAGTGGGAATACCAAACTGTCCTTTTAAGAACGGTTCTTGGAATCTGGACCAGGATGTGACTGTATATGTTTAGGTTTCTATATTGCAATTTTTAGTATCTAGCTTGCTGGTTTTCCTAACTAGCTTAAATACTTGTGTGTTATGTTTCCAGGTGCACAATAAGTCATCATGTTCCTTCAGGAAACTAAATTACTTAAATTAAAATGAAGAGAAAAGTATAAGAAAATAATAAAGATTTCAAATTCAGCACAGTGAGAAGGAGGCTTCTTATTACATCTGTAATCACTTGACTTTCTAAATTCATTTTCAACTCTTAGCATAGATAAAGTCATCATTGCTAATAGAGCTACATGTACAAGTATCAAGAATTCATCCTCTTCTTCTGTAGTGTGCCTGTAGGGAAATTACAGGGTCTAAATCTCACCTGCCTTGCACCCTGGAAAGCATTTTATCACCTGGGGAATGTGTAAAACGCGATTGCATCAGAATGCTAGTGTTTTACATCCACTTTGCACTTAGTTAGCAAACTGTAAATAAATGACTGCGCAAGTGGCAAAGCAGAGAGAATCATGTCTGTGTGTGGAATCTGAGATATTATAGTGATTTCCATAACAGTCTACAGAGATCAGAAATGGAGTATTCTCATGTCAATCCAAGTAAGGCAGAAGGAGAAGTAGTACTTTGAGGGAGAAAGCTCTGAAATAGGAATTAACAAAGAATAGCTTGTTTCAATTTCACCGTTAATTTCAATAAGAGCCAGATGGGTGTGATAGGAATATGTATACTAGTGGTTTCTCTCTTTTAAATCTTGATTTCCAGTATTTGAAGTCCTTCTTTAAAAATATTTTGTTAATTAGTTCCCATTAATTGTTTTGTTGTGTCTATGAATGTGCTTCTAAATTAAGGCTGCTCTTTCCCTAAGCCAAAAAGAAAGAACGGAATAATAATGTAACCTTTTAACTCTTTCTAGTCAATACATTCAAACCAAAATAATAAGCAAAAATGTAAAATGCAGATTTTGAAATCCAGTATAGATGTAACTAATAAATCATGAATGTATTAGTATTAACAGCCTTTTCTAAAATCAAAGAATTGACCAAAGGTCTGCACTGTATCAATGAGAGTGAATACTGCACAAGCAGTTAAGAGCTATAATATCAGATTATTCAATTAAAATAAAACCTTTTATTTAGCTATATGGCTTCATCATAGTAAAGCTCTTTTTGCCCTCAAAACACTTTCTAACATGGCTCCTGGCTACCTCTCATCTTTTTATTTTTACCTTCTCTCCTTCACCCTACCCAAGTCACGTTTTACCCATTCCCTTGGTCTTCTAATCTCACTCTTATCCCCATGCATTTTCCAATTTCTGACCCTGCATCCCAGTCCAGATCCAGTCCACCAGGACTGCAGCTTCTCCAAACCTCCTCTTGAACATGCTTCTTTCCAGGGGCCTATAAGACCTAGTTTTTCTTTTACAGAATTACCAACCAAAGCAATCCTGTAATCTTATTGTTGGAACCACGGTTTCTCCTTCTCCTAAACCCCAGTATTTGTTAATGTCTCTTAAATTAGGGCTCAGAATTGCAATAATCATACTATCTATCATAGTGCTTACTATCTTGAGTAATCACATCAGACTCAACAGAAGGAGTGAGAAAAGATGAACAACAGAAAGATCTGGAGGAGCCAGGAGAGAAAAAGTCCTGGCAAAATTAAAGAAGCCCCATGATACGGGTCCAGACCTGCAAAAACTCATGAGAATAACTTCACTCATGTAAGATCTCTTGACTTTTATAAGTCTGCTCTGATGGATAAAATTATAAAAGCATGGAATTGTAGGACTCGAAGGGACCTCAAGAGGTCTTCTACTCCAGTCTTCTGCACCCAAGACAGGACTAAGTATAGTCTAGACCAACGGTGTCCACTACATTCGCCACTAGCCACATGTGGCTGATAGGCTATTGAATTGTGGATAATGTATGGGGCTTTTTTATAATGTGGCTAATAACAGTTCAAAACCACAAGTGTCTAGCATCGAATTTCTATTGGACACCGCTGGTAGACCATCCCTGATCAGTGTTTGCAGCAGGAGGGGAATGGTAATGACCCTCTTCTTCCACATTTTCTGTGTCTCACCTGGATGTTCTACTCTGCTGGAGTGAGCTGCTGGGGTAGTGTCTGTGCACTGCTCATGGAATGCAAAGGGATTTTGCCACACTGCCAAACAAGCTGTGCTGTGTGAAACACTGACAAGTAATGGACATTTTCAACAGTTTATACCTTGGCTAACTCAAAATGGATTCCAAAAGAGAGAGAGAGAGAGAATTGCTACTACTATTGTACAAGGCATGGGTAAGACCTTATTTGGAATGCTATGTACTGTTTTGGTCACTCATGTTCAGAAAAGATGAAAGCAAACTGGAATAGTTGCAGAGAAGAGCTACTAGACTGATCAAGAGACGCAAGAGCCTATCTTTCCAGATGATACCAAGCTGCAAGTGGGTTGCAGCTGGTTCGGAGGATAGGATTAAAATTCAAAATGATCTGGACAAACTGGAGAAATGGTCTGAAATAAACAGGATGAAAATCAATAACGACAAAGTATTCCACTTAGGAAGGAGCAATCAGTTGCACATATACAAAATGGGAAATGACTCCCTAGGAAAGAGTACTGCAGAAAGGGATCTGGAGAGCATAGTGGCCCACAAGCTAAATATGAGTCAACAGTGTTTCAAAAAAAGCAAACCTCATTCTGGAATGTATTAGCAGGAATATTATAAGCAAGACATGAGAAGTAATTCTTCCGCTCTACTCCACACTGATTAGGCGTTAACTGCAGTATTGTATCCAGTTCTGGGAGCCACATTTCAGAAAAGATATGGACAAATTGGAGGAAGTCCAGAGAAGAGCAACAAATATTATTAAAATTATTAAAGGTCTAGAAAACGTGACCTATGAAGGAAGATTGAAAAAACTGGGTTTGTTTAGTCTGGAAAAGAGAAGACTGAGTTTTCAAGTACATGAAAGGTTATTATAAGATGACAAGGTGTATTTCTCCACTCTGAACTCTAGGGTACCCTGCATGAAAGAAGAAATCACCCCCCATGCTTATTTTACCATCTTAGGTTAAAACTTTTCCCCCAGAACATAAACTTCCCCTATGTCTGGGCTTGGAAAACGCTGCCACCACCAATTTAAGCCCCCAAAACCAGGGGTTAGGATAAATTGGAACCCCCTTGTAACACCCCCTAAATCTCCTCCCTTTACCTGGGAGAGATTCGAGAACAAAGACCGCAAACCCTCACTTTCTGTGAGACATGCCCGATCCAAACCAGGATCGCCCCAATGGAAACAGACAGAGTCTTAAAAGAAAGATTTTACTTAGAGAAAACAGAAACATAAATCCAATATACAGAAATCAATAGATTAAACACCTCACTTACATCACATAGCATAACTGACCCCTCCCCTGGGAATTCTTCCCCTGCCACAGCTTAACAGTAAAGAAACACCATGGATCAATTATCAAGTGATACAGTTCAAGAATACACTTCACTTACTGCTGGGGACTTGATTTCGTTAGATAGATAGAGTAGGGAAATAGGTGTGGGTCCTTCTCATAGCTGGCGAACAACTCCACCCGGAGAGAGAGAGAAAACGAAAACTAAACTCTTTGTCTGCCAGGTTGATTAGCAGCTCCGTTACTTCATCCCCTCTCCTGTTTCAGGTTAACCCGTTATAGGTAAAAAGCAACGCTAGGCTACTTTCTACTTATGACACAAGAGGAGGAAGAAAAAATGTTTTTCTTAACCTTCGAGAATAGGATAAGAAGCAATGAGCTTAAATTGTGACAAGGATGGTTTAGGTTGGACATTAGGAAAATCTTCCTAACTGTCAGGATGGTTAAACACAAATAAATTGCCTAGGGAGGTTGTGGAATTTCCATCATTGGAGATTTTTAAGAGCAGGTCAGACAAACACCTGTCAGGGATGCTCTAGGTAATACTTAGTTCTGCTAAGAATGTAGGAGACTGGACTAAATGACCTCTCAAGGTCACTTCCAGTCCTATGATTATATGATCTTATGAGAGGAGACTAAATGGCTTGGCTTGTTTAGCCCCGCAAAATGAAGACTGAAAGGGGATATAATTGCTCTCTATAAATATATTGAGGTTAAACACCAGAGAGGGTGAAGAGTTTTTTAAGATAAAGGACAATGTTGGTACAAGAATAAGTGGGTAAAAACTGACCATGAATAAATTCAGACTAGAAATTAAAAGAGGTTTATAACTATCAGAGAATTGAGGTTCTGGAATAGTCTCTCAGAAGGCATTGTGGGGTCAAAAAATCTAATTAATTTTATGGTAGAGCTGGACAAATTTATGAGTGGGATATGTGAGAAGTCACTTGAGAGGGTGGGGCAAGGCTCAGAAACCTGAGGGTGCTTGATGGTTTATGTGTTATGTTCCTATAATCTCATGTCTCACTAAAATCTCCAGTGAGCTGCAGGAGGAAGGAAAGGATTTGTTCCTACTGTATTATCTTTGTTTTGTCTCAAGTATCAGAGATGGCAACATCTGGAGATGGGACACGGGACAGGGTGGCTGTTGCTCTGAAGTGGTACTGACGAATCTATTTGTTGGGTGCTTGACTGGCTAAGGGTCTAACCGATCACCTTAGGGGGAGCAGGAAGGAATTTCCTGCCAGGTCAAATTGTCAGTGGCTTTCTTTTGTTTTTGTTTGCTTTTTGCCTTCCTCTGCAGTGTGGGTCTGGACTATTTGCTGGGACCATGTGGGTATATCTCACTTAAACAATTCTCTGCCATTGCAGGGGCATTGGTGCACCTCAATCCCTTTTTTTTAATAAATGGAGGTATACCAATCTCCTAGAACTGGAAAGACCTTGAAGGTCATGGAGTCCAGTCCCCTGCCTACACTAGCAGGATCGAGTACTGTCCCCTGACAGATTTTTTGCCCCAGATCCCTAAATGGCCCCCTCAAGGATTTAACTCACAACCATGGGTTTAGCAGGCCAATGCTCAACCCACTGAGCTATCCCTCCCCCCCTCTTATTCTCTGCCTGTTCACTCAATTAATTTGGGGAAATTCTATTGCCTGTGATATGGAGAGGGTCAACCTAAATGGTCCAGTGTCCTTTCTACCATTGTTTTTTCTGAGTAGTTTAGTCTCCTGAAGCCTGTAGTGTATGTTCAGTTGTTGGATTTAGTGGATTGGTGGCCTGTGATGTACCAAAGATTAGATTAGATGAGCTGGTAGTCCCTTCTGGCCTTAAATTCTCTGATTCATGATTTTCTCTGTGCTTCATTCAGTGCTGCCTGTGAATTCTAAATTTGTCAGGCGCCTCTCTGACCCCAGATGTGTATGCCTGCCAAATTCCTAAGTCCTGCAGCAAACCATGGGAGTGATGTAAGAACTCTTCAAAAATCATCACAAGAATTTTTTATAATGGAAAGTTTTAGGTACTCTAAATATAATGGTTGCTGAGGTGTGTGTGCATGTATGTATGAACACACACACAGATTCTGTCATGTACTTCTGAACCAAAAATGGGCAGGTCACAGAGCGTGCTTATATGCACCAGATGTGTTCATCATAAAATCCTTTAATCCTCTGCTAGGTATGGCAAAGGTTAACTTTAAATAAGATATTTTACACAGTGGCCTCAAGTGGTTGACAGGATAACACAGTTTAACATTCCACAATTCTGCCGCCGCAGGCAACACCTGAGCAGTCCTACTTTAATCAATGAGATTATTTACAATTAAACTTATGTTTTCAGGATTGACCCATGGACTGCAGATGCTATTCCAGCTTCTGCAGTTTTGCGGTGCGCCTTTTCTTCCCACTCTGTACTGCAGATGCTATTCCAGCTTTCTCGAAATTCTCTGTTGGACCTTATGAATAATAGATCAAAGTCCTCTTCCCCTTTTATATCATCTTTAGTTGTTACACTGGTATCCTGACAGTTCTAACTATTCATATTTTCTGATATGTCCTAAACAGGACACATCACTATTGAAAAAATCCCTGGGCACCATATTCAGTGCAGTATCACATAAATTCCAAGTTGTCCCACACTGGCTTGCTTTTTCCTCCTTTCCTTTAGCTGAGTTGGGGAGACCTACATTATATGTAGTTAGCATCACTGAGATTATGCTCTTGCATAGTATCACATTCCATGTAATTGCACCATTAGCAGTGTGGACACAACATAGTCACCTGCCTATTTCACTGTGCTTCAGGCAGGTCTGTGAGGTACAGACACAGCCTGGATAGTGCTAACTGATTTGTTCTAGATTTTCTAGAAAGAGGAGACCATCATAGTGTGGAGAGGAAAGACTCTTTGTAAATTTTAAGGTCAGAAGAGACCATTAGATCATCTAGTCCAGTGTTTCTCAAACTTTTGTTTCACATAACAAGCCTCTGAATGTGACCCCCCCCCCCTTATAAATTAAAAACACTTTAAAGATATTTCACAGTATTATAAATGCTGGAGGCAAACTATGGTTTGGGGTGGAGGCTGACAGCTTGCAACCCCCCTCACCCATATAATAAACTTGCGACTCTGAGGGGTCGCAACCTGATCAGGGAACCCCTGATCTACTCTGACTTCCTGCATAATCCAGCGCATGGAACAGGCTCCTTCTTTACCCATCCCGCTCCAGTAGCAAAACCTGACTCTTCCATTGGCCAAAGACAGTGAAGCACAAGAGGCAGTAGTGGTAAAGCATAAAGGGCATTTGAACTGGAATTTAATGCACTGCAGGGAGAGGAGAGAAAACTATGCAGTCACACTCTTGGCACTAGAAAGTGAAGATTTCTGGAAGACACAGGATTGGGGTAAGCTTCTATGGTGGACCCTGACATAAGGTATAGAAACCAGACCTCTAGGCTCTGAGTCAGGGGCTAGAGATCTGATACAAGGTTTTAGGATTATTTGTTTGACTTTTGCTACACAAGATGGGGAGAGACTTTTAAAGTGACTCAGATGGAGTGCTGTATCATGAGATCAAGATTGGATTCAATGAAGATATGCTGTCATTCAAATGGAATTATTCTGAGGCAGTCCTATGGCCAGTGTTCTAGAGAAGGTCAAACTGGATGATCATAATGATTCCTTTTGGCCTTGGAATCTGTAAACCTCACCCAGTAATTTCTAGTAATCCCCTAATTTGATGGACTAGATGGAGGAAATGGGGACTAGTATCTGAAAGAGAAAAATGGAGAAAAACAGAAAGAAGAGAAGTCATAGTCCCAGATGGGAAACAAATAGAGAGAAAATAAGGGAAACCAGGCAGATAATCCCTTTTTTCACACAACTGAAATGAAACCTTGTAGAGTTGTTGTGATCTTTATCTAGCAGCAGAAGGATACTACTCTTACAAATATAACTCAGTATTCCAATCTCTACCTTTAGAATAGGCCCTGTGCTGATCAGACAAATTTAATAACTAGTTGATGAGCACATTTTATTCTCCCCTCCAACCCTATTTTTTTTTCTTTGACTGTACCAAGTATAGCTACTGGCAGCCATTTTTTGCTCTGACTGCCTATCCCGTAAATTAAAACACATTTAATAATACAAAAGGACTGCCCAGCAATATAACTATCATTACCCTGAGCATGTTCCCTCCACAATAGCCTGGAAAAAAAAAGTGAGAGAGGAGAACTTTCTAAGTGTACTGCAAAACTCAACAGATCTGGGCTGAGGTAAACAATAGGTGAAGCTATTTCCAAACCTAGGACCTATCACAGAAAAGGCTCTGCTAGTAGTCCTCTCCTGTTTTGTTGTGGGAACCCTGCTTGAGCACCTCTGATGATCTGGTAAAACAATTCCACAACAGAGTGAGAGGGGCAATTTCTTTGGTTGCATGTCAGCGGGAGAGAGGCACCCCCACATAGTCCTAAGCAGGAAGGGCTTCAAAGGATAAAACGAACACCTGGAATTGCACCTGGAAACTTATTGCACTTGCATTATGTCTATAGCACAGATGCAGGCATTTTTCTTTAGCAAATGCTTGCCATTTCTGCATTGGTCTCCTGGTTATGAAAGATAGACTGTACTTATTTACATATTTCAGGAGATGATTATATAAGATAGGTTCATAGTGCAGTGAATCGGAGTATCAAGATAACAAAATACACTGTTGGATCTTCATAAACATATTTATTCTGGGCTGCCATTTCATGCAGAGATTTGTAATCTCACGATGCCTTCTCACCTTTCCACTTTGTTATGCTGCTCTGGCCATGGATTTGGGAGAGCTGACCACCTCTCTTCCTACAAAGCTGCAAGGTCAGTCACTGGAGCTCTTACCTTAAACAAACATCATCTGTTTTCTGACCTGAATTTGCTTCTGAATATAAACCTCACATGTGGTGTGCTGTGGGCCTGATTTAAGGCTCATTAAAGTCAATTGGAAGACTCCCATTGATTCAAACAGGTATTGCATCAGGGCTGGACTCACTAAATGAACCAACAGCTTTGTTTAACTGTGTTTTAATAAGGGAGCTTGATAGTAAGTATTCATAGCTGAATGACAACTTAATAGTCTAAATTATTTTCTGGAATAGTTCTGTTGATATTAATGGAATTACATCGAGGATGAATATGACCCAATATTTTTGTTTATATGAAGGCTGATTGTTTTTCACTGATGTGACCAAGAAAATTAGATCTTGGCTTCATTTATATGGTTAAACAATATAATTATAAGAGCTGGAACCTAGACCTAAGCTTAATATGGGATACTCAGCTCTAGCTAAAAATGCAAAATTGAGCTGTTCTGTTGATAGTACATACTGTACAGTAGCTAGAACATATTTTTGGACTGTATCCCTGGATTTTGCAATGCAAATGCTGATATTCAGCAAGGATAATTCTAAAGGTAGAGTGTAACTTTATCAAAAAATAATTGAAACAGTAATTGTATTGATTATACTATGACGACTTAATCAAAATAATTTAAAATTTTAACAAAAATATGCTTAAGCCATGTATGCTGAATTCACTAAATTAAAGCAGGCTACTAGTTGCTTAGTTTAGTAAATTAAAGAGAAAGCTATTTAGTTTAAATGAATGTCAGTAATGTGAAGAAATTTGCACATGGTAGATAATGCTTCAAGGCTGTACCTGTAATTATTATTATTTTAAACTAGTTTGGTGGAAACACCATACAAGATGATTCGTAGTGACCTTGTCCTTCTAGGAAACTACAGAAAAGAGGATCACATATGGAGACAGAATGTAACAATACTGTGAGAAGGTGAAACGGCCAGGAAATAGTTATGGGCTGCCCATCTCTCCTATGTTTAAAGAAAGGGGTATGTCTTTTTTTCCAGTTTGGCAAGACAATGCCCTCTCAGCCATTGAATCCTGTTTGGGTCAGGGGAATAGCTTTGTGGTGTGGTTTTTTTTGTAATCAAATAATAAACTTCTCTGAGGTAAGGGCCTGAAAGAGGCTCAACGTGGCAGAGGTTCTTTCCTAAGCTGGGGAGAGAATCTACCAGCGTGACCAGATGTCCCGATTTTATAAGAACAGTTCTGATATTTGGGGCTTTTTCTTATATAGGCACCAGTTACCCTCCACTCTCTGTCCAGATTTTTCACATTTGCCGTCTGGTCACCCTAACCAACATATAGATGCTCCCTTACAAATAAACACTTCAACTTGCTTTTCAGCTTCAGGGAAGATAATTTGCACATCATGTATTATACGAGAGATCACATAGTATAGCAACAAAACCGATTAAAAATAAAATTTCTCTATATATTTAAAATAAATTCTCCTAGTATTTCAAAGTATATATATATACATAAAAAATCTTTAGCCTCCAATTACAGTTTGATATTTAAATACTGTGAATAGTATTTGAAAAAAGTTACATATATACCACATGGGATTGAGAGGAGAAAGCTGAGGTTGAAAACTGAAGAATTAAAAACACAATGTTCGCTGTCTTTTGTGCTCATGAAAATGAGGGATGATAGCATTTGCCAGAAACAGAAGTGCTGTGCAAGCTTCACCATCCAATTTGTAATTGTGTTTAATTCTGATCTACGGCTCTGCCTTAAAAATCCGCACTACTACCACCTATCTACCTTCCAGAGTAGCCAATAATGATGAATTATATGACATCTATTCTGGCTAATGTCCATTAAACAAGACCATCACACAATCCTCCTTATAGATTTGAACACTCCATTCGTGGGTGAATAGCTTTTGTATTCACCCACTGTGCCTCCTACTCCCCTGTAATACACTTTCAGTTCACTCCGTCAAAAATATCTCTGGAGAGAAAGTGATTTATTTTTGCACAGAATATGTTCAAAAATACTTGAGTGCTGTGTTTATATTACACATTTTTTCTTAGTATCCTGTGGAATTTGAAAAGCTTAAGCCAGAGTTTTTCCCTTTGTCTCTAGAATGAACAGTTTATAGTTTTCGAAGATCTATTTTTTCATAAAGTGCTCTTCTTCTGTTTTATAACAACAATGACAATTTCAGGGAATACAACGCCTTGCTAGAAAATAGCTGGTCATTTTGTAATTGCTAAAAGTAGCTACATATGTATTTTATTGACAGAGAGGTAGTAATAATAGCTAGTGTTTTCAAAGTATTATGGAGTCACTAGTCATAACTCCATCATTTAGACTGATGTCATGGTTAGTGGGCTGCTTGCTCCTCTGTCCCCTTTCTGGTATCTCTAAGTGCACTCCATCATATGTTAGGCCCGTCTGCCTCAGCGTACAATTATACAATTCTCCCTTTCCTAGACTGAGATTTGGGTACAACGCCCAGTGTATGCCAGCTGCTTAATACCATGCAGGTCTGACCCAGACACTTATGTTTCTTCCCTTCATGAGCCTGTGACCAGTGATATAGTGACCATCAGCCTTCTCAAAACAAGTATATTTGGTAGGCAGTGGAACAGACTATGAGAGGAAATTATTTGAGAACAAGCCACCTACATGCATATTTAGTCTCATCTCATCATATATTCCACTGCAATCTACATTATATCATTTCCCCTCAAGTCACAGGAACAGAACAAACCCAACTTATATTCTTTTAGGAAGCCAAGGAGCTTTTGGGACCCAGGTTGTCTTCCAGAGTGAATGTCTCCCAGCCCCAGCTTTCAGGGAAGCTGCTTTTTTATGTATTCCTAGATTCCAAGACTAGAAGTTGTGATCATCCTGTGCAGCACAGGCACCAGAATAATTCCTAGAGCATATAATATCTTTTAAGAAGAATGTCCATCTTGACTGAAAAATTGTGAGTGATGTTGGAGAATCCACCATGATCCTTGCTAAACTGTTCCAATAGTTAATTGCTCTTGCTGTCAAAAATTTACACCTCATATCTGGCCTGAATTTGTCTGGCTTCAGCATCCAGCCATTGGACCATATTATATCTTACTCTGCTAGATTGAATAGCCTATTATTAAATATTTATTCCCCATGTAGAAACTGTGGCAGGGTACTGGCCAGGAGTGTCTGAGCCAGCCCTGCCGGCCCTTTAAGAGGGAGAAAAGCCCTCTGCAAACCTCCCTTGCAGGGAGGCTAATTAGCCACCTGGCTTGCAGGGCAATCAGCCTTGATGAGTGGCACCTGGCAGCCTTCTCAGGGGGATAAAAGGCCTGCCAGAAAGCAAGCCCAGTGTGGTGGGGATGGTATAGAGTGAGGTGGTGGTTTGAGCTATTCAGAGCTGAGTGTTTGAAGTTGTAAGCTGGACTATATAGAGTCTGTAGAGCTGGGAACTGTACAAAGCTGTATGTATTGGTGGTGGGGTCCTGCACTGTAAATTAAAGAGCACTGTTTGGAGCAAAGAAGGGTCTTCCTGCCTGTTCCTGAGAGGGGTGAGAGAGCGGTCTGTCACACATGGTGTCAGGGGTGGGATCGCTACACCAGCAACCCAACTGGTGGCCCAAAGATGGAGGGAACCCTGCAGTGGCTAGTAGAGCAGCAAAAGCAGACCCAGCAGGCCATGCATGCCTTGCAACAAACCCACCTGGAGATGCAACAGGCTCAAGCAGAGCAGCAGAAGACGCTGCGAGAATTCATCCACGAGCAAGCAAGTACCCAGGCGAAACTCCTGCAGCTGCTGGTGAGTCCAGGGGCAGGAGAAGGCATGCGGCCGCCGGGCTGGGGACTCTGTAAGATGAGCCTGGTGGATGACCCCGATGCCTTCCTGGGGACTTTCGAGAGGGTGGCCACCACAGCCGGGTGGGAACGGACCACCTGGGCCCTCCGGCTTGCTCCCTACCTCGTGGGCGAAGCCCAGGCGGCCTATATGGCCCTGGGGAATGCGGAGGCCCAGGACTTTGAGACTGTAAGAGCGGCCATTTTGGACTGGGTCGGGTTGTCTTCAGAGACATACCAGCAGAAGTTGCGGGCGGCCCGCTGGACGCAGGTGGTGCGGCCCCAGGCGTTTGCCCAGAGGCTAAGAGACTGGGCGACACGTTGGCTGAGGCCGGAGGCCCGGTCTGGGGAGGAAATTATGGACTCCCTGATCTTGGAGCAGTTTTTGCTCAGCCTCCCCGAGACTGTCCATACCTGGGTCAGGAGGCACCAGCCGGAGACGGTGGAGTCTGCGGTGCGCCTGACCGAGGAGTACGTGGAGGCAGAGGGACCTCGGGGAGAAGAACGACCACGACGGGTCCGGGATTTGGGGCGTCGGCCCATGGACTCCCCCCCAGCTAAGGGAAAAGGGACTAATGGGGAGCCGAGAGGGGCGCCAGAGAGAACTACCAGGCTTACCTGCTGGCAGTGTGGGAAGCCAGGGCATATTAAGAGGGACTGCCCAGCCATGGAGTGTGGCTACACCGATTGGTGTGGGTGGACCGACGTTTGGGGGCGGAAACCGCATAAGGGGATACCCACTCTGCGGGTACAGGTGGGAAGGAAGTCCCAACCGGGGGTAGTGGATTCAGCCTCCCCCTGTACGCTCGTCCGCCGGGCGTTGGTACGCCCCGAGTGGCTAATTCCGGGGGCTACCATGGACCTACAGTGTGTCCATGGGGACAGGAAGACCTGTCGGGTGGCCCAGGTCCCCCTAGAAATCAGCGGACGATTCCGCTGGAAGCGGGTCGGGGTGCCGGAGGGGTTGCCGTGCCCTGTAATCATTGGGCGGGACTGGGGCCCGGTGGGAGGTATGAGGCCCCGGGCTGCCCCAAGGCTGGGCGTGAGAACCCATACGGGGGGCTCGGTCAAGCGAAGGGGCGGGTCCCAGCCCACTAACCCAGCGAAGGACCTAGACAGCCAGGAAGGGCTGAGGCTAGAGCAGGAGGTAAGCTCCACAGAGGAGGACCTGAGCCCCTGTGAGAGCTTGGGGGAAATTGAGGCCGGGGAAGTTGCCCTGTGTGATGAAGCACCATGTGAGTGGTGTGAGCGTCGGAGGGCACAGGGGCGGCCGATACCCTGCCTCTATTGCGCAAGGCTAGAAGTAGGGCTCTCTGCCGCAGCCGCAAGGGAAGCTGAGGCAGAGGAAGCTGACCCTAGCCCTAAGAAGGCAGCAGGGGTCTCCACCACAGACGGGCAGGACACCCCGAAGCCTAGGGGAATATTGAAGGGTCCGAGCCAGCCCGATGGGGCTAGGCTAAGGGGGGAGGTGTGTGGCAGGGTACTGGCCAGGAGTGTCTGAGCCAGCCCTGCCGGCCCTTTAAGAGGGAGAAAAGCCCTCTGCAAACCTCCCTTGCAGGGAGGCTAATTAGCCACCTGGCTTGCAGGGCAATCAGCCTTGATGAGTGGCACCTGGCAGCCTTCTCAGGGGGATAAAAGGCCTGCCAGAAAGCAAGCCCAGTGTGGTGGGGATGGTATAGAGTGAGGTGGTGGTTTGAGCTATTCAGAGCTGAGTGTTTGAAGTTGTAAGCTGGACTATATAGAGTCTGTAGAGCTGGGAACTGTACAAAGCTGTATGTATTGGTGGTGGGGTCCTGCACTGTAAATTAAAGAGCACTGTTTGGAGCAAAGAAGGGTTCCCTGCCGGTTCCTGCAGAGGGGTGAGAGAGCGGTCTGTCACAAAACGTATAGACTAATCAAGTCATACTTTAACCATCTTGTTGTTAAGCTAAAGAGAATGAGTTCTTCAAGTCTGTCACTCTAAAGCAGACCTGCACATCATGCGGCCCGGGGCCACATGCGGCCCGCACGGGCTCACTGTGTGGCCCGCGGGGGGTGAGTAGGGGTGGGGCAAGTCAAGTGGGGGGTGGGGGGAAGCAGATGGGTGCAGGACAAGGGTGAGGCTTTTTGGCCCGCAGCTGGTTTTTGTGCAGTAATATGGCCCTCGCTGCTTTTCGAGTTGTGCAGGCCTGCTCTAAAGCATGTTTTCCAATATTTTAAATTATTCTCATGGCTCTTCTCTGAACCCTCTCCAATTTATCAGCATTCTTCTTGAATTATGGGTACCACAATTGGACACAGTATTCCAGAAGTGGTTACACTAGTGTCAAATACAGACATAAAATAACATCTTTACTCCTACTCAGGATTCTCCTGTTTATGCGTCCCAAGATTGCATTAGTTCTTTCAGCCACAGCGTTGCATTGGGAGCTCATATTCAACTGATTATCCACCACAACCCCCAATCATTTTCAGAATTATTACTTCCCAGGTGTTGCAGGGGGCTTATCTCGTTGCCGGGAGAAACGAGGCCTCACACAGGTGGCTAGTTGGAAAGTGGTGAGTTTATTGGAGGGAGCGGCATTTTGTGCTGGGGGGCTTATCTGCCAGCACGGCCGCAATACAAGATGACTGACACACTCAGGCGATGTAGAAGCCCAAGGAGGAAGCCCAACCCAAAGAGGTGTGTCAGCACAGATATACCCATGCTCATTTGCATCTCATACATACTCATCTCATTAATAGCAAGCAACAAACTGATTGGTCAGCACTTGTTGGTTACGTAGTCCTGCCTTAGTTTCCCCATTTGGTTTCCCACGCATTCATTCTCACACAGACGGGGTAAACACTCATGCAGCTGGGAACTGGTTCCCAAACACACAGATAACAGCAAGGTCATTCTCAGATAATACCACCATTATGCACTCTCCTGGAGTTGACTTAGAAGTGTAACTGCGCCTTCTAGTGGTTGCCCGTCACAATATCTTCCGGTCCTAATACCAGGACAGAGTCTCCTATCCTGTACGTATATCCTACATTCTTTGTTCTTAAGATATATATAAATTTACATTTAGCTGTATTAAAATGCACATTGTTTACTTGCCTCCAGTCAGTGCTGGCCTTATCAGGGGGCAAACTGAGATCAGGTCTACAATAATGGTGCCAACATGAGAGGAAAGGACAGAGGAGTGCAGACACAGATGCGAGAGTTAAACCATCGAGCTTTTTTTGTCCCATGAAGTTCTCATTCATTGAACTTGCTGGTCAGTGATGCAGACTCAGCTTCTAGGGAGGCTGCTGAATTTTTTAATGTAATTCAAAGCATCTATATATTTTTCTGTGCATCAACTCATCGATGGCAAATTTTGAAGCAGCATCTGGGAACATCCTCTCTGAGACTGAAACCACTGAGTTCCACACAATGGGAAAGTCGCGTGGAGGCGATAAAGTATATCAAACACCAAATTGGGAAGATAGATAATGCCATAGTTGCCATTATGGAGGATAATGCTATTATAGGAACTGTTCATGGGAGAACAGTGGCAGAAGGAAATGGAATAATCAGAAATATATATAACTTCAAATTTCTGTGTGGCTTAGTGTTGTGGCATGACATACTGTTTGAAATAAATGTTGTAAGCAAGAGACTCCAAGGTGTTGACCTGAATACAGTGAAACCTCGATTTAACGGACTAATTGGGGCGAGGGGGTGTCCGTTAAATCAGAAAGTCCGTTATTTAAGAAAGTAGGTTTTCCAAATGCATATGTTAAAAAATTGACTTTTGTGTAATTAAAATTAAGTACTGTATGTATGAAAAGTTTAATTTCACAGAAAAGTGTTCTGTATGTATTATTGCTTATGTACTCACCGTAGTTTTGAGACTGTAATAAACAAGTATGCGATCTAAATCGAAATAAATAAACATTTTTCTGAAAACACACTTTACTGTACTTATATTTAACTAAACAAATAAACAATGTTCTTAAAAACGAAGCAAAATTTAAATTTTATAAAAAAACAATTTTTTTCCTATTTATTCGTCTTCGGATGATGATATATCCAGACACTCCCGTTGTGGCGTGACATTAATGTTCGATGTCGAGGTGCTTGCTTTAGGTAATCCTGCTTTGAAAAAACTATCAACTTTTGTTTGAACTTTTGAAGTCTGCTGTTTTTTTATAAACTCCCTAAAATTACGAAAATGGGTGTAATAAGGCTGAATTTTATTATCTGATGAATTGTCAATAAATGTTATTAGATCGTCGAGATGTGATCTAATCACTGATAACTTTATTTTTGGGTGTGTTGTTTCTTCTTCCTCATTATCTTCACTCCCATCCTCATCTTCCAAGGTCATTACCTCAGATGCTATTTCACTTTCACTCATGATGTGATACCCAGGGTCACCTTCATCTTCTTCTAACCACTGTAAAACATCTTCCTCAGCTACTTCTTCTCCACCAATATTCTGTATTGTCCTACAGTAATCAGTAACCTCTAGCCCTTCTAAATCCAAGTCTGCATCTTCGTTGTCAAGCAAATTCTTCCAACCATTTTCCAATGTTTGCACTTTCACTTCTTTCCATGCTGCAGCAAAATTAAAAATTGCCGATTTTAAACTGTAGCTCTTTAAGTTTTGTAAGGTACGCTGTCCTCTTGTATCTTCTTCATTATCATCATTCTGCAATACAACCATTACTTCCTCTAAAAACTTTTTGCGGTATATTCGTTTGGTTGCCAGAATTATCCCCTGGTCCATGGGCTGGATAAGTGATGTTGTATTTTTTGGCAAAAACATACATCTAAATTTGCCATCTTCTGAACATAAAATATTTTCGGATGGATGAGCAGGAGCGTTGTCTAAAAGCAATAAACATTTCACATCTTCCGGTGGTATTCCAAGCTCTTCGCCTTGAAATTTCCTGACTACAGGTACAAAGTGTTCGAAAAACCAATCTTGGAAAATCTTTGAGGTGAACCAGGCCTTTGTAGAGTTATAGTATAAAACGGGCAGATGATCCATTATATTTTTAAAACTCTAGGTTTACGAGATTTGCCAACAATTACAGGTGTCAGTTTATGCGATCCATCGGCGTTGGCACAAAGCAGCGCCGAGATCCTGTCTTTGCTGATTTTTCTTCCAGGTGTCGATTTTTCATATTTGAAGGCTTGTGTGTTTTCAGGCAGAGAACGCCAGAACAAACCAGTTTTGTCAGCATTGTAAATCTGAGACCTTGATAGCATTTCGTTAGTTATACGTTCTATTAATTTTTGCCTAAACGGTTCAATATCTTCTGTTGGAGCACTTGAAGCTTCGCCGTAAATTCGTTTGTTCATAAGTCCGTGCCTTTTGCGAAAGCGCCAAAGCCATCCATCACTTGCTTTGAATGGTGTGTTCATATGATTTGCTAATTTAATTGCTGCAGATTTCAATTCAACTGCCCGAACTGGAACCTCACAAGAACGTTGTTGTACGTACCACTTCAGCAATGCTTCTTCAACTGAAGTTTCACGTGCCAATTTCATGTTTTCTGGGATTGGTGTTTTCACCAACATCACATAGTAACGTAATTTTTTTTATTTTGTCTTTGTTTTTTTTAATGTCCGATACAGTTTGCTTTTTTATGCCATATTGCTCACATATACGAGACACAGCCACTCCCGATTCCAACTTTTGTATGACTTCTAATTTTTGACTTAGCGTTAAATTAACTCTTTTCTGTTTCTCCATATTTTAAGGTTAGGGTAACACACAAATTTAAATTTATAGGGAATAGGTCCAGTACCTTTAGTAAAAAATGCACAGGGCTGGGGCCTGGCTTACTGCAGGTCAGAACATCTACCAGCACGTGTTAAAAGTGCTGCAGAAAGTCACGCCACAAAACTCGCGGGATGAGGTGTGATCACATGCTCATCCAGCGTTTTTTCAAACTGGGGGACCTGAGCTCCTGCCGCAAACAAAACAAAAAAAAAAAGAAAGAAAGAAAGGAAAAAAACCCCAAACCGAGCTGTGGGAGCAACAGCCCCACCGCCACCACAGAGAGGGGGCCGCAACCCGCAGCCGGCAACCAGCCCGCCCGCGGCTGCAACCCCGGCGGCCGCAGAGAGCGGACAGTCAGTCCGCAGGGGTCCCGGCTCCCGGTACCCGCCAGGAAGCCCAGGTGCTGCGGGGAGCCGGGCGGCAGCCCCCCCGCAGCTTCAGCCTCGGGCGGCAGCAAGACCAGCTGCTGGGGGGAGCCGGGCGGCAGCCCCCCCGCAGCTTCAGCCTCGGGTGGCAGGAGAGTGGACACGGGTCCCGGCTCCCGGGACCCGCCAGCAAGCCCAGCTGCTGCGGAGAGCCGGGCAGCAGCCCACCCCCCTTCCCCCCCCCCCCCCGCAGCTTCAGCCTCGGGCGGCAGCAAGCCCAGCTGCTGCAGAGAGCCGGGCGGCAGCCCCCCCCCCCGCAGCTTCAGCCTCGGGCGGCAGCAAGCCCAGCTGCTGCGGAGAGCCGGGCAGCAGCCACCCTCCCCTCTCCCCTCCCCCGCAGCTTCAGCCTCGGGCGGCAGCAAGCCCAGCTGTTGCAGAGAGCCGGGCGGCAGCCCCCCCTCCCCCTCCTCTCCCCCTCCCCCCCCGCAGCTTCAGCCTCGGGCGGCAGCAAGCCCAGCTGCTGGGGGGAGCCGGGCGGCAGCCCCCCCCCTGCAGCTTCAGCCTCGGGCGGCAAGACAGTGGACACGGGTCCCGGCTCCCGGGACCCGCCAGCAAGCCCAGCTGCTGCGGGGGAGCCGGGCGGCAGCACCCCCGCAGCTTCAGCCTCGGGCGGCAGCAAGCCCAGCTGCTGGAGGGCGGCAGCTTCAGCCTCTGGGGGCAGCAGGGAGCCCACAGCCAGCCCTCCACAAACGAATTTCGGATGCATCAGACTCTAAAAAATTTTGTCCGTTGCATCCGAAGTCCGTTAAATGGAGGTCCGTTAAATCGAGGTTTCACTGTATATCTGAAGCATTGGAACAATTGGAGAAAGCAAGGTCATACCAGCAGTCTCACTGGTCAGATGAGGGATTTCAAAACGTTCTGAAGAGTGCACAGAAATTGGCAGAGGAACTTCATACTGAAGCTCTTTTGCCACCCATTCAAGACTACAAGAATCATTGAAGAAGAAGGCATTTTGATTACAAGGCATGGTATGCAGACCAGAAAAGTGAGATTTGCTGATCAGGAGTTTGAAAGTTGTGTTAATTAAAATTTTTGAACAAGCATTTTAACGTTGTTAGTTCTCCTTCACTGGGGTAGGTAGCAGAGCAGTACCATGAGAGCAGTAGAACAAGAAGAAGGCAGAATTGAGACCTTTCAAAGTTTTGCCCCAAGCAAGAGGGCAAGGGGGCTGTCACGGGGTGGCACAGGCTTCCTTCCCCTTGTCCCTGTGCCCCGTGCTTAGGCTGGCCAAAGAAAGGCGCGTAGACACTCCTCTGGTGCTTCACCTGTGCTCTTTTATTTACAGTGCCTTCAAAGTCCCCACGTCCCCAACATCAGGCCCCTCACAGACCGCTCCCCAGGTCCTCTGGCCCCTCGGGGCTTGTATCCCCCAGCAGAGACAGAGCTAGGTATCCCCTGTCCTCCTGCCTGGCTAGCCTCCCCTGACTGCCCCTGAGTCAGGGCTTTTCTACTCCTTTCTGCTCCCTGCCCCAGCTGTGCTCAATCTCTCCAGCCAGGGGCTGTGAGCTAGCCTTCATTAAGGCTTCCGGCTGGGCTTCTTGCAGGCTTCTCCCTGCATCGGCCCCTGGCCCTGCTATCCCCAAGCAGGGCTTAGCTTGCAGGGGCAGGGCATTCTCAGGGTTTTTACCCTTGCCCTGCCACAGGGGCCTTGATGTTAGAGTCATCACTATATACCTGAAAAGTCTGAAAGTTTCCACTGTTTTGATCACATTTGTTCTACAAAAGCTTTCAAATGAAAAATGGTGGCTTCCTACATTACTCACCCACTGTGGACAGGAAGAGCCAACAGCTCAATGAGACTTAGTGAACAGTACCTCCAAACTTTTAAGATATTTAGATTTATTTCTGCTTTCTTCCTGGATAGCTGTCCTGAAATATAAAATGTTTACTTGAGCAATTCACAAGATAACCACTCGACTTCACCACAGTCATATTCAAAATATTATTGGTGAGACACTTATTTGTGTCTTATTCCACCTCCATTTTATAGCATGCACTATGTCCAATTCACAACCTTTGCTGCTTGATATTTTCTGAGTCTTGGCTAGACATCTATGGCTAGACAGAAAATGGAGGTGCTTTTATAGAGTTGCCAACTTTATAATCACACAAAACCGAATATCTTTGCCCCGCTCCTGGCGTACCTCTCCTCGAAGGCCCTGCCCCATTCACTCCATCCCTCCTCCTCACTCACTTTCACTGGGCTTGGGTGGGAGATTGGAGTGCAGGAGGGGGCGAAAGCTCCAGCTGGGGGTGTGGTCTCTGGGGTGGGGCCAGAAATGAGCCATTCTGGGTGTGGGAAGGGGCTCTGTTCTGAGGCAGGGGATAAGAGGGTGGGAGGGAGGGAGGGCTCTGACTGGGGCGTGAGTCCAGGTTGGGCCAGGAATGAGGAGTTTTGGGTGCAGGAGAGGGCTCTGGGCTGGGTTAGAGCTGAGGGATTTGGAGTGCGGGAATGGACTCAAGGCTAGGGCAGGAGGTTGGGGTGTGGGGGAGGGTATGGGCTCCAGGTGGGAGTTTGGATGCAGGAGAGGGCTCAGGGCTGGGGTTAGGTTGCAGAAGGGGGTACAGGCTCCAGGAGGGAGTTTGGGGTGCAGGAGGAGGTGCGGTGTGCAGGCTCCAGGAGGGGGCTAAGGGCTGTGGCAGTGGTTCGGGGTGCAGGCTCCAACCGGGTGGAACTTACCTCAGGTGTTCTCAGGCGTTTTCCGGTCGATGGTGCAGCAGTGCTAAGGCAGACTCCCTGCCTCTTCTGGCTCTGTGCGGCTCCTGGAATCAGCCAGCATGTCCGGCTCCTATGTACAAAGGTGGCCAGGCAGCTCTGCGCCGTGTGCAGTGCGCTCTGCCTGTGCCCACAGGCACTGCCGTACAGCTCCCATTGGCTGAGGTTTTCTGACAAAGAGAGCTGGAAAGCCAGCGCTCAGCTGGAGAGCCAGCACTCCGGGGCAATGTGTGAAGGCTCCCTCGTTGCCCCTGCACCTAGGGGCCACAGGGATATGTTGGCTGCTTCCAGGAGCCCTACGGAGCCAGGGCAGGTAGGGAGTCTACCAAAGCCCCGCTGCACTGCTGACCGGAGATTTAACGGCCTGGTCAGCAATGCCGACCGGAGCCGCCAGTGTCCCTTTTTGACGGGAATACCATGAAAAATACCGTATTTCTAGCAATCCCCAGAGAGGAAACAAATTTCTAGTATCTGTGTTGGTATGAGAGATTTCATAGAAAGAGAAGGCCTGACTTTCATTCCTTAGGTAAACACATCTTTGTGCTTATGCATTTATGCTTCTCCTTTCCAATACATATTACCACATAAATTCTCAAGGTGCATATGCACCTTTGCTGATGCACATGACTAGACGAATGGCCAAACGTGTCTACATAGGGTCTGCAAATGATTATCAGGTAAAAAATGTACTCATAAATACAGATAATCCCTACATTAACGCTGTCACTTGTAAAGCTTCATCTGATGTTAAGATGCTTTACATTTTCTTTTATCTCATGTACTGCAGGCTTTATGCTTAAAATTCCCTGAGTCTCACATAAATTCAAAGAGAGGTGAGCAATTATGTAGAATATTAGTTTCGAGTAATGCAAAAATGTTGCAGTGAGGGATGTTCTAGTGTTCATTTCTGTCTGGGTTACACTTGTCTAAGTTGTTACACATATCTGTTAGCCTTCAGACTTCAAAGGGAACCTAAACCAATTGACCCTGTAATACTGCATCTCTATTTTCCTGAATCCCCGCAGGGTATAGCATCTACCATAGAATATACATGTTGTTCATTCAATTCTTTGATTTATAGTTGATGCAAAAGCTTTGATATAGTGGTTATTTGAAGACACTGACACAGCAGTATTTTGAAAGAAATTTTAGGACTAGGAAAAAGCAATGTATATATAAACCTATGCTATACAACTGTGATTCTCTACCACCATGCTGCATCATAAGTAGCTTACCATGTGTAAGCTACTTAACTTTTGATCTAGCCATTAATTAGTTTATATGCAGAGCATAAGGGCCAGATACTTCTTTATACTAAGGCCACTTCACACCAGTCTGGAAAGGTAAAGAGACCCGAAACTAAGTGAAAACATAATTTACACCCTCTTCAGACACTGTTCAGTAAAATACCTTAATGTAAATGAGAGTAAGGCCCTACAGCATTAATAGAAACCCTTTCCTGTCTGGGGAATTTTGAATGTGGCCTCCTTTGGTATCACCTGTCTTTTGGTGAGGTTAAGAAAGGCTTGAGTCTTCTCTACTGCAGTGATGTAAAGATGCAACACTAAGGGTATGTCTTCACTACAGGACTAGGTCGATTTCCCTTAATTCGATTTTCTAAACTCGACTTTAGAAAATCGAATCAGTGTGTCCCCACCAGGACAGCAGGTCGACAGTGGTCGACACTGTCTGTCCTAGAACTTTTGCAGGGGTCGACATAGCCCGCATTGCACTGTGGGTAGGTAGCCCACAGTGCAATGCGTGCCGGACCCCCCACCACCACCACCACCTGCCCAAACAGCTCCGCGAACCCCCCGCTCGCCCAAGCAGCCCTGCGCCGGACCCCCGCCTGCCCAAACAGCCCCGCGAACCCCCCGCTCCCCCAAGCAGCCCCGCGCTGGACCCCCTGCCTGCCCAAACCACTCCGCGAACCCCCCCGCTCGCCCAAGCAGCCCCGCGCCGGACCCCTGCCCGCCCAAACAGCTCCGCGAACCCCCCGCTCGCCCAAGCAGCCCCGCGCCGGACCCCCGCCCGCCCAAACAGCTCCGCGAACCCCCCACTCGCCCAAGCAGCCCCACGCCGGACCCCCCGCCCGCCCAAACAGCTCCGCGAACCCCCCCGTTCACCCAAGCAGCCCCGCGCCGGACCCCCCGCCCGCCCAAACAGCTCCACGAACCCTCCTGCACGCCCAAACATCCCTGCGCCGGACCCCCGCCCGCCCAAACAGCTCCGCGAACCCCCCGCTCGCCCAAGCAGCCCCGCGCCAGACCCCCCGCCCGCCCAAGGAGCTGTTTGGGCGCGGGGCTGCTCGGAGGTCGGAGGCTTAACATCAGATGCCTCTTCACTTACTGACAATAGATGTAGAGAAGTCGATTTTAGCCTTACTTCTCTCGTCAAGCAGGAGTTACAAAGTCGATTTTGAGTGCCCTTTAAATCGATTTTAAGGGCATGCAGGTGAAGACAGGTACACGTTTAGTTCGACTTAATGTCGTTAAAGTCGACGTTAAGTCCTAGTGAAGACATGCCCTAAGCTTGACTTACAGCAGCTGGACAAACAGTCCGCCAATAACAAGAAGTTAGTCCAGTTGTATCACTTCTCAAGTCAATTATTATGGACTAGACTTTGATTTTAGGGACAGCACTGAGCAAGGGGTGGTGAGTAAGCGTCACCACCCCAACTGTAATGCTAGGAGGCATTATGCCATAGAGGCAGCCTAGCTCTAGAAGGATAGTAATTTGGCAAGGGAATGAAGAGATTCTACATTATTCCCTACACTTGCTCCATGGAGGGAGTAAACCGACCTGCCTGCCAGCTCCACTGGTTTTCAGACCTTGCTAGACATCCATGAAGGGGGCAACCAATCAAAACTGCTTTCTGTGCTCAGGGTGAGCCTAGTGTCTCAGGTTAGGAAGCCCGAAGAGCTTCTGCTTCCCACTTCCCAGCTGATGGGCTGGGGATACTTCTTAGCACAGTTAGGGATCAGCTGTTCCTACGGGCTCTGCAGCTCTTCTTACGGTTCCTTGTTCTGTCTGGGGAGCAGAGAGAGAAGTGGGGAAAGTGAAAATCTTTCTAGAGCTGAAGTCTAGCTCCTCCCTCCCCAGTTTTGGGAGGTTGGAAAGAAAAGATGATCATCCCTGCACTGATCTCCATTCCATGGGTCTCCAAACATTGGGGACGGAGAGGGCTTTTTGATATGAAATTGGTTAGGGATAGATTTATTTTTAGCACAACAAAATATGGTTTTTTTGGTGGGTGTTGGTGTGAAATGTTGATTCTGAGGGAGGTGGGAAAGAAGAATGAAATGCTTCCATGAGAAGAGAGAGGGGAAGCAGGTAGAGTATGAATTACTGGAGTCTCTCTCTCCCTTCTCACTCTATCCTCCTCCATCTCTTTCTGTGCATGTTTATGCAAATCAATTCACATTTATGCATATCTCTCTATATATATATATATATATAGAGAGAGAGATTTTATATAAAGGTGAAGTCTACTGCTGGTTTGCTTTGAGATTTTTGGCAGCTCTAAGTAAACAGCTGGGCAGTACCTGGTTATCCATGTGGGCCTGGCTCCAAGGCCTAAGTGGCCCACAGAGGAGTTTAAGGGGAGGCTCTCTTACTTCTTCCTATTCTCTGAAGAGGCAGATAGTCCAAGTCACTATCTAGTCACACAGTATTAGGATATATATCTGGTCATGATATGATTGACTCATTTGTTTTGGTTCTGTGACAATGATGCAGAGGCTATAGGTGGTATGATATTTCAAGTACAAATTGGCATTTGAATTTTGAGGCTCATGGTTTTGCATGTAAAGAGCAGAAGAAGTGATAAGAACTGTTACAAATACACAGTGGCAAAGCAAAGCAAAACAAATCGAAAACTTTCTCATGGTATGATTGTTGATGTGCAGTCTCTGTGCTTGCTTGCTTTCATGTTACATTGCTGGGCTCAGTGTAATTAAATGCTGCTTGGGACCATGGTTTTATTTTTGTATTGTGTGCACACCACATGGATTTATATTTCACTTTTTTTTTTGGTGAGGGTGGGGGGTCTTTTGCATTTTTATCATATTTTTCCCCATTTCTATTCACTCCTCATCTTAGGGTTTCACATCCTCTGAAGCGCAAGTGTAACCACTGCAAGTTCATCCAGTGCTGGTACTTACGAATGCCTGCAACGTGCACAAGGCTCAGACATTATGGGGACAACTCAGGTACTATTTTAACCTCCTAGGAAATGCCTTTATTTTCAGTGAAGAAATTACTTCCCCCACTGCACTGAGAATACAAAATGGCTTTTTGGATTCCTAGTGTTAGATAACATCATATGGGGGCTAGTTCTGCCATGCTTACTGATACTGAGTCATATTGAAATCCCTGGGTCTACTCCTAGAATGTGGTCCTACTCCAGGCGAGTAGAAGTGGCAGAATCTGGCCCAAAGAAGAACCATTGGTGTCCTGAACATTCATGCTGGCTGTTGACATAAGAATTTTTACATCATAAAGCTTGCTAATTAGAATTCAAGTTAAATTTCTAACATTTCAATATTACAACAAACCAACAAATTCTACAATCCTGTTGAAATCAGAAGGAATTAAAATGTGTGGAAAGCATCATATAAAGACTATTACAGCAGTGCCCCCTAGTGTTGCTCTAGTTAAAGTGTCCATGTTGTCAAGATAAAATCCCATTTTAATAAATATATTTATTAGAGGCCCAATCCTGCATCCTCTACTCACATGAGCTAGTAACTAAAATATGCAAATAACTAAGGGGAGAAGAGCTATGTGTAATGTGAAATGTTGTGTCTTTCACCAACAGAAGTTGGGCCAATAGAAGATACTGGCCTCATCGACCTTGTCTTGCTAAGTAAGGGGTGGGCAAACTTTTTTGGCCCGAGGGCCACATCGGGGTGAGAATCTGTATGGCGGGCTGGCTAGGGAAGGCTGTGCCTCCCCAAACAGCCTGGTCCCCACCCTTTATCTGTCCCCTCCCACTTCTCACTCCCTGACTGCCCCCCTCAAAACTCTCAACCCATCCAACCTCCCCCGCTCCTTGTCCCCTGATCTTTCCCTCCTAGCTTCCCCCGTCCCAAACTGCTGCCCCATGGGACCCAACCCCCTATCCAATTCCTGGATTGCTCTGACCCATAGCCACACCTTCACCCCTTGACAGACCGCACTGGGACTCCCATAACTTATCCAACCCCCCTGTTCCCTGACTGCCCCCCAGGACCTCCTCTCCCCCCCCCCCCCCACGACCACCACATCCCCCTTATCATGCCACTCAGAGCAGCAAGACTGAAAGCCATGCCATCCGGACAGAGCCAGTCACGCATGGCATCATGGCTGCGGGGAAGGGGGGTCAGCAGGGGAGGAATTGGGGGCTAGCCTCCCCAGGCAGGAGCTCAAGGGCCAAGCAGGATGGTCCTGTGGGCCGTATTTTTATAAACTTTTTTAAATTGGGGAAATATCACTTTTATCAAATTATAAAAGAACTATATTTGTTGATTATTTTTTGTTGTTTGTAGGTGGGTTTTTTTGCAGATCCCAGAGTCAAAACTAAATAAAAAGTCCATCTCTAAAGCAATATTTAGAGTCCTTTTGGAGTTTGATTTTAATTAGCTTTGAATACATTAAAAGGACCAATTTGTTACTAGAATTCTGACTCCCTTGACAACAGTGAACTTTAAAAAAAAATTACTTTCTTTTAACACTGTAACAGGAGAGAGGTAGGACTCACAAATCAAATTTTGGGTTATTCATATAGTAGTGTGGAATATTAACCACAGAACTTGACTGTAATCATAGTTTTGTGTTTGAATACTACAGAAGTGGTTCATGTATTGAAGTGTATTTGTTCCCTGTTTGTGGGGTCATTTTTTCATATGGCCACACTATTCTTCTAAGGTGTAAATGAATCTTGAAATTTACATGAATGATTCATCTGGAAAAAATCACACCTGAGGTGAGTTGTGCATTATTATTGTTTAAGTTAACTTATTCATTCAAAGAGCAGAAACAATATCATGCAACTTTGGTGTGCAAACACTACACACCACAAAAATCAAATGAACACCCCCAAAGAGAAATTTGAATAAACTATTTCAGCAAATACTTACATCTTAAAACTATCTTGAATATCATTAATGGTTTTGTGGGAATGAGTTTGAAAATACAGAAGTTTCCTGAAAAGGAACTCAACATACAAAAGGAAATATACCGACTATTATCACTATCTTTTCCACACTCCAGCTTCAAGCTTTATATTCTAGGTTCCCTAAAATTGAGCAATTGAGATCATTTGTTTTGATGGCTCTCACTTCTTGATCTGTTTTGTAAACAAAGTATTGGCCATTAATGCTGGTAGGCTACTTATCCTTGGAGCATTAAAACTAATTAAGTTGTCAGCAGAGTCTTAAATTCCATTCATAGGCTAGCCTTGATGTGTGAGGGGATAGGTCCCTACATAGGGGAAGATATATGCGAACATACATAAACTAACACAATAAGAGGTGCAATTAAGGATGAATTACAGAGATCACCATGTTGTCCAAACCTAGCAATATACATACATTCTTTTTTAATCTTCTTCGTATGGCTAAATGTAAGGCAGTGTTAATAACCTTGAAAACCATCTCCCGGACTCAAGTCTTTTTCCAATGTGAATTCCCTAACTACTCTTGTTTTGCTGACCTAGATTCAACTTCAGTCTTTTATAGGAACTTTGTTTTAGATTCTTACCTATTTAAACATAAATTCAGAATAGGACAGTTTATTTTGGAATGAACTTACTACAGATACAGAACGGCTTCTAAAATCATCCTAGACACCTTAGTCAAACACACACTAATTTGGATTTTAAGTGATCACAGGGGGTCCCCGTATACATCTTCTCCCTTATCTATCATTTCGTGTATCCATCACTCATTAGTAGGGGAATGTGTTCTGATTCATGTCGGTTCCAATCTGTATATACATCATTTGCAACTTACTTGCTTTGCTTTTTGTGTCGCTTTTTTGTGGGTACTTAGCACCCACCGGCAGCCAGCACCAAAACTGAAAATCAACTTTCTGATGGTGTCATCTGACTCAGATGATGAAAGTGAACATGCATCGGTCTGCACTGCTTTAGATCGTTATCAAGCTGAACCGTTATCAGCATGGATGCATGTCTTCTGGAATGGTGATTGAAGATGAAGATTAAGATATGAATTTTTAGCACATCTGGCACGTAAATATCTTGTGACAGCAGCTACAAAAGTGCCATGCGAACGTCTGTTCTCACTTTAAGGTGACGTTTTTAATTGAGAAGCGGGTAGCATTATCTCCTGAAAATGTAAACAAACTTGTTTGCCTGAGTGACTGGCTGAACAAGAAGTAGGACCGAGTGGGCTTGTAGACTCTAACATTTTATTTTTGAATGCAGGTATTTTTTGTACATAATTCTACATTTGTAGGTTCAACTTTCATGATAAAGATACTATTTCTTTTGTTTCTTAGAGCACAAATATTTGTAATCAAAATAAATATAAAGTGAGCACTGTACACTTTTTGTTCTGTGTTGTAATTGAAATCAATATATTTTAAAATATAGAAAACATCCAAAATATTTTAATAAATGGTATTCTGTTATTGTTTAACAGTACGATTAATCACGATTAATTTTTAAAATTGCTTGACAGGTAAACTGGCACATGTGAACTGTCCTGGGGTAAATGCACAGTAGTAGTGCCGAGGCACTTTAGTTTTACTGAAAGGAAAGCTATATGCCCACCTGAGTTTGATCTCGGTGAATTTACCTCGAGGTAAAACTGAATTGCCTGAGGAGGTTGTGAAGGCTAGGACTATAACAGGGTATAAAGGAGAACTGGATAAATTCATGGAGGTTAAGTCCATTAATAACTGTTAGCCAGGATGGATAAGGTATGGTATCCTTAGCCTCTCTTTGTCATGGGGTAGTGATGGATGGCAGAAGAGAGATCACTTGATCATTGCCTGTTGGGTTCACTCACTGCGGGACACCTGGCATTTGCCACTGCCGGTGGACAGGATGCTGGGCTGGATGGACCTTTGGTCTGACCCAGTATGGATTTTCTTATGTTCTTGTGCTTTGTCATTACTGTATCTTTACCTTGGGATAGTACATAAGTGGGAGTTACGTTGTGGTAAAATCATACCTTTCCTTAGCAGTGAAGACAACAGAAGGTGTCCCCTGAAACAGCTGTTGACATGACTATCAACTAAAGTGGAATACTAAAGTGCATTTCCCATTCAGTTTAAGATGCTGATTTGTGACAGACAGATATATTAAATATCATACTGAAAATGTTTCAGACATAAGCAACTGGTTTTCAACAACTATATACTGTACGCTCAAGTTAATTCTTTAAACTGATGCTATGGTAAATACAGAGAGCATTTTCTCCTAGCATGTATACTGTAAAATCCAACTTCTTTATTCATTTATTTTTGTATGTTATATTCAATTCCAAACTTGAATTAGTTCACCTGAGATTTAAACTATGGATAAAATTAAATACACTAGCCCATCAGTTCATTTTTTAATTACATATTAACCAAGTTCAGAGCTACTGTAGTGGGGGCTTGTAATTAACTATGTCTGTGTGGTGCAGTGGTATAATATAAGCAGCCATTTTCCCAGTTAGGAATCCTTCCTTCTACAAACACCCTTTTGATGCTTCTAGAATGTAGAATGTAACACACTGGTGCCTGTGTGTTAGAACTGCGTAGTTGTCAATATGCTTGGTGGAAATGTGGTAAAATAGTTTCACTAGGGCACAGATGCCATATAAAAATCATTTAGATGGGAAACCCATAAAAGTGAAGTAAGTGCTGCTTTGTGCCACATTCCTCAATACAGTAAACCCTCGATTTAACGGACCCCGATTTAACGGACTTCGGAGGCAACGGACAAAATTTCCGATGCATCCGAAATCCGTTATTGGGGGCGTTTGAGAGCCTCCGCTCGGCTCCCCGCAGCGGGAAGCCGGGCGGGGGGTTTGACAGCTCCCGACGGGCTTCCCGCTGGGGGGAGCCGAGCGGGAGCTGTCAACCCCCCCGCCCGGCTCCTCGCAGCGGGGAGACGGATGGGGGGGGGGGGTTTGAGAGCCCCCGCTCGGCTCCCCGCAGCGGGAAGCCAAGCGGGAGCTGTCAACCCCCCCGCCCCTCTCCCCTCAGCGGGGAGTCGGGCGGGGGGAAGGGGGTGGGGTGGGCTGGCTCCATATAACGGACTAATTCGGGCGGGGGGGTGTCCGTTGTCACCCGAAAGTCCGTTATTTAATCATTTAAAAAAATTATTAAATAACAGACTTTCGGTTTTAACGGACACCCCCCCGCCCAAATTAGTCCGTTATATCGAGGTTTCACTGTATACTTACCATAGAACACCTATTTATATTTGTGTGCCTAAAATGAAGTATCTGAACAGGGAAAGAAGACAAAACATGGAAGTAAAAGGCACATGTGGTTTACCAAAAAACCAAAACCAAACTACAGGGTTTCAAGGATGTGTCAAAGTTCTGGGATGTTTTTGCAAGGGTTAACAATCTTTGTGAAGATTTTGACATTCACATAAGTCTTTCCAAATTGTACAGAGCAGCTGGTGGATTTTTGCTAGCTTCAGCAGTGTCTTGTTGACTTTGAGCCAGATTCTCCAGGACAGTCAGTGCAAAGCGGCTGGATACTATCTGTAAATAGAGAGCAGAGATACTGCTGGATACTATCTGTAAATAGAGAGCTGGATACTATCTGTAAATAGAGAGCTCCTTGTGCAGAGAACCTCTCTGCAGCCATAAACCCTGACATCAACCCCCTCTTCCTTCAGCATGAGGAGAGAGATGGCGGTATGGGGATATGTGAAAGGGATGCTCTGCTTTATTGATTCTCAACAAGTGTAAGGTCAATTAGAATCTCGTGCACTCACTAACTGCTACTTGAGCTGGCCTGGCACAGAATGAGGGAGATATAATTGGCTTCTAAAAGTTTCCTTTATACCTAGTAGAACTCAGCGCACAGAATCGAACCTTTTGAATCTTGCAGTTGGGTGGGACAGCAGTTTAACCTTTGATTTGGCTCATTGGTCTTCGTTGACATACACTGAAGGATATTCCAGGAACCATTTGGGGGGGGGGGGGGGGTCTTTTTCTGTGTGGTGTTTTCTTCCTCCTCCTGCTGTTTTTCACCTGTGTGAGTTTGAAACGTGGCTATTATCAGGATAGTACTCAGAATTATTCCATGCTTCTGACTGATCACTCTGCAGTGGTCCTAGTACTGCTGTCTTGAATAAATAAAGCTTATTTATGGATGGCACATCCAAAAACCACAGGCTTTCAGTGCTATTCCTCATTTATTCCAACTCAGGCCTTTTCTGTTAACACTGACTTGATTGATCTTTTCTGTCACAAACAAAATCTCTTATGGTTGGATTACTGCAGAGTTCGCTCTATCTGGGACTATAATCATTTTCTAGTGCTACCACTTCCTAATTACTTTCCAGATTTCAGAAAGTCCTTTCAGAGTAATATGGGGACTCACTTTGATAACCACTCAGTTAAACTACAGCAATGACTTGTCCTGTGGTCTCCCTGAAGAAGCTCTGTATGGGCTCCAACTTGTGCACAATGGTATTACTCTTATTTTAACTCCCTCACAATAGACTGAAGTGAGTCACTGCAGCTATAAAGAAATTTTATTGGCTCTCTGGGAAATATTAAATCACTTTGAAATTGGTTAATGTCTTATAAAGCAGAGTGCAATTTAGGTCAGATGTCTGATGGGCTCAGCTCTGCATTCTGTGTTATGCTCCCAACTAAAGGTATTTTTAGACTGATAATGAACATCCCCTTTTGTTATGGTCTTACATTTTCTTTCATAAGAAAGCAGTCCCATCCTACATGACAAACCATCAAGATATCTTAAAGATTTCATTTTGTCCTAACCACTAAAGAATACTGCAGTCTTCTCCAATTAAAGTTTACTCCAAAAAAGTTGAAGTAGAGTTTATATTGTTAAATGTTCAATAAGCATTGGGATAAAGTGTCAAATTGCATATATATTTATATAGGATATATATACAGATATATGGGGTCAAACTGAATTCAGTAGAGTTACATCAGAGATACGTAAAGATGAGGAAGACTTTGTGGCACCTTAGAGACTAAGCAGTTTATTTCAGCATAAGCTTTCGTGGGCTATAGCCCACTTCATCAGATGCATAGAATGGAAGAGAAGTAAGATGCATTTATACACACAGAAAGCAAAAAAAAAGTTGTACAGTTGCATAGCAACTCTAAGAGGCTGTTTAATATGGATGGGCCATTATCAGCAGGAGAAAAAAATACCTTTTTGAAATGGATATTTTTTTAGGCACAGAAATCCAAGGCACAAGCCAGACTTTGTATCACTAGTTCTGATTTACTTCCTTATGAGCTGTCTGGACCCAGCTAATATTTCTGAATGAACGCTAAAATGTGGATTGTGTGCTAATAAAAATAGGCCTGGTTGGGATTTATAATTTATAATTCTGGTTAATAGGTTCAATCCAATCTAATATCTTTCTTTTCTTAGTCTTGTTCTTATTCACGTTTGTTTGTACTTTGGATTATCAAAGTACATCTTGATTACTTTATATGAAAGGTGCTTTTATTCTTGCATTGTAGTGACTTGCATTACAGCTGGGTATAACTGGAAAACACTGAGTATAAAAACAAAGTTAAAACAGACAGTGACACTGGAAATCAATTCAAGTAATTAAGGAGTCTAGATGACAAACCCAAACAAGTTTGTGGATGATCCCAGCAGGGAGATTTGCAAGCACTTTCGGGGACTAGATTAGAATTCAAAATGATCTTGACAAACTGGAGAAATTGTCTGAAATAAACAGGATGAAAGTCAGTAAGGACAAATGCAAAATACTCACTTAGGAAGGAATAATCAGTTGCACAAATACAAAAGGGGAAATTATTGCATAGGAAGAAGTACTGCAGAAAAGGACATGTGGGTTATAGTGGATCACAAACTAACTACGAATCATCAATGTAATGCTGTTGCAAAAAACTGACCATTGTTCTGGGATGTATTAACAAGAGAGTTGTAATCAAGATACGAGAAGTAATTCTTCTACTCTACTGAACACTGATAAGGCCTTGGTGGGAGTACTATGTCCACTTCTGGGTAGAATCATAGAATCATAGAAGATTAGGGTTGGAAGAGACATCAGAGGTCATCTAGTCCATCCCCTGCTGAAAGCAGGACCAACACCAACTAAATCATCCCAGCCAAGGTTTTGTCAAGATTGGCCTTAAAAACCTCTAGGTTTGGAGATTCCACCACCTCCCGAGGTAACCCATTCCTTTTGGGAAAATGTGGACAAATTGGAGAGAGTTTAGAGGACTGCAACTACAATGATTAAAGATAGAAAAAATAGTTTTCTTTAGTCTGGAGAAGAGAAGACTGGGGAGGTGGGGGAGACATATAACAGTCTTCAAGTATATAAAAGTTATTTATAAAGAGAACAGTGGAGATTTTAAAGAGGAGGTAGGACAAACATCTGTCAGGGATGGTCTAGATAATAATTTAGTCCTGTCACAGTCCAGGGGATTGGATGTGATGACCTATCAACGTACCTTCCAGTCCTACACTTCTGTGATTCTATATAGCCACTTTCTCACCTCTGTGCACCGTTGGAGCAGTGCAGTGGGGTCAGAACACCCCAGAGAATACAGCCTCTAGATTGTCAAGACTCAGAGGTAGCCATGTTAGTCTGGAATTGCAGAAGTGACAAAGAGTCCTGTGGTACCTTAAAGACTAACTAAAGTCAGGCAGGCACAGGGGGGCCGCGGACCTGCTTGGGCAGGTGGGGGGGAGCCGGTGCGGACCTGCTTGGGCGGGCGGGGGGAGCCGCCGCGGAGCTGCTCCAGCGGGCACGGGAGTCCGCGGAGCTGCTCGGGCGGGGGGAGCCGGCGCGGAGCTGCTCCGGCGGGCACGGGGGTCCGCGGACCTGCTCGTGCGGGGTGTGCCGGCGCAGGGCTGCTCCGGCGGGCACGGGGGTCCGCGGACCTGCTCAGGCGGGCACGGGGGGGGGGGGCCGCAGAGCTGCTCGGACTGGTGGCTGGGGCATTGTCGATGGTCGGAGGCTTAATGTCACATGCATCCTCACTAATTGACAATCGACCCAGAGAGGTCAATTTCAGCGCTACTCCTCTCGTTAGGGAGGAGTACAGAAGTTGATTTTGAGGTCCCTTTAAATCGACTTTAATGGCATGCATGTGAGGACGGGTACATGTTTATATCGACTTAACGTCGCTAAAGTCGACATTAAGCCCTAGTGGGGACCAGCCCTTAGTGTAAAAGACATTTGAGAATGAAGGGTACGTGACAGCCTTTGAAGTACTTTCTCAGACTGGCTGCAGTCTTACCACAGGCAGGCCAGACACACTTGAGACACACTAGGATTACACCTGGCATAGTTGAGAAGAAGCCCAAATTTAAATACCTGAGGGCTCTGGAAAAAAAATAAAACTTAATTTTGAAAGGGGTAGAATTCTAAGAGTCACTTTGGAAAGAGAACTGAAGTGATAGAGCATTATGTTTAGCTTTTAAATGGATCAGCCAATCTAACCCTTGTAAACTTTACAGTGCCATTTGAGTTTTGCTATACGATTGTAAGTTCTTCCAGAAGTTTGCAAATTAAGATAATTTAAAGTGTTCTGTGATAGTTTTCAGCTTTTTGCAAAACCAGATCACTTTAAACTTTGTAGCACAATGACCAGTGAAGTGGTTTTAGGGTGCGTAGAAACATATTAATGGAATCCAGAAATAAAGATTCTTTCCATGTTATATTTGGAAATGGAGATAAATTAAGAAGCTAATTAAACTGCAGTTATGTTGGGTATGGTTCAGTAGGTTCCCTAGGAAAAAAGCCTTTTCTTCAATTATTTAAAAAGTGACCTCAAACAGGAGAGATTCATTTTAACCAGTTTGCAAGTAAAAACATATGGCAATAATTAAATGTATTAAATTATTCCCTTTATTTTCCAGCTTATTTTATTACATTCATTAAGTTCAAACACATAGCCTTTGCAAATTCTTGCTCATTTTGAATACTTGAAAAATGATTATAACTAGAGAATTTTTACAGTGACCTTTAGGTGAAATTTGCCTTTATGCAAAGACCCAGCATAAGGCTTATGCAACCCTTAAATCCCACAAAGACCTCAGTGGAAAATCAGGCGCTAGATGCCCAAGATTCATGCACAAATTGAATTTTTCCTGGTCATGTTTATAATTAATCTGATTTGTATAAGATGAATGGATCTGATGCTGATAAAAAAACGACATTAAAAAAAACTTCACGTCACTGGCCTTGGATTTCATTTTGCCTTTGGACTGAAGACTGTCTTCTCTTTTTGTTGGGGCTCTGAGATCCCCTTTTGTCCCAGATCCTAGCGAGCGGTCCCTCAATGCCATCCACTAGGACTGCTGTAAGCCTTTGTGCTCTGGATCCCCTGGGCTGTGTTAGGTTTCTAGAGTCTCAGCAGACTACAGCACTGGTTCTTCCCTTGGCCCCTCTGGCACATTTTCTGGGCACTGTCAGTCTGCTACTCCAGATCAGAAATTGTGCTCTTCAGCCCACCTTTCCTAGGCCCTCAGAACTTAGCATTGACCCCCGAGATACTCAAACACACCCTTCTCTCAGAACTCCATCCAAAAGCGTAAAGCTTCTGGTTTGCAGAACTCCTCAAAGAGCACATAGAATGCTACATACTGGGTGACCTCTCTCTCCTGGACTGGACTCCTGACAAGCAGACCAGCTTCTGCCCTTCTGAACCTTCAGCCTTTTCTCAGGTGATACCTTTGCCAGCTTCCCCATAGGAGCATAAACCCCTACCAGGTGAATTTGTTGCCAAGGTGACCTCCCTATTAAACCAGTTTTTCTGCGCAGGGAACAGTCTTTTATCTTGACAATTGCCTTTGCACTTATCTATATTCAGTTTCACCTGCAGGAGATCTCATGACCCAGCAATGCTGCTTTCCCATGTAGGACAACCTTTGTTTCATGGGGGGTGGTCAAATGGATAAAAGTCATTAACGAGTGAATGCTCCTTGGCTGGTAGTCTCCATTGTCCTGCTTGGGCAAGATTATTCATTTGTTGATGGTCAACTGTCTGATTCATGAACAGTGTAACTGAGGCCCTGTCAGTCCCAGGATATGAGAGACAAGGTAGGTAAGGTAATATCTTTTATTGGACCAACTTCTATTAATGAGAGAGATGAGACAGAAGTTGGTCCAATAAAAGATACTACCTCATCCACCTAGTCTCCCCAATCAGGAACAGACAGTTGCTTGTCGGTCCCCCTCTCCATAACACAAGAGGGATGATGCAAGGATACACTGAAAGACAACAATCAAACAGAGAGATCATAAAATCAAAATGGATTTTGTAACTTCATAGTTGTAGACAGAGCCCCAAACCACCACATTTAGTGTCTCTCAAGCAGCCCTGTTAGAAGAGTGTGTTAGAGGCTTTCCCTGGGGACTGTACCTTGGCATGGTGGGAAGGCTTTTATGTTCCAGTGAGACTTGAGAGCTACGCCAGTGGGAATTTTAACACCTGATAAGGGATCTAAAGCTGTACAAAGCAAAAGGTGGGGACCAAAGGTGGGGAAAAACAATCCACTGGTCATCTAGAATAAGATCAGTGCTTCTTAAACAATCTGATGTGGTGGACCGACAATTTTTTTCTAATGTGCCAGGGACTGGTACCATATTTGTGCCATATTATTATTATATTCACATATACAGAACATGCTGTAGCGCTATGGCATAATTATCAATATTATAATATGTGCCTCTGGAAACATAATATTATTTAATATTGTCGACTTTATCGACTGATAATTATTCTTGGTGGAATTTTGGTGTGATTTGTAAATTATACTATTCTTTCTTTCTTTCTTGGAAACACCATGGACCGGCAGCTGATGGCTCGTGGACCGGCACTGGTCCGCAAACCACCACTTTGAATAGTGCTGCTCTAGATTAGGGGTTAAGTGACAGGCAACCTATCCTTGACAGTGACAGACAATTTATCCTTGAACAAAAGTTAAGTTACTGAAGTACAAAAAAGCAGTCATTTCAGCAAATAGCATGATCGAAGGCATGGCAGAACCTTGTTTGTGCCCGAAGTAAACATCTGACAGTGTGGGAAAGATTCAGATTCCGATGAACAGTGGGAGTAGCTGGAATATGCAGTGTAGTCTATTGGAAATCTATAGGCCAGGGTAAAATAATGAAGATTACTTTCACTTTATATTTTGTACATTTTTGTATAAATATTATGAATACCTTGTTTTGGTAAAATAAATGTTTATTTGTACTAAAATTTAAAACCATCCTTTAAAATACATGTCATTATGTTGGCAGTGCTTTGTGAGGATACTGCATAAAAAGCTATGCTCCTTCAATATTTTGCAGCTATTCAAGTCCACCAAACGTACACGTGTTAGAGCTTTCCATTTTTTATTGTACTTTCTTTTTTGTGTGATGTAATGTGAGGGCTCTTAGTCATCAACAATGTTATTTATTTTCCCCCATATACTGATGTAAACATTTTCTTTTCTCTGAATTCTCAAAGACCTTTTCGCCAGTTGCCTATTCTATTATTTTGACCAACCCTCACACTCACAGTTAATTAAGAGATAATGTCAATGGAATAGAAAGCTGTCACACGAGAGTTGTATATAATGCTGAGGCATTTATTAAAAATAAACATAGAAGAGAAACCAAGACATTTCTTTCTGAGCCTCAGACATTTACACTGTTATAGCATTGGGTTCCAGTGACCCTATTTCTGCTAGTCCAAGTGATTAATTATGTTGATTTTTTCCCTGTCTCATGCATATTGCTGCAGCAGAGATATAGAGCTTCTTGCTATGTGGTTAATGAAAGGCTGCATTGTGTATGCCTTATGGGGGGACTTGTGCATCTCAATTGTCCCTAATCACTAACTGAATATGGGAGTTGCATTAACATTCCATCTGCTGGAAGAGATGGACCCTAAATACCTATCCTGCTTACAGCTATAAAATACATTTCCTCACTCTTTTTAATGTAATCTACAATCACTCAGAATTTTAGTATCAAATCCAAATTTCAAAGCAGTTTGATGATATGCTGATGGGTGCAAGAGGACAGGTGCTACAGAAATCTCTAATGCAGATAGATCATTCTGTTTTACTCACCAATTTATTTATTTCTTTACTTGCTCTGCTGTGACCTTCAATTACAATAATGTTTCCTCTTTCCTACTCTGGGAATATAGGAACTGCCATGCTGCTTTGGAGGAAGATATAAAACTTCCACACTGCATAATTGCAAAGTGGTATGCCCACAGGGGAAATTTTCCTTTAACCCCAAACTCTAGTGATTAGTTTAAAAGGCATATTAACTTGATAGAGAAAGTTGTATATTCTTTGTAACTTTGTCTAACATAGCTACAAATATTCATATAAATCAATAGTCCTTTTTCCTCTCTGTAATTATTGTGTTTTCTTACTTCGCCTGATAAACACCGAATCATAGGACAGGAAGGGACCTTGAGAGGTCATCTAGTCCAGTTCCCTGCAATCTTTTCAGTCTTCCGTCATAGGTCATGTTTTCTAGGCCTTTAATCATTTTTGTTGCTCTTCTCTGGACTTTCTTCAGTTTGTCCACATCTTTCCTGAACTGGACACAAGATTTCAGTTGAAGCCTAATCAGTGCGGAGTAGAGTGGAAGAATTACTTCTCGTGTTTTGCTTATAACACTCTTGTTAATACATCCCAATATTGTCTGGTTCCCAGTCGTTGGCCTCTTCTCTCACTAGGATTCCCCAGCTCTACTTTAAGTAGCTTTATAATTATAAATTATAGTGCCTCCTCATTTCGATTCCAGGGCTCTACCTAGCCAAAGTAATGTCATATATTTAGACTGCTGAGCTTCTATGAATGTCATTCATCTCTGGTCAGCCAGGGATCTATTTGCCCCATACATTGGGTGAACAGAGTTGTAACTTACTACTGAGCATACACTAGATCCACATTTTCATACCATCTGTTTAAAAACATACTGAGCAAAAAACTAGAGAGTATCCAGCAGGAAGCTCCCTTTCCCTGACAGGGTGATATAGGAGGTAGCCTAATAAGATTTTTTTGTCTCTAGACTCAACCTTGTTGTTTCAAGGCCTTTTCAAATATGACACTACCCACTTATATTCCAATTTATTTTTTAATAGTGACTTTCTATATTCATTCTCCATTAATTTCATGTTTCACTCATTTCTAATTCTCTGCATACACTCACGCCTCTAGCTCTCCTATTTTTGGATTTGTGTAGCAGAATTTCATACCTCTTTACCATAGGAAGCTATCCAATCCTCTTGATTACCTCTTGTATTTCTTCCTTGTTTGTTTTCTTGTCTCTGGTGCATGATCTGACTGCATACACCCTTTCATCAGTTTTTACTTGTATTTACATACGCTGATCTCTGTAAATCTTCTTTGTTTCCTTTTAGCTTAAACATTATTCTGCTATTCTCTCTATGGCTATGGCTAGACTAGAGATTATAGCGCGTTTTTGTGTAGTGCTTCCCAATTTAGCGCAATAGGTATCGCACTAGACCCTGTGCAGATTGAAACCCTGTAGCGCTAAAGAATGGATACATTTGTAGCGCTTCTGGCGGCAGTGAGAGTAGCGGGATAGGGCAGGTATCCCAGCGTTCAGCTGGGTGCAACGTGCTTTGCAAAGGAGGGGGGTGAGGGGGAACTGGGAAGTTGTTCGCAGGGAGAGAAGATCAGGCTGTCAGTGAGTTTTCCTTAGCGAAAGCTGACAGGCTTTGTATTTAAGACACACAGCTCCGTCCGCAAGCATTTTCACTGGTTATTTGCTGTGTGAGTTGTTAGAGAGAAACTGCAAAGCTACTTCCGCTTTTTTCATCCCCTCTACAAAATAACACTTCACGTCATTTGCCTTAAATGGCATGTTGATTGCCTTTAATGGCTTGTTGATGGCCTTAAATGGCTTGTTGATGGCTTTACATGGCTCGGAGGCATGCAAGCGATCCCATGGGTGTTCACATTCCCAACCTTGTGCTACAACGGTAGCGCTAAAAGCCTTCTGCCTCTCGAAAATGAGGTTTAACACTAGCGCTTTAAACACTGAGTAAATGCGCAAAATGTGCCTTTCAAGTGTGTAGGGTCAGATAATTATAGCACTAATGGAGGGTTTTAGTGCTGCAAAGCGCCAGTCTAACCATACCCTATATTTTTTGTTCCTGTTGATACTCACCACTGGATCTGGTGGAAGTATGTATTGCAAATACTATAACTTGATTGATTCAGCTCTTTCTCTGTTTGTGAATCATTCACAAGAAACTACCCTGATCATTGCCAGTTTTGTATAAGACATCCCTGAATAGTTTAGAGTCTAGACAAACATTTTCTAACCTGTCGATTCTTCACAAACTGTTTACTTTGGCTATCAGAAATTCAGAGGTTGTGATTAGGTATCTAAATCATTGCCAGCCAGCTTCTACCCTTCAAAAATCAGTCCCCCCAAATTCATGAAATTAGTTTAAAAATGATGAGTTTCTTTTAAAAAAATAATTATTTTTTTTAAAAAAATTATTTGCCTTCTGGTTTCTGAGCCTTTTGGGTGCACTCACTTCACATTCAAAATCCTTTCCTTCACAACCCTGAGGGCTAGAAACCTTTTTTGAAATGGAAACTTAAATTTTCTTGCACTTTTTTTATTCCAGGAGGAGGGGCTTTAATAAGAACACTGGCCACTGGGACTGCCCGAGCAGCGGCCGGTGCAGCTGGCCGCAGGGACTAGCGGTCCTGGGGGAAGCAGGGGTGGTTGTGGGGAGGGGGCCAGAGCAGCTAGTGCCACTAGCTCCTCCCAGAGCAGCAGCCCGCCAGGTCCTTCCCAGAGCAGAGGCCTTCCAGATCCATCCCCAGGGCAATTTTGGCACTTAGTTACTTGAACTTTATAATTATTCACTTCTCTCTTTCCTCCCAAACCCCATCCATTTGTGTGCATATATTTGTACAGGGATCTTTTGGTTTGCAATGTGTGACCAGCACCCTTACCAGCTCTTCTCTCCTGCTTGATCCCTCAGCGTCTCCCTTTGTGTTCACTTGCCATACTTTGATGGCAACACAAGTTACAGGGAGCACCACTTCTGTCCATGCACCTTGAATGAGACTGTAGATTCTAGAATCCCTTTACACTTCAGCATCTCTCCGTAAGTTGTGGGGTTTTCTTTTTGTGGGAGATGTGAGAAAAATTACCCATTATAACAAGATTTATTAAAAATTGCAAGAACATGGAAGAAATAGTTTGCTTAACATATCTATGTTGACAGCTCCCATAAGATCAGGCATTTAGGTACAGAGACAAAAAAGAAAAGTGCATAGTTCACACTCCTTGAAAGCAAATTCCTCTCCTCAGTGCCTGCCTATAGCAGCGCAACTGTCTACTCCAGTGTTTCCCAAATGTACAACATTCGTGTACCCCTTTTGAGATATTTGTCTTACCAGTGTACCCCTTCTCTGGCGAAGATAATTTTGATAACTGAACGCACTATCATATTAGTTACAATGTAAACCTGTGTGTATTTCTATTGTACAAGTGTATGCCATTCTTATATATTACATTTTAATGAATTATTTTCTGCTGCTAAAAAAAACCTATGATAAAGTAAAATAAAAAATTCTGCTGCATACCCCTTGAAACCCTTTCGCATATCACCAGGGATACATGTGCCACACTTCGGGAAACACTGCTCTACTTTGTCTGCAAAGTCTTTCTTATGAAATCCTCCACCATCGTGGGCCACTGTTCCTGCTTTAAAAAAACAGTTTTCTGCACCTTCCACAATAGGATTTATTTGGGAAATGGACTATTTAAGAGACAAAGACCCTTAATGGCCGCCTTTCTAAGGCTCAATGACCTTGCTTAGATACCACTATTTACAGACCACCTGGATGCCAAAAGGTCAGTGGTCAAGGCCAGTGTGGACTTGTAAGGATCCACCAGGTCATCAACTCCTCAGTCTGTGGGTGGAATGCTGTAGTCTTTTAGCAGGAATTTGTTGGTGTTTGGAATTTGTTGGAGTCCATGAATCTTTGTTGTCACATCAGGATCACTGGTCTTTCTTCTTGCCTGGTGTGGCAGGGTGCTGGCCAGGAGTGCCTGAGCCAGCCCTGCGGGCCCTTTAAGAGGGAGCAGAAGCCTGCAAACCCCCCTTGCAGAGAAGGCTAATTAGCCACCTGGGCTGCAAAGGGCTCAGGCTTGATGAGTGGCACCTGGCAGCCTGGGATAAAAGCCTGCCAGGAAGGAAGCCCAGAATGGTAGTATGGTGGTGGTGTGGTAGTGTGGAGTGAGATAGAGAGAGAGAGAGAGAGAGAGAGAGAGAGAAGGAGCTGTGTAAGAAGCTGAGCTATAGAGCTGGGTATAGAGCTGTGAATAGAGCTGGTTAGAGGGAAGGGACTGGGAACTAAAACTGCAGAGCAAAGAGACTAGTAAGTCTTAGGGGGTCTTGACTCTATGCCCCAGCTCCCATCACCTCCCCCGCAGTGCCTGCACCTCTGACAGCTCCAAGGAGGCCCTTCCCTATGCCTGCAGCTCTGACAGCTCCCATGGGGGCCCGTACCTGTGCCTTCAACACACCCAGTTCCCAGGAGTACCCTTCCTCTGCCCCACAGGCCCCAGGCTCCCAGTTCTCAGGGCTCCCCCATTCTCCCCAATTCTTGAGGTGTCACATCTTCGAGATCCCCCTCCTGCATGGCACACACTGATCCCACAGTTCCCCATGCTCTCCAGCTCTCAGTGGCTCCTTCTTTTTCTTACTCATCAAAGGGCGGTGTTAGTGCAGGGGGTTGGGAATATTTCTGGAGCCAGCCTTCCATCATCATCATCCACCTAGCTACCTTCAGTGCGCTGGAGCATTTTAACCTCTCCCTATAGCCCTCTTCCCTGGGGAGGGGCACTTGAATATTGGGGATGCTCAGTATTGAGATGGGAAGAGATCTGCCCTTCTGGAGCCCCCATGTCCCTGCCCCGCTGCTACCCCCACACCAATGTGATTCTGTTCACCTGCCCCCCTGGAACTCCCACCAATGTGATTCTATCTGTACACCTCTGGTACCCTTGCCCATTTCTCAGGTCACCAGACTCCTCTGCAACCACAACCCTCTGATGCCCTCCTGTCACTGTGCCTTGGGCTGCTGACCCTCTGGGGTTCTGACAGAGGAGCTGGATGCTGTGCTGAGTGGGAGAGTTTGGGAAGTGCAGGAGAGATACGATTCCGCCCCAGAGGCCGCTCACCCCGTCAGAGTGCAGAAATCTGCCTGCTACATTGTCTTGGCTGTCTCGCTCAATGACCAATGAGGGGGTCCCAGTAGCACTGGCTGGGGGAGTGAAAATGACTGCCGTGGGGTTTCCTATGATGCCCATCACCGTGGCATCCAGATTTGAGTCACTGCAGGGCAAGACTGACTGGACGTGCGGGTGACGTGGCCAGAGGGGTGCTGTGGTTAAGAGGCAAGAAGCAGGGTGGGCCTGGAGTGCAAGAGCATGGAAGGGAGTTTGGGGCAATGAAGGGCGGAGAGTCTGGGAAGGCGGTTCGGGCCAAGGGCTCCAAAATACAAGTTTGCCCAGGGTGTTGTTTTCCCTAGAGCTTCTGGCCTGGCAGGGGGCTGGGGCCTCAGGGAGAAGAGGAAGGGCAGAAGGAATAGCACGTGGCAAAAAGTGGGAGGCCCATGCCCCCCCCCCCCCCATTCTGGTGCCTCATACCTAAAATCTTCTTTGAAAGTGAATAAAATAAGTGATTGTAGGGGGCATTGTTTGTTCAATTCTATGCTCCAAATAACAACATAATAAAATTTCAGCTGGCTTCAGTGCTTTTGCAGTTTGGACAATCAGTTGATCCACAGAGAACTGCTGACAACTCTGTAAGGAACTGCTGCTCATTTACCCTCTGGGTCAATTATCCACCTAATAAGAAGGGTAGAAAGAAATGTAGCCTTGTTTAGCTCTGATTTTAATTATATTTTTCTGTCATCCACTGCCACATTTCTCAGGGATGTTGTGTCATAAAAGACCAATTACATCAGATTGTCTCCACTATAGACCTGGATTTATGGAAAAAGGAGAAAAGGCCTCAGGAAAGGACAGAGACAACAATACATAATTAGACTGAGAATGTGGAGATGTGATCCTGTTGTTGTGTACTTAGAAGCTTGAGAAAAATGTTTTTAAAGCATAAGGGAGTCCAGTAAATTGCTGGTCATGTCTTTACAGATTATCATTTTGGTCTTAAAGCAATAGTGTAAAATATCTTATTAGTTGACTTCAATATTTCAACATTTAAATTTAGTAAATAAGGAGATATCATTTTTTGAGCCAGTGAGCAGACAGCAAGGTGTTATTGCATTGCCAGCATTTCATAAAATGCTGTGAACTCGTATGCTTGGATCCATATGCTACTGCACAGAAAATGAAATTCAAGGCAACTTGGTCTTCGTAGTCACTGCTGAAAAGAGAGAGAGTTGGAAAAACCTGACTCATGAAAAATGTTAAGTGAAACATTCAGGAAATTGTTGTGAAGACTCTTGCTCCTTAAAGAGATAAATGAACTGATTCTCTGTCCTGATCAAACTCTGCTCAGCCGGGGAATGGGGATGTCTAAAGAGGAAGTGAAGTGAAGGAAGCACCACACTGCTTTTGTATTCCTCACATTCTAAGTGAAGTGAAGGAAACACCACACTGCTTTTGTGCTCCCCACATTTTAAGTCCATCTGGGTTGACACCTGGTGCAAGTTATAGTAGCCATGGGGTTGTCCAGCTAGAGTGTTGTAGCACTTTGACCATGCCCTTTTTCCTGGCCACACCCTCTGGCAGGAGCTGCAAGGGATAGCATAAATCTGTAATGCCAAATACACACTACCAGGATAGTCCCACCTAGACAGATGTATGGCCTTTCAGCACCTTTGCACCCACAGAGGGTCCATATCATAACAGAGAATTGTGCAACAGAGCAGTTTTTGTCCGCTTGGGAAATGTGAAATGTGAAATAAGTGCAGAGTGAAGCTAAGTTTGCATGGATTGCATGGGTACTCTTTGGCTCTGTCATGAAGCTAAAATGCGTGGATTGGAAAATATCGTTGGAAGATATATATATATATATCCAGAGAACGTGAAAAGATGTCTAACAAGACAAATTCGTGAAGGTGGGCTATTATCAGCAGGAGAAAAAAACATTTGTAATGATAATCAGGATGGCCCATTTCAAACAATCGACAAGAAGGTGTGAGTAACAGTAGGGAGAAAAATTAGCATTGGGAAATAGTTTTTAGTTTGTGTAATGACCCATCCACTCCCAGTCTTTATTCAAGGCTACTTCAATGGTGTCCAGTTGCAGATTAATTCCAGTTCTGCAGTTTTTCGTTGGAGTTTTTTTGTTGAAGAATTGCAACTTTTAAGTCTGTAATTGAGTGTCCAGGGAGGTTGAAGTGTTCTCCGACAAGTTTTTGAATGTTATAATTCTTGATGTCTGCTTTGTGTCCATTTCTTCTTTTGCATAGAGACTCTCTAGTTTGGCTAATGTACATGGCAGAGGGGCATTGCTGCCTCATGATGGCATATATCACAGAGGTAGATGTGCAGGTGAACGAGCCCCTTGAATGTTGTCCCTTAATAGATATGTGGACAGAGTTGGCAATGGGCTTTGTGTAAACGTCAGCAGGTTCGATATGGATTTTCGGGAAAGGACTCACAGGGACACTGGTGGCAATCTAACAATTGGATTCTTCATTAAGGGGCGGGGAAATGGGTGAATTTAATGACTAATTACAATAATTAACTATTGAACAATATTAACAAACAGGTAACTATTAAACAGTTCTAATAGAGATCTAACATAATATTTATAACAAGGGAAAACTATTATTAATACTAAGGGGACACAACTATTTACATGGGAAAGCTTTACATCACCTTCAGCCCCCAACTAAAACCTCTCCAGCTCATCATAAAAGATCTACAACCTATCCTGAAGGATGATCCCTCACTCTCACAGACCTTGGGAGATTGGCCAGTCCTCACTTACAGACAGCCCCCTAACCTGAAGCAAATATTCACCAGCAACCACATACCACACAACAAAACACTAACCTAGGAACCTATCCTTGCAACAAAGTGTTAAACATGGCTTCCCAGCAAATCTAGGATGCTACAACAGATGATATATGTGTACACAAACTGGTTACATGCATGTGACTGATTGACACCAAATACTTTAGGCAAGCAATAATCTGAGATCCTGTCTCTCTTGCAAAGTGGTTTCTCTTGCAAAGTGGTCAGCTTCATTTTCCTTCTTTCAGACTATAGGGTCATCTCTGAATGATGAAACAACCATCCATTGTAACACCCTCCATTCATTCAGCAGTAGTTTCCCAGGTAAACTAGAAAGAACAACAGTTTATCAGTGGCCCTAATCTCGGATGCAAAAGATTAATCTTTAATTAAATATTAAATCATGTGATGAAACCTCCAGGAATACATTCAACTAATACATTCAACCAATACATGCAACCCTAGGCGCAACACATACCCTTCCTATGTGGATATGGAGAAAGAATATTGTCTCACACTGATGCATGAGGACATATTTCCCATTACGGACTGGCAGCTTTGTGCTGCTCTGGTGAGGCAAGCTAGTGATCACTCTGCACAGCAGCTAGTTAAGTCAGCAATATGGCTTCTTTGCCTTGCTGTAGGAGCACAAAGCAGCCAGAGCATACCAATGAATCTATCTGTCCCAGAGTTTCAGTGACTGCACTGGGTAAGGCCTGCTTTCTTTGCCATTATTTCCTCCATTCCTAGTGCTTGCTGAAGACTTGAGATCAGAATTACCCCCCATTTACACCAATGTAAACTGCATTTACACTAGTGTATGTTAAATCAAGAACGGATCCCTGAATTTATAATCTAGTAAATAAATTAGGTTCACTGTGATTGTATTTTCTGAAAGGTACAGGGCTAGATTTTGACTTGGATTATATTTCTGCACAGGGGAGCGAGAGGGTGTCAATCTCCCATTATGTCCCTGTCTGAGCTGCCCAGGACACGGGTCTGGGTAGGTAGGAGTAAGCAGGTACTGTACTGTCTGCCCACATGTTCCCCACCCATATGCTTCAGAGAGAGCTGAGCCAGCACAGGGAGTGTTGTCATTTGCTATTAGCACAACTCAAATTGTGACTCAGAGTCACAATGCCTCCTGGGACTACTTCTGCCATGATGCAGTTTATATACCACCCCTGGTTTAGAGCTGCACTTGATGACCCAGTCTACCCCAGAGACACTATAATTAGAAGAAATGTTAGTGTAAGGTTCAAAATGTATTGCTTATCTAGGTGCATAAAGCATCCATAAATGGGAGGGGAAAATCAATGTTTGTAACATTGCTAGGCATTATCTGATGGTACATTATGCTGATTACGTCATCTCTTGATAGTAGGAGACTATCTAGGTCAACAGCACTTTGTTTTGCTTTTGCAAATAATGTGTTAAATTCATCCTTATTTTGAAGCTAATCCTGGAAGCTCTGTTTCACCATTTAAAAATGTCTATTTGTCCCAGCTAGTCACTTGCAATGCACTGTAGTCCAGCAGGACCGTTTTCTCTCTCAGAAAGCTGCTTCAGGAATGTTAAGTGACATGATGAACTCCATCTGGCAAAGAGTAAAGGGGAATATTTGCATCTCCTGGTGTGTTGCAGTCTTCCATGACCAAAATGTATAAAGTTTGTGAGAAATAATCACAGCATTAATTCATCCAGTAGCAGTAAGCCTGCACAGAGGTATCGTCTCAGATATTTTTTTATATGATGTTCTAGTAAAGTCACGTTTTTGAGGGGTGCTGAAATATGATGAATGTTGCTTTTGTTGTGCTCTGTAGAAGAGCTTGTGGCTGGACACAGCACTGCAGGACTTTCCTTCCCATCAGTGGCTTCATCTCTCAGCTATTCAGGCCCTGTGGTGGGCCAACTCTCCTCATAGCTTGGCTGTCTGGCCAAGTCATGTGCAGTCTCATCCCCTCCAGAGTGAAACTGTCTCAAATAAATGGTGTCCAGCACAATACTGGACATCAATACTGTATCTTCTGCCCCTCTAGACTCTTCTTCTATTCCACTCTTCTTTCTGAGTAGTAGGCTCTCCGGTTCCTCCCTGCATCCCCCAGCGGAAGACACAACCCCAAATGAAACAAAACACATCTTAAACTACTTCTGTCTGACCTGGGCTTGAGCTTGTAGTCCCTCTGGGTTCTCCACAGCTCACTGTTCCTCTTCGGGAACACCGACCCCCAGGCTACCTCCCTGGAGCCTTGCACCCGTCTCATGGACCACCACAGGACTAGTTCCAATTTCATAACTTCCCTGTGGTCATTCTCCTACAGAAAGGGAATTCTCGCTCCCCAGAGCACCACTTTTCTGAAACAGCCCCAGCCCTTCCCCTGCTGCATCTGATAAGTAATTGAGTCTGACATGCAACAAAGTGAGCTAATTTAGCTTTCCGTCTCCTGTTAACCCTTGCCTACCAATGTGAGGTTTGTACATCCCATCACATGCTCTAACATTAAAGAGGATGTACTGCAGGAAACTCAGTGACTGTTCTGACACCAAAGTCAAGAATGCAGTTCAGCAAAGCATCTGAGCACATGCTTAAAGTTTAGCATGGAGATGGACTGCTGAATCAGAGCTCTTGATAGTGATTTGCAACTGAGTACTAATTGCAAATGAGTTCCTGAGCGCCTGTAAAACATCCATTCCTTATACTAGCTCCATCAAAGTCCAAACACGCAAGCCCCTTGAGATTCACTCTTGTGTTTGCAGCTCAATTAATACCTTTTTCACTATGCCTCTTCCAGGCCTATTGATTTCTGTAAACCCTCCTCCCTGAAGTCCTCTAAGATGACATTATTGTGCAAATAATTTAAGCAAAGGGTTTGTTCCTTCCGTTTCTTCAGTGTCAGTTGTTTAAATCTGCAACTATATTCACAAACTTTGAATTGCTGATGTGTTTCATAAGTGTCTTATTTCTTGCCAAGAACACTGGGTAAGTTAACTGTGCACTGTGTGTTTCCAGGATAACAGTTTAGATGATTCCAGCTTCTTGTCACTAATGGTGACAAGTGCACAACAAATTTTCCACAGGATTCCAGCACTGTAAGATGGACGAGCCCGTAGTTTAAACTAAGCCCTGGTCTACACTGGGCGGAGGGGGAGATCGACCCAACATACGCAACTTCAGCTATGTGAATAGTGTAGCTGAAGTTGACGTATTCAGGTTGACGTACCTCGGCGTCTTCACGGCGCAGAGTTCGCTCCCCCGTCGACTCCATCTGTGCCTCTCGGTGTGGTGGAGTTCCGGAGTTGACGTGAGAGCACTTGGGGATTGATTTGTCATGTAAATGAGACGCGATAAACCAGTCCCTGAAAGAATGATCTCTACCCACTGATCTGGCACATAGTGTTGACTGGGCCTTAGTTTAAACAGAGCTCCTCTCTGTATCAAAGAATGAACTGCACCACATCCATGAGCAAGAACAGCCTGTATAATGAGTGGATTGCCAATAGATCCAGAGGCGACTTTCATGATCACCTTTCCTTTGTTTGTAGTTACATGGGAGGGAGGCCTTGAAACATTTTTCTGTTGTAATATGGCATCATGACATGGGAGAGGTTCAGAACCATGGCCCTGTATAATCTTATACAGAATCTTCCTGTTCTTCCGAATCTTATTATGCCAAATCTGACATAGTGGACTTCAAATGTCAGGTGCCCAGTCACAGAGTGAAACACACATGAAAGACTAAGGGCTGCCTGACAGTCATGACTCAGCAAAGGATTGAAGGAGCAGGGGCATGCTGTCTTTTTCCAGCTGAAAGAGACAAGAGGAAAGGTTTTTGCGGTTTTTGGTGTTCATCATGGGAATTGCTTTGTGTTACACTTCCAGGGCTGGTGCAAATACTAGATGACCAAGGCGGCATTTCAGTGGCAGCTCCTCCCCTCTTCGGTGGCATTTCGGTGGTGACTCCTTGTCTCCTCTTTGGATCCTCTGTGGCATTTTGGCGGCAACTCTGCCTGTGGTTTTCCGCTTCTGTTCTGCTTCGCTGCCTAGGGCGGCAAAAAAGCTGACGCCGGCACTGTACACTTCATGAGTTTTGCGTGTTTGAGTAGTAAATTATACCTCAGACAAGGGCCTGAAACAGACATGAGCATTACACTGGTTCTTCCTTGGTCTGGTGAGAGAGTCCACCATGTATACTCCCTCTTAACCCCCACCAGAAAGTTCTATATAAAATTCTGCTTTGCTGTGATTAAATAGTATAGCTGGTCCAAAGATTATGGAGGTCCATGAAGGACTTTTTCACAAATAACCCCAAGTTTGTGAACCATTTTTCTATAGCCCTAAGCCCACCCTATAATTGCTTAAAACGCCTTCTGAACATTTGAATAATAAACTGTCTGGTCATGCTTTGGAACATTCTTGTGATGAAAATACCATTTTCCTGTAACCTTTTGGATAACATTTGTGATGAAGTGAAGCATAATATGGCTGCATCCTGGCACTGTTGTACATAGCAGAACACCCTGATGTTAAGTTTGCTATTCAAAAATAATGCAGCATCTTTTGCAGACAGTTCTTAATGGGGCAGGTTCAATCAGTTTCATTACTGATTCTGGAGCACGTGTGTCTGGGAGGTGAGAAGTAGAAATTTCAGTTGCTGAAAACAGAGAAGGGGCTGGAGTAGACAAATGACAAGGTAATATAAGTCCAGAAGCATCTGAAAATCGGATGACCCAAGAGGATAATTAAAGTGCTAGAACAGGATCACATGTCAATGGAGACAGCTGGTCTTGTAGTCATGATGTTGATTCTTTAGTATGTTTCAATGGGGTGGGCTTATCAGTCAGCCTGGCTGTATAGTTCAGCATTGCTTGTCTTTTAATCTTTTCTTCTGGGGAGGTAACATTTTCCTGAAGGCAGCATGAATTGAATAATTAAAAATAAATAGGCTGAAATCAACCAAATATCCATTCCAAAGTCATGCTGGCAAAATTTTCCCCTTTAACAAAGTTTGCTTATTTGGATCTATAAAATATAATAATAATAATAATAATAATTATTAATAATAAATATAATAAAGCACCTTTCTAAAAGCTCTGGGCTGCCTGCCATTATTTAAATACACATAGGATAAAGGAGAAATTCTCCCGCCAACCCAGTCTCCATATGCATCCCTGTCGGTGTATGGGGACTGTAAACACTTCTCTGCATGCAAGTCTCTTCAAAGGGGATGGAGGGTTTGCTAGGAATGAAAGGGCACATCTCCAGTAGCACATTACACTAAGGAGATTCTGGGTCATTACCCAAGAGGCTGCATTAAATTAGAGCAAGCCCTGGGGCTGCTGTAATTTACACTGAGGTCTCATCAGTTCCCAGCTAGCCTAGAATCCAGGCAGTGGAAAGGTGACTTAAAACCATCCTTGCCCTTTTGCCTCTTGGGCTGCTTTTTCTATGCCATGCTTTCAAGAGAGGCATTGACAATAGTCCCCGCAAATTAATAATCTGCCTTCCCAAAGAATATAGCCATAAGCAAATCAGTCCAATCATAATAGCCAGCTGATGCCGTACACTGTCTCAGAACCTATCCTTCAATAAATCCACCTTCCCCAAAGCCCTGAAAAAGAGCCGGGCTTTGCCACAAGCTGCAATATTGTTCAATCTCAGACAAAGCTCAGGTGGGCAGTAAAACCAAAGTTATTGTTTTAAGGGAAAGGCATTCATTATAAGAGAGTGTGTTTGTGCTAGAGGAAAAAAAATCAACCCATGTTATGAATGTGAATCCGTCCTGCACCGTCAAACATTGCTTAAGGCACGGACAAGGCTCTACCATCCTTGTCCTTTGCACGCAAGATTTGCGAAACCTAAATTTAAGTAATGTGGCAGGGTGCTGGCCAGGAGGGACTGAGCCAGCCCTGCTGCCCCTTTAAGAAAGCAAAAGCCTCTGCTAGCAGCTTCCCTAAGCTAGGGAAGCTAATTACCTAGCAGAGTGCAGCCCTGGGCTAATTAGGGCCAAATGGGTTACACCTGGTAGCCTCCCCAGGGGTTATAAAAGTCCGGCAGGGAGGAAGCCCAGGCTGGTGGTGGTGGAGTGACAGAGAGAGAAGGAGGCTAGGAAAGCAGGATAGGGAGGAGTATTCAGACTCTGGATCCCTGTGAGCCAGGAAGAAGGGAGTTGTCTTCCTGAGCTGTGGCCTGTTCTCCCTGAGCTGCAATGTACTGTTAGTGCTGTACATAGAAGGTGGTGGGGGTTTGCACTATAAATAAAAGGACACTGGTGGAGCCACAAAGCAGTCTCCTGCCTGTTTTTGAGGTGGGCGACAAGCGGATCTCCTACAGTAATGACTGTTCTTAAAAATAAACCTTATGTGTTGTTTCTTTCATGCTTTCTTTGCTGTCATTTGCTCTTGACCATATGGGGTGATTTGCTTGAAGTGTTCTGTTCTTTTCTGTATAATCTTGAATCCTTGGGGGGCACTACTACTTTAGACAGTATTGTGGGCTAAAGGATGATCATACTTGGTGGCATTAAAGCATTATCTATTATGTTATAGTGGCTGTAACTCTGAACAGGGACTTGGAAGGCTTGGTTCTGCTACTGGCCTGCCTGGTGATTTTGGGTGGGTCTCTGTGCCTCAGTTCCCCCATCTTTAAAATGAAGATAATGATACTGCCCTCCTTTTCAAAGCCCTTTTAGGTCTACTTATGAAAACTGATAAAAAATAAGAGCTATATGTTGATTATTATTAATTATTACTGATGAATTATTATTATTATTAATAATAATAAAGATGCTATCTCTGGAAATGCCAAGGCTGGTGTCCTGTTCTCAACCTGGTCAGTGAAATGAATAGTTAATAGTGCTGACAGTTAACTCTTCAGATTAAATACCTCATTGAGATGAAGGTGAGGAATTCACACTTTTGGTTATAGCTGTTGATTTACACTCTTAGGTTACGTCAACAGTACAAATTTATTTCCAATTTATAGAAGTCGATTTTTGTGAACCCACTGTATACATTCGGTTGTGTGTGTCACCACTAAACTTGCTAGGTCAGGTCAGAGGAGTGTGTTCATAGCGAGGCTAGCATCGACTCTTGAAGTACTGCACTGTGGGTAGCTATCCCACAGTTCCTGCAGTCTCTGCCGTCCATTGGAATTCTGGGTTTAGCTCCCAGTGCATGATGGGGCAAAAACATTCTCGTGGGTTTTCCAGGGTGCATTTTATCAGTCGCCCTTCCCTCCATGAAAGCAACGGTAGGCAATCGTTTCATGCCATTTCTCGTGACATCCATCACTTCCGCTGCCATTCTGCTCTCCAGCTCTTGCCTTGATAGCGAATTTTTCCATGTTGTCTGCCATGGGCTCCCAGGAACGTGTGTTCTTCCTCGGTAAATGTGCACAGCCCTAACCATCATCATCCGCTGCTTCCTCTGCCACTCTGGTCTCCTGCGGATGCTCCGGCACGCATGGAGCCCACTCAGCGCATCGCTGCTGTTGTGAGTGTTGTAAACACCTCACGCATTGTGCTGCAGTATGTGCAGAACATGCAAAAGCAAACGAGGAGGCGACGACAGTGACTTGTGACTTTGTGACTTGCTGTCCCCTGCCCTGAAGCACAAGAATACCAAGATGAGAGCAGCCCTTACAGTTGAATTACCATTGGGGATGTTGAAATGCCTATAGTTATCCTTGGGGACCCAGCCTACCTGTTAATTCCATGGCTCATTGTAAGAGAGTCTTCCCCTCACTCTAAACTCTAGGGTAAAAGTGGGGGGTCTCTTATGCTGCAGACCCTTAACTGTAAGCTACTTTTCCAGCCTAAGTTAAATCTTTTCCCCAAAAAACCCGAACTCCTCCAGAATGGGGATTGGGACCCAGCTGCCACCACTCAGTGATTACCCCAAGACTATGGGGTGAGGAACCTTGACACCCCCCCTCTCTCCCTTAAGCCACTTGAGAGAGGAAAGAACTCAGGCTTCGAGCCACAACTCCTCCCCCCTTGCTATCTCGTTACTACCAAGGAGTGAGATTTAAACACACAGACCTCACTAATCATGAGCTGCCTGATCCAAAGGTAGGATCCCTTTATTAGAATTATCAGACACTTCTTATACAAAAAAAAGGTTTATTAAAGAAAAGAGAACAAAGCATACAGCTAATACAACTTCACAGGTATAAAGCTTTCTAACCTGAGTGTCCTTGCATAACTAGCCCTCTCTCCCCGGGGATTTTTCTCTCGCTGATTAATTCTACAGGGTAAGGACACCAGAGATCAAATACAAAGCATATGCAATCAATAGTTCTACTTACTGTTCATCTAACTTATGAATATATGAACAAAAAGGAGGAGATGAGTTTCCATAGCTGAAAAAGAATGGAGTCAGCCCAAAAGCCTCGGGATGAACTAAAGTGAAACTAAACTCTTCCCCTGTGTCTCGAGGAACTGGAGCTCTTACGTCACCCCCCTCTCCTGTTCAGTTAACGCCTAACAGGTAAAACAGCAACTCCAAGGCACTTTACACTCATGACACTCAGGAAGCCATACACAGGCTCCCTGGACAGTAGTAAGGAGCAGTTCAACTATAGGCTGAGCAAGTGCAGAATGGTGGTATAATGTGCATTTAGACGTTTAAAAGCTTGCTGGCGCAGTTTAGCTTAGACCTCAGTGTAACCAATATTCCCATTGTTATTGCTGCTTTCTGTGTGCTCCACAATATCTGTGAGAGTAAGGGGGTGATGTCTATGGCGGGGTGGGAGATTGAGGCAAATTGCCTGGGGGCTGATTACGAGCAGCCAGACTCAAGGGCAATTAGAAGAGCACAGCAGAGAAGCTTTAAAAACAGTTTCATAACTGACGGGCTATGGTGTGACAGTTCTGTTTGTTTTTCCTTGATGAAAATCCACCCCCTTGGTTGACTCAAATTCCCTATAAGCCAACCAACCTCCCCCCTTTGATCACCACTTTCAGAGGCAATAAAGACATTGTTGCTTCAAAATCATGCATTCTTTATTAATTCATCACACAAATAGGGGGAAAACTCACAAGGTAGCCCAGGAGGGGCGGGTGAGAAGGGAAGCACCAGGTGGGGTGGTGGATGAGAGGAGGAGGGAAAGACCAGGTCACACTACAGTTTGAAAATTATTGAATGCCAGTCTTCTGTTGCTTGGGCAGCCCTCTGGGGTGGAGTGGCTGGATGCCCATAGCCTCCCCACCCTGCATTCTTGGGCATCTGGGTGAGGAGGATATGGAACTTGGGGAGGAGTGTACTCCTGCTGCCTTTCCTGCAGCTCCACCAGATGCCTGAGCATGTCAGTTTGATCCCATATTAGGCTCATTAGCCTCTAGGACATAGATGATAGGGGGAGCGTAGAAACATTTGCAGCTGCAGGAGGAAAAAAAGGGAGAGTAGTATTAAAAAGATACATTTTGGAGAACAAAGGGAAGACTATTTCACACTGAATCAAGCAATCCACATTACACGCCCTCCCCCCCTCCGCCCCACCAGGTGGCTAGTATCAGGGAAGATCTCTCTCAGCCAAAAGCGAACAGCTCAGCATGAATGAGCCTCCACCCACCGTGTGGCAAAGGTTTTTAGAGTACCTCCAGGAGAGCTTTATGGAGATGTCCCTAGAGGATTTCCGCTCCATCCCCAGACACGTTATCAGACTTCTCCAGTAGCTATACTGACTGTGAATGCACCCAAGTCTTCAGGGCAAATTAAACATTAAACACACTTGCTTTTAAACCCTGTATTATATTTACCAGAGGTGCCTTTTCCAGGAGCCCGCCTTGGGATGGTTGGGAAGGCACTTGCCTGCTGCATGGATTCTCCCTATACAGCAATCAGATCCAGTATCTCCCATTCAGTCCATGCTGGAGCTCGTTTGTGATTCTGGGACTCCCTGGTCATCTGTGCTGATGAGCTCTCCACGCTGACCAAACAGGAAATGAAATTCAAAAGTTTCCTGTGTACCTAGCTAGTGCATCTGATTTGAGAGTGCTTTCCAGAGTGGTCACAATGGAGCATTCTGGGATAGCTCCTGGATGTCAGTAGTGTCAAATTGCATCCACAGTACCTCTAATCCAGAAATGTGATGTTGATTTTAGCGCTACTCCATTTGCCGAGGTGGATTACAGAAACTGGATTTAAGAACCCTTTAAATTGACAAAACAGGTTTGATCGTGTGGACGGAATCAGTTTTATTTCAAATTAACTCGGCTAATTCCTAAATAATCGTGTACTGTAGACAAGGCCTTAGCCTGTTACTCCTTTACATTTGAGAATTTATTTTTGGAACCATAAGGGATAAATATTTTTATTATGCCCAGAGTCTGATAGAGAGAGGAGTTCTCTTGTCATAATTTTCCTTTTTCTACACCCGATCCCACTCCAGATCTACTATTTCTTAATTACTAAAATGTGCCCTGAGCATATGAGAATAACAGTCATGTATAGTAGTTAAGTAACTATTCATTACATTATTCATAAAGTGTCTGAGGACTTCCCTACTAATTCAGGGTATTACACTGCATACAATCGTGACAAAAATGAGTAGCAACTTTATACACGATGAAACTATTAACATGGAATTAACTATTAATGGAATTATTAATGGCATTAATTAACTATTCACATGGAACCAAGCCCTTAAATGTTAGTGAACTTTCCATAGTTTGGGATGCCTTTTAAACTTAATTCACTATAGTTGTAGTCAAAGGACATTCTCAAAGGTCTTTCTCTTGATATCTATAAAATGATTAATTGTTTTGCATTTTCACACTTTGACCTCACTCATCACTTTTCAGATGGATTTTTCTTACACACCTGTGGATTTAGGCAATAAACCAAAGCATGCCATAGGGACAGTTTTATATCTCGATGTCCTAGCTTTAAACTATCCATTTTAAATTTTAATGAGGATCAGCTTGTTTCTACTTGAGATACATTGGATGATTATAATTCTACTCTTACCACTTAATCGATTTGCTTGTCTGGTTGCACTGCATAGTTATCAAAACCTTTTAGCCTGTCAAGCTTTCATATAAATCTCATATACAGTATTATATTCCACGCGTAGTAGAATAACACCCAAAGCTTTTGATCCAGCACTCAGGTTTCTTGCATTTTTCATAAAACATACACCCATCCTCTCAGTGTACTTGTGTAAATTCAAATACAGTAATATACTATTTAATTGCACAACCACAAATTAAATAGATGTCACATCTGACAAATCAGAGTATAAACGTATTCCAATGCAGTTTCCCAGACAAAAATCTGCAAGACAGCTGCATGTGGGTGGGGTTGAGAGAAAGACAGCATGGAGCCTTCCATTTGATGTTGCAATCCTATTTAGGAGCTACCTATAGCATGGCTAAGGAGCAGAGGAATGGGGCACAGCTGAGGGTACAAGCCTCACTGGGGAGGCATCAAGAAGAGTACATGCTCTATTCAATGCAGCATGCATTTCTGGGAGCTCCCAAGAGGGACTCTCCTTGATTCCAAGGTCAGAAGGGGGACTACTTTGATCAAGTCATCTGACCTGCTGTTTAATACAGGCCATAGAACTTCCTCAAAACAATTCCTCTTTGAAATACAGCATATACTTTAGGAAAACATTCAGTCTTGATTTAAATAGTGACAGTGATGCAGAATTCACCACCCCCCTTGGTAAGTTGTTCCAATGATTAATCAGCTTCCCTAAATCAGCCAGAATTACCGTGGATTTCTACTGAGCTCCTGTTTTGAGGGATTGGGTTTTAAGCCTTGAGTAAAGAGATGAGTTTTACTATTTGTCCTAAAGGTCAAGTAATTCTGGATGTATCATATCAATAGAGGAAGCAATTCTGAGTCATGGGTCATCTACTACAGAGGCCCTGAATCTGTCCCTACTCATGATAAGGTATGACATATAGCAAGAGTGCACAACTGATCTTTCTATTGCAGCATGGCACTCGAGAGGTGTGCTTGAGGTGGCTATGATCCACCTGTTTATTGTAGGGTTTAAAGTTCAGTGGGCTGGGAAGATTTAACTATGCTTGCTGTTAATGTGCTCTGTCCATATTGTATCAGTACGAATCAAACAAGCATTTCATGTGTAACTGTGTGATATAACAGTGGTAAGTGGCATACCAAACAGCCGCTTCTGAAAGACCTTTGTGACTGCCTCCCTTGTGACTTATTTATATTATGACCCCAACAAAGATCAGGGCCCCATTGTGCTAAGCCTAGTACAGATGCATAGGAAGAGTCAAACTATGCTCTAACTAGAGAAGACAGAAAAGGATGGAGAAGAGGAGTCATAGCTCTGTTTTCTAGTTACAGACAGATTTTAGGGCTAGATTTACAAAAGGACTTAGGCACCTAACTGTCCCTTTAGGTGTCTAGAACCCAGAATTAGGCCCATTCAAATTCACAAAGTTCCCATTCAGCTGCCCCTAAACCTTGTAGGTATCTGAATTTGTTCAGTCCCTAAATTTTGCAGTAAAAGGTCCCTAGGCACCTATCTATTTGCCTGTGTGCATATGTGTCAGGGCTCCTAAGGCCCAGAGTGATGCAGAAGGATGGCATTCCTTCATTTAACTCACCTGCAGGACCCGATCCAGTAAGAGTGCTCTGAGAATCATAACTGGGCTCCTACAGATGAGCTCATACAAAATAGGAGGTGGTCTTCTCTACTAACTTCTAGACCAGGGTTAGTGTACTCACTGCAGGATGCGTAAGACTCCACTTCAAGTCTTCCCCTCTCCACCTGAGGGGGAGAAGGGATTTGAATATAGATCAGCCTCTGTTTAGGTGAGTGCCCTAACCATGGGATCATGGGATATTTTGATGTAGAGTTACCTCATTCTCTCCTGTTGAATAAATATTTTAAAAAAGTCACTGAAGTAAGCGGCCTGGATCCTGGTCTCCCACTTCTCACACAACAGTCAGTCTCATGCTTGTGTCCTCTTTCTGGCACGATGACGCTTTCAGTATTTATTCAGAGTGCAACAGCTTCACCAGGAGAGACTGAAGTAGTTAGAATCCACAGTTAGAATATCCCAAAGCTTATGCCATTCTAGAGCTGGCCCTTTAAATTTCATAGCGTTAAACCTCTACAGCCCTACAGACTAGGTATTTTGTACCGAGCAGCTTCTGGCTGTATATTTTTCTCTTACTTTCTTCCAGCTGGTGAGAACCTATTATATTTCTCCCAGTTTTCCTTTGCTAGTTGCTGCAAATTCCTGCATTATTCAAACTTAATAATCCACTAGCAGGAAATTGGAAAGGGAATTGCATATGTCTGTGTTTGTTTGAAATTGCGTTTTTTGGTAGCAACATCAGTTTGGTTTTCACCTACTTCTGTAGCTAGAGGGCTTTCGTTAATACTATGCCTCTCACTATGGTGTCTGAACAGCTTAAAGAATTAAATATGCTATGTGAATGCTATACATGGAAACCTATTTTTTTCCTTTTCCCCCTTTCCCCTGGTGTTAATAGGCAAGTAAGAGCAGTTAGAACAGGGATCGGCAACCTTGGCACACGGTACCGCAGGGTAAGCACTCAGTGGTACGGTGCTGTCCACTGCTTCCCTCAGCCCCCATTGGACCGGGACAGAGAACGGCAGCCAGTGGGAGCCGCGGTCAGCGAAACGGCAAGTAAACAAACCTTCGGGGCCCGCTAAGGGTGCTTTCCCTGCAGTCCCACTTGCCAAGGTTGCTGGTCCCTGAGCTAGAATGTCTTCTCTCTCTCTCTCTTCCTGCCATTCCTTGTATTTGAGTGCCCCATTCTGAGCGCATGCAAATTCATTGGTGTGTGTACATAGTTCACTGGATTGTGTGAGAGCACAGGTGGTAGGGGAGGTTACACTGAACCAGTGGGGAATGCACTTTGTCCTGACAGTTGTAAGGTTTGTCCTACATTCTCAAGTGTTCTGGAAGGAAGAACTGTAGGGTCAGCTGAAAAGTCTCTGTCTGCTGCTCCCATCACTCTTATTTTATTAATTGAGAGATTCATCATCTCCGAGGATCACAGCTGCTTCAGGAGATTATAGTCATGATCTTAGTATGAACTGGGACCAAGCTATCTGAGACTGTGAAGGTTAGGACTTGAAATTCAATGGGCAGCCAGTGCAACTGTCTGAGCATTCGCCTGTATTGACCTGTATTTACCATGCACTAGCTTGAGGGATGGGGTATTTTTAGTAATTGTGGATTCCTTCATAAGTACAGTCAATTACAATAATTAAATCTGAAGCTCACAAGTGCATAGAGCTCCACAGCCAGGTCTGCGTCTGATGGAATAGGTTGTAACCTTCTGACCAGTCAAAGCGGGAAGAAGTGTTGTTTTTGTTGCTGTTGGTATTTTGGGTGTCTAATGTTAGAGGAGTCCAGGAGGGACAGGCTTACGGCTGTTGTCGCCAACTCTTATTTTCAAATATTATCAAATAGAAAAAAGGCTACCTTCTGGCATTATTTGAAGTAATTTAAAAACAGAAAATGGTGCAGTCTTCCTCAATCCCTTTGAGATGTTTATTTTAGTTACTTTTTTTCAAAATAAACATTTGCTCTTCAAAGGCTGTGTTCAGGAAATACGCATGATATGATGCCGGTGTGAGGATTTGATGATTAAAAGTAACAATGGCCTTCAGGCTTGGGACTATTGTAACTACTCTGGTTGGTATAGACAAGAATCTGCGGTAGAGCTAACTTGTGTTTTCTTTCTTGGGACTTTGGGATGTGACATTTTAAAAACTGAGTTGGGCTTCATTTTGTTGTGTGACATTGATGGCCAGATCATAAGATGGTGTAAACTGAAGCCAATTGAGTTACGTCCATTTACACCAGTTGAAAATCTAGGCCTGGGGAGATTTTATCTTTTTGTTGTGGAGAGGGTCACTTTCCTTTCTTTTAATTTGATTTTGATATACAACATATATCATATGTTTACTGGGTTCACCATTACTGGAATCCTCTCCCATTAAGCCTTAATTTGGGGGTTAAAAGGAAACAAACTTTATTGCTTTTACCCACAGTGTCTTCTCAAATTACAGCCCTGTCTTACTTCTTCCAGATCTTTCTTTAATCATGGAGAATGATTCACAACATTTCCTCCTGGTTGCAGATTTGCTACTATCTGAAAGAGAATTCTAAATTAAATGACTCTTAAAATATGTACATAAAGAAACTGAAACTGAAATAAGGTTATATAAAAGACTTATTTAATGGCTTCATTTCATTAAGAAGAACAAAGTTCTGATCCCAGCATATAGATTATACATTCACATATCAAATATTTTCAACAAACTTTTGATTATTGCTGAGCTTTTCCTTTTTTAACGTTAGAGCTTTTGTTTTAGTAGGCAAGAACAGGAGAACAATGTATATAATTTAAATCTGATTTCTCTTTTATTTTGTCTTAATTGTTCAACAAAGGTTGTCCTTCCTGACAAAATATCCTCAGTTTATTTCATGTATGCTCCTACTATCTAAATCAGGGGTTTTCAATATTTTTTTTCATTTGTGAACCCCTAAAAAATGTTCAAATGGAGGTGCATGTAGACACCTTTGGAAATCTTAGACATAGTCTGTGGACTCCCCCCAGGGATCTGCGTACCACAGATTGAAAACCATTCATCTAGATGGAAAAGTGGGGTTTTACAGAGACTTATAGTGGTGGTGGAGGAGACAGGAAAAATGCTTTTCCCTCACCCCAAAGTGAATCTCTAATGAGTGTTTTTTTACATTAATTTGGGATGAAAGCTGACCAATATGAATATGAAACTGAGAATTGGACAACAGCAGTTTAGTAAAATTTTGAAGAAACATAATTGGACAAGTCCGGGGCATATCATCAGAATACAATGAAATCAACTGACAAGATAGACTTTTTATTGGAATCCCTGTGGGTGGGAGAAGTTTTTTACAGCCTGTTTTTGCCAGCAGATGGGAGCTAATAAAGAGCTACTGTGTAAGATTGTTTCTATAGGGATGGCAGAGATGCTGACAATTAGCAGAGAATGATTGAGAGGTATTGCAAATGCTTTGCCAGTTTCAGCAGCACTCGAAGCACTAAAACGTGGGCATTAATATTTCCGGCACTAGTACTGAGTTTCTGAGATATTCCATTCATAATGGGAAGACCAGTGTTGCTTTGACATAGATTTCTAAAGTAAAAACCTACCTAAGAATATATGCAGGTCTGGATTAGAAGTGGAAAGCAAGATCACTCTGTTTATGCTTGGTCCTCAACAACCAAATATCTCAAAGAGCAATTTCACGAATAATCTGGGATCCTGTTGCTTACTCCTGTGGATATGGCACCTAATAACATGACATAAAGTAATACTTAGAATGGAGTTTCTGGTTATTTTAGATCACCTTTGAATAGTTATGGGAACTGAGTTGAAACCGAAGATCTCACTGATATGATCAAGACTAGTCTCCCCTAAATAAACATAGTGAAATGTAATACTCTTGATAGTAGAAAGCTGATCACATTGGCTCCATATAAGCGGAATCTGCTGAGCAATGTCTAGGCCACAGACACTTTTCATTGCAGCATTTCAGCACCTCTATTGCCACTAGTGCATGTATGTTCTGAAAAATGAAATATAGTAATGCTCTAAAGGAAAACAACATTTGATTTATAATAGTTTGCAGCTCACAAAAGCTTGCAACTAGGAGAGCTATTTTTCCCCCTAGAAGAGAAGTATCACTTTCAGGAGTCTGGTAGAAAGCTGGTGATTATAAGAGGTTCAATCCTACAGACCTCATTTGTCCTAAGTAAGGAGTGTGGAATAGCTCCCAAAAGCAGCAGGAGTTTCATCCTGCCAGATACTGAGTGTCCTCCTCTTCCAGTGCATCATTCGGAGCTGGAATTCTCAGCATCTCTCACATGATGATCAGCATCTTTCAGTATGATATCCAAAAATAAAGGGATAAAGGAAAAATAGAATAAATCTCCAAATGCAACAACACCCTAATCAGTAGAGGCAAAAAAAGAAAATACATCTATAATAGCAGGAGGAAGCAAAGGACAATTCTAAGTAGTGAAATTTCAGCACAGTTGTAGAAGTCATTATCATTACAAATTCTGCACTGGTACATACAATTATCCCAAAGTGTCCTTGTATCTGATTATGAAGAAATCTTGCGCAAAACACAAGCCTCATATCAAAAATATGAAAAAGCAAATAAAATAATGTAATGAAGTATGATCCATAATCTGAAAAATAAGTAAGACTGAAAGAAGAAACCAGCAATATTTAGCACAGAAAAGCTGGAAATAATATGAACGTTTAAAAGTGTGCCTGTTTTTTAAGAAAAGAGAAAACAAAGGAGAAATTATGAGAAGATAGTTTTTGCCTTACTGGATCAAACTAGCTCATCTACTCCAGTATCTTGCCTCCAACTGACCTGTACCAAGATGCTCCAGATAAAGGTGAAAAAAGCTCATTAGAGGACAGTTGTGGAATAAGCACTTCATAGGAGTTTCTTTTTAATGTTCTGCAGTTAGCTGCTGTCTGAATGTCCTGAAGAATGAGTTCATATCCTAATATATTTTTAATTTATATGATATAATTGTGGATGTTTATCCATATAAATCTAATCTAATCTTTTAAATCTTACTGATCTCTTGCAATCAGTTCTGGTTTATGGCAATGTGTTCCACAAGTTACTTCTAACCGTATAAAGTAAACTAGCCGCTTTTCCGGGGAATGTCAGGGGGCCTTTGGAGGTGGTTACAGGCAGCTGTAATTTATAGTAGCTCTGAGACTACTTCAGTTTATGCCAGGGGCTGAGCTGGCTCCAGGGAATCGGGGATTATTGGATGCAAATAGGGTACAGAGCTGCTGCTCAGCCAGATGTGATTTATAAGGGATTCACCATGAGATCTTAAAATCAAGCTGGGTTCTTTTTTTCTTACATATCTACTATAATAAAAGTTTTCTAGGTCAAATTTTGCCTTGAGTTACACCACTACAAAACCATTGGGCCCCTCAGTAACCTAGGACCTAGGCAACCTTTTCATCGTCAGTTGATTTGCACCATTGTAATTGTTTGTAACTTTCTTGATGGACGAAAAAAAATAGAATCCAACTCGCTCTCTTACAGCCATACTAACTCTGCAGTGCTAACAGGAGTAATGAGCATTAAAACAGGCTTCCCACTGAAGACATAGGAATGCCAAGAGACACACACAGACCAGAACTGCTGAGTAAATTGGTATTATCTTTACATAGTCACCTTAAAGAACAATTCTGCTACAAAAAGTTTAGATTCCCTGACTGTGAATGGGGAAAAAAAAAGTGACGGGTTTAATAATCATTGCCAACCTCAAAGAGGTTTTTTAGGCATTAAGTAATGCTCTTTGTTAAAGAACTTCAAAGATTGTTGCTTGCTCAAAATTCACATAACACTCATTTGTATTTTTTTAACAAAGTATTTTATTGGCTGAGCTTATAACACCTTTCTCTCAACTTGATGGCATTATTGTATCTGTCTGGCTATCAAACTGTAACTTCTGAATTCTGCAGCCAATTAATTCCAAAATTTCAGGGAATATTCCAGGCATCAATGGACAAAACTCTATTGATGGGGAGGGGGAAGGAAATGGGGAATACATGGAATCCCTGCCATCTATTTAGCACAGTCACAACTTCAAGTGTCCCTGCAATTGACTATCGATCAAATGACTGGTTTGATGCTCTCCAATATAACGATATTTTGCTCATTCTCCTGGTAGGGTTTAAGATGTTGATATCCTGAATGAGTTATCTCCCAGACAGTTAATAAAGTGGGAGGAGAGAGGGGGTATGCCATAGCCCCTGGTATGGGGATGAGTGGGTGGAGAGCATGGGGAATGTGGAGATGGAGGAATGGGGGCACATAGATCCCCTGTTGGGAGAAAATCTGGGGGTCCTTCTACTTTGAGAGGGTGGCACAGTATTCCTAGTATACGGGGAGTGGGGATGAGGGACAGAAAAAGATCCAGGGAATGGGTGAATTTGGGAAAGGAGTACTCATAGAACCCCTTGGAAGGGGGAGGGGGAGAGATTGGGAAAAAGAGGAAAATGAGTGATCACACAGAGCCCCTGGTGGGTTTGGGTGGGTGTCTGGGGGAGGGAGAAGATTGGGAGACCCTTGGGGTGGGGATGGGGAAACTGTTTTTCAGTTCAGGTGTTGGAAAGATGAAACACAGAGTGAGAAGGGAAAGTAGAAAAAGAACAAAAAATGCCAGATTGTGCTAGTGACTCTGGGCCACGTTACAGCAGTATAAGTGAACATGCTTTTGCAGGTGGGAGTTATCTAAATGCTAGACCTTGGCAGGTGACCACATGGCTCAACTTGCTCTGCCCATTTCAGACCTAAAAACAGTTTAAATCTTTTTATTTTTTTAAAGTGTCTACATTAAAACACATGCCACTTTACCTCTTCATTTCACATTGTGAGAAACCTTGTCTCTGATTTGGGTACATAAGTACATTTCTAACTAAGCATGTGAGCAGTTGTCTTTGACTTCAGGCTAGGAATATGCTGAAGTACCTTGTTGAACAGAATACTTAATGCTGAGAGAATTTTTGAAAGGGATCTTAAATCTTATTCTTTGGTATTTGTCAGTCTCTATTAGAGATGCAAATGAGATGTAAAGTGGGGGGACAGGTTACCCCACATCTGCCTACGGTGTTATTCTGCCATCTTTCTCTGAAGTATTGGATGCTGGGCCCTGTCAGAGACAGAATTCTCGACTAACTGTTACATATCCAGTATGGAAATTCCTGAGTTGCTCACTGGGAGTTTATCACACAACTGAAGGTAAACCCTGCTGGCTTTCTCTTGCTAACCTGTATTATTTCTGCCTTTGCTGCAGAAAAGGGGCATTGTATAAAAGAGCGTTCCATTCTGTGTCTGCATTTTTTAAATATTTTTCTATCTACAACGTACTACAATTGTGTTTACTGCTGTTCCAGTCACTCCAGATCTGGAGGATTGGATGAGGGTTACCGATTTAGATAGAGATGCAAACAATTAAAACATAAATCCAGGACTTCTCCACATAATTGAAGAAAAGTAAGACATTTTAAGAAGTAGGATTGCAGTATGTAAGTTAATTTAAAGGAAGAAAGCAGGAGAGAGGAGAAAAAACTGGAGGGAAGGGAGATAATTTGCTAACAAATTCTGAAGGGGAGAAAGTGGGAGGAGAGCAGTGAGAAGAGGCATTCAGATGCCATGGAGATGGCTACAGTATAAAAATCTAGATACTGTAGATCAGTAGGTGGTGGGCTGATATTAAACTCCTGCCAGCCAGAAATTGGTTTTAGACAGGGCAGCAGTGTAAAGAAAAGACTGCAAGAGTTGTTGTCTCTTCTGCACTATTTCTGGTCCTGATGTAGAAAATGGGCAATATAATGCCCTACAGGCCTGATTATCCATTTTTCTGCACTAGTTGTACATGGGAGCAAATAATTGAGTTCTCAAGCTTTAGTCTGTCTCCTGTACATTTGGTTTTTCTTTAATGTCTGCTTTGTTTTTCTTAATTTCACTCTAATTTGATGGAAAAATCAAGCTCTCCTAAGAAATACGTAAGGCTTCTTCATGGGTTTGGAATTTTGCAGAAACAAATTGTGCCTGAGTGGGAAGGAACTAAATGTTCAGCTTAGGTACAAGATAACTTAATAAGACTGCATGTTTTCTAAACTCCGTATCTGTGTAACACTGCTTTGAAAGATTGGCCCTTTTCATTTTAGGATTTCTTTGTTCTCTGCTTCTAATTTTTCACTCTCAGTAACTAAACGCTGATGCTGTTATTTATATCCATAGGTATAAAGAAAATGTCAGAGTTCAGATTTATTACATTGTACTTAAAAAACCCTTCCATGAAATATAATAGAACAATTTTAGTTTTCTGAAAATTGTGGTAATAATAATGTTTTTCTTCTAAAACTCAAGTTTCCAGCTGTTTTATGAATTGGTATAAGAACACTTGGATGCTTGAGTCCAAATCCTGCTCCCTTTACTTATTTAAGTAGTCTCTCTGAAGCCAATGGGGCTATTTCTGTGATTTGGCCTCTGGTCTGCAGGTCTCTGTGACAGTAATAAGTAGAGCCACAGGAAAATACTTACTGTAACTTACCTACTCAGAAGTATATTACATACAAAAAAATGTGTATTAAAGAACGTGATTTTAGCTTGCTAAGACAATCACTCAGAAATCTAGAAATATCAGCTTTGCAGTTGCTTGTTCAACCTTAATTTTGTTCCCTCGTGTCCTATGTCCAAAAAAGTGAATTAGGTAGGGGTGCTGTGGGAAAAAATAGTATGTGATCATGTAGTTAGAGACCGTATCGTAATGCATATGCATAAGGTTGCACAGACAACCATAAATCTTTTGTGTCTCAGTTTCAGGTAACTGTACCTGTACTCCTCCACGATCCCTTGTGGGCACCCACATAAGGTTTCTGGCTCCTAACTGTTACCTCCCTTGGGTGTAAACCCCAGGAAGCCAATTAAAAGCTATTAAAGTACTTGACAGCCTCATTTATATCTATCCCTACAGTTTCTAGGTGCTGGTCCTTTAAGACTCCCTGGAGTCCTTTCAAATATCACAAAAACCTGGTTTTGAACTGAAACGAGACCAACCCTGCCACTCCCAGAAGATGTCAGCCTTGAATTAAAAGATTAACTACATTAGCTGGAAGCACTGGAAGGGTGGAGATGGGCAGGAGGAGTGGACTTCTAGGGCATGTACTGGGTACGGGGACTGGTTGGGGGGGAGCCCAACCTGGCCCTCTTTCTTCCCTCAGATGCATTAAAAGTTGGGGAAGCTCCTCTCAGATGTCCTCCGAGTGGGGAACGTGCTATATGGCAGCTCCCAGACATTCCCAGTGTAGCATTTGTAGGGCTGCTACTGGTTTGGGGGCAGTCCGGGCCTGGATCTTGGAGGAGTTGTGTTCAGCTATTCTTCTGGCACACTGCCAGAAGTTTCCTCAAACAATAAATAACAAATACATTACAAGAACCTTTTCTAGTGGAAAGTATTATGCAAAACTAACTGCAATGGCAATGCCAGCTCCCCCATGATGCTATTTTGCCAAAACAAAAATAAACAAACAAAACCCTCACCAGTTATATACCATGACCAGTATCTTCTGAGTGCTCTACTTTCAGACAAAGCTTAATCGGGCTTTTTTGATACTTGCAAGGAGTTCAGTGAGTCTTAAGTGATCAGCACCTAGGTATCACAGGGACAGATATCAAGAAGGCTGTCAAATACCTTAATAGTTTTCTAATGGGCTTGCCTTTGGCGAAGCATAGGGAGATTTCTTACATTTTCAGCCACAGTTACATTTAGGTTGATAGCACTTGTAAAGTCAATTTTTTTCTGAGCATATTGGAGTGTTTTATGATAATGCATTAAGCCTCCTGACCCCATGAAAGAGATACCTATTGTCCCCATTTTTATGATAGAGGCTTTGTGGTTTACACAGGTTATGCAGCTAATCAGTGGCAAAGGTGAGAAGAGCCTAACTCCTAAACACTCTAGTTCTCTGCTCTAATCCTTAGCCCCGTCCTTTTCTTTACCTTACATTAACAGGACATAGAGTGCCAAGTTCCCTGCTGAGCATTTTGGGATCTTGGTATTTGCCAGCTTATCTCTTTTTCAAAAAGATAGGAGATGCAACTCGTATTCTCACAGGTGACATGTAATGTTTTCTGTTCCTTTGTCTGCAGTTTATAAGAAATCTTGTCCATCTTTAAACAAGTAAAGGTAGTTTCTCTCTCCATATAAGTTAATAGTGTACCAGACAGCGTGTCCTGTTCTTTGAAAACAGAGTGTAGTGGGGTGGTGGTCGTTCCTCCCCCCTCTGGCTCAGAGGGAGGCAACACATCCTCACTAAACAGAAGTGACAAAGAGTCCTGTGGCACCTTAAAGACTAACTAAAGTATTGAAGCATAAGCTTTCGTGGGCTAATACCCACTTCGTTGGATGCTTGCATCTGTTAGTCTTTACATTAGTTAGTCTTTAAGGTGCCACAGGACTCTTTATCACTTCTGCAATTCCAGACTAACACGGCTACCTCTCTGATTCTTCACTAAACAGACAATCTTTATTATGAAGTATGTTATCTTAGGGATTGTGAAAAGTTTCCTTGCTACCCAAAAGAGGGCGGAGATGTTGAATCAGAAGGCTTTTGGGGTTCATCTCAGAAATGTCAGGGATAAATTGAGAGACCCAATCTTGCATCTTTTGGGTTAGGTAGATCACCTCTACATCCAGACAATCAACAAAATTGTCTTTTCCCTTGGTGACCTTTCAGATTCTCACAGTTTTAAAAAAAGGACAGTTTTTTACTGAAACCATTTAAATGTGTAACATCTCTTCATAAGCTTCTATATTAGGGGAAGTTCCAGAACACAGCACCATTGAGTTTATAACTTTCTGTACCAGATGACTGGAAGATAGCTAATGTAACACTGAGTTTTAAAAAGAGCTCCAAAGGCAACCCTTGTCAATCATAGGCCAATAAGCCTAAAGTCAGTACCAAGCAAAAAAACTAGAGGGAAGTACTTTTTCACATAACACAAAAATAACCTGTGGAACTTATTGCCACATGATGTTGTGATAGCTTCAAGTATAACTGGATTAAAAAAAAAGTACTGGATAAGTTCCCGGAGGATGGGCTGGTCGACGACCGTTAGCCGAGATGGTAAGGAACACAACCCTGAGCTTGGTGTATCCCTAAACTGCAGACTACCAGAAACCAAGAGTGAAAGACAGGTTAATCACTTCGTAATGGTGCTGTTCAATACACTCTCTCTCAGAGGCATAATACTCTGCAATATAGACCATTGTCTGACCCAGTATGGCAGCTCTGATGTTCTTAAGTGTAAGTATGGGAAAACCAAGGCACAAAGATGAGAGTCAACATTTTAAATAGTGATCTCTAATTCTGAATGTGATTTTTAGGTGCTTGTATCAGGGTGGCAAATGTGGGTAGTCCCTTGTGCAGCAAAGCATGGGATGGTCTAAGGTATCAGGGTGGTCCTGGGGCTATCCAGTCCTGTTCAATTCTCAGACGCTGCTGGGAAGGGGTCAGGTATTTCCTTTATAAGGCTGAGGGTGCTCATTTGGGAGGAGAGCTGCAAGTGGGAGGTTGGCTCTTGTGACTGGTCCTGGAGTGGAGAGAAGCTCACAGCGGTAAAGGTTTCTGGGCCCCTGTAGCCTGTGTTGATCAGGGGAATGGTTTTGTTTTGTGTTACTTTGCATGTTTTTTTTTTGTTTGAAATAATGAACTTTTCCCTGAAGGAAGGCATAGAAGAGACCTGGATGTGGTGTTTATAGTTTTTCCTGGGCTAGCTTTCTAGGTTCTAATTTTCAGAAATGCTAGGAAGCATAACTTTACTGAAGTCAGTGGGAGATGCGTGCTCAAAGTTAGCACCTCAGCAAATCAAGCCTTAGGTTTCTAAAGTCCAGTGTCCAGAAACTGAGGCACCTAAAATAAGAGGCCATTTTGTAACGTGTGGGTGTCAGTGGTTTGCCAAAGGTAAGGTTGCCAACATTGTATTTAAAAAATAAGGGACTGTTTTCTTAGCACCCCTGCACTGCCCCTTCTTCCGATATCTTCATCATCATTATTTATTTATTTATTAGAAATACTACTAGAGTAGAACCTCAGCGTTACAAACACCTTGGGAATGGAGGTTGTTTGAAACTGAAATGTTCATAACTCTGAACAAAATGTTATGGTTATTCTTTCAAAAGTTTACAACTGAAAAATGACTTAATACAGCTTTGAAAATTTACTATGCAGAAGAAAAATGCTGCTTTTAACCTTCTTAATTTAAATGAAACAAGCTCAGAAATGGTTTCCTTACCTTGTCAAATCTGTTCTTTAAACTTTCCCTTTATTTTTTTAGTGGCTTACATTTAACACAGTACTGTACGTTATTTGCTTCCCCCACACCCCCGCTGCCTGATAGCATACATACAGTTCCAAATGAGGTGTGTGAGTGACCGGTCAGTTTGTAACTCTGGTGTTCATAACGCCAATGTTTTACTGTACTAATAAGGAATACTCACCTACATTCACCAGGGGCATTTCTTGCTGCTTTTTGCAGCACTCAGCAGCTCCCTATCTTGTACAGATAAAAAAAATTAGGAATGTCCCATTTAATAAGGGACTGTTGTCAACCCTAGTCCAAGGTCAGATAGTGAATCAGTATCTAAGGGGCAGCTAGAATCCACATCTCTTGATGCTCAGTCCTTTGCTTTATCCATTCATCATATTACCTCTTCAGCTCCCTTTACCCTATTATTTTGACACCTCTGAAGGGGAATGATTGCCTATTGAGAGAATATTATACTCTGTATCTATTGATCTGAGTGTTACTTTTTTTTAGTTGAGTATATCTCTCAAATATTTTCTGTGCTGCAGTTTGTAAAATGACCTTGAAGACAAACTATTCAGAATAGTTATGGAGACATACAAACTCAGGCACTTAATGTACTTGTCTATCAATACTTGATGATAAACACAATATTAAACTCACTGGGAGGTGGATGACTACAGTTTTGCAAGGAAGTTGTTGCTGACAGGAGACTGCTGTGCTCATTGTGGCCATCAGGTGTTTAAAACTCTCATTGACTTCAGTGGAAGTTCAGTTGTATAAAAGCTGAACAATTGGATTCTCAGAGCATCATAAGAACTATTTACTTTATGAAGAATAATAAATGCCACCTTTCCCTCAAATAGTAATAAAACTTACTCTTTTTTTTTTTTTTTTTACGTTGCAATAGGTTCTGCCTGGCATTTTGCAGAAGCATTGCTGTTTTTTCCCAGACAGGAATACAGGTAAACATTAAATCTTCCTTTAATTTTTTTTGATCTGTTAATGTGGCTTTCTTGTGAGATACAGAGAAATACAAAAGCACAATTGTATAGGATTGAGAAGATTTTGTTTGTTGTTTCTAGAATAGGACTTGAAAATCACTGAAAGAAGTGAAAAATTGGATATTTATTTCAAACAGTAAGTTGACTCCTGTGTTTAAGTGATCTGTTTTCAGGTGAAGTAGGTTTACAAGTTACATGCTATTTTTGGCTATTATATTTGTAAGAAATTGCTAATACATCTTGCTTTATAAAGTTGAAGATGTTAAATCCTGAACTACTTTGTATTTTTAATTATAAAAGTATTTTTTCTGGCTAGCAAGGTGGTTCAACACTGGAGTTCATTTGTGGCTCTGGGTCCCTGGGATTCTTAGCTTTTCATACTGACAGTTAAGTTATAAATACTGCTACTGTATTTATTGAAAGTCTCTGTTTCTCAATGCATAAAAGAATAGAGTGGAAGATGATATGAAATTACTTCTTTAGGTAAGTTCTTACTCTTGTGTATAAATTATGATGTGGTAAGTTTGACTTTTGAAGAATTATATGGAAGGAAAATCTCAAGGTGAGTTAGTGAGAGAAGAGATATTTGTTGTATTAATATTTCTCCGCTCTGCCCTGAAAAATAAAATATCAATTTGAAATGCATTTATTTCATCAGAAGCCCTTGCTTGAAACTTGGAGCCATCGTAAAACATGAAGATTTATAAAACTTGTTAATCATAAATATGGTGAAATTTTGTTGTGTGACAAATTGTTTGAACAGTTTAAAATACTTGATGTAGTTGTGCATATATGTAGTTTAATTTCATAGAACTCAAGAAAATACACAACTTATTATTTGTGTGATCTGTTGAGAACATATATCAATGTATGAGGCACTTCCATTTTCTCAAAAATAACTAAAATTAAAATAAACCTGATTTCTTTCCCTCAGCCCACTTGCATGCAGAACTTGTATATGATTGTAATTAAAGATAAGTTGAAATTTCATTTACATAGCTGTTTCTGAAGCTGCAAGACATATAATACTACTAATAGTAAAACAAATAATTTGTCTTGCCTATCAAATTTGGAAGTCAATAATAACATGAGCACAGACAGAGTGTAAAAGCCAAAGTTCCTTCCTTCCTGTTTTCAAATAATCTTGAAAAATTCTGTGCAAGATAATGGCTATAATGACAAAATTCCATTTGGTATTTGTTCATGAGTGTATTGTTCTGTATTACTCAGGCTTACTCATAGGGCTTGATCCCGATCCCATCGAAGTCAGTGATGAAATTCACACTGATTTAATTGGTACATAATTGTGTCCTGCAGATATGAAGGCCAACATTTTCTTAAGTTGATGCCTGAAATTTGGCTTTTGAATCCATCCACTTAGATAAATGGCCTAACTTTAAAAAATGTTGAACATCCACCACTCATTTACTTTTAAAAGTCAAGCCCCTTATTTAGGTGCCTATGTTCTAGGAGAGAGAAATCTGTTGTTTATATTTGGTGCACCTCATTCATTGTACAGTGTCATTCACATTACATTTTTATATAAATAACTCCAGTCTTCTGTAATTGCCTCGTGACACTGCTGTACAAACTGCACACGTGTGGGTGGTAGGTCACAATATGCCCAATTTTTTTTTAACACAGTTCAGAGCTGCCATTAGTGCCCCAAGTAAATATGTGTGTTCCTAGCTCCCATAACAATGCATAATATATCTGGAAAACAAAATATGGCAGCAAGCATAATTTTTCTTGCATTTCTGACACTAAGCAAAGAGGCTGCATGTGCAGCAGCTAGACTCCAGTGAATAAGGGGCTAACCAAACCTAAGGGGAAGGCCTATAGATTGGTAGACTCCCACATTTGTTTTTATTTATGCACCCGCTGTTAAGATTATGAAGTGGTTAGGATAAATTTTCTGTGAATTTTGATACTGAATATTTTTAAATAATTCAGTTAGTTTATTATACCCTCAATTTAGCAAGATACAGTGGTGTTACTTTTTTTACTCCCATTGTGAAGGTGTTTCAGATTTTCCTCTATAAACTTATTTTCAAGGGTTTATAACTTGCCTATAAAAATACAGTCCAAGCTGAAACGTGACATAGCAGGCTGTATCCCCAAGGAGTTGTGTTTCTCAGCAAAATAGGGGAGAAAGTAACTCAACTGTTCCACAGTAATACAAATTTTAAGAGACTATCTAAAGATTGGTTCAAAATTGCTTTTTTATTGATGTGTCATGGATTCATAACAACAAAAAAGCTTTTTATATAAATTAACATTGAAGTAGAAAACTAAGCATTTTTCTGGTCACTAATCTATGAGGCAGACTGGTGTCCTATGGCGGTTTTTCAAATATGCTGAATGACTGCCATATGACAAGTGACTATTATGTAATTATATATACATTTTACAAGGAATTTAACTACAAATTGAATAGTACAATTTGCACAGGCATTAGGTATGTCCTTTTCTCCAGTAGTTCTTGCATTAAGGGCCCATTACATGGGATCTGTGTTCTTCACCTGACATCACTTTATTTTTTGATTACACAATGCTTAGGCACAAGGGAATGTCACAGAACAGAAACCCTAACACTGTGTTCCCTTGCTTTTTATGTGCTAAATCAATATCCTGTTTGTTATGTTGATATGGTCATGTCTTCTCACTCTCCTACTGTTACCCATAAATTAACCAGCCAAGGCCACTTGTAAATTAATGGCTTTAAAGTTATGCCAAAGAAAAAGGTTAAATAACCTGTTGGACAATATGATTAAACCTCTTGTAAGGCAATCACAGTGTACAGTACAAAGGTACTAATGACTTCAACAGGGTGCACACTGCAGTCTGTTGAATTGTATCCTTTTTTACATTGAGCTCCAACTGGGAATAACAACTGATTCCACTGGGATCACAACTGTCTGCCCTCTGCCTGTATGCAGAATACTTCCAGCCTTAATTCCCCTTAGAAATATTTATTGACCATGTTTTGTCTCCTGCCGGGGGGGAAGGATAACTCAGTGGTTTGAGCATTAGCCTGCTAAATGCTGGGTTGTGAGTTCAGTCCTTGAGGGGGCCATTTAGGGATATGGTGCAAAAGTCTGTTGGATGATTTAATTGGGGGCTTGATCCTGCTTTGAGCAGAGGATTAGATTAGATGATCTTCTGAGGTCCCTTCCAACCCTGATATTCTATGATTAGCCAAGCCAAGAGTCCCCTCTTCACTGAGATCATTCAGTGATATTCAAAACAAGCACTATCACCTGGGGTATGATTAGACTACAGGGTATAACGCTGTTTTTTATAGCGCTTCCCTATTTAGAGCTACAGGTGTTGCACTAGAGGGTGTACACATTAAATCCCTCTAGCGCCAAAGAATGTACACATTTGAGGAGCTTCTGGCAGCAGTGAGAGTAGCGGGATAGGGCAGGTATCCCAGCATTCAGCTGGGTGCAACCTGCTTTGCAAAGGAGTGGGGTGAGGGGGGACTGGGAACCTGTGTGTAGGGAGGGAACTTTTGGCTGTCAGTTTCTTTTCCGAAACTGACAGGCTCTGCACACACACCTCCCTTCCCTAACCATTTATTTGGGGGGGGTTCTCAAACTTCGGGTGGAGACGGTGTGTGTGTGTGTAGCAGAGTGCTCCCCGGGGGGTCGCGAGCTCCTGCCTCCGCAACTCACGGCGGTGGGACGGTGGGCCCGCATGCAGCTGGCCGCCTGACCGTGGCGGGGACCCGGGACAGCGGCTGGGAGCGCCCTGCCGCCACCCCCTGCCGCCACCGGCGGGGACCAGGAAGCCCGCCCGCAGCCCTGCCCGCAGCGGCGGGGACCGGGGCAGGGACTGGGAGGGCGGCAGGGCTGCCGCCTGCCGCGGAGGGACCCGGCTGCCCTGCCGCCACCATCGGGGACAAGACAGCCCGCCCACAGCCCTTCCCGCAGCGGCGGGGACCGGGGCAGGGGCTGGGAGGGCGGCAGGGCTGCCGCCTGCCGCGGGGGGATCCGGCAGCCCTGCCGCCACCATCGGGGACAAGATAGCCCACCTGCAGCCCTGCCCGCAGCGGCGGGGAACCGGGACAGTGACGGGGACCCGGAATCCCTGCCACAGCAGCGGCCCGGGTTTTCGAATTTGAAATGAATATGGGGGAGGGTCTGACATGGGGTCACCTGAGGACGGGACAGAAGAGTTTTAAATGGTGGCCAGAGAGGATGCAATGGGGATTCTGGGCCAGGATGCTGGAGGCTCATTATAACGCAAGGGGTGTGCACATTGCAACCCTTGCGCTAAAACGGCAGCGCAAAAAGCTTTATTCCTCTCGTTTTGAGGTTTACCAGAAGCGCTATAAACTGTCAGTAAAAGCGCAAAATGTGTCTTGTAAGTGTGTTCTGGCAGTGCAATTGTAGCGCTAAAGAAGGGTTATAGCGCTAACCAAGCCCCAGTTTAACCATACCCCTGTAGTATACCTAGGCAAGATTCCAGCTACAATACTGTTACAGTGAACATTTCCCATGGCACATGCAGTGCTTGTTTTTGACTAGATCACACAGCACCTGCTTGGTGTCTACATTTGAAATGGAGGCAGGATTTCCAGGTCTGCTTGTTTGCCTTTTAAAACTGTCTGTTCTGCAGAGTTTTTAAAAAGTGTATTTGAACATAGGTACAATCTACTGTGACCAGATGTCCCAGTTTTATAGGGACAGTCCCGATATATAGAGCTTTGTAATATATTAATTTCCCCCTTTCCCCATCCCCTATTCTGATTTTTCACCATCGCTATCTGGTCACCCTCGTACAATCACAGCTTTGGAAACAAGAACATGTATCCAACAGCATTAACTCAAGGTTCTGTTTCAACCTTGTTGAAGATGGTGATGAAGTCTTCTCAAATAGAGGGCAAGTGGTCTGCTCAGACATTGTTATTTACTGAAAAGAGAAAAATATATGTAAACATACTCAGTAGTGAGTCAGTGACTGGTGTATTAAATAAAAAGATCGATTAGACTGGGGCCTGAATATCATTTACACTAAGGCCACCTTTACACTGTTGTGGCAGTGTAAAGCAGCCTTAAAGTAAGTGTAAATGTAAGTCACTCCCACCTTACACAACTCTGACAGTGTCCACTGGTCTTAAATGGACTCTGGACTAAATGAGAATCAGCTCCTTGGTTTTTCAAAGCTCCATTTTTTTCTTCTGTCTAGCCTTATGTTACTATTTGCTCTCCCCAAAGCAGTGAAACATTATCAAATTGTGATCAATCTAATTATCACTTTTGTTGCATTTCATAAATGTACCCTTGTTGATGGGACAATGATTATGGATTTAAGATTAGCAGCCCTGTTAGTCTGTCTCCGTAAATAAGATGAGGAAGACTTTGTAGCACCTTAGCCGATGAAGTGGGCTATAGCCCACGAAAGCTTATGCTCAAATGAACTGGTTAGTCTCTAAGGTGCTACAAAGTCTTCCTCGTTTTATGTAATGGTGGTAGAGTAACTGACCTCTGAGTATTTTGTGCTAGTTTGATCTTTCAAACATGAATTGCTGACATAGATGGTATAGAACAGATGAAGCCAAATTATTCAATTATCTATTCTCTGTACTACCTTTTCTCATTCTACCTAAGTGGAATACACTGTTCATCTGAGTCCCCCTTGTGTGGTTCCATATTTGCTAAGATTGGCATCACTGTTTCTATTAAGAAATATTAATATCTGCTAAACCTTAAATGGATTGACACCATGTTATGGTGGGCCTTGCTCCCTTCTCCACCGGGTTTTAAATTAGTGTTATCTTCCTGTCCTTTAAAAACCTTGTGTGGGAGTTTATAATCTATGATTTTGAAGTAAAACATATATTCAATACACTGTTTTAAACCTAGATGGCTAATTTGAGTCTGATAAAGAGTTTGGTAAAAATTGCTGTACAGCAACTCTAGCAAAATATGGATTTATGTTGTGTCATTCTTCATCATCAATTCAATTTCCAGCTTTTGTTATTCGTTATTGTATTTTCATAGGACAGTAAAACCCTCATTATTCTGTGTTTATATCCACTTTCATTTTCACTGGGCCATTATGTGGGCTAAAATCACACGAGTTACACTCTGGGTGTTCTTTCTTTTACAAAACTGATAATTTCTATCCGATAAAGTGGCATAGAAGTAGTATCAGGGTTGGTGTCCTAGTATCACACATTGGTGACCAATCTATTTCTTTGGCCAAAGTAGTTAGCTAAAAAAATGCTATTTCACCATTTTGTTTATGTTTTCCCCATTTATTTGAACAGAAAATACTTTCTAGGAGAAAATCTAAGGTAGACTTGAAAGAATTCCTATATTCAGATGTAATTTTGTTTATACTTGACTTCACTAAATTACTTTAAGAAGTTATACTTGTGCACTTTCCTCTAAAAAGTATATCTACATCCATTTGCTTTAGCTGCTTTTGTTAGAGAGTAGAGTTTTGGATCAGGATTCAGGGAAAAAAGTGCAGTTTTTGCTGTTGTTATATTATTAACCAGTGGTTAATTATTTGAATTTTTGTAAAGAACGATCGAATGGCTAGTAATGTTCAAAATGTATGGATGTGAGAGGGTTGCCACCTACTTGGGTTTTACCTGGACAGTCTGGTTTTTGGCTTCTGTGACCAGGTGTATATAACTTGTATAGCAGCCAGTATGATTTCTCAGAGAGCATCACACCACAGAGTTTAGGCACCAAAACACTACAACAATAACAAAATAGGCTTTCACTTGTATATTAAATGCTTGGCTAATTATAGTGGATTTTGCACAGTGCCTTCTATGAGGTGGAAAATATTATTCCTTCTTAATTTTACAAATGAGGAAATAGAGGAAGTTAAATTGCCTGCCAGTTTCAGATAGAAATCTGTGGCAGGGCTAGGGACAGAATCTTGACCTGTTTACAAGTCCTTTTGCTTTAGTCATAAGACTTCCTTTTGCTTAAAATCTATAGCTAGGTTTTGAAACCAGATCTTGTAGACTTCTCCTGCTGTCTTCCTGCTGAGTTCTACAAGTGTTCTCATTTGGATGCTCATCTGCAGACTGCCTGCTGGTACTTTCCAACCCTGTTTCCATGGAAATGGGAATTAGAAGGGTGAAAATAAAGAAAGGATAAGTACTTTCTTAATCTTCTATCTAATCCAGCAGTTCCCAAACCATGGTCTCTAGATTGTGTTGCTCTGTGAAGAGCTGGCTAGTCATATGGTCCTGGCTCCACTCCTTATTTCCTCCTGCCAAATTTCATTAATAGAAGCTAAAAACACATGAAATATATCCTAATATTATTGTCATGAAAGTAATTGTAGTTGCCGTAGGTTTGTATGGGATCATCACTGGGACAGAAAAAGGACCATGCAGCAATGAAGTGGAGGGGCGGTGAACTAGGCAGTAGTGAATGGGAGGAGCAGCAGTCAGTAAAATAATTTTCTGTCAAGACATGATCTAGTTATGAAAAAAACTGAGATGCATGGATTCCTGCACAGTGGTCTGTGATGGACTTGCTTTAATGGAAGCCACATATGCCCTCCTGAGGGCTCAAAAGGGCAGAATTCAGCCTCTATATGGATTTGGGGGGGGGGGGCGGTTGATAATTATGCATTTTACCTCTGCATTAAAAACAGAAATGAATACTGCTGTACAAGAAACAGTTTTGGGAAAAATGCTATTTTTTGTCTGAAAAGACCTATATCAAAATTCGTTAAATTGTGATTTCAGCCTCCAATTGAATTTGGCACTTTGAGAATCTAATGCAAGATCCTTTGTAACCTAAAGATCCACTATTTTTTCTCCTTTTCCCCAATAGTGGTGAAGCAACATAAAACAATTCAAAGGGAACAAGAATGGAAACACTGGGAAATACACAAAGAGGCTAACCACTGAGGGAGATATGTCTTCCTTATTCCCCCCAGTTGTGGCACCTGTTTCTCTAAGCTGTGCATCACATAAACCCTTTTTTTAGCGAGGAGGGCTGGGGGTAGCAGGCTCTGAAGCTGATGAGTGTTTCTTGATTAGCCAAAATGGATTACTGGAGCATCCACCTAGGGACTGACTGTGCTTCCTATATAAAGTCTCCTTATTCTAGCAACCTTTAATATTGGGGAAAGAACTCAGGTAAAGATGTTAAACTTTCTGTAAAAGATGTTTATTTTTGCTGATCACAAACCCTGACTACTTCTATTTCCAGATGTACTATGTCACAACAGAGGCATCTTTATTATAAATGCACACTTTTACAAAATACACATCTTTATTTTATTTTCAAATATATGCTACTCCCTCAACCTCTTTATGGTAGGCTAAGTTGCCCATTTAGCTTCGTGGAAAAGATAGGAAGTATGGCGAAAGACCACTCTGGCTTAACCAGGACATCTTTAATAATCTGAAACTCAAAAAGAGTCCTACAAAAAGTGGAAACTAGGTCAAATTACAAAGGATGAATATAAACAAATAATACAAATATGTAGGGACAAAATTTGAAAGGCCAGGGCACAAAATGAGATTAAACTAGCTTGAAAACATAAAGGGTAACAAGAAAACATTCTACAAATACACCAGAAGCAAGTGGAAGACCAAGAATGTGGTGTGTGTGTGGAATATGTGGAAATGGTAAAAGTGCTAAATTATTTCTTTGTTTCAGTTTTCACTAAAAAAAGGTTAGCAGTGATTGGATATCTAACCTAGTGAATTCAGTGAAATTGAGATAGGATCAGAGGCTAAAATAGGGAAAGAACAAATTAAAAATTACTTAGACATCCTAGAATACTCAAGGAGCTCATTGAGGAGATGTCGGAGTATTAGCAATTTTCTTTAAAAAGTTCTGGAAGACGGAGGTTCCAGAAGTCTGGAGAACGGCAAATATAGTGCCAATCTATAAAAAGGGGAATAAGTACAACTTGGGGAATTACAAACCAGTCATCTTAGATAATGGAACAAATAATTAAGCAATCTGTTTTCAAATACCTAAAGATAATAAGTTGATAAGTATCAGCATGGATTTGTCAAATAATGTGAAACCATTATACTAGCTTTCTTTGACAAAAGTAACAAGCCTTGTGGATGGGGGGAAGCAGTAGACGTGGTATATCTTGACTTTAGTAAGGATTTTGATACTGTCTTGCATGACCGTCTCATAAACAAACTAGCGAAATACAACCTAGATGGCGCTAATACAAGATGTGTGTGTGTGTAAATGGTTGGAAAAGCGTTCCCAGAGCGTAGTTAGCAATGGCTCACAGTCAAGCTGGCAGGGCTTGGGGTCTCACAGGGATCAGTTCTGGATCTGGTTCTGTTCAATATTTTCATCAGTGATTGAGATAATGGCAAACTTATAAAGTTTGCGGATGATACCAAATTGAGAGGCATTGCAAGTGCTTTGGAGTATAGGATTAAAATTCAAAATGATCTGAACAAACTGGATAAATGGTATGAATAAATCGAATGGAATTCAATAAAGACAAATGCAAAGTACGTCACTTATGAAGGAACATCAGTTACACACATATGAAATGGGAAATGACTGCATAGGAAGGAGTACTGTGGAAAGGGATCTGAGGGTCATAGCGGATCACAAGCTAAATATGAGTGAACAGTGTGTAACTGATGCAAAAAAAGAAAATTTCATTCTAGGATGTATTATACGCCTGGGGGAATTCTGTGAAAAAAAATAAAAATTATGCACATATTTTTAAATTCTGCAAAATTTATTTTTTCCTGAATTTTCTGAAAATTTTATTTGTCAAATTAACACTATAATCATACCAGTTTCATTTATTTTGGTAATTTATTTCAAAATACCTATCAGCAAATATGTCTGTAACAATACAGACACACACAGAAATTCCACCAGCAGTAGAGTGTTAAAGAAATGCCTCTGACAACCCAGTTCCTGCCCCCTCTCCTCCAGAGCCCAGCTGGGGGGACAGCCACCCATAACCCTTCTCCTTCCCAGCCAATATACCTGAATTTCCTACTCCCCACCCAGAGACCAGCCCTGGACCCCCCCCCCCCCTTGTCCAGATACCCTCTGCACCTCTCCCATAGAGCCCGTCTGGAGGCCCCCAAACCCAGACACAAGCGCCCTTCCCCCCCAGAGCCCAGCTGTGTCTCCCCCAGCCAAGATGCAGGCTCCCTCTCCCCCTAGAGCCCAGACAAGGCCCCCCCATCCTATGATTCTGTCTTCTCAGCACTACATTTGCAGAGGAAGCAGCACTCTCCTAAGGGCTAATTCACTTTGTAATGGAAATGCAACCTAATAAGTGGGAATACAATGACTTTTTTTAAAAAAATAAAAAAATGGAGCACAAAATTGAGGTATGTGGTAAACATGGTAAAATAGGATTTTAAGTCTCCTGATCAGTGGGTTTCATATGAGGTAAAGCATGTCTTTTTTTCAAAAGACCGTATAAAGGCACCTGGTTATTGACAGAATGTTTCCAGAGTTCTAGCTTGGTTCAACATTCAATTCTTCTTCATCTGCATGGAATCATTGGTTAGCTGCTGAGACAACATGGGCTGAATTACCAGCAGTATGCAGAGCAGACCAGGCTCAAAATCTCCTATGTCAGTAACGTCATCCCGAGTTTTCCCAGTGCCTACATGAGAACAGCACCTGGATAAAGTGCAGCTGGCTAAACCTGAAATCTGGCAGGATGGAAATGATGCTGGTAGGGAAGGGGGGGGGATATTTATTACTTCTAGTAGAGTGGCACCTAGGCTGTCTAGCCTCTTTTTGTAATGTGCTGATTGAAAATTGAATTTGTATCATCAGGGTCTCTTTGGACTCCTCAGTGCTGCTGGATGTCAAAATAGCCATTGCTGTGAACATTTGAAGTTCCATCTGTGACTGGTCAGAAGACTGGGTCCCCACGTGACCCCAGAGTGTTTTCTTGACCTCATCTAGTGGGAAGATATAGAACTTTATTAGTCTGCAATTGCCTCCAAGTTAAGGGACCAGGCCCATTATCTCAAGCAAGCAGCAGTTCGTGTTTTCAGATCTAGAGCTCCAGAGTTCAATCCACACAAACAGGTCTAACCAAGGTTGTTGTTGTGCATACATTCATGATCTCCAGGCCCAAATATTGTAATTTATTACTTCTAGGAATGAAATCTATCACCCTGGCAAACCTCAAACTGGTACAGAGCCCGGATGCCCATTTTCTGCATAACACAGGAGTGCTTTGAACACATTAATCCACTGCCATAGTCTTTGTACAGGCTCCCTGTTGAATGAAGAGTCCTGTCCAAGGTTTCCTCATCTGATAGTCAAATCCCTCCATGTGATTGGTACCAGTTACACATCCCATCTGTGACCATGACCTTCCCCACAAAAGTGATGTTTCCCCAAACCCATGAACCTGTGGATGTATATGGAGAGATTTTTTGTGTATGGGAGACAACCATTCCTGGATTACAGCACTCACTCCCACAAGAGACCAGAATGTGCACTAGCTCACCCCTTTCGGCATTCAATATAAAACTCATATCTCTGATTCAGCTTTCCCACAGTAATCTTAGCACATACACAATTAGACCCAGATGCAAAAGAGGAAAAAATGTACTAGTTTACTCAAGATTAATCCTACAGGCAGAATGGGAGGGAGAGCATGATGTTGTCTTCTTTCAGGCAGTGATGGTGGCTACTTAATTATGTAGCTAGGACAGTCTATCCAAAATATAGCATCTCTTGGGAGGAGGAAGATGAGAAGGAGGAGGAAAGGAAGAAAAGAAAACACTGCCTTGCTCTATATTTCTGACATAATTAATAGAGAATTCCTAATGTACAAAAGTAAACATCTGGAAAAAGAGGGGAAATATATACAATAAGCAACACAAACTGCACACAACTCTTAATAGTTATAATGTGGCTAACTATAAAGCTAAATGAAAACAGCAGGTAAAAAAGAATGATTGATTTCAATAAGCCAGTTTGTTTATTGACTGGTTCAGTTTATTTGCTAAATAAGTACTCAGGCAGTACATATCTCACATTATGTATATCATATTAGAAGAAGTCTACTTTATGGGTCATTCTTTTGAGTAGGAGTTGTGCAGATAAAGCATTGAAGTCCACGGCCAAAATGCATGGCATGCCAACACAGTGCAGTATGTGGGCAGAGTCAAAGGAAGCATGTAACCTAGAACAGAAAATCAAACAATGGAAATTCCTTGTCAGGTTCAAGTCAGATTAAATTCGTGTGTATACACACAGTAAAATATTATTCCTTACCATATTGTGGAATAGCTATCAATTAATCGAAAGGAGAAAAGAGTTTTCATAGATCTCAAGGAATCAGAGTAGGTAACTCCAAAGGAGACTTAGGGCTCATTGATTTTGCATAGGTGTAGAAATCTGTGCTGGCATTTTCTTCTCACTGCAAGATCAAGGTCCCATCATCAGCAAACAGAAATGATCTTCTGACCTATGTAAGGCAACAGGGAATGTTCGAGTGATATCTGCATTCCCTGTTTAAATATTATCTGATTGCATGCCAGATGTGAAGAAGTGACTTGGAAGTACTTTCAAGATACTGTGTCTGCAAACACAGGTGCAGAGTGAGAATGTGCTAATAGCTCCTATTTCAGCAATAAGAGGCAAAAGAAATAAGTGAAGATGAGAAGTAACCATTACTCTCTTGTTCCTCTTTTGCTTTTTCTAGTATCTGGATTTTAGTCTGTGTCTTCTTTCTTTTGCCAGTGATCTTTATCTATTTTCTAAATAGCAGAAAGACACATTCTTAAAGCAAAAAATAAGATGGGGGAGAATCCATGTATGCAGGGAAAGGGAAACACAAACTCAACTTTTCAAGTGAATTTGCAAGTCTCTCTGACACCAAAGAATCATGGGAGCTTTCCTCTAATTATGCCCATTCTCTAGACAACAGTGTCCAATACGTTCGCCACTAGCCACATGTGGCTAATAGGCTACTGAATTGTGGCTAATGCATGTGGCTTTTTAATAATGTGGCTAATAAGAAAAATTTAAAACCACAAGTGTGGCTAGCATCGAATTGTTGGACACCGCTGATCTAGTGGATCTGAGAAATCCTCCTTCAACCAAAGAGTACATACAAGAGGCCTTCAGAACATGGAGATATTTTTTCTGATTATATATTTTTTTCAGCTAATTCCTTTTACATAAATTTCCCTTCACTTTCCATTTCATCTCCCATTACTCAAAACTGTAGAAAAATATAGTTATTAATAAAAATGTGAGGGTTTAAAAAAACCAACAAGCTATAGTTACCCTATATGTTTAAAAGGACTTTGCTAAATTAGCATAGCTTTACTTGTAACAATGGCTGGCTTGGTTGGGATACTATTGTATAATAATACAGAAGTAGTCACCAGTGCCTACAGTGATCTACCGTAGGCAGGTGATTCTGCACCATAATGTGTATGATGACAGATATTGTTACTGGTGGTTATTGTACAGCCCATATTGTGCACTGTATATGATATGAAACCCTGTGATAGTTTGCACAGATGATGGTTAGTTCTTTCAGTAGAGGTTTGTCCATAATGAGGACTTGCAACTACACCTGCTGGACCACAGCAGACCCACTTGATTGGCTAAGGCAGTCAGCTGGCTTGCTCTTGATCCCAGCAGCTGCAGAGGACCAACCGGTGGCTGCTTAACACCATATGCCTGCAGATTTAAAATCTTCTTATATTGACCTCACTCCAAGCCCTGCACCTAGCCTTGCTCTTGCCTAGAGCCTGGCCTGCATCTGGCCTTGTTCCAGTCCCATCCCAACCTTGAAACCAGCCCTTCTCCTATATTCCCTGACTCCAGATAAAGCAGTTCTGACCTTCAGCTTCAATTCCTGACTGACTCTGCCTTGATCATAGGCTCTGGCATTCAGACTGACTACTAGGCTTGACTCCTACTCTAACCAGTAATCCTGCTCTGACAGTTAGGCCTGTCCGCCTATGACCCAGTCTCCTGACAGTCTCCAAACAGTTCCTAAGGAGCTGAAGAACCAAGAGGCAGCAGGAAATGTATTCATTCCCCCATAACATTCTCCCTCCTGTAAAATCACTAAAGAAAAACATCTGGTGAAAGTCAACTTTTATGGTGAAATATTAAAAATGGGACCTTTAGATGTGCAAACATAACAACTTGCACAGACTCATACATACACTTGCCAGTGCATGCAGGTGACAACGTATATTTTTACTCCATTTAATTCAAACAAACAAAAACCATATTAGGAGAATATTAAACTGTGTGGTTAAACATTCAAATCAGGAAATGGCAGTGTGTGTCAACAGCTGGAGCAGCTATGAGAGGAAAACAACTGGGAGCTGTGTGCCTCATTTCCCTGCCTGCCCAATCCAAACATCCCTGGAGCTATAGAAGAAGTAGTGGGGAGGCTGGTACCCGAGTGGTTGTAGCTACAGCTCATAGCTATATTCCTCGGATAGCAGCCTCAGTGAGTGAACCAGCTGTGGCTTGAGGGCTACAGATGGTTTGTCAGACCTGATTTCAGAGCCCTGAGGGCATTTGTGGACAGTTTTAAACTATATGATCTCAGTACCTGCTTTATCAATCTATAAAGGCCAGTCCTTCTTATTCTGTCATTAAGATTTTACATGAGCCTGGAATTTCCATGTTAAATATAGCCTGAAGAATGCAGGAGTTTCCGGTTGACAGAATTCTAATTCATGAACGACCTTCACAAATATATTTGGAAGTGGTGAGTCACAGAAGTCTGCCCACATTGCATAAGAAATTACATCACAATTAAACTGTAGGTGATATAAGTATAAGGGGTAAAGAAAATCAAATCAGCCTCAGACTAAAGGGGAATGAATTCTGAAAATAAAATTTTTCAGGCTGTGTTCAGTCCATACCACTCTAGCGTCTCCAGTTGATTTTACTGTGTTTTAAATAACTTCTTCACAGCTGATGATGCTCTCCCACTTAATGGGAAACTATCCTATTTAAAATGTTTTTAAAGAGATTGAATGTACACCTTTTTCATATTTCAACTCAATCTTTAGCTACTGTGGAGGCTTAGAAATAATGCACAGTAATAAGCATTTAAATATTAGGACTAGTAAACCATGTCTTGTGGCATAAATGCAAAAAATAAATTTATATTTATATGTGTATATGTATATATATGCACTATCTACTATAATGATTAATTTAAAAAAATCAATTGAATTGTTGTCCACTAATGAAATTTTCTAACTCCATCTTGTTTCTATGGAAACTGTTATAGTAAGAGGATACAGTAAGCAGATGTACTGCATTATGTGTCTTCTTTTATAGTGTATTCAGTTGATTAATATCCATCCTAATTGTTCCAATGACAGGTGAAATATGTGTTGCTGTGCTGCCATCCAACAAGCAGTATTCTTATTTTTTCTTTTAATTGTGGAAATCCAGGTTAACATATCTGGTGCTTTCACTTGGGTGTTTGATCATCCTCACAAGTAATTGATGGGATTGCATATACCAGTGGTTTATACTAGAGATCATCCGAAAGTTTTTGTCAAAACATTTTGCAGAAAATACCATTTTAATAAAAATAAAAATATTTAACAAAATGTCGATTTCAGTGAAAATTCCCATAATTTTTTTAAAATGAAAAATGTTAATTTTCAGGAACTGTTTGGAGACACTTTCATCTGATCAGTTTCAAATCAGTACTAAGTAGCAATGGTCCTTACTGGTTTTTAAACAGAATATTTCAACTATTATATTGTCATATTATGGAATTTGATGATATAATGTAAAATAATATTTATAAAAATAAAAACCTTGGCAAAATAACATCCAAAATGAAGCTTCAAAATTCTGAAACAAAATTTTTCCAAGCTGAATATTTTTCAGGATTTCCAGGTTGTGATAAATTTCAAAAATTATTTGATCTGTTCCAAATCAAAATGAAAAGAAATGTTTAAACTTCCTACAACCAGACATTATAAATTTCACCTAAATCTAGTTTACACATTATAAATTTGATTTGATTTTGAATACTTACATAATTCACAGGAGTGCAGTGGAGATTTATTTGTTAATGTTTGTAAAGTGCTTCGAAGATTAATAACTTTATAAAAATGCCAAGTGTGATTCATCATATGATGATATCACAAACCCTGTTCATTTCTTTTGTGAATATCTGGAACCTGTGTGTTGCCCTGGCTGTTTATGAATGACTTTCCAGGGGCATAGCTCTGAAAGGTGTGGTTCAGTTGCTAAAAGTGGGTGAGATGAAATAGCTTTTGTGGGCTAGATTATGCCTGGCAATAGTGGAGAGTGTAAATATCATCTTCACTTTGAGCTAGGTGCTATTGCAGGCTACTCTCAGCACAGGCACTGCTCCCACTTAGCACTTCCTGGAGTACTATGCACACCAAGGAAGAAGCAAGATGCCGTGCTGAGCCATGGCTCAAGTCTAACCTCGGGCTCTGACCCAGGCTCCCAGCACCCTGCAGGGGCTGAACTTCCAAGACCATTAAACTGGACCCAGGGTCCAAGCCTTGTTGCTTTTCAATGTAGACGCAGCCTCACCGGACTCGGGTCCCTGGAGTCAGCTGGGAATATCCCAAATTCCACGGATCAGCTTCTAGTCCTCTCTATCCCAACAATCTGCAATCCACTCTATTGAAAAAGGAAACCCTTTGCAAATGGCAGTAGTTCAGGTTAGTGTCAACCTGTTCTGTTCTGATCACCAATCTGCAAGCAATGATCAGAGAACCTTCTGGGTTTGCAGTTGAAAGCGAACCTATCAAGCCTTCTGAAAAGCAAGCTGCTTCCTGATCTTCCCAGAGTGCACCAGGTTCCTAGGGCTAGATTGGCCACATTTGGGGAGGCTTGAGGGGGTGAGGGGCTGAGAGAGATACTAGGGACTCTGGGATATGGTTATTTTGACTCAGGTCTGCATACTGCAGCATGAACCCCAAGAGCCCTAGATTCGCACGCAGATTAGAAAAGTCTTAACATAAGGTTCAAATACAGTTTAGATACTTAGGCCCAGAGGTCCCTAATATGGGTCAACTGACCCCGGCCTTACATTGCAGCATAGACATATGTATGTTTGTTTGGTTGGTTCTTTTTCTCTTTCTTTTTAAGGAAAAAAAAGCAAGCTCCGTTGACTTCAGGGCCAACAACTGCTGTTGCAAAACAGCCAGATTTTGGACAGGTAAGATTGTTGAGGGAAGGGGGCCAAGTGGTCCAGGGAACGGTACAATGAGAGCATTAGAATAAATGAACAATCAGTAAATATATTTTTCCAGGAATCTACTTTTCATAATGGGCTGAAATGGCACCTAACCCCTTAGAAAAAATATGTCATATATTTTCTTTAGGTTAAATGGAAAATGAGCAAGCCACATTGATAGCAATAAACTACTCCAGCTTGTGCGTTTGGGTCCTGATACATTGTCCATTGATTTCAATGAAACATTTTCCTTTAGCTTTAATGGTCATTGGACTGGGCCCTCACAGGTTATGGTGGACTTCTTGGATGGCAGATGCCATGAGGTTGAACTCACAGGAGGCATATATCTATGGCAGGAGTGGGCAAACTATGGCCCGTAGGCCACATCCGGCCCACGGGCCCATCCTGCCCAGTCCCCTGAGCTCCCAGCTGGAGAGGCTGCCACCAGCCCCGCCCCTGCCTTCTCCCTGCCCTGGAGCCTCAGCATGTCGCGCGGACATTGTGTCTGACCCCACGCAGTTGCCAGACACGCTGCTGAGCAGCGTGGTAAGGGGGTGGGAACCAAGGGGTTTCATAATGGGCAGGAAGTCCTGGGGGGCAGGCGGGGTTGGATGGGGCATGGAAGTCCTGGGAGTCTGTCGGGGCCAGGGGAGTGCATAGGGGTCAGGGAAGGTGAGGGTTGGGTAGGGTTTTTTTGGAGAGGGTGGTCAGGGGACAAGGAGCAGGGGGGTTGGTTGGGGGTGTGGTTGGGGGGGTCTCTGGAGGAGATGGTCAGGGGTCAAGGAGCAACGGGGGTTGGATAGGGGTTGAGGTCCAGGGGAGTGGTTGGGGTGGGGGGGGCCTCTGCAGTGGGTGGTCAGGGGACGAGGAACAGGGGGAGTTGGATGGGTCAGGGATTCTGAGGGGGACAGTCAGGGAGCGGAAAGTGGGAGGGAGTGGGGCCAGATAGGGAGCGGGGCCAGGCGGTTTGGAAAGGGACAGCCTTCTCTACCTGGACCTCCATGCAATTTTGCAATCCCGATATGGCCCTCTGGCCAAAACATTTGCCCACCCCGATCTATGGCTTACTAATGTGCTATTTCCTGTAGCTCACTGATATAATGGCATAATCTGTCCACAAAGGAAAGCATCTTTCAAATGAAGAAATGTTTCAAGGGGAGTGGATTAAGTTAAAAAAGCGATGGAACTGGGGAAAGTGTCAATAAACTTAGGAATGTTTGGAAACAGGAGCAATCTCCATTTGTTTTTGTCCTAGTGGATAGAGCAGGAGAGCTGGGTTTTATTCTCAGCTCTATCACTGGCCTGCAAGGTGACCTTGTGCAAGTTACTCTACATCTGTGCCTCAGTTTCCACATCTGTAAAATGGGGATAATGATACTGACCTCCTTTGTAAAGCACTTTGAGACCTACTAATGAAAAGTTCTGTATAAGAGGCAGGTATTGTTGTTATTATTTATTATGATTTTGGGTCTGACTGATTCATTGCCTGCTCATCACTTAATGTCTGTTCTGTTAAGTATTAGATTAGATCAGTTGATTATAATTTTGTTTGGTGATAGCTGCCTTTATAAATACCCTAGGAAGATGCACAAGTCTCAGATAAAGTGAGTGGGAGAGATGTTGGCTCTCTCACTAGAAGCAGAAGTGACAGCTGTAGGGCCCTGCTGCTGCTGCATTTAAACTGAAATCAGTCTGTAGCGCTTTATCTTGCAGTGCATTGCATATAATTGAAGCTTTAGATGATGTGGGATATGAATGGGGCTGATTCAGAACCTTTAAACTGGCAGACATAATGCAGGAACCTGCTTATTGAGCAGGCCTTCATGGTGATCTGCACTGGCTGAAGTGTTCTGATGATAATTATTTAAGGGATAGATTCTGAAGTTATCTGCAGCCAAGCTACACAATTCCAGGAGTAGCCCTGGGGAGCATTGTCTCTTAGAAACACTCTTCTGTGTCATGTCACAGTGCCTTTCTGCTTATTCCTGAGCTAACCAGCCAACTGTACAAAGTAATATAGGGCTGGTCCTCACTACAGGGGGGGGGGGGGGATCGACGGCAGATACGCAACTTCAGCTACATGAATCACGTAACTGAAGTTTGCATATCTGCCGCCGACTTACCGCTTGTCCCCACGGCGGCGGCAGTCAGCAGCGTGCTCCCCCATCGACTCCAGCTTGCGCCTCCTGGTGAGCTGGAGTTACGGAGTCGACGGGGGAGCTCCGGACGATCAATTTATCGTGTCTTAGCGAGACGCGATAAATCGATCGCCAGAAGATCGATCTCCGGCAGCGCTCGTGAAGACAAGCCCATAGACACCATCTTACAGACCTTATGTGAAGCTCCTAGTGAAATCAAAGTGAATGTTTCTCAAAGTAAAAGAGGATTCAAGGACACCAGGATTATGCCTGGTCATGCCTAACATCACACTCAAAGCCCAGAATCATTGAAATGTCAGGCTGGAACAGAACACCTAGACCATCCTTGACAAGTGTTTGCCCAACCTGTTCTTAAAAACCTCTAATGATGGAGATTCCGCTAGAAGCCTATTTCAGGACTTAACTACCCTTACAGTAAGAAAGCTTTTCCTAATACCTAACCTAAATCTCCCATGCTGATGATTAAGCCCATTACTTGTCCTGCCTTCAGTGGAACGGAGAACAATGGATCACCATCCTCTTCATAACAACCCTTAACATATCTGAAGATTGTTATCATGTCCCCTCCATCACTAGTCTTCTTTTCTGAAGACTAAACAAGCTCAGTTTCTTTTAATTTTTCCTCATAGGTCATATTTTCTAAACCCTTTATCCTTTCTATTGCTCTCCTCCGGACTATCTCCAATTTGTCCATATTTTCCTTAAAGTGTGATGCCCAAAGCTGGACACTGTACTCCAGGTAAGGTCCTACCAGTGCTGAGGAGAGCAGGACAATGACCTCCTACGCCTTGACATACAACGCCCCTGTTAATACACCCCCAGAATATTAGCCTTTTTTACAACTGTTTCATATTGTTGGCTCATCTGCAATTTGTAATCCCCTATAACCCCCAGGCCCTTTGCAGCAGTACTACTGCCTCACCAGTTATTCCTCATTTTGTGGTTGTGCATTTCATTTTTTCCTTCCTAAGGGTAATACTTTTTCCTTATCTTTATTGAATTTCATCTTGCTGATTTCAAAGCAATTCTCCTCTTTGTCCACTTTGTTTTAAATTCTAATTCTATGGGCCACCGTATTAACAATCCCTCCCAGTCTGGTGTCGTCTGCAGATTATATAACCATACTTTCCACTCCTTTATCCATGTCATTCATGTAAATAAACCAGAAGAGACACCTCCGAAACCCAGTGTGTCCTTAGAGTCTGATAGCAAACCATTGATAACTATTCTTTCAGTATGGTCTTTCAACCAGTTATTCAACCACCTTTTAGTATTTTCATCTAGATCATCTTTTCCCTAGTTTGCTTTTGAGATTGTCATATGGGACTCTAACTAAAGCCTTACTAAAATCAAGATGAGACATATGCATCTTTTAAATTAAACAGAAGATGCTGCAGGGCACTGGATGTTTGACTGAATTAAATGTGAAATGAAGAAGTATATTAAGAATGTGTAGTGCTCTGAAGTTCTGTGTCTAATAGATAATGTTATTAGGTGTGAATACCTATTAGATAAACACATTTATAGATACACTTTTTATCTCTTTCATGAGATGTTAAGTTATGAATCTCAAATCATATTCCATGCTTCTTCTCTCATTACATTTAATATGTTTAAACATTAGAATTCTTCTTCAACCTTTATGCATTCAAATTTTGTCCATTATTAGAATGGAAATTATGTATGTGCTTAGGTGCTTTTTTGAATAGAGATGATTATAAGCATGTGCCTAATCGCCTTGTTGAATCTTGCCTACTTCTGTTTGCAAAAGTCCGCATTTCTGAAAATGAAAATCTTATGTACAGTTTGAAAAATTGTTGCCTACATTTTGAAGTAATCAGTCAAATTTTCATTTAAAAATGAAGATGTTTTAAACATCACAGCATCAAAAGAATTTTAAAATTATTTGTATCTCTGGAAATATTGAAGTCCAGTAGTTCTGACACATTCAAATATATTTAACCTTAGGGTAGTACAGAATGCATGAATGTTAAAAAATCAATTATTACATTTATTAGAAATTCCGCAAGTCATTCCTTGTGGACAGGTCCTTTGTCCACATGGAACCCTATTGATTTCAGTGGGGATTTGATTGGGTGCAGGTTCTTTTTGTGCAGAACAACTATGTAGGGGTGACTTGCAGACACTTTTTGTGGGACACCCTTATTCTAAATTCACACTTGAGACAGGGATTCTGAAGGTGAAACAAATCTATCTACCTTAAATTTCTGATTTTCCTTGTAGATTCATATTCAGTGTCATTGTCATTAAAGGATATTTGACTTTTTCCTTCTCTCCTATCTTCATCATCATTACCTATCTATATATATAAAAGTCAAATGGTGTATGCGTGTATGTACGTTCACTTACTCCTTCCACACCGTTTGAGCTAGAGACTTGAAATTTGGTACAGTTATAGGTCTTAGGGTCCTAATCAGGGTAAGAGTCGAAAATTTTTCGAATCTCACCTCTGACACCCCCCAGGGGTGAAATTATTTAAAGGCCAATCACATCAGCTGGGCAGCTACTGTTCTCTGTGACATAGTTATGATGTCATAATACCCCCCTCCAACGGACCCTGCACTCGCTCATCTCTCTGCCCCCTCCTCCCTCCAACGGACCCCGCACTCGCTCATCTCTCTGCCCCCTCCCCCCTCCAACGGACCCCGCACTCGCTCATCTCTCTGCCCCCTCCCCCCTCCAACGGACCCCGCACTCACTCAGCTCTCTGCCCCCTCCCCACCTCCGACGGACCCGAGTTGGATTTGGTCAGAGGGTAAGTGAGGTAGGGGTGTCAGGTTTGGTCGGAGGGTGAGGTGGGGGTGTCGGGTTTGGTCGGGAGGTGAGTTGGGGGTGTCAGGTTTGGTCGTGGGGGGTAAGTGAGCCGGGGGTGTTGGATTTGGTCTGGGGGGGTGGGAAGGTGTCGGGGTGGGTGAGGGGTGAGGTGTGAGTGTTGTGGTTGGTCAGGGGGTGTTGGGTTTGGTGGGGGGGTAAGATGGGGGTGTTGGGTTTGGTTGGGGGGGGTGAGGAGGGGCGTCAGGGTTGGTCGAGGGGTAAGTGAGGTGTGGGTGTCAGATTTGTTTGTGGTGGTAGGTAGGGGTATCGGGTTTGGTTGGGGGGGAAAGTGAGTTCGGTGTATCAGGTTTGGTCTACGGGGGGTGAGGTGTGGGTGTTGGTCAGGGGGTGTTGGGGTTGGTGGGGGGTGACGTGGGGGTGTTGGGTTTGGGTGTGGGGGGGTGAAAATGTGAGTCGGGGTTGGTCGAGGGGTAAGTGAGGTGGGGGTGTTGGGTTTGGTCGGGGGGGGGTGAGGTGGGGGTGTCAGGTTTGCTCTCTGCCCCCTCCCCCCTCCAACGGACCCCACACTTGCTCAGCTCTCTGCCCCCTCCCCACCTCCGACGGACCCGAGCAACGCCGGGTATTTTCGCTAGTATTCTATAAGCTTAATGAACATAATGTTTAAATCATAACAGTAAACTCAGACATTCTTGTTTTAATTTAAAATCATACGGCTTTCCCAGTAGCAGAATAATAGTGATGTCCACTGTTGGATAACTGGGAAAATAAATACACCGGGCTTCTGGTTTTTAAGGTGTTAGAAGAGTTTCTCTCATACTTGTGTAAAAACAGTCCTGCCATGAATTTTTATAAATAGGTAAGTCTGTTTATTATACAGTACAATGATTAATGGTGAATCCCCTTTTGTAAGATTGAGTAGGGGTGCCAATTTCCTAATCGCACAAAACCGAATAATCCTGCTCCGCCCTTTCTCTGAAGCCCTGCCCCACCCCTTCTCCAAAGCCCCGCCCTGCTCACTCCATCTCCCCTCCATCCTCTCCCACACCCTCACTCACTTTCACCAGGCTGGGGCCGGGGCGTGGAAGGAGGGTGAGAACTCCAGCTGGGGATGTGGGTGGAGACAGGGATGAGGAGTTTGGGATGCAGGAGGGGGTTGCAGTACTGGGGAAGTGCAGACTCGAGGAGGGAGTTTGTGTGGGAGGGGACTCTGGGATGGAGCAGAGAGTTGAGATGGGGGGGGAAGTGAGGGCTCTGGATGGGATTTGGGTTCTGGGGTGGGGTCAGGGATGAAGGGTTTGGGGTGCAGGAGGAGGCTTGGGACCAGGGCAGGAGGTTGGGGTTTGGGGGGAGGTTAGGACTCTGGCTGGGAGTGTGGGTTCTGGGGTAGGGCCAGGGGGTTGGAGTTGGAGGGGGCAGGGTGTGGGCTCTGGGAGGGAGTTTCAGTGCTGGAGGGGACTCTGGGCTGGGGCAGGCGGGTGGAGTGCGTGAGAGGGTTCAGGGAGCAGGATCCTGGCAACACTTACCATGGCTTCCAGGAAGTGGCTGCCAGGTCCCTGCAGCCCCTTGACCAGGGGTGGGCAAACGTTTTGGCCCGAGGGCCACATTGGGGTTATAAAATTGTATGGAGGGCTAGGTAGGGAAGTCTTTGCCTCCCCAAACAGCCTGGCCCCGCCCCCCATCCGGGCATTCTGGTAGAAAACTAGAATAATAATAACCTGGCAACACTAAGGTTGAGTCATTGGCTAGGGCACGCTCCCTGTATCACACACTGCAAAAGGATCTTTTACTGTGTAATCTAAGAGTCAGTGACAACCCCTTAACTGAATTTTATAATTGGAATGATGATGCCTGTTCAGAGTCTAGAAATTTTAAACATTATTAAAAACTTAAAGCAATTACAGTGACTCAGAAAAAATAAATAAAATAATTGAAACTGATACAGACATAATGAGATTATAATGGTATAATAATAAAAAACAAATAATAAGCAAATGACGATTGCACTATCAAATGTATAAAACTCCTGACAATAGATTGCAAAGAGTTAGCCTAAAATAGGCAAGGAACATATATGAAATCTGATGAGGCAGTAATTGACTGTGTGCCTGCCCTGCACAGGAACTATTGGGTAATAAGGGGACTTTGCTGTCTGTGAATTGATGACTCTACCAAAAATGAGGTTTATCTATGAATAATATATGAAAAAAATTAAGGGAAGAGGAGGAGAATGCAGAGGGATACATACATTCTATCTCTCTTCTTTAGGAGCCAAATTCTGATATTCTTACTCATGCTGAGTAAAGCCTTGCTCCACAAGTGGTCCTATTCAACTGCACAACTGATGCTATCCAGTCTGAGTAAGAGTATCCGACTCTGGAACTTGGGGATTGAGTAGTAAGAAGTAGAACTAGGCATCTTTATTTGTGTTTGGTAGCACCCAAAGGACTCCATCAGGACCCCACAATCTCATTGTGCTATACAAATATATCAGTATTGTCAAAGTTAATGTGCACTATTAATTTGGATATAAATTCATACTGCCCTGAATATGTGTACAATAATCCACACACACACACTTGTAGAGAGATTTTCAGTTTTTTAAAGATTTCTTGCCTTTGTGGGTTTGTTGTAAACTGGAAACCTTTTTGTTTTTATTAATTTGTAATATGTATTTTAAATGGATTTTTGATTTGTTGAATTTGTAAAACCACTCCCTCTCCTGACGGGGTGCATTCGTGTCACATCTCATCCCATGTTTACAAGTCAGAGGAGAACTTTTTTAAAAATGAGGACTATGTATGTATCCTCTAGGTTTACAATGTTTTTGTCTGCTTACTTGCACATCCTCTGTCTGCTTACCTGATATGTTCTCTCTCTATCTCACTCTCTCGCTCTCTCATTTAATATTTGTGAATCACTCAGACCCTATAGTGATGAGTACCATAAAAAAATCCATGCAAAATTAATAATTCTGTCTTCAGAGCAATGTTTGAATAGCATTCTTTAAATAAGGCATGAGCCACACAAGGAGTTCGTTAGTGATGTGGCAGACCCAGGGCAGACAGCTGCCAGTAAGGCCTGCAATTAGGAGGCTTACCACAAGGGAACCGGGCCCAGCTGAGCAGGGCTGACACAGCCAGAAGCAGGGCCAGCTGGGGCCAATTAAGGAGGCTGTCAGAGCCCTTGAAAAGAGACTCCTCCCCAGAGAGGCTTGTGGGAGTTTGAGGAGTGAGTTTGGAGGCAGTAGGAGATAGCGAAGCGAGTTTGGCGAAAGTAGAGGGGTGTGAGGTTCAAGTTGGAAGAAGCAGGGGCAGAGAGGCGGCTGACAAGCAGGAGGAGAGAAATAAGGGTCCCTCCCAGGGGGGGGCCTAGCTTTCCTAGCTTGCAGGAGCCTGACCCTGAGAGAGAAAGAAGGGGAACGATCTGCTAAGGAGCAGCAGGAAAAACTGGGTCTGGTGCAGTCTGGCCAGGGCGCCAGGGCCGCACCAGCACCCCAAAGGACCTGAACCAGGGGGAGCAGAGGAGCCACCTTGTCACAGTGAGCATAGTCCAACAGTATATGATCATATGTATATGATCATGTTACTAAAGACTTTGTCATAATACATACATATGCATGAGTAGACAGAATAAATGTTGCTAAAGAACCTTAATTCTGGCATTTCCTAATTTTTTGTGCTCTACTTTTAATGTTCTTTTAATGTTGTTTGTGTGTGTACAGTTTTCTAGGTTTTTAAAAAACAAACTGAGAAAACAGAAAATATGCCATGAGGCATCATATGACACCCACACAGGGCATCATTAGGTTTGGAACTTTTAGATCCACTGCACAGACCCCTGCTGCTTAAGCTAATAGAGTAACATAGCAGAAGTAAGTTGTCATCCCCTATGTGGATCCGCACTGTAGGGGGGTGGGACTTACTACTGGGTTTCCCAGGTATTTGTGGCCAGAAAAGGAATAATGAGACTCAAGGGTGTGTGCTTTAGTGGGTGGAGACTCTATCCGTTCCCCCTCCAAGCTTCACCCTTCCTGCCCCATCTCCTCCAAACTATCTCCATCCCAGTCCTGTCATTTCTCCATCTCTGGCTCCTCGTCTCAGTCTCATTTGTCTCACCTGCCAAGTCCCAGTATCAACTCATCAGGTTTCTCATCCCAATGCCAGTCTCCTTGCCAGCAAGTCCTAGTCTTATCCCTCTGGACTCTCCATCCCTGTTCCCCTACCTTCTTGTCCCCAATTTCCTTGCCTAGCCAGTCCCAGTTCCTTCCCCCACCCCAGCGCTTCATCCAATCTCTCTTTTCTAGCCTGGCTTCCATGGTCCCAGATCCAATATCCCTCCTACTACTTCTCATCCAACCTCAGTATCCCTCACTGCACATAAGGATTTCTCTTAAATGTTAAAATTAACTATCTATCAAGGTTCCATTGGGCATATGCGTGAGGCAAGACAGGACAGAACAGTGGAATTACATTTCCATGCATTAGGTAGGCCAGTGAGAATTTGTATTTTAATATGTAGATGTGTTTGGCATTCTCTGTAACTATCACCACTCACAACAGCTACTTTCCTTTGGTTCAATAGTTTTGTTGTTCCAGTGTAGAGAAGATTGAGTATGCAGGAGACAGAACTTTCCAGGGAGCTAGCATTAAACCATGGAATACCTCCCAGATAAGATAAGAATGACTACTGTCCTCCAAAATGTGCACAAAACTCATTTATTTAACTTGTACATATGCATGAAAAAGTGATTTACTTCTGTATGCTGAAAAGGGCGAAGGAAAGATTATAGTTCCTGTAACTTCTTTGCAGCTGCTCAGGCATTCTGCAGGCAGACCATTTAGAAAACTCAATAGGTAGATATCAAGAATCAGAGAGGTAGCCGTGTTAGTCTGGAATAGCAGAGGTAACAAAGTCCTGTGGCACCTTAAAGATCTCGGATTGAACAAAGACCTACAATGGCTCGCTCATTACAGAAATAGTTTCTCCTCTCTCCATGTCCACATCCCCCATTCAAATGCTAGAAGAATAACCCACCCTCCCTGATCGGAGATAACAAGCTGGTTCAGCCTAATTGGACTAACCTTTTTACCTCCCACCTGGTTCTTGCCTACTTTTCTATACCTGCCTCTGGACACTTCCACTGCTTGCATCCGACGAAGTGGGTATTAGCCCACGAAAGCTCATGCTTCAAAACTTTATAGTTAGTCTTTAAGGTGCCACAGGACTTTGTTACAATAGGTAGATAGTGTCTGTGGTTGTCTGAGACCAAGATGGAAGGTGGTGGGGCTCTGTCTTATAATATGTAAAGATGCCTGTTAAATGAAGCAAGGGTTCCTGCCCTTACTTAAGGTTTACTGCATATATTATGCAAGACAGAGCATTGTGCTGTTGTCTAGTAAATAGTTGCACACTGATAGAATTTCTCTGCTTTTTGATTTTCTTTTAAAACAAAATCTAGAAAACAGCAAAGCTAAGGTTGTCTGCTACCATAAATTCACCTCTTCTTGGACATGCAGTATGGATTGATATTTTATTACATGTTCACATGCTGCTACTGAAAAACATACAATATTTTTATTTTGAAATCTTTTACATTTGTTGAATGTTGAACAAATGAGTGATTGTTTGTAGGCAGCAAAGTGGCAATGAATAAACAGTCTACTTGAGTTGAAGCAGATACTGACTAGGTATTGGCCATCCTGAAATTACTGGTGTGAGAGGTTCTTGATTCTCTTCTCATACTGATTTTACTAATAAAAGCACAATGTTGAGGTTTTGATATACAATTTTGTGGCATATCTTGTATTTTCCCTCAGTTAATAATGAAGTTAGATTGTGTGAATTGTATTTTAATTAATATACAAATGGGAAATTACCTTTTCAAATTCTGTTCATGAAAATTACCAGTGCACTAAGTCTTTCAGTAGTATTAGTATTAACATAAGAATGCTTTTCTTCATCTCTCTGGCTTTGTTTCTATGCTGTCTTTGCATATAAGAGAAAAGGATAATTATTTGTTGCTCCTATTCAGGTCCCCCACACATTCTATATGGAAACATGTATCTGGCACTTCTGTTGAATATCTGAAGGAGACCACATAATTTGAGAGAAATGAGATTGGTGAGGTAATGTATTTTATTGAATCAACTTCTGCTGGTGAAAAAGACCAGCTTTTGAGCTTACACAGAGCTCTTCTTTAGATCTGACTTGGATGGATATTACCTCATCTACCTTTTGTCCCTCATATCTTGGGATCAACACAAATACCAAACTCTTCAAACTATATAATTTAGCAATTTCAATCTCTCTGCTGTTGGATCCTTGCCCAAAAGCCAAAGCCAAGTAAATGGATGACCAAGCACAGATTTTGTTATGAACTGAATTGAGTTTTCATTCCACTGAAGCCTGAAGAAAAAGGAAATCCCCAAAATTTCTTAGACTTCTTTCATTAGATAGGAACACCCAGATGTATTGACCCTTTGTTTTTAAAAAAGTCTGAATTATGTTATATTATATTCAGTCTAAAATATTTTTTACTTTATTCGGAATAAAAGATGATGAATATTGGAAAAATGTTTTTTTTTTTAATTAAAGGGTATGCTAGGGCTCTAGAACAGTGGCAGCTTGAGTACCATGGAGGTTGACATTCTATTTTCATCCACAAAATAGGCCCAGCATATGTAGCAGAACCTGCTAGCTCACCAGTGGGAGGGAGGGAGGGAGGGAGCATGCTCAAAGCTTCCCTCAACATAATTCATTATTACTCAGCTGAGATAGACACCAGGTGGTCAAGAAAGAGTCGGCCTCTGCTCTGGGCTGCAGGTAAGTATCCATGACCATGTAATATGGAAGGAAGCACTCATACTTTCTCTTGGTACAAGGAAGGTACCTCTTCAGAATGGGCCGTCACAAAATGACAGCCCAGGAGGGAGATGGACTAAATGGAGGCTGTTATCAATATAATTATGAATGCATTAGTTAACAGATGTACTAGACAAAATGTACATCCTCAGTTTAGTTAATTGTAAATATCCTGTTTTCATTTGACTTGAAACTTCCATATTTTAATATGAATATTTCAAACCTCAAGTATTTAAATCAACATTAATTTTTTGAGCAGTGGTGTTGTTTATATATCTGCAAATATGGAGACTCTAAACCAAGACATTTGGGAGGTTTTCAAATAATGACATTTATTTTGCACTTAATGTATGTAACCCTTATGTCTTGTTTTGCTGGCGGCAAAAAGGGCCAGCTCCAAATATATAGAAGGATCCTTTAAATATGTAAAGACCTCTGGCTTAAGCCCCCATCCAGAAACATCGGAATAACTAAGTACCTTCCCTGGGCATCCTTAACAATGCCTCCCCTTTTGCAAGCATAGAGTCTGTCTATACACAAAAACAAATGAAAAAACTTTATTGAGGAGAAAGTTTGGCCCGCTATAGTGATTACAGTTCTAGTGGTGCTGCCTAAGGTGACTTGCTGCTGCCCTGTATATCACCACTTAATGCCACTTTTTGCTCTGCTACTTGATTCCGGGTCCTCAGACACTACCGAACCCAACTATGTGATTTTTAGCTCTACAGGTGTGAGGTGGGCAGGTCCTTATCAGAGTTCACTTAGCTCTGTCATTATAGTGTGTGTGGTGTGTGTGTGTGTTTGTGTTTTCCAATGATATATAGTAACCTTGAGCAGAGTCTTTGTCATCAGTGATTTAACTGTAGCCAAAGATTGGAGCTCATTCCTCCTCCTCCTCTTACTGGTTTTTGACAATTTCCCATTACTCAGCTATCCAAGACTGATGACTTCTCACCCCGGGGCATATTGAATACAGTTCTGTTGCTCAGTTGCCACCAAAGATAATAACATTTCATTATTCCTACTTCCAATATTTAAATTTTAAACAAAATAACTAGAATTTTCACACTGGAATGTTGCATAACAAACATGCAAATAGCCCAACTCATTCTCTCTCTTTTTCCAGTTCACCAACAGATGGTGACAGAAAGCTCCTCTGTGGCTATTTAGACCACAGCCTTACATGTAGATCTTTGATACTGAGTTATTATAGAATCTGGCATACGTTATGAAACACAACAGCAGATTTATAATTAATAAAATGTAATTAAAATAAATTAAAATGCCTTGAATTAACCAGGTGGATGAGGAAGAAAAAGACTTTCCAGTCTTCTCAGTCATTCTTTGGTGCCTTAGCATTTAAAAAAAAAATTGGAATATACTATTGTAGACAGCTGTTTGGTAGGAGGAAGTGGGGGTGTCTTCAGTAGAAACACAGCAGTTTCACACACAAGCTACTATTTTTGTTGCACATTAATATTCAGATTTTTAAAAGTTAAATTAAATCCAGAAGAAACAAGTATTATGCAGAACAGTTTGTCAGTTATCAATTAGTTGTACAGTAGTTTTGTAACTAAATGTCATTGTATCTATGTAAAATGTGCCAAATTAGTAACAATGTGTACCTCCCAGATTAAAATAAACTCAATATGGGCCAGTGACTGTCTCATTACACTGTATGTTCACATACTTTATTATACTTAATATACTCTTACATGAGATGTGATTCAGGACATGATTCTCACATTGTGTTTGCGGGCCTTAAATGGGAATAAGATATAATTTAAGCTAATTGCTAAGCCTATTTACAAGGCCATTGTGGTGGAAAGGGACCTTGGTGTAAATGAGAATTGGGATCGCAGAGTAGCATTCACATATCATGAACTCAGATACAGTAAAACTTTGTTTATAGTGAAACATAATAAAATTATCATGTTTATTTCAGAATGTTGCAATTTCCAAAATGAATTTGCATGTACAGGCCCACATTCAGAAAGGCACTCAAGAATGTGAGTAGTGTCATTTACTTCAATGAAACTAATGATATATTTAAAGTTATATGCATACTTTAATCAGGCCAAAAGTAAGCTTCCACTTATGGTGAAACATTTTGATGGGGGAAGAAAGGACATTAGATGCTGCTGAGAAAAACACAGAATAAACCTGTGGAGGAGGGTGAGGGAAGAGATTCCAAGGCACAAATAAAACCTCAAATTGGAAATACTGTACCTTTGTGCAACCAGAAAAGCTTGTTGCATGTGTGGTTGGAATGTGTTTCTTCATCATCATATCACTTATCCTTGGTAGACCATCTATAACATGAATGAATTTCTTCCATTCCCTTCTTCTCATTCCTTCCTGATGCCATAAGGAAATTGTGACATCCTGAACCCCCATGTTTACTACTTTTATATGGCTATGATACATTTTATAGAAAGTATGCCTTGTGAGATATCATTTGAAAAATCATAATCTGATGAACATCATTGTACTGATATGATGTGTGTAACAACACTACATGTGAAATTGAAATTTTACTGTATAATATTTCTAAAATATGTTATAGTTCTGGGAAATGCCCACAGCCTAGCTTCTCAAGACATACAAAAGCACAGGTGTTAAGAAACTGTTAATTACTTAATCAGAGATTCATCATCAGTGGAGTTGTAAACAAGAAATTTACAGTAGACAGTCCATGGATGCCATGGAACTGCCTGACCCCATGACCCAGCAAAAACTTTTCCAACACAACAAGTTAGAGCAGTGGTGGACAATCTGTGGCCCATGGGCCGCACAGAGCCCATCAGGGTACTCCGCTGGTGGGCCACAAGACAGTTTGTTTACATTGACAGTCTGCAGGCATGGCTGCCTACAGTTCCCAGTGGCCACGGTTCGCCATTCCCAGCCAATGGGACCTGCAGAATACGGGATATACTCTGTCCACCACAGAGTTAGAGTATGAAAAGTTGGGGGGGGGGGAAGAAATTCCTCAAGACACCTTTCTGTTCACACCATTTCTCCCATTGCTATTCACAGCAGAAAGATTATTTTAAAGACAAAGAATCATCATTGAACTGGAGGGAGTGGTCCAAAATGGAAGGTTTTCAGTTGGTATTAACTGCTGAAAGTTTTAGACGAGAGAAATCCTTTTGCTTTCAAATTTTGTTTAGCTTGGTAACTGTCATAAGTATGGAGGGTGCCTTGCCTGGGTGGGACTATGTTATCTAACACAGTGTGCCTTGCCTGGGTGGGGCTTGTTATCCGAGACAGGTAATGTAGGAGTTTCCCTGCCATGGGGGAGGGAGGAGCCTCAAGCCCATGAAGAAGGGAGGAGCAAAACAGTCAGTTCCATCTTGGCTGGTCTCCAGGGAGGAGGCAAAAGCCAGGGAGTTCCATCTTGGTTGTCCATGAGGCAGGAAGCTTGCCAGGCAACATGGGCAAGGGTCCAGGAGTGTGTCTCTAGCTATGGAGATAACTCAGCTTTTCTTCTCTTATACTTCTACTTAGCTAATGTGAGTATTACCATTTGATTCTTCTAATAAGCCGTGCCTTTTGGGGTGTTCTTTCCTTTTCAGAACAAAGTGGGGAACCCCAAATGTAAGTGTCTGTATCTCTGCTTTAACCTTTTTCTTTATTAAATTTTCTAGTTATAAAACTGTCTGGTTTATTTCCCTTAGGGTTTTTCTCTGCTTCCAGTTGGGAAGAGGGAAGGGAAGGGAATAGGAACCAGGGCAGCTAGGGGCCTAGCTGGAGTGTGAAGACTGTCTCTCCTTACCGTCAGGTTAGACGGGGGAGGGAGGAAGCAGTCTCCAGGTGTCTGCCTCTCAGGTACAGAGAGACAGGGGTGGGGGAAGTCTGCCTTCAGCCGGGGAGGGTGAAGGACAGAAAGCAGCCTCCAGGTATCTGACTTTGAATCCCAGGAAGGGGTACAAAGTTATGGTCTGGCTCTCAGGTTGAGAGAGACAGGGTTTAGGGAAGTCTGCCTTCAGCTGGTCAGGGTGAAGGGAAGCAGTCTTCAGGTGGCTGACTTTAAAACCCAGGGAGGGGGTACAAAGTCAGGGTTAGGAGAAGATCGGGGGCCCCTCCAAGGTTTTGGAAGTATACCCGATTGGTGGCAGCGATTGGTAACCCCAAGAACCCCAACTGGCAAGGTGGGGGTGTAGTGGGGGGGGGAAAGGACTTGTTGGTCTGGCATAGAAGAGGCCCAGCCTTTGTACTCAGGAGCATAAGGGATGGGGTAACCCCTTTTACAGTAACGTTTAGGAAATAGCTTGCATGTTAATCTTTTATTTCTTTTGTAACCAATCTGACTTTTATGCTTTTACTAGTTGTAATAATTTAAAATCTATCTTTCTTTAGTTAATAAACTTGTTTTATTCTTTTATCTAAACCAGTGTGTTTTGATTGAAGTGTTTGGGGAATCTCTACTCAGGTTCACAAAGTCTGGTGCATAATCATTTCCTTTGATGGAATGATGGGCTTTTAATGAGCTTGCACCAGTGGTGAGAAACCTGCGGCCGCATGCAGTCCATCAGGGTAATCTGATTGTGGCTCTTCCTGCAGCCCCATTGGCCAGGAATGGCAAATCGCAACCCTTAGGAACTGCGGATGGCCGTGCCTGACGATGGTCAATGTAAACAAACTGTCTTATGGCCCACCAGCGGATTACCCTGATGGGCCACATGCGGCCCGTGGGCTCCAGGTTGCCCACTACTGCTCTAATGTGCTGGCCGCCACTTCCCACAGTTCCCATTGGTGGGTAACAGTGAACCATTCACAGTCTTTGTTTAATCTTGACCTGATAGTGTCAAATTTGCAGATCAACTGGAGCTGTCTTTAGATCCTGCAGCAAAAAAACTTCAGCACCAGACTTCAAAGAGAAATTGCTGAGCTCCAGTTCATCTGTAAATTTGACACTATCAGTTCAAGATGAAACAAAGACTGTGAATGGCTCGCCAACTACAAAAGCAGTTTCTCCTCTCTGGGTGTTCAGCTGCTGGAAGTGGGCCTCACCCTCCCTGATTGAATTTTCCTTGCTATCTTACCTGCATATTTATACCTGCCTCTGGAGATTTCCAGAACATTCATCTGATGAAGTGGATCTTCGCCCATGAAAGCTTATGCTCCAAAATATCTGTTTGTCTATAAGGCGCTACAAGACTCTTTGTCACTTTTGTACTTGCTTTCAAGTCTTCAAGTCTCTAGTATAAGACATGGTGGTGAGAAAATTTGTACTGCTGCTACTTTCTTCATATATTTGCATTAATCAAGAATGGCCTCAAATTCCACTAACAGCACTTTATTTTCCAAAAGAAAGCAGTCCACAACAAAAATATTAACAGGTTCCTGGCTATATTTACAATTATTTTTATATTGTAAAATGCAAAACATTAGATTTCCCATATTGTATATGCCATTAGAGAGAGAGAGAATGTTTGGCCAACAATATAGGCTTGAGATACAAAGTTCCAGTTGAGTAGCATAAATCAAGTACAGTATTTTCCCAGTAAAATAGACTTTAATTGTTGTTCTCCGTAAGGCCTTCTTCCACCTCCACACTAATAAGCATTCTTCTCTGCCTCAGCTAGCTACCCACACACTTTCTTCATTTAAAGACACAACTGTCCTCAATTACCATTCAGAATTTTTCAGTCTCTCATTAAATTAGAAACCGTAGGCAATTTAATCAGGTGGTGAACAGTAAAATAGTGCTAAAAATGAACTTCAGGAAACAGATTCAATAAATATATGGATCGTGTTTCATTCTGGTGCTAGTTTTGTGGATCTTTTAACCAGACTAAATTATAACTTTTTAGACATTAGAAGGCATTTTGTTTTAAATTGCATCTTTATTAAAAATTAGTAGGCTTTCATAAATATTGATTTAATTCATTTCAGCATGGACAATTGCATATCAAATACAGTAGACTCTCGATTATCCAGGATGATAGGGAAAAATTAATACTGGTTAATAAAATCCTGAATAATCACCATCCATAGGAAATATGGGGAGGAGGGCATTAGTTCACCAGCCCCCCTGCGCTTGGGTGAGGGGGTGTTGGTTCACTGACTGCCCTGTGCCCTGGTGGGTTTTTTTTTGGTGTGTGCTTGGGGCGGCAACAAAGCCAGAGCTGGCCTGGGAGTTAGGCGTATTTTTTTAGACATCCTGGTTAATCCACATCCTGGTTAACCCAATTCTGGATAATCGAGAGTCTACTGTATGAAAATCTTATGCCCCAGTATCCAAAACTACTGCACATAGATTTAGGGGCTAACCATTAAAATGAAGCCTTAGTTCTTGTGATGGGTTGGATAACAGAAATCCCCTTTGGGAACTTCCAACTGATGTGCTGAGACCACTTCTAACTCTTTTCCCCTGCCAGCTTGGGACTCCAGAACCATGCCAATTTGATCCAGACATGCTAGCCTGTAACAAACCCAGACCCAGGTCTGAACCACATCCCCCAACAGCTGCAGGCTTAACTGAAAACAGCTTAAGAAATGTTCTCGTCTCTAACACTCAGATGCCACGTTCCGAATGGGGTCCAAACCCCAAATAAATCTGTTTTACCCTGTATAAAGCTTATACATGGTAAACTCAAAAATTGTTCGTCCTCTAATCTATAACACCGATATAGAGATATACACAGCTGTTTGTCGTCGTCCCCCAGTATTAATGCATACTCTGGGTTAATTAATAAGTAAAATATTTTATTAAATACAAAAAGTAGGATTTAAGTGGTTCTAAATAATAACAGACAGAACGAAGTCAATTACTGAACAGAATAAAATAAAACACACAAGTCTAAACCTAATATAGTAAGAAAGTGATTACAGATTACATTATGGGGTGCATCATTAAAGTTCTCATTTACCAGAAAAAGGGAAAAATACTCAAAAATTTGATTTTAATAAAAGGTGTCATGTTCATTTTCTTGCATCAAAATTTCTCATTTTACAAATAAAAAGGCATTTTTCCTAACAGTCAAACCTGCAATCTGAACCTGGAATCAGGGCATCAAAATGGATTATTTATGTTCATGCATCATCACCTCTATTGAAGGAGAGAGCACTTTGCCCCTTTATGGGTGTACATTCCCTTGTGCTGCTGAGACAGCAAAAGCGGCCAGGGCTGGGAACTGCTGCACCTTGTAATTTGCTGCCTTCTCATGGCATGCCAGATTTCTAGCCAGATTTTTTTCCAATCCTTTATTCCCGTAGAACCCAAAGTGGCTGGAACATTAGGCTGGAACAGTTTGCAACAAAAACAGTATGCAGCATTCTGGGTTTTTGATACAAAAGCAGTAGCCTCTCCACTTTGTCCCCATTGGGGATTTCACACCAGTAATGTGTTGGATGGATACTTCTATTTTCATTGTTTTGGGGGAACATGAAGTTTTTCACTTGCTGTGGCTCATGCAGTACAAGGAGGTCCCTCAGGCTCAAGTGGGTCCACAGTACTGGATCATCTAGACTGAAGGAACTAAACTCAGCAGCAACTGTTTCTTGCACCTCCACCATCTATACTTTTCTTCAGGAATGTGCCACGTTTTATCCATTTGAGATGGTGATATGGATGCTGCAGTAGCTGCCAGGTCACCTGCACTCTGACTAACTGGAAGATCAGGCATCTCCTCACCACTCACATCTTCACTGGGGCTGGAAGGCTCACTGTGAACATTTGTGTCTATGTATCTCAGGAAAGCCCCTTCCTGCTTAGATAGAAAAGCTTCCTTTGCTTTTTTTCTTTCTTTCTTCTGAATGCTGCCCCCGAGGGGTGTTTTCTTCTTTCACTCATGACTGCTGTTCTGTGCCAGCTATAGTGGCTCTCAGTGCTCAGTTGAAGGGGACAAATAAGCAGGCTGGTAGCAGGGCCTGAGTGAGGGAAGATATCAGCGTCTTAAGGGCCTAACTAGCTCCTACTACTTCAGTTGACTGCCTATTCTCCTCAAGTGGGTTCAGGGAAGCAGCAGGAAACAGGAAGCTCCCTGAGAAGCTGGTGTTAATCAGTCCAGGCCACTGGACATGCTAGAGTGGTACATAAGAGATTCTTCCTCCTCTCTCTCTCTGGAGCTCCTGTTGCTTTCTGTTATTCTCTCACCTTTTCTCCTGCCTGCCTGTTATGTCTCTTGTGCCCTCCTTCTTCCAACACAGCACTCCACCATCTCTGTGCATCTAGAGCGGAGAGAATACATATTCACCAGCAGCAGGCACAATTGTCTACACTCTGGGTCATAGTGGCATCCCACGAGACTCTGGCACCTGAGGCAGCTGCCTCAGTTAGCTGCATGGGAAAGCCAGACCTGCCCATGAGCTACCATCTAGCAGCAGCCTAAGAAGTAAAAGTGTGTAGCACTGGTCATGTTTCCAAGCATTCTTTCCTCTGTACTGATGTTTCTGTAGAGGGGTGTCAGATGTGTATGTATATGGATGATTATCCTGTATAGATCTCTTTGAAATCTGTACTGTCAGCATATTTGAAAAGTTGTTCTGCTTCCATGACTGTTTTCTTGGGTTAATGCTATTAAATGCTCCCCAGCATATTTGAGAGTCCTGGTCTACTCTGCTGGGTGGGTTTGGGACTAAACAGCTTCATCCTTGGCTCTAGTAGCTGCTGCATTGCCCTCTGAGGGAACTCTCTGGAGACTCCTGGCTTGTGCATGCTAAGAAAATATGCACTTAGACTGGCGCAACCCCCTAAATAAGATGAGATGCACTGGATTGAAGAGGGACTTACACCATATAGCTTAGCTCAGCAACTTACTAAAGTAAACTGCATCCTACTCTGTGCTGATTTAAATCAGAACTGTGCCCTGGTGTTCCCAATATATCTTGGTGTATTTCTCAAACATCACTGCAGTCTGCAGATCTGAAAAAAAGCTTGTACCACCCTTGGGTACAATAAGAGCTGTGTAAAACAGCAGCATGTAGTATCAGAATGCAGGGTTTTTTTAAAGATGGAGAGAATGAGATAGTACATCCCAGTTAGTGAATCTTGACCTCTGAATCCCTTTAAATATCATCTCTGTAGGTTTGCTTCGAGTAGGTCAATCCTACATCTCTCATTTCACCAAAGTAGCATGTGGTGTCTGTGCTGTTTATCATTGTCAAGAATATGGAGCTTGCAGTGTGCAATAAGACAATCATCTTAAAAGTCATTCTTGTCATAGCATATCTTCAATTTGCTGATCCATAGGTACAAATCCAGTTTTTAAAAACAAAGAGGATGACTATTTCATGAGATTTGAGATCTCAAGATTCCCCTGGTTCTTATGCTACATGAGATAAGGAAATGAGCAACTGCCAGCATGCAAAAAGTTAGTTACTGAATTTTGTCATCTGATGATCTTCAGAGGAGCCCTGCCTACACATCTAAGGGGAGAATTTGGCAATATAGTAGCATCTAATACATTTAATTTCACAGTCATTGAATAGAGAAAATGTCAAGCAAACAGAACTCGAGAGAGACCAAGCTCAACAGTCAGTTAAGTCGAAATTTTTAGAAGGCGGGGAAATGCTTTGAATTCCAATTCTGTCTACAGAAGACAGGCATCAAGATTCCAATTCTGAATTCAAAATACATTTCTGCCAAATAGAGAAATAAAGCAGTAACCACTAAAATGAACAAGATATTGTAAATTATCAACCATTTTTTGAATCTGTTTTGAACTGTATTCTCTAAGCATCACATAGAATGGTACTGTACTAGCTAACATAACTATATAGCACATCTTTTTTCACTCAAACAGTGAGGTTGATAAGACCACTGAAGACATGTCTGAAAGGGAAAAGTTGCTAGAAGCCAATAGGTCTTTGTCCAGTTGCTTCAGCATGACAGCATCAGAATGTCAGACTCAACTGGGAAAGATGTTCATCAAAAATTCAGTCTGAAACATGGAAATGTAAGGTAAAATCACTATAGCATTGATAAAACTGCAAATTTGTATTAAAAAATAAAATATAATAAAGCTTATTTGCTTTTCTAGGACAAACCCAAACTCATGATCAGAGACCTAAATTCTTAAAGTGTACAGCAAGTGAGGAATTGGAATTGGAAAGGTCTGGAGGGAATTTTACAGTTGTCTTATTTATCTATGGGAGAGCTTGTGAACTTGAGATGTCTTCAAATTGAAGCCAGATTTCTCATGGCTGTACAGAATCATGGATGTGTTGAGATTTACCTGTAGTTTTGGAGATTAATGTACACATCTGTATAGCTTTCACAGTAATTTTCCTGCTATTGTGGCAGGAGTTATGAAGCACACTTATTTCCAAGTGACTATCATGAAAGACTCTGTTTCATTTGTGAAAGCATTTGGTATTCAGCAGTGCTTCTAAGGCACAACCCATTGCACTGTACTACTACATAGAAAATCATATTGTGCATAATAGAGTATTACATTATACAACTAACTACATTTTACCACTTGTATATCCCATTAGTATTTCAGATTAGGTTTTGGTTGGTTGGTTGATATTTCCCCTCTTTACATTAAAACATTATTTTACCACAAATGCTTTGTCTGTTTGTAATACAAACAAAACCCATAGCATATCCCATCCGACCCCTTCATTATATCAGAAACTGAGTGCAGGCTTCCTCCCACCAAGTAAATACTCATTTTGAGGCAAATTAATCTTCTTGAATGTTAGAATGTTTCTGATGTTGCTGTTTTTTCTATAGGTCTCCTGATCTGTCTGCAGCTGACCTAATTTTGGAATAAATCCATACAAAGGCAAATGAAATATGAAAGGAATTAGTATCATGATTTTAGTGCTGGTGGACTACTATTTGAATCTCTTGAAGAGTTCTAAATTCAAGACAATGAAAGTGCTGTGTCTTGCTTCTCTCATCATAGAAAGATTAGAGGAAGCACTGATTTCGTAGAAGATGAGGCAAATGTAAATACTTTTGTCTGGACATGCAGAATTTTAATTCTCATAGACTACTGAAAGTTTGTGTGTGTTCTTCTTTGTTATGTTAAAATGTGCTGATGTATGATCATAGAATCAAAAGTTAGACCTCTTTCAGTGGAATATGGCTTGAGGATCTTTCTAAAAGAAGATGAGATTATACTAATTTATTATCATTGTCATAAGTGTAAAGTGCTGGAGAGGGTTAATGTTACCTGAGAACAAGTGACGTAAGAGCTTCCCTGCCATGAGGGAGGGAGGGAGTTTTCAGTTTGAGTTGGGCTGGCCATGTAGCTTGGCAAGGGTCCCGGAGCGTCTCTGGCTTTTGAGAACGACTCTGCTTCCTTCTTATATTTCTAATTAACTGACTAAGTGATGTTAATTTTCCTAAGTCTGTACCTATTTGAGGTATCTCTATCTTTTTCAGAGGGGGAGTTAGTGAACTCTAAATTGTAAGTTGTACTGTAGCCTATGTTCTAATCTCTTTTCTTTATTAAATCTTGTTAGTTATAAAAAGTGTTTGGTTTATTTCCCTTAAGGTTTTCTCTGCTTCCAGTCTGGGAAGAGAGGAGGGAGGGAAGTAAGTAAAAGGACCAGCTCAGGGTATGAGCTGAGGAAGGAAGTCTGTCTCTCTCTTCAGGCGAGAAGGGTGAGGGGGGAGGCTGACAGAGTTAGGGGTTTGGGGAGTCTGAGTATCCCACTCCAGGGCTTTGGAGATCTACTCAGATGGTGGCAGCCAGGGGTCCCCAAGTTCCCAGCTGGTAAAGTGTGGGAGTCTGGGGGTGTAGAGGATAAACTTAAGCTGGGGAGCAGTTAAAGTTTGTTGGTCTGGCAATAAAGAGTCCTTTTCTCTGTACTCAAGAGCACAGAGACTGGGTAGCACACTCTAACAATCATAATTCAGAGAGTCTCGGACCTGAATTATCCCCCCGTGACTCATAGTTTGCAATTCTTCACGCTTGAACTTGTAATGAACTACAAGTGGCGAATCTTGATCACGTGCTTTGGGTTGGATTGACTGCAAGCTTCAGGATCAGGATGGAATTTTCCTCTATCATGATCAGAGCAAAAGTGGAAGATAAAATTTTAAACTTAAGAGCGCCAGGTCTTGTCTATGGAGGAGCTCAAAGTCCCATTTGCAGAGATGCCGAAGTGCCATTTATTTTTAATGTGTGTTAGAATCCTAAGTGTGTTAGGCTCCAGGTCAATTCAGTGTTTTTGAAAATGTTTTCCCTTGTTGTGTTTTTACCCACTCTGAAGCATTGTGGGTGAAGTTTTCCCAGAGGTGAAAGTAAGCTGGTATGCCCCGGTACAGCGTACCAGCAAGAGCTAGTGTGCCGTACCGGGGTGGCCCGGCTTCCCCAGGCAGCAATTTAAAGGACCTGGGGCTCCCAGCAATGGGACAGTTGGTTGCTTCCAAATGGTTGTTCTCAATTTAAAAGTGACTATTTTAAAATACTTTACCTGTTTGCCTTCTTTTTAACTAACTGTGGGGAAAAAAATCTTTTACTGGTTCAGAAATGTTTCAGTTTTTTTTTTTACACTTAAATCAATTGAAAATGGCTTTTTAAACCAAGATTCATATTTGACTTGAACTTGATCTTCAGTGATGAATGTATAAAGACATCAAAGTTAGACATTAAATTATCCAGCTTACATACTGTGTGGCAGGTTGCTGGCCAGGAGCTGCTGAGCCAGCCCTGCTTCCCCTTTAAGGGAGAAAAGCCTCTGCAAACCTTCCCTAGCAGGGAAGGCTAATCAGCCACCTGGGTGTAGCCCTGGGCTGCAGAGGGCTTAATGTGTCACACCTGGCAGCCTCCCCAGGGGATAAAGCCTGGCACCGAGGAAGCCAAAAGGGAGAAGGAGGAAGGAGACAGAGAGAGAAGGTGCAGGGAAGTGAGTAGAGCTGAGGAAGGTAGCTGAGGCTAGGTGCCTGCCAGAGCTAACCGTTCCTGAGGCCAGCCAAGTGAGGGCTGGGCCTGAGCTAAGCCTGAGCTAACTGTTAAAGCTGTATATAGGTGGTGGGGGGTTTGCACTGTGAATAAACAGACACTGGTGAAGCCAAAAAGGACTCTCCTGCCTATTTTTGAAGTGGGCGACAAGTGGATCTCCTACAACTGATAGAAAATTATCTTACATCTCATTAGTGGTCTGTGTGAATTAAGTTTTGTCTCAGTCCAGTTCCTGGTGCGTAATGAAAATCATCACAATGGCAAAAATTATAACACTTTTTACCAGTCTCAGAAGAGACCAGAAGGAATGAATAGACTTGCTGACTCACATGCCTTTCCATCCTGAGAGATGGTCCTCCAGTTTAGGATACAGATATATCTGTTAGCACATGTTAATAGCCAAGCTGGTCGGGGATGTGTCTTGAGCCTCTGTTTGGGTCATCGTGGATAGCTCTCTAAAGACATCCACGCAGTGTGCAGCAGCAGTCAAAAAAGCAACAGGATGTTAGGAATCATTAAAAAAGGGGTAGAGAATAAGACAGAGAATATCTTATTGCCCTTATATAAATCCAAGGTGTGCCCTCATCTTGAATATTGTGTACAGATGTGGACTCATCTCAAAAAGGACATACTGGCATTAGAAAAGGATCAGAGAAGGGCAACTAAATTGATTAGGGGTTTGGAACAGGTCCCATATGAGGAGAGATTAAAGAGGCTAGGTCTTTTCATCTTGCAAAAGAGGAGACTAAGGAGGGATATGATAGAGGTATATAAAACTTTGAGTGGTGTGGAGAAAGTGAATAAGGAAAAGTTATTTACTTGTTCCCATAATATAAGAACTAGGGGCCACCAAATGAAATTAATGGGCAGCAAGTTTAAAACAAATAAAAGGAAGTTCTTCTTCACACAGCCCACAGTCAACCTGTGGAACTCCTTGCCAGAGGAGATTATGAAGGCTAGGAATATAACAGGGTTTAAAAGAGAACTGGACGAATTCATGGAGGTTAAGTCTGTGACGAGTTGGGATCACAGAAACCCTCTTAGAAGCTGTCACCTGATACGCCAAGGCTACTCCTGCCTCTGTTTTCCTGCCCAAACAGCTTAGGACTCAGTACCCTGCCTGGTTTGAGTCAGACTCACTAGCTGCTGCAACACCAGACCCAGGGCTGAGCCACATCACCCAACAGCTATGGGCTTGCCTGGAAACAGGTTAGGAAGTATTCCTGCCCTTGACACTCAGATGCTCAACTCCCAGTGGGATCCAAACCCTGAATAAATCCATTTTAACCTGTAACTCACAGATTGTTCGCCCTCTATAACAATGATAGAGAAATATGTACAGCTGTTCCCCCCCCCCCCCACCCCAGGTTCCAACACATACTCCAGGTTAATTAATAAGTAAAAAGTGATTTTAATAAAGACAGGAAGTAGGATTTAAGTGGTCCCAGGTAGTAACAGACAGAACAAAGTGAATCACCAAATACAATAAAATAGAACATGCAGATCTATCACTAATACAGTAAAAGCCTCACCCTCAGATATTTCAGTGAATTTCTTCTTTCAGACTAATCTCCCCTTTGGTCTGGGTCCAGCTATCATTCCCCCCCCCCCCCCCCCATCACTGTCTTCTGTTCCACTTTCTTTCTGGTATCCTTGGGGGGTGGAGAGGCTGTTCTTTGAGCCAGCTGAAGACCAAATGGAGGGATCTCTCCAGGTTTATATAGACTTTCTCTTGTGGGTGGAGACCCCCTCCTCCTTCCTATGCAGAGTCCAGTTGTAAAATGGAGTTTCAGAGCCACATGTCTGAGCAGACTCACTTCATTACCAGCCAGACCACATTCCTGGGGAAGCCCAGGTGTGAACATGCATTTACAAAGGTCATTGTTAGCTTGATTGGGCTTAACTGAGGATAATTCTCTCTCAGAGAGCTGCTCAGCTGCTTCCCAAAGTCTACTTACAACTATTCAAGCACATAGCCAATATTCATAACTTTGAATACAAAAGAGACACATACATACAAATAGGATGAACAGATCCAGCGGATCATTTACATGTGTTACATGGCATATGTAGAAAAGCATATTCCAGTTATAGCATACACACATTTATAGGCACCCCCCCCCCAATAATCCTTATGGGGTACACCGTCACAAAGTCCATTAATGGCTATTAGCCAGCATGGGTAAGAAATGGTGTCCCTAGCCTCTGTTTATCAGAAGGGGGTGATGGACAGCAGGAGAGAGATCACTTGATCATTAGCTGTTAGGGTCACTCACTTCGGGGCACCTGGCATTGGCCACTGTCGATAGATAAGATACTGGGCTGGATGGACCTTTGGTCTGACCCAGTACGGCCATTATTATGTTCTTATATTTAAGCTGGGTACACTCCCTCCTCTCTAAGGTAGTCTCAGCGGGGTCTTTTTCCCAGCTCCAACACCACTGCAGGAGACCCTGTCTCCCTGCAACTTAACTCTGGGGTCTCCCCTCACCCCTTCTAGTTCTGCCCTCCCTGAAATCCCTCTCACCCATTATAGCCCAGCTGCATCCCTGCTCTCTTCATTGGCTTAACTGGGAGAGCCTGCAGTGGCACAGGGGACAGACACCTTGTTTCAAGGGTCATAATTGGGACCAAGAATCAAGCCTACATGACACTCTATGGCCATAATAAATAGTGCTAATGGAACATTAATAACAAAAATGGACATGAAAGAGAATCCTTTCATAGTTCAGGACTAGAAATGCTAAACCTCTTTACCAAGTGATCTTTCATCAGAGCAAAAGGAGATTCACAGCTTCTCTCATGATGAAATGCATATAACTCAGGAATATCAACTCTAACTTTCCTTCAAATAACCCACCATGCTGCATGCAATACTTAAATGATAGCATCCAAAAATGCAGTTAAATGCAAACACTGGACAGTGATGAAACTCAAGTTGCTTTCAGCAAGCAAATCCTTGTCATGTCAGTTTGCCTAGACCCTAAATGAAGACAAGGGGGACAAAGATTGTTTCCTGCTGTGTTGAAGACATCTCTCTTCTCCTTAATTGAAAAGCTATTGTAACCCTGCATTATTGGACTGTGTCTTTGAGCCTCAGTGCAGCAAATGCTCAAGCATGTGAGTAACTTTATCAATGGGAGTAGTCTCATATGCCTGTAAATCAGTACCATTGAATATTGGTTAGGCAGGCAGTCACCTGTGACCATTAGATGACTCATTTACTTAAATACTTAAACTCAGTTTTAATGGTAACTTGTCCCCTCCTGATGTCGGTAGGTCTGTTTAATCTCTCTCCTCTTAGGTTGTGAGCTCTCTGGGGTAGGGACTTCACTCCCTCCCACACATCTGTACAATGCCTAGCATAATTAGGCCTCGTCCCTGATTGTGGCTTCTACATGCTACTGCAAACAAATAATAAATATTGTTCATAATAATATCATTCTTCATTTCTAATTACATAATTTAAATAATGTAAAGGCATTAGTACCAATGCATGGTGCAGGGAATACCAGTAATTGAATGCACTGTGCAGAACATACTCTTCGTTGCTTAGCAGTTAAATGTATGCACATAGCTGCAGTGCTGACAAAATGCTAATAAAAGCTGACAAGTTATATCTCCAGAAAAATTACACAATTAAGAAAAAAAAATCTCTGAAGAAATGCAGGAGCAGCAGAAAATGGCACATACTGGTAGAGATCTCATCTCTCCTGAAGACACTGTCTTCAGCTCTGGGCCACTTAAGGGGCTGAAGGTGATGGGAAAGGATAAAGGTTCACAATTATAGCATGTGCTGCAGACAAATAAGATTATGGTAAGAGGTTTTGTTCCTTTTTGAAGATAGAAATGTTTTTCTTGCAAAACTGTCCAGAGAAGTCTTTTTCTTCTCACTGTTCCCTGTTGTCTGCTTCCTGTGTTTTTGTAGTTCTTTCATAGCATCTGTCGCCATCAAATCTGTGACTTTTCCAGCAGATGGTTGTATCACACTATATAGGTTTTATTTATGTAATATGATACAGCCTATACTATTAATATAAAATGAATTGCTTTATCTGCACAACAGATCGTATAATGACACTAAATCATTTCATTGTTTTTAATTTGGTTTTTTTGTTATGAAAGGAATGAACACAAGGCAGAAGGACAGGGTGGTAGGCTGGGATTTTCAAAGAATTCAGTGGGATTTAGGGGTTTATATTCAGTTGGGGTTTGGATACTTAACCCTTTATTCTCCCTCCCCCCACTCTTGGGCTCTTTAGTAATATCAGCCGTGACATAAAGAACTCAGGAAGTGCAATCCGTCTTTTGGAAAGAGTCATTACTCATTATCCACTTTTATTAAGTCAGACTTGTAATAAAAAGTTAGCATTCTACATCACATATTACTTATTCAGGATCAGGTTAATATTCAAAGAAGCAGGCTAAAGATTCTAGCCTGCTGGCTGGGACAGTCTCCTTCTCTGACTACGCTAAAAAGACTGACCAAATTTCTTAATATCTTATCCTCTTTTCGCCATTTTTCTTGTGCACATCTGTGCTGTGAAAGCTTTTCCATTACAAGGACAATCTATATTTTACTATACCACAACTGCATAGAAGGGAGGAGGTGTCACATTTTTTCAATTATGTGCAGTACAAAATCTTGCAAACATGTTATTCTGTTTAAAACATAGATCTTTTAATGGAGCATTAAGTAAGCAGGTCAGAGCATCTCCAGAAAGCCAGCATTTTCTCATAGGATGAATCTTTCAAATAATTTCTTTCACAGGCTGATTCCAAGATACCACCACCACCACCACATGTTTCAGTAAGTTCCCCTTTCTCCATAACCTCTCCAACCCCTTCCTCGTGGAAAAATATGATGGATCTTAACTAGAGTCAGATGCCATCTATACAGTAATTTATGCATTTTTTCTTTGAGTACAAATTGAAGATATATATATCTCCTTTCCCATATAAAGACACACTCATCCAGATAAACATCTTTGTCCAAATCCCTCTCCCATCTTTTCATTATTAACTTCCTTTTCAATCAAATTGTATATATCTTAGAAATTAAACTTTGTTCCAGCTTGCTTCTTGGTCAATTTCTTAATTGTGTTTAAAGGTCTAGATAGAGCTGCCTCATATCCAGATTTCACAATAAAATGAGTTGAAAATACGGGATCTTTAAATGATTTCCATTACTACATAGCTATTGGTATGATTTCCAAGGAGCAACTGTCTAAATTGAGTAATCTCAGCTCTTACCCACAACAAATAGTCACTTTGATATTTCCTAGGGATAAATTCCTGATTATTAATTAAAGTAGATAAGGGAGAGGAGAGGACCTACATGACAGGAATTTAGATAATTTGTCCAAAGCTGCTAAGTGGGATAAATGAGTAATATTTTTTTTTTAATTATGACCTAAATTTATTTTTAACCCAACAGTTACTATGAATAACTATATTCGGGTTCCAGTCTTGTTTGAGTTTTCCCCAGTGCTTGGATGGTCTGTTGCTAACCCAGTTGATCACATTTTTGAATTGTGATGCATAATAATAAGCCAAATTAGGGAAAGGCAAACCATCCCTATTTGTAGCCTTATACAGAACTTTATAACTCACCCTTTGTCTTTTACATTTCCTTATGAATTTTAATAGTGCATCCTGCCATGTTTTAATGTCATGTCAGGGATATCAATAGGGATGCTGAAACAAAAATATCAAGTTTGAGAGGACATTCATCTTTACTGTGGCTATGCTGCCTAGCAAAGGAATTTCTTATTTGTTCCATTACTCCAAGTCTTTTACTATTTTACTTCAGAGCAGAGGGTAATCTTCCTTTAAAAAGATTTTTATATTTCTCCAAAATATTTATTCCTAAATATTTGAAAGATTACTCTATCAATTTAAATTTATTTAGCTGCCAACTATTTGTTCTGAGGCTTTGGGAGATATAAATTCCTCAAATTTCAGGTTCTTTGTCAAGACAAAGTGGGTGAGGTAATATTTTTTTATTGAAGCAATTCTCTTGGTGAAATAGACAAGCTTTTGAGCTCCACAGAGCTCTTTTTCGCCTTGTCTCTCTAATACAGGGGCGGGGAAACTTTTTGGCCTGAGGGTCACACCGGGTTTCTGAAATTGTATGTAGGGAGGGTTAGGGAAGGCTGTGCCTCCCCGAACAGCCAGGCATGGCACAGCCTCTACCCCCATCTGACCTCCCCCCTGCTTCACGCTATCTGACCCCTCCCCTGGGGAATCCTGTCCCATCCAAATCCCCCTCTCCATCATGATGGCCTCCCCAGGACTCCCACCCCATTCCCCCAATCTCTGTCACCTGACTGCTTCCAGACCCTCCACCCCTAACTGTCCCCTGCCACTCGATCCAAACCCTCCTCTCCTTCCTGACTGCTCCCTGGGACCTCTGCCACATACAACCACCCCTTCTCCCTGTCCCCTGAGCACCCCCCAAACTCCCACCCTGGACTGTCCCCTGCCGCCCCATCCAACCCCTCCTCTCATTCCTAAATGCCCCCCCAGAATCCCTGTCCCCGTTCAACCCCCCCTGTTCCACACCCTCTGTCTGCCCAGACCCCTATCCACACCCTTTCGCCCTGACCATCCCATGAACTCCCCTGCCCTCTATCCAACCTTCCCTGCCCCCTTACCACGCTGCTGGTGGCGCGGCTGCACCAGGACAGGCAGCCGCGCCTCCCAGCTGGAGCCAGCCACACACCGTGCAGCTCAGAGCACCAGGTCAAGCCGCAGTTCTGCAGCCGTGCTACCCGGCAAGAGCTCACAGCCCTGCCAAGAGCATTACACCAGTGGTACAGTGAGCTGGAGCTGTGGGAGAGGGGAAACAGCAGGGGAGGGGCCGGGGGCTAGGCCTCTGGGCCAGGAGCTGAAGGGCCGGGCAGTAGGGCCCTGTGGACTGGATGTGGCCTGTGGGCCGTAGTTTGCCCACCTCTGCTCTAATATCATGGGATCAACATGGCTGCAATGACACTGTAAACTGCAGGTGTAGTTTGAAGCCAGGTACCTGCTCAAATTCCAAAGTCTATTATTTTTAACGAGGCTTCTCGTTCCTGCAATTATAAAAAGACATCAGCATACAAAGCTATTTTATGTTTTAATCCAGAAGTTTTGATACCCTTTACCAAGGGACTGTTCCTCACGTTTATTACAAATGATTCCATTGCTAAAGCAAACAACAGGGGAGAGGGATAATGGGCAACCCCGGCTTGTATCCCTAGAAAAACTAAAATGAGGAGATTGATGACCACTAACTATTTCAGACACATGAAGATGAGTACAGTGAAACCTCGATATAACGGACTAATTCGGGCGAGGGGGTGTCCGTTAAAACCGAAAGTTCGTTATTTAATAATTTTTTTAAATTATTAAATAACGGACTTTTGGGTGACAACGGACACCCCCCCGCCCGAATTAGTCCGTTATATGGAGCCAGCCCACCACACCCCCTCCCCCCCCGCCCGGCTCCCCGCTGCGAGGAGCCGGGCGGGGGGGGTTGACAGCTCCCGCTTGGCTCCCCCCAGCGGGAAGCCCGGCGGGAGCTGTCAAACCCCCCGCCCGGCTTCCTGCTGCGGGGAGCCGGGCGGGAGCTGTCAACCCCCCCGCCCAGCTCCCCGCAACGGGGAGCCGGGCGGGGGGGGGGGTTGAGAGCTCCCGCCCGGCTCCCCGCTGGGGGGAGCTGAGCGGGAGCTGTCAACCCCCCCGCCCGGCGACGGACGGGGGGGGGTTTGAGAGCCCCCGCTCGGCTCCCCGCAGCGGGAAGCCAGGCGGGAGCTGTCAACCCCCCCGCCCGGCTCCCCGCAACGGGGAGCCCGGCGGGGGGGGGCGTTTGAGAGCTCCCGCCCGGCTCCCCGCAGCAGGAAGCCGGGCGGGGGGGTTGACAGCTCCCGCCTGGCTTCCCGCTGCGGGGAGCCGAGCGGGGGCTCTCAAACCCCCCCCGTCCGTCGCCGGGCGGGGGGGTTGACAGCTCCCGCTCAGCTCCCCCCAGCGGGGAGCCGGGCGGGAGCTCTCAACCCCCCCCCCCGCCCGGCTCCCCGTTGCGGGGAGCTGGGCGGGGGGGTTGACAGCTCCCGCCCGGCTCCCCGCAGCGGGAAGCCCGGCGGGAGCTGTCAAACCCCCCCGCCCGGCTTCCCGCTGCGGGGAGCCGGGCGGGAGCTCTCAAACCCCCCTGCCCGGCTTCCCGCTGCGGGGAGCCGAGCGGTGGCTCTCAAACGCCCCCCCCCGCCCGGCTCCCCGTTGCGGGGAGCCAGGCGGGAGCTGTCAACCCAGCCGGTTCCCTGCGGCGGGAGCCGGCAGCCCCCAATAACGGATTTCGGATGCATCGGAAATTTTGTCCGTTGCATCCGAAGTCCGTTAAATCGGGGTCCGTTAAATCGAGGGTTTACTGTATATAGGGACAATACGCCCCTACAAAGTGATTTTCAAAACCAAACCTTACCAAAATCTGTCTAAGATATTCCCCCCCACAGCCGGTTGGAAGCTTTTTTCAGCATTCAAGGAAAGCAATACACAGGAAGAATTTGTAGAATTAGCAGTTTAGATCAAATCCAGAGTTCTTCTGGTACTATGAGATAGAAGCCTGCCAACAACTAAACCACATTGGTCAGGGTGAACATATTTGGACAAGATAACACTCGGTCTGTTTTCTAGCATCTTGGCATACATTTTAGTATCCATATTAATTAAAGAAAGTATGATTCACAATAAGATCTTTTCCTTTTTCGGGAATAACCCCAGTTTTTGCCTCTTTCTATGACTCTGGAATCTTGTTCCCCTGAATATACCATTAAACAATTCAGTTAAAATAGGAACCACTGCTTTTTTAGAGCTTTATAATACTCTCCAGAAAACCCATCAGGATTGTAATTTCTTAACTACATCTTCAACTTCTTCTACAACAATAGGCCTATCAAGAGTGCCTCATCATCCTTTGAGAGCAGAGTAGTTTCACACGTCTCAAATAGCTACACCTTCAGGATTTGGATGTTCTAAAGCTCACAAAGTGTGGAAAAAGTTAGCATATATTTCAGAGATATTTGTCCATGACTATATCTCTCTTTTTATTTCTAAGCAGAGAGTTGGATGATATATCCTGTTTCTTTTTGAACTGCCTGGCTAAAAGCCTATCACCTTGATTGCCTTTGTCATAATATTTTTGTTTAATATAGCTAATTGTTTGGTCAGCCTTATCTGTTGGTAACAGGTTAATCTTCCCTCTTATTTCAATTATTTTCTTATACACTCTTTTAGATTCCGTTGGTCTATGTTCGCCTCCCAAAAGAGAAAGTTCTTTAACCAAACTCATTTTCAAGACTTCTCATCTTTTTGAGGTATGATGCTCTCTGATAAGGGTTCCCCTCATTATTGTCTTTCCAGCACCCCAGAGAACACTCTTATTGATCCCTTCCTTATCATTTTCTTCTATATATTTCTGAAAATTTTCTTCCAGTTCTTGAATTCTACAGAGGTCTGTAGCCAGGTGCTGCTGCAAAGGCACCCAATTAGCCCCTGCTCAGCCAACCCCAATCAGGGGAGATAGATTGGGGTTGAGGAAAAGCTTGATCCCTGGCCTGTGGATTGGCTGCACCTGCTGACCTAAGGGGCTATAAAGGCTGGGAGGGGGCCAGAAGGTAGGGGGAATGGCTAGAGTAAGATCAGTCTCCTAGCAGAGTTTGCGGAAAAAGCCAACTAGGCTGGTAAGCACTGTATATAGCTCACCACTGGTGGGGGACAATGCTTTGTAAATAAAGACCTGGGTGCTGCACACTTGAGGCCTCTCTGAGCTTTAGTGGGGCAGCCGGCGGACCCTGTTACAAAATTATACAACAAAGCTCTATGCAACTGCCAGGCCCTTTGTTTTTCCACTGAGTCCCAAGCGTTATAACTCTCAGATTGAACTAATCAACCAAATAACTCTTTTGATTCTAATTACCCAAGGTCTTAGAAACAAAAGTCATATAAATCCTAGGATAAGATCCATGAGTAGCAGAATAATATAGTCCTTGATGTCCAGATTAATTAGCAATGCAACACATTTGTACTTGCTCCTTCCAAATGCCTACTGTGTACATTTGCATTATCCAATATGGAATTAAGCACCTTATTAAAGGTCCCCCTAGAACAATATCCCCTTATCTAAAATTTTCTAAGCCCTACCAGACTAATCAAAAAAGAAGCTTTCTTTTGATTGGGAGCATATACATTGGCTAAGGTGTTTCAAGGACTGCTTAATTGAAAAATATCTGCACTTTATATTTATGAGTTGTGCTGAAACAATAAAAGAGAAGTGTTTATGAAAGAGCATTGCCACATCTCTTCTGTTAGATTGCCCTGGAGAGACATGTGGTAGCTCTGTCTAAGAAGTATTCAAGTATTTATCTTCAATTTTCTTCAAGTCTGTTTCCTGTAAATAGATTATACTAGGAAAATCCTTTTTCAGTGAGCAGAATACCCTTTTCTAAAAAGCTTTCATTTATATCTTAGATATTTCTTCTCACCCAAGCTCCCGATCCTGCACTTGACAGTCTATCTCCATAGAGTCTGGGCCAAGTTTTGATCTGTTTTTATTCTACTGTATTTCACTGTAACTGAGTGTAAGTACAGATCTGCTCACAATAGCTTAAAGAGTACCTTAAGCTGTGCCAAATCGTCAAGCAGTTTATCTGAAGTTTGGCCCCCAGTGCTGAAACCCCAATATTTTTAGTGAAAGCATTTTTGAAAAATATTTATTTTTCAATTAAAAGTAAAAAAACCAATCTCTAGTCACTCAATGAAATCAATGGACATTTTGCCTAAGTAGAGAGAACAATACCAAGACCTGAGTCAGTATAGATCAGATTGATTAATTTAATTTATTAAAATTGCTGACAGGTTTAGGCTCTGTGATATATTTCTTATCAAATTAACATAAAAAGAGTAAAAATAAATAAGAATGATACTTGCTTACACTTTTTCCAGCTCATTTCCTTCATCAGTGTAGTGATATAAGAATGATGGAGTTAACTATCTGCATGCATAACAATGATGACATGGCACAAGGTCTGGAATTCTGGGCAGTCAAACAGATTGATCTATGTAGCTTGCTCATTGTACATTCACTTTATTTGTGTTTCCCTTTATTATTAAGAGAACTTTTAGCTTGATTTTAAACAGTGAAGAGTTATTTCACCTTCATGAAAATATAGATAGGACCAAGCATCTTCCCAAGCCCAAAAAGCAAAATATATTACCTTGTTCACCTTAGAAGTTTGTTAGAATATGGTAAGAAAAGTGCAGAGTAACATGCTACAAGCTATAGGTTTTGCTTTTAGCTCTTTTTAATGATGAAAAGCTGTCTCATACTATAACAAGTGTCTTGGAAAAGGAAAGGACTAGAAGAGGCAAGATTTGCGACCAGTCTGTCTGCATTTAAAACAAAACAAACAAAAACCCCGGACTTATCCTTGTAATTTTTATCATTGCAAGCATGAAAATAAACATTCTTTGGGGGAATTTAAAATTAATTTGCCTTCTTGCCAGTTATTAGAGTGTGAAAGTGTCTCTAACTAAACTTTACCAAATATTGGATTTTACAAACTATTTCTAAACATAAACTGCAGTAGAACTAGCTGTCAATAACACTATCACAAAACTAGCAAAACTATTTATTTCATGGCCTATAAAGATTTAAGAAATATATAATAGGCTTGCCTGGATGCTTCTCCAGTATAATCTTTTGTAGATATCCTAATAGTTCTACCTTTAGTATTGATCCTTATCAATTCCTGTGTATTGTGCTGTATGTTCCCTATGAAGTGAATAGCAGGAAGGATCATCTGGCACAATAAGCAGAAGATTAATTTAGACCAAGAACATTTGATTTACAGTGAATGAAATAGTCTAATTCTGGTTTCAAGATTTGAAATTGCCGGATTACACTGATGAATGTTATTGTGGTTAAGTTTTGAGGCATCACTGAAGATGTTCAGCTGTCCTATCATTTTTAGATGAAACACGGAGAGAATTAAGTAAAGCAAAGTTCAAATATTATGGGAAAACTAGTATTTTACAGTAAAATCCAACTAGCTTTCTGTGGCACATATATTGATATATGATTTTAAGGATGTAGTTTCAGACCTAAACTGAGCTTTTCATAGTATACAAGCTATGTTATATGGCATGTATATTTTGCAAGTTTTCTGGGCTGTTCATGGTGCACCTAACTGTTGTTCTTTGTGCCATGGTATAAACTGATTATTAGATGTAATAAAGTTACTTCCTCCAAAATTTCAGTGAAAACCGAGTAGCGTAATGTACATCACCCTCTGTGTGTTCCTGACTTTCTAACCACATATAACTAGGCTGAAGCTGTGAGCTGTGCTTGTGATTATGTAAATAAGTGACAGTAATAAAGACACTCATTCATGCACTTTATCAGGCCATTCAAACCCAGTGAAATCTGCATAGTCAAATAGAATGTATTAGTCTCACAGTTGGGGTGGCTATGTGGCTTCAAGTGTTGTCAGCAACATCTTGCAAAGGCTACTATGGAAGTTGCTGATGCCAAGGGCATTTCCAAGCCAGTCTCTTCCTTTACACCACTGATGGTTCTTCAAGTAGCTGCAGACATGCAGATGCATGAGGTGTGTGTATGTTCCTCATGCCAGAGCTGGAGACTTTTGCCTAGCAGTACCCATAGAGGGGCAATGCTCATGTCTCTAGCCCCTCCCCGGCTACATAAGATGGCGTCGACCTGGCCCCCTTCAGTTTCCTTTCATTGCCTGGCTGGAGTCGGAGCTTGTGTGGTTGTCGTGTCACAACCTTGCATTCATCCTTTTCTTAGCCTAGTTTATTGTACATAGTTAGTGTCATTTTTTTTAAGTTATAGAGTATAGTGTTTGCGGTAATGCTCATGGGTGATGCCCTAATCGGGGTTCAAACATTGCCCTGTGTGTGGAGTGGGAATTCCTAACAGTCACCCACACACAAGGTGCTTGTTCTGCCTTGGTAAAGCCCACCCTAAAGAACGCAGGTTCAACTGACATCTTTCAAAAAGAGGACTCAGGTGGCGCGGCATCTTCACCTCAAACAGGCCACGTGGCCTGACCCGGTACTGAGGTCCCCTTGGGCCACAGATCACCCTTGGACTTGGAAAGTGCTGCCGCCTCTCTTGTCGGGCAGGTGCCTCTCTGGAGAGGCACAGGAGTCGTTCTCCATTGTCAGCACCAAAGAAGAGGCCTCATAAGACTAGTTGTGAACTTAACAGGTCACGGGAGATTCTTCAGCCTCCCGTAAGATGAGCATGGACCAGCTGGGAACTGGCACTGCGTGCAGTACCAATGGATGTGATGCCAGTACTGACTATGTCTGTGACATCAGCATGGCAGGCTGTGGCAGACCTACTATAGCTTTCAGTCCCATCCTCACCATTGGTCCAAGACTTTCCAGGTTGGTGCCTTCAGTGCCTCCTGCTCAGATGGAACATACCACCAAATCATCAGGACTTTCAGCACTGCACTCAGATGCACCCCTCCCAGTGGTTGGGATAGAAATGGCACCAGAATTAATACAAGGACCCTACTCGGAACCAATGCATTGACCGTACAGATGCTACAGTGGTGGCTGTCCCAACCCTTGATGTTCAGGCATTATGGTGCTCCAGTATGTCTAGCTGAACCTGCATCAATCTCCTTACATAGAGTTGCACTGTCCTTGCACTAACAGTGTGGCCTCCTTACATAGAGTTCTTAGAGGACAGGGTAACAACACTTCAGCCATACCTAAAGTTCTTACCCAGAGTGGTCTCTCAATTTCATTTGAACCAAGTGGTGTACTTGTCTGCATTCTTCCCTAAACTGCATTCCTCCCTGTAGGAGCAGTGTCTCTATATGTTAGATGTTAGACAGTGTCTAGACTTTATCTGACGAGGACTGAACCATTTCGTGCTTCATCTCACCTGTTTGTCATATGTGGATCACATGAAGGGACAAGCAGTCTCTGGTCTGACCATCTCTAGATGGATAACATATTGTATCAGGACTGCATATGAAATAGTGTATGCCTCCTCAGCAGATACAAGCTCATTTGATGAGAGCACAAGCAATGTTCATAGAATTCCTCAATGACATTTCCATATTAGACATTTGTAAGGCGGTTACATAGTCATCCAAACATACATTTATCAATCATTAGCATCCACTCTGGAACATGCAGTAATAGCATAATATCAGAAGGGCAGTCCTCCAATCCCTACTCTGATAGACTCTGAGTTTCACTTCTACAAGGGGTACTGCTTGTGGGTCAACTAAGTGGAATGCACGTCTCCATCTACCCAAAGAAGAAGAACCAGTTACTTACTGTAAATGTGGTTCTTTGAAATATGATGCAGACAAGTATCCCCAACCCACCCATTGTCCCTTCTGCATCAGAGTCTTCCTCTGGACATTCGGTGCAAAGGAACTGATGGGGACCAGGGCGATGCTACCTTATATAGCCGGGGGAGGGGTTACCAGATATAAGGTGTGAGCGCTGCCCCTCTGCAGGTATTACTAGGCAAAATCTCTGGCTCCAGCACAAAGGGCGTACACACACCTAAGTGGGATACATGTCTACATCACAACTTGAAGAACCACAGTTACAGTAAGTAACCATTTCTTCCACTGTATGGATTTGCATCCTGTTGAAGGAGAACAAAGTGACCAGAAGAGATATTACCAGTCGCTGATGTTACAATGGGCCTTCTGCTTAATACATTCATTTGCAAAAGTAGGATGCCATTCAGTAGTGGCACTGTGACCTCGGGCATGTCTTCACTAGGACTTAACGTCGACTTTAACGACGTTAAGTCGAACTAAACGTGTACCTGTCTTCACCTGCATGCCCTTAAAATCGATTTAAAGGGCACTCAAAATCGACTTTGTAACTCCTGCTTGACGAGAGAAGTGAGGCTAAAATCGACTTCTCTACGTCTATTGTCAGTAAGTGAAGAGGCATCTGATGTTAAGCCTCCGACCTCCGAGCAGCCCCGCGGACCCCCCCGCCTGCCCAAACCGCTCCGTGAACCCCCCCGCTCGGCCAAGCAGCCCCGCGCTGGACCCCCCGCCCAAACAGCTCCGCGAAACCCCCGCTCGCCCAAGCAGCCCCGCGCCGGACCCCCGCCCGCCCAAACAGCTCCGCGAACCCCCCGCTCGCCGGGCGGGCGGGGGGTCCGGCGCGGGGCTGCTTGGGCGAGTGGGGGGTTCTCAGGGCTGTTTGGGCAGGCGGGGGGTCCGGCGCGAGGCTGCTTGGGTGAGCAGGGGGTTCGCGGGGCTGTTTGGGCAGGCAGGGGGTCCAGCGCGGGGCTGCTTGGGCGAGCGGGGGGTTCGCGGAGCTGTTTGGGCAGGCGGGGGGGGGGGGGGGGTCCGGCACGCATTGCACTGTGGGCTACCTACCCACAGTGCAATGCGGGCTATGTCGACCCCTGCAAAAGTTCTAGGACAGACAGTGTCGACCACTGTCGACCTGCTGTCCTGGTGGGGACACACTGATTCGATTTTCTAAAGTCAACTTTAGAAAATCGAATTAAGGGAAATCGACCTAGTCCTGTAGTGAAGACATACCCTAAGAGAGTTAGTATGCAGCAAGCTACAGTGTGGATCTAAGTACGACAACTTGTCATGCACCAACTCACCATGTGGACCATGCTGCAGCATAGCAGCCGTATGATAAGCCATGGTCCGGGACTTACTCCCTGTAGTATGATCCACACAAGTTGGTGTGTGGCTAACTGGTGCACTGTAGATTCACACCCTAGCTTGCTGTTCACTAATTCGTCATGTAGACAAGTCCAAAGACAAGGGCAAGGACCTGTTTCAGACATGGTGAGAATAGGTAGCTCTAAGGTGCACTGGTGCCTCTACCTCTGCAGCCGTTTAGCCTGCCTTATCCAGCAGACCAAGCCTTGACTAAGCCCTGTTAAAACAATTCAAAATTCTGTACAGCATGGCCAGAGAAGTACTGTGCAAGCAATTTGAGCAAAAAGGCAGTTTATGCCTGCAGGACCTATGAATTCGAAGTAGAATTCATGGCAGCGTACTGAGTTCACAGCCTGAGAAACTGCTTGAGCAAAAAAAAAAAAAAAAGGAGAATTAGTATAATTTAAAGTCAATGTCTGTTTGGGCTATAGACATTCCTTCACATGTGTGTTTATAGATGTTCAACCCCACTGAGTCACATACAGTTTTGCAACTTTGTGTGTATAAAACATCTGAGAGCATACATAGCAATTGTGTCTAAACCAGTTAAGCTTGCCAAGAAGATTCTCACAAATTTTGTAGTCAGCCACCATTTCTTAATAGTCTCCACTATCACAGAAGGCCATGGCACTGTGTCATTCCTCAATTTACAAATGGGGACAAATGAGCCACAGGGAGGTTAAATTTGCTTAAAGTTCCAAAGCAAGTTTGTGGTAAATCCAGGAACAGAGTCCTCATCTTCTGATTCCTAGCTCTTTGCTTTAACCACTTTCTAGCCACTGATTTATATCTGGATCCTGTAACCTGCCCCTATATTTTATCCTAAACATAAAAGCACATGAACTTCTAGAATTCTGTGTTGGATAACATTAGGGTGCTAAAATGTTTTGGAATTCTTAGTTTAGTTATCTTGAAAGAATGAAGAAGTTGTTTGATGTGCCTTTTAAAGAAAACACATTACTTTAGGGGGAAAATGATTTTTTTAAAAGTAAAATGTCAGTAGAATTGAAAAAAAATGGTGGTTTAGCATATTTAGATTTTTTTGCCTACTGTAAAAAGAACACAAAAAAGGAGGGAAAATAAGAAAAATCAGAAACAGGGAGGTACAGTAACTCCTCACTTAACATTGTAGTTATGTTCCTGAAAAAATGTTACTTTAAGTGAAATGATGTTAAGAGAATTAATAATGATGATTGTGAAGTTTGGTTGAGGTGGTGGAGTTAGAGGGTGGAAGAGGGTGGGATATTTCCCAGGGAATGCCTTACAGCTAAATGATGAACTAGCACTCGGCTGAGCCCCCAAGGGATAACACACTGTTGTTAATGTAGCCTCACACTGTACAAGGCAGCAGGAATGGAGGGAGGAGACACAGCGTGACAGTGGTGGCAGACATTCCCTGTGGAAACCGAATGTGAATGAACCCGTGCTTTCCCACTGGAGCGCACCACTCCCTCCACTTTCCAAAGTGCCGGGGGAGCATGCATATGTATGTGTGACATGAGAGAGAGAGAGAGTGAGAAAGAGACAGATACATGGTGTCTCTGTGAGAGACAGAGACACACACAGTGTCTCTGTGTGTGTGTGTGTGAGAGAGAGAGCGAGAGAGAGAGAAGCATACACTGCATACCTGCCCCTGGATACTTCCCCTGCCTGCATCCGACTAAGGGGTATTAGCCCACGAAAGCTTATGCTTCAATACTTTAGTTAGTTGTTAAGGTGCCACAGGACTCTGTCACTTCTGAAATTCCAGACTAACATGGCTACCTCTCTGATTCTGAACTGACCAGCACTTAATAGCCTGCTGGGTAGCTGCTACACAGGGAACTTAGAGAAGTTGATAGAGGGGCTGCCGGCCCACCCTGGTTCCAAGCCCCCATCAGCTAGCTCCAAGGGGGATCTTCCTGCAAGCAGTAGACAAAGCAGGCAGCTGCCTAACAACATTATAAGGGAGCACTGCACAACTTTAAATGAGCATGTTCTCTAATTGATCAGCAAGGTAACAATGAAACAACATTAACCAGGATGAGGTCAAGTGAGGAGTTACTGTATTTGCAATAGAAGATAATAATTGGGCAGTCAGTCATGTAAATAAACCATATCGTGAGTTATTCCCCCCTCCAAGTACCTAGATTGTGGTACTCAGTTCATGTACATACATCTATTTTCTATAAATTATGCATATTGAACTGGTAAAAATTAATTACATGTGCGTAACTTCCATAAAGTGCTAATATGAGTTCACTCACTCTCTGATTTCCACCTTCCCCCATTAATGAATACAGTAAACTAATGCATCCACTAATCATGGGCAGAACGTAATACACTATGACATTTTTTAACCAGGCATGAATGGGTAATCTGAGTTAATTTAATGCAGTGACAGTCAGGGTCTCTACTTGTTGTGCTGTGGCCCAGATCCTCAGCTGGTTTAAATCTGAGTAGCTTCAGTGAAGCAATAGGGAGTTATACCAGCCGTAGATCTGGCAACATATTTCTAGGAAGCTTGAAAAATTCTGAGGATATGGGATGACATCTGTATAGAATTTTCCCTATTTATATAAGTCATAGTAAGAATACTTGACCTATGGTGGAATTAATTTTGGTAATTAAACTGTGACACATCTTTTGAGTTCTAATTTACGGTGTAACTATGGGGCCAAGTGAAACATTCAGAAACAACCATTCAAAGCAAATTTTATTTATTTATTTATTTATTTTTGTGCCTGTTAGTGCAGCAGGAAAGTTCTGCTATAACAAATGGTTGGCAGAGAGTCGAATCCGGAACAATGGAGGAGGTGGGGTGAGATTCTAATGTAATGCGGTTTTTAAGGTGTGAGATTCAGTGTTTGTTTTCGAGATTGCTCTGCTACATAATGCTGCTGCTGTTTGGCCAGAGATATTTAGTAATTAATAGTAAATTGACTTACTCTAAGTGCAGTAAGGATGGTCTTTGCCACAGAAAGGGCTATAAACATCCTTCTCAGTAGTCCATGATAACAATTTTAAACTATCACTTCAAACTATTGACTTCAGTTTGGTATGTAATAAAAATATAAACCTATCTATTTGTTGACAGATCAGTGAGAAACACCTGAGCTGCAACTCTTAGTATATAAAAGAGGGAACTACTGGCAAGCATTCAAATGCCCTTCGACTTTGGAATTCATTTCCTCTGCTCCACTAGGTTTGTAATCGCCCAGGTTTTGTTGACTTTTAGGGATTCAGCAAAGTCAATCTACTGGGCAGCCACTGAGGAGGGTGGAGATTGGGGGTAGGATTGGTGGAGGTGTGTAGAGGTTTTTTGTTTGTTTGTTTTTTCTTCAGGGATTAACGTTTTACGGAAAGTACAATAGGTGAGATTTGATTCTATGAACTAGCTTCTCTGTGGAGAGGTGGTTTTGGCCGGCTACTACGTGTTAGTTGGACTGTGAGTTTTAAATATCTGTCAAGGGCTCCTGAAATGGATATTTTGTGTGATTATGTGCTGACATAAAAATAAATAAAAGTCTTTAGACATATAATTATGAAAGTTGATCAGCTGAAGGATGTTTGCCCTCTAGATGGAGCTGTCCACTTGTGTTACAACAAAGTTGACTACAAATATATAATTACTAAGGGTGAAATCTTTCTGGAGATCTGTCAGCAGAGCTTGCTTTTGCCTGTAAATTACCATACATGAGCATGTCAGTGGATATGATTACAAATTTTTTCCTGTCTGCCATACAGATCTGGACATTGTGGACCTGGCTGTAAGATGAGTTTCTCCCCAATTACAGCCTTGACCTTTCAGTTCTGCTTTCATCTTCATATAGTCTTCTTTAAGCTTTCTATGCTCCTCCTACTTCTCACTCCTAGCAGCTTCCTTTATCGCTTTATCCCACACTTTGCTTAGCATCATCTTCCAGGCTTCATGCCCAGCGCTGAAACAAGTTCTTCCTTCTTGTCCCCCGGTGGCCTCTCCTCTTCATCTTCAGTTTTTCTTCCTTAAAACCCACCTCTTTCCTTAATCTATTACTAGGGTTCTCCATGATGATGACATTTCCACAGCCATATTCCCTTTTTACTACTTTCTCATTTACTATATTTGTGAGTCTGTATTAGACGGCACAGTCCTTATGTTACAGAGGGACCATGTTTTCTATGTATTTGTGGTGTTATGTACAATGCTCCATAAATAATAATCCATAGATTCATAGAGATTAAGGCCAGAAGGGACCATTAGATCCCTAACTCGGAGTAATGCTATCTGAAGCACATCCATATTTGTCACAAGAGCTAGTCCAAAGGGTTGTTCCATAATGGATTATTCCAGATCATGTTTTCAAAATGTTAAAAATCACACAAGGGCCACATCTTGTAAAATCTCAGCCAGACCCTCCCTCTAGTCATGTTTGTTGTTAAGATGCTAGGTTCCAAATGAAAGCAATAGGGCTGCAGTATTTTTGTGATATGTTGCATGCATGTTAGTTAAACAAAGAGAATGTTTACATGCCAACTGGCCTGTCACATGCCACATACTACATGGCATTACAAAGCTAGATAGATACATTGTATAAAATAGTCACACTTTTATTGTTTGGCATTTCTCCCTGTGAACAGGCCAGGAGTTCAAATAAGAGGAGAAGAATGAGAGCCAAACAAATCCATGGAGGACGTTCCCAATACATATTAGCCATTTAGCATGATCCCCCTCCCACAATTACACAGTTTTTACGAACTGATACTAAATTGTTATTGTTTGTTTTGGACCCAACAATCAGTGCATTTAATAATACTTAATCAGAAGGCAGGCCCATTTCACGTATTCATATCTGCTGAAAAATGCTAAAAAAGAGCTCTTCAGAAGTATTTTTTATAGCTTTTAAAATTATAGTACACCCTTGCTATAATGAACTTGTTGGGATCCAAGCCTTTTATTCGTTATAGCCAGGGATTCGTTATAATGAAAGGACAATCAAAACAAATTATAAAATGCTGGAGTAACTTAGCAAAGTCATCTTGGATAAAGGCGTTAGCAGAATTAATTAATTATTTCTATTATTATTTGTTTTATTATTAAGTATTAATTATTATTAACAATTAATACTTATTTGTTAATTGCATCCAATATTCTACATTAATTCCTTAAAGAACACAGTACAAAAGCACAAATCCTAAATTGAAAGAGAACATTCAACACTGGTCAAACATGAAAAATGTAAAAGTGCGTCAACAAATTTACAGTTTTGCTTCAATTCAAAAAATAAAAATTCCAAATGTTGATTTGAATCTCAGTTCTAAAAAAACTCATGAATTTCGCTTTGCCATGCTGTATGGAAGCTGTGTGAGTTGCAGGATTTTTATTGCCTCCAATCTGTTTCCATCCATGCAAGAGCAGCCTCTGAGCCCTTTTCGCTTCAGATGCAAGTGGGGAGGGGGTGCTGGTTTGTCTGCCTCATCAGTTTCATTTTCCTGGGTATCTAACCACCACAATGCTTTGTCAATAATGTCTTCATCTGTCAGCATGGTGGTCACTGCACACTCACCATCCACATGAAGCCAGTCATTCACTATAGCTTCAGGATCCTCTACACCATTCAGCAAAGGAAGCATCTGGACATCCAAAAGAAGTTGCTCATTTTCCAGTTGCACACTTCTGCATCTTGATTGACACTTTGCAGGGAGGATCCTAATGTCTTGTTCCAAATGCTTTTGACATTTCCTGAGTGAATACTGGACCATGCAAGATATATCATATCTTTCAGGGTGAAGGATGTAAAAAAAAATCACATAGTCCATATTCCTTGTGACTAATATATAATAATAATAATAATATTATATGGAGATATACCTATATCATAGAACTGGACGGACCTTGAAAGGGTTTCTCTCAGTAGCCTTCTTCTGTACTTCTTGAATGCTGCAATGATCCCACCATCCATCAGCTGCATTTTTAACATTGTGTTTTTAGGTAAGTAGGCAACTTTATTTTTTTTGTCAGATGTCACTAACTCGGCTGCAGGGAGAGGTGTGGGCATGGACAGTTGTCCAGGAGTCACTGGGCTCTTCCATTCTGATGCACTTAATGTTGATGTTTCTTAACACTATAGACTAGGGGTTGGTCTTCACCACGGGCGGGGGAGGGGATCGACTGCAGATACGCAACTTCAGCTACGTGAATCATGTAGCTGAAGTCTGCGTATCTCCAGCCGACTTACCTGCCGTCCTCACGGCGGCGGCAGTTGGCGGCACGCTCCCCTGTCGACTCCAGCTTGCGCCTCACAGCGAGCTGGAGTTCTGGAGTCGACAGGGGCGCAATGGGTGATCAATTTCTCGTGTCTTCACCAGCCGCAAGAAATGGATCGCTACCTGCCGATCCGGCGGGTAGTGAAGACAAGCCCATAGTCCTCTAAAAAAGTACTGTTTAAACCCCCCCCCCTCCCCCCGCCATCATGCAGGCTTTTCTGCAGTTCTTGTAACTGACTGGAAGTGACTTCATATTAACGTGATGAAAGCATCCTGGCTGTTGTGACTTCCCAATGCAAAGAGTGGTAATTTTGTGACTTCCACTTGCATATGTACAAAACAGAAATGTCACTCTTTCCTTCAGCCCTTTATATCCCTTCACTGTATCTGCCTTCTGGGAAAATGTCCTGTCAGGCACACATTTCCAACACAACCCTGTTTCATCGACATTGTCTGTCTACTCCAGTGTATAACCTCCTAACCAAAGTTGCTTTCGTTTTGGGAGAAAGCGGTCTGTAGCCTTGTCATTGCATTGCATTGCAGGATTCACCAGCAATATTCAGTTCCCAAATGTCATGCCTTTTTTGAAGTTGCCACAGCCATCCATCAAATGCTTTGAATGTTGTTTCAGGATTAATTTGCTTTGCCTGGATGTTTGCTTTTTTGCTTTTTTGCAAATGATCAGTTCAGATATAGGATTACCATTACCATCCAGGACTGCTGGAACCACAACAAGACTGCTGCATCTAGAGCATCATCATCAGATTCTCTTAATTTCTTTTGTGACAGTCCTTTGACAGTGTTAACTTTATGCACAACTGCTTGGAAATTTGTCTAATGTTCCAAATGTGCTTTTTGATAGCCTCGACTCATAATGGAGATCTGCCTGCATTGCTCCTTTTTTCAGATGATCAATCATTTCTAACTTCGTTGCAACAGAAACTGATTTTCACTTCAGGGGACTGGCTCATACTTTAGTGACACTTTTGTTTAAGAGGCACAATGCATTTTTTTGTGATTCTTCTGTTTCAGAAGCACAGCATGAATATATGACCCTGGGATAAAAATTGTGCATGCATGTGCATAAGACTTTCCCCCACCACCATATTGTAGTTAGGATCCAGGGACCAGGTTCATTATAGACGATGGTTTGTAATTATGAAGGGTGTTATAGTGAGGGTGCACGATAGTTTGTCTGGCTGTTGCCAAGCCGTATTGTAATGTATTTTTCCTTGAAGCTTGTAGACACAATCAATGCATTCAAGTATTCTTCACTAATAGCTGAGCCACTTGGAGCTTCTGGGTAATACGTTCCCCCTTGATGTACCCAACTGCCATGAACATTAATGGGACTAATGCATCCAAAAGAGAGTGTTTCCTACTAATGATTTCTCATGACACTGAGTGCTCAAGATGCTGAACTCAGGTGATTACATGAGAATTTCAGTTCCTTGAATAAAAGCAAGTAAGTTTCTAGCTTTCATGGTTGTCGGGAAAAGCTTGGAAGCATGACCCAGGTGTACACCAGAAGGCAACTAGAACCCCAGATTTATTATTTTAGAAATTCTCATGATTTTTAGTCCACTCTCATGACTTTTTTTGGTGGTAGTGGGACTAATCATGATTCTTGAATGCTTGGGGTGAGCAATACCACAAGGACAATGCATGCAGTGTGTGTTGTGGTGAGGGGGAAGTCTGGGAGGGAAATGTGAGCTACCACCCAGGATGTCATATATTAGTTATGCGGAAGCCCTGTTAGAATAGCTGCTAATTTCAATGGTAGAGGAGTTAAATATCTATAAATGTAGTTCAATATAGTAATTGTTAATTGTCTACTAATAAGTTTTGAAGCTTTTTGCATGTTTCATGCCTAACTGGTGCATCCTAGATTTACTGCCTAAAGGAGAAAAGGGTAATTTAATGGAATCTGCTTAAGTGATTCTGTGAAAAAACACATTAGATGTCCTCATGCTAAGTGTGAAAAGTTATGCAAAATATTGTATTTTGTATAACGCAAAGCCATTTGTTCACCTTTGATTTGACATTCTTTTTGTTAGAAACTCCTAGATTACCATCTCATCTGGAGGCTCCATGTAGCGTAGAAATGAAGAAGTTCCAATTCAGTGATGTAAATTAATGTACAAAGACCTTGAACTACTTTTCAAGGAAAAATAAAACTAGAAAGGGGTAAAAAAAATTTTTAAGTGGCCATTGTTTCTCTGCTGGAGAGAATGTTCTGCAATATGGATTTGGTGGCAAGTTAGATCTAGGCATGTGGTGACTGTATTTTAGTCTGGTTTTCAGAGTAACAGGTAATCGTGGTCAGCAAAGTCATTTGGCATGCTGAGAGGAACTGCAATGAGGAGCAGCTAATGGAAGAGAAAAAGTAAGGAAAGATTTTAAGTGGCCAGGAAGGATTCAGCTAGTACACAACTTAATAAAAGTGTATATTCTGCTGGGGTTTTATGGAGTATAAAGTGAGAACAAAATCTTATGAAACACCCCACCAGTGTATGCTAGATAGGTAAGAAATGAAATAATGCGCATAAGAAGATTAAAAAAGAATAGTCACTCAGACACCAAAAATAAAGCAAAACAAAAATGTATTTGTAGTCCTAGTAATGTTATAAAGTTTTGATTCTAGATTTATACTTTATTTTTCATTACAAGAAATAATGAAACTAACCAGGACTAACTTTTCCCATAGCACAGGCAGCGTTTGGTTCATACCTTAGACTGAAAGTACTCCTATATTATTAGGAGCATTTACTCTGAATCAGCATGCCAAATCCACAACTAGTACTACTTATTTGGCATTACACATGAAATATTTCCTAGGTTGCAGATTTTATATTCTCACCAAGTGGGAGCTGTTCATCTTTGAGTGCTGAAACTTGCATCTAATGAGGTATTCACACTGCAAGATTTCTAATGCAAGTCTTTTCACTTTAAACAAACATAAATAATTATATACATACACACAACTATATTTTGATTAAGGACCTAACTTAAAATGATAAAAGCAACACAGCTAAAAGATCTGCCTCACATGAAAAACGTTTCTCTCTGTTTCAGTATTGTTGGTGCATTTGCTGAATTTTAATGCTTATGAAAATGAAGGATTTCATTCTAGGCATAGTGAGTGCGGGCAGTAACCATAGTGACTTCTGCAGATATAAGCGCTGCCAGTGTTCTTTGGTCCTAGTCTGCAACATCCTAGCAACTTAAAAATCAGTGAGATTTTCCTGAACAGATTCGGGTGACCATTACAAAAAGTGTGATGGAGTGGGTTCAGATGTATAAATGTCCTGTCCCCAAAAGACTAGAATCATAGAAGTACAACTCATCTGTGTTAGGTTTCCTAGTCTAGTCAAAAAACACTCATGATCAAAGGTTTCAAAGCTTCCAACAGATATATAAAAAATAGCATGGACACTTTACCTTTGTCCATTGTCAGGGACAGATCATTTATCAAAGAAACCAGTATATTTGCCATATTATACTCAAGCCTGTAGCCAGATTTAACAAGATTCCCCATGATGCCTGCAATATAAATGCTATTCTGTGATATTTCTAGAGGATTTCATTTGTTGTTCCTTTCTGCTGTTATTGGCAGAGTCTAGCTCCTTTTATCATTCTGAAGACACACACAACTTGGTGAAATGCACACCTCTATTTTGTTTGCTGTGCCAGAAATAACATGACTATTTTTAGTAGCCGTAGTAGTAGGAAACTACTAGTAGTAATAGGAAACTACTGTGGCTCAAATTGAAAAGCTTATTATTTGGACTGAGAACAAATTGCTGTAAAAACAAAAATGTAGGTGAAACAAAAATGATAAAGCAGGGGATTTCACTGCCATGTATTTTCATTAATGCCTTTTATTTTTGCTTTTAAAACCCAGTGAAACAAAATAACCACAACCTTCTTAGCCTTTGTCATAAAAAAGTTAGCTGTTCTTTTCTGAAATCATGTAAATGTCACATGCAGCATTCAGTATAGTTCTATTTGTTCCTAAGACATTAAAGCAAAGTCATGATAAAATAGTCTTACTTTTAAAATATTGTGCTGTAAGATTCAACAGGCTTTATTCACTAGTTTGACATTTGTAATCCACAGATCTATCTATGGTTTGTGTTTCAGTAGGGCAGCAATAAAGTCCACACATTAATACTGATGCATTGTTTTGAGGACTACAAGGTTAAAACCTGACCAGAATAATTTGCTTCATAATTCTATAATGAAAAATTAAAGGGACTAGTGCACTGCATCCCCTCTCAACACCACCACTTCAGCTTCTTTAATTTCTATCCCAATTTCAGAAGCTTTGGGAAACTCTCTTGAAGAAATCACAGTGGGTTGATTAGCCTTTGAGGAGCGTAACATTGACTTGCTGATATTTTAAAATATGACCTCTCAAATTTATAGAAGATAAATAAGCAGAGTGTAAAGCGGTTGCTGTTGTTTGTATCACAGTATCTTGAAGATGCTCCAACAGAGATTGGGGCCCCATTATGCATGACACTATACAAACCCGAGGTAAGAGTTAGTCTCTGCCTTGTAGGTCTTCCTCAAGAGATTTCTGACACATCTACCCCTAGCCAGAGAAATCACAGAAATGCCCTTTTTAGGATATATCTGGTCCTGGCTGGGAAGCAAATGTGAAAACAACTTACAAAATCAGAATGCTCAGGAATCTTGATAAAACTTCAGTTTTGTTCTACAAATGAGAAAAGATTACAGGTGGAGGTAATCTCCTAAGGTTTTTTTTCCCATGTGCCAATTTGCCTGTTTCTAGTTAATGGTCACAAATAAGAGGTGTCTTTAGTAATACAATTAAAGAAGGAAGCATCAAATTTCACATAATGCATAGTAATTGTTCTCATACTGTGCACTTATAACTGGACGATGTGAGGAGCTCTGTTTTATTTTTATTACTACTGATTGGTTGCAGTTTAAGGGTAAATAATTCCAATGTGGTAGTGTATACTTCTGCTTGTTGTAATATTTCTATTTCCAAATTAATGAATATCAGTTACAATGGCACCTACTGGGGATGGCAGCCTTTCCTCTCAGTTAATTCAGTAGATAAACCTCATTTCACTGCAGCAGTTCTCAAAAACAACTAGCTCTTGGACATGTCAATGTTTGTATTTTGGAAGCTAAGGTTGGGATATAATGTCTTGTTCTCTCTCCTCCCAACTAGAATGGAGCTTCAGAAACATATGGGGCATAAGATGTTTTGTGTTAGCTCCACAAAGCAAAGTGGCACTCAGCCTAATCCTTCAACTGAACTCTTCTTCTCAGTATCCCCAGATGGTCTCATCTTTTCCTTTAAATTGATAAACCTAGAGAGCCAAATAAACGTAGGGATCAGCTCATAGTCGGTGCAATGCTGGCTTGAACATTTCATCACCACTAAGTCATCTATCTATATATATATAAAAGTCAAATGGTGTATGCGTGCGTGCGTGTATGTATGGGTGTATGCTTACTCCTTCCACACCGTTTGAGCTAGAGACTTGAAATTTGGTACAGTTAGGGTCTTAGGGTCCTAATGACCGTAAGAGTCGAAAATTTTTCAAGTCTCACCTCTGACGCCCCCCAAGGGTGAAATTCTTTAAAGGCCAATCACATCAGCTGGGCAGCTGCTGATCTCTGTGACATAGTTCTGATGTCATAATACCCCCTCCAACAGACACCGCACTCGCTCAGCTCTGTGCCCCCTCCCCCCTCCAACAGAACCCCGGAATCCCTCAGCTCTCTCCCCCCTCCCCCCTCCAACGGAACCCCGGAATCCCTCAGCTCTCTCCCCCCTCCCCCCTCCCCCCTCCAACGGAACCCCGGAATCCCTCAGCTCTCTGCCCCCTCCCCCCTCCGACGGACCCCGGAATCCCTCAGCTCTCTGCCCCCTCCCCACCTGCGACAGACCAGAGTTGGGTTTGGTCGGAGGGTAAGTGAGGTGGGGGTGTCGGGTTTGGTTGGGGGGGTGAGGTGGGGGTGTCAGGTTTGCTCTCTGCCCCCATCCAACGGACCCCGCACTCGCTCAGCTGTCTGCCCCCTCCCCACCTCCGACTGACCTGAGCAATGCCGGGTATTTTCGCTAGTAGGGTATACTTAGTTAGCATAGGATGTAGAAATTTCACAGAAGGTCCAAAATGCTTACCCCCCCCCCCATGCAGGAACGTGCAGGTTTATGGGCTGGCCCAATTGTGGGATCAAACTTAATTCCCAAGTATGCTAGAAAAGGACAAACCCGAATGGAAGGAAGGGCAGGAAGGAAATCCAGAGACAGGATCAGAGGTGGGCATTTGTCAGTGTTGCTGTGAGTTTGACTGAAGTACTGCTTTACATTTGTGGTTGCAAAAGAAGAAAGCCACTTGCTCTTAAAGGGGAATGATCTTGTTTTGTGTTCTGTACAATCTTACCATTTATGAGAATCTTTTTGTTCAGTCAGTTCTACTTGGTCTGGTTTATCATCATCCCTCTCAGACAGAATGTCCCAGATACCTTTTCAATGCAGTGATTGTGCCTCCAAGCCTAATCCTTCACTTGAACTCTTTCTCTGAACCCGAAGATGGCGTCATCACTCCCTTCAATGTGGGGCAGGCCAGCCTATCCTAACTAGTGTCTGTCTGACAGCAATCAGCAGATTGTGGTAACACTACCTACTTTTCTGCCTCTCATCTAGTGCTAAATCTGGGCTTCCCCAATGAGAAGGAAGGCAAATAAGGAGGTAGTCTTTTCTCTAAATATATTGCTATGTATTGCTGGTGAGTCCAAAACCAGTTTAATTTAAAGTGGCAGGGATGTGTGATATGTATGTCTTTTATCATAGAATATCGGGGTTGGAAGGGACCTCAAGAGATCATCTAGTCCAACCCCCCTGCTCAAAGCAGGACCAATCCCCAATTAAATCATCCGACAGATTTTGCCCCATATCCCTAAATAGCCCCCTCAAGGATTGAGTTCACAACCCTGGATTTAGCAGGCCAATGCTCAAACCACTGAGTTATCCCTCCCTGACCTCGTGGTTCAAGTACCACAAGAAATCCTATATTGTGCTCTAGCCTTAGGACAATAAATGACTTTCATTTTACCTCTGGTACATCCTTCAGAGAATCTTTATCATGAAATACTTAATGGACCCTCACCTTAGACTACTCTGTGTATGATGGTGCTCTCACAAACTTTCATTTTAGGTTGCTGCTTTCCCCTTCCCATTTTATAATCTCACACCAGGCCAATATGACAATTTATAGGCCATGGAGGAATTGAAGCCTTGCATCCCTCTTACACCCACATATGCCCCATTTTTTCCTTTAACTGCCTCTCTTCACACTTTATCATGAAAATTATTAGTGTTCTCTGGACCCCAATGTTATGCATTCTTGCTTCCTCCTAATGTTATCTCAATATCAAGACTTAGGTGTGATGATCCCCAGATGCCTCTGTCAAGGCTGCATTTTTGCCATTGCCTGTACATCACACCCATAGCAAAGAGGAAGTAGCTGCAACATAAGGACAAGTAGTGCCAAAAGCACACAACCAGTAAACAAAGGATGAGAAGGAAAGCACTTACCAGTGTTTAAATCACCCTTAAATGTTCTCAAATGAACATCTTTGTCTACTTCACTTGGAACCCCATGAGGCCATGTCTACATTAGACATTTCTTTTAGGAAATCTCTCACATCTCAATACCAGCAGGGTAGCTTCACTGCTGGAACAGTGGGAGCATGTGGCTGTAGTCCTGCTGTGAGTCACAGAGCTTGTTAGTCATGTCTGAAATGTTATTATTTATTGCTGTACCACGCTTGTAATAGGGGCCCCAGGATGCAGAGTGCTGTACAAACATACAGTAAAGGACACTCCCTGCCCCATAGAGCCTACCATCTAATATAACCAAGATGCAGCAGGAAACTGTAGAACACAATGGAGGGAATGGGTGAGAAGATGAGGATAATAGTAACAGGAACACCTCATTTCAGAGGTAGGTTTGTGCATAACTGTCAGGTATAAAGCTTTTCATGTCAATGAAGATACTTCATTAAATCTCTTAAAAGGCCACCTATCTACCCGTTATCAATGGGAAACTTTCAAGCATGGCTCCATATTTAAACACAGTTATGACTAATTATGCTATAACTGTGTTAAGAAACTGTCGAATGCTTTTTAGCCTTGTTGTCTAGAAGAAAAGCCTGGACACTCATGTGGAATTTATTGTAGCTACAACTATGCTTGCTATTGCAGTGCCATTATCTGTATTTTCAGAGGAACATGCTTAACCATCTTGAACATGTTTGTACTATGCTCAAGACATACTATAGATGGGTCCTAATTCATTGTCTTGAATGGCAGGAAACATAGTCTTCTGTTATGGACTAAAGAGGGGCTGAGACACTTCTAAGTCTATTTAGCACAGGGACATTTAAGCTAAATTCTGGGAGATATCCATGGGCTATGTTGTCAATCTCTTGCCTTTCTAAAGACTGATGTGTGGATTAAGGCACATTGTACATACTTAGTTTTTGTGGCTCATGCTTCTCAATGCTTAACATTTTTCTGCCTTAAATATTTATACCTCGCCATTTTCATCAATCACTAACCCAGAGGAACAACAGTCACTAAGTGCAGAAACCATGTCTTCCTCTTCTTAGCTATTGAGTCACTAGGCTAAAAAAAAGAGAGAGAGAGAAAAAACACCTTGCATTACCATTTACTTTAATTGTCCCCCTCAAATCTTGATTTGCTCACCATGTGTCAATTTGCAATACCCTTAGTCACATTGAATAGTACCTTGAATAGTCCTATTGAAACTAGTGGGGCCACATGTGGAACAAGGTATTGCAAAGTGGCAACTGATTTAAGCTAGCTGTGACCTCCACCATAAAACTTCACAAATAAACATATCTAACAGAATGCTTTGCTTAGGAAATTTCAATTTGAGCGTTGCCCTGATGCAATTGGAGCTTTAACCAAATCAATCTAACTGAACGAATTTGAAACACAAAAGTAAAACAGTCTAAGTACATTTTATTAGAAGTTTATCTACTGAGCAAATAGCACTGCCAGGCAGAGTCCTAAAAATATTCCATAACAATGGCTGATATTTGTGCAGCATGGAGGCATTGGTACTTTTGCTGTCAATATATATTTTGTAGGCGCTAGAAACCAGAAATAAGTATTTCTTACTTTGCTAAAAAGAAACTGTCACCTGCACATCTTCACCACTGATGGATTTTGCTTTTCTAAACTCCCCAGTGCTTCCCTGAAAACATGAGGATTCTGAGAAGATGCCAGTGGTTTTATCTTATTTGCCTTCACCACCTTTCTAAAAGGATTTTTTTTAATGAGCTCCACCAGGCAGTATTAATGTTTCTTCTTTATTTGCAGCTCTGTGGATGATTATGCAGGATTCATGATATCACATCAGCAGAAGCTGCTGTAGATTGATGGGACCCCATCAATCACCCTGCCCCCTCAATATTATAAAGATTTGTGTCATCGGAGACCGTGATGCTGTGTAGGAAGTTGTCCATTTATGGATACTAGAGCAAATGATATCATCACAATAGGTGGCTCCTGTCTAAATAGGGATCATTTGTTAAATGAGATTACAAGCATTTATCTGGACAACAGGAGACAGAGGCACCTGCTTTATGTAATTGATATCCTGGGGAATCATATAGTACAATAATCAAGACAAATCTTCATTTCCAATTCTATTATGTGAAAAAAACACCCTCCTTTCTCTGCCTACACCAAACAGCCCACATCCACATGGAATAAGCTCCAGACCATGTTTTCTATTATGCTTGAATATATGGGACATGCATTGCAATCCTATGCTTGCCACACTGCTGCAGTATACTTGTTTTGCAGAGCTCTCTAGCAGGCAAGTCAAAGCTGTGACTAACCAGACCCCTGGATACATACTTTAATTTCTGGCCTTCATTTTTTACAGTGAATTTGAATTGTTCATTGACTGCATATTTTTCTGATTTGTGAGAAGCTCCATGCTCTGTATTTGGATGCTGCCTGCAATACATCATTAGTGTTTAAGACGGTAAGTCAAAGATGACTCATTTCTTACTTTTTTACCTTCAGTTTATACTTTCTCCAACACCATTTTATCAGTCAGAAAATAATGTATTAATTATCCTTAAACTAGTTAATTTCCAATACATGCTCTCTTTCTCCCTCCCCCAGTACTTTGCACCATGTTTTTCCCCCCATGCAAGCAATAGGCTTGTATTGTCTTTACAGAAAATGCTTTTCTACATTCTTTTTTATTATAATATTGCTGCATTGATTGCATTAATTGTATACCTTAATTGCACTGGTAAATAGGAAAACAGCTTCTACAAAGAAATCTAGAACTAAACATATGATGCTAAAATAAAATAAGTTCAGTCCAGTATTAACCTTCATTATAGTAAATCCTGTAATAATTTGTAAGGCAAGCATCATTTTGTTTTGACACTTCTGTTAAAGTAGACGTGTTGTTGATAAAACTTAGTAAATATAAGGACCTGCAGGTACAAAACCCTTTATTTTATTGAAAGCTGTGAAAAGAAAAGCCTTACAAAGAGGCAGTTTTCTCTGTAGTGCAGGGGACGATTCAGTAGTATCTCTTATCAACTGCACTAAATGGGATAAAAGAGAAAAAATAGATTTAGCATGCTGTGAAGTGCTATGTTGGTTCATATTATAGAAACACTACTGCAAAAAATATACTATTTAAAAGAAAAGCTCTTTAAAAAGCTTTAAACCTAAAATATCAGTGTCAGTGCACTCAAATGTAGTTCTCCAAATTAGCTGATACATTAATTGTATAGTGAAGGTTACAGTTTTACCTAAGGATTATTTTAGATTAAATATGTTTAAGCAGAGGTCTGGAGGATCACTAGGTCCCTTCTGGTAAGATTCATTCAGTAGGGTCTTTAGGATGAGGAAACTTTGTAACAAGTGAGTGGTGTCTGGATGGATTGAAATGTATGAATTTATGTGCATCCTACATAGCTATTCTTCATGGCTCATGCTTCTCAACACTTTACATTTTTTCTGTCTTGAATATTTAGCACTAGTACACCAGACTATACCTATCAAAAGTTGTTAGTAAAATTACACTTACTGACACTGCCCAGATTTTTAATTAACCCTCAAGTATCTAGCTACAATAGCTTTTCTTTGTTTAAGTTAGTACAGGGATGTAGTAGCAAAAGGCATCCTCTTCAGTGACCAAGAAAACCAAAGTAAACTGTACTAGAGAGAGAGAGAGAGTACAGTTTACTTTGGTTATATATATAAATATAATAAAAAAACAGGCTATAGGATAATTGTCATATGTTCACAAGTTTTTATGGCCTTCAATAATTTTCATTCCTATTGCTAAGTTTTAGGGAAGGCTTGATATGTGCATTAACAGAGTAATTATTCTGTAAACATGCATTGATATCAGTGCTTTATATTTGTTCATAAGTTGTTCATAGGATCAATATCCAGCATGCTTTCCAGTCATTTCATGTACTCTTTATTTAGCAACAAGTGATCAGCATGATTATTCAGCTCACAATACAGTACATTTTAAAATGCAAGCTTTGATATGTAAATGCAGTTAAATAAAGTTGACTAGATTTATAAAATCTACATGTTCAACAAAATTTGTGGCCTTAGGTATTCAGCTTTACATTGCATATATTGTGTTTGAAATGCTGGAAGGCAAGTGAAATTACTACAGCTCATAAGCACATTAAGCATCAGATTACTGTCAGGCATTACCCTCTGCTTTTGCTAGCATCTCCCCAAATAAAGACTATTTTAAAGTTTAAAACATGCATAGAGTTGGCATCCTAAATATAGTCTGTGAAAGTTATTTCACTGTAAATGCATCTTAAAATGAACTAGAAAGGGAAGAAATTTCCATAGTCTACATTAAGCAAAAGATGTAATTCAGTTTTGCATTTATTATATGTCACACGGACACATATTTTGTAATTCTGGTATGCAACCTTTTATGTATCCTGGTTCATCTAATCTGCATCTTTTAGAAGAATTTTGAGCAAGTTACAATTTGATCTTTTTTTTGCTAAACAATCTACAATTTTAAAATTTTATTTTCAACAAATTGATAGCAATTTTGGATATATACTTCATTGCATTTTTTCAATAGAAAATTATTTGATAACAGCTTATTAATTATGAAATACAAAGTAAACCAACATAATTAGAATAACAGTTGCTATTCTGAAGATCATATGAATGAAAGCTATGCAATAATTATTTTATTACTTTAATATTATGCATAAATAAAAATATTTAACAGATACAGGGAACTTAATAAGTAATGATGGCAAAAAGCATATAAAATGATCCACTTTTCAAAACTGTTATTTCAGGTAAGGAAATTCTGTACCCAACTGTCATACAGCTGTATAATATAGATTGTGTCATATTACAGACATTCCATAGTTTTTATTCATAAATATTCTTTGAAGAAGTGTTATATTAGTAGTATCATGAACATATTTTTCTAAAAATTTTGCAGTTTATACACTTGGAAAGTTAAAAAAAAAAGCTTTTTTAATACTAAGGCTGCTCTTAGCTTAAATCAAAACAACAACTTGCACAGTTTCTAATTTAAATATACTCTTAGGTGTCAAAGTCCTTGATCTGATCTTTGTTCACCAATGTACACCAATGTAAATGCATTGTAAGTGCATTGGAGTTACATTAGAATAATACTAGGGTAAATGATCTCTGATAGAGGCCCCCGGGTCAACTCTGAACATAAAAGATCTATGCTCGCACATGAAGGAGCGAATGAGCCCAGCTTTTCTGTGACCTTCTGGTGCTACCATAATCTAAATATTAAATAATAATGAGATATTTGAAGGTAATAAGGTTTGCTAATTTTCCACACTCATTTCAAAGGGGAGTTCTTCATACACATGACAGCATAATATGATTGGATGGAAAGGCATTTAACACTGGCTGTCAACCTCATATACACTATGTAACCACTGGTGTTACTTTTATTACCATGGTTCAAACATCTGTCTCCGGGGTAGAGTACGTGGTAGGCCATACACCATTGACCAGAAAGGCTGCAGTTAAATTTAATTATATTGTTTTTGGTTTCTCGTTGTACATTAGGAAATATTTATAAATTTAGCAATGAAATATTTGTATTCATAGGTCTAGCATGAATTGTATCTAGGGTATAATTTAACTGTCTTCGACAGGTACATTTGCAAAGTGGATATTAAGACTGACAAGGTCCTGAAAATCATACAGAACAGTATTAATGTCAGCTAAGCATACAGGAAAAAACAAAGTTATTCTGCTTACCAAGCCAGTAATTCTTCTTAGTAGTATCTTGCCAAAGTAAAAATTGGTTAACGGATTTGTTACTATCAAGCAACCATCATAACTCCTTTAGGGGAAGAGCCACAAAGTAGCTCATATATTGCTTTACTGTAGTGAAATGAAATTGTGCAGTGGACACCATTAAAATCTTGTCATATGCTATGAGGAAGCAGTAATAGTAATTGGTTACAATGGCAGAGTTGTAAAGCTTTCAAAGATGACCAATGACCATAGGGAAAAAAATTCCAGAGCTGAGAGTCACATGCATTTTGTACAGTAGTATGCAGTTTCTTAGAAAAACACTCTTGGTTGGTAGATCCCAAATTAAACTTGCCTCTTAGGGCTTGTCTTCACTACCGCGGGTAGCCATTGATCTTTTGGCGATAAATTTATCGCGACTCATCAAGACGCGATAAATCTATTGCCAGCGGCGCCCCCGTCGACTTTGGAACTCCAGCTCACTGAGAGGCGCAAGCTGGAGTCGATGGGGGAGTACGCTGCCGACTGCCACCACTGTGAGGACGGCAGGTAAGTCGGCTGAAGATACGCCAACTTCAGCTCCGTGATTCACAAAGCTGAAGTTGCATGTCTTCAGTCAATCCCCCTCCCCCAGTGAAGACCAGCCCCCGGTAACCTGTTGTTGTGTGGTAACAAACATTTCCTCTAGATCCTGATCCTTCTGTCAGCCACTCCAAAATGAGACCAGCAACGGTGTTTATAAATCTCAACTAATCTGATGAACGATCCACCAAATCAGATTCTGGACATAGATGGCCCAAACCTGCTCCCACTGAAGTTGATAACAAAAGTTCTATTGACTTCATTGTGATCAAGATGAGGGCAATACATTATTTTTCATTTCTGGGCTAATGGATACTGTCCTTCCTCCTCACCTGCTAGCTGCCTGGAACTATTCTTATGAGCAGACAGGCTACTGGAATTTTCCAAGAGCAGAACTCTTGTAGACTTTGTATAAAAATCCTGCTCACAAGAGGTGAAGGGGCAGGGTGAATGAATGGCATGATGCACACTCTTGTGAACAGAAGCAAGTGGATGCTTAACGCCCTGTACTTCTGTGAGTGTTAGTAGGGGAGTCAGATCCAGCAGATTTCCCAGCTGACACAAAGGGAGCTTTGAGGCTGTAGCATCATCCACCTGCAGCTCCTTAAGAACCTGCTGCAGTTCTGTGGGTTACTGAAGAAGTAGATGATTGATAGGGGTACCAGCCATTCTCAGTTATATTTTCCCCTGCTGAAACCAGTGTGTTTGCAAGCAGAAAGCAGATCAGGCATTAATGCAGCATGAAGCAACATTAACTCTCATTCTACTGCTAGTACTGTGCAGCTGCAGGGGATCCCAAAGCAAAGGTAGTGTAGCGTGGCTGTTGAAGGAGCCATGCTACAATTTGGAAGCAGAAGGCAGCATAGCAATGCATGGAGAGCTGGCCCCTCTAGTCTGACGCCTTCTGTCTTTGTGGGACTGAGTCTTTTCATTCCCCCGAGTCTCCATGCTTAGGAAGTAAACCTCCAGTTCACTGAAGAGAGTGCAATTGTTTGGTAACTCTGGAAGGCTTACCAGAGAGAGCCCAAATCTGCAAGCTTGCACTACCAGGCATAGTGCTTACTATTGTGAATATTCCCAGTCAGATGAATGAGGACACAAAGTAGTAAGCATTACATTTGACTATGCACAGAATTTTTTGGCCTCTTTGCACAGTTCTCCATGAAATTTAGTTTTTTAGGTCAAACTACTTTTCTAGTTGCACTTTCAGCCTGTCAGCTTTATCAGTATCTCTTTAAACAGGTCGCTGTCAGCTCAGTAGTCACACTTGTATTGGATGTATTTTGTGCCCCCTATTGATAGACGTAACTGAAAGAGAATAAAGAAATATTTTTTCTGTTTGTTCACTTGGTGTACTTGACAGCCCTTTGTATCTAGTCAGCTTTATTGTTCTCTATGTACAGTCATTTGGTTTGTGCAGGCTTTTACACATGGCAGCAGAAATGAGAAAACATCTTAAAACAGGAAAATCTGATTGTATTAACACAAATTTCTGCAGCTGAAGTACCTGAAACTCATAGCGAATGCCTTTTTTTTTTAAATGACTAGGTGAAGATGGTGGTATCCCTTCTATAAGTATTGAAACCCAAATGTTTTGGCAGCCTAGATTTTGTGAATTCCCAAATAATGTTTAAAATCGAATTAACACAAGACAAAAACCTTTAAAATCAGTGATCTGGTTCCTCTGGATTTTCTATGCCTCACTTCTTCCAGTGACCACCAAACAAACACCAAAAGCCAGACAATAAAGTCTGACTGAAGACTGAGGCCATATAGTGTACTATATTGTAGTCACATTAAATCTAGATTTAATGTGGCCATTGATTCAAGACTGTAGTTCACACATGTCTGTCGCTCACATTCTACCCTCAGATGAAAAGTTTCAGAGAGATTCTGGGGGCCAGATTTTCAACCTTTTGTCTCTTGATATAGCTGCACCAACTAGAGCAACTTGTTTATTATTGTGATTTCTATTACAGAAGCACCCAAATTAAGGATCAGGGCCCCCTTGTTAGTCCCCATACAAACAAATAACAAAGAAGATAGTATCTGCCCAGGAGAGTTTACAATTTAGTTAACAGACAGGATTCAGTAGGTGGATCAAGAAAACAAATGGGAGTTGGGATGACGAAGTAACAAAATGAACAAAAAGAGATGTCAATTTCTGTTTAAGTTTAAGCTTGTTTTTTAAATTAGCACAAAATACGCAAATATAAAGCCATGAAATCATTTTCTGTAATCAGAATCTAATCGTGAAGCACACACAGATCTAGTCTGTTGCATTTCTTGGGACTATTCATGTAAATGTGGTAGGATTGAGTCTTAAACACTTCTTTCATGTCCTGGAAATCCACGCATAGTTTTATGGGAGCCAGCTTCCCTGTTCAATTCCCCATTCCATTCAACCTTGTAATGCAACTTTGCCTCCAAAAAGAATGCAGAAGAGCTTCAAAAGCACCATGTGTACTGTAGATGTAAATGACTATTGGCTTCCCATTGACTTCAGTGGGCTTGGGATCAGGCACCTTTGAAATATGCACAACAACTCCTGCAACCTTTTGTGTTCTAATTCCTTTTAAGCATTAATAGTACCACTCTCACACATCCCTCATGTGAACTTGTGTGCAGTGAGGAGCTGCCTTTCATTGTTCTCCTGACTCCCAGATAACACAATGTCTAGATTCCGACTGATTTCTGCTAAATCTAAGAGTGTGAAAATAGAAGACTAGGTTCTAGGTGTATGTTTGTGTTTCAGTAAGCAAGCACTAATATGCCTTTATTATAGAATCATAGAAATGTAGGACAGGAAGGGACATCAAGAAGTCATCTACTCCAGCCGCCCCCCCCCCCAAGAAAGAATCAAGCACATCATGCTTATTATGTAAAAGTGAGAGATACTTGCAGTTTCTGTTCTCATAGAAGCTCATATCTTGCTTACCAGGGTCTCCCAAAGGAATGCTTCATGTATGCTTCATCCATACACAAAAAAGAGCTAACATACTTTCGGTCACACACAGCGAGAGCACAGTGTGCCTGTCCTATGAGAGTCTCTTCTGTAGTGTGAGAACAACCACGGGCACAGGAAGAATGTAGCTGCTTAATGGTGCCTTGATTTTGGTGTACTGCACATCTTTTGCACCTGCATACACCACACATGCCTCCTTCAGATGGGAGCTCTAGGATGTATGATTGATACAGGCCTGGAAATTTTGACCTGATTTTATTATTTAGATTTCCAATTATTCAAGCAAAATGTGGGCAATTTCTTAACAAATCAAGTAATTAAGTAAGCAAAAGACTGGTTATATTGTCATTGTACTTTCAGGGTGGGATTTGAAACTAAATGGGACATCTACTCATAGATTACTTAAGTGCTTTTGAGTACCCCACTTCTAACTTAAATAGACAAACAAAAACTATCTGGTCCATTGGGTCATTAATTAATCCTTTCATAAAGATCTCAACCTTCAGCATTCTACACAGCAGCTGTGCGTCTAATCCTGACGGTCTGCCTCTGTAACACCAACATGCCAGACTCCTGAAGTGTGACGGGCCAATTATATCAGCTTCCTGCATGTGCCTGAAGTATTCATTATAATCCAACTGGTTCAGATGTGCTCCTTTCACTTTTATGATGCCATCATTAATATGTTAGACAGCAGTGAAAAAGGATGTGGGCGTATGAAAGGACAAATCTGGGTTGTATTCTTCCTCTCTGATGAAGAGGAGATGCTGGAAGGACGGTCTTGTAGTTCAGGTGTTAAAGTGAGATCCTGAAGATCTGGCTCTGCCACAGACTTCCTTTGTGATGCTGATCCCACCATTTGATTGGTCTGTGCTTCAGTGGTGTCGACAAAATGGGGATACTGTTAATTCTCTGCCTCACACGAGGCTGTTTTGGGGATAAATACAGGGGTGATGCTCAGATACTATTGAGATGAGGGACACTTCACTAGCTAAATGGAAATTGTACCTGACTTTGCCAGCAAGTCCCTCTGCATTTGCTGGAGGAAGAGGAAATCATTTTGACAAGAGGGAAGACATATTTTGATTGGTACTCTCCCCAGGGGTGTCCAATGAGGAGTAGACAGCTTGATACAAGTCTACAGATGTGTCTAAACTGTAAGACACCCATGCGTTCAGCATGAAAGTGCTACAGATCTGTTCTACATGGCTGTAAGCAGCATGGTGCCCTGGAAACCTTCCCAGCTTACTAAATTGTGATGAATTTCAAAAGAATGTTAGGGGATTAAATTAATTAGACAACTCCTCTTTAAAAATTTCAACTCTAAATTTCTGGATCGTTCCCTTTAAATGTCACTGTATTGACAGCCATCTTATTTAGTCTGCATGTTTTCAGAATGTAATGATAGGACCTCACTTTTTTTCTGAAGGGTGAGATAGTGTATCTGCTTTTCCACTCTTCGTTATTACAAGATAGTTCTGAAATTAGAAATACAATTAGGAGATCTTCAAATGATTTAATCTGAAAATAAAAGAAACTACATCACACTTGTCAAGCAAGTTTTCCATTAAGAATCTAATTTGGGTACAGATGCTATATTTTAAAGAAAAAAAAATCCTATTTTCCTGGAGTACAGACAGTAAGATTTTGTAACCCTAGTCACCATGGGTCTAGCACCTGGTTATGTGCATCACATGAAATCAACATCAATATGCTTTTAATTTTGTTAAAAATGCTGTAAATTTTGAACTAATCAAGTCTGTTATTCCCGGTTCTGCTACTGGTCTGCTGGGTGAACGTGGGCAAGTCTCTTTGGTGCCTTAGTTTCCTCCAATGTAAAATGAATCATGATTTCAATGTTCTTTATAAACTACTGATGAAAAGCACTATATAAAGAGTTACATATTATTATTATTTATTTGAACTATTGGATAACTGGGATACTTTCAACTTGTCCATTTTAAAGTAATATTTTTGTGCTAAAATTAAATATTTTTGCCATGCAGTTATATTGTGTCAGCATCAGGAAAATAACAACAGAGAAAAATATCTCCGTGACTGGATCAGGCACAGAGGGGATATTGTGACTACATTGCTGGCAGCTGTTGTCTTCCACTCTGAACAAATATTTAGTGAACTTAAAACATGTGTTGTATATTTGGACAGAGTATAGACAGTATTTTTTATACTGATGATCTAATATTAAGAGAGAGCCAAAAATGATTTTTGAAATTAACAAAATATTCAACATGAGAAATTTATAGAGTAGCAGTTATTTCTGATTTCAATGCTTTACTTGGTCTGATCTATCTTAAAGAAAAGATTTAAAAAATAATAATTGTCATATAACTCAGCAAATGTTTTTTAATCCTTAGTAAATTTGGGAAAGTATAGCTAGTTATGAGCATGCACAATAGAAATATTGAATATTAGGGTTGGAAGGGACCTCTGGAGGTCATCTAGTCCAACCCCCTGCTTAAAACAGGACCAATCGCCAACTAAACCATTCCAGCCAGGGTTTTATCAAGCCTGATCTTAAAAACCTCTAAGGAAGGTGATTCTACCACCTCCCTAGGTAACCCATTACAATGCTTGACCACCCTCTTAGTGAAAAAGTTTTTCCTAATATCCAGTCTAAACCTTCCCAACTGCAACTTGAGACCATTACTCCTTGTTCGGTCATCTGCTACCACTGAGACCAGTCTAGATCCATCTTCTTTAAAACCCCCTTTCAGGTAGTTGAAAGCAACTATCAAATCTCCCCTCAGTCTTCTCTTCTGTTGACTAAACAATCCCAGTTCTCTCAGCCTCTCCTCATAAGTCATGCGCTCCAGGCCCCTAATCATTTTTGTTGCCCTTCTCTGGACTCTTTCCACATCCACAATCAAAAAGCAAACATAGCTAAAACTTGCCCTTTTAAAATACTACTGCACATCAAGTGGAAGAGTGTGAGGTAGACTTGCACACAGAAAATCAAAGTTGTTTCAATTATAAATGTTCAAAACTTTACAAATTTTGTCCTGATTTTTGTGACATATTTATCAAAAGCCTCATAGGTTTGGGCCTCTGTCCCACCTGATCTCTGCAGGTGTGCACTTCAGCTTCATGCATTAGTCATGGTATGTAAGTGGATATGCAGCCATGTTCCTATCTTCTCCACAATATTACTAAAGGAGTCCCCCTGGCAAAATGACTTGTTGGGAGTCCTGAATTTTTCTGCATAATTTTAACCCTTCTTTGGGTTTTTTGGGAGACTAGATCTGGCTTAGTCTTTCTAAATGTAAGTTAACTAGATTCAGAAAGGTGAATTTTCCCTGGTTTGCCAAATTAAGAATCAAAATCATTTTAATATTTCAGTCTATGGAGTTAAGCATGATGGAGCTGAACGAATCAGCCCCGTCATTATCTGTTTCCTAGCTACAAAATAGTCTTGAAAACATTTTCATATCCCACTAATGAGAATTCAGAGAGTATTACACCAAGGGCTTGGCTACCCTTGCACATTATATCGCAATAAAGCGCTCTACCTTACTCCCCCTCCACACTTGCAAGGTGCATAGAGCGCTCGGACTCCCTGGCTGGAGCGCTCGTGGTACTCCACCTCGGCGAGTGGATTAACGTCTGTTGCATATTGGCTGAGACACCCCAACGTCAATGTGAACAAGGAGTTGAATTACTGCGCTCTGATTGACATCCGGAAATGTCCCATAATCCCCTAAAAATCAAGTGGCCACTCTTGCCATTGTTGTGAAGTCGGCTGCAGGAATACGGAAATGCCTTTTCAAAGCTCAGTGTCAAACAGACGGCTGCTTATCTGCTCTGAGAAAAAGCAAACGTTTACTGTGAGTGAGAAGTTGGGGGAGGGGGTCTGCACTTACTCCGACAAAGTGGGTATTATCCCATGAAAGCTTATGCTTCAGTACTTTAGTTAGTCTTTAAGGTGCCACAGGACTCTTTGTCACTTCTGCTATTCCAGATTAACACGGCTACCTCTCTGATTCAAGACAGTGTGCTGACACACTCTCAGCACCCCAAAAACCCACTCTCTCTCCGCCCACATACACACAACAAACTCCCTGTCACACTCCACCTCACTCCCCCCCACAATTTGAAAAGCACATTGCAGCCTCTTGAACGCTGGGATAGCTGCCCATAATGCACCACAACTGCAAGTGCTGAAAATGTGGCCATGCCAGTGGCCAGTGCATTTGCAGCTGTCAGTGTGGACAGACTGTGGCGCTTTCCCTAGTGCGCTTTCTGAAGGCTGGTTTCTCCAAAACGCTCTACAGCTGCAAGTGTAGCCAAGCCACAAGTATACAAAATCCAGGGTTAAGTTTCCTCTTTGAACGGCCGAGGATATGAATCTGATTCAAGAAATTCCATTTGAAAGAATATGCCCATAAACAATGATCAAATAAAGCATTATTCAAATTATATTTTGGTAGTCTACAAAATGTACCATATTGTAATCAATAAAAGTGGATGGCAAATGTTTTGTGTAGGTAAAAACGACCAAAATTTGTTGGACTGCAGTTTATTCTGTCCTCAAGTCTCTGACTGTTCTTGAGTGGTGTGTGTGTGTGTGTGTGTCCTGCCCTCCCTCTGTTCCTGAGTGCTATCCCTTGGTGTCCCCATTTGTGATTCAGCCTCATTTTTATTCATGTAAAACTTGGCTCATGAAAATGTTGATCTTTTCTTTTTAAACTATTTTGTTATGCAAATAGACAACACATACAAAGAGGGAGATGTGGGGGGTAGAATTCAGAATTCTCTATTGTTTCTTTCTCTTTTGTTAGCATCTATGCTTAATCAGGATGAACAGAGAGATGACCACTGCAAAGTAAATTAAAATTAAATATTTTAGCATTTGCAGTTCAATGGGTTTTTTTTAATTTTAAAGAAGCATATTCAGTCTTGCAAGTCATCAAAGCAAACATCTTAATGTAAAATCCTACACAGAATTTTCTTCAGGCTTTTTAATGGACCCCTCTCATCCTGTGAATAATCCTGAATTACATGAGAAATTTGAGCTAGGATTGCAAGATCAAACCAATAACTATGCACCTGAGTCAAAGTCAATAATAAGACTGACCTTGAGCAAAAATACATCCTAATAGGTCTTTCTTCATTTGTCCACCCAGAGTGGAGTCACTAATTATAATTTTTTCATGTTTTTCTGCTGTGTCTTCCAAATTATTTTCATCCCGCGCATATTCTTTTAAGAAAGTTGTAACTTTCCCTGGCTCCTCTGAAAAGCAGATGTTATTTGTTATCATTTGACTCCAATTTGTGCAGGATGCAAGACTGCCATTTGTGAACCAAAAGCAGCCCTCTGGCCAATGAGCTCCTTTCAGCTGCTGTGCACAAATCAGAAAACTCGTATATATTTTTCTAGTGTAAATAAGCATCTTTCCATCCATCATCTCAGCTTCTTGGAAACTGGCAAATTCATGGCCTCACTCTACTTGGAGGCACAGAGAGAATGGAAACCGCACATATCTCCCTACCTCTCCCCCACAATGGGATAGTCCTCAGTGGACACCGAACCAGTGTAACCCTCTCCTGACCATTACAGCCCCTGGTGAAGGGGATATGGTAGGATAGTAAACAGAAGTGGCTGGGTTATGCTTTACTCTGGCTATGCTTAATTAGCAGATGGGCTTAAAGGCTACTCTAACATGTGCCAGGTCTGGACAGAAAATCAGGGACCTGTAATTGGTGCCTCTTCCCCACCGCTTTTGAAAACTTTCAAAGCAGAGAAATTGGCCCAGACTTCCTGATTACATACAAACAAATTCTGTTTCTATAAACTTAATACATAACTAATGGAAGAAATGGGAAGTTGATAGTAATTAATAGAAGTCAGAAGTTAAGAATTCTAGGAAATTGATCATGGGATCAAAGAGGGCAAGGAGAAATCCATGGTAAGCAGAGTCAAGGACAATAAGAAGTTTTTTAAAGTATATTAGGAACAAAAGAACGCTGACAATGGAGTTGGTCTGTTACTGGATGTAAATAGTAAAATGATCAATAATAATGCAGAAAAGGCTGAAGCTTTCAATATGTATTTTTGTGCTGTATTTGTGAAAGAAACAGATATATAGTCTGATCATATGGTGAAAACACTCTTTTCATTCCACTAGTTTCTCTGGAGAATGCTAAACACTACTAGAGTTAGTCACTTTAAAATCAGCAGGGCCAGATAAATTGCATCCAAGAGTTTTAAAAGAATTGTCCAAGGAGCTTGTTGGACCATTAATGCTGATTTTCAATAAGTCTTGGAGGACAGGGGAAGTTCCAGGGGACAGGATGAAAGGCACGATTGTGCCATTTTTTAAAAAGAGTAGACTAGGTGACCTGGATAATTTATAGGTTTGTCGGCTTCACAGTGATCACTGGCAAGATAATAGAGCTGATATGGGACTCAATTAATAAATAATTAAATGGGGGTAAGTAATTTAATGCACATTAACATGGGTTTATGGAAAATAGATCTTGTCAAATGAACTTAATACCTTTTTGTGATGAGATATCAACTTGATTGATAAAGGAAATGGCATCACTGTAATTGACTTAGACTTCTGTATAGTGTTTGATTAAAAAAACCTAGAATAATATAAAATTAACATGGCACTCATGAAATTGATTAAAAACTAGCTAATTGATAGGTCACAAAATGTAATTGTAAATGGAGAATCGGCATTGAGAGAGTGTGTTTCCAGTGCATACAACAGCAATTGGTTCTTGGCCGACCTCTATTTAACATTTTCATTAGTGATGTGGAAGAAAAAATAAAGTCATCATTGATAAAGGTTTGCCAGGACACAAAAATTGATGGAGTTGTAAATAATGAAGAGGACAGGTCACTGATATAGAACATTATAGATCACTTGGTAAACTCAGTGCAAGCAGACAACATGCATTTTAATATGGCTAAATGTAAATGTATACATCTAGGAACATATAAATTAGGCCATATTTACAGGGTGGGGGACCCTATCCTGGGAAGCAATGACTCTGAAAAAGATTAGGGGGTAGGTGGTGGATAATCAGATGAGCATCTTGAGTAGGAATACACAGATTGTTTTACCTCTATATTTGGCACTGGTGTGACCACTTCTGGAATACTGTGCCCAGTTCTGGTGCCCATAAGTCAAGACGGATATTGATAAATTGGAGAAGGTTCAGAGAGGAGCCAAAAGAAAGATTAAAGGAAAACAGGACTTATAATGATAGTCTCAAAGAGCGCAATATATTTAGTTTAACAAAGAGAAAGTTAAGGGGTGACTTGATTGCCATCTATAAGTATCTACATGAGGAACAAATGTTTAATAATGGACTCTTCAATCTAGCAGAGAAAGGTAGAACATGATCCATGTCTGGAAGTTGAAACTAGTGTGGCAGGGTGCTGGCCAGGAGTGCCTGAGCCAGCCCTGTGGGCCCTTTAAGAGGGAGCAGAAGCCTGCAAACCTCCCTTGCAGAGAAGGCTAATCAGCCACCTGGGCTGCAGGGCAATTAGCCTGGAGGGATTGCACCTGGTGGCAGCCTCAGGGGGATAAAAGGCTGCCAGGCAGGAATGGTAGTCTGGAGTGAGAGACGGAGCTGTAGAACTGTAAGATATAGAGCTGTGTAGAGCTGAACTATATAGAGTTGTATGCTGTGAGCTGTAGAGCTGTAGCTGAACTATATAGAGTTGATAGAACTGCAAGCTGAAGGACTGAACTATAAAGCTGTGTATATTGGTGGTGGGGCCTTGCACTGTGAAATAAAGAGCACTGTTTCGAGCCAAAGAAGAGTTTCCTGCCTGTTTCTGAAGAGGGATGAGAAGGCGATCTGTCACACTAGACAAATTTAGACTGCAAATAAGATGTAAATTTTTAACAGTGAGTACTTAACCATTGGAACAGTATACCAAAGATCATGGTGGATTCTCTATCAGTTTTTTAAATCAGGACTGGATATTCTGTAGGAATTATTTTGAAAAAGTTCTTTGGCCAGTGTTGTACAGTAGGTAAGACTAGATTATCACAATGGCCTTGGAATCTATGATCTTCAGATTTGGCATTTTTAGTTAAGGAGATGAGCCTTTATAAATAGCTACTGCAGCTGCACAGAGTGATTCTCTGCTCATTTAAAATAGGAGGAATGCTGTACAGGTTTGGAGAGTGGCATCTTATTCAAGTGGCATCTCTATGCTGTCTTTTCCTCTCCTTAGGAAGCCTGCTTGAACTGTCCAAGACAGGGTACTGCAAATAGGCCAGGATTCATCTGCATAAATTAGCAGTTTGTGGAAATCAAGTATGAAAACTGTGTTGAGCATTTGCTGTACATTGAATAGAGCACTTAATTACAGGTTTACTTGTATTCTTGTTTGGCATTATTATAATTACTATTTTTTAAAATTAACTGTACATTTTATATAGATTCTATGTTTTACAAAATTGCAGGATTGGATGGTCCATAGATTAATCCTTGATGTATATAAAATAATTCATCATCTGGAAATATAGATGCTTCAGAGATAGGAAATGAATAATTAATTTGTTTTCCTGGGTTTTAAAAAAATTCCCTCAGGTGCTTTTCTGTTTTCTGCTGAGGCTTAAATTTTTTAGTCCTCTGACAATGTCTTACACTCTCCAATATGTCTTGTTTCTATGGAGACACCCATGAACTGCAGCTTGCATTCTTCTGCACATCACAATGTTAGGTTGCTTCAGTGTTTTCCCAGTGCTTTGCGTTTTTCTCTAAGTTGAACTTAATCAGTATACTGTGTTTTCTGTTGTTTGTTTAACACACACACACACACACCCCTTCTATATAGCACTGTGTTAGAATTGTTAGGCATGGCCTATCTGTAAACAGAAGATCTTCTCTAAACTTAATGGTACAGACCAGCATGGTTATCTCATGATTTAGCTGGAGTGTAATCTAAAGCTTCATTTCTTATATTGTATATGGCATGATAGATAAGATAATCATCAGATGATACTTCAGACTCATTAAATAACAGGAAAGAAGTATGGTATAGTGGTGAGCCCAAGGGATCAGGATCTCTGTCTTCTATTCCTTTTATACTAACTGACTTGCTGTGTGACCGCAAGAAAGTCTCTTCACTTATTTGTGCCTCAGTTTCTCCATTGTAAAAGATGGTTAATAGCATTTAGTTATCACATGGTAGTGATGTGAGGCTTATTTATGTAGGACCATGTTCTGTGCCTGTGTGTCCATGGCTCCCAGGGAAGCCAACATTTGTATCCTCAACCTAAAGTGCCAGTAAAGTGCTTTGAGATTCACAGACTAAGGGCACAATAGAAGTGCAAACCCTACTGTTTTTATTAGAAGTATATTGTAAGGTATGCAGCATTTTTAAAAAGAATCACGAGGGTGACATGATGCTAACGCGTGCTCCCATTACCGAAGGAAATCCTGGCCCCATGAAGTGTCTGTGGCAAAGCTCTCATTTAGTTCAATGGAGATAAGATATCACCCAGCTGAATGTAATAGACAACCGAAGCTTGTCAAGGTAACACCAAAAACTGAAGCTCTTTTGGGGGGATGGTAGGAGAATCATATTATGTTGAAATTAATAGGTGTTCTGCTCAAGTATTGTAAGACAGAACTTGCACAGGCCTATCACTGAAGTCATATATCATGTATATGTTGAATTTCTGTAAGTCATTGTAAAAGAGTTCTTGGTGGGCTGGGTGGCCTAGTGGTTAGCACCCTCCAAGCTGGGGCAGTGGTAGGGGAGCCCTGGCCCATCCACTCCACTAGGCACTGACCCAGGACTCTAGGAAGGTCAATAGAGTTTAACCTCTGAGGGGCCCTCTGAGTTACCTTCCCAGGATTACTTCCTGCTGCTGCTTTTCTTCCTCAGCTTCTGGTCCAAAACCAGGGAAAAAGAAACTAAACTGACAGCTCCAGCTAGTCTCAGCATATAGTCCTATTCCCTCAGGGAGATGTCTCCAGAGCCTTTTTCAGGAGCCTTCTGGATCTGCCTGGCCCCTTCCCCAGGCTCCTCTTTTTTGAGCTGGGTTGCTGCCTTTTCAACCCTGTCTCTAGTTGGAGCCTGCTCTGCAGGGTTGGAGGGGCAGGGCACCCTTGGTCCAGTACTGTGCTTCAACTCCCTCTAGTCCATTGTGGGATTTGTACATCCCATCACAGTCACCTTGCTACATGCAACAGATGAGGTATAATTGTTAGGCAGCTGGTGTGCTAAAACCACTGCGTTTCATGCTGATCAGTTTGATCTGGCTGTTTCCTTGTGCTCCCCATCTGTCTGTTGTATCTCTTGTTGTCTCTTGTCTTACACTTACAATGTAATCTCCCCGAGGCAAAGGCTGTCTTATTGTCTGTTTGTAAAGCACCTAGCAAAAGGAAGTCCTGGTCTGTGGTTAGGGTCCCTAGATACTGTGGCAATAATATGAAAAAAATAAAATGTGTTTACCATGTATACTAGTAACTGATATTATAGCCAAGAAATATATTAATTGATTTTTGCCTCTCATTCTCTTTTTGTTGCTGAACTAACATAGTAAAACAGACAGCACATTCACCCTAATTTTTAGGACATTTCAGCTTTGTTTTACCTTTTATGGACCTTCACATTCCATCTTTAATTTTTTTAAATCATTCAATTCGTTTGTTGAAATTGCTTTCTTAAAGGATGTTAACTAAAACTACATACCCTAACAGATAAACCTGTTCTTAACAGAAGTTGGTGGGGTTAGAACAGAGATGAACAAAGCTTATTAAATATAACTTATATAAAGGTTGTTTTGCAGTTACTGTGATTTTCTTCGTGGCAGGGACCCAAAATGCTATGTCATATGTTAACAGCAAGCCAATATAGAAAAAAGAACACTTAAGCAATACAGAGATACGATAATCTAGAAAAATAGCCATTTTAGAAATGGGTTTTACAGCTTGAATGGTCAGTGTAAACAAGACATAGTTAAAGCCACATTGGCCCTTCTACTAAGGTCCATACTCCAAAAAATGAGGATTCAAAATTTAGAGAGGGGATTCCATAGTACCAAGCTCCATTCAAATCTTTAAGCACTGAACTTCTTTCATTGTGCATAGCTTTCTATGCATAAAACTGAATTGCTGGATTATTTGCAGTGCAGACAAGACACTCTGAAATAAAAACTTCAGTGCATAATGAATTCTGTGAAAAAACTTCATGAGTTTAAATATACCTGGTGTTCCTTTCCTATCGGCTTTCTCTCCTCTCTGATCCAAAATTAAGTCTGAGGACCTAGATTCTAGATCCAGACATTTCCCAGCAGCTCCAATCCATGGGGGTTTCCAGGTTCACTGACACTGAGCTTAGAAGAACAGGATGGACTTGTCTTGTTGGTATCAGTGTTTAACTCTATTTGTAGCTCTTAGAACATTTCTGTTGACTGGGAATGTAGACCCTTGATGTGGCTTTCTCTGGGCAGAGTAACCGCAGTGTGGAGTGAGGAGAGAACAAAAACCTTTCAGCACACAAAATAATATGTGCTGAAGTCAATCACTTTCAAGGGTCCCTTTGCCTGTGAAGCTTTTCCTCCACAAACTCACTCATATATTATATTTTCAATGTTATAATTTTTGACATTTAAAATGTTACATGCCAGTATGTTTGACAGGAAGCTAGTCAGCAATAATGAAAAATACTGATTATTTTATTTTCAATATTTTTTTTAAATGTGACCTTCACATAAGGAATTTTAAATAGTAAAAGTGTGAAATATTAAAAGCAAGATATTTTGAGTTTTAGCCCTGGTCTACACTAGGGTGGGCACCAACCTAAGATACGCAACTTCTGCTACGGGAATAGCATGGCTGAAGTCAGTGTATTTAGGTCGACCTACTGTGGCGTCTTCATGGCACTGAGTTTACTGCCGTCACTCCCCCATCAACTCTGCCTGCACCTCTTGCGGCGGTGGAGTACCAGAGTCAACGGGAGAGCACTTGGGGATTGGTTCATCGCATCTAGACTAGATGTGATAAATCAATCCCCGAGTTTTCTCCCATCGACTCTGGTACTCCACCTTTTCAGTATGGAAAAGGGGAGGGGGCTAATGGAAGTTCCCCACCCCACCATCAAGAGATAGTGAAATGATCATAGATTTACGTAAACTGTACTTTTATCTGCTCGGTTCTAGACTAGATGCGATAAATTGACTCCTGATTGATCGCTACCCACCAATCCAGTGGGTCGTGTAGACCTGCCCTTATAAGACTAAAAATATTAGACATTTTGTCCTAATTTCAAGTTTTTTAAAGTCCTATAATGAAAAAGTTTCAACAATCAACAAAATTAACCCAAGAATAATCAGTAGATTTATCTATCTATTATAAATACACATCATACACACACAGTTACATCTAGAGTTCCATTATAAGCTCTACACTGACCTAACCAAAGAAACAAAAACCAACTTTGAACAGAAACATTCCTTTGTCCTCAAATTATATTCTTCTATTTAATACTGTTCTTTCTTCTTATTTGCTATCCAACTTTGATCAGTTTTCAGACAAATGAGTTTTAGGGTTTTCATGGAGTTCATTGAAGCACCTATGATCTATAAAGAGAAAATGTAATGTAAAATAGAGAATTGGAATAGGTTGAGGCAAAAAGAGAAGAGAAATGAGTATTAATACAAACTCCATGACCTCACTGTGCCTTAAGCCAGGGAGGGAGGGTGGAAAGGGGCGTTGTCTGGCTTGCCCGAGGAAGAGTATACTTCATTAAGAGGTAGAAAAGCATGGATCAGAGCAGATCAGTGTGGGTATGATGATTCATTCCCCCCAGGTCACTCTCCAGGGAAGGGAGAGTATATAGAGGTAAGCTGGGTATAAACTGGTAAGCCCCTCTTGCCCACCCTCTTATGACCCAAATTCATGGGGGATCATAAGGGAATCAGTAATTTTGCATCCTGACATAGCATACAGGGCACCAGAATTATTCAGGGAGGGTGGATTCACCTGTCAGACTTGGGGACTGACACATTTTTGGTCAATATTATAGGAGGCATTACAAGATGTCTGGGAACCAAGCTGGGTAAGGGGAGTGGAGGGAGGCAGCCAAACTAATAGCTGGTACCTCCTTGTGGTGAATGTCCAGTGCAGGTACTCCATAGGAAAGAGATACAGTGATCAGATACATGGATTGGTAAAATATTTAAAGGAGGTGTTTGTTAAAGGAGTGGAAATGGAGAAGGGGGCTTGAACTCCCTGACTGGCACGTCAGGGAGCCAACTGCCCCATGACGATTTATAATCCACCGTAACCCTCATTCAGGCAGGGGCATAGTAAGATCCCAGTAATGGGTTGGCTCGGAATCGGGATGAAAAGGGGACGAGGGCTTATCACCGAGAGGTAGTGAAATGATCATAGATTTACTTGCACTGTAATCTTTTATCTGCTGGGTACTCCCAGACAGTTAATAATAAAGTTGTGGCCTAATTAAACATATCCAGTGTCTCCTGTCATTCTCCCAGTACAACCACATAACTAGATAAACACTGAACCTTTTTATGCCAGGCTTCCCAAACTGCTTTAATGGCATGTGACAAATAAAGCTCAATCAATCCTGCAATTATTAATGTACTAAAATAAATTTTTAACTGTGGATTTGGCAGATTGGTTTGCAAGTCTGTTCTGAGGCAATGTGATGGTAGGAGCTTTCCTGACGGGAAATATCAATTGTCCAGAGTGGTACCACAGTGATTGGACATAGGTTTAGCTTTATTTAATAGCTTCATTAACAATATTAAGCAGGAGTAAACAGCATGTTAATGAAATCAGCAGATGATGTAAGCAGTAGGGAGCATAGAAAATACAAGTTACTTAAAGATTAGAAACATGGACAAAAAGTAACATATTTCAGTTGGGAAACGAGAAGGGAATGCATCTGGGATCAAATGTCTTGTTAAACTCATTTAAAAAAAAAAAGTCTTGTAACCTGTATGACTGGGTCAAGATAGGGATCATATTCTGGCATCTTCTAGAATCCCAGATGTTGCTTTCTACTCCAGTTCCAGCTGGAAATGGGGCCCACGCTGGAATTCTGGTAGCTGAGGTTCAGATTCACTTCTGAACGTTAGGATTCAGCCCCGTTTCTAGCTGCAGCCTTCTAAACTGGAATGCCTACAGATAAAATAGTGAAATAACCTTTCAGTGGTACTCTGGAATAAAAAAAAACAGGGTGGTTTTAATAGAGAAGTAGTGGCTACTTGGTACAGTAGCTCCAAGCTGTTTGGTGCCAATCCCACAAATGCATCAATCATGGTGAGGAGCTCAATTCTCTAATTAAAAACAAATTGTATCAAATATTTTTCAGCTTTTCACTCTCAAATTAAAGCTTAAAAACCTCCCGGGAAGGCAAGGAGGCCAGATTGGAGGGGGAGGAGGTGAGAGGAAGGAAGTGGGTGGAGAAAACCACTATATTCCCAAGATGCAAGGAAAATGGAAAAATAGAAGAAAAAATATATTAAATCAATGTAAACTAAGAGGTAAGTTTCAGGGTTTTTTTTTACATTTTATTTACACTTTGGGAGGGTATTTTTAGTGGTGCTTTTAAACACATGCATACACACACATGCACACATACACACACACACACACTAAGTGTGGGGTATCCATTTATTATTTTGCCTAATGCTGATCTAGGCCCAGTTTATATTTCCAGTAAGACTTTTCACGGTCTGTGTTGTGGTTAGGTATCCAAACAGGTTTTGTTCTTTATGTGCTAAGCCTTCTATCTCATGCTCAATGAGCAATATGAAGTGAAGGGATATCCCATTGTGACAAGCACACGGTGTTGTGCCTTAGAGTTAAGCAATGGAAGTAGATTGCTTAGGCAGCTTTAATGGGCCTTGTTCTCCTATTACTTATACCAGCATAATTCAATGGAGTACCAGTGCACGTCAGGAAAAACTGCATGGAAATCAATAGACAATCACTGGTGTAATTTGGAGGAGAGTCAGGACCACTATAAGTCAAGCTCAGATATGTCTTTATATAACAATTATTTTTATTGTAAGCTGCCACAGAGAGTGTATAAATCCTTTGAAGATTTGATTGGAGACCACCAACAGCTGTGTGGTACAGTCTGGTGCATTTAAGAGCTTGTTTGTTACTGGAATGTTTATTGCTACTCTGCCAGGAGGCTGCAAAGGCAGCAGCTGAATAAAAATATTGCTGACTAATAAGATTGTGCGTGTGTTGTAAATATCACATGGGGTTACAAGTGAAATTGAAAATTTTGTCCAAGATGAATTTAGAAAGGAAGGAAGCAGGAATCTTGAAAAAGTGGATGCAAATTTTAACTTCTATATAGATGCACCAGTGTCTAGATTGGGGGGGGGAGGGAAGACCCAGAAAAACCCAAAACAAACACCCCTCTTAACCCTGCAGTACTTAATACTCCTTAATGGATTGGGCTGGAGAACAGGCCCAGGAGATTTACAGCATCTTCATATTTGAAGATGGGGAGTAGACAGAACTGATGTTTTGATCAAAGTATTCACTGCATACATATAACATATTACAATCTACTGTTGCCTGCTCTCACTGCTTAACTGCTTCCTTAACTTTTCAAAAAGTTTTTTTTTTTTTTTTTCAGAATTAGGCTGGATGCTTAAATATTTCTACAGCTGCCAGTTAAAGTGTGCCTAGCAGCTGTGCCCTTCATAGTTGTGAATCAAGACTTTGAAAGTCATATATTTGTACTCTTTGTAACACACTTTTTTATTCAGGCACATTCTGATCATTTAGTGGCGCAGGGCCAAATCCTGCTCCCATTGAAATCAATGGCAAAACTCCCATTGGCTCCAACAGGAACACCATTGGTCCCCAAGTGACTTGGAATTGAGAACCGTGATGCAGTTGAATTTGCATGATTTTTTGTAGATAGTATCATCTTTGATCTTTAATTTCTGCCCCCACCCCCCGCCGGGGAGGAGGATTGCCGGGAGAGTGGGAGTAGGGACTAAGTGGCAGTGGGGTGAGGAGAGATGATTCTGGAAGTGCATGAATAGAGGAGAGGAGTGGGATGAGGGAGAGCTGCATGCTGTTGGGGATGGCTGAGCATCAGGAAGTCCTGAGGAGTGGGAAGGGGCACTCGGAAGAGCAGGTGGTACTGAGGAGTGGGAAGGGGCACTCGGAAGAGCTGCTGGCAGGCAGCATTTGCAGCTCTGTTGGTTGAAGAGCAGAGTGACAGCTGTGCCCTTCCATCGTGCCGTAGAGGCAGCTGTGTGCCATGAAGGGGGTTGTGACGTCGGGCTGCAGTGTCCACACATTCAAATACATTGAGGTTCAACTTTTCAACAACGCTTAGGTTCCTATTAAAATCCATGGTAGTTTAGCATCTAAATCCCATAGGCACCCTTGCAAATCCCAGCCTGAAGTGACGCATCAGAAATAAAAGTTTAAGTAAAAACTGCTGAAGGTCAAAATAGACAGCTACATCCAAACTTGTTAGTCATATATATTTTGTTCTGTACAGAATAACAAAAGGCATTAATCCCAAGCACTTGTAGCCTTGCCAGATATTTAAAATATAGTCTCTTTAATAAATTATACATCCAGCAATTTCAGCCCAACTCCCATTGCCAGAAATATCCATCCCATCCCATCCCATCACACACTTTCTCTTTGTTGTTCTCTCTCCTCTTTTGTTAGAGTTTTTTAACGTCAGGCTTGACAAAGCCCTGGCTGGGATGATTTTGTTAGGGGGTGATTCTGCTTTGAGCAAGGGGTTGGACTAGATGACCTCTTGAGGTCCCTTCCAACCCTGATATTCTGATTCTATCCTGACTGATCCAAAAATACTGGGGAGGCATCATCACCACCCCTTCAAAAAAAGGGAGAGTGGCCACGTGCATTGAATAACTTCTCCCTTGCCTAAATCCAACCCCCCCTCTCTTCTCTCATGTCATCCTAGAAGTGAAATGAATCTCCTTCCCAGGCACCCATCTGTTCCTTTCACACACCCATGATTCTCAACCTACTCAATTCTCACCCCCAGCACTGAGGCTAGGTAATAGGTGAATGTAAACAAGAGAGGAGGAAGTGGGAAGTAAAGACTCAATGAAGGGGATGTCACCCTTGCGAGGTCCATCCCTGGTCCAGAGTCCTTCCAATCAGAGGGGAAAAAAAACCAAAACCCCACACACTCTTTCACAATTACCAGAATGTACTGGGTGGAGTGCCCGTCAGGGTATTCCTACACTGTAGCTGCAGGTATGAGTGGGTTATTGTGTAGACATACCCTTGCTAGCTGCACTCTAGCTAGCTTACTAGAAGAAGCAAGGCTGCTGAGGCACGGGCTTCAGTATAGGCAGCACAAGCAAGTACTTACCCCGTGGGCTTTGGTGGGCTTGTGAAGCCTGCACTGAAGTCCGCATACAACAAACTATATTTTATGTTTAGTGAGCTAGCTAGAGTACAGCTAATGTGAGTATGTCTATAGGAGGTGCCATTCAACCCCCAGTTGCAATGTACATGTACTCTCAGTGGATAATATCTCACATGCATCCTAAAAGGGTTAAATACTGTGATACAGCATGGCCAGAGGGCAGCAGGAGAGTGTTAGAGGGAAGCCTTATTCCCTGTAGAGGGAAGCAAGTTTTCTAGAAGTTGGTTGGAGCACCTGGAGCCAGTCACAATATAAAACCCTCCTGCTTCAGAGAGTTGAAAGGAGTTGGAGCGGAGAGGAGTTTGGAGGAGTTGGAGCAGAGCGGATAGTGCTGGAGCGGAGAGTAGTTTGGAGGAAAATGGAGCAGAGTTTGGAGAAGTGCTGCAGTGAGCTAAGAAGACCCAGACCCTAGGTAAAGGAACACCTGGCTTGTGCAGAGAAAGTACAGGAAGCCCACAAGCTGAAGGGTAGGAGAGGGAAGTAGCTCAGGGGAAGGAATAGCTAGTTCAAGTGGTTTACCGCTATCCTCAGGGCCCATGGGCTGGGACCGGAGTAGAGGACAGGCCCGGGTCCCTCCCTCTCCACTTCCCCCCCTCTAGGATACTAGTTGGACAGTTAATACCGTGTTCGGGGCAAGAAATGGCTCCCTAAACCCTCTCCCCCACAAGAAGAGAAAGCATGGGACCCATCAGAATAGTGCCAGCAATTTGTCACAATACTTAGACTCTGTCATATTAGTATTATTATTTGTATTACCATAGCACCTGGGATCCACACTCATGGACCAAGACCCTGTTGTGCTAGTCTCTCTACAAACAAAAAGACAGTCCCTGCTCCAAGGAGCTAACAGTCTAAGACAAGCTATTCGTGTACATAAAGTACCTGACACAAATACATTATATTGGCGCCTCAGGTGCTACTGACATAATAACTAAGGGTGAGATTATATCCTGAACTAATGGTCATTTAAAGTTGTAAGTTTGGTTGAGTCTTCTCCACACCCATCTTTGGATTCTTCAGATCACTCTGGGCATGTAGGGGTAAAACAGCAATATGCATCTCTTAGTTCCTCCCTGAAGTGGATGTGCAGAGTGTAGGCATGGGTAGATGGAGAACCTTGGCACTGCTTTCCAATGTTCCTGCCATCTTAGCTGTGCCAGCACAGGGGCCAAAGAAGGAATCTGCTACTGGTGTGAGCCAGGCAGCACCTTATTACTCCCCCGGAGCAAGGAAGGAATTGTGACTTTGAATCTGTTTCCCTTGCTGGAAGGACCCAGCACCTCTTATGCGGGGGACGCAGTCTACTCCACAAAAAGGGAAACTATAAAGAGAAAAATGTTTGCTTTGGGAATACAACTGTTCTGCACTATTATTTAAGAGTTGTATAAATAGATGAATGTAGTCTTTTTTTTTTTTTTGCTCTACAATGATTTCCATAACAAGTTTGCAGAAATTAGGCTCCTTTTGAACAATAACAAATATCTAGATAAGGTATGCAAGATTATGACAATAAAATAATTGATTCCTTAGTTAATGACAGTCCAAAAAGAAATTGTGAACATGATCTTACTATTTTTGCATTTTCTTTACCTTTACTGTTCTGGGAAATGTTTTCTTGGTTCAATCATAAGTGTAATCAGAAATCCTGAGGCTCTGTCTTACCCCTACTACTTTACACTTAATGACGGTGGTCTTCATAGTCAAACACACATTTTATAATTTGAATTATTTTAGCGCTATTTTAGCAAACAAGACACAGAAGGCATTGTTAAGGAACTTTCCCAAGCTAAGTCAATGTCAGTGAACAATAATTGAGCTCAGTGGTTCCTAATTTCAAATCCTAGGTTTAAACCACTGGACAATTCACTATTCATGTAGCTGAAGTTGTGTATCTTAGGTTGACACCCCGCCCTTCCCCCGTTAGTGTAGACCTGGCCTCAGTGAGGCATCCTTATAACTTTCCGAATGATCTATATACCTTGAACAGAAAGGCATTACCTTTGGAATTACTTAACGGTATTTTAATGTATATAAACCACTGTAACCTTAAACAGCTGCAGTTAAAAAAAATTGTCTGTTTCTCATTGTGTCTAGATCTATTTCTGCATCTGTTCTTGGGGGTGGGGGGGAAGTGAGGTTTCTATTTTGCAGAGGTCAAGAGATTCCACTATTAACTACATCTATTTATTATAGTTTGTATTGTGGAACATATGAGGGACTTTTCCTCTGAGATGAATTCATACACATATTGTGTATGACTTGCATCTCTGCTGACTGTTTGTCTTTAAAAACTAAAGACCTTTTATGTGTAAAATCAAGTGAATCGCATCATTTATGGCACAATGGGAAGAATACATCATAAGGGAAAAAAATGACAATTATTCTCTTCCATCTATTTTTCTGTTTAAGTGTAGAACAATACATTTCCTTAAAACAGAATGAACAGAGTGGGTATGGACAAAAAATGAACAGAGTGGGTAGGAGGGGGTGGACAAAAAATAAGACTAGATGCTTACTGCATCTCTCAAAGCCTTCACTTTGGAACACTATTCAATCTTTTTTTTTTCTTTCTTTTAAAGGTCTCCTCTCCAAATAAGTTTTATAAATCAAAGTTATTGAATATGATTCAGGGATATTTTAAACCAAGTAACATATAAAAATTAAAATTAGGTATAATGCAATTCTAGATTATAGCAATATTTCCCCCTTGCCTCAGGAGGATCTGTAACCATAATTTCTCAATGGCGTTGTTACAGGCTAACAGTGTTTGCTTAAAACAACCTACCAAGTCAGTAGGTACTGATACCCTGCTGTGAATGGGTTACATGCTGATTCTCCCAGGGAAGTGGGACCTGCCTGAGGGAGGATCTGTGTTGTAGCCTGAGAAGTCTTGAAGGGGAAACTGTAGCAGTAGCTGGATCTGGGGAGAAGACTCAGGCTGATTTTTTTAAATCTTATTGTCTTCTTTGTTAAAGCCAAACACCAGGAAGGGGATGAGTTTGGGTTTTCTGTACAGTGTGGAGAGTTACCTGCTCTCTGGCACTGAAAGTAAATGTTTTACTAGAGAAAGTTATTCATGATCATTTTCTACTCTTTCCATCAATAACTTTTCTCTCTCCACCATTTACTATATGACAAAAATTGTCCACGCTTGCTGTAAGAATAATTCAAAGCCTAGGTCATTCTAATGAACTACATATAGTACAATGAATAAAAATACAGTACAGTTCCTTTAATCTCTGTTGTCATTTACGCAGCTGCCACTGTTGTCTTCAGAATCATAGAGTAGAATACTTGATACATTATGCTAATAGCTTGGAACCAGTATATCATAGAGAGATAAGGGGTGACTACAAGACTAAAATTTCAGTGATATTTGATTTATGCTTATAAGAAACTCCTGAGTGTAAGAGATTAATAATGTATAAAATCTTTGAAGAATAATTTGAGTAGCATTTGGCTACATAAAGAGGAGCATGCAAAGAGGAAAATTTATGAGAACCAATATTCTGTATAAGTGCTTGGGAGAAATATCTCGGTTGCTTTCTACTAATATGGCTTCCCGAATGGAGAAGGGAGGTTGTATCATTCATTTTTTCCTCACAGAAAAGTTGTTCACATGTTCAGTGGTTCCACTGGTTTGTAATGAGAATGTTGAGGATATCCTAGTATAAGCTTTAAGGAATGTCATCATTCTGCTATGTTTAATGGTGGCCATACGGGGTAAATATACAGCACTTCAAGATCTGTAGATATGTTTAGGGAAGGGGGGGGGGGAAATCTGTAAGATAAAATATTTGAAGGCCATAAGATTTTTTAGACTGCATGAGTGGAAAGTTAATTTCTCTAATATCAAAAGAAGAGAACTAGGGGAAGCTGAAATGACTTTTTACAGGATGAATGATAGAAAAGGAATACTGATTTTGGTTCATTTTTAAAAGGGTTGGGGTTTCCCCTCTTGCTTTTGTCTCAACTGCTAATTTATACACTCCAATTTATGGTTTATGAATATGCTCGTTTTATTTTTATTGTTTGGAGCTGGAAACATCTTTGGTCCCTCACTTTGGACCCCATCCATTGCCTATTGAAGACAACAGGAGTTTGTCCAAACAATCCAATAGTCACATGAATACATACAAGGAAAGTTTCTAATATGAGGGGACTATGAATGTAATGGTATTTTCAGTATCTTCAAAAAAATTGTGTGCAGTACATTTCACTTGGCTCAGGCAAGTCACATTATGAACTCTTTGTTTTTAGATCAAAATGTATTTCTGGTCCAAGTCAAATGACAGCAATTTGTACTTATATCTATTTTTTTTAAAGAAGATACAAAGCCAATTGTTGAAATAGCATTAAAGATCAGACTCTTAAATCAAATGCAGTGGCTACATCCCCTGAAATGGGCAAACATCCATTGAACATACAAATAAATATCTGCACATAAGAGCAGGTTTTGAAGGAAGAGGAAGTTGATGATTCTCATCTCCCAAGATTTGCTCAACACCATGTAGTATCAAGACTTCAATGTTTCAGATCTTATTTAACCATAATAACGAGGAGATTCAAGCTGAAAGCTAAACATTGCCCTCAATCACTCTGCTTAGGAGTGATTAGGAGTGCTTAGATTTTGCTGAACATTTCCAAACATTGGGACCGTTGTGTGTACTAAGATGAAATTATGATGCTGGTTTCCAGAGAAGTATCCTTACATCTCTTCTCATTCTGGTCTTCAAGACAAGACAACTTTTCTCATATCTCATGTGATAAATTAACTTATTTGAATGGTGATCGATATTTTTTCCATTTTATCCATCACGAGCTTTCAGTTTTATGTCCAAACTGCAAAGATATTTCCTCCCATATAATCAGTTGCTGTTAATCCTGTTGTAACTGGACTTTGCTAGATACAAAAAGATATGCTCTGGAAATAAAAGCATGAATCATTCTAATTGGGAAAGAACTAAACACGTCACTGTAAGTGAAGTGGGGCAGGAGGAGGGAAAGGGAAGTTGAGTATGTGCTTTTTCTCATGGCTTCTAAGTGATATTTTGGCAAAAATGCTGACTCTACAAAAATAAGAAAGCAACAAAACACTGTACGTGTAAAAATGAGACTTGAAAGTACATTAACCATCAAAGCCAATAGTTCTAATGAAGTAATTGCTTTAAAGATTGAAATGAAATGTTTGACGCATACTCTGTCAACTGTGATGGACCAGGTGCATCCATCCATTAGAGCAGTGGTGGTCAGAGCTGGTGTCAGGACCCAGAGCCAAGCCGAGAGTCAGAGTCAGTATCCAGAACAAGTCAAGAGAGCAGGAACCAGACACAGAGCAGAGACCTGGAATAAGGCAGCAGGGTAGTAAGCAGGGCTTGGGGGTCAGGTGAGGAGGCAATGTCTGATGTAGCAGCCAGCCAGGTATTCACTTAGGACAACTTCTGGTACCTCCTTACAGCTTAAACCATAAACCTTATGGCTGAACCAATTGGAGAGGCTGGACAGCTCTCCTAATCAGGAACTTCATAGGCAGTACCTGTAGTGAGCTAGGGTCCAACATGTCCCACTCCCTATTGATACAAGCAAGCTGCTGGGAACTCATGGACCTGGGTTCAAGGCCTGTGATCTGTTATATCAAATTTTTAGACAAATTACTTATGGCTTTGGCATTTAGGATGGATTTGGCGGAGGAGGCTCATATTGGTTTAAAAAGGGCAGTAGGATGACAGCTGTGAGAAGTTATTAAAATGAGATAATAATCAGCAAACATTTTTAGTCCTGAAAATAGTCTTTCCAACCTTATTGGCATTTGAATTAAAAGACTTATCAACGTAGTTTCGAGTTCAGTGTGATGAAGTATCCTCTATGGCTGAAAACACAAAGATAGCTATATATATATTAAAGACAGAGCAAGAGTAATTGGGTCTGATCGCAAATACATGTAAGCAGAGGGCTGACAAGACATGGAATGAGGAAGGATCATTATACAGTGTCTGTCGCTGATCCCTCAGAGTTTGAAGATGATTGTCCTTCAATAAAATGATAGGCGGTTATTGTTGGTGGGTCTGCAGGTGACTAATGAGATCAATCCAGAATCTACAGATCTTGTCACAGTTAGGGCAGACATTTCCTAATGGAAGAGGCAGATCTGGACTGTTAAATTGGGCTGCTGCGTGTTTTTTCCTCCTTTCCCATTTCTGTTTCCTGTTCTCTCTGTTCAATCTCAAAATACTGACATCCTTGCCACAAAGTCTTTTTTTTTTTTCATTTTGGTCAATCGAGGGCTTGTATTTCCCACGAGTTTATCTCACTATTGAACTTCTTCATGTTGGCTTTGAGGGTGTCTTTGGGGTGCTTTTTTTGCCTACCCCTTGATAATTGGTCATGGCTTAGTTATAAGAACATGACCCACTTCTGTAGTTGACTTACTGGCATTCAAAGAACATGACCAGCCCAGCAGAGTTGGTGGCAGATGACCAGAGCTTCAGTGCTAGAGGTTTTGGCTTGGGACCAAACACTGATATAGGTGTCGGTCATCCCACTCGATTCGGAAAATCTTTCGGAGGCACCATGGATCTTTCAAGTACCTTCAGGTGTCTACTGTACATGCCCAGATTTTGGCACCATACAAGAGAGCAGGAATAACAACGGCCTGGTACATGAGAAGCTTGGTTTTATTCTTGATCTCATGATCTTCAAAGAAACATTTTCCCAAGTGTCCACAAGCTGCACTGGCTCATTGAAGGCAGCGTTGAATTCCTTGTTCAATGTCAACTTTTAACAACAGTTAAAGGAAGTGCTTGACATTCTCCGGGGTCCTTTTATTGATCTGAATTACAGGAGTGGAATCCTGGTAATTTTAAGCCTGTTGGAAGAGTACTATAGTTTTGTTGGTGTTAAGTGTGAGGCCAATTTGGTTGTAGGCCTCAGAGAAAGTGTCGATTTTTTTTAAGATCTTCTGAGCGGCCATGCAGGGCACATGCAGCATAGGCCCTCAGATACAACACTGATAGGTTTGTTAGAGTGATAGAAACTAGATAGGAAAAATAGGAATGAGATTATAATAACTCAAATCAAGGAAGGTTTCTGTATGTGCTGTATGAACACGGATGCAGGAAAAAATACGATTTCAGCATTCAGTCAATCAGTTAATTTTATAGGCATTGATGTAGTTGAATCCATCATTTTCAAATACATTGTACAATGACATCAGAGGTTACATTTAATAACTTGTCATGGGATTCCAAGTAAAGAATAACTAGTAACTTTTAAAGATGCATCAAAAGCATAAAAGTTAGATATGATTAGCTTTTAGAATGTTTATGAATAAACGACATTTTACTAGTAGAAATTTCCAAATAGATAAATAGCAACTGCGTTGGTAATTGCAAAGTTTTGATGGTACTTCATGAATACTGTACTGACCTCAATACAGCATCATTGCTCTGAAAGTGTGACAGACTCACAGGTCCTGTAGGTATAGAGATATGTTCTCAGATGGTGTAAATGACTTACAAGTGATTTCAGGGACTCGATTGCAATGACACTATGGCAGTGTACACCAGCTGCAAATCTGGCCATGATAATAATCAGGCCATCTAATTTTTCTCACTGCCTGTGCAAGATTGTTTGCTATATTACACTTTTTAAATTCTTTCTCTAGTTTTAAATGATTCAAGCACTGTAGGATTTATTGACTTCTCTATGGAGATTATTTCACAGTAGAATAGACCTCAGTGCTTGGAACTACTTCCTAATAAACTTAAATTGATTTTTGCTCAACTTCTTCCCAAAGGAGTGAATCCAAAAAATAGCAGTGAGATTGTGGATTATGGGTTAGAAAGCTTATAGTTTATCTTGCAGGCTGACTATGCTTTGGTAATATTGTATCTTCATATCCAGTCTTTTTTTAACAATGAGTACAGACATTTTTGTAGCAAGGCTTACTTCTCATTCCTGGTTGTGAGTGCTAAGGAATAAGTATGAATTTCGTAGTCTGGCTGCCCCAACAGGCCCCTTTGTACCATTGCAGCACCTTTTCCCTCAGTTTCCTCCCCACTGTCCTTCAGCCAATTCTCACTGTCACAGTGCCTGGTCCTCTGGCCAAACTACTTTTCAGGGTTCTGCTCCTTCTGGGGCCACAGAGTATACTTTACTATAGTACAACACAAGTGTATATGAAACCAAACCTTCAGCCTGACTGGGCTCAGCTGGCAGCCAACTCTCCACAGGTGTGCCTCTGATGCTCTGTCTAGACTACCCTCCTTCCTGTCTAACCACAACCTTTTGTACCTTAATAAGAGGCTGGCACTGTCCTCCCTGCCCATGCTCCAGTCAGGCTTGCAGCTCACCTCTGGAACAGCCTATCCTCTCATCTCTCCTGCACAGCCTTCTTTCAGGTGCTTCCCAGAGAGCGGGACCCTTCTGCCTCCTCTCCTCTGGGTCTCCTCCCCACAGATGGGCTCACCTAGCTCGTTATGGGGAAAATAAACACCTCCCTCCCCCCCCCGGGCCGGATTAAGACCTTTAGAGGCCCTAAGCACTGAAAAGATTATGGTACCCCCATATACCGTATATGTAATTCAAAATAAAAACAATAGTAAACCATAATATATATATATATATATATATATATATATATATATATATATATATTCTAATGAATAAATATCATTATTTGTATGAAACAAAACACCTATTATTCCATTGCTTTCTTGCCTTGAAGATACATAGCATTTTAACTTACACGAATCAAAGATGCAAAATAATGTTTACTGTTGCTTACTTATAACTTTATTTATACTACAAAAAGTTTTCTCCTGCATTTTTTAATTGCAAAGTCTTTGATCATATCCTCAAAATTAATCTGATGTAACAAATCTGCTTCAATACTTAGCAGAGATAAGGCATCCAGCCTGTCTTGTCGCATAGTTGTTCTGTTGGGATTTTTAATATACTTCAACCGAGAAAATGAACACTCAGCTGTGCAATTTGTGAGCATTAATGTTAAAAATATACAGAAGCAAATGTCTACATTTGGAAAGGCTCACTCAATATTGTCTTCTACAATTATTTTATAAAGTTCAGCATGACTGAATTTTGTTTTTTCATTGTAAATCCGGCTGGGAAAAAACCTCTTTGGGGCCCCTCTTTACTTGAAGCCCTAAGCACGTGCTTATTTTGCTTAATGGTTAATCCAGGGCTGCCTCCCCCACTAGGCTTTATTTTGAGTTAGGCCTGGCCCACCCTTGAGGTGAACTCATGTTAGTTAATTGGTCTCACAGGTCTATATTAAGTCTTTCACAGCATGTGGTGGGTAAGATTAAATTAAATGTGGTGGGTAAGATTAAATTTGAAAAATACATACTTCAGCGTTCAAATTGTTAAGTATGTGGTCCCTTCCTGGGACTTCTTTCTAACATTCTGATGCATCCAAGTATCCTGATTGGTAGTTGATTGGTTGAGTATCATATTTAGTTTATTGGTTTATGATTGCCAAAAAGAGTCATATCAGTTTTGGTTTTCTTTTAGGACTACTTGCAATTTCCAGTTCTATAAACTATTTTATACTCTGTGTCAGGCCTCTTTACATTAAGGTTCCACATGAAGGATAATTGGTTATCAAATGCTTCTTGGAAAATACATAACTTCTATATCATTCTCTTATCTACCATGGCAGTATTATGTTCAAAGAACTCTGCTGACTTAATTATGCAAGACTTTCCTCTTATAAATTAATGTGGTCTGACTCTAATGGAATTAAGCTTTGCATGGTATTTCCTTAGTAAACACCCACAATTTGTTTTCATTATGTATATACCACAACTGAGTGGTAAACTACCTGACCTTTATATTTTTGCTGTATCTCTTGGGCATCTTTGATTCATGGCATTGGGCTTTCAACTTTTCAGTCCCCAGGAAATAGAGATGCCATCATAGGATATCGACTGTAAAAACTCACTACCCACTTCACTAATTGGAATGCATAATGAACAAATCACGCCCGTAAACTGAAATGAAGAGGCAGGAGGGAAATGGAAAGTACCTCAAGGCAAATTTCAGAGAAGCTAAATACATATGTCCAAAATTTAGAAGGAGAAAATTACCAGTGTGAGTAAGCATCGGAATACAAAGAATGATAAAAGAAAAGAAAACTGTGAAGCTGAAAGTATTGATGTGAAATTAAGGACCTGAATGCTTGTGGCCCTTAAATATCCCTTTGCATTTCATTTCAGTTTTCAGGAGGTTAACCCCAATGCACTTGGCTAGTCCAGTTTCATAATTATATTCTGCCTATCTGAAATTTCACTGTTATTCTTCACTTTCTGTCTTAAAGTGTTGAGTAATGTTGGTGTTAAGCAGTTACCATGTTTCACTCCAGAGGTAGCTGCATTCAAATGGGTTGTAAAATGACACTTAGGGTATGATTAGACTACCGATTGTAGCACGTTTTTTTATAGCGCTTCCCTATTTAGCACAACAGGTGTTGTGCTAGAGGCTGTGCACATTGAAGCCCTCTAGCGCCAAAGAATGAACACATTTGCAGCGCTTCTGGCGGCAGTGAGAGTGCCGCGATAGGGCAGGTATCCCACAGAGCACCTCTTCTGAAATCTGGCACAGTGCCTTGTGGGGGAGGGGGTGTTTTTTGCGGCCATTCTGCATCTGGCTAAAACTCAGCCCGCCCGCAGCGGCGGTGACCCCACAGTCCTGCCGCCCGCAGCGGCAGGGTCCCGACAGTCCTGCCGCCCGCAGCGGCGGGGGACCGGACAGCCCTGCCGCCCGCAGCGGCGGGGGACCGGACAGCCCTGCCGCCCGCAGCGGCGGGGTCCCGGACAGCCCTGCCGCCCGCAGCGGCGGGGTCCCGGACAGCCCTGCCGCCCGCAGCGGCGGGGGACCGGACAGCCCTGCCGCCCGCAGCGGCGGGGTCCCGGACAGCCCTGCCGCCCGCAGCGGCGGGGTCCCGGACAGCCCTGCCGCCCGCAGCGGCGGGGTCCCAGACAGCCCTGCCGCCCGCAGCGGCGGGGGACCGGACAGCCCTGCCGCCCGCAGCCGCAGGGAACTTTGGCCCACCCGCAATGGCGGGAAGCGGGGCAGAGGCGGACCCGGCAGCTCACCCACAATGGCGGGCACCCGGCAGCCCTGCTGCCCGCAGCCGCAGGGAACTTTGGCCCACCCGCAATGGCGGGGACCGGGGCAGAGGTGGACCTGGCAGCCCGCCCGCAATGGCGGGGTCCCGACAGCCCTGCCGCCCGCAGCGGCGGGGACCCCACAGCCCTGCTGCCCGCAGCCGCAGGGAACTTTGGCCCACCCGCAATGGCGGGAACCGGGGCAGAGGCGGACCCAGCAGCCTGCCCTCAATGGCGGGCACCCGGCAGCCCGCCCGCAGTGGAGGAGGCTGTGACGTGAGGTCACCTGAGCAGGTTATAGAAGAGTTTTAAATGCTGGCCAGAGAGGATGGCATTGGAATTCTGGGCCAGGATGCTGGAGGCTGGAGGCTCTATATAATGCAATGGGTGTACACATTCCCAACCTTTCGCTACAACGGTAGCGCTAAAAGCCTTATGCCTCTCAAAAATGAGGTTTAATAATAGCGCATCAATCGTTCAGTAAATGCGCAAAATGTGCCTTTCAAGTGTGTACAGTCAGGTAATTGTAGCGCTAATGGAGGGTTTTAGCGCTGCAAAGCGCCAGTCTAACCATACCCTTAGGGTTTATCTATACTACAAGTTAGTATGCAACAAGCCTGGGTGCAAATCTACAGTGTGGTGCACTAATTGCTCATATGGACCCTGTTACTGTGCACTGAAAGTTCCCTGGTGTGTTTTGGCCTGTTTCTGTAGGGAACTTTTAGTGTGCATCAGCAGGGTCCATGTGGACAGATATTGCATGGCAAGCTGGCTCGGATTCACTGTATAATCATGCCTTTATAGATAGCTTATCGATATAAGTTGTAAAGTGTTTTGGGATAGAAGGCATTATATAAATAGGAGGTTTTTATTAATAAATCAGCAGGGTTATTGCTGCAAGAGGGATTGTCCTAGTGTAAGTGAAAGAATGCACATCAAAATGAGACAAAAATGGGAAATGAAAGGAGACTGGCAATCAAAGCAAAGACAAAATTTTACTTCTCTATAAGAAGGCAGGTTGCCACAAGTATAGTCATTTTGTGGCAGGGTGAAAGGGACTTGGGTGGCACCGAAGACATATATTGCTGAGAAACTGAATGATTTCATTGTCTCTATGTTCATCATGGGGAGAAGAAGAAACATGTATAACAGATTGGATTTATTGGGAAAGCAAAGAGAATATTATGCTTAAGTTAAGGGTCACACAAAGACTGTGGCAAAAAGTATGTAAGTGGAAATAAATAGAGCTCCAGGACTGAACAGCTTGCAACCCTGTATGTTCAGAGATGGGAATTATATTTGTAAAATAACATAGAAATATTTAAATCCTCAGTGGCAACGAAAGCAACCCTGACACATGCACAGAAAGCCTCCAAGGAATAAGCAAGTTACAGAGCTGTAAATTTTGATCTACAGATATACAGCATTTGGAAATAGTCTGTTGATTACGAGCAAAGTAGGAGCATGGTTCGATAGTATAAACTTCATTCATTTTTTTGGTGAAGGGTGGTTCCAGTCCTCTTGCAAAGCAAGGTGTCTTCAGAACAGAAGACTAAATCACTGCTGATGAGTTAAACACTGTCATGTTGTTCTCTAGAGTACTGGTCCATTTCTGTTCCCACTGAAATCAATGGGAGTTTTGCTCCAATGAAGCATGGTGAGGCTAGAGTTGTTGTTTGCAAGAGCAAGCTGTACACAGATTTATGTAGGAATCACAGTTAAGACAAGTATGATTTAGCCATACATACAAAAGTAGCACAGCATGATTTTGCCTGTAGCATAAGCTGATAGCTCACAGCTTGAAAGCAAGAAAAGTTAAACTATGGTAAGGTTGTTCAAAACAGATTTATTTTAAGAAGTTGATATGATGGTCATAAATGTCATATTTACAGATTGAAGCGGTGATTTGATCCTTGGTCATATTTTAATTGATAATTGGCTTGTATTTTCATTTACACTGTCAAGATGCCTTTGGGTGTTATAATTGAGGTTATCCAGTAAGGGAGGAGTGCAGGAATGGTGTCTCCTCCTGGCCATTCTAGGGATTAGCTGAGTGAGGCCAACACCCCTTTCTGGGTTGCATACCATCTCCCTGTCAGCCTACGGCCCCTTCTCACTGCAGTAAAAGCAGTGTCCTCTTTGTAATTCGGTCTTCTGACGAGGTCACTCAGCATCTACCCCTTCTGGGGTATTGCCCTTCAAAGTCTCTTTCTCTCCCGCAGTGACCCAGGAAGTCATCCAGTTCACTGTCCCGATGGTGCCACTTCTCCAGTGGCAGGTAGGGGAACCCAAGCCTGCCCTCTAATCTGAGTTCCAGGCCAGGGACCCTACAACAGACAGGCAAGGTCTGTTCAGTCCCCAAACTTGCTGCTTTCTCCCTACCCCATGTCCCACAGGCTCTCCTCTCCACCTTGCTCTCTTCAGGGTACATCCTGCCTGTGGGTCAGACTTCAGCATCCTACGCTTTCCCTTGGTTCCCTCCTTCTGGCTCTACTAAGAAGAGGGTGACCACAAACTTCCTCCTAGCCACCCTTGTTGCTGCCAACTTCCTGGATTTATATTAGACCCATGCACCTCTGCTCAGGTGAGATTCCTTCTAATCAAAGATATAATATGGCAGGGAGATATAGACTGAATCTGGCTTCCATTGACCCCTTCAGGGTAAGTGTGGGGTGGACACCCTATCTCAAGCAGGAACAATGTCTTTGCATATTTCTAAGTGATTGGGCAACAAAATGGCAAATGAAATTTAATGTGGATAAATGTAAAGTAATGCACATTGGAAAAAATAACCCCAACTATACATACAATATGATGGGGGCTAATTTAGCTACAACCAATCAGGAAAAAGACCTGGGAGTCATTGTGGATAGTTCTCTGAAGGCATCCACGCAGTGTGCAGCGGCAGTCAAAAAAGCAAACAGGATGTTAGGAATCATTAAAAAGGGGATAGAGAATAAGTCGGAGAATATTTTATTGCCCTTATACAAATCCATGGTGCGCCCACATCTTGAATACTGCGTACAAATGTGGTCTCCTCATCTCAAAAAGGATATACTGGCACTAGAAAAGGTTCAGAGAAGGGCAACTAAAATTATTAGGGGTTTGGAACGGGTCCCATATGAAGAGAGATTAAGGAGGCTAGGAATTTTTAGCTTGGAAAAGAGGAGACTAAGGGGGGATATGATAGAGGTATATAAAATTATGAGTGGAGTGGAGGAAGTGAATAAGGAAAAGTTATTTACTTGTTCCCAAAATAGAAGAACTAGGGGCCATTCAATGAAATTGGCGTGCAGCAGGTTTAAAACAAATAAAAGGAAGTTCTTCTTCACACAGCGCACAGTCAACCTGTGGAACTCCTTACCTGAGGAGGCTGTGAAAGCTAGGACTATAACAGGGTTTAAAAGAGAGCTGGATAAATTCATGGAGGCTAAGTCCATAAATGGCTATTAGCCGGGATGGGTAATGAATGGTGTCCCTAGCCTCTGTCTGTCAGAGGGGGGTGATGGATGGCAGGAGAGAGATCGCTCGATCATACCTGTTAGGTTCACTCACTCCGGGGCACCTGGCATTGGCCACTGTCGGTAGACAGGATGCTGGGCTAGATGGACCTTTGGTCTGACCCAGTATGGCCGTTCTTATGTTCTTATGTTCTTATGTTCTTAAGGCTCTTTTATTTGAACCATTTAGCACAATTACAGTGATTCCTTTTGGGACAAGGACAGATGAACAAATATAAGAGGAAGAAAAGGAAAGGAAATAGGAGAAAAAATTGGATTATTCACATCCTTTGTTATATGCTGTCCACCCTTCTTCTGGGCTTTCTGCATCTTTCAGAATTGTGGAAAGGCAGGCAGACTCTGTTTAGCCTTCCTACTTTAGTATTTTTCCTTTTCTACTCATAATCCCAGGGCAAAGCTCCTCAATTCATAAAAAGTTCCATGAGTATTAGTTATTTATAGCTTTTTTCCAGTTTAAATCCAGGATAGACACGTAGTTAGAGTGTTTCAAATCCTGGGCTACAAGACAGTTTTGAGCAGGTGTAAACACAGTGTGCATGCTTTGTGTAGGGTCAAAACAAACTCCGTTTCCTGTGGTTTGAGTTTATCAATGAACAAATGCTCTGTCAGACAACATAAAGTCCAACTTATGTTTTCAACCAGGTTTATCTGATCCCATGGTTCCAGGATCTGGGCAGCCCTTCTCACCCTACACCTTTAGTTCTCTCTGCCTCTCTTTTCAGAACAGACTCTTACTCCGTTCCCAACCTGTTCTAGTGTGGATTTCATTCACTCCATCTCAAGAACATTGTATGAGTCAACACCATTAGCATGAAAAGAGGAGAATTTAAAAGAGTGAAAAATTTTACAGCATAGGAATAAACGCACTGGGAAAACAGCAAATATTTTTTTTTTAAAGAACATGAATTTCACTTTGAATTTTGTCTGAGTAAGGATTGCAGGATTTGGCCCACTAGGAGTAAAACATTTTCCTTAAAATCTCTCTTCTCTCTTTAGTATAGGTTTTATATAGCTGACATGCTATTATGTGATTAGCCTTGTAATCAAGGGGAAAGAAAATGCATAGCTTCAGTCTCACTGTAGGGTTATATAATGCTTACTCAATGCATTGCCAACATTAGCCTTTTTAGGAAAGCCAAAAAATCAAGTTTTCATCATTAAGATTAAGTTGTGATTATTTTAATAGGGAAACAATGTTTTTAAAGTAGCTGTTAGATATATCCAAAGTAGAAAGTGGGTTGGATTTAGATATCCAATGATTTCAAAAGGAATTGTTTTAGACCCTTAAATAGAAATATCAGCATGGAAGCAGATTTTTAAAAGGAGGCATCAAATCCTCTGTCATATTGCACTGCACTATGAAGATAGTTTGATGTCATGTGTTAAATTACAAATATTTAACAGAAGAAAAGTGTAGGGTAATGATGTATAAAATGAGTTGGATAAGAAAAGAATCTGTTTAGCAAGAGTTCTGCAAGTAACACAATGGGATGAAATCACCGTTAACATAAAGTTGTGGCATGAAAGCAATAGCATATGCCAAGAAAAGTGGTTTCAGAAATAGACAGTGCATTTTACAAGGGGCTTGGTAGCTCACAATGCTCCTGCAGCAAAAACACATTCTGATACAGAATGATATAGATGAGCATAAGAACGGCCATACTGGGTCAGACCAAAGGTCCATCTAGCCCAGTACCCTGTCTTCCGACGGTGACCAATGCCAGGTGCCCCAGAGGGAATGAACAGGTAATCATCAAGTGACCCATGCATCATTCCTTCCTTTTTTCTCAGGGCTTCTGTTACTGTTGTCTCTATTACTCTTTCCAGTGACCATTTAATAGTTTCCTAGACCCACGTTTTGGCCCTGATCCTTCATGTGACTCTGTACAGGTGGACACCTGCACCTGCATGAAGCCCCGTTAAAGTGAGGTTCTGTACTGGTACAGGGGTTTGTACTCACAGATGCTAGGATAACGGGGCTCCTATGAGTATATAGATTCAATATAAATAAAGTGATGTTTTTGATTAGTTTAATTTTTAAGAATATTTGTATAGTATTACACTGTGGACTGTGCTATTATTTTTGTATCTACCACACAATAGCACAAGTTTCCACAGGAGATTTGAGAAACTCTATCCCCATTCTAAAAATAATCTCCCCTGAGCTTAATATTCTTTAATTTTGTCTTGCTTATATTTTATTTTGTAATTTTTTAAATTATATTGTGCATTGATTTGACATGTTCAACTACTAACTAAAGGAACTTTGTAAAAACTGTATGGTATTACAGTATAGATTTATTATGGTGGAAATCAATAACTACCGTATTTTTCGCCATATAAGACGCTCCGGCATATAAGACACACCTAATTTTAAAGGAGGAAAATCTAGAAAAAAAAGATTCTGAACCAAATACTGTAGTAAAATATTTTATATCAACTGTATAAAGTTAACAGCAGTTTAAGAACAATTTTATGTCAACCATTGATATTAAGAACTATCTTTACTCTCATTAACAGTCAGTAAAGTCAGTAAACAGTGAAAGTAACAAAAATAAGGCTGTAATGTTATTATTCGAACCCCAAGAATTCCTCTTGCACTGGGGGGCACAAAGGGTTGGGGGGGGCAGAGCGCAAGGAAGTCACAGAGTGGGGTGAAGGGGGATGACACAGAGAATCGGATGAGGGGGAAGGGAGAGTCCGGGTGGAGTGGAGGGGGTTGGCAGAGAGGATCGGTGAGGGGAACAGGAGAGCCTGGGGGGTGGGAAGAGGATTGGGGTGGGAAGGAGAGTCGGGGGGGGGGGGGAAGAGCACCCCAAGAGGGGTGCAGAGGGTCTGGTGGGAGGAGGAAAGAGTCCCAGGGGAAGGCACAGATGCACAGAGGATTGGGTATGGGGGAGGGGACAGTGCCCTAGGGGAGTCACAGAGGATCAGGTTGGGAGGACAGGGGAGGTGTGAGGCACAGAGGGTCAAGTGGAGGGGGAAGCCCCAAGAAGGGGCACAGAGGGTTGGGTGGAGGGGAGGACACAGAGGGTCTGTTGGGGAGGAGCGACAGAGTCCTGGGGGGAACACAGAGGCTGTGGTGAGTGGGGGGGGGGGGAATCCCATGGGAGGACACAGAGTATTGGGGGAGGGGAGAACACCCGGGGGGGGGGGGCAGAGGATGGGGGAACTACAGACTGTGGAGTGAAGAAGGGGAAGCCCCGGGCGGCACTCGAGTGACGGGCTCTGGTGAGCGTGGGCTGGGGAACTGAGGGGGTTGGGTCTGGTGACGGGGGAGCTCAGGTTCTGAAGAAGGAAAACGAGGAGTAGGGGCTCTGGAGCAGAGGGAGGGAGCCGGAGGGCGGGACCTGGCGAGGTGAAGCCCGGGGGAGGGAGATTTGCTGAGTGGGAGCGGAGGGGGGAGGACCGGGTGGGGGACCAGAGAGCCGGTGAGGGGGGACGGGGGGAGCGGTGCTGACGGGGGGGGGCACACAGCGGGGTCTGGTGACAGGGAAGCGAGGGGAGCCGGTGAAAGGCAGCGCGGGGGAAGCGAGGGGAGCCGGTGAAAGGCAGCGCGGGGGAAGCGAGGGGAGCCGGTGAAAGGCAGCGCGGGGGAAGCGAGGGGAGCCGGTGAAAGGCAGCGCGGGGGAAGCAAGGGGAGCCGGTGAAAGGCAGCGCGGGGTAAGCGAGGGGAGCCGGTGAAAGGCAGTGCGGGGGAAGCGAGGGGAGCCGGTGAAAGGCAGCGCGGGGGAAGCGAGGGGAGCCGGTGAAAGGCAGCGCGGGGGAAGCGAGGGGAGCCGGTGAAAGGCAGCGCCGGGGCGGCCAGGTGAGGGAGGACGGGGGGAGCGGTGCTGACGGGGGGGGGGCACACAGCGGGGTCTGGTGACAGGGAAGCGAGGGGAGCCGGTGAAAGGCAGCGCGGGGGAAGCGAGGGGAGCCGGTGAAAGGCAGCGCGGGGGAAGCGAGGGGAGCCGGTGAAAGGCAGCGCGGGGGAAGCGAGGGGAGCCGGTGAAAGGCAGCGCGGGGGAAGCGAGGGGAGCCGGTGAAAGGCAGCGCGGGGGAGCCTCAGCCCCAGGGACATTTGGTGACGAGGGGCGCCGGGGCGGCCGGGTGAGGGGGGACGGGGGGAGCGGTGCTGACGGGGGGGGGGCACACAGCGGGGTCTGGTGACAGGGAAGCGAGGGGAGCCGGTGAAAGGCAGCGCGGGGGAGCCTCAGCCCCAGGGACATTGGGTGACGAGTGGAGCCGGGGCGGCCGGGTGAGGGGGGCGCCGCGGGGGCAGTTACCGGACTCACGAGGCTCAAAAAATTGGCGGAGCCGCGTGGGTCGCTGCGCCGCGCCCCGGCCGGGCTGCGGGCGCCTCACGTACAGCCGGGACTAGCCAGGCGCTCCACTCCGTGTCCCTGGTGTCATTCGCCTCGCCCCCCCCCCCGCGCAAAGGGCAAAGGCAAAGTGTGTATATTCGCCGTATAAGACGCACCAACTTCCCCCCCCCCCCGTTTTGGGGAAGAAAAAGTGCGTCTTATACGGCGAAAAATACGGTATACCACTGATTTAAGAGGTTTCATTTATTTAAAAAAGACATTTCTGAAGTATGCAAGTTCATCTCAATATTTCTGTTCAGAGTTTCGCTAAGCAAAAGTATCTGTATTTCCTACATGGTTGTAGATGTATTATTGTTACTCTTACCACAGAGATATTTGGCGGTTTAGATATTTGGCGGTTTAAAGCTTGAAACTAGAAGTCAGAATGCATGTATTCTAAACTTGGTCAGCAATGATACTGGGAACCTGTGGTTAGAACTTCACCATAAACCAAGGTTAGTTTGTTACATTTAGAAAGTGTTTTGTCTTTATTTTTCTTGTAACTATTTCAGACTTTAATGCCTTATTACTTGTACTCACTTAAAACCTATCTGTAGTTAAATAAACCTGTTTTTGCTCTTTAATTAATATTAATCTAGTGTTGTAAACTATGCGGGTAACTCCATTTAAGGTGGGAAATTGTTGTATATTGTTCCCCTACAGGGACAACTGATAGTTATAATCTGAACTGTTCAGGAGAGGGCTAGACTGTGCAGTACAGAACACACATGGTGGGGTGGGGGGAATCCTGGACTCTGAGTGTGTTGGGGTCACCCTGCATGTGGTAATCAAGACTGGTGGAAGCCAGAGTGTGGGTGGAGTGTGCTGACAGGTTGCAGCTATAGAAAGACACTCAGCATGTGGTGCCAATGCTGGAAGGTTGTTTATGAGGGGCTCAGATGGGAACGACAGCAGCAAGGCATTATAAGGCACCCAAGGTTGCAGGGCAGGAGTGACGCAGCCCCTCACTGGTCGGGACTGCAGCCTGGAATGTCATATTCTGAAGCCGGGTGGGGGGTGAGGGGGGGGGAAGGCTTGAGCTGAACTTCATTATCTTATTGTTAATAAAGTAAAAGCAAACCTCAGGAAGCAGAGCAAGTTTTGACTATTCACATTCTTATACTGCACCTATTACTGTGGTTGCTGAGTGTCTATCTGACTCACTGTTCTTTGAGCTGTGACATGCAACTCTGCACAGTGCAGCAATTTCCGTTTAAAAACACACTGGGAAAGGCACCTACTCACAATCTCCAGCAGTATAAATCTGCTGGTTTAATAAATTGGAATCAAAACAATGAAGCCAAGAGCGTGCACTAATCATGAACTCTTTGGGAGTTCACAGTGCTTCTCCTTCCATCACAAGACAATGATCAGGGTTTGAACTGGAGTTTCTAATTTGAAGGATAGCATACTACTTCCTATATTCTCTGAAGAAGGAATTTATGTGATCCAGAAGGAAAAGATTTATGGTAAACTCAATATATTGAAGCAGAAAAAGCAGAAGTTAAGGCAGGACACGTTTGAGAGAAGTGGCCTCAGGAGAAAACACACTAATAGATGATCCAATAAGAAAGGAAAGTTGGCCAGCCATGAAGAAGGCCATAAATAACACAATATTTCTTTTCTGTCTTCCACACAACCTACTAGTAAATTACTTTAATATCTTCTGTGCAAATCCAGGACATATTTTCCCTGTTGGTTGTTCATGATCAGCTAATAGAAGTTAACATTCTAAGAGAACATAAATATGACAAAATCACCAAGGCTGAAGGTGAAGAGAAGTAAACCATTCTGAATGAAATTGCATTCTTGCAAACTGATTTGAGGCAATGGAAACATTTACTCTATTAATAATTGTGCTGTTTTGGACGAATAATTCATCTAATATTTTATTCCCTAAATATGAAAAAAATGAATTAGATAACCTCATACTAGCAAAAGGCTTTAAACTGCAGATTGTGACGTGCCTGCCAAGCAAATGTCATTCTTTGGGCATTCATAAAAAGCTTTGTTCTTCTAATTAACAAGAGGAAAAGAGCTGATTCCAGATATTCAGGGAGTTCCTTACAATGGAGGAACAGTGGGAGCATGTTCTGCACACATACAATAGTATTCTCACTTAATAAAATATTTATCTATTAATGTGTGAGTTAAATGTTTCCTCTGATGTTTTGAGGTAGGAAGCTTTTACTTAGGTCTGAAAAAAAAACCTTGAAACAACTTTTAAGCCACAATAGCATTTTTATAAACAACAATCCTGTAGGTAATTATGAAAACTTCAGAAAGTGACCCACCCGACCCTTTATATTCTTGTACTTAATCTTAAATGAAATGTTAATGTTTCTTGTAAATTAATTTACATTTAAAATATGTAATTTTTCAAATGTAATTGAGATCTGAGAACCGATATCAATTGAATTAAATTCCACTAGGCTTGATATAGACCTAATATGCTGTTGAAAATCTATCTATAAATACTGATAATTCCATATTTGGGACATTATAAAATAATTTTAATAAATAATCCAAATATATGCTATGTTAGAATCATAGAAGATTAGAGTTGAAAGAGACCTCAGGAGGTCATGTAGTCCAAACCCCTGCTCAAAGAAGGACCAACTCCAAATAAAAATCATCTCAGTTAGGGCTTTGTCAAGCTGAGTCTTAAAAACCTCTGAGGATGGAGATTCCACCATCACCCTATCTAACCTAGTCCAGTGCTTCACCACCCTCCTACTGAAAAAGTTTTTCCTAGTATCCAGCCTAACCCTCCCCCACTGCAAATTGAGACCATTGCTCATTGTTCTATCATCTGCCACCAATAAGAACAGCCTAGCTCCAACCCCTTGGGAATTTTTTTCAGGTAGTTGAAGGCTATTATCAAAAAAACCCTCACTCTTCTTGTCTGCACTTTTCTAAATAACCCCAGTTTTCATACGTCATGTGCCCCAACCCCTTAATCATTTCTGTTGCTCTCTTCTGGACTCTCTCCAATTTGTCCACATCCTTTCTGTAGTGGGGCCCCCAAAACTGGATGCAGTGTTCCAGATGTGGCCTCACCAGTACCGAATAGAAGGGAATAATCACTTTCTTCGATCTGCCAGCAATGCTCCTACTAATGAAGCCCAATAAGTTGTTAACCTTTTTGGCAACGAGGGAACAATGTTGACTCATATCCAACTTCTCATCAACAGTAATCCCCAGGTCCTTTTCTGCAGAACTGCTGCTTAGTCAGTCAGTCAGTCCATAGCCTTAGCAGTGCGCGGAATTCTTCCATCCTAAATGCAGGATTTTGCATTTGTCCTTGCTGAACCTCAGTGAAGAACTGACTTCCCTGCCTTAAACAGAATTTACATATGAGAGGAATCCTTTGTTTCCCAGTTTGATCCCCATCCTATTTGTGGAAAAATACTAGCAGTCCAAGATAGAGTTCAATACCAGATGACATGATCACATGACCCTGCAGTGTCAAAACAGCCCTAAATCCTCTGGAAGACTTCCCAGGAAGGTGGGAGATTAGCATCTTCAAAGTCCTATTATTCTCCCTAATGGTGCATACGGACTGATTGCATTCTGCATTCCCTAGATGTAAATCCACTTGTAATTGTTACATAGTTATTATTCCTAAATTTAAATACAAAAATGATACATGCATACAAATAGGATAATCATATTAAGTGAACCATAACCTTTTAAATGATCTCACAAGACCCATCCTATTTAATAATCGGCTAGAGAAGTGTGTGTGAAGCCGTCATGCGCAGTAGAGATGGCCCTAGACGAACGGCACGCTGGGAGGTGTAGTTCGGCAGCACAACATGGCCGCCGCGCGTACACCGCTGAGAGGGAAGCAGGGTCTGGATCAGGGGCCTAGGGCAGGAGGGTGGCTGGGCGCAATAGGCGCAGGCAGGGGGCTCTGGCCGGGCGGGGCGTGGTAAAGGGGCACTGAGCCGGCAGGGCGGAGGCACCCGGGCACGGCCCGGCCAGCTGCGCCCAGCCTAGCCGGGGCCATTGGAGTGGGGGAGGAGGAGAGAGCTGAGCGAGAGGGGGCCTTGGAGTGGGTGGGAGGGTGCTGAATGAGCGGGGGAGGGCGTGGGAGGGAGGGGAGGCTGAACGAGTGGGGGGCCTATAATGGGGAGGGGAGGCTGAACGAGCGGGGAGGCCGTGGGGGGGAGGGGAGGCTGAACGAGCGGGGGGGAGGGCCGTGGGGGGAGGAGGGGAGGCTGAATGAGCACGGGGTGTGTGGGAGGGAGGCGAGGGGAGGCTGAACGAGTGGGGGGCTATGGAGGGGGGTGGCTGAATGAGCGGGGGGTACCCTTGGAGTGGGGGGGCCAAACGGGGGGGCTTGGAGTGGGGGGGCTGAGCGGGGGGGCGCGCTTGGAGTGGGGGGGCTGAGCGGGGGGGCGTTACTGTTGGCCCATGTCCACGGGCTTTTACAGTAGTCTTTCATAAAATACATCCTAGATAATACAGGCATGTCATGTCTTACGCGAGGGTTCCGTTCCGCGGTTCCCACGTAAAGCAGAAACTGCGTATAGCCAAAACCCATTGAGCTTAATGGTGGGCAAAATCGCCCGCCCTACAGATAGTTTTTAAATTCTTATTCCCCCCCCCTTTTTTTTGCTGACTCACTCGCTAAAGCCAAATTTGCGCATGTTAAATGAGCCTAAGATGCGATTCGCCTGTATCATCATCTTATAACAGTATTTCTATGAAGAAAATGAGTAGCATCACAAACTTATTTTTGTCACTCAAGTCAAAAATATATGACTGAATGTATCCAGAATGAAGTTCTGTTGATTAATAAGCTGTCATTTTTATATAGCTCCTTTTCAGAATAGTACCGCACTTTAGTTGTGGAAGCCAGCAGGAAGAGAATATTTTCATATCTTTACTCCCAGCATAAAAAAATACTGGTGCTAGTGATGAGTAAAAGGGAAAAAATCATCTCAGTGGGTTGTTTTCATTAGGACTTGAAATTGATGATGCAGTCGGGAATTTCTTTGATGCAGTCTTGGGTTTTTTTTGTTTGGTTGGTTGTGTTTTTTTTACAAAGCGTATACACAGCCCGCCCTGTCATCTTGACCACAGGAGGAATCAACCTCCTGTGGAGGAGGAGATAGTTTCTTTGCTCGCGACTCTTAGCCTCTTCCAGCCACTCAGTTCCAAAGTGCACCAGGGCTTTTCCATGTTTGTGGTGTTTTTAATTGTCTGTCTGTCTCTCTTTCGCACATGCGCGCACACACACACACACACACACGCTGCTCCAGTTCAGTCACTCCCTCATCCCTGAGTTTATCATATAACAGGGGACCCTCCTTGTATCATGCAGCTAATTCCTACTCCAGCCTTGTGGATTTGTTTTGGACGGAGGCCTGTATTATTCCAGTTTACCACTTCATAAAGGAACTCAATTGTTTTTACATTTATCCTGAATGAAAGGCAGCTGTTATACCCACCAATTTCAACCAATCCATTACAAGACAGTATACACCCCAAAGAAAAAAAATCATTTTCTTCCTATTCAGCAAAATGATCTTCTCCGATGATGTATATGTATTCTTGATCATCTTCCCTATGGAACAATAAAATGGGTGGCACACCAAATCCTGAAAGGTTTTTTTTATATAATTTTTTTGATAATTTTGATAATTTTGATAATTTTATTCAAATTATCATACCTGGGCAATATAATACTAATGCTATGAATTCTGAAATAATTAGCATAATTCCTAACTGGAAGAGACAGTTGATGGACCTAGTTCTCAAATTACATGATACTTTCACTAACTTAAATATTAATAAAGGATCAACTCTTCCTGCAGCCCCCATTGGACCAGAGTGGCAGACCGCGGCCAGTGGGAGCCGTGATCGGTGAACTGGCAAGTAAACAAAGTGGCGAGGCCCGCTAAGGGTGCTTACCCTGCTGTGGCGTGTGCCAAGGTTGTAGATCCCTGCGTTAGTATGTCCCTTAAAGAAAACTTGTTACAAGCAGTTTCAATGGTTCAGCAAGAGTATGATTAACCAGGTGTGGGTTTTTCTAGAGTTTGCAGCCTAGAGGCCCCCACAATAGATGTTCCTGGGACACACACTGCTCTTCTAAACTGCATGTACCAGCAACTTCAGCACAATTCTTATGAGGAAGGACGCAGGGTCAAGCTGCCCTTTCTGTGGCCCCCAAAGATCCCCTCCCCTCCTGCCTTGGTCAAGCTGAGGCTGTGACTTGGCCAATTTACAGCCTGCTGACTTGGCTGCTTTTAGCAATAAGCATAGTGATTTCAGGCATTTTACTGGTTTGCTGACATGCCCTCCGTATAATTGCCAATACTGATAATTGCTTCAGCAATAAATAACCACCTGCTTCTGAACCTACTGGCTGCATACAAAAAGATGGGATCAGAATACTCTTTAACCATTGGCAAGGAAGGTTTTCTGGCAGCTCCCTTCATATAGTCACAGTGTACTCTGTTTGACACCAGTCATTGCCAGCTTTGCAGCTGTCTTAAAGAGGGATTTTGGATAGATTGTCCAATTGCCTTAACTTTTGTTCTTCAGTTTTATGCATTCTATTTCTCCTCCTTTTATAATTGAGAGCTAAATCAGACTCCAGATCTTCATACTTTTCATGTCCTTTGCATCTGTCCTTTACATATCTCCATCTGAAAGGAAGTAGAAAGTAGATGTAACAAACACATATACAGTATTACCTGAAATGTTGTTTTTTGCAGTCACTATTAAAGTCTATTGATCTTTGCAGTCAATAGAAATCTGATTCCCATACTCTGGTATTAATCTCTCAGCACTAAATCTTCATCCGATGAAGTGGGTATTAGCCCACGAAAGCTTATGCTTCAATACTTTAGTTAGTCTCTAAGGTGCCACAGGACTCTTTGTTAAATCTTCATAGTGACTGTTGCAAGGGGCTTATCTCGTTGCCAGGAGAAACGAGGCTTCACACAGGTGGCTAGTTGGAAAGTGGTGAGTTTATTGGAGGGAGCGGCATTTCGTGCTAGGGGGCTTATCTGCCAGCATGGCCGCAAGACAAGATGTCTGACACACCCAGGCGATGTCCAGAAAGCCCAAAGAGGAAGCCCAACCCAAAAAGGTGTGTCAGCACAGATATACCCATGCTCATTTGCATCTCATACATACTCATCTCATTAATAGCAAGCAACAAACTGGTTACACACTGTTCAGCACTTGTTGGTTACGCAGTCCCGCCTTAGTTTCCCACGCATTCATTCTCACACAGACAGGGTAAACACTCATGCAGCTGGGAACTGGTTCCCAAACACACAGATAACAAGAATCCAATGTCCTTCTCAGATTGATACCATCACTATGCACTCTCCTGGAGTTGACTCAGAAGCATAACTGCGCCTTCTAGTGGTTGCCCATCACAATGTCTTCCGGTCCTAACAGTGACCTTATTAAAAATCAATATTTGTTTATCAGTAAATGTCTTGTACTTAAGTCACTTGTGAAACTGATATAATACAGATAGCTACCACTTCAAAGAAGTGCTATTTTGAATTGGTCACAAGAGTTGTACTACTGCATTTGTCATGTGCATTTTAATTTTGAATATAAAAATACATATTTTCTAGTTACATTTTTTTCTGGCATGAATTTTAACTTAAGGCTCTCTTCAGCTTTCTAGAAATGTCATACTCAGCTCTAATACAAAAATGGAACCTGACTACATTCTATCCTAAGATGAAGGTGGTGGGGATGGCAACCTTTGCTTGAAAAGCAATTTGAATTAGGAGTCTCATTTAAAGTTTGCTCTGGAATATTAATCTTTTCATGCTGTGCATAACTATATACAGTACCAGCATTAGGGAACACAAGCACACTACCTAGAAATATAGGGTCAGATGTTCAGCCACTTTGAGTTGCTGAGGCACCCCACAGTATGGTGTGGTGTAAAGTTGATGGCTCTGCTCCCCTCCTCGGCACAGAGGGTATTCCAGGGTTGTGGCTGAGGCCATGAGAAAGTGGGGGCAGGGCACGCTTCACTCCAGTGAATTCTTTCCAGGTTAAATTGTCCCTAGGGGGCAACCCATACAACCAGCATAATGAAGTTGTGGCTCTTGTGCAATTCTAAACTATTCTGATGGCAGAGTGGCCCTTGATTGGCCTCAGGAATAGAGGATTAGAAGTGTGGAAATTGCTTATAGGACCAGGTAGATTACATGACTACAGACAGCCAAAGGGAAATAAAATAGCCCCCCTATTTTTCATTTCATGATGTCTGAAGGTCTGTGGATGGTAATACTGTCACAATTGTGTGAAATGGTGTGTGGAAAATGTTGTTTAAATTTAACAGCTTTCCATGAGACATCATTTCTGGGGCGCCAATCAGCTGCTTTATTTTAAATAGAAAGAGGAAGATCTTCACAACACATAGCCTTCAATAGGATGAATAGATGTTCTCAGCAGATCCCAAGGCAAATTGCCAGGTAGTCCACTTGAAAGGCTCAGGACAGCCCTTTGCTCTCTACTTTCACTCTGAGAATGCACTTTTCTAAGCTTTCTATGGAACTGAGCTTTTAATAAGAGAGGTTGGCTGCCCAACGATCCTATTTTAGGACCTTTCCACAATCTAAAACTGTTGCCAGTACAAAGTTAATTAGTAATATTGTAGCACATGGGGTATGAGAGGAGACCACATTGTCTAGCAACCCACCAATCCTGCTAATGCAGGCTGCATCTTCACACAGCACCATCTGTTGCCTCTAGAGCTGGTGATAGGCAACATTACCCCCCATATAAAAAAACCACTTTTGATTGAAATCCCACCCCCCTTGCCCGTCTCAAACAACACCCACCTGCAACCCATGTAATGGGGGAGGGGTATCCCATTACAATCTCTAGACATTTCTATAAGACATGGAGCACAAATCTTGATGCCAGTAAGCATTTAGATCAATGTAGCAATATTTAAATGTATATCAGACTATTGAATAAAACCACCTTTGCCTCCCTTTAGTAGTTTGAACTCCTTCAAAGGTTTCGCTCACTCCTACAGAGCCTAATTCTGCTGGTTAATCCTCACTGGTTTCATGAGCAACACACACACAACTCCTATGCTGTAAAGCGTTTTATCCCTAATATAGGAATCCTGAGTCACAACTTTCATTATGTCCCTAGCCAGCAGGAGAGCAAGGGTTGCAAAAACAAAAATGAAGTGGAAAGCCACTCACAAAATAAACACTCTCATTAAGATTTGCATATGATGCCTCCCCGAGAACAATGTTTCCCTTCTCCCCTGGACCACCACAAACCAGTAATCCCCATTTATATAAAATAGGAAACTATCACCCCTTTAGAAATTAAAGAAGAGAGAGATGTGTGACTTGATTATCAATGTTCACAGAATCATAGAAGATTCAGATTGAGAGATCTCAGGAGGTCATCTAGTCAAACCCCTGTTCAAAGCAGGCCCAACCCCAAATAAAAATCATTCCAACCAGGGCTTTGTCAAGCTGGGTCTTAAAAACCTCTAAGGATGGAAATTCCACCACCTCCCTAGGTAACCCATTCCAGTGCTTCATCACCCTTCTATTGAAAAAGATTTTCCTAATATTTTTCCAGCCTAAACTTCACCCACTGCAATTTGAGACCATTACTCCTTGTTTTGTCACCTGCCACGACTGAGGACAGCCTAGTTCCATCCTCTTTGGAACCCCTCTTCAGGTAGTTGAAGGCTGCTATCAAATCCTCCCTCTTCTCTTCTGCAGACGAAACAAGCCAGGTCCCCTCAGTGTCTCCTCCTAAATCATGTGCCCCAATGCCCCGATCATTTTTGTTGCCCTCTGCTGGACACTCTCCAATTTATCCACATCATTTCTGTAGTGGGGACCCCAAAACTGGATGCAGTATTCTATATGTGGCCTTGCCAGTGCCAAATGGAACGGGATAATCACTTCCCTAGATCTGCTGGAAATGCTCCTATTAATGCAGCCCAGTATGCAGTTAGCCTTCTTGGCAACAAGGGCAAACTGTTGACTCGTATCCAGTTTCTCATCCACTGTAATCCCCAGTCCTTTTCTGCAGAACTGCCACTTAGCCAGTCGGTACCCAGCCTGTAGCAGTGCATGGGTTTTTTTCCGTCCTAGGTGCAGGACTCTGCATTTGTCCTTGTTGAACATTGTCAGATTTCTTTTGGCCCAATCCTCCAATTTTTCTAGGTCACTCTATCCCCACCCTCAACTATTCTTGAATTGTTTTAGCTTGAGTGACAGCAGTCACACAGGAAAATAACAATTGATCAGCACAGACCAGATTAGCAGCACAGAGTATCACAGCACAGAATCCTCAATCCATTACTAGCACCAATATCAGTGCACTGTAGGGCAAGGGTCTGCAAACTTTTTCCCCGTGGCCCCTTTCTGGGGAGGGAAAAGTCTGGCGGCCCCCGGGGTGGGTATGTCCGCTGAAATACCGCCGCAAACACCGGAAGCTGCCAGCGGTGGGGGCATTTCAGCAGGACCAAAATAGCCTGCCTGGAAGTTTGGCGGTCTCCCGGGCAGTCTCGGCGGTGGCACCGGGGTCTTGTGCACCCCCTGGAGTGGTCTCGCGAACCCCAGTTTGACGACCACTGCTCTAGGGTTCCCAGATGTCCTGATTTTTACAGGGACAGTCCCAAATTTTGCATCTTTTTCTTGTATAGGCTCCTATTTCCCCCTACCCCCGTTCCGATTTTTCACACTTGTTGTCTGGTCAGCCTAGTGCACTCAAGCTTCAACCCAGATGCCCTGCCAGGCCAGCCATCTCAAGATTAAATTACCACTTAATCTGAAAATGGAAATGTTGTGTATAGATGGGACTTGGTTTAGGGGCAACATTTAAGTTAACACTGCAGTGAAGACATACCCAGAGAGAGATTTGCTGATTGTGAACTAGAGCAAGGAGAGAGGAAAAAGATACATTTTTACTCTCTTTGAAGGTAAGTTTCCACTTTTTTTTTTATCCTGAGCGAAAAGGAATTTATATGGACTTGTCTCCTTGCAGTAATGTTGTCAGGCTTAGGACAAATGTAGAGCTGATTTCCAATTTTAAAAACAATTGTAATTCTAGGGCTAAATTTTTGGCTTCTGATTTTTTTATTTTATTTTGTCTTTCTGCATTGTGAAGCTGAGTGTGCACCAAAAATGTGAAAGCCTGGTTACCAGTGGGTATAACTACGGTAGGTAGGGTTTCATTGACTTTGAGCTCTTTATAGCAAACGAAGGTGCTTATCTATTACAAGTGTGCACATTTTAAAAAATGAAAACTAACTGACAGCCAGATCTCATCTCCCTGTGAACAACTTCCCAGTTCCCCCTCACCCCCCCACTTTGCAAAGCACGTTGCACCCAGCTGAATGCTGGGATACCTGCCCTATCCCGCAACTGCTACTGCGGGCAGAATCAGGACAAATGTAGCCATTATTTTGCGCTACAAGGTTTCAATTTGTACAGTCTCTACCGCGATACCTATTGCACTACATTGGGAAGCGCTACAAATAAATGCGCTACAATCTTCAGTCTAACCATACCCTATGAGCTCAAATGCATGATCTCAGACTTTCTGATGTAGCTTCCCAGTTATCCTTTTATATCTAAACATGTGACTCCATGTCATCCAATCTGGACACGTGTCTGCCAGCAGAAGACTGTGGGTGGGGTATTCACCCTCCATTATGCTTGCTTTATCCTGTGGTCTGCTGAACAGCCAGAGATGCTCTATATTATGACCATCCACCCATGTTTGCCATGAGCTATCTCAACTGCTGGGGATCAACAGGGAATATTCCATGATCCATTTTCCCTGGACAGTAGCTTTCTACCACACAAAGATACTCCTAGGTAGGGGGAATGCTAGTGTTTGGCTCTACAGGCTCTTATGGTTGCTAGAGTTTCATAAAGCAGCTGCACTGGGGACCAGAGTGTGGCCCACGTTCTCACTTGTTAGTGGTTTTAAAAAGTGGGGGTTGGGTTTTGGCTGGGGTCTGATTTTTGTTTTATGATTTATTTTATAATAACTTTGTAGTTCACTTTTGATCATTGCTGAAGGTTGTCAATGTTTTTTAGACATCTCTATATCTAAGTATTTCTAATGAGCTCATCCCTGTGTTGTCCGAGTACCTGAAGCATTCAAGTTATTAGGTCAGCTGTGAACTAAAGTTGAAGTTAAATTAAGCTGCAATGTCCTTGGATGTGGATCCTCCAGTTCAGGCAATAGGCTTCACAATTACAGGCTCTATTTTGTCTTAATTGACTGTGAGTTGTTATGCATCCTGAACAGAAGATGCATAACCTGTTTTGAGGTGAATGCTCTTCCGGTCAAGCTACTAATAGGAGTTATTATTCATGAATGCTGATAAGGACAGGTTTCCTGTGTTTAAAATAACCTTTCTCTTTTGGAGTATTGCTTTTATATAGCACTTCCAAAGTTGGTCTTCCTAAGATCTCCTTTACACAAAAGTTTGTAGCAAAATTTAAACCTTATATTATTAATGAAGCTAGAAAATAAATTATTAACTTTAGAATGTAGTCTAAAAAGCCTTTCAAAGTGGTTGTTTTCTGGGAATATGCACTGTTAATTGAGCTGTAATAAAATTATCTGCGGAGCTGCGGAATATAAGAGGACAGTGTCTGCTCTGAGGGGAAGAAATTGTAAAAAAAAAAAACAGAAAAAAATGCTGACTGCTTGAATGGTCTTGAATTAGTGAACACAGGAAAATGAACAAGGTGGCTTGAGTAGAGGCCAGTATTCTGATGTTTATGAAGGCCCTCAAACCTGTAGTCCTTCAGATGCTAAACTCTTACTGATTTGAATGAGAATACTCATGTGAAATGACTAAAGGACTGGGTCCATGCCCGTGTATAATAGTAAGTATTGTACTTTGTCCTATTTTGATTTTTTTAAAACTCTTCAGTAACTAAGGACCCTTTGAGATCTTTATTTCAAGAATCAATAACATACAAATACAGAGTGAAATATTTCTCTGCACTTTATAGGAGCAAGCATCTCACATTGCATACTGCTGGCTTTATTTGTGGGCACGACTATGGGCAGGGTTTCCACATCCATATTTCCAATAAATCCAAACTATTAAAATAAGACTTATTCTGGCTGTTAGTATGTATTTGTGTGTTTTAACTAAGGTATTAAAATAATTTCCACTTACACTGAGGTTACTATATTATATACAGTATCAACCAAAGCTCTTTCTCAAAGTGATAAAGATATATTATCACCATATCTTTCAAACTAGAAAATTGAATATTAAAAAATGTGACTTGCCTAAGGTCATGCAGGGAATCAATTGCAGAGATGGGAACAGATCCCGGTAGTCCTGGCTCCATCCCACTTGGTCAGTTTAGTACAGTACAGTTGCCCCTCAGCTGTGATTGAAATTTGTGCAGCATTTTTTCCTTATCTGAGCAATAAAGCACAGTTTTCATAGCCATTTAGTTAAACAGCTTAGCCAACGTATCTGAGAGCAGGAAATAAAATATACAGTGTATAATAATTCTCTTTTCTTATTTCCTGTGTGAGACTTTTGCATCACAAAGTACACGTTACTAATGATATCACTTAACCAGGGTATGTGCTGCAATATTTCTGTAGATAGTGCAGCAACATTTTCAGATATGATGTCCCTAACCTCTTGCCAGAAGCTGGGAATGAGTGACAGGGGATGGATCACTTGATGATGACCTGTTCTGTTCATTCCCTCTGGGACACCTGGCACTGGCCACTGTTAGAAGACAGGATAGGGAGCTAGGTGGACCTTTGCTCTGACCCAGTAGGGTCATTCTTATGTTCTTCTGTTCTTAAGTGGAAGACATAAGAAGCTGGCTTCATCATCCAATCCCTTTGTTGTGTCTTTTGCTATTTTACACGACGATAATAATATGAAGAAACCACCTGGGCAGACCTCCCAACAGTCCCAGGTTTTCGTGGAACTGTCACGCTTTGACCTACAAAATTTGCTTTCCCAGTTAAAATGGCTCCTGTCTCAAGGGACTACCTAGGTTCAGCTCCCTCTTAGCCCCCCTGCTCTCTGATTCACTCCTTCCTCCCAGCCTTACCTCCTCATTGGCCTTTCCCACGCGCACAGGACAGAGAACTACCACTGTGGAGTCAGTGTTGGGAGGGGGGCTCACTCTGCAATTCCTTCCTCTAGCCCAGGGTTTCTGAAACTGGGGTCGCGACCCCCCGGGGGGTCACGACCTCCAGCCACCACAACTCGCGGCGGCGGGGCCGGGGGCCGGTGCGCAGCCGGCAGCCTGCCCGCGGCGGGGACTGGGGCCGGCGCACAGCCAGCCGCCCGCCCGCGTCGGGGCCCGGGGGGCCCGGGTGCAGCTGGCCACCTGGCCCCAGCCGGCTGCAGCCGGCCGCCCGGCCATGGCGGGGACCGGGGGGTGAGGGGGTCGGGTCGCGCCGCAGTCAGCCGCTGGACCGGAGGGGTCGCTCGCGCCAACGGCGCACGAAAAGGGGTCGCGGGCTCAATAAGTTTGAGACTCGCTGCTCTAGCCTTTCCCCCCTCAGGAGAAGCACCCTCTCCCATTGAGGGCAGGACCCAACCCACACTAGAGAACACTGGGAGGTATGCATGGGCATTATTGGGTTCCACATAACTGTGTTTACTAACTATACACAGATATGAAAGGTCTAACTGCCTACTTACTACATCTCTGGCTGGTTTCTAAAACAAAGAGCACAGTGAGTGCCACTGGAGGATTCATGATTATTTAAAGGAATACTACTCAGTTCCGGTACGCTTATCCTTATCCTGTGTTTGGATCCTTATGGGCAGACTCCTGTTCCATTACCAAGCTCTTTGAGGATGTGGGACTCCAAATGGGCACAAGGTTTGGGATCAGTACCTGATCAGTACCTTCAGGAGCAGACACATAAGATGGTGGTCTTTATTTTAATGTATTATTATATTAATTAACAATTTTTATAACTAAGATAAAGGAAGTATATTTTTAAAAGTAGTTTTCCTTTAAGAGTAGTGATCTGAAAGTCTAAAGATAGTTCAACTGAGTATAATGGAGTAGGAGTGGGCGTAGCATTTGAAAGGGCGAAGATAACTGCTGGAAATCTAGTGGGGAAGATTTTATAAGGCAGATGAGTATGCTGTTGGCAACCTAAAAAGTGAGAGATGGATCATAGCAAAAATTCCTCACAAGTTTTTCTAGTGTCTAATCCTTTCTCAGTTTAGTGTAATTGCTAAACAGAGGGAAATTGGTATATTTTTCAGTATGGGTTTCAGAGTATAAAAGAGGATTTAAGATGTGTTCATTATTTTCCACCCTAGAGTACTAAAATGATATCACAATTTTCCCCTGGAGTTCTAACTGCACTATTGTGGCAAGCTGTGGAGGCCCTCGCCCTCTTTTAACAAACTATATTCAAAACCAAGTAACCACTAACTCAAGCCAGCTATTCAGTGCAAGAGTACTGTTGCCAGTGTCAACGTCCCCCTATATACACTGCCTGTTTCATGTGATTAATTATGTTTAGCTGTCTGTTACTCTGAGTACATTGTTCATCTGTTCTTTGTTCCTAATACATTTTTTTTATCAAATTTCCACTCATAGATAGCCAGAAATGTCCACAATAAAAATATTTTTCTATATTCACACTATATTATGTTATGTTCTTAAACCGACCAGATATCATCAGCCAAAAAAGTAAGACAGCTAAATTTCTCTGGCAGGATTTCAAAATGGACACTTCATTAGTTCATCGAGAAAATAATGCAATAAGGTGAATATATTTTGGAATATGTGTACCTTATGCCTGAGTGAGCATAATTTAGCTAAAAGCCTGGGGCATTCTCTGCATGTTTTAAGAGCATGACCCATCCTGTCTGATTTTGTGTGTGGATACTTAAATAAGAGAATCTACTAGTAGAAAGAGAAGGTTCAGCATCATAAACAAACCTGGGTTTTCAGCTTCATCTATGATCCAGGTGCTGTTACAGCTTTAAACTAGTCACACCATCTCATTCATTGAGGAGGAATAGCTGCATGTATTTGGAGATGAGTGGAGATGTTTTGTGTCACTCCTTAGGATGTGGGCTGAGCAGCAGACTGGATGTACGTGTGATGTAGTTTCATTTTCCCTCCTCCAAAACTATTACTTCAGGCTTTCAAATAGCAGCTCTACTCTGCTGAATGTGGAGCTCAGCTCTAGCCTCATTCAGTGAGGTCAACACCTGGGCACGGGGAATGAAGAGTTGCCTTTATCTCCGCACAGTTTTATGAACGTGAAGCTGCTCTAGTGGCTTAGTGAATGGCTGAGAATATACAAGGTAGATGTGGGCATACAAGAAGGTGGGGAAAAGACACAAGAAGAAAGGAAAGTAAGACACAGGAAAGGGGACAGACTTACAGGGAAAAAAAAGAAACTAAAGACCTGACCAGTTATTTAAGTATAAATTATTTTGACATGACAGCATCTGTTATTAAAACTCAGCATTTTCTGACAATTATTACTTCAGGGGATTTAGATAGGAAATTGTAGTGTTATCACAAGTATAGGAATAAATTATGGCATCCCATATGTACTAGGTTGTAACTACTGGAAATGCAGACTTTTTAAATGGTGACTAGAGTGAACTCTGGCTGTGCTGTAGTTATGGTTGGGATGACACTTTCCACTTTCAGTCCAAGCTCCACACCCCATTTTTGGATTATTGTAACTTTTTAGAAAAAATGACTTTGGGGATTAAACTTTTCTTGTTTTTCCTCAGCCTGAAAATGAATTATCTTTGGAAAGTGTCATAAAAATTTAGTTTGGCCATTTCAGAGTTACCCCAGCAAGAACGGAGGGGTGGGCATTGTTCTTTTTTCTTTATGTATGAGACATTTGCTCAGATGATTTTTTTAGGCTAAGGACTTGATTTCCAAACTTCTTGTGGATTTAGCTCCTGATGAGGAAAAGTGCTGTTAATACTTGTAGACATTTCATTCAGAAGTAAGTTATACAGCTTCGAAATCATACCATGCAGGGTGAACATTCTTGCTTTTGTAACAGGTAGGGTAGGCACAGGCTGCCTTACTTCAGGGTTAAAGGAGATAGAAACAGGAAGGGGAGCTCTCACCATTCCATCAAAGGAGAATGGCACAGATCTGATGGAGAATTTCTTACTGTAGGCCTGGTTTGACACAAGTAATTAGATATGGGTGAGGCTTTATTTCTTGGGAGACAGGATTAGGGAGGTCTGTGCATTAGTAGGCTGGAAACAGAATATCTGTGCTAACTTACATAGGTAAATGGGTCAGTAAGCTAAGAGGCAGAATGTCTGTATAATACTATTTAAGAAATGGCTCCCTGTGTGTTGCCTCTTATCTTACGGACAAGATAAGCCTGGAACGTAAGATGAAGTAAAGAGTAAATCATGCATGGACAGTAGGTGGATGAGCTTGCTTTACAGGCATTGGTTCCTACAAAATAACCTAGCCACTCCCAGAACAAGTGATGCAATGTATAGTAAATGCAATATAACCGGTAAATGTATATAAAGGAAGAGGTTTTCTGTGTAACTTTGGATGTGCGGTATGCCCTATTCCTACCCCCTATGCTTGAGTCTGATCAACTCAGTGTAGTTTAGCTGTATGCCAAATAAAGATACCTGTGTGACGAAATATAGAGTTGGATTGAGTTCTTGTGATGCCAAGTGGAAAGAGGTCTTGGAGAGAATCCCAACATAGTGGTGCCTTGACGCAGATCCTGTTCATCTGGAGCACGTAACATAAGTTTATTATACATGTAGCTTTGTGGACAAGGATCACAGCCAATGAGCAATGGCATTGGCAGGGTTCAAATTTGAGGTTTCCAAGGCACTGGTGGAGTTGTATCTGAAGAGGTCCCCATGGACTCCCTGGGAAGTGAGGGGGAGACTGAATGGGTGAAAAAGAAATTCTAGTATTTAACAAGAAATGCCAGAAGAAAGTTAAGTTAACATGACATTAAATAAGAAGGGGAAAAAAGAATGCATGGTTTGATAGTAAAACCTGGTTATGGCAGTACCACTCAGTTTAGACTCACCCTGTGGAACCCTGGTAGTCAAACAAATTATGCAAGGGGAGGTCAGGTGGTGACACCACTGCCCTGCTTCTCTCCCCAGAAACCTTTACAGTTATTCTACAGGAAATGGGCCTTTTCCCAAAGGAATGATCTGTACATAATTATAAATGACTGTTGTGGGCAGAGAGAGAATTTGACTTGAATAATTTGACTATGAACAATTTAGTCAAAATCATTAAAAAGGAAATAAGGCGTTTCCATATGAACTTGGCTGCCTCTGACAGTACAAGGAGGGTACAATGTAATCTAAGTATAGTTTTGTAAAAAATAATTAGAGCAATACAAGGGGTGTTGAGAAAAATATTGAAAAGAAATACAAAATACATTTTGTGTAATTATGCAAGGTTTCAAGGACCTAAAAAACACTGGCTTGTAAAAACCCATTTTATATGTTTTAAATATTTTTTTTATTTTCACTAAAAGTCCACTTGATTCTTTCATTTAAAACTACAAAAACTGACAGATATACTATTTGATCAGCTGTCACTGTTTCCTGGTAATCTTTGCTAATTTTTTATTCTCAAGCCAGACACAAATAGCTGGTGTTATTCGCATTTAACCATTTAAGTACCTCAGTATGGTAGGGTTTTGTTTTTTTTAATTCAATATCTTTTTAATTCAATATCTCTTTAAATAAGGATTAGGTTGTAGTTGTGGTAGAAATGGCTAGAACTAGGATAGTAAAAAAACAACACCACTAAATCCTTTTGTATTAATAAACCACTGAAAGAACTGCAGGAGAAGAATACAAAATTGAAGACACAGTGTACCTCAAAAGTAACAGCAAGTTTGGAGGGATCACAAAAGTAGCAATGTTAGAAACACCAAGCCTTAAAGTAGCTCTGAAAAATCAGACAATCACTTTGATGGAGCGGGTACATACAAACTATGAGCACAAAATGAAGTTAGACTTCATGTAAAAATGAATATGGCTAACAGCTTTGTCTTTGAGCAGAAGTAGGCAAGCTTTCTTAACTGGCCTGCTGGTTCTTGATTGGTCAGTATTTCCTTCTAGCCCTTATAGGCCTTCGGAGAACTGTTATGTTGGTTACCCAGTCTGGGTGGATTTTTCTTGGGAAGGAAGTGTCCGGGTATTTATACCTTCAACAAGGGAAAAAGGAGGCTCCATCACAAGGTCAGAGAGGGAGATTTCTTCCCTTCCATTCCCTTTACTTTAACTCATTCCTTACTCTTATAAAGTAGGACAGTAGTGTCAAAGGGCAGGATATGTGGCTAACTTACTCTGGACAGAGAAATGTAGATTGTTTTGCTGAAGCAGGAAAATACTACCTAATGTCAAATACTTGCTCACCATATACTTTGTTATACCGGTGCTTCTAATTTCATGCCACTGCTTTGACATACCATTAACTTTGAGTTGGAAAATGACCTTGAGACACATTTGTGTAAGTTATTTTACCTAGCTAATAATTTTTCCAATTTTTTAAATTAAAACCTCATGCTCTTTTGAATTTTCCGTGCTGTGTATTTGAAATATCAAATACCTCTGGTAGTTCTATGGTATCTTTTGACAAATATTTAAAGTTCACACAAGTGGTCTCACTGAAATCAATGGAACTATTCATATGAGTAAGGTTCCATAACTGGGCCCTGACATTTTAATGGAAATCACTGTGCCTCACAATTTTTCACCTCGCTCCCCTGTTCATTGTATAATACTGTCTTCCTTCTCTCATTTATTTTTAATTTATTCCATTTGCTGTGTCAGATAGAGTGGTCACACTTCACAAGTTTCTTCTGTTTTGAGAGATCCTTATTTAAAGTATAGGCGAATCAGGATAAATTGTTAAAGTGTGACTGCTGTGGAGTGCTTCCTCTTAAAATACTGTTAATAGTACCACATTGTTCCTGATACCTAGTACTGTAGTAAGAAATACTGCAAATACAATAGTAACATTAATTACATGCAAGTAGTGAATGTCCACATTTTAGTCATAACCATTGCAAAATATACTGACAAAACCTCTAAACCACTCTTGTCTAATTTTCTGGATTTATGTGGGTTTCTTTGTTTGTTTTATTGAACACATACCCAATGTGACTCCTGTCTTTTCCTCATAAAACACCTCAGTAAACTATTTTGCTTTATTTCCCAGACAAATTACCAGAAATTTTTCCAAAATGATTCATGGTATCTCATTTAAACCATCATTATAAAACTACCCATCTGGATTTCTGTTCCTCAGAGGGGACTTTCTGTGCTATGTACAGATGCAAATATGAAATACAGGGCTATTTTAGTACAAGAACACAGCAAACGCTCTGCTTCATAACTTCCTAGATTCTTCCTCTTCCCTTAACTCTTAAAAGTGCATTATATAAAGCTTGTTTGCTTGCTTAGAGTAACTGGCAACTGCTGACACAATTCTACTATTTTTATACGGGTCTACATCATGCCTTTAGGCATAGCCCCAAGGCAGGAGTAGTATGTGCTGTATTACCCTGATGTTAACCCTTGGAAGCATGGTGACTCAGATACCATCTGAATCACATTGTCTCCCCTGATTCCTCTTGAACAGTGGACTCATATCCATGAAATAATCTTGTATTTATCAAACTTCTCATAATTTAATACAGTGGAGAGATGCTGTTTCAGGAGTGAATCTAGCAATCCCGGAAAGGTCTATTCTCTTCCTGATGCATACCACAAAACTCCCAGCTCAATTGCAAGTTCTTTGACATTTTATCTAATGGCATCAACTCTAGGAGGTCTGTTCCACCGTACTTGTGAATAATTAATGTGTAATATGCAGAACAGAATGGATGTCTTAGAATTTTTATAATTGTGGACAGGATATGAGGAAGTTTGGACTTCTATATCCTACTCCCTGTCTAATCTGTGGATAAACAGAAATCTTGTTTCTAGTTTAAGGTATCAGTACTATTGATATCCCTAATTACAATAGCATTACAAATTAACATCTCTAAAATGTTTACGGATTTATCTTTACAAAACACACGTGAGGTAGGAAAGTGACCCCGTCCTTTATTTTACCAATGCTGCACTTAAGCACATAGGGATAGTGACTTGCCTGAGGTTGCACAGGAAGTCTGGAACAGAATAAGGAACTGAACCTAGATATCCCGAATTCAGTCCAGTGTCTTAATACAAATCTAACAGAACCCATACTAATGTATTTGTGGTGTTCAGTAACTATTGGTTATCTTTTTAAATTTTTGTACTTGAGGAAGAGGGATAATGCTTTCTACACTACAATAGATGAAAAGGGCAGCATGGAAGAAGAATCCAAATGAAGCACTTTGTTATGAGGTATGGGAAGATGGAAGGTATTGGAGGTCTATGGGGGATAAACGTGCAGCATATATTGGATGTAGAAAGTGGAAACGTGGACAAATTGCTAAGGATGAGTACAAAAGAATAACAAACATTCAGGGTTAAAAAAAGAGAGGCCAACAAAGTGAGTTACATCTAGCAAGAGAGATGAAGAAAAATATAGGTCTGCTATTTGGTGGAGAAGGAGAGCTGATAACATGCAACACAAAGAAGGCTGAGGTGTTGAATGTCTATTTTGCTTCAGTCTTAGCTGAAAAGGTTAATGGTGACCAAATTAACACAACTAATAACAAGAGAGAAGGTACACAAGCTGGAATATGGAAAGAACAGGTTAAGTTAGGTGTATCAAGTCTTCAGGGCCTGATGAAATTCACCCTACATTACTTAAGGACTAGCTAAAGTACTCTCAGAAAGATTAGTGATTATCTTCTAGAACTTGTGGAGTTAAGGAGTGGAGGTGGTGCTCCCTCTGCAAGCCACCTCGCATCGCCACTTTCCCCCTGACAGTTCTTCTGCATCCCTCCATAGGCCTTCCCCCCTGCTGTGTGTGGCCAATCCGCACCACCTGGTGTTGCCACTCCCCTCTGAACATTCCCTGTTGGCACGGAGGAATATTCAGGGTGCGAGAAGTGATGTCAGGGGGTGAGCAGTGGTGACACCAGGGGGCTCAGGCCAGCCCCTCGCGGCTTGAGGTGAGAGCACCAGTTCCACTCTTTGACTCACCTCCGCAGATGCAGATAAGAACTTAAGAATGGCCATACTGGGTCAGACCAGTGGTCCATCTAACCCAGTATCCTGTCTTCCCAAGTGGTCAATGCCAGGTGCTTCAGCGGGAATGAACAGAACAGGTAATAATCAACTGATCCATCCCGTCAGTGAGATGATTTTACAGACCCCCATACAGTCACTAAGGATCTCCTGTGTGTTTGAGAGCCACTGGTCTTTAAATGATCTCTTGAGATCCCTTTTAGCCCTACATTTCTAAGATTTCTAGTATGTCTGCAGCACGTGAAACCTTTGGTAACCTTTCAAAGGATTAATTGCATACTGTAATCACTAGTAATATGCATTTTGCTTTTAGTTTGCTTTTAGTTGGTGTTTAGCCAAAACAGACTTGAACAGATCACGTTTTTAGATGTCAGAAGTGTTGTCTTATATCCTAAAAGTGTTGTTTTATGTTTATTTCCTGTTTGAGGTTATTAGGCTAATAAGAAGTCCTAACAGAAAGAACAGAGAATGTTCTGTGAATCAGTAGGAATATTATTGTGAAACTGTCTTTACTCCGATCATATATATTACAACTTCTTTTCTGCAGATTCTTCTTTGCTACAAGTAATCACTAAGGATTTTGTGTGAAATACTGTACTGTGTAATAGTATTAATATGGCCTTAACAGTCTTAAAGCAACCCTTTTGATTAATCCCTCCTCCCCACAAAAACTCCCTAAAGGTTTATTTCACTGATTTTTCTGCGTCTTCCTTGTGTAGCAACATCTAACTGAAGATGCTGTATCCTGACATGAGTAGGATTAAATAAATAAATTTGAAAGTTAACCACTCACCAAATTCCCGCAGAGGTTGCTTTCATATTTATTTTGTGTGATATTGTTTCTGGCTTTAGTTCTACAACAAACTCTGTGTTTGGTACAGATTAATTGATTCCAAGGCCAGACAGGACCACTGTGATCATTTAGCCAAACTTCCTGTATAACACAGGCAAGAGAACTTGCCCAAAATAATCCTAGAGCACATATTTTAGAAAAAAATGTTAATTTAAAAATTGTCAGTGATGGCAACTCTGCCATGACCCTTGGTAAATTGTTCCAGTGGTTAGTTACTCTCACCGTTAAAAAAATAATGCACTGTTACGCATTATTTCCGGTCTGAATTGGTCAAGCTTCAACTTGCAACCATTGGATCATGTCATACCTTTGTCTGCTAGATCAAAGAGCCCATTATTAAATATTTGTTTTCTATGCAGTTACTTATACACTGTAATCAAGTCATCCCTTAACCATCTCTTTGGTAAAATAAATAGATTGAGTTCCCTGAGTCTATCACTGTAACACAGATTTTCTACTCCTTTAATCATTCTCAGGGTTCTTTTCTGAACCCTCTCCAATGTTTCACCATTCTTCTTGAATTGTGGACTCCAGAGCTGGTCACAGCATTCCAGCAATGGTTGCACCATTGCCAAATACAGAGGTAAAATACCCTCTCTACTCCTACTCGAGATTTGTCCATTTATGCATCCAAGGACTGTGTTTGTCCTTTTAGCCACTGTTGCTCTGGGAGCTCAGGTTCAGCTGATTATCCACCACAACCCCCAATTTATTTCAGAATCACTGCTTCCCAGGATAGAATTCCTTATCCTGTACGGAGATCTGCTCATGTGAATTCTGTTGCACAATCGGGATTTTAGTGTTTTAAAAATAGAACTTACCAGGAAAAAGCAATAGGGGAATCCCTATAATATCCTGAGCTTCATCAAGTGATGGTGTAAATTACAGTGTAATTTTTTTCTAATCTATTAATCCTGCAGCTACGTCAACCATTTCAGTTGGTTAATTTTTGGAATCTCTTAAAATAAGTAGTGTAAGTAATGCCTGTCAGTATTTTAACAGGAAACCCTATACATGTGTGTCCGGAAATGATTTTGTTAACTCAAAACCAGCCCTTTCCCCCTTCACTGAATCTTGAACCCATACCACAGCATTTGTCCTCATATAGACTCCTGTACATCTGGAAATGCTCTAAGATATCAGCTCATCACATTTAAAAGGATGATTTCTTTCAATTTTATACTTGGAAGAGACTTTTTTTTTTAATTCTTCCAGGAAAAATCTTGGGTATATTTTACCTCTTTAGCATAATCAATACAAACTCATTCTTTTCAAAATTAGATAGAGAAGGTCAGAAAAAGTCAACCTGTTCTTTTCCTTTTTCCAAAAAAAAAGGAGGGCACAAAATTTGTTAAAGGGGATTTCCCTACTTTCCAGCCAGCTGTAATCAATCACCAGTCAAAAAAGAAGGTAATTTTTTTTTCTTATCAGACATCTCTGTGCCCCAAGGAAATTAAGGAAGCATCTTACCCTGTTAGTCTGTGGAAGTCAGAGTCAGCATGACACCGAGGGTGTTTTAGAGGGGAGAGGAATATTTTAAAAAAGAGGTGATGCTTTACCATGCATGCCTGTCCAAACTTGAACTGACTCGGTCAGAGGTTATGAACTTGGACATGATCACTATTTTTCTAAATCTCCAAGCAGTCACCTAATAATGCCCTCTGTGCATCTAGACCACAAAGTACTGCTGGGTGGAAGAAGAGAATATCTAATCTAGACTCATTTTTCCACAGTGAATCATAGCAATCTCCAGGAAAGTAAAAATCACAAACTTAAGGCTCCAACTATGATTTAAAATGCCATTTTTCTAGCTTCTGTCTCAAACTTTATCTTGCAAATTAGTTCTATTGTTCTGACTCTGCAGTGATAAAATATCACTGTTATTCTCACATAACTAACATCATCTGCAAATTATCTCCTTTGTTCTGATGTCTTTGGCATGTTATGTTCACTGACTTCACGTATGACAGCCAATCTTTGTGTCATTCATTTGAGTAAGGAATGTAGAATGTGTATATTGTAGCTATTGAACTATTATGGTGCACATCCCAAGTGAAATAATCTACTGTCTTCTAGTGTGCCAGGTTCAAAAATTATAATAAAAAAAAAAAGTAAAATAAGAAGGTGGACTGGATTTATTCTCCCCTTTCTGATAAAGCCAGATAGCATATTTCAGTTTAAAACACAGAAATAGGATAGTTTTTATATTTATGTTATTTGGGTCAAAATCCAGATGTCTCTATTCAGACAAAACTCCCATTTAGCCTTTGATGTTACCCATTGGCCCCAAATAGACTATCCAGTGAGAAAAAGCTCCTGCTACTAGTTCTGTAGGACTGAAAGAAAGTGAATTTTAAGCCTGTTGCAGGTTCAGAACTGTTCATTGTATATGATGGGCCTCAGGACAGTGTTCTATGGGGAGAGTGGGAGAAGTGTTGATGTAAAAATTGCACACATGTTGGGGGAGAAAAATTGAACATTTCTTTAGGGCATTTTTTTTTTAAATATCAGCTGGTAAAAGTACCTCAGGGTTCCAACATCTTATTTTCCATCAGGATGAGGAATCCTCCCTCCACTCCCAGACCACAGAATGCTTGTGGAGATTCTACTGCCCTCCATTGGCCATAATAGCCTCCATAATCACATGCCCTTCATATATGGGAGGTTTGGTTGATTTGCATAGTTCCATACCTCTTTGCGCTGTCTTCTAACACTTGCTTCCCTCATCTTGCTATGATGGACCATTCATGGAATAGAGCCCTTGTCATAAGTGTGAAGTGCCTGGGAGGGTTGTTTTACCTGTTAGGGGTTAACTGAGAGAGGGTGGGGTGACGTCAGAGCAGCCCACCTCGAGGAAGAACCAGGAAGTCAGGTTCAGTTCTGTTCGGAGCATGGATTGACTCCATCTTTCCTAGCTATGGGAGAGATGAAACACCCTTCTATTTCTAAGATTAGGCTGACTGTAAGTAAAATTTTGATTTCCTAAGTTTTTTGTACCTGATTTGGAGTGTCACTGACTTTCCCAGGGAGGGAGGGGTTAGAAGCTCCATATCTGTAAAGTTGCATTAGCTATAAGTTGTCTTCTTTTTTTTATTAAACCTTTTTTTGTTATAAGAAGTGTTTGGTTATTCTCATAAAGGAATCCTAGCTTTAAATTTACCCCAGTTCCCAGGTAAAGGAAAGTCAGTGTGTCTGAGAGGCAGGCTCACAGTGTGTGAGCCAGAGGGCTGTTTCTCTCTCTCTCGGTAACAAGAGGGAGGGGGGAGGGGGAAAGTTTCTCTCCCGATAGCAAGGGAGGGAGTGTTACGATCTTGGGGTCCCAATGTGCCCCAGTCCATGGGTTTGGAATAAGTGCATTGGTGGTGGCAGCTTGGTCCCCATTTCCCTACTGGTAGAGTGTGGGTTTTGGGGGTGAAAAGACTTAACTTAGGCTGGGGAAGCAGTTTATAGTTAAGGGACCATAGAAGAGACTGTCCTCTGTACCCCAGTGTTCAGAGAGAGGGAATAGACACTCTTACAGCCCTGCAATGCACATAGAGATGCAATTCTACCTCATGAATAGGGTCTTCACAGCCTGCCCCCAAATCTTGCAAACTGCCTTTTTTAACCAATTAGCACTTTTACTGTAGGGGGGAGGATTTCTAATTCAAGCCTTCGGCCCCCTTTTCCTTCCAGGAGCAGACCCTGCCATGGTGCTTCCTGCAATGAGCTCTTCTTTGGGCTGCATCTTAAGACTGTTCAGAATTTGAAGCTGATGCAGAATGAGGCCACCTGCTTTTTTAGCAGAGGAGCCTCACAGAAAGAGGATATTACATCCAGGGTCTGTAATTCTCACTGGCTGCTCCCTCTGCCTTTGTGCCACCCTTCCATATATGCAATCAGAATAGACACTGAAACTGGAGCCCCTTCGGTTTAAACAGGAGGGCGCTGCTGGTGGCAGGGAGTACTCTGTGAAAAGCTCCCCTCATTTAGAATTGACTTTCCCAATGGTCTGCCAGAGCTCAAGTCTGCTAACTCTTTGGACATGCTGCAAATCCCATGGAAATCTGAGGAGGGGTGAGGTAATAACTGGCTGAGAGTGGTTTCATGGGCGTGGGGAGGGTTATATTGTAGCATGAATGTTTTTAAATGGCTAGAACTTTTGAACTCCTTATTGTCTTTTTTTTTCTAAATTGGCAAAGGATATGAGATTGCCACTATACATTCTAGAGAAGAGTCCCTATACATCATTTTACCTTCATAATACATCTTAATGTATTTTCCACATGCCTGCATTAACTAAGCTTTGTCTTAATGTTTTTCATATAAACACTTCATCTTTCAGCTACTGTGATCTAATTTATAAATGTGGTTTCAGCTGATTTGTAACTACATTGTTTTCCCTTCATAATGAAAGATTAAACAAATAGGTCTAATAAGATTAAACTCTCCTAGAATGGTGGGGTTTTTTGAGCAAAGAGGATAATTGTCTACAAATGTCTTACCGAAATCAGTTTTTGCCAGCCAATCCATCACCCTCCTCTCCACAAAAACACACAAACTCTCATTAGAAGAGACTGAGTTGATAGACAACACAGGTACAGGAACAGAGAAACCATTCCCACCTCCTTCTAAGGTGTTTTCTATAATCAATTTCAATAAAGATCAGATATCTGTAGCTGAAGGAGACAGAGAGAGATTTTGCACCTCAGCTGTATTTGTCAAATGTAGTAAATTCCCAATGAATTAATGTTATTTTTTAAAAGACTGTAACTATATATTTGAGGAATAATCAGTGTGGGAGAGGAAGCTGGAGAGCTACAGAAGCTTAAAAGCATGAGATTAAAAATGTCTTTGGAACTACACGTAAGACACACTTAATCAACGTTAAGTTTGTGAAAGTGTTTGTTTTTGTTTATTCCTATTCTAAGTTAGCATGAAAGTGTGGAAAAAATGTGTTTGCTTAACAACAGATACTGTCTGACTCCTATGCAGGTGCACAGGTTTGGGAGGGTGCAAGGAGCCTTCTCATAGCTCTCACCAGGGCCACTGATCAATTCAGTCTCTGTGCAGAGGAGAGTGCAGGGATTGCTTGGTACCCTATGCCCCAACTTCTACTTCACACCATACTCCACGCATGAAACCTTTAGAAATAGGTGAGCTCCTCACTTCTGTCACGCTGGCGGTTTTACCTCCCATTGCTCCTGTTGGGGCATTGCAACTCCACAACCTGGTTACAATGGGCTGTACACAACAGCTGTCAGAAACCATTTACACACACACACACACACATGGATTATTAACTAATAGTGCATTTTCACACACATTCTTAGAATCAAAATCATAACATCTCTAGCCTCAAACACCCACTAGGTCCAGATTATAATTACTCTTTTTTCTTTGAAGAACTATTTAGCAATACATTGCCCAGACAATAAAACAAAACAAACCTAAAATCCCATCACTTCATAATATCTAATAGAGACAAGTAAGGGAACACTTTAAAAGGCATTATAATGCATCTGAGGTTCTTTTTGGGTAAATTTTAAATATCTGAATACTTTGTAATGTATTTTTATAGTAGTCAAACACTCTGTTCCTTTTTTCTTCTCCTTGTCACTAACCTTAGTCTGTGAGGAAGAGGGGTTTGCTTTTCCATTTGAGAACAGTCTGTCTGGTTGCCCAGGTCCGTGGAGAGAGAAAATGGGTGACAGACTCGGGTAGTGACCAGTAGAAAGGAGAAAGCCTTGCTCTGATTGCTCAAGTTGGAAGTGTAATAAAGATACAAGGTAGCCTGTAGTCGCCCACAAAGATTTTTTTTCCCAATGCATATTTTTTTATTTTAAAAAATTGTATCTTGCTTCCCCATCTGTGCATAAGATAATTAAGTTTAAAAAAAAACATAGTTAATCAAATGCAGTAAGCACAATTATACTGTATAAATGTTCTTGTGGGATGGCAGAAACTTGGATTTGTATAGGCCATGCATAATTGAATTCAGAACTGATTGCACATGGAGTGGATTGTATTAGCCATACTTTATGAAAGGGCAGTTATGGTGTAAGAGAACTGGTCAGGAATTTCCATCCATCCTTTTTTTTTTTCCTTTTCTTTTTTTGACAGAAAATGCAATTTCTGCAGACTCAATTTTTTCCCCAAATAAATTTGGATTTTACTGAATTTTTTGCCATATCAGGACAATCTAAATGTAGTAATTCCATTTTGGGTTCAGTCAACCCAGATCAAAATATTTTAGTTTGTTGAATTAAGTCAAAATGTTTTTTTTTTGAGTCAATTCAATATTGAACTGCATTCCCCTTAATAGCTGGGGCACCTCATGGAATTTATAGTTCAGATGCCTCATGCCCCCCATTCTGTCTATTGCCCAAACTCTCTGGCTGGCCTACAGTCTTCCAGAATGCTGTGGCACATTATAAGAGTCACATGCCTGGTGCATCATGAGAGATGCAGTCCAGTTAGGAAGCCCAGACTATAAAAGAGAATGAGGACTTGAAGCATCTGAGCCACAACTCCCGTTAGGCACTGTGGCAACACAAACAGATTCAGTTCCATGTTGCACTGAGCCAAAATGAAATGGTTCAAAGTAGTTCAATTCAGGAATGTCAAAATGTATCCTTCCACAAAAATGTGACACTTGGACTGTGTCTCAATTCAGGATGAAAACAAATGTCAAAATACTGAATTTTTCCCTGACCTGGAAATTCTGGTGGGTTTTTTTTTTTAACCAGCTCAGCTGTGTAGGTGCACCAATAGTTGAAGAATAGTGGACAATACGAGCAGCAAATCACTACTCTGCCCCATGTTGCTTCATTTCCACTGATCCCCAGTGCATTGGTACATGAAGTCAAGGCTCCACTGATTTCCCACTCACTTGCCCTCGGTATAGAGAAGGACCAGATATGAAGTAGCAGGCATAAAACATCTGTTTGTTCCTGCATATCTGCACCCAGGATCTAGGTAACCCATAGAGAAGCATAGGGGGAGGTTTTACTCTTCCTTACAGCCTTGTGGGGGAGTGTAAGCCAAAAGACAAGCCTTTGAGAATATGCTGAAATTCAATAATTTAAAGATTCACAGCTTTCCTAAAATTCTGGGCCAAAGATTCTCAATCTTGATTAAGAAAAAATGTTTTAAAAGTCAATGTTACTCTGTGTAGGTGTAAAGGGCTGTGTGGGCAGATCACTCTGCAGGATTGGAGCCTTTTATCTTAACAAATGCCCATGAGAAACATGTCTTTTCCTCTTGGTTTTTTTTTTTTTTCTCCTCCAGAATATTTCTTCTTTGGATAAAATGGGGATTATGATAAGAAAATTCTTATTTCCAATTGTTTCTAGAGCTATGCAGATTATCAATATTGGATTTTTTTGAGAATATAAACAAGCGATCTTGGATCTTGGCATAGATGTCTCCTATCTGTGTTCTTGAATTGGATAAGATATCAAATCATATGCTGATCATTTAACATAGTTTATTAAAATTAAAAGAATCAAACATAATTAAAGTAAACTTTTTAAGTATTATAAATTAGTGTAATCAAATTATCTGATCAAATAATCATTAATATAATGGTTGGAAAAGATAGTGTTAAATCCCATAGTTAACATAGTGACAATGAAATCAGTGCCAAAACTCTAAATGATTTCTGTGATTGGTATAAGACTGGACCAAAACTGAATATTCTGTGCCCATCCTTGTATGAAGTACCTAGTCTATCCTGAAAACACCTACATGACTCACTTGACTCACATCTGTTCTGACTAACAGTGCTCACTTTGGTGAGGTGATTAAGCTACTCACATTGGTAAGAGTTTACAGGATCCAGGTCCTAAAATTGCATGCATTTCCAGAGGTATCACCCATATCTTCCACCCCCAATTGCTGCTCCTTCTGTCTAGCAAACCATCAGATAAGCAGTGATACTGGAGAAGATGTATGTGGCAAATGAGTAATAGTGGGCATATGAATCTTGCAGAGATGGATCCCTGTTGATTTCATTGGGACACAGGAATAAAAGCATACACTTGTGGATCTGTTTGCAGATTGTGCTATGGTCAGTAACACCACTTGCACTGCACATTGCAGATGGTTCTTAATGAGTGTGTTAGGCATTAATAATATAACCTCTTTTATTTCATATTGCATCTATTAATATAGCCCATTATCATTTTGCCTCTTATAGCAGCTGTGAACTGGTCTGATAGTTTCAATTATTTGTTCACAATAGCCCCCAAATTCTTTTCTTCGTCAGCATGCAGGATGAGATTCCCATTTAGTACATATTCTCTAACTTGATGCCTGGCTCCCATGCTAATTACCTCACATTTTTCCGCATTAAACTGCATTCACCATCTGTTCATCCAATCACAAAAATAATCCAAATCCTTTTGAATCTGATTTCATTCTTATGAATTATTGCTTCTGTTTCTAATATGTATTATTATCATCTGTGAATTGGAAAAGGTTGGGCCAGCTACTTGACTTAGGTAAATTGGTGCATTGTCACTGTTTTCAACAGAGCTGTGCTTATTTCCTTGTTTGTATCTGCGATGGGGTGTTCACCCCACTCCAGCCTGGAAAGGGTTAATGTGGCTCAGAATGGGTTAAGCAATCTGCTGGGCCACACCTGAGGGAAAGTTAGGTTTGATAGCCGAGCACTGATTGAGGGTGTAGCCCAGCTGTGTCGGAGCAGGTGGGGTTGTTATATGGCCAGGAAGTGAAGCCCAGCGGAGGCTTCAGGGTACAAGCTTACTGTCATTTTCTGGGCTTAAACAGGGAAACAGGAAACAGAGCGGGAGACACTCTGGGATCCAGGCCCTGAAGGAAGGGTTACCCAGAGTGGTTGTGGAGAATGAAACTGCTAGATGCAGAATAGGAAGCAGCCCAGGGAAAATGGCAGCAAGTGAGATAGAGCAGACCTTGACTGCTGATTGTAGGGCCCCTGGGCTGGGAGTAGAGTAGAGGGAGGGCCCACGTTGCCTTATTAGCCAGTAAGGAAGTGGTGCAGGCTTGAAGTGGAGGGCTGCTGAGGATGATACTTGGTCAACCAGTCAAGGAGACTTTGATACCACAGATGGGGCAAACTATAGTGATCTGTCCAGAGGGCCAACTCATGAAAAGGGAGCATCCTGGGTCTCAAAAGGGAGCATCACTGCAACTCCTGGAACATGAGAGAGGCAACAGCATGAACAAGAGATAGAGAGGGTTGTCAAACTGGATGGAACTATTCCCCAGATGTAGCCATATGGAGGTGCCCCAGAGGGGAATAGAGAATCCCACAGCAGTACCATTGCCAGTTCTGAGATCTCTCTCCTCCCAGAGAATATAAATGCCTTAGTCATGCCCCACAAACTTTAATCTATAATATCACTATCTTGTCTCTTAGGTAGGCTCCTGGGTCAAGTCCTGTCAGCACCTTATTTTGCATGAGGATCTGAGTTAGCTAGTAATTCATGCTGGGCCTATAACTCTTAATGTTTTTTTTTGTTTTTTTAAACTAGTCAGAGTGTATCCACTGGATTTTCTTTATGGCATTTCGGAACTACCTGAGTACATTAGTAGAACACCGGCCTAAAGGATTGATGGCTACACTTATTTGAACATTGCAGGTGTTCTACCATCACATCGCTTAGGACAGAATCTAAAACATTGCACGCAGAGTAAATATGCCCCCTACATCAATCCACACTTGTTCTCTCTCTTTTCTATCCCCTGCCCTTGTCAGTTTTCTTCAGTTTCTAACTGTTGCTGTTTAAAGATTGTCTGCTATTTTAAGCCCTTTGTATTTTTCCCTATGACATTGAAGGATTCCTCCCAAGAACCTCTCAGTCTCCTTGATGACCAGTTATCCTTCCTTCCTTTCTTTTTTTGGTCAATTTCTTTATTTCTAGACTTCTCCCAGGTCTCTCTCGCATTGTCTATTTGTATCTCTAATGTTGCTATGGTTATTCTGGCATGGGTACTCATGAAAACCTGACAGATGAGGAAAGGCTTAAAAAAAAAATCCGGTCACATTTATCCTTGAGAAAAAATCTCCCCTCTTCCCCCCTCCCCCGCCCTCAGTCTTCAGATATGTTAAGAACTATTATAAAGAGACTGTGATCAATTGTCCTCCATGTCCACTGTAGATAGGACAGGAAATAATGGGCTTAATCATCAGCAAGGGAGATTTAGATTAGATATTAAGAAAAACTTTCTAACGATAAGGGTAGTTAAGTACTGGAATAGGCTTCCAAGAGAGACTGTGGAATCTCTGACATTGGAAGTTTTAAGAACATGTTGGACAAACACCTGTCATGGATGGTCCAAGTTACTCGGTTCTGCCTCAGCTCATGGGGCTGGATTTGATAATTTTGTAAGTTCCTTTTTAGCCCAACACCTCTCTAATTCTGTGTTTCTAAGGCTATGCATTCACATGTCATGGAATTTTTCAAAAAGGTTAAGGTCCTTGGGTAAACTATAGAAAATGCAAAATTCAAGGGAGGTTAAAATGTATTTGAACAATTTTACCCGCTTCATTAGATATAATTTTATGAATGTTGTGAAATCATTTTCAGTATGAATTCCAAAAACATTCTGGAAAAGTGTAACTACAGTTCCTGCTTATATCAGCAGATATTTGGTAATCCATTAATCAACTTAATGGAACAGATTTCAGTTTTTATAACCTTTTCCAGCCAATACCTGGAAAAAGTGTTAGGGGACATATTTCAAATACATCTTAATGATTTAATAAACTGTTTGATCCCCTTTGTTCTTAAACATTGTATTGTCCGAAGCACAAGAGGTTTGAAGCTGCCACAATAGAAAAACTAATATGCAACCTGAACAGTGCCATTTTTCATTATGAAAATAAAATAAATATATAAGTACAACCTGAGGTTAGTCTTCAATGTGAACTATGTGACTAAAATGTTATGACAAGGGACATGCATTTTTGACAGTCTCAAAAGGTCAAGAATGAGAATTTCTTACTAAATAAATTCATGCAAATACATGGGGACTTCTGCTTCTATTGAAGCCAAAGGAAATGTTCTGTTAATTTCACTGGAAACAGAATTGAGCCCACAGTATGGCTGGGACAAATGACAACAGAAAGTTTAATCGCAAATCCAAAGAAGTCAATAAAATAATCTCATTTATATTACTATATTCTGAATCGGACCTGTATTGAGCTGCATAAGAATATATTACTACCTAGGAAATTCTGCACCACTGCACATGTTCAGAATTCATGTCCCCTGCAGATTTCTTTGCTTCCTTGCAGAAAACTGAATTTCTGATGGGGAAGCAAAGGGAAGCCAGACAAGCGGCCATGCGACCCTCCCCAGGAGTATGGTTAGGGTATCCGGCAGAGAGAAAATCACTGTGAGGCAGGGGGTCAGGACTGGGGAAGACCCGGCTAGTGGCTTCTACCCTGCTCCAGGCTCAGCTGCTAGTCCTGGCTGGAGTGGAGCGGATGAGATTTCCTCTTCCCCTGCACAGCATCCAGGGCCAGGTGAGACCCACGTCCAGATTTCTCCCCCAGCTGCAGGAAGCTCTGCAAACTCCCACCCCCTGCTTGCTGCACCTATTGCTCCTCACTGCAGCAGGAGGGATCCCTGTACAGGGAGCTGCTCCCCCATCTGCCCAATCCCCATGCATCCAGACTCCCTCATACCCAAGTCTCACTCCCCCACACTCAGAACCCTTCCTGATGAGCTCCACTCCCCCTAAACCTGCACCACCCTAGTAAGCCACCCAGATCCCCTCCCCACCCCACGGAGATATACTTCTTTTGGTGGGCAATCATGAGCATTTTATTCTTTAAACCTTTAGGAATGCCAATTCTGGAAATGAACTTGAAGCACGGGTTGCACAATTATTTACCATTGCTTATCAACTATAATGTAACTTTATAGTGAAAGATCTGCTGTAAAAGCACTGCCAATGCATTCTGGAAATGGTTTGAGCATTAACCTTGTATTTTTATCTGGGTGAAATAGTGAGGTGTTCGTGATTGCTGCATACATCTTATTGTTTGTCATTTCATTTGTTCTAAAGGATGTTGTGAAGTTAGTTGTCAAGTTTTTGGAACATTGCAAAGTTGTTGTTTTGTATGCTTTAGGCTGCTTTCTCGAATGCCCATTTTATATTCTGTTTTCATTGTAAATTATTTTAGTCCATGCCCCTCTCAAATATAATTGTCAAACACTACTTTGATATTTCCCTGACTAGAATCTTGATAAGGGAAGAAGTTTCATATTATAATTGGGTTTTTCTTTTTTCTTAGTGATCCCATTGGTGATTTATATGTTTTTGGACATTTCACTATAAAACCTTGCTATCTCTTCTCTCAAATGTTTTTATGTTGCAGTTTTTAACTAATAACCTTAGCCAAAATCCTTTCATTTTTTTCCTTTTATTATTCCATCTTCAGAAGAACCTAAAACTCTTATCACTACACCTGTTTGGGTTCAAAGTAGATTTTAACCTCTGATAGTGATTTTTTGGGATCCCAAATGTCTATGATCTGCCATACTGGCTCTTGACCATGGATAGGTGGAACACTTTCAACTTGGAAATCACATCTTCATCTGGAAACTTTGTACTTGCTATTGTTACAAGGAACATCGAAGATTCCCATAACTAAATTATGAGAGCAGAGCTTGCTTATTGTGTATTTAGCAGCATGTTCTGTGTAGTCAGTTTAATTGTTGCAATTCCTGTCTCATGAACAAGCATTATGGTAGCCCCTGTGCTCTGCTGAGTGGGAGGGGAATATTATGTGCATATTCTTCTGCATACCCATTAATAGCTAACAGTAAAACCAGCAGCAAAACCCAAACTGAAGATGCAGCAGACAGACAAGAAATAAAAGGGGGATGGAGATGGAGTATGTTTGATGATACTCCTGGCTCTAGATAAAAATTGACTGGTCTCACAGATATCTGCTTTATTCATCTGTCCCTGATTCCTTCCCCCTTTCTTAAAATTGACAGTTCTTTTTAAGAAGTACTTTCCATTTTTGTTGCTCTATTCCATTTCCACACTCTCCCGATTTATTTTTGCTGATGCCACTGTGGATTTTAGTTTCTAATTTTTATTAAAAATAAGCAGAATTGATAGTACAAAGTTATTGTTTTGTGAAAAGAAGCAAAAGGTGGCACCCAGATTCCTTTCTGCAGGTAGTTAATTCTCATTTGTAGGTGTGCAACTAATTTGTTCCTTCCTAAGAGGAGTACTTTGCATTTGTCCATATTTAACTGCACCCTATTTACTTCAGATCATTTCTCCATTTGTCCAGATCATTTTGAATTTTAATCCTATTCTCCACACCACTGGAAACCCCTCCCAGCTTCGTATTATCCGCAGACTTCACAAGTGTACTCTCTATGCCATTATCTAAATAATTGAAGATAGAGAACAGAATTGACCCATGCGGAAGGTTTAAGATATTCAAGAAGTCTTTTGCATATGGCAGGAACTACACGCCCCGTTCTAGAGTGGCCACACTGTAAATGAACAGAGGGAAGGGTCAGAATTAGATTATTCATGGAAGCAAGCAATATTCTCAGTAATAAGTGTTTTTTATAGAAATGGGTCCACGGGGATGAAATGCATTTGTTGGCATAAATGATTCTAAATATCTAGTATCATTCAATTTTTATATACATTCTTTGTGATACTTTGATGTTGGCTGTTGCATTTAAATATTAGTGCAGTGCTTTTCAGGACATGTCTCTTAAAATAGAAATATTATTAATTATTTGATTGCATCACTTATCTGAATCTGTTCAGATTTGGCTCTTCTATGACTTTTCAAGGAGATAAGCCAAGTTCCTATTTAATTCCTGGTATGTTTTAAATATTCTCTGGAGTCTGGTTTTGTTTTTGTTTTTTTGCAAGCATGAACACACTCAAAATCAATAAGAAATAGTCAAATAATATTAGGAAGTGATGCTGACACAATTGTTCTTATCGCTTGTTGGCTGCATGACAGGGAAGTAAAACAGGACCCTTTTCACTGACTTCAGTGGACTTTGGATCAGGCTAATAGTGCCCTTGCTGTGAAAATAGGACTGAGTCCTGGCTCTGGTGAAATCTTGTGTCACAAGACACCTGTGCATTCACAAAGTGTTCTGTACTTGCACCATTTCACTCATATGATCGTTAAAGACATTTTTGTAGAGTTTAAAAATTCTGCCTATGGATATCTGTGTGAGATGAGACCTCTCAGTTATGTGGATATGTGAACGTAGGGCAGGAAATGCTCACACATTCATTTTGAACAGGGAAGCTGTCGGAAAGACTCACTCAATCTTTGGAGTGAATCAAACATACTAGTTGTGAATCAGTCCTGGGGGACACCACAGATCTTTTGGATTTATTCCACAGGTCTGTCACATTTACATTTCATCTGATGTGCAACCGTGCAAAATCAACAGAGTGAGAGAGCTCCAGATACAGAAGAGAGGGATCATTGATATAATAGGGAGTCATAAATAGGAAGACATAACAGGAAAGAATGAAACACAATTCATAATACAATCAGCTTTTATGAACACTATTCATAGTTATGTTTAGATACAAATATTGGACCAAAATCCTGGAAATGACTAATGGTCTCAGTACAGTCCTAAATTATGCCTTATCTACTAGCTTCACTAAATCCCAATATAATATACAGATACTTTATTTCTCTTTAAATGGCACCAGAAAGAATTGTAAATTCCATTTCAGTGACATCAGGGTAAACACACACTGATGGTAATGCAATAGTATTACGAACAGTTGCAGCAACCTTCTTCCTCTGATATCAGCTAAATGAAAATATGAAGTATTATATGCTAATGTTAGAATGGATTTATAAAGTTTACTGGAATTCCTACTTGATTTTATGTTTCATTTCAAAGATTTATGTTCATACAAACAAAACTATATTTCACTGGGAGGACAATTATATTTTACTCCATCACAGAAATAATCTCCATTCTTCTTGTAATGCTTGGAATTCTGACTTTCAACAGTGGTGTTCAGTAATCTTATGTAGCTTATGGGTCTTTGCTGGTCTGTAAATTCGTGTATTTTCAAAATCCTTTGAATTCCCTTCTTCGTCAGTGTGAAATGCACAGTGCAATACAATAATACTTTATTTTTACAGCTTCTTTCAAACCTGTGACCTACAGAGTTAGATAGTAACTGGAATTAGGTGACCTGATTTTATAGGGACAGTTCAGACTTTGGGGGCTTTTTCTTATATATGCACCTATTACCCACAACCTGCTGTCCCAATTTTTCATACTTGCTGTATGGTCACCCCAACTGAAATAGAAAGGAAATTTTAAGAAATATAAGCAAGAGAGAGTACACATGTTTGTAGCTGAGCTTTAAAATGAGATGGTGAGTGGTTGAGGTGGAGAGATTCAGGAAGGTTATTCCAGAAGACACAAGCTACAGCAGAGAAGGTTATTATTTTCTTTTTTCCCAAATCAAGAGTGGTCAGATCACATGTGGGAGAGACAGAACTGGTGTTAGAGAGTGAGGGTGCAGGAAATTGGAGGAGAGAGAGAGTCACACACACATGTTCTGTGAAGTATTTTATTTGTAGTCTCATTTAGAATGTGCATCAGTGTATCGGATCACCTCACATGCTAAGGAATTTTACATCACAAACTCTCTGATGAGACAGGGAAGTATTATAATCAGTATTTTACGGACAGGAAACTGAGAGAGAGAGAGGTTAAATGATTTGTCCAGGATCACACAGAAAAGATATAACAACCCCCCAATCTCCTGAGTTCCATTATGATGCTTTAACCACAAAACCATCCCTCCTGAATAGGTGGGAAGATTTTTTTTTTTTTTAAAAAAAGGAGACCAACTTGGACCTAGCTCCTGAAAAGAATGCATTAGTTTGAATCTGGGATGGGATGGCCATTCTTCTCTTTGCTTGAGAGAAGGCTGAGAGCAGCATTCTGCCCATGCTTGAGCTCAGGGGGAGACCCATGAGGAGAAGAATATTGCATGAGTCAAGACAAGAATGCGAATGATGATTTAGCAGAGATGGAGACAGGACAGTGACATATGTTGCAGTGAAAGGTATGTTTTCAGAAAGAGGAGATACAGTAGGATGAGAAGAGTTCAAGGTCATGGATCACACTCAGGTTATGGACTGTATAGGCTAATAGGAATCAAGTAATGGGATCAGCATTCATGTCGCACTCCCCCTCAGTACATGGCCTCCAACCGGAAGACCAAATATGTTGATGACTCTTGGTCACGTGCCCCCTAAAGCACATTGTGCACACAATAAGAAAAAGTGAGATGGAGAACGTGAAATTGTGCTTGTGGATGTTTGTCATTCCCAAGAGAAGACCTTTCTTTTGAGGCATTTACTATTGCTGAAACAAATTGAGAAGTCACAAGTTTACCTGCTCAAGATGGACAAATAAGGGTCTTTAAAAATGATGAAAAATTAGTATTATTGTGATTAAATTTGTAGTTAAGTATAATGATAGAGATAATAGTACAAAGATAGACAGTAGATAGAAAAGAGCAGAGAGCCAAAAAGGTAAACCTCATGGGATATTACAAAGGAAGGTCTTGTTACAGAGGAGAATTGTGTGTGCTACATATAGTATATACTGGTGTTGGTGGAATAGTAGTTTAGAACATTCTGAGTATCCATTCTCTGAAAGTAAGGGTCCTTTGAGGTGCTTCAGTTTAAGTGCCAAAATCACTGGTCACTTCTGAAAGTCTTGGCTAGCATATACTACTTTATAGGAAGAAGATTATTGTGTCTGTTTTATGATGCTCTTTTAATGCAAGATAGACAAATTCAGACTAAAAATAAGGTGCATTTTCAACACTGAGAGTAATTAACCATTGAAGCAAACCTAGGGACATGGTGGATTCTCCAACATTGGCAGTCTGTAATCAAGGCTGGATATCTTTCTAAAATATGTGCTGTAGCCCAATAAAAGTTGTGGACCAGATGCAGAAATTGAGGTTTTATGACGTTTGTTACATAGAAGGTCAGACTAGATTATGATGATGCACCCACCTGGCTTTAAAATCTATGGCTCTGTAAAATTATTCGTATTACACGTTGAAGCCAATTGACTTCAGTGGCCATATTGAAAAGGGAAAACTGTTACATTATATAAAAGCAAGTGATTAAGAAAAAAATATTGTGTGTTCTGTGTATCTTAATTAAAATATTCAAACTGTGGAAAAGTTTGAATTAGTCAGCTTGGTAAATAACTAGTGACTAAGCCAATTTTAGCTCATTTGTTTACTTGAGTGAAATTACACCAGGAATGAATTTGGCCAGCTGAGTTCAGTTTATGGCATAATGAATCATAATTGTGATGTGTGTTGTGTATAGCATATGAATGTTCAGTTTCACAAACAGTAATATTTGGCCTTTTTGGCATATTTTCTTATAAATCATTAAGCTGAAATCTATATATATATAAAAGTCAAATGGTGTATGTGTGCATGTATGCGTGTATGTATGTGCACTTACTCCTTCCACACCGTTTGAGCTAGAGACTTGAAATTTGGTACAGTTAGAGGTCTTAGGGTCCTAATCAGGGTAAGAGTCGAAAATTTTTCAAATCTCACCTCTGAGGCCCCCCAGGGGTGAAATTATTTAAAGGCCAATCACATCAGCTGGGCAGCTGTTGTTCTCTGTGACATAGTTATGATGTCATAATACCCCCTCCAACGGACCCCGCATTCGCTCAGCTCTCTGCCCCCTCCCCCCTCCAACGGACCCCGCACTCGCTCAGCTCTCTGCCCCCTCCCCACCTCTGATGGACTGGAGTTGGGTTTGGTCGGAGGGTAAGTGAGGTAGGGGTGTCGGGTTTGGTCGGGGGGGTGAGGTGCGGGTGTTGGATTTGGTCGGGGGGTAAGTGAGCCAGGGGTGTCGGGTTTGGTCTGGGGGGGTGGGAAGGTGTCTGGGTGGATGAGGGGTGAGGTGTGGGTGTTGGGGTTGGTCAGGGGCTGTTGGGTTTGGTGGGGGGGTGAAGAGGAGGGTCGGGGTTGGTCGAGGGGTAAGTGAGGTGTGGGTGTCGGGTTTGTTTGTGGTGGTAGGTAGGGTGTCGGGTTTGGTTGGGGGGGAAAGTGAGGTGGGTGTGTCAGGTTTGGTCTACGGGGGGTGAGCTGTGGGTGTTGGTCAGGGGGTGTTGGTTGGGGGGTGACGTGGGTGTGTTGGATTTGGGTGGGGGGTGAAAATGTGAGTCTGGGTTGGTTGAGGGGTAAGTGAGGTGGGGTGTCGGGTTTGGTCGGGGGGGTGAGGTGGGGGTGTCAGGTTTGCTCTCTGCCCCCTCTCCCCTCCAACAGACCCCAAACTCGCTGAGCTCTCTGCCCCTTCCCCACCTCCGACGGACCCGAGCAACACCAGGTATTTTCGCTAGTACAAGAATAAATATAACTCTGGATTTTGCTTTTCATGATGCAGCTGTTATGGTTTTTTTATTATTATTTCTTTTGATGTCAAAACAAGGGAAAATTAAAGTTGGTGTGAAGGCAAAAAAATATGAGCTATCTACTTCATGCTTATTCTAAAAATAATACTTAGTCTTTGTACACTTATGGAGATACACTTCTTGAAAGCACTTTAAAACCATGAACTAAGCATAACTATTATTAGTCCAATAGAAATTGCTCACATTAAGTGTTTACAAGATTGAGAAGTCCTTAGTTAGCTATATGTCTCCAACAGTGTACTAAGGAGAAAAAAGAAAATTAAAGACTGAATTGAGAATGTCAGGTCAAGAGAGGAACAACAAATAAGGTGCTAATCTATATCTAGGTATCTATCCATAGCTCTGGCGAACCTGGTGAAAGAATCAGCATCAGCAGTGGGAAACACTTCCTTCAACTATCCAAGAAGACTTAATATATACTATTTAACATAATACTGTGATGGGGTATAAAACCCCTCACTGTAAATGGTTAACTTTCTGCTGTGGGCTCAGTCAGCTCTGCCCTGCTACACCAGCAATAGCTATCAGGCTTAGAGAGGAGGATGAAAAGGGGAAGGCCCAGCTTATTTAGGAACTGGCTGTGAGGGAGAGCAATCCTTCAGCTACTATTCCTTGAGAGCAGCCTGGCTAGGGCCAGGAACTGAGTAGACTGCTGCCTGACAGAACCTTCCTGAGGGAGGGTAGGTTTGACATGGTACTATTGTTTTGAGTTGCTATGAGTGATTTGCCTGTTTGTTGCTGAGTATGACTGCTGTAGATGGTGCTTCCCCAGAAGGGGGAATGGCCAGATTAAAACTGTTTTGTCTTTTGCACCTAATTAGGGACCCAGAAGTAATTTGTCAGGAGCCCAGGAATGACCCTGTCAGAAATACTTCCTATAATCAGGCAACTATATAAGATCTAGCTGAGAAAAAAAGTTGAAATATTTTTTTAAAGAAATAACTTTGTAATGAGATTTCAGGCCCTTGGTTTTTATATATAAGTATGTACACACATCCATAATGTGTATTTTTGTGTGATCATTGGAAACTTGGTGGATCTAATTTTAAACAGTACCATTGTGAGTATTAAACAGAACATTGTTCATTCTCTCATGGGTAGCATACAAATACATTATGTCCTGCCATGCATACCAGAAAAGCCAGTGTGGCCTTCAAGGTTTTTCTCAACTGGGATATCCATAGAAACCTTACTGTAGTTATGCTGGATGTTCAAATTTATAATAACTACTGAGACCTCTTGGAATGAGTTGTACTCTTCCAAACAATACTCCCTTGATACAGTGTCTCAAACATTTTCTTATCCACATGTCTAATAGAACAAGTCTTGTTTTTATTTTTGTGATTGATGAGCCGAGCAGAACTTTAAGGAGGCCTGGTCCACCACAAGTAGCTGGTTGGAAGAGAGGAAATTTAGAAGCATAAGATCACTTATGAATCATCAGCATCCACTTAGTCTGCTTCCTCCCAATCCACACAGTGACATCACAGTCAATTCAAGTGTTTTTCATTCTCAGCAGAGCAAGAATTGAGAAATTCAAAATAAAAATCCCCAGTCAGCCTTCTCTGAGTGTGCTAGATGGTGAAGGAGGAAGCTTATGGCTAGCTTATAGCAAGGACCTGAAACTAATAAATCTGGGAAGAAAATGCTAGTGAAGTCTTCAGACGAACCTGAAGCATCAACCATGGTGGTTGAGCCTTATTTTTCAATGCATGCTATTAGAGTAGATACTCTGCTACAGATTTACAGAAATCCTATAGCATTATTGGCCAAACAAACACACTGGTACCATGATACATTAGCAACAGGGGAGGAAGAGGATGGTGATACCATCAGTGAATGGTGTTATATCAGTGAATAAGGACCTTTGGAAGACCTTGCTAAGAATTCTTGAGAATAATGAGAGAGCGCCACGCTGGTCATGCTATGAAAGCCTACAAACCAGAATAGCAATTGTTAATAGAACACACAGGGTTAGCAAGCAAGCCAGAAGTTCTGAGTTTAGAGCCCATTCTTTCCCAGAGACCAGTATAAGCAGCTATGCACGGCCATGCTGCCCCTTTCAATGAAACCTCAAGAAAGACTTTACAAAAATCTTCTGAGCTGCCTCTTGCATCATTCACCCATCATGACCCAAAAACAAGCCTGTGTCACCTGATTTACATTAGTTTTTAAACTTGACTCTGGTATATGTTTTCTAACTTTACACTGGTAGAGCTACCGAGGCAGGCAGTATGTCCACCTCTGCTGTGCTTTAGTGACCCTCAACATGTTTATCAGCATCATTCACTTACTAAACTGCACACCACATATGTGACTATCTTTTTTATATTGTTTTACCTTTTGTTTAGTCTTCTGGTCCATCCACCAACTGTACTGTTATCTATAATGTTAACTTCCTCCTTTTTCTTGTTAAACATCTCAATTTCCCATGTTACACCCAACTGACAGTATTAAAATATAGGATGGGCTTGCTGTCCTGTTGTAAGATTCTTATTGCCTTGTGTCAGGCTTAGCTCTCTGTCTTGAGAGATATTTCTATACATTGGATAATATCATGGATTTACTGTAAATGTCAAGCTGGTAATCAATTCAGTCCCCATGCCCCTTTTCCTACACAGAGGTGGTTCTTCCTTAATGTCAAGACTAACAGCTCCTAGGGGATTTTAAACCCAGTCCAGTATTTTGCCATTCAGTAGGAATTGGATTAAGCCAAAGAAGATGAGATAATTTAGTCATGCTAAGGTACTTTGGGCGCTGTATCTCAATCAGTCATGTTGAAACTCTTGGGGTTCTTCCATTACTGCTTTAGGGACACGTTAAAAAAAAAATCAGTTTCAGAGTTTTCCAGAAGAAACTGTTTATCAGTGTATCTGACTTTGCCACCCATTAGACAGATTGTTCACATTAATATAACAAGAATAAGAAACATAAAATAAAATTAAATAAACCTGCTAAAATACTCATTTTATTGTGTCGTTCTTAATTATTTAATTACACTTGTGAGTAGTCTTTACATATTATTCAACATGTGCTAATGCTTTAAAGTTAAATACTCGTTGAAGTGTTTGTGGTATCAGGGTCTAAAAAGACAAAATGCAATGAAAGGCCTATAAGAGTTATGTCAATAAAAGGCAAGAGAATAAAAGAGATGAATTATGGACTAAGACCTGAGGTTCCTTGTTGCTACAGAACAAATAATGTTACTGGATTACTTAAATGAATACTTTTTAGTGACATTTTAGAAGGTGTGCCTGCCACCTGAAAAATCAAATATGCATCACCAATACAGCTTACATGTGATTCTGATGGAAACAAACTTTTTAAAAGCTGGTGGCAAAGAGGTTGAAGGGGAGAATGCTGTTATTCATTTACATAACATCTACTTAGATAAAGCATAGTCAAGGCTGTAACATACTCCACTGAGAGGATGAGTACATTAGTTGCTAAACTTTTAGTACTAAGGCATTGATTCACATCTATTTTTGTGTTTTAAGACATGAAATCTCACTCATGTGGCTGTGTCTATGTTGTACATGTTGGCTATTTGCAATTTGTTCTTATCTATTTGCAGAGCATCTTAAAAATACTTGGAGTGGCATTATTTTGGCAAAGAGAAGAGGGTTGGGGTTTTTTGTTTGTTTTTTTAAAGAGACAATCTAAAAATGTAGATTTTGAAGATTAAATCTTATCAACGATCCAGATAGTTTACAAAATGCTTCTGGGATGGTGATTCAGTGTATAGCAGTGTTCTCTGTGAGTCCCTGATCTCTTTCCTGCTATCCATCTCTGCCCTCTGACAAACAGAGGCTAGGGACACCATTTCTTACCCATCCTGGCTAATAGCCATTAATGGACTTAACCTCCATTAATTTATCTAGTTATTTTTTAAACCCTATTCCACTGACTTAATTACTCCTTATGATTTCAACTGATGAAATCAGTTTTTGTCCTACATTATAAGCTATCCCTCAACTGGATACATCCACCACACCAGAGGGAGTGGTATTTCAGCGGATAGAGATTTGTTTATGTTTGCTATTCAAAACACATGTGAGACAAACAGCCTAATCACGGGGAGGCCTATAAGAGTTATGTCAATAAAAGGCAAGAGAATAAAAGAGATGAATTATGGACTAAGTCCTGAAGTTCCTTGTTGCTACAGAACAATGTAAGGGTGAAAACTGGGGGGGGGGGGGGGGGGAGAGAGAGAGAGAGAGAGAGAGAGCGCTGAGACATCAGGAAGAAGGAATCTTTTTGCAAAAAGTCTCTGTGTTCCCCTCCTTGCTGAGGAGCCGAGCTCATTGGTAGTTCCTCACTGTGAAATTCAGAGAGGAGGGAAGGAGAGGTGTGACTAGAGGGGCTCACATGCTTTGCCAAACACTGTGCTGGGGATATGTACATGAGGGACAGAAGCATCAGGGGTCTTTATTCCTTTGCGTTATTGCTGAATATTTTAATGAGGGGCATAACTCATGTTATTCACTAATTTGCAGGTCTTGACCCAGAGAATGTAAAAACCTTCTGTAAGAAAAGTGTAAACTCTACCCCCATTAATGTTCATTATTCTTAGTAATAAAGTTAAGAGGGTATTCTAGATTTCAGATGCCAATGACTCCATGCAGTTTTCCATATCCAAAATGCTAAGGCACCAAATGTTTTTAGTTACAGCCTTGCACTCCACTGGAATCTGTGTAATTTCATGGTTGTAACATAGGGCTCGATGTTGATAAATGAAAAGTAATGCACATTGGAAAACACCACCCCAACTTTACATACAAAATGATGAGGTTTTAATTTGCTATTATCACCCAAGAAAGAGATCTTGGAGTCATTGTGGGTAGTTTTGGGGAAAATATCCATGCACTGTGCAGCAGCATTCAAAAAAGCTTAACTGAATGTTAGGGAGTATTAAGAAAGAGTTAGATATAAGACTGTAAATATCATAATGCCACTATATAAACTCATGGTATGGCCACATCTTGAATATTGCATGCAATTCTGGCTACCTAATATAAAAAAAGATATATTAAAAATTTAAAAGGTGTAGAGAAAAGCAACAAAAATGATGAAGGGTAATGAACAGCTTTCATATGAGGAGAGATTAAAAATCTTGGAACTGTTCAGTTTGGAAAAGAGACAAGTAAAGGGAGATATGATAGAGATCTATAAAATAATGAGTGGTATGGAGAAAGCGAATAAGCATAACACAAGAATCAGGGGTCACCCAGTAAAATTTATCAGCAGCACATTTAAAACAAACTAAAAGAAATAGTTCTTTACACAATGCACAGTCAATCTGGAATTTGTGGTCAGTGGCTGTTATGAAGGCCAAAAGTATAATAGGGTTCAAAACAGAATTAGATAAGTTCATGAAGGATAGGTCAATTAATAGCTATTAGCCAAGATGATCAGGGATGAAACTACATGCTCTGACTGCCAAGTGCTGGAACTGGATGACAGAAGATGGATCACTTGATAATTTCCTTGTTCTGTTCATTCCCTCTGAAGCATGTGGCTTTGGTCACCGTCGAAAGAAGATACTGGGCTAGATGGACCATTGGTCTGACCCAGTATAGCCATTCTTGTTATACTTTTCATTCATGCACAATTCGAGTATTGACAGTTTGGGTTACATTTGTAAATGATTGTGATTTGGTATCTCTTGAGCAGAAGAAATGACTTTTATCTCTTTCTTTTTTCCTTTCAGAGTCACAGTGTACACTCTGTGGTGAGCCTGAAGGTGAGTGTGTTTCTATATTCTTAATCATTTTCAAAGCTGATCGTGCATGGTCTTGACTCAAGTGATCTGTTTAGTCTGTTAGTTCATTTGTATGGGTAACAGTAGATTGGACATGGTATTAGAAATTATGCTAACACAAGAAACACTCACACTTTGCTGTGCTAGATACCAAAATGAATCAAATTAAACTGAGTAAAGCACAGTACACGCTCCAGGCAGAAGGAAATTATCTTAAAGGACAAATATTCCATTACAGTAAAAATGGAAATATTTGCTTTTTGTTCAGTTTTTTTGTGTTTGCCAGTATAATTTGGGATACGACACACTGATGAGGCACTTGAAGACATCATTTGGAAAAAAAGGACATTGGATAATGTAAATGAAAATGAGTTAATCTGTAAAGGGTCACATTTTCATGTTTAGTGTAACTCAAAGTACTAAGAGAGGCTCTTTTTTAACAGGTGAAGTGAATAAATACTGCTTTTGAAACAAGGATAATTAGGCAATAACATTATTGTAAATCTATGCACTAATGATATTTATTTTTCAGTGCCAGATTAACACCAAGATGAGATGTAGGATTTACCTCAATAAGCACTGAGGTGAATCTGAGGGTTTTACTTTTTGAAGCAGATAGTCCATTACAGGAGAAAAAATTCATATTCTATTACCCTTATTGCTATTAAACAAAATGTAAGAGGAAAATTATCTTCTAATCCAGCTATCTGGAACCTCTCTGTCAAAAGTAATCCAAAATACTGGCAATGATGGATCCATTTTCAGCCATTTTTACAAAACTCAGAAGCTTGATTATGCACTGGCAGTTTAATTTTTCAGCACATTATATACTCAGAATAGTTTCTGAAAAGCAAAACAAAGCTTTCTGTATTTTGGGATGGGAAGGAGGAGAAGCTAATAACTATATTCAGGAGAATTAAAGATGGTGTCTGATGTGATAAGTCTTGGGGCTTTGCAACTAATGAAACAATTCAGTTCATAAGAACATTTTTCATCTGCTTGTATTGATTTATTAACTGTCCCGAGCGGATTGTTTTGACATTTTTGTGTTCCTTTTACCAAAAAACTACAGTACTAGTTGCAGTGCTTTTTCCATGTAGTTTATAAAAAATCAGACCAAATAAGGGAACAGCATAAAACAGATGTTCTATTGCTTTATGTGCCAAACTGAGAACTTTACTATTTCAGTTGTGTGTTAGGTTAATATTGTTGTGCATGATTAAACTGATTTTCCATAATCATGCTAATTTTTTCCCAGAAAACGAGAAGTACATACTTAAGTTTTGCAAACTTCAATTAAAAAACTCATGTCCTTAAAAGTGAACAACAGGGTTCAGACTTTTTTTTAAAAAAAGTAATCAATAACAAGCCCTTCATTTTTATGTGTTTAAAAAAATCTATCAACTGGTGGGTGAGTGTGTTGTTGGTGGGACCTATATTAACTTGGTATTCAGCTGTTTAATTGAGAAGAAACAAACTGTTATAGATGGGAATTTCTTCCGGCGCACCAGCTAACTCCTTGAGCGCAGTGCTGATGGTTGCTAATTGTTAAGTCTTAGCTACAGTTTTTAAAGCATACTCATTAAGTTCAGCAAAAATAAGTGAAAAGGATTTTTACAGTCTGTGTTTTCTTTGCTTCTGAGTGCACTTTCTGAGTCCTGGTAAACTCAGTGGCTTTAACCATAGTATTATGGCGCAGTGGTAGCTGCATACGGAGTTCCATTTGAACATGAGCGTTACACTTTTATTTTGTCAATAAAATGGCAAAAAATTCCACTCACAATATGTGTTTAGCACTATATGAATTTTTCATTGTGCTTTATGAAAAATGAATTTGATAGGAAGCGACTAATGAGAGATCAAAAATCACCCATTTTGGCAATTATTCGATTGGATTGCCTCTTCCTCCCCACTCCGAAATCTAAAACACTGTGGGATCTGTCCATTGGCTACACGGTTGCTCAGCTATACATAGATAGTATTTGTTTCAAGTATTTTCCAACTTTTTTTTTTTAGTCATGGAAAATACACTTCTATTCATTTCCAGGGGAGGGAGGCAGAGATTGTTTCATCCATAACTTCTGTAGCTTAGGGGACAGTTCCCTGATGTAGAAAAGAGGCTGCCGCAAATTTCTTACCTCTTCTAAATGCTGTTTAAATCCCTATCCAGTTGATTATGTTCACTATTGACTAAGGCTGTGGATCCACCATAGAAACAATCAGAAAAGTGCTTCTGAACATTCCCCCATCCCCTTTTTAAACAACAGTTGAACAGAATGTTTATTCAAAGTTGAGCAGGCCCGGACACCAGGTCTTTATCATGACAAACTCCTATCTGATCCACTACACCACTTTGCCTTCTGTACTGGTTTAGTCACACTGAGTTATCATATTTCTAACCACTATAAACTGCATTGGTCTGCCAGAGCCAGGAGGAATCCAGGATCACCAATATTCTACTGTGGACTAGTAACTAGTTGTGGAACACACTGGGAAGAGCATGTGAAATTGTCCTCCAATGGTTCATCTAGAAAAGAGTTTGTGCTTACTCCTGCAGCTCAAATAGTGAGAATTTACAGTAAGCTAGTGGTCTGAAGGTTAAGAGATCAACAGCAGGATTTATATAAATTTGGAGGCATCATAAGGATGATGTGATTCCCATGAGGAAAAGGCCACTTTAAAAGAGGCTTTTTACTTAAAATCCTTAAAATACACTTTTCATATTTGTTATTTATCACATATTTGCTTGTGCAATCAATTGTTCAATGTATGTGTAACGTGTCCTTGTTTAAGTTCACAGAAGATTTGAGACCTTGACAGCATTCAGCTTGAAAGCCTGTTTTTTCAGCACAAGCTATAAAGACTTAAGTGTTTATATCCAGAGCTCATCAGCTCAATCCCTGTTACTGGCGATTGTCACACTTGCAGTTGTACCACATTAGCAAATTTAATTGTTGAGAGGTATTCCTCATATTAGTAGAAAAGGGGGGATGCAGTAGTCTGATCTGCTGATACAATACAGACAGTCTCACCCTATTGCTGCAGCTGCTGGTGGTGGTATCTAATTTCCAGGAGTCCATGAGAGACTACAAGCTGTTTTGGGAAGTGAGTGATGGTGCAGATTTCTTCACGGAAGTTCCCTTGTGCTGAAAGGTTGTTGGTGCTAAACATAGAGGGTTGCTCTGGCTGTACTGACTTTCAGTAACTTTTTTAACAGAGATAAAATGATGTAAACAAAGAATTTACTGAGGCACAACATCGCTTCTCATGTTCTTGAGGAGCGTGGATGAAGTCCAGAGTAACTTCAGCAGCAGTTGCTCCCAGTGATCTGTAGGTGGATGCAGCTCTTCATTTTCCTGACCCTCATGTGCTATCCTCTAAATACACTAAACCGATATTAAAAAATTGGAGAATTAGGAAACAAACTCCATTTGGTAGCAGGGCACACTCCAGCCATTCAGAACCTTAAAAGTATGGAACTAAGTTATGGGGAGAGACTTGTGCATCCTTTTCCACCTTCATATCGCTTACAATACTAATAACACATGCCAGCACTCTAATAAAGCTTCCCCTTCCATTTTTGGCTTGTGGCTTATGTATTCCATCATTATTGTGTTCCTTGCATTGATAAAGGCAACTGCATAAATGCAATATACTTTGAGTTTTGTAAGGTGTTTGACTTAGTACTGCTCTACATTTTGATTAAAAAAATAGCACTATCTATATATATAAAAGTCAAAGGGTGTATGCGTGTATGTATGTATGAGTGCGTGTATGTATGTAAGCTTACTCCTTCCACACCGTTTGAGCTAGAGACTTGCAATTTGGTATAGTTAGAGGTCTTGGGGTCCTAATGACCGTAAGAGTCGAAAATTTTTCAAATCTCACCTCTGACGCCCCCCAGGGGTGAAATTCTTTAAAGACCAATCACATCAGCTGGGCAGCTGCTGTTCTCTGTGACATAGTTCTGATGTCATAATACCCCCTCCAACAGACACCGCACTCGCTCAGCTCTCTGCCCCTCCCCCCTCCAACAGAACCCCGGAATCCCTCAGCTCTCTGCCCCCTCCCCACCTCCGAAGGACCCTGGAATCCCTCAGCTCTCTGCCCCCTCCCCACCTCCAACGGACCCGAGTTGGGTTTGGTCAGGGGGGTGAGGTGGGGGTGTCGGGTTTGGTTGGGGGGGTGAGATGGGGGTGTTGGGTTTGGTCGGGGGGTGAGGTGGGGGTGTCGGGTTTGGTCGGGGGTAAGTGAGCTGGGGGTGTTGGGTTTGGTCTGGGGGCGTGGGAAGGTGTCTGGGTGGGTGAGGGGTGAGGAGTGGGAGTTGTGGTTGGTCAGGGGGGGGTTGGGTTTCGTGGGGGGGTAAGGTGGGGGTGTTGGGTTTGGTTGGGGGTTGCGGAGGGGGGTCGGGGTTGGTCGAGGGGTAAGTGAGGTGTGGGTGTCAGGTTTGTTTGTGGTGGTAGGTAGGGGTGTCGGGTTTGGTTGGGGGGGGAAAGTGAGGTGGGTGTGTCACGTTTGGTCTACGGGGGGTGAGGTGTGGGTGTTGGCCAGGGGGTGTTGGGGTGGGTAGGGGGGAGACGTGGGAGTGTTTGGTTTGAGTGGGGGGGTGAAAATGTGAGTCGGGGTTGGTCGAGGGGTAAGTGAGGTGGGGGTGTCGCGTTTGGTCGGGGGGGTGAGTTGGGGGTGTCAGGTTTGCTGTCTGCCCCCCTCCAACGGACCCCACACTCGCTCAGCTGTCTGCCCCCTCCCCACCTCCGACTGACCCGAGCAACGCCAGGTATTTTCGCTAGTAAAATATAAATAAAGCACAAATTAAATGGACTAAGAACTGGCTAACTGACAAATCCCCAAGTAGTTGTCAAAGGAGAATCATCATCATTAAATTTGAGTGTTTCTAGCATGATTCCACAGGGATTGGGACTAGAGCAGGGCTATTCCCTGTTTGTACCAATGATCCTGAAGTAAATGTAAAATCACTGCAACTAAAATTAGCAGGTGACACAAATATTGGTGCAATGCTAAATAACGAGGACCGAGAAGTCATGCAGAGTGATCTGGATCACTTGAGAAGTAAGGTCTATTCAAACAAAATGTGTTTTAACACAACCAGATGCAATGTTCCACAAATACAAACAAACAATATAGGCCTTACTTGTAGAATTGGGGACTGATCCTGGAACACAGTGACTCAGAAAAGATTTAGGGGTCAGAGTGGATAAGCAACTGACCGTGGGCTGTCAGTGCAACGTTGTGGCTGAGGACTAATGCAATCCTTAAACGTGTAAACAAGGGAGTGATGCATAGGAACAGGGAAGTGACTTTTACCTCTGTATAGGTTATAGATGAGATTGATACCAGAATACAGTGTAAAGTTTTGGTGTCCATATTTAAAGGATGTTAAAGTATAAGAACTTTCATGGAGTGAAAATGGCAAGTAGTCAAGGAGTCTTTAATCTAGCAGAGAGCAACATAAGAACCACCAATGGCAGGATGCTGAAAACTTAATTAAAAGTATCCAGTGATTTTTCTGGATGCCCAGTTTGAGATGTCTACAACCTGATCTTTCACAATATTGAACCTATAAGGTGCTCTTTAGTGTTCAAAGCACAGCTCCCTTGACATGCCGACTTACAGTTGCTGCTGTGAGTGCTCAGCACTTCTACAAATCAGATCTCAGGGTCCTAAACCAGGCACTAGAAAAGGAGGAACATGCAATTAGTGGCCACCTGTCAGAAGTTTGGTTTAAGTGACTTGACTAACATCACACAGGAACTCTGTGGTTAAGGCAGGGATAGGATCCAGTTCTCAAGGGCAGCATTCAACTACTTGAACCCTGAGACCATCCTTTTCTCTTCCTGCAATCCCTTACCTCATTCACTGCATACCTGTGCTTTGCTTTCTTTCAGAAGGGTATGGCCAGTGTATTATATGCAGTTATGTTACCTCACAACTCCTTCTAAGCAAGCACATTTATTCTTAGGGGGAAAGCATTCCAGAGAAAACATAATCAAAACAATAGAAGAACCTACACATCTGCTAAAAGCTTACCAAAGGTCATCTGTTAGTCTTATGTGGCCCTTAGTAGGTCCTTTCCATCCATTCCACAAGGATTGGACCCCAGCCTTGGACGGTAGGTTGTCTGTTTTTTGCATTATAGAGAACCCTAAGAGTTGGTTTAAACTCAAGCTATTTATCCAAAAATCTGTTTTGTCTAGTCTCTGAAAAACCCAGTTTCAACTATCTTATAGTTGGCCGGATTTCCACAAATTGACTTGCATTAATCATCACTTTTGTTGTTGTTCTTGAAGAGGAGTTGTGGTAGCCCTCCCCCAGGAAGCAGAACACAATCACACACAAACCATTCATTTAAAGCAATGGACCCCCAAATATTGCAAAAAGTCACCCTGTCTCTCCTAGACTCTTCCTTTATTACACAGTCCTGATTCATCCCCAAAGTAGATCCATCCTGTGTACTGAATAAGGTTGGGGAGTCTTGTGAGAAAAAATATGTGATCATGTAGTTAAAGACTGCGTCATAAGGCATATACAAAAGATGAGTTAATTAAGTTAACTTTCCTTCTAGCATATCCTGACTTTTAAATGCTTTACTTAGCAACTTAATATTTAAAATACTTTTGCATTTATAATCATATCTTAAATGTATGTTATGAAGGGGTTAGACTTTACAATTGAGATCTTAAGGTCAAATATTCCATAGTAATTGCAACCACGCTTGAATTATTGTTGCAGTTTGTGCTTACAATTCATGTGTGAGCACAACCTGAGGATGTATCCACAAACCTACTACCTGCATTGGGATGCCAGTCAGGCCCGTCAGAGGGACAAGGACTCAGATTCTCTCCACCCCTGAGTTCTTGTTTTTTGCAGGAGCAAAATGCCTGCACAAATTTTGCCCACAACCTCTCAACCCTGTGAGAAACTATCCCATAGTGTGTAGCAACTTGGATTGAATTTTCCAAAAGCCCCAATATATTCATATGAGAACTTCACATTGTTGTTCTTTAAAACTTTCTCTTTGGAAGTTTATCAAGACTACTTCCAAACATACACTCAGAGTATGCTCCCAGACAGATTTAAAAAGAAGGATCTTGGAGGACCTTATAGCATTGCAGGGTCTGTCATGATTTTGCATTTATGCACATGTACAAAAAAAAGGTTGAATGAAGCCCTTAGTTTGCATATGGAATTTAAGGGTAGTTGTTTTAACGTGTTGTTTTTAGATATGTACCCATTGAAGTGCCACTGACACTCTTTTGCTTCAGTAAGTTTAAGGAATACACACATTTACATATTAACAAGGTAATTTACATACCAGTGATCCTATTTTGATGATATTTTTTTTACTCTGAACATCCCGTATTCAAGGAGAGGGAGGGAGTGTTCATTCATCAAGCTATGCACAATTGGCTTCAGAACTAAGGGCAGAAAAAGCGGAAGATAATATACTGTACTAAGCTGCTGACAACTCTGCCAGAAAAACAGAAGGATGAAGACCTTGATTAGAGCAAATACAAACTAATGTTAGTGATTCATGTTACCGAACAAACATCAAGGAGATGATGTTCATTTAAGGGCTTGCCTTTAAATCACACTGCAAGGGGGCAATGAAATTTGTTTTATAACTTTTCTCCATCTGATGCACATGGAAAAGATTGAGATGTGAAGAGGGAGTGGGGAACAAAAAATATTGTACCATATATTTGAGAGTAATGTCAGAGGCTGTGGGTATGATCCTAGGATTCATCTGGGTATATCTCTCCAAATCGGTTCCCATTGAGAGGGCTTCAGGTATTGGTGCCCCTCCTTTCCTCTGGGTCCCTGCCTGTGGCACATAATAGTGCACTTTGGTATCTCCTGTTCTTAGCCTGTAGCACACACTAGCTTAGTCTCCAGAGGGATGTAATACTTTAGACTGTTTCAGGTTATTGGGCTCAATACAGCAGTAACTATGTGCAGTTTAGTGGCCTGTGATGTACAGAACGTCAGGCTAGATGATCTGGTGGTCACTCTATCTCAAAAAGGATTTATTAGAAATAGCAGAGATGTAAAAACAGATGACAAATACAATTCAGATATATGGAGAAAAAAACCACATGAATTTCAGAATTGGAAAACATTGGAACCCTTTACTCTATAGAGGATGCAAATGAGGGAACATAAGTACAAAACAACAAATTCTTCTTCAAGTGATTGCTCACATGCATTCCAGTTAAGTTATGCACGCGCTGCGGGCATGGTTGCCAGGAAGATTTTTCCCCTAGCTACAGACTGGGTCAGCAGGGAGCCCCATAGAGTGGCGCCTTCATGGTGCTCTATAAGTACCCCTGCGACCCAGCCCCCACCTTAGTTCCTTCTTACCGCTCGCGCTGGTTGTCGGAACTGAGGAGTTCTGCGTTTGCGATCTCCTTGTCTCCTAGCTCTTATCAGTCTTTAGTGTTAATAGTTTGTGTTAAAGTTCTTTGTTATTTTAATAGTTAGTTAATAGTGTAAATAGTTAGTGTAATTAGTTAAGTGCAGGGGTCTTCCCCTGCCGCTCGGGGCTTATGCCTCCAAAGGCTCCGGGCTTCAAAGCTTGTGGAGAGTGTGGGAAGCCTATGCCCTTGGGCGACCCACACTCTAAATGCTTGAAGTGCCTGGGAGAGTCTCACATAGCAGACTCCTGTAAAATCTGCAAGACTTTTAAACCCAGGACAAGAAAAGATAGAGAGTCTCGCCTCCGCCACATTCTAGTGGAGGCAGCTCTCGCTCCAGACTCGGGTGCGGTACCGGGACCCGCTCCGAAGACGGCGTCCACCAAGACCAAGCCTCGGCACCGGTCGCACTTCCCGAGCGTGAAAAGGAAGCGTGAGTCCCAGGCACCGGTGTCCGTTCAGACTTTGGACCGCGGAGACCAGCCGCCGGCACCGCTACCTGCAGCACCGGCTATAGACAGAGGCCGCTCGGACGAGCAGCCCCCGGCACCGGCACCGTCGACTCCGGCACCACCAGAGGTCCCGTTGAGTCCGGTGCAGGTGGTTTCCCCCCTAAGGGTGCAGGTCCCGCAGCAGCTCCCCTCCACGCCGGAGGCTTTTGCTGCTGTGAGGGAATTGTTGGCCACAGCTTCTCCTCCAGCTCAGAGGCAAGTGCAATCCAGGGGAAAGCCGCCCATGATTAGCACTGAGATGGCGGCCAGGAGCCTTTCGGGGTCCAGGTACCGCTCGATCTCGCGGCGCCGATCGGACTTCCGGTACCGTTCCACCTCTCGGCACCGGTCGCAGTCTTGGCGCCGCACAGAGTTGAGACCCTGCTCCAGGTCTCCTCACAGACGATCATGCTGCTCGCAATCGCGTCGCCGGTCTGAGTCCTGGCGCCGATCCAAGTCCCGGCACCCTTACGGACATCTGCAGGGCAGCTACCTGGTCCTCTGTCCACACCTTCGCCGCCCACTACGCCATAGTCCAGCAGACCAGGGACGACGCAGCGTTCGGGTCAGCAGTCCTGCGATCAGCGATGGGTCAATCCGATCCCGCCTCCTAGGTATTGCTTGTAGTCACCTAACTGGAATGCATGTGAGCAATCACTCGAAGAAGAAAACAGGGTTACTTACCTGTAACTGTTGTTCTTCGAGATGTGTTGCTCACATCCATTCCAAACCCACCCTCCTTCCCCACTGTCGGATTAGCCGGCAAGAAGGAACTAAGGTGGGGGCTGGGTCGCAGGGGTACTTATAGAGCGCCATGAAGGCGCCACTCTAGGGGGCTCCCTGCTGACCCAGCCTGTAGCTAGGGGAAAAATCTTCCCAGCAACCATGCCCGCAGCACGTGCATAACCTAACTGGAATGGATGTGAGCAACACATCTCGAAGAACAACAGTTACAGGTAAGTAACCCTGTTTTCTATTAAAACTGGGCCCTTTCAATTATCTATACTTATACCAAAGCAAGAGAACAGTGAGTAAATTACAAAGGCTGCAATTCAAAACTAATTAAAGGAAATATTATTTTACCCAATGTTAAATTCACCTGCGGAACTCATTGCCACAATATACCATATGAGGAGGAGAAGAAGAAGAGATAGAGTTTTAAATGCACTAGATGCTTCCATGAATAATGAGAATTTCCACAGCTACAATAGAAAATATTATTTACCTAAAATTTGTTTTCTTTAAATTCTTGGCATTAGTGCAGAGACCAACCTCTTATTGAAGGGATTAGAAAGAAACTTTGACTGTACATGCAGGTTATCCGATTTCCTTGCCCATTCGTCTGAAGCTGTAGTCAGACAGGATACTGAATGTAGTTATAATTGGTCTGATATGGTATGGTATGACAATTCTTATGATCCTGTGAATCTTGATTTTAATTGGATCATGTGAGTCCCTGAAAGTCAAATCTCTGAGTGAGTGGAAAGGGAAAAGTTTAGGCACCTAAATACTGTTTGAGGATCTAGGGCAAATTCCCCTTGATATCAATTCACTGAAATCATGGGAATTAGGCCCGGAGTTAGGTGCCTTTCTTCCTCTCCACACTGTGAGCTCAGACAAGAAAACTGAGCATCACTGGTGACTCACCTAATCGGGGCTGGTCTCCTTGTTATCTTAATTGTAGCATTAAAACACTTCAGAAACTTATTCTGGGGTTGCATGTGCAAAGTTATATCAGCATACAGAATATTGTATGTGATTGTATTATGTGCAAAGTCAGAGGAAGGGCTGCAAGATGTGGAATACATGACATGACTTTTTTTATTATTATTATTTCAAGTGCCCGTAAATTAAGCTAGGGTTTATTCTGATTGCCTTTATGGCTAGTGAAGATGCCTTGTTCAGTTGTTCTGACCCTGGACATTTCAAAAAAACTAATTGGATACATTTTAACAATGAAAAGATGGGTTATTTGTATTGCTGCAGATTTGCATTTTCAAATGAAGAATATATCTAGATTGTTGTATATTTGTCTAAGGAGAAACCAGGTTGTGTTCAGTTTTTTGCTAAAATGTAGCACTTAAGTTTCAAGAATGCCAGACTCTAAATGCCTTCACATTGCTGACACTAATAAGTGGTTGCTCTGATCAAAGCCTTTATCATGTGATTTTTTTCTCCACATAAAAATATGCTAATTTCCACATATGAATGTCTTTCTACCAGCCCACCTGGGGAAAAACAACTAAAAATTCTGATTTATTAGTTTTTTTCCAAATTAAAGAAAACAAATGATGAATGTTTTGTAATCAGAACCAACAGTTTTGTTGAGTTTTGGACAACTTGTCATAAAATGTATAAAATATCTAGAACCATCCTAGAACTATCCAGAATGACTGAGATCTCTTTCTAGAGTGTCACCAGCTAATTCAGACCCCATCATTTTGTATGGGGATTATGTTTTGTAATGTGCATTTCTTTGCATTTATCAACACAGGATTTCATCTGATGTTTTGTTGCCCAGTCACCCAATTTTGCAAGATTCCTTTGTTAACTCTTCACTGATTTAAATATTGGGAGTAATTTTGCATTGTCTTCAAATTTTGTCACTGTTTTCCACCCTTTTTCCAGATTATTTATGGATATGTTGAACAGCACCAGTCCTAGTACAGACCCCTGGCGGACATCACTATCTCTCCATTCTGACAACTGACCCTTTTATTCCTATCCTTTGTTTCCTATCTTTTAATCAGTGACTAATTCATGAGAGGACCTTCCCTCTTATCCCATGACTGTTTACTTTTCTTAAGAGCCTTCGGTGAGGGACCTTGTCAAAGGCTTTCTGAAATTCTAAGTGTACTATATTCACTGGATCAGGCTTGTCCACATGTTTATTCTAAAGAATTCTAATATATTGGTGAGGCATGATTTCTCTTTACAAAAGCCATGTTGTCTCTTCCCCATCAAATCGTGTTCATCTATGTGTCTGATAAATCTGTTCTTTACTATCGTACCAACAAAATGGTTGATACTGAAGTTAGGTTTACCAGCCTGTAATTGAGCCTCCAAACATCTGGTACTGAAGCTGATTTAAATAATAGGTTACATACCACAGTTAGTAGTTCTGCAATTTCATATCTGAGTACTTTCAGGACTCTTGGGTGAATACCATCTGGTCCTGGTAACTTATTACTGTTTAATTTATCAAGTTGTTCCAATATCTCATGTGTTGATACCTCAATCTGGAACAGTTCCTCAGATTTGTCATCTAAAAAGAATGGCTGAGGTGTGGAAATTCTGGAGAAATTCTCATTGTTTTCCTTATTAAAATAAGGAATCTGGACAATATTTAGTTCAGAAAGAATTTCTTAATATTGTAATTTACTGTTCACAATATAGATAATGTTCCATCTGTATGGCTATATGATTGCTCATAGTATTTATATTCCTCCTAGCTTAAATAAGACTAATGGTAATAGGAAATTAAAGAATGTTAGGGATTTTTGCAATTATATGAATAAAATCTTAAAATAAAAATGCTGACAATTTGGATTAACTGACTCAACTGTATTTTTATCAGTTGTGTGCATTGCTTCCACTTGGTGTTCAGGCATCAGGGAAACAGAATGGAGTCAAGTAGTCCTGCATGCCTTTCAATATATCTAATTTTGAAGCATCTTGACATGGTTCTTTAATATCTTTTGATAGCAACAAATTAGCCTGTTTTCTACATTATTCATTGAGCATTGTTTTATGTGTGTGCTCTTTTGTTTTGTTTTTGACATGATGTGAGGAGATGAAATGTACTGCTTCCTGTCATTTTCTTCTGTAATATATGTATCTTATGACAGTTCATGGAGTCTGCTAGGGTTTTTAAGCAATGCTGTCTAATAAATTACAATAATTTTAATATTTTAAATCAGTGTTGAGCAGCATGTTGCTATTGAATTGACATGATAGTCTTCAAAACTGCATTTGGGCATGTAGAAGAAGTGATTTATTCAGCTAGTCTGTCAGCTAATGGACTAGCTCATGAAAAAAAACCTCTCCACAGCCGATTACACCTAGTGCAGTCTAGAGCATTTCTTGAACTGGTGAAGCAATAGTGAAATCTTCTAATATTTGTATTTTATGCATATGTTGTTATAATCTTGGACAATGTTTTCTCTACAATGGATCCTTTGGTAATTAAACCAAGGATCTCAGCATATGAAAATGCTGCAATATCATGTCATCTGGCTATGCTGGAGGACACTGGATGTAGTTTAATTAGACTGCAACTTTATTCTTAGATGTCTGGGAGTACTCTGCACGTAAAAGTGCACAGGGCAGGTAATCCCATAATCATTTTCAATATTAACCAGGGGGCTTGAGTCAGCCCCCGCTCCTTACCTATCCTGATCCCAAGTCAACTCCCTGCTGGGACGTCACCATTTCCCAGCCCCCTCAAATGAGAGTTAAGGGAGGATCCATAAAGGAGCGGAGAGTTGGCCCTCTGGTGTTCTGGACAACCACCCTCTTTATATAATGAGTTGCAACATTATAGCCATTCCATTCCATGTGATTCCATTCCATGTTTTACCCCAGATAAGCTTCCTCTCCCTGAACTCGGGGAGGGGGGGGGGAATGGGATCCCCCCTCACCTTAGCCAATCAGATGATAAAGCAGAGATTCCTTCCCAGCTCCCCAAGAAATGAATGACTAGTGCTGTGCCCACAGTGGATCCAAACAAAACTAGTATTTCACCACTCACATGGTTAGGGGTGTAGGTACTGCTCACTTAGTCCAGCTGCTCACTTGCACCAGCATGGGTCTATATAGTCCCCCCCCCCCTCTCTTCCAGTCACCTGGGGAGTGGGCAAATGGGTTGGAATCCCCACACAGATCTTGTCTGCCACTGCAGCAAGAAGTCTTTCCAATGAGCCAGACAACGGCCCCCACTGATTAATTTCTGGTGAGATCACTCAAATTTAAAGACTCAAATTCATTTTCACAAAGTCTCTCATTATCTCTCCATGCTGCTTCTGTTGAAGAGATATTCAGCACATTTTTGTTCAGATACCCCTATTTTTCAAATGTATGAAATCCTACCACTGGGCTTCATTTTCTGAACTCCTCATTCACTTGACTGGGAGGTGCAGATAAAGACAAACCAAATTAATTTGTTCAAATGAAATGTAATTCCAGCCATAGAAAGTGAAGCCTGTCCATTCATTTTGCATGCCACTGGTTAAAATAAATGTGTATCTAACCTGCACGCATTTCAAGTGAATGGCAAATCCCTGTTTTATTTCAATAATTGGAGAGTCAGTCTCAAAGGCCCACATTCTGCAAACACTTAAGGATGTATGTAACAACAATAAGGTGAATATTCCTATGGATAAAAATGGGTCTGTTCATCTGAGTGAAGCTACACACATTCTTTAGTTCTATTCCCGTCAATAGGACTAGCCACATGAATAAAGGTACATTCATATTTAAGGGTTTCCAGGATCAGAACCATTATAAACAAAGTCAATATGTGGGTAGCTTAAAGCAACTTTGGTTTAGGAACAAATTCTTTGGTTGGCTGATTACTACTTTTCTACTATTTGTTTGACTGCATTTTAAAATAAAAGTGGAAATAAGTTCTGCAATACCTAAGGATTTGTTGGAGGATTTCAAGTCTCCTTTTTATATGCCGACCTTTTCTTCAGCATTTTGTTGAAACTTCTTAGCAGGGTTGAGGTTGTTCTTTGAATATGCAGTCCAGTATTTCACCCATTATTTATTTAGGATTGTATGAATAGTCTGCGTGTTTGAAGATTATCTGCTTTCCTTTATCTGCTCATTTCAATAGATTACCATGCTCAGGTTTATTTTTTTTGAACTGTACTATTCCTTGCAATATGTAAAGCAGCAACTTTTAAGCTTTTAAGTTACACAGTAACAGCTCCCGAATTTTTCCTCAATCTTGTTTCTTTGTGTATCTTCAATATCCCTATCCAACCTTAGACTGATGTATAAACGGTGTATAATTCTACTGAAACATACCCAACCTCTATGCTGGCAGCAGAGACAGGGTGGGGCAGGAGCACTGGTTCTCAATACTTGGGCCAATCAGCATACACTTGCAGCCCATGTGACATTCTCGGGGTTATACAGGTAGTATTTTGTCACAGATGTGACTCAAATACATAAATAGAGCAGGTTGTTTGACTAAGTAAAAATTATTCTCCTTTTCTTCGTTACTTTTCAGAGTGAACCCAGTCTTTAAATTAGAATGTAGCTTTTTATTTCATTTAAAGTGAATTTTGTAATGTGGTATCACACCACCGTGCGTTTATCTCTGGCAGCCACAGTTTCAAGCTTAACAGAGAAAGTCACCTCTGCTACTTGTTTTAGAGTTAGTCTCTAGAAACACAGAAAGACCAAGGATAGTGACTACACACATATTTACAAGTACGATGTTTAGACTGTTTTACAAGTTCTATTAAAGTTACAATTACCCAACCATATAGAAATTCTATACAGACCTATACACAAGTTACAAATATAGTTATGCTCACATCCTTAATAATAATATTAAGGTCTGATGGGATCTCTCATGGCTCCATCATCAGTAGAGGTATGGTTCCTGCTGGAGTTTCCCGTAGGTAGCTCGATTTTCCTGTTCTTGACATCCCCTTTTTATATTGTGATTTTGTCTATACATACATTGTACACATGTCCATAAAAGTGTCAACCCTCTTTTTTCTTATTGGTCTGTGTCCCCTGGAAATTTAAGGCACCATAATTTTCTATAGGCTGCATACATTTTCTTTATTCTCATTAGCACTGATGCACAACCTGTATGCTGTTGTTATGATGCATGTCAGAGACAGATGCACCTTTTCAGTATTTTTATGAACTAATATTAATCTTCTGGATAGTTTTTCACAATATTACCATTTGGTGCCTCTTTTCCCATAATCTTAGGGTATCTGGCTATTTTCCGGTCACTTATGTTATTATTTCTTGTCTCCAAGGCCTAAAATAGCTCAGCTACGGTAAACTCTTGCAAGCCTCAGCCTACAGGTTCTTGCATTTTAGCTCATCTTGCTCATGTCTAATATTGATCAGTATTGAGAAGAATCCTGTTTTATATGCTTATAATCCTACAGATTAACTCTAATTAACATAAAATGAATATATGTTATAACATATTGATTAATCATAACATCATACAATAAATGGATAATAAATTAAAATAATTGGCTAAAAGAAACATCCTTTGTTGCACTCACATTAATTTGTGCATACTGCAATACAAGCTTCTTTTATATAATGTGCCCATGTTTTAATAAGGAGAAGCGTTTGCCTTCCACAATGTTAGAGAAGCCCACGGTATTTATTTAATGTTATATTTTCATTATACTAGTACATACCTGACAAAAGTTTAACTTGAATGTTCTTTGTTCATAGTGTAACCCACATACCTTCTGGGTGTGGGGTTCTGTCCCATCTAGTGGCACTGAGACCACTTAGAGAGAGAGAGAGATAAATTGAATCTGCTCTACAGCCTTAGCTGACAGGCAGTTGGCTTTTAGCTTATGTGGTAGAGGCTCATGCACTAAGCTCCAGAGGCCCCAGGTTCGATCTCTCTCACTGATAACCGGGGTCTGTTGACATTACAATAGGAACTTCTAGAACTGCTCATACTGCATCTTTCAAGTCCTGTCAATAAACTGTAATCTGTTTTGAAAAAAAATATGAATGTCTGTGTTTGTAAACTGGGTTCAGCTGTGAATAGAGTGTAGCTGAACCTGGTTTACAAATTATTGCTTTATCACTTGTTAGGTTTTTTTGGGGGGGAGGGGGGATACATAAGTGGCTTAAATAAAATTAAAGGGCTGGATTCATTGCTATATTCTGATCATTTTGCACTTCTCAGACAACCCAAAGCAGTTGACAATTTGTCTTAACCGTCTGTTTAAGTTAATGGTTGCTTTGCATCAAAGGAGCAGCATAAAGCAGCTGTAAGGTGCTTGTGAATTTGGCCAAAATTTTCAACTTGTGCCTACACAAAGATAGTAGAGAGTTTACTATCAATCAAAGTCTCTTTCAACTTCAGTCTTTTTCTTCTTTCTGAATCCTGTTCTACAACCTGTATATTTTAGCTAGCCAGCTGCTGAGAGCACAGGTATGGGAAAAAAACAAACAATTGCCTTGGATACCTTTTCTTTGGAGCGGTATATTTTAGAATGGAAATGAGTGATAATGAATTCTAGCCCATAACCACCTCTTTCCTTTAAAGTCTGATAGAACATGGAAGAGGACAGATCCTACAATTGCAGAACTCTCTTTGACTTCAGGGATAAGTGGCTAATATAGATTGTCTATTTCTAGCACAAATCTTTTGATAGCTGCTAGTAGTCACTAACTAGAATTTGCTTTAGGCTGGTGATAGTAATATTAAAGCCTATAATGATTTTTTGTAATAAAATACCTGCTTTAGGCTTGTAAAGCAATTTTTCTATGCTGCCCAACCCAACTCTTCTCCATCATGGTTAAATCACTGTAAGAGTCACCAGATTTGGGTTGGATAAATAAGATGATTCTTTAGTACATACCAAACTTAACTGATTGAATAATGAAAAAGGGGAATTGAGGAACTTTTCACTAGTCTCCTTCTATGTATAATAAATAAATAATAATAAATATTCTATGATTCTATGAGCCCAGATCATAGAATCATAGAATATTAGGATTGGAAGGGACCTCTGGAGGTCATCTAGTCCAACCCCCTGCTCAAAGCAGGGCCAATCCCCAGCTAAATCATCCTTGTGCCAGGGGCCGTTCATCATTATTAGCAATTTAACTTTTCAAAAGGACAAGTCTGCAACAATAGTGAGTGGGGGGAAGGGGCAGTGTGAGGCTTGGTAGAGAATTTTAACTAGTCATTAACTAATTAATTATCACATTTCTGCAGGAAGAGAGGGAGGGCGTAGATGGAAATAACATAGACAGTCTACAGGACTTGACAAGGGTGACCAAAGGAGGCATTGCCTGAGCTGGACAAAGAATATAGGGCGCCCTTGTTCTCAGCCCTATGCTTATTTCACTTGACCATGTTGATTCGCATGATACTGAGTGTGTGTCTTGTGTGTAGAGGCCACCTTGACTTCTCAGCAGAAAAGCCAGCTCACCTGTAAGAAGTGACTGGAGAGAACTTGTAGTTATCAAGCATTACTTCACAGCTGAAAGCTGGTCTGGTCTGCTGAGATCCACAACAATCAAACCAATTATACCTGTGGGTCTCGTGTATCAATGCCAGCCCTGGGTCCTATTATTTTTAGGAAAAATCACAATGACAGACTGTCCATTGTGGCAGCTGGACCGTGTCACTATATGTCCATTTTTTTCCAAGAGTATCTTTAGAAAGAAAATGTCGAGAGAATGACTTTAAAAATTAATAAATAAAAAGAACAAAAGTGGCTTGACACTGGAGTCTTGAAGTCACTGTGTCTGATCCATTATTAAATATAACATATAATTACAGCTAAAGATCCAGCTGAAAAAAAGAGATAATGAACAAGAAGATATGGGGACTTATTTTTGTCTGTCTCAGAGGTCCTTATTCCAGGGTAAATTATAATAGATAGCATTACCTAAAGAGAATATAAGTACTCCAATTGAGAGCTATGAAGAAAAAAAATCATACCTAGATGACCTTCAAGCATTCAGAGATGTAGTACTAAGCAGAGCATTTTATATTCAAAAACAATTGATAAAAATATGTGAGTGCTGTACATATAGCAAATAAGTATATTTTGGTGGGTTTGTAGCCCCTGTTTATAAATGAGTACTCCTTCGGGGAATCACTTTTAAAAATAAGTTGTAATAAATAATCAAGGGCAGGTCCTCAGCCAGTGCAAAATGGTCTAGCTTTATTGAAGTCAGTGGAGGCGTGCTTGATTTGCAATGGCTGAGAATCTTGCCCTACAAATTATATGTATTAAAATAATTTCAGGGAATATTATGAAAGTGTTTGTACATTGGAGCTATAAGGTCAAGTCTACTGTGTTTTTGGCTAACTTCCTTGATGCACTTTTAATGCCTATTGATCTAAGAAAAGAATCAATAATACATAACAACCAAGCCAAATAAAATTTGCACAGGGAAAGTGACACTTTTTAGAAGAGGCAACACTTGCAATGTAATTTAAGAAAACAAATGGTAATTGTTTTTACACCAAAATGTGGGAACACAGCAGGAAACACTGGATTTTTCCACTCATACCAATTTAGAAATAGGTAAACACATTGTAAATATTCACAGCTTTAACATTCCCTCCAACTCACCGCCTCCTTATACAATATTTTTCACCCAGTGGAAATCATCTCCTCTGTTACACCTTGTATTTATAACTCTGGATTCCCACACCACTCTTCATTCTGTTTCCTTTCATAAAAACGAAGACTACTCTAAACAGTGTTTATATATGACACAGGGGCTTTTACTTGTTTGCACAGGTACCACTAATTATTGAGTGTTGTATAATTTATTGGAGAAATGATGGCTCTTAGTGTGATGAGTCTAGCTTCCCAGCACTGTTGACTTCTTGCCAAACCCCTATTTAGGATTCTCATACTTCTAATATTAGTTAGAATAAACTCATTCAACATCTTCCACACTCAGGAGAAGTGGTAATAACATTAACATGAGTAGGGTTATATTTGTCTCCATCTAAACATTCATCAATGGCAATTCCAGTAGGGATGCACATACCGGACCTATTTTTGATACTGCTTATACTTGTTTAGTTCCATTGACTTCAGTATTATTCCTGATATACAGTGATGTAACTGAAAACAGTGGGCCCCTCTAAGTGTAAACAGTCAATATAAACTAACCTTTTCAGGTGTGTGGTTTGTTTTGTGGACAAAAGGTGCAATCTGTGTGGAGTGTTATGAGCCTCCACTAATGGAAGTAAATGACTGAACTTCTCTGCCATCCTGATTGTGAAGTCCCAAGTTAAATATGGTGGAAGAGTGAAATGAAGGAGAACTCATCACATACAGATGAGATCACACAGTTAGTGAATTGTTCCATGTTGTCCTAAATGACTAACTGGAAGTCAAATATTTCCTTTTGTCACATTTTCCCCATAAACAATGTTGATGAGGATAATCAAAAACAAAGAAAACAAAACCAGTGTTTAGGTGACATTTACAAAAATAACATGTTTTGGAGAGAACATAAGCTAAATTAATAGGGTTAATGACTCCATATTTACAAAGGCAAATTTAATGTTTATTACTTGGAATAATAAAACAAAAATATTACTGCACTGGTTGCCAATTGATTTCTGGATGAAGTTTCTGGAGCTAGTTTTTACCTATATATTTTTAGTTCCGGTTACCATTGTCTACATGTTTTTGTCTCTCCCCTCCAGTTGTTTTTTAATAAAATAATTGTTTTGGTTTTAAAGAAATCTGTATTCCATTAATTGAAAGCAAACAGAGCCAAACATAGCAAGAGCAAATTTTATTAAACCTTCACAGTGCATCTGCTCCAATCACAATCACCTCCTAGCATTACAATCACTGCACTTCTGAGCATAGCAACAAATATTAGTGGCTTTCAGCTTCCAGTTGCTGCCTCAAGGCATCCCTGAGCCTTATGGCCTTGTGCTGCATCCTCTAATAGTTCTGGTCTCTGGCTGTTCAAATGCAGCCTCCAGGCACTGAACCTCAATGGTACAGCCCTGAGTGAAGCTTTCATCCTTACCTTCACAAATATTATGGAGAGTACAACATGTGGCTATAAGCATAGGAATATTGTCATTGGCCAGGTCCAGCCTCCCACATAGGCAGCACCAGCGGGCCTTTAAATGGCCAAAAGCACACTCAGAAGTCATTCTGCATTCGCTCAGCCTGTTGTTGAACTACTCCCTGCTACTTTCAAGGTGCCCCATGTATGGCTTCATAAACCACGGCATTAAGGGGTAAGTAGGATCTCCCAGAATCACAAGGGGCAATTTGACTTTCCTTTGGTGAACTTCTGGTCCAGGAATAAAGTCCCTGCTTGCAATTTCCTGAACAAGCCAGTGTTCCGAAAGATGCATGCATCATGCACCTTTCTGGACCAGCCTGCGTTAATATCCATGAAACACCCATGGTGATCCACAAGCGCCTGCAGAATCATTGAGAAATACTCCAAATCCAGATTATGTAGTTTAAGTCAAATGCTGATCTATGTGGAAGATAAGATTAATTGAAACCAACAAAGAGTTTTTAGGCACTCTTGAAATATTATGTATTTATCTCATGTTCTTCTTGCTTCTTCTGTATAGTAGATGTCTTAAAAAATTGAGTCAAGTATCAGGTCATTACCTCTTATTATCTTTCAGGTCACTTACCAGTTATTTGCAAGGGCCTTATTCAAAGAAAAAAAATCAGCTTGATGCTGTGTGGACAGAGAGCAGAATGAATGACAAAATTAACCATAATTCAAGATTTAGGAACAGTTTATTACTCATCTCATATAGAAAACAGTATCTATATCTGTAAAAAGAGTAATCTTGCTCCGTTTCCAATGCATTCTCTAACAGATTGTCCATGAAACTGCAGTTATGACAACACTGTAAGTATCATATCCCAGTAAGGATGACAGTTGACGGAGTTGCCCTGGAGCTTCAATTACTTGGGCTCCGTGATGATGAATGAAAACTGTTACAGCTCTCAGGAGGTCTGCAGCAGACTGGCAACAGTTTGATCAGTGATGGCATAACTATTAAAGATCTAGGGAGACTGAAGTATTTCAGTAACTACAAAGAATAGACATTTCTGGGGGTTTGGCTTGTCCCAAAGCTCAGTGTGGCTGAGCGAACTGAATAAAAACAGCAGAATCACGTTTAGTTGCCATGTTTTGGGATGTGCAACAACTACTAATATGAGGTGGGCCGTGTTTGAAATGAGCAGAAGATAAATATTTTAGTACCTAAAGATTAACAAACTTCCTGTTGACACCTTCAGCAGAAGAAGCTGAAGTATTTTGCACATGGAGAGAATCCAGAAAAGTAGAGACTGTAGTCTGGCTTGGGAGCAGTGAAAAGATTGCTCATGCAGTATTATGAAGTAGATAGGCCTATAAGTTAATCAAAGCATCATTATCACAAGACACTTTTGCATTATGCTACTGACCCACAGGGCCATGAGGAAATGAAAGAAATCTCTCAGCGGGATCTCGTGAGACATTCTGAAGTACTTGGCTGTCAGCACCTTGGATGAAGAGCAGTAGACACCTCAATGAATATAAAATACACCTGTGGTAAATTGCTTAGTATTGTTTAAAATAATTGAGCAGATTATTATTTAATGTCTTGATTCAGCAGATCACTGAAGCATATGCTCAATTTTAAGTGACTGGTGTCTACATGTTTAAATTCTTCATTGAATCATAGCCATTATGCCACTGGGATGCATGTGCTTTACAGTCATATACAAGGGTACTGGAACAGTTTTTATAGTGGGGTGCTAAGAGCCCTTGAACCAAACTATGAACCCCGTATATAATGGAAACCATGTCAATCTAGGGAATGCTGCTGCACCCCCTGCACTCCTAGTTAAAGGCACTGTGGCGGGGCGGACCAGCCCCGCATGGGGCCGGGCAGCCCCTGGCCGGAAGCTCTGGCAGTGGAAGTCCCGCCTCCACTGCACTGGGCATGCTCCAAGTGTTCTGGCTGTATAAAGGGAGTGAGCCCAGCTCAGTCAGGGCTGGCAGCCATAGGAGAAGGACTTGCCTGGATAGCTCCTGCGGAAGACCAGCCCCAGCTGCATCCGGAGCCTGAGCCAGACACCGGCCCTAGCCTGCCAGGAATCCCAGGCTGGAGACAGCCGGAGCCGAGGCCGGACCCCGCCTCAGGACCTGCCGTCGACCACAGCCTGCCTGCCAGGAGCCCCAGCCGGTGACCGGACTGAGGGGGCGATGGCCCCACCTACCCCCAGGAGATCAGCGGCCAGCCGGGAGCCCCGGTCACCGGAACGGGTAGGAACTGACCCCGGGCTAGCGGGGGAGTGGTACTGCCCACCTGAAGCCTGGGGGCAGACTCTGGCCATGAGGCCACACCGCCCCACAGCGAAGGGGGCTCTTATTGACTAGGGCCGATAGGCCATACCACCCCGAAGCTTGGGGGAAGATCCTGACTCTGGCCACTAGGCCACACCGCCCCACAGCGAAGGGGGCTGCTATTGACTAAGGTCGATATGATGATGAATGATAGGCCACACCGCCCCGAAGCTTGGGGGAAGACCCTGAATCTGGCCACGAGGCCACACCGTGATAGGCCACCCTGCCCCGAAGCTTGGGGGCAGACCTTGACTCTGGCCACTAGGCCACACCGCGCCACAGTGAAGGGGGACGCTATTGACTAGGGCCGATAGGCCACACCGCCCCGAAGCTTTGGGGAAGACCTTGACTCTGGCCACTAGGCCACACTGCCCCACAGCGAAGGGGGCCGCTATTGACTAGGGCCAATAGGCCACACCGCCTCGAGGCTTGGGAGCAAACCCTGACCCTGACCGCGGGGTCATACTGCCCTGTCCCAGAGGCCTGAACTCTGACAGGCACCTATGGCCATATGAAGAGAAAAATATATTTGTTTCACAGAGTTTACAATCTATGGGCCCGATTCAACTCCCAGTGAATTCATTAGGTATTTTGACTGGTCCTGAATTTTAAGCATAATCAAGGAGATAACAAGGAATGCAACAAAAAAGCAAAGTGAATGGAGCAATTATGTTGTAATGTTTGGCCTACTTTTGTTAATCCAAGCCTGCGGGGTGTTGTAATTTATATGACTATGTTAATATTGTAATGTCAGCTAAATTAAGGATGATGAGCTATGGTTTGAAAGAAAAATTGTTGAAGTTTGGGTGCATTCATATAGTATTATATGAGGGAACTGAGCTTGTTTAGTCTGCAGAAGAGAAGAGTGAGGGGGGATTTGATATCAGCCCTCAACTACCTGAAGGGGAATTCCAAAGAGGATGGAGCTCGGCTGTTCTCAGTGATAGCAAATCACAGAACAAGGAGTAATGGTCTCAAGTCATAGTGGGGGAGGTCTAGGTTGACTATTAGGAAACACTATTTCACTAGGAGGGTGGTGAAGCAGTGGAATGGATTACCTAAGGAGGTGGTGGAACCTCAATCCTTAGAGGTTTTTAAGGCCTGGCTTGACAAAAGTCTTGGCTAGGATGATTTGGTTGGGGTGGACCTGCTTTGAGCAAGGGGTTGGATTAGATGACTTCCTGACGTTTCTTCTAACCCTAATCTTCTATGATTTCATGATTCTTCTGTGATTCTATATTTACTCCTTTTCTGAGAACCTGACTTCTATGCCTACATTGCTCTGATTATTAACTGGTTTGAGGCTGTCTGTAGGATCATACAAGTGCATAGTCTATAGACATATGTCTTGAGAAACCTAGCAGTAAATTCATCCAATATAAATGTAAGGAATGCAGCATAGCTTGCTGGTGGATATCTTTCTAATAGCAACAAAAGCATTCTATTGATCTGTGAGTTTAATTAAAATGTTGAATTTATTTAATATTTCATGTAAGACTCTTCTGATGTGAAAGATCATTAGTTAATGGTCTGTAAAACTAGAGCACTTCTACTGTAACTATGTTTCATTTTACAGTCAACTGAATTTAGTATGGCATGAAACTGCATTCTGAGAATATTCTAACAATAGATCACAAGTTTGTCTAAAATATACACGTGCAGTAGGTAGGTAGGTACACAGAAAATATTTTTCTGTGTTCTAGTTAAAGGGCCTGATACTGTTCTCACATGAATTTTACACCAGTATAACTTCATGCACAGTTAGAATTGGGTCCCAAAATACAGATTATGTGGGCCTGACTTTGGGTAGGACAGGTAGGTACTGGCTTACCCAATGTTTGTGCGCAGTTACCATAATTGTATCCACAAGCTGGGGATCTCAGTATACAAGTGTGTGTGTTTGTTAACAGAGGATAAATGACATCAAATTGAAGAGTTTCAGTGTACCTAAACTGAGTTTATCATTTCTATAAAACACTGTCCCAGCTGGTTCCATTAGGTGGTTCAGGCAATCCAGCCATATGAACATTTACCTCACCTTGTGATTTGACAGCAAAGTACTAGCCACTGTAGAAAGGTTAGTTTGACTGGTGTCGCACCCACATTGCTCACAAGATGACATTCTTATTATCTTCGATTGCAACTTGATTACTGTTTGTTCCTTTATTGATATAAGGTTAAAATAAATCCAGGGAAAAGGGTACTCTTGGGGTGGTGGGAATATGTTGCTATGGCAGTAAACTAACACAAGGACACTTATTTCTATAATATTAGTTTTGAATGAACATTTGTTTTGCTTTTGTTTTGTGCAAGTACATTTCTGCACCCCACAATCCACTTAACTACTTTTGTAATTACATAAAACAGTTATTAAAAGTGTTGGCTCTCTCCATAAGAACTAAATGTTAATCTGCTTTTCAAACACAAAAATCCAACTTGTAGTATTCCTGGGGAACAAAATTGAATAACATGTTTTATTATTAATCTCTATAGAGATTCATAAACTTGTTTCTAAGAACCTAAGTAGATTATCTGTTGATTACTCACCTGCTGCACAATTCCCCAGTGAGAGGAATTACCAGATAAAGGGCCAACTTGCTTTGAAATGCAAAATGAGTGTATTTAGCTAGATATATCCAACCATCTATTTGTGACTCTGCGTATCTAATATTTAAATACACAAATTGTGCATTATAATGCTAGCTAACAGCATAATAGTGAATGGTGTATATAACATATAACTTTACTAATTATTTAAAAAGTTGGGAGTGTGCTGTATCTTAGAATTAAAGATAAGGGTGCCCAAAAGGCAAGTACGATGGGAATCGTCCCAAAGGCAGAGTCTGCATGAGTTATGAGGCATCTGCCAGGGAATTAATGTAATTTACTCTCCACTCTGCACAGCTGTCTTCTCTCCCTCTCTATCTCTCTTCCCCTCACCCCCATGTTGGTCTTTCCATCATATTGCAGCTGTAGTTACCATCCTTGCTCTTCACTCACCCAGCTCTTAGATTCCTTTATTTTTGTCCAATCTCATTCCTCAGCATCTTCACACTTCCTCACTCTCACGTTTAAGTATCTATATAGTGACAACCCTGTCTATAGCATGGCTTTTGCCGTGGCCTGCTATAAATTTGTTTAATCAAAATGCCCCCATCCAAAACTTCGGGCATGTTACACTCTACCCTTCTTTCAGAACTTTTAACATCTACAATATATTCATCTTGCTCCTTGTGCCTTGAACAACTTCTGTCCCCTCCTTCACACCTCTTCCAGGTAGTGTCCTCTGCCCTTCAACAACTTAATAATTTCATTTAACTCAATTTAACCAACTTTCCCCTCCCACAAGCGACGTCAGTAGTTTCATAGATTGATAGATTTTATATCCAGTCAGGACCATTGTGATCATCGGGTCCCACTTTCTGTATAACACTGTGATTTCTCCCTGTGATTCCTGCATGTAGCTTAACAACTTGTGGTTGAATTAGGCACACAGGGTCTTCTAGGAAGTCATCTATTCTTGATTTGAAGACTCTGAGTGATGGGGAAAGTGTCATAACCTTTCGTAATCTGTTCCGATGGTTAATTATGCTCAGTGTTTTTTTAAAAAAAAAAATCTTAGTTCTGGTCTGAGTCTGTTTTGATTGTAAACTTTCTTCTTTCATCTTTAAAATGCTGAGTGCACCAATTGTACTGAATAAATAGAAACCAATAACCCTCTAGTGTTTGTTCTTCAGTGTAGTGATTTCTCTCATTTCCCCTTCCTCTTTCTGTCTCCTTTCCCATATCCAGTTCTTGGTTGACTCTCTCCCACCTTTCCCAATGCTTCTCTCTGTATATAGCCATTATATGCCATTTTCATTGCTTCGCATCCTGATTTTATTTTTTTGGTCTCCTTTTGACATTACCTGATATGCTGCATTATTATTTATTGTTTAACACGTCTATTGTAGTGGTGCTTTGTGGCCTTAACCAGGTCAAAGCCCCATGGAACTAGGTGCTATAAAGTCTAAACATTTAGTAATTGGCAGCACTTGCCCTGAAGAGCTCTCAGTTGCAGCACCTATTTTGGAAGTCCTGGTGTGTTTAATAACACACCTTGCAAGCGAGGCCAGTAAATGCCAGCTGGGTTCCCTGGCCCTACCTCTGGTGCCTCCACAAGGTGTTCCAATCCTCCCCTTGAGGAGGAAGTGCTACTGACCTGTGCACAGCAGGAATGTGAATTGGGGCATGCTAGCTGGAAGGGGGGAGAAGTGTTAGTGTTGCTGGAATCAGAGCATCTGGGGGTAGAATGTTAAGGCACTCTAGGGCACCACCATGGAGTACTGTGTAATGGCTAATCTCACCCTGAGGAGGAGAGCTTATTTGCCAGAGGGATGGGGGGGGGGGGCAGGTATTTCCTTGCAAGGAGAGGAAGGAGCAGGAGCTACATAAGGGGCCATTTGCTGACTATGTTGCCTTTTATACCCATACCTGCCAGGCTTGTTAATATACCCAGTTTTAAACTACCGTCTTCCAAAATGCATGTTGCAGTGCCATGCCATTCCTGGGACAAGGGGACCTTTACAACCGGCTGGGACTCAAACAGCTGCAGGAAAGGGGGAAGAAAATAGTTTCCACTTTTGGTTTTGTTGCTAAGTTAGTGGCGGGTGGGGGAGGAATGAGGGATGAGTGGTGAGTTTCTGAGCAGGACATGACTGAGGAGGACTCCCAAGTGGCTGCTGAGTTAGATTAGTTCCTGCAGGCAACCCTGGCTTAACAACACCATCTTTAGAAAAACTCAGTTGGAATGACATTACAGGCTAAGTATATTAGCATTTCTAGATTTGAAATATAATTCCTGGGGGAACCACTCTTGGCCTTCTTCCCATTGGTAGATAATTGCATGGTTGCCATAATAGAGTCATAGATTCCAAGGCCAGAAGGGACAATTGTGATCATCTAGTCTGACCTCCTGTATAACAGAAGCCACAGAACTTCCCCAAAATAACTCCTAGATCATATAGTTTAGAAAAACATCCAGTCTTAATTTAAAAATGTCAGTGATGGAGAATCCAGCATAACCTCTGGTAACTTGTTCCAGTGGCTAATTACCCTCACTATTAAAAAATGTGAGCCTTATTTCCAGTCTGAATTTGTCTAGCTTTAACTTCCACCCATCGGATTGTATTATACCTTTCTCTGCTAGATTGAAGAGCCCATTATTAAATATTTGTTCCCCATGTAGGTACTTATACTCTGATATAAAGTGACCCTTTAACCTTCTCTTTGTTAAGCTAAATACTTTGCGCTCCCTGAGTCACAAAAGGCATGTTTTTTTAATACTTTAGTCTAAACTTTCTCCAATTATCAATATCCTTGTATTGTGGGCACCAGATCTGGACACAGTATTCCAGCAGCAGTCACACCAGTGCCAAGTACAGAGGTAAAATAACCTAATCTCTCTACTCCTACTTGAGATTTCCCTTTTATATATCCAAGGATACTATTAACTCTTTTGGACAGAGCATCACACTGGGAGCTCATATTCAGCTGATTATCCACCACGTCCCCCAAATCTTTTTCAGTCACTGCTTCCTATGATAAAGTCCCCTATCCTGAAAGCACTGCTTAGTTTGTAATGAAAGAGGTGTAGCAGCTCAAGCAATTTCATTACATTCATAACTGATGCAGCAAGCCCAGCAGTGCCAGGGCTATGAACTGCCAAGTCTAGCGGTCCCGGAGCTCAGCCCTGGCACAAATTAAGCACTGCCTGTAAGTATGAACTACATATTATGACACACTCTAACAGTGGCAGATGTTCTGCAAATCTTGGGGGATTGGAGCCCTCATTTGAATTATAAAACCAACAATTCAGTTTTAGCTCAACATTTGCACTCCCTTTACTAATCTGTTTTTATTTTTGAAGGTTGTGTAGGAAGATGCAAAATATTTACTGGAATGTAAACTATGTAGATCTATGTTCTGTCATGCACGTTTATCAAGGTGTTTTGTTGAGTATAAGTACATTAGATAGCACAGGTGCTCCTTATTCCTTTAGTGCCATATTAAAGATGTTTTTCTCCTTTTCTTTTGAAAACTAAGACCTATCAGTGTTAGACTAAGCAGGTCTAGAGGGGGCAAAGTTGGTCTAATATTCTGGTGTGGGACTGAGGGGAGAGAAGAAAGAGGGTGCTACCCCTACAGAGTCCCATCTGAATTGGCTCCTAAAGGCTGAGGAGGAGTCATCGGGGCTTAATTTAGAACTGTCTTGTTAGCAATGTATACATCATATATAGTAGTGAAACAACACATCAGTCACATACATAACTACATGATCTACGTCACATATTGAAGAGTCCATAGTCATGACCCATAGCTACGTCCAAGAACAACTTTTCCAGAGCAGTTCATCTGAGATCAGTCTGTTGCAGAGCAAGGTTTGTGTTTGTGTAAAGCACAACTCACGGTTTCAATTTACATCTCTTGATTTAAGGTAAGGAGTAGATTAAAAAAAACCTTCATAAATGCTCCAGTCTGTTCAGTCTGCATTGTCTAACCCACACAGAATACTGAACTCCTCCTGTGGATTGTTTTATGTGTTTTTCTAACTGGAGTTATACACTGCCATTTAATCCAGATGCTTCAACGGCATTTTGTATATATTTGTCTGGATTTTTTTGGCTTTGGACCCTTGAAAGGACAGAGGGATTAGATCTGTTACGCATGGGGACTAAGTGCAGGTCAGCATTAAGCTTACATGATTAGTGTGTATCATGCATCCCCCTCTAGTGACTATTCCAGAGAAAACATGAGACTGTTACTAAAACCAGCTGGCATAATTATCTGCCATTAACTCAAATGATAGAGGCCCATGCATTTAGTACTCGAGATCCTTAGGTTCAGTCCCTGGTGGCAACTCAGGATTACAGTTTCCATACATCACTTAGGTCCCATATTGAGTGCATTGGCCTTGTACTGGCCGTCTGCCTGATATGAATTTCAGGGGTCTATCCTTTTCAGTTGCTCACGCTGTTTTTCACTTTGAATGGAGGCACTGCGACGTTTCACTTTGCTTCTATCCTTGTGCTGCAAGAAAACAAAACTTGCTTTACTTTGCTTTAGACATTTTGTAATTATTTTTGGTACACATTATAATAAGGGTTTTATTTAAACAGTTCTAGACAAGTGAGTAGAGTACAAAAGCATTCTATTTTAGAAACAGGCAGACTCATGTTGCTAAGCTGCATTCTCCATTTCACTCCTCCACTCAAGGCAGAGCCCATTCACTACTACAAGAAACTCAACAGTTCAAAATTGGACTATAGAGCACCAGAATTCACACTTAAAAATGCAGGGCAAAGATGAGAGGTCAGCCTAAATAAGGGAGTTTGAATGGATGTAATTTAACATCTTTTAGCTCCCTCTAAAAATGTATGTTACACCAACATAGACACCCTTTAGATTCCCATATGCTTACTTACATAGACTCATCGTCGCTTTTCAGTGTGACACTTACCCATCACCTTTACGTATCACCTCTGAATTTAGTCCAAAGTCTAACTGAGTGTAACAGAGTGGAAGTTTAATTTGGCAGCTGAACAGGAAGGACAAATAGCTGCCATGAAGATCAACTAAGATGCTCAGCAGCTTCTGGTTGTTTTTTTTTAACAGATTCTTTTTTAAAGCATTTTCCTTCTGTAGTTTGGATTTTACTTTAATGTAATAAGCATGTGTTATGTTGCTGGAAGTATTTGATTAAAATAGAATATCACAGGAAGGTATCATAATCAATTAGCATTACCATGTAATTAAGCACAGCTCAAGCACATAAATCGGAGGCTTTCCTGCATTGCTGAAATCTAATATATAGTGTAGCAGGGAGGCGGGGGCAACTATGGATCAAATTAGGTGTGTCTCTTCCTCCCAGGCACGACTTTGTTCTTTTGTCAGCTAAGGAAGCAGAGACATTGGCCCCCACTAGCACCTGCCATCAGCCTCATGCAGTAAAGTGAACCCTTGGTGGTAAGCTCTTTGTGAAAGTGGGAACATTAGAAAGCATTGTCACTCTTTGTGGTATCTTACCTCACAACCAGCAGTGACCTAAGATGTATGAAGAATAGTGACAGCCCCACAACAATAAGACCATGGCATATTATTTAAATCATTGTATTGCATAACATCATGAAGGCCTTATGCTGTCTGAGTAGTGCATAAAACAATTTTTTTCACTTTAAAAAACTCACAACATAAAAACTGCTTAATCCTTAACTTTTCTCATAAATCTTAACACAATTCCTTGTTTAGTAGAAAGCTATGGGTAATTATACCATACATCAAAAACATATGCTTTATGGATCATTGGATGTGTTAATTACCATTTAGTAGGCTTGATGCTTACATTCATGAGATAGTAAGGAAGAGTGTAAAAAATTATTCTTGATTAAATCAATTCCTTTTCTAAAATGAGGTTGATTTTAGTAGTCATTTACTTTTTTTAGATGATAGATAGATGTGTCTATCATCACTCTCCTATGCACTCCAGTCCTGAATAGTGTCTTCATTTAGCAAGGACTGTTGAATATTCTTACTCTTTTAATAAAACATTTACAAGATGGGCACAGATGTGTTTAATAATACAGCCTGGTTTGCTTATCCTTTAACCTTTTCTATTTTGTCCCAATAAAAAGTCTCTTTTTGTATAATTCAGTAGCTGCTGATCTGAGTGAGCTACAGGTCATTTTGACCCAGCCAAGACTATCAGTACTGTCTCCAGTCTGCCTTTGTACAGACAAGGATTGCAAAAAATGAGCAAGTTGCACTGTCACTTTCTTATCAAAGTTAACTAGATTTTAAAACAACTTCTTGTCGTGTCTGCCTTTTTAAAAAAATCATTTTGTTTTGTGGCAATGTGGTACAGGAACAAATCTACATGACTGGTTTGACTACAACCAAAGCCTTGTTTTGAAAATACATCATCAATGACATAAAATCAAACCATGCTCTCTTTTCTCACAAGAGTAGTCCTAATGGGAGTGTGAAGCAGGATTAGCCTTATAATATATAAATCATGTATTTCTTATATACATTAAAGCCACAAAAAAGATCTGCAAGGAAAGACACTGCACCATACTTTTGCTTTTACAAAAAATGAGAACTGTGAGATCCAGCGGAGACTCATTTTCTTTCTAAAAAGTCTTTATGATGTAAAGAGATATTATGAAGTAACTAAGGTTCCAAATTGGTTTATAACACACACACTGCAAATATATAAAAAATTCACTCTGTTGTCAGGGAAAACTGTATGACGTCTGAATGACTACTGTGGTTGATTGCTTGCTTGCTTGCCACACAAGCTGTCTCCTGAGAGAGAGCGAGCAAGTCAACTAACAAACTGTCTTGTACTTTTAACACTGGGAAATGGAGAACTAAACAAGACAGAGCCATGTTGCTTTTTGCAGAGAAATGAATGATCGCTCAGTAAAGAAGAATAAAATACAAAACAAATATGTATGGTGTTGAGGTTGTTGTCTGATGTGATTGCAGAGCCATTGACCATTATCTTTGAAAATTTGTGGCAGTTGGGGGAGCTCCTGGATGATTGGAAAAATGCAAATATTGTGCCCATATTTTAAAAAGGGGGGAAAGAGAACCCAGGGAGCTATAGAGTGGTCAGCCTCACTTCAGTCCCAGGCAAAATCATGAAGCAGGTCCTCAAGGAATCCATTTTGAAGCACTTGGAGGAGAAGGTGATCAAGAACAGTCAGCATAGATTCACCAAGGGCAAGTCATGCCTGACCAACCTGATTGCCTTCTATAGGATATGGGGAAAGTGGTGTATGTGATATTGCCAGCAAGTTAAAAAAGTATGGATTGGATGAATGGATTGTAAGGTGGATAGAAAACTGGCTAGATTTTCAGGCTCAAAGGGTAGTGATCAACAACTCGATGTCTAGTTGGCAGCCTGTATCAAGCGGTGTGTCCCAGAGGTCGGTACTGGGGCCTGTTTTGTTTGACATTTTTATTAATTATATGTATGATGGGATGAATTGCACTCTCAGCAAGCTGGGGGGAGAGGTAGATATGCTGAAAGATAAGGATAGGGTCCAGAGTGACCTAGACAAATTATAGGAGTGGGACAAAACAAATTTGAGGTTCAACAAGGACAAGTACCGAGTCCTGTACTTAGGAAGGAAGAATCCCAAGGACCACTACAGGCCGGGGACCGCCTGGCTAAGCAGCAGTTCTGCAGAAAAGGATCTGGGGATTATAGTGGACAAGAAGCTGGATATGAGTCAGCAGTGTGCCTTCATTGCCAAGAAGGCCAACGGCATATTGAGCTGTATTAGTAGGAGCATTGCCAGCAAATTGAGGGAAGTGATTATTCCTCTCTATTTGGCACTTGTGAGGTCACACCTGCAGTATTTTGTCCAGTTTTGGTTCTCCCCACTACAGAAGTGATGTGAACAAATTGGAGAGAGTCCAGCGGAAGGCAATAAAAATAATTAGGGGGCTGAGCCACATGACTTGCAATGAGAGGCTGAGGGAACTGGGGTTATTTAGTTTTCAGAAGAGAAGAGGGTGGGGGGAGGGAATTGATAGCCTCCTTCAACTACCTGAAGTGGGGTTCCAAAGAGGATGGAGCTCGGCTGTTCTCCGTAGTGGCAGATAACAGAACAAGAAGCAATGGTCTCAAGTTGCAGTGGCGGAGGTCTAAGTTGTATATTAGGAAACACTGTGTCACAAGGAGGGTGGTGAAACCCTGGAATGGGTTACCTAGGGAAGTGGTAGAATCTCCATCCTTGGAAGTTTTTAAGATCCAACTTCACAGATCCCTGACTGGGATGATTTAGTTGGTGTTGGTCCTGCTTTGAGTGCAGGGGATTGAACTAGATGACCTGAGGTCTCATCCAACCCTAATATTATATGAATCAATGCCTATTTCTAAGTGGCTATTGAATGAAACAGAGAAAATAACATACAAAAATTGAGACTAGGAAAATATATGCGACAATCTTCTGATTCCCCATGTGTCTCCACCAAAATCCACAATGGAAATTATAAACCTCCTTTGATTTACATTGCAATACTGTAGTAAAATCATGTCATGATCTGCAATTCTGTTGCTGAGGTCTGTATCCCTTGTACACAAATTCTTTTATAAGAGTACAACCCTAAAGGTATGCAGAATATGTATCTGTTCTCCTATTTGCAGTGTTACTGTTAGGATGTCATCTGAATCTCTGGTCTAGGGTAAAAGGTCTTTAAGAAAATTTCTCCCCAAAAAGAACAGTAGTAAATCTTCAAAAGGCTTATCTTTTAAATTGACTTCCCTGGGAGCAGGACTGGGTCCAGAGTGGGTTGATATTCTAAATGTATCTTGACCACTTTTGCAGATGTTTCTTCTCTCTTTATCTTGGGTTTGGTTTGGTTTTGTTGCAAGATACAATGCATTATGTTTATTAGTACGATTTATTTAACATCATTTATCACTCCAGAATTATTCTGATAGTAATAGTCATTGAAAGTTAAGAAATAGGGTGTTAGATGATTTTTTAGAAACCAGTTGAAGTAATTTCTTCTCTACTGGAAAAGCAGCACACATGCTGGAACAGACACTTGTACATTTTATTTCAGAATTTTTTCAGATACTGTTATGTGGACTTCAAAGACTCAAGGCAATTTCATGCAATTTGAAATGGTGCTATTTTAAAAAATAGTTGATAGAGCAGACATCATCATCAGAATAGTTGAAAGTGTAAAACACAAAAATGGCCATATGAGGTCGGACCTATGGTTCATTGAGCCTGGTATCCTGCCTTCCAACAATGGTTGGTGCCAGAAGCCTCAGACTGAACAGATCAGGGAAATTTATTGAATCATCCATCTCTTGTTGTCCAGTCCCAACTTCTGGCAGTCAGAGGTTTAGGGATGCCCAGAGCATGGGGTTACATGCCTTGTGTATCCTTATTCTTTCATGTTCCTAGAATATCAGGAAGGACCTCAGGAGGTCATCTAGTTCAACCCCCTGCTTAAAGCAAGACCCATCCCCAACTAAATCATCCAACAGATTTTTGCCCCAGCTCCGTAAATGATCTCCTCAACGACTGAGCTTACAACCCTGGGTTTAGCAGGCCAACGCTCAAACCACTGAGCTATCCCTTCCCCCACCACTATGTTCCTCCTTATGGGCTGATAACTTGTGAAGCAATGTGGCTACTATAGAACCAGGATGGGGGATGTAGAGGGGGAATGGGAGACTATGATTATGATTAGGTAACATTTTACATCCACTTTACAATCACTTGCCAGGGGTGATGCTAACTATACAGGCAACAGAAGGCAACTACACAGGCAACAGAAAATCAGCGTCCATTTTCTGACAGAAATATGCATGTAGGCCCTGATCCTGAGAGTTCTTAAGCCCTTCCATAGGTTTACTCATATGAATAACCCACACATTTGCATGGAACTATTCACACGAATAATGCATGAAAATGCTTAATATGTAGGACTGGGCCTTAGAAAAGAAAAGATGGATGCTCAATCTGAGTTGAATTTGTATTTATTTAAAAGGTGTTATTTGAAGATGAAAATTACATTTATGTGTAAAGTATGAGAGAGAGGTGATGTGGAGGAAAGTTTCCTATGAACTGAATGGTGAATGATGTGTGATCATGTAATTTAAAGACTGTATCAAAATGCATACACATAAAATTATGATTGCGCAGACTACCTTATTTCTGGCATTTCCTGACTTCTGAGTGTTTAAGTTTGCACTGGTAACAAAGTCCTGTGGCACCTTAAAGACTAACTATAAAGTTTTGAAGCATGAGCTTTCGTGGGCTAATACCCACTTCGTCGGATTAGCCCACGAAAGCTCATGCTTCAAAACTTTATAGTTAGTCTTTAAGGTGCCACAGGACTTTGTTACCTCTGCTATTCCAGACTAACACGGCTACCTCTCTAAGTTTGCACTGTGTTTCTTGTACCAAAAGTTTTTTAAAAATTGTAATGTTTTAATAAAAAGTAATGTAAAATGTATATAACTGCTAATGTTTCCAGAGGTAGATTTCAGGGGAAGTTGGTGACCCTTGCTAACAGCTCCATCTAATATAAAAGTAGCTGATGGAAGGAAGAAAAACGGAAATCAAATTTGACATAATCACACAATGGCATTGCAGCATTTTAGAGGTCGAATGGTTTCATATTCAATCTTAATCAAAGATAATTTTGAATATATGGTACTTAGTTATGAAAAATACTTCACATTCTTGGTCTTTATAAAAAGATCCTGATTAAAGTATACTAAAATATCCAATTTCAATTGTATGTTCTTAATGCGGAATGGAACTTTTATCATTAAATTACGGCAAAATTTTAAATTCTGCCATTTTGTCATCTTTTGTTTTTAACCTGTGGTATAATGCATACAGGTTCAGCTGCAAAAACTAAGGTACAATTTGTGAACATGTGAGGATATTTAGTATAGAGGTGGATTTTTTCTAAGTTGCAAAGGAGACCACACTTGCGGAGGGCTTTTGTGATGTCCCTTAAATTTTGGAGGTTGCTTTGCTCCTTGGTTTAAAATAGTCTGAAAATGATGTTTGACGGGTCTTGGAAGGAAATTTGAGGATAAATTTGAGAATGGTTCTAAAGCTGCTGCTTTGATTTGTTTTGTATGCATGCTTATATGTTAAAGTGGGACCACTAACACTATTATTAAGATTATCGAAACCTGTTCATTATAAGACTCAGTTTACTAGTAGCTTATCTTTGCCAAATTTAACCCTTCATGCTGAAACTTTCCATGCCAGGTGTCTTCTTCAGTCTGGGTTTTGGAAAATTTCAGCCAAAATGGTTCAGCCCTTACCAAGAATGAAGCTTGGGAAAAATAAGTTATCGGTGGGGTTTTTTGTTTTTTTTTTAAGTGACCTTTGGGGGGGGGGGAGCTTTAGCCTCCCTATATATTGGAGCAGGGACTTGAAATTTGGTATGGCTGTGTCTTTTGCTGCCCCAGTAAAACTGAAGGATGCATAGTCAAGTGCTCCAAAGTTATAAAGTACCAAAATTTAAGGTGTAACCTTAATCCAGCTCCCATATGTGCATGTATTATGATACAATCATTTATTACATGATTACCTACTATTTTTTCCACAGAGCCCCTCCCTTATTCAGTACATAGGATGGACATGCTCTGGGGAAGAATCAGAGTTGTGTTGTGAATGAAGCAGGAGGAAGAAAAGGATGATCTTATGATTTAGTCAATTGGATGCTCCCCTGGAGAACTGGTGGCTCTCCCTGTCTCTGCCATAGAGTTTCTGTGTGATGCTAGTCAAGTCACTTAAACCAAACTTTTCAGAGATGGTCACTAATTGTGCGTTCTTCATTTTCTGATGGACTGCACAGGAGGGATGTTGAATAAAATATTGTAGTTCTGTTCTATATTTTCCCCCGGAATGGATACGTGCCAATTTTCTATTATCTCAGAAGTAGATAATTTTCTTGACAATTCATAAAAAATGACTATTTTATTGAACTAAACTTTAATGTACACCTATAGTACTTCTGATTTAAAGCACTGGATAATTGTATTTATTTATAAATGATTTCCCTATATTCATTTTGGATTCTATTTTCGAAGAAAAAAATAATTTTTGATCACTTTTGATTGTAAGCAACAATTATATTGAACTTTCCAGAAAATACAGTTAATTTAGCAAATACTCTTGGAGCAAAGGAGGTACAATATTTAGATTTTTATATGCTTTTCACTGGAACTGATCATTTCAAACAAGAAGAGTGAGGAAATATTAAAAGCAGATCCTTGCAGAGTTAGATCACCAGTACTCACCAGTATTTGTCAGAACCGTTATCTTTACCCCTTTAGATGTCCATGCCCCCCTCCCTTCTCATCACACTAGATAACACCACCATTGTCCCTTCTCCCAGGCTCAACACTTCCTTGGCTTTTCTCTTTCATCCAAGCTGTTGCTAACTTATATTTCTTATCATACTACATCTCCAAAAGCAAACCTTACTTTCCCTTGTTTGCTACCAAATCCCTTGTCTGTGTACTAGTAATCTTCTGCTGCATTATTACAACCTGCTTCTTTCCGGCCTATTTGACTGTCATGTTGCACCTTTCCCCTCTACTCAGTATGCCACTTCCATACTTACTTTTCTCTCACAGTACTCTTACCCATAATCCTTTCACCTTTCATTTCCCTTCACCGGCTGTGTATCTACATCATATTCAAACTCTTCTATTCACCTTCAAGGCCAGAAAGACAAAGTTCTGTTCCTTTCTACATCTTTCCTCTTTTGTCCTGCTTGCGTCTTTTGTCCCGGTCGTTGGCGAGCAGGATCAGACTGGGGACTTCTAGAGCTTAGTGCATCAGCCTTTACAGCATGAGCTAAAACATAAGAACATAAGAATCTCCTTGCTGGATCAGACTAAAGGTCCATCCAGCCCAGCATGCCATCTACCAACAGTGGCCAATGTCAGGTGCCCTGGAGTGAGTGAACCTAACAGGTAATGATCAAGTGATTTCTCTCCTGCCATCCATCACCCCCCGTCTGACAAACAGAGGCTAGGGACACCATTAATGGACTTAATATCTATGAATTTATCCAGTTCTCTTTTAAGCCCTGTTATAGTCCTAGACTTCACAACCTCCTCAGGGAAGGAGTTCCACAGGTTGACTGTGCGCTCTGTGAAGAATGTCCTTTTATTTGTTTTAAACCTGCTGCCCATTAATTTCATTTGGTGACCCCTAGTTCTTATATTATGGGAATATGTAAATAAGTTTTTCATATTCACTTTCTCCACACCACTCATGATTTTATATCTCTATCATATCCCCCCTTAGTGTCCTTTTTTCCAAGCTGTAAAGTCCCAGCCTCTTTAATCTCTCCTCATATGGGACCTGTTCCAACCCCCTAATCATTTTAGATGCCCTTCTCTGAACATTTTCTAATGCCAGTATATCCTTTTTGAGATGAGGAGACCACATCTGTACACAGTATGCAAGATATGGGCACACCATGGAGTTCTATAACGGCAATAAGATATTCTCTGTCTTATTCTCTATCCTTTTTTAGAATCAGAGAGGTAGCCGTGTTAGTCTGGAATAGAAGAGGTAACAAAGTCCTGTGGCACCTTAAAGACTAACCATAAAGTTTTGAAGCATAAGCTTTCATGGGCTAATACCCACTTCGTCGGATGCAAGCAGTGGAAGTGTCCAGAGGCAGGTATAGAAAAGTAGGCAAGAACCAGGTGGGAGGTAACAAGGTTAGTCCAATTAGGCTGAACCAGCTTGTTATCTCCGATCAGGGAGGGTGGGTTATTCTTCTAGCAGTTGAATGGGGGGTGTGAACATGGAGAGAGGAGAAGCTATTTTTGTAATTAGCAAGCCATTGAAGGTCTTTGTTCAGTCCTAGATTGTTTGTGTTAAATTTGCAAATGAATTGTAGCTCTGCAGTTTCCCTTTGCAGTCTGGACTTGAAGTTTTTTTTGCTGCAGTATGGTGACTTTTAAATCTGTAATTGTGTGTCCAGGCAGGTTGAAGTGTTCTCCTACAGGTTTTTGTATATTGCCATTCCTAATATCTGATTTGTGTCCATTTATCCTTTTTCGTAGGGACTGTCCAGTTTGGCCGATGTACATAGCAGAGGGACACTGGTGGCATATAATGGCATATATGACATTGGTTGATGTGCAGGTGAACAAACCAGTGATGGTGTGGTTGATCTGGTTAGGTCCTGTGATGGTGTTGCTGGGCAGAGTTAGCATCGAGGTTTGTTGCATGGATTGGTTCCTGAGTTGGAGTTATTGTGGTGCAGTGTGCTGTTGCTGGTGAGAATCTGTTTAAGGTTGGCAGGTTGTCTGTGTGCCAGGACTGGCCTTCCTCCCAAGGCCTGTGAAAGTGAGGGTCACCCCGCCACAGCACAGAACCTGATTTAAAGGACAGCTTACAAACCTATTCCAGACTAACACGGCTACCTCTCTGATTCTTGAAACCTTAGTTAATAGTTCCTCAATTTCACATAGCTGTGTGTTAGCTGAGACTGTAGAGCAGACTCATTTTATCTTTCTCTAAGTGGTCCCGGTGCCACTAGATGGGGCAGAATACCACACGAAGAAGGTGTGGGGTTTACATTTGCACCATGCACACTGCTTCCTTTCATGCTGTCTATTATCAGAGGTGTAGCTGTGTTAGTCTGGATCTGCAAAAGCGACAAAGAGTCTTGTAGCACCTTATAGACTAACAGATTTTAGGGGTCATGAGCTTTCGTGGGTTAAGATCTGTCTATGTAATCTTCTTACAAAAGGGCCTTCACATTTTCTCCCATAACACCTCCTTGATCCCATATGCCATTTAATCTTGCCTCACTACTACTTTTGATTCTGTCTACACCAAGATTTGTTTTCTTTTTTCAAACTTTGATTATTAACAGATCTGACAGAAAGAGATGAAAATCAGGTAAAATTCAGTTTCCATTCCACTTTTGGATTACATTTCCTTAATAAAAGCAAGTGTTAGAGGATGGAATCCTCCAGAAAGCAGCTTTGCTCTACATTTTCTGAGGTAGCATGATACTCAAGAGCTGAGTTCAATGCCAAGAATCCCTTTGATTTGATGGTATTTTGCAACTTTCTGTTGCAGTGGTAATATTTTTTAGCCAATGACAATTCCACTGTCTGTTACCTAATTCCTTAAGCTCTCTCACTTATACATTCCATTTTTCACAGCTGCAGAACCACTCAATGGCCCTGGCATTTACCTCTTGCAATGCACTAAGTTATACATCTTATGAAAGGATGTTGGTGTACCTTGTAAGAAAGAAAGCTAGCAAAAACAGCTTTGAGTTATGTGCTGTATCACCTTATCATGCCATTACATCTCATGGCACTTCGCAGAAGATGTATAGTCATTTAATAATACAGTCTCTAATGCTGATCAAAATGACAGAAAGCACAAAGGGGAAAGAAGTGAGTTATCCGTTCTGATTTAGAGAGTGAATGAGAGGTGATATCCCTGACATTGCTGGGTGTGGAGTTCCACAAAGAATGTGATGAATGGTTAAAGCAATAGCCATTCCACCTAGCAATCTACTGTGTAGATACTGGTGATGAATGTAGGATAGCATCAGATTACCTCCACTGTCAGCAGTGAGTATAAAGTAGCCTTGGTCAGAAAGACCACTTGGACAAAGACTGAAGAGCTTGGTAGATCAAATGAAGTATGTACTGCATTTTGAAACTAAAGCAGAATCTGAGCAACTATTGTTATTAAATCAGTACTGGAGCAATGTGTCCTCTGTCGTGTAGGATTCACAATTGAAATTCAGTGTTGATAAATGCAAAGTACTGCACATTGGAAAACATAATTCCAACTATACATACAAAATGATAGGGTCTAAATTAACTGTTACCACTAAGGAAGAGATCTTGGAGTCATTGTGGGTAGGTTTCTGAAAACATTCACTCAATGAGCAGTCAAAAAAGCAAACAGAATGTTGGAAATCATTAGGAAAGGGATAGATAATAAGACAGAAAATATCATATTGCCTCTATATATAAATCCATGCTATGCTCACACCTTGAATACTATGTGCAGATGTGGCCGCCCCATCTCAAAAAAGATATATTGGAATTGAAATGGTTCAGAAAAAGGCAACAAAATTATTATGGGTATGGAATAGCTGACACATGAGGAGAGATTAATAAAACTGGGACTTTTCAGCTTGGAAAGGAGATGACTCTGGGGCTATGATAGCTGTCTATAAAATCATGACGGGCGTGGAGAAAGTAAATAAGGAAGTGTTATTTACTCCTTCTCTTAACATAAGAACTCGGGGTCACCCACTGAAATGAATAGGTAGCAGGTTTAAAACAAAAAAAAGGAAGTATTTCTTTACGCAACATACAGTCAACCTGTAGAACTCCTTGCCAGAGAGTGTTGTGAAGGCCTAGAGTATAACAGGGTTCAAAAAAGAACTAGATAAATTCATGGCTATTGCCCAGCCTGGGCAGGGATGGTGTCCCTTGCCTTTGTTTTGCAGAAGCTGGAAATGGGCGACAGGGGATGGATCACTTGGTGATTACCTGTTCTGTTTATTCCCTCTGCGGCACCTGGCATTGGCCACTGTCGAAAGACAGGATAGTGGGCTAGATAGACTTTTGAGCTGACCCACTATGGCTGTTCTTATGTTCTCAATTAGGGATGGGCAAAGCCAGGACAGAGTGTCACAGTGTATTAAAAACATTTGGCCAATTTACTAAGGAGCTCATTTTACAAAATCTTTCTTTTACCCATAGGTGAAGCCCTCACTCTTTTAAAGGAGATTCAGTTTTCAAATCAGTTTTACTGCTAAGGGAAGCTAGTGTTATGTAATCAGTGAAGAAAACTTTGAAAAATCACTTCACATGGGCCTGTTAGTCAGAATCCTAAAGGAGCGCAGACAATTTCAAATAGTTTTGGACATGAGGAATCGCAGCTGCTACATTGTACTGGATATTAACCTGGAACTCCAACTTACAAATTTTGTTTCAAAGAGGGACAGATTCACATTGCCTCACAAGCAGCAGTGACACATATAGAGGGGACCCTTAACATGAGTAGAAGAAATGTACAATTTGACAACAGCTCTGATAACACTCCAGCAGCACCTAGAAGGACCAAACTTGTGCGGTTTGTATAAGGGAAGACTATAGAGCAGGGTTGGGCAAATGTTTTGGCCCAAGGGCCACATTGGGGTTCAAAATTGTATGGATGGACAGGTAGGGAAGGCTGTGCCTCCCCCAAACACCCTGGCACCTCTTTGACCCCCACCCACTTCCTGCCCCCTGACTTCCCCCCTCAGAGCCCTCGACCCATCCAACCACCATCCCGCTCCTTGTCCCCTGACTATCCCCTGTAGAGACCCTCCCACCCCTAATCACTCCCCCAGGACTCCATCCCCATCCAACCCCCCTGTTCCCTGACTGCCCTGACCCCTAGCCACACCCACACACCCTGATAGGCCCCCTGGGACTCCCATGCTCCATCCAACCCCCGCTCCTTCCCCATCCCCTGACCATCCCCCGAGACCCTCTTCCCCATATTCAACTCCCCACCCCCCAGCCCGGCCCCGGCCCCCTTACCACGCCGCCAGACGGCATGCTGAGGTGGTGGGGGAGAGGGGGAGCAGAGGAGGGGCCAGGAGAAGTCTCCCCAGCTGGGAGCTCAGTGATTGGACGGGAAGAGCCCATGGGCTGGATATGGCTCACGGGCCGTAGTTTGCCCACCCCTGCTATAGAGAGACCGAGATCCCTCCGCTCTCCTGCCCATGAGAAGTGCTTTCAACAATAACAGGACCTTTAATATCACTGCCAGAGCTATACAACTTGGCAGAATCTCTATACAGGAATGCTCTAGGCTCGTCACAGATGCCAACTTCTACTTTTTCCAGAGGATGCTCCACCCCTACTCTACCCTGAGGCTCCATCCCTCCCTGATGCCCTGTCTTTGCTCCACCTCTTCCTGTCCAACTATGCCCTCTCCCCTAGGCTCCCCACCCACTGCTCATTGCTCTCCTCCCCCCACCCACTGCTCATTTCTCTCTGCCCTCCCCTAAACACCTCCTGCCAGCTGCCAAACAGCTGATTGGTGGCGCTGCCAAAAAGCAGAGGCTGGTGGGTGCTGAGAACCCCCTATTTCTTGTGCCCTGGAACACCCACGGAGTTAGCGCCTATGCTGCTTGTGTTAGCAAGCCAGTAGTAGCACAACATTTCAGAAATGAATTTTTACATCTATTTCCTGGCCATGCAGAAGAGCGAGGAACCTTGGCTTGGCTCCACTATTTCCTAGCTAGTGTAATTTCTTGGGTACTTTTTCAAGTGATTTTCAATAAATGTCCTTTTTGTACTATGGGCCAAATACATTTTGCTCCAGGAACATTTACTGGGAGCTACAATAAATGATTCCACTGAGTGCCAAAAATTATATGTAGGATTTTTTATTTGCATCCTATTTAAATAATATGTAAACAGAAATTTAAAATATTTCTGTATTTCTTTTCCACAGAAATGTTGCTAGACAAAATAATTTTCTATAAGCAATGAAATATTAACTCAGAAATAAAATATAGAATGGAATACAGGAATTTTCATATTTAAGCTATGGAAGGTGGTTCCCAAGGTAATGAGTTAAGTACTGCTAAAGCAGTAATGGCGTAGATAAAGATTTAATAAAATGTATGGTAATTCATACATGTGTAAGATCTTTTAAAATCCATATAGGTCTGAGATCATCCTACCTGCTGTGATTAAATTCAAAATCCAGAGCAACCAATAAGAAATAGGAGTTTGGATTTTCATCTGTGCACCACATTGCTTTAGTTTTTGTCAAAACCTTTAGCCCCTGCTGTAAATTGTTCCTACGCACTCAACACTCCTGTGAAATAACACAAAAGGTGTGATTTGTTTCCAACCCATGTGTAGCTATTAGTGTTATCCATTCCAGAATAGAATGTGATTTTTATCTATAGCATCCTTCCTATAGAGTATCAGAAAAGAGCTCAGAGGTTCATAACATAAAGAAAAGTTTTATCATATGATGTACAGAAATAAAATTACTGAGTGCAGAAAGATTATGTGCCAGTTGTTTAGGACAGCACAGGAGAATGAGTAACCACCCCACCCACTCCCAACAGTGGGGAATAGACAAGAAAGGACAACAGAAAGGCCACAACCAGAGTGTAGCGAATGGCTAGGAACATGGGTGGGTCCATCCAATAAGTTGGGGAAGGCTGTGCCTCCCCAAACAAACCCATGTGGATCCACCCATGCTCCTCCCTGAAGCCCCCTCCTGCTTTCACTTTCCCCCATTGGCCCCAGCCCAAGCAGGCTGCTCCTCTTCAGTGCTGCTGCGGCTGGGACTTGGGGTGGCTGGGGATGCCCACTGCTGCTCTAGCACCTGGTGCTTGGCAGAGGGAGGGGCAGGAGCACTGAGGCCTGTTTATGTGGGAGCTGGGGTCACTATGGTTGGGGGAACTGGAGCCAGCGGGAGCCATGTGCTGCCTGCCCTGTGCTCAGAGGCCAATAGGCCCACATGCCGCCTGCCTGCCAGCCCACTGTTTGGGAGCTGGAGAGGGCCTGGTGCTCGGTGCTCTGGGCCTGGGGCAGAGGTGGGGACTGGTGGTGGCAGGGAGAGGTGTCTGTAGGCTCCAACGGAGAATGAGGGGTAGGGCCAGAAGTTGGGGTGGGACCGGTGGGGACTAACCTCCTCCAGCCGGCATTTCACCCACCACCCATGGCTAGGAACTAGATTTTGAACATGTTTAGGATGGGATAGGATGCCGGTAAAGACAGAGGTGATGTGGTCTTGCTTTCTGGAATGAGAGTTCTGGCTGCAGCATTCCAGAAATCCTGGGGTTTGGAGAATAGAGATTTTGGAAGACCATGTGTGACAGGGTTCAGATTCACCACTGTAGTGTCTCCTGCTGTTCAGTCCAGGAATTAGTTCTAACAGTCCTGGAGCGCCCTCTGCTGGTGGTGTCCCATCCATCATCTGCCCTCCAGTGGTGTCTGGACCCGTGTTGCTCCCCACTTGTGGTGTCCTCTTCAGGACACTGCCCTCCGGCAGTGCCCCCAAGTCCCCACTCTCCCCCTTCTGGGGCAGGGGCATGGTTATCAGCCACGTTTCTCTGTGCCTCAGCCACAGTGGCCAGCCACACCCAAAGTCTAACCCCTTGTGTAAGGGGTCTGGTTTAGTCTGCTATCGCCACGTCCAGTGGCTGGGTATACGTGCAAGCGGGAAGGAGGGGACTCAGGCCTGCCCTTTACACTGGGTCTCAACCCAAAGACCCTTTGGTGGCAGCCTTCCTGCACTCCTTCTCTTTTCTTGTCCATCTTTCTCCCTGGACCGCTTCCCCTTCGGCCCCTTCGCACCAGCTAGGTCTTTCCCTCAGGCCTGCAGCCTGGCAGGTACCAAGTTGGAGTGCCTTCTGATCCCAGCACTGAGCTGTCCCTGGTGCTAGTCTCCTCACACAGGAGACAGACCTTCGCCCTTTGAAGAAGGCCTGAAAGAAATTGACTGCTTACTCCCTAGGCAGCCTTTATATAGGGCCTGGCCTAGCCCTGATTGGCTGGCTCTAATCTTGTACCTGATTGGCTCCTGATAGGCTGCCAGCCTATGCCACTGCACTGGCGTAGTCTAGCTACCTCTCTCATGGGGGTGGGTCGGCTGCCCCACCACACCATAGTACATAGTAAAATGAATGAGGCAGGAAGCTAAGGGATAAATAGTGATTTAATCAGTCCATTTAGGGTTAGGATGAGTTCTCACAATGTTCTGGAGGTGTTGGGTAAATTAGCATACAAGAGACATAAGGGAAGTTAGGGTTACAAGTAAATCCTAGCATTTTGGTCTGAGCATGGGAATTTCTCTTTATCTGTATTTTCAATACTATGTTTATTTGTACTTGTGTTTTTAGCTTTTTCATGACTCGGGAAACTATTTATTAGGCTACAATAATTGGGACGGCTAGTCTTCCCATGGCATGTCGGTATCTTGATTATAGGGATAAGGTGCTCTCACTCTCTCTCTCACTCTCTCCACGTATATCATACATGCATATGCACGCAGCCAAGCAAGGACTGTAGCTCAATATCTTTGTCATGCTGGCAGTGGATTACATGTAGGCAGGTACACACACACACACACACATCATACACACACACATATCATACAGGCATATGCACTCAGCATAGTTCAATGTCAAGCAGGACTGAAAGCAAGAATGGATGTGTAAAAACATTTATGTGGTACCTATTGTGTATTTCTGTTCTGTATCTAACTTTAAAACAGACCTTGGAAAGAAAAGCTCTGCTACTATTGTTAAAACTTCTATTTTTTGCCCTTGGTCCTGTCTGCCTCCAGCTATCCTTTTTTATTATTATTTCTTCTCTTACACTTTAACTTAAGAGTATGTGACATTGCTGTCAGTGCAGAGCATGGAGAATGAAGTCAGTGACTGTGCTCAATGAGCCTAAACACTAAAAACATTACATACTTTTGCACTTACACTTACATTTTTCAGTCTTATTAACTTAAAGAGGTGTGACTTTGCTGTCATTGCAATTCAAAGGAAATGAAACCTTGTTCAAGTGCCCAGGCTATCCAAGAGAGAATTTTCAGAAATATTCACTATAGGAGGGTTGCTACCATTGCTGCTGGGACCCGGGCGGGAGCTGTCAGCCCGCCCGCCCGGGTCTCCGCTGCTGGGGGCTGTCAGCCCGCCCGCGTCCCAGCTGTCAGCCCGCCCGCCCGCCCGGGTCTCTGCTGCTGGGGGCTGTCAGCCCGCTGTCAGCCCGCCCGCCCACCCGGGTCCCCGTTGCTGGGGGCTGTCCGCCCACCCAGGTCCCGGCTGCTGGGACCTGGGCGGGAGCCGTCAACCCATCCGCCCGGCTCCCAGCTGCTGGGACCCGGGCGGGAGCTGTCAGCCCGCTCGCCCGGCTCCCAGCAGCCGGACCTGGCCGGGCGGGTTGACAGCCCCCAGCAGCGGGGACCCGAGCGGGCGGGCTGACAGCCCCCAGCAGCGGAGACCCGGGCGGGCGGGCTGTCAGTTGGGTTTTCAGTTGGGTTGCTGGAGCACAGCCCGGGGGCTGTACAAGGAAATAGAGCATGTCTGGGGAAATGAGTGCCAAGTCAGACTGGGATTTTTGAGAGGAACTAGTCAGGCTAGAAAGGTGAAAGAAGGCTAATTTAGAAGAGGTGACTGGTGAGGAATGAGAGAGGAAACATCAGGATAGAGACAGATGGGTCTACCCGTTATGGATAGTGATGGAGGGAGAAGAGGAACCGTGGACAATTAAATGTCTTTATTACTTTACTAAAGAGCATGTAAGATGAACCTATACCAGTCTTAAAGGCTGTGAAGTGATTTATTGCAATCATTGCTGCAAATTGTATATGTTGCATTACATTCTCTAATGCCTCCTATGATCATGTACCAATATGTACCATGTAAATATCCTCCATGGATCCTCAGTGTTGCAAATTTATCAAAATACATGGAGATACATCCCATATATCACAAGTATCTTTTATTAATATGGGCTCCATAGGAGAGGAGGGTTTTCTAACCACATAACATCCAACAGGATTAGGAGTTATACCTTGTTTACCAGGGTGGAATTTGTTCTGTTATTATAATAAAGTCAGCTGCATCAAAAGAAGTTCACCAAATGCATAAATCACAAACAAAAAGAAACCTGACATTATTCTTATTATATTTAAGTGTTTTTCCTTCTTTTGCTTTTTTTTTTCTTTTTTGCAGCTGGTGGGAAGCTTTGTAAGGAGAGAACCCTTCCTTATAATGCAAACAAACTAACCAATACCAGTTACCACAAGCCTTCCTCCCAAAACTCCCCCCCCCAACAACAACAAATTAGTATTGCTGATTTTCCTTTGTCTCCTGAAGATGTTTACTACACTGTTAATAATCTCGGAATTTGTTTGTTTTTCCCTACCTCATTACCAGGGGTGCAGTGTTCTTGTGAAAGATAAGCTAAAAAGACTAGTAGGAACTTCCAGGAAGTATGGAGACGTGACACAGTCTCTCCCTGAGATGACAAGTGGAATACTTTCTGCCTCAATCCAGAAGAGCATTTTAGCATGCGCTTAATGTTAAGCATGGAGATAGTCCTGTTGATGTCAATGGAACTACTAACATCTAATGCTAATACTGCGATGATAGAAGATATAAAAAACATATGAAACTGTAACAGAATCCCCTGCAGTTCTTTCCCAGATGGTGGGAAAACCTGACCGCACTCATTTAGATTGGGAGGCTCCAACACAGGCCCCAGTTCCTTACTACTTACAAAGGGGACCTGCTCTTTATAAGCCTTCTTAAGTCTCTCCAAATGGGGAGTCAAAACAAAAGTCACAAACGCCAATGCATCCGAGGGCACTCGCCCTTCCCAAGGCTCCTCAAAAGGATGGTAGGGAAAAGTGCCAATGATACAGCACCCGCATCATGGGGTTTTAGAAATCTCCTTGGTGGGGCTTCTGAGTCAAGCTCAGTCTGTCTTACCTGATAGTTTGCTGCACTCTCTGTAGAGTCAGGGTGAAGGTCTTCTGGCTGGGAGTTCCCTCTGTAGCTTCAGGAGTTGCTCCTGCAGTATTCTGTTTATGACAATCATAAATTCTTCCCCACTCCTCCAATGGCTTCAGTTTCCTCCCTTTTAAAGGCCTTCTCCTTATTATACATGATTGAGGCCTTGAGGGGAGGGGCTAGCTCTGCTCCCAGGGCCTCTCATCTGTGTGGGGTCTATACACCCCAACACAGAAACTGTATAAAAAACGAATTATAGAAAGTATAAGGTAACAAACATCACAAATGATATTCTTCTGTATGCTTGATGGCTCCATTAGCTTATTGTTGTACATAAACATATCCTGGGCCAGATCTTACAGTGATATAAATCAGTATAATGTCTTTGAAGTCAGTGGAGCTATGCCAGTTTTCACCAGATGAGAATCAGGCATTTTGGTTTTAACAGGAGAAGTAAGTGGAAAGCGAGACTGGTTCAGGTCTGACTTTTTATTAGTTCCTCTGAATTAAGAACAATCATTTTTGCCTGAAGTGTGTACAGTAAAATCATAGTGAAATGAGTGAAAAATCTGCCTTTATTGCCAATAGACCCTTTGCTGGGAGAACAGTAATGTGAGGCTTCAATCTATTAGCGATCTTAAGACTGGAGAAAGTTTCTTCGGAAAAGGGATGGTTTCCTTATGCTATTACAGGCTGGCATTTTCCCATCATTGCAAAGCTTTTTTGACTGCATTACATATCCCTCTGTTAGTCTAATGGCTGTCCAGCTGCCATCTTCCTGCTGATAGCTTGCTCAAAATGGAATTATGCAATGCAATTCCCATTGATCATGAGTACAGCTAGTGTTTAAACATGTGTTGTGGGAAAGAAAAGCAATAATCATGCTTCCAAGCATTTTAGTGTTAAATAAATTAATATCGTGACTGTAATCCTGTTCTTTAATGCTAGACACATCACATGTATGTTGAGCTCACTTGCTACCATTTTGGACCATCTGTTCGGTCTTTCAGCTGTAAAACCAATGCACAGTTGCTATTATCGCTTGGTTGACTACATCTCCTGTTTTTATAACATCTATGTCTTTCTAAAACACAGCTATAAATTTCAAACACTAAACAGTTTCCTTTGCTTTTGTGGGTTGGTTTGAATTATAAGTGTACTTCTGTCTAAATATTTTTAAACACACCACTGCCAGCCTTATAGAAAGAATATGTATACATATATCTAATGAGTAGACAAACTTTTAATCCATCTTGGAGCATTTCAGTGTTGGGACTGCTAAAGACAAATTTAATGTGATACTAAAGGAATACGATATACATATATATTTATATAAGCTAATTGTTTCCAGTCCCTAGTTCCATTACAAATCTGTCCCTTTTCAGAAAGCAAAAATGTTGAAGAAAAGTGATAGAGAAAATATTTCTGTTTGCCGGCAGTAGTGGTGTTCATAATACATCTCTCTAGTTAGAGCAACAGACCATGAATTAGACCTTCTGGGACCTGTTTTTGTGTCTGTTACTTTATTTATCTCTGAGAAATTCAACCGTGTGCAGAGGATCAGTACAACATCCATATTCCACTTGAGTCCCCAAAATAGGGAATTAAGTGGTACAACAGGTCTCAGGCTGGCACTTTCAATAGGGGGTGAACTCTACCTTGTGTGACATTAGGTATCATCTCTCTATATATTTTAGTTTACTCCATCTGTAAAATGGGTATGGCTGAGTTATCCTGATTCAGTAACTGATGTTAAAGCTGATGAAAGGTGACCTTAAGTGCCCTCTTGAGACTATGGGTTATGATAAATATTAAAATATGTCAACAGGCATTTCTCATATAGTATACTTAGCATTAGGATAACATTGACAAAGTAATCACAAATGTCAGGAATATGGATCAAATTTTCAAAAATGTTTAAGTCAATTAGGAGCCTGAGTCCCACTGATTATTGTTTTCACTGAAATTTTCTCGGGGGGAGGAGATAATTCCCAGTTCAGTGTTAAGAGTTCTGTTTTCATAGAAATCTTTTTTTGAATTTTTGGGGCGATTTTGTTGAAAAACAGAAAACCAATAAATGTTTAGTTTCCAGAAAAGCCATTTTCTGTCACAAATAAATAAATAAATAAATAGCTTGTTGATAGAACACTTTTGACTAACAAAGATACTCCTATGCATGTGACAGGTTTAAGATTAGCAGCCGTGTTAGTCTGTATCCATAAATAAGACAAGGAAGACTTGTAGCACCTTAGAGACTAACCTATGCATGAATGTGTTTTCTAGAAGGGATCTGTTCTTGGCCCAATGCTATTTAATATTTTTTATTAATGAACAGGAAAAAAACATAAAATCATCAGTGATAAAGTTTGCAAATGACACAAAAATTGAGGAGTGGTAAATAATGAAGAGGACAGGTCACTGATACAGAGTCATCTGAATCACTTGCTGAGCTGGAAACAGTAAAGAGTATGTGTTTTAATACAGCTAAAAGTAAATGTATATACACCTAGGAACAAAGAATGCAGGCCATACTTACAGGATGGGGGACTCTATCCTGGGAAGCAGTGACTCTGATGTTAGCTAATGTTGCTATTGCAGTTGTTGTTGTCTTGCCCCTTCCCTTCTCCATTGGGGTTTCCACCCACACCTCACATCTGGTTCCTATTAGACTGTAAGATCTATGGGGGAAGAATTTTATGCTTTTACAGTGCCCAGCACAGTGGGGTCCACAATGCATGTCAAATACAAATAATACATAATAAGAGAGAGAGAGAGGAAGAAAAACTCCCCAGCATTCCTTTCCTGGGGTTTAGTTTTAAATTTTTCTCCCCCTGCTCCCTTTTCCAATTATAAGGCAAAAATAAAAAGGGTCTTGGTGAAATATAATAAAAGACGTCCAAGTTTGCTGGAATTAATGCATATTTTTAAGTCCTTCAAATGACACACCAAAGCCCAAGAGTGAACAGGAGATTCTGTCATGTGTGGAGTACATTTTAAGTGTGTTGAGTAGTGTGAAGACATGCAGCTAAAACCTAAGTGTAAGAGATATATTGGAGGGAGGAATGAATGTCTTTGAATAAAATTAAAATATATTCATAAGGCACTGTGAACGCATGGAATATGCAAGAACTCTTTTCACTTTGCCATCTATTGTGCCTAGCTTTTAGATGTGTTTAAGGAATAAACTATCAGTATAATATCCCGTGAACTAACTTCTGTTTTTTAGACAACATATTATTCCTTTGATAATACCAATATAAAATGTAAGTAGTGGATCGGCTTTAAAGCCACTGGTGTAAGGAAGTTCAAAGAGAAGGCTGAAAATCCATTCTGACATAGGCACAATAAATTGATTCACGACAGATGGTGAAATCCTGGCCTCAGTGAAGTCCCAGAGAGTACTGCCATTCACTTTGATGGGGCCAGGCGGGTTTCGCCTGGATTTGCAACCTTACTTCTAAATTTCCTCATTTTTGTGGGTTTGGTGAGACAATCACAGTTGCACCCTGAGCACTGTCTAGTTTAGCTTTGCTACTAAAGGGAACTGTTCTAATGCATATAGGTAGGTATACTGTATATTTTACATGTTGTAAGATCTGTTTAGTATTTTTAGTAGACATGGCCCAAAGCAAAACCTCAGATCCCAGCTGAAATCTGGACCCTCCTTTAGCATTTGGTACCTTTCCTGTCCTGGATTCAGTGAATTATCATGCCTGATTTTTGCTGTGAGGCTGTTAATACTGTACATCTTTTAAATGCCAGCAATCTATCATGGCATGTTTTAATCTAGTTATAATATGACTCAGATCAGAACTGAAAAGATGCAAATCTGCCCTGGATTGTTTGTAAATATTCATAAAAATATCAGTTCTCAGATGCAAATACATTGTTTTGTAGTTCTGCAGTGCTACACTAGCATTTATCTGCTTTTATTATTTGTAGTATAATTGTACCCAGAGGCCCCAATCAGGATCAGGCCCTGTTATGAGTTATATATTGCTAATTTGCAAAGAGCCTTGTAATTACAAATACAGATATTAATTTTGCTAGTAGAGCTAATATCTAGAAGCAGAGGCAATTCCGTGGTTTGTGCTTTTACATTTACAGACACAGCTTTTCTTTGTGCACCTGTATTATGTCCCTTGTGGGTTTACAAACACTGCAGCTGCTCTTGTGTGCTGTTAATGGGCCTCTTACAGAACTATCTATTGTGTGAGAGATTGTTAGATTTTGATCAGTGGGTTGTTGTCTTTTCAAAGTTTAACAGTAATAGACTACTTTGTGTTCTGTTTTGCTGTGTGGTTTGTTAGCTGTATTTGGTCCTTTTTTTCAAAATGCAGTATTGCTATTTGCTTTTCCTTTTTTTTTTAACAGAGGTCATTCATAGTTTTTGGAGAATACTATTGTTAGGTTATTAATATTCTTTCATTCAATAGTATATTTCTTCATAGTAGTTGCTCTGTTACTGCTCTGTGGCAGGTGGTGATGTGGAGCCAGTGGGAGACCCATTCTCCCACATGGATGTCTGATGTTGTACATATTCTGCCCCTCTTGTTCAAACGATTTTTATACTTACTAGTGATCAGTTTTGCAACAAATGTGCTTCCTCTGGGCCACATTGTGCCAGTGAGGCACAGCTCTGAGCAAGTAATAGTGAGTGGCTAGAGAAAAAGACTTCCAGGGTTCTTGGGTTTGCAGAGCAGCTACACTGCTGCACCCCTTTATGAGATGCAATGTGTTACTCTTCATGCAGTCCAGAAACATGGTTCTGCATGTTATTTAGGTTGAGGAAGACTTCAGTGTGCTGACATTAAGACCAGGCAGAATATAACCCTTTGTGACCAATAACTATTGTAAGCACTGTTCCCTCTAAGCTGTGTGCGTGCACGGATCCTAAATCCGAAACACGCCACTCACAAAAATGTGCATAGAAGCACAAAAATTTGCACAGAAGACATTTTTTGCATACACGGCCTGTCAAAAATTTACACAGAAGACATTTTTTGCACACGTCCTGTCAAAAATTAGAGGGAACATTGATTGTAAGAATTAGAGCTTAGTGAACAATTTTGTAGTGAGTAATTGTTGAATTCATAACAGGCTGAATTTCATCGATCTCTGCAAATTCTCGGTGAACAGTTTATTTGTCCCAAATCTATTCTTATTCAAAATCACTTGCCAAATGATTTCTTCGTAAAGTTTTTAGTATCTAGATTGTCCATGTACAGTTTGTTGCAAGTTTTCAGTAAATTGAGTAATTGAAATTCAAGTTGTATTGGACACACAGGTCACATGATAGATTTGATTCCTGATTGGATGAGCATAACTTATAGACTTCTGATGCAAGTGTTTTTGTTCTCCTTGCCTTGCCCTGGAATAATATCAGGCCATGAAGTTCAAGAATGCAAATGCAATTTTTTCCCTATTCATAATGGACTTTCTTTTAATAATTGACACTTGTTCCTTATTCTTGAACGAAACGCTCCTGTAAACTGCAAGTGAGTTCACTTGCTGTAATATTTATGAACACCAAACCGCAATGGTAAGACAGTGGTAGCGCTACCTTCAGAGTTGGGTACTCAGCCAGTAGCCACTGCTCTCCAGCTGCCCAGCTCTGAAAGCAGCACTGCTGCCAGCAGCAGTGCAGAAGTAAAGGTGGTAATACCGTGCTCACTGCAGGCTTCTACCCCCTATAGGGATTTTTTGGAATTTTCTGCCCCTTTTTTCCACTCCTACCCTCCCTGACTTTGCACCCTGACTGGCTGCCCCACTCACCCTGCCTTGGTTATGTTCTAGTCTTGCAATCCCCCTAGAGTAGCCTCATCATCTAAATTCCCTCTAAGCCATGTGGCCACGCAGCAGCCTACTAAGTACCACACAGGTGCTCAGGGCTGTAGCTGGGAGAGATGCTTCAGCTCCCGACCTGCCGCAGCAGGGAGAGGTGCCTCTCCCAACCGGCCCTAGGCCAACCTGGACCTGCTGTGCTGGGGGAGAGACGCCCCTCCTCTAGCCCCAACCCAACCCAGCCCCAGACCTGCCATGGCCGGGAGGAGAGGAGCCCCTCCCTATGCCCCAACCCAGCCCCGGCCAGACCTGTCACAGCTGGAGGAAAGGGAACACCAGACTTGTCCCATCCCAGGCCTGCTGTGATCTGGGAAGAGCTGCCTATCCTGCGACCCAAGCCTGGTGCTGCCATGTCAGGGAGAGTTGCCTCTCCCCCTATAGCCCAGGTGCTGCTGAAGGGAGAGCGATCTGGGGGAGGGAGTCCTCTCTCCCCACTGTAGCCCCGGGACAGCCTGCACCCAAACCCCTCATACCCATCCCTTCCCCAGAATCCATACCCCCAGCTTGAGTCCTCACCCCCAGGCACTCCAAACCTCTGCCCCGGCCCTGAGCCCCCTCCTACACTCCGAACCCCTCGGCCCCTTGCCCGACACATGAATTTTGTTATGTGCACCAATATGGAGGCGATGTGTCACACATCACTTCCATATTAGTGCACATTAAAAAAATTCTGCACATGCATGGGGAAAAAATAGAAGGAACACTGCTTGTGACTCCCTTTTGGGCCAGGACTCCCAGTTAGACTGATTTTTGTGTAGATTAAAGATTTAGACAAGATATCCAATTTTGTGTCTGATGCTCTGCATTCAACTCAAAATGCTAAGTGTCACCTTAGCTATAAAACCAGGGTAGTGTAACAGGGGTGTATTGTTTTATTCTTCCTCATTGTTTTTCAGATGTTATGTTTTGCCATATGTTAGTGACTGTCAAGGGGATATTATTGATCTTCTAAGGCATCTGCTCTGCTCACATTAATTTGCCTATTCTTTCAAGATGGATGGGTTCCTTACACTGGAGCACAGCAGTACTGACCAGGTCTTTGCAACTGGGAAATGAACATTGTATTAACTTCAGCTCCAAGTTCACAGCTTTTGTTTACTCCTAAACAAACTGCATTCTGATTGGTGGAGTCATCTCTTTGCAAACCCTTTGGAGAATAAAGGTCTGAAGATAAAGAGGATTGATTTTCTTTTTAAATTGCAATTTTTAATTTGCTACCATGCCTGAAGCAGAAAAGCAGTAAAAATTCTTGTCACAAAACAGAAAAAGGCCTAGTCTTATTACATCCCGGGGAATAATCATTACTCAGAAAGGATTGATTGAACTTCTAAAAAAGAATGAATGTGTAGGCCTAAATGATATTAAACCTTCAATGATACATCCAAAGGGGCACTTTGATTATTTTACGTAGAGTGTGGAGAGATACTTGGATAAAAGAATAAAACAAATTGGTTAATAAAATATTCAAAACAAACTTTTGTTCCTTAATTATGAATCTATGAGGTCAAATGATGCTCTTAGCATCATAACTTGAGTCCCAGTTTTTATGGAAATTGTATAGATGCAGAAATTCCCAAGGAGATATATCATCACAAAGAGTAATTGCTATCTTTACCTTCTGCTTATAGTTGTAACTGTTGCAGCTGAATTCAAGCAATTTATGGTTTCTAAATTATGGAACTGCCTTGTAAATACAAGAACTGCCTCAACTTTGCTTTGAATATTGGTTCTGTATGTTTGTGAAATCATCCTTGCCCATATGCCTGGCACAGCTTTAAGCAGCGAGGAGTCTGTTGAAGAAATTATTTGGTTGGCTACCTTGCTCTCATTCTAATTCAGGGGTCGAAGTAGAGGAAAAATCTGGTGGGATTCTCTTGTTCAGTTTATCTTGTCTTCTTCCTTGTTTGCTCAGACCTTCTCATTACTGGATGTTAAACACCTTCTATTCACACCTGGAAATTGTTGCCCATCTTTTTCCTCTGCTCCCGTCCCTTAGCTGGTGGCGCACACAGTTCTGGAGGCTAGCTAGAAGTGTGGTGATTTATTTATTATATTCAATCACCCTAATCATTATAAGAGCCTTCTGGTGATAGGCTCTGCACAAACACAGAAAAGTGCTGATTTTGAAGAGATTACAGTCTAAAAGCAAGGTAACAGACAAAAGATTGGAGGAAGGGGCAGGACATGCAAACAAAGTGATCAGGTGACAATTTGCACCTCTTGGTAGTGATATTTCCTTTCTAAAAATATTAATTTTTCATTTTTTCATTTTTAAAATTATTATGGAGGCAGGGTTGAAATAATAAAAGATGAATAAATAAAAGCAAGTGAGTGTGAAAAAAAGAGGGAGAGAAGAATACAGAGGAGCAATAATGACAGAGTGGGTGAAGTGGCCAGTGTTAAAAAAGGGATGGAATTCAGAAAAATGTAGGTTCCTAAAAGCGAGATCAGGTACTCTATGAAATACACCACTTCCCTTGGAAAACTATGCACTCATTTCTTGGACATTTGAAACTAGACTGGAAATACATTGTTATTCTGGAAGGTGTTAATAGCTGCCAGTGGTCATGTCTTTGATCTATAGACAATCACAGAAATTACTAAAACTGATGGATGTGGTAGTCACTATTCATTTCAGCTCAATGGAAGAAGCCATTAAGCGCTTTTATGAAGTAAAATCACTGAAACAATAGAAGCCACCATCCAGGACATTGGGCCTCATGAGAAGGCCTGAGCAAGAAGTAACTCAAGGAGAGGAGTTTCCTGGGGACTGACTGTAAATGAAGGGGTCTGGGCATTGAGTGGTTGCAGCTGTGTTTGTTTTTGTGGATGTCAGAGGGTGAAAGCAAACAAAGCAATGAGAAGCCAAGAGAGAACAAACAGAACACTGTGTGGCCTTCAGAGGGAGCAGAGAGACAGTTCTTTGGGAGGGGTGGGAGTGGGGGTGGAAGGAGCTTGGACATTTTGAGCAAGGAAACTGCCTGCTATTGTTTGTACCTACAGGCCTTTGTGTACATTCTGTGTAAATAAACATGATTGCACTGAAGAAATAGCTGACTCGTATTATCAATTCTTCCTCGTAATGGGAACAACCTGGCTAGGCTTCAAATATTAAGAACATAAGAATGGCCATACTGTGTCAGACCAATGGTCCATCTGATTCAGTATTCTATCTTCCAAAAGTAGCCAATGCTAGGTGTTTCAGAGGGAATGAACAGAACAGAGCAATTATCAAATGATCCATCCCCTAGTGTCCAGTCCCAGCATCTGGCAATCCGAGGCATCATGGCTGCATCCCTCCCTGCCCATTTTGACTACAGACTTTAATGGGCCTGTTCTCCAAGAAATTATCTCATTATTTTTGAACCCCATTATAGTTTTGGCCTTCACAACATTTCCTTGCAATGAGTTCCACAGGTTAACTGTGTATTGTGTGAAGAAGTACTTCCTTTTGTTTATTTTACACCTGCTGCCTATTCATTTCATTGGGTGACCCCTAATTCTTGTGTAATGTGAAGGGGTAAAATAACACTTATTCACTTTCTCCACACCATTCTATAGACCTCTATCATATCCCTCCTTAGTCTCTTTTTCAAGCTGAAAGGTCCCAGTCCTTTTAATATCTCCTCCTATGGAAGCTGTTCCATATTCTTCATCACTTTTGTTGCCCTTCTCTGTACCTCTTCCATTTCTAACATATCTTTTTTTGAGATGGGGTGACCAGAACTGCATGCAGCATTCAAGGTATGGGTGTGCCATGGATTTATATAGTGGCATTATGATTTTTCTGTCTTATCTTCTATCCTTTTCCTACTGGTTCCTAACATTCATTCTTGTGACTGTTTCTTTTATTTTCTATTTAATTTGATTCCTCATTTTTGTGTAGTTCCCCTTCCTGAAGTTAATGGTGGGTTTCTTTGGAATTCCCCTCCACCTCTCACCCCTCATCACAAAGATGTTAATGTAATGAAATTTATGGTCACTGTTACCAAATGGTTCAGCTATATTCGCTTCTTGGACCAGATCCTGTTTTCCACTTAGGACTAAATCAAGAATTGTCTCTCCCCTTGTGGGTTTCAGGACTAGCTGCTCCAAGAAGCCGTCACTAATGGTGTCTAAGTCCTGTGGCACCTTAAAGTCTTTAAGGTGCCACAGGACTTTGTTACCTCTGCTATTCCAGACTAACACAGCTACCTCTCTGATTCTTAATGGTGTCTAGAAACTTTATCTCTGCATCCCATCGGTTCTATTTTTTCCTCCTAATGGAAACAACCTGGCAAGGCTCCAAATATTGGCTAACTGCTTGACTGGTGGGTCAACAATGTTGTCAGGGAGTCCAGTGACACCTTAAAGATTAACAGATTTATTTAGCATAAGCTTTCATGGGTAAAAAACCCACTTTTTTACCCATGAAAGCTTTTGCCCAAATAATATTGTCAGGAACAATCATACAGTGGGTGGATATGTTGACAATAGCCCAAATCTTTTCTTCTTAAGTATCTGTTGTATAACATCAGTGTGGGTGGTTCATCATCTAATTTGATTAGGTGTGAAATAGTTAGTCAGCATTTTAAATCTACACAAATAAGCTTTAGAATTAACTCCCCATTGATGCCTCTTCAGGAATTCCCTTCTCTTAACTCAGGAATACACCAGGGCATCCCTTCATAATCACAAGGTTTTCTTTCAGCACAAAGTTTAGGGGTTTGTGTTTTAAATAAATGTTCCAGTGGTAAAGAGACTGACCAGAAGAGGCATTCTGTCTTACATGTTCTAGAGACAAGTAGTTCTCAAAGTTTTGTATTGGTGACCCTTTTCTCATACCAAGCCTCTGAGTGCAACCCCCTCACCCTTATAAATTAAAAACACTTTTTTATATATTTAACACTATTATAAATGCTGGAGGCAAAGCGGTGTCTGGGATGGAGGCTGACTACCCCCAAATATTGGCATTGTACCCCCAATGTAATAATCTCATGACCCCCTTTTGAAGACCCCTGTTCTATACAGTCTATGTAATATAATGTCATTCCTGTCTATATTATTTTCAGCCACCTTTACTCTCTTCTCTGTTTAATTTTTTAATTATTGTCACCCAGTTATGAACATATTTATGTAGGGTTTGATCCTGCTTCCACTGAAGTTGATGTCAAACTTCCCTTTTATTTCAATGGCAGCAGGATTGAGGCCCAAATGTTTTCTTCGAGCTGTCCATAGTCCTGCCTTTTTCATAGGTAATAAATTCTATTTGTCATTGCTGCTGCTCGCTTTGTATGAAAACAATAACAAAATGATATGACAACAGTCTGCCATTTGTCATTTGTGTATTCTGTGTTGGTCCTGGACAGTATTAGAGAAATAAGGAGGGTGAAGGAATATCTTTTTGCAGATCACAATGTGACGTATGCGCAGAGGTAAGTAGCAGGCTGCACGTGGCAATATCTTATAAGTTTGAAATGCAGGATAGGAGCCACTAGGCAAATTGCAGGTACACAAATGAGGTGTAACAATAATGTTTTATTTAGAAATAATTTACACACTAGAGTGGGAAATTCAGATTGGAAATAAGTGATTATAATATACTTGAAATGCAAAAAAGAAACAAAGGGCTAATAACCAGCCACTAACTAACAATAGGAACATACAAAAGTACAACATTTAGTAATAAGTAATACTTACATCAAATACAACCAATGCATAATGTCCGACAAACGCAGGAACTCTGTGAGACACGTGAGTTGAGAGAGCTTTGAGCAGATTAGACTTGGTTATGAAACTGGATATGCAGAATTCGGGTTCTTCTCTCTCCCTACATGCTGTAAGGGAGACACTTAAGTAGCCATTTTGAGTCACACTTGTGTGACTAAGGGATCGAAATGGTTGTTTGTGTCCGCTCTCGATAGGCCTGTGTCCTATTTTTAGCAGCTAAGGTGTGTTGGTGTTTAAAGGGCCATTTCCGTGCTTTGAGTTGTTTTTCTTGCTGGTTCTCCCTGTTTTTCTAAAGGAGGAAGAGGCCTGGGCATGACAGATAACATTGTTTTCCTCGCAGGTCCTTCCTGTTTTTTCGTTAGGAAGAGGACAGGGCAAAAACTGGTTGGGACAGGTTTTTTAAGTTGCTAACTTTAACACTTCTATTGGACCAACGTCTGTGGTGAAGATACAAGCTTTCAACCTACACACAGGTAGCTCTTTTTCAGATATGGAAAATGTACTCAGAGTACCAAAGCTAAATATCAGATGGAACAGACTGTTTACCATAAGTAGTTACCACATATTTCAAGGAACCATTCAAGCTGGCTGGTAAAACCTCCCCAATCATAGTCAGGAAAAGAGGGGGCAGGGGATGCAGGTGGTGGGGTGGCATAGCAGGTTATAGACTGTGAGAATAATCTATAAATACAACGTCTCTATTCAGTCCATGTTTATTAGTGTCTAACAACATTATGAACTTAAAATTCCAGGCTCATCTTTCAAAAGTGTTGTGCAGGTTTCTTTTGAGGATGAGGACTGAGAGGCCAGATACATCTGATGAAGTGGGTCTTAGCCCACAAAAGTTTATGATCCCTAAGATCTGCTAGTCTATAAGGTGCTACAAGACTCTTTGTCCCAGATACAGAGTGATTGCTTTGTGAAAAGTGTTTTCCCCTGGGAGAAATGGTGTTTTCATTCAAGAGCACAGTGATTGTCTCATTGACACACAGTTGTTACTGGTGCATTTAGTGCCTAGTTGAGGTACACCATATGTTGTAATAGACCAGGTGGGTGAGGTAATAGCTTTTGTTGAGACTTCTGTGGTGAGAGAGGAGCTTTCCAGCCACACAGAGCTCTTCTTCAGATCTGGGAAAGGCATTGCTATTGTCACAGTAAAATGCAAGGTGGAACCTATTATTTAGCATAGTTAGCACATATTGTAAGGGACCATTCAAGGTAGAGTCCCCTGTTAACACCACTGCAGGCATAGGACAAAAAGAGGGTTAGTGGGTCACAGATTGTTGTAATGAGCCATAAATCCAGTGTCTCTGTTCAGTTTGTAATTTTTAGTGCCTAGCAGAGTGATGATTTTTAAGCTTCCAGGCTTGTCCTTTGAAAATCTGCAGGTTTCCTTTTAAGATGAGGACTGGTAGGTCAGATATAGAGTAAATGCTTTGTGAAAGACCAAAACACCTCTGGGTGAACAATTTTCACCGATAAGATGAGGAAGACTGTTGCACCTTAGAGACTAACCAGTTTATTTCAGCATAAGCTTTCATGGCTATAGCTCACGAAAGCTTATGCTGAAATAAACTGGTTAGTCTCTAAGGTGCTACAAAGTCTTCCCCGTCTTATTTACGGATACAGACTAACACAGCTGCTAATCTTAAATTTTCACAAAGTGATCACTCTATGACTGACCTGTGACAGAGTGCTGGCTAGGAAACCCTGAGTCAGACCTCTGTCACCAGCTCCAATCAAGAGAGGGGAATTGGAGCTGGCTGAGTAAGCCCAGGCCTAAGTGACAAATAGGGAACAGATGCTGGCCTCATTAGCCAGGGGCTAAATAAAGGCTGGCAGGAAGGCAGGCAAGGAGAAAGGAAGGGGAGGAACCAGGGAGGTAGAGGCTGCTCTCCCATTTGCTGCAGAAGCTAGAAGTCCCTAAAGCTGCAGGCCTGATGCTGTCTGTATCTACAAGGTGGTGGGAACTTGTACTGTAAATAAAAAGCACAGGTGATGGCACCAAAGCTGAGGTCTCTGGCTGATTTACGGGTGCAGATGCAGCAGAAGATTGAGGGGTCCACCTGTGCCCCCCTGTTACAAGTCATCATCTTCAAAGAAAACCTGCACAACATTTTCATGTGTGTTAGGATGCAATCCCAGATTTTTTGCTCCAGAGAATATTCTGTGATGTCTGAGTGGCTGGCTCTAGGTATGAGATTTCTTGGTGTATTTGGAGTGGTTACTGGATCTGTGAAAGTAGGTGTTGCAATTATGTATAGTTGTTGTAACACTGGTAAACCAGGTGTCCGCTGTTGCCAAGGCTGCAGGCATTACCTAAGAACTGATAAACTCATAGGTGGAGACCAAACCAGCTCATCTGTATGTTAAATTTTGTTCAAATCCGTTATTAGTCTTATAAGAATTTATTTAGTGTTTAGACTCTGTGAAACATGTGTCTGTTGATGCATACATTACTCTCACTTGTAATGTCTGTATTCCATAATATAAGGAAATATGTAGGATTTGCTTTAAAAATGTTTGCTCAGGACTTGTGAACCCAGGCCCGGGAATCATCACCCTCGCCTATCCGGAAAGACTTTTGAAAAGTAAATGGGCCATTATGAGACAAAAGCTTTGTTAATTACCCCACCCAGTCATGGTGAAGTATGTGCAGAAGTCCTTGTCACATCCATTTGAATGCTGGAAGAGGGAAATAAAAATAGTGGACAGGCATATTTTCCATCTAAAGTTCTCTGAACTCTCACAGAGCCAGACACTCTCAACTGTAAGATCTTGGGTAGAAAATGATCTGGGATAAGTGGCTCGTCTACTGGGACTGGAAGCAACTTGAATATTTCGTGATTTCTTTTTTCAGAGTAAGTGACGATTTATCATAGAATCTCAGGGTTGGAAGGGACCTCAGGAGATCATCTAGTCCAACCCCCTGCTCAAAGCAGGACCAATCCCTATTTCCCCCCATACCCCTAAATGGCCCCCTCAAGGGTTGAACTCACAGCCCAGGCCAATGCTCAAACCACTGAGCTATGCCTCCCACTCCAAGATTGACCAGTGAGTCTAAGGGGGCTGTCTATGACTGCATGGTAAAACTGTTACAGTGATCCAGGAGTTCACATTTTTCACTATCTTGGTGAAATCTAATTATAGAATGTACCACAGCTTTGGAGTGTCTGCTCTGTTTTTGACAGTCTGTCCTCTGGCAGGCACTCACAGTCGTAAGCCACTCCATACAGTATAACAGTTGCCTGTAGGGTCAAAGGACTGTTGCAGATGATCATGGTGTCCAGAAAGTGGATGCTAGTGTGGGAGTTTTCCAACAAGAGTTTAATGGATGGGTGGGTGAAATCTGTGAGGCAGTTTAGGTCATCTTTCCAGAAGATGAAAATATTATAGATATATCTAAAGTATACCGTTGATTTTGGGGTGCATTTGTCCAGTAATTCTTCTTCAGGGTGGTCCATGAAGAGGTTGGCATATTGGGAAGCCATCCTACCACCCATAATTGTTCCAATGACTTGGACAAAGCATTTCTTGTTGAATGTAAAACTATTATGGTGAGAATGAAATGGAGGAGTTTGATGATAATAATTATTTAAAGGTTTATTAACTGGGAAAAAGAAATAAGAATAATTTCAGGACAGATAGAAACCATCGTCAAACAACTCGCCACACAAAGGGCCAGCTTTCTCCAGGACACAGCTGACTTCCTCCAGAAAGTCTGAAACATTAATGACCTCCCTCAAAACACCATTCTGGCAATTAGGCATGTCACTTCCCCATACACCACATCCCTCACAATGGTGACATTTCCAAGTCAATGGCCAGCCTTCAGATATCTTTGAGTCCTGATATTTCTTCAGTAAGACCCCTGTAGCCAAATATGATGGATCTGCCTAGGTTCCCTTGTTTGTGCATCCTGGGAAGCATGTAGAAAGTCCCTGGGGGAGGAAACACCAACTCAAAGTGGTACCAAAGCCTGCCAGAACTCGTTGCCGTATTTCTATTGCTATGATGATTAACACCCCGCACAACATGACTTTCAAGATCCATGGATCCTTCACATGTCTATCACAATGTGCGATTTACCTCATCCAGTGCACTTGGTACCTAGGGTGACCAGACGTCCCGATTTAATCGGGACAGTCCCGATTTTAGAGGACTTGTCCCGCGTCCCGACAGAAGTATGGTCGGGACGCCCTTTTGTCCCAATAGTCGGGACCTTGCTCCACTCACTCACTGCTTCCGGCCAGCAGGGCGGCTGAGACACTCCCTGCCGGCAGGAGCACACAGCTGATTGCCCCAGGCAGAGTCAGGGCAGCCCCGTCTCTCTGCTGGTGCCAGAGCATGCTGCAGGGGCAGAGGAGGGGGGCTCTGCCTGCAGGCGCCGACAGAGGAAGGGGGAGGGGGAAAGAGCAGAGAGCCCCCCCAGCCCCTCATCAGCGATCATCAGCCCCACCCGCAGCCACTGACCCAGGTAGAGAGAGAGAGAGAGAGAGAGTCAGGACACGTCTCTGCTGGCACCTGTGCAAGCAGCCCCCCCACACACACACATTCACTATCAGAAAGAGACCTGTCCTGAATCTCTCTCTGCCTGGGGCATGGGGCTGTGGGTGGGGCTGATGATCGCTGATGAGAAGCTGGAGGGGGTGGTGGCTGGGGGCTCTCTGCCCCTGCCCCCTCTCTCTGCCAGCATCTGCAAGCAGCGTCCCCCCCCCCCCCCCCCCGCTGCTCTGGCCCCTCTCACCTCATCAGCAGCACAGCTGCAGACCCCACTGCCCCAGGCTGGGACTCCCTACCTCAGTCCCTGGCAGGTCCCTCTGGCTCTTGGGGGAGGGGGCTTTGCATGCTTACCTGGCTGCAAGCCCCGCTCCAGGCTCCGGCAGCTCGCACTGGCACTTTCCCCAGCCACTGAGATCCACAGAGCTAGTCCTTTTGGCTGGAGAGTCTGGAGACTCCCCTTGTTGTTCTCATCCTAGGAGCCAAAGGCCTCCCAGTGGGGCTGGTGAGTGTGGCCAGGGAAAGGGGCTGGGGGTGTTGGGATGAGTGTCTGGGAGGTGGGGATGGGCAGTGAGGGAGGTGTATGTGTTTCGGGGTGCTAGTGGGGGACAGCCCTTAAAGCCAACAAAGCCAGCACCTCCGCTATTTTCCCTGCCACGCCGCAGAAAAAACCCCGCCAGGTACAGTTTAAAACAACGGAAGGCGTAGCCGCACAAAAGCGCAATTGGAAAACGGGGGGCATGGTTATATGGAAGTGCGCGATGTGGCGGGGACCAAAGGTGGAAGCCGGGGGCAGGAACAGGCAGTTTGGTGCTGCGGTTCCCCGCGCACCAGGAAAAAAAGCTGCCCTCTCCCCCCGAAAGTTCGGGTCACTTTTAGGGTGCCACCCCCACCCTTTGCAAACCAAGTCATGCAGGGCTGTCAGGTCTTCCCTGAGTGTCTGGGGGAGGGGAGGGTGAAAAATAAAAACAATAACAATGTAATACTATCAGATTATTCATTTATTTTCATTAAATATATAAACTAAAGAATAGTATATTTAACCCCTGGCCCCATGGTTTCTACAACCCCTTTTTCAGCTTCCTAGGGCTCTGTGCCCCTCTCATGGCTCTGGTCAGGACTGTGCGCCTGTGCCTGTTGTGCCTCCCCATATCCCCCACACATGCCCCACCCCCTGTTCATGCCCCGCCCCCTGCTCACGCCCCTCCGACTCCCCCTCACCCAATGTGTCCTGATATTTCACTCTTCTGATCTGGTCACCCTATTGGTACCCCAGTAACAGCTATGTGGGAGAAATAAGATAATCACTACACACTTGAATGAAACTCTATATCTGACTTCTCAGTCCTCATCCTCAAAGGAAACCTGCACAGCACCTTCAAAAGATGGAGTTCTTCTTCTTGTGCTGCTGGTGCACACTGATACACAGACACCATCCCACCAGCAGCACAAGAAGAAGAACTCCACATGGACTCCTCCTGGGGGTCGAAATGACAGTCTGGACCTATACATAGAATGCTTCCGCCGACGTGCACAGGCAGAAATTGTGGAAAAACAACATCGCCTGCCTCACAACCTAAATCGTGCAGAACGCAATGCTACCCACAGCCTCAGAAACAACCCTGACATCATTATCAAAGAGGCTGATAAAGGAGGTGCTGTTGTCATCATGGACAGGTCAGAATACCAAAAGGAGCCTACCACACAACTCTCCAGTACCAATTTCTACAGGCCACTCCCCTCTGACCCCACTGAGGAATATACTAAGAAACTGCACCATCTACTCAGGACTCTCCCTGCACTAACACAGGAACAAATTAACATACCCTTAGAGCCCCGACCGGGGTTATTCTATCTACTACCCAAGATCCACAAACCTGGAAACCCTGGACGCCCCATCATCTCGGGCATTGGCACTCTCACTGAAGGACTGTCTGGATATGTAGACTCTCTACTCAGACCCTATGCCACCAGCACTCCCAGCTATATCCGTGATACCACCGACTTCCTGAGGAAACTACAGTGCATTGGTGACCTTCCAGAAAACACCATCCTAGCCACCATGAATGTAGAGGCTCTCTACACAAACATCTCACACAAAGATGGAATACAAGCTCTCCGGAATAGTATCCCTGATGATGCCACAGCACAGGTGGTTGCTGAGCTCTGTGACTTTATCCTCACACACAACTATTTCGAATTTGGTGACGATATATACCTCCAGACCAGCGGGACTGCTATGGGCACCCGCATGGCCCCACAGTATGCCAACATCTTTATGGCTGACCTGGAACAACGCTTCCTCAACTCTCGTCCACTCACACCCCTTCTCTATCTATGCTACATTGATGACATCTTCATCATCTGGACCCATGGGAAAGAAACTCTGGAAGAATTCCACCATTACTTCAACAGCTTCCACCCCAACATCCACCTCAGTCTGGACCAGTCCACACAGGAAGTCCACTTCCTAGACCCCACAGTGCAAATTAATGACGGCCACATCGACACCACCCTATACCGAAAACCTACCGACAGCTATGCCTACCTTCATGCCACCAGCTTCCATCCCGGACATACCACACAGTCCATTGTCTACAGCCAAGCACTGAGGTACAATAGGATTTGCTCCAACCCCTCAGACAGAGACCAACACCTACGAGATCTTCACCAAGCTTTCTCAAAACTACAATACCCGCACAAGGAAATAAGGACACAGATCAACAGAGCCAGACATGTACCCAGAAGCCTGCTGCTGCAAGACAAGCCCAAGAAAGAAAACAACAGAACACCACTGGCCATCACCTACAGTCCTCAGTTAAAACCTCTGCAACGCATCATCAGTGACCTACAACCCATCCTGGACAATAATCCCTCACTTTCACAGGCCTTGGGAGGAAGGCCAGTCCTGGCACACAGACAACCTGCCAACCTTAAACAGATTCTCACCAGCAACAGCACACTGCACCACAATAACTCCAACTCAGGAACCAATCCATGCAACAAACCTCGATGCCAACTCTGCCCACATATCTACACCAGCAACACCATCACAAGACCTAACTAGATCAACCACACCATCACTGGTTCATTCACCTGCACATCAACCAATGTCATATATGCCATTATATGCCACCAGTGTCCCTCTGCTATGTACATCGGCCAAACTTGACAGTCCCTACGAAAAAGGATAAATGCACACAAATCAGATATTAGGAATGGCAATATACAAAAACCTGTAGGAGAACACTTCAACCTGCCTGGACACACAATTACAGATTTAAAAGTCACCATACTGCAGCAGAAAAACTTCAAGTCCAGACTGCAAAGGGAAACTGCAGAGCTGCAATTCATTTGCAAATTTAACACAATCTATCTAGGACTGAACAAAGACCTTCAGTGGCTTGCTAATTACAAAATAGCTTCTCCTCTCTCCAAGTTCACACCCCCTATTCAACTGCTAGAAGAATAACCCACCCTCCCTGATTGGAGATAACAAGCTGGTTCAGCCTAATTGGACTAACCTTGTTACCTCCTACCTGGTTCTTGCCTACTTTTCTATACCTGCCTCTGGACACTTCCACTGCTTGCATCCGACGAAGTGGGTATTAGCCCACGAAAGCTTATGCTTCAAACTTTATAGTTAGTCTTTAAGGTGCCACAGGACTTTGTTACCTCTGCTATTCCAGACTAACACGGCTACCTCTCTGATTATGGACTGAATAGACACACTGGATTTATGGCTTATAACCAAGTTAATGTTCCCCTCCTCTCTCCCCCTCCCAACTCCCCCCCCCTACATTGTTTCCCCTTTCCCCCCTTTGACTGGAGAGATGTTAATGAGCCACTTTACCTTGAATGGTTCCTTGAAATAACTACTTATGCTAAACAATGTGTTCCACCCGGTATTTAGCTGTGACATTGAGTACATTTCCCAACCCTGAAGAACAGCTCTGTGTAATCAAAAGCTTGTCTCTCTCACCAACAGAAGTTGGTCCAATAAAAGATATTACCTTTCCCACTTTGTCTCTCTAATTTTGCTTTCCTTCAGTCAAATGCCACAGACTGTATGCTTTTTCTCATTTAATGAGCTACCTGTTGAAATTACAGACCGCTCAATTTATAAAAATTAAGAGCATTGTCAATTCTTTCATTTCACTAAAAATAAAATGCCACTGAAATCTTATTCCTTAGCCATTTTCCCTTTCCAAACATGTATACAGTCACTTGATGTTGTAGAGTTGTTTATGATCACTGAACTCCTGGTATTTTATTTTAAGAGGGTTGGGGGTGGAATAACACTGAATCACTACTTCGGGAGAACAGACTCAGATTCAAGAGAGTCCTCTTTGCAAGTCTGGATTCTGTGAGTATGTAGGGAGGAGTGCGCAAGCAATATTAAGGTTTTCTAGGATGCACAACTGCCTTCCTTCAGCACCATGGAAAATATAAAATAGCCTCAGACTGTGTTACCTTTTCATCACTCACCCTTTCTGATTCCTTTTGCTTCTTTGAAGATACATATTAATCCACATTCGTGCTCATTAGCCAAAACCTCTGAAACAACTCAGAAGAAGAAAGAGAAGATAATAGTGAAGTAGAAGAAAATCAGTTAAACATTCGTATCTGCAATTAACAGATTGACTCAGGTATCAATTGTTGGTATAAGATCATATGGCATCAGAGGATGTCATTAGAGGAGGTTTTGGAACAAATTGATAAACTAAACAATAATAAGTCACCAGGACCAGGTGAAACCAACATTGGCATCATGTAGTAAAGAACAAAATTGTCAGATACATAGATGAACATAATATGTTGGGAAATAGTCAACATGGCTTTTGTAAAGGGAAATCATGCTTCAACAATCTATTTAGAATTCTTTGAGGGGGTCAATAAGTATGTGGACAAGGAGGATCCAGTGGATTTAGTGTAATTAGATTTTCAGAAAGCCTTTGAGAAGATCCCTCACCAAAGGCTTTTAAGCAAAGTAAGCTGTCATGGGAGAAGAGGGAAGATCCTCTCATAGATTGGTAACTGGTGAAAAGATAGGAACTGAAGGGTAGGACTAAATCGTCAGTTTTATGGAGAGAGGTAAATAGTGGTGTCCGCCAGGAGTCTGTATTAGGGCAAGCCGTATTCAACATATTCATAAATGATCTGGAAAAAGGGGGAAACAGTTTGGTTGCAAAATTTGCAGACGACACAGAACTACTCAAGATACTTAAGTCCCAAACAGACTTCAAAAAACTACAAAAGGATCACTCAAAACTGGGTGACTGGGCAACAAAATGACATGAAAATCGATGTTGATAAATGCAAAGTAATGCACAACCGAAAACTATACATATAAAATGATGGTGGTTAAATTAGCTGTTACCACTCAGGAAACAGATCTTGGAGTCATTGTAGATCCCAGAAAGCATTATCTATTATGTTATATCAGTTCTCTGAAAATATCGGCTCAATGTGCAGCAGCAGTCAAAAAAGTGAACTAAACATTAGGAATCCTTTAGGAAAGGGATAGATAATAAGACAGAAAATGTCATATTGCCTCTATATAAATCCATGGTATGCCCACATCTTGAATACTGAATGCAGATGTGGTTACCCCATCTCAAAAAAGATATATTGGACTTAGAAAAGGTTCTGAAAACAGCAAAAACATTATTAGGGATAGGGAATGGCTACCATTTGAGGACAGATTAATAAGACTGAGACTTTTCAGTTTGGAAAAGAGACGACAAATGGGGAATATGATAGAAGTCTTTAAAATCATGATTGGTGCGGAGAAAGAAAATAAGGAAGGATTAACCCTTGAGGGCTCAGCCAAAAGCTAGTTCTTTAATAGGGCATTCCCTGGGAAATGTCCTACACTCTTCCACCCTCAGACTTCATCACCTCAACCAAGCTTCACATCAGTGCTGTGTACAATATTGTTTTGTTTAAAACATATAGAGAGAGAGAGACAGACAGAGAGAGAGAGTCTTTTGTCTGGTGAAAAATTCTGGGAAACCTAACCCCTGCTATTTACATTAATTCTTATGGGAAAATTGGATTCACTTAACATCGTTTTGCTTAAAGTCACAATTTTTAGGAACATGACTACAACGTTAAGGGAGGAATTACTGTATTAAACTGCATATAGTTTGCTTGTGCCCTAATTATCAAATGATCCAGATTATGCTGTATTCGTGATCATTCCCCCATTTTTTGGTGGATCAGTGAACTTTATCATTGACAATTGTATGTTTCCTTCCTAGTTATTTATAAAAATACTAGCATAAGTGCCCGGCGTTGCTCGGGTCAGTCGGAGGTGGGGAGGGGGCAGACAGTTGACACCCCCTGACCAACCCCAACACCCACCCTTAACCCACCCTGACACCTTCCCACCCCCCCGACCAACCCCAAAGACCCCCCGGCTCACTTACCCCCGACCAAACCCGACAACCCCACCTGACCCCCCAAAACAAACCCAACACCCCCACCTCACCCCCGACCAAACCCGACACCCCCACCTCACCCCCTGAGCAAACCCGACACCCCCACCTCACCCCCCGACCGAACAGTGTATTTAATAATCTGTGTGCTACACAGTGCACCGTGAGCCGGGGTGGGGTGGGGTGTCGGGTTTGGTCGGGGGGTCAGGTGGGGGTGTTGGGTTTGCTTGGGGGGGTCAGGTGGGGTTGTCGGGTTTGGTCGGGGGGTAAGTGAGCCGGGGGGTGTAGGGTTTGGTCTGGGGGGGTGGGAAGGTGTTGGGGTGTGTGAGGGGTGAGTGTTGCGGTTGGTCAGAGGGTGTTGCGGTTGGTGGGGGGTTGAGGTGGGGGTGTCAGGTTTGCTTGGGGGGATGAGGTAGGGGTGTCGGGTTCGGTCGGGGGTAAGTGAGCCGGGGGGGTGTCGGGTTTGGTCTGGGGGGGTGGGAAGGTGTCGTGGTGGGTGAGGGGTGAGGTGTGGGTGTTGGGGTTGGTCAGGGGGTGTTGCGGTTGGTGGGGGGGTGAGGTGGGGGTGTCGGGTTTGCTTGGGGGGGTGAGGTGGGAGTGTCGGGTTCGGTCGGGGGGTAAGTGAGCCGGGGGGTGTCAGGTTTGGTCTGGGGGTGTTGCGATTGGTGTGTGTGGGGGGGTGAGGTGGGGGTGTCAGGTTCGGTTGGGGGGTAAGTGAGCCAGGGGGTGTCGGGTTTGGTCTGGGGGGGTGGGAAGGTGTTGGGGTGGGTGAGGGGTGAGGGGTGGGTGTTGTGGTTGGTCAGGGGGTGTTGCGGTTGGTGGGGGGGTGAGGTGGCGGTGTCGGGTTTGGTCGGGGGGTAAGTGAGCCGGGGGGGGGGATGTTGGGTTTGGTCTGGGCACCCACCCCAACACCTTCCCCCCCCCAGACCAAACCCAACACCCACACCACACCCCTCACCCCCCCGACACCTTCCCACCCCCCCAGACCAACCCCGACACCCCCCCGGCTCACTTACCCCCCGACCAAACCCGACACCCCCACCTCACCCCCCCAAGCAAACCCAACACCCCCACCTCACCCCCCCACCAACCGCAACACCCCCTGACCAACCCCAACACCCCCACCTCACCCCCCGACCGAACCCGACACCCCCACCTCACTTACCGTCCCACCAAACCCAACTCAGATCCGTCGCAGGGGGGGAGGGGGCCCAGAGCCGAGGGATTCCGGGGACCTTCGCAGGTGGGGGGGGGCACAGAGCTGATGGAGTCCGGGGTTGAGGTGGAAGGGGCAGAGAACTGAGGGCTCTCCGGGGTTCCGTTGGGAGGGGGGAGGGGCAGAGAACGGAGGGATCTCCGGGGTTCCGTTGGGAGGGGGGAGGGGTAGAGAACTGAGGGATCTCCGGGGTTCCGTTGGGAGGGGGGAGGGGCAGAGAACTGAGGGATCTCTGGGGTTCTGTTGGGAGGGGGGAGGGGCAGAGAACTGAGGGATCTCCGGGGTTCCGTTGGGAGGGGGGAGGGGCAGAGAACTGAGGGATCTCCGGGGTTCCGTTGGGAGGGGGGAGGGGCAGAGAACTGAGGGATCTCCGGGGTTCTGTTGGAGGAGGGAGGGGTGAGCTGAGCGAGTGAGGTGTCTGTTGGAGGGGGGTATTATGACATCATCACCACCTAACCGCCCAGCCGATGTGATTGGCCCTGAAAGACTTTCACCCCTGGGGGGCGTCAGAGGTGAGATCCGAAAATTTTTCGACCCTTACCAGCATCTAGACCCCAAGACCCCTCACTGTACCAAATTTCAAGTCTCTGGCTCAAACGGTGCGGGAGGAGTTCGCAGTCATACGTACATACATACATACATACACACATACATACATACACCACTTGACTTTTATATATATAGATTAAATAGAGTAGGTCTGAGAACAGTCCCTGTGGGACCCCACTAGAAATACATCTTCTCGTTGATGAAGTAATTGATATTTATTAAAACTTGCTTCTCATGTTCTTTCCTGTCCTGTGATAGTTACTTTATTCATTTTATTATATTCTAATTCTTTGAAAATTAGTATTTAATTTGTAAGTGAAACTCTTAGTTAACTGGAATTTTTGACTAACCGGCAGCCCCATTCTCACAACATGCCAGAAAACAAAGCTTTTTCATCTGGATGTCAAGTTTTTGGTGAGGGGGACAGTCAGTCAGTTAGGATTACACTATAAACAGACATATTACCGTTATCTCTACAGTCAGAATTTACAATAGACCACAAAATTCTCAGCGACCCTTATTCAAGGAACAATTGGTAGGTTAAGTCAGAAGTGACAATAATTTAAAAATCATTGTATAGAGCTAAATACGTGTGTGTGTGTGTGTGTGCCGGGGGCTTCCTGGGGGGTAATTATAGTCATAGTCAAGTTGAATGCAGAAGTATAAATTTTTTCTAGGGGTGCCCTGTATGTCTTCAAAGTCCTCCCCAAACTCCTTATGTTCTCCCCCATTTTTTTCTCTCTCTGAATCATCAAGTTTGATATTCATCTTCCTTTCCAAAAGTCAAAGGTCCCTTTGTAACCACTCAGAGCTGTTTTTTCAGAGGGGAATTACAGAGTAACATTAGGCATGCTCTTGATCTAGCAGGGTGGTGACTCTTCTGCCACCCTTGCACGTTTGGATCTCAGTGGTATAGGAGCCTTAGTCCTGAAATTATCTCCTGCAGAGCCGGGTGGTACATTACCGGCAGAGTTGGCCAGTCTCTGGGTTTTTAAATACAATTCACCGTGGCTACATATATCTGTGTTTTTGTATGTTTTTAACTGGAGTACCCATAAAAACCCTGATATTTTCGAAACATGGCACATCCTTGATCCTTATACATTATGCTACTTTTGGATATCAGATATTCACAACTGCTAATTCTTTTCCTTCAACAACGTTTCTTCTCAGTCAAAGCTAGAGAGAGAGAGAGAGAGAGCAGGATTTGTTTAAACAGCTATTGCATAATGTTCACATTATTTTTGTGTGGAACCTGCTTTGTAAGTTCTAATATATGTAATTTTGCCTAGCCATTGTGAATTAAAATTATATTCTGAGAGTTTCTAGTTCCAAAATGGTATCTGAACCTTCAGGTTTTCAGAACTTCTGAATCCCTAGTAGAGTAATGAATGTTTGTTTAAAAAAATCTATCCTCTTCTCTGTTATCTTTCTTTTCCCAAATACATTTATCTCAAAGAATTTTCATTGCCCCCAGGAATTTCCTATTCCTTCAGCTCCTCCCTAATATTACTCTTTCCTCCCTAGAATAGTCTTCAAATATTTAATAAATTATTTGCATTTTTAAGTTTGATATCTAAAATAATTACCATTTTCAGAGTTAACACCCCCATTTAGATAAATGGGGAATTTAACTCCTTTCCAAAAGGGATTGTCTACCTGCAGTTTTAAGGAGAGAGCATTGCATTTGTTCTAGGTTCCTATGATTATTTCACAGCTTGTAGAGCTAACATGAAAACTTTTTTCTGTAGAAGACATCAAAAATGCCTATAGTTATGCCATAGTGTGGTATTTCCCTGGCATGTATCTACAATACTCCTGTTCATTCTCCAGAGGAGATATTCAGTCTTGTATCTCCTGAACTTAACTTTCCTTATTTGGTCATATAACTATGAAGAAAGTGGAGAACTTGTGGTAACGGTTACACAAAGCTAGCCATTTTTTTTCCTTTTTTTAAAGAGAAGTGGCAAATTTAGTAATTCTGATCTTAGTTTTCACATGGCTGGGCTACTTATACATGTATTTCTAGGACAAATCTCAAATATCTTTTATCTAATTAATTTTCCTTGACACAAATTTGAGCCAAGAACGCTGGGGCCCAGCTAGCTGGAGAGAGAGGACAAAAATCTTACCAGCAGGCTTCATTGTGATTGCAGATCTACTTATGTAACTCTGCCTCCTTGGTGTAGAACTCTGTCCCACTCCACTGGTAGGTACCCCAGCTGGAGATTGATGAATCTGCTACAGCCTTGGCTAAGAGTCACAGGGATTTTAGCTCATGCAGGAGAGGCTCATACACTAAGCTTTACAGGTTTGATTGTAAGTGGCGTATGTCAATGTTACACTTACATAGGTTACTTCATCCCCCAAAGCTGAATGTGCCTATGCAACCCCTTAGTCTCTATTCCCTCCATTGCTTCATCCATGTGTGCCTACGCCTATACACCCATTTTACTTCCAGGGGAGCTTTCACTCTCACACAGAAAAGGTATGGATTTGGTCCTTTATGTGGCAATATTTGTTACCTAACAACAAGTATTTTTTTCAGCTGCTGCATTCTCTTCCTCTTTCACCATCAATTCTGAGCCAGGACATGTGGATCTTCAGATGAGTCCATTTGTCAGTTGCGTCTCAAAGCTTGGTCTGAGATTCAGATCCAAATTTTCAGACTTGGTGTCTGAAGTTAGAAACCTAAACAAATGTCCTCTTTTTCTGAGGTGCTGCTTTCAGTAACTTTAGTAGAAGCTACAAGTTTCTCAGCAACTCTTAAAACCAGACCACTGTAGCTTAGATGTCTACATATAGATTTAGGTACCCACCTGTCTTAGGTAGGCAGGTTTGAAACTAAAGAGCTAATATTTAATCTCTTGGTAACTGCACCTTGTTTTAGATTTGCTGGATTTCCCTACAATATTTTTAAAATAGACATAATACAAAAGCTTTCCTTTCAAATAATGTAAAATTAGGAATAATCTTTGACACTGCATCAATTTTTATTGATAGTGATATAATTATGATCTGATTATAGCATAATTATGATGTATTTTATGCAAGATGGGTTGTGAAAGATGTCATTGGAAAAGTTATGATTTGCTAAATATTATTATCCTATTTTGATGCATGTTTCATTTTTGTATCTGAAGTTATAAATACTGAATATTTATCTGTACTTCAGGTGTAGTTACACCTGAATAACGCCCACTAGACAAGATGCTTTCAGTCTAGATAGCTGTTTGGGAAGGCCTGTTCAAAGCAATGAGGCATTAGGGTAGCCACTAGGCCTTAGGAGAAGCTGATCTCCCAGCTGGTGAGCCTTCCTGAGAACACTCCAGGCATCTTCTAAGTAATGGCTACTATGACTCTACAAGGACATGTGACCAGCCCACATGATTCTGGACTCCATCTTGAGATGTCAATATTTTTCCTCAAACTGGTCTGGAAACCAAGTTTTGAAACAAAAGTTTCCCGCCATATGCTAAAGTTATATATAAGGCAGGGAGTGACATCATCTGGGGTTCTTCACTCCCCACACAAGAAGACTCCTAGAAACATCTGAGGAACAAAACACTAACCTGTGTATGAAGACCTGAGAAGCCCAACCTGTAAAGCTAACGCAGCTTGTACCTTAAAAATCTCCAAGGCTGCCTGTACCATCAGTTAGGGTGAGAATCTGCTAATTCATATCCAGTCTATCTAGTATATTAAGCTTAGGTTGTATTTTTGTTTATTTGCTAGATAATCTTCTTTCATCTGTTTGCTATCGTTTATAATCACTTAATCTATCTTTTGTGGTTAATACATCTATTTTATGTTTTAATCTAAACCAGTGAATTTGGAGTGAAATGCCTGGGAAGCTTAGCTTAGAGAGGCTAATGCATGTTTCTCTCCACATTGAAGGGGTGAAGGGCTGAGCTCAGAGTGCCTGGGGAGCTGAGTGTTACCTTGGCTTTAGCCTTTCTACTGTGGGTTCTTGCATTGGCTAGTCAGAGAACCTGCATGTAATTGCAACTGGATATGTCCCTATCTGTGTGTATGCTGGTGGACGTGTAAGGTCGGGACTGGGTCTGCAGCTTGTCACAGCAGCACAGTTTGAGAGGGAGCCCTGGCTGGTAGGTCAGAGGGCTCAGCAGTGCCCCAGTTCCAGCTGGTATCCTGGGGGGAACGCATCATGTGATCATCTGACAGCACAGTATGCTGTTAAATAAGTGGACTATTTCAATGCTAAGATACTTTTTCTGGTTCCCACTGCCTTATGCAAAGAAATGAACTGTTCTTGATAGCACAGTACTTAATTGCTAGCTCTCCTGACCGTCATCATCTTACACTTTTTTTCTGAGGTGCATGTATCACCTACAACAGTCCAAAGCATTCCCAGTCCAACGCAGGTGAAGAGAGTGAGATTAAAAAAAGCAACAAAAAAGCAAATGTTATGGATTCAGATCTTTTTATTGTTACCTATTTGGAACTCCCAGGAACAAAAAACTCTTCCAGGTAGTACCTCACACAGCACGGGTACTGAGGCGTGCTGTTTTCCTACAGTTCGCCCGATTCTTCTTTTCCAAAGTATATTTAGGAAAAATGTGGGGGAAGTGACAAGGACCATCATAGACCAGGCCCTGTTTACAAGATGCAGAACACCCACAACAATTTCATTCCAGGTTTCTTCAGGCTTTCAGGCTATTGGAAAAATAGGATCTTGTAGCTTACATGGAGACAGAGAAAAGGCATGAATACTGAAAGGTGACAAACAAAACAGAGTACTGAAGGCAACATGAGCAAACACGCTGAATAATGAGAACACTATCTGCTTAAATCTGAACTGTGTAGTAGGTGACACCCCATATTCTTCCGGGGCCACAATGGCCCATGTGTTTTCGCCTCCTCCCCATGTGGCCTTTGGGGGAGAGATTACAGGAGGGAGTCCGCCAGAGACTGAAGCCAGCACAGCAGGTTTAGAAAACAGTTCTAGCAGGTACTGATGGAAACTGATGATATCCCACTGCCTTCTATATTTTTCACTCTGAACGTCCTCTCCGCTCTGTTTAATGGCTGTTTTCTCCTACCTTTCCTGCCCCTCCCTTTCTTTGCCTTTCCATCTAGCTAATCCCCATCTAACATAACCCCAGTGAAAGGATTTACAAAACAAAACAAAAGCAAATAAATCCCATTGTTTACACTGACTGTGTGTTATATATTTCCCCCCACTGTTTGTTTCTCTTGTCTGTTTACATTAAACTGTTTTGGGGCAATGACTGCCCCTCATTCTGTTTTTCTCCACTACCTAGCACAATAGAGTTCAATTCTTAGTTGACACTCTGACACTGCAATAATAGCCATGATTAATAAATAAGTACAAAGAGTGATATACATAGAAGTGTCCCCTATTATGTGAAGACTTACATATCTTTTCTTTTTAGATACACATAATCCCTTTTGGAAATCTGGTGAGTCTTTTCTGCTTCAGTTTGTGATTCACAGGCAAACTATGTTTTGCATGTGGGTAGTTAGATCTGAAAGTCCACATACATAACATCATTGGGCTATAAGGCAAAAGAAAACTTAACACTTCCTTGTGAAGAACTACTTAAGAAACAATAGTACATAAAGACAGATGGGTCCCTTTCTCAGAGGTAATATAAAGTTTATACATTCATTCAGTCCCCAAAGATGAACGGATACAGAAGCACACATTGCTCTTTTATTTCCAGCATTAATAGAGTGATTGTTTTTAAACATTACAAACCCAGTGGAGCAATTAATACAATATTGAGCTGCAAAATTTGACGTTATAGGCCTGTGAAGGACAATGCTCACCTGCAGTGACAGCCTAGCTGTGGTCTGTGGAATAAACTTGAAGCCTGTCTGAGAACTAAATTACAATGGAAGTTGTTTGTCTCACAATACTATGGGGTACTTGTTACTTAATATAACAATTTATATGGGTCTGCCACTACAGAAGTGTGTGAATGGGTGTATGTATTTGCACATGTGCATTTTGTGTATGTAAGATTTCTAAAGTATCCTAAATCTAAAAGTCTATTAGCTGTAAATGTAATAATAGTTAAAAGTTTACGATGAAATATTTACAATGTAGCTGCGCTGTTGTAAGGTAGCTCTCTAGGGTAGCCACTCTAAACCGAGAGAGTTTTCCTGACAACTTAATTAATCCACCCTCAATCAGGGTCAGTAGCTGTGTTGATGAGAGAAGTTCTCCCATCGATATAGCGCTGTCCATGCTTAGATCAGTATAATTTATGTTGCTCAGGGGTGTGGTATATTCACACCGCTGAACGACATAAGTTTTATCAACGTAAGTGGCAGTGTAGACATAGCTTTTATGATGTAATGAGAGTAAATAGAGTAGTGATAGTAAATAGTATCTTAAAGATCTGTATTCAGGAGTAACAAGTCAGAAAATTTCTTTATAATTTATAATTTCTTTTTGAGAAAAAGATAATTTGATTAGGCGTTTCGGACTAGCTGGATATGTTTAACATGCTTAAAGTGAAACCAGAAAGAATTATGGTGAAAAATCATGGAGCAGCTCCTCAAGGAAACAATTCTGAAGCACTTAGAGGAGAGGAAGGTGATCTATGATGAGATAGCTGCCTCTGTGGATAAGGGAAAAGCAGTGGACATGATATATCTTGACTTTAGCAAAGCTTTTGATCCAGTTTCTCACAGTATGGATTGGATGAATGGACTATAAGGTGGCTAGAAAGATTGTCAGGCTCAACAGGTCAATGGCTCGATGCCTAGTTGGCAGCCAGTATCAAGAGGAGTACCCCAGGGGTCAGTCCTGGGGCTATGTAGTGGGGCGGCTGCCCCACTCCAGCAGAAAAGGGTTAGAATAGCCCTGCAGAGGGTTGTGGCTTGGTAAGTAGCAAACTTAGACTGACTGGAATAGCGGCCACATCTGTGGCCAGGTCAATTAGGGCCCACCTGGCCTGTATAAAAGGGCTGTAGCCAGGAGCTCAGACAGGCTCTATTCAGGCTGGGGAAAGTGCAGACTGAGCTGGGAAGCTCAGGCCTGGTGACCTCCCAGGCTGCAGGCCTGATAGCAAGGCCTAAAAAGGTACTGGGGGTTAGGCAAAGGCCGCTGGCCCAAAACCCCCTTGCTTGTGATGACTGGCACTTACACTGCAGTCTGTCCCAGGGTGTGAGGGCTTGATGATGACTGGCAGTAGCCCAGACTGAGGTAAGGTGGAGATTAATGGGTTGGGGGTTCCCCAGGGAGGGAAAACCCAGAGACAGAGGGAGGGGGAACTGCCAGGGGGCAGCACCCAGGTAAGAGGGCACCAGGTCCGGGAGAGACACAGGGGCCAATGGACAGCGGGACACCAGCCTGAAGAGGGCGCTCCAAAGGCGAGTGAGCTAATTCCAGGACAGCCAGGGGGAGGTGCCGCAGGGGTGAGTCATCATGCCACTACAGGCCGGTTTTGTTCAACATATTTATGAATGATCTGGATGATGGGATGGATTGTACCCTCACCAGGTTCACAGATGACACTAAACTGGGGGGGTGGAGGAGAGGTAGATACACTGGAGGGTAGGGATAGGGTCCAGAGTGACCTAGATAAATTACAGGACTGGGCCAAAAGAAATCTGATGAGGTTCAACAAGGACAAATGCAGAGTCCTGCACTTAGGATGGAAGAATCCCATGCACTGCTACAGGCTGCAGAGTGACTGGCTAAACAACAGTTCTGAAAAAAAAGGACTTGGGAATTACAATGGGTGAGAAGTTGGGTATGAGTTAGCAATGTGCCCTTAGTGCCAAGGAGGCCAATGGCATATTGGGCTGCATTAGTAGGAGCATTGCCAGAGATCGAGGGAAGTGATTATTCCCCTCTATTTGGCACTGGTGAGGCGACATCTGGAGTATTGCACCCTGTTTTGTGCTCCCCACTACAGAAAGGATGTGGACAAATTGGAGAGATTCCAGCGGAGGGCAATGAAAATGATCAGGGGCCGGGACTCATGACTTACAAGATGAGGCTGAGGGAACTGGACTTGTTTAGTCTGCAGAAGAGAAGAGTGAGGGGTGATTTGATAGCAGCCTTCAACTACCTGAAGGGAAGTTCCAAAGAGGATGGAGCTTGGCTGTTCTCAGTGGTGGAGGATGACAGAACAAGGAAGAATGGTCTCACATTGGAGGGCGGGAAGTCTAGGTTGAATATTAGGAAACACTATTTCACTAGGAGGATGGTGAAGAACTGGAATGGGTTACCTAGGGAAGTGGTGAAATCTCCTTCTTTAGAGGTTTTTAAGGCCTGGCTTGAGAAAGCCATGGCTGGGATGATTTAGTTGAGATTGGTCCTGCTTTGAGCAGGGGGTTGAACTAGATGATCTCTTGAGGTCTCTTCAAACCCTAATATTTTATGAGTCTATGAAAAGGTGAAATGTTAAAGATACAGTAATTAAAGTTATTGAAAATTACTTAGATTCTATTGCTGGAGGACCAGATTCAATGAAACTTGTTTCCTCCATAGCTGCATTGCAAGAATAATGTGTTCACTTTAAAAAATCTAACCAGCTTTTTCATGGGTTTTGCAGTAGATGCAGGCAGCTGTAGTGTGGGATGATATACCAAGTTTTAGTACACGTGTCCTTTCAGTAAGTTAGCAAATATGAATTAACATGCTCACCATATATCTGAAACACATTATTAAACCTAATATTGTATATGAAAACTATAAAATTTCTTATAAAAATCATAGCCAATATTGCTTCTTCACTTAGCATTGTATTATACTTGGCAAGTTTAAAAGGAAGCATTAATTTTATCTTACTATAAATCCCTTACCTCTAAACTACATTCAGCAGACAGGAAAATGCCAAAATTTATTGTAATCAGTTCAGTATGGTAAATATCATTTTAAGTTGCAATACTGAATATGCAGTTATAAGTGAAATTATGTGTATTGTCTTATTTAAAAAAAAGACTTATAATATACATACTTTACCTTCATTTAAATTTATGTATCATATCTTTAATAATGACTTTTGGGTCACAAATCCCCAACTTCTTGGATGTCATTTTTATGCCTGTGTGGGAAGTTCATACTGATAAGTGAAACTGACAAGTTTGAGTAGCATCACCTGTCATCATGGCAGTTTTGCATATATTTTGTCATAAGCAAAATGCAAGTTTCATTCAGCAAAACCTGGCTTGTGGTTTGTACAATGAAATGCAATAATGGGAAAATTTCTGAAGTATGTTAGTGTTCTCAAGGTTACATACAAATGTTCAGAATAATTGCATAATTTACAAAATGCTGGACAATTTGCAAAATTGAATAATATTTCTGACCACAATATGAGCTACCAAATTTTACTAGGGTTTGTAAAGCATAACCCGGGAATTTAGCAAAGCCCTGCTGTTTTTACAGTACCTTTTGATTTTTTTTTAACTTCCTCACAAAATATCTACATCGGGTGTTAATGGCAGTGGCCATACCTACTTATCTTCAGAAAGCAAAAAAAATTAAATTGAGTTTCCACAGAAACATTTCTATTAACATCATTACTTTGTTGTTCTAAAATCTCATTCTGGCAAACATCCTGTACATATACATAAAAACTTAGCAACAAATATGACCACATGGAAGTAGAAGTGGCTCAAGGAATGAAATATTAGAGAATTATTGTTCCCAAACAAAGAGTCTGATTCTGATCCCATTGAAGTCAATGGCAAAACTCCCATTGAATTCAGTGGTGCAAGATTTGTTCCCAAATCCCTGTTGAATTATTCTTAGATGTACTTCAAGATCCAGATCATCCCCTCCCATGGAAAAACAAGTCCAAGTGAGTCTTGGAGGAAGGAATTCTCCAGAGGACACCCTTTGCAGAAACCTCTCCAATACTGTCCAGTGTGGAATTTGTCACCCCAATAGAAAAGTCCTCAAGGGACACCTTAAACCTGGTGCAACTCCTGGCCATTTACATCACGTTTAGAACCTGACTTCCTCCCACTCTGACTCTCTGGAAGCAAGAGTCTGTTGGATCTGTGCTACTAGAGCTTCCACCTGGTTGCAATGGCCGCTGATGTGGAGCAGGGTTCCTTGGAAAAAATAAGAGCCCAGAGTTGTATTATCTCCTTTTTACTAATTTCTGAGGAGCAAGTACATGTCTAATTTGTATCCTTCTCTGCCCACCCAGCACACCTTTCGGTCAGACTTATCTCCAATTCCTTCCTCAGCAGACCACGTGGAAAGACTTCCATAGGGCCAGAGTTAGGGTCGGGAAAGTGTCACTAAGGTGGATGGAGGGTGCAAAGGGTCCCTTCCACCTGTGGATCTAGGGTGTTCAGTCTTGTCCAAGGGCTAAAGTGCCTTACCATGATTCCAGGTGTAGCATAGCTGGTGGAGTATGGTACTACTCAGTGTGAGTATGAGTGTTAGTCATCTCATTGGGAGTAGAGTACAGAGGTCGATTGGATAGTTATCTGCTGTTGATTTGGCGGGTCTTCACTGCCAAATGGACCGCCGGTGGATCGATCTCAGAGTGTTGATCCTGGCTGTAGTATAGACATAGTCAGGTACTTAAATAGGTACTTAACATTGTAAGAGCCCTAAATTCATATCAGATGTTGTAAGAGCTTAGGACAGAAAAGACTGTGTTCACTTTAGAGCTAAAGGAGCCATGAATTAAATTTGGTGCCATGTGACCAGCATGTACTAATCATCTTCCAGCTGAGTAAGCTAATAAACCTATTTACTCTTACTGAATGATCAAGCACAGGCCCATTAGCTGCAGATGCCTTCAGCAATATACTCTGACATGTAGAAGGTCATTCTCCTTTCATTGTCTTCATAGCTTTATAGTTTAATGGTTCAGCAGAACAGCTGCATTAATGTATGTTGTATTGAGTAGCTAATTAGTAATGTAAAACTGCAGTTGCAGCTATTGTAGGATCCCCCTCCTCCATCCTGATGGATTAGTGCTTCATGTTCATATACTATGAAAGCTCTTAAATTAATATGAAACCACCTGAAGTCATTTAAATTGCCAAAGAGAATATATTAAAATATTGCAGTAAAATATCCTGCACAGCAAAATGACCTCTTTAGAACATAAGAACATAAGAACGGCCATACTGGGTCAGACCAAAGGTCCATCTAGCCCAGCATCCTGTCTACCGACAGTGGCCAATGCCAGGTGCCCCGGAGTGAGTGAACCTAACAGGTATGATCGAGCGATCTCTCTCCTGCCATCCATCACCCCCCTCTGACAGACAGAGGCTAGGGACACCATTCATTACCCATCCCGGCTAATAGCCATTTATGGACTTAGCCTCCATGAATTTATCCAGCTCTCTTTTAAACCCTGTTATAGTCCTAGCCTTCACAGCCTCCTCAGGTAAGGAGTTCCACAGGTTGACTGTGCGCTGTGTGAAGAAGAACTTCCTTTTATTTGTTTTAAACCTGCTGCACGCCAATTTCATTGAGTGGCCCCTAGTTCTTCTATTTTGGGAACAAGTAAATAACTTTTCCTTATCTACTTCCTCCACACCACTCATAATTTTATATACCTCTATCATATCCCCCCTTAGTCTCCTCTTTTCCAAGCTAAAAAGTCCTAGCCTCTTTAATCTCTCTTCATATGGGACCCATTCCAAACCCCTAATCATTTTAGTTGCCCTTCTCTGAACCTTTTCTAGTGCCAGTATATCCTTTTTGAGATGAGGAGACCGCATTTGTACGCAGTATTCAAGATGTGGGCGCACCATGGATTTGTATAAGGGCAATAAGATATTCTCCGATTTATTCTCTATCCCTTTATGCCCCACTTTCCTATTTGGTATTCAGTGGTTGGGTACTTGCTTGTAAGAACTCTGTCAGTTGAACAAGCAGGGGGCATTGATATTTTAATTTGCCATGACCTCTGCCACTTACATCAGATTCCTTCCCACTCAGGAATGGGTGGCAAAATGGGCTCAATATTTTTTGAGGAACATAACAATTCTCACACCTTTTTATTGTTAGGAGGAAGCTAAAGCCCCAATTCAGTTTCCCATAATATTACAGTTGTACAGTAGTATTAGTAAAGTGAACAAGTGCCATATTTATTTGCTTTAATAATTTTAGTCAGGGCTGTCATTTTATTTCCACTTTAGCCATTTTCAGTGCTCTCGTCCAAACTTTTTTTCCAAAAGGAACAATCCTGTTTGCACGGAAGGTTCTCTTGGCAGAATCCGGTAGCAGGAGAACAAAACCAGTTTTCGTACTTAGTTTTTATGGGAGTGAAAAACTATCTGATGGTTGACCTTAAATGCATGCAGTGTTCCTTTACAAGCATAAGAGTTGCAATACGTGATCAGAACGCTGGTCAGTGTAATCTGGTATCCTGCCTCTGGTAGTAACCCATATTATTTTATATGTATTCATTGCACTATGGAAATGTCCAGAGGCCCAACAAGGATTGGAAGAATGTCTTAAATAATTACTAAAACAAATTGCTCAATATTCTCAACTTTCTCTTAGCCCATGGGTCTCTGTTTCAGGGTAACTGCACCCATGTGCTCCCTCTATGGTCCACTTCAGGAGTTCCCACTCAGGTATCAGGTCTCCAGCCATCACCTGTCTCTGTCAGGGATACTGATATCACTCCCTTCTGACTGGAGGTTTAAAGGCTGCACTGTGTTCTCTTTGAAGGCTATGTGCAGCATATTGCCAGAAGTTGCAAGTTACCACACAGCTCTCTCTAAGCAAGTACATTAAGGTAAAAACATTACAGAGGACTCACAAAAATATTCAACCAATTTAAACACACACAAAACATACCAGGAGTCACCCACTGGTTTTTATGGGGCCTTAGTAAGGCAAAGCCTTTCCAACCCCTTTGCCAGGGTTGGGGCCTCCCTTGTACAGAAGGTCCTGTCCATTTGCTGGATCTGAAAGAAGGCCCTCAGTTAGTTTAAATCTACCCTTTTTATGCCAGAGTACTTTCTTTGTCTCTAAAAAAAACCCAGTTTGAACCAGTATATGCTAGTCTCACTGGTGGCACCCCTGTGGAGATGTTTACAACCCAAGTCTGTCACCTTAATCACCCCCCACTGGTTTTGATTTCTGTGGGAACCCTCACCCCTGCAGTCGCTTACAGTTGTGGGCCCTCAGCGATACATACACTATTATTACACTTAATACAATATGGTACCCAAAGATATAGCAGGAGATTGAAATGTCTGTCACACCACTGACTCACTTAAAGGGGGATTTAAAACAGGCATGTTTTTGTCAGCTTGTACCGTGCCTGGTCAAGGCCTCTAGGCACTACTGCCATTCAACTAATAAATACTAATAAAAAATAAATAAAAATTAAGAATCTTACATTCAAGTTGCAATGCCACAAAATCTATTTTAGCTCAGCTATCTTATGTTTTCTTCACCAATACACAATGTCCAACCATTCAAGGTTTAATAGCAGAAGCTGTTTGTTTAAATTCAAATTACAATGAAATTTAAGGGTCAAAAATAAAGTTAGAATAATCCTTGGCTCCACAGATGCAAGACTTTATTTCACCAAATGAAGCTTGAAGTTTGATGGAGGCTTCTTGTTGAAGGACATTCTTTCTGACTGCTGGGGTCATTGCTGGTCCTTTCTTTGTGCTGAGGCTTCTTGTCTATCTGGTCTCTGCCCTGTCTCTATTTTCCTGTATTCTTTGGGTTCTGTTGCCTTCAAATTTATCTTTTTTATATTTTCTGTTGTACACAGGGTCTTCTTTTTTTCCTATAGCATAATGAGATTTTGTCACAGTTGCCTGAGAGTCAAGATTTATACCCTGAAACTTGTGCTCTCTCTGAATGCACTGAAGTGGGAGAAGACACCTCATTCTTACCTCTTTATTCCAGATTTCTGATTTTTCATGTAATACAAGAACCAACAATAAGAGAGAGAGATAGTTATTCCTTTTTAGGCTGAGGTAGTATTTGGGGCCTTGCAGGTTGTTGATGTTAGAGGGAGAAGCTGATGATGGAATCAGTTGTTTCTCTGATGCAATCCTGTATTCTCACAAAAAATGTTCATGAAGTCCTGTTTTCCCGAACAGCTGGAATCAAACATGTGGGGACCATTTACTTGCTTATAATTCCAAGCCTCTTTCCAGACAGTGCTCTACCCAAAAAGCTCTCTCTCAGCTTTCTTTCAGGGTCACATTATCACTGTTTCTCTTGACTTTCTGCTTTTTCTGCTTCTGCTTAGCAGACACGTATGTGCACAGTTCAACCAAACAATATCCAGCCCCTGCGTTTGCACTCACGTCCCAGAGAAAATCCCTCAGATCACGTGGCTCAAAACTCCTACTCCGGTCTCCCCATGCTCGTCTGTGATTTGGGCAGTGGCTTCTATTGTTTTAGATATTAATAAACTGCTCCCTCATTTAACTTGAATTGAAGGTTGCTATCATGCCCAGAGCTTAAAAGAGTATTGTGATTTTTCCATAGATCAAGGACACACTCCCTGGAAGACATTTAACCTCCAGCGGAACATTAATAATAATAATCCATTGATAAGTATAATGAGTAGAAATATATGAAGCCGTGGCTTCATACCATGCCTCTAACCCAGAAATAAATTTTAGTTGAATCATTTAAAAAATAATCTTTTTGCATTAATACTGAGGGTTTCATTTACATAAAATACTGTGTTTTATTTTGTAGCTCACACCTATCATGTAAAATGTATTAATGTCAAGAGACCATCACTTTCTAAGCCAGTCACTAAGAGGAAACCTTTTCATGCCAGTTTGCAACTCTTTGTCTGCCAATATTAACGCGTAGCAAAGGATTCAATAGGTAGTCTTCACCAGTTGCAAGAATATCCATTACTTTTACCATCATCTTAAGGGCCTCGTCCAGGGAGGTGCTCACTTCCCTCAGGTGCCAGTGATTTTAATCTGGAGTTGGAAGCATTCATCACATTGCAAGCAATAAGAGAACAATTTGGACTCTAGATAAAGAGGTGCTTTGATAGCTAGGTTTTGTTATTTACAATATTCTACATTATTTTGTTTATTTTTTTTTCTTCTAAATTAGTTTGATCTGCACTTCCACCTGAAGAAATTGTATCTCTCAGGGCTTGTGTGTATTTATACGCTGCACTCAGTCATAGAATGTACCATTTGTATTGGAAATCTACTGTCCTATTGTAAGTCTGAAACTGTTTGATTCAGTATTTTTCAAGATGGTTATGTTTGTACTGCATTGCAACTTTGTATGAAGCCTTTTGTGTTGGCAGAATAAAAACTGTATAGGTTTATTATTGACTGACAGACTCCAATCCACTGTTTGTTCAAACTGCTGGCAGCTTCCTGTAATATACACATTATTCTAATTGTGTTCAAGTGGCACACTTGATACAGAATTAATGAACAATTGCTGTAGAAAAGGTGATACTATATAATAATAATTAATACTTAGCTCTTGCATAGCTACAAAAAGCAGATAGTATAATGATTCCCATTTTACAGATGGGAAAACTGAGGAACAAAGATGAAGTCACTTACATAAAGTCACCTAGCAGGCCACCAACAGAGCTGAAAATAGGATCAAAGTCTCTGGGGTACCAATCTAGTGCCCTATCCGCTAGGCCATACTGCCTGCCTACTTAACTCTTTGTGAATTGTACAAGAACAACTCTCTAGTATAAGCTTAGTGTGCCACTGAAGTTTAAAAAATCTAACTACTGCTATCACTTGATTGCTATTCAGCATTTTCTTATGAACTTCAGTAATCAGTGGGGTTTGAGGGAGGAATGCTGAGTTACAGAGTTTTATACAGTTATTTCAATTTGGTAAGAATCTTTTTTTTATTATTCCAACTGTTATGCAGCACATCATAAGGCATAACTTGTAAAAATTACCATAACAGTTTGAGTTAGAGTTGAGTAGTTAGACCTTAAGGAGGTCAGTTTAGTTCTAGTTTATTGAATTTCCTATTTTATTTGTTATTAATTATGTCATATTACCCAGTTTTCAACACGCAGCCAAGTGACTGGAGGCGAAATTGAAATGGAGGCTATAGTATGTGTCAAGTGTGACTGAGATAATTAATACTGTTCTTTTTTTTTGCTCCGTTGGTTCCTTCAGGCTAAATCTGGCAAGGTTCACAGCATTTTTATATTCTTGAGATAAAATGTTGAGATGGTATGTGCTGCTCCAAGGCTGTTGACATTAGTGAGAATGGTGAGCTCTTATGAAGAGGGGAAAGTGATCACAATAATAAATTATGCCTAGGATCTAATTCTGCCGTTGGGTGAATCCACCAGGATCCCTGCTGATTTAGTGGGAGCCCTGGGATATGTTTCCAAGGACAAGATTTGGTCCTTAATCCTTAGAGCATTGACTGCTCCCTGGGAGCTAGCCAGCTAGTACAGCCCAAGTTACTGCCAAATTTCTGGGAAGTAGTGTGCTGTGTGGATGGAGGGGTTCTGGCTGTAGTGAGATAGGACAGGTTAAGACTTTTTTAATGAACGAGTCCCAACTTACCTCTTGTCCTGATAGTGATCTGATTCTCATGCCTTGTTGTGGCCAGGAACCACCAGGAAAAGGTGGGACACATGGGATCTAAGGCTTGGGGGGAGGTGAAGTGATGTAGGACCCAGAACGGCTAGATGCAGAGATAGACTGAGCAGTGGAAGGGGATATATGCTGTCAGTATTCAGATGCTGACCTGCTGAGAGAGAAAGCAAGATATTTTGGTGATTGGTGCAGGGAGAGGAGAAGTCTAAGGATGTTGGAGGGATCTCCAAGAGAAGAGGAGAAACAAAAAGGTAGGGATTCTAGAGGAGTGAAGAGAGTGGTACTGGAGTAGAAAATATGTATCTAGGGAGCTCTTTAGGTACAGGATCTAAGAATAGTATCTTTAGGGGCCAAGAGTTGAGTGACATATTTCAGGATTCCATGTAAGAAAAGAATAAGATATTGTTAATTCAAATACAGAAAGTAAACACAAATGTAATCTATAATAAATAATCCTGTGACAACTATGACAGAAACTATAGAATACTAGTGACTCTAAACAAGTTTCAGAAGCAATAAATAAAAATCAAAGCTTTGGATTAAACACCTTAAGGTTTTAACACTTTTTCAATCACTGAAAAAATATTCATTTAAAAACTGGAAGACTGCAGATTCGCATAGAGGATAAAAACCAACCTGAAAAACATCCCCTGGAGTGCTATAGTCTTGAGTGAAAATACACCTCCCAGCAAAAAGATAAAGAATGCAAAATTGTTTGAGTATGATTGTATCTTTCCCAAGATTTTGAAGGCAAATTCTGAGAATGTAACTTGCCTTGGGCTATTGACTGCAATTCTCTCTTACCTCGCTGTTGTATCTTCAATCTTTCACACATTCTACATGCTACGTTCAATTGCAATAAAACAATTAAAATAATCAGTGCAAAAGATGGATAAAATATTTCATGAATGTAACTAAGTGAGGATATGACTAATGAATGAGTGCAGAACCACTCAGTTTAATCATTACATTTAAACTTGAGAAAAAGAACCACAAGTTGTTTGTAGCTGAAAATATTGATTTTTGTTACAGTGTAATTCAAGTTTCTGGCAGGGATACTAGAAAATAAAGTGACACAAGCAATGCTACTAAAGGCAATTAACACTTCCCATTTTTGCTGTTACCAATGGAAACAAGAGTTTCTCTTCCTGGTAATGGGCCATTGAAAGGTTTTGTGTGATAGCTCTGTAAATTGCAGAACATGTTTTGTTTATGATACAGCTGCTGTGTATTCTTTACTGCTGACATGACATGAAAATTAGTGTCTCATGCAAGAATGAGTGATGAGCCTGATGTACAAAGGTCAATTCTGAATCCGAACTGTCCCCAAATCAGGGGGCATTCTAGAAGTTTGGTGCAAACCATTAGAGAAATAGGGACAATGCAGATCCAATTTTTGAGCATAATTACTCAGTTTATGAATATTCCATCCCATATCTAGGTAATGCTCTTTATAAGTAGTGTAGAACATTCTGTATTTAGATACGTTAAAATCATGGATGGAAGAGGTTCTTGTTTACATACCATTATATAAAACTATACGTTTTGGGCAAGATTCAGCTTCCGTTTACCCTGGAGTAATTCCAAAGTAGTTCCATTAACTTTATGGGAGATGTGTCTGAGTTGCACAAGAGTAACTGCAGAATATGGCACCCTGTACGTTCATCTATAACCTTATAATCAGTGGCAGCTATTATTCTGTGTTTAATCAACTAGAATGATTCACAGAAAGAAATCACGTACCTCAAGTCTTACAATGGTCCTAAGTGTATGATATGTTTCCATGGAATCCTCTCTGATGTAGGATGCAAAGTGTCTGCATGTGACTGACTATCAAGCCAGGGTAAAACCAACTCCTGACTGAGTGTTGTATATGTTGTATCATTAATGGACATGAGTATTTTATGGCTGAGACCTAGACTTTCATTTTGTCTTCACAATTTGTGTCCACAGAAATGTAAATACAGGTTTTTGCATCCAGAAATGAAGCTGGGGGTGGAAATCTTAGTAGCTGCACATCTTGCAACTTTCCCCCCATCCATATTTAGATATTTCATTAAGATTTTTACCAAAGATTATTTGCAGGCTCAGAGAGGGAGACCAAGCCACTGAAAATTTGGCCTTTTAAATCAAATGTGATGCTTTATGTGCTTGTTTGCATATCAGTAGCAAGATTTAATTTCCAGCTCACAGGTATGTTGTCTAGAGATTACTTAGATAGCCCAACTCAACTGCTTATTCTGCCACAGCCATATGAGTATGGTATTTAATCTAAGCATGTTCAGAAGGGCTATGTCCAGGATTAAGCCTATCCATTAAATGCTACTATGGCTAGTCAGTATATAGTACCTATAAAAGTAAGTATATTAAATGTTGGACCAAAGGCAATGCTGGAGTAACTCCACTGACTCCAATCAGATTATATCATAGAAGAATATGGCTGGTTCTGATCTTATATTTCACATACAAAAATTAAAGAATGTTATAAAAGAATTCTAAATTAGCCGAGTGAAGCAGTCAAAAGTCTGGAAATGTCAATGCAGCCTTAACTTTGCTTCTTTGTGAATATGCAGGATGGTACAGATTTTAGTTCTGTTATCATACACTGTACTATTTTTCACCCACAAGACCCTTGCCCTGTTTAGGGCGCTCTTCTACTTCCATTGTAATCAATAGGAGCAAAATCCTAATCCCACTGAAGTCAATGGAAGTTTTGCCATTGACTTCAGTGGAGTCAGTTTTAGACCCTAGGAGTTTTCCTACTGACTTCAATGGGAAAATGATTGTGCCCTCAGGGCATAGGTTTGATGTTGCTCAGTGAATGAGACAGATAATTAAGATTATTTGTTGTGTTTATTATTCATTGTGTGATGCCTTACCTCATCCATTGCATGCAGTCCAAATTCTACATCATGGGTTATCTGGAATTGCTGCCATCCCCCTGCTTCTTTGATTGCAGGATACGGTGACCAGATGTCCTGATTTTATAGGGACAGTCCCAATTTTTCTTATATAGGCTCCTATTATCCCCCATGTCCTGTCCCGATTTTTCACACTTGCTGTCTGGTCACCCTATTGCAGGAAGAGGGAAGGCAGCTACACTGTAAGAAGATCAGATAGGGGTATTATTTCTGTCATAGAAAGGACCCTCCTCAGAGAGAGTGCCTTACTGTCTGACTCTGAAAGGCCTGGAGGAGTGTACTGTATCTTAACTGTGAGTAGTGTCTGGATTCAGATGTCTGGAATATTTTATTATTTTGTAGAGCTGAGATGAGTTACATAGCTGCTGCCTGTTTAAATCCAAAACAAACAAAAATAATTTCATTTTGAAGACCAGTTAAGGTTGCTAGGTAACTAGATTATGGTCACTTACCACATATTTTACAGAATCAAGTACTTAAAAATAAGGAAATGAGTAGTCGAGCACATCAAAAATCTTTTCTTGCCCACATAACAAACAAATGGGATGCTCATCAAATAAAAAGAAATGCATAGGTCACAACTTTACACAGCACAGCCTTTTGTCATTCTGAATGATGGTGAAGAGTACTTCATGAAAAATGATAGCATAATAAGTGTCTAAGCTAAGGCCAGAACTTAGTCTCTTGATTCTACAGCCAGTGCCTGAAAAACTTTGACCACAATGTTTAGGAGCTGTCACAGAATCACTCTGGCTTAGTTGCCTTATTAAAAAAAAGAAAAAGAAAAAAAAGAAAGGAAAAAAAAATGACAGTTAATTCTTTGCACTTACAACTTGTCTTGTCATCTGTGGATCTCAAAGCACTGCACGAAAGTTGAGAGGCACTATTGTTGCCATTTCATATTTGGCCTCTGAGCCGCTATTTGAATCAATTTTACGAGAGACACTGAGTCTAGTGGATAAGATAGGGTTACCCATCAAAATCACTGTTTTCCCCAACTCTAAGGCAGCTGCCTGTGTCACCTATATCAAGTCACTTAAACTCTCTGAACCTCAGTTACTACTCTGAAGACTGAACCTGTACATAAGCCAAATGGGCATTTTTTTGGTGGTGTATGCAGGAGGGATTATTTTACTACATCCTGGAACTGTTTATTTTCACATTTGAAAATTATAGTAATACCTAATTGTTATGTACTGATGCCTAGCTGTTCATCCAAGCAGACCTAGCTTGCTCCCAAATAGAGCACTGATATATTATCTGTCATTGTTATTTTTTCTCTATTTGCTTCAATGACGGAGACTCATGTTTAATGTATGGTTATGTTAGTTTCTTAAATATTTTATTATTCTTCCCTTGAAAACAGCCTCTTACACAAATCATAGTCAAAAGGTATCTACATCTCAAATGCTAGGATGTAATGTAATAAAAGGACCGAAGGAAAAGTTAAGACACATAAAAATTAAAAGAGGAGCTGTGTTTGTCTTTTAATCTCAAAGATTGCATTCTTCTAACTGAAGCTTTCATAAAACATTGTAGCTGTCAATGAGACTTCAGCTTAAAAATGTGAAAGCAGCAGAAATTCTATTTTTAGGAGGGTCAAAATTAACCTTATAAATGGGATTCTGAAAGCTTAACTAATGATACACTATCACCTCTCCATAATGAAATGGCACAGAGACTGTCATAGTCAAGACTTGAACCTGGCGTTCTAGCTAAAAATCCAAACCACCAATCCCCCCAACCTTACCCCCCAAGTAAAAATACAGGCTTCTATTGGTTATGTTGAGAGAACAGCTGACAGCTATAGAAACACCCTCATTCTTTCCTATGTATAGCCAGTCAATAGAGGACAACCTGCTTAAACATAGTATCTGATCCTACTTTCACTGATCTCAGTAGAAAGAAAACTCCTATTCACATGAGTAGATGCAGAATTGGGCCCAAAAATTAATAACAGATTTCCTTAATTTTAACATAATCTCTTCAAATATAGCCTGGGCATGTGGATATACAGTAGACTCTCGATTATCCAGGATGATAGGGAAAACATGAATCCTGGTTAATAAAATCCCAGATAATCACCATCCATAGGAAATATGGGGGTGGAGGGGTTGGTTCACCAGCCACCCTGTGCCAGGGGGAGGGGAGTGTTGGTTCACTGGCTGCCCTGCGCCCTGGTGGGGTTTTATTTGTTTGCTCTTGGGGTGACAACAAAGCCAGAGCCGGCCTTGGGAGTTACGCATATTTTTTTGACATCCTGGTTAATCCACATTCTGGTTAACCCAATCCTGGATAATCGAGAGTCTACTGTATATGGAAAGTTTGAAAGGATAATAAACTGAGATGGAGGGAGATAGAGAAATCTAAATTTCATTTTAGGATATATTTTTAATGTCCTGTAACTCAGACAATTTGACTTTTTCTACAAAGTCTGAAGCTAACTATTCTCCTTTCCATTCATAGTAAATCTGACATTTTTTAGATTATATTTTATTTTCCAAGCAAAAATTTGGGGTGGGGGAAACTAAAATAGGGCTTTATAATGGGAGTTAACTGCAATCATCTCTCCATAATTAAAGTCGACTTGAAGAAGGATTTTTTTCTCCTTGAACCACAACACCAGTATGGCCAAAATATTTGTTGATCTGGCAAACCTTTGGTCTCCTAAAGAGCTCCGGCTTTAAATTAGAATATTGTCCATTTAGAACCTTACCACTTTAAACTTCCTGAGACATCTTGGGAGCAGTCCTAATGACAAATAGCATTTGCTTACACACACAAAATCTAAATAGTATATTAAGGCAATGAATTAAAAGTTTATATTTCAAGTGCTAAAAATAATGTCCCATATATAATACTGAGAATATTTTTTTCTTTTTCAAGCACCGCTGCCATTTTGTCAGCAATATTAATTATATTGTTTTAATTAAATCATTTGGATTAATGCATATCAATATTTTATTTGGATTTCCTGTTGCAATAATGGAATTAACTAACCCAGTTTATAGGTTGTTCTATTCTTTCAATAACTCCCATACAATCAAGTTCAATTTTTACTTTAGCTGCTAAATCTAGTGTAAATTTTCATGTTGGTGGGTGGGTCACTCCTGGACTTATCTGTCAGTCTTAATCTATTGTCCTCCTTCCAGATACCCCATGCCTTGGAAGACATCTGAAAATTCTCCCAATATGTTGTCTGTACTCCCTGAGTTTAGTTCTGTGGCATTTACAACAAACTTCTTCTCGGGTTTTTAATCCTAACAGAGGTGGTATATCTGCATTTTCTGTATGGAAGTCAAGTTATAGTGTTTTTTCAAATAAGCTGTATTAGTCACTGTGCATGCCTTTGCCCTTCTATTTTGTATCCTCCTGATAATTAGAGAAGCTTTGCTTCAGATTTCTCCTGAGACTATTAAACATCTCTCATAAGTAGTATTTTTGGAGGTTACAAAATTTATGCATAATCTATGCCAAATCCCCTTTATCTTCTATGTCCTGCTCCTTTCCCCATGTAAAAGCATTATTTACCAGCAGCACTCCTGGGCTTGCCACATGGAACACATCATTGCCTGCACTTTGGTGATTTCTCTGCAGCCTTCACGGTAATGTGAGAAATTTGCGTTGCTTAAGTAGGTGCCATTTTTTCCCTGCAAGCTTTCTTTACAAATACAGTGTACTCAGAGGAAATAATTGCTCTTTTATTCATATAACATGACACACGTGACAAACAGGGGAAATGTCTGTTTTTATTTCATATGAACATTATGTGTGACTTGGTTTCCTTGTTTAATTGTCTACTGCTGTCTGCCTGAATGCATCAAGCTATATCAAAGGAAGCTGTAAAGGACCTGGAAAAGGGCTAAGCAGGAGAGGTAAAACAATGCCCCTGACTCTCAGGTACTCAGCTTCAAAGGAATTGAGATAACAATGGCTGGGCCATCAGCTGGGGGGACAAGTTACCTTGCTGGCTCCATCCAGGCAAGGATGTTTTACTCTTCCTAAGACTAAACCTGAGATCTAAAAAGACACTCAGGGCTGTCCCTAACTATTCTGGGGCCCTACACAGCCCTCCTATGGAGGGTATCTGTGGGTCCCAGGCCTCAGCGGGGCAGGGGCAGGCCCCAGGCGTTTAAGGGGGAGCGGGCCTGGCTTGGAGGGCAGAGAGGAACCACCCCCCCAGCACTCATTAACAGCATGGCTGGGGCCAGGTCACTGCACTTCCCACTGCCGTTGAGTGCAGGCCCAGCCTTGCTGCGCAGCTCAGGGTCGTGGCAGTGGGGCTGGGGCAGAGCAGGGATGTGAAGATGCGGGATGGGGAGGAGCAGTGGAGAGGGCCCTGGGGAAGAGCTGGAGCAGGGGTTGACAGCATGCAGCTGGACAGGGCGTCAGGAAATTTGGTGCCTCAAATTTCCTGGTGCCCTACACAGCTGCATAGGTCACATATGGGTAAGGACGGCCCTGAAGACACTGACCAGATAAAAACTTGCCTCTGGCAGAAAAGAAGGGGTGTTTTTTGTTAGCTGCCAGAGGCTGCCAGGATGGTAGTGGAAAAGGTGGCAGTCCAAGTATGTCTACACAGCATCTGGGACCAAGCCCCCCATCCCAGGCCCACAGAGTCATGCTAGCAGAGCTTATGCTGGGGATCTAAAAATAGTTGTGTAGACATTGCAGCTCAGGCTAAAGCTTGGGGTCTGAAAAGTGAAGGAGAGAGAACCTGGGGTATTTTTGCCCCCCACTTTTATAGTGAAGTCACCCTGTGAATTCATTTTTCTGGAGGGTTACCCCTAGATAAAATTCCTTTTTACTGTGAGGGTGGAGACATGGAATCTCGTGGTGAAAGAGGTACCATGTTGTTGTTTGTTAAAATGCAAATCAATCTGTCCCTGCTCCCCTTTATTGCCAAAGAATGTCCGCTTGACAGGTGATTGCCAGTCGGCTTTGATGACACCTGGCTAGAAGTGTTAGCTTGTCCTTTGTCTTTGAGGAACAAATTTACCCCCTCCCCAGACTTGTTTGGTAAACACATTTCAGCCATCACTTCTGTTTATATTCATAACTTTACATCTAATATGGCTCCACGCATTTTACCATGATATTATTGACCAATGAGTTATTAGTTTTCAAATGATACCTCAGAGAAGGCATATTGCACAAAGATTACTACAGTAGTGTGTACGGTGTGGATACAGGGTGCATTTAGACACACTGCCTTAGCTGTGGATGGAGAGGTACCAGTTAGGTACGGGGATATGTGTGCACTTCTCATTGTCATTTTAAAATCGCTTCTTTAAGCATTGGGCAAAAAGCTTTTGGAAAAATAAAGGTTGCTTTATTTTGAAGGAGCTTTTTTGTGTATTGCTGCAAACATATGCTGACCAAGCTCCCAAAGTAGGGTTCAACCTTGAGTGGACCAGCTGGATTAGTCACAGTTGGTGCCAGCAAGCTGTACCTCAGATCTTAGAGAGGATGAATTCTGGAGTTCCACCCGGGAGAAGTAAAAGCCTGAGATCTGGCACCTATGGAGGGTGCACTCAGAGAGCCAACAAGAGGTGACAGCAGTGCCATTAACCCTATGACCGGGGCAGCTCCATCTTTTGTTTAATCAGTAATTGTAACATTTGAGGGTTCACCCAGGAGGTCAGTGAATGTCTGCCTTGTAGCCGTTGGTGTCTGTGCATATTTTGTTCAGGGCTCTGACCCCAGTAGCTTGCCAGCAGCCCACCGGCCTCATCCTAGCTTTTCCCAACTTGGTTACTCCTTGCAGGCTCAAGAATCAGAGAGGTAGCCATGTTAGTCTGGAATAGCAGAGGTAACAAAGAGTCCTGTGGCACCTTAAAGACTAACTAAAGTATTGGAGCATAAGCTTTCGTGGGCTAATACCCACTTCGTCGGATGCAAGCCGACGAAGTGGGTATTAGTCCACGAAAGCTTATGCTCCAATACTTTAGTTAGTCTTTAAGGTGCCACAGGACTCTTTGTTATCCTTGCAGGCTGACCTTTGTACCTTTCCAGTCATCCTACTGTAGGGTCCAATCCGTTGCTGGATCCTCACAGAAAAAGTGTTAAGTTTGCTGCCTCTGCTGAGTCAGTAGAACACTCCAACCTGTGTCAGCTTACTAGAACCGCCCACGTTACTGAACTTACCCAGCAGCACTGATGATTTATAACAAAAGCAAAACAAGTTTATTAACCAAAGAGCATGGCTTAAGTGACACCAAGTAAAAGAAATAAAGATAGTGATGGTTACAAACAAATAAAAGTGAAACATGCATTTAAAATTCTAAAACTTAATCTAGCAACAGTCTGTGTTCAAGATGGTTTCTCTTACTCACAGTCTTCTTAACAGTTTTTTACTGGCTGGCTTGACCAGCACCCAGGGCAGAGATCAAATAGCTCAGTTTCTTTGTCTCCTTAAAATGAAGGATAATTTATGAGTTCTCACCCCCTCTCTGGATAGTCCAGTGACTCTTTGAAATGTAGTTTTCTGAAGGGCATCTCCAGATAAATTTCTTAATTCACTCTAACTAAAGGAGCCATGAAATCTGGGGGATAAACTCCCCACTGGTTCTTTCCACCGTGGTGGTGGTTGCTACTATGCAAATTATCTCTTCCTCCTTCAGCCTCCAGAGAAAATGAATAGCCCATTGAATTTCACTGCACCTGCTATGAGGTGTCTGCCTCTTTCCTTTGTCAGGAGAAAAACCTGTTTATCAACTCCCCCAGGATGCCTGGTTTAAACACCTTTTAGTCCCAGACTATAAAGCAAAATATCACTGAATATCCATAATTTCACATACAGCACTGTTACACATATTTTGCAATATTATTGACCAGTGTAGTGTTAGTTTTCAATTGATAACTCACAAGGCATATTTTGTACAAAAATAATTGCAGTAGTGTCTCGGGTGTGAATACAGGGGTGCCTAGAGTCATAGTAATTGAATCAGTTTTGTGACTCTCAGCTCAACCAGATTCCCCACAGGTTTTGGAAAACACCCAGTTCACACAAGACATGCTCAGAGGCTTAACAGAGTTATTAGCAGGGTCACTCACGTACTAGTGTCTAGAAGATGATTTCACTTCATGCATCTGAAGAAGTGGGTTTTTCACCCACAAAAGCTGCTAGTCTTTAAGGTGCTACCGGACTCCTCATTGTTTTTGTGGATATAGTCTAACACGGCTGTCCCTCTGATAGAAGATAATCTCTACCCTTACAGAGGAGAGCTAGGAGAGCACAGAGTCACTAAAATCTACAGAGGAGAGAGTGTTCAATGGTGTCTAAGGGTATGTCTTCACTACAGCATTAGTTCGATTTCCTTTATTTCGATGTTGTGAACGCGACTGTATGCAGTCGATATTGTGTGTCTTCACTAGGCACAGCAAAGCACAGCAAGTCGACAGTGTCTGTCCGCAAAACTTTTGCAAGCGTCGACATGATGAGCGTTGCACTCTGGGTACCTATCCCACAGTTCCCTGATCCCCCAGCAGGCACCATTTCGAGTGCTGCACTATGGGTAGGCATTTCCAAGTTTCGCGCCCTTTTTCCACGCCGCCCACCCCCATTACGAGCGGTGCACCGTGGGTAGGCATCCCATAATTCGCGCCCTTTCTCCGCGCCGTGCTAACGCCATAGCACTGCAAGCATGGAGCCCGCTGACACCACGGAAACAGTAATGGCCGTTGTGAAGACCTCGATCACGGTTGCGGAGTTCATGCTGCACCGTCTGCAGAGGAAGAATGCGATCCGGGGAGAACTGCACTTTCTGGAACCCGACGACAGTGAGGAGGAGGAGGAGGAGGAGATGGACAAGGACGTGCACAGCGGGGACGACAGGGACACTGACGGTTTTGGAAGTAGGGCGACTGACAATCTGTCAAATTTGGTGGCAATGGGGCAGGCTCATGCCATCGAACGCCGATTCTGGGCCAGGGAAACAAGCACGGACTGGTGGGACCGCATAGTGCTGCGGGTCTGGGATGACTCCCAGTGGCTCAGAAACTTCCGCATGCGAAAGGGCACCTTCATGGAACTTTGTGACTTGCTGTCCCCGGCCCTCCGGCGCAGGAATACCAAAATGAGAGCGGCCCTTACAGTGGAGAAGCGAGTGGCGATAGCCCTCTGGAAGCTTGCAACGCCAGACAGCTACCGGTCAGTGCGAATCAGTTTGGGGTGGGTAGGTCTACAGTGGGCTTTGCTGTGATGCAAGTAAGCAGGGCAATCGTCGAGCGACTGCTACACCGGGTTATAAACCTCGGAAACCTGCAAGCCACAATAGATGGCTTTGCCGCCATGGGATTCCCTAACTGTGGTCGGGCTATAGATGGGACTCATATCCCTATCCTGGCACCGGACCACGAGGCCGCCGAGTACAGAAACCGGAAGGGATATTACTCAATGGTCATGCAAGCAGTGGTTGACCACAAGGGACGTTTCACTGACCTGTACGTGGGGTGGCCGGGAAAGCTTCATGACGCTCGAGTGTTCAGGAACTCTAGGGTTTTTAGACAGCTGCAGCAAGGCACTTTCTTCCCCGACCAGAAAATTTCCGTGGGGGGGGGGGGGGGTTGAAATGCCGATCGTGATCATTGGGGACCCAGCCTACCCCCTAATGCCCTGGCTTATGAAGCCCTACACAGGAGCCCTGGACAGGGGTCAGGAGCTGTTCAACTACAGGCTGAGCAAGTGCAGAATGGCCATAGAGTGTGCATTTGGCCGTCTGAAGGGGAGATGGCGTTCCTTACTGATTCGCTCAGACGTCAGCAAGAGAAATATCCCCATTGTTATTGCTGCTTGCTCTGTGCTCCACAATATCTGTGAGAGCAAGGGGGAAACGTTTATGGCGGGCTGGGAGGCAGAGGCAAATTTACTTTCTGCTACTTATGAGCAGCCACACAGCAGGGAAAGTAGAAGAGCACACCGTGAGGCCCTGCGCCTCAGGGACGCCTTGAAAGACAGTTTTATGAGTGCCCGAGATGGCGTTTGAGAATCTGCTCCCTTGCTGTGCTCTAAGCCTGCTGCCCTTGTACCCTCTTTCCCTCCCCCCTCCCCATGCTTTCCCTCTCCCCTCCCCATGCTTGCAGAGGAAATAAAATCACTGTTTGAAAAATCATGGTTCCTTTATTGGTTCATCGGAAATAAAAATACAGGGGATCACTGTCCTGGTATCCTGGAGGGAAACCGGCAGTCGCAGTGGGGGAGGAGCGGGCAAAGGAGGGGAGGTGGCAAGGGGGGAGAGGAGGGGTGGCCAAGACACAGCAGCTTTTAAAAATTTTCCTAGAACGTCAGCCTGCTGCTGCTGCTGCTTCTGCTGGCTTGTGGGGTGGAGTGGAGCGGCCCACGGAGCTTGCACCCCCCGTGTTCTCACCCCGCGTCTGGGTGGGGAAGCTATGGGAGTTGGGGAGGGGGGGGTGGTTACACAGGGGCTGCAGAGGTGGTCTTTGGGCATGCTGCAGCTCCACCAGAGATCGCAGCATGTCGCTCTGGTCCTCCATTATGCGGAGCAAAGCATCCATGCGTCTTTCCTCCCGCTCTTCCCTCTTTTCTGCAGCGGCTCTCCATTCCTGCCTCTCTCGATTCCTTGCCTCTCTCTCTTGATCCCTTGCCTGTATCTCTCGATCCCTTGCCTCTATCATTCTTTCCCTCCAATCCGTCTGGCGGGCTGCCTCAGCGCGTGAGTTCTCCACGAGTTCACTGAACATCTCATCGCGCGTTCGCGTTTTCTTTTTACGCTTTCTTATCTGCGGTGCACGGCGGGAGGAGCAGGCCGGGGGATTCAGAGATAATTGTTCATCTGTGGGCGAATGTGGGAAAAGAAAGTTTGAAAGTTATGAGACAGATACATTCAAGGTTAGGAGGCAGATGCAGTCTCGGACACACAATGGGAGTACTATGCCAATTGCAACCTCAGTATTCAGAGGCCTGATATGATTTCTGTACAAGGTCATGTTCTACACCTAAAAGTGACTGACTAGCTCACAGAAAAGTCAGAGCATCTCAGACACATATGCGTGCCTCAGCCCAAGACGGCTTCTGAAATCACCATGCAGCCGGCCATGGTAAGTTAAAAGTGGCGCTTGCATACTGTAGAGTAACCCCGCCCGCTTCCCCCCACCGCGTGGCTGGCTCCCACTGAAACCGCAAACTGCAAAGCAAATGGCAAAAAATCTGTCGCTAAGGGCTAGCTAAGGTCTTTTTGGGGCTCTTCAGACCGCTTGCAGACTGCTCAGAGTCCCTGGCAGCTACCGCCACGGGCTTGGGGGGGGGGGGGGGGTTGGTTACACGTTGGATCTGAAGCGGTTCCAGCAACCGCTTGCAGACTGCTCAGAGTCCCTGGCAGCTACCGCTACAGGCTTGGGGGTGGGGTGGGGGGTTGGTTACGCGTTTGGATCTGAAGCGGTTCCAGCAACCGCTTGCAGACTGCTCAGAGTCCCTGCTAGCTACCGCTAAGGGCTGGGGGGGGGGGGGGGGAAGGTTGGTCGGCCCTCAGCAGAAACGAGTACTCTGCAGCTGGGAATCTTTATCTCCCAACTAATTGCAGTCCGTATCTCAAACAGGCAACCATGAGTGACATCACTTTGCTAAGAATTTCTCGGAGAGAGCGAGAGCGCATGCTCCTTGACTCCATGCAAAGTCCTGGTCCATATGCCGCAATGCTAGCCTGCTCAATGATACCAGACAACTTACTAGTTTCGTGGCGTGGGATGGTCTCCTATCACGGGGGACCACATAAGGCGGCTCTCCCCAGAAATCTGCTGCGCTGGATTCATCGCTACCTCCTGGATACCTTCCTTGAAATGTCCGTGGAGGACTTATGGTCAATCCCGGAGTATATTGACAAACTCTTTGAGTAGAAATTGACTAGCAATGAAAGCACGCTAAGTCCTTAGGGCAAGTTACTCATTAATAAATGCTTCCTTTACAAAATCACGCGTCATGTAATCCCTTAAAAAAGAAACACTTACCCCTCTGGGAGGCTTGGGAGGGTACTGGGTCCAGGGTGACAAACAGCTCCTGGCTCTCTGGGAACACGGGTTCTCCGCTGGGCTCCTGCTGCTCCGTGAGATGTTCCTCTTCCTCATGGTCGTCCTCCTCGGAATCAGTCTCCTCCCTGACGATTATCCCATCTGCGGAGTCCACGCAGACCGGCACGATGGTGGTGGGTGCGCCCCCCATTATCGCATTTAGTTCATTGTAGAACCTGCATGTCCGCGGCGCGCCGCCCGATCGTCCGTTTGCCTCTTTGGCTTTCTGGAACGATTGCCGCAGCTCCTTAATTTTCACGCGGCACTGTGTGGTGTCCCTGTTGTGGCCCCTTTCTAGCATGGCCTTGGAGACTCTTCCATAGGTGTTGGCGTTCCGTTTGTTGTTGCGGAGTTCCAACATCACGGATTCCTCTCCCCAGATAGCGATGAGATCCAGCACCTCTCGAGTGGAGCATGCTGGAGCTCTTTTCCTCTGGCTGGTCTCCAGGGTAGATGAGCTCTGCATGGAGTCTTGTGATGCTGAGCTCTTCATGGCGGCTAGTGCTGCTGATTGCTCTGAATGGCGACTGAGCTGTTCAGGTGAGCTGGCCACGCTGACCAAACAGGAAATGGTATTCAAATGTTCCCGGGTCTTATCTACCTGGCCAGAGCAGCGAGTTCAGAGTGCAGTGCAGAGCGGTCACAGTGGAGCAGTGAGGCAGTCCAGAGCGGTCAGAATGGAGCATTGTGGGACAGCCTCTGGAGGCTATTAATGTCGGGTTCCGTCTTCACTAGCCCACGGTCGAGCTTGGAATGTCGAGATTAGCCTTATTTCTCTCGTCAGGCTGGAGTTCCAAGATCAATCTTGAGGGCCCTTTACATCGACGTTAAGGGCATGTATGTGAAGACAGGTACACGTTTAATTCGACCTAACGTCGTTAACATCGAATTAAAGTGGTAGTGAAGACAGGGCCTAATATAAGCAAAAGCTCAAATAGGATGAAGAGAGAAAAAGCCCTTTGTTGGTGAGGACGATGCTATCAATGATGTTAGTAAGAGTAGTTTCAGATGAGTAGAAGACTGCAACCCAAATTGGAGAGGGCTCTGAAAAGAATTAGAGGAAAGGAAGCTAATACAGTGGGAGGACCTAGCACACTAAAGGATTCTAGATTTAAAAGAGAGGAGGAAATTGGTGTTGTGTTTGCAGATGTTCGTTGGGCCAAGAGTATTATTTCAGAATAGGGATTTACTATAGGGTACTTAAACAAAGCAAGAAAGGAGTTAGAGGAGAGGAATGGAGAAAGAGCAGAGTTAAGACAGAATGAGAGAATTAGGAGACAGGAAGGAATGGTCTCAAAGGAATATGTCGATGTGTTTGACATGAATAGCAACATTAGATGGGACAATGGTATTCTGCATTTTTCTGCCCTTAATATGCAGAGTTAGGTTAGTTAAAATAAAACCTAGCAAATAAATTAACACCTTTTGGGGAATAACATTCTGAATATTTGAAGTATATTCTTAGGTCTGACTGTATGCAACTATGCACCTCTTTTAATGATATAAATTGTACATGAGGGGCCAAATGAAACCTGATATAGTTCTCTGGACAGATTCCATGATGACATAAACAGTCTTGGATGTTACATGTTGGGTGTTGGTGAGTGACACAAAGATGCCACGTGTGAAGGGCTGCTGTAGTTTATATTATAACCTTGTTAGTTGCTTGGCCTGCTACCACTTTGTGTGTGTAAGGTAATTTATTTTCTACTAACACCAATTTTTGCATTCAGTCTATATTAAACAAGATTACCATTTAGACCTAATATGTAATGAGCTCTCATGTAACACAAGCCTTTGTTTACATCATCATTTAATCCAACCTGGCACTAATTATGTCCAATGCCAACACCCATAATTTGAGCAGTAGACTTCTGTTGCTAGTCCACAAATCTCTCAACATTGAGACTTGCATAAATTATTAGATACAAATATGTTTTTTCTCTATTTAATCTATTATCCTGTCTTAAAATGCAGGGATGCAAATTGTGATGGCATGATGTTGCAACATTATGGGTGATGACTTGAAGTGCAGAAGTTGACATTGCCTGTCCTGTGTTTTGTCATGCATGTGTTTTACATTAACTCGTGCAAAACAGTCATTGTTTTATAAAGCGATGATTTATAAATTTATGTAGGTAGGGAGTGAATGCAATTGAATGGTTACGTGGATATTAGGAGTTAGAACACCTGGTTTTTATTCCCATCATTGCTGCTGGTTTGCTGTATGATCTTGGACAAATTACTTAAAACATATTAAGGCACATATTTAAGGCTGCATAGGAAAAATAGCTATTTGGATGCCTATATACTGGTATTTAGTTGATTTTCAAACTTGGTGGATGTGTCCAAATCACATGGAGTGGTGGACTCACAGAAAATGGGTTTAAAATGTTATCTGGGGAATTGTAGGGATGAAAGAGGCATTTCAGTTTGTTAATTTTATCTCAAAAGCTACTAAAATTCATGATCTAGAGAAGCAAGAAGTGGTTCTCTAAATCTTAATAATTTTCTCTCTTAATGATCATTTGGGTACTTGACTAACATTATTTCAGTCACACGGGGTTTTTTGCCACGCCTTAGTGGACGCCACAATTAAAGTCAAAGCAAAATAATCACAATTATTAATGCTGACTCTTATTAAAGAAAATAAAAGAAAAAAACCCACAGACAGTAAACAATGGTTACTTAAATAAAATGAGGAAGACTTTGTAGCACCTTACAGACTAACCAGTTTATTTCAGCATAAGCTTTCGTGGGCCATAGCCCACTTCATCGGATGCATAGAATGGAACAGAAGTAAGATGCATTTCTACACACACAGAAAGAAAGGAAAAAAAAGTTGTACATTAACATACCAATTCTAAGAGGCCGTTACTTAAGTGGTTGCTACAATCTCTTCTGGAGAGCCTTATGTGTAGATTACACCTTTGAGAGTGGGTCTAACCTTGAAGGGCACTGAAGTATTATATTCCCAAAACTAATAGAGGGTCCTGTCTTTGAGTATCATAGATAATTAATTAGTTTGTGGATGGGCAAACAAATTTCATTTAAGGGTATAATGAGTCCTGTTTGGTATACTACAGATAACATTCAGGTTATAAATAGGCAAAAGTGAGTAATCTTCACTAAGTCCCATGAAAAGAAAGTATTTACATCAGTTACTTGAAAGAAAAAAAATCAGTATCTTCCATTCCTCTGCATAGGCCTCAAGAAGTGCTCGTCTCTTTCAAATTCTCTCTCTCAAATTCACCAATGGTGCTGTTACTTGGAGTTCTTTCAACCCAAAGCTCTTGATAACTTTTATTCTGTCCAAGGTGGTGTCAGGAAATAAATCAGGGGAGACACGACCGTCTGATAGATGATAGAAAGATCAGCTTTGTACTGATAGATGGCTGCCACAAACAGGACAACACAAGAGTGCTTTCACTTAAAGCTAAACTTTACTTTGTCTCAAGCACTTACACACATCCGCAACAGGTTAGTAAAACACCCCCAACCCACGATAATTACCGAAGTTGAGTGAGGCTTTCGAGTGGCACAGAGGCAGCCGGTCTGCCGGTGGGGAACACAAGATGCATCCAGAGGGAGAGTCCAGTCCCAGAGTCCAACCATCTCAAACTTTCCCCCCTTATTTTATATCTAGTAAAACAATGACATATCCCTCAAAGAAAACTTGTTAAGCAAGCAGTTTCAATGGTCAAGCAAGAGGTTTTCTTCTGATTATTGATTAACCAGGTGTGGGTTTTTCCCAGAGTTTGCAGCCTTGAGGTCCTAATAGACATTCCAGAGGGCACATCCTGCTCTTCTAAACTGCATGTATCAGCAACTTCAACACAATTCTTATCAGGAAGAACACAGGGTCAAGCTGCCCTTTCTGTGGCACCCAAAACCCCCTCTCCTCCTGCCTTAGTCAACCTGAGGCGGCTGCATGGCCACTTTACGGCCTGCCGATTTGGCTGCTTTTAGCAATAAGCAATACTGGTTTTGGGCACTTTACTGGTTTGCCAAAATCTCCCCATACAATGCAGGCAAGTTTATAATGACCTAACATAAGAATAAATTATGATGATTTTATTGATAGCCCTTTTGCAGCAATATTGAGGGACTATCCCTTACAGAATCATCACCTCACCAGTATTTTCAAAAGAACTCAGCGCTCAGAAGCGCTGTTTCATGTAGATAGAAATAAGCTAGTTCTCAGGCATGACTAAAGCAGGGGTAAAAGTATAGGGCTTTTAATGAATGTGGGAGATATTTGTATTCATAGAACCATCGGGTTAGAAGGGATGGCAAGGGACATCTAATCTAGCCCCCTGCCAACATGGAGGATTCCTGTGGGTTTGGTTATTACTGTGTTGCTGGCTAAATGTTGAGTAGGGTTTAAATCAGTCTTAGTTAGACCTCAGTCTATAGGAACAAAAATCAATGGCTATAGACAATGTCAACTGCTGATATTCAAATGACAATATAGATCTTAATTCAGTGATAGACCTCAGTGGCTCGGGTGCCAAATTTGTGATCAACATTACCCAAAAGAGCCACATAATGTGAATTCAGTGTTTCATTTACATTTCATATATATATAATAATCTTACATCAAAATGACCTAAGTATTATTATTATTTTATCAACCACAATTGGTTTAAAACATATCAAAAGCATCCTGATTGGTTAATAACTTAGATTTGTTGATAATTAAATATCACAGTGTTTAAATATCATATGCTGCAAGGAGCCACAGAAGACTTTAAAGATGCATTTACGATTTGTAAGCCTCAGTCTGAGGCCTTGGTTACACTACAGGATTATAGCGCATTTGGTTATAGCGTGTCCCATATACGGCAATAGGTATTGCACTAAAGCGTGTGCACACTTAGACCCGCCAGCGCTAAAGCATGGCCACATTTGCGTCGGTTCAGGCGGCATTAGGAACAACGCAATAGGGCAGGTATCCCACAGAGCACCTCTTCCCAATCTGGCGCAATGCCTTGTGGGTAGGGGGGGCGTCACTTGCGGCCATTCTGCATCCTGTTCAACTCCCCGTGATGTTTTGTGTCACATCCCAGCAATCCCTGTGTTTCCGTCCACCTCGGGCACCATCTTTCAACGGTTTCAGCAAGGCACGTGTACTCCGTCGTCCATTTTCCTGTGCCGTAATGGATCGCGAACTGCTGCGGAGCATGCTGGCGAGTGTTGCCAGCACAACTCTCTGCGCAGCGGAGTTCATTCTTGACAGGGAACGTGACAGTATTGATGAGTCTGGTGAAGAAGACGAGATCGAGCCAAGGAACACATTGGACACTAAACTGATCATCGCTTTAACGGACATACTCACGACCGTGGAACGCTGCTTCTGGGCACGGGAAACAAGCACTGACTGGTGGGATCGCATCGTCATGCAAGTGTGGGATGATGGCTGCAAAACTTTCGCATGAGAAAAGCCACTTTCATGGGTCTGTGTGCTGAACTCGCCCCCGCCCTGCAGTGCCAGGACACCAGATTGATAGCTGCCATCCCGGTGGAGAAGCGGGTGGCTATAGCACTCTGGAAGCTGGCCACCCCAGGCAACTACCGATCAGTGGCCAACCACTTTGGGGTGGGAAAGTCGACTGTTGGAGTCGTGTTGATGCAAGTGTTCAAGGCCATTAACCGCCTCCTGCTACGAAAAATCGTGACTCTTGGTGATGTGCGTGACATCGTGGCTGGCTTTGAGCAGATGGGTTTTCCTAACTGTGGACGGGTGATCGATGGGACCCATATACCTATTCTGGCGCTTGACCACCTAGCAGAAGAGTACATTAACCGAAAGGGGTACTTCTCCATGGTTCTTCAGGCACTTGTGGATCACCGTGGGCATTTTACTGACATTAATGCAGGCTGGCCTGGAAAGGTGTGTGACGCACGCATCTTCCGCAACACCGGCCTGTTCAGGAAGCTGCAAGAGGCACTTTTTTTCCAGACCAGAGGATCCCCATGGGGGAAGTGGAAATGTCCATTGTGATTCTTGGTGACCCTGCTTACCCTCTAATGCCCTGGCTCATGAAACCCTACACAGGGAGCCTGGACAGCAGCCAGGAAAGGTTCAACTACAGGCTGAGCCGCTGTCGAATGACTGTGGAGTGTGCTTTTGGGTGTCTCAAGGCCCGCTGGCAATGTCTTTATGGGAAGCTAGACTTGGCAGAGGGAAGTATCCCCGCGGTTATTTCCGCGTGCTGTGCCCTACATAATCTCTGTGAGCGGAAGGGCGAAGGCTTCAATATGGCATGTTCCTCGGAGGTTCAACAACTGGAGGCCACGTATTCACAGCCAGAGAGCAGGGCTCTTAGAGGGGCCCAGCGCGAGGCTACAAGGATCAGGGAAACCTTGAGGGAGCATTTTGAGGCTGAAAGCGAGTTCTAGTGGGAATTGCAAAGGGAGGGAGGGAGGGAGGGAGGGTGCATTCTGTTAATAGGATAAGGCATTTGCTTTTCTATACCTATTAGATACATATGTGCACCGAATACAGAAACCCATTTATTAAAAAGAATTCATTTATTGAATAGCTTTCTCAGAATTTGAAATAAAATTTGAAAAAAAGTAAAATGTGTGTGCGGGGGGCAGTTGGGATGGGAAGGGGTCACTCAGAGATTGGCGTATGTCCTGGACTCATAACCTCTGTGGTAGACCCAGGGCAGGCAGCTGCCAGAAGGACCTGTAATTAGAAGGGTTTCTACAGGGGAATTGGGTCCAGCTGGGCAAGGCTGCCACAGCCAGGAACAGGGCCAGCTGAGGCCAGTTAAGGAGGCTGCCAGAGCCCTTTAAAGAGACTCCTCCCCAGGGAGGAGTGTGGGAGTTTGAGGAGGGAGTTTGGTGGCAGTTGGAGGAGGGAGTTTTGGTGGCAGTGAGAGTTAGAGGAGCGAGGTGGTGAAAGCAGAGAGTGTGAGGAGCAAGTTGGAGGAGGCAGGGACGGAGAGGCTGCTGGCAAGCAGGAGAAGAGGACTAAGGATCCCTACCAGAGGGGGACCTAGCTTTCCTGGCTTGCAGGAGCCTGTCCCTGAGAGGGAGCAGCTAAGGAGCAGCAGAAAAACCTGAGTCTGGTACAGCCTGGCCAGGGTGCCAGCGCTGTGACAGCGACCCAAAGGACTTGAGCCAGGGGAGCAGGGGAGCCACCTTGTCACACGTGGTGTCAGAGGTGGGATAGAGAGTGAATAGACTCGGTGGCCAGCCCTTCCCCCGCCCCTGTACTCAGAGGAAAGATGGAAGAGGTGGTGAAGGCCCTGGTCCAGGCCACTGCGGCCCAGCAGGAAGCTGTCCGAGTGCAGCAAGAGACCAACCAGTTGCTGATAACCCAGGCAGCCCAGGACCGAGCCACCCTGCAGGAGGTGGTGCGGCAGATGAAAGCCCTGAGCACCATGGGTCGTGGGGGGCCTGACGACCGGCCACTACGGGCCAGCCATTTCCTGCAGAAGATGATGGCAGGTGACGACACCGAGGCCTACCTGCTCGCATTCGAGAGGACGGCCCTGCGTGAGGCGTGGCCCCGAGGACAGTGGGCAAGCATCCTGGCCCCTTTTCTCTGCGGAGAGGCCCAGAAGGCCTATTTCGACCTGGCGCCCGAGGCTGCTGCGGACTACCCCCAGCTGAAGGCCGAGATCCTGGCCAGAGCGGGAGTGACGCCAGCCCTGCGGGCCCAGCAGTTTCACGAGTGGAGGTATGAGGTCGGCAAGACCCCGAGGACTCAGCTATTCGACCTGATCCACCTTGCCCGGAAGTGGTTGCGGCCCGAGACCCACAGCCCGGAGAAGATGATAGAGATCCTGGTGCTGGACAGGTATATGCGGGGGTTGCCGTCCGAGCTAAGGGGGTGGGTCCGAAAGAACGATCCCCCCTCCTACGACGAGCTGGTAGCCCTCGTAGAGAGACACCTTGCCTCCCAGGAGTTGTCCCGGACTACCGCAGAGGGGCTGAGGTCAACCAGAAAGCCGGCCCCCGGTCCAAAGCCCCGGATGGCCAAGACCCCAAGCCGCTATAGGGAGGAAGAAGAGGAGGCTGGGGGACGGCCGGAGAGCTTGGACAGACTTGGGGACCGGGGGAACGGGACTCGGGGAGTAGGGCCGAACAGCCCAAAAACTGGGGGGCTGTCCCGACCTGGGAGGCGCTGCTACGCGTGTGGGGAAATGGGACACCTAGCCGCCCAGTGCCCAAACCGGGCCGAACCTATGGAATGTGGCCTGGGGAGTATGGGGGATCCGTGCGACCTGGTGAACCAAGTGGGGGTCGCGATGGCTCCCCATAGGTATACCCGGCCCGTTAAACTGAATGGTGTTAGGACCACCGCGCTAGTGGACTCAGGGAGCACAGTCACGCTGGTCTCCGGCATGTTGATCAGACAGGACCAGCTATCCCGGGCCAAACGCTCGGCAGTATCCTGTGTACATGGGGATATTAACTATTACCCCACCGTCTCTGTAAGCTTGGAGGTCCTGGGACACCCCAAGAAAGTAGTGGTGGGCGTAGTCCCGAGGCTCCCCTACCCGGTCCTCATTGGACGAGACTTCCCCGACTTTGATAGCCTGCTCCCCGGGCGGGGGGCAGAAGGAGTTAGTGCCGGGGTCCCAGAGGTGACGCCAAGGGGTCGCGACACACAAGCTTTCCGGGAATTTGACCCAGAATTATTCTCGATAGGCGGGGGGTCCCGAAAGTCTCGGAGGGAAAGGAGGGCAGCCAAGGCATTAGGGACAAAAATCCTGACCCAATATCGTAGGGCTGCACTAGCGGGGGAGCGAGGGAGCCCCCAAGGAAGGAGGACCAGGCAAGAGGGGGGGGAGACAGACGCCGGGCCTAGTACCCCCCCGGTGGTCCCCGAAGGGGAGGCGGAGGTAGAGACCCCAGAGTTGGAGACAATTGGCCCAGCTACGGAGAATTTTGGGCAGGATCAGGCCAACGACCCCCTCTACCAGAATATCCGTAGTGAAGTGGTGGAGGTAAATGGGGCCCCGGTAGAGGGGAGATGTAAGGGCCGAGGGCCGTACTATATAATCAAGGGGGACCTGCTGTATAGAGTAGTCCCGATGTCCGACATGTCAGTGGAACAACTTTTGGTGCCCCGGAGATATCAGAGGGGCGTATTGGACCTGGCTCACAGCCACCTCTTCGGCGGCCACCTGGGGGTGGAGAAGACCCTCGATCGGGTCATGAAGAGGTTCTTCTGGCCAGGGGTCCACGCAGCGGTCCGGCGGTACTGTGCCTCCTGCCCGGAGTGTCAATTGCATGCCCCCCGGCCCCACTTGCGGGCCCCTTTAGTGCCCCTCCCCATCATTGAGGTCCCGTTCGAGAGGATCGCCATGGACCTGGTGGGCCCGCTGGAGAAGTCGGCCCGGGGCCATCGGCATATCCTGGTTGTGCTAGACTACGCCACCCGGTACCCCGAGGCTGTGCCTTTGCGGAACACCCTGTCTAAAACTATAGCTCGGGAGCTGCTACAGATCTTTGCCCGAGTAGGGATACCAAAGGAGATCCTGACCGACCAAGGGACCCCCTTTATGTCCAAATTAATGAAGGACCTTTGTTGTCTACTCCGCGTGCGGACGATAAGGACATCGGTGTACCATCCCCAGACCGACGGCCTGGTCGAGCGGTTCAACCGGACATTAAAGAGTATGCTGCGGAAGGTAGTGAGTCGGGACGGGAAGGATTGGGATACCCTGCTCCCCTACCTCCTGTTTGCCGTAAGGGAGGTGCCCCAGGCCTCCACTGGATTCGCCCCGTTCGAGCTGTTGTATGGACGCCACCCTCGGGGCATACTTGACATCGCCAAGGAGGACTGGGAAGAACAGCCGAACCGGGGGAGGAATGTCGTTGAACATGTAGTGCAGATGAGAGAGAGGATAGCCAAGGTCACCCCCATAGTGAGGGAACACCTCGAGAAGGCGCAAGAGGCCCAGCGGACATACTACAACCGCCAAGCCAGAAGCCGGAAGTTCCAGGTGGGAGACCGGGTGATGGTGCTGGTACCCACGGCGGAGAGCAAGTTGTTGGCCCAGTGGCAAGGGCCATACGAAATAGTAGAAGCCGTGGGGGACGTGGACTATAAGGTCCGGCAGCCGGGACGCCGGAAGCAGGAGCAGATTTACCACGTTAACCTGTTAAAACCGTGGCAGGAGAGAGACGCTCTGGTGGTTGCGCTGGGGGCACCACCCCGGGAAGGCAACCCACCCGGCCGGGTGGGGATATCCCCGGACTTGACCCCAAACCAGCGCGCGGAAGTGGTCCGCATGATCAGGCGTAACCGGGATGTGTTCTCGGAGACACCGGGCCGGACTACTGAGGTGCACCACCACATCCTCACCGAGCCAGGAGTAAAGGTGCACGTTAAGCCCTACCGCGTCCCAGAAGCAAAAAGGAAAGAAATCCGGGCGGAGGTCCAGAAGATGCTAAGGCTAGGGGTCATTGAGGAATCCCATAGCCAGTGGTCTAGCCCCGTGGTCTTGGTGCCTAAACCTGACGGCACAGTCAGGTTCTGTAATGACTTCCGGAGGTTGAATGACGTCTCACGGTTCGACGCATACCCACTACCCCGGATAGACGAGCTGATTGACCGGTTAGGCTCGGCTCGGTTTATGTCAACCCTGGACCTGACCAAGGGATATTGGCAGATCCCCCTAGCCAAGGCAGACAAGGAGAAGACGGCCTTTGCCACCCCGGAGGGGTTGTTCCAGTATACTGTCCTCCCCTTTGGGTTACACGGGGCCCCCGCCACTTTCCAGCGGCTAATGGATAAACTGTTGCGGCCCCATAGGCAGTACGCGGCCGCCTATCTGGACGACGTCATCATATACAGCCCAGACTGGGAGACGCACTTGAGGAAGGTGGAAGCCGTCTTAGATACCCTGAGGAAGGCAGGGCTGACCGCAAATCCCCCCAAGTGCTCGATTGGGTTAGCAGAGGCTAAATATCTCGGGTACGTGGTAGGGAGGGGGGTAGTGAAGCCCCAACTTAACAAGCTGGAAGCGATCCAGAAGTGGCCCCGACCTATCCGAAAGAAACAGGTCAGGGCGTTTCTAGGATTGGTCGGGTACTACCGACGGTTCATCCCCCACTTCGCCACCCGGGCCTGCCCGTTGACCGACCTGACGAGAGCCCGTGGCCCGGACATTGTGAAGTGGTCAGACGCTGCTGAGGGAGCATTTGCGGATCTGCGGACAGCCCTCTGCACTGACCCCGTGTTGATAGCCCCAGACTGGAAGGAAGAGTTCATCCTACAGACAGACGCCTCTGAGGTAGGGCTGGGAGCGGTACTCTCCCAGCTAAGGGACGGTGAAGACCACCCGGTTCTATTCCTCAGCCGGAAGCTCCTGCCCAGAGAACGGAAATACGCTGTAGTGGAAAAAGAGTGCCTGGCGGTGAAGTGGGCCATAGAGAGCCTCCGCTATTATCTACTTGGTCGACGGTTTACCCTAGTCACGGACCATGCCCCGCTGAAGTGGATGCATCAAAATAAGGACAGCAATGCGAGGGTTACAAGATGGTTCCTCTCGCTACAACCCTTCCACTTCCGCGTTCAACATCGGTCCGGCCCCCTACATGGGAATGCAGACGGTCTATCGAGGATACACTGTTCTGCGACCCAAGTAGCCCAACCCCATGGTGTTGCGCAGGGGGGGGGGATGTGTGGTAGACCCAGGGCAGGCAGCTGCCAGAAGGACCTGTAATTAGAAGGGTTTCTACAGGGGAATTGGGTCCAGCTGGGCAAGGCTGCCACAGCCAGGAACAGGGCCAGCTGAGGCCAGTTAAGGAGGCTGCCAGAGCCCTTTAAAGAGACTCCTCCCCAGGGAGGAGTGTGGGAGTTTGAGGAGGGAGTTTGGTGGCAGTTGGAGGAGGGAGTTTTGGTGGCAGTGAGAGTTAGAGGAGCGAGGTGGTGAAAGCAGAGAGTGTGAGGAGCAAGTTGGAGGAGGCAGGGACGGAGAGGCTGCTGGCAAGCAGGAGAAGAGGACTAAGGATCCCTACCAGAGGGGGACCTAGCTTTCCTGGCTTGCAGGAGCCTGTCCCTGAGAGGGAGCAGCTAAGGAGCAGCAGAAAAACCTGAGTCTGGTACAGCCTGGCCAGGGTGCCAGCGCTGTGACAGCGACCCAAAGGACTTGAGCCAGGGGAGCAGGGGAGCCACCTTGTCACACCTCCAATGCCCTCCGAATTGCTGTGTTCCCCCAACCCCATTTGCGGAGGGAGATGATGATTGTTATTAGGGGTTGAGTGCAGTGGATAAGGGTGCTGGGTCTGTGGGTTGGTTGGTGAAGGGGGGGGGCGGTTTGGAGGCAGCCGTGGGTGGTAATAACCAGGCAGCTGTTGATAGTGGCCTGAAGGGGACAGAGGGCCAGAAGTGGAAGGGTTAGGGGGCAACTGTCAATGCGGGTGGCGAGCACGGGGCTGCTCCTCCTGAACAGCAGCGATCCGCTGCAGAGTCTCAGCTTGTCAGCGCGCTTGTCAGCACGCTGCTCCCGAGCCATCTCCCTCAACTGGATCTGTTCCTCCCTCCGCTTCCTCTCATCCTCCCTCCGCTTGCTCTCATTCTCCCGCCACTGCTGTGCAACATGATTGTCCGTTGCAGCCTGCTCCATAACTTGTTTCAAAAGATCTTCCTTGCTCTTTCATGATCTCTTTCGAATCCTCCTCAGCTTCTGAGCTGCAGATAAGACTGGTGACATTGATGTCAAGGCCGAACCTAGGGAAAGTTATAAGTGCACAGTTAAAACAGAAGATTCCCTTGTTTGCAACAGACAGTATTAGTGAGTCCCACGCATTCCATATTTCTCTGTGCCGTTTCCCTGTCTGACAAAGCTGTAGCATACACAGAGCACACACAGAGAAAGCAACGGTGCCCCTGCCATGGTGAGTCGCGGGGACAATGATTTGCTGTCCCTGCCTTGCTGTCCTATGGCTTGGGGGGAGCGGAGGGCATTTGTGGGAACTGCACTCTGAGCACTGTTCCACCATTCTCTGTGGAGGTATTCGTGCTGGAAGATATCTCGCTGCTGCGGGTGACGGAGCAAGAAAGGGAGGGCATTCCAATGAGATGCGGCTTCCGCCCAGGGACATACGCAGCTTGCCTCTGATGTTCCCCCCAACCCTCTTAGAACAGTGGCGGGGACTAGTGACCGTGGCCGAGATAGCGACCATGCTGGCTCTCCCGAAAAACCTGAGCAAGCACATTGCAAGAGCTCTTATTGAGACCTTTGAAGAAATCACTGATGATGATTACTGTGATGTCATAGACTACATCAATGCACTATTCCACATGTAGACAAGCATGCGGCAAGCATCCCTTTCCACCCCGGCCAAGCTGCCTCCCTTCCCAGTAGAAAAGAAGCTGTACCTGCGCAATCCGCTGCTGCTGCCCTGCCCCCCGCTACCGCCGGATGCTGTGGCTGGCTCTGGCTGCACTCTGGGCTTGAGAAGAGTTCCTGGCTGCATGTGTCGTGTGACTCCTCCGTGCCCTGGGTCGCTGCCGCAGCCGCTGCCTCCTCCTCCTCCTCCTCATCTCCGTGCTGCTCCTCTCCGTCCTGCTCCTCTTCGTCCTCCTCTACCACCCCCCCTTCAGTGGTGGGCTGGGAAGAAGTGTCCTGGGTGGTCAATGGAGTGCACATTGGATCACCACCAAGTATCGCGTCCAGCTCCTTGTAGAACTTGCAAAACACAGGGGCTGCCCGAGAGCGGCTGTTTGCGTCGCGGGCTTTGCGATAGGCAATCCTAAGCTCCTTTACTTTTGCCCGGCACTGCAGAGTGTCCCGGTCATGGCCTCTGTCCCTCATTGCCCGTGATATCAGGCCATACGTATCGTAATTCCTGCGGCTAGATCGCAGCTGAGACTGGACAGCCTCTTCCCCCCAACAACTGATGAGGTCCAGCAACTCGGTATTGAACCACGGTGGAGATCGCTTATTGCGAGGAGGCATGGCACTTGGAGTCATGGCCAAGCAAAATGGCTACCTGAGGAGCACTCCACACCTTGCTGGAGCAAACAGGAAGGGGATTTTCAAATTTCCCTGGGAATTTAAAGGGCGGGTCTGACGTGGTCATCTGAGGACGCGACAGAAGAGTTTGAAACTGATGACCAGAGTGGCTTGAATGGGAATTATGGGCCAGGCTGGAGGCTAATTAACGTGCAATGGGTGTTCACATTCGCGCCATAGCGCTACAGCGGTAGCGCAACAGCCCTTATTCCCCATGGGGAGGTGGTTTACCACGAGCGCTATAAACTCAGACTTATAGCGCAATATGTGCCTTGCCAGGGTGGTCGGGTACAGAGTTATAGCGCTCCTGGAGGCTATATAGCGCTATAAAGTGGCAGTGTAACCAAGGCCTGAGTATTACTGTGTTAATTCCTTTGACATTTACCTTCACTAGTATGGAATCAGGAACCAGGCTGAGAGGAGGGAGACCATCCCAGTTCGTAGCCTCAAGGGGATCCACGTGGGAAATCAAAAACACAGAGGGTATGGTTAGACTGAAGATTGTAGCGCGTTTATTTGTAGCGCTTTCCAATGTAGCGCAATAGGTATCGCGCTAGAGACTGTACAAATTGAAACCTTGTAGCGCAAAATAATGGATACATTTGTCGCGCTTCTGCAGGCAGTAGCAGTTGCGGGATAGGTCAGGTATCCCAGCATTCAGCTGGGTGCAACGTGTTTTGCAAAGGAGGGGGGTGAGGGGGAACTGGGAAGTTGTTCACAGGGAGATGAGATCTGGCTGTCAGTTAGTTTTCATTAGCGAAAACTGACAGGCTGTCTATTTCAGACACACAGCTCCATCCGCAAGCATTTTCACTGGGTATTTGCTGTGTGAGTTGTTAGAGAGAAACTGCAAAGCTACTTCCACTTTTATAAAACAACACCTCACGTCATTTGCCTTACATGGCAAGTTGATTGTCTTTAATGGCTTGCTGATGGCCTTCAATGGCTTGCTGATGGCTTTACATGGCTTGGAGGCATGCAAGAGATCCCCTGGGTGTCTACATTCCCACTCTTGCGCTATAACGTTATCGCAAAAAGGCTTATCACTCTGGAAAGGGAGGTTTAACACTTGCACTTTAAACAGGGAGTCATTGCGCAAAATCTCCCTTTGAAGTGTGTTCGCTATGAAAATTATAGCGCTACAGGAGGGTTTTTGCGCTGCAAAACGCCAGTCTAACCATGCCCAGAGATTTGAAAGCAGTTAAAAGCCGAGCCTCTGATTGGAAAGAAAGAGATATAAGGTCTTCAGAGTAATAGTAGTTTGGCCCACCTAAGTCAAGAGGGAAATGTTCGGCTTTTGACCTTTAGCTTTTGCTATGCTGTAGGTATTTTCCTATGGATACATAAACATTGTTTTGAAGAAGCTGTCTGGTGTCACAGCTTCCGGACGGAGGTCTATGGCAGGGCCAAACCCAGCTGGACATGTTGAGGAGACTTGGTTGATAAACAGAGGTGTTGTAGCCTGTTCATTCTATCTCAAAGTGGATGAACTGTGGGATTCCACTGTGTGAAAAGGGAAGATATAGGATTGTAACATGAGGGACTGAGAGAGAAATCAAAGGTACAATTTTCCCTGTGGAAATCATGACAGTGGTCAAAAAGTAGCCTTTCATTTGAGGCTCCTTAAAAGAAAGAAAAGGCTATAGTGAAAATCGGTCTATTTTTAATAATATTGCAAGTGAGGGCTCAGGAGTTTAATAGCTAGAAATGAGATTTTCAGAACACAAGAATTGTCCATGTTCTGCTTTAAGATTTCACCTTGCTTTCTAAGAGCTCTTTAGTGTTTGCTTCCATCCACTGCAGCGTGATCAGTTTCAGATCTTGCATACCTGTGTCTCAGTTTAATTCAAACAAAAACTTAGTTTCTTTGCAGTTTAGGTTACTTAAGTGTTAAATCTCCAACACAATCCCTTAAAAGGGATTGCTCAGGGTCGATTATGCCCACATACTCGGGGTCCAACTGATTGCTGCATTTGGGTAGGGAAGGAATTTTCTCCCAGATCAGACTGACAGAGACCCTGGGGATTTTTCTGCAGCACAGGGTCAGGGTGCCTTGCAGGTTTAAACTAGTGAAAATGGTGGATTCTCTGTAACTTGAAGTCTTTCAATAATGATCTGAGGACTTTCAAGTCCTCAGTAACTCAGCCACACGTTATGGGTCTATCACGGGAGTAGGTGGACAAGATTCTGTAGCCTGCAATGTGCAGGAGATCAGACTAGATGATCATGATGAACCCTTCTGATCTTAAAGTCTATGAGTCTAAGACCTAAATCTCACAGGATTGGTCCTCTATAAGAACCTGCCTTGCATTGGCAACATTTAAATAATACAATACACACACCATATTTCTCTGACACTCTTAACACAAAATCTTATTACCAATTTTAGTATTTTTTCATTTACTTTTACTGTATCAGGTGTTCATTTATGTGTTATGTACATGGGGACCTTGCTGAGTTATGGAGTTTTGTCAGAGTGTGAATTAGAGGAGTGTGGTATAATGATCTTTGAAGTGCTGTGATGAAAGGCAGTAAGACAAGTACAAAGCATTAGTATTTCAAACCTGAGGTACTTGTATGTGGCTGAATGTTCTGTAAGATATTAAAGAACAGGTTGGGTTTTTTTTACTCTTCTAGTAAATTTAGATATCACTCTCAAGATTGTGATTATGCTCAGAAACATTAAGCAAGCAGCTTGCTCAGGATCAACAGAAGAAAAAAGATGGAACAATGAACACTACCTGACTATATAGAAAACTTAATTTTTCAGTCAGCAGAGTTTTTTTTAAAAAAAGAAAACAAAAAAGGAAAACAGAAGGAATGTGGAAAGACAATATAAAGTGTGATCCTGGTAAGATGGCTGGTTTCAATAGACCCCAAGTTTTTCTCTTTTGAAAAAAATGTTTCTGGGTATACCCATCATAGGCTGCCTTTATTGAACTCGATTCAAAGTTGACCTGGAGCTTAGCTTTACATTTTTGAAGAAATTAGATGTAAAACCTAAAACCATTTTTTTTAAAAGTCCATGTGAGCATTACTTATTTTACAAATGCCCATTCCACTGCAGTTTCCAGAGCACAAAGGATGCAGCACTAAGAATGGCAAAGTGAAACTAACTAAACTAAAGATAACTGATTTAATTGGTTTTTATTGTCCAAGCTGAAATAAATGCAAAAAAGTCAACAGTATTTTTTTACAGTTCTTTGTGTTAATAAGGTGTTTTTAGTAAGATAGGTACAGAAATTTTATAACATTATATAAATTGTCAATGTTCCGGGAATAATGTAGCTTTGGAGGTAGCATACATTTTACAACATTACCGACTCTTGGGATTTTATCACAAATCTTCCAATGCTTGGTGTTTTTTTTATAGCCCCAGCTCCTGAAAATCCCAACCATAGTTTTTTTAAAAGTGTGTTTCTAGTCCTCATTGTTGCAATGAAAGGTTTGAAATTTCAAGCTTAAAGGCTCAAGAATCAGAAGACAAATAAAAGAACCCAACATCTCATTTCATTTCATAGTCTCATGATTTTTAAGTCAGTGTCATGATTCTGAGGGCCTGACTCATAAGGCTTGAATGATTTGGTTTGGCAATACTAAGGGCTGGTCCCCACTACGGGGGGGGGGGGGGGGAGGGGATTGACTGCAGATATGCAACTTCAGCTACGTGAATCACGTAGCTGAAGTTTGCGTATCTGGAGCCGACTTACCGTCCATCCTCACGGTGGCGGCAGTCGGAGGCGCACTCCCCTGTCGACTCCAGCTTGCGCCTCCTGGCAAGCTGGAGTTCCGGAGTCGACGGGGGTGCCGCGAGCAATCGATTTTTCGCGTCTTCACAAGACGTGAGTGAAGACATACCCTAAGTTCATTTTTATCCTGACACTTTAACTTGTGTTTTTCAGAGGTGCCAACTATTAGGTTTATTAACAGTAAGACACTTAATTTTTCATGCAGCCAATTGTCCCGAACAGTTCTTGCACTGTTCACGTGGTCATACTCACAACAGATAAAAATGAATGTATTGTCTTTGGGAAACCATGGACAGCACTGGATCGAAAGCTGACAGAACCAATTCATGATTGTCCCGGTGGATTTGATTTTAATGGTCCATTTTGATGTATATTTTAATCACTAATATGCTTGTACCTAGATAAAACCAAAAAATAAATAACTTTATATAGTGCATTGCGGTACAGTTTTCATAATTATCTAACCAAACTATTATTTTTCTTCTTGAATTATTGCTGAGATGGTAAAAAAATAGAGTTCAAAACCAGTGCAAATGATATATGGGGTTTTTAAGATGACTACAGTAACATTATGCATGTCTGTGTAATCTGCAAACTCATTTTTCTCCATACAGTATTTATCAAATGGATCATTATAGAAAACATAAATTCATGTTAAAAATTATAATTGCACTGTTAACAGAAATAATGACAAACAAGTGTGATAATTTAGCAATGACCGTGAGAAAGAGTCTGTAAACTGAGTTTTATCAATTGGAGATGGGGGGCAAGAGGATAAAATAATGATAAAAATAGTGAAGATCTAGTTCTATGAATGAGCATTGTATGGGAATTGTCTTTACAGCAACAACAGTCTTTTAATTAATAATGTACATTTCTTCAGCTGAAGCACATTTCCATTATAGTGCCATCATACAGAGGCATGGACACAGTTCTATCTTACCTACTAGTTTTACTTAAGGATGGTCCCCAAACCTAGAAGTTATATCCACTAGCGACCATCTTCTTCTAGGGTGTGCAGACTTGTCAATTCTTGTGACTTTTTCACAAGATTCTCAGCTAGATCCAAGGGAGGGAATAAGGAGTTGAGCTCCCAACCTCCCAAATCTAAAAGGGATGAGGGGACCAAAAGAAAATCAGGCCAGGCATGGGGAGATGGAATACAAGAGAAAAAAGAAAACAAAATAAGAGGAGGTAGAGAATGGAAGAGATAGAGAAAATGCACCCTGCCAAAAAAGCCCACTTTTTTCTGCCAGATAGGACATGCAGGAGAAGAGCTTCAGATTCAGGTCACACTTCTCCGAAATCAGGAGAAAAAATAATGGGACTAAAACACAAAAACTCTCATCAACTTCTAACAGGTAACTTTAGAACTCAGATTCTTCCCACGTGTAGCTCCACCACTGCTTCTACTTCCTCCCCCATCCATCCCCACACTGCTGACATAGTTTTTTATTTCCCATGCATGGGCTGGAAGAGCTGCAATTGCATCTTTTGACCTGTGCAAGTCATCCTAGTTCTCCAGTCACTCCATCACCATCCTACTTTTCCAGCGAGGCCCTGACCAGTCTTTCACATTTCTTCATATCCCTCCTTCATGTCCCAAACCTTTGTAAGGCAGTTCTCCTGGATCCAGCTCTTGGCTCCACACCTTTTTCTTTCCAAAGGACCAATGACACTATAAAATGTACTGTCTCCAGGACCTCTGAGCTATTTTACACTACACACCCAGAATGACTCTTGGTTCCTTATTTCTACTGCTGCCTCCTTGTTCTCCTGCCCAGAGTAAATTAGGATCCAGCTTTCATGTAATATTTTTTTTCTGCATACCATAAAGAATTAGAGAAGAAAACGTATTTCCTGGCAGTGACGTTATTGAACATTTAGAACCAAGGAATATATATTTGCAAAGAAGCACAGTTTAGAGTTTCTTTGGCTTCTCTTCACTCTGCTATGAATGAATCGGTGCACAGAGATTAAATTTGGCATTTTAATATCTCACTGATATTCCAGGGAAAGATTCCTAAAATTACAATAATGTACATATATTCAGAATCAGAGAGGTAGCCATGTTAGACTGGAATTGCAGAAGTGCCACACTGGGAAATGTATTTCAGGTGTAGAACACATATAAAATTGCAGAAATGACAAAGAGTCCTGTGGCACCTTAAAGACTAACTAAAGTATTGAGCATAAGCTTTTGTGTATGCTTCAATACTTTAGTTAGTCTTTAAGGTGCCACAGGACTCTTTGTCATTTCTGCAATTTTACATGTGTTCTACACCTGAAATACATTTCCCAGTGTGGCATCACAATGACTGTGCTTCCAGAGTAGATGTCAGTGTTCTTTCAATACAATGCAGCAGCTGTACAAAACTGGGATGTTAATCCAGGAAGAAGATATATTGTACATCACTGTTTTAGTGCAAATCCTGCTTTAGAGGAACCTCCCAGGGGAAAGATGAAGCTTTGCATATGGCAATGTGCAATATGTGCTATTATTCTAATGTGAAGAATTGTGCCCTGGAGACAGGAAATAGAGAAGACTTCATCTTTGTGATGCTGAAAATCCTAATCAAATCAATGCTAAGAAATAAACAATGACCTTAGCTGTATAAAAAGCCTGTACTCCCTCTAATGCCTGTTCTGCACTGAGCTAATGAAATGATTGCAGTATACTAAAAAACAGTATATCCCCTTTCCCTTTCTAAAATCAGCTACATTTTTTACAGTGTAAATAGAAGTCAGTACTAACTTCAAATCAGTCTTTTTTTCCTTCTTCTATTTAAATGAATGAATTACTGTCTCAATCAGGTATGCATTTGTGAATATAATTTATTGCTAATTGCTACTGTGGACATAGTAGTTATGTTGTTTGGAAATGTGTTTCATTTGCATGTACATCACTTTAATCAATCTTCCTATTTTTTGTTTGGGAAATCTTGTGTGAATCAAACTGAAAATCACCAAATCAGGGCAGTAGATTTGATAAATAGAATGCAAGAGACTTGTATTCCACCTGATTCCATATACTTAGTTGACAATCAGTCCAGGGAATGCAAAGTCTTTTTGATAATAAAAGTCTTTTTTCCCCTTGTTACAGACTTACAGACTTAGGGATCCTCAAGTACCCTCCTATTGCTTACATCCAAGTTCCCAAGATGTTGACCTATTAATCTGTTTCTGCAAGGAGAAAGGAGGGGGCCTGCCCGAGTAGAATTTCCAGGGTTAACCAAAGATATCCCCTATGTCCTTTAGAAGACTCCCCAGAACAGAGCAGATTTGTTCACTCCTGGGAGAACATGGATACAACCCTCTGGTCAAAAGATTGACACTCAGGCAATACCTTTCCAAAACAAAGTATTTTCTTTATTTAGTACTAGCATAAGTGCCCGGCGTTGCTCGGGTCAGTCGGAGGTGGGGAGGGGGCAGACAGTTGACACCCCCTGACCAACCCCAACACCCACCCTTCACCCACCCTGACATCTTCCCACCCCCCCGACCAACCCCAAGACCCCCCGGCTCACTTACCCCCCGACCAAACCCGACAACCCCACCTGACCCACCAAAACAAACCCAACACCCCCACCTCACCCCCCGACCAAACCCGACACCCCCACCTCACTCCCTGAGCAAACCTGACACCCCCACCTCACCCCCCGACCGAACAGTGTATTTAATAATCTGTGTGCTACACAGTGCACCGTGAGCCGGGGGGGGGGGGGTGTCGGGTTTGGTCGGGGGGTCAGGTGGGGGTGTTGGGTTTGCTTGGGGGGGTCAGGTGGGGTTGTCGGGTTTGGTCGTGGGGTAAGTGAGCCGGGGGGTGTAGGGTTTGGTCTGGGGGGGTGGGAAGGTGTTGGAGTGGGTGAGGGGTGAGTGTTGCGGTTGGTCAGGGGGTGTTGCGGTTGGTGGGGGGTTGAGGTGGGGGTGTCAGGTTTGCTTGGGGGGATGAGGTAGGGGTGTCGGGTTCGGTCGGGGGTAAGTGAGCCGGGGGGTGTCGGGTTTGGTCTGGGGGGGTGGGAAGGTGTCGTGAGGGGTTAGGTGTGGGTGTTGGGGTTGGTCAGGGGGTGTTGTGGTTGGTGGGGGTGTGAGGTGGGGGTGTCGGGTTTGCTTGGGGGGGTGAGGTGGGAGTGTCGGGTTCGGTCGGGGGTAAGTGAGCCGGGGGGTGTCAGGTTTGGTCTGGGGGTGTTGCGATTGGTGTGTGGGGGGTAAGGTGGGGGTGTCAGGTTCGGTCGGGGGGGGTGGGAAGGTGTTGGGGTGGGTGAGGGGTGAGGGGTGGGTGTTGGGGTTGGTCAGGGGGTGTTGCGGTTGGTGGGGGGGTGAGGTGGCGGTGTTGGGTTTGGTCGGGGGGTAAGTGAGCCGGGGGGGGGTGTCGGGTTTGGTCTGGGCACCCACCCCAACACCTTCCCCCCCCCCAGACCAAACCCAACACCCACACCACACCCCTCACCCCCCCGACACCTTCCCACCTCCCCAGACCAACCCCGACACCCCCCCGGCTCACTTACCCCCCGACCAAACCCGACACCCCCACCTCACCCCCCCAAGCAAACCCTACACCCCCACCTCACCCCCCCACCAACCGCAACACCCCCTGACCAAACCCAACACCCCCACCTCACCCCCCCGACCGAACCCGACACCCCCACCTCACTTACCGTCCCACCAAACCCAACTCAGATCCGTCGCGGGGGGGAGGGGGCCCAGAGCCGAGGGACTCCGGGGACCTTCGCAGGTGGGGGGGGCACAGAGCTGATGGAGTCCGGGGTTGAGGTGGGAGGGGCAGAGAACTGAGGGCTCTCCGGGGTTCCGTTGGGAGGGGGGAGGGGCAGAGAACTGAGGGATCTCCGGGGTTCCGTTGGGAGGGGGAGGGGCAGAGAACTGAGGGATCTCCGGGGTTCCGTTGGGAGGGGGGAGGGGCAGAGAACTGAGGGATCTCCGGGGTTCCGTTGGGAGGGGGAAGGGGCAGAGAACGGAGGGATCTCCGGGGTTCCATTGGGAGGGGGGAGGGGCAGAGAACTGAGGGATCTCCGGGGTTCCGTTGGAGGAGGGAGGGGTGAGCTGAGCGAGTGAGGTGTCTGTTGGAGGGGGGTATTATGACATCATCACCACCTAACCGCCCAGCCGATGTGATTGGCCCTGAAAGACTTTCACCCCTGGGGGGCGTCAGAGGTGAGATCCGAAAATTTTTCGACCCTTACCAGCATCTAGACCCCAAGACCCCTCACTGTACCAAATTTCAAGTCTCTGGCTCAAACGGTGCGGGAGGAGTTCGCAGTCATACGTACATACATACATACATACATACACACATACATACACCACTTGACTTTTATATATATAGATAACCAACCTTTCCTAATACAATTAATCTAAACCTAAATTTAAACAAACATAAATCCCTTAGCAGAGGTATACAAGCTAAAGTACCCAATATTGTAAAGTTATACAGTTGGAATGGCTTAAGTGATTATGTTCTGAACATGGTGATCAGTCATATGTAGGACACTGTTAGCCATCTTAATAAACTCTAAACTTTACACATGGTAACATAAACATACACACTACAGACACTCATCTTTATTATCCCAACCACACACATTCATTAACCCTACTTCTATTCTTTATCCTACACTATACCTAGCGTGCTTACTCTCTGTAGGTTATTCTTCCTCTGTTTTGTCAGGGTCCTTCTGCTCTGCACTAGAAGCACTGCTGCTGTTCTTCTGATGTTCTTTGTAGTCTCCTCCTTTATCTCCTACTCCTGACTTGACTGACTTTTGCCTGTGTGGTCTCTGTATTTTATGCAATTTCTGGCCTGTTCTGATTGGCTTGTTTCCCAATCCTAGCATTAGCATACCTATTCTCCAATCACCTTCAGACCCTCCTCTGATTGGTCCATCACAACAGCTAAATGTAACTGTCAATCAAAGCCATTACACAACAAGTTTTAGTATTATGGTATATTTACCAGTATGGGATGGTGACCCTAACCTAGGTTTGGACTGAGCATGCCTGACTGACCTATCCTTGCAGCATTGGAGTGACCTTTACTTGACCTCAATCCATATTTGCCTACGACCATTGGCAAAAACTCTCATTTCTCTGTCCTTGGCTGTGTGCCGCCCTTGAATGCGCACTTAAATTACCAAATGCTTGAACTATAAACCATCTTCTTATTTCATTAATATATGCTTAATTGTTAACATATGGATCTTAATGTTATGAGTTATCACTGCCACCCCATTTTTTACCAATTTAGTTAATTTTAGTTCAGTTCTTCTCGTTTTCATTTAATGGTGGCAAAACAATGTTATCAGTTCTGTGTATAAGAAACATAATAGAGGAGCTCAGAACACTTCCTATCATCCTGGCCTTTAATTGGTGTAACAGAGTTGTAGAATCCCTATGGCAGAGACTGAAAACCCCAGTTGTTCCAGGAACAGCAAATATTTCGTTCCATTATTAACTGCAGTAATTGCATATATTTAAGTATAGCAGGGAAGAGCAGGAAACTGTATTTGTCTACATTTGGGGAATCTTTTCGCTGCTCGTCTTCTTTAGTATCAGTTCATATCACTTGTGGAAAAATAATGATGGAAGTGGGGCATGTGGATCATGATTTGTGAGTTCATTGTAGCCTGAAATTCTGTGGTTTCAACTAACAAAGGAGGTCTTACTTCACTCAAAACTTCACCCAGTAAGAGTTGTAATAAGGTGACAAACTCCCTTATTTTCACCTCATGTAGGTCTCATTGCCCATGTCGCATTTAGCTATTCATGTAGTACAACAAACTAGCGCTTATTTATCCTGCGACAAGTGCATTATGTGCATTGCCTGCAGAGTACCCATTTTTACAGTCTTTTTTCCCAGAGTCTGAGTACATGACCACACACATTTCATAAGTAACAGTCTACGTCCATGTTTTTGTTTTATTTTATTTTATGTAAACAAACAATTACCCACGCCCCAGATCCACCAAAGGATTTAGGTGCCTATCTTGGGGGAAGGTGAGTGTTAGCACCTGTGTATAATCTGCAACACTTGGATGGTCAAGGGGTCATGAACAGATACTGAATGTAGTCATAACCATGGTCCCTTTCTTACGGGAGAGGGAGATCTAAAAACTTTGTTTCTGTTGTAACTCAGATGGTAAAGGTTGAAAACCACTGATCTAACATGCATTTAGAATATTATGTATAGTGTGCGGTGTCTCCATATGACATTTGGAAAGCCATATTTTCTAGGGTAGGAATCATGTTTTCTTTGTTCTTATATATCATTGAGCATGTTATCGGTGCCCAGTAAATTTCTCTCATTTGGACGTTTGTATATTATCACAGTCAGGAATGTTTTCCTTCGACCTTCCAGTGGCAGAAGCTGTGTGTCCGCCTATGCAGCAGAAGATATAATTTTCTCACCACAACTTTTTTTTTAAAGAATAAACAACTGTACTGCAGGAGCTCCATCAAAAAATATTGAAGTCACATCAGCTTTTTTGTATGTTTGTTACAAACAGGAAGGAAAATCCTTTTCCAGGCTGTGTTTATTTAAAAATCCTACAGCACATTTGTAATACATTTACTCAGATCCCTGAGCAACCCTTCTCTGGGTAAAAATAAAAAATAAATTCATTTCAGAATAACACCAAGTGAACTCAAGAAAACAATCATATGTGCACATAGGGAAGTAAACTAGCCAGTAAGCTTTTCTCCTCCAATTCCTTCTCCAACACCTTCTCTTCTTCTCTTTTAATCGGAAGCACAGGACTCCCCTGCTTTGCTGTCCTGGGGAACACACAGCTGCTTACTTTTATCTCACAATTTGGGTGTGAGGGTGAGAGTTGTGAACTGGGATGGGGTACTATTGATTCATGAAGGTTTGCTGTATGATCAAAAAGCCTGACCACCCCATTCCATGTATCAATGTTGTTACATTAGGTAGGGAGACTTTTTTGGCCAATCAAATATATTTTACCTTTGTCTTCCTAATACAAAAAAGCCCTTGCTAATCTCGTTCAATATTTCAATAGATATTTTGTGACCCTGTTTTACAAAGCAGAGCTTAGGTTCAATTCCATCTACAGACCTGAATATGAACGCAAGTGAGTGAGTTATAGAGCATCTTTCATAAGTTACGGAATGTGTCTCTGTTAAAAATATAGAATTGTGCTGCTCCAGGAAGCTACAATTCTAGATTCTTGTCCTGCCTGTGGGGAAAAGCCTGAAGGATTTGCTGTATTGGTATAATTGTCTACTTTCCCTGAAAGTGAATTCTCCTGGGATACGGGAGTAATTTACACTTCCCTGCTCTTGCAGTAGTATATAAGGTCATCTTCTTTTGAACGTATATCTTTAAAGAATCATTTTTTTAACATTTGTAAGAAAAAGACAAATATTTTTATGGAATAAGAATTCATATGTACAACCTCAGGATACATGTTCACATCCAAGGAATAAAACAGTGGTTTGTAAAGGAATTACTTGCTAAACCCAACCTAACTATAGTGCAGCATGATTAAAGTTGTTATAACAAAGCAAGTGAACTTGTTAAAGTGCACAAGAGTTTCATATTTACATACTGCTTTTTCTATCTCATACAGACCCAAATTTATACACACTTCCTAATGTTACACTGAGGTTTATATCTTTGCTCCCTGCGACAAATTTTATATTAATGATATGTGATCGTGGTGCCAACTAAAAGTTTTGATTGTGGTGCCAAGTAAATTAGTGTTAAAGATTTTTTTTTCACTGTTTTAATTTCAGGTTTGGATTCTCTAACAGGGCATGCATTTCCAGGTAAAGTTACAGTTAGATATTGTGTAACGTTGTGTGTGTTTTATATTTATTTTTTATATGCTTTTTTCTTTGTTTGTTTTTTGTCAAATTGTATGGTTACCCCACATGCCATTTCATGTAAAAGCTATGCCTTAAGATTTTTAGTCCAGGTACATGAAGAAGAGATACCAATATCACTCTTAAAAAATATAAGTGAAAATCTGTTTGCAATGGGAACAATATCATCTTTCAAAATTAAAATCAAATCAACGGAAAAAGATTGTGAAACTAAAAATTTCCAATCCAAATTAGAATAATTGAAATGAGTTCAAAGCGGAGCTCAGTTTAATAATCTGGTAACATTAACAAGCCTATGCCTGGATAATGATTTAGAAAGTGTAAGATTCTGTTTCCACCCTGCTGAAGTTTCGAATAGTCACAGGATCAAATGTCCACCTCTACTCAAAATCTCCCTTTGTTAGAGCAATGAGTCAAATATAATGAAACAGGCGGTGGTGAAATCCAAGACATAACTTGTTAGGTATCCAAGGAGTTGTTGGCCCAAAAATAGAGATTATATGTTTCCGTTTTATTAGAACAATCTTGGTCTTTCATATAATATTCAAGTGCCTGAATGTCTTTGTGTTCATGCAATCAATAAATTAAATAACTACGGAAGGGGGAAGGTTTTGTGCTGGGCTTCCCAGATGCTCATGTGGGGGCCCGATTCTACCATAGTTATTCATTAAGTACTTTACTCTATGAGTAGTCCCACTGGTATAAATGAGAATACTTATGGAGTAATGTATCCCAGTCAATCTAAGGGTTCTGTAAATCTGTTCCTTAAGATAGGAATAAAATCAGTACACATTCTTTAAAAACAACAAAAAACAGTCTTTTTACTTTGAAAATTTGGCCACTTTAACAGAAGATTACTCAAGCTGACTAACAGTAGTGCTTCAGTATTATTTTGTGTGAAACAAAGTAGTGGGAAGGAGACTCCATGTTTGTTCTGCCTAGAAAACATCCAATGTAAAGGCCAAATGCATCCCAAGAGTAAGCACATGCAACTCTATCAAATGTCCCTTTGCATAACAGGGATACATATATCCTGTGCATAGTCGATGCAGATTGATAGTATCTATGTCCATGAGGAGTAAAAGCCCGGAAACGGAGATTTTATTTATACAGGCTCCAAATGGAGATCTGTGTAACCCAAAGAAACCATTTCATGAGTCTTCAGTGCTGCTTGATATTGCTAAGTTGGCTGCTACTTCTTCACCATAGCTTAGTTTAGTCAAAGCACCAGCTTTTGGTTTGTTAGCATTTGTTATGGAAGGAGATTTCATTCCCTGGCAAATGCAGCAAATTGCCTGTCCCCTGCACACACACAATTTTTCTGCCAGAAGTTGGGACATTTACTTTCCTCACAGAGAAATTTATCTCCAGTGTGCAATATTTTACAGTGCCCCCTAAGTGAGGACTGTATGCTTATCTATGGTCATTAGTTATTAATTGACTTCAACTGTGGTAGTTCAGCAAGCCACATGTGTAACTAACTATGTCAGCTTTGCTGACTTAGGCTCTTGTCCTGTTTATACTCATATAGATTCTCACTGACTTCATAGGGATACTGTGGGGGTGTAAGGGTCTAAAGCTGTGGAACTTTAAGTGAATTCACACGCATAGCATAAAATCACTATCTTGTATGGATGTGTTAGTTATGAGATTTAAGGCTCTTCATTGAGGGAAATGCAAACCACCCAAAATATATGGGTCTTTTTGTATCATTTTTGTTGCTCTCCCCTAGACTGTCTACAATTTGTCCATATCTTTCTTAAAGTGAAATGCCCAAAACGGGATGCAAAATTCCAGCCAGGGCCTCACCCATGCTGAGCAGAATGGAACAGTCACTTCCTGTGTCTTACTGTCAGTACACGCAAGAATTATGTTAGCCTTTTTTGCAACATCATTACATCATAGGCTCATGTTCAGTGTGCGCTCTACTATAAACCTCAGCTTCTTTTTGGTGAATATAGTGTACTTGGACTTTCAGAAAGCCTTTGACAAGGTCCCTCACCAAAAGCTCTTAAGCAAAGTAGGCAGTCATAGGATAAGAGGGCAGGTTCTCTCATGGATCAGTAACTGGTGAAAAGTTAGGAAACAAAGGGTAGGACTAAATGGTCAGTTTTTAGAATGGAGAAAGGTAAATAGTGGTGTCCCCCAGGGACAAGACCTCAACATGCCCGGCATGTCCCTTGGTCCCTGGTGCACTCTGGTGCTCTTGTATTGATAAGACTGGATGCTACTAGTCCCTCCTTCCCTGACTGCGCTCTATGGTTCTGCATTAAAGGGGCAGACTGTATCAGCCTTCTATTTCCTCTCTCTTGTGCTTTCTCCTTTATGATGCTGGAGAGAAGGGAGAAAAGAAAGGCAATTGCAACAAAGCCTTTTCATTTTTAAAGGAAAGAATTAAGTGGGTCTTAAGCCAGTAAACCCTTACTGGAAGCTTTCACAATATAGGGCTTGGCTATACTTGCAAGATAGAGCGCACTAAAGCCATGCAGTGCGCTGTAACTCACTCCCCATCCACACTGGCAAGGCATATAGAGCGCTCTGACTCTGCGGCTGGAGCGCTCCTGGTAATCCTAATTACTCCTCGGCGAGAGGAATAATGTTTGATGCATCTTCGCTGAGATGCCTCAGTGCAAACAAGGTTTTGCATTACTGCGCTCTGATTGACCTCTGGAAATATCCAATAATCCCCTTAAGTCAAGTGACCACTCTTGACATTGTTTGGAATTGGCTATAGGAATGCCGATATGCCCCTTCAAAGCTCCGTTTCTGACAGCCGGCATGCTTATCTGCTCAGGGTTAAAGCAATCATTATTGGGGAAGGTTGCTCGTTTGAGTGAGTGAGAGAGAGGTGGGGGGAGGAGGGTCCTGAACTTACAAGACAGCGTGCTGACACACTCCCAGCACCCCAAAAACCCACCCTCTCTCCCCCCACATACACACAACACTCCCTGTCACACTCCACCCGCCCCCCACATTTGAAAAGCACATTCCAGCATTCAAATGGCTGCATAGCTGCCCATAATGCACCACTCCCAATGCTCCTGGAAGTGCCACAAATATGGCCATACCAGTGCACTTTCAGCTGTCAGTGTGGACAGACTGCAGCACTTTCCCTACTGCACTCTCCGAGGACTGGTTTAACTCAAAGCGCTCTACATCTGCAAGTGTAGCCATGATAGATTCACTTTCCCCAGAAGTCCAATGTTACTATCCCAGTCAGAAGTAAAACAGAGAGAAAACTGGAAGCATTCTTGGACTTGACACTCATCGATTCATATGCCAGAAGATGAATCTCATGTAGGAGTAAAGAGGTTATTTTATCTCTCTCTCTCTCTCTCTCTCTCTCTCTCTCTCTCTCTCTCTCTCTCTCTCTCTCTCTCTCTCTCTCTCTCTCTCTCTTTTTTGGTGGCAGTGATGCAACCACTTCTGGAATAGTGTGTCTAGTTCTGGTGACCACAATTCAAGAAGGATATTAATAAATTGGAGAGAGTTCAGGGAAGAGCAACAAGAACAATTGTTAAAGGGTTAAAAAACATGCCTTGCAGTGGTAAACCCAAGAAGCTCAATCTATTTAGTTTAACAAAGAGAAGGTTAAGGAATGACTTGATCACCCTCTATAAGTACCTACATGAGGAACAAATATTTGGTAATAGGCTCTTCAGTCTGGCAGACAAAGGTATAATATGAAGCTAGATAGAGTCAGACTGGAAATAAGGCATACTTATTTTACCAAAATAACCCCCAGAATAATTTGCCAAAGGTTGTGATAGAGACTCCATGACTGGTGATTTTTAAATCAAGGTTAGATCTGTTTCTAAAAGATGTGTGCTCTAGTTGAAATAGGAACTGATTTGGAAAAGTTTTTGCCTGTCTTATACACAAGTAGTGGACTTGATAATTGCAATGGACCCCTTCTGGCGTTTGGATCTGTTAATGAATTATGATGATCTAGTCTGACCTTCTGCATACCACAGGCCATTGAATCTCCCTCAGTAATTTCTGCTTCAAGCCTCTATATTAGACTCTCGCGGATTGGGATAGACATAGGACTGTTTTTATTATTTACATAGGGCCTTAGGTGAAAGGTGGTTATTAATAACAATCTGTTTTGTTGTCCAGGTCTTAAAATATGGAGAAAAAACACTTAAGATAGAAAAACATATTTAAAAACAAGAAATCAACTATGTTAACTCTGCTGTACATATGGTCTGAATTTTCTACATGACAATTGTAGAAATTTTGAAATGATTCAACGATATAGTTATTTCATGCAGTACCGGTATGACAAATGTTAATCTGTTCAGTGCTTAAACATAATAATCTATATATATAAAAGTCAAGTGGTGTATGTATGTATGTATGTATGTATGTATGTATGTATGTATGACAGCGAACTCCTCCCGCACCATTTGAGCCAGAGACTTGAAATTTGGTACAGTGAGGGGTCTTGGGGTCTAGATGCTGGTAAGGGTCGAAAAATTTTCGGATCTCACCTCTGACGCCCCCCAGGGGTGAAAGTCTTTCAGGGCCAATCACATTGGCTGGGCGGTTAGGTGGTGGTGATGTCATAATACCCCCTCCAACAGACACTGCACTCGCTCAGCTCACCCCTCCCTCCTCCAACGGAACCCCGGAGATCCCCCAGTTCTCTGCCCCTCCCCCCTCCCAACGGAACCCCGGAGATCCCTCAGTTCTCTGCCCCTCCCACCTCCCAACGGAACCCCGGACTCCATCAGCTCTGTGCCCCCCCCCCCCCACCTGCGAAGGTCCCCGGAATCCCTCGGCTCTGGGCCCCCTCCCCACCTGCGACGGATCCGAGTTGGGTTTGGTGGGATGGTAAGTGAGGTGGGGGTGTCAGGTTTGGTTGGGGGGTGAGGTGGGGGTGTCGGGTTTGCTTAGGGGAGTCAGGTGGGGGTGTCAGGTTTGGTCGGGGGGTAAGTGAGCCGGGGAGTGTCAGGGATGGTCTGGGGGGGTGGGAAGGTGTCGGGGTGGGTGAGGGGGGAGGTGTGGGTGTTGGGTTTGGTCTGGGGGGGGAAGGTGTCGGGGTGGGTGCCCAGACCAAACCCGACACCCCCCCGGCTCACTTACCCCCCGACCAAACCCGACACCGCCACCTCACCCCCCCACCAACCGCAACACTCCCTGACCAACCCCAACACCCACACCTCACCCCTCACCCACCTCGACACCTTCCCACCCCCCCAGACCAAACCCGACATCCCCTGGCTCACTTACCCCCCGACCGAACCCGACACCCCCACCTCACCCCCCCACCAATCGCAACACCCCCAGACCAAACCCGACACCCCCCGGCTCACTTACCCCCCGACCGAACCCGACACCCCCACCTCACCCCCCCAAGCAAACCCGACATCCCCTGACCAACCCCAACACCCACACCTCACCCACCCTGACAACTTCCCACCCCCCCAGACCAAACCCGACACCCCCTGGCTCACTTACCCCCCGACCGAACCCGACACCCCCACCTCACCCCCCCCCCCACCAATCGCAACACCCCCAGACCGAACCCGACACCCCCCGGCTCACTTACCCCCGACCGAACCCGACACCCCCACCTCACCCCCCCACCAACTGCAACATCCCCGACCAACCCCAACACCCACCCCTCACCCCTCACCCACCCCGACACCTTCCCACCCCCCCAGATCAAAACCCGACACCCACCCGCCTCACTTACCCCCGACCGAACCCCACACCCCTACCTCACCCCCCCAAGCAAACCCGACACCCCTACCTCACCCCCCCACCAACCGCAACACCCCCTGACCAACCGCAACACCCACACCTCACCCCTCACCTACCCCGACACCTTCCCACCAGCCCCAGACCAAACCCGACACCCCCTGGCTCACTTACCCCCCGACCGAACCCGACACCCCCACCTCACCCCCCCACCAACCGCAAAAACCCCTGACCAACCCCAACACCCACACCTCACCCCTCACCCACCCCGACAACTTCCCACCCCCCCCCTGACCAAACCCGACACCCCCCCGGCTCACGGTGCACTGTGTAGCACACAGATTATTAAATACACTGTTCGGTCGGGGGGTGAGGTGGGGCTGTCGGGTTTGCTCAGGGGGTGAGGTGGGGGTGTCGGGTTCGGTCGGGGGGTCAGGTGGGGGTGTTGGCTTTGCTTGGGGGGGTCAGGTGGGGTTGTCGGGTTTGGTCGGGGGGTAAGTGACCCGGGGGGTGTTGGGGTTGGTTAGGGGGGGTGGGAAGGTGTCGGGGGGGTGAGGGGTGAGGTGTGGGTGTTGGGGTTGGTCAGGGGGTGTCAACTGTCTGCCCCCTCCCCACCTCCGACTGACCCGAGCAACGCCGGACACTTATGCTAGTAGTAATATAAAGTTCATACAAATATGTTCTACAAGCCTTTGGCATTCTTTTCACATGAATCATTAGGCAAACTTAGTAATATAATTTTAAAATTGATGTGACTTTAGGAATCTATAATATATAGAAATCTTTTCCACTGTAAGATTGAAATCCTGTATCGTAACTTCTGTCTTGAGTACCGCATGCCTAAGTAGAATTAGAGATAGCTGGAATGGTGTCTTTTGGAAGTTTCTGAAAATGTCACTTGTTTTAAGTAGAGGAAGTGATGTAGCACAAGCATATCTCACTTCCAGGTAGACCCTGTCCTTTTTGTGTTTGTCATCCACAGAACTTGCCAAATACATAGCAGTATACATCCTCGTGGATGATATAAGGGTCTATTCATAATGCCAGACTGTCAGCTGATATAAATTGAGGTAGTTGCATAGAAGTTACTAGAGACTTCAGCATGTCCAGATGCTTGATTTTTCTCCCATCTCATCTGCTAGGTAGGTTGTATAATTGTTCTGTAGTAGTTTATATTTTTCTTCTATCTTCTTCAAATTCTGTATACCTTTTGCGGCTCACCTTGGGTGAAATTTTCATCTAAGCATAATGCCAGTAAAAGGCCTATGTACCAAATAAAGTTCACATAACCTCTCTGAAGTGGGATTTTAGTGGTTCATATGCTTTTTGGTGACCATAACTCTCAGTCTCCCAAGCAGAGCTGTGTGGGAACTGGAATTTCTTTTCCACGGAAAATGTTGTAGGTCCAAAAAAAAGCCATTTGGAATCAGAACAAAAAGAGATGTAGAATTTTTCATGGGAGATATATAAAAAAATCCCGAAGTCCAAAGAGCTTGATCTACCTGGTACCCAGTAGGGCATGCTGCTGAGGAGGCAGGAAAAAAGGCAGGCACCTGTTGGAAACATGACTGTTTTTTGTCAAAATCAAAACATTCCCAGTGGAATGTTTCAATTTTGATTAAAAATGGCTTGTTAGAAAATTGCCAACAGCTCTGTTGCCAAACATAGAACACAATGCGTGATAAAGACTCAGAATGAGGGACACAAAAAATTACTCATGCAGGAATCTGAAAAAGATGTGGGATTCTTTCCTTTGGAGAAAATAGCTCTTTCTATAATCTCAGTTTCATGATACTTTATTTTGGATGTAAATAAACACTTTTCAACAAGAAAAACCAAGAGGACACTGGAATTAAGATAACTTTGGAACTAAAATGAGTAACATTCTTTGTAAAGAAGTACACTTGAGAGATACGGTGGTCACCCTCTGCAGAAAGGTATATTTCTCTCCTCGTGGGTAGTTGGGCTTTCATCTCTTTTGTCTATTGCCATGCTCTGCTTTTCTTTGGCAACAGGTGTGTGGGAGTAAAGTGCAGGAGACTTTATCTTTTGCTTCCCAGTCATTTGTGAAACTTGTTGTTCTTCATCTAGATAAAGCCTGGTGATCTCCTGACTGTATATAATATTAAGTTAAGGACTTGTTTTTTCAGTTGTGCTTGTAATTAATTTTGTTTGTCATTTTATTTATTAATTGTTGTTGTAAAATGCTCTGGGGTGGTTGACATTAAGGCTGCAATATAAATACAGCACGATTTATGTCTCATTCTTTTCTTTAAAACAGCATTGAAGGAAAATAAAATGAAAATTTCATCTGGACCATAGTTATTGCAGGATGCTGTATCTTTAATTTACAAAATAAATTAATTAATTACTTGGTCTCTTTTCAGTTAAACATTTTCTTCCTTGAAAATCTGAAACATAATTATTTGAGGGCTGCAGATGAAGCAGTTGGGCTTGTCTGATGTTGGGCTTGTCAAGCTATTGTGAACATTCTACTAAGGCAGTGATTTTTCTGCATTGTCAGTCATCCATTCTTGCTCTACATTAGTCTGGGACGCTGCTCAAAATGACATTGTCAAAAGCCTGTTAAATTGCAGTACATCTTAAATAGCTCCAATGCATCAATATGGTGAAGGAAACAGGTCAGAATGAAGAATCTATTCCATTCTTTCAGAAGAATGATATTCAGATGTTGTAAGCTAATTCTGTATTCCATGGGAACTCATATGAAGGAAGGTGTTAAATTGGAATTATAGCCCAGGGCAAATCCTAAAGGAAATTAATTTGGACTAAGGGTTTCAGAATTGGTCATTTAGGTTGGCTTATGTCATTAATCTGCCAACATGATATTTTAAAATATAGATTCTGGCAGTTCTCTGAATTATTGTGTATAATTATTGTACCTGTTAGACACATGCAGAGAATGTAAAAGCACTGTTCTGATATTGCATTAAATCCTACATTTGCTTGAAAAGAAACTAACTACTTGGGATAACATACTGTCATAGAATAGAAAGAATGGTCTGTTAAGATCTGTGGTCTAAGAGTCAGAAGTTATGGTTCTAAGCAGATTTCTTATGTGATCTTCAGCAAGTCACTTAGTTTCCTTATCTTAAAAATATAGATACAAAATCCCCAAGGTTAAATTGATTAACATGTATTCTATGCTTTGAAATGTTTTTCTAGGAAATACTCTAAAAATCCAGAAGTATTATCATTAAATATTTGGTAACATTTCTAACTAACCTCGCTAACATACCATATAGATGTTGCTCCATAGTTCAGAGTTCATGACTTCAGTGGAGCGATTCCAATTTATACCAGCTGTAGATTATGCCCAGAACACTTTACAAAAATGACAGCTTAATTTAGTATCATACATTTTTCTATACCACAGTATGCTTTTTGACAGGGTTACAAGAACATTCATAATCTTTATGACCCCAGACAGCTCAATATTAAGTAAGGTTCCTCCATGAATTTTGGCTCTTTATATATCCAGCACAGTGGAATATGGGAGAGTAACCTATATTTTAAAATAGTTTTAAGCTATTCGTTAATCATTATTATTATACATAAAGGACAGTGTCCTCAAAATAATGTGACCCCAATACACTTTTTATTTTTTTCTAAGTACATTGTTAACATTTACATTTTTTACTGTGACAAAGCCATGACATCTTCATAGTTCTTGACATGATAAGCAACCAGCCTTCCCCCACATGTTACCAAGGCTATGAAGGGGCAGATCTAACCCCCATTGGCAGCTAACCAACTTACTGAATGGGTACTAAGATAAGTTTAATGTACTGCATAGAATACAATTCTGATATACCTTTTCCTGTGGCAAAGATTTTAACAAGAATAAGTAGTGGTCTGACATGAATCTACCCTCCAGACAATTACCAGACATAAGAATATTAGAAGTACAAATATAAAGCATAGTATTTACTGTTTTAAGATTAGACTTATGGATGGCATTATTTTAGTGTAATTCTTGAAAGCCTGCCTTTGCCATTTTTGTTTTTTAGTTAGTTCAGTAAATGCTGTGTGACAGATCTTACTTTGGTGTAAATCAGAGGAGAATCAGATCTATTATAGAAAATACATTTTAAAAATTGGCCTTTTCCACTCTTACCTAACATGGTCGTCACTCCTGTGTACAGAAATTTTGGAAAATTCTGTATTTTTGTAGTTGTCTTTGATGTCCTAGACTTGAGATTTGTCTATTAAAAATCAGTGATTTTTCTAGGCTTCTAATATTGGAGTTTTCACACTGCTGGTATACTATGGAGACAGCCAGTTCCTGGCTTGGTGGCTAGTACTTTGTCACTATGCATGCAGATGCAGGAAATTTGCTCCTTATCTTATCCTGTAGGAGCAGATAACCTGCCCTATGACTCAAGAGCAGACTAATGCGTTGACATCTGTATGGGAGGATTTAGTTGGGATTGGTCCTGCTTTGAGCAGGGGGTTGGACTAGATGACCTCCTGGGGTTCCTTACAACCCTGATATTCTGTGATTCTAAGTACTTCATCATGAGGGTGAAATTCATGCCTTTGCTGTGCGTCACTCTTTAAGTTCCACTCGAGCATTATGGCTTTGTGCTGACCCTTAGTAGAGGGATTAATTTGCTATGAGCAAATACAGTAGCTTGTTTATGGAGTAAACATTCATAGACCAAATTACTCTGTTAATAATTACTATTTATTTCTAGCGGTCATTTTTCTTCTCTAGCTGGTAGGCCTAATTCTGGTTTTACATCAGTTTAATTCTCTTTACTTAATTGGACTTGCTCCTGATTGACAGTGGAGTAAATGAGATCGGGGCAGGTCATGTATGTTCAGAAGAAGAGTAGATAGGAGGAGTTAAGACAAAAAAAAAGGATTACTACTTTGTGTGGGTGCACAAAACAGAGATGCTGTACTGCTGATGAAAAAAATACTAGTTGCCAGGATTTAATTTTAAATGCATCTTTTAGTTTAGATTCATCAGCATTAGAAGCTGTACTTCAGATGTTCATCCTTGAACTGCAATATTGTCTCCTCATTTTGTTTCCTGTTTCCCGTACTTACCCACAGTGCTGGGTATTTGTATTTGAGCATCACATTTGCTTGTCCTAGTCACTGTGTCAGTTTTGCCTTTGAGGCACTGCCCAACAGAAAATTTGAGAAAATAAATTGAAAGTCAAAAAAAAATTATCTTTATCCCAATGACATGCATCATTAATTGACAGCTGTTAAGTTAACAGTGTTGCTTGTTCACTTTCCAAATATTGTGGGTCAGGAGAAAGATTCATAATGGGTGTCAGGCTCAGTGGAGGACTTAAGATCACTTTCAAATGTAATATTAATGATAAGGCAACAGATTGTGAAATTCTTACTCATGATGAGACTCAGTGATTGAGTAGTTCTGCAAAAAGAGTCCTTTTGCCTTCATTGGAACCACCTTTGGCGAAAGGTGCTATTCAAGATAAGATAAAAACTACTCCGTGTGAGCCAGGGCATTTCAGTCTGGCTCGGAGCATACGTAAAGGTTATGGTGCTCCAGACTTCTGGCTTGGGTCGCAACTACCTGGGTATGGAAATCAAGCATCAGTTTGGTGAGAATATGCTTTGGCATTGTGCTACACCAGGTGTTTACAAATTTTCACAGACACTTTTTTGCTGATTATGAAGAATTGAAAAAAAAGGGTTTTTTTTTTAATGCAAAGTTGAAAGTGTTTCAGGCCTGATAACAAGATCCATTTTGGAACTTAGGACTGTGTACATCTGTATTATATCGTAAGCAGCGCCTTCTCTATCAATTAACAGAGAAAAGCAGAAGACTAGGATCCTTACTTGGCATCTTTAACTTAAAACACTACAGTGATGGGCACCATAGAAAATCCCAAGAAAGATAAATGGGTAGAGAGGGGAACAATTTGTCAAGCTCCCTCTGAAATGAGGGCTATACCACCATCAGACTTTTTCTGGTGTTTTATCTGTCACAATATGAGCTTCTTAGAAGAATCACTTTTGTATTTGTGATGTCAACAAAGGTCTTAGAATGGAAAGCAGCTGTGTTAGCTCAAGTATGTTGCCTGTTGCTATGGGAACTGTAGAATGTTTTATATAAGAACTTTATGTAGAATTTATATGGCATCTTATGCTAACATAATAATATTAATACTTCCTGCAGTTTATTTTTTTACTGGCAATATGGAGCAATAATTCTACATGAGGAAATAATATACTATATCACACGGAAACATCCCTCATAAAGATAGACTTAGCAATTTTCAATACAATGGGGAGATAGACATTATTGATGTTTTAAAATACATAAAGGTGTAGGAGAATATGATTTTGAAGCCTGAGCTTTGGAACAAGGCTACCAAACATGTGTTCAGAACATTGCAATCATGAACTAGACTTCAACTCACCCTTCTCCTCTTCACGGCCCCTTTACCACTACATTATTATTTGTGGAGGTAATAACAAATAACAAAATATGAGCTTTCATCCTAAGTATTTCTTTTAAAAAACTGCATTGTATCCCCTATACTCAAGATTCACCTGTCATCCACTTTTATGTAGAAAGGCAATGCTGTTTATTGATATTAATCAACAGTAAAATATTAGAAACGCTGAAGAATTTTAGTCAGAGCCCAATTTCAAATACTTTCTATTACAAAAAAGAATTACATTGAACTAAACTATATACAGTAGACTCTCGATTATCCAGGATTGGACTAACCAGGATGTCAAAAAAAAAATATGCACAACTCGCAGGGCCGGCTCTGGCTATGCTGCCGCCCCAAGCACACACACAAAAAATCCCTACCAGGGCGCAGGGCAGCCAGTGAACCAACACCCCCTCCCCCTGGCGCAGGATGGCTGGTGAATCAACCCCCACTCCCCATATTTCCTATGGATGGTGATTATTTGGGATTTTATTAACCAGAATTATTTTTTCCCTATCATCCTGAGTAATCGAGAGTCTTCTGTAAAAAGTCCAAATTGTGCTAAATCTCACACTATATAAAATTTCACATCCATAATAATTTTTTGTTTCTGCAAACATTCACTTACAAATTGGTAGCATGTATGCTATACAATAGTAGAAGGTAGCTGTTATGATAACAGTTCATTTCTTATTTAGTACCAAGTACTATAGTTTTCTCAAGCACAAACTATTTATTTTCATGTTGAAACTGTTTTGTGTTGTCTTTTTTTATAAAACTGGAATACACACATTTTATAAGTTTGAGCTGGAAATGCCTGTTTTCCCCCAGGCACTGTATTATGAAGTTGTGCACCCGGTAAGTAACTGAGGTTTATCTACCTGTATGCAAGAAACTGGAAATAAATTGATTTGAGGATGCCTTGGGTGGAAAAACTGCATTTATATTAAGTGCTGATCCATGTAAAAAAATACAAGAGGAAAGCAATTAATAATTAATGTAGCTCTGTATTCATAAATAAAATTAATGTAAAAATGTTCCAAACAGTATTTCTCCCTTAAGCAGGATAATACTTTTAAAGTGAGGGAACTTTCTCCTACTTTAAATTATTTTAAGTATGGAATGGCCTCATGTTTTCATTAAAATAAACAAAACATCCTATTTCAAAGCATTATTAAAATAAGCAGCTTTTGGAAAACCAAAGATCCAACACTACATATGCATTGTGATAGATGAGATTTCAGATTTCTTTTTAATTAATGCCCAGATGTCATAGTAATCCAGTCCTTTTAATATACCTGTAGTTAGGTCCAATGGTCCTGATTTTATAGGGACAGTCTTGATACTTGGGGCTTTGTTTTAAATAGGTGCCTATTGCCCTATACCCCTTGTCCTGATCTTCCATATTTGCTATCTGGTCACCCTACCTGTATGCGATAAAATAACATTTGTCACAGATCCACAGGATCTGTGCTACACCTCCAGCTTTTGAACGGTCTCTAGAAGGAACCTGACAGGTTCAAGAATAGCAGCCGTGTTAGTCTGTATCCGTAAAGAAAGCGAGGAATACTTGTAGCACCTTAGAGACTAACTAGTTTATTTCAGCATAAGCTTTCGTGAGATCTCCATTTCAAAAGGTGTATTTTTCTCCTAGTGATAATGGACCATCTACATTTAACAGCCCTCTTAGAATTGGTATGCTAATGTACATTTTTTTTTCTTTTTCTTTCTTTCTGTGTGTATAAATGCATTTTACTTCTGTTCCATTCTATGCATCCGACGAAGTGAGATATACCTCACGAAAGCTTATGCTGAAATAAATTAGTTAGTCTCTAAGGTGCTACAAGTATTCCTCGCTTTCTAGAAGGAACCTGTGTGACAGACCCAAGGGATCTCACTCTTTCTTCAGGGCAGGCCACTCAAACTCTCAGCCTCCCAGATTCAGCCTCTGGAACTTCAGCACCCCTATTTCAGCACTCTGCCCAGTGAGGAGAAAGACTCCTGGTAGCCACTTGCACACTCATCAGAGACTAATGCCCTCAGCAAGTGTTTGCAGGTACCCCAAACCATGCATTCAAAACAGAGTGGGATTTATTAGTCAACTGGAACACAGCATAGGAAGTCCTTCGGTTAGCAAAGTCCATTCTGGCCAACCCACAATTCACCAGCCAAGCTGCAATGAACTCTGTTTTCAGGCTCTTTCTCTCTCTGATTTTCCTTCCTTCCTTCAGTCAGTTCCCAGGTGACAGCTCAAGCTTTCTCCAGAACTCAAAGACCACACTTATTTCCCAATGGCATAGCTCTCAGTCCTTTGTTCTTGAGATGTCTGCTCCTAATCCTTGCTGAGAATGTTAGTCCATGAGTCATTGGAGCTTGCATTGTGTCTTTGGACCCCTTGTTGGACTGGGTCAGTTTCATCCAGTTTCTTAACCACTCTATTCATTCCCTCCAGACAGGGAAGTGACATACAAACGCTTATGTCTCCTGGTCTACCCTGAGAGCAAACTTAATCCCTCCTCCTCTCTCCCCCCTGGGTAGCAGTGCAAAGTATAGGGCGAAACTGAGACACACGTAGGCATCATAAAAATATTGCAGAAAATTCCCACTTTGTTGCAATATGTGATCATCATTTCTTCCAAATGGTATTCTCATAGCCTGTTTCACCTTGGCCATCAATAACAAAATAATATCATTTTTAGCCCTTTGGACTTTTATCTGCATTTTGTCTCTTTATTTTCTTCTACCTCTAACATTAACTTCCACTTTTACAGTTATTCCACTGCATATGGCCCTTCCAACACTTTTAATGACTCTTATTTGTTTGTCTTGATCAAGTGAACGTGTGAGTTCACCTGAGCTTCCTTCATCTTCAATCACTTTGAGAGAGAGCTTCTCGGGGGCAAGAGAGGCATCCTCAGCAATAGCTTTGTACCTTCGATTTCCCTTCTTGACTCAGATGTTCAGTTTCCCTCTACTTTCCTTATGACACTTTGACCCCTCAGCTCTTCTTTTCCTAATCTGTCTATGATTCTATCATTTCCTCTGCATGGCCTACTCCCAGCTCCATTTAAATCAATGGAAAGGCTCCCATCAACTTCAATGAACCTTTGGTTCAGTCCCCATATTATTGACAATGCCTGTACCTGGGATGAAATCCTCATCCATGCCTTAGTTTGCTTTCACCTTGGGCATTTCTCTAGAGTCTATTTCTTATTGAGCTTTCCAGACTCCAGCCAGTGCAGAAGTCAGGGGTGGGCGGGGGCAAAGCCTGATCTGTTGTAAACTATCATACCTTCGTTGATGTTACCAGAGCAATGCCCATTTACATCCATGGAGGATCTATGACACCAGTCAGTGGAGTTTGGACAGTTTACATCATCTGAGAATCTGCCCCCTGCTGTTTGTTTTCTTACCTGCACAAAGAAGATTAACCGTGACATCCCTGCTTTCTAAGCACTGGCTCATTGGGAATACATTTTATGATCCAGTTCAAAATTGACTGTTCTCAAACTTCTCTGAACTTACCTCACCTGGTCTCATAGACCATATTCCATCACATGATCTAGCTACTTTCGTTAAGGCAGCCTTTCCTTCTGTTATCAGCAATAGCTTTCCAGCGATTGTCTCTGTTTTCAAATCTGTCTTCTCCTTCGTTTCATTTTTTAAATTTCTCTCTTCTCTTGATATCAGTTAACCCGATAAAGGGTTACAGGTCTTACTATGAGAGAAAATAAATTTATTGGGTGAAATCCTGATCCCATTCAAGTCAGTGGCAAAACTTCAGTAACCAATGCAAAGAGATTGCAGTGGGGCTGTATTAATTGACTATTGCATATATTTTATGTGTTAATGAACATTATGCTTTGAATAAATGTTGAATTATTCAGTCTCTACAAAGTATAAAAACTGATGTAAATATGTTTGTTTTGTTGTTTAAGTTTTTAGCTTTCATTGGTTGACTTTTTTGAGTTTTCATACGGTATTGCAATCCCCAGCCTCTAAAATAACATATATAGCACCTGTTCAACATCTTTTGCAGTTCATTTTCAAATACAGTGTAGTATGATATTAAGCAGAGTGAAGTATGAATGTATTGAGACAATAATGTGAATTATTAAAACTGCAGTTTCTTCAAGTCTTTCTGTAAGCTTTTTTTTTATGACCAGCAAGAAAAAAGTCTGATCACAAACAGAAACTTCTAAAATTAAAAAGAAATCTATTGCTCTGTTTTCATGAGAAATTTGGTGCCATTAAAAAGTAGCATGTCTCTGTTTCAAGCAAACATGAATAATAATTCTGGTTTTAGTCTTTATTTTTAGTTACATGGTTAAAGTCTAATCCTTCTTTCCTTTCTCCAGCAAGCTTCCACTGGGACTGTTGGATGCACAAGGAGTACTGGATTGGATTTTAGCACAGTTGTGTAGAGCAAGATGCACACCATAGGCTATTCAGGATTGGAACTGTTTGATGGTACCCTATATGTTCTAAAACTCTTTTTAAAAAATAACAAAATAAAAAATGAAATGCCTGTTTGCAGAAACACCTCACCAGCCTGGTAAAGATTCCCTCTGGTCTCTCCCATCAGCTCTTCAGAAAAGGAGCTGACGGCTTTTCTCCAGTGCTAAATTAGCACCCTGTTAGTTCATAAATCCCAGACTGTTTTACTGTAGATAAACACATATATATAGGATCAGATTATCCCCAATTTTTTCATAGGTGTGCAAATGAGAGAGGGCACAGTGAGGACCCTCCACCCCCTGGTACTTCTATATAGCAAATAGGCATAGCTGTAGTGAAAAGGGCATGGAGAAAGTGGGGCTGTAAGAGAATACCCTTCCCCCACTCTAAACTCTAGGGTAAAAAGTGTGGGGGTCTCTTATGCAAAACTTTAAGCTACTTTCCCAGCCTAAGTTAAATCTTTTCCCCCAAAACCCAAACTCCTCCAGTTGGGGATTGGGACCCGCTGCCACCATCAATGTGAATATTCCAAAACCATGGAGTGGGCACATTGAAACCCCCCTCTCTCCCTTAAGCCACCTGAGAGAGAAAAGAATACAGACTCCGAGCAACAGCCCCTCCTCCCTGCCACCCAGGAGAGATTCCAGCACATAGACTCTCACTAGCCGTGGCTACCCCGACCCAAAGCTAGGATCCCTTCACTAGAATTACCAGACAATTCTTATAACAAAAAAAAAGGTTTATTAAAGAAAAGAGAAAAAAAGCATACACTTATTCAGACTTCACAGATACTTAAGTTTCTAGCCTTAACCCCTCTCTTGAGATTTCTCTCTCTGATGAGATTAAGGACACCACAGATCAATTGCAAGTTTATACAATCAACAATCCTACTTACGGTTAGTTTAATTTAGCAACTTATTCAAAGAGATGAATAGGAAGGAGATTACATTCTCCCAAAGCCGGGAGAGAAGAGAAGATGGAGTCAGCCCGATAGCCCCGGACAGAAGAAGTGAAACTAACACTCCTTTGTCCCTAGAAATTTGCATACTTAATACGTCGTAGCTTCTTTGGCTTCAGGTTAACCCCTCACAGGTAAAACAGTAATTCTAAGGCACTTCATACTTATGATAGGGGCCATGGCATTGCCCACTTCCTCCACCATTCACACGGGAGTATGCACCTACTGAGCCTGCAGAATACCCCCTTAGCTCCCATGGGATATGGTGGCTGCACATCATGTCAACACAGGGCCTGTGAGTACAGTTGTGCCCTTGATAGCATAATAATTGAAGAGTCTTTCAGAGAGGGAATTAATATAATACAAAAAGCACTCAGGTTTATTTAGGGAGTAAACAAGTAAAAGCGTATCCATTAGTAAGTCATCTTAACCTAGGGCAGTTAAGGTTATGCCTCTGAGTGTGCTGGATGTATACATTTTGGATAAATGGATGCTGTAAGCTCCAGAGGGGAGATATGTCTTGAGTACTTTTGGATATTGTAAGGATTTTGGATGGAATGATAAAACAGGAACTGAGTTTGGTCTAAATATTAATATCACCTTAACTGTTGATTTCTTTGACTACAGAATATTTATAGTTGAGCACACTTAAGCTGTTCTCTATTATGTGCAGGGAGGTAATACGTAGAAAAAAGGGACAAGCTATGTTAAAACCATGTAAACTGAAAGCAGTAACAATGCAGCATATTTCCCCTACTTTCGCAACCCATGCATCCCCAGTGACCAGTGTTTCTGTCCACTCTCCCCCACCCCTGTCATATACATCATATAAAATATACAAGATATCTATTGTATAACATGAGCTTTATATATCATCAGGGTTGATAGGGGGTGGAGGAAGGGGGCAATTGTACCAAGCTCAGGATGCTGTCCAAAACATCTGCAAATGGGGTGAAATGGGAGGGAGAAGGCCCAGAAAATATGATGTACTGGGCCCCAAATTTCTCTCGACAGGCCTGTGTATCAGCCTAATTGTTTTTGGGGTTGTGATTTTGCATCTAATATGTTGCAAAGGGTTCCTCTTCAGCTAGGAAGGTGGTTTATTTAGTTTTTAAACTGACTTATTCCTTAAAATAATACATTAAAAATTATAGGACAAAATATTTATAAACGCTTCTAAGTAATTAGTTTGAAAGTTTTACCTCATAGTCCGTAAACTTCATCCATCTTTTACTATTATGCAATTTCATAAGAGCTATCAGTGGAATTTTGACATACTGTAATGGTGTAAAACTTTTTTATTATTAAGCAGTTCTTCTTCCATGTGCACCCAAAGCTTTTGTTGATTCAAATGGAAGTTTTGACATGCAAGGAATTAAAGATTTTACCCATTATAAGGAATAATGGGACCATAACTTTTTCTGTCATTTCAGGCCTTTAAACCTAGACCTTATGATTTATTGGAAGATTGCCAATTGAGTGAACTGAATTTCATCTTTGAGTTCTAGTGGGGAATAAGCCAAGTGATTCTCCACAGCTATTCTGCAGTAACATTGGTACTACATTAAGTTTAGTTGTAAAGGGTATCACTTGTGTACATTGCCAGTAAAGAACGATAATATACAGTACTCGTAGTTAGGAACAGAACTATAAATAAAACAAGACTATAGAGAAGAGGTGGTGCAAGGAGGCAGTTGTGGCTCTTCAATTCAGAGCCATATGGCCCGAGTGCAAGTCAGGGTTGAACAGGAGCAGCACTAATTTTCACCATTAGAATAAGTGAAGGACCAGTGGTTGGAGCAGAGGACAAACGTGGACATCTGACCAGGACTGGGAAAAGGTGGTCCTTGAATTGAGACCCAGGAACAATCCAGGATCAGAACTGAAATCAGAGTACATAGTCCCACCAGAATCAGTACTGTAGCTGGAGTCCACATGAAACCAGGGGATGGAGCTGGGTAGTCAGAGTCCAGGGACAAGTCAAGTCAGTATCGTAGCTGGGGTCCAGGTACAGGCCAAAGGTTGATGCCGGGCAGTCAAAGTCTGAGGATCCAGGAAGAGTGAGGAAGCAGAAGCAAGGCTGGAGCAGGTCAGTAACAGGGCTGGAAGTAGGTCAGTGTAAGGCAAGGAGAAGAATGAAATCAGGTTCAGGCAAGGGTGGGCAGGAACAGGAAGAGGGTCAAGAGGAGTCTGGGAGTCTCAAGAATCTGATACACTGTGAAGTACCAAAAGAGTTCCTGGCAGGGTTGTGCTATTGCACAGACTGATCTGCAGCTCTGGCATGGTGGAGAAAATACCTTAGTCTGTGGATCATCTGACCTAGGCTCTGCCCCTGGTTAAGCTGCTGCCACATGCCTGAAGAATGAGCCACTGCAGGCTCTCTGGGGAAAGTAAGTTAGTGTAGTTGAGTTGGTGCCACGTGCCTGACTCACTACAGCTTTGTTGGAGGGGCAGTTTTTAAGTGTCAGGAGCAACGGGTGGATGCAAGCTTGCCCACATCTAAAGACCCCTCCCTCCATCCTAAGGGGAGGCACTTCTGAACTCAGATCTCAAATTAATATGGGCTGTTTGAGGGGCAGCGGAGTAAACAGCCCTGGTTTGGCTTTGAGTTTGCCTCACTGCTTCCTGCAGACTGTTTAAAGCAACTTTGTTCCGTTCTCGTACAAACTGAGCTTAGTGGACCAGAGAATCAACTTTTTATAACAAAACAAGCCAGGCCAGATCTGTAACTGGTGCAAACAGGCATATCAGCATGGAAATCAACGGAGCTATGTTGAGATTCTGACCCTCTAGCTGGAATCCATATTTATATATATTGAATCTTGTATGTTTCTAGCTCATGGTGATATCTCAGTAAAATTTACCTGCAGCATATGCAAAAGAAAAGTTGGCTGATATGTTAGCGAGCTAATGAGCCTTTAAAAAGAACAAGAATCAGGAAAACATTGTTAATGCTGATGATCACTTTGAACAGGATCTTTCAAATTATGATCTTTAAGCCTGAATAGCGTGCCAATTAAAATGGATTTTTTAAGCTGGTCTCGATATAAGCTGTCAACTAGAAGTCTCATGAGTCTGCTACAACTCTAATCACAATGCTGTGCTTTTCAGGAATTTTTTGCTGATACTGAATAAAAAGGTCAGACAGTTCATATAACATTCATTACTCTGTGCCAGCAGCATCAGACATCCTTGAGCTGCTTATTCGTATGGATGGTAACCATGATTCTCTAATTCTTTGGGGGTAAACAGTAGAGTTCTCAATGTCCTGACCTCTGAAATTCATCACATGTTCTGACTGACTTTGATATTGAAAATGACATGAAGTACCCTAAAAGAAGAAGGAGGGGTAGGGTGGGGTTGGAATAACTGCCAGCAGTAATTCTTATGTAACTAGAACACATGGTTGCATATCAGAAAAATTCTTTTTTGGAATAATAACTATCCCTAAGGCATTGTGAAGTACTCTAATCTGTGAAACATCAGGCAGAATAAGAACTCACATTAGACATTTCACTTTTATTTCAGTCGCCATAGAAACTGAATGTTCAAATGTGTTATTTTTGTCTTTCGAGTCTTTATGTGCCACAAAATTTGGATATGTGCTCGGGGGAGATGGACCTGTGAAATCCCAATTAAATGGTGTTGCCATATGTACCGTCGGCAGGCTAGTGAGATCCTTTTGAATGACTGGCGTGGCAAAAATGATCTCTTTGAAGGGATAAATACAGGCCTCCCTCAGTATGGTACACACTATGTCTATTTTTTTTACTTTATTGCAAAAATTCTGTCCAGTGAACTATATAAAATGTTTAGAATACACATGGTCAGCACACTGCTACTGTACCCCATCCCTTCCCCCAATTCAATTGAAATGGTGGAAGGCCTGTAGCAGACAATTATCAGTATGGGCAGTGTGACATTCCACTTCAGCTGGCTCTTTGTATTCCTACAGAAACAGGAAAAGGAAGAGGAAAACCCACTACAGTTAAAATCATTTTATTTTTTTCTTGGCTCTTGAGAATAGTGTTTTAATGAAGAAACACTGTATTACTTAATTCCAAATCACGTAAAGCAGTCTCTGGTAGCCTCATCAAGAGTAACATTCTGGTACTTCACTAACTCAAGAGCAAGGTGAACAGTTACTTTATCCCTGAAGGAAAAAATAGCAATATCAGTTATGTTTGCTGTTATTCCTTCTCAGCACTGGTACTGACTGGGATGTTGATAATATCTGAAATTAAATTATAGGAAGGTGGAGTAGTGGGTATTTGTGATTACTTAGTGGTGTGTATTACTACTAAACAAAACACCCTTCATCCCAATAAATTACATGAAAGGAGGTATACGTTAGTAGCTCACTCTCTTTCCCCGATGGCTTTCTTCTTCATAACGTATTTGCATGCTATGATTTTGTTAATTAAATATATTTTCAGTGTCTGAAGAACTATAACAGTTACAATGAAATAAGGGAGAATGAAAACCCAAATCAAAGGGGGTTACAGTATAAGCCACATGCATCAATATTACATTTGTTCAGTGCTTTATGCTCTAGGAGAAGTCCGGAAGGAGAAAATAGCCAAAATAAGGAGAAATGAGAAATCACAGGAAACAAGGGAAAAATCACACCCAGAACCTAACAATTCAGATAGACAGAGCTAGAAAATTGTCAACATACAACAGAGAACAAGCTTGATACTTATACCGATGCTGTGACATGAACATGAACATATATTATATCTCAGTAGTAAAGAACTTTGCTGCCTCCAAGCTACTGCACAGAGCAGTCTCTAATTTCTCTTCAAAGGTAGCCAGCTAACTCCATCCAGCCACTTCTTCAGTTTGCTTCTAAAAAAACATTTCAAGGAAAGCAAGTTAAGTAAAGTCCAAGGAAAGATACAAAAGAGGTCACTTGTCAAAAAGGAAATTAGTACATGTAATTTCCATATAACAGGTTGTTATGGATACTCAAAGATATGCTTTTTAACTGCCCAACATTGTCTGCAATCAAATGGCAGGTTTTATGCAATATATCCATAGCTCTACATATTTGCTGCCTCACGGTATGTACGAAGTCATTACATCTCTTTTTTTACCCCTTTTAAGCTCAGAAAAATTGTTTTACCAGAGATAGGAAGACGATTTGTTCATTAGATATATCAGACAAAAAGTGAATGCTACAAATAGAATGCAAACTTAGTGTGGTCACTAAACCATATAAACAGGGCTCCAGCCAAATCTTGTTAGATAGAAAATAGCCAGGTTGAGAGCAAGCTTTACTTTAATCTCTTCATCTTGCAACCTTGGTTTGCAAAAATATTTTCTTTTAATTAAGTCAAAAGTGCCCCTTTCTTTGGCTGAAGTGAGCATTATACTAAATATGGTGTCCAAAGAAAGCTCTGAAACACAAATCTATTCATTCAATAGAAAAATGGGCAGGGAATGATCTACCATATTTAAGATTTTTGTAATTTACTATAAAATATGTATGAATGGTTTCTGTGTTTTATAAATCTATTTGTCTGTACATTTATCTATATCACTTTAAGAGTGAGGTAGACAGATTTTTGTTGATATCACTTTAAGACTTTAAGAGTGGGAGCATTTCCTGGTCCTGCTTGCAGGGTAAGTGGCTCTGTGGCAAAACGTGCAATCTGGGCCTAGCAGTTTGCAGCCAGACAGCCTATAGTGAGGTGGGAAAAGTTGTGCCTCCTTGTTTAAGGAACAACCTGCTCTGTTTCTCTCTCTCTCTCTCTCTGGTTACTGTGTGTGTTAATATTCTGGATTCTAAGAAATAAATGAGTGTTAGTTTGTAACTTTCCAGCAAAAGTAACTATTTTTATCTAATTTCTCTTTGTGTATGCTATCAACATAAGATTCAAGCATGAATAGTTGTAATTTAAAACACCTAACTTGATCTTTAGGACCCTTCCATGCTCTCAAAAGACCTCATGTCTCATACAGAATGGTTTGCCTCAACAGGAAGGGCATTTTCCAAAAAGTACAATGCTCTTTAATGAGTTTTGGAAATGCAAGAAATGCAGGATCACATCATCATACTGCTAAAACAGCAGCATTTTACAGCCACATTCTGGCCAACTCTAGATTCCTGCACAGCCTCCAGCATAGGTTCCTCAAGAAAGAAACAAAAACATTTGAAGCCAGACACTATGTATAGTGGCCCTTACCATGAAATGGCCACTCATGTCTCAGAACATGAGGCATGTGTGGATGGCTGGTGACATGTTTTAGTTGGGATTGGTCCTGCTTTGAGCAGGGAGTTGGACTAGATGACCTCCTGGGGTCCCTTCTAACACTGATATTCTGTGATTCTATGTTAGGGGCCAAGATGTTATGGTGAAAAACCCCATGGAAATAACAACAAATAAACAACAAATGATTTTACAGGTTAGGGAGGAGCCAGCATTGGAGCATAACAGTTTTGCCTTTTGGCTCTCTCAGCCATTGCTTTTTGGATGTATTTGTATTAGAACACCAGTCAAAAAAAAATCCCCAAATTCAATTCTGATTTCTGTAACTTTCCTTCTCTTAGAATAACTTACACTCTTTTCATAAGTAGTCTAGAGCAATGACTGATTGGATGCATTTTCAAACACTTAGATATCCCTATACTAACTTTAGCACTCACAAACATGGATCTGAGACTGGAAGATAGCTAATATAACGCCAATATTTTAAAAGGGCTCTAGAGGTGATCAGACCAGTCAGTCTAACGTCCGTACCGGGAAAATTAGTTGAAACAATAGTAAAGAATAAAATTGTCAGACACATAGAAGAGCATAAATTGTTGGGCAAAAGTCAACATGGTTTCTGCAAAGGGAAATCGTGTCTTACTAATCTATTAGAGTTCTTTGAAGGGGTCAGCAAACATGTGGTCAAGGGGGATCCGGTGGACATAGTGTACTTAGATTTCCAGAAAGCCTTTGACAAGGTCCCTCACCAAAGGCTCTTACGTAAATTAAGCTGCCATGGGATAAGAGGGAAGATCTTCTCATGGATTGAAAACTGGTTAAAAGACAGGGAACAAAGGGTAGGAATAAATGGAACTTTTTCAGAATGGAGAGGGGTAACTAGTGGTGTTCCCCAAGAGTCAGTCCTGGGACCGATCCTATTCAACTTATTTATAAATGATTTGGAGGAAGGGGTAAACAGTGATGTGGCAAAGTTTGCAGATGATACTAAACTGCTCAAAGTAGTAAGGACCAAAGCAGACTGTGAAGAACTTCAAAAAGATCTCACTAAACTAAGTGATTGGGCAACAAAATGGCAAATGAAATTTAATGTGGATAAATGTAAAGTAATGCACATTGGAAAAAATAACCCCAACTATACATACAATGATGGGGGCTAATTTAGCTACAACCAATCAGGAAAAAGACCTGGGAGTCATTGTGGATAGTTCTCTGAAGGCATCCACGCAGTGTGCAGCGGCAGTCAAAAAAGCAAACAGGATGTTAGGAATCATTAAAAAAGGGATAGAGAATAAGTCGGAGAATATCTTATTGCCCTTATACAAATCCATGGTGCGCCCACATCTTGAATACTACGTACAAATGTGGTCTCCTCATCTCAAAAAGGATATACTGGCACTAGAAAAGGTTCAGAGAAGGGCAACTAAAATGATTAGGGGTTTGGAACGGGTCCCATATGAAGAGAGATTAAAGAGGCTAGGACTTTTTAGCTTGGAAAAGAGGAGACTAAGGGGGGATATGACAGAGGTATATAAAATTATGAGTGGTGTGGAGGAAGTAAATAAGGAAAAGTTATTTACTTGTTCCCAAAATAGAAGAACTAGGGGCCACTCAATGAAATTGGCGTGCAGCAGGTTTAAAACAAATAAAAGGAAGTTCTTCTTCACACAGCGCACAGTCAACCTGTGGAACTCCTTACCTGAGGAGGCTGTGAAGGCTAGGACTATAACAGGGTTTAAAAGAGAGCTGGATAAATTCATGGAGGCTAAGTCCATAAATGGCTATTAGCCGGGATGGGTAATGAATGGTGTCCCTAGCCTCTGTCTGTCAGAGGGGGGTGATGGATGGCAGGAGAGAGATCGCTCGATCATACCTGTTAGGTTCACTCACTTCGGGGCACCTGGCATTGGCCACTGTCAGTAGACAGGATGCTGGGCTAGATGGGCCTTTGGTCTAACCCAGTATGGCCGTTCTTATGTTCTTATGAGAGGCTCCCTGGAAATTTTTGCTTCCATGTGTGAGCAGATACTTGTATGTGTTTGGACAAATATAATCCTGCTCCCGAAGGTGTAATGGCATTTTGAAGGCGGGTTTACAGCCATTATTTTTAGGTGAGCACTCTGAAATTTCAAAAAAAGAAGATGCTCCCAGATTGATTATATTCATAAATAAATTAAAACAAAAAAGTACACTCCTTCTGTAAGGCAGGTCTATGCATAAATGAGTTTATCTACTCGGTATTGGGGTCGGAGAGACCCTGATCCCTCATATTGTGTCTGTAGTTGGCATAAAATAATAGAGGGAGGAAATCTATAGCATAATTCCAATATAGAAGTTAAAGATAAAATTAGATAAGATTTAAAGGAGGCCAAGGGGAATATTACAGTATTTCAACCATCTTTTTCTAAAACAAGTACCATTGTTTTACACATTATTTAAAATATAATTACATTGAGGAGTTTCCCTAGAGAAGGACTATTATTTATTCAGACATCCTTTCATGCTCTTTTTTTAGCTGGCTTTAATAAACCTTTTCATTAACAATTTGAATCCCACCGCGTGTCTTAGACAGAGGCAGTCTAAGCACCCAAGTGAAAATCTCGCTAGTAATTGCTGATAAGACAAGGTAGGTGATTTCTTTTGACCACATTTTGTAGTAAAATGAAATGCCGCCTTTCATTCATTCACTTTCTGCTCTAAAAGCCAAATGACGCAAGTAACTCTGCTTTTACTTTATTTGTTTATGTACATTGTGTTAGCATTCCAGCCAGGATGCTTACTTACTATTCTAGGAGATAGATAGATAGATAGATAGATAGAGAGAGAGAGAGAGAGAGAGAGAGAGAGAGAGAGAGAGAGAGAGAGAGAGAGTGGCAGGGTGCTGGCCAGGAGTGCCTGAGCCAGCCCTGCTTGGCCCTTTAAGAGGGAGAAAAACCCTCTGCAAACCTCCCTGCAAGAGAAGGCTAATCAGCCACCTGGGCTGCAGAAGGCTCAGCCTGATGGGTTGCACCTGGCAGCCTCTCCAGAGGGATAAAAGCCTGCCAGGCAGGAAGCCCCGGGTGGTGGTGGTGTGGTAGAGGATTGGTGAAGGAGTAGTGAGAAGGAGATAGAGAGAGAAGGAAGCTAGGGAAGCAGGATAGGGAGAAGTATTTAGACTCTGGATCCCTGTGAGCCAGGAAGAAGGGACTTGTCTTCCTGAGCTGTAGCCTGTTTTCCCTGAGCTGTAAAGTACTGAGTAACCTGTAGAGATGTACATAGTAGGTGGTGGGGTTTGCACTACCGGAATAAAGAGCACTGGTGAGTCACAGCAGAGTCTCCTGCCTGTTTGTGGAGTGGAGCGAGAAGGCGATCCATCACAATAGATAGATAGAATATGGCAAATCAGATATAGACATATGGCAAACCAAAAAACTTAATTTTCGGTCAAACAAAATGTTCTGTTAGTTACGAAACTATTTGTATTTTGCTTTTTTTAAAAATAAAATGAAAATTAAATTCTTGTTGTTTTGTATTAACCAACACAATTTATCACAATTTTGCAAATTCAGTACAAATTTACGTGTGTTTTGGTCTGAATCTGCATTTTTTGGAAAAAATGTCTGAAAAATTTCACCCAGCACTAACCGGCAGTTCAAATATACATTGAATAGGATCAGTAACTTTCCAAGGCTCTCCACCCATCTCCCAAGTTATTTTGCAATATATTATTTTATTCCACTATATCCCTTTGCACTGTTGCAGTTACTCTATTCCTTATCTCCCAGAGATTGCCTTCCTGATGATGTTGTTTATTTAGATTATAGTAGTACCTACAGGATAGAGTGATCAGATAATAACTGTGAAAAAACAGAACAGGAGGTGGGGGAATAGGTGCCTATATAAGAAAAAAAATCACCAAAACAGGACTGTTCCTTTAAAAATGGGACATCTGGTCACCCTCCTACAGGTGTAAGGAATTAGGGTCCCATTGTGACAGGAGGATTTAAAAAAGTGATAAGGTAATTAATAAGAATGTGTTTTTGCATAGACTAACCCAGCATATCGTTGTATTTACTGTGCTGTATCTGAAAATACATCTATGCATATCATGAAAGCTGAAATTTATGATATTTATACTTCCCTGATATTACACTTCTGTTGTACAGACTGCTAGAATATTGATATTCAGGCCTGCCTGTAAAGTCTATTTTTATCACTTAGCTAGTTACAGGGTATAAAAACAGTATCAAAATCACAGTCCGCCTGTGTAAAGGCTTTCTCTCACTAGGGTAGTGTGAGACCTTGTTCTTCGGCTAAAGCCTTTGACTAAGCAGACTAACAAATTTATTTCAGCATAAGCTTTTGTAGGCTATAGACCAGCGGTCGCCAACCAGTGGTCCGCGGACCACTGGTGGTCCGTGAGAAAATTTGGGTGGTCCGTGGGGAAATTTCGGGGAGGGGGGGAAGGGGAGGGGAGACAAGCGGCGGGAGCAGTGTGCTGCGGCGCGGCGAGAGTGTGCCCCTGTGGGGCAGGGGGGTGAGGCAAGCGGCGGGAACCCCCCCTCCCCCCCCCGCCTGCACGGAGCATGGTGCAGCGCTGTGGTGCCGCAAGAGTGTGCCCCTATGGGGTGGGGGGGTGAGGGAAGTGGCGGGAGCCCCCCCCCCGCCTGCCCGGAGCAGGGTGCAGCGCCGCGGCGCCGCGAGTTTGTGCCCCTATGGGGCAGGGGGGTGAGGCAAGCGGCGGGAGCTCCCGCCCCCGCCGAGATAGAGAGCCTCCAGCTACCGCGGCCGCTCCTGCGCCCCTCCACCCCCGCTCGAGCAGCATCGCAGCCCCCCCCCCCCCCCGCTGGAGCGAGGGGGGCGGGGCTGCGGCGCCACTCGAGGGGGGGGGACTTTAGTGGTCCGTGAGGTCTAAAAGGTTGGCGACCACTGCTATAGACCACTTCATTGGATGTATAGAATGGAACACACATTAATAAGATGTATATATACACACAGAAAACATGAAAAGGTGGAAGTTGTCATACCAATTCTAAGAGGCTATATAATTTAGATAAGCTATTATCAGAAAGAGAAAAAAAAAACCCTTTTGTAGTGATAATCAAGAAGGCCTATATCAGAGAGTTGACAAGAAGGTGTGAGGATACTTAACTTGGGGAAATAATTCAATTTGTGTAATGACTCAGCCATCCCCAGTCTCTGTTCAACCCTACATTGATGGTATCCAATTTGCAAATTAATTCCAGTTCAGCAGTTTCTCGTTGGAGTCAGTTTTTGAAGTTTTTCTGTTTTAAAATTGTCACTTTCATATCTCTTGTTGAGTGTCCAGGGAGGTTGTTGTGTTCTCCTACTGGTTATTGAATGTTATGATTCCCGATGTCAGATTTGTGACCATTTATTCTCTTGCGTAGAGACTGTTCGGTTGGCCAATGTACATGGCAGAGGGGCATTGCTGGCACATGATGGCATATATCACATTGGTAGATGTGCAGGTGAATGATCCCCTGATGGTGTGGCTGATGTGATTAGTCCTGTGATGGTGTCAGTTGAATTGATATGAGGACAGAGTTGGCATCAGGCTTTGTTGCAAGGATAGGTTCTGGGGTTAGTGTTTTTGTTGTGTGGTTGCTGGAGAGTATTTGCTTCAGGTTGGGGGACTGTCTATAAGTGAGGATTGGTCTGTCTCCCAAGATCTGTGAGAGTGAGGGATCGTCTTTCAGGATAGGTTGGAGATGTTTGATGATGCGCTGGAGACGTTTTGGTTGGGGGCTGAAGGTGACAGTTAATGGCATTCTGTTATTTTCTTTGTTGGGCCTGTCCTGTAGTAGGTGACTCCTGGGTACTCTTCTGACTCTGTCAATCTGTTTTTTCACTTCAGCCAGTGGGTATTGTAGTTTTAAGAATGCTTGATAGAGATCTTGTAGGTGTTTGACTCTGTCTGAGGCATCGGAGCAAATGCAGTTGTATCTTAGCGCTTTACTGTAGACAGTGGATCATGTGGTGTGTCCTGGATGGAAGCTGGATAGAAGGCATGTAGATAAGTGTAGCGATCAGTTGGCTTTTAGGAGGACGTTCCTGTCCTGATAATGTCCATCACCACCAGGTAAAGAAACAGATATCAAGATAGCATCCTGTCTAGCAAGAAATCACTTATCATGTGTTGTGGTAGTGAAGCCCTCATTTCTGTATGTTTTATCTTTATGGCCCCCACTTTTCTATCATTAATGTCTAGTTCTCTAATTGTTTCTGTCAGCTGTATAATTAATTTTGCTAGCTATAAATTAATTAGGGTAGTGGGATATAATTGGTTAGAGAATTATGTTACTATAGGTTAGGATTGGTTCGTTAAATTCAGTAAAATGATTGGTTAAGGTATAGCTGAGAATATTACTGTATAAACTGGGGTCAAACAGGAAGTGGAAGGGGAAATGGAAATCATGCTTGCTAAGGCCTGGCAGGGAACGGGGAACAGGGACACATGCAAAGCTCTTCGACATCAGAGCTGTGAACAGAACACTGGGGAACAAACTCTATCGGTGTATAGAGATAAGTTCAACTGGTGTTAAGGCCTTCAGAATATTCTTGCTTGGCAACTAACCCCAATAAACATCACATTGTCTGTGCTTTGGACTTCTGGTCTTTTGCTGCCTGCTGTCTGTGTGACAAGAACCAGGGAAGTGAGAGGATTGAGGAAAAGCCATCTATCACAGACTATACATTAAAACATTACACTGCATGTGGGACTTTGAAAGGCTTGCTCACATATCCAGATGCAAATGTACATCTCTGTAAATTATTCTTATGAGACTAGGCTAAAGTTTTCATTAGAAATTACTTAGAACACTGGAAAATAAAGAAAAGCTATGAATGACATATTTGTGTTTTGTAGTAAATATTCTTTATAAATTTATTATTAGTATTAAAGCTAGAGAATGTTTTTGAAGATATTTGTGTTAGACAAGTATACTCTGTTACTTTATTCTGTCACAGTTGCTTTAATCTGCCTAGGTTTCTCATTTTACATGAAGTCTGAATGTAATCTGCAATGTATGTTTTTTATGGAAATTGATACGTCACGTAAGGTCTGATCCTGCAATATACTTACCTCCTGCATGACTCTGAGCTGCTGATGGCCCTCAGCTCCCACTGAAGTAAATGCAAGTTTTAAACCACACAGGGCTGAGTGAAGTGATCTTTGTGCAAATACTGTATTTCCTTTTGTTTCGATTCACATGGATTCTCAAGCCTCTCCACTCAGTTTTGCTTTCTGTTTCAAAGATTTGTCTTGAAATTGTAACTTTTCTCATAGCCACCTTCATGCATCCCCACTGACTTCAATAGGGTTCTACATGGATGCATGGGTCCCTCAGCATTATGTGGGGGCCTAGATTGTGAGTACTTTAGGAGAGAGACTGTGGCTGAAATCTTGTTCCTATTGAAATCAAGGGAACTTTTGCTATTGACTGCAGTGGGCCAGAGTTTTACTCTGCGTCTTCCACATCATCACTCACAACAGGGCCAATAATTTTCAAAGTAACTTCTTGTTTTGCTAGCTCAGATCTTCCAGAAACTTTAACCATTAGGGCTGCAATTTTGTGTGTGTGATTTTTGTCCAGAGGTGAATTATTCTGTTAAGTTTGAGGAAGAACAGTTTAGTTGTTTGGAAATCGAAGGAATGGGGGGAAATAAGCAGAGAGGTGTGAATTCCAGATGCTGTTGAGTTCTTGTGGCTTAGTGAAGGGTGACTTGACCTTAGTCAAGGTCTCCTGTTGTGCCAGGAGAGTTTTTCAAAACCATGAAGGCTGTAGCTCCTTCTGTGGATTTCCCCAACCTCTTTTTTTCCTTTTAAAGGAAGCCTAAGAAATTCCACATCAAATATTTAAGAGAATATTAAGATGAAGTCAAATGTCTGGAAATGCTGACGCTGAGGCTTGTGCTTCCCTGACTATTTATCTTAGCCAGTTACCCAAATATTTCATGTTTGCTAGGTTTGGCTGACAGCCGAGTTTTAATCCAAGTTATCAGTATAGCACTTGTGCCTACCCTCTATTTTATCCACCAGTTTCTTTTGTGACACTTTATCAACTGCATTGCCAAAATTCTGATAGATTGCTTCTATCACCTTCCCATCATCTACTTCCTTGCTCTCCTTTTCAAAAGACCTATTCATATTTGACTGGCATGATACATTTGTAGTAAATCTATCTTGATGTTTGTTTTTTAGCACATTGTACTCTAATGACATTGGGCTAGTCTGCACTACCAAGCTATATTGGCGCAGCTGCAGCACATCTGGTGAAAATGCACTATGCCAACAGGAGAACACTCTCCCATCTTTGGGACCTCAGCTTGTTCATGATGTCCTGGAGTTGGTTCCACGTGGGAAGCCTTAGAAAGCATGATCTAGGGAAATTAAGTGTTAGTTTCTAATCTGGCAAGTTTCAAGTTAATAATAAAAACTAAAACCTGGTTTGTTTAATGGGATTTTGGTTTTAACATAAAACGTTTTACAGAGTTTTAGATATGGGGCTGATTCTTGAGTGAGAACTATGCAGGGTGACCAGATATCCCGATTTTACAGGGACAGTCCCGATTTTGGGGTATTTTTTCTCATACAAGCTCCTATTACCCCCCATCCCTGACCCAATTTTTCACACTGGCTGTCTGGTCACCCTAAGCGGGGAGCTTAGAGAGTTCCTATACCTCCCTCATTACCTCCTCTGGTATAAGAAGTGTGGAAGGGGCCAGTGGAGATGTGTCAGGTTCAGAGAAGGAGGAGAGTCCAGAGCATGCTTTGACTTGGCTATATCCAGCTGGTCTATGATCATCAGACTGTTAGCTAGCTCTAACCTGTGTCAGAAATAGACTGAGAATCAGTCAATCAGGGAGCCATAAGTCTGTTATAAGAAATTGAGCCACTATTGCAGTTGTTCAGGAGAAAATATTATTTTATGGTTCTTATACTGAAAGATTGAGACAGCTCCTGATCACCTTAATCACCCAGATAGACTCTTTGCAACTAAATACTGATGTTTAGCTGCACTAACTCTACAGCATTTGTCAACTCCTGCATGGCTGAGACAATTTCGTTTTATTATAATGCCAGTTAGTCCAGTACAATTTAGGGTGGCTCAGATATTACACCTCTGGTAGCACAATGGAAAAACACTTTAATAGTAAAAAAACTACTGTAACACAGTAATGTAACAAACACCTTCACGGTACAACAGCAATTATAATTTTTCTTACAGTTTATCTGTGTCAGTGTGTTGAATGGCTATATTGTTGTTATTTTAAGATGTTTTTAGTCTGCTGTATTTAAGTAATTTTCTGAGCAAAGTAAGGCCTAAGACTAAAATCAATTACATTTCTCTATTTAACTGTCTGTGAATGCAGCTGTTTTTAAATAATATTATAGACAACTTGTGGCTTCTACTCTATCTGCTAAATTGTCAGTTTAATATTACCTCTTTTCCCAGCCCATTCCCATGCTTTTTATCTGTTTTGTCTGTCAGCAGGGACTGTTGGATTACTTTATTTTTAATACCAATATGAATTTGAGGATTACCCCCCAGTTCAGGTTTGTCTCATGCCTGTAATTCCCAACCAGACATTAATCCCAGCATTAAATAAAATCCTGCAAGTCCCATGTGTGTAACTCCTGTGAAGTTCATATTGAAAATTTACAGAATTGGGCTCAAACCCACTAGCAATGAAGTCTTTCCTAACCACCTTAGCCAAGGACATCATGAGGTAAATAAATCACAACTGATTATCTCATAATATTCAAGGCCTGGAATCACCTCCTTGACATTGTGGAGCCATATACCTCATGTTAATCAAAGGTATTTTAAAAATAAATTATTCAATGTTGTTTCAAGTGTATGGTTCACAAATGAACTTTCACAATGGAGAACAGCCAATCAGAATGATCAATGAATGTCACCCTTATTATAATTAAGTACAAGAATAGTTTTATGCATTTTATCCTTTGATGAAATATTTCTTTTATATCTCCTAGGAAAAAGATAATAATGTTAAGAATTTCTCTTTAGATCTGATTATAAATGCAGATATGAGCTGGCTTCATTACTAATCAGCACATATGACTCAACCATATAATCAGTACTGATCTAATTAAAAGCTATAGCACTGTCAACGTGACCTGAGAACATGTAACAAGTAAAAATAGGAACCTATGTGTAGGCTTTGGGCCACATGACCCATATTAGTCTTTTTCCTCTCAGATAGCAGTGGGTCAAATTGAACTCCTGTTAAGATACCAGAGGAGGCAGTGAGCATGCTTTGTACGTCCCCATTTATCATCTAGTAGAATAACAGACTTCACTTCATAAGAGGATGAGAGTTTGGGTGAATTCATAAATATCTATTCAGCCATCATGTAGGAATCATTCTCTTAGAATATGGAGAAGACCTTATTGTTGTTGAGCCAGAAAGGATCATGGAGCTTCTGCATAAGACCAAAGAGCCATCTATCCCGGTGTCCTCTCTCCCAACAGTGGCTAATGCCAGGTGCCCCAAAGGGAATTAACAGAACAGATAATCATAAAGTGATTTCTCCCATGTCGCCCATTCCCAGCTTCTGGCAAACAGAGGCTAGGGACACCATCTCTGTCCATCCTGGCTAATAGCCATTGACGAACCTATCCTCCATGAATTTATTCAGTTATTTTTTTAACCCTGTTACAGTCTTGTCCTCACAACACCCTCTGGCAAAGAGTTCCACAGGTTGACTGTGTATCATGTGAAGAAATACTTCCTTTTGTTTGTTTTAAACTTGCTATCTGTTAATTTCATTGGGTGACCCATAGTTCTTGTGTTATGAGAAGGAGTAAATAACACTTCCTTATTTACTTTCTCCATGTTGGTCAAGATTTTATAGACCTCAGTCATATCCCCTATCCCAGTCATCTTTTTTCAACGCTGAAAAGTTCCAGTCTTATTAATCTCTCCTCATATGGCAGCTATTCCATACCCCTAATCATTTTAGTTGCTCTTTTCTGAACCTTTTCCAAGTCCAAAATATCTTTTTTGAGACGTGGCGACCACATCTGCACACAGTATTCAGGATGCAGAATCATGTTTGTTTGACTACTCCATAGAAAGGGACAACTCACATAAAATTTTCAAAGTGACTGATGTTTTTTGGGTGCCTCTGTTCGGGGTTCACAACTCGAGACACCTTACTGAGCCAGATTTTTTGAAAGTTGAGCACCTTCAGTTGGACACTCAAAATCACTAGTCGCATTTGAAAACACATATCCATACCTCTATCTTACGCTCTCCTTTTCTGGAAATAGTTTAATTTAATAGATTTTAAAAGGAAGCTCTGCCTACGTGTTTTTATGCATTTTCAATAAAAATCAGAATCTGACCGGTAATGTATAATACTGGCCAAAGTCAGCCTTGTATCATCCTGTCCTCAAGTTGAGTCATAGCCCAAACATTTCCAATGAACCCTAGATTTACCTTTGTAGCTGGACCTCTCTAACCCCCTAACAGTGGGTTCTAATAATACCCATCTAAACTTTCATTTCAAATTATAACCTCTGCAAAAAATTAAAGTTTAAAGTTTTTTGTTTACATGAAAATATTAACTGGCCGGGATTATAGGTGAGTAAAGTGCAGAAATACTGTAAGAATAAACTTTACCGAAGTATTCGCAGCCTTACTTGAAATCTATTCTAATATAAGGTTTGCAGCTCAGTTGTAAGGTGAAGCATCCGGGCTGTTGGGGGTGTGGAGAATGGTAAGCAGCCAAACTCTGGGGAACTTTTCTGAACATAAACACCAAACCTTTTGATCATCAGCAGCTTATGTGGAAGTTCTTCCCAATTCTGGCCCCCTTTCAGTAGTACACACATTCTCTGTGTGTGAAACAGAGAGATCAGCCATGGTTTAGGGCTAGGTGGGGACCAATCACAGGACAGGGTACCTTACTGGGGAGAGAAAAGGCAGCAGTCTGGAGATTGAGAGTGATTGTGGGGCATGGCAAGAGGCAAGTAGACAAGAGTTAGGGCTAGAACAGTGCCTTATTCGGGGGACATGTGTGAAATGTACTCATATCTCTCCCCCAGATGTGGAAGAGTGTAAAACTGAACTTGAACAAAACCTTTTATCATTCCTGGGAAAGGGTTTTTTTCCTCCCCTATTTCACATAAGTTGGAGTCAGGCAATGGCGCTGAAACAGTTTTTGGAGTGGGGGTGCTGAACTGTGCTCCCCCCTTATTCCTGTCCATGCCCCTCATTGCCCCTTGGAGCTAGGAGTGGGAGCAGGGCTGTGGCTTCAGGACAGGGGGAGGTGTACAGGGTAAGGGGGCCGAGGCTGGGCCACAGCCAGGACCCCACACAAAAGTTGAAGGTACTGCACAACACCCCACCCCCATCCCTAATTCCTGCACCTATGGGGTCAAGTGGTCTGCTCCTTTCTTTTCCATAGCAAATGACGCAAAAGTGGTCCATTTTTCATCTCCATATTCAGGGGATCTGCACAGATTGTACTGCCTGCCAAAGTGTAGTAGGAACTATGGTCTTATGTGAGGCTGTTTGGGTAAGAAAGGACAAAGGAGACAGAATCAGAGGTTCAGATGAGCATTTGAACGTTAGGATCCTTATGAATGGAGGCTCCATAAAACAAATAACAGATGTGGTCTTATTAGAGTCAGCTCTCCCAATGTGAAGGCAGAATAATATCTTTTCATCATTAAAAACTACAAAACTCAGGTATCTGTCCCAGTTCTTTGTTGTAAAATGTGACCATCAAAGAGATCAATTACACCATTCACCAGCACTGCATATAACACTTTGGCTACAGACGTAGTAAGTAAAGATGAAAGTAACCTCAGCATCTTAATGCATGTTATTCCTTTGTGTCTTTCACATAACAGGATTTACTGTACTCCTGAAGTGCCAAAACTTGGTGACATCTTTAATCACTAATTAATAGTAAATGTTTACCTGGATACTTTCTATAGAGACAGGAAGGATTCTATGTGACCAGAGGCCTAATTCCTAAATAAATATATACAAAGATAAAAAAGAGCATGGTCTGTGTCCCTGTGAAAGTCACATTGCATATGCAACAGAACCGATTTAGGGTGCCCTTGTATCGTGTAAAAATTATAATTAATGTGCCTGATTTGAATTCCGTCTCAGTGGATGTTTCAGTTGTGCACCCTAGGGGGCTTCGGGCCCAAAAGAAATAGCCGCAACTGAAAATGAGAGGCAGCTACATATTCTGTTTTTCAAAAGACAGGCTACATGTTACTGCAGCCCCAGGATGACGGTAACCTATGTGCTAACATGATATGCAGATTTTATGTATTGCAGCACTTTAACATTCAGTTAAAAAATCTTCTCACCATGGCAACCATTGCATCACTTGGTACTTCTGCCACTTCTGAAGTGCAGAGCATCTTCCTGAAAGACTACACAGAGGAAAACAAACCTAGTAAAAAACAAGACAGGAAACTTCATAACATCTACATGAGGTATTGGTGGAAGTTGTTGAAACTTTCCCCAGTTTTTCCAGGATAGTTTTCTTTTTTTTACATTATTTCATTACATTATGATATAGCCAACATCCCTTAAATAAAAAACAAATATGAACTTCAAGAGAGTTACATGTACAATGAAATAATTTTACATTATTTACAAATTTGCACATAGTTATACTCCTAAATTGAGTAATTGCATTGTTAGTTTTTCTTTACAAAGGTATAAACAGATACACTCAGGAAAAAATAGCTCAATGAAGCAGTGGCTAAACAGTCTCTGTAAGCTGCCTCTTCAGCAACAGATGGGCAACACAGGCCCCCAGTCCTGCACTTAACTCCACACAGGAGTGTACTCATCACCTTCAACTAGCACATACAAAGGTACAACATAAGCATGTCCTGGCTATAGCGCTACAAATGATGCATTGTACACAAACTTGTTATATTGAATCTCTTTTCTTTAAGATTACATCCTCATTTGAGGAAACTGAATAATGCAGTTATCTTCCTATGGCACTTAGACACTATGATTATGGGTGTGTTAGAAAAGTGTGTGCAAAGATAATATATTGTTTTTAATTAGGTAATGACCACATATAATGGTTGTCACTCCATGATTTAATCAGCCAGGGCAAAACTGCCATTAGAAAGTTGAAATGATATATAATCAGCACCCCCAAAAGGTAATTAAAGGTATTGTGGGTTAAGCACTCAATTGAAGGCTGTTTCCAGTAATGTAAAATTATGTGATCTTGGAGACCGACTTTGTGTTAAGCTGCTGGAAATAGTGCTGGGTTGGAGGTCTGAGTGAGCTCTGACAGAGAAGCAGTTGCAGTGTGACCCTGAAAAGAAACGAAGGCTCACAGACAGGCTTCTTGAGCACATATCTGGAGCACAAATCTAGCTTGGATTTTCTGCAAAAACTGTTTGCCCTAGAGTTCTACCGTGGTTCAGGGAATCAGGATTGGTGTATATTTCTACAAATAAATGGATTACACCAAAGATCAACCTTACTGCATATCACAAATTTCTCATCCAAATAGAAACTCACCCCACAAGGCCCTGAAACTCAGCTTTCTCCTCAGCCAAAGGGGTAACAGTATGCTCTTAATTTTACCATGTTTTCTCCATTGCAATGGAAAACGGAGTAAAAGTTATTCATTAGTCTATGAAAAATGACTGGCATTTCTGCTGTCTCTGTCTTTTCTATTTCCCAGGCTTTATTTATTGCTTGACTTTACTCAAGGTGAGTATCAAAGAGAGGTATTAGATATGTTCTGTCCAGTTCTACCTGCACTTTACACCACAAATAGGAAATTTGCAAAGAGCTTTGAGCTGCCTGTTTATCTGGGAATCTGTAGGCACAGAGTGGATGTTGTGAGCAAAAAGATGATATGCAAGGGTATATATAATAGATTGGTTTGTCAAACTTCCCTCTCCTATATAAAACTACTCTAACTAAGAAGAATATCCATTCCTTTAACTTCTCTGTCTATGGCAGATATATTCTCCTGCCCCCATCATGATGGTATGTGAGTACCTCACAATTGTTAATATATTTGTCCTGACAGTACCCCTGTGAGGTTTTAATCTCATTTTACTGATGGGTAATTGAGTCCCAGAGAGACTGTGACATACCCAAATCCACACAGGAAGTCGGTGGCAGACCAAAGAACTTGAATCTCCCAAGTTCTGAGCTATCCACTAGACCATCCTTCCTCTCAGGAAAATATAGCCAATATCCCTTAAATAAAAAACAAACAAATATGAACTTCAAGAGAGTAACATGTACCCAGACTAATTCCCACAGGTGAAGCAGTGTTGTCAGGATCAAGAGAACTAGAAGCCAGTTCTGCAGGGCTCCTAGTGACTGGCACTTTTATGCCACTACAATTGGAACAGCCATGATCTATGCACTATCAACCCTGTGGAGCTAAGCATCACAGGAAATACTACCCATGGGAGACCCGATTGGAAGCCCCCTGTTACCTCTAATTGGCCCAGGCACACTATTTAAGCATGAAGGGAGCAATGGTCTTGACTCCAGCTCTGACCCCAGCTAGACTCCTGACTTTGGCTCTGACCTTGACTCCTGGTTTCTGACTCCTGCTCCAACCACCAGGCCCTAGTCCTACTGTTACCACTAGGTGTGATTCCTGGTCCTACCTGCCAGGCCAGAGCACCCACATCCCAGTCATGACAAGCAGGCTGCAAATTACGTAGATTCATCCATTTCTACAAAGATGTTGACAAAGTTTTTCCTTTTTTTCCCATTAATTACAATTTTATAATACTAGGAAACAACAGAGTGTAAAGGGACAAAAATAAGAAAGGAAGTGGAGGATATGTGCTAATACAAAATGCAGTGTAAGACGGAATCACATTTATCAGAACCTTCAGTACGTTTGTTGTGGGCCCATCATGCCCCAAATGATTTTGCTGTAAAAAGCAAAAGAAAATTCTATTAAAGCACCGTCTCATTTCAAGAGACAAAAAGAAGTTGCTTATTCATATTGTTTGATTTCCTTAGCAACAGCTTAGTATTAGCTGTGGCACAGCCAAGGGCTTGTAAACATGGTGGGGAAAAGCTACAGCAGTAATGGTGGAGTATTTATGTTCTGTTGTTTTTCCAGCCTGTGAATAATATTTAAGTGCTTTGTGCCAAATAGAATAAAATTGCCAGGATTCTCATTGTCAAAAAGATAAATCGTTGAAGGCAAATATATTTTCAGAGAAGCTGTCAGTGTGATAATCATGCACTTGTGTCACTAAATTATGTAAAAATACATGCATTTATGCAGTTGCTAACCCTGTGAAACATTAACAGAAGGAATACCTGGAAGAGTCGATGTTGGGAATCTTTCTGTTCTTTTGTTGCTGTTATCATTGCTAGGTAACCCACAGACATCAGCCATTACATTATGATTGAAAAATATTGTAGTTGGCCAAGATGCCACTGTTTGCCCGTCACAGTTTCTGATAACAATATGTCAAGATTTACAAAATCAGTTCAGCAGAAAATTAATCTGACATTCAAGGGACTAGGAAAATCATTGGAAGTAAGTAAGTCATGTGTTAAATGTTATGAGGTCATGTTGTTTTATGAAAAACATACTGTAGATTTTTATGCGTTAATGTGGTAGGACACCTTGGACAATAGTCCTCAAGGGAATAATGGGTAGACCTATAGCATTTCTTGAATTTTAACAAATAACTTTCCCATATGTTGAAATTCGAAAGTATTTTTCAGTAAAAATCACCAAATTTCAGTCTTTAGAGAACTCTTTAGTACCTTAAAGAGCTGTGCAGTTTGATGTTCTTGAGGTGCACATTGATTTAAATATAGAAATTATAAAGCAGTCAGCCACTTGATTCATCAACTTCAGGATTGTTTAAAAAAAGAATGCTAAAAATGGTTCTCACTGAAATCCTCATAAGCAAGGGAATTCATGGTTAAGAAAGAATATAGATGTAAATGTCTATTTTGACACTGAAAGACTGTTCAAGGCCCTCAGACTGCACACTGAAGTCAGTGGAAGTATTGATATTGATTTCAATGGGAGCAAGATCAGAGCCCATGTCACTAAAGGCTCAGTCCTGCCAGGTACTGAGCACTGTGACCCCAATCCGGCAAAGCAACATGCGTAATTTTTTAAGGATGTGTGTAGTCCCATTGTAGTTAATGCATGGACTTATATACATTGTGAGGAATGTATGAGATGCCTGTGTTATTTGTAATGAATATTATATGTACCACTGTCCATCTGATTGCTATCATGGTATCTGCTCCATGGGTTCAAACAGTCTGGTTAATATAAGTTTTGACAGCATAACTGTCAGTCGGAGATGTGACTTTTCCCCCTCACCTCTGACTAACATAGCTATGCCACTGAAAGCCCTAGTGCAAGCACAGTTATACCAGCTGCAGCTATGCTAATATAGATTGGTAGCGTAGACTAGCCCACGAAAGCTTATGCTGAAATAAACTGGTTAGTCTCTAAGGTGCCACAAGTATTCCTCGTTTTCTTTATGGACAAAGAGTAACACGGCTGCTAATCTTAAATCTGTCAAGTAACTACCATGTATTTTATATTTTATTTGCAGCATTGTTTTAGCCGTGTTGGTCCAAGGATATGAAAGAGACAAGAAATATATTTTGTTGGACCAAAGTCTGTTCATAGAAGAGACAAGGTTTTGAGTTTCACAGAGCTCTTCTTCAGGGCTGGAGAAGATAACCAGAATGTCACAGCTAAATATGTGTGTTAGCCCCTTATGTGTAACAATCTGTCTTACCTTGTATTTAGTTGTGACTTCCACCAACAGAAGTTGGTCAAATAAAAAATATTACCTTACCCATCTTCTCTCTCTTGGGTATTGTATATAGCCTCTGAATACATACTCAAGTCTGATTTCTTCCCCTTATTTTTACTGTACAAATAATAAAATACAATTACTTTTAAACCCACTGAAAACTTCTAAGATCATCAGCATCTAGTTATATTATCAAATTGAAAATAACTCAAATGTGTATGAGACTAGGCAGATAGCCTAGCTGTCAAAATACACAATTAAATTAAAATATAGTTGAGGTGAATAAGGACACTTTTTATATTTCATGTTAACACGTGCCCTTTATATGACATGAGTTTAAAAGACAAGGAAAAATTTCTCATGGTCCTCTTGTTTTGTTATCTCCATTTTCTTCTTCCTCCCTTCATGGGATGAGATCATATTCTGAAATCATCAGTCTAACTTCTCCCCGTGAAATCAATCCATGCAGCAGCAAGCCCGTAAATTGAAAGCTTCCTGTAGAGAGACCCTCTCTTCTCATAAGATTGGAACGCCCTTCCCGCCTCCCCATAAATCTGTTCTGCTGTATAAAAAATAGCATGTGAGTTGAATTAAATTTTGCACCTAAAAGAAAGCCATTCCATAGGATTTGTGTTCTCTTCTTCGGTTATTTTGAATGAAAAACCATGGTAGACTAGGACACCAGGAAGAAAGCAAGTTATCTTAATATCCAACAAAGAAAAATAAAACACTTTATACATCACATATCTATCTGGTAACATACTTTGTTGGACTTAGGACAGGCCAACGGTTCTATGTTCTGAATTTGGAGGGGACCAAAGGTCACCCTAAATCTAGGTCTATGTAAGCATACGCTTCACAGAACAACCCCACTCTGAAAGATAATTAGTGCTAACACCAGCAAATTAGATAAGATTTGCTCATAGCCCTGAAGTTACTGCTTCTGTCTCATCCAGATTTCAATAAGGTTGTTTTCAGAGGGTCATTGAAGACGCGCTGGCTGAGGACAGAGCGTGGCAGCTTTGCAAAGCTTATGTTGCTGAGTAAGGCCTGAGTAAAACAGTAAGACAGGCACTCAGGATTTGGCCCTTTGATTGTGCAATTATTCTTAGCAGTTGTATGGTGCTTTGTAAGTGATGTTTATCATGAATTTATCATGGAAACACCCTCGCTCCAAACACTGGCACTTGATCGACTATGTTATCATCAGGAAGAGGGATAGGCAGGATGTCCGGGTGACCAAGGCCATGTGTGGTGCTGACTGCTGGACAGACCACTGCCTTATCCTCACCAAGCTCAACATCCGTATTCGATATAAAAGATGCCCACAAGGAAAGAAGACTCCCAAACGGCTGAATATCGCCAAGTTGAAGATCACAAGCACCAAACAGTCTTTTGTGGATGCATTGGAAGAACGTCTGGAATCCACGCCTCTTGACAGCCAGAACGTGGATGTCGACTGGGCGACACTCAGAGGGCTGGTCTACAGCACAGCTACAGAGATCCTGGGACCCTCAACCAGAAAGCATAAAGACTGGTTTGATGAGAACTGCGATGAGATCAAGCAGCTACTGGAAGAAAAGCACCGCGCCCATCAAGCCTACCTTAACAATCCCAAGTCTACATCAAAGAAAAATGCGTTCAGCAATATTCAGAGATCCATACAGCAAAAACTTCGTCAGATGCAAGACACTTGGCTTAGCAGAAAAGCTGACGAGATTCAAGGCTATGCTGACAGGCATGACATGAAGAATTTCTATGATACCCTGAAAGAAGTGTACGGACCTACATCCTCAGGATCATGCCCTCTCCTTAGCGCTGATGGAAACACTTTGATTACTGACAAGGATAAGATTCTTGTAAGGTGGGCTGAACACTTCAACAGCGTTCTGAACCGTCCCTCGTCCATCAATGATGAAGCCATTGATTGTCTCCCGCAAGTGCCTATCAGCGAGGCACTGGATGACCCGCCTACTTTATTAGAGACACAGAAAGCGATCCATCTCCTCTCCAGTGGCAAAGCTCCAGGCTCAGACTCCATTCCAGCTGAGATTTATAAGGAAGGCGGTACTGCCTTGACTGAAAGACTCCATCAACTGTTCCTACTTATGTGGCAACAGGAGACGATGCCGCAGGAGTTTAAAGATCCTTTCATTGTAGGAAAGGGAACTGGCAGCTCTGTGATAACCACAGTGGTATATCCCTACTCTCCATCGCAAGCAAGATACTTGCCAGGATCCTGCTGAACCGCCTAACAGCACATCTGGACCAGGGACTTCTGCCAGAAAGTCAGTGCGGATTTCGGAAAGAGCGTGGGACCATTGACATGGTGTTTGCTGCGAGACAACTGCAAGAGAAGTGTCAGGAGCAGAGGTGCGACCTGTTCTCCACCTATGTTGACCTGACCAAGGCTTTCGATACTGTTTGTAGAGAGGGCCTGTGGAAGATCATGGCCAAGTATGGATGCCCAAGGAAGTTCATCTCCATGGTCCAACCATTCCATGAAGGCATGCAGGCAGGAGTCCAGGACAACGGCGAATCATCTGAGCCATTTCCCATTACAAATGGTGTGAAGCAGGGTTGCGTCCTGGCACCTACACTCTTTAGCATCATATTCTTCGCTATGTTGACCGATGCTTTCAGAGATGGAGACGTTGGAATTGGCATCAGGTACCGCACTGATGGTAAGCTGTACAACTTAAAGAGGTTTCAGGCGAAAATCAAGGTCATGACAGACATCATCCGAGACTTTCTGTTTGCTGATGACTGTGCTCTCAATGCTGGCTCAGAAGCTGATATGCAATGCAACGTAGATAAGTTTTCCAACACTTGCGCAAACTTCGGTCTAATCATCAGTACAAAGAAGACTGAAGTCTTGCATCAGACAGCCCTAGGGAAGCCCTATGTTGAGCCCAACATTACTATTAACGGCCAGAGACTCAATGCAGTGAACAGATTCACATACCTTGGCAGCACACTGTCCCAAAATGCCACCATAGATGATGAGGTGAATATCAGGATCGCTAGAGCCAGTGCAGCTTTCAGCAGATTAAACTCCAACATCTGGAATAGAAGAGGCATCACCACCCAGACCAAGCTGAAAGTATACAGGGCGGTTGTTCTCCCTACACTGCTCTATGCCAGCGAAACCTGGACTGTGTATCAGCGCCATGCCAAGAAGCTGAACCACTTCCCCACAACAAGCCTCAGGAAAATCCTCAACATCAAGTGGCAGGATAAGATCCCAGATACTGAAGTACTCGCCCAAGCAAACCTGCCCAGCATCTTTACCATCTTGATGCAGTCGCAGCTACACTGGGCAGGGCATGTAGTCCGTATGTCAGATCATCGGCTACCAAAGCGACTTTTCTATGGCGAGTTGCAAAAAGGACAGCGGTCCCATGGGGGTCAGAAGAAGCGCTTCAAAGACACTCTCAAAGTTGCCCTTAAAGCGTTTGACATCAATCCTGACTCTTGGGAACAGAGCGCAATGAATCGGACTACGTGGCGCTCCTTCGTGTATAAAGGTGCCGAATCATGTGAGGCCAAAAGGACGGCTGCAGTAGAACAAAAGAGGCAAGCCAGAAAAGCCCGTGCCAGTAACCCTGCTGGAGATGTCCTCCTCATCCCCTGTCCTATCTGTCATTGGACCTTTCATGCCAGGATCGGCCTCATCAGCCATCTGCGCACACACAGACAGAATCAGCCCCAGCAATTCACGGATGACTGAGTGGTCCTCGTCGAATCGACGGACGCACACACACACACACACACATTCTTAGCAGTTGTATGGTGCTTTGTAAGTGATGTTTATCATGAATTAATCTTCACTATATGTGTTGGACACATAAGTAAATTGTACAGATGGAGAGCTTGAGGTAGAATGATTGTGTGAATTGCTCAAGGTCACACAGCAAGTCAGTAGCAGAACGGTGAATTCCTGATTCCCAACACTGCCCTTATTCCCCGAGATGGGTTTGTGTCTGTTTCATTAACATTTATCGTAAAATATCTGATTTTAATTTTTCTGTTTTCAAAAGAACCAAGCATTAGACCTACTTCTGTTTTCACCTTGAAAGTTGAAAGGAGAACTTTGACATGAATTTTGCCTGTGGCAGGTAAAATATTTATCATAGGAATATTGGGAAAACTTTTTTTAATCTTATAGCCTGAGTCTCTGTTGAAAAGATCAATTTTCCCATTATGGCTTGGTAACAAAGAAGTTAACAGAAAGTTGTTAAAGATCTCCAGTGAATAGCTGAAGTGAAAACAGCTCTTTGTCTACCTCCAGGCTTTAATTCAGTCTCTCCACTTATCTCATCAAGCTTTGTCCCATTGCCATTCATCTAAGAAAGTTATGCTTCTGGATTCTTATATACTGTTCTTCTCTCCTTTATCCCTCCAGTGCCTGCAGCTGCACCATGTTCTGCATAGTTAAAAGTGGTTCTGCAGAGTCAAAATCTATTTAAAAGGGTTCATGATAATCAATAGCTTTATAGGGCCTGATTCACTATCTGCAAATGATCGACAAGTAGGAAATTACTTGGAAATCCCAGATCCTCTCCTTGCTGACAACAGTCTTTATATGCAGTTTGCTGCTTATGATCTGCAAGGTTTACTTTTGCAGCCTGCTGGTAGCCCGGTCCGTATCTGCAGAACTTTATCTAGTTTCAGACATGCGCCCAGTGTTGTATTTGACTCCTTTCTCTCTTATTCCGTGAAGGACATAAATCCACACCGTGTAGGAGTCAAGCAAAGGAGTTTATTACATACAGCGCTGATGGAGTGTCACCTCGCTTATTAGGCTCAGAGACACTGTTAATTAATTGATTGCAATGAATTATATAGATTTATCATGGGCGTGGAAAAGTGACAGAGTAGGTAATGCCAAACTTCCAGATAGGCCTAGCACAGCAAGACAAGATAGCGCAGTAGCCAATAGTCAAAAGGTCACATAATATCTCCGCCCATGGTTTCAGGTTATCAAGTTAACATGTAATTAGTACTTTAATGAACTGTATTAGTATAAAACATATATGTTGAATTTGAGATGGGGTCCACAGGAATGAAGTAGCTCCTCTAATCATTTAGCAGGTACATTCCTAGGAGTTAAGCAAAGAGACAGTGTAAAGTATATGGCAATACGAACTGTCTTTTAAGTTGCCCCTTTGTGTTTTAAGGCAGGTGCTGGTCCCTGGGAAAGTGAACTTGGGAGGAAGCCATATCTTATACTGACATGCCAACCTTTCATAAACTCAAGGTTGGTCTTGTGGGAAGAACTCCTCCTTACAGGAGAACTAACGGAACAGGACATCTTTGTTCCATTTTCAACTTTGAATAAGATACACTTATTTAGTTCTGCTCCAACATCTGGCATTTTGCTGATTATGATTAAACAAACAAAGCAAGGTTACTGTCTGTTGTTTTGCTGTCTTTTAGCTAATCACTGTTTGCTAGGCCTCTGGCCTCTGGGCCAAACTCTGTACTTTGGGCCTTTGAAAGCTGACACAAATCCATGCACCAAATTGTTATTCCACAGTACATGGATTTTGGCCCTTCATTCCCTGAAACCTGGTTGTCGTCGTCATCTCTTTAAAATCCTTTTTTCAAAACTACCCCTTCCGGTCTCTAAAACACGTTCTCTGTGTCATGATATTCTGCACTGTTAACCACAGCAGTAGCATCCACTCTCTGCTCTCCTGTCTTTCCCATCCAGTGCATCCAAAAAGTCATATTTAATGTCATCTTCCTTTTCTATTGCTTTGACTATGTGAATCCCCATCACTTGTTTTCCCATTACCTTCCACAGTAAGTTAAAGCTCCTTACCTTCACTTTAAAGACTCTTTGTTCTTACTGTTATTTGTACTGACCCAAAATATTGTAACACCCAAAGTCTCTATTCTTGCCTTCATGTTTTTACTTGCTGTACAGACACAACATGACAAGGTTCCTGCCCCAAGCAGTTTACAATATAAATAGAAAACTGACAGAGTAGTGAAAAGAGATGGCGTAAAAGTAAAGTGGTCAGAGTGGTGCTTGGCAAACGCCATGCTTGTTCCAGACAAGGCCAGTGGGGAAAGGATGAGTCAACAGGGGTAAGAGGATAGGAAAAGGATGAGGGATATTGAAGGGAAGGGGGGTGGGGAGTGGTGGGAGTAAGTATGGAAAGGCTGTGAACTGATGCAAGACCTTAGCATTCCACATATATATTAGAAAACAAATGCTGCTAGTAATGGTACCATCTGTGGGCTTTTTGATGTAATAGATGGCAGATTTCTTCACCAAATAGTCACTGAACCAGCAATAGTTGATTCTATTTTAGACTGCTTTGCATAAGTAGTGAGGATGTTATGGAAGAGCTGCTTGTAGAAAATAAGTCATCTTTAAGTCAAAAGTGCCAAAGCTATCTGGAATTTCCATCCCAAGTAAGGGGGTGAAAAACTTATAGACAAGAGCTCCAGACATAACTCCAGTGGTAGTAGGAGGAAGCAGAGAGCCTACCTAGAATGGAGGAGGGACTGATCTGCAAATAAATCTATGTCTTGGAAGTCAGAAATTGTAGAGATAAAGTGAGACTGGACAAAAGTCAAGATGAGTTAGATCTTGTAAAGGAAATTCAAATCCATAGTAAAAGTTCCACACACACACACCCCACACACACACCATATCATTATAAAAAGAACAAGAAAAGAAGAACTGGAATTGCTGTAGAGCAAAGATGGGTAATCTAGGTCTGTCCCAAAAACTAAATGAATACTTTGCCTCAGTTTTCAGTAAGGATGACAGTTTAGAACATGTAGGATAAGGCAGGATGACTACTGTAATGGGAATGAGGACATAGAAATAGAATTTACCACATCTGAAGTGGAAGCAAAACTCTCAAAGTGTTTAATGCAGTCAAATCAGGATGGCGGGGGAGGGGGAGGCTCACACTCAAAATAATCTTCATTGCAGCCTACTGAAAGAATTGGCACATGAAATTGCAAGTTTCGTAGCAAGGATTTTAAAAATATCTATCAAATCAGGGTGGCACCGTATGACTGGAGAATAGCAAACAAAGGACAAAAGAAGTCACAGGGAAATATTTTGAAACTTAGTTTAATTTCAATTCAGATTTGAAACCAAAAATTTCAAAAAAATCTCTGTGAAAGGGAAAGACTGGCTTGCATGACTCTGGGGCAGTTCACATAACAGACTGCACTGACCGCATGGACATTAAGCCCTGGGATCCCAGGTTCATCAGCAGTCTGCCTGACTGGCTGTTCTGGAACTACAGATCCTGAAAGTCCCTAGGGTCTCCCAGCTCTGAGGCAGTCCACCTGGCTGGGTGCCCTAGAGCTGTGGTCCCTCGAAGTCTCAGTAGCCCTCCAGGTGGGCTGACCAGGCAAGCCTGCGGGAAACCAGGCAGGTTTCAAAAGTTGCCTGGCAAGTGTGTTCTGGAAGAAATAGTTAAAATCAAACTATGTACATGGAACATTTTGACGAATCAGTGAATTCTGATGAAAAAGTTTTGTTGGATTTTTTTCTGACTCCTTTGGTTTCTTGTAAGAAAGTCACAAATGGTCTTGTTTTATCTAAAGATATTCCAGTCAGTATACACCATGTTTTTTTGGCATGGCAAGCTCATAATTTTGTCAAACTGATGACGGTTTCATCATTTTCAGCTAATACAGCTAAAATAATATTTAATTCTAATTTCACCAGCGTTAACATTTTTGATCAGTGTTATGCATTTATGCCTACATTTGGGTGTCTTAGAAATTAGTGATAGAAAAGGTCTCGAAACATATTCCTCCGCTAATGGAGAATGTTTTCAAATGACATATTTTCCACAGTCTTGTCTGGTCTAATTCCAAACAACAAGCAATGGGGATTCCATCACTGCCCTTAGAAGAATATTATTCCATTAATAAATCTCTCTGTGGATAGCTTTTCTATTTCATGCTTACGTTATCTTTTTCATATCTTCTTCACCTTACTCCTAGTTGTATGCCAGGGAGGCGAAAGAAGGCCACCAAGAGAAAAAGGGAGTCAGAAGCCACCAGTGAAAAGGGACCCAGAAATAGTTTACAATAGCATAATTATAGTACATTACATATTATAAAATATAAACCACTTACAGTACTACAGTGCTTTTGAAGAAGCTATATCAGTATGGGGTGTAACGGTACAATTATTTTTATTCATGCTAGGTTTTGTTTATTTTTTGATTCATCACTGGAGGCAATTCAGAGTAATGTAAATTAAAGTAAATATATATGCAATATCAGAGGGGTAGCCGTGTTAGTCTGGATCTGTAAAAGCGACAAAGAGTCTTGTAGCACCTTATAAACCAACTGATGTTTTAGAGCATGAGCTTTCGTGGGCAAAGACAACATTCATCTGATGAAGTGGGTCTTCACCCACGAAACCTCACGCTCCAAAACAGTTAGTCTAAAAGGTGCTACAAGACTTTGTCACTTTTATATATGCAAGTTATTCATGGCCCTCAGGTTGAGACATGTTGCCAATGCAGCCTCCATGCTACGAGGGTAAAGGTACACTGCTAATCCATTCATAGGTACTTTTGTATTAGTATTACAGTAGGCTGATGAATTTAAAAATCTGGAAGTCTTTTGTGTTTCCATATTTGTCATGATATTCACTTGCCATTTATTTTATTCCAGTCTTTATCAGCAACTGACGTTAAATGCCTTAATTTCATCTTCCTACTTACTACTCTCAACTATTTGTTTTCTTGATGTTTTATATTGTTCTTCCTGATCTTGTCTCTCATCTTCGCTCTTATTGTCTTCCACAAGATGAGGCGGGAGGGAAATTCCATTGTTAAAGTGCTTTCAGTCTAGTTTGAGCTGTCTGAGTTTCTTTTCAGTGTTGCACTTCACTGTAATGATTCTGTCTCATATGCCTTATTTGCAGCACTTTAATTTTCTGTCTAAAAAAATCATACATATTTATTTTATTATGGTTATGTATGTATTATGTTTGCTATGGTGCTGTCTATGGGCTAATTGAGAATGGGGCCCCCTTGTGCGAGACATTGTGCAAACACAAGATAAGAGACAGTCCTTGCCCCAAAGAGTTTGCACTCTAAATTTCCAAGACAAAATAGAGAGGAAAGGAATACAACACACAACCACAGGGAGTCATGATGGTTGTAAATGTTAAAGTCTATGATTCTGCTTTTATTGGTTTGTGTTTGTTGTGAACTCTTTTGGGTGGAGTTTTGTTAGGAGGGAAGTGGCTCCTAACTTTAGAAATAGAAAAACAAAGGAAGGAAGCATGCTAGCAAGGGTTGGAGCCTGTGAGGAAGGAGATGGGAGAGGATTGGAGCGAACAGCCAATCAGTACAGAGGAGAAGAACATTCAGAGTCAAGACTGCAGAAAGCAGCCTGATGCCATCACTATCCAGCATCCTTGCTTACACTACTTCACAGCTGCTCCTGCCAACTTAAGGCTACATCCACACTAATAACTTTTGCTGGTGTAATAATGTAAGTTGGGGATGTGCATTATTTTTTACATTTCTATACCAGCAAAACCCCTGCTGTTGATTTAGTGAAAACAGCCAGAAAGTTTATTTTGATTGGGAAACCATGGGTATAAGCTACACCAGCAAAAGCACTTTTTTGCCAGTATAAGATCTGACTACACTAAGAAGGTTTTCTGGTATAGCTATATTAGAAAACCTTTTCTAGTGTAGACTTAGCTTATGTCTCTGGCTGGTTCCTTCCTGCAATTTCTTGCCCCAAGGCCACATGCATGGTGAGTGCGACCACATAGCCTTAGTGCTAACAGAAAAGAGGATTCTCTTCTGCAGGGTTCTGAGTTGAGAGCTGTGGTGGCTTACTGATGATCTGTGTCAGTTTTTGAAAAGTGCCTCTTGCTCTCATGCAGTAACAACAAGGCTGGAATTTGCACAAAATATGCCCAATTCCCATGTCCTGATGCTCCCTGAACTCTTAGAGGATACCATAACATCAGATGGAAGTTTCCTCTGGAATTGGATAATTTCAGAGGAAATATCTCCCCTTTTTTCCATAACTGAAAACTTCAGAGAGTGGGTATCAGCAACTACGTCAGTGATTATAACATTCTTCCCAAATGTATTGAAATGAATCCTCATCCAATACCCCCAAACTCTTATGCATCTTGTGAAGTCATTTGCAGCTGTGCGAAGCAAGCACAGAATGCTACTACTCTCATTTGGAGTGTCTTACGTGAGTTTGGCCCACACTTTTCCCAGGAATAAATAACTACACAAGATGCAAGGCAGTTGAAAAATAGCCCCATTGGTTCTAAATGATACACAAACATAGCTCTAGTTAGATGATCCTCCCATTCTGTGAGCAACAAAAAGTCCCACTGAAATCCAAGACTGCAGGATCTCTCCTCAGAATAGGACTGAAAGATTTGTTCTGATGAAGAGACTGCTCTTGTGTGTACAGTACACCATTTATCTAGTTGTACTGTAGACAGGTTTCATACACAAAGTACATATACATGAATTATAATTTTGGCATGTGGCACAACACTAGAAAACAATAGGTGTGCCTTAGCGTTATAGTTTAGAACAAAATATGTGAAATAAATCCCTAGATTGGGATGAGAAATACAATTCCTTCCTACATGTTTCCTCACCTTCCTAGAATGATTCTGTGTCAGAAATGAATTTAGCTCCATTAACCTGGGAGATTTCTCATGCCTTTTATCCCCAAAACCAGGAGTCAGAAGTGGCCTTAGACAGTAAATCAGACAATCTGCAAGAGGACAAGATATAATATATTTATGTTACTAATGATACATCTGTGCATTACTAACCAAAAACAAATCTCTAGTGATGTTTCAACACATTCCTTAGAAATCTTTCAGAAGTTTTTAAACAGACACACTTTGTTTGCTGATTAAGTCTGGTAATATCTAAAGGACTATAACTATTGATAAATGTCATTATACTGACATTAGAACGTGGTTTTCTTATAAAATAAGATACTCAGTCCATGCAGAAGTTTTAACAGAGCCTAATGCAATTATAATGGTAGAATGAAGGCTTCAGCTTTGCATTCAGGTAGGACTTACATTTAAATTAGATTAGGGTATAATGAATATTGTTTTTAGTATGGATGTTGCTTAGACTGACTGCCTTACTCAATACAGACGGCACTTAAAAATGAAAACCCCACTTGTTCACGTTAAAAATTTAACAGTATTTACATAGAAGCCATGCTAGTGCTTCACAAATGGATCCTTTTTATGCATTTCCTGGCTATGCACATCTTTTTGGAATTAAGGTGTTTTATCTTATAGTCACAGGTGACTTCTTTTAGGAGATGACTTCATAATCTGCATGAAACTGTGGTGGTAGCAGTTGGCTTTAACCTGATAAGGCCCTCTAGGCTAGAGAGGAAGAGCTGTAGAATTGATTTGTGTATGCTGTTTACCTGAATGTGACTTTGCTATAATTAGTTTTAGCTGCTGTCCACTTTCACACAATGTTCATTCTGTCATACATTGGTAGTGTGGTTTTAGTGACTTTGAATTTCCCTCTGATCTGTTTCAAATGTGAAGGTTGTGTGTAGCAGACTGTAATTTCATTCAGATTATTTTTTTGCACTGAATCCAGAGTACAAATGCAAAACTTGTATTGCTTTCCAAGTAAAGCCATTAGTAATTGTTAGAGCAGTGGTGGAATGTGGACTGGTTGTATGGCTGTATACAAACTGGAGCTGGAAGTCCAAGAATAAAACTCATTACTTCCATTGTCCTAACAGAGCAGTGATGAAGCATTAATTAAACACATCGGAAATCCCATCTTTGGGGAATCAACTGGCTAAAAACATGTAGGTATTATTCATGGCTTTCTGGAAAGAAAACAAACTCTAAATTTTAAAGCAATTGCAGTATCTCTTTAAAATGCCAGTGTGACAATCCTGGAAACTAATCAGATGTAACTAATGGTCATGTGGAGGCAAGATTCCCCACATTGCCATACTGATGTGATTCGACCTTGACCAGGAGGGCATCTAAATGGTTGAGAGGTTAGTTTATTCTCCTTTGCTCCTGAGACAGCTAATTGTGAGTTCTGGTTTTTGAGATGTATTCACCTTTCCTTGGGAATTGGACAGACCCAACCAATTCATTTTCAGCCAAGGAGTGCCACTCCCAGTCCAGTCTTGAACTGAGCGCTGAAGCAGAAGTGATCATGTTAATATTCTAGTTACACTTTCCTGACCCACCCTATGCCCCTATTTATACCTTTCAGTAAACAAAGACATGGAGCAGAAAATATGGATTTGAAGGCCAGTAATTGGTTTTACTTTTCCAATGTGAACTTTAAAACTACCACATAATTCTCCTTCCAGTCCCCCCAGAATTGAGTAATACAATAGCAAACTTATAATACTATACCTAGATATTATTAAAACAAATACACTTCAAAAATAAATCACTGGGTACAAATATACTACATTTCATATTTTATTGCATGTATCCTGACATGCTTAAAGTGAAATTATTTTCTAAGTGACTCTGTTTATAGGGGCTCAGTCATTTCCAGTTCAAATATTTTCAGCTTGCAAATAGATAGAGTTTTTCCTCTAACTTTAAACTCATCCTAAGAGCCGAGACTCAGACGGAGTTCTTTCTTGATCACGAATTGTCACAAGTGAGAAAAAAGGCCAATTTATGCTTCAGTGGCATTTATCTAATGCCAGCGCCTTATGTTCCACCAGGAGCGAAGAGGAGAAGAAGAAGAAGTAGTGCCTTTAGTGGCTTAACAAAGGTGTACGTGATTGCCTTTGTAAGCTGTACTGTCGTGAACCCCTATGCTTGTGTGGAATGCTGTTGACTTCAGCTCTGCATGGTTGCAGGTGTCTGCCCATGTTCAATAGGTTACAGGATCAGGATCTTAATTACTGATTCTGTTGATGAACTGCAAAGAATAGAATCTGTCTTCTTTCTTGGCTGTGTTATTTTCGTTGGATTACCAGAAGTTAATGGTGGTGGATACTTTTGTTCCCAGGTTAAGAAACTATGACTCTGAATGCACACAGGATGCAGATCTGAGAAAAAAGGTGTCATTGTTCTAAGAGCAGAAGTAGATATTAAGGACCCTGTCAAGATTTTGATTTGTCCTTTACTCTTTGTTTAGTGTTTAGGAAATGAACAAATACATTTGTACACATTTTTTTCATAAAATCCTCTATATTGATTCTCCGCTTTCCCCTTTTCCACACACACATCTTGAGACTGGCATATCTTTTTCCTTATGCATCAACATCATCCTTAGTATTTATTTGTATTAGAGTATGTGATGGGGTATAGAAACCCCACACTGGAGAAGAAGGGATTAAGGAGCAGCTCTGGGCCCAGGTAGCTCTGCCCAGCTGCACCTGCAAAGTCTGCACAAGCTGGAGGTGGGGACGCAGAGTAGCTCAGAAGGGGTCAAGCAGGGGAATGGAGCAGGCTTCTGCTCTGAGCTATGAGGAGGAGAGCCCAGGAGCTCTCATAGCCAGAGACCTACAAAAACAGACCCGATAGAAATCTACAAAGGAGAGACTGATGACTGACTTGGAAGGTCAGAGACTTTATGTGTAATTCTGTAATTTACTTCATGGGGAAAAGGGAAACTTGGGTAGGATGTGGTCCTGGGGTCATCTCCGTAGGACCTCAAAGTGTAAAATGTAGCTGCCTGCCATCAGACCCTGGATTGGAGCCAGGTGGAGCAGGTGACCCTGTCCTTCCTTGCCCCCTCCCAGAAGACCGGACAATGGAAGCCTTTTCCTCGGTAGGGGCTGCAGCTGAGAAAGACCCTGGCTGTTCAAGGGCCCAAAGTCCCTGTACTAAAGTGAAAGCCCTGAAGTGCTCAGGGGAACTGAGGAACAGGACTATATCTGAAAAGGGGCAACTGATCTCTGACTTCTTGTTTGGTTACTGTTATATCTGAGAAGGAATGATCCATTGTTTACAATCAATGCTTAAATTCCCCACTTGGTTAGAAAAACACTAAAAGGAGATCAGATTTTGAGTCTCATCTAATTGAAAATCCATCCTTCTCTCTCCTCACGAGGCATGTGTATTCAGAAGAAGCTTCATTGTGTTGGTTTGGAGCTTACAAAATATGAGTGCGGATTTGCAAAAACAAACTACCCAAGCTTGTCCCATCTCTACAAATATATGGTGGCTTTGTGATCTAGTGCCAAAAGGCTTTATTGCAAGTGATCAAAGCTACAACAGACACTAATTATGTTTTCTTTTAGTTCCAGAAGGAGAACTCCTGCTTTTGTTCATATTCCATACCCCATCAGGGACAGATCCTTCTCATGTTAAATATCTTCAGTATTCATAAACCAGTGAATACTGTGATTAATCCAATATCTCTAGTTCAGCATTTATCTCTGATGTTAGGGGTTATGTTGACACACATCTAGAAAACTGGGACAAGTCTGGCAATGATTGAAAGTACTTGTGGGCCTCTTGCAATACGGTCAAAAAATATTATAGAAGTAGAATGCCTGATTTCCTAGGTAATAATTACAGTAAAGCTGTATATGTTTCTTATAGCCATGTCATACATATTGGGACTCAAATGTCATAAGGGCACATTGTTTGTCTATCTTTGTATGGACAGCAACAATGCTACAAAAGTTGTGTTGTGCCTAATATAATTTGACATGATGTTCTTAATAATTTAAAGCAAGAAGTTACTGGATTTTAAAATGCCAATTTAAAGTGAATTCTAGATGGACTCATACAACCAACTGCATTTACAGTGATGCTTTAGATCTCAAAATGCTTTACAAATGATCAATGCCTACCCCATTTCCCAAGTGAAATACAGAGTGGTATAGTAGCTGCTCAAGGTAACCTGAAAATCAGTGAATAAAACCCAAGCACCAGATTCTCCTTCCACAAACATGGTCAACTCCAACTGAAAGCATGGAAATTTGTCTTGCCTGGGGAGATTCCAGGCCTATAATGTCTGACTCACCACTAGTACATTCTCACAATGAGAATTACCATAAATTCCACACTAATCATTAGTCTGTGCATTGACCCACAGTTTGGTCTCATTTCTAGTAAGTTTTCAAGTAAATGTAACACACTAAAGAAGCATTCCGACACTAATATAAAGAATTAGTTTTGAAATGATAAGCACACAATAATGCCAGAGTTACAACATAGTTTCCAGACATGGCTTCCCTATTTACCTTTCAATATACAGCAAGGACCTACGCAAAGTGTATAAACATCAGCAGAAGATCATTATGAAAGCACCCTCTACGTGCTCCCGTCTGAAGGAGGGTACAATAGGCACAGAACACATACACAGCAGATTCTGGTTAATAGGAAGCCGGATATTGACAGCTTTTGTTTAATAGCAACATATTGCCGGAACCAGTCTCATCCCATTGACTTTCATGTCAGTGGGATTCAGATATCGACAACGGCATGCTGCTTATTAACATTTTTGGAAGTGAGGCCACAGATTCAAGCAGGTTTGCAGCCTGGGAAGGAAGTGCTGAGGGGTGCTGAGCACCCACAACAGGCAGGTTTCCGGGGATCTAGCCAGGGAAGGAAGTGCTGGGAATGCGCCTACTCTGCCTGCAGCCTTGCACACCTGCTTGCGGCCGGTTCTCAGCTCATCCCAGCACTTCTGTTTGGGACTGCAGCCCTGCAAACCTGTCTGCATACAGGGACTGCACAGGAAGCAAGGCTGGGAGGGGAAGCTACAGGGAGCAGCCTGGATGTTGGAGGTGCATGGTACCTCTTTCTGTGCTCTTCGGACCATGCCCTGCTGGGGGGGCTGCACCCAGTGAAGGAAGCACTGGGACGTACTGACCCCTGACTCCTGGAGAGTTCACGGAGATGCACGGCTCCACATGTGCTCAGCATCCTCACCCCTGTAAAAAGCCCCAGCCTCTGTGCTGTACCTCCTGCTCCCTGCTGCTGCCCTGCCTGCTGCAGGTTTGCAGCACTACAGCCAGGGAAGGCGTATCCCAGTTCTTCCTTCCCTGGTTTCTGCCATGTAAACCTGCCTTCTGCTTATTAGCAGCGGCCGATAACCTTGGCAACTGAGGGGTTGCCAACAAATGAAATCTACTGTACAACATTTTTACCATATTGATTTTATTGAGGAAGACTTGGAGGATGGAGCCAAAGCCCTGAGATCAGCCCAGAAGAAAGTCAAAGGACTGGAGATTTAGTCAGGAGATTCAGAAATATTTGGCTTGCTGAATAAGGACATCATTCATGCTGCTTAGCTACTGAATTTTATTTAGATAATGAATTGTTATTTAATAATGTACCTTTTTGGTTGTCTACCATGGAGCCTGAAATTAAATAAAATGTGTAAATGGATCATTCAGAAGTCTGACTCAAACCCTTCCAGTTTTGGAAAGTCAGAAGAAAAACACTTGGGGGGATTTTTTAGGGTCTGTGAAGCACACTGTCTCGCAGAACTAAGGGATTTTCTCTACTGCAGGTTTTCTCTTTTCATTATAAAACTATTGCTGATTTCAGTAAGGACAAATCAGCTTTTAAAGCAAATAGGCTGTTGAAATTCTGCAGTGACTGAAAGTGTATCTGCTGAGACAATCTTTAAAACTCCTTAATACTTCTTGTGGCAGAGAGTGGCATGCAAAAGTTTTGGACAAACTGAATGGAGGAGGTTGGAAAAGAGTCCAAGCAATGTAGCTATCCTGGTTGGCTCTGTGAACACCCGCCAGCTGGCCAGCTTGAGAGGGCTACACTCTGGATCTGTGACCTCAGAGTGCCATCACCAGAGCAGTGCCAAGGCATCCTGGCCTCTGTGTATGTTTTCCAGCTAAAAGGGAGGAAATGCTGCACCCAGATATAGGGTGACCAGTCAGCAAGTGTGAAAAATCAGGATGGGGGTCGGGGGTAATAGGCGCCTGTCTAAGAAAAAGACCCAAAAGTCAGGACTGTCCCTAAAAAATCAGGACATCTGGTCACCCTAAGATAGATCCAGTGTTCCCCAACAACATATTTCATTTATCAGAGAGGTAGCCGTGTTAGTCTGGAATATCAGAGGTAACAAAGTCCTGTGGCACCTTAAAGACTAACTATAAAGTTAGTTAGCTAGCCCACAAAAGCTTATGCTTCAAAACTTTATAGTTAGTCTTTAAGGTGCCACAGGACTTTGTTACCTCTGATATTTCATTTAGGCTCCCTGGGAAATAGAACCATACAAATACATGCAACTTCTTCAGCTTTACTTAACAGTAGGGTGACCAGATGTCCCGATTTTATAGGGACAGTCCTGACTTTGGGGTCTTTTTCTTAGACAGGTGCCTATTACCCCCCACCCCCATCCTGATTTTTCACACTTGCTGTCTAGTCATCCTATTTAACAGGCTGTGACTGACTAGCTTTTTCAAACAGCCAGATTATGTAAACAGCTTTCAGCTGCCTGGATTTATATTGTATATACAAAGTGGAAGGATTAGACTGGAAAGAGAGATCTAGGCTTCATCAATCCTTCCTTCTTATCTGCTGCACTGATAGTAGCAAATGGCTCTAAATTAAATACAAGGACTTATTCAACATTTGCTAACATAACTTATCAGAAAACTTTGCCTGCATAAGAAGAAAAGCCAAACTAATTATTATCTTAATTTACATGCACAATGAATTCTCCAGTTTGTGAAGTGGCCAGATGGGATGTAAAAGGAAATGGGGTAAAACCAATAATGGTGTTAACAGGAAAAATAAGAGCAACTTGGCAAAATGATCAAATTTCTTTTGTTCTTCCACTGCCCAAAAAAGCGCACCCAAAAAAGTGGCCCCAAGAGTTTAAACCTTTTCACATAATCTTTAATTTTTGTTACAATCATGGTTTCTGATTTAAATCCACTCCTTCCTCTGCTCTGTGTATCTGCCACAGACTGATATACTGTCAAAACAACATACAAGAGTAGTCTATTATTTGCTAAGCACTGACAGGGCCAGGTGCTATGTAAGACACAAAAAAAGAACAGGACCTGCCTTAGGAGTTTACAGGCTAAAAGAGAGGCATAGCTAAGGCACTAGGAGACCCAGAGGAGGCTGATAACTCAGTTTATTGATTTTTAATTTATTTATGAAGTTTAATATCAATTTTAGCTCAGTCTGTCTCCCATGCAGCATTGTGGTGGTGAAGGCAGATAACTGATTGTGAGCCTTCCTGAAGAGCGCCTTTGGATGGTATGTCAATGAGGAGAGCATGAGCCTTTACTGCACTTGGATTGGGAGCTTTTTCCCTGAAAGGATTTAGGGGATTGACAGGGTAGGATCAATGGGGGAGGAGGCTATTATTAGTAGAAACATACTATATGAATAAGGTGGGTATGTATGGAAAACAGTGATGCCTAAAGGTATGTCTACACTACCAGCTGGATCAGCAGGTAGTGATCGATCTATCGGGGGGTCGATTTATTGCATCTAGTCTAGACACGATAAATAGATCCCTGAGTGCTCTGCCGTCGACTCCAGTACTCCACTGCCGCGAGAGGCACAGGCAGAATCGATAGGGGAGCGGCAGCAATCCACTCATTGCTGTAAAGACGCCGCTGTAAGTCGATCTAAATATATCAACTTCAGCTATGCTATTCTCATAGCCGAAGTTGCATATCTTAGGTTGATCCTCCCACCCCCAGTGTAGACCAGGGCTAAGAGGAGGCAGTTGCTGTAATAAAGACATGAAGGGATCAGGGCTCAGTCATGTTCACTAAAATATTATTTTACAATTTCTGCTCTGAGCAGCTGTTAAGAGCATATGTTTTAATTCAGAAAAAACGAACTGAAGTGTAGATGAAGTGTTTCATCAGGCTGAGGCTCTTCCTGGTTGCCAGCACAGTTCCTTGGACAACAGACAAACAGTGGGGAGGTAGTTAGAGTTGACCTGAGACTGCTTTAACCTGTACTGGAGGCTGTACCTTCTGCTGACTGGCCCCAGAATATGAGGAACACAAAGTGACCACCCTCGATTCACTGAATCTCAGTTCCTGCACCAAACACAGGTCAGCCAAACACAGTTCAGAAAATTAGGGCTCAAGGCATGGATGAGTGCATCACACATTGCTTTCTGAGAAATTCAGCTTTCACAAAAGCAAACAGACATCCAGGCATTTTTTTGGCCTGTCATTTCCCCTGAGACTCGCATACAACTCCCATTGAAGTCAAGAGGAGTGTTATGTTCTTCTGAGGACAGATTTTGGACTTCACTTTATATTAATCTGTAATGTGAGAATGCGTGCACTTGAAGGAGACTTAACCAGTAATTGTATCTGTTGCCTGCAGAATATGAGTTCTTTACATTATTCAAATCCTTAAAATGTAAATCATCCTATTTTCATAATCTCACCTTTATTGTCAATGTCTTTTTTTTCCTAAATCCTTGCCCTTTATCTCTCATTGAGCAGTTTCACATTAAGGTTAGCATTATCATGTAAAGCAGCCACTTGCAAATCCTCTGGAGTTCAAATCCACTGCAGGCGGTGGGGCAGCTGGCACAATTTGGATCCATGTTCTAGGATGAGGAAAGTAACAGATGATCCATACACACAAGTATTTTAGAATGTTGGAAGAATGCTGGAATGACACAAGAATGTTATGAGCGTGCCACACAATGTGACATGCTACATTGCCACTACATAGGAAAAACACTAACGATGGACAGATTATTTTAATTTTTTGTTGGTAATAAAAATAATTATTCATAGGAAAAAATGTAACCAGACCAAACAAAAGCCATCCATTCCTTTGTTAAAGGAATTACAGTGTGTTGGAGTAATTGTTTAAGAACCTCAGACAAAGATTATCCTTGTAATGCCACAAGAGTCACTGAGACCTTTGATTAACTTTGGCTTTATCGGTGCAGAATGCATGAATTGAATTTATGCAAAGGCTGACTGAACTGATGCTAGCCATTGTGTGTGTGTGGGGGGGAGGTCTAAGATTACATGTGAATAAATTTATGATAAAAAAAATATAAGGAGAATTACTCCTCATGCCTGGGACATTCTCTTCCCCACAGAAAAGTTATAGATCAAGGTGTTTTACATGAGTATTATGCCTTGCTCTGAAGCATTTGGCCACCATTCAAGGCAGAATACTACTCTGCAGTATGGCAGTTCTCACATCTTTATGCAATTTAACTGTCTACCTACTGCCATACATTATACTAGTGGAATGCATCTCAAGCAATAAGGAGTTTATTCTTACAAGGGACTTATAAGGTAGGGAAGAATTATCTTCATTTTACAGATGGGGAACTGAGGCACAGAGAGATTAAATGACTTGTTCAAGTTTACACAGGAAATCATGTCAGAGCCAGAATCACAATCATGGTCTGCTGAGTCTTAATCCTGTGCTGTAAACACAGACAATCCTTCCTTGATTGTTTGTACTAATATCCCATTTTTACACCTTTTCTCTGACCTCTTTTGGCCTTATTTATCCAACTTCTTCATTTCCCTTTGCTTGTGCAACTGCCATTCTCTCCTCCCCTTTCCTCCCCCTACTCCCGCTCCTTAGCAGCAAGGGCAGTTGGAAAAAGAATTAAGTAAGACAGAAGAGTTGTTTTCCTCTTATGTCTAAAATATGTCAAATATATACTGGGTATTTTCAGAATTTTCATAAAATCTTAGTGTAGTTTGGGATTGAGCAAATATGAATTTTACAGACTTCTAGCATGGGAGAAGTTACTGCATCCATTTCTGTTTTTCCTTTTGTTTCAATGATGATTTAGGTGTTTCTGGATGGATACATCATTTGTGATTTCAAAATATAGCTACTTGCACAAAATTACTGTCTTAAAGGAAGGTTCTTTTACATTAAGTTTCCTGTGATATTTGCTAAGTATTTTCAAGAATTTATAGGATCTTCTGGGCTTTAGGGAGACTATTTTTCTCATGCCTTCCTCTTGATTCCAGACTCCAATGCAGCTGTATTAGCAGCTTCACTTACGAGTTACAGTATATGCAGATCACATGGACACAGTCTCCATGGAAACTGTCTAATTTGTGCTTGTATTCAATTAGAGTTGTCCATTACCTCTCCAAATGAAATTTAATTTGAATACATGTGCCAGTCATTTTTTAAAATGGTATGATACTCCTTTTCTGTCATTTGACTGACTAGATTTCTAGGAGGTTGAACTTGAATAAAAAAGTTTATTTAACTATGGTAAATGTAGGAATACACATTACTTTTTCTGAAACTTTTAAAATATTTTCTGATTCTCTTTTCCATACACTATCTGGATTATACTTACAACCCTTATAAAATCAATTATTAGCTGAAGCCTAGAGTGAAGCATGACAAGAAACAAACATTTGTGAGTGTCAAAATTAACATTTGCCAAATTAAATAACATTTGTTATTTAATTTCAGTTAACTGGAAATCAATTAATTCACATTGCAACACAACTAAAAACTGCAGAAAATTTACTAAGCCAAGAAATATACAGGGTATATACATTTATTAATTACAGCATTGAGATCTGAAACAACTGTAATTTTGTTTTCATTATAAGTCAAACCACACAAACGATATACCGGATGTGGTGATTATACAATCTTGGCACCTGAAAAGAAAAGCAGGTGTGACCTAATTTGTAGCCTCTTTCAAAGGTTTGAATGTCCACCTCAGAATAAACAGTTGTATTCATGAATGTGAGTTGATTGGAAATCAGCTACTCGGGTTACAACTCAACAAAAAGTAGTCTAGAGAAGCCCAATATGTCATTGTGTTTGTTCCATGAAAATGTGTGCTCCATTTCCTAATTGGCTAAGCAATGGGAGACAGGAAGTACCTCTCCCTTCACTTCCACTCACTCTTCTACTTGCATCTTTGATTAAAAACAGAGTCTGTGGAGAAATACTATGAAAGACTGTCTTGACTTAAATAATTTCCTGGGAACTGCATTAAAAAAAAAAAGAAGTGAAGAATAGGACCAAAAAAGGGACATAACAAAGAAAAAATAGAGAATGTAAGAATGAGGATAATTTTATGTACTTATATTCCCTTTGTTATTGTAGTTTCTGAACAAGTTAAGTTACTCTACTAAGGCACAGTGAGGCTAAGTGACTCACCTAAGGTCACACAGGAAATCTGTGGTGAAGAGAATTGAACTAAAATGGCTAAAAAAGTCACAAGCAGAAAATTACTGGACCTTATACATTCAGACTTCAAAAGACTAAGTTGTGAGTGAAAGAACATAGGCTGAAAATCATTGATAGCAGTGAAATAAGATGAGAGAGATGGGAAGTATTTACAACACAGCTGGAGAAGTTACAATAAAAAAATTTTCCAAAGTAACTATAAAAGGAAACCTAAAAGGGCACCAGAAATCAATGTGACTAAGCAGAAATGGTAAAAGCAACATTCAAGATAAACAAAAGGCATCTATTGATACAAAGAATCTTCCCAGGTGGGAAAGTTACAAAACCAAACAAAAAGCATGACAATAAATTGAGAAAAGCAAGAAGGGCAACAAATATTTGAGAATTTAAGATCCCTTTCCCCTCTCCCTCCTCCCCACATCATTCAGCATTTAGAGTATGGTGAGTCATTTAAAAATGAATGGAGAGCTTATAGCCAGGAATATGTAAATATCAGAGTTATTAAATAGTTACTTTGTTTCTGTCTTTACAGACGAAGAGGGTGGCGATCTGCTCAAGTCGGGGATCAGTTTTCCGGGGACGACAGAGGAGGAGCTAGGTACAGATATTATCTCTTAGATAACTTTATGCTAAATAAGGTTAGAAGCACTTAATATAGACAAGTCTGGATAATATGCAACCAAGTAGTGAGCAAGGAAATTGATGGAACTTTAATTTTTCCTAAGCTATGTAGATTCAATTCCCAATTATTTGGGAAGTACTACCAAAAATCGTTTTTTCTCTTTAAAAAGACCCAAAAGTAAAATAAACTAAGCAAGTATATAGTCTCAGTCAAAATGTTAATGTACCTTAGTAAAGTTCTTCAACCATATGTGCGTATTTTCAACTTTATTAAAATCTTAAGGGTGTGGTTTATTTGTTTTTCTTTTTGAGTAGTTTTGCATTTTGTTATGAATATTTAGTGTTTCTGTCTAGACCGCTAAATTGTAAACTGAAAGTAAATCTTGATCATTATGCTAAAGAGTCTGGTTAAGAAAAACCCCCAGAAGAGCATAGTTTGATTAAGGAGTAGTGATTCAGGGACAGAAGGCCATTGTGTTTAGCTCATCTCTTGGAGTAGGATTTTCAAAAGCAATCAGTGCTGGCCTAACTCTGCTCCTATTGAAGTCAGTGGGAATTTTATAGATATCACTAGATGTATATATGAGTTTTGAAAAACATGCATTTCCCAAGATTGCACATTAGAGATTAAAGGTTAAGGGAAAGAGTTATGGGATAAGGCATTAATAGTGCTGGATGGAAGATTGTGCTAAGAAGAGATGAAAACCATTCAGTTTAGTAAGACATCACAAGTTAAATATTTCCACCTCCACCCTTTGTTTGTTCTCATGCTGTATGGAGGCAGACATGGTTTAAAATTGTGGCTTAGTAGGGTCCCTATAAATGGACCCTGGGGTACTATCAATGGAGGCAACACTACGCCTACTTTTTATGTCACTCCGGCTCCCAGCTGTCCCCTTCCCAATCATGTGGGAGTCATAGATACTTTGTGCCACTGCAGCCTACCTACTGGGAACTTTCCCCTGCAGGATTTCTGAAGACAAAGCAAATCACATATAGGTCAATGCAAGCTGGTGAAGAAATATGTAGCTCCTTTAGGTGATCGGGTAGGCAGTTAGTGGAGTTCCATGTAAGTAAAAGGAAAATAATTAATCAAGGAATAAGGAACCAGCCTTGGGAATATGTGCTAAATTGATCTATCATCCAGCATCCTGATTAAGCAAAGATTGTGGGTTTATTGCATAAAATTAATTAAAACCAGTAGCAAATGTAAAGAATGATCAATAAGAAAAAAAGCTGCATCAGCAAAGGAACAGAGAAGACACAAAGAGAGGTGATATTGTTACAGAAAAAGCATTCACCAAATATTGTGTGCTGTACTGGTCATACCACACAAAAGTATTTGTGATGGGTTGGACCTCCCATTTTGGGGTGCCACTGGATGTGCTGGGGTCCCCGTGAGCCTGCCTGTCCTACCAACCTGGGTTACCCTTACTCTGTGCTGCTGTGACAGGCTCTCAAGCCCCTTCCCAGCACACACAGAAGCAGGAACACATGCAGCTGCAGAATCACAGAGTCTGGGATTAGCTTTCTGTGGGAGGGCTCAACTAGGGGAATGCCAGGTTCTCTTGTGCACACACCCTCTGGAGTGTAAACCCAAAATGATATTGTCTTGCATTGAATAGAGATCTATACAGTGTAAGCTCATAAAAATTGCCCCCTTCCTCAGAGTGGAGGGTGATATGCACAGCTCTTTACCCCCCTCCCCATCTCCCCCACATACAGTTATGAATTGCACAAACTGTGTTTTGGAATAAACAAAAAATAAGTTTTTTGACCACAAAAGGTAAATTTTAATTGATTATAAGGGATAGCAAACAGAATAAAGTAGATTACTGAGGAAATAAAACAAAACTTGCAACCTAAACTTAATTCACTAAAGAAACAGGTTAAAAATAGTAATTTCTCACTCTAAATGTTGTTTTAGGCAGGTTGCAGAGTTTCTGCAGCCTAAGGTTCCATTTTATTTCTCTTTACAGGCTAGACCCGGGCCTCAGCCAGAACTCAGCCTTTGTCTTTCCCCAGCTTAGTTCCTTTCTTTCTTCTGGTGCTTTCGGCAGTCTTCCTTCTTCTGGGGAGAGGCAGTGGAAAAGAGCCCTGATTGACTCACTTTCCAGCTTTATATAGGATGTACATAAGGCAGAAATCCTTTGTTTCCAATGGAAAAAATACCAGCAGTGTCCAAGGTGGTACTCCCTACCAAATGACATTCTCACATGACCTTGCAGTGTTAAAGTCACCATGAGACAAGGTTTATTTGTAATGTCCATAGGAAGGAACTCCAGGAAGATTAGAGATCAGTGTCTTTCCTAATGGCCCATTCAGGCTGATTGCCCACTGTCTGGTAGGAGTTCCCCAAGTACACACACAGCTGTAATTGTTACATTGGCAATATTCCTAACTTCAGATACAGAACTGATACATGCATGCAAAGTGGACAATCACATTCAGCAAATCATAACCTTTCTGTTGTGAGGTACTTTGGATATTGCAAGACAAGGCACACACACGTGGTTAAGTAACTAAGTAAGTGAGTTTATTGGAAGGTCCCGGTCTTGGCACTGAGAGGGCTGTCAGATCAGCGCGACTGCAGAAGGAGTACTCGGACTCTTCGGAGCAGTAGCCGGGAAGAAAGAAAGAAAAGCCCACAGACAGCCCACAGGAGTGGGCTTAAGTACACTCACACATTTGCATCTCATACATACTCATGTCTCATTTGCAAGCACACACGCTGTCCTACCTCAGTTTCCCCATTTGGTTTCCCACGCATTCATTCTCACACAGACGGGGTAAACACTCACACAGCTGGGAACAGTCTGGGAACTGTTCCCAAATACACAGATAACAGCAAGGTTATTCTCAGATAATACCACCATTATGCACTCTCCTGGAGTTGACTTAGAAACGCAACTGCACTTCCTAGAGATTGCCCGTCACAATGTCTTCCGGTCCTAACACTTTCCAATGATACCTCACATGTCACATCTCACATAAAACATATCTTAGTTATGCCATATTCATATTACAACAATATTTTATGAAGAATATGGGGAGCAGCATCATAGTATTGTTCTCTTATATTCTAAGTCCAAAGAATCCGAGGTCCCCATTCTTCCCATATAGGGAAATAACCTATATAGGGGTAGGAAGTTCTGTGAGTTTCAATTTTAAAAGCTTCCAATTAATTCTTCCTGTTGTAGATCCTCCCACCTTACTTCTGCAGAAGAAACCAGGGATTCTGCTTCCTTAACTGAAAGATCACAAAGATATGTGATAGACAAGAGGCATCCTCATGGCCGTTTTATATAAAGGCTCGATATGCATGACTGGGGATAGAGGATTCCATAGAATTTATTGCATTATTTCTAACTCATTATTATGTGAACCAGAGGAAGATGTCGCTGGTGTGGTATTTGGTCCTGTGCTCATTGAAATCAGTGGAAACCAGATCAGATTCTAAAAGGGAAGATTGCTTTTATTACTTGTGCTCTACCCCCAAACAATAGTTAGTACAGGAGAAGTGTAGGCACCTATTGTCCCAGCATGGGTAATTCCAATTGAAATCAGTGGATGTCTCCTACTGGTAGAGAACAGGGTCCCTGTTTTCTTATTAAAGTGATTTTCGAAACAGACTGCAGTAGAGAAAAAAGATATGATAGCAACCCTATAGGTGGGCTTTTGATCTGAGCATAGAACGCTGACCCAAGAAGTCCTGGTTTTGACACAGATTTACCTCTAGTCTAGGGCAAATCATTTAATCTCTCTGCCTCCATTCTCCTGTTTCTAAAATTTGGATAATATTACCTGCCTAGCTTTCAGAGATATTGTCAGGATTAACTAATGTTTGGACAGTATTTCATAAATTTAAAGTCACTGTGTAAGTGCCAAATAGAATTATTAATAATCCCCTGCATAAAGTGAGAGAAGCTATCAAGGGACAGGACCGAGATCAACTCTGGCATAGTATTGATTCTGCAAAACAGCTCATCAATTTATACAGCCAAAAGCTTATTGGATTCTTTTAAAAGGGTTTACCAAAGCTTTTGAACCCACGTTATTCTCTAGGGTAATATTTCAGAGGTTTCTACATTGTTTAATGGAGATCACAGTATGGAAAGCACTTTCGTTATTATGAAATCTACTATCCAGCTTGATTCAGCATTCACCCCATACACAAATCCCCATTTGTTTCCATTGGGAACATCCACTGAGAGGCAACATGGTCAACAAGGAAGGGCCTGGGAGTCGGAGTCATAAAGTCTGACATGCTGTGTGACCTTGAACAAGAGACTTTAAATCTCTGGATCTGCAAAACTTAAGTTATTAAAACTTAACTGCCACAGTGCAATATGTTGAGATCTATGATGGTGTGTGATCTCTAAATACACAGTTTTATTAATATTATTATTAATGTAGGATTGGACCCATAGAGAGTAGCATTCTGTGAAGCTATGCTTTATGCTAGCATTTAAACTGTAAAGTCCTAGGGCAGGGACCTTATCTCGTTTTGGCCTGTAAAGTGACTATTCACTTTGGACACTACATAAATATTCCTAGCCTAAGGTCACTCAGAGAAATAAGGAAAATGTATTATATTTAAAGGGACCAAATTGTAAAAGAAAAGTTTGGAGGAGTGAGGGGGCTGCATTTCAAAAAAAGTGTTAATGGGTGATTTTCATACTGGAATAAATAGGGAAAAGAAAAACCATTATCAAAAATGTATTGGGACAGTTGGTTTTTTAATTTGTAGTAATAAAGATACTTTTGTTTTACAAGTTTTTACCACTCAGTGGTCAGCATCTTCTATTTGACTCTATTCATATGCGGAATTGCTGTAAAAATGATTTTAATGTCACAAATTGAATATTATGGCTTAAGGCAGGGTATTGATAGGAAAGAAAACTAGAAAGGATACCATTTTTCCTGAAATAAATATTTAAACCATTATCCTTCAATTTGATATGTCTCGCTAGGTACTTATACAACCCTCATCACTGAGCTCCTCTCAGTTATTATATTATTTTACCCTCATAACTCCCTGGTGAAGTAGGGGGGAAGTATTAGCCCCATTTTACAGATTTGCCTACAGTATCACAAAAGGTGTGAATAAAACTCAACACTCCTGTCTCCCAGTCCCGTATCTTATCCATTAGACTATCCTTCCTTGCATACAATACCTTGCATACAATTGAGGTCAAACTAACAGGCCTGTAGTTTCCTGGATCATCTTTTTTTCCCCTTTCTTAAAACTAGGTACTATATTAGCAATTCTTCGGTCACAAGGTACGACCCCTGAATTTATGGATTCATTAAAAATCCTTGCTATTGGTCTTGCAATTTCACGTTCCAATTCCTTTCATATTTTTGGATGTAGATTATCTGAGCCCCTAACTTGGTCTCGTTGAGATATTTAAATTTGACTTTCATCTCTGAGGTGGCAATTTCTACTTCCATTTCCTCATTGCCATTAGCCACCCTGCCTCTGCCCCTAAATTCTTCATTAGCCCAATTAGAAACCGAAGCAAAGTATTTGTTGAGGTGTTAGGCCATGCCTAGATTATCTTTAATCTCCACCCTCCCTCAGAGGTTAGTAGTCCCAATTCTTTATTCCTTGTTTTCTTTTTATTTATATGACTATTGAACCTTTTACTATTGGATTCAGTTTCCTGTGCAAGGTCCAACTTTGCTTGGCTTTTGCCATTTCTCACTTTTCCCTTCACTTTCTGACCTCCAAGAGGTAGCTTTTCTTGCTGATCCCTCCCATCTTCCATTCCTTGTAGGGATTCTACTTTCTCTTAATATCCTGTGTGACATGCTTGCTCATCCAGTTTGGCCTGCTGCTAAGGTCCCTCTAAGCTGTCCGGCTGGCGGCCACTCGGCAGACTATCAAGTGTCATGCACTTCAGGTGTCCCTCCCCCCACTGCCGTGCTGCTTCTGCCCTCTGCCTTGGAGCCCCTGTCCAGCGGCTCCCCGAAGCCTCCTACTTGCTGTGCAGAGCAGGGGGTGGGGAGCTGATCTTAAGGTGTCCCCCTGCCCTTGTACCCCATCTCCACAGAGCAAGGGGAGGGACACAACAGGGCTCAGGACAGGGCTGAGGATGGAGGGAGCTTGCTATAAGCTGTTGCTGTGTCTGAACAAGCAGGTTTCAGATTCCTGAGTGCCAATCTACAGAGGGCAGCATTCTTATAGGGGCAGTGCATGTCTCTGTCTGTCTATCTGTTTCTCTCTCTCTCACACACACACACACACACACTGTGTGTCTCTCTCACACACACTCACACACACACTCTCTGTCTTTCACACTCACCTCCCAACACAGGGATGGGCAAACTTTTTGGCCCAAGGGCCACACTGGGGTTCAAAATTCTGTGGAGGGCTGAAGGCCCCACCCCCTATGCAAATCCCACACACTTCCCGCCCCCGGACTGCCCCCCTCAGAACCCCTGACCCATCCAACCCCCCCTTCCTTCTCCCTTGATCACCCCCTCAGGAGACTCCCCACTCTAACTGCCCCCCCCAAGACCCAATCCCCTGTCTAGCCCCCTTGCTCTCTGTTTCCTGACTGCCCCCTCCCTCCACCCCTCCACCCACCCTAACCACCACCCCACCTAAGCCTCCCCCACCTACCCTAACCACACCCTCCCTCACCTGCTTACCCGCTGAGCCGGGTGCCAGGCCCTGCGGCTCGCAGCACTCCACCCGGCCTCCGGGCTGGAGCGCAGAGCCCCGTGGTCTTGCCGCGGTCAGCCTCCCAGGCCAGGAGCATGGGGTGCGGGGCTGGCCGCTGGCCCGCTGGCCCAGGCTCTGGGCGGCGGCTGGCTGCAGACCCACTGTCCCAGGTGGCGCGCCAGCCCTGCTCTCAGGATGGCGCGCCCGGCCGGCCGCGGGGACCCAGGCAGCGCGCCTGGCCCACTCCCACTGTGGCACGCCGGGCCTGCTCTCCGGGCGGTGTGCCAAGCCAGCAGCCGGCCCTGCTCTCCGGAGCGCTCTCAGAGTGCCCCGCTGAAGAGAGCGGGACCACTGGTCCTGCTCTCCCGCAGGAGCTAGTGGGACGTATAAAAATAGCTCGCTAGCCAGAAGTGACCCACGGGCCGTAGTTTGTCCACCCCTGTCCCAACACATACTTGTATTATTGTTGTTGTTATTACTTGATACGTCTTTCAAAGTGTGTTGTTTTAATTATTTGACTGGTCTATGCATTTTGTAATTTTTATTTCTCTCTCACACTTAAATTTAATTCTTTGAGTAGTGAGTTTTAATGCCCAACCTGTGCTGACTGGAGTAATTATCCCTGCGGTAACTTGTAAAAAATATATATTATATCTAGAGTTTTTGTTTCTACTGGTGGCGCACATCCAAGTAATTCCAAGTATCCTTCACATTCAGATCCTTGAGCTCTTTGGTTCAATTGCTCATCACTTGAGGTTCAGCCCCCCTGTGTTTATCGATCAGTAAACCCCTGAAATGGAGTCTTCTGAGGGTCACCTCTCAAAATAAAGTTTATTCAAACTGTGAGAAATGTGAAGTGGAGTCTAGTGGTGGGGAAAGCTCCATGGTCTTTCTTCCCTTGTTGGTACCTGCTAAAATGCATATTGTTCTATTTCCTGCAATCTCCCCCACTTCCCTTGTTTGATGTCCCTGTTTACTGTTTACATGTAAATGTGCCTCCATTGTCTGCCTGATGACTGGGTTGGTCAGAGAAGTAAACTCATTTCTTTGCCAGGGCAGATCTGTTTTTCATCTGCCCCGATGTGCCTGGTTTAAATACATTTTAGTCATAACCCCAGCATATATCCATAACTCTTAATATATTATGTGCATACATCACCGATGAATATTAATGATTGGTGAGTTATTAGTTTTCAAATGATACCAAACAAGGCCTATTTTGTACAAAGATTATTATAATAGTATGTAGGATGTGAATACACCCCCCTAATTCTCTCCACATGCCCTGGGAGGGCAGGTGGCCAGAGAAGAGAATGGAGCTGGGGAAGGAAGGGCAGAAATGGGGAAAGACTGGGGCGGCTCACACTCAGTACCAAAAGTAACTCAAAAAAGTTAGTACGGCCCTGAGAGCAAATGGAGCCAGGAGCCAGAATGGCACTAGCTTCCTATGGATCAAAGGGATCTGCCAGTTTTGGAGGGCTTTTTAATGAGAAATCTTTCTGGAGATTCCTAAGTGAAAGTCTCAGTGTGTAACTTTAACCATGGCAAGGGACAACTGGAGACCTTGAAAATGCCTATACGAGATCAGAGATAGACACTTCCCTTCTCATTTAAAGTTTACTGCCATTCAGTGATGGTTATTAATAGGTATAAAGTTTCTTTGTTCTGGTTAAGGCATCTCTATTTTCTTCGTTTGGGGGCCATTTTGAAATCTAAAAATAATCATCGACTGATAAAGACAGTTTTTAAATACAAAAACACATTTTATTAGAACACCCTCTGCTTAGGCACACAAAGAAGTTACAGAAAAATAGACAGCTTCTCAGAATATACTTTTCTATGAACAGTATCTACAACATATAAAACTTGTCTTAGAACGTCCAGGCATTAAAGAAATTCCTATTGTCAAACACGAGGGACCATTGTTTTGATGTTCTGGAATATTTAAGAGCCATTAAAGGTAACAAGTTATATTACTTTGAAGCAAATGTCCATGGTGGAATTCTCTCCCAAAGCAGATCAAAGTGCTTTAAAAGACAATCCACCAGCTGTGTTGTTATTGTCATATGTAAAAGAACTAGCCTTGAATGACAGTTTCTCTTGCCATTTTCCTAACATTCAAACTCCATCCAAATGAAAAGTTTCAAATAACAAAGGAAAATCATAGCAATTACACTCCAACTTTTTTTTACTCATATTCAGCACTGTAGTGTTGTGTTTATCTAGGCTGCTGTGCTGTTGCTGCATATTCAAGGGGCCAATACTGATATCATCAGAGTTTGAAGTGTGTTTGGAAGAATATATATTTGTATTCTGGGCTATTATCCAATCTTTTCTCAACTAACCCTTATATTAGACAATATCTTGTCAGAATGTCTGCATAATACAGCATTCAAATGAGGCATTGATTTGTTCAACTATACAGCCATATCCGAGGCAGGGCTAAGAATGCTGAATGACACAGGTTTAATTTTAGCTGTGTCCCTCATGAACTGCTCAGTTGTCATATTGTATTAGACTCTGTGTACTTATTCCCATTCTTTTGATTAGATATTTATTGTCTTTTTACAATAAAACTATATTTTAATGTATTATTTTTATTACAGTAACACCTATGGCCCCAAATTAGATTGGAATCTGATTGTCCGAGGTCTTATGTACCATACTGTAAGAGACAGTCCCTTATACTTGCTCTGAAGAGTGTGCAAACTAAATAGGATTACTTCAGTCATTTAACAGGTGGGAACTGAGGTACAGAGAGATTAAGTAACTTCTCCAAAACTATACAAGTTGTCTGTAGGTCTCCTGAGTTCTACTGTGCTGACCTAACCAGACCATCTCAGATGTTGTCTTTTAATTCTGAATGTCCACTAGAGATTTAAGACTCAGTGAGGCTGGGAAATGTTCAGTTAATTCCTCCCTTTCAGGACTTGGATTTGGTGAGAGATTGTGAGTGTACCAACCAGAAACCCAGACCATGTGTGCGCTTCCAGCAACTTGGTTACCTCCATTGCAATGCCAGCTCCACCCCTTTGCCTCTCGTTACCATCTCTTATCAACTATTCGAGGAACATCTGCTCTTGCTGAAGTTAAGAGGCTCTATGCTGTTGCTGAGTACAGCTCAAACATAGGAATTTGCCTTATTGGCTCAGAGCTGTGGTCCATGTAGTCCAGTATCTTGTATCTGGCAGTGGACAGTGATAGACACTTCAGAGGAAGGTACAAGAAACCCTGCAATAGGCAGAGGTGGTATAATCTGGCCTCTAGTGGAGTTACCACCTAACCCTTAATATTTAGAGATTGGCTTAAACTCTGAAGCATGAGCTTTTATCCCCTTTAAAACTTCTTGTTGTAGTTCTAAACTATAGAAATGATCCCTGAAAGAATAGTCTATATAAAGTATAGCTGTGGATGTTCTTGCTATTCATTTAAATGTGCAATTTCTCTTTGAATCATGCTAAGCTCTTGACTTCAACGCCATCCTGAGGCAGAGTGCCACAGTCTGTGAAAGAATATTTTCTTTTATCAATTTTCAGTTTGCTGCCTTTCAGTTTTATTGAATGTCCCTTTGGATTTGTGTTATGAAACAGTGAGAATAGAAGTTCTTTAACCACTTTCTCAATACCATTCATTATTTGTGTATACTTTTACTATATCTCTTCTTAATCATTTCCATGCTAATCCTTATCTTTTCAATTTTTCTTCACATGAGAGCTTTTCTATGCCCTAGTAATTTTTTTCATGCTAATTTCTGAACCCTTTCTAGCCTAAAAAGCTTTTTGAGATGGGGTGAACAGTATTGCATGAACTATTCCAGAGCAGGATGAACCATAGATTTATATAACACCTTCATAATATTTTCCATATTTTTCCTCTTCCCATTTCTTATGTTTGCTCAGTGGTTTGAGCAGTGGCCTGCTAAACCCAGGGTTGTCAGTTTAGTCCTTGAGGGAGCCATTTAGGGATCTGGGGCAAAAAAATCTGTCAGGGGACAGTATTTGGTCCTGCTATTTAAGGCAGGGGACTGGACTCAATGACCTTCCAAGGTCCTTCCAGTTCTATGAGATAGGTATATCTCCATATATGTAGTCTAGCATTTTGTTAGCTTTTTAACTACAGCTTTGTATTGAACAGAGGTCTTCATTGAGCAGGATGCCAGGTCTTTTTAGAGTTTCTTTAGAACGCAGTTAGATGTATGAGTAATTCAGATTTTTCCATGCAACATGCATTATATTGCATGTATTAACACAAAATTTCATCTGCTGTCATGTTGCCCATTCACTGTGCTTGATTAAGAATTACGAACGCAGCATATTTATAAATGGGATTGGAAAAATGAAATATATTATGTACCGTATTTTTCGTCTTATAGGACGCTCCGTCCTATAAGACGCACCCTCATTTTTAAATACAAAATCCGGAAAAAAAAAAAAGCGCCTCGCTCTCCCGTCCCCGCCGCGCGGGCGGGCTGCCGGGGTTCCCCCCTCCCCGCCGCGGGCGGGCTGCCGGGGTTCCCCCCTCCCCGCCGGACAAAAAAAAAAAGCGCCTCGCTCTCCCGTCCCCGCCGCGCGGGCGGGCTGCCGGGAGCGTCCCGGTTCCCCCCTCCCCGCCGCGGGCGGGCTGCTGGGAGCGCGCCCGCGGCGGGGAGGGGGGAACCGGGACGCTCCCGGCAGCCCGCCCGCGCGGCGGGGACGGGAGAGCGAGGCGCTTTTTTTTTTTTTTTTTTTGGTCCGGCGGGGTGGGGGGAACCCCGGCAGCCCGCCCGCGGCAGGGAGGGGGAACCCCGGCAGCCCGCCCGCGCGGCGGGGACGGGAGAGCGAGGCGCTTTTTTTTTTTTTTTTTTTTTTTTTGCATTCGCCCTATAAGACGCACCAACTTTTTCCCCCCCGTTTTGGGGAAGAAAAAGTGCGTCTTATAGGGCGAAAAATACGGTATCTATTATCATTTAAAAAGTCACCATTTGTAGGTGTCAAAGTATAGGGGAGACTTGTGATGTATATTTCAGATACCATGGCATTATAACTCTTGGCAAATGCTGGCCTCTAAATGGTATCCACTATATATAAGGCCAGAAGAGCTTTATGAAAGCACTTATGCGCTGTGAAACATACATTATTATAATATACAATAGAGGTGCAAATGGTAGATCATACTTACCCATTGAACTGACTTGGAACTAATTTAAGTGAGCCTGCATTTGATTTTCTCTTACATCAGGCTCCCATATTTCTGAAGTCGCACAGAGGGGCACTGCCAGGACAAAGTGCAGAAATGCAAATTTTGTTTTTCCAATGCAGTTTATTAGTGGTGAGAAATGTTTCTTACCACAGAAATGGGAAGAATCCAATCGGGGTTGGTGGTTTAATTCTGATGAACGGTGAAAAGTCTGGATCCATGGGGTGAAATCCTGGCCCCACTGGAATCAATGGCAAAACTCCCATTTACTTCAGATGAGTCAGGATTTCACTACTGAGCTTTCTGCCTGGACTTAGAAAAATCAATCTATTTTCTGATAGTTCTCCAGCTTGACCCTCGCCTTCTGTAACCCTCAATTAGCGGCCACCCTCAGTTTTCCTCCTTTTCAGCAACTCCTTAATAACACCTGTCCTGTCCTCTCCATTGCCATCACAACTCTCCCTCTTCAACAAAAGGAGGTTAAAATCTTTAGATTTATTTAACGTAAGGGAGAAAAAAGAGGAAAAATTTATCTTTAACTTGAAATCATAAATACCACTGGGACTGGTCTACCAGACATAGATTGTAGGACTAGGGAACATCATTGGGTGAAAGATGTAAAAAAAAAAAAAAAAAGGAAATCTGAAAAATTATCATAGTTCACGTTTTCTTAAGTAAACCACATTAAAATAGTGAAATGGGAACACTTTGAGAATTGATCAGTCAATGATGCCTTTAAGTTCTTTGCCCCAAAATGGCCATTCTCTGTGGTCATGTTATCATGTACCTGGGGAAATATTTGCATAAATGTCTATCAACTACAGCAACCTCCCGGTAACTCAATTCCAAGCAAATCTGCTACCCATTAGGCTTGAAATGGCATCTGACAGAAATTTTAAAACTGATTAAAACTGATAGCCATTGCTAAATGATTTGGCCTGGTAAATGTCAAACAAGGCTTGCTTGGAGTTGTACCATGTAAATGTCTAGTTTGCTGTGTGTACTTTCTTGTGCTGTAGGATTTGTCAAGGCTTCTAATGTACTTGTACCAATCAGACTCAAATTGCAATTTGATAATATTCAACCCTAGCTAAAGCTGATCCTGTGTTTTTATTATAATTGGATATTTGAGTAAAATAGCTGAGATTCTTGCCCAGTAAGCATTTAGGATGAAATTCTGGCTCCACTGAAATCAAAGTGAAGTTTTCCCTTGATTTTAATGGGACCAGGATTTCATCTGTACATGGAGAAGAGTGGACAAATTAATATGGGTCTTTGAATTTGACTAACATTGATTTTGCTGTCCTTTCTTACTGAGTTTCCCAGTGAACTGGTGAATTTCTCAAACTCAGACCTGGAATAAGCAGTTGCAAATCCAGTGATGTCAGTGGAGTTTGAGGTGTTACGTCCAGGCTGCATTTGGCCTACTACCTACAAGGTATTCATCCTTCAATTCCAAATGGCTGTGTCTGTAGAAGGTGGCAGGAAATAGCTGATTAGTTAGTTTAGATCTTTCTAAGATGACACTTACATGGGTCAGCAAAAGCCAGTGCTTTATGTTTTTGTCAATTGCTGATCTTCATATTTTTTTCACTAGATTCAACATATGGACAGATTCTGTGAAAAAATATGGGTTTAAAAATCATTTTGCTCACTTACCTCCTCCCTCACAGTGATATTGTGAAGAATAATGAAATGTTTGTATAGCACTTTGAAATTGTAAAGCACTGTGAAGTGCTAAGTATTAAGTATTATTATTACTTTCACAGATTTTGTTGTATTCTATGGAATCCAAATTTTCATGTAAAAAAATGAAGTTTTGGGGCCTCTTCTTTGAAAAGGTAACCTTTCTTCTGTGGCTAAATGTACTGTAGATTTAAGTGCAGTCAACTTTGCAGAAAAGTGTCTGTAAAAACACCAACATATGGTACCATCCTACAATTCCTCCACATGCAGAGCTCTTATTGACTTAGGATCCAGTCCTGCACGCATTTATGCACATGAGTTGTCCCATTAAACTCAGTGGGATTGTTCATGTGAGTAAAGTTACGTATGTGCATAAGGATTTACAGGGGCCAGTTTTAAATGGGAGTTCTGTATGTGGCAGGCTTGCAGGATCAGACCCCATAGCATTTTCAAGCCTGTGAATTCCAATTATTTTACTTATGTAAGCAAGTTCTACGTCTACTTGAAACCATAACCTCAGATTCATGATTGGCATTTCTGATGTCCATAAATTTGTGAACCTATTTGGACATTGTGCAAGGTCCATCTTTTTATTCCAGATATTTGGGAGCAGTTTTGCCAGAAGTGCTAGTGTTAGTGCCAAATAATTTATTTAATTTTTTTTACTATGGTACAATGAACAGGCAGTTAAGTTAGATTAGTTATACAGGTATTTCTATGGAAATGTACATTTTAAGGACCATATTGTAATACATCTTCTAGCATAGGATGAGTGACAACTGAATGTCCAATATCTTTATTAAGGGATATAAATAACTAGCGAAAATACCTGGCGTTGCTCGGGTCCGTCGGAGGTGGGGAGGGGGCAGAGAGCTGAGCAAGTGCGGGGTCCGTCGGAGGGGGGAGGGGGCAGAGAGCAAACCTGACACCCCCACCTCACCCCCTCGACCAAACCCGACACCCCCACCTCACTTACCCTTCGACCAACCCCGACTCACATTTTCACCCCCCCACCCAAACCCAACACCCCCACATCACCCCCTACCAACACCCCCTGACCAACACCCACACCTCACCCCCCGTAGACCAAACCTGACACACCCACCTCACTTCCCCCCCAACCAAACCCGACACCCCTACCTACCACCACAAACCCGACACCCACACCTCACTTACCCCTCGACCAACCCCGACCCCCTCCTCAGCCCCCAAACAAACCCAACACCCCCTGACCAACCCCAACACCCACACCTCACCCCTCACCCACTCCGACACCTTCCCACCCCCCCAGACCAAACCCAACACCCCCGGCTCACTTACCCCCGACCAAACCCGACACCCCCACCTCACCCCCCGACCAAACCCGACACCCCTACCTCACTTACCCTCCGACCAAACCCAACTCGGGTCCGTCGGAGGTGGGGAGGGGGCAGAGAGCTGAGCGAGTGTGGGGTCCGTTGGAGGGGGGAGGGGTCAGAGAGCTGAGCGAGTGCAGGGTCCCTTGGAGGGGGGAGGGGGCAGAGAGCTGAGCGAGTGCAGGGTCCGTTGGAGAGGGGTATTATGACATCATAACTATGTCACAGAGAACAGCAGCTGCCCAGCTGATGTGATTGGCCTTTAAATAATTTCACCCCTGGGGGGCGTCAGAGGTGAGATTTGAAAAATTTTCGACTCTTACCCTGATTAGGACCCTAAGGCCTCTAACTGTACCAAATTTCAAGTCTCTAGCTCAAACGGTGTGGAAGGAGTAAGTGCACGTACATACACGCATACATACACGCATACATACACGCATACACCATTTGACTTTTATATATATAGATTAGGGCTGTCAAGTAACTCACACCATTAACTCAAAAATTAATCACAAATAATCGCACTTTTAATTGCATTGTTAAACTGAATTCCAATTGAAATTTATTAAATATTTTGGATGTTTTTCTACATTTTCAAATATATTGATTTCAGTTACAATACAGAATACAAAGTGTACACTGCTCAGTTTATATTATTTTTTTTACAAATATTTGTACTGTAAAAATGATAAAAAAGAAACTTTTTCAATTCACCACATCAAAGTACAATTTACAAATCCATGTACAACTTACAAATATAGATTTTTTTGTTACATAACTGCACTCAAAAACAAAACAATGCAAAACTTTAGAGCCTACAAGTCCACTCAATCCTACTTCTCATTCAGCCAATCGCTAAGACAAACAAGTTTGTTTACATTTACAGATGATAATACTGCCCACTGTTTATTTACAATGTCACCAGAAAGAACAGGCATTCACATAGGACTTTTGTAGCCAGCATTGAAAGGTATTTATGTGCCAGATATGCTAATCATTCACATGCCCATGCTTCGGCCACCATTCCAGAGGACATGCTTCCATGCTGATAAAGCTCGTTAAAAATAATAATGTGTTCATTAAATTTGTGATTGAACTCCTTGGGAGGAGAATTTTATGTCTCCGTCTCTATTTTACATACATTTTGCCATATATTTCATGTTATAGTAATCTCAGATAATGACTCAGCACAGATTCATTTTAAGAACACTTTCGCTGCAGATTTGACAAAATGCAAAGAAGGTGCCCAATGTGAGATTTCTAAAAATAGCTACAGCACTCATCCCAAGGTTTAAGAATCTGAAGTGCCTTCCAAAATCTGAGAGGGATGATGTGTGGAGATTTCTTTCAGAAGTCTTAAAAGAGACTTGAATGTGGAAATTACAGAATCCGAATCACCAAAAATTAAAATCAACCTTGTGACTCAAAATGAACATGCATTTATCTGCACTGTTTTGGATCATTATTGAACAGAACCTATCATCAGCATGAATGCATGTCCTCTGGAATGGTTTTTAAAACATCCAGAGACATATGAATCTTTAGCGCATCTGGCACATAAAGATCTTGCAACACCAGCTACAACAGGGCCATGAGAACACCTGTTCTCACTTTCAGGTGACATTTTGAACAAGAAGTGGGCAGCATTACTCCTGCAAATGTAAACAAACTTGTTTGAGTGATTGACTGAACAAGAAATAGGACTGAGTGGACTAGTAGGCTCTACAGTTTTATATCATTTTATTTTTGAATGCAGTTATTTTTTGTACATAATTCTACATTTGGAAGTTCAACTTTTATGATAAAGAGATTGCACTACAGTACTTAGGTGATTTGAAAAATACTATTTCTTTTGTTTGTTACAGTGCAAATATTTGTAATAAAAATAAATATAAAGTGAGCACTGTACACTTTTTATTATATGTTATAATTGAAATCAATATATTTGAAAATATAGAAAATCTCTAGAAATATTTAAATTAATGGTATTCTAATGTTGTTTAATAGTACAATTTATCACACAATTAATTTTTTAATCATTTGAGAGCCCTAATTATGATGGAGATTGCCTAAAATTGAGACATGAGGTAAAATTTTCAAATGCACCCAAGTGACATAGATACTTAAAAGCACAATTTCAAAAATGACTCTGGCACTTCAGACAGAGCTCTAGTCTCACTGAATTTCAATGAGATGTAGGTTTCCAAATACCGAAACCATTTTGAAAATGGGATTTAGCCTCCCAAGTTACAGAAGCACTTTTCAAAAATGTATTCTTGATCCCTTCACTGTAGCAAGAACAAACCGGTGCTTTACCTTTCGTCTAGAGGTAGGATGTGTGGCTCCCTTCCATCATTGTAGCTTTACAGTCATCTAGCAGAGGCGCTACAGAGCTGGTATCCTATCTCTCACTGTTATCTTGGATTATCAAAGCCCTTTATACAGATTTAATATCAGGAATCACTTCCCTGAAATATCTTTATCATACCACAGAGCAATTCAAAGAGCTTGAATTTCCTCTATTAAAATATACATCAGAGTAGACAAGGCCTGGATCCTGCAGTTCACTGTGCATCAGTCAACCACTCCACCCATACTTAGCCCCATTCACTAAATGTATCTCACTGGGGTTCCCTGAAGGACAAGAGATGCGCCGAGGCAGGATGAATTGCAAAATTGAGGCCTTAGTGCATAAATGTTTGGTTTAGATGAAATTGCAATTGTGTTACGACTGGATCCATACACATGGCATATTGCACACACATCCTCATTTGCAAATGCAGCTGCAGAGTGAGTAGAAAAGTAGCAAAAAACCCACCTCTGAAATTCAGAGGTTCAGATCAGGTAAGCATCCAAATGATTTGGATGCTTATGAAAATGTTATATGAACCTCTTTGGTCTCCATCAATTGGCTGGAAATCTCATGAGACTAGAATAGCTCCTTGGGACATTTCCAGTATTTGTTCCTTCCAGTTGGCCAGTTAATCAACCATTGAAACCAACAAAAGATTCAATTTCAGTGCTGGAATAAGTTATAAGCAAACAATTTAACAAATAACTTAGGGAGAGTTAGGGAAAACTGCTCTTGTGTTGCTATGCAGGCAAAACTCCGGTTAAAGCCCTGGCTCTAGGAATGGGCCCTATGGCCTTTTCCTGCTGCAGTTGAAACCTATGGCAAGATTTCAGAGATTCTGAGCAATTGCAGCTCCATTGAATTCATCTGGAAGTATGGTTGCTCAGCACCCCAAGTGACAGAGGTCCTCAAAATTTTGCAGAAATAAGGGAATTATTTTAAATTCCCTCATATTGGCAAAACAACCATGCAAGCTTTTTTTTATTATTAGTTCTTTTTCTCCTACTAGTGTGACACAGTCCCTGCAATGGGCTGTAGACAGGCTCCTAAGTTATTTGCATGGCATACTTAGAAATAAAGAACTAGTCTATTTAAAATGTGAGCAGTTAAGTGTGTTGCTTGACTGATGAAACATTTGCAAATATAAAATAATTAGTCAGTGGAAAGCAGAGCAATTTTCCAATACACGTGGATAAGTATTGGGTATAGTGTATTACTTCCAGGCATTATCATGTTTTATGCTTTCTCAGTTTGCAGTCAATATGAGACATACAGACAGATTTGTAGAGCTAAATCTGAAGTGACAGATACTTGCTTTAATATCTGAGAAATTTCTAGTTGTTTTCACACTGATTCCCTTTAGCAAGGACCGGAGTTCCAGGAAGTTACAGATGCAGAGCCTTGATTTTTTATTGCTTAAAGGTTTTCAGGCCCCTTGCCCTAGCACACTAATGTTAACAGAGCTCCTTCACAATTCCAAGCAATGCTCTCAGTAATTAAAGCTGATGCTAGCTGCCTCCCCTCCCTTGATCCTGACACAAGGTAGAGAAACTGGCATGTTCTCAAGAATTATGGCCAGTGCTTAGAGAGAAGAGAACAGCCTAGCAAGTACTTGAAATAAAAGAGCAGCATTTTTAAAATTGGAAAGTGGAAAGGGGTACCTACGAGAAGGTGGAAGAAGGCAGAGGAGGGGACAGATACTGTAATGGAGGAAGAGAGGGAATGGACGGGAAAGGATGCAATTCTGACATCCATCAGAGCTTAAATTTGGGGCAGTGTTCCATAGCATAGAAATGGCAGCTTTAAAGAGTTTTACAAGATTTTAAAAATTGATAATAGGTCTTCAAACTGAGGGTCAAATGCCATCCTTATATGCTATCCATCCTTATATGCCAACTGTGACAGATCGCTCTCTCACCCCTCCTCAGGAACAGGCAGGAAACCCTTCTTTTGCTCCAAACAGTGCTCTTTATTCCACAGTGCAGGCCCCACCACCAATATATACAGCTTTATACAGTTCAGTCCTTCAGCTTGCAGCTCTATCAACTCTATATAGTTCAGCTACAGCTTACAGCTCTATCAACTCTATACAGTTCAGCTCTAAACACAGCTCTACAGTTTACTGTTCTACAGCTTACAGCTCCATCTCTCACTCCAGACTACCATTCCACCACCACCACCCTGGGCTTCCTTCCTGGCAGCCTTTTATCCCCCTGAGGCTGCCGCCAGGTGCAACCCCGCCAGGCTAATTGCCCTGCAGCCCAGGTGGCTGATTAGCCTTCTCTGCAAGGGAGGTTTGCAGGCTTCTGCTCCCTCTTAAAGGGCCCACAGGGCTGGCTCAGGCACTCCTGGCCAGCACCCTGCCACACAACATATATCTAGGTCAGTGCCTTGAAAGGAATAAATCATATACATGGACTAGTCCTGTTGTCTCTAATAACCTCAACCAAAATCCCTTGAAGTCAATTAAAGTTTCCTCTCTTTCTCCAATAGAACCCCAATAAAAGCCAATGCTCTTGTTGCAGGATTAACATGATGTGTTTCCTCAGCCCCTAGTTACTCTGGCCAAACTTGTCTGGATTATTCTATATTGCTATGTTCAAAGCTTCCTTGGTTTTGTATACTAACTGGAAGTGCAGCTTTCATTGCAGGAGACATTAGTATCCTCAATTATGAAAAAAAGTAAAATAGTCTTATAAGAAAACATAAGGCCATCTCTTGTAGAAAATGACTGAATAAGATCGTTCTGTCGTTTTTATTATCTCCTTTAAGAAACAGGGCAAAACTCCTGCCACATTCTGGTTTATGTTATAATTTTTAAGCTTGCACTGACATTGCTATTCAAATTAGGCCAAGTCCTGGGGTCCTCAGGAGAAGGGCAGTGAGTGAGGAGAGGGAATGTACAGGACAAATCCCAATAATTTGATAAATTTGTAGTTAAAGTAAGTAAATGAATTAAGCAAATTAAATTGTTTAGAGGACTGGTAATGGGACACTAGTGATGCCCAAGAGGATTCTGTTTTGTGTCCAAAGTAGAGCCCTTAGCTGAGTAATTTGGGACCTTGGTATTGCAAATCAATGTAATTATGAATTTTATTTATTACAAGCTTTTCTCCTTGGAAAAAAAAATCTCCTCTTTGTTTTGCTTTTTAAATTTTTTAAAATATGCTTTGTAATAAAGTTGCACAGTAGTCACCAAGAACACAATTAATTGCGACAAAAATACATAAATCCCACCCAAGTATATGAAAGATGTGATTTTATATAACAGTATACAAGCAATTATACCCAATCGTTGTAGTCTTACTGGGCAAGAATCACAGATGTTCGAGATGGAAAAGTTTCTGTTGGATCACCCCTTCTAATGTGATCAGACCCCTAGAGCTGTAGCCAGCTGAAAATATTTGCAGCCTTCTGTGGTGTGGCTCTGGCTGGGCGGTGCTTACCTTGGGCAGTTCCCAGAAGTTACTGGCGTGTCTGGTCTGTAGGCTCGGGGTGGTCAGGTGGTTCAATACTCTGCCCCTACCTGCAGGCACTGGTCTGTAGCTCCCATTGGTTCCCAGCCAATGGGAGCTCCGGAGTCGGTACTCAGGCTGGGGGCAGCACATAGAGTTCCGTTGACCGCCCCTGTGCCTAGGAGGTGTACGGACCTGCCAATCACTTCCAGGAACCACCCAGAGTCAGGGCAGGTAGGGAGCCTGCCTTAGCCCTGCTGCGCTGCCAACCAGACTTTGGCCTATTAAAATCTCCTGTATTGCCTTTAATAGTCACAGGGAGATTGAGGCAGATTCCGGGAGATTCCCAGCCAGTCTGGCAGGACTGGCAACCCTAACAGTTACTGGAGAATTGACTTTTGCTGGTTTCTCGATTTGACTGAGGAGCCTTCTTTCATTGCTCTTGGACTGTCAACTAAAAGTACTAGCCACTTTGGAAAAAGTTCCCATAAATTTGGGTGTATTTCAATTTCTCCATCTTTAAAAAAGAGATCAGTAATATCTTCTCTATCTCACAGAAATGTTGTGAGGACTAATTCAGTAATGTTTGTTAGGTTCTTTGAGAGCCTTTAATGAGTGATGCTTTATAAATGCAAAGCATGGAGTATTGCTATTCTCTTGATCCTACTTGGTGATATAGTATGTTAACTACCATTAAATACTGTGCTAGCGATGTGGCTAAATCCAAATTGACTGTTATAATAATGTACTGCTTTGTCTATATAATAGTTCTGCTTTTCATTGGATAATCAAAATTAGGTCATTCCAGTGGAACAATTCTATTTCTGTTTCTTTTGTGTAGTCATATTTGTGCTGGAGATTCTTGGCTAAACAGTACAATAAACTAGAATCTGTGTATAGAACAATGAGTTTTAATTTTAATATAACAGGCCAAAAATAGGTAAAATAGATTGATATAATCAAAACAGAAGTAAAAAAGAGTAAAGAAGGATTCATTTAATACTGCAGCAAAGTCAGGGGATGAAATCTTGATACCGTTGAAGTCAGTTTTGACTTTTGTGAGATCAGGATTTCACCCAAGATACAGAATAACATTTTGTTGTTTTAATTGAATACTGAATTTCCTTTAAAACCTTGCTTAAAATTCTATTAAATATAATAAATTATTACTTAAATATTCCCCAATATGCCAGACTCTTCTCGTTATAACTTTGCTCTTGCCAAAGAATATTGATGAATTGCTATTTTATCCTGGGTATTGTATTATCTGCAAAGAGGAAGATACCCATTTGCACTGTATCCAGAGCCAGGCTTTCATTTTTAGACCACCAATGGGGACCTGAGAGGGCGAGAGACTTTTCACAGGTGCATAAAGATCACTCCAGCTGCTCCTTCACTGTTGTGTTACCTTTGAAAGCTGGTTGCTGATGTCAGATTATGACAAGCAGCATATCTTTGGCTTCCATTTCTGTTGAAGTCTCTACTTGTTTGTAGCATGCACCTGCAGTAACTTGCGCATTACTGCATTCTCAAGAGCAAGTTTGCAGAAAGATGGTGCTGAAGTGAGTTGAAAGTGTAAATTCTCAAATGCATAGATGATCCTCTAAAGGATTGGTTTTAAATAGCCTAGATATTTATCTGCTTTTGAAATGTTTGCCTTAATAAGCTGAATTTTGAAGAGGACTATGAATGCCTAAATCAAACTGAAGTAATCCTTGGGTTTTCAAATTTTTGTTTGCAGAATTTGACAGCTGCAAGAACTTGCATAAGAAAAGGAGACGAATTAATCAAAAACTGAATACCATATACCTTCATTTACAAGCCACCCTTGATTAGTAATCACTCCTGTTTAGTAGCCACAACTTTATTATAAAAACTACAGGAGCAAATAATTAACTATAATAGAAGTGGTAGCTTCTACATGTAGATATATGGTATCTGCTGTCAGCAGCAATAAGACAGAGTGGTTGAAAGAAATGGTATGTTTTGGAGATGACTGTACAGTATAAAAAGGTGACTGCTATGGGAATGAATCTAGATAGGTGATGAGTAAGGCTCCATGTTTGTCACAGAGGTCACGGAAGTCATGGATTCCGTGACTTTCCATGACCTCTGTACGTTCTGCAGTAGCCGGTGCGCCTGGCTTGGGGCCTGCCTGAGTAGCTTGGGCAGCTCCTGGGCCAGGCGCACTGGCTGCTGCTGGGGCAGCCGTGTCCCTCCTACCTCCCAGCAGCAGAAGTTCAGGGTCTCAGGGCTGGGGGTTGGCATGTGGAGCGGTGTTTACTTTGTGGGGGGCTCCTCAGAAGGGCGACAGCAACTCCTGTCCCTCAGATCCTAGCTCCACATGCTGCCTCCACCTGCAGATACCACTCGTGCAGCTCCTATTGGCCGCTGTTCCCATCCAATGGGATCTGCCGAACAGGGGCTTGGGGTGGAGCAGAGGCTGCATGTAAAGCTAGGAGCTGGGGTAGCCGCTTCCCAGAAGCCGTGTAGGGAACCTGCCCGAGCCCTGTCACCCCTCCCTCAAGTACCTGCAGCACACCCCCTCCCAGAGAACCTCTGCCACACACACACCCAGGTGACACACCCCAGAGCAATCACGGCACCCCACTGGGCCGCACACACACACCCCGAGCACCTGTGGCACCCTTAAGGCTGCTCCCTCACCCCAAACACCCATGGCATCCCCTGGGCTGCGGCTCCCCAACACCCACAGTGCCCCCCAGGGCCGCCCCCTTGAGCCACCCCGGCCCCCAAGATTTAGTCAGGGGTATATAATAAAAGTCATGCACAGGTCACAGGGTGTTTATTTTTGTTTACTTCCCATCACCTGCCCATGACTTTTACTAAAAATACTTGTGACTAAAATATAGCCTTACTGATGAGAGATGCTCAAATAGTGTCAGACACCTGCTCATGAAAAGTTTAGGGAAATGGAAATCAGGTGGAATTCAGTGTGTGCATAGTCCTTTATTATTTGCTGTTTATTACTTGTAGTTATTTTGTATATATATTTTTGAATAGCAAATTTGGGGTCTGTTGTTGGGATTCACTTAATCAAAAAATGAAGTTCAGTTTGTGACAAAACAGTTTATAAGGGTTAGGTCATCCAATTGAGGAACAGAAACAATACCACATCACTTAGGAGACCAGTCACAAAGCTTGAGTAGTGAAGTCAAAGTATCAGTTAATTAACTGAATGCTCAAAATGTATCCATCAAAAATATTTGAGTGGATTTACATAATGAACACATTCAGAAAAATCTAGATCTGTTTGTAGACAATTTGTAAACAGGAACAAAAATGTCTAAATTCACGAATTAAATTCTTTGCAGCACATATTTAACCAGCTTTAATTTGGAGATTGAAGTCCCTGATTGGGAACTGAGACCTTCCATTGCGTTTCTGTGAAAAAAATGCTTTATTTTCATGATATATTTGTACTTTTAAAATTAATATTTAATTAGCTACAATCCTGAACTGTGTGTGTTCTATCAACAGACCAGCAGTACTCCTGGTCACCTTCTCAGCACTTCAATGAAGAAAGATTCTCGCCTGCTCCGAGGAACATGAAAGGATTATCTGGTAGTCGCAACCAACCACAATTATGTTCTGCTCATACTTGTGGCTTAGCATCCCCTGAAGATTGTGAACACGCCCACGATCATATCCACCATGGGCAGGAGCCAAGGCAATCATATCTTCTCAGCCCTACAGAGAGCTGCCCGCTGGACCATCATCGCTGCTCACCGCGAAGCTCCATCCATTCAGAATGCATGATGATGCCCATGGTTATGGGCGATCACATGTCAAGTAGCACTTTCCCCAGAATGCACTACAGCTCACATTACGAAACAAGGGACGATTGCGCCATGTCTCACGCTAACCCTAAGATTAACCGAATTCCTGCCAATCTCCTGGATCAGTTTGAGAAACAACTTCCTCTCCACAGGGATGGGTTTCACACTTTACAATATCAGAGGACCTCAACAGCTGCAGAACAACGCAGTGAAAGCCCAGGAAGAATACGCCATCTTGTTCATTCAGTCCAGAAACTTTTCACTAAGTCTCATTCCTTGGAAGGATCATCCAAGAGCAATGTCAATGGGACGAAGGGAGACAGTCGAGGGGACGACCATCATCATGGACATCATTCCAAGCATAGCAAAAGGAGTAAAAGTAAGGAACGAAAACCAGAGAGCAAGCATAAATCCGGAATGAGTAGCTGGTGGAGCTCTGATGATAATTTGGACAGCGATAGCACTTATCGCACACCTAGCGTGATTAATAGGCATCATGTAGATCATATCTCCCACTGCTACCCTGAAGCTCTCCAGGGGCACTTTGGGGATCTCTCACTAAAGACTTCCAAAAGTAACAACGATGTGAAATGTTCTGCTTGTGAAGGGCTAGCAATGACCCCTGATGGTAAATACATGAAAAGGAGTTCTTGGTCTACACTTACAGTAAGCCAGGCTAAAGAAGCTTATCGCAAGTCATCACTTAACCTAGATAAGCCTCTGGTTCATCAGGAAATCAAACCTTCCTTGAGGCCGTGCCATTACCTTCAGGTAAAAGCCAGATTTGGTTAATATTTGCAATAGAAAAGAAATTAGTTATAATTTATGCCATGAAGTCATTGTCAAACTATATGGGTGCCCTGTAAATCTCTCTCAAAGGTTACGGTATACACTTACTGCAGATATCTTGAAGGTGAGAAGTATTTAGTCTTTATAAATAGGATTCAAATTGAAATGTGAATAAAATTGATGTAATGTTAAATGGTCTAATTTTAATGAATTTGTTTTCAGTACCTGAGTTTATGCTGTATTTAAATCTTTATGGTTGGTGTTTGAGATTACAGAAAGGGACACTTTACACAGCAGTTTGTGTCCAGAATAAATTTATAGAAGACAAGTATGAATTAAAGATATTAAGCTAGTCAGGGTGAGATCTTGAGAGATCTTTCCTTTGGTTCTGTCACTCCCACATCTCCTCCTAAACCTTCTCAACAACAATGGGCTAGATTTACTGGTAAGCTCAGTTGTTTTTGCTGCTTTGATGTGATGCAAGTAGTTTAATTGACTGGAGAAACTGGGTTTATGGTTGCTTTGCATCCCTGATGAGGTGCAAAGCAGCGGAAGGTACCAGTGAATCTGGTCCTGTCTCTTTAAGTCTTGGTCTGAAAAACTCAGGTACGGAGCTGCATGACATTTAGTGTATCTACCATGAGGATGAAGGTGTGAGCTATTCCTGTTGAAATGTGAACGGATGGCCTCAGGGAGAGTAAATATTTCAAATCTGATATTTAGAAAACTGAACTAGCCTGAGATTCTCTAGCCTCTCTAGAGATTGTTTGTCCCATGCATTAACCCACTCTAACCCTTTTCAACTTTTATATCTTGAGTATCTCCAAACCTCTTTGGTTTATGTGGAAGCCAATAAATGTAGAATAAAAGGAGGAATGTTTTTTCTAGTCCTGTGCAGTGCTTTTGGTCTCTCCAAGCTGAAAAGGACTGTAACAGGGTGGTCTGTCCCCTTTAAGGAAGTGGGACTACATGCAGCCAACCTTATGCCACAAAATGGCCCTATTAAGGACCAGATATTTAAGAGAGCAGCAGACAAACAGGGGAATAGGGCCCAGGTGTTAATCAGGGAACTATCTCCTGAACAGGATAAAAACCCAGCTGTTAACGGAGGAGAAAGGAGAGTCTGTGAAACGGCACTGGAACCTAGCTACTGATACTCTGGGGAAACTGGCTTGGAGCACTGCACAGCCTCATGAAGGAGGGCTGTGGACTCCCTTAACCAGGGAATAGGTTTGGGCCAGGTGGGCCCAGGGAGATTGTATTTTTATAAAGACTGGACCCCAAGAAAGTGAATATAATTTGATTACTGTTAAATACTACTTAAAGTAATTTGAGAGAAGCAGGAGGACAGTGGAATAGCATGCTCCCACAACAACCAATGGTGCAAGAGCTGTATCTTGTCAAACATCTGTAGAAACATTCCATATCTTTCCAATTTCTGTCCTTTGTTTCACTTTCTTTCTCTCCCTCCTTTCTTTGTTATTCTCTCTCTCTCCTGTCTTTGTGTCTCCTTCTCCCCGCCCCCCGAGCAACTCTCAGTTCTAAACCCCAGTTAGCCTCACTCTCCTACACTTCACTCTGCTCAAATGATCAGTAGTGAAACAGTTAATGCTGAAATTAGAAACATTATCATTAGGGTTTAAAGTCAAGCGCCCAGTGAGATGAGTGGGATGCAGGAGACTTCTCAAAATCATTATTTTAGGCTGTTTGCAAATTCAGGAAAATATTAGAAATGAAGGACAGTCCAAAGATTAGGATTCTAAATTAGGATTTGGGAGGCCTTGTTCAAGCTTGTACTTTGCCAGATACTTTCCTGTGTGACACTGGGCAAATCATTTAGCCTCTCTGTGCCTTAGTTCTGCATCTGTAAAATGGAGATAATAGAACTTTCCTAACTCATGGGATGTTGCAAGGATAAAGTCATTAAAGAGCTTGAGGTGATTAGATGCCACAATAATAGGGGCCATAGAAATACCAAAATAAAGTACCTCACCTAGCTCTGTTTTATTAAAAATATGATGGTTAATTTTTGTATTGAAGTTTGTATTTTGTGGACTCTGAACATGACATATAGGTCTCATAAATATATCCAGCTGGCTGGGTGTTAGACACCTCTGCACTAGACCTACCTGGGTAAGCAAATAGGAGAAATCCCATTCTACAGATGACGAAATTAAAAAGATAGCTTTGAAGCATTTTCGTTGAGATGTACTATCTATTAGATGAGACATGAATCATTCATATAAGAGAGACAGGCTGGGTTAGCAGCTCTGCTACAAATTTCCTATCACAAGTGAAATAAATCATTTGTTAATCTCCCGGGCTTCAGTTACATCATGTGTAAAGTTGGAGAAAATTTGCCTACCTTATATGGGAGTGCCTACTAAATGATGAGATTTACTAAGGCTGGTCAATCAGAAAGGTAGGGACAGCTCTCAGGACCCCAGGATAAAAGTAGAGGCACTGCAAGCACCTCTTTTTCACAGACATATTTGGAAATGGATCCTGGATAGTTCAGAATAATCAAAGGTATTAAGATGTTGATTATGCAGCTAAATCAGCCATGCAAAGCGTTTACCTGAGGTGCCCACATGATCAGTTTTGCGGGGAAAAAATCTGTGTAAAACTCTCTGGGTATAGCGTTAAAAGTATGTGACATTCAAAGGTTCAAAGACGAGGGTGTTTTCCATACCAAATTTAAACTTTGAACTATCCCTTTAGATCATGGCCATGTAACTATGGAATCCTGGGCAGATATTTTTTTTTCATACAGAGGAAGTGTATATTTTTAACTCCTGTCTGCTTATCTTGGGTATTTATATGACCTGAATAACATTTGGTATCGGAGCACCTACAATCGTCCATATATTTATCCTCACAACACCCCTATCAGGTAGGGAAATGCCACTACCCCCTATTACAGGTGATGATCCAAGGCACAGAGAGACCAGTGACTTGCCCAAGGTCACTTAGTAGCTCTGTGACCAAGCCTGAGGTCTGGTGCTTAAATCTAGGTGTCCCAAGTCCCAGGCTACTCCCTAATCCACTGCATTATCCTTCCTCTTCCTCTTGCAGAGAAAGAGCTGAACTGTGTGCCCTCAAATTTTCATCTTGGGGGAGCAACCATGCCAGGAAAATGTCAATGTGAAAGATGACAATTTTGAAAAAATATGAATAACTGATAACAGAGGGTTAGAATGGAAACTCTTGTGCAGATTTAACTATAGTTGTTACTACTGCTCCCCAAATAATTTTTTCCTTTATATAGAAAGATGTTGGGAGCAAGGAAATGTCTTTAATCTTCAATTATCAGATGCTTTGGCTAATTAGGTACAGCACATTTGAAACTGAAGCTAATTATTTGATTTATTTTACTGTTTGATATGAATTCCTAGGTGTGACAAGGATTTTCAGGGAGAAAGCTGGAAGCGAACTAAGTATCAATAGTAAAATTATAAATGTTAAAGTCGAATTTTACAGTTTCCAGTATTCAAATATCTGTGAGCACAGCTGGAAGAGAAAACGAAAATACTTTGGGCAAAAATGTACAACTAACAAAACACTACAGTTTGGGAGCGTAATGTTATGTGCCATTGATTGATAGTCCTTCCTCAGCCATTCAAAGGTATTTGAAGCAGCAGCATGAAATGAGGGTAAACACATCAATGGTACAGTGAATGAGTCAGCACTTAAAAAAGAAAATAGCATGTTGTGCTAAAAATGGCCACAGCCCCCTTCTGCCTTCCTGATGCATTAAAATACTAGCGTCATCCATTAACTGCACTGACTTTGCTAGCGTGCAGGTAATAATAGCAGCAGTGGATTCTGTAGCATGAAAGGAAAACACTGGGTTTATCTGTCCTTCCGTTTCATGTTATCTTAAAAAAATAGACCCAGTGTCAGTTGGGCTGCACTCTGGATTCAGGTATGCTGATGTGGAGAAGAGCAGTGAGGCAGGCCAGTGGAGGGGACCACTGAATTGTCACTTACACAGGTCCTAGTTTTGGAACCCCACTGAGGCCACTGTTGCTTCAGTAAGGTAGAGTGACAGCCTCAGAAGGTCTGTTCCACAGTTGTCTCTTGGTTGGTAGGGTGGAATTCATCCGAACCCAATTCTATATGCACTACACTGTCATGCAGGCAAATTACAAGCTCCAGATTTTGTCACATAAAACCCTATATTCCAACTATACAAAACTACTTCCAGTGCTGACTAACTATGGAGTATAAATTACTCCTAATGTGCGTTACAATGAACTACTCATGTGCATTCATTTCATAATGTTCCCAGTACCCATTATATCTCTGTACAGTTCTGTACTTACTCCCTGAACAGCTTTAAGGAACTAGGGACTTTACACTAAACTGACACTCGTCCTTCCCAGTTTCCAGGGATGCAGAGGTGTCTATATTGGCAAGGCTGAAGTGCTGCTCTTTGCAAGAGAAAAAGTGAAATAATTATGTGGATTCAACCATTGGGCAAGGTTATAACTAAAACCACTGAGAGTCTCCAATAATTACAGTGATTAATGACATGATAGCATGCTGCCTCAAGTGCTAAGAAGCCACTTACCATTTCTGATTAAAATACAGCAGCAGATGTACCGTGGCTGGTTTTCCAAACAAAATAACAAAAAATATTCATAGTTTCATATCCTTTTAGCAGCCAGTGCAAGTTGACATTATTGCACAAGTGTTGTCACCACGATGGGAAAGGAGAGACTGTATTCCAACCAATATTTTATCAAGAATGATTCTCCTTTATATTTCTATCACTTTTTGTTGTCAAAATAATGTTCAACATTAAACAGAGAGGTAGGTCGAAAGTTGGTCTTTGCCACATTTGTCTAGGGCTACCCTCAGGGGCCCAAGAAGCCACAAGCAGCTTGATACTCTAGAGCCTTGGACCAATTCACACGTGTGCTGTGGGTGCTGCTTGGATTACTGCCACTTAGGCTAGATAACCACACACTCCTCTTGGCTGCCTAGGACTGAGCTGATCAGCTAGTGCAGTTTTTGGGTCATGGAGAAAATTGTACAGAATTCACTTTAAACACATCTTTTAAAGAATGGACTCTAACTCCTCCCTCCCCCCCCCCCAAATGGTCATGATTTGACCACCCTTTCTGGGTCATCTTCTAGTCATCTTTAAAGGATGTTTTTGAAGTTGGTTGCTCATGTGCCACTAAATATATTAGTGGTAGTGTATTCATGACCCCTCTTACTTCAAGTAAGGGAATAAATATACCCCCCTTTAGAACTGTACAGGTAGTAAAATGTCTCCTAATAGCTGGAAAGTAACAAAAATACTGACTTTCCTTTGGCAGCTAAATACTTGCCAGTGAAGTTTTGAGTCAGCTGATCAGAACCATAAAACTCATTTGTTAGGATGTGAAGAGTGGATGAGAGATAAAATATATGTGCATTTCTACATTGCTCTTTTCAAAAGAGGAGTTTTAAAGACATCTGTGCTATCATTTCAGTAATGCCCACATAATGGCTGGGGGGAAAGCCCAGGGAAGAAAAATGTATCTCGCTTGGATTAAATAGATGGCTTGAAACAGCAGTAAGTCAATGTGCTCTGTGGAACATCTAGTGCACAGCAGCAGGGTTCACACCTATAGTTAGTGCATAGCATGCTGGAGCACTGTAGATTTACACCCCAGTTTGCTGTGCAGTAAGTGTTGGTGCAGGCATGCCTGGGGATCCAGTCAGAGCATTTTCTTGTTCCATTAATACTTTACTAAATCACAAAATAGGTTTTCTGTTACAATTCCTACAGTCACCGAACTTCTGCATGTACCTGCATGAACTGTAGATTACAGTTGTTTAATAGCTAAGATTTTAGGAGTCCTGAAAGCGAATATTTTTAAAAAGTGGGCTGCACTTTTTGGTTCATGCAGCAAGGGTACATTAGGCCAGCTAGGTTATCTAGAAATAATGCCCCGCATGTCACTTGCTCCTTATGGGCCAAATCCTCTTGCCTCCCATCAAGTCTGAATAACCAAAGTTGGTGTGCGGATTTCCAGGGCAGCAAGAAATAAAGGCTTTTCTCTGCCACAGCAGAGATTCTTCATGACTACTACTGTAGGCTGTGCTGTGTCCTCACTATTTGAAATAATGGTCAGTGATTGATTTTTCAACTCACCCTTGTCTAACACCGAACCCATCTGTGGCAGATGCAGAGGGAGACCCATAGTCTTGTCTCTATTGTCTGTGGAGGGCTTGAATCCAGGATGTGGGATTTCTTTCGTCTGTACACCAGAACTACCCACTTGTACTTCAGGCAGGGCCTTTTGTGGCTACAGAGAGGGAAGACACATGATCACTCTTAGGTGGGGTAGAAGTAGAGTGACTGGAGAAATGCAAAGGTAGAATGATGTAGCTTCTCAGAAGAGGTTAGTTACCAGTAATTCCAAAAGAGTCCGTTTTTACTCAGCCTTTCGTACCTGAGAAGACTTGTGGCAAAAAAAGATATGCCCAGAGTTCCATCTACTTCTGTGGCACAATGAAAACAAATTACACAACCGCCACCCTTAAATTCCAGAGCAATGTAATTTTGTCTGTCACCATGAAATACCCTTCATTTGCGCCTCCTCATATGAACACCCTTTCTTCCAACCTCCTCATATAAACGCCCTTTATTCCCATCTCTTCATATAAACATGCACAACTACGGCTTCTGGTTTAAAATATTAATGGATGTAAATACATCTGAGTATTTTTACATTGATTCTTTTTATAGTGAACGGGTGACTCTTTTTGTTTCCATTATATCCTGTAGATAGCTTGGCTCCACACTCCAGGCAAAGGTCAGTGCATCATTCAAAGCCTTTTTCCTCCCATATATGCCAGGGAAGCCTGTGGTCAGGTTCATTTGGTCATCTTCCTAGTCCTCTGGGCCTTGTCTCATCATCCAGGCAGTCCAGTTGACTAGCCTACATTTCCAGATCCCCCTGGTTACAAGCTGGACTCCAGCTCTAGCTCCCTACCCCCTGGATAGGTAAACATAAAGCTAGGTGTGTGGCTACAACAAAATAGCAAATACCATGTCATAAAAGGCTGGATTCTGTGGCAACTTGGGAAAGTCCCTCTATCTATCTGTGGCACAATGTGGCCCCATTACCATGGTATTTATCTGAGCACTTCACAATCTGTAATGTATTTATCCTCCCAACACTCCTGTGAGATAGGGAAGTTCTATTGTCCCTGTTTTATAGATGGGGATCTGAAGCACAAAAAGACTTGCCCACAGTCACACAGGGAGTCTGTGGCAAAGCAGGGACAGACACCCAAATCTCTAGAGTCTCATGCTATTACCTTAGCAACTAAACCATTCTTCTGCTCTGGCTTTGCCATGGAATCGCAGAGACTATGGGGCCCTCATTGGGGCATTTCACACCTGTTCAAGCTTTTGCTTCAAGGCTCTCTGAAGAGTAAGGCAGGTGACACTTTGTATATTTATACTAGATTCGTGTCTTTCCAGTTTAAGCTGAGATTTTGGAGCACAGTTCATTTTTGAGATTTTGGAGCAAGTGGATATTTTGTGGATACAGAATCCCTGAATACATGGGACCCATGTCGTCTTCACCTCAAATTTCAGTTCAGCTCCACTTGGGGCTACTCTTGAAAAAGAAAATTGGTAATGTCAACTAATACAGAATGTAGCTGCTGACTTGCTCCATGAAGTGTCTTACACAGCATATTATGCTTGTGCTTTGTGATCTGCATTGGCTTCCAGGTCATTTCCAGGTTCAACTGAAGGTGTAATCTTGACCTATAAAAGCCCTAAATGGTTTGGGATCTATCTGACCACCTCCTTCTGCATGTGATACCATGACAGATGATATCAGGTGAGGTTCTCAAGATGATATCCCCCTGCTTTAAATGGGAGAGTTGTTGGTAGGACATTCCAAGCAAGGGGTCCTCGGCTCTGAAATTAACTCCCCACTTGTTTGATAGTAACAGTTGACCTTCAGGGCATACATGATCTCTCTTTTCTCCCACATGCTCAGGGTTGGGGGCGGCTTATGAAATTTGAAGGGAATGGAGAGGGTGGTTTTCGTTAAAGTTGAGGAGGAATTCCTCATACATTTTATAAAGCTTTTTGAGTGTTTTAAATTATATAATACTTGTACATAGATCAATGAGTCAGCACATTAAAAAAAATCAGAATAACTAAATAACATACGTACATTGAGAAAGATATGGTGCACTGAAAATGGTGTTGAGCAGATAACAGGTTATGTATTTAAGGAATCTCTTATTTTTATTTTCTTTTTAAGTGCAGCAGTAGAACGTTGTCTTTAGATGCTTATTGAAAAGGTGCTGCTTGAGTAGAAAACAAAAACAAAAGGCAGAGAAAAGTCACAAAGCGAAGGAGAAGCTTCAGGAAAAACAGTAACCAATAGAGAGAGAAGCTATTAAGAATCCAAGTCTCAGTGTAACTATCAATCAGGATCACAGTATTCTTCTTGTCCTTTTACATCTAATTCCAGGAATAGTCTGCTCAGTGTCCCTGACTTTGGGTTTTATCGAGCCATCACCACCACCCCAGGAAGAAAACATTTAGACCAGGGTAGTGGTTTTGTCCTTGTTGATTTTCTGAACAGTGATTCAGGTGTCTTCCAAAAATTTCCAGCCTCACACAAAGTAAACAGCATGACTGAGCTCCCTCTTCTTGTTCCAGAACTTTCTCTAATTTAGTTTCTTCTGCCTGGATAGGCTTCCAAAGTGGGTTCTCTGAGAAAACAAACTGGAGAAATCCAAGAGGAAAACAAGATCAAGGACTAGCAAATAAGTTCCAGGCTAGTCCTGGCAGTTTTCCGTGGAAAAACTGCTGGCTCTGTGCAAACCTCTAAGGTTCTCCTAACTCTTCTTCATAGGAATGCTGGGTACTTCCTATTAACTCTCGAAGGAATAAGCTCATCAATGTTCATGCTTCTCACCCAACAGACCAAAAACTAGTAAACATTAAGGCAGGCATCAATATCTACTTTAGCTTATGCATTTTTTCTTCCCAATTTATACATGCTATACTCATGACAAAATAAGAGTGTGGGAACTAGCCTTAATGTAGATTCTGTAGTGGATGGTTGTGCTAGGAAGAGTTGCTCACCCTTTGGGTACCCCGTAGGAACCCTCTGAACAAGCATGTGGGTCTTTCAAAAAAAGCTAGGGCTCTAGTTGAATGGTTCCTCTGTCATCTTGGGAAGTTTTCTTCATGGCTTCAGAGACATTCTCTACACATCTAGAAAAGTTTCTAGTGCATCCATTTATCTTCCTATCTATAGCTATATACAATGACATGCTGGTTTCTCTTGAAGAAATCTTAGATAGGGGTTAGGACAGGGAATCTGTCATCTAAATGTTAGTTCTTGCCCTCTCCTTTTTGTTGGGGCATCTTCTTGATCAGGCTTAGAAAGCTTTAAATGAAAACAAGAATTACATGTGTAGCCTTATTTATAGTAATGGGTCACTTAGTTTAACCAATTACTCACCCCAAAGTGAGGGTTTATAATCTGTGAGAATTTGACTACAAGATTGGCTATACTAGAGAGGTTATTGATAGAAGTGGGACCTAATTGTGCACAGCAGAGACTACATAATGCTCTTTCTGTAATGATTATATTAGTTAGCCATCAAAACAATACGTGCTGCAATCTAGTAAAGCAGAGAGACCAGTACAAAATGCACAATATTTGCATTACTTACATCATCTCTTATGGAAAAGCCTGAAGTGTTAGTCCTCGCCATCACCATCATCATGATAGAGGTATATAAAATTATGAGTGGAGTGGAGGAAGTGAATAAGGAAAAGTTATTTACTTGTTCCCAAAATAGAAGAACTAGGGGCCATTCAATGAAATTGGCGTGCAGCAGGTTTAAAACAAATAAAAGGAAGTTCTTCTTCACACAGCGCACAGTCAACCTGTGGAACTCCTTACCTGAGGAGGCTGTGAAGGCTAGGACTATAACAGGGTTTAAAAGAGAGCTGGATAAATTCATGGAGGCTAAGTCCATAAATGGCTATTAGCCGGGATGGGTAATGAATGGTGTCCCTAGCCTCTGTCTGTCAGAGGGGGGTGATGGATGGCAGGAGAGAGATCGCTCGATCATACCTGTTAGGTTCACTCACTCCGGGGCACCTGGCATTGGCCACTGTCGGTAGACAGGATGCTGGGCTAGATGGACCTTTGGTCTGACCCAGTATGGCCGTTCTTATGTTCTTATGTTCTTATGTTCTTATGTTATCATCATCACCACCAATGGTCATCATCCTAGAGTCTCCCACCCCAACTGCGAGGCACACAGACTGTGATACAGCCTTTATAATGTCTTATGCTGACCCTGAGTGGGGTATATACTTATTTACGAGGTTTTAACCCCTTTTCCTTATTTGAACTTCCACGTCTCACTAATACTCATTAACATTTATGTCATGTTATCACCATATGAACAGGCAATTACCTTAAGGAAGTCTCCAACATTTCACTCTGCCTACCAATGATCATCTTGTGGTGTCTACAGCGACTGTTTAAACACCAAAGTAAGCAGCCAAAATAAACACCAAAATAAACAGCCTGATTTGCATGAATCCAGCACTGTGGGTGTGGAATACTTTTGAAACTCTGGAAATTAGCTATGTGCCTAAATGAAAGCTGATCCTGATGGGAAACTCTGATCTCAAATGCTGGGGTTAGGCTCTTTGGAAAATCTGACCCCTAACCGACTAGCCTAAGATCCCACAGTGGAACAGAAACACAAGAATGAGGAGATTTCCTAACTCCTGTACTCCCTTCTTCTCCTCACACCATGAGAGCACAGAATTTGTTAAAAAAAACCTCATCATTGTCCATAGCTGTTATAACCAAATCAGCAGTAAATGACCAATTAAATGAAAAGATTTGGACCTTATCAACTTATTGTTCTTTTGAAGGAAAATGCATATGGTAATATGCAGTCCTATTGCTTTGTGGATAAAAACTGCAGATACAGGAATTTATGTGAACATCTAGAACAGGAAGAAGGCTTTTTTGAAATTATAAATATCGGCACTCAACTCTATATGCAAGTAGGTAATTAGGGTAATTATTCCCAATTAGCAGCTGCAAACCCTGCAGATGGGAATTTCAGGGACTGATAACTATTGTAAAAGGCATTTTTGCAAGCTGTAAAACCACTTTAATGTTTTGGAGTGCATACATTTAATACCCCCTACACGATCTGGATTAGATTTTTGTTAGCGTTTCAAAATAATAAAAAAGATAAATCTGTTCATGCAATATTATAGCCCTGTTGCTGTGCTGTGGTTCAGGAAATGTTGGCATCTGAGATGGCTGAATTTTAAAAAAGGAAAATTCAGGTGATTAACCCACAGTATAATGATTGTACAAAGAGTCAAAGTGAATCTTGAACCTGCTCATACTGAAGCTGAGCTTGAGTATTGCCATGTTTTTCAGATCTTGTAGGAAGACGTTCACAAAGGGTTTACGCCGTGTCCTTTGAAGTCAATGGAAAGACTCCAATAATCTTCTCTGGGCCTTGGATCTTGTCCCATGTGTGGAAATTTGTACCCCACTAAAACATGTTTCTGTTGAGTCACTAGGCAACATCCCTCCCTCTACCCAGGATCCAGAAACTCCCATTCACGGTTGCCATTTGCTACAGGGTTAGTGATCTCTTCTTTCTCCTGGATCTTCCAGAAGGTTTTTTTCCTTATTGAGGACTCGACTACCAATCACCTTCTTTCAATCACAAGATCATTTGGTATCCATAAGGGCTCTTAATGTAAAAGGGGCTGAGTGGTTTTGGGTGTACTTGTGTGCTCTCTCAGTTATATTACAAGCAAGAATAATTCAGTGGAGGGCTTTTCCTGATTCCAGTGTCCTTGTGAGCTTAGTTGCAAAACCAACTTTACCTATATCAGGTCACATAGCCCTATAAATCTAATCAGCCCAAACAGGATGAAATATTAATGTGTCCATGGTGGAAAATTTGTCCTGAAAAAGCTTTTTACCAGCTTTCTAGCTAGAACTGCCATTAGGATTAAATTGCAAACTTTAAACATTCATAACTTTGCAAACAAGGCTTGAGTTGAGCTTGAGTCGCAAATAAGAATGTCAAAATGTAAACTGTTTTTTAACATGTTTTGAGCCATTTTTGAGTTGTAGAAGTGCAGAATTTCAGATTGGAGCATATGGGGAAAGTAGACTTTTTCTTACTTGAATAACTCAAAAACAACTGAACTGATTTTTCTCACACTTCTTTTGTAAATCATCTTCAGCTGAGATAAAACAATGAAAATTCAGAGCAAAATCAAATTGTTGCAATAAGTTATAGACACTTGGAAAAGTGTGTTTAGACCAGAGGCTAAATATTTGTCCTTAATGTAGAAAATTGAGAAATTAAATAAAGCACATAGGGACCCACTTACATGCAGTAACCAGAATGCTTTTCAGTTACTTGAACCTTGTTCGTAGCCATGCCAGCGTCCGAACACTAGCAACAAAATAAAAGGTACAAGTACATTTGTTTGGTATCAAGAATTTCATCATAATGAATTTACTGGTCAAATTCTTTAGCAATATATCATTCAGTCTTTGGAAATCAATAGAATTGCCAGTTGTGTTGTAATAAAGTTTAAGAAAAAGTATTTATTTTTCAAAATGTTAAGGATTTCCATCTTTACATTACCACTGCTTGCAGGTATTCTTGAGTTCTCAACAAACATTGGAAATCCTTCCCCATAGAGAACTTTCATATGTGTTCGGTTTTAAAAGGAAAATGTGGGTGATTTATTGTATCTATAGATCTCAGGCCTGGGGAAAAATGATTACCCTCTTCTCTTAGCTTCCTACCACCTCCTTCCAAAATCAAAATCTGGCTAATTTTAAAATTTGTTCCAGTGCTTCAGACAGCAGCATTTTCTTTTATTTGTTATTCTTCCTTCTGGCTGCATCTTTTCTTTCCTCTCTTTCAGTGTTGGTGTTTTCCCTGTGTTTTTTCTTCTTTTAAAATACTTCAGAGCATATTTTTCTCTAATATAATTTCTTTCTTTTCAAGCTGTTTTTCTTTTCTGATTTGCACTTGTTCTCCCTACCAGGCTTTACCTTTAGTGTTTAGAGAGTGTGTGTGTGTGTGTCTGTCTGTCTGTCTTTGGCTCAGCATCTCCCTTCCACTCACTCTCTCTGTCTCTCTCCCTCTCCTTGTTCCTCCTCTTTTTTCATTTCCCCCTTGACTCATTTTGGATGGGGTCCACAGCACAAGTCCTGCTCACCTTAAATGTTGGTTATGAGTTCATTTTGGAGGGGGAGGAGCTGAGAGAATAAGTTAGTGTCCACTCTCCATGGATCTGATGCAAGGCATGTTGAAGACAATGGGAGTCTTTCCATTGAGCTGAATGGACTTTGAATCAGCCCCAAATGTGATAGTTTAATAGACTTGACCAGACTTTCTAACTTTTCAGAATCTCCACTATGGATTCTTACCTTGCAGTCCTCCAGCTTTATAGGGTGTGTGTATATATATAGTTCTATATAATATGTGATAAAGGGCTTGATCTTCTAAGGTGCTAAACTCTCTGGCCCAGGTCAAGCAAAGCACCTATGTATGCCCTTAATTTTAACCATGTGAGTTTCTGCATGCCTATATCATAACTTGATACAGCACTGCTTCCAATTCTGAGTGTACATTGGGTAGAGACTTCATCTCATGCTGAATTACTTGGAAACTTTGTGATGCAGACAGTTATTAGCATGGAGCCATCAAACTCATTTTCACTTGTTTCCTAAGTCAGAATTTGAACCTAGAACTCCTGATGTACAAAGCTAATGAGGAGTGATGGATTGTCTAGTAACTAAACTTAATGAGCATTTCAAAAACTGCCTAAAGTGTATGTATTAGTAATTAACTGCCTGTTTTACTGGTATAGAATGAGATTATATTACAGCCTTCTCTGAATTATTTATTTATCATTCTTTTAAAAAATTACTTTAGAAAACTCCCGCCATTATGCTTGTTTCATAAGAGTCCGAATGATGGACAACGTTAGCGTCTCTCTGAATTCCATCTGTTTTTGACAGAAATACATCTTAATGTTATTTAAATGCAGTTTTTAAAATATTTCATTAACAATGGTATGTCTGAAAGGCTACAGAGGATATGAGGATAATGGGTAAAATATTCAAAAGTGCTTGACTCTCGATGAGTTTTAGGATCCTATGCACATAAGCCACTTTGGAAAATGTGCCTTAGGCTCTTAAGTCACTTAAGAACTTTTGATAATTTTACCCAATGTCATTGTGCCTCAAGGGTCAAACCTAAATGACTATGTCTTTCAAGTGTGGAATATCTACGGCTGTCTCTTAAAATATGATGAGATTCCTGCATATTTTGTGTTTGGTACCAGGTGCCTCAAGATGAATGGGGAGGGTACCCTGTTGGCGGTAAAGACGAGGAGATCCCCTGCAGGAGAATGAGAAGTGGGAGTTATATTAAAGCCATGGGAGATGAGGAAAGCGGAGATTCTGACACTAGCCCTAAAACATCACCAAAGGTAGCAGTTCGACCAGAGTCATTATTAAAATCCATTGGACAGAGAACACATGGAGATCACCAAAAGTAAGCTTCACCAAACTTTGTCGCATATTTTACTGAAAGCCACGAGACAGGTCATTTTTTCTGATGTTTTGATGTGATTATAACAAACTGGTTTCATAAAATATATATATAAATACACACAGCATAAAATACAGCAATACTACATGTGTCATCTATAACTTTTAGTTATCAACCTGATCCTTTCCTTATAGCATCTTTCCCATGTATCAAGTACATTGCATCACATCCATTTAAAAAACAGTAAAACATGTTTTTCTGAGCATCCATAATGGGTGGTCTATCAAATAAATAATGTACATATTATAATTGTCAAGATATATATTTACATAATGGAACCAGCCTTGTGCTTCTAGTAGTTTTTTTTTTTAAAATGTACCATTACAAAACTTCACATTTAAGTATTTTTGAGAGGTAAATATTTGGAGTGGTAGCATAGCTCCAACTCTGCAACTTCCATTAATGAGAATGAACATTCTACATAGCTTCAGAATTCTGTGAGAAATGCACCAAGCAAAGAAATTGAGTCTGAGGCTGACTGACAGTTTAACATTTATCCACAGCTGCACTGTAGATATTACCATATATGCAGTACCTTAGCGATGCACACTTTAATAATAATAATCATAAAAATCCTCAACCAAAGTATCATCTGTTTGGCTTTATTAAACAAAAAGAATTTAGTTAGCAGATTGGAGGAAAAATAATGTTCACAATACCAACAATAACCAGTGTCATAAAGCAACATGGAATCTAAAATCTTGCTTCAGAAGACAGTTCTAAGAGTGGAATGCTCTATTTTATGCACCATAAAAGGACATTCTGGTCTCTTCTTAGAAATCAAAAATTACACATGTTTAAATAATATAGATGTTATAAAGGGGAGCTTTTTATAATCCATTGGATTCATAATGCAGGAGCTTATCAGTAGGGCCATTGTGAAAATAGTCTATCGATTTTGCCATGTTTTGCAAATATACTGTACAACACAAAAATATTAAAAACACAGAACTGTACTAATGCAATATACTACAAATGACGGCAATCAGTGGCAGATTTGCTGTTGATGTCAGCTGGAGCAGGATCAGGTTTGTTTTTGCATTGTAGAAAATGATTAAAAGCTTATTTGTGACTTCGCCACAAGCCCTGAGCCAAGGGCAGCACATATGTGAACTGTTTCAGGACCAGACCATGAACAAGATTGTGATTGAGACCCATTTTCTGATTCCTGGTTATCAACTTGCCCAATACCAGGTACAGGTGCACCAACTCAGCTGCATTGATTGGCTTGTCCACCATAATCAGGTAGCTTTTACAGAGAAGTAAGTAGGTACTTATACTCCTTGCTCCTTTGTTCGGGTACATAAAATGATTCAGAATTAAGGTCTACAAGAGCACTAATGTGCGCTGACATTTTGAGTGAAGACAAACCCTAAGGCAGAGAGTTTTTTAAGTATTTAGGTGGCTAAAGATGCAGGTAGGCTCCTATAGTGGGTTTTTCAAAAGCTAGCATACCTTTAAATCCCTTTAAAAATCTGTCCTTTTATCTCTCATCTGACAGATGCATTTTTACCTTTTCTTTGAATAGTATTATGATACACAAAGCAAACACTAGAACAGTGAAAATCCTACTGCTATAACATTGTGTGAAAGACGTGCCAGTGTCATTTGCTGCATTTAGTAAAATATAATATAATAAAGCCTTCTGTGTTGGCGGCAGAAGTGGATTCAAATATCTGTCCTATTTCATGATTGTTCCTTCTTGGAATAGTGCCAGTGCTCATATTTGTTTTGAAAATTGTCTCGATTTCCTTTCGTCGGGATTGGAAAAATTCAACATTTTTTGCTTTCTGGTTAGGTTTGCAAGGGGACAGCCTGATATATAATTTGGGATGCTACATCAAAATATGGACTTTAGGAAGTAAAACACCAACATTTTCAATTCAATCCAGTGTTTGCTGATAGAAAAGCATTTAACCTCAAGTTATAGAATTTCTGATCTTATTGGCAACAGTCATGCAGATGAATAATCATGTGGTGCTAGAGTTTTCCATTATACTTTTGAAGCAACTCAAGAGAAACTTACCTTTGCAAACATGAAGAGTGAAATGAAAATGAGCTAGGTCAGGTAACAGTAAAAATGACAATGTATTGTGTATATTTTGCCTACTTCTCTAAATAACAGACTTTACTATAGCAATAGATCCGCCGTATGCATTGGATATACAGTATATGATATGTGTTATGATATTTCATTTATGAATCTGACAAGTATTTCGGACAGATTATGTATTTGATTACTAACAATGAATAGCATTAAGTGAGCACAGTATTGATGCTGCTATAATCTAGCCTGGCTGTATTCCGTATTCAGGAGAGACTCTCCTGTCTATGTGTGTGAGTGAGTCCATTGGAGTGAACAGGAAGTATGACATTGCATGGTGTCACTTTAAACATTTGAACTTCCTGCTGAAGTTTAATCCTTAATAGCCAAAGTATAACATAAGAATATAAGAACAAAAAAGAAATATAGGATTTTTTCTACTGGATCTGTTCTGCAACCATCTGCCTCTGACAGTGGCCAGCACCCCATGCTCCCAGGGTGGTGGCAGTTAGGATGAGTTTGATATAGAATCCTTCTGATGAAATATTGCGTGGTAGGCATGCAGGCAGGAATCTTGCCTTTGTATAGTCTTGAGAAGGATCATGCGGGGGCCAGATTTAATCCTGCTTCTGTGCTATATTAATTAATACGCTATTTCACTATCACACCCTTTTCTGCATGTAGCTGATCCATCCCTATTTAAATTATTATGTTTAAAACTTATTTTTTAAAAATATTTTCTGTATTTATTTTAGACATGGCTTCTGCAGGGGGTAGTGCTGAGGGAATAATTTCAGTTGAGGAGCTGGGACGAACAATTAGCAACAGAAAAATTATGTTATTATCTTTATTTGCTCTTTTTATTATAAAGTATTATAAAGTAATCTTTATTTACTCTTTTTATTAATCTTTGCTTCTTCTTTTTTCATCCTCCCAACAGTAGAAGTCCAGCTGCACACTTCATTAGCAGCTTTCTAAGTTTCTGCAGTGAACTAGCAGCCAGCAAGGAGTCTCGGCTGGTAGGTCTATACTGGGACAAAATGTCCACAGCTTCCCTGGGGCAGCTGACTCGGGTTTGCAGGGCTGAGGCTCCAGGTCTGAAAAATTGCTGTGTAGCTATTCAGGCTCAGGCTAGGGTTGCAGCATCCCAGAACGTGATCTGCAGCCCTAGCCTGAACATTTACAAAGCAATTTTTAGCCCTGCAGCCCGAGCCCCGTTAGCCCAAATCAGCTGACTCAGGCCAGCCGCATACAGACTTTTTTTTATCCCCATATAGACTTACCCAAAGGGGTGAAAGTGGAGATTTACCAAGAACAGTTTCATGGCTTGTTACAAAACCTTATCAAACTAACAGGGCAATTGCTACGCCAGTTTCTCTACTGTCGTTCAGGAGATCTGGGTTAGACGGCTCCCTGGGTCGGGAGACAATGCTTGAGAGGCAACAGGCTTAGCCCCTTGGATAAGAGATGTTTTGCAGTGCTGAAGAGCAAGCCATCTGGGTAATGCCTGGACATTGAAACTGGACAAATTCAGACTGGAAATAAGGTGTGAGTGTTTTTAATTGAGAATAATTAGCCCTTGCAACAGTTTACTAGGGTTGTGGTGGATTCTCCATCACTGTCAAATTTTAAATCAAGATTGGATGTTTGTCTGAGAGACATACTTTAAGCATTATTTTGGGGGAAGTTAAGTGGCCTGTGCTATACAGGAGGTCAGACTAGATGATCACAATGATCCATTCTGGCCTTGGAATCCATAACCCTGTGGAAAAAAAAGTATCTTTTATGCCAGTGATACTCAGTTAGATCTTCCCATGGACTGTTTTGAGAATTTTATGACAAGAGGCAGGCCATTTGCGCAGAAGGCCGGCAAAATATAAAAATTAAAAACTTCAGCTGCCAATACATAAAGATCTAAGTATTAGTGTTCTATCTTCTAACTAGGGTGACCAGATCAGAAGAGTGAAATATCAGGACACATTGGGTGAGGGGGAGTCGGAGGGGCGTGAGCAGGGGGCGGGGCATGAGCAGGGGGTGGGGCATGCGTGGGGGATATGGGGAGGCACAACAGGCACAGGCGCACAGCCCTGACCAGAGCCATGAGAGGGGGCACACAGCCCTAGGAAGCTGAAAAAAGGGGTTGTAGAAACCATGGGGCCAGGGGTTAAATATACTATTCTTTAGTTTATATATTTAATGAAAATAAATGAATAATCTGATAGTATTACATGGTTATTGTTTTTATTTTTCACCCTCCCCTCCCCCAGACACTCAGGGAAGACCTGACAGCCCTGCATGACTTGGTTTGCAAAGGGTGGGGGTGGCACCCTAAAAGTGACCCAAACTTTCGGGGGGAGAGGGCAGCTTTTTTTCCTGGTGCGCGGGGAACCGCAGCACCAAACTGCCTGTTCCTGCCCCCGGCTTCCACCTTTGGTCCCCGCCACATCGCGCACTTACCATACCAATTGCGCTTTTGTGCGGCTGCACCTTGGTTTGTTTTAAACTGTACCTGGTGGGGGGGTTTCTGCGGCGCGGCAGGGAAGATAGCGGAGGTGCTGGCTTTGTTGGCTTTAAGGGCTGTCCCCCACTAGCACCCCGAAACACATACACCTCCCTCACTGCCCATCCCCACCTCCCAGACACTCATCCCAACACCCCCAGCCCCTTTCCCTGGCCACACTCACCAGCCCCACTGGGAGGCCTTTGGCTCCTAGGATGAGAGCAACAAGGGGAGTCTCCAGACTCTCCAGCCAAAAGGACTAGCTCTGTGGATCTCAGTGGCTGGGGAAAGTGCCAGTGGGAGCTGCCGGAGCCTGGAGTGGGGCTTGCAGCCAGGTAAGCATGCAAAGCCCCCTCCCCCAAGAGCCAGAGGGACCTGCCAGGGACTGAGGGAGGGAGTCCCAGCGATGCTTACCTGTGGCAGCTCTGTTCTCCTGTCCCAGGAAGTATCCTGCAGGCAGGTCCCTCTGGCTCCTGGGGTCAGGTCAGGACTGGGTCAGGGGCAAGAGCTGGGTTGGGGGGGCTCTCTTCCCCCTCTGCAAGCAGCCCAGCCCCTGCAGCATGCTCCACGGCAGAGACCTCGCCTGCGGGGAGGGACCTGCCGTTTAGAAGCTGCCTGGGGCAGTGGGGTCTGGAGCTGTGCTGCTGATGAGGTGAGAGGGGCCAGAGCAGGGGTGGGGTGGGGCGCTGCTTGCAGGTGCTGGCAGAGAGAGGGGGCAGGGGCAGAGAGCCCCCAGCCACCACCCCCTCCAGCTTCTCATCAGCGATCATCAGCCCCACCCACAGCCCCATGCCCCAGGCAGAGAGAGATTCAGGACAGGTCTCTTTCTGACGGTGCATGCGGAGGGAGGGGGGCTGCTTGCACAGGCGCTGGCAGAGACCTGTCCTGACTCTCTCTCTACCTGGGGCAGTGGCTGTGGGTGGGGTTGATGATCGCTGATGAGGGGCTGGTGGGGGGGCTGTCTGCCCCTTCCCCTTCCCTCTTCCTCTGTCGGCACCTGCAGGCAGAGCCCCCCTCCACCGTCCCTGCAGCATGCTCCGGCGGCAGCAGAGAGACGGGGCTGCCCTGACTCTGCCTGGGGCAATCATCTGTGTGCTCCTGCCATCAGGGAGTGTCTCAGCAGCCCTGCCTGCAGGAAGCAGTGAGTGAGTGGAGCAAGGTCCCGAATATCGGGACAAAAGGGCGTCCCGACCATACTTTGGTTGGGACGCAGGACAAGTCCCTTAAAATTGGGACTGTCTCGATTAAATTGGGATGTCTGGTCACCCTACTTCTAACAAAGTTTATAAATCAACATTATTACCTGTCTTTGTGGCAGTCTCTAATGGGGAAGGTGACATGGACAATCTCTGGTAAGCTTTGTGAAGGGTGATTTGTAGGAGGGCAAGGCGTATGCTTGGTGAAGATGCTCGTCTGTCAAATTATTGTGGTGTTGGTTTTTTATAATGTTCATGGTAGAAAATTCAGATTCGCAGAGGTATGTTGATCCGAACATCATTAAAAGATAAATGGCTAGTTAGTGTGTATAAATGCTTTCTGCCGGAGGCAAGAATTTGAAAAATAAGATGTTTCTACTTAGAAAAGCAGAAAAAATGCATAAATTAAATTCTGATTTTCCTGATGTGACTTTTATTTTTTAAGTTACATGATGTCATCTTATGAGGGCCCTATTCAGTGAAGCACTTGTGTGCTTAAATCCCATCAACTATAGTGGAACTTAAGTGCCTTGCTCAATACAGATGGACTTTACCCCGTGTTTAATTGTTTTGTTGAATTATGGCCTGTTACAAAAATATAGATATGTACATAATGGGAAAATAAATCAAATAAAAGCAGAAGAATATGAAAAGCAGCTCCTCAGAGAAAATAGGTAAAGTTTTCAAAAGTACCTAAGTGTCTTAGAAGCCTCCGTTTAATTGAAGGTCAATGGGACTTAAGTGCCTAAGTCATTTAGAGACTTTTCACAATTTTATCCTGTATCTCTGATTTCTGCAGGCCACCATTTTGGGAAGCAGAACTTGAAGTGAGGGTAATGATTAAAAAATTGCTACAATAAAAATATTCTGCATACCGAGTTATGATATAAATCACAGTGCTGGTGGTGTTACTGCCTAAGTACATTAATCACAGCTAAACAGGACCAACTTTTAAAAAATAATTTTCAAAATTTTACATCATAAATCGTTCACCATAACAATCAGCCATTAAATCATCTTTAAGTATTGTTACTTTGAAAATTATATTATAGAATTAAAAAGGTGTTTAATTTCTCTGGCATAAAAAAGAGAACCTCCAATTCCTTCCAATAATTAATAGAAATTTCACAGAGAAAGAAACAGCATCCTATGCCCTGATCCTAACATGGTCTCATTTTAATAAATCGAATGTGCAATATCTAAGATGAGTTTGTCAAAACAGTTAAATAGATGGCTACTTTCCTATGCAGAAACCCTTTTTTAATTTCATTTGGCCCAAAACCTGATCTCTATCATAGTCAGACCAAAAAGAAACTATTATAGTTTGGCAAAGCTTAGAAAGTAAATTTTCCACTATTGAGAATTTAACTAGATTTATAGGCACCTGCTGTATTTCAAGGAACCCAAAATAGCTATTCTATCCTTAAGGGAAAGTCAAACTTAATATCTACAGTCCTTGGTTTGCAATTAACTGAAGGTGGGCACATCCACTCTCCCATGCAGAGAGCCCCATTCGCTTCAGCAGGGCTACACAGTTGCTGTGTGAATCTCATCTTCTGCAGAATGTCACTGTTCATTTGTCAAGATCCAGGTTTATGAGCCATTTTATATATCTCCAAATATAGAATGAAGATACATCTGGGTAGAAAAATGAATATTCATTGAAATGCAGATCCCTTAATAAAATAGGTTGTGATGACTGATGAAACACTGCTAATATTAATATACCTGCTTGTTAAGTGTCCAACCTCAAGTCTTTAACAAATTTTCTTACCTTTTTATTATAGAGTAATTCTTGTGCATCTCACTTACAGATAGTTACAGGTGCAACATTATTCATTCTTAGATTTTGTACTAATACGGTGGTGATCCTGAAAACTTTTCTTAAAAAGTCAGAAATACAGTGTTGGAACATTACAACTGTGAGATTCTGTGCTTCGCCTCCAAGCACAGAACTCACAGCCCTGGGGAGCACACTAACATGATTTTACCACACCATTTAGTCCTGGGCTGCTTCAGAGGGTGAACCAACTCCCAGTATAACTCCAGAGAGGTGTCCAAGGGCTTGTCTTCATTACCCGGGCAAGTTGACCTAAATTACGTTAATCCAGCTATGTGAATAATGTAGCTGGAGTCGACATAGCTTAGGTTGACTTACCCCTGTGTCTTCTCTGTGATGCATTGGTGGGAGATGCTCTCCAGTTGACTTCCCGTATTCTTATTGGAGAGGTGGAGTACTGAGGTCGACCAGAGAGCTCTCTGCCATCAATTTAGCGGGTCTTTACTAGACCCACTAAATTGACCCCTGCTGCATTGATTGCAATGTCGATCTCCCCACAGTGAAGTCCAGCCCTAAGTTAAAACATCCTGTTCCCAGTAAGAAGCACTGCCTAAAATCTGCTAAAGCCCAGGATTGGACCGTATCAACATGAATATTTTTTGTGTCCGTTTAATAGACACATAAAAGGCAGATTTCTTAAAATAGAAGTGTTTGCTGTTAGCTCAACAGGAGACCCTTTTGTGATGATAGCCTGAAGAGAAACGGCCATTTATAAATCATATGAAGTTAGCACCTCGCTCTCCTCAGAAATGCATACTTTAAAAGTAATGATTATAATTATTGATTTCAAATTAGCTTTGCAATAAAAATAGCAATAGACCATAGCAGGCACAAAGGTTCAAACTATTTGTTATTTTCTCTGGCAGCAGAGAAAACCAGCAGTTACTTTTGAAAATTCTGCAGAAAAGTACAAAGATAGATGTATCATGCTGGAGGAAATGGATCCCTAGGCACAGCATGATATTTGATCATCCATGATATTAGCTTATCTTGCCTAACTGCAGAAGTTATTAGCAATTCCAGTCTTAAAATTCAACCACACTAGTTTTTTATGTTTACTCCTTCGTTCAATGAATTCCACGTTGACTAGATATTATGCTACCTTAAAAAGCCAAAATAATAAAACAAAAAAATCCTTCCTTTCTTTGGTTCTAAATATACAGTACTACCCTTTAATTTCATTTACTGTCTCCTTTTTCTTCTTCTAAAATTGGGTAGGAGGAAAAGATAGACAAATTACATTTCACTAAATCTTTCATAATTTCCTCAAATCTCTCCCCCGCCCCCTTTTCAGGATAACTAAAATTAGACCTGGTTCCTAAATGCTACAGTAATTGGCACTCTTTAAATACTTAAAATGGGCTATGTCTACACTTGGAGCTAGGCATCTGATTCCTAGCTAACACAGATGTACCCAACATCTCTGCTTAAGCTAGCGTGGTAGAAATAGCAATGTAGTCAAGGTAGCACATGTGGCAGCTTCGCCTGGCCACCTGAGTATGTACCCATTTAGAACCACTGGATACATACTGGGATGGTAGCCCAAGCCACCACCAGTGCTACCCCATCTATGGTGCTATTTTTAGTGCACTAGCTTGAGTAGGGCTAATGCAAGTACATCTATGCAAGATGGAAATCACACCCTGAGCTCCAAGCATAAAAAAAGCCTGAGATAAATACAGTGACCAGTGGTTGCTCTTAAAT